>OX387244.1:138881502-143681502 GCA_947561735.1 Cenchrus americanus
ACTTCCGTTCCGTTACGTATTACTACTACTTCGCCTCACGTCGCGCCGTCAGGGTGACTCGGCACGTCGCGCGCGAGCTTCTCGTCTCGAGGTTCGTCGCGTTGCTCGTTCGTCGGCCCCACTCAGCCTCGACCGAGGCTCGTCCCGGCGTCGTCGACTCATTGCTCGTCGTCGCCTGGTCGCCTCCCGCGCCGCTCGTCGTCGACTGCTCCTCCCTCCGTCCCGTGGCGTCCAAGATTTCTCGGCTCATCACGTGGCTGCCGTCGCGTGGCTGGGGGGGGGGCCGTAGATGGAGCTGCTCGCGCCTCGCGCGGGCGCTCGTGGCCGACTGGTTCGCCTCCCGCGCGCGTCGGCTGCCTCGACATCATCGCACGGCCTCGTCCGCGTGGCTCGTCCCGCCCGGCTCGCCATCGACTGCTGCGCCTCGCGCGAGCTGCGTCGTTGGCTATCACGCGGCTCGTCGTCGACCTGCTTCGCCTACTCCGCGCGTCCCGGGTGTCTCGTCACGTTGCGCGGCTCGTCGCGCACTCGTCGTCGACTTCTCCCCGCCTCGCGCAACCTCGTCGTTGACTACTTCCCCCCCTCGCCGCGCGTCCGGAGCCTCGGCTCGTCGCGCGGCTCCGTCCACGTGGCTCGTCGCGCCGCTTGTCATCGTCTACTCTTGCGCCTCACGCGGGCTCGTCGTCGACTACTTCGCCTCCGCCGCGAGTCCGGGTGTCTCGGCACATCGCGCGGCTCGTCACGCCGCTCGTCGTCGACTACTCCGCCTCGCGCAGGCTCGTCGTCGACTACTTCGCCTCCGCCGCGCGTCTGAGTGCCTCGGCTCGTCACGTGGCTCTTCACGCGACTCGTCGTGCTTCTCTACTCCTGGCTCGTCGTCGACTGCTCCGCCTCGCGCGAGGCTTGTCGTCGACTACTTCGCCTCCGCCGCGAGTCCCAAGGTGCCTCGGCCGTCGCCGGCCTCGTCACGCCGGCTCGTCGCGCGCGCTCGTCGCCCGGGCCCCCTCCGCCTCGCGCGGGCTCGTCGTTAGTACTTCGCCTTCGCGCGCGTCCCGGGGCCTCGGCTCGTCGCGGCTCGTCCGTGGCTCATCGTGCCGCTTGTCGTCGGCTACTCCGCCTCGCGCGGGCTCGTCGTCGACTACTTCGCCTCGACCGTGCGTCGGGGTGTCCCCCGGCACGCACGCTCGTCGCGCGCTCGTCGTCGCCCACTGCTCCGCCTCGCGCGGGCTCGTCGTCGACTACTTCGCCCCCGCCGCGCGTCCGGGCGCCTCGGCTCGTCGCGCGGCTCGTCCGTGGCTCGTCGCGCCGCTTGTCGTCGAGCTTCTCCCCCCTCACGCAGGCTCGTCGTCGACTTCTTCGCCTCCGCCGCGAGTCCCCGGGTGTCTCGGCCCGTCCGCGCGGCTCGTCACGCCGCTCGTCGTCGACTGCTCCGCCTCGCCGCGGGCTCGTCGTCGACTGCTTCGCCTCCCGCCGCGGCGTCCGGGTGCCTCGGCTCGTCGCGCGGCTCGTCACGCGGCTCGTCGCGCCGCTCGTCGTCGACTACTCCGCCTCGCCCAGGCTCGTCATCGACTCCCCCGCCTACGCCGCTGCGTCCTGGTGCCTCGGCTCGTCGCGCGGCTCCTCCCGCGACTCGTCGCTCGCTCGTCCCCCCCCCCCCCCCCCCCCCCCCCCCCGTCGACTTCTCCGCCTCGCGCGTGCTCGTCGTCGACTCCTCCGCCTCCCGCCCCGCGCTCGGGGTGCCTCGGCACGTCGCGCGGCTCGTCACGCGGCTCGTCGTCGCTCGGCTCGTCGGCTCCACTCGCCTCGCGCGGCTCGTCGTCGACTTCTCCCCTCCGCACCCAGCTCGTCGTCGACTGCCTCGCCTCGCCGCGCGTCCCGGGGTGCCTCGGCACGTCGCGCGGCTCCTCGCACTCGTCGCGCCGCTCGTCGTCGATTACCCCGCCTCGCGCGGGGCTCGTCATCGACTACTTCGCCTCCGTCGCGCGTCGGGTGCCTCGGCCGTCGCGCGGCTCGTCACGCGGCTCGTCGCGCTACTCCCCCGTCGTCGACTACTTCGCCTCGCGCGCCTCCGCTCGTCGCGTGCTCATCGCGCTCGTCGTCGCCTACTCCCCGCCTCGCGCGGCTCGTCGCGTCGACTACTCTCTCCTTCGCCGCGCGTCCGGCGCGCCTCGGCACGTTCGTCGCGCCGCTCGTCATCGACTACTCGCCTCGCGCCAGCTCGTCGTCGACTACTTCGCCTCGCCGCCCGCGTCCCGGGTGCCTCGGCTCATCTCGCGCGGCTCGTCACGTGGCTCGTCGCGCCCCGCTTGTCGTCGGCTACTCCGCCTCGCGCGGGCTCGTCGTCGACTACTTCGCCTCCGCCGCGCGTCCGGGGGTGCCTCGGCACGTCGCGCGGCTCGTCACGCGGCTCGTCGCGCCGCTCGTCGCCGACTACTCTGCCTCGCGCAGGCTCGTCGTCGACTACTTCGCCTCCGCCGCGCGTCGGGGTGCCTCGGCTCGTCGCGCGGCTCGTCACGTGGCTCGTCGCGCCGCTTGTCGTCGACTACTCCGCATCGCGCGAGCCCCCTCTCCCCCCCCTCGTCATCGACTGCTTCGCCTCCGCCGCGCGTCGGGTGCCTCGGCTCGTCGCGCGGCTCGTCACGCGGCTCGTCGCGCCCGCTCCCCCGTCGTCGACTACTCCGCCTCGCGCGGCCTCGTCGTCGACTACTCCCCCCCCCCTCCCTCCCCCTCTCCCTCGCCTCCGCCGCGCGTCCCGGGTGCCTCGGCACGTCGCGCGGCTCCCCCCCCCCGTCACGCGGCTCGTCGCGCCGCTCGTCGTCGACTACTCCCTCGCCTCGCCCCCCCCCCCCCCCGCCGGCTCGCTCGTCGACTACTCCGCCTCGCGCGGGCTCGTCATCGACTACTTCGCCTCGCCGCGCGTCGGGGTGCCTCGGCTCGTCGCGCGGCTCGTCCACGTGGCTCGTCGCGCCGCTCGTCGTCGACTACTCCGCCTCGCGCGAGCTCGTCGTCGACTACTTCGCCCTCCGCCGCGCCGTCGGGTGCCTCGGCACGTCGCGCGGCTCGTCACGCGGCTCGTCGCGGCTCCCCTCCCGCCCCTCGCGGGCTCGTCGTCGACTACTCCGCCTCGCGCGGCTCGTCGCCCCCGCGGCTCTCACCCCGCTCGTCTGTCGCCTGCGTCGCCTCGCCCTTGCCTCGGGCTCGTCGTCGACTACTTCGCCTCGGCGCGCGTCCGGGTGTCCTCGGCACATCGCGCGGCTCGTCGCGCCGCTCGTCGTCGACTACTCCGCCTCGCGCGGCTCGTCGTCGACTACTTCGCCTCCGCCGCGCGTCCCCGGGTGCCTCGGCCCGTCGCGCGACTCGTCACGCGGCTCGTCGCGCTGCTCGTCGTCGACTACTCCGCCTCGCGCAGGCTCGTCGTCGACTACTTCGCCTCCCCGCGCGGTCCGGGCCCTCGACCGACGCGCGGTCGTCCTCGGCGTCGCGCGCCGCTCGTCCTTCGTCGCCTACTCCGCCTCGCGCAGGCTCGTCGTTGAGTACTTCGCCTTCGCCGCGCGTCCGGGGGCCTCGGCTCGTCGCGCGGCTCGTCACGTGGCTCGTCTCGCCGCTTGTCGTCGACTACTCCGCCTCACGCAGGCTCGTCGTCGACTACTTCGCCTCCGCCGCCGTCGAGTCTCGGGTGTCTCGCGGCACGTCGCGCGGCTCGTCGCGCCGCTCGTCGTCTACTACTCCGCCTCGCGCAGGCTCGTCGTTGAGTACTTCGCCTTCGCCGCGCGTCCGGTGGCCTCGGCTCGTCGCGCGGCTCGTCACGTGCTCGTCGCGCCGCTCGTCGTCGACTACTCCCGCCTCACGCGAGCTCGTCGTCGCCTCCCCGCCGCGCCCCCCGTCCGCGGTGTCTCGGCACGTCGCGCGGCTCGTCGCGCCGCTCGTCGTCGACTACTCCGCCTCGCGCGGAGCTCGTCGTCGACTACTTCGCCTCCCGCCGCGTTCGGGTGCCTCGGCTCGTCGCGCGCGCTCGTCACTCGTCGCGCGGCTCGTTCTCGCGCCCCGCTGCGTCGTCGACTCTACCCTCGCCCCACGGGTCCGGGTGTCTCGGCACGTCGCGCGGCTCGTCGTCGACTTCTCCCCTCGCGCGGGCTCGTCGTCGACTACTTCGCCTCCGCCGCGCGTCCGGGTGCCTCGGCACGTCGCGCGGCTCGTCACGCGGCTCGTCGCGCCGCTCGCTCGACTACTTCGTCGACTCGTCGTCGACTCCTCGCCTCACGCGGAGCTCGTCGTCGACTACTTCGCCTCCGCCGCGCGTCCGGGTGTCTCGGCACGTCGCGCGGCTCGTCCCCACCTCGTCGCGCGCTCGTCACGTCGTCGACTCCTCCTCGCCCGAGGCGCTCGTCGTCGACTACTTCCGCCTCGCCGCGCGTCCGGTGCCTCGGCTCGTCGCGCGGCTCGTCACGCGGCTCGTCGCGCCGCTCGTCGTCGACTACTCCGCCTCGCGCGAGCTCGTCGTCGGCTACTTCGCCTCGCCGCGCGTCGGGTGCCTCGGCTCGTCGCGCGGCTCGTCACGCGGCCTCGTCGCGCCGCTCGTCGTGACTACTCCGCCTCGCGCCGAGGCTCGTCGTCGACTACTTCGCCTCCGCCGCGCGTCGGGTGCCTCGGCACGTCGCGCGGCTCGTCACGCCCGCCGCTCGTCGTCGCTCTTCGCCTCGCGCGTCGGCTCGTCGCGCCGCTCGTCGTCGACTACTCCGCCTCGCACGAGCTCGTCGTCGACTGCTTCGCCTCGCCGCGCGTTCGGGGTGCCTCGGCTCGTCGCGCGGCTCGTCACGCGGCTCGTCGCACCGCTCGTCGTCGACTACTCCGCCTCGCGCGAGCTCGTCATCGACTGCTTCGCCTCCGCCGCGCGTCCGGGTGCCTCGGCACGTCGCGCGGCTCGTCACGCGGCTCGTCGCGCCGCTCGTCGTCGACTACTCCGCCTCGCGCGAGCTCGTCGGTCGACTCCTTCTCGCTCGTCCCTCGCCTCGCTGTCGCCGCCTCGCGCGGGCTCGTCGTCGGCTACTCCTCCTCGTCGCGCGTGCCCCGTCGCGCGGCTCGTCACGTGGCTCGTCGCGCGCTCGTCGTCGACTACTCTGCCTCGCGCAGGCTCGTCGTCGACTGCCTCGCCTCCGCCGGCGCGTCCGGGTGCCTTGGCTCGTCGCGCGGCTCTTCACGTGGCTCGTCGCGCCGCTCGTCGTCGACTACTCCGCCTCGCGCAGGCTCGTCGTCGACTACTCTCGCCCTCCGCCGCGCGTCGGGTGCCTCGGCACGTCGCCCCCTCGTCACGCCGCTCGTCGGCCGCGCTATTCGCCTCGCGGCTCGTCGTCGACTACTTCGCCTCCGCCGCGCGTCCGGGTGCCTCGGCACGTCGCGCGGCTCGTCCGCGGCTCGTCGCGCCGCTTGTCGTCGACTACTCCGCCTCGCGCAGGCTCGTCATCGACTACTTCACCTACGCCGCGCGTCTGGGTGCCTCGGCTCGTCGCGCGGCTCTTCATGCGGCTCGTCGCGCCGCTCGTCGTCGACTACTCCGCCTCGCGCAGGCTCGTCGTCGACTACTTCGCCTCTGCCGCGCGTCCGGGTGCCTCGGCCACGTCGCGCGGCTCGTCGCGCCGCTCGTCGTCTTGCTCGTCGTCGACTACGCTCGTCATCGCGCGCGGCTCGTCGTCGACTACTCCCGCCTCGCACAGGCTCGTCGTCGACTACCTCGCCTCCGCCGCGCGTCGGGTGCCTCGGCACGTCGCGCGGGCTCGTCACACGGCTCGTCGCGCCGCTCGTCGTCGACTACCCCGCCTCGCGCAAGCTCGTCATCGACTACTTCGCCTCCGCGCGCGTCCGGGTGCCTCGGCACGTCGCGTGGCTCGTCACGCGGCTCGTCGCGCCGCTCGTCGTCGACTACTCCGGCTCGCGCGGCTCGTCGCGCTGCTCATTGCTCGTCGTCGCCTACTCGCCTCGCGCGGGCTCGTCGTCGACTACTCCTCGTCCGCGTCGTCCGGGTGCCTCGGCTCATTACGCGGCTCGTCGCCTCGCCGCTTTCGTCGACTACTCCGCCTCACGCATAGGTCGTCGTCGACTACTTCGCCTCCGCCGCGCGTCGGGTGTCTCGGCACGTCGCGCGGCTCGTCACGCGCGGCTCGTCGCGCGGCTCGTCGTCGACTACTCCGCCTCGCGCGAGCTCGTCGTCGACTACTTCGCCTCCGCCGCGCGTCCGGTGCCTCGGCACGTCGCGCGGCTCGTCACGCGGCTCGTCGCGCCGCTCGTCGTCGACTACTCCGCCTCGCGCGAGGGCTCGTCGTCGACTACTTCACCTCGCCGCGCGTCGTCGGGTGCCTCGGCTCGTCGCGCGGCTCGTCACGCGGCTCGTCGCGCCGCTCGTCGTCGACTACTCGGCCTCGCGCGTGCTCGTCGTCGACTCCACTTCGCCTCGCCGCGCGTCGGGGTGCCTCGGCACGTCGCGCGGCTCGTCACGCCGGCTCGTCGCGCCGCTCGCCCCCACTACTTCGCCTCCACCGCGGGGCTCGGGTGCGTCGACTACTTCGCCCCCCCCTCCGCCGACTCGTCACGTCGTCGTCGCCGCAGCTCGTCGTCGACTACTCCGCCTCGCGTCGGGCTCGTCGTCGACTACTTCGCCTCCGCCGCGCGTCGGGTGCCTCGGCACGTCGCGCGGCTCGTCCTCGACTCGTCGCGCCGCTCGTCGTCGACTGCTCCGCCTCGCGCGGGCTCGTCGTCGACTTCTTCGCCTCCGCCGCGCGTCGGGGTGCCTCGGCTCGTCGCGCGGCTCGTCCGTGGCTCGTCGCGCCGCTCGTCGTCGACTACTCGCCTCGCGCGGGCTCGTCGTCGACTGCTTCGCCTCCGCCGCGCGTCGGGGTGCCTCGGCACGTCGCGCGGCTCGTCACGCGGCTCGTCGCGCGCTCGTCGTCGACTTCTCGCCTCGCGCGGGCTCGTCGTCGACTACTTCGCCTCGCCGCGCGTCCCGGTGCCTCGGCACGTCGCGCGGCTCGTCACGTGGCTCGTCGCGCCGTTCGTCATCGACTACTCCGCCTCGCGCAGGCTCGTCATCGACTACTTCGCCTCCGTCGCGCGTCCGGGTGCCTCGGCACGTCGCGCGGCTCTTCACGCGGCTCATCGCGCTGCTCGTTGTCGACTACTCCGCCTCGCGCAGGCTCGTCCTCGGCACGTCGCCTTCGCCGCGCGTCGCGCCTCGGCTCGTCGCGCGGCTCGTCGACTACGGCTCGTCGCGCCGCTTGTCGTCGACTACTCCGCCTCGCACAGGCTCTCCGTCGACTACCTCGCCTCAGCCGCGCGTCCGGGTGTCTCGGCACGTCTCGCGGCTCGTCGCGACTCGTCGCACCGCTCGTCGTCGACTACTCCGCCTCGCGCAGGCTCGTCGTCGACTACTTCGCCTCCGCCGCGCGTCTGGGTGCCTCGGCACGTCGTGCGGCTCGTCACGCGGCTCGTCGCGCCGCGCTCGTCGTCGACTACCCCCCCCTCCGCCTCGCGCGGGCTCGTCGCGTGACTCATTGCTCGTCGTCGCCTACTCGCCTCGCGCGAGCTCGTCGTCGACTACTTCTCCTACGCCGCGCGTCGGGTGCCTCGGCACGTCGCGTGGCTCGTCACGCGGCTCGTCGCGCCGCTCGTCGTCGACTACTCCGCCTCGCGCAGGCTCGTCGTCGACTACTTCGCCTCCGCCGCGCGTCCGGGTGCCTCGGCACGTCGCGCGGCTCGTCACACGGCTCGTCGCGCCGCTCGTCGTCGACTACTCTGCCTCGCGCGGGCTCGTCGTCGACTACTTCGCCTCCGCCGCGCGTCCCAGGGGGCCTCGGCACGTCGCCCCCGGCTCGTCACGCCTCGGCCCCCCCCCCCCCTCGTCGCGCTGCTCGTCGTCGACTACTCCGCCTCGCGCAGGCTCGTCGTCGGCTACTCCTCGCCTCCGCCGCGCGTCCGGGGTGCCTCGGCTCGTCGCGCGGCTCGTCACGCGGCTCGTCGCGCCGCTCGTCGTCGACTACTCCGCCTCGCGCAAGCTCGTCGTCGACTACTTCGCCTCGCCGCGCGTCCAGGGTGCCTCGGCACGTCGCGCGGCTCGTCGCGCCGCTCGTCGTCTTGTCGTCGTCGACTCGCTCACTCGCGACTGGCTCGCGTCGGCTCAGCTCGTCGTCGACTTTCGCCTCGCGCCGGCTCGTCGTCGACTACCTCGCCTCCGCCTCGCGCGTCGGGTGCCTCGGCACTCGTCGCGCGGCTCGTCACGCGGCTCGTCGCGCGCTCGTCGTCGACTACTCCGCCTCGCGCAGGCTCGTCGTCGACTACTTCGCCTCCGCCGCGCGTCCCGGGGTGCCTCGGCTCGTCGCGCGGCTCGTCACGTGGCTCGTCGCGCCGCTTGTCGTCGACTACTGTGCCTCACGCAGGCTCGTCGTCGACTAATTCGCCTCCGCCGCGAGTCCAGGTGTCTCGGCACATCGCGCGGCTCGTCACGCCGCTCGTCGTCGACTACTCCGCCTCGCGCAGGCTCGTCGTCGACTACTTCGCCTCCGCGCGCGTCCGGCGCGTGTGCCTCCGCTCGTCGCCGGCTCGTCACGTGGCTCGTCGCGCCGCTTGTCGTCGACTACTCCGCCTCGCGCAGGCTCGTCATCGACTACTTCACCTACGCGCGTCCCGGGAGTGCCTCGGCTCGTCACGTGGCTCTTCACGCGACTCGTCGCGCCGCTCGTCGTCGACTACTCCACCTCGCGCAGGCTTGTCGTCGACTACTTCGCCTCCGCCGCGCGTCCGGGTGCCTCGGCACGTCGCGCAGCTCGTCACGCAGCTCGTCGTGCTGCTCGTCGTCGACTACTCTGCCTCGCGCAGGCTCGTCATCGACTACTCCGCCTCGCACAGGCTCTCCGTCGACTACCTCGCCTCAGCCGCGCGTCCGGGTGTCTCGGCACGTCGCGCGGCTCGTCACACGACTCGTCGCACCGCTCGTCGTCGACTACCCCGCCTCGTGCAGGCTCGTCATCGACTACTTCGCCTCCGCCGCGCATCCGGGTGTCTCGGCACGTCGCGCGACTCGTCACGCGGCTCGTCGCGCTGCTCGTCGTCGACTACTCCGCCTCGCGCAGGCTCGTCGCGCGGCTCATTGGTCATCGTCGCCTACTCCGCCTCACGCAGGCTCGTCGTTGAGTACTTCACCTTCGCCGCGCGTCCGGGGGCCTCGCGCTCGTCACGTGGCTCGTCGCGCTCGCTCGTCGTCGACTACTCGCCTCGCGCGAGCTCGTCGTCGACTGCTTCGCCTCCGCCGCGCGTCCGGGGGCCTCGGCTCGTCGCGCGGCTCGTCACGTGGCTCGTCTCGCCGCTTGTCGTCGACTACTCCGCCTCACACAGGCTCGTCGTCGACTACTTCGCCTCCGCCGCTAGTCCGGGTGTCTCGGCACGTCGCGCGGCTCGTCACGCGCTCGTCGCGCCGCTCGTCGTCGACTACTCCGCCTCTCGCAGGCTCGTCGTCGACTACTTCGCCTCCGCCGCGCGTTCGGGTGCCTCGGCTCGTCGCGCGGCTCGTCACGTGGCTCGTCGCGCGCGCTCGTCGTCGACTACTCCGCCTCGCGGAGGCTCGTCATCGACTACTTCGCCTACGCCGCGCGTCCAGGTGCCTCGGCTCGTCGCGCGGCTCTTCACGCGGCTCGTCGCGCGCTCGTCGTCGACTACTCCGCCTCGCGCGAGCTCGTCGTCGACTACTTCGCCTCCGCCGCGTCTCGGGGGTGCCTCGGCACGTCGCGCGCGGCTCGTCACGCGGCTCGTCGCGCGCTCGTCGTCGACTACTCCGCCTCGCGCGGGCTCGTCGTCGACTACTCCGCCTCGCGCAGGCTCGTCGTCGACTACTTCGCCTCGCGCCGCGCGTTCGGGTGCCTCGGCACGTCGCGCGGCTCGTCCACGACGGCTCGTCGCGCCGCTCGTCAGCTCGTCGTCGACTACTCCGCCTCGCGCGAGCTCGTCATCGACTGCTTCGCCTCCGCCGCGCGTCCCCCCCGGGTGCCTCGGCTCGTCGCGCGGCTCGTCACGCGGCTCGTCGCGCCGCTCGTCGTCGACTACTCCGCCTCGCGCGAGCTCGTCGCGCGGCTCATTGCTCGTTGTCGCCTACTCCGCCTCGCGCAGGCTCGTCGTCGACTACTTCGCCTCGGCGCGCGTCGGGTGCCTCGTCGCGCGGCTCGTCACATGGCTCGTCGCGCCGCTTGTCGTCGACTACTCCGCCTCACGAAGCCTCGTCGTCGACTACTTCGCCTCCGCCGCGAGTCCGGGTGTCTCGGCACGTCGCGCGGCTCGTCACGCGGCTCGTCGCGCGTCGTCGACTGGTCCGCCTCGCGCGGGCTCGTCGTCGACTACTTCGCCTCCGCCGCGCGTTCGGGTGCCTTGGCTAGTCGCGCGGCTCGTCATGTGGCTCGTCGCGCCGCTTGTCGTCGACTACTCCGCATCGCGCAGGCTCTTCATCGACTACTTCACCTACGCCACGCGTCTGGGTGCCTCGGCTCGTCGCGCGACTCTTCACGCGGCTCGTCGCGCCGCTCGTCGTCGACTACTCCGCCTCGCGCAGGCTCGTCGTTGACTACTTCGCCTCCGCCGCGCGTCCGGGTGCCTCAGCACGTCGCGCGGCTCGTCACGCGGCTCGTCGTGCGCGCTCGTCGTCGACTACTTCCCTACGCCGCGCGGGCTCGTCGTCGCACTTCTCGCCTCGCGCCGGCGCTCGTCGTCGACTACTTCGCCTCCGCCGCGCGTTCGGGTGCCTCGGCACGTCGCGCGGCTCGTCACGCGGCTCGTCGCCCGCTCGTCGTCGACTACCCGCCTCGCGCGAGGCTCGTCATCGACTACTTCGCCTCCGCCGCGCGTCGGGTGCCTCGGCACGTCGCGCGGCTCGTCACGCGGCTCGTCGCGCCCGCCTCGTCGTCGACTACTCCGCCTCGCACAGGCTCGTCGCGTGGCTCATTACCCTCGTCGTCGCCTACTCCGCCTCGCGCGGGCTCGTCGTCGACTACTCCTCTCGCGCGCGTCGCGTGCCTCGGCTCATCACGTGGCTCGTCGCGCCGCTCGTCGTCGACTACTCCGCCTCGCGCAGGCTCGTCGTCGACTACTTCGCCTCGCCGCGCGTCCGGGTGCCTCGGCTCGTCGCGCGGCTCGTCACGTGGCTCGTCGCGCCGCTTGTCGTCGACTACTCCGCCTCGCGCAGGCTCGTCGTCGACTACTTCGCCTCTGCCGCGAGTCCGGGTGTCTCGGCACGTCGCGCGGCTGCGCCGCTCGTCATCGACTACTCCGACTCGCGCAGGCTCGTCGTTGAGTACTTCGCCTTCGCCGCGCGTCCGGGGGCCTCGGCTCGTCGCGCGGATCGTCATGTGGCTCGTCGCGCTGCTTGTCATCGACTACTCCGCCTCACGTAGGCTCATCATTGACTACTTCGCCTCCGCCGCGAGTCTGGGTGTCTCGGCACATCGCCCGCGGCTCGTCGCGCCGCTCGTCGTCGACTACTCCGCCTCGCGCGAGCTCGTCGTCGACTACTTCGCCTCCGCCGCGCGTCGCGGAGGTGCCTCGGCTCGTCGGCAGCGCCGTGGCTCTTCACGCGACTCGTCGCGCCGCTCGTCGTCGACTACTCCACCTCGCGCAGGCTCGTCGTCGACTACTTCGCCTCCGCCACGCGTCCGGGTGCCTCGGCACGTCGCGCGGCTCGTCGCGCCGCTCGTCGTGCTCCCCTCCTTTCTCCCTCCCCCCCCCTTCCCTCGCTCGTCGTCGACTACTCACGCGCTCGCGCGGGCTCGTCGTCGACTACTCCCGCCTCGCGCGGGCTCGTCGTCGACTACCTCGCCTCCGCCGCGCGTTCGGGGTGTCTCGGCACGTCGCGCGGCTCGTCACGCGGCTCGTCGCGCCGCTCGTCGTCGACTACTCCGCCTCGCGCAGGCTCGTCGTCGACTACTTCGCCTCCGCCGCGCGTCCGGGTGCCTCGGCTCGTCGCGCGGCTCGTCACGCGGCTCGTCGCGCCGCTTGTCGTCGACTACTCGCCTCGCCTCGGCGCTCGTCGTCGACTACTTCGCCTCCGCCGCGCGTCGGTGCCTCGGCTACGTCGCGCGGTGTCTCGGCACGTCGCGCGGCTCGTCACGCGGCTCGTCGTCGCCGACTATTCCGCCTCGCGCGAGCTCGTCGTCGACTACTTCGCCTCGCCGCGCGTCCAAGGTGCCTCGGCTCGTCGCCGGCTCGTCACGCGGCTCGTCGCGCCGCTTGTCGTCGACTACTCCGCCTCGCGCGAGGGCTCGTCATCGACTACTTCACCTTCGCCGCGCGTCGGGGTGCCTCGGCTCGTCGCGCGGCTCTTCACGCGGCTCGTCGCGCCGCTCGTCGTCAACTACTCCGCCTCGCGCATGCTCGTCGTCGACTACTTCGCCTCCGCCGCGCGTCCGGGTGCCTCGGCACGTCGCGCGGCTCGTCGCACCGCTCGTCGTCGCTGCTCGTCGTCGACTGCTCGCCTCGCGCGGGCTCGTCGTCGACTGCTGCGCCTCGCGCACGGGCTCGTCGTCGACTACCTCGCCTCCGCCGCGCGTTCGGGGTGTCTTGGCACGTCGCGCGGCTCGTCACGACTCGTCGCGCCGCTCGTCGTCGACTACTCCGGCTCGCGCAGGATTGTCATCGACTATTTCGCCTCCGCCGCGCGTCCGGGTGCCTCGGCACGTCGCGCGGCTCGTCACGCGGCTCGTCGCGCCGCTCGTCGTCGACTACTCCGCCTCGCGCAGGCTCGTCGCGCGGCTCATTGCTCGTCGTCGCCTACTCCGCCTCGCGCGGCTCGTCGTCGACTACTCCGCCTCCGCCGCGCGTCCAGGGTGCCTCGGCTCATCACGTGGCTCGTCGCGCCGCTCGTCGTCGACTACTCGCCTCGCGCAGGCTCGTCGTCGACTACTTCGCCTCCGCCGCGCGTCCGGGTGCCTCGGCTCATCGCGCGACTCGTCACGTGGCTCGTCGCGCCGCTTGTCGTCGACTACTCCGCCTCACTCAGGCTCGTCGTCGACTACTTCGCCTCCGCCGCGTGTCCGGGTGTCTCGGCACGTCGCGCGACTCATCACGCCGCTCGTCGCCTCGACTCGACTCCGCCTCGCGCGCGAGCTCGTCGTCGACTACTTCGCCTCCGCCGCGCGTCCGAGTGCCTCGGCTCGTCGCCGGCTAGTCACGTGGCTCGTCGCGCCGCTTGTCGTCGACTACTCCGCATCGCGGAGGCTCGTCATCGACTACTTCACCTACGCCGCGCGTCCGGGTGCCTCTGCTCGTCGCGCGGCTCTTCACGCGACTCGTCGCGCCGCTCGTCGTCGACTACTCCGCCTCGCGCATGCTCGTCGTCGACTACTTCGCCTCCGCCGCGCATCCGGGTGCCTCGGCACGTCGCGCGGCTCGTCGCGCGGCTCGTCGTCGCTCGTCGTCGACTACTCGCACTCGCGCGGGCTCGTCGTCGACTACTCGCCTCGCACGGGCTCGTCGTCGACTACCTCGCCTCGCCGCGCGTTCGGGTGTCTTGGCACGTCGCGCGGCTCGTCACGTGGCTCGTCGCGCCGCTCGTCGTCGACTACCCGCCTCGCGCGAGCTCGTCATCGACTACTTCGCCTCCGTCGCGTCGTCCCGGGTGCTCGGCACGTCGCGCGGCTCGTCACGCGCCTCGTCGCGCGCGCTCGTCGTCGACTACTCCGCCTCGCGCGAGCGGCTCGTCGCGTGGCTCGTCCGCTCGTCGTCGCCTACTCGCCTCGCGCGGGCTCGTCGTCGACTACTTCTCCTCCTCGCCGCGCGTCCGGTGCCTCGGCTCATCACGCGGCTCGTCGCGCCGCTCGTCGTCGACTACTCCGCCTCGCGCGGGCTCGTCGTCGACTACTTCGCCTCCGCGCGTCCGGGTGCCTCGGCTCGTCGCGCGGCTCGTCACGCGGCTCGTCGCGCCGCTCGTCGTCGACTACTCCGCCTCGCGCGGGCCCCTCGTCGTCGACTACTTCGCCTCCGCCGCGCGTCGGTGCCTCGGCTCGTCGCCGCTCGGCTCTCACGTCGCGCGGCTCGTCGCGCCGCTCGTCGTCGACTACTCCGCCTCGCGCAGGCTCGTCGTCGACTACTTCGCCTTCGCCGCGCGTCCGGGTGCCTCGGCTCGTCGCGCGGCTCGTCACGCGGCTCGTCGCGCCGCTCGTCGTCGACTACTCCGCCTCGCGCGTGCTCGTCGTCGACTACTTCGCCTCGCCGCGCGTCCGGGTGCCTCGGCACGTCGCGCGGCTCGTCGCGCGGCTCGTCGCCTGCTCGTCGTCGACTACACGCCTCGCGCGAGGCTCGTCGTCGACTACTCCGCCTCGCACGGGCCTCGTCGTCGACTACCTCGCCTCCGCCGCGCGTTCGGGTGTCTTGGCTCGTCGCGCGGCTCGTCACGCGCTCGTCACGCCGCTCGTCGTCGACTACTCCGCCTCGCGCGAGCTCGTCGTCGACTACTTCGCCTCCGCCGCGCGTCGGGTGCCTCGGCACGTCGCGCGGCTCGTCACGCGGCTCGTCGCGCCTCGGCTCGTCGACTACTCCGCCTCGCGCGAGGCTCGTCGCGGACTCATGCTCGTCGTCGCCGGCTCGACTACTCCGGCCTCGCGCGAGCTCGTCGTCGACTACTCCTCCTCCGCCGCGCGTCCCGGGTGCCTCGGGCTCATCACGTGGCTCGTCTCGCCGCTTGTCGTCGACTACTCCGCCTCGCGCAGGCTCGTCGTCGACTACTTCGCCTCCGCCGCGCGTCTGAGTGCCTCGGCTCGTCACGTGGCTCTTCACGCGACTCGTCGTGCCGCTCGTCGTCGACTACTCCACCTCGCGCAGGCTTGTCGTCGACTACTTCGCCTCCGCCGCGAGTCCGGGTGTCTCGGCACGTCGCGAGGCTCGTCGCGCCGCTCGTCGTCGACTACTCCGCCTCGCGCAGGCTCGTCGTTGAGTACTTCGCCTTCGCCGCGCGTCCGGGGGCCTCGGCTCGTCGCGCGGATCGTCACGTGGCTCGTCGCGCCGCTTGTCGTCGACTACTGCGCCTCACGTAGGCTCATCATTGACTACTTCGCCTCCGCCGCGAGTCTGGGTGTCTCGGCACGTCGCGCGGCTCGTCGCGCCGCTCGTCGTCGACTACTCCGCCTCGCGCAGGCTCGTCGTTGAGTACTTCGCCTCGCGCGCGTCGTCCTCGGCACGTCGGGGTGCCTCGGCTCGTCGCGCGGCTCTTCACGCGGCTCGTCGCGCCGCTCGTCGTCGACTTCTCCACCTCGCGCGGGCTCGTCGTCGACTACTTCGCCTCCGCCCCGCGCGCGTCGGGTGTCTCGGCACGTCGCGCGGCTCGTCACGCGGCTCGTCGCGCCGCTCGTCGTCGACTACTCCGCCTCGCGCAGGCTCGTCGTCGACTACTTCGCCTCCGCCGCGCGTCGGGTGCCTCGGCTCGTCGCGCGGCTCGTCACGTGGCTCGTCGCGCCGCTTGTCGTCGACTACTCCGCCTCGCGCAGGCTCGTCGTCGACTACTTCGCCTCCGCGTCGGGTCCTGGGTGTCTCGGCCACGTCGCGCCGCTCGTCGTCGACTACTCCGCCTCGCGCGAGCTCGTCGTCGACTACTTCGCCTCCGCCGCGCGTCCGGGTGCCTCGGCTCGTCGCGCGGCTCGTCACGTGGCTCGTCGCGCCGCTTGTCGTCGACTACTCCGCCTCACTCAGGCTCGTCGTCGACTACTTCGCCTCCGCCGCGAGTCCGGGTGTCTCGGCACGTCGCGCGGCTCGTCACGCCGCTCGTCGCCGACTATTCCGCCTCGCGCAGGCTCGTCGTCGACTACTTCGCCTCCGCCGCGCGTCCGAGTGCCTCGGCTCGTCGCGCGGCTCGTCACGTGGCTCGTCGCGCCGCTTGTCGTCGACTACTCCCGCATCGCGCGGAGGCTCGTCATCGACTACTTCACCTACGCCGCGCGTCCGGGTGCCTCAGCTCGTCGCGCGGCTCTTCACGCGACTCGTCGCGCCGCTCGTCGTCGACTACTCCGCCTCGCGCATGCTCGTCGTCGACTACTTCGCCTCCGCCGCGCATCCGGGTGCCTCTGCACGTCGCGCGGCTCGTCGCGCCGCTCATCGTGCTGCTCGTCGTCGACTACACTTCATCGCGCAGGCTCGTCGTCGACTACTCCGCCTCGCACAGGCTCGTCGTCGACTACCTCGCCTCCGCCGCGCGTTCGGGGTGTCTTGGCACGTCGCGCGGCTCGTCACACGACTCGTCGCACCGCTCGTCGTCGATTACCCCGCCTCGCGCAGGCTCGTCATCGACTACTTCGCCTCCGTCGCGCGTCCGGGTGACTCGGCACGTCGCGCGACTCGTCACGCGGTTCGTCGCGCTGCTCGTCGTCGACTACTCCGCCTCGCGCAGGCTCGTCGCGTGACTCATTGCTCGTCGTCGCCTACTCCGCCTCGCGCAGGCTCGTCGTCGACTACTTCTCCTACGTCGCGCGTCCGGGTGCCTCGGCTCATCACGTGGCTCGTCGCGCCGCTCGTCGTCGACTACTCCGCCTCGCGCAGGCTCGTCGTCGACTACTTCGCCTCCGCCGCGCGTCCGGGTGCCTCGGCTCATCACGCGACTCGTCACGTGGCTCGTCGCGCCGCTTGTCGTCGACTTCCCGCCTCGCGCGGGCTCGTCGTCGACTACTTCGCCCTCCGCCGCGTCGTCGGAGTGCCTCGGCTCGTCGCGCGGGCTAGTCACGTGGCTCGTCGCGCCGCTTGTCGTCGACTACTCCGCCTCGCGCGGGGCTCGTCATCGACTACTTCACCTACGCCGCGCGTCCGGTGCCCTCGGCTCGTCGCGCGGCTCTTCACGCGGCTCGTCGCGCCGCTCGTCGTCGACTACTCCGCCTCGCGCATGCTCGTCGTCGACTACTTCGCCTCCCGCGCATCCGGGTGCCTCGGCACGTCGCGCGGCTCGTCGCGCGCCGTCCTCTTTTGCTCGTCGTCGACTACACTTTATCGCGCGGGCTCGTCGTCGACTACTCCGCCTCGCGCGGGCTCGTCGTCGACTACCTTCGCCTCCGCCGCGCGTTCGGGTGTCTTGGCACGTCGCGCGGCTCGTCACGCGGCTCGTCGCGCCGCTCGTCGTCGACTGCCCCGCCTCGCGCGACCCGCTCGTCGTCGACTACTTCGCCTTCGCCGCGCGTCCCGGGTGCCTCGGCTCGTCGCGCGGCTCGTCACGTGGCTCGTCGCGCCGCTTGTCGTCGACTACTCCGCCTCACTCGGGCTCGTCGTCGACTACTTCGCCTCGCCGCGGTCCCGGGTGTCTCGGCACGTCGCGCGGCTCGTCGCGCCGCTCGTCGTCGACTACTCCGCCTTGCGCAAGCTCGTCGTCGACTACTTCGCCTCCGCCGCGCGTCCGGGTGCCTTGGCTCGTCGCGCGGCTTGTCATGTGGCTCGTCGCGCCGCTTGTCGTCGACTACTCCGCATCGCGCAGGCTCTTCATCGACTACTTCACCTACGCCACGCGTCTGGGTGCCTCGGCTCGTCGCGCGACTCTTCACGCGGCTCGTCGCGCCGCTCGTCGTCGACTACTCCGCCTCGCGCATGCTCGTCGTCGACTACTTCGCCTCCGCCGCGCATCCGGGTGACTCGGCACGTCGCGCGGCTCGTCGCGCCGCTCGTCGTGCTGCTCGTCGTCGACTACACTTCATCGCGCAGGCTCGTCGTCGACTACTCCGCCTCCGCACGGGCTCGTCGTCGACTACCTCGCCTCGCAGCGCGTTCGGGTGTCTTGGCACGTCGCGCGGCTCGTCACACGACTCGTCGCACCGCTCGTCGTCGATTACCCCGCCTCGCGCAGGCTCGTCATCGACTACTTCGCCTCCGTCGCGCGTCCGGGTGACTCGGCACGTCGCGCGACTCGTCACGCGGCTCGTCGCGCCGCTCGTCGTCGACTACTCCGCCTCGCGCGAGCTCGTCGTCGGACTCATTGCTCGTCGTCGCCTACGCCTCGCGCGAGCTCGTCGTCGACTCCTTTACGTCGCGCGTCGTCTCGTCACGGGGATCGTTGCGCGGCTCCTCGTCGACTACTCCGCCTCACGCAGGCTCGTCGTCGACTACTTCGCCTCCGCCGCGTCCGGGTGCCGGGTGTCTCGGCTCGTCGCGCGGCTCGTCCCGCCGCTCGTCGTCGCGACTATTCCGCCTCGCGCAGGCTCGTCATCGGCTACTTCGCCTCCGCCGCGCGTCCGGGGTGCCTCGGCTCGTCGCGCGGCTCGTCACGTGGCTCGTCGCGCCGCTTGTCGTCGACAACTCCGCCTCGCACACGCTCGTCGTCGACTACTTCGCCTACGCCGCGCGTACGGGTGCCTCGGCATGTCGCACGACACGTCGCGCGGCTCATCACGCGGCTCGTCGCACCGCTCGTCGTCAACTACTCCGCCTCGCGCATGCTCGTCGTCGACTACTTCGCCTCCGCCGCGCGTACGGGTGCCTCAGAACGTCACGCGGCTCGTCGCACCGCTCGTTGTCAACTACTCCGCCTCACACAGGCTCGTCGTCAACTACCTCGCCTCCGCCGCGCGTCCAGGTGCCTCGGCACGTCGCGCGACTCATCACGCGGCTCGTCGCGCCGCTCGTCGTCGACTACTCTGCCTCGCGCAAGCTCGTCGTCGACTACTTCGCCTCCGCGCGCGTCGGGTGCCTCGGCTCGTCGCGCGGCTCGTCACGTGGCTCGTCGCGCCGCTTGTCGTCGACTACTCCGCCTCACGCGGGGCTCGTCGTCGACTACTTCGCCTCCGCCGCGCGTCGGGGTGTCTCGGCACGTCGCGCGGCTCGTCACGCCGCTCGTCGCGTCGACTATTCCGCCCTCGCGCGAGCTCGTCGTCGACTACTTCGCCTCCGCCGCGCGTCGGGTGCCTCGGCTCGTCGCGCGCGCTCGTCACGTGGCTCGTCGCGCCGCTTGTCGTCGACTACTCCGCCTCGCGCGAGGCTCGTCATCGACTACTTCACCTCCGCCGCGCGTCGGGTGCCTCGGCACGTCGCGCGGCTCTCCACGCGACTCGTCGCGCCGCTCGTCGTCGACTACTCCACCTCGCGCGAGCTCGTCGTCGACTACTTCGCCTCGCCGCGCATCCGGGTGCCTCGGCACGTCGCGCGGCTCGTCACGCCGCTCGTCGTCTGCCGCCCCGGCTCGTCGTCGACTACTCCGCCTCGCGGGCTCGTCGTCGACTACCTCGCCTCCGCCGCGCGTTCGGGTGTCTTGGCACGTCGCGCGGCTCGTCACACGACTCGTCGCACCGCTCGTCGTCGATTACCCCGCCTCGCGCAGGCTCGTCATCGACTACTTCGCCTCGTCGCGCGTCCCGGGTGCCTCGGCACGTCGCGCGGCTCGTCACGCGGTTCGTCGCGCTGCTCGTCGTCGACTACTCCGCCTCGCGCAGGCTCGTCGCGTGACTCATTGCTCGTCGTCGCCTACTCCGCCTCGCGCAGGCTCGTCGTCGACTACTCCTCCTCTCGTCGCGCGTCCGGGTGCCTCGGCTCCCGACCGATCCACGTGGCTCGTCGCGCCGCTCGTCGTCGACTACTCGCCTCGCGCGAGGCTCGTCGTCGACTACTTCGCCTCCGCCGCGCGTCCGGGTGCCTCGGCTCATCGCGCGACTCGTCACGTGGCTCGTCGCGCCGCTTGTCGTCGACTACTCCGCCTCACTCAGGCTCGTCGTCGACTACTTCGCCTCCGCCGCGTGTCCGGGTGTCTCGGCACGTCGCGCGACTCATCACGCCGCTCGTCGCCGACTATTCCGCCTCTCGCAGGCTCGTCGTCGACTACTTCGCCTCCGCCGCGCGTCCGAGTGCCTCGGCTCGTCGCCCGGCTAGTCACGTGGCTCGTCGCGCCGCTTGTCGTCGACTACTCCGCATCGCGGAGGCTCGTCATCGACTACTTCACCTACGCCGCGCGTCCGGGTGCCTCAGCTCGTCGCGCGGCTCTTCACGCGACTCGTCGCGCCCGCTCGTCGTCGACTACTCCGCCTCGCGCATGCTCGTCGTCGACTACTTCGCCTCCGCCGCGCATCCGGGTGCCTCGGCACGTCGCGCGGCTCGTCGCGCCGCTCGTCGTGCTGCTCGTCGTCGACTACACTTCATCGCGCAGGCTCGTCGTCGACTACTCCGCCTCGCACAGGCTCGTCGTCGACTACCTCGCCTCCGCCGCGCGTTCGGGTGTCTTGGCACGTCGCGCGGCTCGTCACACGACTCGTCGCACCGCTCGTCGTCGATTACCCCGCCTCGCGCAGGCTCGTCATCGACTACTTCGCCTCCGTCGCTCGTCCGGGTGACTCGGCACGTCGCGCGACTCGTCACGAGGTTCGTCGCGCTGCTCGTCGTCGACTACTCCGCCTCGCGCAGGCTCGTCGCGTGACTCATTGCTCGTCGTCGCCTACTCCGCCTCGCGCAGGCTCGTCGTCGACTACTTCTCCTACGTCGCGCGTCCGGGTGCCTCGGCTCATCACGTGGCTCGTCGCGCCGCTTGTCGTCGACTACTCCGCCTCACTCAGGCTCGTCGTCGACTACTTCGCCTCCGCCGCGAGTCCGGGTGTCTCGGCACGTCGCGCGGCTCGTCACGCCGCTCGTCGCGCGGCTCGTCGACTTCCGCCTCGCGCGGGCTCGTCGTCGACTACTTCGCCTCCGCCGCGCGTCCGAGTGCCTCGGCTCGTCGCCCGGCTAGTCACGTGGCTCGTCGCGCGCGCTTGTCGTCGACTACTCCGCATCGCGCGAGGCTCGTCATCGACTACTTCACCTCGCGCGCGTCGGGTGCCTCGGCTCGTCGCGCGGCTCTTCACGCGAGCTCGTCGCGCCGCTCGTCGTCGACTACTCCGCCTCGCGCATGCTCGTCGTCGACTACTTCGCCTCCGCCGCGCATCCGGGTGCCTCGGCACGTCGCGCGGCTCGTCACGCGGCTCGTCGCGCTCGTCGTCGACTACACTTCATCGCGCGAGCTCGTCGTCGACTACTCCGCCTCGCGCGGGCTCGTCGTCGACTACCTCGCCTCCGCCGCGCGTTCGGGTGTCTTGGCACGTCGCGCGGCTCGTCACAGCGGCTCGTCGCACCGCTCGTCGTCGACTACCCCGCCTCGCGCGAGGCTCGTCATCGACTACTTCGCCTCGTCGCTCGTCGGGTGCCTCGGCACGTCGCGCGGCTCGTCACGCGGTTCGTCGCGGTGCTCGTCGTCGACTACTCCGCCTCGCGCGAGCTCGTCGCGTGACTCATTGCTCGTCGTCGCCTACTCGCGCGGCCGTCGCGCGGCTCGTCGTCGACTACTTCTCCTCGTCGCGCGTCCCGGGTGCCTCGGCGCGCTCATCACGTGGCTCGTCGCGCCGCTCGTCGTCGACTACTCGCCTCACGCGAGCTCGTCGTCGACTACTTCGCCTCCGCGCGCGCGCCGGTGCCTCGGCTCGTCGCGGCTCGTCACGCGGCTCGTCGCGCCGCTCGTCGTCGACTACTCCGCCTCGCGCGAGGCTCGTCGTCGACTACTCCGCCTCGCCGCGCGTCGGGTGCCTCGGCTCGTCGCCGGCTCGTCACGCGGCTCGTCGCGCCGCTCGTCGTCGACTACTCCGCCTCGCGCGGGGCTCGTCGTCGACTACTTCGCCTCCGCCGCGCGTCGGGGTGCCTCGGCTCGTCGCGCGGCTCGTCCGCGGCTCGTCGCGCCGCTCGTCGTCGACTACTCCGCCTCGCGCAAGCTCGTCGTCGACTCTTCGCCTCCCGCCGCGCGTCCGGGTGCCTCGGCACGTCGCGCGGCTCGTCACGCCTCGTCGCGGCTCTCGTCGTCGACTACTCGCCTCGCGCGGGCTCGTCGTCGACTACTCCGCCTCGCGCGAGGCTCGTCGTCGACTACTTCCGCCTCGCCGCGCGTCCTCGGGGTGCCTCGGCACGTCGCGCGGCCTCGTCCCTCGACTACTCTCGTCGCGCGAGCTGCTCGTCGTCGACTACTCCGCCTCGCGCAGGCTCGTCGTCGACTACTTCTCCTACGTCGCGCGTCGGGCTGTCTCGGCACGTCGCGCGTCGCTCTACGGCTCGTCGCGCCGCTCGTCGTCGACTACTCCGCCTCGCGCAAGCTCGTCGTCGACTACTTCGCCTCGCCGCGCGTCCGCCCGGCGGCGCCTCGCCGCTCGTCGCGCGGTGCCTCGGCTCATCACGTGGCTCGTCGCGCCGCTTGTCGTCGACTACTCCGCCTCACTCAGGCTCGTCGTCGACTACTTCGCCTCCGCCGCGAGTCCGGGTGTCTCGGCACGTCGCGCGGCTCGTCACGCCCTCGTCGCGCCGCTCGTCGCCGACTATTCCGCCTCGCGCAGGCTCGTCGTCGACTACTTCGCCTCCGCCGCGCGTCCGAGTGCCTCGGCTCGTCGCCCGGCTAGTCACGTGGCTCGTCGCGCCGCTTGTCGTCGACTACTCCGCATCGCGGAGGCTCGTCATCGACTACTTCACCTACGCCGCGCGTCCGGGTGCCTCAGCTCGTCGCGCGGCTCTTCACGCGACTCGTCGCGCCGCTCGTCGTCGACTACTCCACCTCGCGCATGCTCGTCGTCGACTACTTCGCCTCCGCCGCGCATCCGGGTGCCTCGGCACGTCGCGCGGCTCGTCGCACCGCTCGTCGTGCTGCTCGTCGTCGACTACACTGCATCGCGCAGGCTCGTCGTCGACTACTCCGCCTCGCACAGGCTCGTCGTCGACTACCTCGCCTCCGCCGCGCGTTCGGGTGTCTTGGCACGTCGCGCGGCTCGTCACACGACTCGTCGCACCGCTCGTCGTCGATTACCCCGCCTCGCGCAGGCTCGTCATCGACTACTTCGCCTCCGTCGCGCGTCCGGGTGACTCGGCACGTCGCGCGACTCGTCACGCGGTTCGTCGCGCTGCTCGTCGTCGACTACTCCGCCTCGCGCAGGCTCGTCGCGTGACTCATTGCTCGTCGTCGCCTACTCCGCCTCGCGCAGGCTCGTCGTCGACTACTCCTCCTACGTCGCGCGTCCGGGTGCCTCGGCTCATCACGTGGCTCGTCGCGCCGCTCGTCGTCGACTACTCCGCCTCGCGCAGGCTCGTCGTCGACTGCTTCGCCTCGCCGCGTCGGTCCGATCGGTGCGTGCCTCGGCTCATCGCGCGGCTCGTCACGTGGCTCGTCGCGCCCCCGGCTTGTCGTCGACTACTCCGCCTCGCGCAGGCTCGTCGTCGACTACTTCGCCTCCGCCGCGCGTCCGGGTGCCTCGGCTCGTCGCCCCCCCCCCACGCGGCTAGTCACGTGGCTCGTCGCGCCGCTTGTCGTCGACTACTCCGCATCGCGCGAGGCTCGTCATCGACTACTTCACCTCGCCGCGCGTCCCCGGGTGCCTCGGCTCGTCGCGCGGCTCTTCACGCGGCTCGTCGCACCGCTCGTCGTCGACTACTCCGCCTCGCGCATGCTCGTCGTCGACTACTTCGCCTCCGCCGCTCATCCGGGTGCCTCGGCACGTCGCGCGGCTCGTCGCACCGCTCGTCGTGCTGCTCGTCGTCGACTACACTGCATCGCGCAGGCTCGTCGTCGACTACTCCGCCTCGCACAGGCTCGTCGTCGACTACCTCGCCTCCGCCGCGCGTTCGGGTGTCTTGGCACGTCGCGCGGCTCGTCACACGACTCGTCGCACCGCTCGTCGTCGATTACCCCGCCTCGCGCAGGCTCGTCATCGACTACTTCGCCTCCGTCGCTCGTCCGGGTGACTCGGCACGTCGCGCGACTCGTCACGAGGTTCGTCGCGCTGCTCGTCGTCGACTACTCCGCCTCGCGCAGGCTCGTCGCGTGACTCATTGCTCGTCGTCGCCTACTCCGCCTCCCCCTCGGCCCCGCTCGCCCCCCGCGAGCTCGTCGTCGACTACTTCTCCTACGTCGCGCGTCCGGGTGCCTCGGCTCATCACGTGGCTCGTCGCGCCGCTTGTCGTCGACTACTCCGCCTCACTCAGGCTCGTCGTCGACTACTTCGCCTCCGCCGCGAGTCCGGGTGTCTCGGCACGTCGCGCGGCTCGTCACGCCGCTCGTCGCCGACTATTCCGCCTCGCGCAGGCTCGTCGTCGACTACTTCGCCTCCGCCGCGCGTCCGAGTGCCTCGGCTCGTCGCCCGGCTAGTCACGTGGCTCGTCGCGCCGCTTGTCGTCGACTACTCCGCATCGCGGAGGCTCGTCATCGACTACTTCACCTACGCCGCGGGTCCGGGTGCCTCGGCTCGTCACGTGGCTCTTCACGTGACTCGTCGCGCCGCTCGTCGTCGACTACTCCGCCTCGCGCAGGCTCGTCGTCGACTACTTCGCCTCCGCCCGCGCATCCGGGTGCCTCGGCACGTCGCGCGGCTCGTCGCGCCGCTCGTCGTGCGCTCGTCGTCGACTACACTGCATCGCGCGCGAGCTCGTCGTCGACTACTCCGCCTCGCACAGGCTCGTCGTCGACTACCTCGCCTCCGCCGCGCGTTCGGGTGTCTCGGCACGTCGCGCGGCTCGTCACACGACTCGTCGCACCACTCGTCGTCGACTACCCCGCCTCGCGCAGGCTCGTCATCGACTACTTCGCCTCCGTCGCGCGTCCGGGTGACTCGGCACGTCGCGCGACTCGTCACGCGGTTCGTCTCGCTGCTTGTCGTCGACTACTCCGCCTCGCGCTGGCTCGTCGCGTGACTCATTGCTCGTCGTCGCCCCTCGCGCGCGGGCTCGTCGTCGACTACTTCGCCTACGCGCGCGTCGGGCCTCGGCTCAGCACGTCACGCGGCTCGTCGCGCCGCTTGCTCGTCGACTCCTGCGCCTCGCGCGGGCTCGTCGTCGACTACTTCGCCTCGCGCCGCGTCGGGTGTCTCGGCACGTCGCGCGGCTCGTCACGCCGCTCGTCGCGACTCGACTCTCCGCCTCGCGCGAGCTCGTCGTCGACTACTTCGCCTCGCCGCGCGTCCGGGTGCCTCGGCTCGTCGCGCGGCTCGTCACGTGGCTCGTCGCGTCGCTCGTCGTCGACTACTCGCCTCGCGGAGGCTCGTCGTCGACTACTTCGCCCCCGCCGCGCGTCGGGTGCCTCGGCACGTCGCGCGGCTCGTCACGCGGCTCGTCGCGCGCTCGTCGTCGACTACTCCGCCTCGCGCGAGCTCGTCGTCGACTACTTCGCCTCCGCCGCGCGTCCCAGGGTGCCTCGGCTCGTCGCGCGGCTCGTCACGCGGCTCGTCGCGCCGCTCGACTACTCCCCTCGCGCGGGCTCGTCGTCGACTGCTCCGCCTCGCGCGGGCTCGTCGTCGACTACCTCGCCTCCGCCGCGCGTCGGGTGTCTCGGCACGTCGCGCGGCTCGTCACCCGGCCTCGTCGCCGCCGCTCGTCGTCGACTTCTCCGCCTCGCGCGGGCTCGTCGTCGACTACTTCGCCCTCCCGTGCGTCGTCCGTGCCTCGGCACGTCGCGCGGCTCGTCACGCGGCTCGTCGCGCCGCTCGTCGTCGACTACTCGCCTCGCGCGAGGCTCGTCACTCGACTACTCTCGTCCCCTCGCCTACTCGCCGCGCGGGCTCGTCGTCGACTACTTCGCCTACGCGCGCGTCGGGTGCCTCGGCTCGCGGCTCACGTGGCTCGTCGCGCCGCTTGTCGTCGACTACTCCGCCTCACTCGAGGCTCGTCGTCGACTACTTCGCCTCCCGCGGGCGCCTCCCGTCGGGGTGTCCTCGGCACGTCGCGCGGCTCGTCACGCCGCTCGTCGCCGACTATTCCGCCTCGCGCAGGCTCGTCGTCGACTACTTCGCCTCCCGCCGCGCGTCCGGGGTGCCTCGGCTCGTCGCCGCTAGTCACGTGGCTCGTCGCGCCGCTTGTCGTCGACTACTCCGCCTCGCGCGGCTCGTCATCGACTACTTCACCTCCGCGCGCGTCCGGGTGCCTCGGCTCGTCGCGCGGCTCTTCAGGCGACTCGTCGCGCCGCTCGTCGTCGACTACTCCGCCTCGCGCAGGCTCGTCGTCGACTACTTCGCCTCCGCGCGCGTCCGGGGTGCCTCGGCACGTCGCGCGGCTCGTCGCGCCGCTCGTCGTGCGCTCGTCGTCGACTACTCCTCCATCGCGCGGGCTCGTCGTCGACTACTCCGCCTCGCACAGGCTCGCCGTCGACTACCTCGCCTCGCCGCGCGTTCGGGTGTCTTGGCACGTCGCGCGGCTCGTCACTGGCTCGTCGCGCCGCTCGTCGTCGACTACCCGCCTCGCGCAGGCTCGTCATCGACTACTTCGCCTCCGTCGCTCGTCCGGGTGACTCGGCACGTCGCGCGACTCGTCACGCGGTTCGTCGCGCTGCTCGTCGTCGACTACTCCGCCTCGCGCAGGCTCGTCGCGTGACTCATTGCTCGTCGTCGCCTACTCCGCCTCGCGCAGGCTCGTCGTCGACTACTTCTCCTACGTCGCGCGTCCGGGTGCCTCGGCTCATCACGTGGCTCGTCGCGCCGCTCGTCGTCGACTACTCCGCCTCGCGCAGGCTCGTCGTCGACTACTTCGCCTCCGCCGCGCGTCGGGTGCCTCGGCACGTCGCGCGGCTCGTCACGCGGCTCGTCGCGCCGCTCGTCGTCGACTATTCCGCCTCGCGCAGGCTCGTCGTCGACTACTTCGCCTCCGCCGCGCGTCCGGGTGCCTCGGCTCGTCGCGCGGCTGCACGTGGCTCGTCGCGCCGCTCGTCGTCGACTACTCCGCCTCGCGCGAGCGCTCGTCGTCGACTACTTCGCCTCGCCGCGCGTCGGGGTGCCTCGGCTCGTCGCGCGGCTCTTCACGCGACTCGTCGCGCCGCTCGTCGTCGACTGCTCCGCCTCGCGCATGCTCGTCGTCGACTACTTCGCCTCCGCCGCGCATCCCGGGTGCCTCGGCACGTCGCGCGGCTCGTCGCGCGCTCGTCGCGCGCTCGTCGTCGACTACACTTCATCGCGCGGGCTCGTCGTCGACTACTCCGCCTCGCGCGAGCTCGTCGTCGACTACTTCGCCTCCGCCGCGCGTCCGGGGTGCCTCGGCACGTCGCGCGGCTCGTCGTCACGGGGCTCGTCGCGCCGCTCGTCGTCGACTACTCCGCCTCGCGCGAGCTCGTCGTCGACTACTTCGCCTCCGCCGCGCGTCGGGTGCTCGGCACGTCGCGCGGCTCGTCACGCGGCTCGTCGCGCCGCTCGTCGTCGACTACTCGCCTCGCGCGGGCGCGTGCTCGTCGGCTCGACGGCTTCGTCGTCGCCTACTATGCCTCGCGCGGCGCGTCGTCGACTACCGCCTCCGTCGCGCGTCACGGGTGCCTCGGCTCGTCACGTGGCTCGTCGCGCCGCTTGTCGTCGACTACTCGCCTCACTCGGGCTCGTCGTCGACTACTTCACGCCTCGCCCGCACGCGTCCGGGTGTCTCGGCACGTCGCGCGACTCATCACGCCGCTCGTCGCCGACTATTCCGCCTCGCGCAGGCTCGTCGTCGACTACTTCGCCTCCGCCGCGCGTCCGAGTGCCTCGGCTCGTCGCCGAGCTAGTCACGTAGCCTCGTCGCGCCGCTTGTCGTCGACTACTCCGCATCGCGGAGGCTCGTCATCGACTACTTCACCTACGCCGCGCGTCCGGGTGCCTCAGCTCGTCGCGCGGCTCTTCACGCGACTCGTCGCGCCGCTCGTCGTCGACTTCTCCGCCTCGCGCATGCTCGTCGTCGACTACTTCGCCTCGCCGCGCATCGGGTGCCTCGGCACGTCGCGCGGCTCGTCGCACCGCTCGTCGTGCTGCTCGTCGTCGACTACACTCGCATCGCGCGGGCTCGTCGTCGACTCCCGCCTCCACGGGCTCGTCGTCGACTCTCCGCCCTCGCAAAGGCTCGTCGTCGACTACCTCGCCTCCGCCGCGCGTTCGGGTGTCTTGGCACGTCGCGCGGCTCGTCCCGCGACTCGTCGCACCGCTCGTCGTCGATTACCCCGCCTCGCGCAGGCTCGTCATCGACTACTTCGCCTCCGTCGCTCGTCCGGGTGACTCGGCACGTCGCGCGACTCGTCACGCGGTTCGTCGCGGCGCCCGCGTCGTCGACTACTCCGCCTCGCGCGAGCTCGTCGTCGCGTGACTCATTGCTCGTCGTCGCCCTACTCCCCGCCTCGCGCGGCTCGCTCCGTCGACTACTCAACCTCCTCGTCCGCGCGTCCCAGGGTGCCTCGGCTCATCACGTGGCTCGTCGCGCCGCTCCGTCGTCGACTACTCCAACCGCCTCACTCGGGCTCGTCGTCGACTACTTCGCCTCCGCGCGAGTCGGGTGTCCCTCGGCCCGTCGCGCGCCTCGTCACGCCCGCTCGTCGCCCACTCTTCCGCCTCGCGCGAGGCTCGTCGTCGACTACTTCGCCTCCGCCGCGCGTCCAGGTGCCTCGGCTCGTCGCGCGGCTCGTCACGCGGCTCGTCGCGCGCTCGTCGTCGACTACTCCGCCTCGCGTGAGGCTCGTCATCGACTACTTCACCTACGCGCGCTCGTCGTCGTGCCTCGCCTACGCGTCGCGCGGCTCTTCACGCGACTCGTCGCGCCCCTCGTCGACTACTCCGCCTCGCGCATGCTCGTCGTCGACTACTTGCCTCGCCCGCCGAGCTCGTCCTCGCCTACTTCGCCTCCGCGCGCCGTCGCGTGCCTCGGCACGTCGCTCGGCTCGTCACGCGGCTCGTCGCGCCGCTCGTCGTCGACTACTCCGCCTCGCACAGGCTCGTCGTCGACTACCTCGCCTCCGCCGCGCGTTCCGGGTGCCTCGGCACGTCGCGCGGCTCGTCCCACGACTCGTCGCACCGCTCGTCGTCGATCGCCTCCCCCGCCTCGCGCGGAGCTCGTCATCGACTACTTCGCCTCCGTCGCGCGTCCGGGTGCCTCGGCACGTCGCGCGGCTCTTCACGCGGCTCATCGCGGCGCTCGTCGTCGACTACTCGCCTCGCGCGGGGCTCCCTCGCGTGACTCATTCCTCGTCCCCGCCCTCGCCTCCCGCGCGCGCTCGTCGTCGACTACTTCTCCTACGCCCCGCGCGTCGGGTGCCTCGGCTCATCACGCGGCCCATCACGCGGCTCGTCGCGCCGCTCGTCGTCGACTACTCCGCCTCGCGCGAGGCTCGTCGTCGACTACTTCGCCTCCGCCGCGCGTCGGGTGCCTCGGCTCATCACGCGACTCATCACGTGGCTCGTCGCGCCGCTCGTCGTCGACTACTCCGCCTCACTCGGGCTCGTCGTCGACTACTTCGCCTCCCTCGCGCATCGGGTGCCTCGGCACAGTCGCGCGCGCTCATCACGCCGCTCGTCGCGCCGCCGCGCGACACCCCGCACGCGCCGCTCGTCGTCGACCTACTCCGCCTCCGCGCGGCTCGTCGTCGACTGCCTCCCCCACGCCTCCGTCGCGCGTCGGGGTGCCTCGGCCCGTCGCGCGGCTCGTCACGCGGCTCGTCGCGGCGTCACTCGTCGTCGACTACTCCGCCTCGCGGGCGGAGCTCGTCGTCGACTACTCCCCCTGCTCTCGCTTCGCCTCCGTCGCGCGTCCGGTGCCTCGGCTCGTCGCGCGGCTCTTCACGCGGCTCGTCGCGCCGCTCGTCGTCGACTACTCCGCCTCGCGCGATGCTCGTCGTCGACTACTTCGCCTCGCCGCGCATCCCGGGTGCCTCGGCACGTCGCGCGGCTCCTCACGCGTCTCGTCGCGCGCGCTCGTCGTCGACTACTCCTCCTGACGCGCGAGCTCGTCGTCGCCTACTCCGCCTCGCGCGTGCGCGGTGCCCTCGGCATCGTCGACTACTCTCGCCTCACCGACGCGTTTGGCTCGTCTCGGCTCCGTCGCGCGGCTTCCGTCACGCCACCGTTCTTGTGGCTCATCGATAACTACTCGCCACGCCGCTCCGTCATCGACTGCCTCGCCTCGCGCCGAGGCTCGTCGTCGATCGACTGCTTCACCTCCGCCTCGCGTCGGGTGCCTCGGCACGTCGCGCGGCTCGCGCACGAGGCTCGTCGCGTCGCTCGTCGTCGACTTCTCCGCGTCGCGCGGGGGCTCGTCGTCGACTCCTCGCTCGCCGCTCTCGTCGCCTCCCTCGCCTCCCGTCCGCGTGCGGGTGCCTCGGCACGGTCGCCGCGGCTCGTCCCGCGGCTCTCGCGCCCCTCGGTCGTAGACTACTCGCGCCTCACTCGCGAGCTCGTCGTCGACTACTTCGCCTCCCCTTCCTGCTCGGGCTCGTCGTCGACTACTTCGCCTCGCGCGGACTCGTCGTCGACTCCGCCCTCGCGCGCGTCGCGGTGCCTCGGCACGTCGCGCGGCTCGTCACGCGGCTCGTCGCGCCGCTCATGTCGACTACTCCGCCTCGCGCGAGCTCATCCTCGACCACTTCGCCTCCCCCGCCGCGTCGGGTGCCTCCGCTCATCGCGCGGCTCGTCACGCGGCTCGTCGCGCGCTCGTCGTCGACTACTCCGCCTCGCGCAAGCTCGTCGTCGACTACTTCGCCTCCAGCACCGCGCGTCGGGGTGCCTCGGCACGTCGCTGTCCGCGCTCATCACGCTGCTCGTCGTCGCCCCCACGCGCATCGCGCGGGCTCGTCGTAGGCCTCCGCCTCGCGCGGGCTCGTCGTCGACTACTTCTCCTCGCGGCGCGTCCGAGGGTGCCTCGGCACGTCGCGCGGCTCCTCACGCGGCTCGTCGCGCGCGCTTTCCTCTCCGTCATTCGACTACTCCGCCTCGCGCGAGGCTCGTCATCGACTACTTCGCCTCGCCGCGCGTCCGGGTGCCTCGGCACATCGCGCGGCTCACCACGCGGCTCGTCGCGCCGCTCGTCATCGACTACTCGCCTCACGCGGGCTCGTCGCGACACTACGCCTCGTTTCGTCGACTACTCCGCCTCGCGCGAGCTCGTCGTCGACCGCACTCTCTCCCTCGTCGCGCGTCGCGGCTGCCTCGGCTCGTCCCGTGGCTCGTCGCGGCTCCCACGTCGCGCGCGCTCGTCCGACTACTACGCCTCGCGCGAGGGCTCTTCATCGACTACTTCGCCTCCACCGCGCGTCGGGGTGCCTCGGCTCGTCACGCGCGCTCGTCACGGCGGCTCGTCGCGCGCTCGTCGTCAGCGTTTCTCGCCCCGCTCGGGCTCGCCGTCGACTGCTTCGCCTCCTCGGGCCGCGTCGTCGGCTACTGTCGCCTCGCCATCCCGAGCTCATCGTGCGGCTACTTCACCTCGCGCGCCGTCATCGCTACTTCGCCTCCGCTCACGCGTCCGGGTGCCTCGGCTTCGTCGCCGGCTCGTCACACGCCTCGTCGCGCCGCTCGTCGTCGACTACTCCGCCTCGCGCGACCTCGTCGTCGACTACTTCCGCCTCGCCGCGCGTCGCGGTGCCTCGGCATGTCGCGCGGCTCGTCACGTGGCTCGTCGCGCCGCTCGTCGTCGACTACTCCGCCTCCCGCGTAGGCTCGTCATCGACTACTTCGCCTCCGCCGCGCGTCGGTGCCTCGGCACTTCGCCTCGCGCCGCTCATCTCGGTGCCTTCATCACGCCGCTCGTCGTCGTCTCGCCTCACGCGCGCTCGTCGTCGACTGCTCCGCCTCGCGCGGGCTGCGTCGTCGACTACTTCGCCTCCCCCGCGCGTCCGGTGCCTCGGCACGTCGCGCGGCTCGTCGCGCGGCTAGGTGGGTCTTCCGGTGGTCGACCCCACGCTTCCGCCGGCGCGGGCTCGGTCGTCGGCTACTGCCCGCCCCTCGCACGAGCTCGTCGTCGGCTACCTTCGCCTCCACCGCGCGTCTCGGGGTGCCTCGGCACATCGCGCGGCTCGTCACACGACTCGTCGCGCCGCTCGTCGTCGACTGCTCGCGTCTCGCGCGGGCTTCGTCATCGACTACTTCGCCTCCGTCGCTCGTCGGGTGCCTCGGCACGTCGTCGACTCGTCCACGGGCTCGTCACGCTTGCTCGTCATCGACTACTCGCCTCGCGCGAGCTCGTCGCGTGACTCATTGCTCGTCGTCGCCTACTCGCGCATCTCGCGCCGAGCTCGTTTCGTTCGACTATCTCGCCTCCGGCGCGCGTCGGATGCCTCGGCTCATCTACGTCGGCTCATCCACGCGGCTCGTCGCGCGCTCGTCGTCGACTACTGCGCCTCACTCGAGCTCGTCGTCGACTACTTCGCCTCCGTAGCGCGTCGGGTGCCTCGGCACGTCACGCGGCTCCTCCCGCGCGTCGCGCGGAGCTATTCCGCTCGCGCCGGCTCGTCGTCGACTACTTCGACCCTCCGCGCGCGTCCAGAGTGCCTCGGCTCGTCCCGGCCGAATCACGTGGCTCGTCCGCGCTTGTCGTCGACTACTCCTCGCTGGCTCGTCATCGCCTACTTCGCCTCGCGCGCGTCCGTCCGGTGCCTGCCGCACGTCGCGCGGCTCATCACGCGGCTCGTCGCGCCGCTCGTCATCGACCCCACTCCGCCTCGCGCGGATCCGCCTCGTCGTCGACAAAACTCGCGCTACGTCGCCGGGCTCGTCGTCGACTACGTCGCCTCGCCCGCGCTGCGGTGCCTCGGCACGTCGCGCGGCCTCGTCACACGGCTCGTCGCGCTGCTCGTCGTCGACTACTCCGCATCGCGCGAGGGCTCGTCGTCGGCTTCTGCCCCCTCGCACGGTCGTCATCGACTACCTCGCCTCCGCCGCGCGTTCCCCTGGGTGCCTTGGCCCGACGCGCGGCTCGTCGCGCGGCTCGTCGCACCGCTCGTCGTCGACTACCCTCGCCTCGCGCGGCGGCTCGTCATCGACAACCTCGCCTCCTGTCGCGCGTCCGGGTGCCTCGGCCCGCCGCGCGCGGCTCGTCACGCGGTTCGCCGCGCGCTCGTCGTCGACTACTCCGCCTCGCGCGGGGGCTCGTCGTCGTACTCATTGCTCGTCGTCGCCTGCCGCCTCCGCGCTCGTCGTCGACTTCTTCTCCCTCGTCGCGCGTCGGGTGCCTCGGCTCGGCACGCGACTCGTCACGCGGCTCGTCCCGCACTCGTCGTCGACTACTACGCCTCGCGTGAGGCTCGTCGTCGACTACTTCGCCTCCGTCGCGCGTCCGGGTGCCTCGGCTCGTCGCGCGACTCGTCACGTGGCTCGTCGCGCCGTCGTCGTCGACTACTCCGCCTCACTCGGGCTCGTCGTCGACCCACTTCGCCTCCCGCGGCTCGACGTCGAATACTTCACCTCGCGCGTCCCGGTGCCTCAGCACGTCGCGCGGCCTCGTCACGCGGCTCGTCGCCTAAGCATGCTCATCGTCGACTACTCCGCCTCGCGCGGAGCTCGTCGTCGACTACTTCGCCTACCGCCGCGCGTCAGGGTGCCTCGGCTGCATCGCACGGCTCGTCACGTGGCTCGTCGCGCCGCTTGTCGTCGACTCCTCCGCCTCGCGCGCGAGCTCTTCGTCGACTACTTCGCTTACGCCAGCGCGTGCGGTGCCCTCGGCATCGTCGCCGCCCCTGGCTCATCACGCGGCTCGTCGCGCGCGCCACCCTCGTCGTCGACTACTCCGCCTCGCGCGTGCTCGTCGTCGACTACTTCGCCTCCGCCGCGCATCGAGGTGCCACGGCACGTCACGCGGCTCCTCCCGCGCTCTCGTCGCTCGCTCGTCATCGACTACTCTTCCTCACGCGGGCTCGTCGTCGACTACTGCGCCTCGCACGAGCTCGTCGTCGACTACCTCGCCTCCGCCGCACGTCCGGGTGCCTCGGCACGTCGCGCGGCTCGGCACACGAGGCTGCGTCGGCGCCGCTCGTCGTCGACTTCTCCGCCTCGCGCGAGAGCTCGTCATCGACTACTTCGCCTCCGTCGGCTTATCGTCGACTAATTCGCCCTCGGCACGTCGCGCGCTCGTCACGAGTGCTCTTCGCACGCTCGTCGTCGACTCCTCCGCGCTCTCGTCGCTCTCGCGTCTCATTGCGGTCGTCGCCTACTCCACCTCGCGCGGGCTCGTCGTCGCCTACTTCTCCTCGTGCGCGTCGGGTGCCTCGGCTCAGCGTGGCTCTTACGTGGCTCGTCGCGCGCTCGTCGTCGACTGCTCGCCCCCCCCCTGGGCTCGTCGTCGACTACTGCGCCTCGCGCGAGTCCGGGTGTCTCGTCGTCGACTACGTCGCGCGGCTCGTCTCCGCCGCTCGTCCCCGCTATGCCGTGCCTCGGCGCGCTCATCGTCGCGGCTTCGCCTCGTAGCAGCGCGTCCCGGGTGCCTCGGCTCGTCGCCGACTGCTTCCGCCTCGCGCGCCGCTCGTCGTCGACTACTGCCCGCCTCGCGCGGGCTCGTCATCGACTACTTCGCCTCCGCCGCGCGTCCCGGTGCCTACGCTCGTCGCGCGGCTCCTCCCGCGACTCGTCGCGCGCTCGTCGTCGACATGCTCGCCTCGCACATGCTCGTCGTCGACTACTTCGCCTCCGCGCGCGCATCCGGGTGCCTCGGCACGTCGCGCGGCTCGTCTACGCTCGTTCTGCTCGTCGTCGACTACACTTCGCCGCGCGCGCTCGTCGGCGGCTACTCGCCTCGCACGGGGCTCGTCATCGACTACCTCGCCTCGCCCACGCGTTCGGGGTGTCTTGGCCGTCGCGCGGCTCGTCACCCCGACTCGTCGCGCTCGCTCGTCATCGACTACTCGCCTCGCGCAAGCTCGTCATCGACTACTTCGCCTCCGCCACTCGTCCCGGGTGCCTCGGCACGTCACACGACTCGTCACGGAGCTCGTCGCACCGCTTCTCATCATTGACTACTCCGCCTCGCTCGCTCGTCCTGAGTCATTGCTCGTCGTCGCCTACTCCGCCTCGCGCGGGCTCCGTCGTCGACCTTCTTCTCCTACGTCGCGCGTCCGGTGCCTCGGCACGTCGCGCGGCACATCACGTGCGCTCGTCGCGCCGCTCATCGTCGACTACTCAGCCTCACGCCGGGCTCGCCGTCGACTACTTCGCCTCGCGTCGATGCAACCGGGTGCCTCGGCACGACGCGCGGCTCGTCCCCGGCTCGTCGCGGCTGCTCGTAGTCTTCTACTCCGCCTCGCGCGAGCTCGTCGTCGACTACTTCGCCTCCCGCCGCCGCGTCCAGCGGTGCCTCGGCTCGTCGCGCGGCTCATCACGTGGCTCGTCGCGCGCTCGTCGTCGACTACTCGCACAACTCGCGCGAGGCTCGTCCTCGACTGCTTCCCCCCTCGCCGCGCGTCAAGGTGCCTACGCTCGTCGCGCGGCTCGTCCCACGCGGCTCGTCCCGCCGCCTCGTCGTCGACTACTCCGCCTCGCACATGCTCGTCGTCGACTACTTCGGCTCGGCCCCCCCCCCCCCCCCTTCGCCCTCAGCGGCGCGTCCGGGTGCCTCGGCACGTCGCGCGGCTCGTCACGCGGCTCGCCGCGCCGCTCGTCGTCGACTTCTCCCGCCTCGCGCGGATCGTCGTCGACTACTTTCCTTCGCACGAGCTCTATCGACTACCCTCGCGTCGGGGTCCCTCGGCACGTCGCGCGGCTCCTCACACGAGCTCGTCGCACGCTCGTCGTCGATTTCTCCGCCTCGCGCGGGCTCGTCATCGACTAGCTCGCCTCCCCGCCGCGCGTCCGGGTGCCTCGGCACGTCGCGCGACTCCATCACGCGGCTCGTCGCGCGCTCGTCATCGACTCACTCGCCTCGCGCGAGCTGGGCCCCCTTGTCGAAATCTCGCCTCGCGCGGGCTCGTCATCGACTACTTCACCTCCCCCGCGCGTCGGGGTGCCTCGGCTCGTCGCGCGGCTCTTCACGCGACTCGTCGCGCGCTCGTCGTCGACTACTCAGCCTCGCGCAGGCTCGTCGTCGACTACTTCGCCTCCGCCCGCCGGGTGCCTCCGCTCTTCGGCACTCGCTCGCGCTCGTCCCCCCCGCGCCGCTGGTAGTCGACTGCTCGCCTCGCCCGGCTCGTAGTGGGCGTACAGACGTATCCCTCTATGATCCGCGTTCGGGTGCCTTAGCACCTTTTTCACCACGGCACTTCCCACTACTCGTCAAACCTGCGCGGCAGTGGATTACTGCCGCCTCGCTCGAGCTGCGCCACCCCAACTATCTTATCGCCTCCTAACTCGCGCGTCCTACTAAGAACCGACTAAACGTACACTAGAGAGCATCGCAAACGATCACGGTCGTCGACTACTCGCCTCACGGGTCTGCGATACTCGAGCATGCACTCGCTCTCAAGTCATCGAAAACCTATCTCCTCGCTCGGCGTCGTCGACCTTACGGTTCCCAACTCGCCCGTCTCCCCTCCTCTCGTGGCATCCTCCGCCGCGGCCGCGGTATTCATGACCCCTTTCCCGACCTTTGCGCAGGGCTCGTCGTTGAATACTTCGCCTCGCGCCGCGCATTGGGGGCCTCGGTACTCCTCCGCGGCTACGTCACGTGGCTCGTCGCGCGGCTTAAGCATTAAAGTCGACTACTCGCCTCACTCGGGCTCGACGTCGACAGCTTCGCCTCCATAGCGAGTCCGATTTCATCGGCACGATCGCTTACGGCTCATGACGACGCACGTCGCGAAGACTACCCCATCCAGCTGTGCTCGATCATCGGCCACGCCGCGCGAGCTGCGTCATGGTTTCGACTACTTCGCCTCCGCCTTGCTTCCTTCTTCCTCGGCACGACACGCGGCTTCCTCACGTGGCTCGTCGACCGGCCGGTCGGCGAATACTCCTCCTCTCCGGAGCTCGTCTCGACTACTTCACCTACCGCCGCGGGTCGGGTGCCTCGGCTCATCACTCGGCTCTCACGTGTGCTCGCGGCGCCGGGCTCGCCACGGTCGACGATCCTCTCGAGTAGGCTGCGTCCTCGACTAGCTCGCCTCGTAGGCGCATGGGTCCCTTCGGCGACGTCGCGCGGCTCGGCGGCCGGCTCGTCGTCGACTATCGGCCGTCGGCCCCCCACGACTTTGCATCGCGCCGGTCGTCATCGCCTCAACTCCCCTCGCACGGGCTCGTCATCGACTTACCTCGCTTCCCGCCCTCCCCTTGGAGGGTGTCTCGGCACTTCGCTCGCTCGTCCCACCGCTCGTCGCCGCCAAGCTCGACGTCTCCTCCTCGCACGAACTTCGCATCGTTACGGTAGCCTCGATCCCGCGTCGGAGGGTTCCTCGTGCACTTCGCGCCACTCGTCGCCGGTTGGAAGCGACGCCGTCATCGACTAGCTCACCTCGCCATCTCGAACACGTCTTGACTCGTCGTCGCCTACTCTCCTCTGCACGAGCTCGTCGTCGACTCCGTCCCTCACCCGCGTCCATGGGTGCCTACATAAACGGCTACACTTCACGTAACTGCATCGCGCACAGCTGCGTCTTGTCATATGACTACTCTGCCTCGCGCGGGCTCTCGTTCCATACTTCGCCTTCGCCGCGCATCGGGGGCCTCGGCACATCCGAACCGCTCGTCACGTGCCTCCTCGCGCCGCTTTTCGTGCGACCAAATACTCGCGCTCACCTAGGCTCGTCGTCGACTACTTCGCCTCCACCGCGCGTCCGGGTGCCTCGGCACGTCACGCGGCTCCTCCACGCCCGCCGCTCGTCGCCCGCTCGTCGTCGACTACTCCGCCTCGCGCGGGCTTCGTCGTCGACTACTTCGCCTCCCATGGCGCGTCCAGAGTGCCTCGGCTCGTCGCGCTGCTCGTCACGTGGCTCGTCGCTCGGCTCGTCGTCGACTACTCAGCCTCGGACTGGGCTCGTCGTCGACAACTCGCCTCGTGCGAGGGCTCGTCATCGACTACTTCGCCCTACGCCGCGCGTCCGGGGTGCCTCGGCCTCGTCGGCGCGGCTCTTCACGCGACTCGTCGCGCGCGGCGGTTGTCCGTCGAGCTGCTCCCCCCTCGCGGGGGCTCGGTCGTCCCAACGACTACTTCGCCTCCACGTGGCGCATGGGGTGCCTCGGCCGTACATGGCTCCGCCGCGGCTCGTCGCTCGCTCGTCCTGTGCTCGTCGACTACCTCCGCCTCGCGCGGGCTCGTCGTTGACTGCCTCAGCCTCGCATGGGCTGGAGTAGATGGGCTACCTCGCCCTCTAGCGCGTCCCGGGTGCCTCGGCACGTCGCGCGGCTCGTCGCTGCGACTCGTCGCGCGCCACTCGTCGTCGACTACTCCGCCCACGGGCTTGTCTCCTCTTCGCCCGCGCGGACTCGTCATCGACTACTCTCCCCCCGTCCGCGTCCGGGGCATCGGCACGTCGCGCGGCTCGTCCCCGCCCGGTTCGTCCTGCTTGTCGTCGACTACTCGCCTCCGCCCCGCTCGTCACGCCGTCCTCTCGTCGTCGACTACTGCGCCTCGCGCGAGCTCGTCGTCGACTACTTCGCCTCGGCGCCGCGCATCCGGGTGCCTCGGCACGTCGCGCGGCGCTCGTCCGCCGCGGCTCGTCGCGCGCTCGTCGTCGACTTCTCCGCCTCCCGCGAGGCTCGTCGTCGAGTACTTCGCCCTTCGCCAGCGCATCCCGGGGGCCTCGGCTCATCGCGCGGCTCGTCACGTCTCGCGCGCGCGGCAGCCGTCGACTACTCCGCCTCATCGCGCGCTCGTCGTCGACTACTTCGCCCTCCGCCAGAGTCGGGTGTCTCGGCACGTCGCGCGGCGCTCGTCGCGCCGCTCGTCGTCGACTCCTTCGCCTCGCGCGAGCTCGTCGTCGACTACTTCGCCTCCGCGCGCGTCGGGTGCCTCGGCACGTCGCGCGGCTCGTTACGTGGCTCGTCGCGCCGCTTGTCGTCGACTGCTCCGCCTCTCACGGGCTCATCATCGACTACTTCACCTACGCGCGCGTCGGGGTGCCTCGCTCGTCCGTGCTCTTCCGCGGCTCGTCGCGCCCTCTCGTCGACTACTCTGCCTCGTCGTCTCGTCGTCGCTGGTAAGCCTCGTGCCGGACGCTCGCATGGCCCGTCACGCGGCTCGTCACGCCGCTCGTCGTCGACTACTCTTGCCTCGCGCCCGGGCTCGGCGTCGACTACTTCGCCTCCACGCCTCGCGTCCGGTGCCTTCCGCTTCCGTCGCGCGGCTCGTCCTTTTCACTCGTCGCGGCGGCTCGTCGTCGCTACTCGGCGCGAGCTTGTCGTCGACTACTCCGCCTCGCACGGTGCGATCATCGTCGACTACTTCGCCTCGCGCGCGGCCGGGTGCCTCGGCACGTCGCGCGGCTCGTCCGCCGCGGCACGTCACGCCGCTCGTAGTCGACCTTTCCGCCTCGCGCGGCTCGTCGTCGACTACTTCGCCTCCGCCACGCGTCCGGGTGCCTCGGCACGTCGCGCGGCTCGTCACGCGGCTCGTCGCGCGCTCTAGTCGACACCTCGCCCTCCCCCTCACGCAGCTCGTCGTCGACTACTTCGCCTCCGCGCAAGCGTCGGATGCCTCGGCAGGTCGCGCGGCTCGTCCCGCGGCTCATCGCGCCTCGCTCGTTCTTGGCTTCTCCCTCATGCGGCTCGTCGTCGACAGCTGCGCACCCGCCCGGCTCGTCGTCGACTACTTCGCCTCGCGCGCGTCCGAGTGCCTCGGCACGCTCGTCGCGGGCTCGTCACGTGGCTCGTCGCGCCGCTCGTCGTCGACTACTCGGCCTCGCGCGGAGCTCGGTCCTCGACTACTTCGCCTCGCCGCGCGTCCGCGGTGCCTCGGCACGTCACGCGGCTCCTCACGCGGCTCGTCGCGCCGCTCGTAAATTGACTGCTCCGCCTCGCGCGAGCTCCTCGCAACTACTTCGCCTCGCGCGCGTCGGGGTGCCGGCACGTCACGTGGCTCATCACGCGGCTCATCGTCGACTACTCCGCCTCGTCGACTACTCCCCTCCTTGCGCGAGCTCGTCGTCGACTACTTAGCGCCTTCGCCCCGCGCGTCCCGGGTGCCTCGGCACCGTCGCGCGGCTGCCGTCCCCGCGGCTCGTCTCGCCGCTCGTCGTCGACTGCTCGCCTTCTGCGCGGGCTCGTCGTCGACTACTTCCCGCCTCCGCGCGCGCTCGTCGTGCCCTCGGAGGGTCGCGCGGCTCGTCACGCGGCTCATCGCGCCGCTCGTCGTTGACTACTGCGCCTCCTACACGCGGCGCTCGTCGTCGACTACTTCGCCCCGCGTGAGGCTCGTCGTCGACTACTTCGCCTCGCGCGCGTCGGGGGTGCCTCGGCACGTCGCGCGGCTCGTCACGCGGCTCGTCGCGGCGCCCGTCAGTCGACTGCTCGCGCCCCCTCGCCGGGCTTTTGCTTTCGCTCGTCGTCGACTACTTTGCCTCGTCGCGCGTCCATGTGCCTCGGCACGTCGCGCGGCTCGTCACGCGGCTCGTCGCCGGCCGGCTCGTCGTCGACTACTCCGCCTCGCGCGGCCTTCATCGCGCTCATTGCTCGTACCCCTACTTGCCTACGCGCTCGTCGTCGACCTATGCCCCCCGCTCGCCCCTCGGGTGCCTCGGCTCATCACGTGGCTCGTCACGTGGCTCGTCGTCGCCCCTCTGATCGTCGGCTCTTCCGCGTCGCGCCGGCTCGTCGTCGACTTCTTCGCCTCGCGCGGGCTCGTCGTCGACTACTTCGCCTCCGCCGCGCGTCGGGTGCCTCGGCTCATCCGCGCGACTCGTCACGTGGCTCGTCGCGCCGCTCGCCGTGGGGCTACTCGCCTCGCTGCCGAGCGTCGTCGGCGACAACCCCGCCTCTGCGCGCGTGTCCCCCCTGGTCGGGGCCTCGGCACGTCGCTCGGCGTCGGTCCACGGCTCTTCGCGCCGCTGCGGCGTTGCCTACTCCGCACTCACGCGAGGCTCGTCGTCGACTCCCTGCGCCTCTCCGTAGCGCGTCCAGGTGCCTCGGCTGGTCGCGCGGCTCGTCACGCGGCTCATCGCGCCGCTTGTCGTTGACTACTCGCCTCGTAACGAGGCTCGTCGTCGACTGCTGCGCCTTCCTCGCGCGGCTCGTCAGCTACTGCTTCGCCTACGCGGGCGCGTGCGGGTGCCTCGGCATGGTGCCCGCGGCTCGTCACGCGGCTCGTCGCGCGGCTCGTCGTCGACTACTCCGCCTTCCGTGCGGTCGTCTCAACTCCTTCACCTCGCGCATGCTCGTCTGTCGAATACTTCGCCTGCGCCGCGCATCCGGGTGCCTCGGCCGTCGCGCGGCTCCTCGCGCCGCTCGTCGTGCCTGGTGCGTCGGCCACTTCATCGCGGGGGCTCGTCGTCGACTACTCCGCCTCGCACGAGCTCCTCGTCGACTCCACCTGCCGCCTCGCCGCGCGGCGTTCGGGGTGTCTCGGCACGTCACGTGGCTCATCTCGCTCGCTCGTCGTCGCTTCTCCGCCTCGCGCGTTCGTCGTTTACCGCCGCCTTGCGCGGGGCTCGTCATCGAATGCTTCGCCTCCGCCCAGCGCGTCCGGGTGCCTCGGCCCGTCACGCGGCTCGTCACGCGGCTCGTCGCGCCTTGCTCGTCGTCAACTTCTTCGCCTCGCGCGAGGCTCGTCGTCGACTACTTCGCCTCGTAGCGCGTCGGTGCCCCTCGGCGCACGTCACGCGGCCGCTCCTCCCGCCTCGCGCGCCGCTCTTCGTCGACGTGCCGCCTCATCGCGGTGGCCTCGTCGTCGCCTAGCTGCGTCCTCGCGCGGGCTCGTCGTCGTCTTCTTCTCCTCCATCGGCGCGTCCCGGGTGCCTCGGCTCATCACGTGGCTAGTCACGCGGCCTCGTCGCGCGCTCGTCGTCGACTTCCTCGCCTCACTCGACCTCGTCGTCGACTGCTTCGCCTCCGCCCGCGTCCCGGGGTGCCTCGGCACGTCGCGCGGCTCGTCCTACCGGACGCTCTTCGCGCCGCTCGTCGTTGACTACTCCGCCTCACGCGAGGAGCTCGTCGTCGACTACTTCGCCTCCGCCGCGCGTCCCGGGTGCCTCGGCCGGTCGCGGCGGCTCGTCACGTGGCTCATCGCGCCGCTCGTCGTTGACTGCTCGCCTCGCGCGGCTCGTCATCGACTACTGCGCCTCGCGCGAGCGTCCCGGGTGCCTCGGCTGCATCGCGCGGCTCTATCACGCGCGACTCGTCCCGCGCGGCTCGTCGTCGACTTACTACGCCCCCCTCGCGCATCCTCGCCGTCGGCTACTTCGCCTCACGCGGCGCATCCGGCGGCGGTGCCTCGGCACTATCTCGCGCCTCGTCGAGCGAGCTCGTCGCGCCACTCGTCGTCGGCTGCACGCATCGCACGGGCTCGTTGTCTACTCGCCTCGCGCGAGCTCGTCGTCGACTACCTCGCTCCCTCGGCGCGTCCGGGGTGCCTCGGCCGGCCCCGCGGCTCCTCCCGCGGCTCGTCGCGCCTGCCTCGTGGTCGACTACGTCCCCGCCTCGCGCGAGCCTCGCCAGCGGCTACTTCGCCTCCCGTCGCGCGTCCCGGTGCCCTCGACACGTCACGTGGCCCATCACGCCGGCTCGACTCGTCGGCTACTATGCCTCGTGCGAGGCTTCCGTCGTCAACTACTTCGCCTTGCGTGAGCTCGTCGTCGACTACTTCGCCTCGGCACAACGCGTCCAGGGTGCCCTCGGCACATGGCCCAGCAGCTCGTCACGCGGCTCATCGCGCGCCCCTCGTCGTCGCCTACTCGCCCTCGCGCGAGCTCGTCGTCGACTACTTCTCCTCCGCCGCGCGTCCCGGTGCCTCGGCTCATCGCGTGGCTCGTCGCGCGCTCGTCGCGCCACTTGTAGTCGACTACTACGCCCTCGCGCGGGCTCATCGTCGACTACTTCGCCTCGGCTTGCGCGTCCGGGTGCCTCGGCTCATCACGCGGCTCGTCACATGGCTCGTCGCGCGCGCTTGGCGTCGGCTACTCCGCCTCGCGCGGAGCTCGTCGTCGACTACTTCGCCTCGCGCGAGTCGGGTGTCTCGGCGTCGCGTCAACTCGCGGCTCATCACGCCCCTCGTCGCGCGCTCGTCCGGGGTGCCCCTCGCGCCGTCCACGTCGGCTCCTCACGCGGCTCCGCCTCGCGCCGCGTCCAGGGGTTCCTCGACTTCTCGCCCGACTCGGTCCGTCGGCTCGTCGCGCCGCTTGTCGTCGGCTACTTCGCTCTCGCGGAGGCTCGTCATCGACTACTTCGCCTACGCGCGCGTCCCGGTGCCTCGGCTCGTCGCGCGGCTCTTCCACGCGGCTCGTCGCGCGCTCGCCGTCGACTTCTCCGCCTCGCGCGTGCTCGTCGTCGACTACTTCGCCTCCCGCCGACGCGTCCGTTGCCTCGGCACATCGGCGGCTCGTCGCGCCGCTCGTCGCCCCGCTCGTCGTCGACTACTCTTCCTCACGCGGGCTCGTCGTCGACTACTTCGCCTCCGCGGGCTCGTCCTCGACTGCCTCGCCACCGTGCGTCGCGTCGGGGTGTCTTGGCACGTCACGCGGCCTCGTCCCGGCGACTCATCGCACCGTTGACGTCGTGCTCGCCTCGCGAGGCTCGTCGCCGACTACTGCGCCTCGTCGCTCGTCCCGGGTGACTCGGCTCGTCGTGCGACTCGTCACGAGGTTCGCCTCGCCGCTGTCGTCGACGACTCCCCCTCGCGCATGTTCGTCGCGTGACTCATTTGCCCTCGTCACGTCGCCTACTCCGCCTCGCCGGGCTCAGTCGTCGACTACTTCTCTGCGTCGCGCGTGCGGTGCCTCGCCTCATCACGAGGCTCGTCGCGCGCTCGTCGTCGACTACTTCGCCTTACTCGAAGAGCTCGTCGTCGACTACTTCGCCTCGCCGCGCGTCGTGGGTGCCTCGGCACGTCACGCGGCTCCTCACGCCGCTCGTCGCGCGGCTCGTAGTCGACTAATCCGCCTCGCGCGGGAAGCTCGTCCATCGACTACTTCGCCTCGCCGCGCGCGTCCGGGGGTGCCTCGGCTCGCCGTGGCTCATTCGCCGACTCGTCTCGACGACTCGCCTCGTCGCGCGAGCGCGTCGTCGACTACTGCGCCTCGCGCGAGCTCGTCATCGAATACTTCGCTTCCCGCGCGTGCAGGGTGCCCTCTGCTCGTCGCGCGGCTCTTCACGCGGCTCGTCGCGCCGCTCGACGTCGACTGCTCGGCCTCGCGCATGCTCGTCGTCGACTTCTTCGCCATCGCCACACGTCGGCGGGTGCCTCGGCCGTCGCGCGGCTCGTCGCGCCGCTCATCGCGTCGTCTCGCTCGTCGTTCGACTGTCTTTGACCGCGGCCTCGCGCGGCTCGTCGTCGACTACTCCGTTCCTCGCGCGGGCTCGTCGTCGACTACCTCGCCTCGCCGCGCGGCGGGGTGCCTCGGCATGTCGCGCGGCTCGTCACGCGACTCGTCGCACGCTCGTCGTCGATTACTCGCGCCTCGCGCGAGGCTCGTCATCGACTACTTCGCCTCGTCGCGCGTCCGGGTGCCTCGGCCGTCGCGCGGCTCGTCACGCGACTCGTCGCGCCGCTCGTCGTCGGCCCCGCTCGCCTCGCGCGAGGCTCATCGGTCGACTCCTTGGCGCCTCGCCTCGCGCGAGTCTCGTCGTCGCCTACTTCTCCTACGTCACGCGCTCCTCACGCGGCGCCTCGCGCCGCTCATCGTCGACTACTCCGCCCCGCGCGGGCTCGTCCTCGACTACTCCGCCTCGCGCGCGGCTCGTCGTCGACTACTTCTCCTCCCCGCGCGTCCCGGTGCCTCGGCTCATCACGCGAGCTCGTCACGTCGGCTCGTCGCGCGCTCGTCGTCGACTTCTCCGCCCGCCTCAGGGCTCGTCGTCGACTACTTCGCCTCGCCGCGTGTCCGGGTGTCTCGGCACGTCGCGCGGCTCATCACGCGCTCGTCGCCAGGCTACTCCGCCTCGCGCGGGCTCCGTCGTCGACTGCTTCGCCTCGCAGCGCGTCCCGGTGCCCTCGGCTCGTCGCGCGGCTCGTCCCGTCGGCTCGTCCCGCCGCTCGTCGTCGACTACTCCGCCTCGCACGGCTTGCTCGTCGTCGACTACTTCGCCTCCGCCGCGCGTCCGGTGCCTCGGCTCGTCGCGTGCTCTTCACGCGTCTCGTCGCGCGGCTCGTCGTCGACTACTCTTCCGCCTCGCGCGAGCTCGTCGTCGACTACTTCGCCTCCGCCGCGCGTCCAGGGTGCCTCGGCACGTCGCGCGTGGCTCGTCGCGCGGCTCGTCGCGCCGCTCGTCGTCGGCTACACTTCATCACGCGAGGCTCGTCGTCGACTACTGCGCCTCGCGCGAGCTCGTCGTCGACTGCTTCGCCTCCAGCGCGCGTTCGGGTGCCTCGGCAAGTTCGCGCGGCTCGTCACACGACTCGTCGCAGCGCCGTCGTCGATTACGCCTGGCCTCGCGCGAGGCTCGTCATCGACTACTTCGCCCTCCCGTCGCTCGTCGGGTGACTCGGCACGTCGCGCGACTCGTCACGGCGAGGTTCGTCGCGGCGCTCGTCCGTCGACTACTCCGCCTCGCGCGAGGAGCTCGTCGCGTGACTCATTGCTCGTCGTCGCCTACTCGGCCTCGCCTTGGCGGCTCGTCGTCGACTACTTCTCCTACGTCGCGCGTGCGGGTGCCTCGGCTCATCCCCCACGTGGCTCGTCGCGCGCGCGTAGGCCCCGACTGCTTCGCCTCACTCGGGCTCGTCGTCGACTACTTCGCCTCGCGGCCAGCGGTCCGGAGTGTCTCGAGACGTCTCGCCGTGGTGCTCGATCACGGCGGCTCGTCGCCAGGCTATTTCGCCTCGCGCGAGCTCATCGTCGACTACTTCGCCTCGGCAGCGCGTCCAGGTGCCTCGGCCTCGTCGCCCCGGCTAGTCACGTGGCTCGTCGCGAGCGGCGTAGATGGGCTTCTCGCATCGCGGAGGCTCGTCATCGACTGCTTCACCTCGGCGCGCGTGCGGGCGGTGCCTCCGCTTATCGCGCTGCTTTCTTCACGCGACTCGTCGCGCCCGCTCGTCGTCGACTGCTTCGCCTCGCGCTGTAGCTCGTCGTCGGCTGCTTCCGCCTCCGCGCGCGTCCTGGGGGTGCCTCGGCACGTCGCGCCCGGCTCGTCGCGCGCTGCGTCGTGCTTGCTCGTCGTCGACTACACTTCATCGCGCGAGGGCTCGTCGTCGACTGCTCCGCCTCGCCGGCGGGCTCGTCGTCGACTGCCTCGCCTCGCCGCGCGTTCGGGCGTGGCTGGCACGTCGCGCGGCTCGTCATGCGACTCGTCGCGCGGCGCGTGGGCGGGTACCTCGCCTCGCGCGAGCTCGTCATCGACTGCGTCGCCACTCCGTCGCTCGTCGGGGTGACTCGGCACGTCGCGCGACTCGTCACGAGGTTCGTCGCGGCTTGCTCGTCGTTGACTGCTCCGCCTCGCGCGAGGCTGCCGTCGCGTGACTCATTGCTCGTCGTCGCCTACTCCCGCCTCGCGCCGGCTCGTCGGCGACTGCTTCTCCTACCGTGCGCGCGCGGCGCGTGCCTCGGCTCTCGTCACGTGGCTCGTCGCGCCGCTTGTCGTCGACTTCCTCGCCTCACTCGGGCTCGTCGTCGCTACCTTCTTCGCCTCCCCGCCGAGTCGGGTGTCTCGGCACGTAGGCGCGGCTCGTCACCGCTCGTCGCAGACTTTTTGGCTAGATGGCCGAGCTATTCGCCCTCGCGCGGCCCTCGTCGTCGACTTCCCCGCCTCGCGCCGCGCGTCGGGGTGCCTCGGCCTCGTCCGCCTCGCTCGACTCCGTCACGTTCGGCTCGTCGCGCCGCTTGTCGTCGACTGCTCCCATCGCGAGGGCTCGTTATCGACTCGCTTCACCTACGCGCGCGTCCGGGGTGCCTCCGCCCGTCGCGCGGCTCTTCACGCGAATCGTCGCGCCGCTCGTCGTCGACTGCTCGCCCTCGCGCCATGCTCGTCGTCGACTACTTCGCCTCGCCGCGCATCGGGGTGCCTCGGCACGTCGCGCGGCTCGTCGCGCCGCTCGTCGTGCTCCTCGTCGTCGACTACTCCGCATCGCTTTATTTTGGCGGGCTCGTCGTCGACTGCTCGCCTCGCACGGGCTGGTCATCGACTGCCTCGCCTCCGCCGCGCGTTCGGGGGTGTCTTGGCCCGTCGCGCGGCTCGTCCTCGCGACTCGTCGCGCCGCTCGTCGTCGATTGCCCCGCCTCGCGCGGCTCGTCATCGACGGCCCCGCCTTCCTGTCGCGCGTCCGGGGTGACTCGGCACGTCGCGCGACTCGTCACGCGGTTCGTCGCGCGTGCTCGTCGTCGCCCGGCGCTCGGTTGACTGGGCTCCGCCTCGCGCGACTACTCCCCCCCCACCCCGTCGCGCGACTGGTCACGTGGCTCGTCGCGCGCTTGTCGTCGACTGCTCTCCGCATCGCGAGAGGCTCGTCATCGACTACTTCACCTACGCCGCGCGTCCCGGGGTGCCTCGGCTTGTCGCGCGGCTCTTCACGCGACTCGTCGCGCGCTCGTCGTCGACTTCTCGCCTCGCGCATGCTCGTCGTCGACTGCGTCGCCTCGCCGCGCATCGGGGTGCCTTGCGCACGTCGCGCGGCTCGTCGCGCCGCTCATCGTGCTCTGCGCTCGTCGTCGACTACACTTCATCGCGCGGCTCGTGGTCGGCTACTCGCCTCGCACGGGCTCGTCGTCGACTTCCTCGCCTCGGCCGCGCGTTCGGGTGTCTTCGCACGTCGCACGGCTCGTCACCCGACTCGTCGCGCGCTCGTCCGTCGGTGCCCGCCTCGCGCGGGCTCGTCGTCGACTGCTTCGCCTTCCGTCGTCGCGTCGGGTGACTCGGCACGTCGCGCGACTCGTCACGCGGTTCGTCGCGGCGCCTCGTCGTCGACTACTCGCCTCGCGCGAGCTGCGTCGCGTGACTCATTGCTCGTCGTCGCCTGCTCGCCTCGCGCGCGGGGCTCGTCGTCGACTACTTCTCCAACGTCGCGCGTCGGGTGCCTCGGCTCATCACGTGGCTCGTCGCGCCGCTCGTCGTCGACTACTCGCCTCGCACGAGCTCGTCGTTGGGTACTTCGCCTTCGCGCGCATTCGGGGGGCCTCGGCTCATCGCGCGGCTCGTCACGTCGGCTCGTCGCGCGCCCCGCCGACTGCTACTGCCTCCTCACTCGGGCTCGTCGTCGACTGCTTCGCCTCCCGCGAGTCGGGTGTCTCGGCACGTGCGCGGCTCGTCCACGCCGCTCGTCGCGGCTGTTCGCCTCGCGCGGCTCGTGGGTCGACTTCTTCGCCTCGCCTCGCGTCGAGGTGCCTCGGCCGGTCGCGCGGCTCGTCACGTGGCTCGTCGCCGCCGGTCGTCGAATACCTCCGCCTCGCGGAGGCTCGTCATCGACTTCTTCACCTACGCCGCGGGTCGGGTGCCTCGGCCTGGCCGTCACGCGGCTCTTCACGTGACTCGTCGCGCGCTGCGCCGTCGACTACTCCACCTCGTCGCAAGCTCGTCCCCTCGACTGCTTCGCCTCGCGCCGCGCATGCGGGTGCCTCGGCACGTCGCGCGGCTCGTCGCGCCGCTCGTCGTCCCGCTCGTCGTCGACTTCTGCCTCCATCGCGCGACGAGCTCGTCGTCGACTTCTTCGCCTCCGCCCTCGCACGGGCCTCGTCGTCGACGCGGCTACCTCGCCTCGTAGCGCGTTCCGGGGGTGTCTCGGCACGTCGCGCGCGCTCGTCCCCCGACTCGTCGCACGCTCCGGTCGTCGATTACGCCCGCCTCGCGCGAGCTCGTCATCGGCTTCTTCGCCTCCGTCGCGCGTCGGGTGACTCGGCACGTCGCGCGACTCGTCACGCGGTTCGTCGCGGCGCTCGTCGTCGACTGCTTCGCCTCGCGCGGGCTGCGTCGCGCGACTCATTGGCTCGTCGTCGCCACTCGCCTCTCGGCGCGGCTCGTCGTCGACTACCTCGCCCGCCGCCACGCGCCCGCGTGCCCGGGGTTGCCTTCGGCTCGTCACGTGGCTCGTCGCGCCCGCTCGTCGTCGACTGCTCCGCCTCGCACGCGGGCTCGTCGTTGGGTGCCCGCCTTCGCCGCGCATCGGGGGCCTCGGCTCATCGCGCGGCTCGTCACGTGGCTCGTCGCGCGCGGGGCTTTTCGTCGACTTCTCCCCACCCTCACCCCGGCTCGTCGTCGACTGCCCCGCCTCCCCGCCGAGTCCCAGGTGTCTCGGCACGTCGCGCGCGCTCGTCCGCGCGCGCTCGTCGCCACTACTTCCGCCTCGCGGCGGCTCGTCGTCGACTACTTCGCCTCCCGCGCGTCGGGGTGCCTCGGCTCCTCGCGCGGCTCGTCCACGTGGCTCGTCGCTCGCTTGTCGTCGAATACTCCGCATCGCGAGGAGGCTCGTCATCGACTGCTTCACCTACGCCGCGGAGTCGGGTGCCTCGGCTCGTCGCGCGGCTCTTCACGCGACTCGTCGCGCCGCTCGCCGTCGACTTCTCCACCTCGCGCGAGCTCGTCGTCGACTACTTTGCCTCCGTAGCGCATGCGGGTGCCTCGGCACGTCGCGCGGCTCGTCGCGCCGCTCGTCGTCTTTCTCGTCGTCGACTTCTGGCACGTTCGCGCGAGGGCTCGTTGTCGACTGCTCGCCTCCCGCGATGGCTCGTCGTCGACTGCCTCGCCTCCGCCGCCGCGCGTTCGGCGGGTGTCTCGGCCGTCGTCGCGCGGCGCTCGTCCCCACGACTCGTCGCACCACTCGTCGTCGACTGCCCCGCCTCGCGCGAGCTCGTCATCGACTACTTCGCCTCCGTCGCGCGTCGGGTGACTCGGCACGTCGCGCGCGGCTCGTCCACGCTGGTTCGTCTCGCTGCTTGTCGTCGACTACTCCGCCTCGCGCTGGCTCGTCACGCTGCTCATTGCTCGTCGTCGCCTACTACGCCTCGCGCAGGCTCGTCGTCGACTACTTCGCCTACGCCTCGCATTCGGGTGCCTCGGCTCGTCATGTGGCTCGTCGCGCCGCTCGTCGTCGACTACTCCGCCTCGCACAGGCTCGTCGTTGAGTACTTCCCCTTCGCCGCGCATCCGGGGGCCTCGGCTCATCGCGCGGCTCGTCACGTGGCTCGCGCGCCGCTTGTCGTCGACTACTCGCCTCACGCGGGCTCGTCGTCGACTACTTCGCCTCGCCACGAGTCCGGGTGTCTCGGCACGTCGCGCGCGGCTCGTCGCGCCGCTTGTCGTCGACTACTCCGCTTCGCGCAGGCTCGTCGTCGGCTACTTCGCCTCCGCCGTGCGTCTGAGTGCCTCGGTCGTCGCGCGGCTCGTTACGTGGCTCGTAGCGCCGCTTGTCGTCGACTACTCCGCATCGCGCAGGCTCATCATCGACTACTTCACCTACGCCGCGCGTCCGGGTGCCTCGGCTCGTCGCGTGGCTCTTCACGCGGCTCGTCGCGCCGCTCGTCGTCGACTACTCCGCCTCGCGTAGGCTCGTCGTCGACTACTTCGCCTCCGCCGCGCGTCCGGGTGCCTTGGCACGTCGCGCAGCTCGTCACGCGGCTCGTCGTGCTGCTTGTCGTCGACTACTCTGCCTCGCGCAGGCTCGTCGTCGACTACTTCGCCTACGCCTCGCGTCTGGTGCCTTGGCTCGTCGCGTGTCTCATCATGCGGCTCGTCGCGCCACTCGTCGTCGACTACTCCGCCTCGCACAGGATCATCGTCGACTACTTCGCCTCCGCCGCGCGACCGGGTGCCTCGGCACGTCGCGCGGCTCGTCGCGTGGCTCGTTGCGCCGCTTGTCGTCGACTACTTCGCATACGCCGCGCGTCAGGGTGCCTCGGCATGTCGCACGGCTCGTCACACGGCTCGTCGCGCCGCTCAACGTCGACTACTCCGCCTCACGCAGCCTCGTCGTCGACTACTTCGCCTCCGCCGCGAGTCCGGATGTCTCGGCACGTCGCGCGGCTCGTCACGCGACTCGTCGCGCCGCTCGTCTTCGACTACTCCACCTCGTGCAGCCTCGTCGTCGACTACTTCGTCTCCGACGCGGTTCCAGGTGCCTCGGCACGTCGCCCGACTCGTCACGTGGCTCGTCGCGCCGCACGTCGTCGACTACTCCGCCTCGCGCAGGCTTGTCCTCGACAACTTCGCCTCCGCCGCGCGTCTGGGTGCCTCGGCACGTCACGCGACTCGTCACGCGGCTCGTCGCGCCGCTTGTCGTTGGGGCGCTCCGCCTCGCGCGAGGGCTCGTCGCGCGGCTCATTGCTCGTCGTCGACTACTCCACCTCGCGCAGGCTCGTTGTTGACTACTTCGCCTACGCCGCGCGTCCGGGTGCCTCGGCACGTCGCGCGGCTCGTCACGCGGCTCGTCTCGCCGCTCGTCGTCGACTACTCCGCCTTGCGTAGGCTCGTGTCGACTACTCCGCCTCGCGCGGGCTCGTCACGCGGCTCATTACTCGTTGTCGACTACTTCGCCTCGCGCGAGGCTCGTCGTCGACTACTTCGCCTCCGCCGCGCGTCCGGGGTGCCTCGGCACGTCGCGCGGCTCGTCACGCGGCTCGTCGTGCCGCTCATCGTCGACTACTCTGCCTCACGCAGGCTCGTCATCGACAACATTGCCTACGCCGCACGTCCGGGTGCCTCGGCACGTCGCTCGGCTCGTCACACGGCTCGTCGCGCTGCTCGTCATCGACTACTCCGCCTCGCGCGGGCTCGTATCGAAAACTCCGCCTCGCGCAGGATCGTCGCGCGGCTCATTGCTCGTCGTCGACTACTCCGCCTCGCGCAGGCTCGTCGTCGACTACGCCGCCTCGCCGCGCGTCGGGGTGCCTCGGCACGTCGCGCGGCTCGTCATGCGGCTCGTCGTGCGCTCGTCGTCGACTACTGCGCCTCGCGCTGGCACGTCATCGACTACTTCATCTACGCTGCGTGTTCGGGTGCCTCGGCATGTCGCACGGCTCATCACACGGCTCGTCGCGCCGCTCGTCGTCGACTACTCCGCCTCACACAGGTTCGTCATCGACTACTTCGCCTCCGCCGTGCGTCCGGGTGTCTCGGCACGTCGCGCGGCTCGTCACGCGACTCGTCGCGCCGCTCGTCATCGACTACTCCGCCTCGTGCAGGCTCGTCCTCGACTACTTCGCCTCCGCCGCGCTGTGACAACCCGCCCAGGAAAATACCGTACTATCGCCTAAGACCGATCAACTTGGGTCGTTAAGCAATAGTAAAGTATCATCCTGTCGTTGGTTGCCGGGTTAACGCCCGGTAAATCACTTGGACATCGAATAGAGGATCGACACATGCATTAAAACTCACGCAAAGGCAAGTCCAGAGTACAACATGAATTAAACATTTTATTACAAACCATTGTTCATGGCATGAGATAAAGGTTCAGAGTTCGAAAATACAGCGGAATTAATTTAATCTAGCGCAACGGTGAACATCACAGGAGGCCATCCGTGATGTCCTTACATGTCGTCACCCTTCTGATCAATCATACCTGCAACAACAGTTTTAAAGCAAGGCTGAGTATACTAATACTCAGCAAGACTTAACCGTTGGGTGATGACTACATCACCAACCTCTAGACATGAAAGGCTTTTGGCTGGTGGAGTTTCTTTTGCTGAAACAGCTGCTAAGAGTAGATCCTTACTTTCAAAATTTTAACACAAGTTCTAGTTGATTACCATTTCTAAACGTGCCATCTATTCCAATTGGACAAGCAATTAATTCATACAACAATATTTCTCGAGTTCCATCACTATGGGATATCATGGCCAGTTGATTAAGCAGTCTCGGATAACGGTGAGAGGCCGACAATCAATTGGTTTAAACCTTGCAAGGTAGACCCAAACACACGGTAGGCTGTCCCCGCGAGAACAACTTTCCCAGGCCGTCCCCAAAAATCCCCGGGTCGGGATGAAAGGCCACAATCTTTGGTGCAGGCTATCCGGCATACCCCGCGAGATACCCGGAGTCACCATACACCACCGGTGGCGAGCCGTGAGAGCAAATCCCAAGAGTAGTGACAGTTCCATCCCTAGCCGTCTCATTAAGGTACTAGGCTTACCGGTCCCATTCCCGGCAAATGTTTGGTACGTTCAAAGCTTAGCCCACATGACCACTGGACCGGGGCCCAATCCCATGCTCTTACCACATGAGCAATCCTTTAAGGATATCTTATGATTCCTATCTAGGAACCTATTCTCGCGAGTGACGAACATCACTCGACTTCTATCGGCCCTATAGCATAGCAGCTATCGACCTAGCACACTAGTGATAGAGCATAGGTACCTAGGGATCATGCATCTAGGGATTCAAATCAACTCCTAAAACGTAAATGCACAATATTAGCAAACATAATTGCATAATTTTAAAAGACGGGGTTAATGATCCGCGGCTTGCCTTCGCTGGAAAGGTTGGCCTTGGGGCCTTCCGGACTTGGATCCAGGTCTTGAGCTACGTTTACACACGGCAGCTCTTTGTCGGCTCCTTCGTCTCCTCCTTCCGGCACGAGCGTACGTCTACAGGCGGAAAGATCTGCACGAGATGCAAATGCAAGATTTATTCGACGGTTTTTACTTTAATCACTTACAAACCATATTGACAATAAAGGGGTGTATTTGTTGGGCACATTCGCCTAGATAAGAATACATTCAGCATACTCTTCCATAAAGGAACAATATGCAACTATTTATTAATTATTCTTTTTTATGGTGATTGTGTACATATATATGTAAAAATTTTAATTTAAAATTCACCAACAGTAGTGGGTAGGTATATTTATCCTTTTTAACATGATTTGCAACCATCCTCAAGTTAACATGGGTGGTTTGGTGATTTCTCTTTTGAGAAGGTGATTGGTTGTACATGTGTTATTCTTTTATTACACGATTGAATAAAGGTTTCGTTGTACTTGTCATTTCATGTGAAAGCTTTAATTCTTTTTATCTTCACGAGCAAAGGTGTAATTAATATTTTTAGTTATGAATTAATGTCTTATCAGCAATGGTAATTAATTACCCTTTAATTAAAGTAGGAAATACTTCCAAAAGGAAAAAGAATTAAATAAGGGCTTTTCTTTATTTAATTTCTCTTTATTATTAAAAGGGCTTTTAGTCTTTTTATTAAGCAATTAAATTACCAAAAATTAAAGAAGTGTTTCCTAGGTATATGAGCACCTATCCTGGTCCATTGGACCCACATGTAAAAGTTGGGGACTAGGAAATTAAATATTATAGAAGATATCAAAGGCTAGCTAGTGGTTCCATTTAAATGCATATAAAAATAAATAAGCATCAAATTGATCCAAACTCTCCCATGAATGCCCTCTGGTCCTAAACAAGCCTAAAGAACCAGCACATCCACATGAAATCTCTACTGATCATAGCTTATTAATTTACAAAGGAAAACATGCATAAATCAAGAATAAATATTTCTGGAAAGCCAAAAATCATGATTAATTCACAAGATGTGTATTTTGGTATTACAAGATAGTGTGCACAAGTTGAGCTCAAAAACATAAATATATTTAGCAAGAAAAATCATTTATGCAGATCCGCCAGAAATGGAAAACATTTTTATAAAAACATTTACATCATAACTTTGTGCAATTTTTGGCATAGGAGCTAGTCATGACCTAACACACAACAAATACAAAAATTAGCTATAGAGGATTTATGGTTTTTGAGATATTGCAGATCTAGTGTTTTCACATTTGTATTTTTCATGCAAAAACTATCAGGAACTAGCTCAGGCCAGAATAACAAAAGTTGTAGAATAATTCACCACGAATCCAACAAAATGGGTCTTGCATTTTCATGATTTTTCTGTGATTTTCTACGCAATTTACAAGAAACAGCCAAAGCACTTTTACTATTTGAGTTACCATTTCGCAGTGAGGACCCTGGAAAGATCTTTGCGTTTGCAATGTAGTCCCCGGGCGCAGTGGCCGGCGCGGGCTGGCCAATTACGGCGAGCTCGCCGCAGCTCTTGGCCGGGGAAGGGTGGGGAGGAGGTCTAGGGGCTAGTGGGGCTCGGTTTGGGCGCTTGGCGGGTCGGTGGTGGCGCCGGCAGCGGCTCGCCGGTGGCAAAGGAGGGGCGGCCGCCGCGGTTGCCTGCTCCTGCGAGGGGCGGCCCAGTCGGCTAGGTGAGCGGGACGGCGAGCTAGGGAGAGGCAAGGGAGGGTGGAGGAACGTCGTTCCGGTGGGGAGGCCTCGGAACGCGTGAGCGCCAGACGACGGCAAAGGGACCGCCGGTCCATGGCGTGCTCGTACGGCGGCTCGGTTTTTCGCGGCGTTCCCGGTGTTCGAGGTCTCGGCAGACGCGTAGTGACCTTGGGAAGGTGCAGGCCACCTCGGGAACACGCGCCGGAGGGCCGGACGTCGAGGGCGGCGGCCCGCCGGCGGGGCGCGCGCGCGCGCGGCGGCGGCGCGACATCGCGGCGCGGCCCCGCTCTGGCGCTGCCCGTTTCAGACTGAGCTAGTTCGAGCGCGATTTTCTCTCAAAACTTGAATACAAGTGCACGAAGTGATGAATACGAAAGTTGTAGATCTAGCTACCCTCCGCAACTTTTGTAAAGGCCATCTAGTGTTTTTTCTCGACGGATTTTGCAGGAACGTCGTGCCAACATTGAATGCCGGCCTGTTCTGGAAAACAGGAGGTACTGTCAGTCAGTCAAGTTTTTCGCTACTTTCCACTCAAAATTTGCAATGCCAATCTACATGAAAGTTGTGTCCCTCAACAAGATGGACAACTTTCATAAAGGTAGATTTTGAAGTGTTTAGGTGAATTTTGGAGAACGCGGCAAAAGTTCCGGATGACATTCGCTGACGTCAACGGTTAAGCCGGTTTTGACCGTGTCTTTGGCCAAGGGTCCACCACGGGTTTGTGTAGGCTTGGCCAAGGGGTTCATTAGGGTTCATTGGCGTGGTTTTTGGGTGATGACCCAGGTTGACCTAGGTTTGACCGGGGTTTGTCTGGTTTGACTCGGCTGATCCGGTCATTAGCGTTAATGACGGTAATTAAAAACCTGGGGCGTCACAGCCTACCCCCTTAAGAAGAATCTCGTCCCGAGATTCGAAATTACAAGGGAGTGAGGAAATGGTTCTGGGATAGAGGTGTTACCTAAGAAATTTAGTTGGCTTTGCTCCACTTGAGGGCTTGGCTTGTTGTTGTTGATAGCAGATCCGGGGTTCTGCTTGTGTTGCCGGAGGTTCTGATTTCTTGGGTTCGGGACCTCCTTTGCATAATGCCCGGGTTGTCTACAATTGTAGCACAAACAGGGTGGAAGATCTCTAGGTTTGGAGATCGGTTGCTGGGCTTCCTTGATAAGGCAGAGCCTGTTCCTCTCCTTTTTCCTTGCCCTCTTCATGGTTCGCGAAGGTGTTGCACTAGCGGGGAGTTGAGTGGTCTTGTTAGGGTTACAGCTTCACTCGCCTTCACGCGGACAAGTCTCCGTACAAGTAATTTCCCACACACTTACATCTATCCCGGATAAGACTCGTTTGTTGCCTCGATTTGCCCTCTCTTCTGCTCTAAGATCCACTGGTAGGCGAGAAGGTGGTAATATTGAGTCGGAGGCTTGGTGTTGGTCTTGATTAACATACTGTTCCAACAGATTGAACAAACGGGCTTGTTCGACCATAGAGGCAGATAAGGGCGAGAGAGGCGTACGCAAACTATTCTGATATGGTTTCCCATAACGTCCTTGGATGATGTCGTACACCATCTGGTTCAACATGGAATTCTACCCTTCTAACAGTTTAGTTGCGCCGACAATGGCGTTTATGTCCCTCTGGGTGGGTACTTCGGGTGAACAGGGCTTGGAAGGTTGGACCTTCTGTTGCAACGGTGGCATTTGTTGCAGTTGCTGAGCCATCTGTTGTTGCGCTTGCAGGAGTTGGCGCAACACTTCGGTATGAGCTGCTACGAAAGCTTCGGTCATCATCGTGGGTGGTGGTAGCGATGGATCACCACTACCCGATGTATCGAAACCATGGGGGTTATTCCATGTCGGTCTGAACATCTGAAAATTTTAAGTCCCTAATTAGTACATGTTCAGAATCTCACCCAGAAACTCATAATTCGAACATACTCTACGAGACTTGTTCATGATAAGCGATGCAAACCGGACATCCAAACAGTCACAATATCCAATTGGTAGAGCTTGGTCCACACCTCCCATGAACAGGGGAATGCAGATGGAACAAAAGGTACAAGGTGCTTTTCCTTACTACCTCATCGCCGTTCGTGAGGAAGCGGACGATGAATGTGCATATGCACAGCTAATAGCAGACATAACCCTCCAACGATACAGAGGTACATCCCTAACAATGTCCAGTGAAATGACTCGAGCTCTTCTGAAGACGGAGTCATGGGTGGAAGCTTGGATTGATTTCTACATTCGGTCTACTCTGAGCTTCTTCTTGACTTCGGAAATGAAGACAGAGAACAGTTTGCCCGGGAAGATTGAAGTAGCTGGGAGAGGTGCTCTAGTGGCAAGTAGCCAGGCTAGCTAGAAGAAGAACAAGAACAGTGATAATGCCGAGCTCTGATGGAAATGGAGCTTTCGTATCAGCGGTTCCAGGTAAAAGGTTCCATTTTATAATCGCTGCGGGGGAGCAACGGTCAGTTGACCCAGTCGGGTATCAGGTGTAGACAACACAGAGCTCAACAAGGTCAGCTCATGCGATCACGGCGTCGTGAATACGGTTGTGGAAATCGATGGTAGAGCGATGTCACGGCGTCGTATGACCGTGATACTGATGACGATGGGGCTCAACGGTCTAAATAATCGACCGTGATGGGGAGCAAAACGAGTAAAGCTCAGTGTACTACGCTTTATGTTTGCGATAGCAACACAGAGGAGCGTAGCATAGACCTTCGATCGATCCTGGGCGTACTTCCTTGCTCGATTCTGAGGATTTGAAGGTTATGAGCACGGACCAAGAACAAATACACGATGGATGACTTTTCCACACTGACTATTCGAGAACCTTGACTGCTCAAAAGGATTTCTACGTCTAAGGCCTCCGCTTGGCTGGCAGAAAAGGAATTTGATGCTACAAGGTCGTTGGGATTGGCGGCATGATGCCAAGTCGATTGGACTTTCCAAAAGAGCATTATGAGGAAAAGGAAGGCTAATAAAAGAGTTCCCATATTTTCTTGTACGAAAGATGACTTCAAGTGGGAACTTCAAAGAATAATCTTGCTCACACCTTTACTTATTTCGCATATTTTGAGGTTTTGCCAACTCGTTGTTTTGAAAGTGCAATACTTTTCAAAGTTGATGCAATGCATATGCTTGTGCAGTATGGTGCTCATGATGCACGTTAGAATGTATCGGCTACCCATATGACGAGTTAGTGATTCCGAAGACATTCAAGGGCAGAGGAGGATTTGAGTGGCGAGTCGCTTTCTCACAACCAAGATACCTAGCGCGCTCCTAGTGGCAGTCGTGTGGCTGCAGCGTACACGATGCCCTAGGCTCCGTCGCGGCACCTGGTTATGGGATAACAACATCACCATCAAGAGAAGCAAGGTAGGGTACGAGTAGGGGTACGGAGTTTTCGTGCGAATGCACGTTAGTATACCCATGCTTCCCAAATGCATATGCTATGCAGCGCATGCTCAAAAGCCACATTTTAATTTAAATCACAAGGTTTAAGCAAGACTAAAAAGAACAAGTTCAGGATTGAGGAATCGGTTGGATCTTTGACTGGCACGAAATTTGTGGAGTACGGATCTTGATTGATCACAACTAGCATAAATAATGCCTTACGAACATTATTGCTGAAAGAGATATTTGATCCAGGCATTACATCGATGGGGGTTTCCAGAATTACCAAACGACATATGGAATTACAATGCAGGCTAGCTGCAATGACAAAGTTCCTAGTTCAACTAACCGCAAACTAACCAAGAGCGGTTGTGGTACACTAGGGTTTCTTACAACACTACATTCTTACGACTCAGAGCTTTATTTCTAACGGACCAACTTCCAAGGGTGGGATTTTCTATGCTGAGAGTCTACGGTGACGCGGGCCCAGACTCAATTCTAGATTCACCCTGGATATCTTCAACATCTTCTTCTTGCGCTGGTCCAGGAATGACAGGTTCTGGGGGTGGAACTGCTATAGCTTCCAGTTGATTTTCTAGTTCAAGCATATACTGATCGTTATGCTGCAAGAAGAAATTTTGCTCATGTATGACCTCGGTTAACTCTTGTATCTTGGCCTTATCCTTTCGTCTTTCCTTTTTGATAGTAGCGATCATTGCTCGGGCTTCCTTCAACGCTTGAGCTGAACACTCTACTTCCTTAACTTTGTATCTGTAGATTTGGTGTATATAGAATACGCTTTCTCCCACCATCCATTGGTAGGTGTCGTACAGGGCTTCCGAAAACCGGACTGAGGTGAAAAGGTCAGGACTATAGTGCGAGTTGTTCTGGGCTGGGAGGATAGTTTCTCGTTCACCACCCGGTGCAATGTGTCGCTCGGGTACCGGAATTACTTTGGCTGTAGAGTTGGCTATCTCGGCAGGGTGCTTCCCACAGAAAGTTGTGAGTGCTTCGAGAGCAGCCTTCTGCATCGTGTCGGACAAGTTTCTTCCGTGTGCCGTACACTCCCACTCATCCCAAGCAGGATTGGTCGGGCACACTGAAATCTTCACCTTCACTTCACAACGAAGGAGTTGACCTGTGGTCATGACCTCACGTGTCGAGTACTCTGGGTAAGTGGTGTACCCAAAGTCCTTCAGGGTGTCCCACAAAAGTGCAGGAAAACCACCCTCCACGAGGTAGTCCACGAGAGTCCATGATTCCACATCAGCCGACGTAGAGCTTGCGTTGTCCATCTGGACATAACAACAAAAGTGAGAATCAGGCGGGTGCGAGTGTACAAAGGTAACTCGATCCACGAGTATGGGTAAGGTCGGTAACCATGCATACTTAAATACCATCGTATGCTGAGCTCGAACGAGCAGGCATACCAATGATAGATGGTTTGGCAATCGGAAACCGAACTTCCTATCTTGAACCAAAGTCCAACACTTCACAAATCTGCAACGTAACATAGCAAGGTTAAGAGACTCAAGTTGGGTACACGAGGTGGAGCTAGAAGGTTAGGGAAGGTGCTATTTAAGCAAGGTTCCAAATGATTCTAAGAAGATAGCAAGACGAAGGTTGACTAACCGAGCATAACCTGCGGTAGACCAAGTTACGATCGCGAACTAGGGCTAGCAGAACGGGGTTAGATTGGAGCAGCCTAGGTTAGGATCACCTAGACAAAAGATTCTTGAACGAGGACAGCAATCTAAGCAACAACTCTAATAAATCAAGCATGACAATACATCTACACTTAAAGATGCTAAAAAGAACAAAACACGCTATCACTATTTTACCTTAGAGAGCACGGAAACAGACGTGAGTTCAGTTTAGGTTCTTTCACGACTTTTAACATGATGCAAGACTTCCTATGCGTCCTCACAATGGCATTCAAGCCAAAACTCGGAGTTAGCGCCGGTGGCATGGCACATACGCGTATCTCCCTATAATAACTAGTCGAGATCTAGTCGATGCTTTCTTAGCGACTTACGAAACGAGGTTAGTGTACCTGCAGAAGATCACAGAACACAAGGAACCTTTCATGCCAGCACTCATGAAAGCGTCCACATACATTACCTTTCACTATAGAAACGGCACCCATGCGTTAAGCCGCTGCATGGACAGCGTCCAACCTTGGACATACTCCATTTGAATGGAGTATATCCTTGCCTCGCATGAGCGACATGCGGAATGCTCACGTATGAAACACGTGGCAAGACACAACTCATAAACTGACGCGAAGATGGGATCCGTGGAAAGGATCACTCCATCAACCCTCGCAATTCCCGTGATGCGGAACAGCGCACGTATAAAACACGTGGCTCATCTAGTTTGGTTGTGCGAGAAGGTAAGTCTGACATAAAGTAAAATGTGCTGGGAGTTAGCAAAATAAACAATAGATTAATAAGCCACCTAAAAGAAACAAAAATTCCCTCTAGGGCCTCTCGGTCTAGTTTATCCTTAACGGACCAACGTATTTTGCGAAGCAACAATCTTGGCAAATTTTATTCGAAAATCATGTGATTAAGATTGTTAATTAAGCTCTGGTGCATGCAATCACTCTGATACCAGCTGTGACAACCCGCCCAGGAAAATACCGTACTATCGCCTAAGACCGATCCACTTGGGTCGTTAAGCAATAGTAAAGTATCATCCTGTCGTTGGTTGCCGGGTTAACGCACGGTAAATCACTTGGACATCGAACAGAGGATCGACACATGCATTAAAACTCACGCGAAGGCGAGTCCAGAGTACAACATGAATTAAACATTTTATTACAAACCATTGTTCATGGCATGAGATAAAGGTTCAGAGTTCGAAAATACAGCGGAATTAATTTAATCTAGCGCAACGGTGAACATCACAGGAGGCCATCCGTGATGTCCTTACTTGTCGTCACCCTTCCGATCAATCATACCTGCAACAACAGTTTTAAAGCAAGGCTGAGTATACTAATACTCAGCAAGACTTAACCGTCGGGTGATGACTACATCACCAACCTCTAGACATGAAAGGCTTTTGGCCGGTGGAGTTTCTTTTCTTTGAAACAAGCTGCTAAGAGTAGATCCTTCCTTTCAAATTTTAGCACAAGTTCTAGTTGATTACCATTTCTAAATGTGCCATCTAATCCAATCAAGAATTGGACAAGCAATTAATTCATACAACAATATTTCTCGAGTTCCATCATTATGGGATATCATGGCCAGTTAATTAAGCAGTCTCGGATAACGGTGAGAGGCCGACAATCGATTGGTTTAAACCTTGCAAGGTAGACCCAAACACACGGTAGGTTGTCCCCGCGAGAACAACTTTCCCAGGCCATCCCCAAAAATCCCCGGGTCGGGATGAAAGGCCACAATCTTTGGTGTAGGCTATCCGGCATACCCCGCGAGATACCCGGAGTCACCATACACCACCGGTGGCGAGCCGTGAGAGCAAATCCCAAGAGTAGTGACAGTTTCATCCCTAGCCGTCTCATTAAGGTACTAGGATTACCGGTCCCATTCCCGACAAATGTTTGGTACGTTCAAAAGCTTAGCCCTCATGACCACGGGACCGGGGCCCAATCCCATCTTACCACATGAGCAATCCTTTTACGGATATCTTATGATTCCTCTCTAGGAACCTATTCTCGCGAGTGACGAACATCACTCGACTTCTATCGGCCCTATAGCATAGCAGCTATCGACCTAGCACACTAGTGATAGAGCATAGGTACCTAGGGATCATGCATCTAGGGTTTCAAATCAACTCCTGAAACGTAAATGCACAATAATAGCAAACATAATTGCATAATTTTAAAAGACGGGGTTAATGATCCGGGGCTTGCCTTCGCTGGCAAGGTTGGCCTTGGGGCCTTCTGGACTTGGGTCCAGGTCTTGAGCTACGTTTATGCACGACAGCTCTTTGTCGGCTCCTTCGTCTCCTCCTTCCGGCACGAGCGTATGTCTACAGGCGGAAAGATCTACACGAAGATGCAAATGCAAGATTTATTCGACGGTTTTTACTTTAATCACCTACAAACCATATTGACAATCAAGGGGTGTATTTGTTGGGACATTCGCCTAGATAAGAATACATTCAGCATACTCTTCCGTAAAGGAACAATATGCAACTCTTTATTAATTATTCTTTTTGATGGTGATTGTGTACATATATATGTAAATATTTTAATTTAAAATTCACCAACAGTAGTGGGTAGGTATATTTATCCTTTTTAACATGATTTGCAACCATCCTCAGGTTAACATGGGTGGTTTGGTGATTTCTCTTTTAGGAAGGTGATTGGTTGTACATGGGTTATTCTTTTATTACACAATTGAATAAAGGTTTCTTTGTACTTGTCATTTCATGTGAAAGCTTTAATTCCTTTTATCTTCACGAGCAAAGGTGTAATTAATATTTTTAGTTATGAATTAATGTCTTATCAGCAATGGTAATTAATTACCCTTTAATTAAAGTAGGAAATACTTTCAAAAGGAAAAAGAATTAAATAAGGGCTTTTCTTTATTTAATTTCTCTTTATTATTAAAAGGGCTTTTAGGCTTTTTATTAAGCAATTAAATTACCAAAAATTAAAGAAGCATTTCTTAGGCATATGAGCACCTATCCTGGTCCATTGGACCCACATGTAAAAGTTGGGGGCTAGGAAATTAAATATTATAGAAAATATCAAAGGCTAGCTAGTGGTTCCATTTAAATGCATATAAAACTAAATAAGCATCAAATTGATCCAAACTCTCCCATGAATGCCCTCTGGTCCTAAACAAGCCTAAAGAACCAGCACATCTACATGAAATCTCTACTGATCTTAGCTTATTAATTTACAAAGGAAAACATGCATAAATCAAGAATGAATATTTCTGGAAATCCAAAAATCATGATTAATTCACAAGATGTGTATTTTGGTATTACAAGACAGTGTGCAGAAGTTGAGCTCAAAAACATAAATATATTTAGCATGAAAAATCATTTATGTGGATCTCCCATAAAAGGAAAAACATTTTTATAAAATATTTACATCATAAATTTGTGCAATTTTTGGCACAGGAGCTAGACATGACCTAAGACACAACATATCCAAAAATTAGCTACAGAGGGTTTATGGTTTTTGAGATATTGCAGATCTAGTGTTTTCACATTTGTATTTTTCATGCAAAAACTATCAGGAACTAGCTCAGGCAAGAATAACAAAAGTTCTAGAATAATTCACCACGAATCCAACAAAATTGGCCTTGCATTTTTCTGATTTTGCTGTGGTTTTCTACGCAATTTACAAGAAACAGCCAAAGCACTTTTACTATTTGAGTTACCATTTCGCAGTGAGGACCCTGGAAAGATCTTTGCGTTTGCAATATAGTCCCCGGGCGCGGTGGCCGGCGCGGGCTGGACAATTCCGGTGAGCTCGCCGCGGGTCTTGGCCGGGGAAGGGTGGGGAGGAGGTCTAGGGGCTAGTGGGGCTCGGTTTGGGCGCTTGGCCGGGTCGGTGGTGGCGCCGGCAAGCGGCTCGCCGGCGGCCGGGGGAGAGGCGGCCGCCGCGGCTGCTGCTCCGACGAGGGGCGGCCCGGTCGGGCGGGTGAGCGGGACGGCGAGCTAGGGGAGAGGCGAGGGGGAGGGTGGAGGAACGTCGTTGGGGGCTCGCGGTTGGCGGGAAGCCGGAGCTCACCGCGGGCTGCTCGGAAGAAGCGCGGCGGCGGCTCGGTTGGGCGGGGAGGAGCAGCGTGCGCCGCGGCCGGGGACTGGGGCTCCTTTTAAGGCGACGTGCTAGCTCCCTAGCGACCAGTGGACCGGCGGGGAGGCCTCGAAACGCGTGCGCGCCGGACGACGGCGAAGGGACCGCTGGTCCATGGCGTGCTCGTACGGCGGCTCGGTTTTTCGCGGCGTTCCTGGTGTTCGAGGTCTCGACAGACGTGTAGTGACCTTGGGAAGGCGTGGGCCACCTCGGGAACACGCGCCGGAGGGCCCGGACGCCGAGGCGGCGGCGGCCGAGGAGGGCGCGCGCGCGCGCGCGCGGCGGCTTTGGCCGGCGCGACGTCGCGGTGCGGCCGCGCTCTGGCGCTGCCCGTTTTAGACTGAGCTAGTTCGAGCGCGATTTTCTCTCAAAACTTGAATACAAGTGCACGAAGTGATGAATACGAAAGTTGTAGATCTAGCTACCCTCTACAACTTTTGTAAAGGCCGTCTAGTGTTTTTCTCGACGGATTTTGCAGGAATGTCGTGCCAACATTGAATGCCGGCCTGCTTTGGAAAACAGGAGGTACTGTCAGTCAATCAAGTTTTTCGCTGCTTTCCACTCAAAATGTGAAATGCCAATCTACATGAAAGTTGTGTCCCTCAACAAGATGGACAACTTTCATAAAGGTAGATTTTGAAGTGTTTAGGTGATTTTGGAGAACGCGGCAAAAGTTCCGGACGACATTCGCTGACGTCAACGGTTAAGCCGGTTTTGACCGTTTCTTTGGCCAAGGGTCCACCACGGGTGTGTGTAGGCTTGGCCAAGGGGTTCATTAGGGTTCATTGGTGAGGTTTTCGGGTGATGACCCAGGTTAACCTAGGTTTGACCGGGGTTTGTCTGGTTTGACTCAGCTGATCCGTCATTAGCGTTAATGACGGTAATTAAAAACTGGGGCGTCACAGCCTACCCCCCTTAAGAAGAATCTCGTCCTGAGATTCGAAATTACAAAGGGAGTGAGGAAATGGTTTTGGGATAGTGGTGTTACCGAAGAAATTTAGTTGGCTTTGCTCCACTTGAGGGCTTGGCTTGTTGTTGTTGATTGCATATCCGGGGTTCTGCTTGTGTTGCCGGAGGTTCTGATTTCTTGGGTTCGGGCACTCCTTTGCGTAATGCCCGGGTTGTCTACAATTGTAGCACAAACGGGGTGGAAGATCTCTGGGTTTGGAGATCGGTTGCTGGGCTTCCTTGATAAGGCGGAGCCTGTTCCTCTCCTTTTTCCTTGCCCTCTTCATGGTTCGCGAAGGTGTTGCACTAGCGGGGAGTTGAGTGGTCTTGTTAGGGTTACAGCTTCACTCGCCTTCACGCGGACAAGTCTCCGTACAGGTAATTTCCCACTCACTTACATCTATCCCGGATAAGACTTGTTTGTTGCCTCGATTTGCCCTTTCTTCTGCTCTAAGATCCACTGGTAGGCGAGAAGGTGGTAATATTGAGTCGGAGGCTTGGTGTTGGTCTTGATTAACATACTGTTCCAACATATTGAACAAATGGGCTTGTTCGACCATAGAGGCAGATAAGGACTGAGAGAGACTGTCTGCCAAACTATTCTGATATGGTTTCCCATAACGTCCTTGGATGATGTCGTACACCATCTGGTTCAACATGGAATTCTGCCCTTCTAACATTTTAGTTGCGCCAACAATGGCGTTTATGTCCCTCTGGGTGGGTACTTCGGGTGAATAGGGCTTGGAAGGTTGGACCTTCTGTTGCAACGGTGGCATTTGTTGCAGTTGCTGAGCCATCTGTTATTGCGCTTGCAGGAGTTGGCGCAACACTTCGGTATGAGCTGCTACGAAAGCTTCGGTCATCATCGTGGGTGGTGGTAGCGATGGATCACCACTACCCGATGTATCGAAACCATGGGGGTTATTCCATGCCGGTCTGAACATCTGAAAATTTTAAGTCCCTAATTAGTACATGTTCAGAATCTCACCCAGAAACTCATAATTCGAACATACTCTACGAGACTTGTTCACGATAAGCGATGCAAACCAGACATCCAAACAGTCACAATATCCAATTTGTAGAGCTTGGTCCAAATCTCCCATGAACGGGGGAATGCAGATGGAACAAAAGGTACAAGGTGCTTTTCCTTACTACCTCATCGCCGTTCGTGAGGAAGCGGACGATGAATGTGCATATGCACAGCTAATAGCAAACATAACCCTCCAACAGCACAGAGGTACATCCCTAACAATGTCCAGCGAAATGACTCCAGCTCTTCTGAAGACGCAGTCATGGGTGGCAGCTTGGATTGATTTCTACTTTCGGTCTACTCTGAGCTTCTTCTTGACTTCGGAAATGAAGACAGAGAACAGTTTGCCCGGGAACATTGAAGTAGCTGGGAGAGGTGCTCTAGTGGCAAGTAGCCAGGCTAGCTAGAAGAAGAACAAGAACATCGCGCCGCTCGTCGTCGACTACTCCGCTTCGTGCAGGCTCGTCGTCGACTACTTCGCCTCCGCCGCGAGTACGGGTGCCTCGGCTCGTCGCGCAGCTCGTCACGTGGCTCGTCGCGCCGCTTGTCGTCGACTACTCCACCTCACGCAGGCTCGTCATCGACTCATTCGCCTCCGCCGCGCGTCCGGGTGTCTCAGCACGTCACGCGGCTTGTCGTAACGCTCGTGGTCGACTACTCTGCCTCGCGCAGGCTCGTCGTCGACTACTTCGCCTCCGCCGCGTGTCCGGGTGCCTCGGAACGTCGCGCTGCTCGTCACGTGGCTCGTCGTGCCGCTCGACGTCGACTACTCGGCCTCGCGCAGGCTCGTCGTCGACTACTTCGCCTACGCCACGCGTCCGGGTGCCTCGACTCGTCGCGCGGATCGTCAAGCGGCTCGTCGCGCCGCTCGTCGTCGACTACTCCGCCTCGCACAGGCTCGTCGTCGACTACTTCGCCTCCGCGGTGCGACCGGGTGCCTCGGCACGTCGTGCGGCTCGTCGCGTGGCTCGTTGCGTCGCTCGTCGTCGACTACTTCGCCTACGCCACGCGTCCGGGTGCCTCGGCATGTCGCACGGCTCGTCACGCGGCTCATCGCGCCGCTCGTCGTCGACTACTCCACCACACGTAGGCTCGTCGTCGACTACTTCGCCTCCGCCGCTCGTCCGGGTGTCTCGGCATGTCGCGCGGCTCGTCATGCGACTCGTCACGCCGCTCATCATCGACTACTCCGCCTCGTCCAGGCTCATCCTCGACAACATCCTCTCCGCCGCGGTTCCGGGTGCCTCTGCACGTCGCGCGACTCATCACGTGGCTCATCACGCTGTTCGTCGTCGACTACTCTGCCTCGCGCAGGCTCGTCGCGCGGCTCATTGCTCATTGTCGACTACTCCGCCTTGCGCAGGCTTATCGTCGACTACTTCGCCTACGCCGCACGTCCGGGTGCCTCGGCACATCACGCGGCTCGTCACGCGGCTTGTCGCACCGCTCGTCGTCGACTACTCCGCCTCGCGCAGGCTCGTCGTCGACTACTTCGCCTACGCCGCGCGGCCGGGGTGCCTGCGCACGTCGCGCGACTCGTCGCGTGGCTCGTTGCGCCGCTTGTTGTCGACTACTTCGCCTCCGCCACGCGGCCAGGTGCCTCGGCACGTCATGTGGCTCGTCCAGCGGTTCGTCGCGCCGCTCGTCGTCGACTACTCCGCCTCGCGCAGGCTCGTCGTCGACTACTTCGCCTCCGCCGCACGTACGGGTGCCTCGGCTCGTCGCGCGGCTCGTCACGTGGCTCGTCGCGCCGCTTGTCGTCAACTACTCCACCTCACGCAGGCTCGTCATCGACTAATTCGCCTCCGCCGCGCGTCCGGGTGTCTCAGCACGTCGCGCGGCTCATCGCAACACTCGTCGTCGACTACTCCGCCTCTCGCAGGCTCGTCGTCGACTACTTCGCCTTCGCCGCGTGTCCGGGTGCCTCGAAACATCGCGCAGCTCGTCACGTGGCTCGTCGTGCCGCTCGTCGTCGACTACTCGGCCTCGCACAGGCTCGTCGTCGACTACTTCGCCTACGCCACGCGTCCGGGTGCCTCGACTCGTCGCGCGGATCGTCATGCGGCTCGTCGCGCGGATCGTCTTCGACTACTCCGCCTCGCACAGGCTCGTCGTCGACTACTTCGCCTCCGCGGTGCGACCGGGTGCCTCGGCACGTCGTGCGGCTCATCGCGTGGCTTGTTGCATCGCTCGTCGTCGACTACTTCCCCTACACCGCGCGTCCGGGTGCCTCTGCATGTCGCACGGCTCATCACGCGGCTCATCGCGCCGCTTGTCGTCAACTACTCCACCTCAAGTAGGCTCGTCGTCGACTACTTCGCCTCCGCCGCGCGTCCGGGTGTCTCGGCACGTCGCGCAGCTCGTCACGCGACTCGTCACGCCGCTCGTCGTCGACTACTTCGCCTCGTGCAGGCTCATCCTCGACAACATCCTCTCCGCCGCGGTTCCGGGTGCCTCTGCACGTCGCGTGACTCGTCACGCGGCTCATCACGCCGTTCGTCGTCGACTACTCCGCCTCGCGCAGGCTCGTCACGCGGCTCATTGCTCGTTGTCGACTACTCCGCCTTGCATAGGCTCGTCGTCGACTACTTCGCCTACGCCGCGCGTCCGAGTGCCTCGGCACGTCGCGCGGCTCGTCATGAGGCTCGTCGCGCCGCTCGTCGTCGACTACTCCGCCTCGCGCAGGATCGTCGTCGACTACTTCGCCTCCGCCGCACGACCGGGTGCCTCGGCACGTCGTGTGGCTCGTCGCGCGGCAAATCACGCCGCTCGTCGTCGACTACTCCGCCTCGCGCGAGCTCGTCGTCGACTACTTCGCCTCCGCCGCGCGTACGGGTGCCTCGGCTCATCGCGCGGCTCGTCACGTGGCTCGTCGCGCCGCTTGTTGACGGTTAATGTTTGTATCAAAGTTCGTTCGTGACTCGCAAGCGTACAAGTCTCCCGTCGTAGTCAAGGGACCCTTCTTCCCTCGAGTGGTGAACCCAAGGTATCGAATCCGTGGAACAAATGTGTGACGCAAGACTTAATCTATTAAAGCCAAATAACTGCAATCTTCAATAAAGAACCAAATGCATCTAAGTAAAAGACACAAAACGAATCTAATCTACTAAAAATCGGAGAAAACAAAGTAAGATTGGGTAGATAAACCGATCTAGAGGGATCGGGGTAAGCCTTTTGTTGAAGTTCCAAGCAAGAGAAGAAGTAGCAAATCGAATCTTAATAAAAGCCTCTTTAAATCGTGGTTTCCCGTCCAAATCCGAAAACATCCGCCTTTCGAGACCCCCGTTACGTCACAACGTATCCCTATTCATGCGGGGAGCTTAGGGCGAGTCAAAAGACAAGTCGAGATTCTTTCGGAAGATCCGGCGTGTACCTCTAGCCACCGCGGCTACAAGAACACCCTATGTAATCTATCTCGAGAATAGAATTGGAATAAGCAAAGCCGATCGAAAAACGAAATCTTCGAGGAAACACTTGATCGGCGAGAAAAGATTCAACTTGATAATTCAACTATAACAATGATACATACACAAGATCACCACCGGGATCCTTCCTTGATCTTGCTTCTAGCTCGGGAACTCCGACGTGGTCTTCCTTGCAAGGTTCCCACGTCGGCTAGGGAAACCCTAGTCAACTAGCTCGACCCTCTCCTCTCCTAGATGGTGTCCCTCTCTTCTCTTGCTTCTCGGCGGCCGAAGACGAAATCTTCTCTGCGTGGCTCTCGGTCGGGGGACTATAAATAGCCCGATTGGCGGCTAGGGCAAAGGGCGACGGTTTTGGGCCCTAAATGGGCTCGGCCGGCCGGACCCGGGCCGGCCGGCACAGGGCCCATTTAGGCCCGGCCCGCGGGCTCCTTTGCCCGAGGTCGGTTCCCTTGCTTCCTGGATGCTTCCCCCTTCTGCATGTAGGTCCATGTCGTCGGTTTCTCTCCGAATTGGACTCAACTCCTTGTCTTGCAAGATTCAGCACTTTTCTGGTCAGGTCCCTGGAGTCTGTCGTCTCCTCGGATCAAGTCCCCGGCTTCTTGGAGTTAAGTTTGCTTCATTGCATGACTTGTCCAGGGCTTCAAGGTCTTGTCATGAGGTGCTTGATGAACTTGTCCCGAAAGTCTTGCATTCAACACTAAATCCCTGCATAAACATTAAACTCCAAAAACGACATGCACACGTGAACTTGTTATACCACGGGGGTTAGTACCAATGGATAAGGTATAAAATTAATGCCAACACCGAAGGTAAACTCATGGCTAGGTTGACGGATTTTCACCGTCAACATCTCCCCCATGCTTAAACCTTGCTCGTCCTCGAGTAAGCCTTCGATGGATATCATCATTGCTAAACAATGTTTAAACTTTGCATTTGATCATACATGAGAAAACATAATGCTCTCAAAATATTAATTCATTAAAGTTCCATAATGTACTAGCCTTCATCTCCACGGAGGGTAGATTCTTATTAAGCTTATCCCACAAGTATTAACATGCTCACAAAGTTTTAAATGGATCTCAGAATTTTTGAAATGAAGAACGAGATAAGAAAAGCTAAACCAAATTCACAAATTTTAATCATCTCGTGTATTGCTCATAAACTCTCATCTCACTTGTCTCTCAAACCTATATATTCTACTCCTTTCCCTCTCATATATATGTGGTAGGCTTTATATGGATCTTTGGGAAAGTTTAGTCCTAACAAGAATTTATAAATGAGGTGTTGTCAAAGCAAGACAAGCTTCTCATGGTCTTACCGAGACTCGTCAAAAAGGTCATTGGAAATTAATGTTAAATCAAGGAGGGGAAAGAGAAAAATACACACACTTTAGATGAGTGGACATGTGCAAATGGCAAAGAGTGATCCCAAGGCACAAGAGAAGTCCTCGTTATCGGATTGCACATGGTTGGAAAAATGAGAATGGATCTTTTTATCTTGAAGCCTTGAATGCACTCTTAGAGAACCGGGGAGTTCACTTTACGCACAAATATATTTTTTTCTTTCTTATATTTCTCATTCTTTTCTTTCTTTCATTCATTCATTTTTTTTTCTTTCCTCATCATTTATTCAGTCCATGACTTTCACAACGAAGTTTTGATTTTTTTATACCTTGAAAGTCATGAATATCACTGGATTTTTTTTCTTTTTCTTTCATCATTATATATTTTTTTAAAATACTCCCTTTTTGAACTCTAAAGACTGCACCGTACCTACCTCCTCCCCCATGCTTAGACGTTGCTCGTCCTCGAGCAAAGAGGCGAAAAATAAGGTAGGTACCGGAGATATTTTTCCTTGGAGAGATACTTGAAATCTTCAACGTTAGCACCGTCTTGCGATCTTCCTTGAATTGATGATCCATCCTCAATGATAGGTTGTGGTCAAGGAGGTAATCACAAAAAGATGATATTTGGTTTAAGGGAGGATATCCGGCGAAGTTTGTGAGATCACCGATGCGGGGATACACAATGCACGGATAAAAGGCTAGCAAAAAGATAGATACGCAAAAACGGAATGACCAGCTTCTTAGTCTCGGGCCAGAGAAATCATGGCCTGCAATAACTCACTCAAAAATAAATCTTGTACACTAAGGTTCATGCACTCAAATATATATAAGGCTTTGGATAGGTTGAGCAACACACAAGTGATATTTGTGACAAGGCTAGCAATATTTTTGAGCATAAAAGACATCTTCAATCTATTCATAACTTGAGAGCACATAAAACACTATGGGTCTTTATTTTAACCATAACCTCCGCTGAAAATTAAGCTAGCATTTAAATAAATTTAGATCTGTATTTTAAGAGAGCACTAGCTTAAACATGCATAAATCAACTACAAAGATGAACAAAGCTGCAATTTTAATCATACATCATCATGGCACGAATTTTGTAACTTTTCCAATGATATAATCAAGGTGGTGACTTTATTAATGGTGATATCAAGTTGAAATACACACTGAAAATAAACAAACATGCTTGCTGAAATTTAAATAAAAAACAGAAAATACTACACAAACACACATAAGCAAAAGCTGAAAATTACAGAGAAAAAGAAAATAAAAGAAAACTAAAGTTCCTAAATCTTCTAGTCCTCTGCCGGTGGTTGATGTTGGTAGTCTTGATAATAATACCCTTGCTCATAATATTAATGAACGCTTCCTCCGTCGAATTGATTTGGCTCCACAAGGTGAAGGCGTCCAAGTTCAAAGGCAATATTTGCGTTGCCTTCACCGAGTTGAGCTGCGTTGGATTGGATGGCTGCGATATTTTGAGCATTTCTTGCAGCATACCCTCCAATAATAGCCATGCTTTGTTGTGGTTGGGGATGATGAGCGTAGGACTCCGCGAAGTTAGCGTTGGGCACAACATAATTTTGTGGGGGTACCGGTGCACCACCCCCCATGCTTGTTATTGAGACCCTCCGTAATAACTTGGCGGAGGAGGAACTCCGCCGAATGGTTGCACATTGGGTTGTGCTCCACTCGCTTGTGCGGAGGATGTTCCCTCCTCTACGATTCTTCCTCTTTTGTTCTTCCTTGCAGGGACAAGTAGTCCCTCTTCCAACCAATCTTCCCTTCCTTCGGTGAAAAGCCTAAGCCTCTCATCCGGGAGGGGGAGGTTCACAATGGCCAATCGATAACCTCTTCTCTCATCTCCACTAATGTACTTGCCTTGCCGCAAGTACTCAAAACCGAGAGAGGTACCGCGCAAAAGGTGAGCGGGGGTTTCTTGCGATCCCCGGTCGCAAGGAGAAGGCCAACATGGAGAGGTAACACCCCGAACCAATATCACCGGCCCCCGATGTTGCTTCACAACACCAACGGTTGATCATGAGGTAAGAGGGGTCAATTGGCTGCCTGGCAATTAAAGCCGAGTATAGCCAATTCAATTCCGTGTCGGTCACCTTTGTTTCCCTCATCCTCCCCAATACCCTCTTGCACATCCAAGAGTGAAATATCCAGATAATGGGGTTGCGGATGCTTTTGCGTTGTTGATGGGCATCTCCGGAGATCATGCCCGAAAATTCCGCCAACATGCGGGGGGCACGTCAACTTTCTCGGAGCTCCCTTGTGGAATCCAAGCAGCTCCCTAACGTGCTCGTAGGGAACCACTTGCTCGATTCCCTCCAACCGGAATGACAAGCTTTGCACCCCATCATCATCAACGATGGGTGCAATAGTCATTAAAATTTCCAAGGCGTAACCCAAGTGGGTATCCACCGATATTCCGTTGGAGAACTGAACCCACCCGAGGTGCCCCAACATGTAGTATATGTCGGTGCGAAAACCCAAGGTGTGGAGTGCTTGGTCGTCGAGCTCGACGTTTGGCACAAGCCTCTTCTCAAGATTGGCGAGCCTATCCTCCTCCTCCGCCGACAAGATGATGAAGCCGTACGAAGATTGTGTCGGGGTGTAAGGAGGTGGTGCGGTTGAGCGAGTCGATCGTCGTGGTGGTGCGGGCTGCTCCTCCGTGTGCCCACGAGGTTCGGTGAACCTCATGGAAGTGCTTCTCGCAGCTCTCATACCACCAAGGAGGAGGGCGTCGTTCCTCCTCGGTGGTGCCGTGTCCGTCTCCATGCTCCGGGGAGACTCGGAAACCGAGTGCCTCCTCGAAGACGTGGTTGATGACGGCTTGGACGACGACGAACTCTTCTTCTTGGAGAAGAGACTTGTGGTCTTCTTCCATATGGTTCTTGCACTCTTTCTTCAACTAAAAATCCGGGTTGCAACCGGTAAACTAGGCACTTAAACTCTTTGCTTCGGATGTGGACTTTGAGTGGATTTAAGGATGTGGATTTTTCTTGAGCTTTCAAGCTTGGGATGGTTGGCTAAGTCTACGGAGGTTACGAGCACACAAACTTGAACACACGAACAAGGGAAGGAGAGGGAAGCTTGCTGCGAAGACGGGCGCCGGTGGACGCCTTTTATAGGGGCGAGCCGGCCGGCCCTGGGCCGGCCGGCCGGGGTCTCCGCCTCCTCCTCGGCGCGTCTTTCTCCCGGCCACGATCATTTCGCCTCTCGCAACTTTCCTGCCCGCGTGCTCCACGAGTTGCACCGCCCAAACGCTCTCGTCCACTCCTTTTCTTGAATTATTGGTCCTCCCACTTGATGCTCCATGCTTTGGGTCATGTCCATGCTCCCTAGCTCCACTTGCTTCACATGCCACCATGAAAATCCTGCAAAGTTGATGCTTGCTGCCCACCATGCCTGTCCTTTGCATGTGGAATTGGTGAAAGTTGATAAAAGGGGATCCAATGGTGCATGCATGATTAATTCAAACTTGATTGCCTCCATTTAGGTGTGTTTAAGGTTAAGCACTCCTCTAATTCGAATTTTAAAATATTTTTCAGAGCCATGCAAGAGCTCGAGCATAATTTTAGAGAAGTTTTTAAACCATTAAAAACAAATGTAAGTCGAAAATATTTTTCGACTACGTCGATTTTGGTCTTACCGGTATAGTTTGCTTTCATCGGTTGAGAGCGAACGTTTTCCCGGCTTGATCATGGGGGCATAGGTTTAGGTTCTAATTTTGGCTAAATAAGAAAGATTTTGAATAGAACAAAATTAGAATAGGCTTAGAAAAATTCTAATCCTAGAGAAACCAAGGATAAAGATTTTTAAAACCAACCAAAAGCTTTGATTTCTAGGTTCACGCGAGTCCTACCACGTGCTGAATTTTTATAACACTTGAATATAAATCGTGGCTCTACTCGTGTGGTTTTAGCATGAAAAATAAGCCAACCTCAGTACCATAATGAGGGTGTAAGGTTGAGCTAAGGTTCTGAAATTATTTGGTTGAGGGGTTTCTCGAAAAGAAAAGAATCAAACAAGCACATAGGGGGGTTCATGCAAAGGGTTTATGATAAAGCAATCATTCAATCAAGAATTATGTCTCTAATATTGTTCAACCACTTCTAAGTCTAATGTCTTTGCGTAATAAAACTCAAAAACTAAATTATTAAAAATACTCGAAAAACCTGGAATCGGGTTGTCCTCCCGGTAGCTTATTCTTGACTTGACTTGACGAAACGGGTTGCCTCCCGCCTAGCGCTTCGTTTATAGTCTATAGCTAGACTTCTTCACTTGATTACTCCGGCTCAACGCTCTTTGCGGGCGTTGCAATCTTGGGTACCCACTTCCGCACCATCTTGATCGCGGGCTTGTCTTTTGGCTTGGCTGTCTTAGTCATTTTTTTGGTCTTCACAGGCTGCTTCTCTTCCTTTTTCTTGACGGATGCAACACCTTCTTTGATTTTCGTTACGTTCATTTTTTTCGGCTCCTTCTTCTTTTTCAGCGCCTCCGTTTGTTTTGGTTCTCCCTTCACTCCAATCATGTTTCATGCCTCAATCCTTGGACGGAACTTGAAGGAACTCCTTTCTCCGTTGATATCGAACATGATCTCCCCCTTGCCAACATCAATAGTTGCTCCTACGGTCTTGAGGAACGGCCTCCCTAGGATGAGCGGCGGCTTCTCCCTCTCTCCCATCTCAAGCACAACGAAGTCGACTGGGATGAAGTGGTGTCCAATCTTCACGGGTACATCTTCAGCAATGCCCAAGGGATAGCGAATGGAGTTGTCTCCCAACTCCAAACATATTCCCGTAGGCTCCATCGGTAGGCGTAGCTTCTCGAACACATCCCTCGGCATGACACTCACACTAGCTCCAAGGTCGCATAACGCCTTCTCGAAGTTGAAAGAACCAACGGCGAACATGGAATTGTAGGGCACCGGGGTCTTTTTGCTTCTCTAGCCCATAAGCAATAGCCGCACTACACTCCTCGGACATTTTGACATGATCTACCCCGAGTGTTGCTATCTCATATTTATTTGCAAGTATATCTTTAAAGTAACGAGAATATGTAGGTACTTGTAGGGCATCTAGTAATGGCATGTTGATGCTAAGTCTACGCACAACTTCCACAAACTTCTCAAAGTGGTTGTCAAGTTTACCTCGGAAGTAGCGTGGCTTGAGTTGCGGTATCCTCGTGTCATCCTCCGGCATCTCGAATTCGGGTTCCTCGGTGACGATCCCCGTAACCTTCTCTTTAGCAACTCCTTCCACCTCGGTGGACGGTTTAAGCTTCCTTGCTCCCGCGGGACGTTCCGGATCTTCGGTCTCCTTCCCCGAACGTGTTTGAATGGCCTTCGCCGATTCGGGACATTTGGGTTGTCCCGGAAGCTTCCCTTCATCATTAGTGAGGCGCCCCGCAAGTTGTCCAACTTGCGTCTCGAGCATCTTCATCATGTTGAGCACTTGATGATTGGAACTTCCGACCTCCGTCACTTTGCTATCGATGTTCTCCAACACCTTGTCTATGGTCTTGAACTTGGTGACGGTGTCCTTGTTGATCTTAGCTTACTCATCCATGAACTCCTTCAATTGTATCCGAAGTGGAACCGCGTTAGGAATAGATGAGCTTGCATTAAATTGAGGCCTACCTTGCCCGTAGCGGAAGTTCGGCAACTCTCCCTTCCTCATGTAGTCGAGCACTTTGGCTTCCTCCAGACAATCTTTGCGGACATGGCCATACTCTTCACATTCTTCGCATGTGGACCTTGCTTCGGCGGCCTTCAAGTCTTGAGCCTCTTTCTTTTCTATCCCCATCTTCTCCAACCTCCTCATGAGCGAGTCGATCTTGCCTTCAAGTATGTCTTCCTTCTCCACTTGCAAGACTCCTTTGACGTTCCCCATGGGTTGAGCGGGGGTGTAGGCGCCGGATGACGCCCACGTGTCATTATCCGTGACCTTCTTGAATAGCGTGAAAGCTTCCGTCGGTGTAAGCTCGATGATAGATCCTCCCGCCGATGCATCGATGATCGTCCTTGACGCCATGGTGAGTCCTTGATAGAACTTTTGCACGAGGTCTTCTTTCGGGAACTTGTGATGTGGAACCGCCGGTGTACTCGTTGAAGCGCTCGAATGCCTCCGAGATAGTTTTACGTAGGATATTGAACAAAGGTGGCAATCTTATTACGCAAGCTTTGAGTTTTACCCGGTGAGTAGTATTCCTTCATGAAAGCCTTCATCAACGTGTTCCAATTTTGCACCGTCTCCGCCGGTTGAGAGTGGAACCATTGCAAAGCCTTCCCGAGTAGTGAAAACGGAAAAAGCCTTGCCCTCATTTGATCTTGAGTCACCCCATCCATGTTGAAGGTCGACATAGTTGAATGAATGCTTGGAGGTGAAGGTTCGGATCCTCTTTGCGGTGAAGGGTGAATGTTGCACCATGCGGATTGTTGAGGTCTTGATCTCGAACGGTCTTCCGATCTCCTCGAGGTTCAAGATTGGTAGGTCGATGATGTACGCGGTGCATAGCTCCCCAATCTTGCGTTCTTCCGGTGGTTGGTCACCCATTGGTGGAAGTCGATTCTCCCGCGGACTTTGAGGTGGTGAATTCTCACGGAGATTCCTGCGATCCTTCGTCTTCCGACTTCGAATCTACAAAATCCAGCTTTTTAGCTTGATGTGCTTCGCGTCTCCTTAGCCTGTAAAGTTTTTCTGGATCATCCACAAAATTATTGGGTTTGTTGGAGAGGTAGCCGTCCATCTCCTGTTAGGGTTAGCAATAAACAAAGTATGCAAAAAACTAGAAAACAAAACAAATCTATAAAGACTAGAGTTAGACAAACTAGATTAGATGTATTTTGAGGATGATTGAAGTTTAGTAGATGCAAAAATAAAATAAAATCAGTACTGAAAATTACAAAAAAAAGCAATAAAAAATCAAATCTTGATCACTTGTTCCCCGGCAACGGCGCCAGAAAAAGGGGCTTGTTGACGGTTAATGTTTGTATCAAAGTTCGTTCGTGACTCGCAAGCGTACAAGTCTCCCGTCGTAGTCAAGGGACCCTTCTTCCCTCGAGTGGTGAACCCAAGGTATCGAATCCGTGGAACAAATGTGTGACGCAAGACTTAATCTATTAAAGCCAAATAACTGCAATCTTCAATAAAGAACCAAATGCATCTAAGTAAAAGACACCAAACGAATCTAATCTACTAAAAACCGGAGAAAACAAAGTAAGATTGGGTAGATAAACCGATCTAGAGGGATCGGGGTAAGCCTTTTGTTGAAGTTCCAAGCAAGAGAAGAAGTAGCAAATCGAATCTTAATAAAAGCCTCTTTAAATCGTGGTTTCCCGTCCAAATCCGAAAACATCCGCCTTTCGAGACCCCCGTTCTGTCACAACGTATCCCTATTCATGCGGGGAGCTTAGGGCGAGTCAAAAGACAAGTCGAGATTCTTTCGGAAGATCCGGCGTGTACCTCTAGCCACCGCGGCTACAAGAACACCCTATGTAATCTATCTCGAGAATAGAATTGGAATAAGCAAAGCCGATCGAAAAACGAAATCTTCGAGGAAACACTTGATCGGCGAGAAAAGATTCAACTTGATAATTCAACTATAACAATGATACATACACAAGATCACCACGGGATCCTTCCTTGATCTTGCTTCTAGCTCGGGAACTCCGACGTGGTCTTCCTTGCAAGGTTCCCACGTCGGCTAGGGAAACCCTAGTCAACTAGCTCGACCCTCTCCTCTCCTAGATGGTGTCCCTCTCTTCTCTTGCTTCTCGGCGGCCGAAGACGAAATCTTCTGCGTGGCTCTCGGTCGGGGGGACTATAAATAGCCCTATTGGCGGCTAGGGCAAAGGGCGACGGTTTTGGGCCCTAAATGGGCTTGGGCCGGCCGGACCCAGGCCGGCGGCACAGGCCCATTTGAGGCCCGGCCCGCGGGCTCCTTTGCCCAAGGTCGGTTCCCTTGCTTCTCGGATGCTTCCCCCTTCGCATGTAGGTCCATGTCGTCGGTTTCTCTCGGAATTGGACTCAACTCCTTGTCTTGCAAGATTCAGCACTTTTCACAGGTCGAGTCCTGGAGTCTGTCGTCTCCTCGGATCAAGTCCCCGGCTTCTTGGAGTTAAGTTTGCTTCATTGCATGACTTGTCCAGGGCTTCAAGGTCTTGTCATGAGGTGCTTGATGAACTTGTCCCGAAAGTCTTGCATTCAACACTAAATCCCTGCATAAACATTAAACTCCAAAAACGACATGCACACGTGAACTTGTTATACCACGGGGGTTAGTACCAATGGATAAGGTATAAAATTAATGCCAACACCGAAGGTAAACTCATGGCTAGGTTGACGGATTTTCACCGTCAACACCGCTTGTTGTCGACTACTCCACATCACGCAGGCTCGTCATCGACTCATTCGCCTCCACCGCGCGTCCGGGTGTCTCAGCATGTCGCACGGCTCGTCGCAACGCTCGTCGTCGACTACTCCACCTCGCGCAGGCTCGTCGTCGACTACTTCGCCTCCGCCGCGTGTCCGGGTGCCTCGGAACGTTGCGCAGCTCGTCACGCGGCTCGTCGTGCCGCTCGTCGTCGACTACTCGGCCTCGCGCAGGGCTCGTCGTCGACTACTTCGCCTACGCCGCGCGTCCCGGGTGCCTCGACTCGTCACGCGGATCGTCATGCGGCTCGTCGCGCCGCTCGTCGTCGACTACTCCGCCTCGCACGGGCTCGTCGTCGACTACTTCGCCTCCGCGGCGTGACCGGGGTGCCTCGGCACGTCGTGCGGCTCGTCGCGCGGCTCGTTGCGTCGCTCGTCGTCGACTACTTCGCCTACGCCGCGCGTCCGGGTGCCTCGGCATGTCGCACGGCTCGTCACGCGGCTCATCGCACCGCTCGTCGTCGACTACTCCACCTCACGTAGGCTCGTCGTCGACTACTTCGCCTCCGCCTCGCGTCCGGGTGTCTCGGCACGTCGCGCGGCTTGTCACGCGACTCGTAATGGCGCTCGTCGTCGACTACTCCGCCTCGTGCAGGCTCATCCTCGACAACATCCTCTTCGCCGCGGTTCCGGGTGCCTCTGCACGTCACGCGACTCGTCACGCGGCTCATCACGCCGTTCGTCGTCGACTACTCCGCCTCGCGCAGGCTCGTCGCGCGGCTCATTGCTCGCTGTCGACTACTCCGCCTTGCATAGGCTCGTCGTCGACTACTTCGCCTACGCCGCGCGTCCGGGTGCCCCGGCATGTCGCGCGGCTCGTCCACGGGCTCGTCGCGCCGCTTGTCGTCGACTACTCCGCCTCGCGCGGATCGTCGTCGACTACTCGCCTCGCGCGGGGATCGTCGTCGACTACTTCGCCTCCGCCGCGCGGCCGGGGTGCCTCGCGACGTCGCGCGGCTCGTCGCGTGGCTCGTTGCGCCGCTTGGCGTCGACTACTTCGCCTCCGCCGCGCGGCCGGGGTGCCTCGGCACGTCGTGTGGCTCGTCGCGCCGCTCGTCGCACGCTCGTCATCGACTACTCCGCCTCGCGCGAGCTCGTCGTCGACTACTTCGCCTCCGCCGCGCGTACGGGTGCCTCGGCTCGTCGTGCGGCTCGTCACGTGGCTCGTCGCGCCGCTTGTCGTCGACTACTCCACCTCACGCAGGCTCGTCATCGACTCATTCGCCTCCGCCGCGCGTCCGGGTGTCTCAGCACGTCGCGCGGCTCATCGCAACGCTCGTCGTCGACTACTCCGCCTCGCGCAGGCTTGTCGTCGACTACTTCGCCTCCGCCGCGTGTCCGGGTGCCTCGAAACGTCACGCAGCTCGTCACGTGGCTCGTCGTGCCGCTCGTCGTCGACTACTCGGCCTCGCGCAGGCTCGTCGTCGACTACTTCGCCTACGCCACGCGTCCGGGTGCCTCGACTCGCCGCGCGGATCGTCATGCGGCTCGTCGCGCCGCTCGTCGTCGACTACTCCGCCTCGCACGAGGCTCGTCATCGACTACTTCGCCTCCGCGGTGCGGCCGGGTGCCTCGGCACGTCGTGCGGCTCGTCGCGTGGCTCGTTGCGTCGCTCGTCGTCGACTACTTCGCCTACGCCGCGTGTCCGGGTGCTTCGGCATGTTGCACGGCTCGTCACGCGGCTCATCGCACCGCTCGTCGTCGACTACTCCACCTCACGTAGGCTCGTCATCGACTACTTCGCCTCCACCGCGCGTCCGGGTGTCTCGGCACGTCGCGCAGCTCGTCACGCGACTCGTCACGCTGCTCGTCGTCGACTACTCCGCCTCGTGCAGGCTCATCCTCGACAACATCCTCTCCGCCGCGGTTCCGGGTGCCTCTGCACGTCGCGCGACTCGTCACGGGGCTCATCACGCCGTTCGTCGTCGACTACTCCGCCTCGCGCAGGCTCATCGCGCGGCTCATTGCTCGTTGTCGACTACTCCGCCTTGCATAGGCTCGTCGTCGACTACTTCGCCTACGCCGCGCGTCCGGGTGCCTCGGCACGTCGCGCGGCTCGTCACGAGGCTCATCGCGCCGCTCGTCGTCGACTACTCGCCTCGCGCGGGGTCGTCGTCGACTACTTCGCCTCCGCCGCGCGGCCGGGGTGCCTCGGCACGTCGTGTAGCTCGTCGTGCGGCTCGTCTCGGCCTCGTCGTCGACTACTCCGCCTCGCGCAGGCTCGTCGTCGACTACTTCGCCTCCGCCGCGTGTACGGGTGCCTCGGCTCGTCGCACGGCTCGTCACGTGGCTCGTCACGCCGCTTGTCGTCGACTACTCCACCTCACGCAGGCTCGTCATCGACTCATTCGCCTCCGCCGCGCGTCCGGGTGTCTCAGCACGTCGCGCGGCTCGTCACAACGCTCGTCGTCGACTACTCCGCCTCGCGCAGGCTCGTCGTCGACTACTTCGCCTCCGCCGCGTGTCCGGGTGCCTCGGAACGTCGCGCGCGCTCGTCACGCGGCTCGTCGTGCCGCTCGTCGTCGACTACTTGGCCTCGCGCAGGCTCGTCGTCGAATACTTCGCCTACGCCGCGTGTCCGGGTGCCTCGACTCGTCGCGCGGATCGTCATGCGGCTCGTCGCGCCGCTCGTCGTCGACTACTCCGCCTCACGCAGGCTCGTCGCGCGGCTCATTGCTCGTCATCGACTACTCCGCCTCGCACAGGCTCGTCGTCGACTACTTCGCCTACGCGACGCGTCCGGGTGCCTCGACTCGTCGCGCGGATCGTCATGCGGCTCGTCGCGCCGCTCGTCGTCGACTACTCCGCCTCGCACAGGCTCGTCGTCGACTACTTCGCCTCCCGCGGTGCGGCCCGGGTGCCTCGGCACGTCGTGCGGCTCGTCGCGTGGCTCGTTGCGTCGCTCGTCGTCGACTACTTCGCCTACGCCGCGCGTCCGGGTGCCTCGGCATGTCGCACGGCTCGTCACGCGGCTCATCGCGCCGCTCGTCGTCGACTACACCACCTCACGTAGGCTCGTCGTCGACTACTTCGCCTCCACCGCGCGTCCGGGTGTCTCGGCACGTCGCGCAGCTCGTCACGCGACTCGTCACGCCGCTCGTCGTTGACTACTCCGCCTCGTGCAGGCTCATCCTCGACAACATCCTCTCCGCCGCGGTTCGGGTGCCTCTGCACGTCGCGCCACTGCGTCACGCGGCTCATCACGCCGTTCGTCGTCGACTACTCCGCCTCGCGCAGGCTCCTCGCGTGGCTCATTGCTCGTTGTCGACTACTCCGCCTTGCATAGGCTCGTCGTCGACTACTTCGCCTCGTCGCGCGTGCGGGTGCCTCGTCACGTCGCGCGGCTCGTCACGAGGCTCGTCGCGCCGCTCGTAGTCGACTACTCCGCCTCGCGCAGGATCGTCGTCGACTACTTCGCCTCCGCCGCGCAACCGGGTGCCTCGGCACGTCGTGTGGCTCGTCGCGCGGCTCGTCTCGCCGCTCGTAGTCGACTACTCCGCCTCGCGCGGGGTCGTCGTCGACTACTTCGCCCTCCGCCGCGCGGCCGGGGTGCCTCGGCACGTCGTGTGGCTCGTCGCGCGGCTCGTCTCGCCGCTCGTCGTCGACTACTCCGCCTCGCACGGGCTCGTCGTCGACTACTTCGCTTCCGCCGCGTGTCCGGGTGTCTCGGCACGTCGCACGGCCCTCGTCGCGTCGCTCGTCGTCGACTACTCCGCCTCGCGCAGGCTCGTCGTCGACTACTTCGCCTCCGCCGCGCGTCGGGTGCCTCGGCTCGTCGCGCGGCTCGTCACATGGCTCGTCGCGTCGCTTGTCGTCGACTACTCCAACTCACGCAGGCTCGTCATCGACTCATTCGCCTCCGCCGCGCGTCCGGGTGTCTTAGCACGCCACGTGGCTCGTCGCGGCGCTCGTTGTCGACTACTCCACCTCGCGCAGGCTCGTCGTCGACTACCCGCCCCCTCGCCGCGTGTCCGGGTGCCTCGGAACGTCGCGCAGCTCGTCACGTGGCTCGTCGTGCCGCTCGTCGTGGACTACTCGGCCTCGCGCAGGCTCGTTGTCGACTACTTCGCCTACGCCGCTGCGTCCGGGTGCCTCGGCTCGTCGCGCGGCTCGTCATGCGGCTCGTCGCGGCGGCTCGTGCGTCGACTACTCCGCCTCGCACAGGCTCGTCGTCGACTACTTCGCCTCCGCTGTGCGACCGGGTGCCTCGGCACGTCGCGCGGCTCGTCGCGTGGCTCGTTGCACTGCTCGTCGTTGACTACTCCGCCTCGTGCAGGCTCGTCCTCGACTACTTCGCCTCCGTCGCGGTTCTGGGTGCCTCGGCACATCGCTCGACTCTGTCACGCGGCTCGGAGCACCGCTCCGTCGTCGACTACTCCGCCTCGTGCAGGCTCGTCGCGCGGCTCATTGCTCGTCGTCGACTACTCCGCCTCACGCAGGCTCGTCGTCGACTACTTCACCTACGCCGCTCGTCCCGGGTGCCTCGGCACGTCGCGCGGCTCGTCATGCGGCTCATCGCGCCGCTCGTCGTCGACTTCTCCTCCTCGCGCGAGGCTCGTGTCGGCTACTCCACCTCGCGCGGGGCTCGTCGCGCGGCTCGTTGCTCGGTCTTCGACAACTCCGCCTCACGCGGGCTCGTCGTCGACTACTTCGCCTCCGCCGCGCGTCGGGGTGTCTCGACAAGTCGCGCGCGCTCGTCACGCGACTCGTCGTGCCGCTCGTCGTCGTCTACTTTGCCTCGCGCAGGCTCGTCGTCGACTACTTCGCGTACGCCGCGCGTCCCCGGTGCCTCGGCATGTCGCGCGGCTCGTCACACGGCTCGTCGCGCCGCTCGTCATCAACTACTCCGGCTCACGCAGGCTCATCGTCGACTACTTCGCTTTCGCCGCATGTCCGGGTGTCTCGGCACGTCGCACGGCTCGTCGCGTCGCTCGTCGTCGACTACTCCGCCTCGCGCGAGCTCGTCGTCGACTACTTCGCCTCCGTCGCGCGTCCCGGGTGCCTTGGCTCGTCGCGCGGCTCGTGGCCGTGGCTCGTCGCGTCGCTTGTCGTCGACTGCTCCAACTCACGCGGGCTCGTCGTCGACTACTTCACCTCCGCCGCGCGTCTGGGTGCCTCGGCACGTCGCGCGGCTCGTCGCGCGCTCGTGGTCGACTACTCCGCCTCGCGCGCGGCTCGTCGTCGACTACTTCGCCTCCGCCGCGCGTCGGGGTGCCTCGACTCGTCGCGCGGATCGTCATGCGGCTCGTCGCGCCGCTCGTCGTCGACTACTCCGCCTCACGCAGGCTCGTCGCGCGGCTCATTGCTCGTCATCGACTACTCCGCCTCGCACAGGCTCGTCGTCGACTACTTCGCCTACGCGACGCGTCCGGGTGCCTCGAATCGTCGCGCGGATCGTCATGCGGCTCGTCGCGCCGCTCGTCGTCGACTACTCCGCCTCGCACAGGCTCGTCGTCGACTACTTCGCCTCCGCGGTGCGACCGGGTGCCTCGGCACGTCGTGCGGCTCGTCGCGTGGCTCGTTGCGTGCGCTCGTCGTCGACTCCCGCCCCCTACGCCGCGCGTCCGGGGTGCCTCGGCATGTCGCACGGCTCGTCATGCGGCTCATCGCGCCGCTCGTCGTCGACTACGCCACCTCACGTAGGCTCGTCGTCGACTACTTCGCCTCCACCGCGCGTCCGGGTGTCTCGGCACGTCGCGCAGCTCGTCACGCGACTCGTCACGCCGCTCGTCGTTGACTACTCCGCCTCGTGCAGGCTCATCCTCGACAACATCCTCTCCGCCGCGGTTCCGGGTGCCTCTGCACGTCGCGCCACTCGTCACGCGGCTCATCACGCCGTTCGTCGTCGACTACTCCGCCTCGCGCAGGCTCCTCGCGTGGCTCATTGCTCGTTGTCGACTACTCCGCCTTGCATAGGCTCGTCGTCGACTACTTCGCCTACGTCGCGCGTCTGGGTGCCTCGTCACGTCGCGCGGCTCGTCACGAGGCTCGTCGCGCCGCTCGTAGTCGACTACTCCGCCTCGCGCAGGATCGTCGTCGACTACTTCGCCTCCGCCGCGCGACCGGGGTGCCTCGGCACGTGGGTGTGGCTCGTCGCGCGGCTCGTCTCGCCGCTCGTCGTCGACTACTCCGCCTCGCACGGGCTCGTCGTCGACTACTTCGCTTCCGCCGCGTGTCCGGGTGTCTCGGCACGTCGCACGGCTCGTCGCGTCGCTCGTCGTCGACTACTCCGCCTCGCGCGGGGCTCGTCGTCGACTACTTCGCCTCCGCCGCGCGTCCGGGTGCCTCGGCTCGTCGCGCGGCTCGTCACATGGCTCGTCGCGTCGCTTGTCGTCGAGCTACTCCAACTCACGCGAGCTCGTCCCCGTCGACTCATTCGCCTCCGCCGCGCGTCCGGGTGTCTTAGCACGCCACGCGGCTCGTCGCGGCGCTCGTTGTCGACTACTCCACCTCGCGCAGGCTCGTCGTCGACTACTTCGCCTCCGCCGCGTGTCCGGGTGCCTCGGAACGTCGCGCAGCTCGTCACGTGGCTCGTCGTGCCGCTCGTCGTGGACTACTCGGCCTCGCGCAGGCTCGTTGTCGACTACTTCGCCTACGCTGTGCGTCCGGGTGCCTCGGCTCGTCGCGCGGCTCGTCATGCGGCTCGTCGCGACGCTCGTCGTCGACTACTCCGCCTCGCACAGGCTCGTCGTCGACTACTTCGCCTCCCGGGCGCGGCCGGGTGCCTCGGCACGTCGCGCGGCTCGTCGCGTGGCTCGTTGCACTGCTCGTCGTTGACTACTCCGCCTCGTGCAGGCTCGTCCTCGACTACTTCGCCTCCGTCGCGGTTCTGGGTGCCTCGGCACGTCGCTCGACTCGTCACGCGGCTCGGAGCACCGCTCGTCGTCGACTACTCCGCCTCGTGCAGGCTCGTCGCGCGGCTCATTGCTCGTCGTCGACTACTCCGCCTCACGCAGGCTCGTCGTCGACTACTTCACCTACGCCGCTCGTCCGGGTGCCTCGGCACGTCGCGCGGCTCGTCATGCGGCTCATCGCGCCGCTCGTCGTCGACTACTCCTCCTCGCGCAGGCTCGTGTCGACTACTCCACCTCGCGCAGGCTCGTCGCGCGGCTCATTGCTCGTCTTCGACAACTCCGCCTCACGCAGGCTCGTCGTCGACTACTTCGCCTCCGCCGCGCGTCCGGGTGTCTCGACAAGTCGCGCGGCTCGTCACGCGGCTCGTCGTGCCGCTCGTCGTCGTCTACTTTGCCTCGCGCAGGCTCGTCGTCGACTACTTCGCGTACGCCGCGCGTCCGGGTGCCTCGGCATGTCGCGCGGCTCGTCACACGGCTCGTCGCGCCGCTCGTCATCAACTACTCCGGCTCACGCAGGCTCATCGTCGACTACTTCGCTTTCGCCGCATGTCCGGGTGTCTCGGCACGTCGCACGGCCCGTCGCGTCGCTCGTCGTCGACTACTCCGCCTCGCGCAGGCTCGTCGTCGACTACTTCGCCTCCGTCGCGCGTCCGGGTGCCTTGGCTCGTCGCGCGGCTCGTGACGTGGCTCGTCGCGTCGCTTGTCGTCGACTACTCCAACTCACGCGAGCTCGTCGTCGACTACTTCACCTCCGCGCGCGTCCGGGTGCCTCGGCACGTCGCGCGGCTCGTCGCGCCGCTCGTCGTCGACTACTCCACCTCGCGCAGGCTCGTCGTCGACTACTTCACCTCCGCCGCGCGTCCGGGGTGCCTCAGCTCGTCGCGCGGCTCGTCACGTGGCTCGTCTCGCCGCTTGTCGTCGACTACTCCGCCTCGCGCGGTGCTTTGTCGACTACTTCGCCTACGCCGCGCGTCGGGGTGCCCCGGCTCGTCGCGCGGCTCTTCACGCGGCTCGTCGCGCCGCTCGTCGTCGACTAATCCGCCTCGTGCAGGCTCGTCGTCGACTACTTCGCCTCCGCCACGCGTCCGGGTTCCTCGGCACATTGCACAGCTCGTCACGCGGCTCGTCGTGCTGCTCGTCGTCGACTACTCTACCACGCGCAGGCTCGTCGTCGACTACTTCGCCTACGCCACGCGTCCGGATGCCTCGGCTCGTCGCGCGGCTCGTCATGCGGCTCATCGTGCCGCTCGTCGTCGACTACTCTGCCACGCGCAGGCTCGTCGTCGACTACTTTGTCTCCACCGCACGACCGGGTGCCTCAGCACGTCGCGCGGCCCGTCACGCGGCTCATCATCGACTACTCCATGCGCCGCGACTTCGTCTTGCGGCCATGCTGGCTCTACTTCAGCCACGACGCATCTCGCGGTAACACTGGCTCTACTTCGAGTACGCCGCACGATGCCACGACGTCGTCTTCCGGTCGCATCGCGTCGACTATTCATCTCGACTAGTTTTCCAAACTGGTCGAGAATGGCAGACACGCTCCCAACAACTAGTCGGAATCAACTCTGACTAGTTAACTTCAGCAACAACCGTCGCGGCTCCATCGCCGACCGCCACGGCTTCATCAATAGTCTGCCCAGGCAGCAACAGCTAAGTCATTTATTTAAATGATTACTGTTTTCTTTTCTTGGCTCGTTCTCCTCATCATGTAGGACTACTTGCCGAGTACTCATTTGTGTACGCTTTTCGATGGGTTTTCACGGGAGCTACACTCTGCTGACTACTCTTGGGGTATATCAATCAAGTCACCACGAGTCTACTTCATCAACTCAGGGGCTATCCCTAGGAGGCAGCTTCTAAAGTCCGCTACGCGCGGCAATCTAAAGTCTACTTCTAAAGTCGCATTCTAAAGTCCGCTCTGTGCGGCAACTTAAATTCGTCTCCGATCGCATCTTCGCCTCTTCGGTGGCATACTACGTGTGTAAGCTTCGATGGAACCTAGCTGTAAGTGGCCCTCAGGTCCTGGCGACGATGGAACTGTCGGTGTTTTAGACCGGCAACCTACTAAGGGGAGTACCCGAAGTAGATGAATGTGACTCGCCGAGATCGGTAACTCGAAGGAAGAGACACGTGGCACACAATTTAGACAGGTTCGGGCCGCGAGGTGCGTAATACCCTACGTCTGTATCTTTGCGTTGCTCTAGATTGATTGGGTACGATTACGGGATGTGTAATAGTACGCCGTGAGTTGATGTTCGATGCTAGAGGCAGGGTTACAAGTCGGAGTAGGGAGATCGAGTACGTCTAGGAGTCCTCCATACAGTGCGAAACATGTACAGCTCCCTAACCGAGTACTACTCCTGTGTAGTCCTTGTGCTCTACGCCTTCAGGTACAGTGTAGCGCAAGCCGGGTAGTCCCAGGGGCCCACCTAGTAGTCGGTCCTGGTACCCACCGAGGTAGTGGGCCCAGGGAGGTCCATACGACAAGCCCCCGAGTACTTTGTAGTCGAGAAGGATAGCTTCAAGTAGTCTTGACGGCCTTAACGAGTAGTCCCCAAGCGTCCCCGAGTGCTACAAGTCAAAAGTCCTCAAGAGTAGTCGAAGCATCCCAAGGCTGGAATGTACTCCAGCTGATGTTTGAGCAATCTTGAAGTCTTCTCGAGTAGTCCCAAGCGTCCTCGAGCACTGCCTTCGAAGGTCTTCAAAAAATGCCCGTCTTGTCTTGAAGCCGGAGCTGATATGGAGGTGCGATTGCAATATCGCACTCCATATGGAGTAGCCCCCGAGCCTTAGGTTGAGTTGTAGACTCTGGCTGAGGGTCCATCTGAAGTCTTGGCAAGAAAATCCCAAAAAATCCGGAGAGAAAAAACCGAAGGACACGTGGCACTGAGCCCCCGAGTCTTGAGTCGAGTACTTCCTCTCGAATTGAAGGGTCATCTTGAAGATTGTGTCCTGAAATGCTCTTGAGACTAGCCGCTTCCCAGGTAGTCGAGTAGAAGTAGCCGAGCCCCCGAGGTGAGGCGCGTCGACTAGTAGAATACGAAGGGTCACGCTGAGCCGCTGAGTCAGCTGCGCGTGAACTTAGCCATCCGGCCATTGGGGAGCCGGTTTGACTTATAAATAGAAGCCAAAACCCTTAGGGTTTTTCACCCATTCGAGTTGTAGCCATTTCGTTTCCATCTGAGGTAGATCTACTCCCAGCGCACGCTGCCGCCGTAGTAGATCCAAGTGCGCCGCCACCCAAAGCTTTTAGGGTAGCCCCCGAGCGGATGCGCGTGAAGACACTTTGTTCTTGGAGAATGAAGCCGTCACCGTCCGAGTCGTCAAAAGCCGCCGGGAAGAAGAGGGGCCGCGAAGAGGCCGCCGCGGCCGCCACCGGAGTAGCGCCGCCCATGTCTCCACCGCGGGCTGATCCAAGCCGCGAGTGGAAGAAGTCCAAAGTGAAGACGGAAGATCTGTTGGCCCTCCTGAACAGCGGGTTCATCCGGGAGAAGGAAGTTGACATGTGGAGGGCCGCTGCTGGAGATCCATATCCAATGGAGAAGGCCGAAGACGAGATTCCAATGTTCGCGCGTTCGTGGAGCGCGGGATTGCGCTCCCGGCCAGCGATTTCTTCAAGGGTCTCCTCGGGTACTATGGAGTCGAGTACCTGAATCTGAACCCCAACGGTATCTTCCACACTACGGTCTTCGTGCACTTCTGCGAGGCCTTCCTTGGGATCAAGCCGCACTGGATCCTTTTCCGGAAGTTCTTCCGGGTCAAGCCGCAACCAAGTGCCACCAACCCAAGGGTAGTTGGAGGAGCCGGCATCCAGTTGAGAGAAGACACCGCGGAGCAGTACCTGGCGTACAAGCTTGTTGACTCCGACACTGACTGGAAGACAAGGTGGTTCTATATCACGAACCACCACCCTGGTCTGCCGAAGCCGAGCGGAAGGCAACCCAGGCACCATGAGTGGTGGAACACGGAGCCCACCATGCAGGAGGGGATCCAGCTTCCCGAGCTGCTGGCACGCATCAATGTGCTCAGGGAAGCGGGACTGAGGGCCAAGCACGTGGCCTTCAGTTTCATGAAGCGGAGGGTGCAGCCATTGATGGCTCGAGACACCTTGGGCTTCGAGTACACTGGCGACGACGACACGTTGCGGATGCCCGGAGGCGAGCTGGACGACTGCGACATCATCGAGAGGCTGTCGCGGATCTTCAAAGATAAGCCGCCGTACGCGGCGTGCCCTATCCAGGAGTACTCCGCCACGCGCCCGCCAAAGGAGGTGAGTAGTCGTACTCCCCTGGTCGAGTAGTCATTGTTTGGTATAGACTTGCTGACGTCTTGTGCCTTTGCAGGATGACTTGAAGAAGTTCATCTCCGAGCCGCAGCCGCCCCCAAGTGGGATCGAGATCCCGAAGGAAGGGAAGGCCAAGGACAAAGAGCGGCGAGAAGTCGGTGCAGGCGATGACACCGTCATCGTGGAGCTTAAGGTCTCAGAGACCATGCCTCAGGAGGTAAGATGTCTTGACTAGAGTAGTCGAGTACCCATCGCACAAGTATCCTGGCTGATGAGTAGTCTTCCTTGTATGTAGGAGGTGCCGCCAACGGAGCCCGTCGAAGAGGGCGACGAAGTCATGTGGGACACAATGTGGGAGCCAGCCGGGAGTCGTAGTCCAGCCCCCACTGTCGAGGAGCTCTTGGCGCAGCTGGAGCGCCAGCCCCCTGCTCCACAGGGGAGCACGGAGCCCGTAGCCACCGCCGTTGAAGAGGTGGTGGCTTCAGGAGCGCAAGAGGGCACTGCCCTAGCCGCCGTTGCTGCAGAGGAGGCGGTAGCCGCGGGGGGCGCGGGGAGGAGGGCGCCCGCGAGGGTGGGCGGGTCGATATCGCCGGCATCCTTGGTGCCCCGGCCGTGACAATAGTCCGGTCGAACTTGTAAGTACTGCATCTTCTCGAGTAGTACTTGTTGTAGTAGTCGATGTTGACTGACGACCAGTTGTGTGTGCTTCTGCAGAAAATCCATGGATCTGTCCTGGAAAGGGGATGAACCCTCTTCAGCGGTGGCGGAAGAAGTCGTGCCGCCCGCCGAGGAGTCCGCTCCTGCTTCCCAGGCGGTGCCCGAGCCGCCGGCTACAAACGCCCGTGCCGGAGGCCAGCGTAGTCGAAGGTGAGTACTCTTCTGAAGCTATGGAGCTCCTCGAGGAGTAGTCGTAGTCGCTGACGCACTTGTCTTCTCCTTGACAAGTGCTGAGGATGAAGGTAGTGACATCCCTGCGGGGGTGCCCATGCAGAAGTCGACACCAGAGGTCCCGGAGGCTGCGGGAGGAGCCCCCGAGCCTGTGGAAGAAGTCATCGAGGAGGCCGCCGTGGCGGCCGGGGGAGAGGGGGTCACCAAGTCGCCAGAGGTCACTCTAGAGGTGGCTATCCGCTCCCCGGAGATCCAGGACGCAGAGCCCATCCGCTCTGCACCGATGACGGAGGCCACCGCGAGTAGTCGCGGCGGGATAGAGCTGCTCGCAGATGATCTTGTCGAGCCGGCGACGGTGGCCAAGCATCTAGAGGCGATCCGCCAGGCCGAGCAGTGGATGAAGGTAAGTAGCCGCAGCTTCTGAGTAGTCAATCCTTTGTTGTTGAGTACTCGTCTGACTTGAGTTGTCTATGTAGGACGTTGCGGAGAGGTCCCGCGACAAGTCCAACATGCTGCAAGGCTATGGTGACGCGGTGCTCCGGGCTGAGGCGCTGGAAGAGCAACTTGTGAAGTTGCGGAAGCACGCGGCTGCCATGTATTCGAAGCTCGACACCGCCTTCGCCAAATACCACAACGATGTCCAAGAGTTGCAGGCGAAGGGCGACGACTTGGTGCGGAATAAGGGCCTCCGCAACAAGAATAAAGGTACGCCGCTGGACTTGTCGGGTAGTTGTTGGAGGTCGAGAGGTCCCTGACCCGCTGTACTTTTGCCGTATTGCAGAGCTTGAGGGCCAGGTGGAGCAGCTGAAGTCCTCGGAGACGAGCATGAAGAACCTCTTCTACCGGGAGCAAGAAGCCCGCCAGGTACTCAAGCTCGACTACAAAAAACTTGCCTTCGAGTGCGAGAAGCACATGGAGCTCCGGATTGCCTCTGACTGCGATCTCGTCAACTGCTACAAATCCTTGTAGAAGTTGAATGAAGACTGCGAGGCACTACGGGCCCAACTGAAGGAGCTTGAGGAAGCCGCACTGCCGATCGCAAGACTTCTGGTGCCGCACCCGGGCGGCCCCAAGATTGCTCCACTGTTGGATCGCCTCAAGGAAGCTCCAAGCCGGCTGGCGGCCTATGTGAAGCACATGGCGAGATCGATCCCAAGGCAGGTCTTGGCCTTCATGAAGTCGTATTTCCCGAAGGCCCCAGTGGAAGTAGTCGCCAGCGGGGTAGCCGCCAAGCCGACGCTGATGAGCGGTATGCGGAGGCTGCCGAGCGGATGGCTCCCATCGCAGGACCAAAGACCTGAACAGAGTACTAGCATTGGTGCTGCGCCGCTGTTTTTCTTGCCGCGAGGAATTCAATTTGCTTCAGCTTTGCTAAGTGCACACATAGGCTACCAGGAGACCTAAAGATCATTACTTGACTCACACAAGTGATGCACGCGAATAAATCTACATTAACTCCCGGCTGCATCGACTCGTCGACTACTCGTCTCCGGCCGCACGCGCTCTACGTCGACCTCGCCATGCGCCGCGATTACTCGTCTCCGGCCGCACGCGCTCTACATCGACCTCGCCGTGCGCCGCGACTACTCGTCTCCGGCCGCACGCGCTCTACGTCGACCTCGCCGTGCGCCGCGACTACTCGTTTCCGGGCGCACGCGCTCTATGTCAATGTCGCCGTGCACCGCGACTACTCGTCTCCACTCTCCCGGCTGCAGCGATCTACTTCACCTCCGCCACGCGTCCGGGTGCCTCGGCACGTCGCGCGGCTCGTCACGCGGCTCGTCGCGCGCTCATCGTCGACTACTCCGGGCTCATCGTCGACTACTTCACCTCCGTCGCGCGTTCGGGTCCTTCGGCACGTCACGCGGCTCGTCACGCGGCTCGTCGCGCCGCTCGTCGTCGACTACTCCGCCTCGCGCAGGCTCGTCGTCGACTACTTCGCCTCCGCCGCGCGTTCGGGTGCCTCGGCACGTCGCGCGGATCGCCACGCGGCTCGTCACGCCGCTCGTCGTCGACTGCTCCGCCTTGCGCGAGGCTCGTCGTCGACAACTTCGCCTCCGCCGCGCGTCCGGGAGCCTCGGCACATCGCGCGCCTCATCGCACCGCTCGTCGTTGACTACTCCGCCTCGCGCAGGCTCATCGTTGACTACTTCGCCTACGCCGCGCGTACGGGTGCCTCGGCACGTCGCGCGGCTCGTCACGCGGCTCATCGCGCCGCTCGTCGTCGACTACTCTGCCTCGTGCAGGCTCGTCATCGACTACTCCGCCTCGCGCAAACTCGTCATCGACTACTCCGCCTTGCGCAGGCTTGTCGTCGACTATTTCACCTCCGCCGCGCGTTCCGGGTGCCTCGGCACGTCGCGCGGCTCGCCACGCGGCTCGTCGCGCCGCTCGTCGTCGACTACTCCGCCACGCGCAGGCTCGTCGTCGACTACTTCGCCTCTGCCGCGCGTCCGTGTGCCTCGGCACATCCCGCGGCTGGTCACACGGCTCGTCGCGCCGCTCTTCATCGACTACTCAGCCTCGCGTAGGATCGTCGTCGACTACTTCGCCTCCTTCGGTTGCATACTACGTGCGTAAGCTTCGATGGAACCTAGCTGTAAGTGGCCCTCGGGTCCTGGCGACGATGGAACCTAGCTGCACGTGGTCTTCACGCTCTGTACCATGGGTCCAAGTACCCTAAGTACTCGTGCTCCGTACCTTGGGTCTGAAATCTATGGCCCAGGTACACAAGTCGACTTCGGTCGCACCTTCAAGCCCGCTCCGGCGGCAATCGTACCTCGGGTCTGACATCCATGGCTCAGGTACTCAGCCCACTCCGGTGGCACAAGTCGACGCTAACGGTCGCACACAAGCCCACTCTGGTGGCACAAGTCGACACTAACGGTCGCACCCAAGCCCACTCCGGTGGCACAAGCCGACTTCGGTCGCAATCTTAAGCCCGCTCTGGCGGCAAAACTATTCGTTCTCTCTGATTTTTCATTTGCTTTGGCTTTCCGGAAAGTGCTTTTCGATTTTTGCATCTTAAGTCCACCCCATGTGGCGCAAAGTCGACTACTGTAGTCACATCTAAAGTCCGTTTCACACGGCAATCTAAAGTCGACTTCCAAAGTCGCATATCAAAGTCCGCTTCGCGCGGCAACTAAAGTCGACTTCGGTTTTAAAGTCGCATTCCAAAGTCCGCTCCACGCGGCACAAAGTCGACTTTAGTTTTTAAGTCGCATCTAAAGTTCGTTCTGACGGCATGGTTACTTTTTGAGCTACACGGCTCGACGCCAAACTACTATTCGGAATCTCTCCAGCTCGGGGGCTGCTCTCAAATTACTACTCGAGGATGACTCCAGTAGACTTCGCTTGCTCTCAAGCTCGGGGGCTCCGTACCAACAACTACTCGACGTGGCTCATATGGCTCTCTTATCTCGAGGGCTACACGCTACAAGAGTATTCGGATGATGGCTTTCGCGATCATTGAAGACCCTTGGATTGATTACCTAATCATTTCAAGGCTCGGGGGCTACTATGCTACACCCATCGTTCAATTTTTTCAAGACAAGATTCGGAATCAAGATTGACCCTCAGCTAGAGTCTGCAACTCAACCTAAGGCTCGGAGGCTACTCCATATGGAGTGCGATTTTGCAATCGCACTTCCACATAAATCTCAACTTCAAGACTGATGAGCTGGACCACCTTCCAGCCTCGCGGCAGTTCAAGTACTATTGAAGACTTCTCCAAGCAGTACTCGAGGAAGCTCAAGAACTACTCGAAGAGGCTTCAAGACTACTCGAACTACTACTCTCGACTCCAACGTGCTCGGGGGCTTGTCGGGCATAGTCCCCGGGTACTCATGCAAGGAAGGAAGAAGACGGACTCCTATTAGAATTCCCCTGTAATCCTACTATGGCTCGTTCCCTGTAATCCTACTAGGACTCTTGCCTTGTAACCGACTAGGAACCCGCCCCCTGGACTATATAAAGGAGGGCCGGGTACCTAGCCGGGGACCCTGAACAACCCAACACCAAGCGCAGGGCGCCATACTTGATCCCCCAAACAGGACGTAGGGCTCGCCACCTTGGCGGCCCGAACCTGTATAAATCTTGTGTCCCGTGTCCTTGCGCATACCTTCGAGTTCTCGGTCTCCCGATCACGATCCTCACCGCACAATCTACTACCTCGGGTACCCCTTGGTAGGTTTGCTGGTCTTAAACACCGACAGGAACCTAGTTGCACGTGGTCTTCACGCCCTGTACCATGGGTCCAAGTACCCTAAGTACTCGCGCTCCGTTCCTTGGGTCTGAAATCCATGGCCCACGTACACAAGCCGACTCCGGTCGCACCTTCAAGTCCACTACGGTGGCACCCGTACCTTGAGTCTGAAATCCATGGCCCAGATACACAAGTCGACTTTTGTCGCACCTTCAAGCCCGCTCTGGCGGCAATCGTACCTTGGGTCTGAAATCCATGGCTCAGGTACTCAAGCCCACTCCGGTGGCACAAGTCGACGCTAACGGTCGCACCCAAGCCCACTCTGGTGGCACAAGTCGACGCTAACGGTCGCACCCAAGCCCACTCCAGTGGCACAAGTCGACGCTAATGGTCGCATCCAAGCCCACTCTGGTGGCACAAGCCGACTTCGGTCGCGATCTTAAGCCCACTCCGGCGGTGAAACGACTCGTTTTCTCTGATTTTTCATTCGCTTTGGCTTTCCGGAAAGTGCTTTTCGTTTTTTGCATCTTAAGTCCACTCCGCGTGGCACAAAGTCGACTATTATAGTCGCGTGTCAAAGTCTGCTCCGCGCGGCATCCTAAAGTCAACTTTGGTTTTCAAGTCGCGTCTCAAAGTCCGCTCCACGCGGCACAAAGTCAACTTCGGTTTTTAAGTCGCATTCTAAAGTCCGCACTGCTGGCATCTAAAGTCGACTTTGGTCGCACCTAAAGTCCGCTCTGACGGTACGGCTACTTCTAAAGCTACATGGCTTGATGCCAAATTACTACTCGGAATCTCTCCAGCTCAGGGGCTGCACTCAAATTACTACTTGAGGATAACTTCAGTAGGCTTTGCTCGCTCTCAAGCTCGGGGGCTCCGCACCAACAACTACTCGATGTAGCTCATACGGCTCTCTTATCTCGGAGGCTACACACTGCAAGAGTACTCGGATAATGGCTTTCGCGAACACTGAAGACCCTTGGATTGATTACCTAATCATTTCAAGGCTCGGGGGCTGCTATGCTACACCCATCATTCAATTTTTTCAAGACGGAAGATTCAGAATCAAGATTGACCCTCAGCTAGAGTTCGTGACTCAACCTAAGGCTCGGGGGCTACTCCATATGGAGTGTGATTTTGCAATTGCACTTCCATATAATCTCGACTTAAAGACAGATGAGCTGGACCACCTTCCAGCCTCGCGGCAGTTCAAGTACTATTAAAGACTTCTCCAAGCAGTACTCGAGGACGCTCAAGAAATACTCGAAGAGGCTTCAAGACTACTCAAACTACTACTCTCGACTACAACGTGCTCGGGGGCTTGTCGGGCATACAGCCCGGGTACTCATGCAAGGAAGGAAGAAGACAGACTCCTATTAGAATTCCCCTGTAATCCTACTAGGACTCCTGCCTTGTAACCGACTAGGAACCCGCCCCCTGGACTATAAAAAGGAGAGCCGGGTGCCTAGCCGGACAACCTGAACAACCCAACACCAAGCGCAGGGCGCCATACTTGATCCCCCAAACAGGACGTAGGGTTCGCCACCTTGGCAACCCGAACCTGTCTAAGTCTTGTGTCCCGTGTCCTTGCGCATACCTTCGAGTTCTCGGTCTCCCGATCACGATCCTTACCGCACAATCTACTACCTCGGGTACCCCCTTGGTAGGTTTGCCGGTCTAAAACACCAACAGGGTGGGCTTGATGGGCTAGAATGAGGAATAGGGTTTGGTTTTATTTATTTCTTTTCTCCTTTTCAACCTTTTATTCAAGAAATGTTTCAAGTTTTTCATAAAAGATCTTTTAAACCACACAACCAACAAAAGCACATGCATTCAACATGATGCACAAACACTTGGGTATTTTCTAAATTAATTAATTATTATTTCATATATTAAGGCAATTTTAATTAGTCAAATTTATTAAACCCTTAGAGATAAAAATTCTAAATTTTGTTGCTAGCATTTTTTTTAAGTGATGGAATTTTCGGTGTTACAAATTTGAAATGCCGTCCAACATGAAAGTTGTGTCCCTTGAAAAACTGGACAACTTTCATATTGGGAGATTTTGAAGTATTTAGGTGAAATTTGGAGAATGCGGCAAAAGTTCCGAAGGACATTCAAACACTTTAAGGTTTAGGTAGGGTTTGACCACAAGTGTGTGTTGACTTGATCAAGAGGGTCATTAGGGTTCGTTGGTGAGGTTTTCGAGGTGATGACCCTGGTTGACCATGGTTTGACCATTGTCAGCAGGTTTGACTTAGCTGATTCGGTCATTAGCATTAATGACGCTAATTAAAAACCTAGGGCGTCACACAAACTGTGGGATACAGGGCAATCGATGGATAACCTGTACTCCAAACACCACGCCTGCACCACTGGCTACTACCATAGCACAGCTGCGCCTGGCATCACGTAGCAACATTATAGCACTCCGTAAATGTATAGAGTGACAATCCCGTGAGCACAACTAGTCCTTACCCATCAAGGAATTAGGACTGTGCAAAGGATATGAATGACACTTTGGTCTAAACTAGGTATGTTGAGTTCTCACTATATTCTAATTGACAAGCAATCATACAAACGGAATGCAAGAATACGCATCCAATCAAAAAGATCGGAGGATCATGTCACGAAGAACACGAGCCTCTAAATGATGAACAGATGAAGAACTCTAGAACATATCACCCATGTATGAATACAACTTTAGTCTAATTGGAATATAACGAAACACTCACTTTAGTCTAAATGAAGAACAGTATCACTCACGAGGTACAAAGAAAACATGAACAAAAAACGGATCATCGCATCTCCCTTCTATTGAACCACACCCTCTCCTCTCTACCTAGCACTACCTAAGCTAGACCTTCCCCACACTCATATTCGTGGTGGGATGAGGTTTCACCTCCACCAAGAAGGAACGAGAAGGAAGGAAGGAGGCCAAGGTAAGAAGTTGCCATCATGTGTGTTGTTGAAGGACCGATACGGCGAACCAGAGAGGGGGGGAGTGAATGGGAGCCGATAAAAATTCTTCTCGATGGAGATGAGAACTCCAACAAGACGAGCACGGCTTCCAACACACGTCTCCGACTCACTACCCAAGTTGGCCAAGCCCACGTAGCCACTGGAGTGCCACTGGACCTAGGAGCCAACACACACAGCCTTCCGACTCGAGAACGCAGCGGAACAACAAACCCTGAGTCTACAGACCCACACCGGTCAGACCGGTGAGCACCACCGGTCAGACCGGTCCCTGCTGGTGAACCTGAGCAACTTCCACTAAGTGGCTCTACACCGGTCAGACCGGTGAGACACACCGGTCAGACCGATGGAAGCCAGAAAGCCCCCAAGGCACCAAACAGGCCAACCGACCACCAAACGGACCCAAACTTGAAACAGCAGCACCACGGGTCAACAGAGAACACACCAAGACGCTCACCCGAGCGAAAACCCACAAGGGCTTGCACCGGTCAGACCGGTCAAGTGCACCGGTCGAGCCGGTGTAGCTCGGGCGACTCGGGATGAACAAGACCCGCGGGTCAACTCCCCCAAATCCAAATCTCGATCTCCCGAATCGCTCCACGGACTTGAACAAGACTTTGGGGATATCGGAGCACCTCATGAGGAGTCCATAGCCAAGTTTAATCCCACCAAATCTCGTCCAAAAAGGAGGAATCGAAGAAATCCCGCCGAAGCACTTCCAACCCAAGAACTCAAGAAACCCCAAAATCGAGCACTTTTACTCACGGATTTGAGAGGGGAATCACGGCCCAAAGAACCACGAAGGGTTCCCACAAATTTCCCCCATCAAATCCCCAAGAGAAAAGCCCCGAAAACACCCCAAAGAAATCACGAAGAGAGAGCTCCGAAAATCACCACCAAGAACAACCGGGGAAAACACATCCAAACCTTGAGGAACCACGCCGAATCATCTATACATGAAACAAAGGTTCGTACAAGGTCTAGCAAACCGCCCGATCATCCATCCCTCTCTACAAGATCTCTCCGTGAAGCTCTCTTGCTAGTCCTAGAGAAAACCTAAGGAAAATAGGTGGAAAATAGGAAAACTAATGAGCTAGGGTTCCAAGAGTTGGCTGCCATCCTCTCACCTCTTGGGTTATATAGGCGGCAACCGAATGTCTAAAATGCCCTTCTCTAACAACTAGGGATACAAGCCCCTCAAGGGCGGATTTGGAATTCTTGATGTCTTCACCATCGGACGGATGCCCGGCGACCGCACCCTGCGTAGCCTCGACGCAAGCCATGCGATCCCGACGCGTGTCCTCCGCTTCGAAGATTCCGGACTACGTCGTCGCACACCGGTCAGACCGGTCAGACCCACCGGTCAGACCGGTCTGGTGTTGCTGCACCTCCGTCTTCGGTTCTCCGGTCTTGGCTTTATGGATCAACCAAGGAACCCAGTGGTTTTCTGGTGAACCACCGGAAACCCCGCGAACTCGGTGTAGCCTCCGCCAATCTCCACTCATGACTTGGCTCCCACGTAGTCCCGGCTCGACCTTGGTTTTGAGGCTCAACCAAGAAACCGTCCACGACTTCATCTTGCTGTTCATGCCACCATGCAGCCCGCACTTGATCCCGCCGGCCACCGGTCCCTCGAACGAAGCCTACTTGTCTTCTCCACACCCGGAGGCCTCACCGGCGACGACCTTTCGCGCTTGTTCTTCACCCTCGCACCAACACGAGTCAAGCCGCAACCCTCGCACCCGCAATACTTAGCCAAGAATCGGTCCACACAACGTTGTCAATCACTCATCACACAAGGAAGCGACCATCCACCGGTCCTTGAACCACACATGGTCCTCAATCTCCCCCTTGATGAGTGCATTGACAACACCCACACGAAAGTAACAAGAGAGAAAAGAAAAAGAAAAGAAACGAACAAAAAGAAACTTCAACAAGCGATCGAAAGCCAAACAAAGGCAAAGAGCAAGATCACTTGAAGAAGACAAGTCTCGGACCCCTTAGGCAAGGGCAACGGCTCGACACATCCGAGACAAAGCAAAGCTCAAGCAAAGAGCACAAACCACCGAAACAAAGCTCGAAAACTCTCAAAGAGCTCCCCCTGCACACATGCAAACTCCCCCTGAACCAATGCAACTCCCCCTGGACGAATGCATGCAAGAAACCACATGAAACAGGGCAGCTGCAGCAACTTCAGCTCACACCGGTCAGACCGGTCATCACCACCGGTCAGACCGGTGCCCAACATATGTACAGGACCAGCACTCACACCGGTCAGACCGGTGCTCATCACCGGTCAGACCGGTGTACAACGAAACCCGAAATGGCTCGAAACCACCTGAAAACCTTCCAAACGCGTCCAACAAGCCATTTCAAGCTCAAACTTCTCCCCCTTGTTGACAATGCATGAATCAAGCCAAAAATGCAAAAAATGCAACCTAGAGCTTCTCAAATAGACAAAATTCAACAAAGAATGCTACACATGTCCAAATGAGCAAGTTAGGTACTCTACGGCTTCGTATCGATCTCAACTACATGATCACCAAGTTTCACAACCATTGGACGAAGCTAAAAAGGATTTTGGCAATTTTGCGAAAAACTTGCCTCTCATGAGCAAAGTCCTAAACATGGTCAAAGCATATCACAATGGCAAAGCCACACAAACTTCATGCTAGGACAGCTATTCTAACCATAAGACCATCACAAACACCCACAAGCACCTCATGTCATGTCAAAGCCACCGAGCCATGTGCCTACTTCTATTTATGAGACTTCTCATTGGTAGGCATCATGCAACGGTTTAGCACCCAAAGCGAATTAAATTCAGCACATGTGACATGGGAGCATATTTTCCAAGCATTTTTCATTTCATTTTCAGATTTGTAAATGGTACATGAAATGTCTTTGCGACAAAAAGGAACTTATGCTCCTCCACAAGATAAATCTAGAGGGCTAAACATTCATGATGGCAAATGAGCCTTTGGCTCCATATGATCAATAAACTAGCTATCCAACCACAAATTAAGCATAGCAAAGCCACAAAAACATGTCAAGAGCATGTAAAGGCATTTACACATGAGAGAGCATACATGTGACATTTTTCAAAAGCATAGCTATCAACCATGGATTATTCATCAAGATCATCAAGAGCTAAGCCAAACTAACCATAGCATACCAAACAAGCTCATAAAGACAAATATCTCATTCCATGGTGAACAATGTATATTAGAGAAGCTTTTCCTAACCAATGCATATGATACAAAATGCATGCAATCTAAGATACAAGGATGCCTATACATCATGTTACATATGCCATGCCAAAATGCAAGAAATGCACAAAAGAAAGCTATACAAATGCTACCAACTGGCTCCTCGAGGGGAGGCAAAACGGGCTCGACACCACGGGCAAAAGAAAGCTCCCACACACCCAGCTCAGGAAATCAAACACACACCAAGTTCCCCCCGCAAACGAGTGAAAGTTGCTTGATCTAGGGGTTTGGTGAAAATATCGGCTAGTTGGTGATGTGTGGGTACATGGATCAAAGCTATCTTTCCTTTCTCGACGTTGTCTCTCAGAAAATGATACCTCACTTCTATGTGCTTGGTTTTGGAATGGAGCACTGGGTTCTTTGCAACGCTTATGGCACTGGTGCTATCACATTGAAGTGGGACATGAGTATACTCCTCACCAAAGTCACTCATGGTGTAAGTGATCCAAAGGAGCTGAGAGCAACAACTAGCAGCGGCAACATACTCGGCTTCGGTTGTGGATTGAGCAACACTCGACTGCTTACGAGAAGACCAAGACACCAAAGAAGAACCCAAAAACTGGCAAGTCCCAGAAGTGGACTTCCTATCCAACCGACACCGGCAAAATCCGCGTACGAAAAACCATGAAGCGCCAACGAAGAGGACGCGGAGTACCAAAGGCCAAAGTCGGGAGTGTGACGCAAGTACCTGAAAATTCTCTTCACCGCTTGCCGATGCGAAGTCCTCGGAGACGCTTGAAAACGAGCGCACAGACACACTGAGAACTGTATGTCCGGCCTCGTCGCCGTCAAGTAGAGGAGTGACCCGATCATGCTTCGGTACTCCTTCTGGTCCACGTGTTCACCTTCCTCGTCCGCATCAAGAGCCGTAGTCGTACTCATCGGCGTCGTCATAGCCTTGGAGTCCTCCATTTTGAACTTTCTCACAATGTCCTTGGTGTACTTAGCCTGGTGCACAAATGTACCTTCCTTTGATTGCTTGATTTGTAGCCCAAGGAAGAACTGCAACTCGCCCATCATGCTCATCTCAAACTCCCTGCTCATATCATCTGCAAACCTCGCAACAAGAGAGTTAGACGAGCCACCAAAGACAATATCATCCACGTACACCGCACAATCGGGATATCTCTCGCCTCGCCCTCGCAAAAACAAGGTCCGATCAACCTTCCCCATCTCAAAACCTCTCTCAAACAAGAACCCCCTCAACCTCGCCATACCAAGCTCTAGGCGCCCGCTTTAACCCATACGGCGCCTTCCTCAACTTGTACACCCGTGGGGGTACTTCTCACTCTCAAACCCGGAGGTCGTCTCACATACACTTCTTCCTCCAAGACACCATTCGAGAAAAGCATTCTTCACATCCATTTGGTGCAACTTGAACCCTTTAGCCACGAAAAGGCTAGAAGGATCCTAATCGCCTCCAAACGGGCTACGGGAGCAAAGGTCTCCTCGTAGTCGATCCCCTCCTTCGATCCGAACCCCCGAGCAACAAGTCTCGACTTGTTCCTCACAACCTCACCCTTCTCTCCCTCTTTGTTTTTCCACACCCACTTTGTACCAATCGGCTTACACCCCGGGGGAGGGTCAACCAACTCCCACACCTGATTCCTCTCAAAGTTCTCCAACTCCTCATGCATCGAGTTAACCCAATTGTGATCAGATAGTGCGTGTCCAATGTCTTTGGGCTCGAAAGAAGCAACAAATGCAGCATGAGCGAAATGAGAGTTGTTCCGAACCCTCGACCGTGTAGTGCGTTCATTCATGTCGCCGATGATCCTCGAAGCTGGGTGATCCACTTGAACTCGCCGGGGAGGTTCTCGCCTCGAAGCTACCTCCCCCTCAACATCAGCTTCTCCTCGTTCTTGATTTGTCGTCGTAGGTGTAGCAGAGGGTCCATCCATCATCGTAGTCGAAGTAGTGGGTACATGTTCGGCGGGGGCACCGCACCACCATCCTCATCATCACCATGTTCATGCTCCTCCTCCTGAAAGATCTCCTCGCCAAGCTCATCATCACCTGCACACTCAAAGACAAGCTGACTACGTGGCTCTGTCTCGTCGAAGGTTACCTCGCAAGTCTCCACGATTTGGTTAGTTTCAAGATTTAGCACACGATATGCTCTAGAATGAGATGCATAACCAAAGAAAATACCATCGACAGACCTAGCCTCAAACTTATCCAACTTCCCCGCCCTTCTTCGGGGAATAAAACACTTGCAACCAAAGACATGGAAGTGACTCACTTTGGGTGTGCGACCATGCATCAACTCATAGCATGTCTTCTTCTTGTGCACTCGAGGTATATTCCGTTCAACACATAGCATGCGGTATTCACCGCCTCAGCCCAATACCTCCTCGGAGTCCTATGCTCATCAAGCATCGTCCGAGCCATCTCGCACAAGGTCCTGTTCTTCCTTTCCACAACACCATTCTGGGGAGGCGTATACGGACTCGAAAACTGGTGCTCAAAACCCAAGTCATGACAAAAGGTTTCAAAACGAGAGTTCCTGAACTCCGAGCCATTATCACTGCGGATAGCTCGTATGGCATCTCCGTGCCTCTCGTTCCTCAACCTCAAGACTAGATCTCGAACAAAACCAAACGTCTCCCCCTTATCCTCTAGAAAGAACACCCACGCATACCGAGAATAGTCATCCACCACAAGAAGGACATACCACTTCCCACCCGCAGATCGCACACGAGCTGGGCCAACAAGGTCCATATGGAGCAGCTCGCATGGACGCTCAGTCATCACATCGGTGAGAGGCGGGTGAGAAGAGGCCACCATCTTGGCATGCCTACACGGAGCACAAACCAACTCTTTCTCAAGCATCAACCGTGGCAATCCTCGGACCAAATTGAGTTTACTCAAGCGAGACAAAAGGTCAAAGCTCAAGTGACCCAACTTCCTATGCCACTTCCACAACTCACTCGAAGAACCGCCAAGAAACAACGCTCAACACCCGAAGACCGAGAAAAATCAGCACGAAACACCTGACCCTCGGGAACGACCATACAAACAAGGTCCCCTCGAGAGTCCACAATCCGAGAACCACCAGGCCGAAACAACACCTCAAAACCCTCATCCAACAACCGAGACACGAAAGCAAATTGTACCCCGCCGATTGAACAAGAGCAACACGCCTCGAGTGATCTTGTCACTCACTTTTATCTCACCTTCGAAAGCACACGCCCACGCCCATTGTCCCCAAAAGTGATGTACCTCTTCGTCACCACCGGGACGAGACTTGAGAACCACCCCCTCTCTCCGGTCATATGCCTCGAGCAACCGGAGTCAATCAACCAAATGTTCTTCAAGTCTCCCACCTGAAACTCAAAAATAGGCACGTGAGCGAACAAACGACTCAAAGATCAGGGTTAGTACCAAAAGAGGAAAACCGAGTCCGAGCCATTTGCTCGAAAGTGGGGTTAGCACCAACCAAAGCATCTCTCCTACCAAAACTACCTCCACGAACACCACCACGGTAACCACCCTGAGGGAACCACCCCTCTCTGCCTGGAGGAGGACCAAAACCACACAAGAAAGCTCGTGGAACGTCCTTCCTCTCCAACTCAACTCCACGACTCCTCCAATCCCCGTATTGAGCACGAGGAGGAGAACGTCTAGCAAACTGACCACCTGCACCCTTTCCAGCCCAACCACCAGAACCACGACCACCAGAAACAACTCTCGCACCTGCACGAGCTCGAAACCCGAACATCTGTCCGTCCGGGCCCGCACCGGTCGGCCAGGTGCCCCACACCGGTCCGACCGGTGTGACTCGGACAAGAAGCACCACCCGCAGCCTTCTTCTCTCCCCCAAGCCCGAACTTGTCCTCACAATCGCCTTGCCCCCGGGCATCCGCATACGAGGCTCAAGTACACCATCGGAAGGGTGGTACTTGTCCTTGTTTGCCCACTCCTTCCTCATTCTCTCCTCTCGCTTCCTCTTGAAGCAAAACTCCTCCTTATGGCCATCTCTCCCACAATAGACACAATGGAACCTCACAAGCTTAGGCTTTGGCTTGGGATGTGGCTGCTCACTCGGTTTCTCTCCACTCAAACCCTCCACCGGTTTCTCACCACTTGCCTTCTCACTCTCCTTCCCAAAGAACACTTTCCCCGAAGTGCTCACAAACTTGATAGGCTTTTGTAGGTCATTTGTGGGTGTAGGAAACACGGGTGGAGCCGGGGTTGTGTCTAGTCGGTTCCTTAGATGGTTAGGTTTTGGGGGGAAATCATTTTTGTGGTGGGTTTTTGGTGGCTCAGGGATATTCTCTCCACTTCCCTCACCAACCTTGTTTGCTCCAAGCCCCTCACCATCTTGCCTCTTAAAGGCCTCGATCATCATTCTCAACTGAGGCTCGTGACCGGACAACCAACCCATCAACTTCCTCAAATCATCATTCACATCCTGCAAACGGTCAACATAATGTGCAAGCTCCAAATTTTTCAATGCATGCATTTCACAGGTAGAGCAAGATGTAGGCATGGGTTCCTTCAATTTAGCCTCGAGCGAACTAGTGTAAGCATGCATCTCATCAATCTTAGCATGCAAAACAGGGCAAGAAGTACAAGCACCTAGCAAAGCAGGTCTAGACTTAAGCTCAGCCACTTCAACCCTAAGCACATCTAGTTCCTCACACTTGGAGGCATGCTTCTCCTTGAACAAAGCAAGATCAGCAAGGAAAATAGAGCAATCGAAGACAATCATTCTCATCGAAACAACGGGGCTAGCCTTAAGCGAATCAATCTCAAGCTTGCTATTAAGCACCCGTGTCTCTAGCTCGACCACTCTAGTCCTAGCATCCTCGAGTGAAGCCCTAAGCTCTTTCCTCATTTTCTTGGCCTCTCTAAGCATGTCATCACGATTATCAAGCAAAGAGCCAAGCCTCTCATTCTCCTGGCGCAAGAAGGGAAGCTCATCACGCACCTCGTCGTCGGACTCGCAGTTCGAGTCGCTCCGTGTGCTCTTCTTGCTTCGCCGGAGCTCAACGCCATGGTGCGAGAGCCGTCTCTCGCGAAGCGGCTCAGCCCGCTCAGGTTCTTGGACGACCTCTTGTTCTTGCGGCGATCTCCCTCGTCGTCGCTGCTGCTCGAGCTCGAGGTGGAGTACGCAGAACTTGAGTCGACGTCGCTCGCTCCAACCATCGCTCGGGCCTTGCCTCGGCCCTCCTTCTTTCTCGATCGTCGCTCGTCCTTGTACTTGTTCTTATGCTTGCTCTTGTGATCGCGCCTCGAACGGTACTTGTCGTCGTTCTTCCTCGGCTTGTGCTTGTAGCTGTCCTTGTTCTCGTCCTTCTCCGGGCAGTCGGCGACGAAGTGTCCCGGCTTGCCGCACTGGAAGCAAGTCCTCGTGTTCCTCCTCATGTTCACGCGGTTCTCGTGCAGCCTCTCGAACCGCCTCGTCAACAGCGCCAGCTCGTCCTCTCCAAGGTCATCAAACTCCTCATCTGGCATAGACATCAAAGAAGAAAATGAGAACATCCTGGTGGATGGGTTAGAGTTAGTCTTTGTTTTGGAACCACTAACTAGGGCAAGACTATGGGAATCAGTCGGTCCCTCGAGCTTGGCAGTCATGCCCCTATCCACCTCAGCCGACTTGAGCTTCGAGAACAGCTCGTTCACCGTCAGAGTATCATACCTCTCCGACTCGACTATGGCCTCGAACTTTCCGCTCCATATCGTACGATCCAAAGAGTGCAAGAGCTTGACCGCTCTATCATGATCATCGTACGGGAGCACGTCCACATTGGCCCTCATGTTGTTCACCACCACCGTGAACCTCTGAAACAAGGCATCGATGGACTCACCGGGAAGATGAGTGAAGTTCTCGTACTCTCTCCGGTAGGTCGCATACAACCGTGCCTGAACCTGGGTGTTCCCAACATGAGCCTCCTTCAACACTGCCCAAATCCTACAAGCCAAGTGCTCGGTGTGCACCCGATCGAACTCAGGCTGACACAAAGCACGAAACAAGTAGTCGACCGCCTTATTGTTGGCGTCGAAGCTGTCCCTCGATCCTGGAGCGAGGAAATCAACCGGCCGGACATAGCTTGTGTCCACCGTGACATCCCAAAGGATCCGACCCTTTCCGCGGAGAAACGCACCCATCCGCTTGCTCCACATCCGGTAGTTCTTGCCATCGAAGTGTGGAGGACCCGAACCCCGTTCTCGGTACGCCGTCCTTGGATCTTAGACCCGGTTAGAGTCAACAAAGACCCGAACCGGCTCTGATACCACTTGAAGGACCGATACGGCGAACCAGAGAGGGGGGAGTGAATGGGAGCCGATAAAAATTCTTCTCGATGGAGATGAGAACTCCAACAAGACGAGCACGGCTTCCAACACACGTCTCCGACTCACTACCCAAGTTGGCCAAGCCCACGTAGCCACTGGAGTGCCACTGGACCTAGGAGCCAACACACACAGCCTTCCGACTCGAGAACGCAGAGGAACAACAAACCCCGAGTCTACAGACCCACACCGGTCAGACCGGTGAGCACCACCGGTCAGACCGGTCCCTGCTGGTGAGACACACCGGTCAGACCGATGGAAGCCAGAAAGCCCCCAAGGCACCAAACAGGCCAACCGACCACCAAACGGACCCAAACTTGAAACAGCAGCACCACGGGTCAACAGAGAACACACCAAGACGCTCACCCGAGCGAAAACCCACAAGGGCTTGCACCGGTCAGACCGGTCAAGTGCACCGCCGAGCCGGTGTAGCACAGGCGGCTCGGGATGAACAGGCACCCGCGGGTCAACTCCCCCCAAATCCAAATCTCGATCTCCCGAATCGCTCCACGGACTTGGACAAGACTTTGGGGATATCAGGAGCACCTCATGAGGAGTCCATAGCCAAGTTTAATCCCACCAAATCTCGTCCAAAAAGGAGGAATCGAAGAAATCCCGCCGGAAGCACTTCCAACCCAAGAACTCAAGAAACCCCAAAATCGAGCACTTTTACTCACGGATTTGAGAGGGGAATCACAGCCCAAAGAACCACGAAGGGTTCCCACAAATTTCCCCCATCAAATCCCCAAGAGAAAAGCCCCGAAAACACCCCAAAGAAATCACGAAGAGAGAGCTCCGAAAATCACCACCAAGAACAACCGGGGAAAACACATCCAAACCTTGAGGAACCACGCCGAATCATCTATACATGAAACAAAGGTTCGTACAAGGTCTAGCAAGCCGCCCGATCATCCATCCCTCTCTACAAGATCTCTCCGTGAAGCTCTCTTGCTAGTCCTAGAGAAAACCTAAGGAAAATAGGTGGAAAATAGGAAAACTAATGAGCTAGGGTTCCAAGAGTTGGCTGCCATCCTCTCACCTCTTGGGTTATATAGGCGGCAACCGAATGTCTAAAATGCCCTTCTCTAACAACTAGGGATACAAGCCCCTCAAGGGCGGATTTGGAATTCTTGATGTCTTCACCATCGGACGGATGCCCGCGACCGCACCCCGCATAGCCTCGACGCAAGCCATGCGATCCCGACGCGTGTCCTCCGCTTCGAAGATTCGGACTACGTCGTCGCACACCGGTCGGGCCGTGCTCCTCACCGCCGGACCCGGTCCCCACCGGTCCGACCGGTCGGACCCACCGGTCGACCGGTCCGGTGCCGCCTGCACCTCCGGTCTTCGGTTCTCCGGTCTTGGCTTTATGGATCAACCAAGGAACCCAGTGGTTTTCTGGTGAACCACCGGAAACCCCGCGAACTCGGTGTAGCCTCCGCCAATCTCCACTCATGACTTGGCTCCCACGTAGTCCCGGCTCGACCTTGGTTTTGAGGCTCAACCAAGAAACCGTCCACGACTTCATCTTGCTGTTCATGCCACCATGCGGCCCGCACTTGACCCCGCTGGCCACCGGGTCCCTCGAACGAAGCCTACTTGTCTTCTCCACACCCGGAGGCCTCACCGGCGACGACCTTTCGCGCTTGTTCTTCACCTGCACCAACACGAGTCAAGCCGCAACCTGCACCTGCAATACTTAGCCAAGAATCAGTCCACACAACGTTGTCAATCACTCATCACACAAGGAAGCGACCATCCACCGGTCCTTGAACCACACATGGTCCTCAGTTGTCCTATTCTTACCCCCTATCCTTCTATTTATACGCGCCGGCGCCCGTGTCAAGTGGAGCGAAAAACCTCGGGGATGGCCTCTAGGACAAATGGGGGACCACCACATGGAGGCTTGGGATCAGCCGACCAAAGGTCGATTCGGCCGATCCTTAGGGTCGACCGACACCCATGTGGCCAACCTCGGGCTGTGCTTTCTCTAAGTGGATGACTGGTGGGTCTTGAGGTCGGTTCCCAGTGTACACGTGGCGATCTCTGATTCGCTGAGGCGCTCTCTCTTGGATTGGTGACATTATTGATCCAGGGGATGCTTGCAAGGCGGCTCCTCATTGGCTGAGCCTGAAGTGCTAGGATCAAAGAGGCATGCTTTCTCCTCAATTCTTATGCTAAACACCTGCATTGAACTTTATACAACCACTTGTGGAAATTGTCAATTCTAAGCCCTATTCTAATGTGGATGCGTGATTCTCATATTGAAATGCAGGGATTGATGGCTCTGAATTAGGTACTTAGTAGCCGTCAACAGTCGTGCTTTACAAAAGTTGTAGAGCTATTCACAAGGAATCCAACAAAATTGGTTTTGCATTTTTCTGATTTTTTGATTTTCTACAGATTGTACAAGATTCAGCATATACACCTAGGATCTAGAAGAAACAGTTTTATGAACAGGTACTCGAATTTCGCGGATAGGCCCTCATGACGAGAAATTAGATTGCAATTGGGTCCCTAGCACCGTGGCCGGTGGAGGGAGCTCAATTCCGGCGAGGGGAAGGCTCGGCTCGGTCGGGAAAGGACGGCGGAGGCACGAGTGATCACCTGGGGTTCGATTCCGAGGGTTGGTTGGGGCAGATTAGCGGCTAGCGGTGATGCTCGGCGATGCAGTGGAGCTGCCACTGCAAGGAGCTCGGCTCCGGTGAGGTGAGCGATGCTGGCAGTGTGCTGGGGAGATGAGAGGCTCACATGTGGTTATAGGGAGGGGGTGAGCTCGGAAGAAGGTAGTGTGGCGCGTGGCGGAGCTCGCCGGGGTGGCAACAATGGCAGAGGCGGCGGTGGCCCTAACTCATGCGAGGAGGATAGCATGCCTCCTTTTTATAGCCAGGCGAGTGGAGTAAGGGCTCCAATGCTCTATCCCAAAGGCATGGCACACGGGAAGGGGAACCCAAACGCGGCTGAGCGCGTGGGGGGAAGGCCTGCGAGCGGCGCAGTAGGGGCTCGGTGCAGCACTCGGCGCGTGCGACGCGTGGTGCAACACGATTTCCCATGCAGTCACCTTAGCCGCGGTGGTGTGGGGGATGAGTGCGGCACATCCTAGGATTTCCACGTGGCCGAAGGGGTCCAGACACTGAGGCGGGCGAACGCCACGTGGCAATGTGCGTGCTCGACGCTCTAGGCGCGAGAGCGTGGCGTGGGTGCGATGTCGGCATTTCAATTCCATTTACTCCTCTTTGACCGACCATAACTTTAAAAACCAACATTTAAAAACTTTGAATACCAAAGTTGTAGAGCATCTTTCGGAGAACATATTTTGTAAAGGCTGATGTATGTTTTGATCAACCGTTCGAGCATGAACTGCTGGCAAAGATGTTGTCTTTCTTGGCACCAGTGAATAGTACTTCGAGTGTAGTTGACCATGTTTTTCACCTTTTTCCACTCAAAATTTGAAATGCCACCGAAAATCAAAGTTGTGTCCCTCAAAAAACTAGACAACTTTTATATTTGGAGAATTTGAAGTGTTTAGGTGAAATTCGGAGAACGAGGCAAAAGTTCTAGAGACAGACATGGACATTAGGGGATTTCACCAGGGTTTGACTCGGGTTTGACCACTAATGAGTATTGACTTGATTTGCGATTGTGTTAGCACAAATTAATGGTAATTAAACACCTGAGATGTTACAGCCTACCCCCTTAAAAGGAATCTCGTCCCGAGATTCGGAACTTAAAGACAAAGGTAGGGATGAGGTTCTAACGGTTTTGCAATTGAAGAAAACCCGGATACTTGGTGTTGAGAAAATGCTCGGTCTCCCAAGTAGCTTATTCTTCAGTATGGTGACTCCATTGTATTTTGTACATCTTCACGGTGTGTCTCCTGATTTCCTTTCTTTTTGATCTAGCACACTCAATGGATGCTCGACAACTGAGAAATCTAGCTCGATCCAAGCATTCGCTTCCATGATTACCTCTGTCTCAGGTACCTTCACACCTTTCTTCAATTGTGTCACATGAAACACATTGTGCATAGTCGAGAATCGATCCAGAAGTCAGATGCGATAAGCGACTGGTCCACATACCTCGATGATCTTGTATGGGCCGATATAACATGGCGCTAGCTTCCCTTTGAAGCCAAATCTCTGTACACCTTTGGTTAGTGACACCTTGAGGTATACGTAATCACCCACTTCATAGTGTTGGGATGTTGTCCCTTTTTCATGATAACACTTTTGTCTCATTTGAGCTAACTTCAAATTTTCTCTGATCACTTGCACTTTCTCCTCCGCGTCTTTAACTAATTCTGGGCCAAAGAGTGTTCGCTCTCCAGCTTCTGACCAATTCAAAGGAGTTCGGGATCTTCGTCCATAAAGAGCTTCAAATGGTGTCACCTTCAAACTATCTTGATAACTATTGTTGTAAGAGAATTTTGCTGATGATAAACACCTATCCCAACTCTTATCAAAATGCATGATTCCTGCTCTCAGCGTGTCCTCCACAATCTGATTGACTCGCTCTGTCTGACCATCGGTCTGAGGATGATAACTTGAACTACGAATCAATTTGGTTCCCAAAGATTCATGCAATTATTACAAAAAACAATCCACAAATTGGGTACCTCGATCAGAAACAATGGTCTTGGGAATCCCGTGCAGGCGCACAATTTGATCGACATAGAGTTCTGCATAATCTTGGACGTAGTAAGTGGTGTGCATTGCGATGAAATGAGAAGTCTTGGTCAGTCGGTCCACTATAACCCAGATAGAATCCTTCTTTCTGGCAGTCAGGGGTAAACCGACAATAAAATCCATACTTATGTCATCCCACTTCCACAATGGTTGAAGCACAATGGTGTTGTGGAGTCCTTCTATTATAAAAATACATATGGGCGCAGGAATAAGCCCAGGGAGTCAACAACGCCTACAAGTGGCTAGGAGTTAAAGATGTAATTTCAGTGATACAGGAGAGAAAATAGGAGATAAATTAGTTAGAAATTTGGTTAGTTACTTCATATTCAAGAGAGAGAAGCTCCCTGATCTATAAAGGGACGCTGCTAGATTGTATTAGGCTTCATGGAAGGAATAAAGCTCTTCCCTGTTCGGGTGGAGCTATTCTTCGAAGGCGGCAATCTGGCCGCCGGCGACAACAGACCTCCACCGCACTACTTCCTGTGCTCCTCCTCTCAGCCCCTTTACTCTCCGCTCCGTGTCTTCCGGCGGACAAGCCATATCAATTTGGTATGAGAGCCAGGTTCCGAGGCATCGCCAACCATGGTCGGCCCTGGCGACGATCCTCCGCTGACGGACTCCCAGAAGCTCGATTGTCTCGTCGCCCAGAGTTCGAGTGTCCCGGCGGCCGCGGTGGCGGCGGGGGCGGCGGTGGCGGCGGCGGATTCAGTGACAGTTTCCTCCGCGTCCATGGCGGGCCGCGCGAGCCGAAACTCACCTTCCCCCGCTTCGACGGCGAGTCCGATCCCCTGCCCTGGCTCAACAAATGCGATGGATTCTTTCGGGGATACTGCACGCTGGAAGAAGACAGGGTCTGGATGGCCTCGTTGCATCTGGACGGAGTCGCAGTGCAGTGGTTCTTCCAGCTCGAGCGCGACCTGGGTGTCATTTCCTCGCTGCGCTTCGCCGAGTACGTGAGCTTGCGATTTGGCCCGCCCATCCGTTCCAATACACTGGGCCAGATCAAGGAATTGCAGCGCACGGGCTCGGTGGAGGAGTACCAGCGTCAATTCCTTGCCTTGGTATGCCGCTGCGAGAACCTACCGCGGCAACATCATATTGATCTCTTCACCGCCGGATTGGGCAAACCACTTGCGTCGGATGTTGAGATGTAGCGGCCGACGAACCTGCAGACGACCATGAGCCTAGCGCGGGCGTACGAGCACCGATCTGCTAAGGTAGCGCACGCCATCCAGCGCACGCCAGCGCGCCCAGCACCGCGCCCGCACCCACAGATGGCGCCCTTGGGTCCAGCGGATACCGCGCTCCCGGGCGGCACCCTGCAGCCCAAGTCCGACGACCAGCCGCGCTCCCGGGTCCATCGCCGGTCGCCTGAAGAAATTGCCGAGAAGAGGGCCAGTGGGCAATGCTAGTTCTTCCAAGAGAAGTTCACCCGTGACCACAAAAGCGTCAATCGGGCCGGCATGTTCTGCATCACAGCAGAAGAAACAGAGGACTTCGATGAAGCAGCCGTCGAGGGTGCCATTCGCATCTCCATGCACGCGCTCTCCGGCATGGCGCCCAGCGACACCATCCGCCTTCGTGTACAGATCAATGGCGTCGAGCTCACCGCCTTAGTGGACTCCGGTTCCGCGCATACGTTCATGCACGACGACTTCGCTCGCAGGCTCGGCTTCGCCATCAAGCACCGGCCGGGTCTGTTAGTTGCCGTGGCGAACAGTGCACGGCTACAAAGCCCAGGAGTCTATGCGTCCACCATAGTCGGCATCCACGGCGAGGAATTCTCTATCGACTGCTACATGCTAGCACTTGACGGCTTCGACGTGGTCCTGGGCGTCCAATGGCTCAAGACACTTGGACCTATCACCTGGGATTTCAAGGCACTATCCATGGCGTTCCAGTATTAGGGCCGCACGATTCTATGGCATGGCATCGGCGGCGCGGGGGTCAGCCTGGCCGCGCTCACCGCCACTTGCGACCTTATGGACACCCTGCTCCTGAAGTATAGCGATCTGTTCCAGGAGCCACAAGGCCTGCCTCCATCTCGACGCCACGACCACCGCATACATCTGCTTCCGGGGATAGCTCCTGTGGCAGTTCGTCTGTATCGGTACCCTAATCTATTGAAGAATGAAATTGAGCACCAATGTGATGTGATGTTGGCTCAGGGGATAATCCGTGCAACCATGTCACCCTTTTCAGCCCCTGTGTTATTAGTCAAGAAGCATGATGAGACTTGGCGTTTTGGTGTCGACTTCAGGGAGTTGAATGAAAACATGGTGAAGCACAATTTCCAATTCCGGTGGTCGATGAACTCCTGGATGAGCTCAAGGGGGTGTGCTTCTTCACCAAGATCGATCTCCGCGGTGGGTACCATCAAGTGCGTATGCACCCTAATGATGTGGCTAAGACAGCGTTCCGCACTCATCACGGGCACTTCGAGTTCCTCGTTATGCCCTTTGGATTGACGAACGCGCCAGCCACTTTTCAAGCCCTCATGAATGACATCCTCAAGCCCTTCCTTCGCCAGTTTGTTCTTGTTTTTATGATATTCTCGTCTATAGCTCTTCTTGGGAGGCGCACTTGCAGTAGGTCTAGCTAGTCCTCCAGTTACTCCGCGACAACAACTTGTTCATTAAGCGGTCCAAGTGCTTCTTTGGCGAACAATCGGTGGCCTACCTGGGACATATCATCTCAGCAAATGGTGTGGCCATGGACCAGACAAAGGTGACTGCAGTGGAAACTTGGCCCCGACCATGTACTACGCGAGCACTGTGGGGTTTTCTTGGCCTGACTGGATACTACCGTAAGTTCATTGTGGGGTATGGTGCCATTGCAGAACCTCTTATAACCTTGCTTAAAGGGGCAGCTTTTGCTTGGACACGACAGGCTGAGGAGGCATTCTTGGCCCTGAAGGCGGCCCTGATGAAAGCACCATTGTTGCGACTGCTAGATTTCCCCAAACGCTTCTACGTGGATTGTGACGACTCCGGCACGGGCTTTGGCGTTGTCCAACACCAAGGAGAGGGTGTTGTGGCCTATTTCAGTCGCGCCATCACCCCTCATCATGCCAAATTACTTGCTTATGAGCGGGAACTCATCGGGTTGGTCAAGGCAGTACGGAATTGGAGGCCGTATTTATGGGGCCGAGCCTTCACTGTCTGCACTGATCATTGTAACTTGAAGTTCATTCTTGATCAGCGCTTGACAACTATACCACAACACACTTGGGTTACAAAGTTGTTTGGGTATGATTTCGATGTTATCTATCAGCCCGACAAGCAAAATGGGGCAGCAGATGCATTGTCACGCTGTGATGAAGATATTATCTATGTCCTGACCCTCTCTATTGCACCCTTTGAGATTTTTGATGCCTTGCGGGCTGAATTGATCAATGATCCTCGTGCTTAGGAGCTCAAAGCTCAAATTTCCAGCGGCACAGCACCTGATGGATGGACAGAGGTGGATGACTTGCTGCTGTTCAGTGGCAAGGCTTATGTTCCTGATAATTATCTGTTATGGCAGCAGCTGCTGGATGATGCTCATACCACTGGACATGAAGATATTCAGAAAATGCTTCATCGTGTTTGCCTATCCTTTTTTAACCCGCATATCAGTCGTCTGGTCAGGAAGTTTCTTAAAGGGTGTACAGTTTGTCAGCGAAATAAGTCAGAGCACCTTCACCCGGCTGGGCTGCTGCAACCATTACCAGTTCCCTCATCTGTTTGGAGTGACATAGCCATGGACTTCACTGAGAGATTTCCTAAGGTGGGGGGCAAGTCAGTGGTGTTGACAGTGGTGGACCGTTTCTCGAAGTATTCACATTTTATTCCACTCGGCCATCCTTATTCCGCATGCTCTGTGGCTCGGGCTTTCTTTGATGCAATTGTGCGGCTGCATGGTTTTCCTTGCTCCATTGTCAGCGATTGTGACCCGGTATTCACTAGTGAGTTATGGAAGGAGTTGCTCAGGCTTGCTGGTTTTAAACTCTTGCTCAGCTCTGCTTTTCATCCATAGACTGATGGGCAATCAGAAGTTACTAATCGCACTATCACTATGTATCTCCATTGCTTGGCTGGTGATCAACCGCGTTCTTGGATTACCTAGTTGCCATGGGCTGAGTATTGCTATAATTCTTCCTTCCAGACCGCCATTGGTCTAACTCTGTTTCAGTTGGTTTACGATCGTCCCCTCCAGCTTTGCTTCAGTTTGAACCAGGATCTTCCCGGGTGGCTCTGGTGGATAGCTAGCTCCGCGACCGTGATGAGTTTCTTACTGAGATCAGGGATCGTCTTTTACTTGCTTAGGAGGTCCTGCGGTCTCAGCATGATAAAAAGCACCGGGACATTGTTTTTGCTGTTGGTGATTGGGTTTGGCTGCGTCTGCATCACCGTATTGCTGTGGGCATTACTCCTGCTCGTGCATCCAAGTTGGGTCCTCGCTATTTTGGCCCCTATTTGGTGTTGGCTCATGTTGGTTCGGTGGCTTACCGTCTTCAGTTGCCTCCCAATGCGCGTATCCATGACGTCTTCCATGTTGCCTTGTTGAAGCCTTATAAAGGCCTTCCTCCTTCAGATGTGCTGGTACCTCTTCCTGCTTTGTTTCATGGCCGGGTGGTACCTGTGCCCTTATCAATGATCTGTGCTCACCTCTACCGTCGTGTTTGGGATGTGTTAGTACACTGGGAAGGTCAGGCGGCAGCTGATGCTACGTGGACAGCGGTGACGGACTTCAAGAAGATTTATCCTTCCTTCTAGCTTGAGGACAAGTGTTCCAAGGGGAGGAGGGAAATGTTGCGAAGTCCTTCTATTATAAAAATACATATGGGCGCACGAATAAACCCAGGGAGTCAACAACGCCTACAAGTGGCTAGGAGTTATAGATGTAATTTCAGTTAGATACAGGAGAGAGAATAGGAGATAAGTTAGTTAGAGATTTGGTTAGTTACTTGATATTCAAGATAGAGAAGCTCCCTGATCTATAAAGGGACGCTGCTAGATTGTACTAGGCTTCATCGAAGGAATAAAGCTCTCCCCTGTTCGGGTGGAACTGTTCTTCGACGGTGGCAATCTGGCCGCCGGCGACAACAACCCTCCACCGCACTACTGCCTCCATTCCTCCTCTCAGCCCCTTTACTCTCTGCTTCGTGTCTTCCAGCGGCCAAGCCGTATCAACTGGCTGATTTCAAATGGCTGGCTTTAACTCGATGGCAAATATCACTCTGCCACATATTTAGCTATTTCTACCTTAATGTTTGACCAACAAAAGTTCTTTCTCAAATCTTGATACATTTTGGTGCTTCCGGGATGAATAGAGAATTTGTAAAGATGAGCTTCGCCAAAAATCTCCTTTCTGAGCTCAGGATCAGGAGGAACTACAAGATGTTGCTCAAACCACACTACATCTTTTGAATCCTTGTGAAAACGACTATATTTGGGGTCTTCTCTAGCTAATTTCTACTTTATTAGCTGGACGCCTTCATCATTGAGTTGAGCCAAAAAAATTCTATCGTATAGATTGGACTCAGCAGAGATAGCATTCAAATTTCCTTGCTCTATAGTTTCCAATCGATGTTTCCTCAAGTCTTCAAATAAAGTCTCACTGTACGATTCAACAGTTAAGCAGTTGAAGTGAACCTTACGGCTAAGAGCATCTGCAATAGCGTTGGCTTTTCCGGGATGATAGTGCACTTCTGGGTCATAGTCTTTTATTAATTCTAACCATCTTATCTATCTCATATTCAAATCCCATTGGGTGAAGATATACTTAAGACTCTTGTGACTAGTAGAGATATTAAAGCGGTTTCCCATAAGATAATGTCTCCAAATTTTGAGACCATGAACAACCGCTTCTATTTCAAGATCGTTGGTCACGTAATTCACTTCATTGGGTCGAAGCGATCATGAGGCATAGAAAATTACTCTATTTTCCTATATAAGAACACAACCGAGACTAGTTCCTGAAGCATCACAAAAGACTTCAAACGGTTTAGAATTATCAGGTTGCACTAGAACTGGGGTTGTAGTCAGGTGTTGCCTCAACATGTGGAAATCTTTTTCACAATCTTCGCTGCACACAAACTTGACTCCCTTCTTTAATAGTTCAATAATAAGTTTAGTGATCGTGGAAAGATCCGGAATGAAAATAACATCGATACGTGGTAATGGATATTTATTCTTGATTGTTACCGCATTGAGAGGTTGGTTGTTATGACCGGCCGCACCTTTAGTCGGTGCCCTCGACATGGCTAGGGCACGTGCCGGCATAGGGGGGCCAAGGGCCCATTCATTTATTTTTAGCAAGTCATAGGGGGTAATTAGAAAGTTGTGTGCACATAAATACTTGTGTAAACTCTTGGTTTTGATTAAGTAGAAACAATCAATTTTTTCCGGCTTCCCTCAGGGAGCCGGGAGATTCAATTGTGCCCCAAACCCTAGACGCCTCTCCTCCTCCCTCCTGCCGCGCACGCCCATGCTCCCACGGCGCCCCGGCTCCGCCCTCGCTCTCGCCCTCCGAACCCTAACCCCCCGTACTCGCTGCGAAAGATCTTTGGTAGGATTTGTAATCCTATCAACCTGGTATCAATGATGTCAGGCTTCGTTTCATCCTCTTCCGCACCGCCGCCAGTCTCCTCGGAGCTGCCGCTGGTCTCCGGTGGCACCACCGATCTCCTCGGCGCCCCTCGTCATCTCCTCGGTGCCGCTAGTCTACACCACGGCGGCCATGCAGCCAGCCTCGACAGGCTGGCTCAACACGCCGCCGAGTTCCGCGGCCGTGCTCCCTCATCCCTTCAACCAGTTCGAGGTGATGCGGATGCTCCTCGACTAGGGTGCCGCCATTGCTGGGATCCACGAGGAGCTAGCGCTTCTGCGTGAGTTCCTCATGGGCAGGCCATACCAGCCGTCGCTGTCGTCATAGGTGTCCCTCCTGGCGACGACGCAGGCAGCGCTTCCCGCGCCATCCGCGCCTTCCTCTGCCACCTCCGACGCGACGTCTGTCTCTGAGGGCGTGCCCATCCACTGCGTCCCCTTCATGCACTCACCGACACCGCTCCCACCATGGCTCTCAGGCACCCCTCAGGGGCTCATCTACTCGTCACCGCCGTCGCGAACGACGGTTCCCTAACTATCCTTGTCGGCGACCGCTACACACAGGGGACCCCGGGCACCCGGCATCCTCTACGGGGGCGTCGACGGGACCCTGTTCCATCTGACATGGGTGCCACCACAGGCGCAGCTCCAGCCTCCTCCGGGCTGCTTCCACGGTCGAACGATGTTGGTCAGGCCCTTCCGCGCTCTACAAGCTGGTGTTCCCTACGTATGATGGCCTCGATGATCCGCTGAACTGGCTCAACCATTGCGAGCAGTTCTTCAGCGCACAACAAAGCCCTCTGACGAATTACACGTGGCTGGCAACCAAACACCTTCGCGGGGTAGCCCAGATGTGGTACTTCACCCTCATGCAGAACGAGGTCCAACCTACGTGGTAGCACTTCAAGGAGCTGTGCCACCTTCAGTTTGGCCCACTGATGCACGGCTCCCGCGTGGCTGAGCTCGGCCGCATCCAGTTCCACTCCACCGTCCAGGACTACACAGACCGCTTCAACGCCATCCCGTGCCACGCGTGGAATCTTGACAGCTCTTAGAAGGCGGACCTGTACATGGGGGGTTTACCAGATCATATCCAAGTTGATGTCGAGCTTCATGCCCCTTGCAACCTTCCGATGGCGGTCTACCTGGCCAGGTCATTGGAGCTCCGCGCCCATTCCTTGCTGGCGCAACGACCTTCGAAGCCACCACGCTTCAACCACCAAATGTGCCCCACACCGTCGGTGCGACAGCCCCTACTACTGCCAGTGCCGGCACTAGCAGGTGCTCCCCCTCCAAGCGCACAGCAACCAACCACGCAGCAGCCGATCTGTCAGTTTCGCCGCCTCACGCCGGCGGAACAGCTTGAGCGGCGTCATCAGGGGTTATGCTACAACTGTGATGAGACTTTCATCTACGGTCATCAGTGCAAGAACCTGTGCTACCTCGAGTCGGGCGACTACGTGGACGATGACACGACAACGCTCCTGGATGCGACTACTAATGCCTTGGTGGTTTCCCAACATGTTGTGGTGTTGACGGTCGATTTTTGTACACCTAGCTATAAGTTTACCATCAACATTTGCACGTATTTGATATTCTAACCAATGGTACTAACCCCCCGGCGGTCTCTCGCACGTATTTTGGAGTTTGCTGTTTATGCAGGAAATTAACGTTAAAGAGGAGACTTTCGGGATAAGTTCATCAAGCATTTCAAGAGAAGATCATGAAGCCCGGCACAAATCAAGACACCTCATGAACATGACTCCAAATGGCCCGAAATCTCCATGGAACTGGACAGAAGATGCTGAAGCTTGCGGGACAAGGAGCTCTGTCTAAACCGTGGAGAAGATGATGTCAAGGGCCCACATGCATAAGGGAGCAAGTCAACAATTGACCGAGAAGCATTTTGGGAGCGACACATAGCCGAACTGGGCCGAAATGGGTCTAGGCCGGTCAGCCCAGGCCGGCCGGCCTGACCTGTTCTAGGCCCGGTTTGCGCCCCCCTTTGACCTAGGTGCTTGTCTATTTATTGCCTCTGCCTCTACCGGTCGTCACATCCATCCATTCATCAGAGAGCCGCCAACACGAGGAGAAGCACCGGGAGCAAGCCGACGGCCACCGCAAGTCCTCAAGTTGGCTAGGAGATGTCTTAGGCTAGACCCTAGCCGCCATGGTTGGCCCTGCGTGGTAAAGCCATGGTGGAGTTCCTGAGTCGCGACTTGAATTCAAGTCGTTTGTACCTTCAACATTCGACAATGATATTAATCTAATCTTGTATGTACGTTTGATCTACTTCGATGCATGCTTTCTCTCATTCATGTGTGTAGCTAGCATATGACCTTAGTAGGAATAGATCTAATCTATGTCTTGCGTTTACATCGAAGTGGTGCACTGACTTACGAGTAGTCGTTCGATGTCGATTACCTTGAGTAGTGATAGTACAATTTAGGGAAAGCACCAAACAAACGTGCAATGGATATCTCCTTATCATGGTATGAGCTTTAGGTTAGTTTGTCACCTTGGCTAGAACGGCAATGAGAAGACGATAGGCTAGGCTTACGTTTTGGATGCTCACCTTTATGGCTAGGTGGATGTGATCCATACATCCTTTCATGTATGTTTAACTTTTATGCAATCAACATTTAATGATAGGTTAGATCATTAGATTAGATTGATAGCCTTAAGATTTTGCTTTCGATCCTTAGATTGACAAATCTTGGGAGGACCTTCCTTGGTGAAAAAGGCACCAAGTCACCCGTAGGCTTGCGGTGAACTTGAGCATGGTTTTGCACCATGAACAAGCCCCTTTTTCTAGCGCTGTTGCCGGAGATCGGCAACTCGAACCCTAGGGCGATCTATCTTTCTTTTAACTAACCCCAATTTTATCATTGCATATATGCTAGCTTTCTTGTTTGTGTCCTTGAATGTAGGTGAAAAACTAGACACAAAACGATCTAGAAAAGTTTTCAACATTCGGACTTCAACAAGTCCAACCTCGCTCAACCAAGTTGATGGCTATGCATAGATTTTCTCTTTAGTGGTAGGTGCTAACCTTAGTTAGTGGCCCGACATCAGCTATCGATCCCCCACCCAGAGCAAACAAAGATGAACAAGGTATGCCTATGTGTGTCAATTAAGTTTTTAAGACTAATTTCTTTTGGAGGTTTGTATGTTCGAGCTATAGGTTTCGGAAACGACCATGTCAAGCACAACGGACAAGGATTCCATTACTATCATGCTCATGCAGTGATGGTAATGATTTTTGAAGCCAAGGGATGCTTGGCATGGTGCCCTAAAAGACTTCAAGATGAAGACCACATGTACATTTCCGGATCCATGGACAAAAAGGATAATGATGTCATCAAGATGCCTTGCACAACCTCAGCAGAAAACAATTTGATATATTTGAACTTTCAAAAGCTCCATGAAGTCTACGTTCCAACGAATCAAGCGGCAAGACAATCGGTGGTTCCTACAAGCGGATATGGCCAAAACACGTTCCACATGCTGAAATTCTGGACAGCAAGCAATGCTGAAGTGAAACAGTCATAGCTCCCTCATTCGTACTCTGATTAAGATGAATGAGTGCCCGTTGGAAAGGTAATTTTATAATTTTTCGATAGAACTATATTTTTGTATATGTTTTGTTCTGAATTCTGTGGTAAATCCATGAAGAAGAGTCAGCAACAAGGTGATGACGACAAGATGGAGGAGATGGACATGGTGTCAATAAAGAGAAAGATGGGGAAATGGTTCCACAACTCGTACATGATGAAATTCAGAAGCTAAGGACTAAAACAAACCCTCTAGATCTTGGATTAATGAAGACACAAGAGGCACCACTCAACACATGATGATGTTGGAAGTGAGAACCACGACTGATTTCACAAGTCAACATCAAGCTGCATGGCTACTTTGGATTCTCGCACAAGTAACCATTGCTTCACGATGATAAAAAGGTACGTGAGAAATTTGAGCTCTATGACTTTAAACGAAGCTCTTTGCGGGAGGCAACCCGATCTTTTTATATATCTATATAAACTATGACAAGTCTACATTGTGTTCTTTATTTGAAACCTTCAAGTAACATTATACCATTGCTCTAATAAATATCACAACCACATGTTGTATGCTTTAATATATATATATTGAGGGAGCACTTTGCTACTTGATTTTTCGAAAACTTGTAGACCACTTTTTTATGTGCTTATTAGTGTTTAGAGTCTTTTTAATTGTGTCTTTAGAGAGAAATATGAAGTATGACCCCTTTTGATTCTAAACTTGTGGTTAGTTAACTTAGGCCAATTTTTGCTTTTGGTTTAGATCGCCACCATATCATGTTATCCATTTTTGTTCATTCATATCATGTTGCCCTTCATTCCACATTGTTCTCCACCCTTGCATTTTGTTGCATGATGCATACCATATCTAAACCCTTTTTGTGAAAAAAATCTCATCTTTGCCTAAACCTTCCTATCAAACCACACCTAGAACCTAGGCCAACATAAGAAGGATCTACTTGTGTTAATCCAACCAAGTCTATCTCCATCCCTTTCTAATTGAAGTTTTGTCTAGCCTCTTCCTAAACCCTTAGGAAAAACCCTCATACCTTTTAGTAATCCTAAAACCATAGGTTTGTTTTTCATCCAAAAATCTTACCCTTGTTTTCTTTTATTCTTTTTCAAAACAACCTTAGATAGAATTTCTTCACCCGACTTATTTTTTCAAAATTTTTTTCTTAAGCCAAAAATATACGATACCATAAGCCTTACCTTAAAACCTTGTTAGCATGTTTTAAGGTCTTTTGATAAAACTTTTGACAAGACTCTACCTCTCATGTCATCATTGAGGAACAACATCGAAAGTCTTTTCAAACATTGCTAACCCTTTTTACTAACTCCTTTTTGCATTTGCATTTTGCATCAACCCCTTTTTTCTATCATGCGTAGGTTAGCTTGGCTTCTTCGCAAAACTTTTTGATGAATGCTTTATTTCCATAGTGGTGCTTCGCGCACGAGGCATTTTCTTTTGTAATCTTGTGTAAACGTGGTGTTTAGACTTGATTGCAGACAATCATCATTTGAGATTTTAAAGCCTTGTTAATTTATATTGCATTGGTTGGTTTATAAACATCGCAATGCACCCTACCTCTCTTAGACTATAAAGAATTGTTCATCGATAAACCTGGTGTTTTGACCTTGGTTAATAAATCTTTATGGCGGTGGAGAAGTTTGGCAACCACTTTGTAAGTATGGAGCTTAGAATTTGGTGTAAACATTGTTTTGTTTATATCCCTTCCTTTGATGTGCATTTTCGCCTACACGCACATACACTCATTAGGTTCTCTTTTCTTTTTACTAAGTAAGTTATGCCACAAGTTAAGATCTTAGGAATGTATTTGGTTTGTTGGTAATTGTTTCTACTCCCGACCATAACCCCGGTAGTAGAATGTGTATTTTATTTGTTTTGCAGGCATGATGAAGTGTTCCCATGAGTTCTTGACCGACTGCAATCAAGGTCATTAGTCGTCTACAAGGCTTGAGAGGGAGGTCGTTGTTTCCATCAAGATTGCAGCAGATGTTCAGAGATGTACAATGGAAGAAAAGTTAATATTCAGAAGCTTCTTCAAACCTTCTTTCCAACACATCAAGAGTCATCTATTTTCAAGACCCGTACAAGGAGATATGACAGAAACATTAAGCGTTGTGCAGTCTGAGATAAGCCTTGGACAGATTGCATCACTTGAGTAAAATAGGCACAACTCTCTTGTTCGGAACTTGTTTCATGTGTACGATGGCTCGGTCGAAAAATAATTTCATAAACTAACCTGGAGGGATGTTTCAATACATGTTCTGTCCTGGAAGTAAAAGAAAAACTGTGGAAGATGAGGCAGCGACAAGGACTGGATGGAAGTCGGTGATGACAATATGATGAAGGATTGGAACCATGGCTTGATGATGATAATAAGAAGTTGAAGGACAAATGATCAATAAAGGCAAGGAAGTGAAGATGATTCTCAAAAACATGACAATAAGGGATTATGAGTGATTCAAGTTCTTCCACACTTATCAACATGCTAAGCATGCAGGAGGATTTGAAGGACGAAAGGGAAAACGGCCACATAGAGTTCAAGGATCACGTTCACCACAAGATGCTCATCATTCTTTTTCCATGATAAGCACAATGCTTAAGCATGGGGAAGCCATCTCTTCACTTCATTACGAGCATCGAAAAGGACAGTAACTCACTCTTAACTTTATCTTTTTTTATCTCCTTTTGAATGCTTGCACATATATGCTTTCAACCATAAACAAACTTTGTATTTATCTCTCTATCAATAACATGGCTACTAGGAGGACAATCTGGGTTTGTTAGTTTTATTTTTTTCAATAAATGAATCACCATCTCTTTTGAGCTTACCATGATGATATCATTTGTATGCCTTGCTTATGGAAAAACAATGAAAGTTGCCGCTTTGTTTTACTTGCATGATGTTTTATATAATATGACTATTTGCTCTCTATTAAAAGGAACTTAAATTGAATTAAATACCGGCTCTTTCATTTGTGGAGGTTAAATGACTATTTTTAGACCCACATACTTTATATTGCTCTTTGATTTAAGTTGACCGATGACCTATGCCTTGTACTTGTTTTATTTAAAATTATTATGCTATCTACATTTGTGAATCTCTTGCAAGGCTCTACCTACCAAAGCCTATATACATACAAGTACTTTCATGATGTTAACCTTTAGTTTGCAAACTTATATCTTGATGAGTTGGATTAGGATTGTTTTCTGTGGTACGAGACTAAGATTCTGGTCATTCCTTTGCGTATTTTTTCCATGCTAGACATTTTTGTCCATGCATTGTGAGTTTCTACGTTGGAAATTTAAAAAACTTCATTGGGCATCCACCCTAAACCCAAAATATCTTTTTGTGATTACCTACTTGACCACAACCCAAATTGAGTATGGATGATCTTTCGATGAACTTTCTGAAGATTTTTTGGCAAGATTTCAAGACATATAACATATGGAGGAACTCATCAATGCAACTAGTATTGAGTTTCGACATGGAAGATGCCCTTGAGGATTTCACAAGATTGATAGAGGAACACAAGGATTTTGTACTTCTCCAGCAGCCATAGGTCCCCTCACTTCTATGCTCGAGGACGAGCAATCATTTAAGCATGGGGGAGGGGCTGCTATAACAAGTACTATGTTGCTTAAAAGTTCGGAGGAGCATAAAAAATGATGAATAAAAAAAGAGAAAAAATGAAGGAAATAAAGAAAAAATAAGATAAGAAAAAAAGAAAAAAGAGAAAAAAATGCTCCTCGGTTCTCTTTAGCTTCATTTAAATCTTAGAGAGCTTTGAAGACAAGTCCATACTCAATCTTTTCCAACCATGTGCAATCTGATAATGAGAACTTCATTTGTGTCTCGGTATCACCAATTTGCCACTTGCACATGTTCACCTTTTTAAATGCGTGTGTTCCATCTCTCTCTTTCGAACATTTATTTTCCATGGCCTTTTTTACTAGTCTCGGTAATTCCAATAGTTTTCTCTCTTAATTTGACAATATTTCAAGTGTAATGTTTTGCTAGGATTATTTTTACCTACCAAGCTCCACATAAGCTTTCCACTTTCATATATGAGTAGAATAGGTTGAGAATAATCTAGTGTAGGCTTGAGTGACTCGACGAGATGAGTGTTTCCTTGAGCTTTTGCAAGAGAACCTCACTTATGTTACATGTGCAACTTTTTGAAAATCCTTCACGATGCAACAAGGTAAAGGTTTAAAGTTCGCTTAAGTCTGAGAGCGCTATATTTGTTTTATTGTCGCATGTTCTTTAATTATAGTTTATCTTCTATAATGAAGTAGCAGGTCAAAACTTGAACCTTAAATGCTAAATACTTGAGAGAACAATATGTCTTGTTGCGTATAACTAAGTGCAGGGAAGAATTGAAGGGCAATGTTGATTTCCAAATTAAGCAAAGATCTTGGACTTGCACGAGGACGAGCAAAGTTTAAGCATGGGGATATGTTGATGGTCGATTTTGGTACACCTAGCTATAAGTTTACCATCAACATTTTCATGTATTTGATATTCTAACCAATGGTACTACCCCCCTGAGGTATCAAGTTAACTCTCGCATGTCAATTTTGGAGTTTGTTGCTTACGCATGAATTTAACGTTAAAGAGGAGACTTTCGGGATAAGTTCATCAAGCACTTCAAGAGAAGATCATGAAGCCTGGCACAAGTCAAGACACCTCATGAACATGACTCCAAATGGCCCAGGGAGCAAAGCATGAAGCCGGAAAACTCTAGGGAGCTGGACAGAAGATGCTAAAGCTTGCACGACAAGGAGCTCTATCTAAACCGTGGAGACGATGATGTCAAGGGCTCACATGCATAAGGAAGCAAGTCAACAATTGACCAAGAAGCATCAAGGAGCGATACGGGGCCGAACCAGGCCGAAACGGGCCTGGGCCGGTCGGCCCAGGCCAGCTGGCCTGGCCTGTTCTGGGCTCGGTTCGCGCCCCACTTTGACCTAGGTGCTTCTCTATTTATTTCCTCTGCCTCCGCCGGCCGCCACATCCATCCATTCACCAGAGAGCCGCTAACACAAGGCGAAGCATCGGGAGGAAGCAGACGGCTACTGCAAGTCCTCAAGTTGCCTATGAGATGGCTTAGGCTAGACCCTAGCTGCCATGGTTGGCCCTGCACGGTGAAGCCATGGTGGAGTTTCAGAGCGCCGACTTGAATTCGCCAAGTCGTTTGTACCTTCAACATTCGACGGTGATATTAATCTAATATTGTCTTTACTTTTGATATACTTCGATGCATGCCTTCTCTCATTCACGTGTGTAGCTAGCATATGAACCTAGTAGGAATAGATCTAATCTATGTCGTTCGGTGTCGATTACCTTGCGTAGTGACAATACGATTTAGGGAAAGCTCCGAACGAACGTGCAATGGATATCTCCTTATTATGGTATGATCTTTAGGTTAGTTTGTCCCCTTGGCCGGAACAGCAACGAGAAGATGATAGGCTAGGCTTATGTTTTGGATGCTCACCTTTATGGCTAGGTGGATGTGATCCATACATCCTTTCATGTATGTTTAACTTTTATGGAATCAACGCTTAATTATAGGTTAGATCATTAGATTAGATAGATAGCCTTACGAGTTTGCTTCCGATCCTTGGATTGAAAAATCTAGGGAGGACCCTCCTTGGTAAAAAAGGCACCAGGTCAACCGTAGGCTTGCGGTGAACTTGAGCACGGTTTTGCACCGTCAACATGTGGCAGGTTTATAAACAGAGAACAGTAGGGTGATCTACGTCACGATCAAGGGCGAACGTGTGACGCCCAAGGTTTTTAATTAACCCTAACAGTTGGTCAAAGTAGTCAACTTGGTCAAATCACGGTCAACCTGGGCCCTCACCTCGAAAAACTCACTAACCTACCCTAGTGACCCCCTTTGAATAGTAGACACACTTGTGGGGCCAACCCATGGTCAAAGACTTGGTCAAACCCCTTAGCCACCCTAATGTCCATAGCTGTCTGCCAGAACTTTTGCCGCTTTCTCCAAAATTCACCTAAATACTTAAAATTCTACGTTTATGAAAGTTGTCCATCTTGTTGAGGGACACAACTTTCATGTAGATTGGTATTTCAAATTTTGAGTGGAAAAGCTTGAAAAACTAGTTGCAAGACAGGGTTCACCGTTCAAAAAGACAGGCTGACATTCAAAGTTGGCATTGGTGTATTTCAAAATTTGTGCACAAAAACCCTATATAGCCTTTTTAGAAATTGTAGAGGGTAGCTAGATCTACAACTTTCATGTTCACCACTTGGTCAAGTTTTACTCAAAATTTTGGAGAAAATTTGAGTCAAACAGAGCTCCAGCAGAACGGGTTAGGGCAGAGCGCCGACGCGCCGCGACGTCACGCGCGCCCGTGCGCCGCCGGCCGCGGCGTCCGCGCCCACGCCTCTCGAGACCGAGCGCCGCCCGAGGCGTGCGCCGCCCGAGCCACCCGCGCCCCGACGCGCCCCCGCCCCGAGACGCCTCGAGTCCGCACTCTCACGCTGTCGTACGCGCGCGCGCGCCACGGACCGCCGGTCCGTCGGTGGTGTCGCCGCCGTACGCGCGCCGCTCGAGCCGTCGTAGCACGGCGGGAGTATCTCCTCACCGTCATCCATCATCACCGAGTGCTTGAGCGCCTATTTAAACCCCTCCCTTCTCCCCTCCGCGCGCCACCCCGAGCTCCACCACGCTGTAACGCCCGCGTTTTTAGCTCCAAACAAATCACCTAATAAATCATGCGTATTTTCAAAACTGTCCAGCCGAGCTCAATTACCCCCTTCAAACCCTAGTCACTGTCCCTCCCTCTCACCCCGGCGCGCGTGCCGCGAATCCCGCCGGCACCGCCCGCACCCGGGCCAACACCCACGCGTGCCTTCCCAACGCCGCGGTCGGCCACCGTGCCGGGAATCCCGCGCACGCCGCGGTCCCGCCGGCCGGTCCGCCTCGCCATCACCGTCGTCCCGTAAATCACGCCGACGCCCGGAAAATCATAAAATCCCGCATAAACCCTTCCCCTATTTTCCCTAACAAATTCCCCAATTTTTCTAAACCTTTTCCTCTATTTTTCCCATTTTTCTTTCCCTTTTCCTTCCTTTTCTTCTTTCCTTTCTTTTCCTTTCCTTTTTCTTTTCCCTCTTTCTTTTTTCCCCTTCCCCTTTCTTTCTTCTCTCTCCCTCCCTTCCTCCTCCCTCCCGTGGCCAGGGCCGCGCGCGCGCCCCAACCGGCGCTTGACGCCGTTGACCCTGGGGGCCCGCACCGACCGCGCCGCCCCGGCACACCACCGCGCGCCTCCCCCCCCTCGCGCGCGCCGCGGAGACGACGCGACGCGTCCCTCGCCTCACCCCGCCGGGACCGCCATCAATTCGAGCCGTCACACCGCGGCATCGCCGCCGCCGGCCGACCCGCCCGCCGGTCCCGCCGGCCTACCGCCCCCATGATTGAAGAGACCCGATGCCCGCACGACGACCCACGCCCCTCGCCCATGCCATCCCGTCGCCCGGCGACCGGGCCCGAGCTGCCGTCGCGACCCACCACTGCCGGAGCCGGTGTGGGGGTCGCCGGCGAGATATTTCGCCTGGGAACCGCCTTAGGCCGCCTATAAAAGGCCGGAACCACCCTCCCTCGCCGCACCACACCGCAATCGAGCATCCACAAACCCTCCCCAAGCTCCACCGCGCCGCCGCCCCTAGCACCGCCGCCTCCCTCTGACCACCGCCGCCGATTCGCCTCCTCGCGCCACCTCGGTCCAAGGTGAGCACGGGGATAAGATCCCCTCGTCCCCCTCTTCGTGTTGCCCCAATCCCCGGCCGCCGCCGAGGCTAGGGCCGCCTGCGCCCCCTCCTCCAGAGCCGGCCGCCGCCCGCTACCCCCCCTCCTCTGTTATGAACCGTGAGGGGAGGAAGGGGATGGCATTTTAGCCAAAAAACCCCCCTGCTCTTTCCTTTTCCCCTAAGCCCATGCCCCTATTCTCTCTCTCTTGTCCTTTTCAACAAGCCCCTAGGATTACGTTTAATTGTGAACTAAATACTGTTAGGTACTAAAACAATTTATAAATAGGCCCTAATCAAGATTATATAACCACTACTACACCCTTTACCATTAATAGAAATTACCAATAGGCCCTTAGCCCTTGTATGTGGCAACGGCTTAGCATAAATCCCACTAGTTAATCTACTTGCCATCTGGTGTGCGGGTGAGCAAAGGGAGACCAAGGAGCAGGGGTACGCTCTGTGTGAGGTACACCCTGGTTATGTGGTATAACCCCTTGGGTGCTTCCGTGGTGGCTCGTAGTGTTAGCTAAGGTGGGTAATGGCTATGATAGGATCCGTACCGGCACTGAGGTGTCCGTGTGACGGTACCCTACTTGTGGGTAAAGATGTACAACCTCTGCAGAGTGTCAAACCTATTCGAATAGCCGTGTCCACGGTATTGGACGAGTCACGGTGTGGTCACAAAAACTAGTGTTTGGGATGGGATGTTTTCTGGCGTGAGCTGTTTTCCGGGTGAAGTGTGTGGCTGTGTGCCTGGGCTACGACGGACGGGAAGTCCGGTAGTTCTATAGTGCTTTTCCTAAAACAATTGAGTCACTTGGGTTATGAAAATGTTTGCGAAAACCTTTTTGAAATGAACCCCTGCATGTGTAAGTTTGCAAAGTGAACCTTAACCTGATCCTTGTTATACTTTATGCATGATTCTGCTTATAAGCCCCTCCGTGGGTGGGGTTGGATTTGCTGAGTACGTATGTGCTCACCCTTGTTTTACTAACTATTTTACAGAGGAGGATCCCGATTACATTCCCGAAGACATTGAGTAGGTCGAGCCCTACGCCCAACCGTGCCTGTGTACCCAGGGCCCCTACCGAAAGCTTCCATGGTGTGGTACTCTGAAGAGGCTATGGAAGCCTTTGCTATTGTAGTGTGGTCGTTAGCTTTGGTGTTGTTCATTGTAGCGTTGGCACTACCGTGCCCTCTGTGTCGCCGTGATGTAAAAGACTGATTCCACCTATTGTAATAAATGTGTTACCAGCCTCCTGGGACTGGTATTTGTGTCACATTTAGTCACCTCTGATGAGGGGACGCTTCACGCGCCATTGCCACCGCCGCCTTGAGCTCGTGCACCCGCTCGCGCTCGCCGCTGGCCAACTGGTCCAGTAGCTTCACTAGACACCCATGAACCTCCCCAGTTCGCTTGTTGTCCACGCCGGTGCCTTCCTCGCCGTTTCCCCCAAGCCGCCGCGGCAACCGCTGCCGGCCGCCGTCGATCTCCCTCGCCGGTCGCCCCTTCCGCCCAACTCCGACACCCATCGCCCCTAGGTGAACCCCTGGCCAAGCCTAGCCACTTGCCCGGCCGGGAGCACCGCCGGCTCACCGGAATTGGCCGGAGCCGCGCCGCCTCCCCCGGCCAACGACCCGATTGCAAGGATTTCAATCTTTCCAGGGTGTTTCGTGTAAAGTTCAGGGCTTGTTTGTAAGGAATCCTATCTATGTTTTCTTGCTAGTTAGTCCAGTGCACTAGAAAATTCCTAGAAAATTGTAGAAAATTCAGAAAAATGCCAAACCAATTTTGTTGGATTCAAGGCGAGAAATCCCACAACTTTTGTTATTCTGACAAGGTCTAATTCTGGATATTTTTAACATCAACATTAGGATTGTGAAATACCTAGATCTGTCATAACTCAAAAACTACAACTCCTCTGTATCTAAATTTTGGATATGTTGTATGTCTTGCCATGGCTAGCTTCTGTGCGAAAAATTGCACAAAGTTATGAAGTAACTCTTGCTAGATAAATTGTTTTCCATTTCTACAGAAAGTGCCTAGATGATTTTTGTAGCTAAATACATTTACGTTTTTGTGCCCAACTTGTGCATACTGTCATGTTATGTCAAAACACACCTCTTGTGAATTAATCATGATTTTTGGTGTAGCAGAAATATTTGTTGTTAATTTATGCATGTTTTCCTTTGTAAATTAGTGGAGCAAGACCCATAGAGCTTCTAGGTGTACATGCTGGTTCTTTAGACTTGTTTAGGATCAGAGAGTATTCATGAGAAAATTTGGATCATTTTGTGCTTAATTATTTTTGCATGCAGTTAATTTGAATCACGAGCTAGTACTTGTTACTTTCCATAATATTTAATTTCCTAGCTTCCAAGCATTACATGTGGGCCCAGTGGGCCAGTATAGGTGCTAATATGCTTAAGAAACACTTCTTTAAATTTTTGGTAATTTATTGCTTAATAAAAAGCTTAAAAGCCCTTTTAATATTGAGAAATTCAATAAAGGGAAGCCCCCTTTTTAATTCTTTTCCTTTTTGGAAAGTATTACCTAACTTAATTAAAGTTAATTAATTATCCTTGCTAGTAAAGAATTAATTCATGAATAAAAATATTATTCATACCCTTGGTAGTGAGAGGAAAAGCATTAATCCTTCACATAAAATAATAAGTACAAGGAAACATTAATTTAAATGTGCAATAAAAGAATAAATCACATATAACCAATAACCTTCCTAAAACGGACGTGCTATCTAGATACTTGTTAAGGTGAATATGACCAACAAGAGTTGGACAAAATAACAACCTATCACATCCCCTGAACTTGCATTGCATTCCGTGTAGATCTTCCGGACGGTGATTACTCACTCGCGAGTATAGGTTCCTAGATAGAAATCACAATATATCCTTACTTGGATTGCTCATGTGGTAAGAGCAGGGGATTGGGCTCCGGTCCAATGGCTATTGTGGGTTAAGTGTTGAACGTACTAAACACTTGTCGGGAATGAGACCGGTAAGCCTAGTACCTTAATGAGGCGGTGAGGAATCCCACTATTACTACTCTTGGGATTCGTCCCACGGCTGGCTACCGGTGGTGTATGGTGACTTCGGGTGCCTCGCGGGGTATGCCGGATAGCCTACGCCAAAGACTGTAAGATTCGATCCCAACCCGAGGATTTTTGGAAATGGCCTGGGAAAGTTGTCCTCGCGGGGACAACCTACCGTGTGTTTGGGTCTACCTTGCAAGGTTTGAATCAATCGATTGTCGGCCTCTCACCGTTATCTGAGACTGCTTACTCCACAAGCCATGAGATCCCTAATGATGGAAGTTGATGAATATTATGTTTGATTAATTGTACTGTACAACCTTGTCTATTCTAGTCGGCTAATGTAGTAAAGATTAAAGCCACTAGAGCTTGTGCTAAAATCTTGAAAGTAAGGACATACTCTTTGATACTTTTTAGCAAAAGTAACCCAGTAACCAAAAAGCCTTTCATGTCTAGAAATGAGTGAAGTAGATATCACCGACGAGTAAGTCTTGCTGAGTATTAGTATACTCAGCATCGCTATAATGTGTTGATCCAGGTAATGCTTTCGGTGATGTGTGGCCTGGAGAGATCCCGCCCGGCTGGGAGCTGGAGTGGGTGGAGGAAGACTACTGAGAGCATCATGGAAGGCCTCCCGTGGTGCTTCCGCTACACGTTCGTTTAAATTCTGCTGTTTCAAAACTCTGAACTATTTCGGTATGGCAAAAACTTCGGTTTGTAATAATTAAACCCCTCGGGGTACGAATTTGGATATTAATGATGATGTATCTTTAGACTCGCCTTCGAGTGAGTTTTAATGCATATATTTCGATCCTTGTTTCTATTCAAGTGATTTACCGGGCGTTAACCCGGCAACTAACGACAGGATGATACTTCATTATCGCTTAATGACCAAAGTGGATTGGTTTAGGCGATAGTACGGTATTTTCCTGGGCGGGTTGTCACAGTTGGCATCAGAGCAATTATATGCACCAGAGGTTAATTAATAACCTTAATCACTAGTTTTTGAATAAAATATGCCAAGATTGTTTGATTTTCCAAAATACGTTGGTCCGCTAAGGATAAACTAGACCGAGAGGCCCTAGAGGGAATTTTTAGGTTCTTTCAGGTGGCTTAATTAACTTATGGTTTATTTTTGCTAACTTCCAGCACATTAAATTATGTTAGACTTACTTTCTTGCACAACCAAACTAGATGAGCCACGTGTTTTATACGTGTGTTGTTCCGCATCACGGGAATTGCGAGGGTTCATGGAGTGATCCATTCCACGGATCCCATCTTCGTGTTTGTTTATGAGTTGTGTGTCGCCATGTGTTCCATACGTGTGCATTCCGCATGTCGCTCATGCGAGGCAAGGATACACTCCATTCAAACGGAGGGTGTCCAAGGTTGGACGCTGTCCATGCAGCGGCTTAACGCATGGATGTCGTTTCTATAGTGAATGGTAATGTATGTGGACGCTTTCGTGACGTGCTGGAACGAAAGGTTCGTTTTCTGCAGGTACATAACAGCGCTTCGTTAGTCGTTAAGCTAGTACCATATAGCTCTCGACTAGATATTATAGGGAGAGACGAATAAAAGCCTTGCCACCGGCACTAACTTCGATTTTTGGCTTGATTGCCATGTGAGGTCGGATAGGACGTCTTGCATGCATGTTAAAAATTGAAACAACTAAAATGGACCCAAAACTGAATTTCCATATGCTCTCTAAGGAAGATTTGCTAGTGTGTGCATTTTATAAGCTAGAATACCTATTATGCTTAGCTGTCATGCTGCCGAAATTTTGAAAAAGCTTGTTCGCCCTGTTGTACCTTGTGCTAGATTTAATTAAACCAAATTGTTAAAAACAGTGCTTCTTATCCAGTTTAGCTTGTAGTCGCTGACGACCAGGAGCGTCCCGGTGGTCGATGGATGACCGCTCCTCAGTGATGAGTGATTGACAATAGGTGTTGGACTGACTCTTGGCTCAGTGCGCAGGTGTAGGCTGCGGCCGAGTTTGTGTTGTTGCAGGTGAAGAACGGGAGTGAAAGGTCTTCAGCCTTGACGGGCCTCCGGGTGATGGACAGACAAGTAGGCTCGGTTCGAGGGACCCGGTGGACGGCGGGACTAGGTGCGGGCCACATGGTGGCGAGACGAGCAAGACGAAGTCATGGACGATCGAGCCGGTGCACGGTGGCGGTCGAGTCAAGAGGCTTGGCGGGAGGCCAGGCCGAGCACGCGGGGTTTGGTGGTTTGCCCACAAAACCATCGGAGGACGGTTTCTTGGTTTGGGCCTCAAAACCAAGTCTGAAGGCCCAACATGACGAAGACGGGATCCGGGCGTGTCGGGAACCTTCGAAGTGGAGGACACGCGGCGGGATCGCATGGCTTGCGTTAGGAGGACGCGGGGTGCGGCGAAGGCGTGGCCGTCTGATGGCAAGACCCACAAACATTACATAAATGCCCCTGCGTGGGTTGTATCACCAATAGTTGAGTTAGGGGTAGTCGAGTCATTTCCCACACCGGCAGGACCCAATATATACGCCATGAGTGTGTGTGGATGGCTCTCTCTCTCCGCGACTTAGGGTTTCGTTTCCCCCTTCCTCTTTCTTTTTTTCCTAGACTATTTTCTTCTCCATTTTCTCTAGGCTAGCATGAGAGCTTGATGAGAGATTTGTTGAGAGGGATTGATGCTAGGGCGGCATGCTAGACCTTGTGAATCTTTCCTGGTTTGTATAGAATATTCGGCGTTGTGGTTCTCGTGATGATTACGGAGTCATTTTTGTGCTATTTTTGTGCTCATCTTGATTCTCGTTTTTTGACGGTTTTGGCTCAGATTTGTTTGGGGGATTCCTCCATGAGTGCCTTGTGCCTTTTTTCCTAGTGATCTCTTGGCCCCAAACTCCTCAAATCGTCCTAGATTCGTGATTCTTTGGATGAACTCGTGTGTAGAACTTGAGCTCGTGTGATCCGCGATTCCCGGTGTTTTGGTGGGTCTGGAGACGAAATGTTTGGGGTATAATCTCACCTAGGGGTGCTTAACATCTCCTCCAAATTTCGTCTCAAGACTCCAAGTGGTTTGGGAGATCCGTCTATCGAAAGTTTGGGGCTGTTTCGTGGGCTGATTTTTAGGGGGGCGGTACTACCGACACTGTGCAGGTAGTACCGATGACCTGATTTTCAGCTGCCAAAGAGTCCTTATCGGTAGTACCGACACAAGGTCGGTAGTACCGATAGTCGGAAGTACCGACCCAGTGCCGGTAGTACCGATAACCTGGTTTTTAGGTGCTAGTAAGCCCATATCGGTAGTACCGACCTGGGGCCGGTAGTACTGACCTGGGGCCGATAGTACCGACAATTTCTACTGCAGTTTGCCTCGCGCTAGCTTTTTCTCTCGGTTCGTTTGACGCTTGCTTCCGCTTTGTTCTTAGGCTTGATCTAACTTGTTCCTAGGGTCAGTAGGTCCGTTGTGACTACGTGATCTTGGCAAGTGTGTGCGAGATTCTTCGGAAGTGATTTGGGGGCATAGGCCAAGTTCTTGAGAAGATTTTTTATCGGCTCCCATTCACTCCCCCCTCTCTGGTCACCTAATCGGTCCTTCAATTGGTATCAGAGTTTGGTGCCGGATTCTTTGTGACTTTGACAAGTCTTGAATCCTAAGATGGCGTACGTTGAGTGGGGCGGTCCGCCGCACTTCGATGGGAAGGGTTACCACAAGTGGGCGGCTCGTATGATGATCTTTCTTCGTGGAAAGTTGTTGGATTTCATTGTGCTTGACAAGACCTATGCTATTCTGGCCAACATCCATACTCTTATGGTGACCGATGCCGGTGCTAAGGCCAAGTATGAGGCAAATGCAAAAGCCGTTGATCACTTGGTCAGGAGCTTGTGTGATCCTGAGTTTGAGCGTGTTCGCCATTTGAATATTGCTTGGCAAATTTGGGAGAAGTTGTTGGTTGCTCACGGTGGTGATAACCATGTGAAGGCTCGCCTCTTTGATAACCAGGTGATAACCATGAGAACTTTACTCAAGTTCCTAGTGAGGACATTGATGCGATGTTTCAGAGGTTCACAGCCATCGTGAACAACATGAAGGCCAATGTTGAGGATTTTCCTTACACTGAGCATGATCAAGCTTTGAAGCTCTTGCATATCTTGGACCCAAATGTTTGGGTGCTAAGGTTGAGGCCATCAAGGAGTCTGGGCAATATTTGACCATTGAGTTGGATGACCTCTTTTCTAAGCTCAAGTCGGCTGAGGTTGACAGGAAGTTGCAATCCAAGCATGATGGCTCGACTGATCATAGTCTTGCTCTTGTGGGCGGATCAAAGGGCAAAGCTAACCCTACCTGTCGACAGTTTTCCTTGTCTTCTCTTATGTCTATTCCAGATGAGGAGTTTGATATGCTGGGCGAGGAGGAGCTGGCCTTGCTCTCAAGGAGGTTTGATCGACTACATGAGAGCCGGAGGTATGCAATGCGGAGCTCGGGGACATGCTACAAGTGTGGCAAGCGTGGTCACTTCATCGCCGAGTGCCCGAAAGCGGAGGAGAATAAGTACAAGATGAGCGAGTACAAGGTGCACCCGAGGCGTGAAGACAAGTACTCCTCCAAGGGCAAGCATTTCAGCAAGTCCAAGAGCAAGGACAAGGACAAGCGGCGACCGAGCAAGGGCGGTTACAAGAAGTACAAGGCAAGAGCCATGGTGGCCGGTGCAAGCGACGTTGACTCAAGCTCAAGCGACGCGCAGTCAAGCTCAAGCAGTGAAGATGAAGATACTGGGAGGCGCAAGGGAAAGAAGAGTGCAAGCCGAAACCTCAGTGGATTGAGCTGTGTGGCGCTTGAAGGCTTTTGTGGCATGGCCCATATCTCAAGCAGCAAGAAGAGCGAGAAGGAAGACAGCGACTCCAACTCGGAGGATGAGGTAAATCGTGATCCCGACTCTTTGCTTGCTGAGATCACTAGGTTGAATGGCTTGAATGACAACCGTGATAGTGTGCTTAGAGATGCCAAAAAGATGAGGAAAGAACTTAGGGCTCAACTTGAGAATACTAGTGAGAAAGTAGGAGAGTTAGAGTCTAAATTGCTTGAATTGAAACTTGAGAATGACTCTTTGAAACTTGCTCCTACCATTTCTGATGATGTTGAATGTCCTGAATGTGATGCATGGTTGAATGAGATCAAGTTGCTCAGTGAGAAGAATGCTTCCACTTTGGCTAAACTAGATGCTCTTAGGACTGAGTATGATGAGCTTAAGGCTAGACCCACTTTGCTTGGTGCTTGTAAATCATGTCGTACTATGCATGCTAAGCTTGTTGATGCTCGTTCTACCATTAGCACTTTGGAAGCTTCTTTGAAATCTCCTGTTGTCAATGCATGCACTAGCTGTGATGAAGTTACTTTGCGCAATCTTGAACTTACTTCCCGTTTGGATGTCATCTATGAGGAGAATGACTATTTGAGGAAGTTGTTGGGTTGGTTGTCTGGGCAGGAACCCCAATTGAAAATCATGATTGAGGAGTTCAAGAGAGCAGATGGTCGTGGTTTGGGTTTTGAGAAGTTGAGTGAGAAAGTGGGAGAAAACAGTGGGGAGAGTGTGTATGAGAAGTGCGTTGAGTCTAACCCCAAGTTTGAGGTGATCGGAGACATCCAAGTCCCACTTCCAAAAGCACCCAAGAACTCTTTCACACCAAAGCCCAACCACCTTTGCAACAAGCTTGACACAACTCAAGATCCACCCAAATTCCCACCTAAAACAAATGACTTCCAGAAACCGGTGAAGTTTGTGAGTGAGACGGGTGAGAAACCTAGAGAGAAGCCAGAGCCAAAACCAAAACCGATCCCCCTCAGGTGTGAGTATTGTGGCAAGGAGAGACATCTAGTAGAGTTTTGCTACAAGAGGAAGAGGGATGAGAGGCTTGCTAGGGAGCAAGCAAACCAGGATAGATATCGCCAGTCTCATGGTATTCCTGAGCCTAGAGTGCCACTTCCACAGGGTGTGGGAAGTGTGAGGAGTGTTGGTGGAGTTGGAGCTCAGGGTGGTAGGTTCCCACAGAGAGGTGGTGATGAGAGGTTTGATAGGAGAGGTGATGGTGTGCGTGCTGGTGAGAGGTTTGGTTGGGCTCGTGGTGGTTTTGCTGGACGTCCCCCTACTCGTCCTCAATATAGGTTTAAGGGATATGATCGCAGCTTTGGGTTCCAGAGGAACTACGGACCACGTTTTTCCCCTCGTGGTGCTCGTACTCCTTCCATGGGACATGGGAAGTTTGGTGGTGTGACGCCCCAGGTTTTTAATTACCGTCATCAACGCTAATGACCGGATTAGTCGGTCAAATGGTCAACCGAGGTCAAAACTAGGTCAACCTGGGCCCTCACCCCGGGAAACTCACTAACACACCCTAGTGACCCTAAATGAATAGTAAACACACTTGTGGGGCCAGCCCATGGTCAAAGGGTGGGTCAAAGCCCTTGCCATCCCAGGGTCCACAGGTGTCTGCCGGAACTTTTGCCGCGTTCTCCAAAATTCACCTAAACACTTAAAATTCTACCTTTAGGAAAGTTGTAGGTCTTGTTGAGGGACAAAACATTCATGTAGATTGGCATTTAAGATTTGGAGAGGAAAATTGTGAAAAACCCCTTGCAAGGCAGGATTCACTGTTGCCAAAAACAGGCTGACATTCAAAATTGGCATTCAAATAAATTCAAATCCAGGAAGAAAAACCCTATACAGCCTTCATAAAAAATGTAGCTGGTACCTAGATCTACAACTTTGGTATTCATCGCTTGGTCCAGTTATGTTTGAAAATTTTGAGAAAAATCAATTTGAACACAGCACCAGCAACACCTCTGCGCCAGAGCGCGTCGCCACGCGCGACGCGCGCGCGCGCGCCCACGCGCCGCCGTCGCCGCCCGAGCGCCGCCGTGCCCCGGCGTCCGCGCCCCACGCTCCCCAAGGCCGCGCCCCCACCTATGTGCTCCGTCCCGAGGTCACGCGCGCCCCAACGCGTTCCCCCGCCCCGTGACGCGCCGAGTCCGCGCCGAGCACCGCCGTACGCGCGGGCCCCGAGCCACCGTAGCAAGGCGGAGGATCTCACCGTCACCCCGTCGTCACCCCGAGCCCCCGTGGCCGCCTATAAAAGCCGCGTGCTTTCCCCGCGGCGCGCCACCCGAGCCGCCCCACGCCATTGACGCCGCCGCACGCCGCCGGGAGTTTGCCGCCCGCGCTCGCCGCCGTCCAACCGCCCCGCCCGGCTTCCTTAGCTCCCGGGGTAGCTCGTCCGTTCGCTTGTTTGCCCACATTTTGCCTCCACGCCGTAGTTCCCCGAGCCGCCGTGAGCACCGCCGCCGGCCACCGCCGTGCGCCCTCGCCGAGCTCGCCCCGACCCCGCCGTCACCGCCATTCAACCCGTGGTGAGGCCAATCGCAACCCCGTGCCGCTTGTAGCCGTGGCCCGGCCCCACATCGCCGCCGGCGAGCCCTCCCGCCGCCGAGAGGGCATGGTTGTCATTTCTGAGGGCCTAGTTGCAAGGAAACCTAACTAAGTTTATTTGCAGATCAGTCCAGTGACTTGAAAAATCCCTAGAAATTCACAGAGAAATCAGAAAAATCCCAACCCAATTTTGTAGGGTTCAGGATGATAAATCCGACCTCTTTTGTTGTATACTCATGGCTAGATTCAAAATAGTTTTGGCAGGAAAAATACAAATGTGTTACACATGGAACTGTCGTAACGTGAAATATATAACTTCTCTGTAGCCAAATTTTGGATATGTGGTGTGTTAGGATGTGACTAGATTCTGTGCCAAAAATTGCATAAAGTTATGCAGCAGATTTTGCTAGAAAAATTCTTTTCCATTCCTGCAGTAATAGCCTAGATGATTTTTCCTGTTAAATATATTTATGTTCCTGAGCCCAACTTGTGCACACTGTCTTGTAATGCCAAAATACACATCCTGTGAAATAATCATGAATTTTGGATTAACAGAAATAATTATTCTTGAATTATGCATGTTCTCCCTTGTAAATTAATAAACCAAGTTCAGTAGGGCTTCCAGGTGAATGTGCTAGTCCTTTAGGCTGGTTTTGGACCAGAGAGCATGCACGAGAAAATTTGGATCATTTTGATGATTATTTTTTTATATGCATTTACTTTGAATCACTAGCTAGCCTTTGTTATTTTCAATAATATTTAATTCCTTAGCATCCAACACTTACATGTGGGTCCAATGGACCAGGATGTGTGCTAGTAGGCTTAAGAAACACTCATTTAATTTTTGGTAATTTAATTGATTAATAAAAGGCTTAAATGCCCTTTTAATATTAAAGAGAAATTAAATAAAGAAAAACCCCTAATTAATTCTTTATCCTTTTTGAAAAGTATTATTTAATATATTTAAAAGATAAATAATTATCGTCACTGATAAGAAATTAATTCATAAATAAAAATATTAATTACACCTTGTTGGTGAAGATAAAAGGAAATGAAGCTTTCACGTGAAATGATAAGCATATTAAAAACCTTTATTCAAATGCGGAATAAAAAGAGTAACCCATGTACATCCCCTAACCTTCCTAAAAGAGAAATCTTAGATGAATGCTTGATAAGGTGAATATGACCAACTAGAGTTGGATAAGACAACAAACTATCACATCACCTAAAGTGCATTGCATTTCGTGTAGATCTTCCGGACGGAGATTACTCCCTGGTCCCGGAAACCGAGGAAGGAGGAGCGGAAGGTTCGCTGCAGTACGTGAAAGTACTCGACACCGAGGGTGCCCAGGCTAACCTAGCTGACGAAGGCAAGCTCCGGTGCATCTAACCGAGTTTTAAAGTTCCTTATTCAATTATCTATGAATGATTGTGCATTTACATTCAGGAGATGAATGAAACCCTAGATGCATGATCCATAGGTACCTTTGGTCTCTACTAGTATGATAGGTCGGTAGCTGCTAAGCTATAGGACCGTTACAAGTGGAGTGATGACCTCACTCGCGAGAATAGGTTCCTAGATAGGAATCATACTATATCCTTAAATGGATTGCTCACGTGGTAAGAGCATGGGATCTGGGCTCCAGTCTAGTGGTTATGTGGGTTAAGTTTGTGAACGTACTAAGCACATGCCGGTTATGGGGCCGGTAAGCCTAGTACCTTAATGAGGCGGCAAGGGATCCTACTACTACTACTCTTGGGATTCGCTCTCACGGCTAGCTACCGGTGGTGTATGGTGACTCCGGGTATCTCGCGGGGTATGCCGGATAACCTGCACCAAAGATTGTAAGATTCGATCCCGACCCGAGGATTTTTGGGGACGGCCTGGGACAGTTGTCCTTGCGGGGGCAGCCTGCCGTGTGTTTGGGTTTACCTTGCAAGGTTTAAATCAATCGATTGTCGGCCTCTCACCGTTATCCGAGACTACTTACTCCACTAGTCATGAGATCCCTAACGATGGAAGTTGATGAACTTTATGCTTGATTAATTATATTGTACAACTTTGTTTGTACTAGTTGGCTAATGTAGTGAAGATTAAACCTACTAGAACTTGTGCTAAAATCTTGAAAGTAAGGACCTACTCTTTGTTACTTTTTAGCAAAAGCAACCGAGTAGCCAAAAAGCCTTTCATGGTCTAGAATTGGTGAAGTAGATATCACCGACGGGTAAGACTTGCTGAGTATTAGTATACTCAGCCTTGCGATAATGTGTTGATCCAGGTAATGCCTTCAGTGATGTGTGGCCCGGAGAGATCCCGCCCGGCTGGGAGCTGGAGTGGGTGGACGACAACTACTGAAAGCATCATGGATGGCCTCCCGTGGTGACTTCGCTTCCGCTAGTTTATTTCCGCTGCTTTTCAAAACTCTGAACTATTCCATCATGACAAAAAGTATGGTTTGTAATAATTAAACCCTTCGGGGTACGAATTTGGATTTGAATGTTGTTGTATCTCTGGACTCGCCTTCGAGTGAGTTTAATGCATATATTCGATCCTTGTGCTCTCAAGTGATTTACCGGGCGTTAACCCGACAACTTACGACAGGATGGTACTTTATTATTGCTTAATGACCAAAGTGGATCGGTCTTAGGCGATAGTACGGTACTTTCCAGGGCGGGTTGTCACAGTTGGTATCAGAGCTTATATGCACCAGAGATTAATTAATAAACCTTAATCACTACTTTTTGAATAAAATATGCCAAGATTTTCTGATTTTCCAAAATACGTTGGTCCGCTAATGATAAACTAGACCGAGAGGCCCTAGAGGGAATTTTGGGTTCTTTCAGGTGGCATAATAACTTATGGTTTATTTTGCTAACTCCCAGCACATTACATTATGCCAGACTTACTTTCTTGCACAACCATACTAGTTCATCACGTTTTGCCATACGTGGTGGTACCACAGGGAAGTCCTGTGAGGGATTAGTGGGACCTATTCCAATGGGTGCCACGTCGCGTTGAGTCTCGTCACGTTTTGCCATACGCATGGTACCACGGGAAAGTCCGTGAGGGATGAATGAGGCCTATTCCAATGGGCACATACGTCGCGTCAGAGTCTTAAATAGGACGCTGTCCATGCAGCGGCTTAACACATGGATACCGTTTCTATAGTGAACGGTAATGAATGTGGACGCTTTCGTGACATGCTGGCACGAAAGGTTCGTTTTCTGCAGGTACATAACAACGCTTCGTTAGTCGTTAAGCAAGTACCGTATAGCTCTCGACTAGATATTATAGGGAGAGACGAATAAAAGCCTCACCACCGGCACTAACTTTGATTTTTGGCTTGATTGCCATGTGAGGTCGAATAGGAGGTCTTGCATGCATGTTAAAAATCGAAACAACCAAAATGGACCCAAAAATCGGAATTCCATATGTTCTCTAAGGAAGTTTATGCTAGTGTGTGCTTTTTATAAATTAGAGGTACCCTCATACCTAGCCGTCAAGCTGTCGAAATTTTATGAAAAATTGTTTATCATGTGCTAGGTTAATTAAACCAAATTGTTAAAAATAATGGCTCCTCAACTAGCTGTCTTGTAATAAGCAAATCTCAATCCTAGTTTCGATGGGTTGGTTCACATTTCCCCTAGGCACATCCAGGTTAAGGACCTTTCATCTTGTTTCCTTGATCGATGTTCAACCTTAAAAGCTTGATTAAAAAGTATTAAAGGTTTCATTTTAAACTTGGGAAATTTTTGAGGTTTCTGGATTTTTGGTTATGAATTTTTATTCACAGCTGCCAGAACTTCACCATTTGACATGCCGTTCTCTTTGAGATCTGACATGAGTTACATTTGTGTACAGATGGATTTCCCCGTGTTCCACCAGTTCGACGCTGACGGTACGATCCGTACCAACGGGTTACACTAGGAGGGTTTTCCGCGCTTGGCGTGGGAAGCACTCAGTGCCGCAGGCTACCTTACCCCACCGACGTACGAGGTGAAGGAGTTTCAGCGCTTTGGCGTTCCCGCTGCAGAGTGATCGTTACTGTTCTGCCACACCCAGACCACGACGACTGGTTTGACCTGAGCTTTATTTACTGGGGATTTATCACTCATGAGTCCGTGGAGTCAGCCGCCCTCAAAGTGCTGACAGACTTTTGTGACCACAACCCTACCGTGGTAGCTCTTTCTCCATTTGGACTATTTCCTACTGTGAGTCCTCACGACCCAGCTTGGTTGGACCGTATGGACCACCTACGGGAGCTACTGACCCTAGCAGAGCCATTGGATGTTACCCAGACACTTGCCCATTGTCTGAACGTGGTCTTCACGCTCCAGGGGCTGCGTTATAACACCGCAGCGATTATTGGACAGCGCTTGGAGGCATCTAGGCGCGATTGGGAGCAGCTTTCAGCAGCACACCAGCAGCTAAACTTCACGCTTACCCAGGTGCAGCGGGAGAACGACGGTCGCGTGCTAGGAGGTTCCGGTGGAGCTTGAGAGAGGTGACCGCCTACGGAGGATCGTGGATCTGGAGGCGGAGAACCATGCACTAGAGGAGGATGCCGACGCTCACGAGATAGAGAGGCTGACACTGCCGCAAAACATTGCTGAGATGCGGGAGCACGTGCGGGGAGGCCAAGGTACGGGTGGCCGCCTTACGGCTATAGTGGCCTTACGACCCATGCCCCCGGACGAGCACACCCGGAGGAGCGAGCGGGGGCGTGTCCGGTCTGGATCAGACGAGCCAGGCAGGACCACCGCTACCGACTCCCCCAGCTTCGCCATCGTACAGTGGTGCTTCAGTGGGCAACTAGGTTGCCGACAGCAGTGAGTAGGAGGATGTCGATCTTACAGAGTTGCCTTTGAGATGTTAGAGTAGTTGGCTTGACAGCACGTCTTCGTGCCAAGCAACTATTGTATCGTGTCATGTCATGATGTTCCAAATTCGAGTTGTAATGTCTTGAACCTTGTTCTGTCATGTTGTAATAAGAATGCTTAAGCTTGTATGCTTTAAGTGAATTTCGTTGTCCTTAAATTTGAAATTTTCTTGCGTTGAATACCAGATCCTTGGATAAATCGTTGCAAATGACCACGCTTGTCAATGTTGCATTTTCTCCTAAAAACGTTGGTAAAACAAAGCATCTTTAGGAACATCACTCGTTGCCTGCAAATAAGTGCTCGTTAGTACACCACCTTCTTTGGTATTCGGAATGGCGATGATCGTTGAAAGTAATTATGAGCCAGACAATTGAGTAATTGCCGTTCTAACCGGTTGTGAAGAACGATTCTATGAATCTTGGTGGCTATAGAATATTGTTGCTTGTTGTTGTCCTCATTGTTTAAGTACTAATGAGATGTGATTATGCATGATCGTGATTGTCATCATTTGGAGTAAGCTTTTGGTTATCTCACTAATAAAGGTCACTTTTCAGATGGTGGGAACCACGCGCAGCTCTCCCAACGGTTTCGGAGCGAGTGGTAATGGTGACTTGCCACCACTCCCGCCCATGACACCAACGGAGGCCTTCATGGCCACCCAAACCGAGGTGTTGCGCCAGATCCTGCAGACGCAGCAGCAGATCGCCCAGCAGATGAACCGAGGGCAGCCACATGGGGCCAACCACGAGGGGCCTAACCAGGTCACCACGTACGCCCAGTTCATCGCCATGAAGCCGCCAACCTTCGCAAAAGCCGAAGACCCTCTGGAAGCTGAGGCTTGGGTCAAGGCCATAGAGGCAAAATTCTCTGCCTTTGTGCTGCCTTGCCCTGAGGAGAACAAAGCGAACTACGCAGCACTGCAACTGCGAGGGGAAGCTTTGATGTGGTGGGACCACTTCAAGTCCATGCAGCGAGGCCACGCTGTGACTTGGGAAGAGTTCAAGCAGGCTTTCAAAAGCCACAACATCCCCAAGGGTCTGATGGACAGGAAGCTGAGGGAGCTGTTAGCCCTCCGTCAGGGGTCTGACTCCGTGTACCGCTATGCTCAGAAGTTCAATAGCTTGTGCCGGTACGGTGGGCATCATGTTGATACTGATGCCAAGAAGATGGAGAGGTTTCGTGACGGGCTTGATGGCAAGCTGTATGAGCACCTGAATCTGCTCGAGCCCGCAAACTTCCATGAGCTAGTGAACAAGGCTATCTCGCAAGAGGATGCTATAAAGAAATCCCATGGGGAAAACAAGAGGATGACCGGTTTCGCCCCAGGCACCGGAACAAACAAGAAGTTTCGCTTTGTGAAGAAGGAAGCTCCAGGCCCATCCCAGCAATCTTCAACTGGACGCTGGACGATGAAGCCATCTCAGGGCAAACCTGCCAGGAACTTCCAGTTCCGCCGTGCCCAGCAGCAGGCTCCAAAGCCTATTGCACCCCCTCGTGATGTTGGAGATCGTCGTTGCTACAACTGTGGCCAGCCAGGGCACTACATTAATGAGTGTCCCAAGCCAGGCAGACCAAGCCCAACCCGCAGAATCAGAGTACGGGAAGCAAGCCTACCTCTCTGGCCAAGAAGCCTATGGTGCAAGTGTGCCAAGGCAAGCTGAACTTCACTACCATGAGTGACATTCCAGCAGGAGCTCCAGTACTCACGGGTACATTCTCTATCAATAACACTCCTGTTAAGGTCTTATTTGATTCGGGAGCCACCCATAGTTTCATAAATGAGAGTCTACTAGACAATTTGGGTGTAAGAGGAGCACAAACCAAATCTGATTATAAAATTACCACACCCTGTGGAAACATCACGTCTCAGTTAGTGACTTTTGGAGTTCCTCTCAGACTAGGAAGTCGGGTTATTCAATCTAATCTGATAGTTATCAAATTGGGGAGCATGGATGTTATTTTGGGTATGGAATGGATGAATCAACATAAGGTGGTTGTAGATATATCAGATAGGGTCGTTGAGATCAATTCTCCTACGGTCGGGCACACTACCTTGTACCTACCTTTCCGGGACGATACAGACTTTTATGCCTATGTGACCATTATCTCCTCTCTTGATGAAATTCCAGTAGTGTGTGAGTACCCGGATGTATTTCCTGACGAGTTGCCTGGTATGCCACCAGACAGAGATGTCGAGTTTGTGATCGAACTCCAGCCCGGTACCGCACCCATTTCCAAGAGACCCTATCGCATGCCACCCAAAGAGTTAGATGAATTAAAAACCCAACTCCAAGAATTGTTAGATAAAGGTTACATTCGCCCATGCTCTTCTCCTTGGGGTTGCCCTGCTCTCTTTGTCAAAAAGAAAGATGGTAGCTTGAGAATGTGCGTAGATTATCGACCACTCAATGCCGTCACCATCAAAAACAAATACCCACTTCCTCGAATCGATGTTCTTTTCAATCAATTGGCTGGTGCCAAAGTCTTCTCTAAGATCGATCTTCGTTCTGGCTACCATCAAATCAAGATTCGACCGTGCGACATTCCTAAAACTGCTTTTTCCACTCGTTATGGTCTTTACGAGTTCTTGGTCATGTCCTTCGGACTCACTAATGCGCCTGCCTACTTCATGTATCTCATGAACTCCGTGTTCATGACAGAGCTCGATAAATTTGTCGTGGTCTTTATCGATGATATTCTCATCTATTCTAAGAGCGAGAAAGATCACGCCAATCATCTCCGAGTTGTCCTTCAGCGTTTGTGAGATCACAAGCTTTATGCTAAGTTCTCCAAATGCGAATTCTGGTTGAAAAGTGTCAAATTCTTAGGGCACACCATTTCCCACGATGGTATCTCCGTAGATCCTAGCAAAGTTCAAGAGGTGATGGATTGGAACCCACCCAAATCCGTGCATCAAATCCGTAGTTTCCTAGGATTGGTGGGATACTACCGTCGATTCATTCCTGACTTTTCTAGAATCGCAAAACCCATGACCAAATTGCTCAAGAAGGGAGTAAAATTCGTGTGGAGTGAAGCATGTGAGAAAGCTTTTCACACCCTCAGACAACATCTAACTTCAGCCCCAGTGCTAGCTCAACCCGATAATTCCAAACCGTTTGAAGTCTTCTGCGACGCATCAGGCACAGGTCTAGGCTGTGTCCTTATGCGAGAAGGCCGAGTCATTGCCTATGCTTCACGGGCCCTTCGACCCCATGAGCTCAACTATCCTACCCATGACCTTGAGTTAGCTGCTGTTGTTCATGCCCTCAAGATATGGAGACATTACCTAATGGGCAATCATTGCAATATCTTCACCAATCACAAGAGCCTCAAATACATCTTCACCTAGTCAGAATTGAATATGAGACAGAGAAGATGGCTTGAGTTGATCAAGGATTATGATGTAGAAGTGCACTATCATCCCGGCAAAGCAAATGTTGTTGCGGATGCTCTTAGCCGCAAGGAATCATTGCAACCACCTAGAGTTAGAGCCAGTCAGTGAACCCTTGTGTGAAGAAATGAGAAGGCTCAACTTAGAAGTGGTACTGCAGGGAATTCTTTATGCCTTGACGGCAGAGTCAAACCTTTATGACAGGATTGTCACTGCCCAGCGCAATGATGCAGATGTTCAAACCATCAGGCAGAAACTAGTAGAAGGAGACCCAAAGTATACTTGTTTCCAGAAGGATCACCAAGATGTGGTCTGGTTTGGAAAACGTCTAGTGGTCCCCGTTGACCCAGAAATCAAGAAAACCATTCTAGATGAAGCTCGCAAGTCCAAGTTCTCTATTCATCCCGGTAGTACCAAGATGTACCAAGATCTAAAGCAGAACTTTTGGTGGTCCAATATGAAGGTGGAATGTAGCCAAGTATGTAGCCGAGTGCGGTACTTGCCGCCGGATGAAAGCAAGTCATTTGAAATCGGCAGGAGTACTCCAACCCCTGTCGATACCTATGTGGAAATGGGACGATATTAGTATGGATTTCATTGTGGGTTTACCCCTGACCCGTAGAAAAAAGGATTCTATTTGGGTAATTGTGGATAGACTTACCAAGACCGCTCACTTCATTGTCGTGCACACCACTTACTCCGTACAACAATGTGCAGAGTTGTACGTGGACCACATAGTTAGTCTGCATGGAATCCCAAAGACTATAATCTCTGATAGAGGGACTCAGTTTGTAGCCCGTTTATGGGAGCAATTGCACGAGTGTTTTGGAACTCAGCTACTCCGTAGTTCCAGTTATCATCCACAGACTGATGGTCAGATGGAGAGGATAAATCAGATCCTAGAGGACATGTTGAGAGCAAGCATCTTGCACTTCGACAAGAGTTGGGACAAGTGCTTGTCTTTGGCAGAGTTCTCTTACAATAACAGCTATCAGGACAGCTTGAAAATGGCACCGTTCGATGCTCTATACGGACGTAGATGCCGCACTGCACTGAATTGGTCAGAGGCCGGAGAGAGAACACTCTTTGGACCCGAGATAGTTAAAGAGGCCGAAGAAAGGGTACAAGTGATAAGAGAAAATTTGAAGATGGCACAGATGAGACAAAAGAGTTACCATGACAAGGGAACCGCGCCTCGACACTTTGAAGTGGGAGATCATGTATATTTGAAAGTATCCCCTAGCAAAGGTGTGCAAAGGTTCGGAGTCAAGGGAAAGTTAGCCCCGCGCTACATTGGACCCTATGAAGTAATAGAAGTATGTGGACCCGTGGCTTACCGTATCCAACTGCCAGAACGGTTTTCCGCAGTTCACAATGTGTTCCATGTAACTAAGTTGAAAAAGGGAATGCCTGTTCCGGAGAACGAGATCATCACAGAAGCTAATGCTTGGATCGAGCCGGATTTCTCGCTCGTCGAGCATCCATTGAAGGTACTAGACCAAAAAGAGCGAAAGACCCGAAGGCAGACCATGCGAATGTACAAGATCCAATGGAGCCATCACACGGAAGAAGAAGCCACGTGGGAGACGGAGGATTATCTTAACACCAAGTATCCGGGCTTCCTCCAATCCCGAAACAGTGAGTCTTTCTCCCCATCTCTTCGTTGTCAAATCAAATCTCAGGACGAGATTCCGTTTAAGGGGGGTAGGCTGTGACACCCTAGGTTTTTAATTACCGTCATCAACGCTAATGACCGGATTAGCCGGTCAAATGGTCAACCGAGGTCAAAACTAGGTCAACCTGGGCCCTCACCCCGGGAAACTCACTAACACACCCTAGTGACCCTAAATGAATAGTAAACACACTTGTGGGGCCAGCCCATGGTCAAAGGGTGGGTCAAACCCCTTGCCATCCCAGGGTCCACAGGTGTCTACCGGAACTTTTGCCGCGTTCTCCAAAATTCACCTAAACACTTAAAATTCTACCTTTAGGAAAGTTGTAGGTCTTGTTGAGGGACAAAACTTTCATGTAGATTGGCATTTCAGATTTGGAGAGGAAAATTGTGAAAAACCCCTTGCAAGGCAGGATTCACTGTTGCCAAAAACAGGCTGACATTCGAAGTTGGCATTCAAATAAATTCAAATCCAGGAAGAAAAACTCTATACAGCCTTTGTAAAAAAATGTAGCTGGTACCTAGATCTACAACTTTGGTATCCATCGCTTGGTCCAGTTATGTTTGAAAATTTTGAGAAAAATCAATTTGAACACACGGCACCGACAACACCTCCCGCGCCGGAGCGCGCGTCGCCACGCGCGACGTCGCGCGCGCCCGCGCGCCGCCGTCGCCGCCCGAGCGCCGCCGCGCCCCCCGGCGTCCGCGCCCATGCTCCCCAAGGCCGCGCCCCCACCTAGGTGCTCCGTCCCGAGGTCACGCGCGCCCCAACGCGTTCCCCCCCGCCCCGTGACGCGCGCGAGTCCGCGCCGAAGCACCGCCGTACGCGCGCGCGGGCCACGGACCGACGGTCCGTCGGCGGCGTCGCCGCCGTACGCGCGGGCCCCCGAGCCGCCGTAGCACGGCGAGGATCTCACTTGTCACCCCCGTCGTCACCCCCGAGCCCCCGTGCCGCCTATAAAAGCCGCCCGCTTCCCGTGGCGCGCCACCTCGAGCCGCCCCGCGCCATTGACGCCGCCACGCGCTGCTGGAGCTCGCCGCCGTCCAACCGCCCGGCCCGGCCTTCCTTAGCTCCCAGGGTAGCTCGTGCGTTCGCTTGTTTGCCCACATTTTGCCTCCACGCCGTAGTTCCCCGAGCCGTCGTGAGCGCCGCCGCCGGCCACCGTCGTGCGCCCTCGCCGAGCTCCGCCCCCGACCCCGCCGTCACCGCCATTCAATCCGTGGTGAGGCCAATCGCAACCCCGTGTCTCTTGTTGCCATGGCCCGGCCCCACATCGCCGCCGGCGAGCCCTCCCGCCGCCGCGACGGCATGGTTGTGATTTCTGAGGGCCTAGTTGCAAGAAAACCTAACTAAGTTTATTTGCAGATTAGTCCAATGACTTGAAAAATCCCTAGAAATTCACAAAAAAATCAGACAAATCCCAAACCAATTTGGTAGGGTTCAGGATGATAAATCCCACCTCTTTTGTTGTATACTCATGGCTAGATTTAAAATAGTTTTGGCAGGAAAAATACAAATGTGTTACACATGTATCTGTCATAACTTGAAATATATAACTCCTCTGTAGCCAAATTTTGGATATGTTGTGTGTTAGGATGTGACTAGATGGTGTGCCAAACATTGCATAAAGCTATGCAGTAGATTTTGCTAGACAAATTCTTTTCCTTTCCTGAAGTAATTGCCTAGATGATTTTTCCTGTTAAATATATTTATGTTCTTGAGCCCAACTTGTGCACACTGTCTTGTAATGCCAAAATACACATCCTGTGAATTAATCATGAATTTTGGATTAACAAAAATAATTATTCTTGAATTATGCATATTTTCCCTTGTAAATTAATAAACCAAGTTCAGTAGCGCTTCCAGGTGAATGTGCTAGTCCTTTAGGCTGGTTTAGGACCAGAGAGCATGCATGAGAAAATTTGGATCATTTTGATGCTTATTTATTTTTATATGCATTTACTTTGAATCACTAGCTAGCCTTTGTTATTTTCAATAATATTTAATTCCTTAGCATCCAACACTTACATGTGGGTCCAATGGACCAGGATGGGTGCTAGTAAGCTTAAGAAACACTCATTTAATTTTTGGTAATTTAATTGATTAATAAAAGGCTTAAATGCCCTTTTAATATTAAAGGGAAAATAAATAAAGAAAAACCCCTAATTAATTCTTTATCCTCTTTGAATAGTATTATTTAATATAATTAAAAGTAAATAATTATCATCACTGATAAGAAATTAATTCATAAATAAAAATATTAATTACACCTTGTTGGTGAAGATAAAAGGAAATGAAGCTTTCACATGAAATGATAAGCTTATTAAAAACCTTTATTCAAATGCAGAATAAAAAGAGTAACCCATGTACATCCCCTAACCTTCCTAAAAGAGAAATCTTAGATGAATGCTTGATAAGGTGAATATGACCAACTAGAGTTGGATAAGACAACAAACTATCACATCACCTAAAGTGCATTACAGTCCGTGTAGATCTTCCGGACGGAGATTACTCCCTGGTCCCGGAAACCGAGGAAGGAGAAGCGGAAGGTTCGCTGCAGTACGTGGAAGTACTCGACACCGAGGGTGCCCAGGCTAACCTAGCTGACGAAGGCAAGCTCCGGTGCATCTAACCTAGTTTTAAAGTTCCTTATTCAATTATCTATGAATGATTGTGCATTTACGTTCAGGAGTTGAATGAAACCCTAGATGCATGATCCATAGGTACCTTTGGTCTCTACTAGTATGATAGGTCGGTAGCTGCTAAGCTATAGGACCGTTACAAGTCAAGTGATGACCTCACTCGCAAGAATAGGTTCCTTGATAGGAATCATACTATATCCTTAATTGGATTGCTCAAGTGGTAAGAGCATGGGATCTGGGCTCCGGTCCAGTGGTTATGTGGGTTAAGTTTTTGAACGTACTAAGCACATGCCTGTTATGGGGCCGGTAAGCCTAGTATCTTAATGAGGCGGCGAGGGATCCTACTATTACTACTCCTGGGATTCGCTCTCACGGCTAGCTACCGGTGGTGTATGGTGACTCCTGGTATCTCGCGGGGTATGCCGGATAGCCTGCATCAAAGACTGTAAGATTCGATCCCGACCCGAGGATTTTTGGGGACGGCCTGGGACAGTCTTCCTCGCGGGGGCAGCCTACCGTGTGTTTGGGTCTACCTTGCAAGATTTAAATCAATCGATTGTCGGCCTCTCACTGTTATCCGAGACTACTTACTCCACTAGTCATTAGCTCCCTAATGATGGAAGTTGATGAACTTTATGCTTGATTAATTGTATTGTACAACTTTGTTTGTACTAGTTGGCTAATGTAGTGAAGATTAAACCTACTAGAACTTGTGCTAAAATCTTGAAAGTAAGGACCTACTCTTTGTTACTTTTTAGCAAAAGCAACCCAGTAGCCAAAAAGCCTTTCATGGTCTAGAATTGGTGAAGTAGATATCACCGACGGGTAAGACTTGCTGAGTATTAGTATACTCAGCCTTGCGATAATGTGTTGATCCAGGTAATGCCTTCAGTGATGTGTGGCCCAGAGAGATCCCGCCGGCCGGGAGGCGGAGTGGGTGGAGGACGACTACTGAAAGCATCATGGATGGCCTCCCGTGGTGACTTCGCTTCCGCTAGTTTATTTCCGCTGCTTTTCAAAACTCTGAACTATTTCGTCATGACAAAAACTATGGTTTGTAATAATTAAACCCTTCGGGGTACTAATTTGGATTTGAATGTTGTTGTATCTCTGGACTCACCTTCGAGTGAGTTTAATGCATATATTCGATCCTTGTGCTCTCAAGTGATTTATCAGGCGTTAACCCGGCAACTTACGACAGGATGGTACTTTATTATTGCTTAATGACCAAAGTGGATCGGTCTTAGGCGATAGTACGGTACTTTCCTGGGCGGGTTGTCACAGGTGGCAAGGGAATGATGTTTGCTAACCCCTCTTTTGAGTAGATGGCTCGACACTGGTTCAACTTTCTTTGTGCTAACCCCAGTGTCGAGTCGTTGGCTCATTCTCGTTCTGGTTTCTGACTACAGGCAGGAGGCTTGGAAAACATTTGGTTGATCGACTCCGGATGTTCCCGACACATGACCGGAGACAAGAAGTGGTTCTCCAGCCTCACCCCAGTGAAAAAAGTGATGTACATTACTTTTGGGGACAATGGACGAGGAAGGGTGATTATTGAGGGTGTGGTGCATGTGAGTGACAAGGTAACGTTGAAGAGGGTTACTCTTGTGAAGTCTTTGGGTTTCAATTTGCTTTCGGTTTCTCAGTTGCTTGATGAGGACTTTGAGGTGCGTTTCAAGTCTGGTGAGTCTCGTTTGCTGGATTCTCGAGGTGATCTTGTCTGTATGATCATCCCCGAGGGTCAGATTTTCAGGGCTGATTTCTCTCGGTCTTTGGGTCCTGCTCGCTGTTTGATGGCCAGTCCTTCTTCTGATTTGTGGAAAGGGCATAGGCGGTTGGGTCACTTGAGCTTTGATTTGGTTTCCCGTTTGAGTGGTCTTGACCTTGTTCGAGGATTGCCAAGGTTGAAGTTTGAGAAGGATTTGGTTTGTGCTCCGTGTAGGCATGTGTTGACGGTGAATTTCCGTCAACCTAGAGTACTTGTTATACATTGGTTTCAATTATGATTTGCAACTAACCCGCCACTAGGCATACTAATGATATAACAAGTTCACACTTGCATGTAGATTTTGGAGTTTGTTGTTTACGCAGGAAATCTACGCTAATGAGGAGACTTTCGGGATAAGTTCACCAAGCACTTTGGAAGAAGATCATGAAGCCCGACAAGAGTCAAGACACGCGATGAACATGACTCCAAATGACCCGAGGACCGAAGCGTCAACGTGCAAATCTTCGGGGACTATTACCAACCGGAAAAACGGCGAAGCTTGCATAGCAAGGATTCAAGCCTTAACCGTGAAGGAAACGACGTCAAAGGCCCACATGCAAGTGCACACGAATAAGGGATCACGGGAGAAGCAACCGGGAGGAAACCGGGGCCGAACCGGGCCGAAGTGGGCTCAGCCGCCGGCCGGCCGGGCCGACCGGCCCAGGCCCACTCCGGGGTCGGTTCGGTCCCCCCTTTGCCCTAGATGTTCATCTATTTATTCCCTCCGCCGCCGTCGACCGACACATCAAACAAATCATCCTACCGACGCCAATCACCAGAAAACCGCCGCCGCAAGATGAGGGAGAGAGCTAGATGAGCTTGTCGCAAGGATCAACGCCGGCGGAGAAAAGGAAGCAAGAGGAGGACTCCAAGCCGCTGGCCTAGGGGTGTTCCCAAGCTCCATCACCGCCATCTTCATCGACGACGTTCTCCGGAGTCTCCATCACCCCTATGTGCTTCAATCCGTGTAAGATGATGGGGTAATGTCTCCGTTCATCCCTAGGATTAGATGGATACATGCTATGTGATCACTACTCGATTTGTGGTTTCAATCTATTGTTTTCATGTTGATGATGCTTTGATGATTAAGGTTAGCTACCATGTTTTTCGGGCGTATGATATCCGCTACTCCCATAGATTCCATCAACATACCGTGTCCATCATAGGTCTAGTCACGAATACCTTCGCGTAGTGACGATGCGAGAGGAGGGAAAGGGCGAAACCGTGGTCACAACCCCCGGTAGATTGGTTTACCGCTTTCGTGTAGTAGATGCATACCATGTTATCCTAGATCCTAGGGAGGGAACGCTTATCTTTCTTAATCACTCTCTTGTGTTCACCCCTTTACCATCTAGTTTAACCCTAGATTTGTTTGATCAACTTAACTTAGAATAACTTAGGTTAGATTGTTTTACCTTTAGATAAATACTCTCTTTCAAAGGTTTTCCATTCAACTAGATTAGTACTTGGTTAAGCGCTAGTAATCCCCTTGCTCCGCGGATTGACAAGAACCTTGGGAATCCCGTGGTGAAAAAGGTGTAGGTCCGTACGCTTGCGGATCGTAGGTGGATACGAGTTTTATCCGTCAACAAGCCCCTTTTTCTGGCGCCGTTGCCGGGTTGCAAGCCAGTTTGCTATGTTTAATCTAGTATTAATTTTGTTGATTGCTAACACCTAACCCTTATTTTCTAAAAAAAGAAAAAAAATCTTTTTGTTTTTCTTTCTACTTTTCTTGTGCCTAGATGGATTTGTTCACCTCACCATTGGAAGACGAAGAGATGTCGCTAAGGGAGCTAGCAATGCCGTCAATGGAAGACATTGAGATGCAAAAATCAGATTTGACGTTTGCTACAACCCACTATGAAGTGAAGCCTGGAATCATGAAGTTATTGGCAACAAAACCATTTAGAGGATTGGAGGATGACAACCCATATAGACACATTAAGGAATTCACGATGCTATGCAACACGGTGCAACAAAAAGGAGTTCCGACCGCTTGGTTCAAGTGGAATCTTTTTCCATTCTCTCTCGAAGATGAAGCGCGAAGATGTTACACACTTGCGTCCGTTGAAGCAAAAGGAAATTGGGATGAGCTAGTGAAGAAGTTTCTTTTGAAGTTCTTTCCCATAAGCAAGGTCCAAGAATTAAGGAGGCAAGTGCTCACTTTCAAGCAAGGAGAGGACGAAGGAATTGATGAAGCATGGGACCGATTTAATGAACTACTTGAGCGAGGCCCGAACTTGGGATTTTCCGGTGACTTGATGTTGCATACCTTTTATTTTTCACTAACCCCTAACTCGTCTCGTTTTGTAAGCATGTGTGCAGGTGGTGATATAATGGATAAAACAATTAGTGAAGCCTCACAAATCTTACAAAGGATAAGCAATGGACAAAGAACAATACGAGATTGGCAAAGATGTTGTCGAGAGGAGCAAAATGACAAAATCAAGCCCAAGTTGCTTGCTGAAATTTCTGAAAAAGATGAACCGAAGGTCAAGGAAGATGAACCGACCATACAAGAAAGTGAAGATCCACTTCCCAAGGTAAGAGAAGTCATTTCGGATGTTAAAAATGTTGAAACTAACATGAATGTAGGCCGAAGTATGTGGAATGCTAGACCATTGGCGGAGTTCAAGCAATCCGGTTGGGTTCAAGTTGATTTCGCCCCACTAATTAACTACCGAAGGAAGGAGGAACGCCGACACGTTGCCAAACTAATTGAAGATATATTTGATCAAGAGATGAGTGGAGAGTCGATCCAAAAGATGTTTGACGAAGAAAGAAAAGAAGAAGATGAAGGATGGATCGACCGGTTTGACAACTCAAAGATTTATGATGAAGGAAGAGAACAGTACAACCGTGATGAGCCTAGTGACTCAAAGGATAAATGGGAGGAGATAGGACTCAAGGTAGATGATAGCTTGTGTGCTATTGAAGCCTACACACTAGCAAATCAAGACATGGAAGTACTCAAGGATGAAGGAAAGAGTGAATCAACAATGAGCGATCTTGATGACATGTGGTACATGGAAGATAAAGAAAGCAACATACAAGTCTTTGAAGATGAAGATCTGGTTGATAAAGAAGACCTCAAAGAAGAGATGAATGCGTACATAGTTGAAGGATTACATGTTCCACATGATGAGTTGAAGAAATTGCAAGATGGTGATGAAGAGGCAACTACACTTGTTGAGATCGATTCGCCTTCAACACCGCTTGATGAACCAAATATCACTCTTGTTGAAAAATCTCTAAGGCCAAGGTACGTGCTCAAATCTCAAGATATTATTGGTATTGATGTTGATAAATTCAAATACTCATGCTCAACCAATAGTATGAATGATAGTTTAATGTCTATGCCTTGTTCCAATAGTGATCATGTTGATAGGCTAGATTTTCTTGAGAATGAAAAAGAGGAAACATTTATTTTTGATCCAATTAATCTCACACCTAAACAACCTTTGACTAATGATGAGCTAAGTGCTATGCATGAAACATATGCTTCTTTTATTTACACCTTGACTTGTTTCTACAATTCACACGTGGTGTTAATTATGGACGCGTATGTTTACAATAAGTTTTGTAAATCTCGATCATGCTTTGCGCTTGGTTGAGCTAATGACCTTAAAGAAGAACATGTCGGGAGAAGGCCCGATTTTCACTAACCATGTAGACAAGGCTTGAATAATGAAAAAAGAAGTCATGCCTAAAAAGTTGCAAGATAAATCATCAACCTCTCCGAATCCCGCGATGGATGCTTCTGTCTTCATCAATTTGAGAGCTTGTTCAGAGGTGTACAAATGAAAAAAATGAGATATTCAGAAGCTCCATCAAATTACCATTCCAACGCATCAAGAACCAACAAGTTTGAAGACCCGTGCAAGGAGTTACGGAGAAAACATTGAGCGTTGCACGTTCTGAAATTTCAGGACAGGTTTCATCGCCGAAGTAAAATGGACGTAACTCTCTTGTCCGGAGTCCGATTTGAGCAAATGAAGACTCGTTTGAAAGGAAATTTTGTGCACTGTGCAATGGAGTAGATCTTGAGTATACTTTCTGTTCTGGACATTAAAAAAAATTCATGGAGTGAAGGCAGCACCGAAGGATGATAAAGAAGGAGATAACGATGAAACAAAAGGATGCTTTGGGCAAATCTTCTATAAGTGATCAAGAACAACATGGGAAGTAAATTAAAGCTGCATTGGTACCTTTTATTCTTGCATGAAGGGCCATGGCTATGCAACGAAAAGAAGGTATGTGAGAAAGTCGAGCTCTATGACTTTAAATGAAGCGCTTTTCGGGAGGCAACCCGTTTCTTTATATTTTTACTACTTTCTTAGAGAAAATAAAGAATGGCACTATCTTATGATGATCAACTTGTGGTTATTAATCTAAGTTCAGTTTTCCTTTTTAGAACCACCATCATGTTCATGATCATATTTATTTATTTGCATGCATTGCATTTTGTTGTCCTCGTGATGTTTCTTTGTGTATACATGTTTTGCACATAGTTGGCTTGGTTGTTTTATATACTTAATGATGTATGCTTCATTTTCCATGTTAATACTTCATAAGGCATTATGAGTATTTTCCTTTTGTGATCTTGTGTAAACGTGGTGTTTAAACATGATTGCGGACCATCATCGTTAAATTCGATAAACCTAGCTGGCTTTTCATATGTTTTCATGTTGCTTTCGTTAGTTTATAAGCTTTGCCATGCGCTTAATTTTTCTTGTGCTATAAGAGTTATTTATTTAGGGATAGACATGGTGTTTTAACCCAAGATATATAAACCTTTATGGCTATGGAGAAATTCAGCAACCTAGTTCTAAACATGGTGTTTAGAACTAGGTGAAAACATTGTCTTCTTTATATGCTTTCCTATCATGTGCATACACACCATGCACCACGTACACTCATTAGGTTTTTATTCCTCATTAGACTAATTATGCCACAAGTTAAGAATCTTAGGAGACATTGTTAGATTGTTGGCAATTCTATCTACTCCCAACCGTCACCTTGTGGGTAGAATGTGCGTTTAAAACGTCTTACAGGCAAGATAAAGACTCCCACTACAAGGAAATTGAAGGATGGCTAAGATAAAAATGCTTTGTCTTCTTCTTTCATGACTAGCAAAATGCTAAGCATGGGGGAGACCCTGAATCTTCAACACGGAAGTGCAACATGATAAAGATCGTTAACATCTCCGGATCAATGCGCAAGAAGCCACCAATCTCATCAAAATTCTGCATGGTCTCGAAGGGAAAACACTGGATATTTTGGATATTTAGAAGCCCCATGAAGTTACGATTCCAACAAATCAAGAATCAAGACAATCGGAGGTTCCTACAAGCGGTTATGTCCGAATCACCGAGTGCAACACGTCCTGAAATCAGTTTTGGACAGCACGCAGCGCTGAAGTAAAACGGACATAGCTCCCTTGTTTGAACTCCGTTTTCGATGAATGACCACACGTTGGAAAGGTAATTTCATAAACTTTTCAATAGAGCTATATTTCGATATATGTTCTGTTCTGGACAGAGGGGGAAATCCATGAAAAAGAGACAGCAAGGAGACGATGAGAACGAGAAATAGGAGATGGTGATGACAACATTGAAGAGAAGGGTGACCAATGACTCCATTAAGCATACAAGATCAAATTCAGAAGTTTAGGAGCATTAATAAATCAAGACAAAAGCAAAAGCCACATCGATACATGGAGATGTCGGAAGAAGGCAACGAAGAATTACAAAGGATGGTAACATCTCCATGGACCTTCTCTTTTCCAAACACAAATGCTTGTAAGTATGCCTTCAACATCAACTAGGTGCAACATTTTGTTTTTCTCTTCAAACAAAAACATGGCTACTAGGAGGACAACCTAGGTTTCTTTTTACTTTCAATAGATAAGCATGACCATGTGTTCACCTCGATGTTCTATATTGCCTATGCTTACGGAAAGATGATGAAAGTTGCCGCTTTGTTTTACCTACATGAAGTTATACATGTCTTGGCTAATTGCTCTATATAATATGATCTGAAATTAATTTAAATACCGACTCTTTTATTTGTGGAGGTGAAATGACTATGCTCTAGACCCACATACATATCTTTGCTCTTTGATTTAAGTTTATGGATAGCCGGATAACTTGTTGTTTTTATGAAAACTTAACTTTTATGCTATCTACATATTTGTGATGCTCTTGCAAAGTTCTACCTACCAAAGCCATATACATATATGTTTTATGATAACAAAACCCGTAGATTGCAAACATATGTTTTGATGAGTTGGATTAGGATTGATTTCTATGGTTCGAGACTAAGAAGCTTGGTCATTCCTTTGTGTAACTTTTTCATGCTAGCCTTTTTGTCCATGCATTGTGGGTTTTCACATCGAAAATTTCACAAACTTCGCTGGGCATCCACCCTAAACCAAAAACATCTTTTTGTGATCACCTCCTTGTCCACAACCCAATTTGAGTATGGAGTAAAATTCGGATGGAGATTCAAATATTCCGCAAGATTATGGAATTTATACTTACTTTAGCAGTCATTTCCCCTCTCTTTTATGCTCGAGGACGAGCATCGTTCAAGCATGGGGGAGGAGTCATTCTCTGACACAAATTCTCCGACACAAATGCTATGTAAGTATTATGTTGCAAAAAGTTTTGAGGAGCAAAAGAAAAAAAGAATAAAAATGAAAAATGAAAAAAAATATGATAAGAATAAAAGAAAAGTAAGAAAAATAGGAAGAATAAAGTGAAAAAAAGAAAGAGTGAAAATGAGAAGGAAATAGAATAAAGAAAAAAATAAAGATGCTCCTCGGTTCTTTTTGCTTCATAAGTTCTCAAGTGCCTTGATGACAAATCCATACTCAAATCTTCCAACCATGTGCAATCCGATAACGAGGACTTCACTCGTGCCTCGGGATCATCCATTTGCCACTTGCACATGTCCACTTATCTAAATGTGTGTGTTTCATCCCTCTCTCTTTCCAACATTTATTTTCCATGGCCTTTTTGACGAGTCTCGGTAATTCCAATAGATCTCTCTCTTAATTTGACAATATTTCGGATATATGTTTTGCTAGGATTGTTTTTAACCTTCCAAGCTCCACATAAGCGTTCCACCATCACATATGAGTAGAGTAGGTTGAAAATAATCTAGTATAGGCTTGAGTGACTTGATGAGATGAGTGTTCCATGGGCTCTTGCAAGAGATTTTCACTTATGTTGGATATGCATCTTTTTGAAAATCTTCCATGTGACAAGGTAATGGTTTGAAGTTCACTTAAGTTTGAGAGCATCGTGTTAAATGTGGCTTGTTCTTTATTGTTAGTCTATCTTCCATAATGAAAAAGAAGCCGGTCACAACTTGAACCTTAAAAATAAATTTTTAAGAGAGAGCAATTTGTCTCGTCATGAATGACTAAGTGCAGGGATAACATTGGAAGGCAATGCTGACTTCCCTTTTAAGCGAGGACCACTTACTCGAGGACGAGCAAGGTTTAAGCATGGGGGAGATGTTGACGGTGAATTTCCGTCAACCTAGAGTACTTGTTATACATTGGTTTCAATTATGATTTGCAACTAACCCGCCACTAGGCATACTAATGATATAACAAGTTCACACTTGCATGTCGATTTTGGAGTTTGTTGTTTACGCGGAAATCTACGCTAATGAGGAGACTTTCGGGATAAGTTCACCAAGCACTTTGGAAGAAGATCATGAAGCCCGACAAGAGTCAAGACACGCGATGAACATGACTCCAAATGACCCGAGGACCGAAGCGTCAACGTGCAAATCTTCAGGGACTCAACCAAAAAACAGCGAAGCTTGCATAGCAAGGATTCAAGCCTTAACCGTGAAGGAAACGACGTCAAAGGCCCACATGCAAGTGCACACGAATAAGGGATCACGGGAGAAGCAACCGGGAGGAAACCGGGGCCGAACCGGGCCGAAGTGGGCTCGGGCCGGCCGGCTGGGCCGACCGGCCCGGCCCACTCCGGGGTCGGTTCGGTCCCCCCTTTGCCCTAGATGTTCATCTATTTATTCCCTCCGCCGCCGTCGACCGACACATCGAACAAATCATCCTACCGACGCCAATCACCAGAAAACCGCCGCCGCAAGATGAGGGAGAGAGCTAGATGAGCTCGTCGCAAGGATCAACGCCGGCGGAGAAAAGGAAGCAAGAGGAGGACTCCAAGCCGCTGGCCTAGGGGTGTTCCCAAGCTCCATCACCGCCATCTTCATCGACGACGTTCTCCGGAGTCTCCATCACCCCTATGTGCTTCAATCCGTGTAAGATGATGGGGTAATGTCTCCGTTCATCCCTAGGATTAGATGGATACATGCTATGTGATCACTACTCGATTTGTGGTTTCAATCTATTGTTTTCATGTTGATGATGCTTTGATGATTAAGGTTAGCTACCATGTTTTTCGGGCGTATGATATCCGCTACTCCCATAGATTCCATCAACATACCGTGTCCATCATAGGTCTAGTCACGAATACCTTCGCGTAGTGACGATACGAGAGGAGGGAAAGGGCGAAACCGTGGTCACAACCCCCGGTAGATTGGTTTACCGCTTTCGTGTAGTAGATGCATACCATGTTATCCTAGATCCTAGGGAGGGAACGCTTATCTTTCTTAATCACTCTCTTGTGTTCACCCCTTTACCATCTAGTTTAACCCTAGATTTGTTTGATCAACTTAACTTAGATTAACTTAGGTTAGATTGTTTTACCTTTAGATAAATACTCTTTTTCAAAGGTTTTCCATTCAACTAGATTAGTACTTGGTTAAGCGCTAGTAATCCCCTTGCTCCGCGGATTGACAAGAACCTTGGGAATCCCGTGGTGAAAAAGGTGTAGGTCCGTACGCTTGCGGATCGTAGGTGGATACGAGTTTTATCCGTCAACAGCATGGCAAGATGGTAGCCACTCCCCATCCATCCCTGACCGATGTCATGACCGAGCGTCCGACAGAGCTGTTGCATATGGACCTTGTTGGGCCAGCTCGAGTTCGCTTGGTGGGTGGGAAGTGGTACGTCCTGGTGGTGGTGGACGATTACTCTCGCTATGCCTGGGTGTTTTTCTTGAAGGACAAGAGTGAGACATTTGGTTTTGTTCGAGATCTGATCGTGAGGTTGAAAAACGAGAGGCATGGGAATGCTATTCGAGCTATCCGCAGTGATAATGGCTCAGAGTTCAAGAACTCTCGTTTTGTTGCCTTTGTCGTGATCTAGGTCTTGAACATCAGTATTCGACCCCTTTTGTGCCCCCTCAAAATCGAGTTGTGGAAAGGAAAAATTGGACTCTTTGTGAGATGGCTAGGACGATGCTCGATGAGCATAGGACTCCTAGTAGGTATTGGGCTGAGGCGGTCAATACGGCTTGCCATGTCTCTAACAGGATTTTATTGCGAGCCTTCAAGAGGAAGACCTGTTATGAGCTTATGCATGGTCGGGCACCCAAGGTGAGTCATTTCCGAGTTTTTGGATGCAAGTGCTTTATTCTTAAGAAGGGAAAACTCGACAAGTTTGAGGCTAGGTCTAGTGATGGAATTTTCTTTGGATATGCTAATCATTCTAGAGCCTATAGGGTGCTTAACCTTGAGACTAACAAAATCATGGAGACTTGCGAGGTAACCTTCGACGAGACAATGTCGTGCACCTCTCATGGCTTTGAATGTGCAGGTGATGAAGAGATGGCTGAGGACCTCTTTGAAGAGGAGAAGGATGAAGCTGGAGATGATGATGGAGAGAACCATGCGCCTGAAGCTGAGTGTGTACCCACTACTTCCCCTACGACCACTACGGAGGGTGGACCGTCTACATCATGGACAACGACGGTGCGACAAGAGGACCAGGCGAGAGAAGCTGAAGTTGAGTGGGAGGTAGTCTCGAGGCGTGAGGCTCCCTGGAGGATTAAAGAAGTGCATCCCCTATCGAAGATCATTGGGGACATCGACGAACGTACTACGCGGTCAAGGTCCAGAAATTCCTCTCATTTCTCTCATGCTGCATTTGTTGCCTCCTTTGAGCCCAAGGACATTGGACTCGCTTTATCTGATGCAAACTGGGATAATTCTATGCATGAGGAGTTGGAAAACTTTGAGAGGAACCAGGTGTGGGATTAGTTGAACCACTTCCAAATTGCCATCCTATGGGAACCAAATGGGTTTGGAAGAACAAAGAGGGTGAAAATGGGATGGTTGTGAGGAACAAGTCCAGACTTGTTGCTTAGGGATATAGTCAAAAGGAGGGGATTGACTATGAGGAGACCTTTGCTCCTGTGGCCCGTCTTGAGGCAATTCGAATCCTTCTAGCCTTTGCCGTAGCTAAAGGGTTCAAGTTGTTTCAAATGGATGTGAAGAGTGCTTTTTTGAATGGGGTCATAGAGGAGGAGGTGTATGTGAAGCAGCCACCAGGGTTCGAGAGTGAGAAGTATCCACACAGGGTGTACAGGTTGAAAAGGGCTCTGTATGGGTTGAAACAGGTGCCCCGGGCTTGGTATGGGAGATTGAGAGGTTTTCTGTTGAGCAGAGGGTTCGTGATGGGTACCGTGGATAGGACCTTGTTTCTCCTCAAGCATGGGAATGACTTGTTGATTGTGCAGATATACGTGGATGATATTGTCTTTGGTGGCTCGTCTTATAACCTTGTTGCCAAGCTTGCAGATGAGATGAGCAGGGAATTCGAGATGAGCATGATGGGCGAGTTGCAGTACTTTCTCGGGTTGCAGATCAAGCAAGTGAAGGATGGAACATTTGTACATCAGACCAAGTACACGAAAGACATCCTGAGGAAGTCCCAGATGCAAGATGTAAAGCGTATGTCAGCACCCATGGCGAGTACGGCTACTTTGGACGCGGACGAGGACGGAGAACCAGTGGACCAGTGGGAGTACCAGATCATGATCGGCTCCCTCTTCTACCTGACGGCGACGAGGCCAGACATACAATTCAGTGTGTGTCTGTGCGCTCGTTTTCAGGCTTCGCCGAGGACATCACATCGACAGACCGTCAAGAGGATCTTCAGGTACCTACAGTCTGCCCCTGGTCTTGGCCTTCGGTATTATTCCTCCTCGACTATTTCACTTCATGGTTTTTCTGATGCGGATTTTGCTGGTTGTCGAGTTGAGAGGAAGTCTACTTTTGGTACTTGCCAGTTTCTTGGGTCCTCGTTGGTTTCGTGGTCTTCCCGCAAGCAGTCCAGTGTAGCTCAGTCTACCACCAAGGCGGAGTATGTTGCAGCCACGAGTTGTTGTTCCCAGCTGTTGTGGATCTCATACACTTTGAGAGACTTTGGTGAGGAATGCACCCATATCCCACTTCTTTGTGATAGCACCAGTGCCATAAGCGTAGGGAAAAACCCAGTGCTTCATTCCAGAACCAAACACATAGAAGTGAGGTACCATTTCTTGAGAGACAATGTGGAGAAAGGGACCATTGTGTTGACTCATGTCCCTACCCAAGATCAGCTTGCAGACATCTTTACAAAGCCTCTCGACTAAGCTACATTTGTGCGCTTGTGGGGGGAACTTGGGGTTTGTTGCCCTTTCTAGTTGATTCTTAGGGGTTTTACTTTTGTACCATATGTATCATACCATGTTTTCCTTTGATGTATATACATGCTTTGCTTGATGTACAAACCATGGTAGGATAGCCATCTTGTTATATATCATGTTGCATTTGTATCATATTGCATTTTAGGATGATGAGCTTCTTTTATATGCCTTATTTGAGTCTCTTTGGCTACTTGTGAGATATTGGTCATATGTGTGGAGAAATGGCTATGTGAGGCTGTGCTTTTGGAATATTTGAGATATATATGTTGTGAGATAGCCCTTTTCGAATCAAACGCTAATCTTGACTAAATTTGATGAAATGTGCTCCACTCATGTGTAGTAGTGTATCCATGTCACGTTTTGGTTTAAATGTGCTTTCATGTTTAGATTGTGCCTGGATGTTTCTTTCTTGCATTTGGGCCAAAGGCTGATATCATTGTGAATGTTTAGCCTATGTTGCATTCATGGAGGAGCATAAAGTTGTTTTTGCCGCAAAGGCACTTCATGTACCATGAAATGAATAAATCTTGCAAAGAAGTGTGTCTGGTTGAAAAAATGCTCCATCCATCATGTTTAAGCTTAAAATGTCTTATTTTTCACACATGGGTGCAAAACATGTTGCATGATGTTCACCAGTGGAGAAGTCTCCCCGAAGTGGACACATGGCTCATGAGCTTTAACATGACATGCTTTGCTTTATGGGTGTTTGCAATGATCTTTTGTTGAGAATTTGATATTCTTGTATGATCTCTGGATGATATGCATGTTTTTGGCTAGAATATGACATGGATATGCCTTTAAATTTGAAGTGAGCCATCTTTTGATAAAACTACTCAAATCTAAAACTTTGCTTTCTCACATGCCTATATTTCCATATATTACTTGTGGCAATGCTTTGACTATGTTATGATCCATATGTGTGCTCTTTGTCTCATTTCTAGCCTTTGACACTAGATTTGGCCTATTTGAGAAGCTCATGTAGATGTTTATATGCTTTGTCTTACATTTCTGCATTTTCACCTTGATTCATAAATTGTCAACAAGGGGGAGAAGAGGTGAGCTTAATGCAAATCCAGATAAATGCATCTAAAATTTGGAAGTTTGCATCCACATGTTCAGGGGGAGCTTGCATTTGTTCAGGGCGAGCTTTCTTGCTGTTTTTAGTGTGGAGTTTGTGCTTTGCTCGGCTTGTGACCTTTCTTTGCCTTTCTTTGGTTTTGGTCATGAGTTGAGTTTCTTTGTTTTGCTTTCTTCTTACTTTCTTTCTCTGAATTCCATTTCGCGTTGTGTGTTGTCAGTGCACTCATCAAGGGGGAGATTGAGGACCAAGAGCGTCCCGGTGGTCGATGGATGACCGCTCCTCAGTGATGAGTGATTGACAACGAGTGTTGTACTGACTCTTGGCTCAGTGCGCAGGTGTAGGCTGCGGCCTAGTTCGTGTTGTTGCAGGTGAAGAACGGGCGCGAAAGGTCTTCAGCCTTGAGGGGCCTCCGGGAGATGGAGAGACAAGTAGGCTCGGTTCGAGGGACCCGGTGGATGGCGGGACTAGTTGCGGGCCACATGGTGGCGAGACGAGCAAGACGGAGTCATGGACAATCGAGCCGGTGCACGGTGGCGGTCGAGTCAAGAGGCTTGGCGGGAGGCCGGGCCGAGCACGCGGGGTTTGGTGGTTTGCCCACAAAATCATCGAAGGACGGTTTCTTGGTTTGGGCCTCAAAACCAAGTCCGAAGGCCCAACACGACGGAGACGGGATCCGGGCGTGTCGAGAAGCTTCGAAGCAGAGGACACGCGGCGGGATCGCATGGCTTGCGTCAGGAGGACGCGGGGTGCGGCGAAGGCGTGGCCGTCCGATGGCAAGACCCACAAACATTACATAAATGCCCCTACGTGGGTTGTATCACCAATAGTTGAGTTAGGGGTAGTCGAGTCATTTCCCACACCGGCAGGACCCGATATATAAGCCATGAGTGTGTGTGGATGGCTCTCTCTCTCCGCGACTTAGGGTTTCGTTTCCCCCTTCCTCTTTCTCTTTTTCCTACACTATTTTCTTCTCCATCTTCTCTAGGCTAGCATGAGAGCTTCATGAGAGATTTGTTCAGATCGATGGATGCTAGGGCGGCATGCTAGACCTTGTGAATCTTTCCTGGTTTGTATAGAAGATTTGGCGTTGTGGTTCCCGTGGTGATTTTCGGAGTAATTTTTGTGCTATTTTCGTGCTCATCTTGATTCTCGTTTTCTAGACGGCTTTGGCTCAGATTTGTTTGGGGCATTCATCCATGAGTGCCTTGTGCCTCTTTTCCCAGTGATCTCTTGCCCCCAAACTCCTCAAATCATCCTAGATTCGTGATTCTTTGGATGAACTCGTGTGTAGAACTTGAGCTCATGTGATCCGCGATTCCCGGTGTTTTGGTGGGTTTGGAGACAAAATTTTTTGGGGTATAATCTCACCTAGGGGTGCTTAACATCTCCTCCAAATTTCGTCTCAAGACTCCAAGTGGTTTGGGAGATCCGTCGATCGAAAGTTTGGTGCTGTTTCGCGGGCTGATTTTTAGGGGGGCGGTACTACCGACACTGTGCAGGTAGTACCGATGACCTGATTTTCAGCTGCCAGAGAGTCCTTATCGGTAGTACCGACACAAGGTCAGTAGTACCGATAGTCGGAAGTACCGACCTAGTGCCGGTAGTACCGATAACCTGGTTTTTAGGTGCCAATAAGCCCATATCGGTAGTACCGACCTAGGGCCGGTAGTACCGACAATTTCTACTGCAGTTTGCCTCGCGCTAGCTTTTTCTCTCGGTTCGTTTGACGCTTGCTTCCGCTTTGTTCTTAGGTTTGATCTAACTTGTTCCTTGGGTCAGTAGGTCCGTTGTGACTACGTGATCTTGGCAAGTTTGTGCGAGATTCTTCGGAAGTGATTTGGGGGCATAGGCCAAGTTCTTGAGAAGATTTTTTATCGGCTCCCATTCACTCCCCCCCTCTCTGGTCGTCTAATCGGTCCTTCAGTCGCAAGTTTCGATCCTAGGCACATCTAGATCTTGTATCGTCCACCTTGTTTTCCTTGTTCGAGGTCAACCTTAAAAATCAAATATGTGTTAAAGAACTTTTGTAGTAACCGGGAAACATGGGAAAGATTTGAGGGTTCTAGATTTTAGTTATGAATTTTTATTCACAGCTGCCAGAACTTCACCATTTCACATGTCGTTCTCTTTGAGACCTGACATGTGTTACATTTTTGTACAGATGGCTTTCCCCGTGTTTCACGAGTTCGACGCTGACGGTAGGATCCGTACCAACGGGTTGCACTGGGAGGGTTTTCCACGCCTCGCGTGGGAAGCAATCAGCGCCGCAGGCTACCTCACACCACAGACTTATGAGGTGTCTGAGTTCGAGCGCTATGGCGTTCCCCATTGCAGAGTGATTGTCACTGTTCTACCGCACCCGGACCACGCCGACTGGTTCGACTTGAGTTTTATCTACTGGGGATTTATCACCCACGAGGCTGTTGAGTCAGCAGCCCTCAGAGTGCTGACGGACTTCTGTGACCACAACCCCACTGTGGTAGCTCTTTCTCCGTTTGGGTTGTTTCCTGTTGTGAGTCCTCATGACCCGGCATGGTTGGACCGTATGGATCACCTACGGGAGCTGTTGTCACTAGCAGAGCCACTGGATGTCACTCAAACGTTGACTCGCTGTCTTAACGTGGTTTTCACACTTCAGGGGCTGCGCTATAATACCGTAGCGGTTATTAGGCAGTGCTTGGAGGCATCTAGGCGTGATTGGCAGCAGCTATCAGCAGCACATCAGCAGCTGAACTTTACACTAACGCAGATGCAGCAGGAGAATGACGAGTCGCGTGCACCGGAGATTCCAGTTAGAGCTAGAGAGAGGCGACCGCCTGCAGAGGATTGTAGATCTGGAGGCGGAGAATCACACCTTGGAGGAGAATGCTGATGCGTATGAGATTGAGAGGTTGACGCTACTTCAGAACATTGCTGATATGCAGTAGCAGGTGGAGGAGGCCGAGGTACACGTGGCAGCCTTGCAGGCTATAGTTGCCTTACAGCCACTGCCCCCAGTACAGGCACACCCGGAGGAGCAGCAGGATCTGTTTGGTCCGGATTCGACGAGCCAGGCAGGACCACCACTGCCGACTCCCCCAGCTTCGCCTACGGACAGTGGTGCTTTAGTGGGCAACTAGGTTGCCGGCAGTAAGAATAAGAAGGATGTCGATCCTATGGTGTTATCTTCGAGATGTTGGAGTAGTTAACTTTCAGCACATCTTCGTGCTGAGTAACTGCTTGTAGCTTGTCGTATTGTGTTGTTTTTCAATTCAAGCTTTGTAATGTCCTTGGACCATGTTCCAACATGTTGTAATAATGAATGCTTAGGCATGTGTGTTTTAATTGAAAATTCGCTTGTTCACCCAGAAGTTGAAGTTTTGTTGCGTTTGATTGCTGAATTTAAGAATAAATCATCGCAATGACCACATTGGTCCAATCTTGCAATTCACAAAAGCATTTGTAAACCCAAGCATTCTAGGGGCATCACTCGTTGCCCAGCGATTAAGTACTCGTTCGTATACTGTCAGTGCGGAATGTAGTCCCGACACTAACTAGTAGTAAGCGCCAAGGTCTATCCCTCAATGGTCGGTGCTAAGCAACTAACGACACTTGGTTTATCCTGGTTCCGACTGGGGCCGTACGTCCAGCAGAGGTGTGCTCGAGGCACTGTATTGCTTTGCACCGGGGTGCCTGTAGTGGGGCGGCTACAAGCAAGGCGGGAGAGGAGGCGCGGCCTCCAAGTCCCTGGTGGGGTGATCGAAGCGAGTTCTGATGTTGTGGGAGAATTGGGGAGCGTGTGTGTTGTTTGATGTTCGATATCCGATGTGCCCTGCGGCGAGGGGGTTCACCTTCCTTTTATAGTCCAAGGAGAGGGTGAGTTACAGGCATGCCGCACTATTTAGCTACACGGGGAAGTATGGCGTGCGGCGCCGCGGAGTTGGCGGCCGTCCTGGCGGTCCTTGCCATAGTCTCGTCGTCATGGCGTGTCCTGTGCCCGAACAGTGGTGGCTTCGAGGGTAAGGGCGTAGTGGTTCGCCGTGGCGTCGTCAGACGGGCTCGAGGAAGCCGTTGACGGTGATCCGTACGGGATACAGTGGCAGGCGTGGCGGCGTCCCGTCCCCGCGTGCCTGACAGCGCCGGAGTAGTTGTAGCAGTGCCCGGCGTGGTGCTGCAGGCACGGGGGCGGCCGCACAGGACCAACAGTGGCGGGGATGGCGTCCCGTCGGCCTAACGTTATGGTTTGACCTTGCAGATTCACGAGAAAGCGGTTCGACGGTGTGCCCGGCCCCCCTTTGAGGGCGCGACGCGTTAGCCATACGGGAGTGGGCGACGCAGTGCCACGGGGCTGACACTGGCCATGTCGCACAGTCCCCCACAGTGGCGGGGATGGGTTCCCCCCTAGGGAGTTGGCACAACAGCGCCGGGGCGTCATTCCCAGGCGCATGATGGCGCGCCTCTGCTGTGTCAGAGCATTAAATGCCCGTACCCGCGTGCGGTAGCGGGTGTGCTCGTGAGGGGGCCTCGAGCGAGGTGGAGATGAACCCTCAAGCGAGGCGAAACTCCCTCAAGGGAGGCGTGAACCCTCGAGCGAGGTGGAGCCCGCTCGAGAAAACGTGAACCCTCGAGCGAGGCGGAGCCCGCTCGAGGGAGGCGTGAGCCCTCGAGCGAGGCGGAACCTGCTCGAGGGAGCCTTTGACTAGGCCCCTCCGGTGGGACGTGGGGGCCACCGCGGTGTGGGCCATGCCTTGTGTGTACGCTTAAGTGAGAGGTGTTTCGTTTTGGTTTTTTGCAGGTTTTAAGCAGGATTCCCCTGGTTGTTTTAGGGGACCCTCAGGGCTGTCCCCGACAGTAGCCCCCGAGCATCTTCGGGCATGCCGGCCGGGCTCCCGCAGATGCTGGAGCCTACTGATAGGACATCCTTCCCCACTGGTTGCTAACGCTTTCCGTGGGGCCGCGTCAGCAGACCCGCGGGTCTAGCCCCCCGAAGCCTGCGCAGAGCGTGAGTGCTCTGCGGGGGGTTTTACTGCGGAATATAGTCAGCGAGCGTGGTACATATTCCAACCGGCGTCGGTAATGTTCCAGCCGGCTTCGGTGATGCATGTGCAACCGGCACTATCCGCGGCCGGTGCAACCCAAGGGGTGTAGCCGTGCATCGAGCCCCCGAGCCTGGGCCCATTCAAGGCGATCGGGGCGAGCTCTTCGTCTTATTTTAAACGCGCCCTCGCCGTCCCTCCGCAGGACGGAGGGTGAGGTTTCCGCAACCCCCATCGATCGGGTCGCGGATTGCGGATTCCTCATCGAGCTATTAGCGGGTGGTTCAAGTGGACGCCCATGCCCCGTTCGATAATGGTAGGCTGCGCGGTCCTGAGACTCGTCCATTAAAGTGCGTGCGTGGGTTTGCTAGGTGGGGCTCGGTCCCATTCGCTAGGGATCGAGGGTGCAAAAGCTCTCCCTCGGTGGGATCCCCCTGGCTAGCTGCCCTCGCTGGCTCTTGAACACGACATGTGGGGCACCCTTGAGCCGGTAGGCTCAAAGAAAGGCTCGAATGTGTGTGCCCTCGTCGTCCCTGACTCTGGTGATATGGGGCGCCTGTTCGATCCCGTCGAGGGTCAGGCTTCGAACCTCTGATCAGTAGGGCCGTGCGGGGTACAGCCAAGTGCCCCCGTCTTTCGCATTTGTAGGTTTCGAGGGTCTCTGGCCATGCCAGTTCTCGAGCCGCTAATCAGTAGTCTCTGTGAATCGAGGGCACATGTGGCGCCCGCTTGTTTCAAACGGGCTTCGAGGCCACTGGTCGATGTTCGCACCCTTCGAGGGTCATATTTATTTGAGCCAGGGGCTCGGGCCGCTCGAGGGTCTTCCTTACTCGGTAAGGGACATGGCCATTTAATGCCCGCAGTTGCGGCTGTAGTCTCGTCTTTGCGGGCGCGCCCCCCTCGCGCGCGCGGCGCGCGCGTAGTGGGCGGAGTGGGCAGGCGGACGTGACCGCCTGCCACGGCCCTCCGGTTACCGCTTTGTGATGATGGCGTGCGTGCGATTGCGTGGCCGCCGCGGTCGTGTTGGGCCCCGTTCATCAGCGAGGGAATATTTCACCTGCAGTTAATGCGCGCGGGGCGTACGCTCCGGAGAGCGCGCCTAGCGGCCTATAAATCCGATGGGAGGGGAAGGGGCGGCTTTTACCTTTGCGCTTAGCATTCGCCGTTCTTGCTTCTTGCGCTCTAGCCCCCGAGCCACTCTTGCCATTGCGCCTCTACTCTCAAAGCTCTCCTTGCTTCTTGTTCTCCGCTTCCGCCCCCCCCCTCGCATGGCTCCCCAGCAGCCTCTCGTCATCATCGACCCGTTGGCGTGGGAGCGCTCGACGGCGACGCAGCTGGCCTTGGGTCAGTTGGTGACCGGCGGCCAGCTAGCTGCGAACGAGGACGGACAACCGGCCGAGTGGATCGTGCAGTCGGAGAGGGAGCGAGTGCCCAATCCTCCGTACAGCTACGTCGTTAGCTTCATCCGCTTTCACGAGCGCGGCTTCACAGGGCCGGCGAGCCGCTTCATGCGGGCCGTCTGCTACCACTACAGCGTGGAGCTTCACAACTTCGCACCGAACGCGATTTCGCAGGCGGCCACATTCGTTGGCGTCTGCGAGGGCTTCCTGGGGATCCCGGTGAATTGGGATCGCTGGGTTCATCTCTTCCGCGCGGAGCTTCACACGCTGCCGACGTCGGAGCCGAGGACCCGCCGCGCGACGCGCGCCGGCGGCATGTCGCTCTCCGTGCGGACCCAGCGCAAGGATGATTACATCCCCAGCACGATGACGACCAACAACGCGGACTGGGAGCGAGGATGGTTCTACCTCCGCAACACCGAGCCCGGCCTTCCCCCTTACACCTTCAAGGTGCTCCGGGAGAGGCCCCCTTCCTGGTACCACGGGGTGTCCCCGCCCCGGCACTGTGCGCGGGCGGATTCGCTCGTGGCCGCGCTGAAGGAGCTGGCGGGCCGCGGGCAGACTGCGGGAGTTGTTCTCGCCAACCTCCACAACTGGCGGGTCGTCCCCTTTATGGAGAGGCCGCTCCGCATCTACGAAATGACCGAGACCGCGGACCCCGTCACGTTGGCGAAATCGCGGTGCTGCTGACCCCCTTCTCGCTGGCGTTTGCAGCCACCCGGGCGCGGCGTGCCATCGACCCCAAGTCAGGGCGCTGCGACGACAAGGCCCTGTAGGAGCTTGAGATGCTCCCCACCGGCCCACTGGTGGGCGGAGTTCTTGATTTCATTTCCAATTTTGCCAGTTTTCCGAGTTGTTGACGCATTTTAATGCTTTGCCTGTAGATGGTGAGGGTGAGCACCGCAAAGTCCGAGCCGCCCACCCCCCGCTCCCGCTCACTCGCGCGCGGGGCGCAGCAGCGAGACCGGGAGCGGGTGGCTCGCAGGAGGGAGCGTGTGACGCGACACAGGGAGCGTCGCGAGCGGAGGAGCGAGGAGTTCCGGCTACGCGAGCAGCAGGGGCTCTCCTCGCCGGGAACCGAGGAGTACTCGTCATCGGACGAGGAAGAGGAGGAAGAGGGGGAAGAGGTTAGGGAGCAGGTCCTCCCCGATAGGTGGGAGCCTGCACCCCCGTCACCGGAGCCGGCTCCGGTGGCAAGAGTAGCATCGCCTGGGGCGGGCGCGGAGGCGCCTGCCACCAGGCAGTCGACGACGGAGGCGGCGCGGGTCGCGGAGGCGCCGGCGCGCGCCTCGGTGGCGTCGCGCGCGCGACGGAGGTGCCCGCACGCGGGGGCGGGGCCCGCGCGCGGTGGGAGATGGCCGGAGGTGCGGCGCCGGCCGCGCCCGCAACGTCGGCGGAGGCCTCGAGGAAGAGGAAGCGCGCCTTCTCCTCCTTGAGGTAAGGAATTGTCCTTCGAGGGGTTGCGTGCCCGATAGGTGGGAATTTGACAGTTCGTTTTCGTGTCCGCAGGGCGGCGTCAACCGTGCCCCCTCGCACCGGCCAAGGTGCTGAGGGCGGATGCGTCCATCCCAACCCGGCGGCGTTCTTCAAGGGCGCGCGGGGGCGGGGCGGCGCGGCGGCAACGGCGAGCGAGAGCTCGCAAGGCGCGGGCCGAGGCCTCGAGGCCATAGCGGGTGGTCTCGCCCGCCGAGCCCCGGCCGGCGGTCGGCCGAGGAGCGGAGGGTGCCGGTCGTGGTGGAGGCGCAACGACGACGGCCGCGGCGAGGTGCGGCCGGGGGCGGAGGCACACGGCGGGCGGCGCTCGTTGTGGTGGCATTGGCGGCGGCGCTTGTTGTGGAGAGTCGTCCGGCGCCCGCGGCCGCCGGGACGCGGCCCGGGAGGTGGCTACCGCGGTGCCTCGGCGGGGAGTCCGCGGCCACGGAGGCGCGGCCGTAAGTGGTCGTGGGCGCGCGGCCGAGCCCGCCCTCGGCGGCGGCGCTCCCCGGTGCGATGGCGGTGGAAATCCCGTACGACAACGTCCCGCCACCCGGTGGGGACCGGTGGGTGAACCCGCCCATGCCGCCCCCCCGAGCCCCCGACGGGGGCGCTCGTGAGACGGTGGGACGGCCACATGGTGGCCGGGGGCTGAGGGCACGACGCCGAGGCTTCTTCTTCCCGCGCCGGCCCCTCCGCTTCGGGAGAGGGGCGCGTTGACGAGTCGCCCGCCTTCGCCGACACCCAGGAGGAGCAGCAGCTGTGGGCGGAGCTCCGCGATCACGGCGCCTCGCTCAATCGGGTGTTGAACGAGGTGCTGCGAATCCACGGCGGCCCGGCGTGGCGCGTTTTCCAGGTGAGGCATTGTTGCCTTTTTTCTTCGATTTCGTCGTTTTCGTGCTCGTTCCTCGCGGCGTGATGCTTACTGGTTTTGGTCTGTTGGCGGCAGGAGCTCGAGCACCGCGCCCGCGACAAGTATAGTGCTTTTGACCAGATGGGTGCTGAGCTCCGCCAGCTCAAGGAGCAGCGTGACGCCTTCGACGCGCTCGCGGAGGCCTTGAGGACCCAAGATGGCCGGCTGTCGTACCGGGCGGAGGCCCTGCGCGACCAGCTCTTGGAGCACGAGGGGCAGGCCGCGGCGCGTCCCCCGCCCTTGAGCGGATTTGCACAGCCCTCATCGATCGGGATGAGGCGCTGCAGCAGGCGCGGGGGCATATGGAGAAGGTGCGCACCGCGGCGTCGGACTGGGAGGCGGAGGTGGGGACCGTCCGGTCCGAGAACCAGGAGCTCCGCACGTGGCTCCAGGAGGCGCGGGCCCCGGCGAGGCGGCCGAGGAGAGGGTGCGGACAGCCGAGCAGAAGGCCAATGAGGCCGACGAGTTGAAGGCCGCCCTTGACGCCAAGGTCGCTGCGCTCGCCATCGAGGAGGAACAGCTCCGGCAGGAGTGTGTCACCCGCCAAAAGACCGAGGGCCAGCTCCAGCAGGAGCGGACCGCTCTTACTGATGCCCGGTCGGCGCTCGAGCGGGAGCGCACCGCTCGCGAGATGGCGCAGAAGTCGTTGGCGGAGCGGGACGCCGACGTCTCAAGGCTCGACGGGGAGCTGATAGCCCTTAGCATCGCGAACGCGGATCAGGAGCAGTCCCTCAAGGAGCAGGGTGCTACCGTCGTCAGCCTGCAGCATGCGGTCGAGGCTGAGCGCCGCGCTCTCGAGGTGGAGAAGAAGCAGGTTGAAGGTAAGTCGTCGTTTCGTTTTTTTGCTGATCTTTCCTTCGAGGGTTCGTTCCCCTTCTGATTTCTCTCGCTGGTGACGTTCAGGCCTGCGCACCGCGCTGGGGCACGCTACCAACCGGGCCGAGACGCTGCAGGCCGCCTACAACTCCTCCGAGCGGGAGCTGGTGGAGCTGCGTGCTGCAGCCCTCGAGACCTGCCAGGCCGTCGAAGAGGGCGAGGCGCAAGCTGGGAGCTCGTTGGCCAGCCGCCTGCGCGCCCTCGGCGGGCACGTCTCTGGGCGCATGCGTCGCGCTCTGCACCTTGGCGTCCAGAAGGCCCTCGGCGTGGTGCAGTCCCACTACGAGGTAAACTTCGAGGCCGTGGCGGAAGGCTATGTCGTCCCGGAGGGTGTCGAGGATGAAGCGGCAATGGAGCACGTGGATGCGCTAGCCGCTGATGCCGCCGAGGCGCTCACCGAGGCCTTCGAGGAGTTCCTGTTTCCGGACGCCGCTGACGCTGATGCTCCTCAAGCCTGAAGATCGCTGGGCGCCAGGCCCTTTTTTATTTGAATGTTAGTATATGGGCCACGTGGCCATGTAAATAAGCAAACATTTTTTTTCAAACACTTGTGGAAGTGAATGGTGTTTGTTATTTTATTGCGATGTTTTGTTTCTTCCTTTGCCTAAGTAAATTCGAGTTTGGGGAGTTCGATTTTCGCGAGCAACCTGCTGGGCCGGAGGCAAGAGAGAAGGGTCGTATCCTCATGGAGGCGTAGGCTATCTCTGGCTCGCGCGTCCTTTCCGCTAGGCCATCCGCGCCCTGTATGAATTTTGCTTGAGGCTAAGGTCGAGCCATACTTAGCGCGCGTGGGTTTTTGCGAAAAAATGGGACCATTTTTTGGGGGGATGCCCCCCGTAGTAGCCCCCGAGGGTGACTTGGGTTTCAGGGAAAGCCGAGTTGCCCTTTTTATTGAACTGCCGCTATTTACATTTTCGTTGCCAACTGGGGTGTTGGGCACGTAATTTACAACAAAAGACTTGGAAATCCTAGCTAGGGGTAGAAGCGACGTAGCTGCTGGATGTTCCAAGCGTTGGTGAGTTCTTCGCTGTCCTCGTTGGATAGCTTGTACGTGCCGGGCTTGAGCACCTTCACCACGACGTAGGGTCCCTCCCACAGAGGTGATAGCTTGTGGCGTCCTCGGTTGTCTTGGCACAACTTTAGGACCAAATCCCCTTCGCTGAAGTCCCGCCGGCGCACCTTCCGAGCCTGGTAGCGCCTTAGGGACTGCTGGTATCTCGTGGAGTGCATCAGGGCCACGAGGCGTGCTTCGTCCAGCTGGTCCAGTGAGTCCTCGCGGCCTCGCTGGTTGGTGTCTTCGTCATAGCCCCGCACTCTGGGTGACCCATATTCTAAATCCGTGGGGAGGACGGCCTCCGCGCCATGGATTAGAAAGAACAGGGTGAACCAGGTGGCTCTTCTTGGGGTGGTCCTGAGGCTCCACACGACCGCAGGTAGTTCCTAGAGTCATTTTCGACCAGACTTGTTCAGCTGGTCGAAAATTCTGGGCTTGAGGCCTTGTAGAATCATGCCGTTGGCACGCTCTACTTGGTTGTTGGTCTGTGGGTGCGCCACAACCGCCCAGTCCACACGGATGTGGAACTTGTCGCAGAACTCTAGGAATTTCCTGCATGTGAATTGGGACCCGTGTCGGTGATGATGGAGTTCGGCACTCCAAACCGATAAATGATGTCGGTGAAGAACGTCACCGCTTGCTCCGCCCTGAGGTTTGTAATGGGGCGCACCTCCACCCACTTGGAGAATTTGTCGATCGCGACCAATAGGTGGGTGAAGCCCCCGAGCGCCTTTCGCAAGGGCCCGACGATGTCCAGCCCCCACACGGCGAAAGGCCACGTGATGGGGATGGTCTGCAGGACGTGCGCAGGGAGATTGGTTTTGCGGGCGTAGAACTGACACCCTTCGCAGGTGCGTACGATCTCGCTGGCGTCGGCGACCGCGGTGGGCCAGTAAAAGCCCTGGCGGAACGCGTTGCCTACGAGGGTGCGGGGCGCGGCATGGTGGCCGCAGATACCCGCGTGTATGTCCCGGAGGAGCTCACGCCCTCGAGGATGGGCACGCATCACTGCAGGATGCCGGAGGCGGCACGCTTGTACAGCTCGCCCTCGACGAGGGCAAAGGATTTGGCCATTCTGGCGATGCGGCTGGCCTCGGACCGGTCCGAGGGGAGTTCCCCTCGGTCCATCCAGGCGATGTATTTGCCGCGCCAATTCGCCCCGCTGGGAGCTGGCTCGACCTCCATGACTTCGGCCTCGCTGGCACCGTACCCCTTGAGGAGGGAGAGCACATACGCCTCGTTCGAGGGGTCCTCGTCCATGGGCTCTGCGCCCGCTGGATTCGAGGGAGCCCCCGAGGGTTCCGTGTGGTTCGAGGGGTGCAGCTCGATGGTGACGGACGGTTGGGCGATATCCCGGGTGAAGACGTTCGGGGGGACAGTGATCCGACCCGACGCAATCTTGGTGAGTTCGTCCGCCTCCTCGTTGTACCGGCGGGGTACGTGATTGACCTCGATGCCATAGAACTTGTCTTCTAGAGCCCGCAGGGCCTTACAGTATGCCTCCATCTTGTCGTCAGGGTAGTTCGCGTTCTTCATGACCTGGTCGATCACGAGCTGCGAGTCCCCCTGCACGTCGAGGCGTTTGATGCCTGTTTCGATGGCGATCTTGAGGCCGCAAAGCAGGGACTCGTACTCAGCCATGTTGTTCGACGCGGGGAAGTGAAGGTGCACAACGTACCGCATGTGCTCCCCGAGGGGTGACATGAAGAGCAGGCCCGCGCCCGCCCCTGTCTTCATCACCGAGCCGTCGAAGTACAGAGTCCAGCATTCCGCTTGGATCTGTGGCAGCGGCAATTGCGTGTCCGTCCACTCGGCGACGAAGTCTGCCAAGATTTGGGACTTGATGGCCTTACGCGGGTCGTAGGCGAGAGTCTCGCCCATCAGCTCCACTGACCACTTGGCGATCCAGCCCGCCGCATCCAAATTGCGGATGATCTCTCCTAATGGAAAGGGGGAGACCACCGTGACAGGATGGGCCTCGAAGTATTGGTGAAGCTTGTGCCGTGCGAGGACCACTGCATAGAGCAGCTTCTGAACTTGGGGGTAGCGCGTCTAGGTGTCGGACAAGACTTCGCTGATGTAGTACACCGGCCGCTGAACCGGCAAAGTGTGTCCTTCCTCCGTGCGCTCCACAACGATCACGACGCTGACCACCTGGGTAGTCGTAGCCACGTAGAGGTACATAGGTTCGCAGTCTTGCGGCAGTGTGAGGATTGGGGCGTGGGTCAGGGACGTCTTCAGCTTGTCAAGCGCCTCCTGGGCCTCGACGCTCCAGGAGAAGCGCTCGTGCTTCTTGAGGACACGGTAGAGGGGCAAGCCTTTCTCGTCGAGCCGCGAGATGAAGCGACTCAAGGTGGCGAGGCACCCCAGCACCCTTTGCACCCCTTTGAGGTCCTGAATCGGACCCATTCGCTCAAGGGCTGCAACCTTTTCGGGGTTGGCCTCGATGCCCGAGGACCATGTGTGGTTCGAGGACCGGTGGATGGTCGCTTCCTCGTGTGATGAGTGATTGACAACGTTGTGTGGACCGATTCTTGGCTAAGTATTGCGGGTGCGAGGTTGCGGCTTGACTCGTGTTGGTGCGGGTGAAGAACAAGCGCGAAAGGTCGTCGCGGTGAGGCCTCCGGGTGTGGAGAAGACAAGTAGGCTTCGTTCGAGGGACCGGTGGCCGGCGGGGGTCAAGTGCGGGCCGCATGGTGGCATGAACAGCAAGATGAAGTCGGGGACGGTTTCTTGGTAGAGCCTCAAAACCAAGGTCGAGCCGGGACTACGTGGGAGCCGAGTCATGAGTGGAGATTGGCGGAGGCTACACCGAGTTCGCGGGGTTTGCAGTGGTTCACCGTAAAACCACCTGGGTTACTCGGTTGAGCCACAAAACCGAGGCCGAAGACTCGACGAGGGAGGTGCGGCCACCCGGGCCGGTTCAACCGCCCGGGAGGGGCGGTCGGACCGCCCGGGGTCGGTCGGTTCCGGGGCCGGTCTAACCGCCCGGGGGCGCGTCGACCGCCCGGCCGCCGGCGCCGAGAAGCTTCGAAGCGGAGGACACGCGTCGGGATCGCAAGGCTTGCGTCGAGGCTACGCGGGGTGCGGTTGCCGGGCATCCGTCCGATGGTGAAGACATCAAGAATTCCAAATCCGCCCTTGAGGGGCATGTATCCCTAGTCATTAGTGAAGGGCATTTTAGACATTCGGTTGCCGCCTATATAACCCAAGAGGTGAGAGGTTGGCAGCCAACTCTTGGAACCCTAGCCCATTTGTTTTTCCATTTTCGTTCTCTATTTTCTCTAGGATTTTAGAAGGCTAGCTTGAGAGCTTCATGTGAGATCTAGAGAGAGGGATGGATGTTTGGGTGGCAAGCTAGACCTTGTACGAACCATTCATGGCATGTATAGAAGGTTTGGCGTTGCTCATCATGGTGGTTTTCTTGTCTCTTTGGTGTTGATCTTCGGAGCTCTTTTTGGCGGTGTTTTGAGAACGATTTCTTGGGGTTTTTGGTGGGTGTCACGTATGAGGATCTTGTGCCTCTTTGGGCGGTGACTTTGCCCTCAAATCCCCTTTGAATCGGACTCGATTTGGTGGTTTTCCGAGTTGGGCGAGTTCTTGACCTAGAGAAGCGATTTCTTCGATTCCTCTTGATTGTGAGCGTTTCGGGTCGATTCCTTTGAGGTAGAGGTTGCCCGGGAGGTAACTCGGCTATCCCCGAAGTTTGGCCGCAATCCGTGGAGTGATTCGGGAGATTGAGCGCGAGGAAGTTGAGGTTTGACCCGCGGGTTCGTGTTCCGGAAGGGGCGGTCTAACCGCCTACGGGGGCGGTCTAACCGCCGGGGGTGTTCCGGGTCAAAGTTTTGTTTCGCCGGATTTTCCTCTCGTGAGTTTGTTCGCCTTGATCGGAGGAGTGTACGGGTGAAATTTGGAGTCGTTCTCGCGCGGTTGCTAGGTGTTCTTGGTTGGAGTTCGTTCTTGGGTACGGGAGGTTAGACCGCCCCGGTGGCCGGTCTAACCGCCCCTAGGCCCTTGGGTGAAGTTTTGGTTTTCGCCAAGATTTTCGGTAGCTAGCATGGCCTTGACCGGAGATCTCTCGTTGGTGAAACCGTGGTGCGTTTTGGTGCTCGGAAGAGGCGTTTCGGAGGATTTCTTGGTTGCCGGGTGGAGGCGGTCTAACCGCCCCCTATACCGGTCTAACCGCCCCCTCCGGTTAGCCGGCTTTCGAGTTGTTTCCGGCTTGTCGGTCTTGCGTGTGTGTTGCGATTCTTTGGTAGAGTTTGTTCCTAGGACCGGTAGCACTCCGGTGGCTACGTGGTTTTGGCAAACGGGAGGTAGAAGTGCGGAGCGTGTGATTTCGGGGGTCCGGCCGAGCTAGTTCGTCTTGTCGGAGTTTCAATCTCCCTCGAGAAGAATTTTTATCGGCTCCCATTCACTCCCCCCTCCTCCGGTCGCCTTATCGGTCCTTCAAGTGGTATCGAGCCGGTTCGGGTCTTTATTGACTCTAACCGGTCTAAGATCCAAGGATGGCGTACCGAGAACGGGGTTCGGGTCCTCCACACTTCGATGGCAAGAACTACCGGATGTGGAGCAAGCGGATGGGTGCGTTCCTCCGCGGAAAGGGTCGGACCTCGTGGGATGTCACGGTGGACACGGGATATGTCCGGCCGATGGATTTCCTTGCTCCGGGGTCGAGGGACGGATTCGACGCCAACAATAAGGCGGTCGACTACTTGTTTCGTGCTTTGTGTCGGCTGAGTTCGATCGGGTGCACACCGAGCACTTGGCTTGTAGGATTTGGGCGGTGTTGAAGGAGGCTCATGTTGGGAACGCCCGAGGTTCGAGGGCACGGTTGTATGCGACCTACGGAGAGAGTACGAGAACTTCACTCATCTCCCCCGGTGAGTCCATCGATGCCTTGTTCCGAGAGGTTCACGGTGGTGGTGAACAACATGAGGGCCAATGTGGACGTGCTCCCGTACGATGATCATGATAGAGCGGTCAAGCTCTTACACTCTTTGGATCGTACGATATGGGGCGGAAAGTTCGAGGCCATAGTCGAGTCGAGAGGGTACGATACTCGACGGTGAACGAGCCGTTCTCGAAGCTCAAGTCGGGTGAGGTGGATAGGGGCATGAGCTTGCCAAGCTCGAGGGGCCGACCGACTCCCATAGTCTTGCCCTTGTTGGTGGTTCCAAAGGAAAGATTAACTCTAACCCATCCACCGGATGTTCTCGTTTTCCTCTTTGATGTCTATGCCGGATGAGGAGTTTGATGACCTTGGAGAGGACGAGCCGGCGCCGTTGACGAGGCGGTTCGAGAGGCCGCACGAGAACCGCGTGAACATGAGGAGGAACACGAGGACTCCTTCCGATGCGGCAAGCGGGACACTTCGTCGCCGACCGCCCGAGAAGGCCGAGAGCAAGGACGGCTACAAGCACAAGCCGAGGAAGAACGACGACAAGTACCGTTCGAGGCGCGACCACAAGAGCAAGCACAAGAACAAGTACAAGGACGAGCGACGATCGAGGAAGAAGGAGGGCCGAGGCAAGGCCCGAGCGATGGTTGGAGCGAGCGACGTCGACTCCGGTTCCGCGTACTCCACCTCGAGCTCGAGCGGCGGCCGACGACGAGGGAGATCGCCGCAAGAACAAGAGGTCGTCCAAGAACACCGAGCGGGGCCGAGCCGCTTCGCGAGAGACGGCTTCGTACCATGGCGCCGAGCTCCGGCAGCAAGAAGAGTACACGGAGCGACTCGGACTGCGAGTCCGACGACGAGGTGCGTGATGAACTTCCCTTCTTGCGCCAGGGAGAATGAGAGGCTTGGTTCTTTGCTTAATAACCGCGATGATATGCTTAGAGAGGCAAAGAAAATGAGGAAAGAGCTTAGGGCTTCACTCGAGGATGCTAGGACTAGAGTGGCCGAGAGCTAGAGACACAGGTGCTTGATAGCAAGCTTGAGATTGATTCGCTTAAGGCTAGCCCCCGTTGTTGCCGATGAAAATGATTGTCTTGATTGCTCCATATTCCTTGCTTGATCTTGCCTTGTTTAAGGAGAAGCATGCCTCCAAGTGTGAGGAACTAGATGTGCTTAGGGTTGAAGTGGGCTGAGCTTAAGTCTAGACCTGCTTTGCTAGGTGCTTGCACTTCTTGCCTGTTTTGCATGCTAAGATTGATGAGTTGCATGCTTACACTAGTTCGCTCGAGGCTAAATTGAAGGAACCCATGCCTACATCTTGCTCTACTTGTGAAATGCATGCATTGAAAAATTTGGAGCTTGCACATTATGTTGATCGTTTGCAGGATGAGAATGATGATTTGAGGAAGTTGATGGGTTGGTTGTCCGGTCATGAGCCTCAGTTGAGGATGATGATCGAGGCCTTTAAGAGGCAAGATGGTGAGGGGCTTGGGGCAAATAAGGTTGGTGAAGGAAGTGGAGAGAATATCCGGAGCCACCAAAAACCTACCACAAAAATGATTTCCCTCCAAAACCCAACCATCTTAGGAACCGACTAGACACAACCCCGGCTCCACCTATATTTCCTACACCCACAAATGATCTCCAAAAGCCCATCAAGTTTGTGAGCACTTCGGGGAAAGTGTTCTTTGGGAAAGTGAAAGAGAAGGCAAGTGAGGAGAAATCGGTGGAGGAGTTGAGTGGAGAGAAACCAAGCGAGCGGCCCCAATCCAAGCCAAAACCTAAGCTTGTGAGGTTCCGTTGTGGCCATTGTGGGAAGGAGGGTCACAAGGATGAGTTTTGCTTCAAGAGGAAGCGGGAAGAGAGGATGGCAAAGGAGTGGGCGAACAAGGATAGGTACAACCCCTCCCATGGTGTACCTAAGCCTCGTATGCCACCGCCCGGGGGTAAGGCCTGTGGTGAGAAGTGTTCGCGCATGGGGAGATGCGGGTTCCCGCGGCCGAGGAGGCTGTTACGGAGGGCGGTCGGGGACCGGCCCGGCTAGGCGGTCGGAGGCCGGCCCGGCCCGAGGGGGCGGTTAGGCCGGCCCGGCTAGGCGGTTTAGCCGCCCCCCCGAATTCGGGGCGGAGTGGTTTTCGAGGTGGTGAGTCGAGAGGTCTCGAGGTCCGGAGGTGGAGTTACGGTGGCCGGTCCGGAAAGACGACGGGTGGTCGGTTTGCTAGGCATTCTCCCCCTCGAGGTCACTACGGGGATGGGAGGAGTCGTAGCTTTGAGAAGGAGAGGAGGGACGTTCCACGGGTTGTCTTCCGTGGTTTTGGTCCTCCTCCGGGCGATGGTTACCGAGGTGGTGTTCGTGGAGGTAGTTTTGGTAGGAGAGATGCTATGGTTGGTGCTAACCCCACTTTCGAGCAAATGGCTCGGCATCGGTTTTCCTCTTTTGGTACTAACCCCGATCTTGAGTCGTTTGTTCGCTCACGTGCTTGTTTTTGAATTTCGGGTGGGAGACTTGAAGAACATTTGGTTGATTGACTCCGGTTGTTCGAGGCATATGACCGGAGACGGGGGGGTGGTTCTCAAGTCTCGTCCGGTGGTGACGAAGAGGTACATCACTTTTGGGGACAATGGGCGTGGGCGTGTGCTTTCGAAGGTGAGATAAAAGTGAGTGACAAGATCACTGCGAGGCGAGTTGCTCTTGTTCAATCGGCGGGATACAATTTGCTTTACGTGTCTCGGTTGTTGGATGAGGGTTTTGAGGTGTTGTTTCGGCCTGGTGGTTCTCGGATTGTGGACTCTCGAGGGGACCTTGTACGTATGGTCGTTCCCGAGGGTCGGGTGTTTCGTGCTGATTTTTCTCGGTCTTCGGGTGTGGAGCGTTGTTTCTTGGCGGGTTCTTCGAGTGAGTTGTGGAGGTGGCATAGGAAGTTGGGTCACTTGAGCTTTGACCTTCGTCTCGCTTGAGTAAACTCAATTTGGTCCGAGGATTGCCACGGTTGAGGCTTGAGAAAGAGTTGGTTTGTGCTCCGTGTAGGCATGCCAAGATGGTGGCCTCTTCTCACCCGCCTCTCACCGATGTGATGACGAGCGTCCATGCGAGGCTGCTCCATATGGACCTTGTTGGCCCGGCTCGTGTGCGATCCGCGGGTGGGAAGTGGTATGTCCTTGTCGTGGTGGACGACTATTCTCGGTATGCGTGGGTGTTCTTTACGGGAGGATAAGGGGGAGACGTTTGGTTTTGTTCGAGATCTAGTCTTGAGGTTGAGGAACGAGAGGCACGGAGATGCCATTCGAGCTATCCGTAGTGATAATGGTTCGGAATTCGGGAACTCTCGTTTTGAAGCCTTTTGTCATGACTTGGGTCTTGAGCACCGCTTTTCGAGTCCGTATACGCCTCCCCGGAATGGTGTTGTGGAAAGGAAGAACGAGGACCTTGTGCGAGATGGCTCGGACGATGCTTGATGAGCATAGGACTCCGAGGAGGTATTGGGGCGAGGCGGTGAACACCGCGTGCTATGTGTCGAACGGGATATACCTCGAGTGCACAAGAAGAAGACATGCTATGAGTTGATGCATGGCCGCACACCCAAGGTGAGTCACTTCCATGTCTTTGGTTGCAAGTGTTTCATTCGAAGAAAGGCGGGAAGTTGGATAAGTTTGAGGCTAGGTCCGTCGATGGTATTTTCTTTGGTTATGCATCTCATTCTAGAGCATATCGTGTGCTCAATCTTGAAACTAACCAAATCGTGGAGACTTGCGAGGTAACCTTCGACGAGACGAGCCACGTAGTCGGCTTGTCTTTGAGTGTGCGGGTGATGATGAGCTTGGCGAGGAGATCTTTCGGGGAGGAGGAGCATGAACATGGTGATGATGAGGATGGTGGTGCGGTGCCCCCGCCGAACATGTACCCACTACTTCGACTACGATGATGGATGGACCCTCTGCTACACCTACGACGACAAATCAAGAACGAGGAGAAGGCGATGTTGAGGGGGGAGGTAGCTTCGAGGCGAGAACCTCCCGGCGAGTTCAAGTGGATCACCCAGCTTCGAGGATCATCGGCGACATGAATGAACGCACTACACGGTCGAGGGTTCGAAACAATTCCCATTTTGCTCATGCTGCATTTGTTGCTTCTTTCGAGCCCAAAGACATTGGACACGCACTATCTGATCACAATTGGGTTAACTCGATGCATGAGGAGTTGGAGAACTTTGAGAGGAATCAGGTGTGGGAGTTGGTTGACCCTCCCCCGGGGTGTAAGCCGATTGGTACTAAGTGGGTGTGGAAAAACAAAGAGGAAGAGAAGGGTGAGATTGTGAGGAACAAGTCGAGACTTGTTGCTCGGGGGTTCGATCGAAGGAGGGGATCGACTACGAGGAGACCTTTGCTCCCGTAGCCCGTTTGGAGGCGATTAGGATCCTTCTAGCCTTTTACGTGGCTAAAGGGTTCAAGTTGCACCAAATGGATGTGAAGAGTGCTTTTCGAATGGAATGTTGGAGGAAGAAGTGTATGTGAGGCGGCCTCGGGGGTTTGAGAGTGAGAAGTACCCCCACCGGGTGTACAAGTTGAGGAAGGCGGCCGTATGGGTTGAAGCGGCGCCTAGAGCTTGGTATGGCGAGGTTGAGGGGGTTCTTGTTTGAGAGAGGTTTTGAGATGGGGAAGGTCGATCGGACCTTGTTTTTGCGAGAGGCGGGGGCGAGAGATATCCCGATTGTGCGGGTGTACGTGGATGATATTGTCTTTGGTGGCTCGTCTAACTCTCTTGTTGCGAGGTTTGCGGATGATATGAGCGAGGGAGTTCGAGATGAGCATGATGGGTGAGTTGCAGTTCTTCCTCGGACTACAAATCAAGCAATCAAAGGAAGGAACATTTGTGCACCAGGCTAAGTACACCAAGGACATTGTGAGGAAGTTCAAGATGGAGGACTCCAAGGCTATGACGACGCCGATGAGTACGACTACGGCTCTTGATGCGGATGAGGAAGGTGAACATGTGGACCAGAAGGAGTACCGGAGCATGATCGGGTCACTCCTCTACTTGACGGCGACGAGGCCGGGACATACGGTTCTCGGTGTGTCCGTGCGCTCGTTTTCAAGCGTCTCCGAGGACTTCGCATCGGCAAGCGGTGAAGAGAATTTTCGAGGTACTTGCGTCACACTCCCGACTTCGGCCTTTGGTACTCCGCGTCCTCTTCTTTGGCGCTTCATGGTTTTTCAGACGCGGATTTTGCCGGGTGTCGGTTGGATAGGAAGTCCACTTCGGGACTTGCCGCTTTTGGGTTCTTCGTTGGTGTCTTGGTCTTCTCGTAAGCAATCGAGTGTTGCTCAATCCACGACCGAAGCCGAGTATGTTGCCGCTGCTAGTTGTTGCTCTCAGCTCCTTTGGATCACCTACACCATGAGTGACTTTGGTGAGGAGTATACCCATGTCCCACTTCAATGTGATAGCACCGGTGCCATAAGCGTTGCTAAGAACCCGAGTGCTTCATTCCAAAACCAAACACATAGAAGTGAGGTATCATTTCCCGAGAGACAACGTAGAGAAAGGGAAGATAGCTTTGATCCATGTACCCACACATGACCAACTAGCCGATATTTTCACCAAACCCCTAGATCAAGCAACTTTCACTCGTTTGCGGGGGGAACTTGGTGTGTGTCGATTTCTTGAGTTGGGTGTGTGGGGGCTTTCATTTGCGGTGGTGTCGAGCCCGTTTTGCCTCCCCTCGAGGAGCCGGTTTGTAGCATATGTATAGCTTTCCTTTGTGCATTTCTTGCATTTGGCATGGCATATGTAACATGATGTATAGGCATCCTTGTATCTTAGATTGCATGCATTTTGTATCATATGCATCGGATAGGAAAAGCTTCTCCTATATGCAATGTTTACCATGGGTTGCTACATATGTTCTTGTGAGCTTGTTTGATATGGTACGGTTAGTTTGGCTTAGCTCTTGATGATCTTGTTGAATGATCCATGGTTGATGGCTAATCTTTTGAAAAATGTCATATACATGCTCTCTCATGCGTAAATGCCTATATATAATCTTGACATGTCTTAGTGGCTTTGCTATGCTTACTTTGTGGTTGGATAGCTAGTTTATTGATCATATGGAGCCAAAAGCTCGTTTGCCATCATGAATGTTTAGCCCTCTTGCTTCATCTTGTGGAGGGGCATAAGTTCCTTTTTGTCGCAAAGACATTTCATGTACCATTTACAAATCTGAAAATGAAATGAAAAATGCTTGGAAAATATGTTCCCATGTCATATGTGCTGAAATTAATTTGCTTTGGGTGCTAAACCGTTGCATGATGCCTACCAATGAGAAGTCTCATACATAGAAGTAGGCACATGGCTCGGTGGCTTTGACATGACATGAGGTGCTTTTGGGTGTTTATGATGGTCTTGTGATTAGAATGGCTTGTCCTAGCATGAAGTTTGAGTGGCTTGGCCATTTTGATATGTTTTGCTCATGTTTAGGTATTTGCTTGTGAGAGAGTAACTTTTCGCAAAATTACTCAAATCCTTTTTAGCATTGTCCAATGGTTGTGAAACTTGGTGATCACGTAGTTAACGTCATTACGAATCTGTCGAGTATCTAACTTGCTCATTTGGACTTGTGTAGCTCCTTGTGTTGAATTTTGTATATTCGAGAAGCTATATGTTGCAAGTTTTCGCATTTTGCCTTGATTCATGCATTGTCAACAAGGGGGAGAAGTTTGTGCATGTTTTGGGCACCTGGGAGTGTTTGGAAGGTGTTCCAATTGTTTCGGGCAATTTTTGAGCAGTTTGGTGCAGGGCCGGTTTCTTTGGGCGGTCTAACCGCCCCCCAGGCGGTCAGTTCAGGCAGGGGCGGTCTAACCGCCATGGGCAGGCGGTCTAACCGCCCTGGGCAGTGTGAGCAAGTTTTGCTCTTTGTTGCATTCCAGAGTTGCATTGATGCATGTGTTCAGGGGGAGTGTCTTTGTGGATCGGTGGGAGCTTGCTTTTGTGCGGGGGAGCTCTTTGTGGTGTTCGAGTTTTGCTTTGGTGGTTTGCGCTCTTTGCTTGAGCTGCGTTTTGTCTCGGATGTGTCGAGCCGTTGCCCTTGCCTAAGGGGTCCGAGACTTGTCTCCTTCAAGTGATCTTGCTCTTTGCCTTTCTTTGGTTTTCGATCGCTTGTTGGGGTTTCCTTTTATTTTGTTTCTTTTCTTTTCCTTTTCTCTTATGTTACTTCATGTGAGTGTGTTGTCAATGCACTCATCAAGGGGGAGATTGAGGACCATGTGTGGTTCGAGGACCGGTGGATGGTCGCTTCCTCGTGTGATGAGTGATTGACAACGTTGTGTGGACTGATTCTTGGCTAAGTATTGCAGGTGCAGGTTGCGGCTTGACTCGTGTTGGTGCAGGTGAAGAACAAGCGCGAAAGGTCGTCGCCGGTGAGGCCTCCAGGTGTGGAGAAGACAAGTAGGCTTCGTTCGAGGGACCCGGTGGCCAGCGGGGGGTCAAGTGCGGGCCGCATGGTGGCATGAACAGCAAGATGAAGTCGGGGACGGTTTCTTGGTAGAGCCTCAAAACCAAGGTCGAGCCGGGACTACGTGGGAGCCGAGTCATGAGTGGAGATTGGCGGAGGCTACACCGAGTTCGCGGGGTTTGCAGTGGTTCACCAGAAAACCACTGGGTTACTCGGTTGAGCCACAAAACCGAGGCCGAAGACTCGACGAGGAGGTGCGGCCACCCAGGCCGGTTCAACCGCCCGGAGGGGCGGTCGACCGCCTGGGGTCGGTCGGCTTCCCGGGGGCCGGTCTAACCGCCCAGGGGGGCGGTCTGACCGCCCTGGCCGCCGGCGCCGAGAAGCTTCGAAGCGGAGGACACGCGTCGGGATCGCAAGGCTTGCGTCGAGGCTACGCAGGGTGCGGTTGCCGGGCATCCGTCCGATGGTGAAGACATCAAGAATTCCAAATCCGCCCTTGAGGGGCATGTATCCCTAGTCATTAGTGAAGGGCATTTTAGACATTCGGTTGCCGCCTATATAACCCAAGAGGTGAGAGGTTGGCGGCCAACTCTTGGAACCCTAGCCCATTTGTTTTTCCATTTTCGTTCTCTATTTTCTCTAGGATTTTAGAAGGCTAGCTTGAGAGCTTCATGTGAGATCTAGAGAGAGGGATGGATGTTTGGGTGGCAAGCTAGACCTTGTACGAACCATTCATGGCATGTATAGAAGGTTTGGCGTTGCTCATCATGGTGGTTTTCTTGTCTCTTTGGTGTTGATCTTCGGAGCTCTTTTTGGCGGTGTTTTGAGAACGATTTCTTGGGGTTTTTGGTGGGTGTCACGTATGAGGATCTTGTGCCTCTTTGGTGGTGACTTTGCCCTCAAATCCCCTTTGAATCGGACTCGATTTGGTGGTTTTCCGAGTTGGGCGAGTTCTTGACCTAGAGAAGCGATTTCTTCGATTCCTCTTGATTGTGAGCGTTTCGGGTCGATTCCTTTGAGGTAGAGGTTGCCCGGAGGTAACTCGGCTATCCCCGAAGTTTGGCTGCAATCCGTGGAGTGATTCGGGAGATTGAGCGCGAGGAAGTTGAGGTTTGACCCGCGGGTTCGTGTTCGGGAAGGGGCGGTCTAACCGCCTACGAGGGGCGGTCTAACCGCCCGGGTGTTTCCGGGTCAAAGTTTTGTTTCGCCGGATTTTCCTCTCGCGAGTTTGTTCGCCTTGATCGGAGGAGTGTCCGGGTGAAATTTGGAGTCGTTCTCGCGCGGTTGCTAGGTGTTCTTGGTTGGAGTTCGTTGCTGGGTACAGGAGGTTAGACCGCCCCGGTAGCCGGTCTAACCGCCCCTAGGCCCTTGGGTGAAGTTTTGGTTTTCGCCAAGATTTTCCGGTAGCTAGCATGGCCTTGACCGAGAGATCTCTCGTTGGTGAAACCGTGGTGCGTTTTGGTGCTCGGAAGAGGCGTTTCGGAGGATTTCTTGGTTGCCGGGTGGAGGCGGTCTAACCGCCCCCTATACCCGGTCCTAACCGCCCCTCTGCGGTTAGCCGGCTTTCGAGTTGTTTCCCCGCCGTCGGTGCTGCGTGTGTGTTGCGATTCTTGGTAGAGTTTGTTCCTAGGACCGGTAGCACTCCGGTGGCTACGTGGTTTTGGCAAACGGGAGGTAGAAGTGCGGAGCGTGTGATTTCGGGGGTCCGACCGAGCTAGTTCGTCTTGTCGGAGTTTCAATCTCCCTCGAGAAGAATTTTTATCGGCTCCCATTCACTCCCCCCCTCTCTCGGTCGCCTTATCGGTCCTTCAATGCCTCGGCCGGGAGACGATGTATCCTAGAAGCATGCCTCGCGGCACGCCAAAGACACATTTTTCGGGGTTCAATTTTACCCCGTTGGCCCATAGGCAGCCAAACGCGATGCTGAGGTCGCTAACCAGGTCGTCCGCCTTCCTGGTTTTCACGACTATGTTGTCTACGTACGCCTCAACGGTTCGCCCGATGCGGTCTCCAAAGACGTGCTGCATGCACCGCTGGTATGTTGCACCCGCGTTTCGGAGGCCGAACGGCATCGTGACATAGCAGTACATCCCGAATGGCGTGATGAATGAAGTCGCGAGCTGGTCGGACTCCTTCATTTTTGTTTGGTGGTACCCAGAATAGGCATCAAGGAAACAAAGTAGTTCACACCTGGAGGTCGAATCAACAATTTGATCAATACATGGCAAAGGAAAGGGAACTTTTGGACATGCTTTATTAAGACTGGTGTAGTCTACACACATCCGCCACTTCCCATTCTTTTTCTTTACTAGTACAGGATTGGCTAGCTACGTAGGGTGGAACACTTCCTTGATGAACCCAGCCTCGAGGAGCTTCCGCAGCTCCGCTCCGATCGCCCGCCGCCGCTCCTCGTCAAAGCGGTGGAGCCGTTGCTGCACGGCGCGGGAGTGAGGTAGGATGTCAAGGGAGTGCTCGGCGACCTCCCTCGGGATGCCTGGCATGTCCGAGGGGCTCCACGCGAAGATGTCGGCGTTGGCGCGGAGGAAGTCGATGAGCACCACTTCCTATTTCGGTTCGAGGGTAGAACTGACCCTCAACGCCTTGCCCTCAGGGGTAGCAGGGTCGAGGGGCACCTCCTTGGTCTGCTCAGCATCCTCGAAGCTGCCGGCGTGCTTGGCGGTGGGCTGAGGTCCTTGTTGACCATCTTCTCCATGTTGGCCACCAGCGCTTCTTCCAGCGCCAATGCTTCCGCGTGTTCCACGCATTCGACGTCGCAGTCGAAGGCGTGCTCGATGGACGAGCCCACGGTGATGACGCCGTTGGGCCCTGGCATCTTCATCTTGAGGTAGGTGTAGTTGGGAACTGCCATAAACTTGGCGTAGCAGGGCCGCCCAAGTATGGCGTGGTACGCGCCCCTAAACCCCACCACCTTGAAGGTGAGCATCTCCTTGCGGTAGTTGTTAGGCGTGCCGAACCAAAAAGGCAGGTCGATCTGCCCGAGGGGCTGAACACGCTTGCCCGGCGCGATGCCATGGAACGGCGTCGTGCTGGGCCGGAGCTGGTCCAACCTGATCCCCAACAGGCGCAGCGTGTGCGCGTAGAGGATATTGAGGCTACTGCCTCCGTCCATCAGGACCTTCGAGAACCGCGCGTTCCCGATGACCGGGTCGACCACCAGCGGATACTGGCCTGGGTTGGGGATGCGGTTCAGGTGATCCTCGCGGCTGAAGGTGATGGCATCCTCCGACCAATCGAGGAAGGAAGGAGGCGCCTTCTCCGCGGCAAGAACCTCGTGCCGCTCCCGCTGGCGCTGGCGGCTCGTCATGTCAACGGTCGGCCCCCCGAAGATGAGGAAGACGTTTTCCACAGCGGGGAAGCCGCCGACGTCACCATCACCCCCGTCCTTCTTGGCTTCGGCGTCTTTCGCAGCGGCACGGCCATAGAACCGCTTGAGCAAGTCGCATTGCTCGAGGGTGTGGTTTACCGGTGTCTTGTGGTAGAGACATGGCTTCTTCAGCATGTCGTCGAAAACCCCCGGACCTCGAGGGGCCGGTCGAGGGCCCCGTCGAGCCGGGTCAACAGCAAGGGCCTCGGTGTCGTCGCCGTCACGCCCCTGCTCACGCGCCTCGCGGCGCGGCTTCTTTCCCTTCTTGCCCCGCTTGTTCTTCTGGTGGAGCTCCTTGGACTTGCTGCCCTCTGCGGGCACGTCGTCCGTGCGCTTGCCTTTTTTGCCGTCGAAGATCGCTCCCACCGCCTCTTCGCCCGAGGCAAAGCTGGTGGCGATGTCGAACAGCTCGTTCGAGTCGACCGGCGGGCTGCGCCCCAACTCGCGTACGAGGTCCCGGCACGTGGTGCCCTCGAGGAAGGCGTGCACGATCTCGGATTACGCCACGCTCGGGAGCTCCGTACAGCGCTTGGAGAAGCGTTGTATGAAGTCCCGGAGCGACTCACCGGGCTTCTGGGTGCAAGAGCGCAGGTCCCAGGAGTTCCCAAGGTGTACATACGTGCCCTGGAAGTTGCCAATGAACGTGCGGATCAGGTCGTCCCAGTTGTGGATTTGGCTGGCCGGCAGGTGCTCGAGCCACGTCCTCGCCGAGTCGACGAGGTGCAGGGGGAGGTTGCGGATGATGACCTCGTCGCTGGTGGCTCCGCCCAGCTGGCACGCCAGACGGTAGTCGTTGAGCCACACACGGGGATCTGTCTCCCCATTGTACTTGACGATCGTCATCGGTTGGCGGAAGCGCTGGGGAAAAGCCGCCATGCGGATCTCCCGGCTGAACACACGGGTGCCCGGGGGCTCCGACGTCGGCGAGCGATCCTCATCGCTATCGTAGCGTCCACCCCGCCGAGGGTGGTAGCCTGCTGCCGTCCGCGCATATCGAGGAGCCGCTCCTTGGCCGGCGTGCGCCCCGGATTGGCGGGGCGCTCGACCGTGCCATCCGCGTGGACCGAAGGCTCGGCGCGTTGCGCGCCCCCATCGTTCCGTGCGCTCCCCTACTGGCGGATGCGGGGCGCCGAGCTCTCGGCCTGCTAGACGGCTGCTTGCTCGATGAGCGCCTGCGCCTCGCGGTGCAGGTTCCGCGCCTCGGGTGTCGAAGGGGCGGACATGGCCCGCAGCAGTGTTGCGGCGGCGATGAGCTTCTGGCACACTCGTGGGGGCGTATCCGGGTTGTCGATGTTGAAGTTGGCGTTGATGCGGTCACAGGCTTGCCTGCCTAGTTCACGCGCGCGTTCGCCGCGCACGGAGGCTTCCCCCGCCATGGAGGCGCGGAGCAACCGCATGGTGCGGTAGTCTTCCGCCAGCTTGGCCTCGAGCTCACGCGCTTGGGCCAGCTGCTGAAGGATCGGATGGCGACTAGAGAGGGGGGAGTGAATAGGAGCCGGTAAAAATTCTTCCCAAAGAACCCGGCCTATGCCCTACTCAAATCCTGGTCACACACAAGCGATGGATCGAATCACGCACCAATCGCCAAGACCATGAGGTTATGGATCAACCTCTAGTCCTAGGAACTATTCCTTGAAGCACACGCGGAAGCACGAAAGAAGGGGGGAAGGAATCGAACCAAGAAGCAAAGCGCTCAGCCTCAGGCGGACTGTCCGGCCAGACAGGGCGGACCGTCCGCAAAGGGCCGCGCGGACCGTCCGGCCGGGGTACCGCGACCGTCCGCACCCGAGCCGCGGACCGTCCCGCCCCGAGCCGCGGACCGTCCGTTAAAGCCAACGGAACCACCAGTGGCACACCACGAACCACGGACCGTCCGCGGGGAGCACGTGGACCGTCCGCCAAGCACCCGCAGACCGTCCGCCCAACACCGCGGACCGTCCGAAACTCCGTCCAACCGAAAACCAAAATCGCGACGGATCGAAACGAAAGACGAGCAAGAACACGAAGAACACGGGACGAACCCTAGCCGCGCGGACCGTCCACTTGGTCCTCGCGGACCGTCCGCCAGGTGCGGACAGAGCTGAAAACGCCCGACCCCGAAAGTCAACTCCCCCAAATCATCATCGGATTTCCCAAACGGTTGAAGCTGTAGAGACAACGGTTTGGGTACTTGAAAAGCGTCACACAAGGATGCTATAGCCCAAAAATCTTGCCTCCTAACTCCCTAAATCACCGGGAATCGCGAATCCTTTGAGCACCACCAAAAGCTAGAGCACCGAAAGAAAACTCACGAATCGAAGTGGTTTCCCGGCGTTTGAGGGCACAAGATCAAGCACAAAGATGCACAAGACATCTATCCATGTTTCCCTCAAAGAAATCCGGGGAGAAACCCACTCAAATCCGCGGAATCACACCGGGAACAAAGGCACGAAAAAAAGCACGAAAAGCCACGAAAAACAACCCCGAATCTTCTGTACAAACCAGGAAAGATTCACAAGGTCTAGCATGCCGCCCTAGCATCCATCCCTCTCAACAAATCTCTCATGAAGCTCTCATGCTAGCCTAGAGAAAATGGAAGGAAAAATAGCTACGAAAATGAGAAAGAGGAGGAAATGAAACCCTAAGTCGCGGAGAGAGAGCGCCATCCACACACACTCATGGCTTATATATCAGGTCCCGCCGGAGTGGTAAATGACTTGACTACCCCTAACTAAACTACTGGCGATACAACCCACGTAGGGGCATTTAGGCAATGTTTGTGGGTCTTGCCATCGGACGGCCACGCCTTTGCCGCACCCCGCGTCCTCCCGACGCAAGCCATGCGATCCCGCCGCGTGTCCTCCGCCTCGAAGCTTCCCGACACGCCCGGATCCCGTCTCCGTCGTGTCGGGCCCTCGGACTTGGTTTTGAGGCCCAAACCAAGAAACCGTCCGCCGATGGTTTTGTGGGCAAACCACCAAACCCCGCGTGCTCGGTCCGGCCTCCCGCCAAACCACTTGACTTGACCGCCACCGTGCACCGGCTCACTTGTCCATGACTTCGTCTTGCTTGTGTCACCACCATGTGGCCCGCACCTAGTCCCGCTGTCCACCGGGTCCCTCGAACCGAGCCTACTTGTCTCTCCATCTCCCGGAGGCCCCTCAAGGCTGAAGACCTTTCGCGCCCGTTCTTCACCTGCAACAACACGAACTAGGCCGCAGCCTACACCTGCGCACTAAGCCAAGAGTCAGTCCAACACCCGTTGTCAATCACTCATCACTAAGGAGCGGTCATCCATCGACCACTGGGACGCTCCTGGTCCTCAGCTGCGCGTTTATATCGGCCCCTGTCAGTGGTGAGGGAGGTGGGCGCTTGGCCCTGTGGCCAGGCGCGACCCAGTCCCCAAGGCAGGAGGAAGCTCCCCGTCGCCGGCGCCCGTTGCACCGGTGGCGTTTGCTGGGTCGTTGGCGATGACAACACAACATTCCCGCGTGTGATCGTAGCTCCCCGCGCTGGAGTCGTCGGAGTAGCCGAACTAGTAGTCCATGGCGTCGAGGAACCGCCAGAACATCACGTGGTCCGGCACGCCGGAGAAGTCCCACTCCACATACCCATGCAAGGTGGCGGGTGGCAGCGCGTCGAGAGAGCCTAGGGACGACTCGTCGCCGGCAGAGGCGCTAGGGTCCCTGGAAACCAAGACGTGGTGGCCAGGGGGAACCCTGCGCGTCGTCGTTTTGACGCTGGCGTTGGCAGCGTAGGCCGTCGCCGCGCCGCGCAGACCGATGGGGAAGCGTGGTCCGGAGACCGAGCACTCCCCCGTCGGGGCGGCCGTCGTCGTGCCGACGGGCGCTCCTTGTTGTGAGGCGACATGCTCATCATGTCGTCGCTCCGACCGCGCCCGGCACGAGCGCCGGACGGAGCGGCGGCGGCGCCGTAGCGCCGATGGGGCCCGCGCGTTCGTGCTAGCGGGCGTTGGCATCGCGGTGACGCGTGCTGCGGCAACCGGGGTGGACCAGCTTGGCGCCGCGCGCGGAGTTCCTCACGGTTAGTGAGGCGCATCAGGTAGCCGTTCCCTACTTCATCTCGAATTGAAGGGTCATCTTGTACGTAGAATGTGTCCTGAGTTGCTCTTGAATCTTGTCGCTACCCAGGGAATTGATTAGATGTAGTCGAGCCCCCGAGATGAGGTGCATCGACTACTAGAAGTTGAAGGGTCAGGCGCTGCCGCTGAGTCAGCCGTGTTGAGACTTATCCGTCTGGCCGTTGAGGAGCCGCCTGTTGACTTATAAACAGAAGCCGAAATCCTTAGGGTGTTTCACCCCACACACTTGCAGCCATTCGGAGCACATCTCGCTTAGGATCCGCCGCCAGTGCACATTGTCACCTCAGTGTAGATCGCAGATCCATGCGCGCCGCCGCGGATAGCAACCACCGCAGCTCCCGAGCGAATGCGAGTGAAAACCCAGTGCACTTGGAGAATGAAGCTCTCACCATCCAACAGCTTGAAGACCGCCGGCGGGAAGAAAAGATCCCGGGAGGAAGCCGCTGGATCCGCCGCCGGGTCAACACCGCCGGTGTCTCCCCCGCATCCAAATCCCAACAAGGAATGGAAGAAGTCGAAAGCCAAAACTGAGGACCTGCTGGCGCTGCTCAACAGTGGATTTTTTCGGGAGAAGGAGGTTGATATGTGGCGTGCCGTCGCGGGAGATCCGTACATGATGGAGAAGAATCCGGATGAGATCCTGATGTTCACGCGGTTCGTGGAACGCGGGTTAGCTCTCCCAGCAAGCAACTTCTTCAAGGGGCTCTTGGAGTACTACGGTATCGAGTAGCTCAATCTCAACCTCAATCGTATCTTCCACACCTCCGTCTTCGTCCATTTTTGCGAAGCTTTCCTGGGGATCAAACCGCAGTGGGTACTCTTCCGGAAGTTCTTCCGCGTGAAGCCCTAGCCGAGCGCCAACGACCCCCGAGTAGTCGGAGGAGCCGGCATCCAGATGCGCGAGGACGCCACGGAGCAGTACATGGCGTACAAGTTGATCGACTCCAACGAATATTGGAAGTCGAAGTGGTTCTACATCACCAACCACCACCCGGAGCTGCCGAAGCCTAGTGGGAAGCAGCCAAAGCATCGGCCTTGGTGGAACACCGAGCCGACAATGCAGGAGGGTATCCAGCTACCCAAACTGCTGGCGATGATCAGGGCTTTGAGAGAAGCCGGGCTAAGGGCCGAGCATGTGGCCTTCAGCTTCATGAAGAGGAGGGTGCAGCCGCTGATGGCTCGCGACACCCTGGGCTACCAGTACACCGGCGACGGCGACTCGTCACGGATGCCCGGTGGTGAAATCGACGACGACAACATCGTCGAGAGATTGGGCAGGATCTTCAAAGACATGCCTGTGTACACACCCTCTCCAGTCCCGGAGTACTCCGCAGCGCGCCCACCTAACGAGGTCAGTAGTTGTACTCAGTGTCGAGTACTAATTATGTAGTAGTAGTCGTGTTCACCCAATGTGCTTCTTGCAGGATGACGTAGTGAAGTTTGTCACCTAGCTGGCTTTACCTCCTCTACTTGTCAAAATCCCAGAGGAGGGGAAGGGCAAAGCCAAAGAGCGATGCCAAGTCGGCGAAGGGTACGACACTATTGTCGTTGAAGACACGTCGGATGAAGACGACGAGGAAACGTTTCAAGAGCGGTTCCAGCTGCGGTCAAGATTTAGCCGCCCAGGACTACCCAACGTCCTTCTCGTCCAAGATCCTCCAACCAATTTGGAGGCTAGTTTGCCCTTCGCCGCCAAGGAAGCCACGCAACGTGGCACGCAAGCACATGGCCAAGAATCTCAAGGTCACTGAGACCACATCCCAGGAGGTAAGCTTCTCGAGTAGGGTAGTCGAGTACTTATTTCTCGATGTTGTGTATGCTAATGACAAAATTCCGTTGCTCGCAGGAGATCCCACCTTCCGACCCCGTAGACCAAGAGGATGAAGGCGATTGGGAGGCTATGGGGGAGCCGGCTGAGAGAAGCCGGAGCTCGGCCCCCGCCATGACAGGAACCGTGCCGCAGGCGCCAGTCGCTGAGAACAGGACTAAGCCAGCCGTGGCTGCTGCTGAAGAGCCAACGGCTACTGAAGCCAAAGAGGAGGCGCCTGCTGAAGCTGGACTAGTCGATATCGCCAGCATACTTGGTGCCCCGACCGTGACAGTAGTCTGGTCGAGCCTGTAAGTAAAGATCTTCCCCGAGTAGTACATGTGGTTTGGTAGTCGTACTTGGTTGACAACCAGTTGTTTACTATGCAGGAAATCCACGAACTTGACCTAGGACGAGGATGAACACAGCGCGGCAATGGCTGAAAAGGATTCCGCGCCAGCCGCTGAGGAGTCCGCTCCCGCCCCTCAAGTAGAGTCCGAGGCGCCGGCCGTGGAGGCTACGCTGCTGGAGGCCAGCATTGTAGATGGTGAGTACACTGCACGAGCGCAGTAGTCCTCGAGGAGTAGTCGTAACCGCCGTGGGAGACTAATCCGAATGTCTTCTGTTGACAGGGGCCCAAGCCGAAGGAAGCACCATCCCCGAGGCAGTGCCCGTTGAAGGCTTGGCGCCGGAGACCCAAGGAGCTGCTGGAGCAGCCCCCGAGCCGGCAGAGGTAGCTAGCGGAGGAGCCCCCGCGATAGCAGGAGAGGAGCGCGTTGATGTACTGCTAGAGTTGAATCTTGAAGTAGTCGTCCGCTCGCCAGAGATTCAAGATGCGGAGCTGATCCGTTCGGCACCGATGTCTGGAGCCGCCACGAGTAGTCATGGTGGGATTGAACTCGTGGCAGACGACCTCGTCGACCCGGCAGCAGTAGCACGTCACTTGGAGGCTGTTAACACCAAAATTTGGTAAGGAGTATGACTTGTGGGTCCAGCTCGGTGAGGAATCCGTCCGGTGGAAGGAAGTTTTCTTCAGATGCATTCGGCAGAAAATCCACGGTCGGCTATCTGCTTTCGTTCGGCAAAAGAACTGTTGAGCTGATTTTGCGGGATTGTGCGGTGACGTGGCCCAAGAGGAGAGGACGAATGGATGGATAAGCGATCAAGCTTAGAGATAAATTAGATATCAAATCCATTTGAGGTTGTGCTTGGCAGGGTATAAATATGAAACCTGAATGTATGTAACAGATATACGTAATCATTCTCAATACAAACCGGCTTTACGCCAAACCCTGGAGTCCATTTGTTGTGTCGTCGAGTTCTTCGAGAGGGTTCATCGATCCGTCGACCTCCGTGAGTACCGGCAACCTTGTATCATGTCTAGTATCATGCGGTGGATTTAGATCTGATGCAAGTAGTCTTGTTACCATGCTTAGTGTCATGCGGTAGATTCAAGCTTGGTTCAAGAAGGTTTCTTGTTAGGTCATGAGCCATGCGGTAGGCTAAGATCTAGCTTGAAGCTAGTTATCGGCTCTATTGGCTTTTGGCAAGATCCAATAGATTCATTAAGTTACCCCGTGTTGCTTTGAGTTTTGCTTTATGTTTAAATTCATGTAACACCTTTTTCCCAATCTAGATGGGTTTGCATCGGCTTTATATCTTTTGGTGATCCTTATGCGAGTCAAGTTTGATCCTTTGGCTATTTTAACACGTGGATCACGTGCTCCTTGACAGCCGAAACTGAATCGATCTAGGTTGTTACGTGTTGCGGGTTCAAGCTTGCCAATGTTTGTATAAATCTTGAAAGAACTGAGTATCACGCGGTAGATGCAGGTTTTTGGGTTGCTTTGGAGCTTGTCATCCGGTGGATTAGATTTCAAATCAATCTGATAGATTTATCTCACTTGGTAATGTTCGTTCCTCCTTCATGGACCCCGAATCAGTTGTTCAGCCGCATTCGGTTATGTTTCTCACGAGTAGAACACGTGCGTAATTTATGCTTTAAATAATGTATGCTTTTAGCTTTCCATATTTAGATCGTATCAAGCGGTTGATAGATCTATTTGTGGAAAGTGGTACGATCTCCACGCAAGTTGTATCATGCGGTGGATAGATTTGTTTGGTGTCGTACCCGACGGGTTCTTAAGTGCCTAGACATGCGGTAGACTAGTGCTTTGGGCCTATGTATGCTTGTTTATTACATATCTACGTTCGTGCTTTTACTTCATTTATTATTTAATACTGATTACCATGGGGATCGGTCGCGATCTTGCGCATGTGCACCTTTGTCCAAACAAGGACCGATCGCCGTCATGCTTGCGTCATCGATTCGGCTGTGTTATCTTTTCCTTTTTAAAGCTCCCGAGTGGTTTCGGTTTGCTGGCAGATAGCTTCCTATAGCTATATGTCATCCCATCTAGCTTTGTAGCCGTAAATATGGAACTGTGTGGTACCACCCGGCAAGTTCCAAGCTTTGGTATTTAACTACCTTGTCTTTTGTTAATTTTCAGGGAAAATTGACTGGCACGTCTCGTGATTCTCTGCACGTGTGAAGCCAGCTTGTTCGGCTTGCTGTGTGTTTGGCGCTAGGTGCACATTTTGCGTCAACACACTTTTTGGCACGCCCGCGGGGACCACAACCGAAAATCAAGATGCCCCGACATCGGGGATATCATGGATGTCAACATTGAAGACCTCTCTCCCGAACAACGGCGGCGGCTCCGGGACGCCGTGGACCAATTCCAAATAGAAGTGTATGCTGTCCTTCAAGAAGAACAGGAGTGGCGTCCCGTACCTGAAAAATGAGATGCCCAGGGTATTGTTGCCAGGGGAGAGCGACGCCACGACCCAGCAGGAGAGGGAGGAATGCATACAGGCGTTCTGAGATGCCGCGGACCACGTCTTGAGCAGGCACCACAGAGCTTTCCTTGGTACGTTCAAACAAATGGTGGTAGCTGTCTTCGGTCCAGGCATGGAGCAGGCATTCAGCAAGACACCCATTCAAGGAGGCACCGTGGAGTTGGGCGAGTCCAGTTCTCAACCGCCATTGCAGAGCCAGCCAGCCCAGCATTCTCCTCAGAGCGCTGGGAGTCAAGCTTTCCAGCCTCCTCCACAAGGTGCTGGGGGTCAGCCCGGCCCCGCCCCCACCGCAGCCGTAGGAGGGCGACCGGGGCCGCCCACCACCGCGGGCGGCACGGGTCAACTCCGTGCAACAGCCGAACCCGTACCAGCCCACGTACGAGGAGTTGGCATTCGGCTCGCCTGGGGCCCCGCTTGCTTCCGGCCACAATATTGCTCCAGCAAGCAATTGGCTACAGAGGAATCTATACGGCGGAGGCTACCACGAGGTGGGGAACTACGGAGCCATCGACGCCCTCCCGAATCCGGGTTACGGACCAGCTGCATGCACGCAGGAGGACGACATCCTGGCGCAGAAGATGGCCGATTTGATGCAGAATCAATTCGGCCTCAAACCGAAAATGCAAGGACCTACCTACATGCCACCGTTCCCGGAGTGGTACTACAACGTGATCCTTCCGCCAAGGGTAAAACCTCTGACGGAATTCACAAAGTTTTCCGGGCAGGACGGCACGAGCACGGTGGAGCACATTGCTCGCTACCTGATGCAGCTTGGAGAGTGCTCAGCCGAAGAAGCGTTCAGAGTCAGATACTTCCCCGCGTCACTGACGGGCGCGGCGTTCCAATGGTTTTCATCTTTACCCCCGCAATCAGTCAGCACATGGAAGGAGCTGGAACGGAAATTCCACACCCACTATTTCAGCGGCGCTCGTAAAAGAAGCTAATCGACCTCGCTACCCCGGCGCAGGCACGGTGAGACGCCCTTGGAATTCCTCGGGAGGTAAAGGGAAGTTAAGGGCATGTGCTTTTCGCTCAACCTCGCCGATGACCGCTGGCCGACATGGCCGCTGTCGGATGCTGCCGGCCATGCGTGAGAAGCTGTTTGGCATGGAGTTCGATAACCTGGGCCAGCTGTCCCAAAAGCTGTCATTAATGAGCAACCAAGCATACGGTTTCAAGAAGGACGCCAGGTTCGGCAAACAACACGACGTGGCGGATTTCTACAACTAGTTCCTGGACAAGGCCGACCTGATGGAAGATTCTGATGATGAACAGGACGTGGCTGTGGCTGAAATCATGTGGGGGAAAGAGCCATTGATTATGAATCAGCGCTGGGTCAAACAGACCAAAGGCACCTACGATTTCGACATCACAAAAGCTGACAAGCTGTTTGAGCTCCTGGTGAAAGAAGGCCGAATCAGATTGCCTGAAGGGCATTCCATGCTTCGGCCCGATGGAGTAAAGGAGAAACGTTACTGTGGTTTCCACGACAGGAACTCGCACTCCATCAACGACTGCAGGGTCTTCAGGATGAGGATCCAGAAAGTCATCCAGGAGGGACACCTCAAATTTGATAACAAGATGATGCTGGATGGCCACCCCTTCCCTCAGAACATGGTGGGTTTTTCCGTCAACATGGTGACAGTTGAGGAGAAGGGCAAGGTCAAAGTCTTCACCTCAGCTAGGGCAAGGCAGGATGGAGCAGTGGACCCGGAGCGTCAAGTAACTTTGGAGCAGGTGCATGGTGAAGCCCCCCGCATTCTCAAGAGCCACGTCGAAATTGGGGAATCATCCAGAGCCAAGCCCAGGGTGACCACGCGTATCCTCCTCAATAAGTGGCAGCGCCAGCTGGAAAAAGAGCGCTACCAGAAGCGAAAACACGAGGAGAGGCGCAGAGCCGAAGAGGAAGCACACAGAAGAGATCTGGAGCAATACACGCGCGAGCAGGAGCGCAAGCACTGGGGATGTGCGTTCTTCAAGCACTGTTGGAACGAAGGTTTGAAGCTGCCCACACTGAGGAACTGCCCTAAGTGCAGTGATAGATATTTTGAGTACAGGCAGGAGACTGCCAATCGCCGATCCGTCCATGAAAGAATTGGAAGGGTACATCCTAGCGAGGATCGGCGCCAAAAAATTGAAGTCATTGATCATCCCAGGAAAAGGCAAGTTGATTTAAGGTGGGCTGATCAAGAGGAAGACGAGGACGAGTACATCTGGCAGAAGGGGCAATGGTGCCCGCCTGGCCTAAGAAAGAGTCAGAAGCGAAGGGTTCAACGCTTGAGGAACCGTGAACTGAGGCAGGCTGGGATCCAGACAAGGCAGGTGTGGCGTCCAAAGGATAAACCTAAAGGGTCAAAACGTTCGGCTCCAGCGTGCATGGTATATTTTCTGCCGAATGAATTTATGGCTCCTTCTAATCAGGTTGTGCAGGAGGAGGCGCCCCTGGACGATGAGCAGATCGAGGGGTTGATGGCGCAGCTGGTGCTAGCCAAACAAGCCATCTTCGACAAACCGGCCAAAAATCGACACATGAGGCCGCTGTATTTGAAGGGATATGTCAATGGCAAGCCATTGACCAAGATGTTTGTCGACGGTGGAGCGGCGGTCAATGTAATGCCGTACACCACCTTCAGAAAACTTGGCATGGGCCCTAGCGATCTGACGCCTACAATGGACGATTTCGCCGGGAATCCTTCAGACACCAAGGGATGCACTCACGTGGATCTGATGATCAGGTCCAAGACACTGCTCACGACCTTCTTTGTTATTGAATGTAATGGAGCCTACAGCCTACTTCTTGGACGGAACTGGATTCACGCCAATTGCTGCATCCCATCCACCATGCATCAGCAGCTCATCCAATGGGTGGATGATGACATTGAGGTGGTCCAAGCAGATGACTCCGTGAGCGTTGCAAACATGGAACCAGCTTTCAGGGAGTATGAAGGCATTGACTGTTTCTCGTGGGAAAGATCGGGGAGAAGGTCTCGTTGAACTCCGTCGGCGGCGATCAACAGCGATTCAAGCAGTCGACTCTTATAGCAATTTTTAATGGATAACCCCGTCGATGGCACTGATGGCAAGTTGGGGCGAGGATTCATGTTGGCCGATAAATTAGAAGAAGTTGACATTGGAAGCGGTGACAAGCCAAGGCCGACGTTCATCAGCGCAAACTTGCAATCAGACTTCAGGGATGAATTAATCAAGCTACTCAAGGAATATAATGATTGCTTCGCCTGGGATTATTCGGAGATGCTTGGACTGGATCGTTCCATCGTTGAGCATCAGTTGCCAATCAAATCTGGTTTCAAACCATACAAGCAACCACCCCGGAAAATCTACAAGGATGAGGTATTGGCCGATGTGAAGAAAGAAGTTGAAAGATTACTTGATGCAAACTTCGTTCGGCCATGCAGATATGCGGAGTGGATTTCTAACATTGTCCCTGTTTACAAGAAGAATGGAAAGATGAGGGTCTGCATAGATTTCAGGGATTTAAACAGAGCTACTCCGATGGATGGTTACCCCATGCCTGTTTCCGATTTGTTGGTTGACACCGCTGCTGGACATAAAGTTATCAGTTTCATGGATGGCAATGCAGGATACAACCAATTTTTTATGGCAATAGAAGATATATCAAAGACGGCCTTCAGATGTCCTGGTCATATAGGCCTGTTTGAATGGATAGTCATGACTTTTGGGTTGAAAAATGCCGGTGCAACTTATCAGCGAGCCATGAACTACATCTTTCACGAGTTGATCGGCAAAGTCATTGAAATTTACATTGATGATGTCGTAATCAAGTCCCTAAGTCATGACACACATTTGGAGGATGTGAAAAGGACCATGGAGTGCACCCGAAAGCATGGCCTGAAGATGAATCCAAACAAGTGCGCTTTTGGGGTATCAGCTGGAGAGTTCTTGGGACTTTTGGTCCACGAAGGGGGGATTGAAGTTGGCAAGAAAAGCATGAAGGCCATTGATGAAGTTGTCCCTCCAACTAATCTCAAGGAGTTGCAATCACTGCTCGGCAAGATTAATTTTGTAAGGAGATTCATTTAAAATTTGTCACAGAAGGTTTTGTTGTTCTCTCCATTTGCTAAAACTAAAGAAAGATCAGAAGTTCACATGGGGCGATGAACAACAAAAGGCTTTTGATGAGATCAAGCAATACATGAAGGAGCCACCAGTGCTGGTCCCTCCTCAGTTGGATAAGCCTTTCAAGTTGTACGTGGCGGCCGATACCCAAACCATTGGATCGGCCCTTATTCAAGAATTCGAAGGAAAGGAGCGGGTAGTAGCATATCTTAGCCGAAAATTACTCGATCCTGAGACCGGTATTCGGTACCGCAGAAACTGTGCCTGTGCGTGTACTACTTGTGTACAAAGTTTCGGCACTACTTGTTGAATGCCGAATGCACTGTATATTCCAAGTTTGACGTAATAAAACATATATTATCTATGCCAATTTTGAATGGCAGGATTGGCAAATGGATCTTGGGTTTATCAGAGTTTGAGTTAAAGTTCGAATCGGCAAAAGCTATTAAAGGTCAGATCATTGCCGATTTTATAACTGAGCATCGTATCCGTCAATTGATTTGCTTGAAATTTCTCCGTGGGCTTTATTTTTTGATGGATCATCATGTGGTAAAGGTTGGGGAGCAGGGATCCTACTGATTTCGCCTAGAGGTGAGATGTTTGAATTTGCCATCCCTATACAGCCCACTGTTACAAACAATCAGGCTGAGTACGAGGCATTGCTTCGGGGGCTTCAATATTTGAGAGAAGCTGGGGCCGTTTCGGTTGAGGTTTATGGAGATTCAGAGTTGGTGATCAAGCAATTGAACGACCAATACGAATGCAAAAGTGAGGCACTGAGGAGTTACTACGAAGAATGCAGGGAGATCCTGAAGAGCTTTCCGTTGGTAACTCCACAGCATATTCCTAGGGAACACAACGAAGAAGAAACAGGTTGGCTCAGAGCGCCTCTGGTTACAAAGAGAGTCAAGAAGCGTTTGCTGCAGATATATGTGCACTGGGAACGGATCTTGCGGAGGATGATTGGAGAAAAGAGATCGTTGACTATTTGGAAGATCCATCCCGGAAAGTCTCTAGGAAGCTCAGGTACAGGGCCATAAAATTCGCTCTTCTGGATGACAATTTGTTTTACAAATCGTTAGATGGGGTGTTGTTACGATGCCTGGGTCCAGAAGAAGCCAAGAAGATGATGAGTGAAGTGCACGATGGGATATGTCGAGCACACCAATCTGCCTACCGCATGAAATGGGTTATCAGGCAAGCCGGGTGCTTTTGGCCGACGATATTAGAGGATTGCTTTGAGTATTACAAGGGATGTCAAGATTGCCAGAGGTTTGGAAATATTCAAAGGGTCCCTGTGTCAGCATTAAATCCCATTATCAAGCCATAACCATTCAGGGGCTGGAGTATAGACTTGATTGGCCAGATTAATCCACCATCTAGCAAGGGGCATAAGTTTGTGCTTTTGGCTACAGATTATTTTACTAAATGGGTTGAGGTGATCCCACTGAAGAAGGTGACGTCGGAACACATGGTTGAATTTGTCAAGGAGCACATCATCTATCGGTTTGGAATCCCTCAGACAATCACAACTGATCAAGGGGCCCAATTTGTGTCCCTGGAGTTCAGATAGTTTGCCGAAAGCATGGGAATCAAATTGTTTAATTCTTCTCCCTATTATGCCCAAGCTAATGGTCAGGCAGAGGCTTCTAATAAGATCATGATCAAGCTGATACAAAAGAAGATCGACCAGAAGCCGAGGAGGTGGCATTCGGTACTCAGTGAAGCATTATGGGCTTACCGAATGGCCCCTCATGGAGCTACCAAGACCTCTCCTTATGAATTGGTTTATGGACACCATGCGGTTCTACCTTGGGAAATACAATCAAATTCCAGGAGAGTTGCGTTACAGAAAGATTTAAGCTCCAGGGATTATAGTTGCCTAATGATGGATGAGCTAGAATATTTGCACATGATCCGTCTTAGGGCCCTGGAAAACATCGAGAAGAACAAGCTGCGGGTTGCCAAGTATCATAACAAGAAAGTAAAAGCCAGGAAATTTGTAGAAGGGGATCTGGTTTGGAAGGCGCTATTGCCGATTGGATCCAAATACAGCGAATTTGGCAAATGGTCCCCCAACTGGGAGGGACCCTTTCGCGTGGTCAGATGCGTCCCTGGTAATGCATATATATTGAAAACTTTACTAGGGGGAGAATTTTTCGCTGCAATAAATGGGAGATATTTGAAGAAATATTATCCTAGTATTGAAATCGATCGATGATCACCAGCAGTGGGATTACATGCATCTGACACAGGAAATAGCCGGTGCTCAAGAACGAGACCGCCTTTAGAACAAAAATTCACAAACAGAAGGAACGGCCAGTGCCTAGATGCATTGCCCTTAGCACAGAACTACATTACAACTGCTTCTTGCAGGTTTACATCCAACAACCCTGGTGATTAGAACTTCGAGGAGGCGGGAAACAGAAGGCGTGGAGGAAGAAGCGAAAGTATGATTCAATCTTTTCTTTGCTTCTTCAGCTGATCCCTCTTCAGTTGCTCCAGGACCACCGTGACGGCAACTTGGAATGCATGGGGATGACCGTGATTAGCTGCCTCCACCAAGCTATCCCAAGCCGCTTTCAGGTTGTTGTACCTATCAGAGACATCTGAAGCAAAGGAGTGGTTATTGGGGGCAAAACTCTAGATGTGGATGCGAAGTCAAGAAAGAACTAGAAACATTTACCTCCCACTAACACCTCCAAAGCCAAACGACGCTCGCGTTCGGCCTGGCAACGAGCAGTGACATCCCTGAGGTCATGCTCCAAGTGCAGAACGCGGCGGCGCAACTGATGGCTGGCTCTCTGTTCGGGCGTAGCATCCTCTGTTTCGAGGGAGGAGTCGGAGGAGATGTACTCAGGCATGTCTTCGGTCCTGATGATTTCTTCAGGAAGCAAATCAAGGCTGGAAGAAGAAAGGTAGAGAGGAGGTAAAGCGCAAGATCGTATGGGAAAATAAGGAGTAAATCAAGGGAAAACTCACTCTCGAATCGTGCGTTTTTTCGAAGTGCTGCTCTCCTGGGGTTGCTTGCCTTTGTCCATGGCCTTGGGGTTTTCTCCTCTGAGGACGGGGGAGGAAATGAGAAGTGATGGATGAGTGTGCGAGTGGATTTGCAGGGCATCTCAGCAGGCTATTTTATTGACAGAGGGGGTGCATTGGGAGTGATGACTGGCCGGCGTGCACTATTGGAATACCAAACGGCAGGGTTTTCTTCCCAAATGCGAAGGGTTTTTGCTTGAACAGTGCTTGCGGATTGCCGATTCAGGGATCTTCTGTGGAGTTTGCGCCAAGGGGCATCCGTTCTCGCGTGTTCGGCTCAAGCTAGTTCCCGAATACGTTTAAGGAAAAACAAGGTTCACGGATGCAAACATGAAGAAAATCATCGCAGTGCAAGCACAGAATTCAAAAGTTCTTTATTTATTGCCGATATTCAAACATCCCTAATACAATCTAGTCAAAGAGCCTGTTCAACACAGATTGGGGATGAGTGAGTTCGGCAATGGCGTCGCCGTGGCCATCGAGGCGCTCCAAGATGAGCTCGATCTCCTCGATGTCTTCTGGCGCGCCGCCCCGGAAGCCGCGCGGCCTGGTGGAGTTGTCGACGTCGGTATGCGTCGCCATGGCAGCCAGGCCCAGGGTGGTGCCCAAGCAGACGCCATGGGTGGCCACTTCGTTCACGCGGTGCTCCACCGCAGCAAGGCGCTCCGCCGGCGTGTCTCCGCGGGCGTTCACCTTATCGGCTAATTGCTCCACCAGCGTTTTTAGCTGGTTGAGCTTGGCATCACGGGCTGCAAAGTGCAAGAAAAGGGAGATTAGCATCAAAGGCCGGATTGGATCAAAGAGCGGTGTCAGGGCCGTGCCGTCGATGGTCTCCAGCAGCTGCTTGCGCTGGTCTTCCCACTCCAACTCGGCTATGCCAGCCTTTTTGGAGACCTCCTCCCGGCTCCCGCGCCGGGCCACCTCCCGCTTACGCCTTGAAGCGAAGAGCGTCGAGTTCCCCGTAGGGCACGGGGGACTGACCATCGGACTCCGAGGAGTCGTCCGGCGGGGGCTGACCGGCCGGCGCGGGAGATGGATTCCATTGAATCAACCTGAAAAAAGGATGACCGTCAAAACAAAAGGAGATCAAAGATGAATCAGAGAAGAGGCATGATGATCATTGCCTCCGGCGCGCACTGGCGCGGCTCCCCTCCGCCTCATCAGAGGCGAGGCGTCAGTTGAGGCTGCGCACCATGCTTCTCTGGGATGTGCACTGTTTGGAAAAGAAGAAGAAGACTTGAGATTGGCAAAGATTCAAGAGCTAAAGGCTTGGTGGAGAGCTAGGGGCACCTACGGTTTCATTTATAGGCCTGGAAAGACAGATCGTGGCCTCAAGTCGTGGCTCTGGATCGTGGCGCATATCCCAAGAAAATCGGAAGGTGGAAAGGTTTCCTTGACCAGTCCGCCAATGGGTCGTTTGGAGTTCTAGGCTGAGTCGTATTCGGTTGACTGGCTCGGCTAAGAGGAGTCAAAGTGCCATTCGGGTATTGGCATTTCTTTGCCGAATGGGTCGTTTAGCATTGCATTTAAGAATGCGCAGAAGAAAAAGGAAATTGCAAGAACAAATATTACAAGAGCGACCACTTCGGTTACACATCGATTGAAACATCTAGATGTTCAAATATTTCGCAATTACACCACGAACATTCGATGTTGCTTGGTGAAAATTGTCCATCCGCTCTTGATAATCTTTCTAGGCGCTGGACAGAGTGGTAAGTTCTGCATCACACTGGTTTACCTCAGCTATGGCCGATATTGCTGCCTCTTGGGTCTTTTCTATCAATCCAGGGAGCTCGGCCATTTTCTTGTCATCAGCCTCTATTTCAGCTGACAGATTTCTCAGTTCTGCCTCCAAAGCGGCTTTTCTGGCGATCTTCAATTCACGAGAAGCTTGAAGTTTGGCCAGTGTATCTTTGTGGTTCTCGGTCTGAGATTGTGCCCCCTTCTTGGCTTGTTCAGCTCTGGCCCTCTTCTTTTCAACGGCTGGGCGGGAGGACATCTTTCTCTGAGCTTGTCTTATGGGCACATAATGAATTTCCAGACCGGAGATGGATGCAAGTGAAGCATTGATGTCCTTAGGGAGTTCTTGGCTAATGGATTCAAGCATTTCTTCAAAGTGATCGAGATCTTTGAACTGATCTCGCGCATCTTTTTGCAGCCAAGCAAAAATCTCCTTGAGCTTTTCTAGCACTTCCTCTGACAGAGTTTGAGGCACTCCTTCCCTTGCCTCGGCAACTGGATTGTTCCCCATTGACGGACTTGATGATGATGGGGCCTGATCCTAAGAAAGCAATATTGCCTAGTCAGGAGTGTTGGAAGTAAAAGGGTAGAAGGTTTAAGTGCAAATAAGTACCTCATGTCTGATTTCCTGAACTGGAGCAGGATTTTGTTCAGGGGCGGCCACTGGTGAAGGAGGTGTTCCGGTGCCAAAGTCCGAAGCTTCGTGTGAGAGGCCGCTGATGCAGTTTCTGGTAACTCAGGAGCTTCTAGCTGAGGAAGAGATGGGTTCACCTCTGCTCGGGGTTGATGTTTTTGCTTGACCGACTGGGTGATTGAGCCCTTGGAGGACTTGATGGCTCGGTTGGATTGGGAAACTCATCTCCGGCGAGTTTGGTGCTTCGTCCGAACGAGGGGGTGATTGAGTCCCTGATGAAGATGAGATTTCCACTTGGACAGGTGGCTCAACTCTGGGTGGACTTGCTTGTTGGGACACTGGGACGTCCACAAGTTGATCCTCCATTGTTTCTTCTGCAAATGCCAAATTAGGAATGAATGCCAGTGTTCATCCTCAAGAAAAAGACAGTAAATATCATACCAGTGGATTGAGCATTGGCAGGTTCTGAAGCTGAGGATTGCTGAGTTCTAGTCTGAAATGCACAAGATATGATTTATCAGAAACAGAGTGATCCGGTGATCAAGAAAGGAAGAAATTTTACCTCAACAAGGACTTTCTTGATAGTTCTTCTCCTCTTGGCATTTGGAGGAGCAATCAGAGACAAGCCTTGCCTCCTGTCAGCAGTAAGGCTGGACAGAGTTGGGTCTGTTGTGGCATACCTAGCCATTAACTGAGCCAGGGTTGGTGATTTGAATCCCAATGCTGAGATTAGGCCTACTGCATTGTAGGCAATATCCGTGGCCAGAGGGGCAGGCATTGTGTTCTGAGGGCAAAAGAAATAAAATCAGAATCATGATTCGAAAAGGAAATGTCTGATTTAAGGGTTAGTCATATTACCTCTGAAGTTGGCAGGAAATCAGGCATCAACTCTGTGCAGAACAAGTGTACAGGCTCACTGAAGATGTAATCATGGAATTCTTTCCACCAGGAATTGAAGGTGGGGTGAGCTATTGTTGTGGGTATGAAAGGCCAGGTGTAAACGGAAGGACTGCACACATACTGAAAGACTCTACTAGTTTGAGTAAGTTCTTTGATTTCCTCTCTGGGCTTGAGGAATTCATGCAGAAACAGTCTTGGGGCATCTGGCCACATCCAAGTTGCCGAGCCATTATGTTGGGCTGATAATATTCATAAGTGCTATAGTTCAGCCTTCCTCCACTGAATTCAGCCGGCAGGATGCATGGGCGGATAATGATATTGAGGATCTCCAGGAATCTTCCATCTTGGCGTTCAGTTTCAAAGGAGAACTCACAAGGGAGAGTCAAATTGTCATTATCCAAATAAGGGAGCGAGAGAGGGTTCTGGAAACCTTTGAAGAAGAGCTCGAAGAGCTGGCTGACATTCTGCTTGATGAGGACAGTTGAAGCAGCTTCTCCACAAGTCTGGCATCCTCTGGTGGCTTGGGGTTCCCCTTCATGATGATTGGATGAAGGGAAGAGCCGGGTGTTCAAGTCAACACCAACAATCTGATGCATGTGCAGCTGCAGCCACATTTGAACAAACCACTAGGGACCGTTGACACATGCTATCCTTTGGCTAGTGTACATCTGAGTTACAGTTTGATGAAGCATATGATACACACTGCCTAGGAGGTATTTCCCAAGAGGGAAGCGATTGCCATTGACTAGGTGTGAAGCCATTGCAATATGATTCAGGGTGGGCTCATTGGCTTTACCACAGAAGATGAACCTGCATAGCCACATGTTCAGAAACGCCCTGTATTCAACTTCACCAAGGGGGCCATCCTTCATATGGTTCAGGATATAGTTTTTGTATCCGCTCCCTGGTTTCACCCCTGTTTGTCTTGAGGAACCTTTGAAATCCCAGGGGTGAACAGATCCTGTAATGTCAATGCTGGTGATCATGTACACGTCGGCCAGAGTTGGGGCATCGGGCTGTGACCAAAGAGGAAGGCGTTGACGCCATTTGACCAGAAGTGGCAAGCCGCTATCAAGAGGTCTTCATTCTTGGGGGTCTCGGCCAAAGATAACTCCAAACATTGAGCAATGCGGAGGGTGTCCCAATTCTGGGTCCTGGCACTCTTGTCTGCAAGGATCCTTTGGTACCAATTTTTCCAGCCTGCAATTGGGGGCAAGGGCCAGTTCTTGAAAGCATCCTGCCATTGAGGAGGTGTGGTCAGAGCTTCTTTGAAGGGGATCCTTCGGGATTCAGCTGCGATAAATTCTCGAGGATCAGAAGCTCCCACAGGACCAAGGTAGTAGGATCTTGAATTGGCCTGGTACGAATCAAAAGCTCGGTGGAAGGCTCCTGAAGGAAAGCGGAAAAGAAATCTCAGGTAAAAAATTGAAAACCTAAATGCCGAATGAAGCTTATGGTAGAGGAATTTACATGAGCAGCTGGATTTTGAGCCGCCATTGGGGATTCAAGCTCAGAATATGGGGATCTAGGGTTTGGATCTAGACGAAGATTCTGGCGGATTGCAAAGAGAGAGAACAGGTGTTGAACAGATTCGATTTGAAGATGTTGGTGGCTGGAGTCAATTCCGGAATAAAATCACTTTTATCCCGTAATTGAAGGGGCATGTGTTAACACCAAAATTTGGTAAGGAGTCTGACTTGTGGGTCCAGCTCGGTGAGGAATCCGTCCGGTGGAAGGAAGTTTTCTTCAGATGCATTCGGCAGAAAATCCACGGTCGGCTATCTGCTTTCGTTCGGCAAAAGAACTGTTGAGCTGATTTTGCGGGATTGTGCGGTGACGTGGCCCAAGCGGAGAGGATGAATGGATGGATAAGCGATCAAGGTTAGAGATAAATTAGGTATCAAATCCATTCGAGGTTGTGCTTGGCAGGGTATAAATATGAAACCTGAATGTATGCAACAGATATACTTAATCATTCTCAATACAAACTGGCTTTACGCCAAACCCTAGAGTCCATTTGTCGTGTCGTCGAGTTCTTCGAGAGGGTTCATCGATCCGTCGACCTCCATGAGTACCGGCAACCTTGTATCATGTCTAGTATCATGCGGTGGATTTAGATCTGATGCAAGTAGTCTTGTTACCATGCTTAGTGTCATGCAGTAGATTCAAGCTTGGTTCAAGAAGGTTTCTTGTTAGGTCATGAGCCATGCAGTAGGCTAAGATCTAGCTTGAAGCTAGTTATCGGCTCTATTGGATTTTGGCAAGATCCAATAGATTCATTAAGTTACCCCGTGTTGCTTTGTGTTTTGCTTTATGTTTAAATTCATGTAACACCTTTTGCCCAATCCAGATGGGTTTGGATCGGCTTTATATCTTTTGGTGATCCTTATGCGAGTCAAGTTTGATCCTTTGGCTATTTTAACACGTGGATCACGTGCTCCTTGACAGTCGAAACCGAATCGATCTAGGTTGTTACGTGTTGCGGGTTCAAGCTTGCCAATGTTTGTACACATCTTAAAATAACTGAGTATCACACGGTAGATGCAGGTTTTTGGGTTGCTTTGGAGCTAGTCATCCGGTGGATTAGATTTCAAATCAATCTGATAGATTTATCTCACTTGGTAATGTTCGTTCCTTCTTCATGGACCCCGAATCGGTTGTTCAGCCGCATTCGGTTATGTTTCTCACGAGTAGAACACGTGCGTAATTTATGCTTTAAATAATGTATGCTTTTAGCTTTCCATATTTAGATCGTATCATGCGGTGGATAGATCTATTTGTGGAAAGTGGTACGATCTCCACGCAAGTTGTATCATGCGGTGGATAGATTTGTTTGGTGTCGTACCCAACGGGTTCTTAAGTGCCTAGACATGCGGTAGACTAGTTCTTTGGGCCTATGTATGCTTGTTTATTACATATCTACGTTCGTGCATTTACTTCATTTATTATTTAATACTGATTACCATGGGGACCGGTCGCGATCTTGCGCATGTGCACCTTTGTCCAAACAAAGACCGATCGCCGTCATGCTTGTGTCATCCATTCGGCTGTGTTATCTTTTCCCGAGTGGTTTCGGTTTGCTGGCAGATAGCTTCCTATAGCTATATGTCATCCCATCTGGCTTTGTAGCCGTAAATATGGAACTGTCTGGTACCACCCGGCAAGTTCCAAGCTTTGGTATTTAACTACCTTGTCTTTTGTTAATTTTCAGAGAAAATTGACTGGCACGTCTCGTGATTCTCTGCATGTGTGAAGCCAACTTGTTCGGCTTGCTGTGTGCTTTGCGCTAGGTGCACATTTTGCGTCAACAGAGGCGATGCACCAGGCCGAGCAGTGGATGAAGGTGAGTTGTCGATACCCTTGAGTAGTCAATATGCCATAGATGCTCAGTACCCAAGTGACAGCTGTTGTCTGCTGCAGGATGTCGTGGAGAGATCCCGACAAAAATCTGACATGCTCCAGGGATACGGCGACACAGTGCTCCGGGCGGAGGCCTTGGAGGAACAACTCGTAAAGGCCCAGAAGCACTCTGCCATGCTCCAGTCAAAGCTTGACAGCGCCTTCGCCCAATATCATAACGAAGTCCAGGACATGCAGGCGAAGAGCGATTAGCTGGTGCGGAAGAACAAGTCGCTCTGCAACAAGAATAAAGGTACGGTGCTGTCTTGTCGAGTACCCATTGGAGATGTCTTGCAGTAGTCTAACCCGCCTTGCTTGTTGATTGCAGAGCTGAGACCCGTGTTGAGCAACTGAAGGCCTCAGAAGTTGACATGAAGAACCTCTTCTATGAGGAGAAAGAGGCCTGCGAGGTACTTGAATATGATTATAAGCAGTTGGCTTACGAGTGCGACAAGCACATGGAGCTTCGTATTGCGTCGGATCGTGACCTCGTCAACTACTACAAATCTCTACAGAAGCTGAACAAGGACTGCGAGAAGTTGTGGGCCCATCTCAAAGAACTTGAAGAAGCCGCTCTTCCCATTGCGAGGCTACTAGTGCCTCATCCGGGTGGGCTGAAGATAACTCCATTGGTGGACCGGCTGAGAGAGGCTCCCAGTCGTCTGGCGACGTACGTCAAGCATTTGGCGAAGTCGATCCCCAATCAGATCTTGGCATACATGAAGTCGTACTTCCCGAAGGCTCCAGTGTATGTAGTCGCCGGTGGACTAGCCGCTAACTGCACTGATGAGCAGTACGTGGAGCTCTATGAGCAGATGGCGCCAATTGCTGAGCAGGTCGCCGAAAAGTTGAACCTTCAGTACTCCTGTAGGGTTAGCTTGTAGCGGTAATTGTATAAACAGAGTTGTACTGAACTTGTTTAATTATGAAATGAGAAAGCTTCTTAGAAATGAGTACTCGTTGTCGCAAGATGTGTATGCGGATTTCTCATTGTGGAGTTGTCACGAGTAGTGGTACTCGCCAGTAGACCCATCGAGGGAAAAAGCAGTAAACCTGTTGATAGATAATCAAACTTTATTACTGAGAGAAATACACCTGGATGGCCAGGGTTGTTTTACAAGAGTAGTTGCCAGGACTCGGAGGCCGCCTACGTCTAAGTGGTGCTAGGGCGTATAGCCGCTTACAGCAGTAGATCCGTTAGTAGCCGTATAGGCTGGATCTAGGAATACATGGTCTCTTAGTAGACCGCTGCTGGAGTCCTTTGTCGCTCGGAGTAGCCCAAGATCCGTTAGTAGCCGTTAACGCTGGATCTTGGAGTAGAGTAGTCCGGAGACTAGTGCATGGACCCGGAGGCCGCATACAACGAAGGGGGTCTTTGAGTAGTCGTGTAGACTTGAGCCCCCAGGGTAGTCGATAGACTAGGCGTAGAATCGACAGAACTGGTCGATATTCCACGAGTTGTTGACGTCTTCGCCTTCGAGCGTGTTGACGGTGTATTTTGGTGCACCTAGCATGTTCATTACACTTTGGTTTGGATTTGATTATTGAACTAACCCGCCACTAGGCACACTAATCATATAACAAGTTCATCTTTGTGCATGCATTTGGAAGTGTTGTGTTTATGTAGGAAATCATGGACATAAAGGACGGATTCGCAATGAGTTCAAAGGAGCATTCATGGAGTCTTGTTCGTGTTCATGAGCTCGCTGAAATTACTTCCAATGGTGGTGAGGACCGAAGTGCTACGAGGAACACCCCGGGGATTGAAGCGTAAAAGATCAAACTTCATGCAAAGAGAGTCTCCATCTTGATCGCAAGGATAACAGCGTCAAAATCATCCAAGTGGAGGGGGCGAAGTAGATAAGTGCACGAGGACCCACGGAGCAAAAAGGGCGACCGAACCGGGCCGAAGTTGGGCCTGGGCCGGCCGGCCCGGTCGGATCGGCCCGGCCCCACTTCGGGCACCGGTTCGGTCCCGTTTTCCTTGCCCTAGAAGGATCTTCGACCCTAAAACCCCCGACGCGCCGCCAACGGACGAGAGAGGAGATTATTCGCACCGAAGACCATCTACAAGCTAGAGAGAGAGGAGGAGGATCTCCGGCCGGAGATCAACCACCTCGAAGGAAGCACCCTCTCGTGGAGAAGGAGGAAGACACCGGCGGAAGGGAAACCATGATTAACGGTGCCATGATCAGCACCTTGATGGGGTAATCTTCTCATTCGTCCATGGGTTGTAATCGATCGTGAGATGTAATCGCACTTTGTCGGATTTTCTATCTATCATCTTGTGTTGAATATACTTTAATGCTTAAGGCTTGCAACCGTGCCATAGAGGGAGTAGAGCTCCAATGCTTCCTTGGACCCATTCAATACGCCGTGGCCATCAAAGGTCTAGTCATGAATACCTTCGCGTAGTGACGAGTACGAGAGGAGGGAAAGGGGCGAAACCGTGGTCACAACCCCGATAGATTAGATTGGTTTTTCATGTCTTTAAGCGATTGCATGCTCTAGTATCGTAGACCCGTGGGCGAGTGTCTTCTCTCTTGATCGTTTATCATTCTTTCTAGTGAGTTTAGTTGTTTTTCTAGTATAATAGTAGTTAGGGTTTTAGTAGCTAGTGTGTCGTTGTTGATCGAACGCTTGTAATCCCCTTGCTCCGCGGATTGACAAGAACCTTGGGAATCCCGTGGTGAAAAAGGTGTGGGGTCCGTACGCTTGCGGATCGTAGAGGGATACGTATTTTATCCGTCAACAAGCCCCTTTTTCTCGGCGCCGTTGCCGGGGAGCAAGTTAGTTTACATCGTTTGATTTGCATCTAACTTAGTTTTATATTTTAGTTTATCTTTTATTTGCTATACCTAACATATACTATCGAAAAAACACTTGTTTCTTTTTTGTTTTTGTTTTTTATCTTATTGTCTAGATGGAGTTCATTAATCAACCCGTGGAAGAACCGGAGAAATCATTAAGGGATTACGCTAGCCCTCGATGTGAAGACATAAAGGTACAAGAGTCGGATTCGAAGCTCGAAGCGACCAAGTATGAAATTAAACCCAAGATCATGAAGATGGTGGCGGAAAACCCATTTGAAGGGATGGTTGAGGAGAACCCATATAGACACATAAGGGATTTCACGACAATATGCAACACGGTGCGTCAAGAAGGAGTTCCCGATGAATGGTTCAAATGGAATCTCTTTCCCTACTCACTTGCCGGCAAAGCAAAGACATGGTATTCGGTTGCGTCCTTTGAAGTTGAAGGCAATTGGAACAAGTTGACAAAGAAGTTTTGCGAGAAGTTCTTTCCAATGAGCAAGGTTCAACATCTAAGGAGGCAAGTGATCAATTTTATGCAAGGAGAAGAGGAAGGGATAGACCAAGCCTGGGATAGGTTTAATGAATTAATCGAACAAGGACCAAAACTCGGCTTCACCGGTGACGTACTCTTGCATACATTTTTCTTTTCCCTAACCCCTAGTTGCATGCGACACGTCGAAATGTGTGCGGTGGGGATCTCATGGAGAAAACACTCACGGAAGCCGCCCAACTTCTACAAAAAGTTAGTAAAGCGGCTGCCATGCGAAGAGATTGGGAAACAAGACTTGCGGAAGAGCCGGAATTCAATTCAAGGAAGAAAAAGCTTGCTGATTTTTCTAAAGAGGCAACCCCGGAAGTCACAAAAGAGGAGCCAATCGTGGAGAAGCTTAAACAAGAACACATCAAGTCAAGAACTACACCAAACGTCGACTTCGCCGCACCAAATGAGACGAATAAGAGAAGCATGTCAAGCGCGAAGCCACTAAGGGAGTTCGAGCCAATGGATTGGGTTCCTATTGATTACGGAGAAGTATTCGACAAGAGAAGACCGTTCCCTAATCAAAAGGGGATGGCAAGAGCATTGGAAGTGGATTTCCCACCGGAGAGGAAAGCTGAAAATTCATACGACCTCGAAACCACCGGTGAGATTTTTGAAAAGCTCTTTGGAGATGATGTGGTGGATCCGAACATATTGCCGAGGTGAAGAGGATCATGGGGATCAAGCCCGAAGCATCACCATACGCTCGCCTTGCTGAAATTTATTCGATCGGATCCGAAGAAGAAGAGAAGATGACGCCGCACTTGAGTTGCGAGATCAACGGAGTTCAATGCAAAGCTTTATGCGACATCGGAGCCCAAGTAAGTGTCCTATCTTCTAAAATTTACGATAAAGTTCAATACCACAACCTAGACTTAGCTCCAACATCAACGAAATTAATTATGGGAGATGGTAGAACTATCAAACCTCTAGGTATTGCTTGCAACATGAAAGTAAAAATCTCTAGAAACTATATACCAACCGATTTCTTTGTTATTGATGCTTACCATAGTAATTCTGATCATATAATCTTAGGTAGGCCTTTTCTTAAGTTGGTTGATGCCGTGTTAGATGCCGGAGAAGGCAAAGTAACAATGAACCTTAATGGAACAAAGTACACATATAACTTTCTTCGTGCTTCTAAACACCTTACTCCTTTTCCTCCCGAAGATGAAGAAATAGAAGAGATAGATAGTCTTTGTTTTGTTGAAACCCTTAGAGACCCGCTGCAAAGAGCGATGGAAAATCAAATTAGTAATCAACAAGATGAAGAACTAGAGGAAGCAACAAAAGGCTTAGAGCCGCATGAGGGTAGCATGGAGGAAGAGAAGTTCGAAGACATAGGAGAAATCAAACCCGAGGAGCCGCAAGTGCCCGAAGTAGACCTTAAACCTTTGCCCAAGGGATTAAAATATGAATTTTTGGGGCCGGACAAAACTTATCCGGTCATTGTGAGCGACGAGTCGAGTCCCGAAGAAAATGAAGCGTTGCTGATTTTATTAAAAAAACATAGGAAAGTGATTGGATATTCAATTAACGATCTCAAAGGTATTAGCCCGACCTTTTGCACTCATCGTATACCAATGGAAGACCAATGTAAGCTTCGTAGTGGACCACCAAAGGAGGCTAACCCATGCCATGCGAGAGGTAGTAAAGAAAGAGGTTATCAAGTTACTTGATGCCGGAATCATCTACCCGGTTCCACATAGCGAATGGGTGAGCCCGGTACATTGTGTACCGAAGAAAGGAGGTTTGACCGTGGTGAAGAATGAGAAGAACGAATTAATACCGCAAAGAACCGTGACCGGGTGGCGGATGTGTATTGATTACCGTAAGCTTAACAAAGCGACGAAGAAAGATCACTTCCCCTTACCGTTCATAGACGAGATGCTCGAGAGGTTAGCAAACCACGCTTATTTTTGCTTTCTCGATGGATACTCAGGGTTCATGCAAATTCCCATTCACCCGGAAGATCAACATAAGACAACATTTACGTGTCCTTACGGAACGTTTGCATATAGGAGGATGCCCTTCGGCCTATGCAACGCTCCGGCCTCTTTTCAACGTTGCATGATGGCCGTGTTTTCGGAATTCATCGAAGAAATTGTTGAAGTATTCATGGATGATTTTTCCGTTTACGGGAAGACGTTCATGGATTGCTTAGCAAACTTAGAAAAGGTCCTTACAAGGTGTGCGGAGGTGGATTTGGTTTTAAATTGGGAAAAATGCCACTTCATGGTTAAGCAAGGCATAGTGCTCGGACATGTTATATCCGAGAGAGGAATTGAAGTGGACAAGGCTAAGGTAGAGACGGTTGAGCAACTCCCACCTCCTACGGATATTAAGTCCTTAAGGAGCTTTCTAGGCCATGCCGGATTCTATAGAAGATTTATAAAGGACTTCTCAAAGATCACTAAGCCTTTAACACACCTTCTTCAAAAGGATGTGGCTTTCGACTTTGATGAGAAGTGCCTAGCGGCATTCGGACCTTGAAAAATGCGTTGGTGAGTGCTCCCATCATCCAACCTCCGGATTGGAGCCAACCTTTCGAGATCATGTGTGACGCAAGTGACTACGCCGTAGGCGCGGTCTTGGGACAAAGAAAGGAAGGCCGAGTTCACGCCGTTTACTACGCTAGCAAAACTCTTAGTGGGGCACAATTAAATTACGCTACTACGGAAAAAGAGTTGCTAGCGGTGGTATTCGCTTTCGAAAAATTCAGATCCTACATCGTGAACTCGAAAGTCATTGTTTACACCGATCACGCAGCTATAAAGTATCTCTTGGCTAAGAAGGAAGCTAAACCTCGTTTGATTCGTTGGATCCTTCTTCTCCAAGAGTTCGATGTTGAAATTCGTGATAAAAAGGGGGTGGAGAATGTTGTGGCCGATCATTTGTCTAGGATGAATCGTGGGCAAGATGATAAGGAGCCCATAGAAGATAAGATGAGAGATGACCACCTCTATAGAGTGCTTGATAAAGATACTTGGATGATCGACATCATTCGAGCGATTCGAAAGATGCCCCTCGATCATCTAGACAAAAACACTCAAAGGAAGATAATTTCGAAAGTAAGAAATATTTTTGGGACGCACCATACCTCTTCAAGCTTGGCAATGATGGAGTAATGAGAAGATGTGTGCCAAGAGAAGAGAGGCTTGAGATTCTAAGGAAGTGCCACTCGGCGGAGTACGGTGGGCACTATAGCCATTTTCGAACCGAAGCCAAAGTATGGTCGAGCGGATTCTATTGGCGGAGATGCATGAAGATACTAAAAGATATGTTGCGTCATGCCCCGAATGCCAAAGAACCGGAAACATCTCTCAAAGAAATTCTATGCCTTTGAAATACAACTTGCAAGTCGACATATTCGATGTATGGGGCATAGACTTCATGGGGCCTTTTAAAAACTCATTTGGATTCGAGTATATACTTGTTATGGTTGATTATGTATCCAAGTGGGTAGAGGCTATACCATGTCGTAAAGCTTCTACGGAGGAGTCCATCACTATGATCAAGAACGTGATTTTTCCCCGTTTCGGTACACCGAGAATCTTGATAAGTGATGGAGGAACTCATTTCACCGGGAAGAACTTCAAAAAGTGCTTGTCCAAGTTGGGAATTGAGCATAGGGTCTCCACGGCCTATCACCCACAAACCAACGGACAAGCGGAGACGTCAAATAGGCAATTAAAAAGCATACTTAACAAGACCATAGAGAAGGGAGGCAAGGATTGGTCAAAGAAATTAGACGGCGCTTTATGGGCTTATCGAACGGCGTTTAAAACACCGATAGGTATGACCCCCTATCAATTCGTCTATGGAAAAGCTTGCCACCTTCCGGTTGAGTTAGAACATAAAGCCTATTGGGCGATTAAAGAGATGAACCTTGATCTCGATGCCGCGGTGGTGAAACGGAGAATTCAAATAAGCGAGCTAGAGGAGTTGAGGTTGAAAGCTTATGAAAACGCAAGCATATACAAAGAGAGAATCAAAAGGTGGTATGATAAAAGATTGAAGAAAAAAGAATTCAAGGAAGGAGATAAGGTCCTCCTCTACAATTCGAGGTTTAAAACCTTCGGAAAGGGGAAATTGCAAAGCAAGTGGGACGGACCTTATGTTGTGCATTCGGTGTTCTCCAACGGAGCGGTAACCATTATGGATATAAACGGCGATCAATTTGTGGTGAATGGACAGCGGCTTAAGGTTTACTACGAACCCGACATCGTGCCCGTTCATCATGTTGACGTCTTTACCATGGAGGAAGAGCCCGAACGTCCCGCCTAGGACGAAAAACAAGGCACCAACTTCTCGTAAATAATTTTTCTTTTAGCTTTCCGGAGTTTTTCGCGAAGATTAACCGGGCCAACTTTTTCCCATGGGGCGAGGACGAAAAAATAGGGCGGTGTGCAAAAACCGGACCGGCCCGACCCCCGAGGCAGGGTGGGCCGGCCGGCCCGGTAGGATCGGCCCGGGCGGGGCCCGACGCCCGATGTCCCCGAATTTCGCTCGAATTGCTCCTTTTTGACTTCCTTGTTTGGTCGGAAAATTTTAAGGGAAGTGTAAAAAAGGAAAATAAGGTTCCCGTGGCTTTTCTCTCGGGACTATATATTTGGCCGAATTGGGAGCTCGAGAATCAATCCTTTCAAGCAATGTGTTGCACCCTTGTAGCGACCATTGAGCCTCCAAAAAGCTTAGAGTTGAAGGTAGAAGCCAAGAAGCCATCGATGGAGGAAGCGATGCGATGCGAGGTCAAGCTACCCGTCAAGAGGACCGCGCGCGTATCCGTTGCGGAGGACGTGTCCCGACCGGAGCTCTTGCATCTCGCTACCCCGTCGAAGGAGAGAAGGTCCCTACACCCGTTCGAAGGTCGGCACGCCTCCAAGGCATCAAGCGCGAAGATTACAAGGAGGTGTCGCCGGAGCCTAAGGATTATGGGGATAGCGACTACTCCGACGATCGTAGCCCGAGCTCGTGGGCGGCCGCCGGTAGAGACGATGATGATTGGGGCGAACGGCCCTATGAAAGGACTCCCGAGGGCCCCAACGGCGACGGCAACGGCGGTGGCGAAGGCGACAACAATGGAGGTGGCGACGACGGTGGTGACGACGGTGGAGATTATGGCGACGACGACCCCTTCGGATTGCATCCGTGTGTTGTCGATTTTGCCGTCAATCCATTGCGGCTCTCTACGCGTCGGCCGACGAATGTCTTCAAACCATGGAAGCGATGAAGCGGCGTATGGAGGACTTGGAGCGCGTAGTTGAAGATAACTACAAGTTCCTTAACCGTAACGTGCGCAAACTTTTCGGCATGGTTGGAAACATGAGAGGCAAGTGGTGCAAGGCTTGCTCGAAATGCCATTAGATCTAGTTTTCCCCTTTGGTTTTTGTAAGATACGACGAGGACGTCGTATGTTTTAAGTGTGGGGGAGAGCTAGCTCGTTAGCCTTAGATTTTGAACTTCAAGATTAGGTTCGGTTTAATCTTCGTGTGAGAGTCTTAGCGTTTTAATGAGTTTTTAGTTTTCGAGTCGAGTTTTTAAATTTTTGCAAGTGTCTTAAATTAGTGTTGAGTCAAGAAAACCAAATAAAAAGAGTCTTTATATACATCTTTGTGTTTTATGTATTGTTTATCTTTATTTACTTGTTTGTTTAATCTCCGATTCTTAATATATGAATACAAGTATGTGGTTTGAAAATCGTTTACCGTGGTGCTTAGTGGAATCGCTACTACTTAAAGTACCCATACCGCACTTCGATCTTGAGCTTCACATGCTAGTTGTGCTATGTTCGATGCTAAAAATTGGAGGATTTCAGTTCTGAAAATTATATTAAAACCCTTGTAATAAAGGTTAGCAAAATCTCTTTTTCCAAGTTGAGAGTATAAAAAAATTCCTATCCAAAGCCAAGTTTGTTTTTTCGCTCCACTATAAGTGTGATTAGCACGATGAGTTAGGCTAGGACCCTTCTCTCTTGGTGAGTTTTAATTTCGAGCAATGATCATGTCCTTGTGCTTATCTTTTGTTGCTAGCCTCGTCATTCATTCGGTAACATGTCTTTCACAACGGAAGTCATGTACATCGCCGAATTCCATACCCAAACCTATACATCTCTTTTGTACATCGTATTCCTTGAACACAACCTATTTTCAAAGTTTCGTCTCGTCTCTAGCATGATTTATTTAAAAAATTCAGATTGTGTGCATGTGAGAAAAGAGAGAATTGAAAGCTTTGAAAAGTTGTCAAGAGAGAGAAAAATAAAGAGAAAAAGTATGTGTATGGAAAAGAAAGAAAGAAAGAAAGAAAGAAAAATCATATGTGAATGAAAGAAGAAAAGAAAAAAAAAGATGAGTTAGCAATGAAGATATGAGAGGGATAGATCAAGTGAAAGAAAAGAAAAATAATAAAGTGTAAGGAAGGATGTCACGTTGATTGTGAGACGAAACTTTTACTCTATTTCCAACCATGTGCAATCCGACAACGAGGACATCATTGGTGCCTTGAAGTCACAATTTTCTTTTGCCCTTGCACATGTCCACCATTCTAAATCTTCTCGTCCTTGATATCCCTACATATGGTTAATTCTCATGATCATTGGCTCGAAAGGTAGACAACCATTAGAGGAAGTTCTTAGTTTGACAATACTTGTGTTGATTGCGCTAGCCCTACCTATAGCTCCACTTTTACATGATATATGAGAGATTAATGGGAGGTGAGAGTTTTATAAAATTTGGTTAGGATAGACACTTCATATGAGTGACTTGAGAGAGCTTGGAGAAAGGTTTTTGTCTAATACTTGTTGCAGGAATTTTTGTTTTGAAAATCATAAAAACCCTCCGATGGAAGCAAAGAAGTAAGTGTGGCTGGAATTGAAAGCTTCGAGTGAAGAGTTTGAGTTGTGGGGTAAATCTTGACGTGGTAAAAATTCTAAACGCCCATGTTTATGTTTGATTATCATTACTTTGTGTTTATGTATTAATGATGAAGGGATTGACTAACTTGTGAAGAAGGATAAGTGGTACACGATTACACGCCTTGGACGAAGTTCTTTTACGAGTACTTGCTCGAGGACGAGCAAGAGCTAAGTGTGGGGGAGATGTTGACGGTGTATTTTGGTGCACCTAGCATGTTCATTACACTTTGGTTTGGATTTGATTATTGAACTAACCCGCCACTAGGCACACTAATCATATAACAAGTTCATCTTTGTGCATGCATTTGGAAGTGTTGTGTTTATGTAGGAAATCATGGACATAAAGGACGGATTCGCAATGAGTTCAAAGGAGCATTCATGGAGTCTTGTTCGTGTTCATGAGCTCGCTGAAATTACTTCCAATGGTGGTGAGGACCGAAGTGCTACGAGGAACACCCCCGGGGATTGAAGCGTAAAAGATCAAACTTCATGCAAAGAGAGTCTCCATCTTGATCGCAAGGATAACGACGTCAAAATCATCCAAGTGGAGGGGGCGAAGTAGATAAGTGCACGAGGACCCACGGAGCAAAAAGGGCGACCGAACCGGGCCGAAATTGGGCCGGGCCGGCCGGCCCCGCCGGATCGGCCCGGCCCACTTCGGGCACCGGTTCGGTCCCGTTTTCCTTGCCCTAGAAGGATCTTCGACCCTAAAACCCCCGACGCGCCGCCAACGGACGAGAGAGGAGATTATTCGCACCGAAGACCATCTACAAGCTAGAGAGAGAGGAGGAGGATCTCCGGCCGGAGATCAACCACCTCGAAGGAAGCACCCTCTCGTGGAGAAGGAGGAAGACACGGCGGAAGGGAAACCATGATTAACGGTGCCATGATCGCACCTTGATGGGGTAATCTTCTCATTCGTCCATGGGTTGTAATCGATCGTGAGATGTAATCGCACTTTGTCGGATTTTCTATCTATCATCTTGTGTTGAATATACTTTAATGCTTAAGGCTTGCAACCGTGCCATAGAGGGAGTAGAGCTCCAATGCTTCCTTGGACCCATTCAATACGCCGTGGCCATCAAAGGTCTAGTCATGAATACCTTCGCGTAGTGACAGTACGAGAGGAGGGAAAGGGCGAAACCGTGGTCACAACCCCGATAGATTAGATTGGTTTTTCATGTCTTTAAGCGATTGCATGCTCTAGTATCGTAGACCCGTGGGCGAGTGTCTTCTCTCTTGATCGTTTATCATTCTTTCTAGTGAGTTTAGTTGTTTTTCTAGTATAATAGTAGTTAGGGTTTTAGTAGCTAGTGTGTCGTTGTTGATCGAACGCTTGTAATCCCCCTTGCTCCGCGGATTGACAAGAACCTTGGGAATCCCGTGGTGAAAAAGGTGTGGGGTCCGTACGCTTGCGGATCGTAGAGGGATACGTATTTTATCCGTCAACGGAGCGCCTGGAGGCGGTAGGAGCCTGGTCCGGTCACCTTTGCAACTGTGAAGGGACCTTCCCAGGGCGAGCTGAGCTTGTGTAGTCCTTCCGTGTTCTGGATGCAGCGGAGGACGAAATCACCAACGCTGAAGGAGTGTTCCTTGACGTTGCGATCGTGGTAGCGTCGGATACCGTCAAGGTACCTTGCTGATTGGACGAGGGCGGCGCAGCGAGCTTCTTCGAGTCCATTGATATTAACTCGTCTGCTGTCTTCAGATATGCCTTCGTCGTATTGCTCTACTGCTGGTGAATCCCACATGACCTTGGCGGGAAGAATTGCTTCGGAGTCGTAGATCAGGAAGTAGGGCGATTGCCCCGTTGGCTTGGAGGGTTGAGTACGTAGCCCCCAAAGCGCATTGGGTAGTTCCTTGATCCACTTGCCTTCTTTTGAATTAGCAGCATTGTGCAGTCGCTTCTTGAGAGCGTCGAGTACCATCCCATTGGCATGCTCGACTTGTCCATTGGCCCTAGGATTGGTGACTGAGACATATCGGACGTCGATCTCGCTGTTCTCGCAGTACTCCCAAACCTGGTGATTGTTGAAATTGGAGCCCAGGTCTGTGATGATGCGATGGGGTAGCCCGTAGTGATGCACGAGTTCATCCAAGAAGTCGAGTACTGTGTCAGCCTTGGGTCATGTGACCGGCTTGACCTCGATCCACTTTGTGAACTTGTCGATGGACACCAGTACTCTGTTGAATCCATCTGGCGCAGTTGGGAGAGGCCCAATCATGTCGAGCCCTCAACAGGCGAAGGGCCATGTTGGTGGTATGGTGACTAGCTTGTAGGCCGGGACATGTTGTTGCTTGGCAAAGTATTGGCATCCTTGGCACCTTCTGACGAGTTCTTCGGCATCACCCAGAGCTGTGGGCCAGTAGAAAGCTCGTCGAAAGGCCTTGCTGACCAGCGTGCGTGAGGACGCGTGGTTGCCGCAGACTCCTTTATGGATCTCCTCCAAGATGCCCTTGCCTTCTTCTTGGGGAACACACTTCATGAGTACTCCAGATGATGCGCCCTACCTATAGAGCTTGTCTCCGACTAGGACATAAGACTTGGTGCGGCGAATGAGTTGCTCGGCCAAGTTCTTGTCCGAGGGAACCTTCTGCTCGTGGAGGTAGTCGATGAAGGGTTGCCTCTAGTCCACGTCTATCATCATGACCTCCTTGCCGGCCGGGGGATGTGCTGGATCAGTGGTCGGTGGCACCGGCTCGGGGATGGATGGCGCGTGAAGCTCGTGGACAAAGACACCCGCTGGTACTTGAGCACGAGTAGAGCCAAGCTTCGACAGGACATCCGCTGCAACATTGTTGTCGCGGACGACGTGATGGAACTCGAGACCGTAGAACTTGTTCTCGAGCTTGCGGACTTCTAGACAGTAGGCGTCCTTGTTCTCCTTGTTGCGGTCCCATGATTTGTTGACTTGGTTGATGACCACTGCGGAGTCGCCGTAGACTAGTAGCCGCTTGATGCCTAGTGAAGCCGCGAGGCGGAGCCCGTGTAGTAGAGCTTCGTACTCGGCTTCTTTGTTTGAGACCTTCCAAAAGATCTGCATGATGTACTTGAGTTGTTCGCCCGTTAGAGAGATCAAGAGTACCCCTGCACCTGCGCCTTCGAGCTTGAGCGAGCCGTCGAAGTACATCACCAAGTGCTCTGGGCGCTCAGCTGAAGTAGGTAGTTGATTCTCCCGCCACTTTGCCATGAAGTCGACTAGTGCCTGCGACTTGATGGTTGTCCGTGGCTTGAAGTCGATGTTGAGGGCACCGAGTTCGACTGCCCACTTGGAGATCCTTCCAGTAGCATCCTGGTTCCACAAGATGTCGCCAAGCGGGTAGTCGGTGACGACGGAGATTGAGTACTCCTGGAAGTAGTGTCGTAGCTTCCGCGAGGTGATGAGCACTGCGTACAGTAGCTTCTTTACGGGTTGATAGCGTGCCTTGGATTCTTACAGGACCTCGCTGATCAAGTAGACTGGTCGCTGGACTGGGTAGGCGTGGCCGTCTTCCTGCCGCTCGACGATGATGGCAGTACTGACCACGTGAGTAGTCGCAGCGAGGTAGAGTAGTAGCTGCTCCTTTTTGCCAGGAGCCGTGAGGACTGAAGGCTTGGATAGCAAGTCCTTGAGCTGTGCAAGGGCTTGGTCTGCCTCTGGAGTCCACGCGAACTTCTCTTGATGCTTGAGCAATTTGAAGAAGGGGAGCCCCCGTTCTCCAAGCTTCGAGATAAATCTGTTCAGAGCCGCCATGCATCCAGTTAGCTTCTGCACGTCTTTGATGCACGTGGGAGCTTTCATGCTAGTGATGGCAGAGATCTTCTCGGGGTTGGCTTCGATGCCGCGGTGGGTGATGATGAAGCCGAGTAGTTTGCCCAACGGTACGCTGAAGACGCACTTGTTCGGGTTGAGCTTCCAGCGGTACTCTCGCAAGGATGCGAAAGTCTCTTCAAGATCGGCGATGAGTGTGTCGGAGTTTCTGGTCTTAACGACCACGTCATCCACATAGGCTTCGACGTTCTTGTTGAGATGCCTCTTGAAACAGGACTGGATAGCTTGTTGGTAGGTAGCGCCTGCACTCTTCTACCCGAAGGACATGGTCGTGTAGCAGTACGCGCCAAACGGGGTGATGAACGCGGTCTTCTCCTGGTCTTCTTCCTTGATTGCGATCTGGAGGTAACTAGAGTAGCAGCCGAGGAAGCAGAGTAGGTCGCAGCTAGCCGTGGAGTCAATGACTTGGTCTATCCGCGGCAACCCGAAGGGGTCCTTAGGGTAGTGCTTGTTGAGGTTGGTGTTGTCGACGCACATCCTCCACTTGTTCGAGTTCTTCTTGTGGACGAGGACGGGATTGGCGAGCCACTCATGATGGAAGACTTCTCTGATGAAGCTAGCTGCGAGTAGTTTGGCGAGTTCCTTCTTGATGGCATCCCGTCTGTCGTCGGCGAAGCGGCGGAGGTGTTGTCGCTTCGGGGTAGCTTTGGGGTCGATGTTGAGTGAATGCTCGATCAGATTCCTGGGCACCCCTAGCATATCCGCTGGTTTCCACGCGAAGATGTATCGGTTAGCCCGGAGGAAGCTGATGAGCGCGTCTTCCTATTTCGGGTCAAGGCCCGCCCTGATGGTGGTGGTCTTGCTGTTGTCGCCTGTCCCGAGGTCAATTGTCTTGACTTGAACCTCCTCAACTAGCTGAGGCTTGTCGGCTTTGTCAGACTTCTCTGGGATGTCGAGTTCACTTGGGGCAAGCTTCTTAGACGCAGTGTTGATCTCCATCATTGTGTTGGGTACTTGATTCGTGGCTGCGAGCTCCACAGCTTCTGTGTCGCAGTCGAAGGATATCTTCAAGTCCCCTTGTAGTGAGAGTACACCGGCCGAACTTGGCATCTTGAGTACCGAGTCGGTGTAGTGGGGTACCGCCATGAACTCGGCGATAGCTGTTGTGCCGATGATGGCATGGTAGGACATCTCGAAGTCCGCGACTTCAAACTTGACGTACTCAGTACAGTAGTTGTCCCTTGTTTCCCCAAAGGTAACTGGCAGGACCACTGAGCCCAGTGGGATAGCCGTGTTCCCAGGGACGATGCCGTAGAAAGGCGAGGTGCTCTTGGTGAGCATGTGGGTGATGTCGAGCTTCATCTTCTTCAAGGTCTTAGTGAAAAGGACATTAAGCCCGCTTCCACCGCCGATGAGGACCTTGTTGAGTTTGGAGCCCGCGACCACCGGCTTCAAGACGAGTTGGTAGCACTGCTCAGTGGTGTGGTTGCCGTCCAGGTGCCATGGGCACTTCTCTTTCAGCAAGTCTTTGAAGCCGCCAGAGGTCTTCTTTGAGTTGTCTTTCGCAGGGCGCTGGATAGCCGCGATAGTGTTGTCTGGCTTGCGCTTGCGATTGGGACCCGAGTAGTTGTTGCTGCGATCGCCTTGGTTCCCATTGTTTTTGTTGTTGCCGCCCGTGTTCTGCTTGCTATTGCCACGGATGGCGTCGTACTTGGCGTTAGCCTTGTCTTCTTCATCAGCCCAGGAGGTGATCATGTCCTTGAGGTGGGTGATGGAGCTCGGGCAGCGACGACAGATGTCTTTGAAGGTGCGACGGTGATAGAGACCGTCTTGGAAGAGGTCGATGACCTCGTCGGAGACGTCGACCATGGTGGCGCGCTTGTCGAAGAAGCACCGGATGTACTTGCGAAGGGTCTCGCCCTGTTCCTGCTTCACCATTGCCAGGTCCATGCGAGTACTCGAGCGACCCATAGCGCCCGCAAAGTTGCTGGTCAACTATTCCTTAAGCTGGACCCACTTGTCGATTGAGTACTTCTCAAGTGACTCGAGCCATGTAAGCAGGGCTTGATCCAGACAGAAGGGTAAGTAGAGGAACTTCATGTCGTTATTGCCACCAGCGTTCTCGATGGAGAGGGCGTAGCATCTGAGCCACTGCACTGGATCCTGCTTCGCGTCGTACTTGGTGATCCCCAGAGGTTTGAATTTCTCAGGGAGAAGTAGATTGTGAAGCCGTGCAGAGAAGGCGGGGAAGCCATCGTTGTCGCCTGCCGTGGAGGACTTCTAGTGCTGAAGTTCTTCGATCTTCTGGCGGGCGTCGAAACCGCCACGTGAAGCGCCGGAGGCATGGCTGTTCGCGTGGCCTCGGCCGCCTCAGTCGCCTCCGCCCCCGGCTCTCCTGCCAGCCCCATGGTTGGAGCTCCCCCTGTCACTACCTCCACCGCCAGGATCACGGTGAGGGATGATCTCACGGTTGCCGCCGGCGCCGCCGGCGCTGTTGCCACCATGAGAGGGTCCGCCGGCCGATGCCCGGGTACGGTTGGGGTTGGCCGGTAGCTCCCCTCGAGTACGGTTGTGACCGATGTCCGCACTGCGACTTGTGGCTTCGTTGTCTTGCTGGCGGTTCCTGACGGGGGGCACTTGAGTGACCCTGTTGTCAACTCGCATGAAGTAGGCGTCCTCCGCGAGCTTGGTGATGACTTCTCCCGCGCGCATCCCCTGAGCCTGACATGCTATCATAGTGATAGACATGAGGCATTGCTCTGGGGTAGTGTGTACCCGGCTCTCGACTTGGTCGAGTGCTTCCGCAAGGTTCCGGGTACGTCGGCACCGTTCGTTCCGCTTTCTGTTGTGTTCACGTCGAGCGTCCCTGTTGGCGTCGGTCTCGTCGGCGGGTGCGTTGGTGGACAACTCGTTCGCTGAGATATCCTCGAGATATCGGTCAGGGACTGTCCCTGAGGGCCCCGGCGTCTCGTTGGTAGTCATGAAGACTTGCCGATCAGGAGAGCCGAGGCTGGAGTCACTGGTTGCCACCTCTGTCGGAGTGTGCTCCTCAGTTGGAGCTAGCGGTGTTCCCTCTTGGAACGGCAGTGAGTCAAGGTAGGCGACGCAGCGTGAGTTCTTGTCTGTCAGGTCTACAGGCTTGCGGTCTGGCCCGTAGACGAATCTGCCAGCTGGTGTAGATGTTATAACCAGGCCGGATGCGGGTCCTGACAGCAGTTGCTCCATCGTGTAGGTCTCAAACTCGGGCTCGTCCGGGTCCACCTCAAAGTCGAACACATAAGAGGAGTCCGAGTAGTAGCCGGAGATGGGGTTAGAGTCCGAGTCGTACTCGGAGGCGATCTCTTTCCCAGCCCGGCGTGCGGAGAGAGCCCTCACGTGGGCCTTGCTAGCGAAGCAGAGGCCGTATGGGAAGTGCTCATGGAGTGGGGAGTCCGCACACGATGGCTGGATAGCCGACTCGCATGCGATGGCCCACGGCGACGTCGAGTTCGAGTTGGAGTCGGATCCAAGCTCGAAGTCCGCGTGCTAGTTGTAGAGCGAAATTTCGCCAACTTTTCCGGCGAGATCGCTCGTGACTACTTCGGGAAGCGTCACGAGGCCAGTCTTCGGGTTGGGCGGCATGGTGAGGCGGTGTTGGAAGGATCCGGTGCCATCAGCAGTGCAGACCCAGGAGCCGAAGACGAAGGTGTCGCCGCGGTTGAAGGCGATGGTTGGCTTGATGAAGATTGTAGCCGTCGAGTTCGCCATATGATCTTCGGCGAGATCCCCTACCTAGCACGCCAGCTGTCGGTGTTTTAGACCGGCAACCTACCAATGGGAGTACCCAAGGCAGATGAATGTGGCCTCGCCAAGATCGATAACTCGAAGGAAGAGACATGTGGCACACAATTTAGATAGGTTTGGGCCGCGAGGTGCGTAATACCCTACGTTCTGTATGCTGTGTAGCTCTAGATTGATTGGGTGCGATTACAAGATGATGCGTAATGAGAGAGGAGGGGTTCCTGCCTCGCCTTATATAGTCCGGGAGGCAAGGTTACAGGTCGGTTTAGGGTGAGAGTACTAGTCGTGTACGTCTAGGAGTCCTCTACACAATACATGGTATGTATAGCTTCCTATCCGAGTACATCTCCAACTTAGATCTTGCGCCTCACACCATCAGGTACCGTGCGGCACAAGTCGGCTAGTCCCAAGGGCCCACCGAGTAGTCGGTCCTGGTACCCACCGAGGTAGTGGGCCCAGGGAGGTCCATACGACAGTGTTTGCTTTAAATCAATATGAATAAAGTTTGCCACCATGATTATCACCTTTAGTAAAGATAATATGTTAATGCATGTTGATATATGATGAAAGTTGCCGCTTTGTTTATCTTTGCACTTGTTTTATGCATGATTAAGCTAGTGCTCTCCTAAAATATAAATCTGGAATTAAATTAAATGCTAGCTTAATCCCTTTCAAAGGTTATGATAAAGATAAGACCCATAGTTTTCTTTTCATGCTCTCAATTTTGGATGGGTTAAAGATGATTTATTTTTGTTCCTAAAACTATTCTAACCTTGTCATTAATACTTCTTGCATGTTGCTCTACCTATCCAAAGCCTTATATTTATTTGAGTACAAAAACTTAGTATACAAGATTTATTTATAGGTGAGTTAATTCAGGGCTTGGTTTCTCTGGCCCGAGACTAAGAAGCTGGTCATTCCGTTTTTGCCGTTTTTGCATACTTATCTTGTTGCTAGACTTTTCTATCTGTTTATTGTGAATCTCCACATCGGAAATTTCACAAACCTCTCCAGATATCCACCCACAAAACCATAAATATCATCTTTGTGTTTACCTCCTTGACCACAACCTATCATTTGAGTATGGATGAATATTTCGAGGAAGATCACAAGAGAGAAGGAGCCATGGATTGAAGTATAATTTTGGGAGACCTCAAAGACGACGTGGTTGTGTGAAGGATCTCTAGAAGATTTCAAGTGTTTCTCTCCGGGAAAACACAGAACTTTTAGTACCTACCTTGGCACAAATTTTTTCCACCTCTTTGCCTGAGGACGTGCAATCGTCTAAGCATGGGGGGGAGCTGCAAAGGAGGTAGGTACAATGTAGTCTAGAGTTCAAGGGGAGTATATAACACTACGTGAAAACCTCAAATAGGTCACACAGTATTTGTAACAGGCCCTTAACACCAGTTACATGCACCCACATCTGTAACAGTTGTTGTTTGGCACCCGTTACAGATAAGTGCTGCAGGCCGATCATGGGGTTGGACTCCGCAATGCCCGATACCAATGTGGACTTCTTGTAACGGTCTTCTGAAACACACGTTACAAGAATTCTTTGTAACGGATGTTAAGTCTAGTCCATTACACAAGTTAAACCTATCGGTAACAAGCTCGTAAAGTCCGTTACTGATCAATGCTCTATCATTAACGGGCGGTTTAAGTCCGTTACTGATCACTACCGTATTGGTAATGGGCTATAAACTCCGTTACCGATGAGCATTTGACGTCTGTTACAAGATTGAGAGCTCAATAACTAAAGTCTAATAGCACTCTTCACTGTCGTGAAGCGGGAGCATGACGGCAGTGAACAAATGAGACGGAGGTTTGTTAATCCGTGTGTCAATTGTGAAGAAAGGAGACAGAGGTTGGTGAATCCTCGTCTCCTTTGAGTCTATCCTCATTGACATGTCATCTCGATCTCTCATTGCTTCCATTTCGACATACAGGCTGTCAGTGCGGAATATGGTCCCGACACTAACCAGTAGATAGTGCCGAGGTCTATCCCTCAATGGTCGATGCTAAGCAACAAGTGACACAGGGTTTTTATCCTGGTTCCGGCCGAGGGGGCCGTACGTCCAGCAGTGGCGTGCTCGGGGCACTATATTACTTAGCACGGGGTGCACTGTGGGGCAGCTACAAGCAAGGCGGGAGAGGAAGCGTGCTTCCAAGTCCCTGGTGGAGTGGCTGAAGATATTGTGGGAGAATTAACGAGTGAGTGTGTGGTGTGTTGTGAATTCGGGTCTCAATGAATCTGTCTGTTGTATCCTGTGTCCTCTGTCCCCTGCGGCTGGGGGTTTCGCTCCCCTTTTATAGCTCAAGGGGGAGGCGAATTACATGCACGCCGCGCTATCTAGATACGTGGGGGAGTGCGACGTGCTACGCTGTAGAATGGGCGGCCGTCCGGGCGATCCTCGCAGCGATCTGGTCATCATGGCCTGATTTGTACCCGAACAGTGGCGGTTCGAGGGTAGTAGAGCAGCGGATGGCGGTGAAGTCCTCTGATAGGCTCGAGGAAGGTGCTCACGCAGGCCTGTACGGAGTACAGGACTAGGCAGAACGGCGTTCCTTCCCGACGCGCCTCACAGGGCTGGAGTCGTTGCTACAGGGCCTGGCGTGCGCCTGCACGCGCGGGTACGGCGGCCACGCCGTTACAGTGGCAGGGATGGTAGTCCACCGGCCTAGCGCCTCCACCTAACCCTGTAGGGTCACAAGAAAGTGAATCAAGGGTGCGCCGGCCCCCTTTCGAGGGCTCGGCGTGTTAGCCGTACTGGAGCGTGCGCACGGTGTCACGGGACGACACCGGCCGCGCCGCACGATCCCCTCCCACGGTGGCGGGGATGGGCTCCTCCCCGGGGAGTTGGTGCGGCGGCACCGGGGTGCGAGCCCCGGGCGCATGATGGCGCCATCCGCCGGCGTCGGGCGTTAAATGCCCGTGTACGGGGGCCGACGCACGCGTGAGGGGCGCCCTCGAGCGTGGCGGACCCCGCCGAGGGCGGGGGGCGTACCCTCGAGCGAGGCGTAGCTCGTTCGAGGGAAGTGCTGCCCCTCGAACGGGGCGGAGCCCGCCCGAAGGGAGCACGCATCCTCGAACGAGGCGGAGCCTGTTCGAGGGGATCTCTAAGTGGGCCGCCCCGATGGGCCGTCAGAGTCCCTGTGGGCTGTTCCCTGCATGGTTAAGCGAATTGTGTTTTGACCTTGTTGTGGGTTTTAAGTGAGGTTTCCCCCATTGTTTAAGGGGACCCCTAGGGCTGTCCCCGACAGTAGCCCCCGAGCATCTGTGGGTTTGCCATTGAGGCTCCCACAGATGCTGGAACCTACTGATAGGACGTTCTTCCCTCCTTGTTCTGCGAACGCTTTCCGTGGGGCCGCGTCAGCGGACCCCGCGGGTCTAGCCCCGAAGCCTCGCGGAGGTGTGGGTGCTCCTGCAGGGGTTAACCGCGAGAACTTTGGTCAGAGGGCGTGGCACATATTCCAACCGGCATCGACGGTGTTTCAGCCGGCTTCAAGGGTGCACGCGCTGCTGGCACTGTCTCCGGCGGGTGCAATTTCAAGGAGGTGTAGCCGTGCGCCAAGCCCCCGAGCCTTGGCCCGTTCGAGGCAATCGGGTAGAGCTTGGCGACTCGTTTTTTAACGCGCCCTCGCCGTCCCTCCACGGGACGGAGGGTGAGGATTCCGCAACCCCCATCGAGCGGGTCGCGGATTGCGGATTCCTCGTCGAGCTGCTAGCGGGTGGTTCAAGTGGACGCCCATGCCCCGTTCGATAAGGGTAGGCTGCGCGGTCCGGAGACACGTCCATGGAAGCGCTTGCGTGGGTTTGCTAGGTGGGGCTCGGTCCCGTTCGCTAGGGACCGAGGGCGCGGAAGCTCTCCCTCGGTGGGATCCCCTCGACTAGGCCGCCCTCGCGCGGCTCTCGAACACGACATGTGAGGCACCCTCGAGCCGACGGGCCCGAGGAACGGCTCGAATGCGCGTGCCCTCGTCGTCCCTAACTCGCGATGCGAGGCGCTCTGTTCGAACCCATCGAGGGTCAGGCTTCGGACCTCTGATCAGTAGGGCCGTGCGGGGTGGCGCCTGGGCGGCCCCGTCTTTTCGCGTCTGCGACCGTCGAGGGGTCTGGGCGAGCCAGCCCTCGAGGCGCTGGTTGGTAGCATAGCGTGTGTGCCCTTTCCTGGAGAATTGATATTGTCTTGAGCCGGGGCTCGTGCGCTCGAGGGTTTTACGTGGCATGGGTACCCGCGGTGCCTCGCTCACATCAAGCGAGTCCCGGGCGGCCTTCTCACGTCGATGTCCCATCGATGGCTGTTTTCGTTTTGAGCCAAGGGCTCGTGCCGCTCGAGGGTTTTACGTGGCATGGGCACCGCGGTGCACTCGCTTTACATCAAGCGAGGTCCCGGCGGCCTTCTCACGTCGATATCCCATCGATGGCTGTTTTCGTTTTGAGCCGAGGGCTCGTGCCGCTCGAGGGTTTTACGTGGCATGGGTACCGCGGTGCACCTTTACATCAAGCAGGTCCCGGGCGGCCTTCTCACGTCGATATCCCATCGATGGCTGTTTTCGTTTTGAGCTGAGGGCCCTCGTTCGCTCGAGGGTTTTACGTGGCATGGGTACCCGCGGTGCCTGCTTTACATCAAGCAGGTCCCGGGCGGCCTTCTCACGTCGATATCCCATCGATGGCTGTTTTCGTTTTGAGCCGAGGGCTCGTGCCGCTCGAGGGTTTTACGTGGCATGGGCACCGGCCTGTGCACCTTTACATCAAGCGAGGTCTGGGTGGCCTTCTCACGTCGATATCCCATCGAGGGTTGCCCTTGTCTCGAGCCGGGGGTTCGCCCCCGCTCGAGGGTTCTCCTTGCTTGGCAAGGGACCGGTCATTAAATGCCTCGCGGTCAAGGGGCTGCGGTTTTGTAGCGCGGGCGCGTCTTTTTAGGCGTTGCGGCCGCGCCGCGCGCGTAGTGGGCGGCGTGGCGAGGGCGGACGTGACGGCTTCGCCTCGTTCCCTGCGGGTCTTCACCGTGATGATGGCCCGCCTGCAGTGACGTGGCCGCTGCAGTCGTGGTGGGGCCCGTCCGTCGACGTGAAGGGAAGATTCCCTGCAGTTAATGCGAGCGGGGCATCCGCTCTGGAGAGCTCGCCCGTCGTCTTATAAATCTGAGGGGAGTGGGGAGACGGCGGTTTTTTTACCTTAACGCCTCACCAATTTCAGTCCCCCGCCCCTTCGTCTTCATCTCGCCCTTGTCACCGTGCGGTGTCGCCGTTAGAGCTTTTCTTTCGTTCCTTGTCCTCCGCTCCTGTTTTTCCTTGCCTTCTTCATGGCGCCGCCTCAGCCTCCCCTCACGATCTTGGAGCCGTACGCTTGGGAAAGGTCGACGGTGACCTAGCTGGCCCTTGGCGAGCTGGTCGCCGCCGGCCAGCTGGCGGCCAATGAAGACGGACGTTCGGCGGAGTGGATTGTGCCGCCGGCTGCGGATCGCGCGCCCAACCCGCCGGAGGGCTACGTGGTGAGCTTCATCCGCTACCACGAGCGGGGCTTCAATGCGCCGGCGAGCACCTTCATGCGGGCGATGTGCCCCCACTACGGAGTGGAGCTGCACAACTTCGCCCCCAACGCGATCTCGCAGGCGGCCACGTTCGTGGGCGTCTGCGAAGGGTACCTGGGGATCCCAGTCAACTGGGAGCTATGGGTACACCTTTTCCGCGCGGAGCTCTTCACGCAGCCCATGACGGAGCCAAGGACCCGCCGCGCGGTGCGCGCCGGCGGGATGTCGCTTGCCCTGCGGGGGCAATTCAAGAACGTCTACATCCCCTGCACCATGACGACGAACAACGCCGGCTGGGAGCGGGGATGGTTTTATCTGCGCAACGCCGAGCCCGGCCTACCCCCCTACACCGGCCGGGTGTTCAAGGAGAGGCCTGACTCCTGGGGCTACGGGGTGTCCACGGCCCGGCATCGGAGGCGGCGGAGTCGGTCCCCGGCCGCGGCGCGCGGCGCCTGGCGACGATTGGGCTGAACGCGATGGGCGTCCTCGCCTTCCTTCATCACAGGCGGATCGTGCCGTTGATGGAGAGGCCGCTCTACATCTTCGAGATGACAGAGGCGGCCAACCCCGTCGACCTGGCGAGGTCGCGGATGCTCCCGACACCCCTCGAGCTGCCGTACGCGCTCACCCGGGCGCGGAGCGCCGTCGACACCCGGGTGCCGCCGCCTGCGGGTGGGACCCCATGGGACCTCGAGATGCTCCCCACCGGCCCGCTGGTGAGTTTGGCTCTTAATTTTGTTTTGGTTCTTGGTCTTGCTTCTGTCTCCTGACGCGCCATTGTTGCTCCTGTGTGCAGCTAGTGAACTTCACCATCGCCAAGTCCGTTCCGCTCACCCCCGACTCCCGCGCGCTTGGCGGGCGGCGCGCAGCGGCCGGCGGCGGGAGCGGGCGGCGCGCAGGGGAGGGACCGCGTGAGGCGACATCAAGCGCGCCGCGGCCGGCGGGCCGCGGAGTGCCGGCGCGCGCGAAGAGCTAGGGGCTCTCCTCCCCGGGTCCGAAGAGTACTCGTCCTCGGAGGAGGACGAAGAGGAAGAGGCGAGGGGGGGGCCTCGACGAGGTGGCGGCCTGCGCCTCCGTCGCCGGAGCCGGCGCCGGCGGTGAGGGCGGCATCGCCGGGGCGGGCGCAACGGCGCCCCGCCGCCGGCCATCGACATCGGGGACGCGCGCGCGCGCGCGGCGCGCGCGCGCGCGCAGGCGCGCGCGCGCAGCGCGCGCGTGCGCGCATCGAGCGTGCGCGCGCGCGGGTCGAGCGTGCCCGTGTGCACGGCGGCGCCTTCGGGAGGCGCGGCGTCGGGCGCGACCGCGCGCGGGGTGGGTGCCCCGTGCGCGCGGCGGCACCGTCCGGAGGCGCGGCGGGCGTGCCGGCCGCCCGGCCTCATCCGCCGAGGCCTCGAGGAAGAGGAAACGGGCCTTTTCTTCTTCGAGGTAAGGAGGTCGTCTTTTTTTTCTTGGTTCGATTTGTTGATGTCCGGGCGTTCTAATCCTCCGTACGTACTGCGCGGTGGTGCCAACCGTGCCTCCTCTCGCACCGGCCAAGGTGCGAGGACGGACACATCCATTCCCACCGGCGGCGCTCGTCGAGGCCGTCACGGGCGGGGGCGAGCACGGCGGCGGCGGGCGAGAGCCCGTAGGGTCCGGCGGAGGCCTCGAGGCTTCGGCCCCGGCGGATCGGCCCGCCACGGCGGAGCGCGCGGTCGGCGAGGAGCGGCCGGCGCCGGCCGGTCATGGGGACGCGGGCCGCGGCGGCGGCCGTGGTGGAGGTGCGGGCCGCGGAGGCGCCGGCTAGCGGAGGCACGGCCCGTGGTGCGGGCGCACGGAGAGGGGAGGCGGAGCGGGCGCAACTCCGTGGCGGCGCCGTGGATGCGGGGGCACGGCCCGAGAGGTGATGGCCGCGGTGCCGGTGCCGGGCGCCGCCGGCCGCGGAGGCGCAAGTGGGGGCGCCGGTGGAGGCGGCACAAGCGGCGGCGCCCGCCGGCGGTCCGCAGGCTGAGGTGGTGGAGGTCTCGGACGACTCCCCGCCTCCTGGGTGGAATCAGTGGGCTAGCTGGCCCACGAATTCCCCGGAACCCCAGGAGGGGGCCCTCGTGAGGCGGCACGAGGGTCACATGGTGGTGGGGGTCGAGGACACAGCGTCGAGGCATCGTCCTCCCACGCCGGCCGCCCTGCCCAGGTGGAGGGGGCCATCGATGATCCCCCGGCGTTTGCTGACGCCCGGGGAGCAGGAGCTCTGGGGCGAGCTCCGACGCCACGGCGCCACGCTTGACCGCGCGCTGAACGAGGCGCTGCAGGTCCATGGCGGCCCCGCATGGCGCGTCTTCCAGGTAGGGTGTCGTCGCTCGTTTCCCTCTTCTTCTCATCTTCGTGTGCTGCTTTCATGCCGTAGTGCTTACGGATTTCGGTGTGCGGATGCCAGGAACTCGAGCGCTGCGCCCACGACAAGTATGATGCGTTCGACCGGATGAACGCCGAGGTCCACCAGCTCCGGGAGCGGTGCAGCGCTTTCGACGCGCTTGCTGACGCCCTTAGGACGCCGGACGGTGGGCCGGCGTACGGGCCCGGCCCCGGCTCGACGAGCTCCCCGAGAGCTCGAGCGGGGACACGGCGCGTCGCTCGAGCCTCGAGCGGATCCGCGCGGCCCTCATCGATCGTGATGAGGCTGCGTGGCATGCGCGCTCGGATTTGGAGAAGACGCGGACGCCGGCCGCCAGCCGGGAGGCGGAGGTGGCCCACGTTCGTGGCGAGGCCCGGGAGCTCCGCGCGTCGCTCGAGGGGCGCAGCGCGGCGGCGTCGGGCCGAGGAGCGGGCGCGCGGGGCCGGGAGCGCCGCGCCAATGAGGCCGACGACACGAAGGCCGCCCTTGACGCCAAGGCCGCGGCCCTCGTCGCCGGCCGAGGAGCGGCTCTCGCAAGAGAGCACCGCCCGCCAAGGGGCTGAGGAGCGGCTTCAGCAAGAGCAGGCCGCCCTCGTCGACGCCCGTGCAGCGCTGGAGCAGGAGCGCGCCGCCCACGAGGTGACGCAGAAGACCTTGGCGGCTCGAGACGCCAAGCTCTCCGAGGCCGAGGGCGAGGTGATTATGCTCAGCATCACCAACGCCAATCAGGAGATGTCCCTCCGGGAGCAAGGTGAGACCGTCGAGCGCCTCGAGCTGACGGTCGAGGCCGTGCGCCGGGACTTCGAGATGGAGAGGAAGCAAGTCGAAGGTGAGCCACTGTTTGACTCTTGCTTTGTTGGTTTTTCGTTTGGGAACTCGCATTCCCTTTTTCTGATTTCTTTATTGCCTTGGCGTTTCCAGGCTTGCGCACCGCCCTGGGGCACGCGGGCCGGGCGGGCCGAGGCGCCGCAGGGGCTTCCTACAACTCCTCCGAGCGGGGCCGGGAGGGGAGCCGCGCGATGCGGCCCTCGAGACCGCCGCGCGGTCGAGGAGGGCGAGGCCCGAGCCGGCGGCTCACGGCCGGCCGTCCGCGTGCCCTTGGTGGCCATGTCACCGAGCGGATGCGCCGGCGCGGCTGCCGGGCGTCCGAAGGCCCTCGGAGTGGTGCGGTCCCACTACGAGGTTAACTTCGAGGCGCTGGCTGAAGGCTATGTCATTCCCGAGGGCGTCGAGGACGAGGTGGCGATGGAGGGCGTGTGGATGCGCTCGCCGCCGACGCCGCCGGTCGCTCGCCGAGGCCTTCGAGGAGTTCCTCTTCCCCGACATCGCTGATGCTGCTACTCCTCCCGCCTGAAACATCTGGGCGCTGGGCCCGCTTTTGGTGTATCAATATTCTGGCCTCGTGGCCTTTGTAAATGAATACATTATCTTTATCGTAAACATTTGGCGATATGAAATGAAGCCTTTTGTTCATTGCGCTTTTTTGTTTCTCCTTCTTCCTGAGTAGATTTTACTTAGGGGAGTTCGGTTTTCGCTGGGGGTCCGCTGGGTTGGAGTGCGAGAGAGAAGGGCCATATCCACGCGGCGTAGGCTATCTCTGGCTCGCGCGCTCCTCCCGCTAGGCCGCCCGCGCCCTGTTCAAATCGGTGCTCGTAGTTGAAGTAGACAACAAACTTAGCGCGTTTGAGTTGTTTTTATTTTTGCGCAAAAAATGGGACCATTTTGGGGGGGTGCCCCCCGCAGTAGCCCCCGAGGGTAACTTGGGTTTCAGGGGAAAGCCAAGTTATCCTTTTCATTAGACTTGAAGTATTTACATAGTCGTTGCCAACTGGGGTGTTGGCGATGTGATTTTTACAACAAAAATACTTGGAAAATCCTAGCTAAGGGTAGAAGCGACGTAGCTGTTGGATGTTCCAAGCGTTGGTGAGTTCTTCACCGTCCTCGTTGGCCGGCCTTGTATGTGCCTGGCTTGAGTACCTTCACTACGACGTAGGGTCCCTCCCATGGGGGCGATAGCTTGTGGCGCCCTCGGTTATCTTGGTGCAGCCTTAGGACCAGATCCCCCTCGCTGAAATCCCGTCGACGTATCTTGCGCGCTTGGTAGCGTCTTAGGGACTGTTGATACCTCGCGGAATGCATTAAGTCTACGAGGTGTGCCTCGTCCAGCTGGTCCAGCGAGTCCTCGCGGGCTCGCTGGTTAGCATCCTCGTTGTAGCCTCGAACCTTGGGCGACCCGTATTCTAAGTCCGTGGGGAGGAGGGCCTCCGCGCCGTGGACTAGGAAAAACGGGGTGAACCCGGTGGCTCTGCTTGGGGTGGTCCTTAGGCTCCACACGACCGCTGGTAGTTCTTGGAGCCATTTTCGCCCCCATTTGTTGAGTTGATCGAAAATTCTGGGCTTAAGGCCCTGTAGGATCATGCCGTTGGCACGCTCCACTTGGCCGTTGGTCTGTGGGTGTGCCACAGCTGCCCAATCCACACGGATGAGGAATTTGTCGCAAAACTCCAAAAACTTCCTGCCTGTGAACTGGGACCCATTATCTGTGATGATGGAGTTTGGCACTCCAAAGCGGTAGACGATGTCGGTGAAGAATGTCACCGCCTGCTCAGCCCTTAGGTTCGTGATGGGGCGCACCTCCACCCACTTGGAGAACTTGTCGATCGCGACTAGCAGGTGGGTGAAGCCCCCCGGGCGCCTTCCGCAGGGGCCCGACGATGTCCAGCCCCCACACGGCGAATGGCCATGTCACGGGGATGGTTTGTAGGGCGTGGGCGGGCAGGTTGGACTTGCGGGCGTAGAACTGGCACCCATCGCAGGTGCGCACGATCTCGCTGGCGTCCGAGACCGCAGTAGGCCAGTAAAAGCCCTGGCGGAACGCGTTGCCGACGAGGGTGCGGGGTGTGGCGTGGTGGCCACGGCATTCCCGCGTGGATGTCCCGTAGGAGCTCGCGCCCCCTCGGGGATGGGCACGCACCGCCGTAGGATGCGGAGGGCGCGCGCTTGTGCGGCTCGCCGTCGACGAGGGTGAACGATTTGGCCATCCTGGCAACGCGCCTGGCCGCGGCCCGGTCCGCGCGGAGTTCCCCTCGAGCGATCCAGGCGATGTATTTCTCCCGCCAATCCACTTGGACAGGAGCCGGCTCGATGTCCATCACGTCGACCTCGTGGGAGCCGTACCCCTCGAGAAGGGAGAGCACGTACGCCTCGTTCGAGGGGTCCTCATCCATGGGTTCCACGCCCGCTGGATTCGAGGGAGCCCCCGAGGGTTCGTCGTGACTCGAGGGGTAGGGCTCGAAGACGACCGAGGGTTGCGCGACGTCGCGCGCAAAGACGTTCGGGGGAACGGTGATCCACCCGGACGCAATCTTGGCCAGTTCGTCTGCCTCCTCGTTGTACCGGCGGGGTACATGGTTGAGCTCAATGCCGTAGAACTTGTCCTCGAGGGCCCGCACGGCCTTGCAGTAAGCCTCCATCTTGTCATCATGGCAGCTCGCGTTCTTCATGACTTGATCGATCACGAGCTGCCCGAGTCCCCCCCGCACGTCGAGGCGCTTGACGCCCAACTCAATGGCGATTTTGAGGCCGCGAGAGAAGGGCCTCGTATTCGGCCATATTGTTGGACGCGGGGAAGTGGAGGCGCACCGCGTAGCACATGTGCTCCCCGAGGGGTGACACGAAGAGCAGCCCGCGCCCGCTCCCCGTTTTCATTGCGAGCCGTCGAAGAACGCAGTCCGGCACTCGCCCGGATTTGTGGGGGCGGCGCCTGCGTGTCCGTCCACTCGGCAACGAAATCCGCCGAGATTTGCGATTTGATGGCCTTGCGCGGGGGCGTAGGTGAGCGTTTCGCCCATTAGCTCCACGGACCACTTGGCGATCCTTCCCGCGGCGTCGGGGTTGCGGATGATTTCTCCTAGCGGGAAGGAAGAAACCACCGTGACGGGATGGGCCTCGAAGTAGTGGCGGAGCTTGCGCCGCGCAAGGACTACCGCGTACAGCAACTTCTGGACCTGGGGGTAGCGTGTCTTCGTGTCTAATAGGACCTCGCTGATGTAGTAGACCGGCCGCTGTACAGGCAAGGCGTGCCCCTCCTCCATACGCTCCACGACGATCACGGCGCTGACCACCTAGGTGGTTGCGGCTACGTAGAGCTGCAGGGGTTCGCCGTCTTGCGGCGGCGTGAGGATCGGGGCGTGTGTTAGGGACGCCTTCAATTTGTTGAGCGCATCCTGGGCCTCGGTGGTCCAGGAGAAGCGCTCGTGCTTTTTGAGGAGGCGATAGAGGGGCAGGCCCTTCTCACCGAGCCGCGAGATGAAGCGGCTCAAGGCGGCAAGGCACCCCAACACCTTCTCGCACCCCTTGAGGTCCCGGATCGGACCCATCCGTTCGAGGGCCGCGACCTTTTCAGGGTTGGCCTCGATTCCCCGCTGGGAGACGATGTATCCCAGGAGCATGCCTCGCGGCACTCCAAAGACACACTTTTCGGGGTTTAATTTGACCCCATTGGCCCGTAGGCAATTGAACGCGATGCTAAGGTCGCCAACCAGGTCGTCCGCCTTCCTGGTCTTCACGACGATGTCGTCTACGTATGCTTCGACCGTCCGCCCGATGTGATCCCCGAAAACGTGCTGCATGCAGCGCTGGTATGTTGCACCCGCGTTTCGGAGGCCAAATGGCATCGTGACGTAGCAGAACGTCCCGAATGGTGTGATGAACGAGGTCGCGAGCTGGTCGGACTCTTTCATCTTTATTTGGTGGTATCCGGAATAGGCATCAAGGAAACAGAGCAATTCGCACCCAGTCGTTGAATCAACGATTTGATCTATGCGTGGCAAAGGAAAATGAACTTTAGGACATGCTTTATTAAGACTAGTGTAGTCTACACACATCCGCCACTTCCCATTCTTTTTCTTTACAAGCACGGGATTAGCTAGCCACGTAGGGTGGAACACTTCCTTGATGAATCCGGCCTCGAGAAGCTTCCGCAGCTCCGCTCCGATTGCCCGTCGCCGCTCCTCGTCGAAGCGGCGCAGCCGCTGCTGCACGGCGCGGGCGTTTGGCAGGATGTCAAGGGAGTGCTCGGCGACTTCCCTCGGAATGCCTGGCATATCCGAGGGGCTCCACGCGAAGATGTCGGCGTTGGCGCGGAGGAAGTCGACGAGCACCACTTCCTATTTGGGGTCGAGGGTGGAGCTGACCCTCAACGCCTTGCCCTCGGGGGCTGAGGGGTCGAGGGGGACCCCCTTGGTCTGCTCCGCCGCCTCGAAGGTGCCGGCGTGCTTGCTGGCGGGGTCGAGGTCTTCATTGACCATCTTCTCCAACGTGTTCACCAGCGCTTCGTCCAGCGCCAGTGCCTCTGCGTGTTCCACGCACTCGACGTCGCAGTCGAACGCGTGCTCGATGGATGACCCGACGGTGATGACGCCGTTTGGTCCCGGCATCTTCATCTTCAGGTAAGTATAATTGGGGACCGCCATGAATTTGGCGTAACAGGGTCGCCCCAGTATAGCGTGGTAGGCCCCCTTGAACCCCACCACCTCAAAGGTGAGGGTCTCCTTACGGAAGTTCTTTGGGGTGCCAAACCAGACTGGCAGATCGATCTGCCCGAGGGGCTGGACCTGCTTGCCCGGCGCGATGCCATGGAACTGCTTCGTGCTAGGCCGCAGCTGGTCCAATCCGATCCCCATCAGGCGCAGCGTATGCGCGTAGAGGATGTTGAGGCTGCTGCCTCCGTCCATGAGGACCTTCGAGAACCAGGCGTTCCCGATGATGGGATCGACCACCAACGGGTACTGGCCCGGGTTGGGGATGCGGTTCGGGTGGTCCTCCCGGCTAAAGGTGGTGGCGTCCTCCGACCAATTGAGGAAGGACGGAGGCGCCCTCTCCACGGCTAGGACCTCGTGCCGCTCCTTCTTGCGCTGCCGGGTCGACATATCGACGGTTGGTCCCCCAAAGATGAGGAACACATTCTCAACGGCGGGGAAGCTGCCGGCGTCGCCATCGCCTCCGTCCTTCTTGGCCTCTGCCTCATTCGCGGCGGCACGGCCATAGAACTTCTTGAGCATGTCGCACTGCTCAAGGGTATGGTGCTCTGGGGTCTTGTGGTAGGGACATGGCTTCTTCAGCATGTCGTCGAACACTCCAGGGCCACGAGGGGCCAGTCGAGGGCCCCGTCGAGCCGGGTCAACAGCGAGGGCCTCGGCGTTGCCGCCGTCACGCCCTCGCTCGCGCGCCTCGCGGCGCGGCTTCTTCCCCTTCATGCCCCGCTTGTCGTTGCGGTGGGGCTCCTTGGACTTGCTGCCCTCCGCGGGCGTGTCCTCTGAGCGCTTGCCCTTCTTGCGTCGAAGATTGCCCCCACGCGCCTCTTCTCCGGAGGCGAAGGCCGGTGGCGATGTCGAACAGCTCGTTGGAGTCCGCAGGCGGGCTGCGTCCCAGCTCCCGTACGAGGTCCCTGCACGTGGTGCCCTCGAGGAAGGCATGCACGATCTCGGACGCGCCGCGCCGGGGAGCTCGGTGCGGCGCTTGGAAAAGCGCCGTATGAAGTCCCGCGGCGACTCGCCGGGCTTCTCGCGTGCGGGGAGCGCGGTCCCGGGGAATTCCCCGTGGCGCACGTACGTGCCCTGGAAGTTGCCCACGAACGTGTGGACCAGGTCGTCCCAATTGTGGATTTGGCTAGCGGGCAAGTGCTCGAGCCATGTCCGGGCCGCGTCGCCCAGATGCAGGGGCAAGTTGCGGATGATGACCTCGTCACTTGTGGCCCCGCCCAGCTGACAGGCTAAGCGGTAGTCGTTGAGCCATACGCGGGGGTCCGTCTCCCCGTTTTTTTGACGATGGTCGAGGGTTGGCGAAAGCGTTGGGGGAACGCTGCCGCGCGGATCTCCCGGCTGAACACACGGGTGCCAGGGGGTTTCGGCGTCGGGGAGTGGTCCTCGCCGCTGTCGTAGCGTCCACCCCGTCGAGGGTGGTAGCCCCTTGCTGCTCGCGCGTCAGCCTTGCTGGTGCATCTGGCGTTGATGACGTTGCGGGCGTCGCCATCCAGCGCCCTTCGTGCGTCAAGGAGCCGCTCCTTGGCCGGCGTGCGTCCTTGGTCAGCGGGTCGCCCCGCCGTACCCCCGCGTGCACCGAGGGTTCGCCCCCGGCGCGGCTTCGTCATTCCGCGCATCCCCCCGCGTTGGCGGATGCGTGAGGCCGAGCTCTCGGCCCGCCGGACGGCCGCTTGCTCGATGAGAGTTTGCACCTCGCGGTGCGGGTCTCGAGCCTCGGGGGTCGAGGGTGCGGCATGGCCGCGCGCCGGCGTCGCGGCGGTGATGAGCTTTTGGCTCGCCCGCGGCGCGCGTCCGCGTTGCCAACGTTGGGGACGGTGTTGATGCGGTCGCGGACTGTCGGCCCGGCTCCCGTGCGCGTTCGCCGCGCGCGGAGGCCTCCCCTGCCATTGAGGCATGGAGTAGTCGCACCGTTCGGTACTCTTCCGCCAGCTTGGCTTCGAGCTCGCGGGGCCGGGGCCGGTCGTGCGTCGACGTCGGCCCCAGCACGAGCTCTTGGCCCCGTGGCTAGGCGCGTAGCGATCCCTGGGGCAGGCGTGACTTCCCCGTCTCCGGCGCCTGCCGCACCAGCGGCATTGGCCGGGTCGTTGGTGATGACGGCGCAGCACTCCCGCGCGGGGTCGTAGCTCCCGGTGCTGGAGTCGTCAGAGCAGCCGAACCAGTAGTCCGCAGCGTCTAGGAAACGCCGGAACACAACTGGGTCAGGTACGCCGGAGAAGTCCCACTCCGCGTACCCGTGGCGGTTGGCGGGTGGTAACGTGTCGACGGAGCCCAGGGATGATTCGTCTCCTGCTGAGGTGCCGGGACCCCTGGCGACGAAGACGTGGCGGCCAGGTGGAACCCTGCGCATCGTGGTGTTGACGTTGGCGTTGTAGGCCGACGTAGCACCACGCAACCCGATGGGGATGCGCGGTCCGGAGACCGCGCGCGGTCCCGCCGGGCGGTGGCGGGCGTCGTGACGGTGGGCGCGCCACTTTGAGTGGCGGCGCGCTCGGCCCGCCGCCGCTCGGACCGCGCCCGGCGCGAGCGCCGTCCCCGAGCGACGACGGCGTCGTGGCGTCGATGGACCCGCGGCATCCGTGCCCCGCGGCGCGCCGCGCGGAGTCGTGCGTGCGGCGGGGGTCTGAGCAGACCTGGCCTGGCGCCGCGCGCGGAGTTCCTCACGGTTAGTGAGGCGCATGAGATAGCCGTTCCCCGTGGCCTGAAAGTTCAGGTCCCCGAAGCGGATTTCGAACCCGGCTGGGAGGGGGTCCGAGCTACCCATGCAGTAGCGTGTACCACGGTACTAAGTGCGAATCACCAAGGAGGGAGTTGGCGAAATGACCTTAGGCGCTCGCTTGCCCCACGGTGGGCGCCAACTGTCGGTGCGGAATATGGTCCCGACACTAACCAGTAGATAGCGCCGAGGTCTATCCCTCAATGGTCGATGCTAAGCAACAAGTGACACAGGGTTTTTATCCTGGTTCCGGCCGAGGGGGCCGTACGTCCAGCAGTGGTGTGCTCGAGGCACTATATTACTTAGCACCGGGGGTGCCTGTAGTGGGGCAGCTACAAGCAAGGCGGGAGAGGAAGCATGCTTCCAAGTCCCTGGTGGAGTGGTTGAAGATATTGTGGGAGAATTAACGAGTGAGTGTGTGGTGTGTTGTGAATTCGGGTCTCAATGAATCTGTCTGTTGTATCCTGTGTCCTCTGTCCCTTGCGGCTGGGGGGTTCGCTCCCCTTTTATAGCTCAAGGGGGAGGCGAATTACATGCACGCCGCGCTATCTAGCTATGTGGGGGAGTGCGACGTGCTACGCTGTAGAATGGGCGGCCGTCCGGGCGATCCTCGCAGCGATCAGGTCATCATGGCCTGACTTGTACCCGAACAGTGGCGGTTCAAGGGTAGTAGAGCAGCGGATGGCGGTGAAGTCCTCTGATAGGCTCAAGGAAGGTGCTGACGCAGGCCTGTATGGAGTACAGGAGTAGGCAGAACGGCGTTCCTTCCCGACGCGCCTCACAGGGCTGGAGTCGTTGCTACAGGGCCTGGCGTGCGCCTGAACGCGCGGGTACGGCGGCCACGCCGTTACAGTGGCAGGGATGGCAGTCCACCGGCCTAGCGCCTCCACCTAACCCTGTAGGGTCACAAGAAAGTGAATTGAGGGTGCGCCGGCCCCCTTTCGAGGGCTCGGCGCGTTAGCCGTACTGGAGCGTGCGCACGGTGTCACGGGACTGACACCGGCCGCGCTGCACAGTCCCCTCCCACAGTGGCGGGGATGGGCTCCTCCCTGGGGAGTTGGTGCGGCGGCACGGGGCGCGCGCCCCGGCGCATGATGGCGCCGTCCCGCCGGCGTCGGGGCGTTAAATGCCCGTGTACGGGGGCCGGCGCACGCGTGAGGGGCGCCCTCGAGCGTGGCGGACCCCGGCCGAGGGCGGGGCGTACCCTCGAGCGAGGCGGAGCCTCGTTCGAGGGAAGTGCGCCCCTCGAATGGGGGCGGAGCCCGCCCGAAGGGAGCACGCATCCTCGAACGAGGCGGAGCCTGTTCGAGGGGATCTCTAAGTGGGCCGCCCCGATGGGCCGTCAGAGTCCCTGTGGGCTGTTCCCTGCATGGTTAAGCGAATTGTGTTTTGACCTTGTTGTGGGTTTTAAGTGAGGTTTCCCCCATTGTTTAAGGGGACCCCTAGGGCTGTCCCCGACACAGGCACAATCAACAAACATATCTTTTGAGACAAAACAGACATCATAAGAGAGATAACTTGTCCACAATGATAAGATACCTTGTCCAAAGGAATAAAGATAATTATTACAAAGGTTAACTTGTCCATCAGGCTAGGACTTAACTTGTCCATCACATTATTTACTATGGTCGTGCTATCGGACCATACACATCAACAAAGGCATGCCTCTTGAACATCCACAAAAGTATGGCTACTGACCCTGCACATCAACAAGCTTGAAGTAGATCATACCCCATCAGTATTGGCTCTTTTTGCATCCTCTTCGTAAGCAACCAAGGATTCTTGAAGCCCTTCGAGCGCATCGTCAATGAGATCGAGATTTTGTTCAGTAGTATACTTGTACCTCCTTATGTGCTTAGCCTTTTTGATGAGGATGTTCACCTCTTTCATGATTTTTTCAAACTCTGGTTTCACATAATCCCAGACATTACGGTTTAGAAGTAACTCCTGCTCTTCTCGCGACTCAAAGAGTTTTTCCTGAAACAGGGTTAAACATGGTATAAGGATAACGTAGTTAATTCAGAACTAATTTTCCTCAGAACATGGAGCAGTATAGGAACAGTAATCATCATCGAAAAATTATATAAGAACTTGAAAATTATCCTAGTCTTCATAGCAGGGTGTGACAAGTAAAAGCAGAACTTAGTTCAGAAATGATTTTCCTCAGAACTGACAAGCATGGAAGACATCATCATAGACACTAATTAACTTTATCAAGCTCAAGTTCATGCTAGCTTGCCTCGCCGTCATCGTGCTCATCGTGGTTGTTGCCAAAGTCAGAGATGAGATCCTTTACACCTTCGCCGCTCCCTCGACCTGTCACACCCGGCCCAATTTCGATGGCCCATGAGTGGCCCATGAGCGTTGGTGCGCGTGTTTAGTGCCACAATGCTAGTTGAGCAAAGGTGGAGCCAACTTATAAGCCTTTGTCCACCATCCAAAGCACCCTCGGGTTAACCCTTTTACACGAAGCGAGGCCGAATGTGTAAGCAGGGTGTTAGGTGTATGTGTGCTCGCCCCTACGGAAGGGCTGGGTGGTGCAACTTTGGTGGGGCAGGGTAATACACGACCCCTCTTCGTCATTGCCAGACAATTGTGCTCGCAAATGTGTGGCAGGCCCCTCGCCCACTTTGCTACCCCCTCGCTGGCATGCTCCTCCTTGCCGCTGCTTGGCCCCTCGTCGGAATCCGAGAGGATACAGTCGAGGATAAAGGACCGATACGGCGAACCAGAGAGGGGGGAGTGAATGGGAGCCGATAAAAAATCTTCTCGAATGAGATGAAAACTCCAACAAGTTGAACACGGCTTCCAACACACGTCTCCAACTCACTACCTAAGTTGGCCAAGCCCACAGTCACTGGAGTGCCACTGGACCTAGGAACCAACACACAACCTTCCGACCCGAGAACGCAGCGGAACACCAAACCTCGAGTCTATAGACCAACACCGGTCAGACCGGTGAGCACCACCGGTCAGACCGGTCCCTGCTGGTGAAATTGGGCAACTTTCACTAAGTGGCTCCACACCGGTCAGACCGGTGAGACACACCGGTTAGACCGGTCACAGCCTAAAAGCCACCAAAGCACCAAACAGGCCAACCGACCACCAAACTGACCCAAACTTGAAACAGCCCCAACACAGGACAACAGCGAACACACACAGAACGTTCACCCAAGCAAAAACCCACCGAGGGTTGCACCGGTCAGACCGGTCAAGAGCACTGGTCAGACCGGTGTAGCCTGGGCAGCTCGGGATGAACAGCACCCACGAGTCAACTCCCCCAAATCCAAATCTCGATCTCCCGAATCGCTCCACAGACTTCAACAGGACTTTGGGGATAATAGGAACACATCATGACGAGTCCATAGCCAAGTTTAATCCCGCCAAAACTTGTCCAAAAAGGAGAAATCGAGGAAATCTCGCCAAGAACAACACAAACCCTAGAACTCGAAAAAACCCAAAATCGAGCCCCTTTACTCACAGATTTGGGAGGGGAATCACAGCCCAAAGAACCACGAAGGGTTCACACAAATTTCCCCCATCAAATCCCCAAGAGCAAGGTCCCGAAAACAACCCAGAGAAATCACCAAGGGAGGGCTCCGAAAATGACCACCAAGAACAACCGGGAACAACACATCCAAACCTTGAGGAACCACGCCGAATCATCTATACATGCAACAAAGGTTCATACAAGGTCTAGCTTGCTGCCCGATCATCCAACCCTCTCACAAGATCTCACCACGAAGCTCTCAAGCTAGTCCTATGGAAATCCTTAGGAAAATAGGAAGGGAAAAATAGGAAAGCAAATGAACTAGGGTTTCAAGGCTTGGCTGTCATCCTCTCACCTCTTGGGTTATATGGAGGCAACCGAAAGTCTAAAATACCCTTCTCTAACAACTACGGATACAAGCCCCTCAAGGGCGGTTTTGGAACTCTTCATGTCTTTTCCATCGGACGGATGCCCGGCGACCGCACCCAGCGTAGCCTCGACGCAAGCCATGCGATCCTGACGTGTATCCTCCACTTCGAAGTCTCCGGACTGCGTCGTCACACACCGGTCAGACCGGTGCTCACCACCGGTCAGACCGGTCAGACCCACCGGTCTGGTGCTGCTGTAGCTCCGTCTTCGGTTCTTCGGTGTTGGCTTTGTGGATCAACCAAGGAACCCAGTGGTTTTCTGGTGAACCACTGGAAACCCTGCGAACTCGGTGTAGCCTCCGCCAATCGCCACTCATGACTTGGCTCCCACGTAGTCTCGACTCGACCTTGGTTTTGAGGCTCAACCAAGAAACCGTCCATGACTTCATCTTGCTGTTCATGCCACCATGCGGCCCGCACTTGACCCCGCTGGCCATCGGGTCCCTCGAACGAAGCCTACTTGTCTTCTCCACAACTGGAGGCCTCACCGGCGATGACCTTTCATGCTTGTTCTTCACCTGCACCAACACCAGTCAAGCCACAACATGCACCTACAATACTAAACCAAGAATCAGTCCACACAACGTTCTCAATCACTCATCACACGAGGAAGAGACCATCCACCGGTCCTCAAACCACACATGGTCCTCAATCTCCCCTTGATGAGTGCATTGACAACACCCACACGAAAGAAGCAAGAGAAAAAAGAAAAAGAAAAGAAACAAACAAAAAGAAACTCCAACAAGCGATCGAAAGCCAAACAAAGGCAAAGAGCAGGATCACTTGAAGAAGACAAGTCTCGGACCACTTAGGCAAGGGCAACGGCTCGACACATCCGAGACAAAAACAAAGCTCAAGCAAAGAGCGCGAACCACCGAACCAAAGCTCAAACACCACAAAGAGCTCCCCCTGCACACATACAAGCTCCCCGTGAACCAATGCACCTCCCCATGGACGAATGCATGCAAACCAGCTGAAAACAGAGCAGCTACAACAACTTCAGCTCACACCGGTCAGACCGGTCATCACCACCGGTCAGACCGGTGCCCAACATGTGCACAGGACCAGCACTCTGACCGGTCAGACCGGTGACCTCGATCGGTCAGACCGGTGCACACCAGAGCCCAGAAATGGCTCGAAACCACCTGAAAACCTTCTAAATGCATCCAGTAAGCCATTTCAAGCTCAAAGTTCTCCCCCTTGTTGGCAATGCATGAATCAAGCCATAAATGCAAAACTTTCAACCTAGAGCTTCTCAAATAAACAAAATTCAACAAAGGATGCTACACATGTCCAAATAAGCAAGTTAGATACTCTATAGCTTCGTATCGACATCAACTACAAGATCACCAAGTTTCACAACAATTGGACGAAGCTAAGATGGATTTGGGCAATTTTGCGAAAAACTTGCCTCTCATGAGCAAAGTCCTAAACATGATCAAAGCATATCAAAATGGCAAAGCCACATAGACTTCATGCTAGGACAGCCATTCTAATCATAAGACCATCACAAACACCCACAAGCACCTTATGTCATGTCAAAGCCACCTAGCCATGTGCCTACTTCTATGTATGAGACTTCTCATTGGTAGGCATCATGCAACGGTTTAGCACTCAAAGCAAATTAAATTCAACACATATGACATGGGAGCACATTTTCCAAGCAGTTTTCATTTCATTTTCAGATTTATAATTGGTACATGAAATGTCTTTGCGACAAAAAGGAACTTATGCCCCTCCACAAGATGAAGCAAGAAGGCTAAACATTCATGATGGCAAATGAGCCGTTGGCCCCATATGATCAATAAACTAGCTATCTAACCACAAATTAAGCATAACCGAGCCACTAAAACATGTCAAGATCATATAAAGGCATTTACACATGAGAGAGCATACATGTGACAATTTTCAAAAACATAGCCGTCAACCATGGATTATCATCAAGATCATCAAGAGCTAAGTCAAACTAACCATAGCATACAAACTAGCTCACACGATCATATATAGCCCATCATGGTGAACAATGTATATAGGAGAAGCTTTTCCTAACAAATGCATATAATACAAAATGCATGCAACGTAAGATTCAAGGATGCCTATACATCATGTTACATATGCTATGCCAAATGCAAGAAATGCACAAAGGAAAGCTATACATATGCTACAAAGGAGCTCCCACACAAAACTCACAAACCACCGGCTCCTCGAGGGGAGGCAAAAAGGGCTCGACACCACCGGCAAAAGAGCAAAGGAGCACAAAACTCACAAGCTTCCCCTAAGCTCATGCATTAAGGCCAAAGAGCATACAAAGCTCACCTTACACACATGAGATAGGGCAAAGAACAAAATAAACCAAGTGGCTTGACCAAGGCCACAGACTTGAAGGTTACAAATACACTCACCTTTATCATTTCTTCACAATTCACTCATCCTTGTCCACCATCCCCGAAAGTGATGCACCTACATGTCACCACCGGGATATGAAGCCGAAGAACCACCCCCGATATCAACCAAATGTTCTCCAGGCCATCCACCTGCAACTCAAAACCAAGAGTGAGAGCGAGCAAATGACTCAACACTGGGGTTAGTTCCAAAAGTGTAAAACCAGTGCCCAGCCATTTGCTCGAAAGTGGGGTTAGCACAAACCAAACCATCTTTCCTACCAAAGCTACCTCCACGAACACCACAACGGTGACCACCACGAGGGAACCAACCCTCTCTGCCTGGAGGAGGTCCAAAACCATGAAAGAGAACCCGTGGACTGTCCCTCCTCTCCATCTCAAAGCTACGGATCCTCCCATCCCCGTAGTGAGCTTGAGGGGGAGAATGCCTAGCAAACTGACCTCCTGTAAACTCTCCACCAGAACCACTAACTCCAGAACCAAACTTAGCATCTGTACGAGCATGAAACCCAAACTGCTGCCTGTCCAGGCCTGCACCGGTCTGACCGGTGTTGCCCGGCCAGCAGCACCTCCAACAGCCTTCCGCTCTCCCTAAGCCCGAACTGTCCTCACACTCGCCTTGGCCCTGGGCAACTGCACATGAGGCTCAAGTACAACATTGGAATGGTGGTACTTGTCCTTGTTATCCCACTCCTTCGCCATTCTCTCCTCACGCTTCCTCTTGAAGCAAAACGCTCTCTTGTGACCATCCTTTCCACAAAACTCACAATGGAAACGGATTGATCTGAGCTTAGACTTGGGGTGAGGCTCTTCACAAGGCTTCTCACTTGGTTTCTCACTAGGCTTTTCACTTGTCTTCTCACTCGATTTTTCTCTCGGTTGGTTTGTCTAGGATGCAAACTTGTCTTTGGGTGTGGGTTGTGGTGGAACTGAAACATTCCCAAATTTCCTTTCTCTGTCACCACTGCCCTCACCAACCTTATCCAATCCCAAAAGCCCAACCATCAAAGCGCTTACAGCTAGCAATCATCATACCAAGCTGAGGTTCTTGACTCGACAACCAACTCAGCGCTTCACGCAACTTATCATTCTCATCTTGCAAGCGGCCAACACATTTTGCAAGATCCAAATTCTTCGTAGCATGCAACTCACATGTAGAACAAGAAGTAGGAATAGGCACTTTCAAATCAGCCTCAAGTGAAACAATGCGAGAGCGAAGCTCAACCATTTTCTCATGCAAACCAGGGCAAGAAGTACAAGCACCAAGCAAAGTGGGTCTAGATTGTAGCTCAGCCAACTCAACCCTAAGCACATCTAGTTCCTCACACTTGGAGGCATACTTCTCCCTAAGATCAGTCAAGTCAGCTAGGAAAGCAGAGCAATCAGCACAATCATTCTCATCAGAAACAACAGGGCTAGCCTTAAGAGAATCAATTTCAAGCTTGCTATCAAGAACCTGTGTTTCTAGCTCAGCCACTCTAGTCCTACCATCCTCTAGCAAAGATCTAAGCTCCTTCCTAAGCTTCTTAGCCTCTCTAAGTATGTGATTGCGATTATCAAGCAAGTCAACCAACTCCTCATTCTCCTTGCGCAAAGAAGAGAGCTCATCACATACCTCATCCTCGGAATCCAAGCCCGAGGCGTCCTTCTGGCTTCTCTTGCTACTTGAACTGCGAGCCATGCCGCAGAAGTCGTCCTTGAGGCTTAGGCCCGTCACACAAAGGCCGTTGAGATACTTGTCGATCTTCTTCTTCTTCTTCTTCTTCTTCTTCTTCTTCTTCTTCTTCTTCTTCTTCTTCTTCTTCTTCTTCTTCTTCTTCTTCTTCTTCTTCTTCTTCTTCTTCTTCTTCTTCTTCTTCTTCTTCTTCTTCTTCTTCTTCACTCGAGCTTGAAGATGTGTCCTCAGAATCAGACTCGATGTCACTCGATCTCTTCATCTTCTCTCGAGACCGCGTCTTCTTCTCATGTCCATGATCCTTCTTCTTGGACTTCTTCTTCTCGTCCTTGAACTTGTTCTTATCGTGGCTGTTCACCTTTGGACACTCGGCGAAATAGTGTTCAGTCTTGCCACACTTGAAACAGGTCCTCGTGTTCCTCCTCATGTTCACCCGGTTCTCGTGCAGCCTCTCGAACCGCCTCGTCAGGAGCGCCAGCTCATCGTCTCCAAGCACGTCGAACTCCTCATCTGGCATAGACATCAAGGAGGACAAAGAGAACATCCTGGTGGATGGGTCAGTGTTAGCCTTTCCTTTCAAACCACCGACGAGGGAAAGACTATGGGAATCAGTCGGACCCTGGATCTTGGCAGTCATGCCCCTATCCACCTCAGCCGACTTGAGCTTCGAGAACAACTCGTTCACCGTCAGAGTGTCATACTTCTCTGACTCCACAATGGCCTCGAACTTTCCGCCACATATTGTACAATCCAAAGATTGTAAGAGCTTGACAGCTCTACCATGGTCATCGTACGGGCGCACGTCCACATTGGCCCTCATGTTGTTCACAACCACCGTGAACCTCTGAAACAAGGCATCGATGGACTCACTGGGGAGATGAGTGAAGTTCTCGTACTCTCTCTGGTAAGTCGCTTACATCCGTGCCTGAACCTGGGCATTCCCAACATGAGCCTCCTTCAGCACCGTTCAAATTCTACAAGCCAAGTGCTCGGTGTGCACCCGATCGAACTCAGGCTGACACAGAGCACGAAACAAGTATGGACCGCCTTGTTGTTGGCATCAAACATGTCCCTCGATCCTTCAGCAAGAAAGTTCATCAGCTGGACATAGCCTGTGTCCACCATTACATCCAAAAGGATCTGACCGTTTCCGCGGAGAAACACAGCCATCTGCTTACTCCACATCTGGTAGTTCTTGCCATCGAAGTGTGGAGGACCCGAACCCCGTTCCTGGTATGCCATCCTTGGATCTTAGACTGGTTAGAGTCAACAAAGACCCGAACCAGCTATGATACCACTTGAAGGACCGATACGGTGAACCAGAGAGGGGGGAGTGAATGGGAGCCGATAAAAATTCTTCTCGAAGGAGATGAAAACTCCAACAAGATGAACATGGCTTCCAACACACGTCTCCAACTCACTACCCAAGTTGGCCAAGCCCACATAGCCACTGGAGTGCCACTGGACCTAGGAACCAACACACAACCTTCCGACCCGAGAACGCAGCGGAACACCAAACATCGAGTCTACAGACCAACACCGATCAGACCGGTGAGCACCACCGGTCAGACCGGTCCCTGCTGGTGAAACTGGGCAACTTTCACTAAGTGGCTCCACACCGGTCAGACCGGTGAGACACACCGGTTAGACCGGTCACAGCCTGAAAGCCCCCAAAGCACCAAACAGGCCAACCGACCAGCAAACTGACCCAAACTCGAAACAGCCCCAACACAGGACAATAGCGAACACACACAGAACGTTCACCCAAGCAAAAACCCACCGAGGGTTGCACTAGTCAGACCGAGCAAGAGCACCGGTCAGACCGGTGTAGCCTGGGCAGCTCGGGATGAACAGCACCCGCGGGTCAACTCCCCCAAATCGAAATCTCGATCTCCCAAATCGCTCCACGGACTTGAACAGAACTTTGGGGATAATAGGAACACCTCATGAGGAGTCCATAGCCAAGTTTAATCCTGCCAAAACTTGTCCAAAAAGGAGGAATCGAAGAAATCCCGCCAAGAACACCACAAACCCTAGAACTCGGAAAACGCCAAAATCGAGCCCCTTTACTCACGGATTTGGGAGGGGAATCACAGCCCAAAGAACCACGAAGGGTTCCCACAAATTTCCCCCATAAAACCCCCAACAGCAAGGTCTCGAAAACAACCCAAAGAAATCACCAAGGGAGGGCTCCGAAAATCACCACCAAGAACAACCGAGAACAACACATCCAACCCTTGAGGAACCACGCTGAATCATCTATACATGCAACAAAGGTTCATACAAGGTCTAGCTTGCCGCCCGATCATTCAACCCTCTCACAAGATCTTACCATGAAGCTCTCAAGCTAGTGCTATGGAAATCCTAAGGAAGATAGGGTGGGAAAAATAGGAAAGCAAATGAACTAGGGTTTCAAGGCTTGGCTGTCATCCTCTCACCTCTTGGGTTATATGGAGGCAACTGAAAGTCTAAAATACCCTTCTCTAACAACTACGGATACAAGCCCCTCAAGGGCGGTTTTGGAAGTCTTCATGTCTTTTCCATCGGACGGATGCCCGACGACCGCACCCAGCGTAGCCTCGACGCAAGCCATGCGATCCTGACGCGTGTCCTCCGCTTCGATGTCTCCGGACTGCGTCGTCGCACACCGGTCAGACCGGTGCTCACCACCGGTCAGACCGGTCAGACCCACTGGTCAGACCCACCGGTCAGACTAGTTTGGCGCTACTGCAGCTCTGTCTTCGGTTCTTCGGTCTTGGCTTTGTGGGTCAACCAAGGAACCCAGTGGTTTAATGGTGAACCACTGGAAACCCCGCGAACTCGGTTTAGCCTCCGCCAATCGCCACTCCTGACTCGGCTCCCATGTAGTCCCGGCTTGACCTAGGTTTCGAGGCTCAACCAAGAAACCGTCCATGACTTCATCTTGCTGTTCATGCCACCATGCGGCCCGCACTTGACCCCGTTGGCCATGGGGTCCCTCGAATGAAGCCTACTTGTCTTCTCCACACCTGGAGGCCTCACCGGCGACGACCTTTCATGCTTGTTCTTCACCTGCACCAACACCAGTCAAGCCACAACCTGCACCTGCAATACTTAGCCGAGGATCAGTCCACACAACGTTGTCAATCACTCATCACATGAGGAAGCGACCGTCCACTGGTCCTCGAACCACACATGGTCCTCAATCTCCCCCTTGATGAGTGCATTGACAACACCCACACGAAAGCAACAAGAGAGAAAAGAAAAAGAAAAGAAACGAACAAAAAGGAACTCCAACAACTGATCGAAAGCCAAACAAAGGCAAAGAGGAGGATCACTTGAAGAAGACAAGTCTCGGACCCCTTAGGCAAGGGCAACGGCTCGACACATCCGAGACAAAAACAAAGCTCAAGCAAAGAGCGCGAACCACCGAACCAAAGCTCAAACACCACAAAGAGCTCCCCCTGCACACATGCAAGCTCCCCCTGAACCAATGCACCTCCCCCCTGGACGAATGCATGCAAACCAGCGGAAAACAGAGCAACTACAACAACTTCAGCTCACACTGGTTAGACCGGTCATCACCACCAGTCAGACCGGTGCCCAACATGTGCACAGGACCAGCACTCTGACCGGTCAGACCGGTGACCTCGACCGGTCAGAACGGTGCACACCAGAGCCCAGAAATGGCTCGAAACCACCTGAAAACCTTCTAAATGCATCCAGCAAGCCATTTCAAGCTCAAACTTCTCCCCCTTGTTGGCAATGGATGAATCAAGCCAAAAATGCAAAACTTTCAACCTAGAGCTTCTCAAATAAACAAAATTTAACAAAGGATGCTACACATGTCCAAATAAGCAAGTTAGATACTCTATAGCTTTGTATCGACATCAACTACAAGATCACCAAGTTTCACAACCATTGGACGAATCTAAGATGGATTTGGCCAAATTTGCGAAAAACTCTCATGATTAAAGTCCTAAACATGATCAAAGCATATCAAAATGGCAAAGCCACACAGACTTCATGCTAGGACAGCCATTCTAATCATAAGACCATCACAAACACCCACAAGCACCTTATGTCATGTCAAAGCCACCGAGCCATGTGCCTACTTCTATTTATGAGACTTCTCATTGGTAGGCATCATGCAACGGTTTAGCACCCAAAGCAAATTAAATTCAGCACATATGACATGGGAGCACATTTTCCAAGCATTTTTCATTTCATTTTCAGATTTATAATTGGTACATGAAATGTCTTTGCGACAAAAAGTAACTTATGCTCCTCCACAAGATGAAGCAAGAGGGCTAAACATCCATGATGGCAAATGAGCCTTTGGCCCCATATGATCAATAAACTAGCTATCCAACCACAAATTAAGCATAACCGAGCCACTAAAACATGTTAACATCATATAAAGGCATTTACACATGAGAGAGCATATGTGTGACAATTTTCAAAAACATAGCCGTCAACCATGGATTATTCATCAAGATCATCAAGAGCTAAGTCAAACTAACCATAGCATACCAAACTAGCTCACACGATCATATATAGCCCATCATGGTGAACAATGTATATAGGAGAAGCTTTTCCTAACAAATGCATATAATACAAAATGCATGCAACCTAAGATTCAAGGATGCCTATAGATCATGTTACATATGCTATGCCAAATGCAAGAAATGCACAAAGGAAAGCTATACATATGATACAAAGGAGCTCCCACACAAAACTCACAAACCACCGGCTCTTCGAGAGGAGGCAAAAAGGGCTCGACACCACCGGCAAAAGAGCAAAGGAGCACAAAACTCACAAGCTTCCCCTAAGCTCATGCATTAAGGCCAAAGAGCATACAAAGCTCACCTTACACACATGAGATAGGGCAAAGAACAAAATAAACCAAGTGGCTTGACCAAGGCCACAGACTTGAAGGTTACAAATACACTCACCTTTATCATTTCTTCACAATTCACTCATCCTTGTCCACCATCCCCGAAAGTGATGCACCTACATGTCACCACCGGCATATGAAGCCGAAGAACCACCCCCGATATCAACCAAATGTTCTCCAGGCCATCCACCTGCAACTCAAAACCAAGAGCGGGAGAGAGCAAACGACTCAACACTGGGGTTAGTTCCAAAAGTGCGAGGACCAGGAGCGTCCCGGTGGTCAATGGATGACCGCTCCTCAGTGATGAGTGATTGACAACGGGTGTTGGACTGACTCTTGGCTCAGTGCGCAGGTGTAGGCTGCGGCCTAGTTCGTGTTGTTGCAGGTGAAGAACGGGCGCGAAAGGTCTTCAGCCTTGAGGGGCCCCCGAGAGATGGAGAGACAAGTAGGCTCGGTTCGAGGGACCCGGTGGACGGAGGGACTAGGTGCGTGCCATATGGTGGCGAGACGAGCAGGACGAGGTCGTGGACGATCGAGCCGGCGCACGGTGGCGGTTGTGTCAAGTGGTTTGGCGGGAGGCCGGACCGAGCGCGCGGGGTTTGGTGGTTTGCCCACAAAACCATCGGAGGACGGTTTCTTGGTTTGGGCCTCAAAACCAAGTCCGAGGGCCCAACACGACGGAGACGGGGATCCGGGCGTGTCGGGAAGCTTCGAAGTGGAGGACACGCGGCGGGATTGCATGGCTTGCGTCGGGAGGACGCGGGTGCGGCAAAGGCGTGGCCGTCCAATGGCAAGACCCACAAACATTACCTAAATGCCCCTATGTGGGTTGTATCGCCAGTAGTTAAGTTAGGGGTAGTTGAGTCATTTAACACTCCGGCGGGACCTGATATATAAGCCATGAGTGTGTGTGGATGGCTCTCTCTCTCTCTCTCTGCGACTTAGGGTTTCATTTCCCCCCTCCTCTTTCTCATTTTTCTCTAGGCTAGCATGAGAGCTTCATGAGAGATTTGTTGAGAGGGATGGATGCTAGGGCGGCATGCTAGACCTTGTGAATCTTTCCTGGTTTGTATAGAAGATTCGGCGTTGTGATTTGCGTGGTCTTTTTCGTGCTTGTTTTTGGTGCCTTTGTTCTCGGTGTGATTCCGCGGATTTGAGTGGGTTTCTCCCCGGATTTCTAAACATGGATGGATGTCTAGTGCATCTTTGTCATTGATCTTGTGCCCTCAAACGCCGGGAAACCACTTCGATTCAAGGATTTTCGTTCGGTGCTCTAGCTTTTGGTGGTGTTCAAAGGATCCGCGATTCCCGATGATTTAGGGAGTTAGGAGACGAATTTTTTGGGGTATAGCATCCTTGGTTGACGCATATCATGTCCCCAAACTTTTGTCTCAACAGCTTCTACCATTTGGGAGATCCGGTGATGGATTGGAGAGGTTGACCTTTGAGGTCGAGCTGGTTTCAGCTCTATCCGCAAGGCGCGGACAGTCCGCGAGCAGGTGGCGGACAGTCCGGGATGTGCGAGTTCTTCCCGTGTTCTTCCCGTTCTTGCTCGGCTTCGCTCGATCCATCGTGGCTCTGAGTTTTCGTTGGGCAAGGTTTCGGACAGTCCGCAGCAGCGGGCGGACGGTCCGCGGGTGCTTGGCGGACAGTCCGCGTGCTCCCCGCGGATGGTCCGTTATTCGGGGTCGTCTCTGGAGGTTCTGTTTGCTTTTTCGGACGGTCCGCGGTGAAGTGCCGGACGGTCCGTGGTGTGTGAGCGGACAGTCCGAGGCAGCAGGCCGGACGGTCCGCGTGGCCAGTGCGGACGGTCCGCCCCTCCTGGCCGGACGGTCCGCCAGAGCCAGTGTGCTTTGCTTCTTGGTTCGATTCATCCCTTTCTTTCTCGTTCTTCCGCGTGTACTTCAAGGAATCGTTCCTAAGACTATAGGTTGATCCATAGCCTCGTTGTCTTGGCGATTGGTGTGTGATTCGATCCATCACTTGTGTGTGATCGGGATTTGACTAGGGTATAGGCCGGGTTCTTTGAGAAGAATTTTTACAGGCTCCTATTCACTCCCCCCTCTCTAGTCGCCATCTGATCCTTCAATTGGTATCAGAGCCTGGTGCCGGATTCTTTGCAACTTTGACAAGTCTCGAATCCTAAGATGGCGTACGTTGAGCGGGGCGGTCCGCCGCACTTCGATGGCAAGGGTTACCACAAGTGGGCGGCTCGTATGATGATCTTTCTTCGTGGCAAGTTGTTGGATTTCATTGTGCTTGACAAGACCTATGCTATTCCGGTCAACATCCATACTCTTATGGTGACCGATGCCGGTGCTAAGGCCAATTATGAGGCAAATGCAAAAGCCGTTGATCACTTGGTCCGGAGCTTGTGTGATCCTGAGTTTGAGCGTGTTCGCCATTTGAATCTTGCTTGGCAAATTTGGGAAAAGTTGTTGGTTGCTCACGGTGGTGATAACCATGTGAAGGCTCGCCTCTTTGTCTCTTACCAGATGCAATATGAGAACTTCACTCAACTTCCTGGTGAGGACATCGATGCGATGTTTCAGAGGTTCACCGCCATCATGAACAACATGAAGGCTAATGTTGAGGATTTTCCATACACCGAGCATGATCAGGCTTTGTAGCTCTTGCATGTCTTGGATCCAAATGTTTGGGGTGCTAAGGTTGAGGCCATCAAGGAGTCTGGGCAGTATTTGACTATTGAGTTGGATGACCTCTTTTCTATCAAGTCGGCAGAGGTTGACAGGAAGTTGCAATCCAAGCATGAGGGCTCGACTGACCATAGTCTTGCTCTTGTGGGCGGATCAAAGGGCAAATCTAACCCTTCTTGTCGAGTCGCTAGCTCATTCTCGCTCTTGTTTCTGACTACAGGCAGGAGGCTTGGAGAACATTTGGTTGATTGACTCCGGATGTTCCCGACACATGACCGGAGATAAGAAGTGGTTCTCCAGCCTCACCCCAGTGAAGGAAAAGATGTACATCATATTTGGGGACAATGGACGAGGAAGGGTGATTTCTGAGCGTGTTGTGCATGTGAGTGACAAGGTAACGTTGAAGAGAGTTGCTCTTGTGAAGTCTTTGGGTTTCAATTTGCTTTCGGTTTTTCAGTTGCTTGATGAGGGTTTTGAGGTGCGTTTCAAGTTTGGTGAGTCTCGTTTGCTGGATTCTCGAGGTGATCTTGTTTGTATGATCATCCCCGAGGGTCAGATTTTCAGGCCTGATTTCTCTCGTTCTTTGGGTCCTGCTCGCTGTTTGATGGCTGGTCCTTCGTCTGATTTGTGCAAATGGCATAGGCGGTTGGGACACTTGAGCTTTGATTTGGTTTCCCGCTTGAGTGGTCTTGACCTTGTTCGAGGATTGCCGAGGTTGAAGCTTGAGAAGGATGTGGTTTGTGCTCCGTGTAGGCATGGCAAGATGGTAGCCACTCCCCATCCACCCCTGACCGATGTCATGACCGAGCGTCCGACAGAGCTGTTGCATATGGACCTTGTTGGTCCAGCTCGAGTTCGCTCGGTGGGTGGGAAGTGGTATGTCCTTGTTGTGGTGGACGATTACTCTTGCTATGCCTGGGTGTTTTTGTTGGAAGACAAGAGTGAGACATTTGGTTTTGTTCGAGATCTGATCGTGAGGCTGAAAAACGAGTGGCATGGGAATGCTATTCGAGCCATCCGCAGTGATAATGGCTCAGAGTTCAAGAACTCTCGTTTTGATGCCTTCTGTCGTGATCTAGGTCTTGAACATCAGTATTCGACCCCTTATGTGCCCCCTCAAAATGGAGTTGTAGAAAGGAAAAATCAGACTCTTTATGAGATGGCTAGGACGATGCTCGATGAGCACAGGACTCCTAGGAGGTATTGGGCTGAGGCGGTCAATACGGCTTGTCATGTCTCTAACAGGATTTTATTGCGAGCTTTCAAGAAGAAGACCTGTTATGAGCTGATGCATGGTCGGGCACCCAAGGTGAGTCATTTCCGAGTCTATGGCTGCAAGTGCTTTATTCTTAAGAAGGGAAAACTCGACAAGTTTGAGGCTAGGTCTAGTGATGGTATATTCTTTGGATATGCTAACCACTCTAGAACCTATAGGGTGCTTAACCTTGAGACTAACAAAATCATGGAGACTTGCGAGGTAACCTTCGACGAGACAATGCCATGTACCTCTCTTGGTTTTGAATGTGCAGGTGATGAGGAGATTGCCGAGGACCTCTTTGACGAGGAGAAGGATGAAGCTGGAGATGATGATGGAGAGAACCATGCGCCTGAAGCTGAGTGTGTACCCACTACTTCCCCTACGACCACTACGGAGCGTGGACCGTCTACTTCATGGACAACGACGGTGCGACAAGAGGACTAGGTGAGAGAAGCTGAAGTTGAGGGGGAGGTAGTCTCGAGGCGTGAGGCTCCCCGGCGGATTCAAGAAGTCCATCCCCTGTCGAAGATCATTGGGGACATCGACGAACGTACTACACGGTCAAGGTCCAGGAATTCCTCTCATTTTGCTCATGCTGCTTTTGTTGCCACCTTTGAGCCCAAGGACGTTGGACACGCTTTATCTGATGCAAACTGGGTCAATTCTATGCATGAGGAGTTGGAAAACTTTGAGAGGAACCAGGTGTGGGAGTTAGTTGAACCACCTACAAATTGCCATCGTATAGGAACCAAATGGGTTTGGAAGAACAAAGAGGGAGAGAATGGGATGGTTTTGAGGAACAAGTCCAGACTTGTTGCTCAGGGGTTTAGTCAAAAGGAGGGGATCGACTATGAGGAGACCTTTGCTCTTGTGGCCCGTCTTGAGGCAATTCGAATACTTCTAGCCTTTGCCGTGGCTAAAGGGTTCAAGTTGTTTTAGATGGACGTGAAGAGTGCTTTTCTGAATGGGGTCATAGATGAGGAGGTGTATGTGAAGCAGCCACCTGGGTTCGAGAGTGAGTTGTACCCACACAGGGTGTGCAGGTTGAAAAGGGCTCTTTATGGGTTGAAACAGGCGCCCCGTGCTTGGTATGGGAGATTGAGAGGTTTCCTGTTGAGCAGTGGGTTGGTGATGGGTACCGTGGATAGGACTCTGTTTCTCCTCAAGCATGGAAATGACTTGTTGATTGTTCAGATATACGTGGATGATATTGTCTTTGGTGGCTCGTCACATAACCTTGTTGCCAAGTTTGCAGATGAGATGAGCAGGGAGTTCGAGATGAGCATGATGGGCGAGTTGCAGTACTTTCTCAGGCTGCAGATCAAGCAAGTGAAGGATGGAACATTCGTGCACCGGACCAAGTACACGAAAGACATGCTGAGGAAGTTCCAGATGCAAGATGTGAAGCCGATGTCGACTCCCATGGAGAGTACGACCACTTTGGATGCGGACGTGGACGGAGAAGCAGTGGACCAGCGGGAGTACAGGAGCATGATCGGCTCCCTCCTCTACCTGTGCACTCGTTTTCAGGCTTCGCCGAGGACATCACATCGACAGGCCGTCAAGAGGATTTCAGGTACCTACAGTCTGCCCCTGGTCTTGGCCTTTGGTATTCTTCCTCCTCGACTCTTTCTCTTCATGGTTTTTCCGATACGGATTTTGCTGGTTGTCGAGTCGAGAGGAAGTCTACTTCTGGCACTTGCCAGTTTCTTGGGTCTTTGCTGGTTTCATGGTCTTCTCGCAAGCAGTCTAGTGTAGCTCAGTCTACCACCGAGGCGGAGTATGTTGCAGCCGCGAGTTGTTGTTCCCAGCTGTTGTGGATTTCATACACTTTGAGAGACTTTGGTGAGGAGTGCACCCAGATCCCACTTCTTTGTGATAGCACCAGTGCCATAAGCGTAGCTAAAAACCTAGTGCTTCACTCCAAAACCAAACACATAGAAGTGAGGTATCATTTCTTGAGGGACAATGTGGAAAAGGCAACCATTGTGTTGAGTCATGTCCCTACCCAAGATCAGCTTGCAGACATTTTCACAAAGCCTCTCGACCAAGCATTTGTGCGCTTGTGGGGAGAACTTGGGGTTTGTTGCCCTTTCTAGTTGATTCTTGGGGGATTTCCTTTTTGTACCATATGTATCATATCATGTTTACTTTAATGTATATACATGCTTTGCTTGATGTATAAACCATGGTAGGATAGCCATCTTGTTATATATCATGTTGCATTTGTATCATATTGCATTTTAGGATGATGAGCTTCTTTTATATGCCTTATTTGAGTCTCTTTGGCTATTTGTGAGACATTGGTCATATGTGTGGAGAAATGGCTATGTGAGGCTATGCACTTGGAATATTTGAGATATATATCTTGTGAGATAGCTCTTTTGAATCAAATGCTAATCTTGACTATTTTTGGTGAAATGTGCTCCACACATGTGTAGTAGTGTATCCATGTCACGTTTTGGTCTAAATGTGCTTTCTATGCTTAGATTGTGCTTGGACATCTTTTTCCTGCTTTTGTGCCAAAGACCGAATATCATTGTGAATGTTTAGCCTATGTTGCATTCATGGGGGAGCATAAGCTTCTTTTTGCCGCAAAGGCACTTCATGTACCATGAAATGAATCAATCTTGAAAAGAAGTGTGTATGCTTGAAAAATGCTCCATCCATCATGTTTATGCTTAAAATGTTTTATCTTTCACACATGGGTGCAAAACATGTTGCATGACGTTCACCAGTGGAGAAGTCTCCCCGAATTAGACACATGGCTCATGAGCTTTAACATGACATGTTTGTTTTATGGGTGTTTGCAATGATCTTTTGTCGAGAATTGGGTATCCTTGTATGATCTCTGGATGATATGCAGGTTTGTGGCTCAAGTGTGACATGGATAGGCTTTTACATGTAAAGCGAGCCTTCTTTTGGTAAAACTGCTTAAATCTGAAAATTTGCTTTGTCACATGCCTATATTTCCATATATTACTTGTGGCAATGCTTTGACTATGTTATGATTCATTTATGTGCTCTTAGTCTCATTTCTAGCCTTTGTCACTAAATTTGGCCTATTTGAGAAGCTCATGTAGATGTTTATATGCTTTGTTTTGCATTTCTGCATTTTCACCTTGATTCACACATTGTCAACAAAGGGGAGAAGAGGTGAGCTTAATGAAAATTCAGAAGCGGTGAGCTAAAATTCGGAAGTTTGCATCCACATGTTCAGGGGGAGCTTGCATTTGTTCAGGGGGAGCCTTCTTGCTGTTTTCGGTGTGGAGTTTGTGCTTTGCTCGCTTGTGACCTTTCTTTGCCTTTCTTTGGTTTTGGTCATGAGTCGCGCTTCTTTGTTTTTCTTTCTTCTTCCTTTCTTTCTCTGAATTTCATTTCGCTTTGTGTGTTGTCAATGCACTCATCAAGGGGGAGATTGAGGACCAGGAGTGTCCCGGTGGTCGATGGATGACCGCTCCTCAGTGATGAGTGATTGACAACGGGTGTTGGACTGACTCTTGGCTCAGTGCGCAGGTGTAGGCTGCGGCCTAGTTCGTGTTGTTGCAGGTGAAGAACGGGCACGAAAGGTCTTCAGCCTTGAGGGGCCTCCGGGAGATGGAGAGACAAGTAGGCTTGGTTCGAGGGACCCGGTGGACGGCGGGACTAGGTGCGGGCCATATGGTGGCGAGACGAGCAAGACGAGGTCGTGGACGATCGAGCCGGTGCACGGTGGCGGTCGTGTCAAGTGGTTTGGTGGGAGGCCGGACCGAGCACGTGAGGTTTGGTGGTTTGCCCACAAAACCATCGGAGGACGGTTTCTTGGTTTGGGCCTCAAAACCAAGTCCGAGGGCCCAACACGATGGAGACGGGATCCGGGCGTGTCGGGAAGCTTCGAAGCGGAGGACACGCGGCGGGATCGCATGGTTTGCGTCGGGAGGACGCGGGGTGCGGCAAAGGCGTGGCCGTCCTATGGCAAGACCCACAAACATTACCTAAATGCCCCTACATGGGTTGTATCGCCAGTAGTTAAGTTAGGGGTAGTCGAGTCATTTAACACTCTAGCGGGACCTGATATATAAGCCATGAGTGTGTGTGGATGGCTCTCTCTCTCTCTGCGACTTAGGGTTTCATTTCCCCCTCCGCTTTCTCATTTTCTGGGACTATTTTTTTCTTCTCCATTTTTCTCTAGGCTAGCATGAGAGCTTCATGAGAGATTTGTTGAGAGGGATGGATGCTAGGGCGGCATGCTAGATCTTGTCAATCTTTCCTGGTTTGTATAGAAGATTCGGCGTTGTGATTTGCGTGGTCTTTTTCGTGCTTGTTTTTGGTGCCTTTGTTCTCGGTGTGATTCCGCGGATTTGAGTGGGTTTCTCCCCGGATTTCTTTGAGGGAAACATGGATGGATGTCTAGTGCATCTTTGTGATTGATCTTGTGCCCTCAAACGCCGGGAAACCACTTTGATTCAAGGATTTTCGTTCGATGCTCCAGCTTTTGGTGGTGTTCAAAGGATCCGCAATTCCCGATGATTTAGGGAGTTAGGAGACGAAATTTTTGGGGTATAGCATCCTTGGTTGACGCATATCATGTCCCCAAACTTTTGTCTCAACAGCTTCTACCGGTTGGGAGATCCGGTGATGGATTGGAGAGGTTGACCTTCGAGGTCGAGCTGGTTTCAGCTCTGTCCGCAAGGCGTGGACAGTCTGCGAGCAGGTGGCGGACAGTCCGCGACGTGCGAGTTCTTCCCGTGTTCTTCGTGCTCTTGCTCGGCTTCGCTTTCGATCCGTCGTGGCTTTGAGTTTTCGTTGGGCAAGGTTTCGGACAGTCCGCAGCAGCGGGCGGACGGTCCGCGGGTGCCTGGTGGACAGTCCGCGTGCTCCCCGCGGACGGTCCGTTATTCGGGGTCGTCTCTGGAGGTTCTGTTTGCTTTTTCGGACGGTCCGCGGCGAAGTGCCGTACGGTCCGCGGTGTGTGAGCGGGCAGTCCGTGGCAGCAGGCCAGACGGTCCGCGTGGCTAGTGCGGACGGTCCTCCCCTCCTGGCCGGACGGTCCGCCAGAGCCTGTGTGCTTGCTTCTTGGTTCGGTTCCTCCCTTCCTTTCTCGTTCTTCCGCGTGTGCTTCAAGGAATCGTTCCTAAGACTAGAGGTTGATCCATAACCTCGTTGTCTTGGGGTGAGGCTCTTCACAAGGCTTCTCGCTTGGTTTCTCACTAGGATTTTCACTTGCCTTCTCACTCGGTTTTTCTCTCGGTTAGTTTGTCTTGGATGCAAACTTGTCTTTGGGTGTGGGTTGTGGTGGAACTGAAACATTCCTAAATTTCCTTTCTCTCTTGCCGCTGCCCTCACCGACCTTATCCAATCCCAAAGTCCAACCATCAAAGCGCTTACAGCTAGCAATCATCATACCAAGCTGAGGTTCTTAACTCGACAACCAACTCAGCGCTTCACGCAACTTATCATTCTCATCTTGCAAGCGACCAACACATTTTGCAAGATCCAAATTCTTCGTAGCATGCAACTCACATGTAGAACAAGAAGTAGGAAAAGGAACTTTCAAATCAGCCTCAAGCGAAACAATGCGAGAACGAAGCTCAACCATTTTCTCATGCAAACCAGGGCAAGAAGTACAAGCATCAAGCAAAGTGGGTCTAGATTGTAGCTCAGCCAACTCAACCCTAAGCACATCTAGTTCCTCACACTTGGAGGCATACTTCTCTCTAAGATCAGTCAAGTCAGCTAGGAAAGTAGAGCAATCAGCACAATCATTCTCATCAGAAACAACAGGGCTAGCCTTAAGAGAATCAATTTCAAGCTTGCTATCAAGAACCTGTGTTTCTAGCTCAGCCACTCTAGTCCCAGCATCCTCGAGCAAAGATCTAAGCTCCTTCCTAAGCTTCTTAGCCTCTCTAAGCATGTGATCGCGATTATCAAGCAAGTAAACCAACTCCTCATTCTCCTTGCGCAAAGAAGAGAGCTCGTCACATACCTCATCCTCAGAATCCAAGTCCGAGGCATCCTTCTGGCTTCTCTTGCTACTTGAACTGCGAGCCTATCGTATGGACCTCCCTGGGCCCACTACCACGGTGGGTACCAGGACCGACTACTCGGTGGGCCCCTGGGACTACCTGACTTGCGCTGCACGGTACCCGATGGCGTGAAGCACAAGGACTGCAGAGGAGAAGTACACGGTTAGGAAGCTGTACATGTCCCGCACTGTATAGAGGACTCCTAGACGTACTCGACTAGTACTCTCTCCCTATTCCGACTTGTAACCCTGCCTCCCGGACTATATAAGGCGAGGCAGGGACCCCTCTCTGATCATCTCATCTCATAGCGTAAGATTGCATCATCTTGTAATCGTACCCAATCAATCCAGAGCTACGCAGCATTCAGGACGTAGGGTATTACGCACCTCGCGGCCCAAACCTGTCTAAATTGTATGCCGCGTGTCTCTTCCTTCGAGTTATCGATCTCGGTGAGGCCACATTCATCTAATTCGGATACTCCCCTTAGTAGGTTGCTGGTCTAAAACACCGACAGCTGGCGCGCAAGGTAGGGGATCTCGCCCGAGATCACATGGCGAACTCGACGGCTCCTGTCTACATCAAGCCAACCGTCGCCTTCAACCGCGGCGACACCTTCGTCTTCGGTGCCTAGGTCTGCACTGCTGACGGCGTTGGGTCCTTCCCGCACCGCCTCACCATGCCGCCCAACCCGGAGACCGGCTTCGTGACGCTTCCCGAAGTAGTCACGGGCGAACTCGCCGACAGGTTTGGCGAAATTTCGCTTTTTGACCAACACGCCGACTTCGAGCTCGGATCTGCCTCCAACTCAAACTCGATGTCCCCGTGGGCTACCGTATGCGAGCCGACTGCTCAGCCATCGCATATGGTCCCCCCACCCCGCGAGCACTCCACGCGTGGCCCCCGCAACCTCTGCAGGGCCCGCACAGAGGCTCCCCCCGCGCGCCGGGCCGGCAAGGAGCCCGTACCCGGGTACAACTCAGACTCCGACACCGCCCCCGGCCACGCTTCGGACTCCAACCACCTCTCTGGCTTCTACTCGGACTCCGCATACGAGTTCGTCTTCGGGTCGGACCCTGAGGATCCCGAGCCCGAAGACAACACTACTGAGCAACCCTTGTCAGGGCCAGCTTCCGGGCTGGTTATAACGTCCACACCGGCTGGGAGATTCGTCTACTAGCCAGACCGCAAGCCCGTCGACCTGATAAGCGGCGACTCACGCTACGTCGCCTACCTCAACTCGCTTCCGTTCTAGGAGGGAACATGAGGACCATGTGTGGTTCGAGGACCGGTGGATGGTCGCTCCCTTGTGTGATGAGTGATTGACAACGTTGTGTGGACTGATTCTTGGCTAAGTATTGCAGGTGCAGGTTGCGGCTTGACTCGTGTTGGTGCAGGTGAAGAACAAGCGCGAAAGGTCGGTGCCGATAAGGCCTCCAGGTGTGGAGAAGACAAGTAGACTTCGTTCGAGGGACCCGGTGGCCAGTGGGGTCAAGTGCGGGCCGCATGGTGGCATGAACAGCAAGATGAAGTCGTGGACGGTTTCTTGGTAGAGCCTCAAAACCAAGGTCGAGTCGGGACTACGTGGGAGTCGAGTCATGAGTGGAGATTGGTGGAGGCTACACCGAGTTCGCGGGGTTTGCAGTGGTTCACCAGAAAACCACTGGGTTACTCGGTTGAGCCACAAAACCGAGGCCGGAGACTCAATGAGGGGGTGCGGCCACCCAGGCCGGTTCAACCACCCAGGAGGGGCGGTCAGATCGCCTGGTGCCGGTCAGATCACCCAGACCGGTTCAACCGCCCAGGAGGGGCGGTCAGACCGCCTGGTGCCAGTCAGATCTCCCGGGCTGGTCTAACCGCCCAGGGGGGCGGTCTGACCGCCCTGGCCACCGGCGCCGAGAAGCTTCGAAGCGGAGGACACACGTTGGGATCGCAAGGCTTGCGTCGAGGCTAAGCAGGTTGCGGTCGCCGGGCATCCGTCCGATGGTGAAGACATGAAGACTTCCAAATCCGCCCTCAAGAGGCATGTATCCCTAGTTATTAGTGAAGGGTAGTTTAGTCCTTTGGGTGCCTCCATATATACTCATTGAATGGGTGGATGGCAGCCAACTCTTGGAACCCTAGCTCATTTGTTTTTCCATTTTCGTTCTCCATTTTCCTTAGGATTTTAGAGGACTAGCTTGAGAGCTTCATGTGATATCTAGAGAGAGGGATGGATGTTTGGGTGGCAAGCTAGACCATGTACGAACCTTTCATGGCATGTATAGATGGTTCAGCGTTGTTCATCATGGTGGTTTTCCATTCTCTTTTGTGATGATTTTCGGAGCTCTTTGTTGGAGGTGTTTTGAGGACGATTTCTTGGGGTTTTTGGTGGGTGTCACGTATGAGGTTTTTGTACCTCTCTGGCTGGTGACTTTGCCCCCAAATCTCCTTTGAATCGGACTCGATTTGGTGGTTTCTTGAGTTGGCCGAGTTCTTGACCTAGAGAAGCGATTTCTTCGATTCCTCTTGATTGTGAGCGTTTCGGGTCGATTCCTTTAAGGTAGAGGTTGCCAGGAGGTAACCCAGCTATTCCCGAAGTTTTGCTGCAATCCGTGGAGTGATTCGGGAGATCGGGCGCGAGGAAGTTGAGGTTTGACCCGCGGGTTCATTTTCTGGAAGGGGCGGTCTAACTGCCTGCAGGGGGCAGTCTAACCGCCCTGGGTGTTTCCAGGTCGAAGTTTTGTTTCACCGGATTTTCCTCTGTGAGTTTGTTCGCCTTGATCAGAGGAGCGTCTGGGTGAAAGTTGGGGTCATTCTCATGCAGTTTGCTAGGTGTTCTTGGTTGGAGTTCATTGCTGGGTACAGGAGGTTAGACCGCCCTTGGTAGCCGGTCTAACCGCCCTTAGGCCCCTGGGTGGAGTTTTGGTTTTCGCCAAGATTTTCTGGTAGCTAGCATGGCCTTGACCAGAGATCTTTGTTGGTGAAACCAGGGTGAGTTTTGGTGCTCGGAAGAGGTGTTTCGGAGGATTTCTTGGTTACCAGGTGGAGGCGGTCTAACCGCCCCCTATACCCGGTCTAACCGCCCCCCTCTTGTTAGCCGGCTTTCGAGTTGTTTCCGCTGTCGTTGTTGCGTGTGTGTTGTGGTTGCTGGTAGAGTTTGTTCCTAGGACCAGTAGCACTCCAGTGGCTATGTGGTTTTGGCAAACGGAAGGTAGAAGTGCGGAGCGTGTGATTTCGGGGGTTCGACCGAGCTAGTTCATCTTGTCGGAGTTTCAATCTCCCTCGAGAAGAATTTTTATCGGCTCCCATTCACTCCCCCCCTCTCTGGTCGCCTAATGGGTCCTTCAGAACACCACTTGCTCGAGCTGACTCGTACACTCCAACTAAGGTGGCGAGCTTCGACTCCAGTCTTGGCAACCCCGATCGCCAAGTCTTCATGGCTACCGGCGACACGCCAGGACCTTTAGGGACGGCTCAAGACAAGTACCTTGAAGACATCTCCACAGACGAGCTGTCTGCCGAAGCACCCGCGGATGAGACCGAAGCCAACAGGGACACTCGACGCGAGCGTAACAGAAAGCGCAACGAACGGCGCCGGTGTCTCCGAGACAGCCTCCCCATCCGCAACCTCGCAGAAGCTCTCGAGGCTGTCGAGAGCAGGGTACACACCACCCCAGAGCAATGCCTCATGTCGATCACAGCGATCGCACGCCAAGCTCAGGGGATACGTGCTGGAGAGGTCATCGCCAAGCTCACTGAGAACGCTTACTTCATGCGAGTCGACAACAGGGTCACCCAGCCTCCCCCCGCCAGGAACCACGACAACGAAGCTACAAGTCGCAGTGCTGACCTTGGCCGCAACAGTACTCGAGCCGAGCTGCCGGCTCAGCCCAACCGTACTCGCGCAAATGCCGTCGGACCCTCATAGGGTGGCAACAGCAATCGTGAGGTCGTCCCTCACCGCGGCCCTGACGGCAGCGGCCGCGACCCTGACGGTGGCGGCAGCGACGGCGGAAGCTCCAACCACGGAGCCAACAGGAGGGCCGGCAGCGGCGGCAATCGCGGCGGTCGAGACCACGCGAACAGCCATGCCTCCGGAGCCTCACAGGGCGGCTACAACGCCCGTCAGAAGATTGAAGAGCTGTGGCGGAAGAAGTCCGCCACTGCAGGCGACAACGACGGCTTCCCCGTCTTCTCACCTCAGCTTCGCAACTTGCTCCTCCCCGACAAGTTCAAACCTTTGGGGATCACCAAGTACGACACGAAGCAGGATCCCATCCAGTGACTCAGGTGCTACACCCTCTTCATCGAGAACGCGGGCGGCAACAATGACACCAAGTGGCTCTACTTCCCCTTCTGCCTGGACCAAGATCCACTCACATGGCTCGAGTCGCTGGACAAGCACTCGATCGACAAGTGGGACCACCGAAGGAGCGACTCACCGAAGAACTTCGCGGCCGCCATGGGCCGATCGGGTACTCGCATGGACCTGGCCATGGTCAAGCAGGAACAAGGCGAGACCCTCCGCAAGTACATGTGAAGAACCGATAAGGCGACCAGAGAGGGGGGGAGTGAATGGGAGCCGATAAAAATTCTTCTCGAGGGAGATTAAAACTCCGACAAGACGAACTAGCTCGGTCGAACCCCCGAAATCACACGCTCCGCACTTCTACCTCCCGTTTGCCAAAACCACGTAGCCACTGGAGTGCTACTGGTCCTAGGAACAAACACTACCAGCAACCACAACACACACGCAGCACCGACAGCCGGAAACAACTCGAAAGCCGGCTAACCGAGGGGGCGGTTAGACCGGGTATAGGGGGCGGTTAGACCGCCTCCACCCGGCAACCAAGAGATCCTCCGAAACGCCTCTTCCGAGCACCAAAACACACCACGGTTTCACCAACAGAGATCTCTCGGTCAAGGCCATGCTAGCTACCGAGAAAATCTTAGCGAAAACCAAAACTTCACCCAAGGGCCTAGGGGCGGTTAGACCGGCTACCCGGGGCGGTCAAACCTCCCGTACCCAAAGAACGAACCCCCGACCAAGAACACCTAGCAAACCGCACGAGAACGACCCCAAATTTCACCCGGACACTCCTCCGATCAAGGCGAACAAACTCACGAGAGGAAAATCCGGCGAAACGAACTTTGACCCGAAATACCCCGGCGGTTAGACCGCCCCCCGTAGGCGGTTAGACCGCCCCTTCCGTAAAAAACGAATCCGCGGGTCAAACCTCAACTTCCTCGCGGCCGATCTCCCGAATCACTCCACGGATTGCAGCCAAACTTCGGGGATAGCTGGGTTACCTCCCTGGGCAACCTCTTCCTCAAAGGAATCGACCCGAAACGCTCACAATCAAGAGAAATCGAAGAAATCGCTTCTCTAGGTCAAGAACTCGAGTTCCAACGAAAACCACCAAATCGAGTCCGATTCAAAGGAGATTTGGGGGCAAAGTCACCAGCCAAAGAGGCACAAAAACCTCATACGTGACACCCACCAAAAACCCCAAGAAATCGTCCTCAAAACACCGCCAAAAAGAGCTCCGAAAATCAACACAAAAGAGACGGGAAAACCACCATGAAGAACCACGCCGAACCTTTCTATACATGCCATGAATGGTTCGTACAAGGTCTAGTTTGCCACCCAAACATCCATCCCTCTCTCTAGATCTCACATGAAGCTCTCAAACTAGCCTCCTAAAACCTAGGGAAAATAGAGAACGAAAATGGAAAAACCAAATGAGCTAGGGTTTCAAGAGTTGGCTGCCATCCACCCCTCTAATGAGTATATATGGAGGCACCCAAAAGACTAAAACGCCCTTCACTAATAACTAGGGATACATGCCCCTCAAGGGCGGATTTGGAATTCTTGATGTCTTCACCATCGGACGGATGCCCGGCGACCGCACCCTCGCGTAGCCTCGACGCAAGCCTTGCGATCCCGACGCGTGTCCTCCGCTTCGAAGCTTCTCGGCGCCGGCGGCCAGGGCGGTCAGACCGCCCCCCCTGGGCGGTTAGACCGGCCCGGTGGATCCGACCGGCCCCGGACGGTCCGACCGCCCCTCCGGGCGGTTGAACCGGCCCGGGTGGCCGCACCTCCTCGTCGAGTCTTCGGCCTCGGTTTTGTGGCTCAACCGAGTAACCCGGTTGTTTTCCGGTGAACCACCGCAAACCCCCGCGAACTCGGTGTAGCCTCCGCCAATCTCCACTCATGACTCGGCTCCCACGTAGTCCCGGCTCGACCTTGGTTTTGAGGCTCTACCAAGAAACCGTCCACGACTTCATCTTGCTCGTTCATGCTACCATGCGGCCCGCACTTGACCCCCGCCGGCCACCGGTCCCTCGAACGAAGCCTACTTGTCTTCTCCACACCCGGAGGCCTCACCGGCGACGACCTTTCGCGCTTGTTCTTCACCCGCACCAACACGAGTCAAGCCGCAACCCGCACCCGCAATACTTAGCCAAGAATCGCTCCACACAACGTTGTCAATCACTCATCACACAAGGAAGCGACCATCCACCGGTCCTCGAACCACACATGGTCCTCAATCTCCCCCTTGATGAGTGCATTGACAACACACTCACATGAAGTAACATAAGAGAAAAGGAAAAGAAAAGAAACAAATAAAAAGAAACCCCAACAAGCGATCGAAAGCCAAAGAAAGGCAAAGAGCAAGATCACTTGGAGAAGACAAGTCTCGGACCCCTTAGGCAAGGGCAACGGCTCGACACATCCGAGACAAAACACGGCCTCAAGCAAAGAGCGCAAACCACCAAAGCAAAACTCGAACACCACAAAGAGCTCCCCCCGCACAAATGCAAGCTCCCCCCCGAGCCACAAAGACACTCCCCCCCCCGAACACATGCATCAATGCAACTCGGGAATGCAACAAAGAGCAAAAACTCCGCTCACACGCCCGGGCGGTTAGACCGCCCGCCCGTGGCGGTTAGGACCGCCTCTGCCCGAACCGACCGCCTCTCGGGGGCGGTTAGACCGCCCAAAGAGACCGGCCCTGCACCTAACTGCTCAAAAAAAAATACCCGAAACAATTGGAACACCTTCCAAACACTCCCAGGTGCCCAAAACATGCACAAACTTCTCCCCCTTGTTGACAATGCATGAATCAAGGCAAAATGCGAAAACTTGCAACATATAGCTTCTCGAATATACAAAATTCATAACAAGGAGCTACACAAGTCCAAATGAGCAAGTTAGATACTCGACAGGTTCGTAAGGACCTTAACTACGTGATCACCAAGTTTCACAACCATTGGACAAGGCTAAAAAGGATTTTAGTAATTTTGCGAAAAGTTACTCTCTCACAAGCAAATACCTAAACATGAGCAAAACATATCAAAATGGCAAAGCCACTCAAACTTCATGCTCGGACAGCCATTCTAATCATAAGACCATCATAAACACCCAAAAGCACCTCATGTCATGTCAAAGCCACCGAGCCATGTGCCTATTTCTATGTATGAGACTTCTCATTGGTAGGCATCATGCAACAGTTTAGCACCCAAAGCAAATTAATTTTAGCACATATGACATGGGAACATATTTTCCAAGCATTTTTCATTTCATTTTCAGATTTGTAAATGGTACATGAAATGTCTTTGCGACAAAAAGGAACTTATGCCCCTCCACAAGATTAAGCAAGAGGGCTAAACATTCATGATGGCAAGCGAGCCTTTGGCTCCATATGATCAATAAACTAGCTATCCAACCACAAAGTAAGCATAGCAAAACCACTAAAACATGCCAAGATCATATATAGGCATTTACGCATGAGAGAGCATGTATATGACATTTTTCAAAAATTAGCCATCAACCATGGATCATTCATCAAGATCATCAAGAGCTAAGCCAAACTAACCGTAGCATATCAAACAAGCTCACAAGAACATATATAGCAACCCATGGTAAACATTGTATATAGGAGAAGCTTTCCCTAATAATGCATATGATACAAAATGCATGCAATCTAAGATACAAGGATGCCTATACATCATGTTGCAAATGCAATGCCAAATGCAAGAAATGCACCAACGAAAGCTATACATATGTTACAAACCGGCTCCTCGAGGGGAGGCAAAACGGGCTCGACACCACCGGCAAAAGAAAGCCCCCCACACACCCAACTCAAGAAATTAAACACACACCAAGTTCCCCCCGCAAACGAGTGAAAGTTGCTTGATCTAGGGGTTTGGTGAAAATATCGGCTAGTTGGTCATGTGTGGGTACATGGATCAAGGCTATCTTCCCTTTCTCTACGTTGTCTCTCAGGAAATGATACCTCACTTCTATGTGTTTGGTTTTGGAATGGAGCACTGGGTTCTTTGCAACGCTTATGGCACTGGTGCTATCACAATGAAGTGGGACATGGGTATACTTCTCACCAAAGTCACTCATGGTGTAGGTGATCCAAAGGAGCTGAGAGCAACAACTAGCAGCGGCAACATACTCGGCTTCGGTCGTGGATTGAGCCACACTCGACTGCTTGCGGGAAGACCAAGACACCAAAGAAGAACCCAAAAACTGGCAAGTCCCAGAAGTGGACTTCCTATCCAACCGACACCCGGCAAAATCCGCGTCTGAAAAACCATGAAGCGCTAAAGAGGAGGACGCGGAGTACCAAAGGCCGAAGTCGGGAGTATGACGCAAGTACCTGAAAATTCTCTTCACTGCTTGCCGATGCGAAGTCCTCGGAGACGCTTGAAAACGAGCGCACAGACACACTGAGAACTGTATGTCCGGCCTCGTCGCCGTCAAGTAGAGGAGTGACCCGATCATGCTTCGGTACTCCTTTTGGTCCACGTGTTCACCTTCCTCGTCCGCATCAAGAGCCGTAGTCGTACTCATCGGCGTCGTCATAGCCTTGGAGTCCTCCATCTTGAATTTCCACACAATGTCCTTGGTGTACTTAGCTTGGTGCACAAATGTTCCTTCCTTTGATTGCTTGATTTGTAGCCCGAGGAAGAACTGCAACTCACCCATCATACTCATCTCGAACTCCCTGCTCATATCATCTGCAAACCTCGCAACAAGAGAGTTAGACGAGCCACCAAAGACAATATCATCCACGTACACCCGCACAATCGGGATATCTCTCGCCCGCCTCGGCAAAAACAAGGTCCGATCGACCTTCCCCATCTCAAAACCTCTCTCAAACAAGAACCCCCTCAACCTCGCCATACCAAGCTCTAGGCGCCCGCTTCAACCCATACGGCGCCTTCCTCAACTTGTACACCCGGTGGGGGTACTTCTCACTCTCAAATCCCGGAGGTTGCCTCACATACACTTTTTCCTCCAAAGACACACCATTCGGAAAAGCACTCTTCACATCCATTTGGTGCAACTTGAACCCTTTAGCCACGGAAAAGGCTAGAAGGATCCTAATTGCCTCCAAACGGGCTACGGGAGCAAAGGTCTCCTCGTAGTCGATCCCCTCCCTTCGATCGAACCCCCGAGCAACAAGTCTCGACTTGTTCCTCACAACCTCACCCTTCTCTCCCTCTTTGTTTTTCCACACCCACTTTGTACCAATCGGCTTACACCCTGTGGGAGGGTCAACCAACTCCCACACCTGATTCCTCTCAAAGTTCTCCAGCTCCTCATGCATCGAGTTAACCCAATTGTGATTAGATAGTGCATGTCCAATGTCTTTGGGCTCAAAAGAAGCAACAAACGCAGCATGAGCAAAATGGGAATTGTTTCGAACCCTCGACCGTGTAGTGCGTTCATTTATGTCGCCGATGATCCTCGAAGCTGGGTGATCCACTTGAACTCGCCGGGGAGGTTCTCGCCTCGAAGCTACCTCCCCCTCAACATCAGCTTCTCCTCGTTCTTGGTTTGTCGTCGTAGGTGTAGCAGAGGGTCCATCCATCATCGTAGTCGAAGTAGTGGGTACATGTTCAGCGGGGGCAACGCACCGCCATCTTCATCATCACCATGTTCATGCTCCTCCTCCCCGAAAGATCTCCTCACCAAGCTCATCATCACCTGCACACTCAAAGACAAGCTGACTACGTGGCTCTGTCTCGTCGAAGGTTACCTCGCAAGTCTCCATGATTTGGTTAGTTTCAAGATTGAGCACACGATATGCTCTAGAATGAGATGCATAACCAAAGAAAATGCCATCGACGGACCTAGCCTCAAACTTATCCAACTTCCTCGCCCTTCTTCGGAATGAAACACTTGCAACCAAAGACATGGAAGTGACTCACTTTGGGTGTGCGACCATGCATCAACTCATAGCATGTCTTCTTCTTGTGCACTCGAGGTATATTCTCCGTTCGACACATAGCATGCGGTATTCACCGCCTCACCCCAATACCTCCTCGGAGTCCTATGCTCATCAAGCATCGTCCGAGCCATCTCGCACAAGGTCCCGTTCTTCCTTTCCACAACACCATTCTCCGGGGAGGCGTATACGGACTCGAAAACCGGTGCTCAAGACCCAAGTCATGACAAAAGGTTTCAAAACGAGAGTTCCCGAATTCCGAGCCATTATCACTTGCGGATAGCTCGTATGGCATCTCCGTGCCTCTCGTTCCTCAACCTCAAGACTAGATCTCGAACAAAAACAAACGTCTCCCCCTTCTCCTCAAGAAAGAACACCCACGCATACCGAGAAAAGTCGTCCACCACAACAAGGACATACCACTTCCCACCCGCATCGCACACGAGCCGGGCCAACAAGGTCCATATGGAGCAGCTCGCATGGACGCTCGCTCATCACATCGGTGAGAGGCGGGTGAGAAGAGGCCACCATCTTGGCATGCCTACACGGAGCACAAACCAACTCTTTCTCAAGCTTCAAACGTGGCAATCCTCGGACCAAATTGAGTTTACTCAAGCGAGACAAAAAGTCAAAGCTCAAGTGACCCAACTTCCTATGCCACCTCCACAACTCACTCGAAGAACCAGCCAAGAAACAACGCTCAACACCCGAAGACTGAGAAAAATCAGCACGAAACACCTGACCCTCGGGAACGACCATACAAACAAGGTCCCCTCGAGAGTCCACAATCCGAGAACCACCGAAGCCGAAACAACACCTCAAAACCCTCATCCAACAACCGAGACATAGAAAGCAAATTGTACCCCGGCCGATTGAACAAGAGCAACACGCCTCGAGTGATCTTGTCACTCACTTTTATCTCACCTTCTGAAAGCACACGCCCACGCCCATTGTCCCCAAAAGTGATGTACCTCTTCGTCACCACCGGGACGAGACTTGAGAACCACCCCCTGTCTCCGGTCATGTGCCTCGAACAACCGGAGTCAATCAACCAAATGTTCTTCAAGTCTCCCACCTGAAAATCAAAAATAGGCACGTGAGCGAACAAACGACTCAGCACTGGGGTTAGTACCAATGGAGGAAAACCAGTGCCGAGCCATTTGCTCGAAAGTGGGGTTAGCACACATCAAGCCATCTTTCCTACCATAGCTACCACCACGAACACCACCACGGTAACCACCCCGAGGGAACCACCCCTCACTGCTTGGAGGAAGACCAAAACCACGGAAGACAACCCGTGGAACGTCTCTCCTCTCCTTCTCAAAGCTACGACTCCTCCCATCCCCGTAGTGACCTAGAGGGGGAGAATGCCTAGCAACCGACCACTGTCGTCTCTCCGGACCAACCACCGAGCAACTCCACCTCCGGACACCGAAACCTCTCGACTCACCACCTCGAAAACCACTCCGCCCCGAGTCGGGGGGGGCCGGCGTTAACCGCCTAGCCGGGCCGGTCCTAACCGCCCCCCCTCCGGGCCGGGCCGGCCTCGACCGCCGGCCGGGCCGGTCCGACCGCCCCCTCCCGAACGGCTCCTCGGCCGCGGGAACTCGCATCTCCCCATGCCGAACACTTCTCACCACGACCTTACCCCCCGGGTAGTGGCATACGAGGCTTAGGTACACCATGGGAAGGGTTGTACCTATCCTTGTTCGCCCACTCCTTTGCCATCCTCTCTTCCCGCTTCCTCTTGAAGCAAAACTCATCCTTGTGACCCTCCTTCCCACAATGGCCACAACGGAACCTCACAAACTTAGGTTTTGGCTTGGATTGGGGCTGTTCGCTTGGTTTCTCTCCACTCAACTCCTCCACCGATTTCTCCTCACTTGCCTTCTCTCTCACTTTCCCAAAGAACACTTTCCCCGAAGTGCTCACAAACTTGATGGGCTTTTGGAGATCATTTGTGGGTGTAGGAAATATAGGTGGAGCTGGGGTTGTGTCTAGTCGGTTCCTAAGATGGTTGGGTTTTGGAGGGAATTCATTTTTGTGGTGGGTTTTTGGTGGCTCCGGGATATTCTCTCCACTTCCTTCACCAACCTTGTTTGCCCCAAGCCCCTCACCATCTTGCCTCTTAAAGGCCTCGATCATCATCCTCAACTGAGGCTCATGACCGGACAACCAACCCATCAACTTCCTCAAGTCATCATTCTCATCCTGCAAGCGATCAACATAATGTGCAAGCTCCAAATTTTTCAATGCATGCATTTCACAAGTAGAGCAGGATGTAGGCATGGGTTCCTTCAATTTAGCCTCGAGCGAACTAGTGTAAGCATGCAACTCATCAATCTTAGCATGCAAAACAGGGCAAGAAGTGCAAGCACCTAGCAAAGCGAGTCTAGACTTAAGCTCGCCCACTTCAACCCTAAGCACATCTAGTTCCTCACACTTGGAGGCATGCTTCTCCTTAAACAAAGCAAGATCGGCAAGGAATATGGAGCAATCGGCACAATCATTTTCATCAACAACAACGGGCTAGCCTTAAGAGAATCAATCTCAAGCTTGCTATCAAGCACCCGTGTCTCTAGCTCGACCCACTCTAGTCCTAGCATCCTCGAGTGAAGCCCTAAGCTCTTTCCTCATTTTCTTGGCCTCTCTAAGCATGTCATCACGGTTATCAAGCAAAGAGCCAAGCCTCTCATTCTCCCGGCGCAAGAAGGGAAGTTCATCACGCACCTCGTCGTCGGACTCGCAGTCCGAGTCGCTCCGTGTGCTCTTCTTCTTCCGCCGGAGCTCGGCGCCATGGTACGAAGCCATCTCTCGCGAAGCGCCTCGGCCCCGCTCAGGTTCTTTGACGACTTCTTGTTCTTGCGGCGATCTCCCTCGTCTTCACTGCTGCTCGAGCTCGAGGTGGAGTACGCGGAACTGGAGTCGACGTCACTCGCTCCAACCATCGCTCGGGCCTTGCCTCGGCCCTCCTTCTTCCTCGATCGTCGCTCGTCCTTGTACCTGTTCTTGTGCTTGCTCTTGTGGTCGCGCCTCGAACGGTACTTGCCATCGTTCATCCTTGGCTTGTGCTTGTAGCTGTCCTTGCTCTCGGCCTTCTCCGGCGGTCGGCGACGAAGTGTCCCGCTTGCCGCACCGGAAGCGAGGTCCTCGTGTTCCTCCTCATTTTCACGCGGTTCTCGTGCGGCCTCTCGAACCGCCTCGTCAACGCCGCCGCTCGTCTTCTCCAAGGTCATCAAACTCCTCATCCGGCATAGACATCAAAGAGGAAAACAAGAACATCCTGGTGGATGGGTTAGAGTTAGTCTTTCCTTTGGAACCACCAACGAGGGCAAGACTATGGGAGTCAGTCGGTCCCTCGAGCTTGGCAGTCATGCCCCTATCCACCTCAGCCGACTTGAGCTTCGAGAACAGCTCGTTCACCGTCAGAGTGTCGTACCTCTCCGACTCGACTATGGCCTCGAACTTCCCGCCCCATATCGTACGATCCAAAGAGTGTAAGAGCTTGACCGCTCTATCATGATCATCGTACGGGAGCACGTCCACATTGGCCCTCATGTTGTTCACAACCACCGTGAACCTCTGGAACAAGGCATCGATGGACTCACCAGGGAGATGAGTGAAGTTCTCGCACTCTCTTCGGTAGGTCGCATACAACCGTGCCTGAACCTGGGCGTTCCCAACATGAGCCTCCTTCAACACCGCCCAAATCCTACAAGCCAAGTGCTCGGTGTGCACCCGATCGAACTCGGTCGACACAAAGCACGAAACAAGTAGTCGACCGCCTTATTGTTGGCGTCGAATCCGTCCCTCGACCCCGGAGCAAGGAAATCCATCGGCTGGACATAGCCTGTGTCCACCGTGACATCCCAAAGCAGCTGACCCTTTCCACGGAGGATCGCACCCATCCGCTTGCTCCACATCTGGTAGTTCTTGCCATCGAAGTGTGGAGGACCCGAACCCCGTTCCTGGTACGCCATCCTTGGATCTTAGACTGGTTAGAGTCAATAAAGACCCGAACCGGCTCTGATACCACTTGAAGGACCGATAAGGCGACCAGAGAGGGGGGGAGTGAATGGGAGCCGATAAAAATTCTTCTCGAGGGAGATTAAAACTCCGACAAGACGAACTAGCTCGGTCGAACCCCCGAAATCACACGCTCCGCACTTCTACCTCCCGTTTGCCAAAACCACGTAGCCACTGGAGTGTCTGCCGGTCCTAGGAACAAACACTACCAGCAACCACAACACACACGCGACACCGACAGGCGGAAACAACTCGAAAGCCGGCTAACCGCAGGGGGCGGTTAGACCGGGTATAGGGGGCGGTTAGACCGCCTCCACCCGGCAACCAAGAGATCCTCCGAAACGCCTCTTCCGAGCACCAAAACACACCACGGTTTCACCAACGAGAGATCTCCGGTCAAGGCCATGCTAGCTACCGAAAATCTTGGCGAAAACCAAAACTTCAATCAAGGGCCTAGGGGCGGTTAGACCGGCTACACGGGGCGGTCTAACCTCCCGTACCCAGCAACGAACCCCGACCAAGAACACCTAGCAAACCGCACGAGAACGACCCCAAATTTCACCCGGACACTCCTCGATCAAGGCGAACAAACTCACGAGAGGAAAATCCGGCGAAACAGAACTTTGACCGGAAATACCCCCGGGCGGTTAGACCGCCCCTCAGCGTAGGCGGTTAGACCGCCCCTTCCGAAAAACGAATCCGCGGGTCAAACCTCAACTTTCTCGCGCCCGATCTCCCGAATCACTCCACGGATTGCGGCCAAACTTCGGGGATAGGCGGGTTACCTCCCGGGCAACCTCTTCCTCAAAGGAATCGACCCGAAACGCTCACAATCAAGAGAAATCGAAGAAATCGCTTCTCTAGGTCAAGAACTCGAGTTCCAACGAAAACCACCAAATCGAGTCCGATTCAAAGGAGATTTGGGGGCAAAGTCACCACCCAAAGAGGCACAAAAACCTCATACGTGACACCCACCAAAAACCCCAAGAAATCGTCCTCAAAACACCGCCAAAAAGAGCTCCGAAAATCAACACAAAAGAGACGGAAAACCACCATGAAGAACCACGCCGAACCTTCTATACATGCCATGAATGGTTCGTACAAGGTCTAGTTTGCCACCCAAACATCCATCCCTCTCTCTAGATCTCACATGAAGCTCTCAAACTAGCCTCCTAAAACCTATGGAAAATAGAGAACGAAAATGGAAAAACCAAATGAGCTAGGGTTCCAAGAGTTGGCTGCCATCCACCCCTCTAATGAGTATATATGGAGGCACCCAAAAGACTAAAACGCCCTTCACTAATAACTAGGGATACATGCCCCTCAAGGGCGGATTTGGAATTCTTGATGTCTTCACCATCGGACGGATGCCCGGCGACCGCACCTTGCGTAGCCTCGACGCAAGCCTTGCGATCCCGACGCGTGTCCTCCGCTTCGAAGCTTCTCGGCGCCGGCGGCCAGGGCGGTCAGACCGCCCCCCTGGGCGGTTAGACCGGCCCGGTGGATCGACCGGCCCCGGGCGGTCCGACCGCCCCTCCCGGGCGGTTGAACCGGCTCGGGTGGCCACACCTCCTCGTCGAGTCTTCGGCCTCGGTTTTGTGGCTCAACCGAGTAACCCGGTGGTTTTCTCGGTGAACCACCGCAAACCCCGCGAACTCGGTGTAGCCTCCGCCAATCTCCACTCATGACTCGGCTCCCACGTAGTCCCGGCTCGACCTTGGTTTTGAGGCTCTACCAAGAAACCGTCCACGACTTCATCTTGCTCGTTCATGCTACCATGCGGCTCCGCACTTGACCCCCGCCGGCCACCGGTCCCTCGAACGAAGCCTACTTGTCTTCTCCACACCCGGGAGGCCTCACCGGCGACGACCTTTCGCGCTTGTTCTTCACCTGCACCAACACGAGTCAAGCCGCAACCTGCACCTGCAATACTTAGCCAAGAATCAGTCCACACAACGTTGTCAATCACTCATCACACAAGGAAGCGACCATCCACCGGTCCTCGAACCACACATGGTCCTCAACATGCACCGCTTCTTCGACAAGCGCGCCACCGTAGTCGACGTCACCGACAAGGAGGTCATCGACCTCTTCCAAGACGGCCTTTACCATCGCCGCACCTTTGAAGACTTCGGTCGCCGTCACCCCAAGTCCATCCCTCACCTCAAGGACATGATCACGTCTTGGGCGGATGAAGAAGACAAACCTAACGCCAAGTACGACGCCATCCGTGGCAAAAGCAAGCAGAACGCGTGCGGCGGTAGCGGTAACAACGGGAACCAAGGCGGTCGCAACAACAACTACTACTACTCGGGTCCCAACCACAAGCGCAAGCCAGACAACACTGTCACGGCTATCCAGCGCCCCGCGAAGGAGAACTCGAAGAAGACCTCTGGTGGCTTCAAAGACTAGCTGAAAGAGAAGTGCCCGTGGCATCTAGACGGCAACCACACCATTGAGCAGTGCTACCAACTCAGGCGAGCACTCAAGAGTACTCCAGAGCCACCGCACCCTCATGACAAGAAAGGCAAGAAGAAAAACGACGGAGGCAATGACGACTTCGAGGAACCCGACAAGACTATCAATGCCCTCTTCGGCGGACTACCCAGAAGACGGGAACAAAGGGCTACTCGTCGGGAAGTCATGAGCATTGAACCAGCGGTTCCGACCCCTCTCAGGTGGTCGGAGGTTCCCATCACCTTCTCCCGCGCGGATCAATGGACTAGCTTCTCCAAACTAGGGTGGTTCCCTCTCGTCCTGAAGCCGGTGGTCGCGGGCTCCAGGCTCAACAAGGTCCTCATCGATGGTGGAAGCGGGCTCAACGTCTTTTTCACCAAGACCTTGAAGAAGATAAAGCTCGACATCACCCACATGCTCACCAAGAGCGCCTCGCCCTTCTACGGTGTCGTATCCGGGAACGCAACTATCCCACTGGGCTCAGTGGTCCTGCCAGTTACCTTTGGGGAATCTCGGGACAATTACCGTACCGAGTACGTCAAGTTCGAAGTCGTGGACTTCGAGACGTCCTATCATGCCATCCTTGGCAGACCGGCTATCGCCAAGTTCATGGCGGTACCCCACTACACCTACTTGGTGCTCAAGATGCCAAGCCCAGCAGGTGTACTCTCTCTCCAAGGGGACTTGAAGATCTCGCACGACTGCGACACGGAAGCTGTGGAGATCGCCTCCACAAATCAAGTACCCAATGCTATGATGGAGGTATACGCCACGTCGAAGAAGCTTGCCCCAAGTGAACTCGACATCCCTGAGAAGTCAGACAAAGCAAACAAGCCTCAGCCCGCTGAGGAGGTCCTGGTCAAGACGATCGACCTCGGGATAGGCGACAGCAGCAAGACCACCACCATCGGGGCCGGCCTCGACCCCAAATAGGAAGACGCGCTCATCAACTTCCTCCGGGCTAACCGCGACATCTTCGCGTGGAAGCCAGCGGACATGCCAGGAGTGCCCAGGGAGTTGATCGAGCACTGCCTCAACGTCGATCCTAAAGCTACCCCCAAGCGACAACACCTCCGTCGTTTCGCCGACGACAGGTGGGAGGCCATCAAGAAGGAACTCGCCAAACTACTCGCGTCTGGCTTCATCAGAGAAGTCTTCCATCCTGAGTGGCTCGCCAACCCCGTCCTCGTCCGCAAGAAGAACTCGAATGAGTGGAGGATGTGCGTCGACTACACCGATCTCAACAAGCACTACCCCAAGGACCCCTTCGGGTTGCCGCGGATTGACCAAGTCATCAACTCCACGGCGGGCTGCGACCTGCTCTGCTTCCTCGACTGCTACTCCGGGTACCACCAGATCGCGATCAAGGAAGAAGACCAGGAGAAGACTGCGTTCATCACCCTGTTTGGCGCATACTGCTACACGACCATGTCCTTCGGGTTGAAGAACGCCGGCGCCACATATCAACGAGATATCCAAGCCTGCTTCAAGAGGCAACTCAACAAGAATGTTGAAGCCTACGTAGATGACGTGGTCGTCAAGACCAGAAACTCCAATACCCTCATCGACGATCTTGAAGAGACTTTTGCATCCCTGCGCGAGTACCACTGGAAGCTCAACCCGAACAAGTGCGTCTTCGGCGTACCTTCGGGCAAACTACTCGGCTTCATCATCAGCCAGCGCGGCAGCGAAGCCAATCCCAAGAAGATCTCCGCCATCACCAGCATGAAAGCTCCCACGTGCATCAAAGATGTCTAGAAGCTGACCGGGTGCATGGCGGCCTTGAACAGATTCATCTTGAAGCTTGGAGAACGGGGGCTCCCCTTCTTCAAACTAATCAAGCATCAAGAGAAGTTCGTGTGAACTCCAGAGGCGAACCAAGACCTTGCCCAGCTCAAGGACTTCCTATTGAAGCCTCCAGTCCTCACGGCTCCTCGCAAAGGCAAGCAGCTGCTGCTCTACCTCGCTGCGACTACTCATGTGGTCAGTACTGCCATCATCGTTGAGAGGCAGGAAGATGGCCACGCTTATCCAGTCCAGCGCCCAGTCTACTTCGTCAGCGAGGTCCTGTCAGAGTCCAAGGCACGCTACCAGCCTGTACAGAAGCTTCTGTACGCAGTACTCATCACCTCGCGAAAGCTACGACACTACTTCCAGGAGTACTCGATCTCCGTCGTCACCGACTACCCGCTCGGCGACATCCTGCGGAACCAAGATGCTACTGGAAGAATCTCCAAGTGGGCAGTCGAACTCGGCGCGCTCACCATCGACTTCAAGCCACGCACAGCCATCAAGTCGCAAGCACTAGTCGACTTCATGGCGGAGTGGCGGGAGAATCAGCTACCTACTCCAACCGAGCGACCAGAGCATTGGGTGATGTACTTCGACGGCTCACTCAACCTCGAGGCCTCAGGTGTAGGGGTACTCCTGATCTCTCCAACGGGCGAACAACTCAAGTACGTCCCGCGATCTTATGGAAGGTCTCAAACAACGAAGCCGAGTACGAAGCTCTCCTACACGGGCTCCGCCTCGCGGCTTCACTGGGCATCAAGTGGCTACTAGTCTACGGCGACTCCGCAGTGGTCATCAACCAAGTCAACAAGTCCTGGGACTGCAACAAGGAGAACATGGACGCCTACTGCCTAGAAGTCCGCAAGCTCGAGAACAAGTTCTATGGTCTCGAGTTCCACCACATTGTCCGCGACAACAACGTTGCAGCGGACGTCCTGTCGAAGCTTGGCTCTACTCGCGCTCAAGTACCAGCGGGTGTCTTCGTCCACGAGCTTCACGCGCCATCCAGCCCGGAGCCGGCGCCACCAACCACTATCCCAGCGCATCCACCGAATGGCCAGGAGGTCATGATGATCGACGTGGACTGGAGGCAATCCCTCATCGACTACCTCAGCGAGCAGAAGATTCCCTCGAACAAGAACTTGGCCGAGCAGCTGATCCGCCGCACCAAGTCCTACGTCCTCGTCGGAGACAAGCATTACAGACGGGGTGCATCTTCCGGAGTACTCATGAAGTGCGTCCCCAAACAAGAAGGCAAGGACATCTTGGAGGAGATCCACAAGGGCGTCTGCGGCAACCACGCGTCCTCTCGCACGCTAGTCAGCAAGGCCTTCCGACGAGCTTTCTACTGGCCCACAGCTCTGGGCGACACCGAAGAACTCGTCAGAAGGTGCCAAGGGTGCCAGTACTTCGCCAAGCAGCAACACGGCCCAGCCTACAAGCTATTCACCATACCGCCAACCTGGCCCTTCGCTTGCTGGGGGCTTGATATGATTGGGTCACTACCAACTGCACCAGGTGGATTCAACAGAGTATTGGTGACCATCGACAAGTTCACCAAGTGGATCGAGGTCAAGCCGGTCACAAGCCCCAAGGCTGACAGAGTACTCGACTTCCTGGATGAACTCGTGCATCGCTACGGACTACCCCATCACATCATCACAGACCTGGGCTCCAACTTCAAAAACCACCAGTTCTGGGAGTACTGCGAGAACAGTGGGATCGACGTCTGATACGTCTTGGTTGCCCATCCTTGGGCCAACGGACAAGTCGAGCGCGCCAACGGGATGGTGCTCGACGCTCTCAAGAAGCGGCTACACGACGCTGCTAACTCTAAAGGAGGCAAGTGGATCAAGGAACTACCCAATGCACTCTGGGGGCTACGTACTCAGCCTTCCAAGCCAACGGGGCAATCCCCTTAATTCCTGGTCTACGGCTCTGAAGCAATCCTCCCTACTGATGTCATATGGGATTCACCAACAGTGGAGCACTACGACGAAGGCGTCTCTGAAGACAGCAGACGAGTTGACATCGACGGACTCGAAGAAGCTCGCTACGCTGCCCTCGTCAAATCAGCAAGGTACCTGGAGGGTATCCGATGCTACCACGACCGCAACGTCAAGGAACGCTCCTTCAACGTTGGCGATCTCGTCCTCCGTCGCATCCAGAACACGGAAGGACTACACAAGCTCAGCTCCCCCTGGGAGGTCCCTTCTCAATCGCAAAGGTGACCGGGCCGGGCTCCTACAGCCTCGAGACACTTGAAGGCGAAGATGTCAACAACTCCTGGAACGTCAACCAGCTCTGTCGGTTCTACGCCTAGTCTACACGACTACCTTGGGGCTCAAGTCTACGCGACTACATCAACACCCCTCCGCCGTAAGCGGCCTCCGGGTCCAGGCTCCAGTATCCGGACTACTTCTTTGCTGTAAGCGGCCTCCGGGTCCAGGCACCAGTCTCCGGACTACTCCTCTCCAGAATCTAGCCCATGCGGCTACCTACGGATCCTGGGCTGCGACGAGCGACAAAGGACTCTAGCAGCGGTCTACTGAGAGACCGGGTACTCCTAGATCCAGCCTATATGGCTATCTACGGATCTACTGCTGTAAGCGGCTACACGCCCTAGCACTACATAGCCGTAGGCGGCCTCCGGGTCCTGGCGACTACTCTGTAACTACGGCCTTGGCCATCCAGGTGTACTTCTTCAGTAATAAAGTTTGATTGTTCATCAACTGCTTTACTGTCTTCTTCCCTCTGCGGGACTACTACCGAGTACGACTACTCGCGACAACTCCACGATGGGACTCCGCACTCTGAGATCGCGACTACAAGTACTCATTGGTGGAACTTTTCTTCATTAATACTTAAACAATTACAATTGTTTTTGTACAACTATTGCTACGAGCTAACTATTACAGGACTACTGGAGATTGAGTTTTGTAGCGACTTGATCCGCAATGGGCGCCATCTGCTCCAGTAGCTCTGCATACTGCTCGTCGCTACAGTTGGCGGCTAGTCCACCTGCGACTACGTCTACGGGAGCCTTCGGGAAGTACGACTTCATGAAGGCTAGCACCTGGTTCGGGATCAACTTCGCCAGATGCTTCACGTAGGCCGCCAGCCGGCTGGGGGCTTCCTTCAACCGATCCACCAGCGGTGCTATCTTGGGACCGCCAGGATGAGGCACCAGCAGCCTCGCGATGGGGAGCGCGGCTTCTTCAAGCTCCTTGAGTTGGGCCCGCAGAATCTCGCAATCCTCGTTCAGCATCTGCAATGATTTGTAGAAGTTGACGAGGTCACAGTCAGATGCAATATGGAGCTCCATGTGCTTTTCGCACTCGTAAGCAAGCTCCTTATAATCCAACTCCAGTACCTAGCGGGCCTCCTGCTCCCGGTAGAAGAGATTCTTCAGATCAGTCTCTGAAGTCTTCAGCTGCTCTACCCGAGTCTCAAGCTCTGCAAACAACAAGGCACAGCGGGTTAGACTACCTCTCGACCTCCAACAAGTACTCAACAAGACAAGTGGTGTACCTTTGTTCTTGTTGCGGAGTGACATGTTCTTCCGCACCAAGTCGTCGCATTTCGCCTGCATCTCCTGGATATCATTGTGGTACTTGGCGAAGGTGGCATCCAGCTTTGACTGCATGGCGGTGGCATGCTTTCGGGACTTCACAAGTTGGTCCTCCAGCGTCTCGACCCGAAGCACAGTGTCGCCGTACCCTGAAGCATCTCCGACTTCATGCGGGACCTCTCAGCGACGTCCTGCACAGACAACTCGCATCAAATGGGATTTCAACGCTAAAGATTGACTACTCAAGAAGGATGGGTTTGGTGATTTTTCTCATTTAATGACTATTAAGCCTTTAATTGCCTCCATAGCTTTTATTCATGGAATTAATTAATAAAATTTATTGGATGGGTGTGTTACACTCTAAACACCTATAACAAGCTATTGGACACACATGTATGCTTTGGACAACTAGAAATTAATTTTTTTTGAAAAAGACAAAAGCTAGCTAGAAGGATAAGGTTAATGCACACAAAAATAAATACCAACAAAAACGATCCAAACTTTCTCACACATATTATATGGTCCAAAACTAGCCTAGGTATGGAGCACATACACCTAGAACTATGGAACTTGAGTTATGTATTTTCAAAGCAAAACAAGCATAATTCAAGAATAAATATTTCTGTTTAATTATAAAATTGTGATTAATACTCAAGAGGTGTGTTTTAGACTACCAAGACAAGCAGTATGTTGGTTGCAAACCTAAGTATTTTTAGCTAGACAAATCATTTATGCAGATTCAAGTAAATGGAAAAAGATGTTTATAAAAAGATTTACATCATAACTTTGTGCAACATATCCAAAAATTGGACACAGAGATTTGCGCTTTGAGTTATTGCAGATCTAGGGTTTTCACATTTGTATTTTTCATGCAAAAACTAACAGAATTGGGTCAGCGTAATAAGAAAAGTTGTAGGATAATTCATACTGATCCAACTAAATTGGGTTTACATTTTTATGATTTTTTTATGAATTTCTATGCAATTTACAAGAATCAGCAAACTCACTTTACTATTTTATTAGCTTTTGCAGGGAGGCCCTGAAAGAAAGGTTTCTTTGCACGTAGTCCGCGTGGTCACGGCTTGGCAATTTCCGCGATGTGTCACCGGGAGTCCCACGGAGGGTAGGGGAAGGATCTACGGTTCACCAGCGCTCGGTTTCGTGGGCTGGACGGATGAGGTCGTCTTCCGGCGTGGGGCGCACCGGGCAGTCGGGCCGGGCACCGGCCGCCGCGGCCGGCCAAGCCCGCGAGGGGGCCCCGCGTACACGTTCGCCGGCGAGCTGTGGAGGAGCTAGACGTTTAGTTACGTATTGCTCGGGTGAAGCGTCTTGGTGAGTTTCTTGTTGTCCCGTGTTGCTTCTTGTTTCGAGTTTGGGTCCGTTTGGTGGTCGGTTGGTCGTTTGGTGCCTTGGGGGCTTTCGGTACACCATAGGTACGGCAGGTGTGTCTCCCCTGGTGCGGCCGGTGTAGAGCCACTTAGTAGAAGTTTCTCGGTTCACCCGGCGGGGACCGGTCGGCGGTGGTGCTCACCCGGTCCGGCCGTGTAGGTCTGTAGGCTCGAGGTTTGGTTTTTCTTTGCATTTCTCGGGTCGGAAGGTGGTGTGTTGGTTCCTAGGTCCGGTGGCACTCCGGTGGCTACGTGGGCTTGACCAACCTTGGTAGTGAGTCGGAGACGTGTGTTGGGAAGCCGTGTTCATCTTGTTGGAGTTTCTATCTCCTTCGAGAAGAATTTTTATCGGCTCCCATTCACTCCCCCCTCTGCGGGTTCGCCATCCTTGGATCTTAGGCGGTTAGAGTCAACAAAGACCGGAACCGGCTCGATCCAAGGATGGCGAACCGTGAGGGGGGGAGTGAATGGGAGCCGATAAAAATTCTTCTCGAAGAGATAGAAACTCCAACAAGATGAACACGGCTTCCAACACACGTCTCGACTCGCTACCAAGGTTGGTCAAGCCCACGTAGGCCACCGGAGTGCCACCGGACCTAGGAACCAACACACCACCTTCCGACCCGAGAAATGCGGCGGAAAACCAAACCTCGAGCCTTCGTACCTACACCGGCCGACCGGGGTGAGCACCACCGGTCGAGCCGGCCCCCGCCGGTGAAACCGAGCAACTTCCACTAAGTGGCGCACACCGCCGTACCGGAGACCCACCGGTCGCCTATGGCGGCCTCGAAAGCCCCCAAGGCACCAAACGTACCAACCGACCACCAAACGGACCCAAACTCGAACAGCAGCACACGGGACAACAGCCGAACTCACCAAGACGTTCACCCGAGCAAAAACCCACAAGGGCTCGCACCCTCGAGCCGAACCAAGACCACCGGTCGACCGGTGTAGCCCGGGCGTACAGGATGAACAAAGACCCGCGGGTCCACTCCCCCAAATCCAAATCTCGATCTCCCGACCGCTCCACGGACTTGAACAAGACTTTGGGGATATCGTGAGCACCTCATGAGGAGTCCATAGCCAAGTTTAATCCCACCAAATCTCGTCCAAAAAGGAGGAATCGAAGAAATCCCGCCGAAAGCACTTCCAACCCAAGAACTCAAGAAAACCCCAAAATCGAGCACTTTTACTCACGAATTTGGGAGGGGAATCACATCCCAAAGAACCATGAAGGGTTCCCACAAATTTCCCCATCAAATCCCCAAGAGAAAAGCCCCGAAAACACCCCAAAGAAATCACAAAGAGAGGGCTCCGAAAATCACCACCAAGAACAACCGGGGAAAACACATCCAAACCTTGAGGAACCACGCCGAATCATCTATACATGAAACAAAGGTTCGTACAAGGTCTAGCAAGCCGCCCCGATCATCCATCCCTCTCTACAAGATCTCTCCGTGAAGCTCTCTTGCTAGTCCTAAGGAAAACCTAGAGACAATAGGTGGAAAATAGGAAAACTAATGAGCTAGGGTTCCAAGAGTTGGCTGCCATCCTCTCACCTCTTGGGTTATATGGAGGCAACCGAATGTCCAAAATACCCTTCTCTACTAACTAGGGATACAAGCCCCTCAAGGGCGGATTTGGAATTCTTGATGTCTTCACCATCGGATGGATGCCCGGCGACCGCACCCCTCGCGTAGCCTCGACGCAAGTCATGCGATCCCGACGCGTGTCCTCCGCTTCGAAGATTCCGGATCGCGTCGCCGCACACCGGTCGACCGGTGCTCCTCACCGCCGGACGGTCCCCACCGGCCGACCGCCGACCCACCCGCCGACCGGTCCGGTGCCGCCGCACCTCCGTCTTCGGTTCTCCGGTCTTGGCTTTGTGGATCAACCAAGGAACCCGGTGGTTTTCCGGTGAACCACCGGAAACCCCGCGAACTCGATGTAGCCTCCGCCAATCTCCACTCATGACTTGGCTCCCACGCAGCCCCGCTCGACCTTGGTTTTGAGGCTCAACCAAGAAACCGTCCACGACTTCATCTTGTCGTTCATGCCACCATGCGGCCCGCACTTGACCCCCGCCGGCCACCGGTCCCTCAACGAAGCCTACTTGTCTTCTCCACACCTGGGAGGCCTCACCGCGACGACCTTTCGCGCTTGTTCTTCACCCTGCACCAACACCGCCCAGCCGCAACTGCATCTGCAATACTTAGCCAAGAATCGATCCCACACAACGTTGTCAATCACTCATCACACAAGGAAGCGACCATCCACCGGTCCTCGAACCACACATGGTCCTCAATCTCCCCCTTGATGAGTGCATTGACAACACCCACATGAAAGTAACAAGAGAGAAAAGAAAAAGAAAAGAAACAAACAAAAAGAAACTCCAACAAGCGATCGAAAGCCAAACAAAGGCAAAGATCAAGATCACTTGAAGAAAACAAGTCTCGGACCCCTTAGGCAAGGGCAACGGCTCGACACATCCGAGACAAAGCAAAGCTCAAGCAAAGAGCACAAACCACCGAAACAAAACTCGAAAACTCACAAAGAGCTCCCCCTGCACACATGCAAGCTCCCCCTGGACCAATGCACATCCCCCTGGACAAATGCATGCAAGACACCACTTGAAAACAGGACAGCTGCAGCACTTTCAGCTCACACCGGTCAGACCGGTCATCACCACCGGTCAGACCGGTGCCTAACATGTGTACAGGACCAGCACTCACACCGGTCAGACCGGTGCTCTTCACCGGTCAGACCGGTGTACAACGGAGCCCGTAAATGGCTCGAAACCACTCGAAAACCTTCTAAAAGCGTCCAGGTAAGCCATTTCAAGCTCAAACTTCTCCCCCTTGTTGGCAATGCATGAATCAAGCCAAAAATGCAAAACTTTCAACCTAGAGCTTCTCAAATATACAAAATTCAACATAGGATGCTACACACGTCCAAATGAGCAAGTTAGATACTCTACGGCTTCGTATCGATCTCAACTACATGATCACCAAGTTTCACAACCATTGGACGAAGCTAAGATGGATTTGGGCAATTTTGCGAAAAACTTGCCTCTCATGAGCAAAGTCCTAAACATGATCAAAGCATATCAAAATGGCAAAGCCACACAAACTTCATGCTAGGACAACCATTCTAATCATAAGACCATCACAAACACCCACAAGCACCTCATGTCATGTCAAAGCCACCGAGCCATGTGCCTACTTCTATGTATGAGACTTCTCATTGGTAGGCATCATGCAACGGTTTAGCACCCAAAGCAAATTAAATTCAGCACATATGACATGGGAGCACATTTCCAAGCATTTTTCATTTCATTTTCAGAATGGTAAATGGTACATGAAATGTCTTTGCGACAAAAAGGAACTTATGCTCCTCCACAAGATAAATCAAGAGGGCTAAACATTCATGATGGCAAATGAGCCTTTGGCCCCATATGATCAATAAGCTAGCTATCCAACCACAGTACTCGCGCCGTATCGGTCCTTCACCAGCTCCTCGCGCCGCCGTACTCGCGGCCCGCCGGTCGCGGCGTCCTTGACGTCGCCTCGCGTGCTACCTCTTGCGCGCCGCCCGCTCCTGCTTGCTCCCCCGCGCCGCCCGCCGAGCGCACGGGAGTTGGGGGTGGGTGGAACGGACTTGGCAATGGTGAGCTTCACCCAGTGCACACATGAGCACCGAAGACACGTCGGGGAGGCAAAGGCAACACAAAGAACCAAAACGAAACCAAGGACCACACTCACCAACGGGCCGGGTGGGGAGCATCTCGATGTCCCACGGGGTCCGACCCGCGGCGGCGGCACCGGGTGTCGACGGGCGCTCCGCGCCCGGGTGAGCGCGTACGGCCGCTCGAGGGGCGTCGGGAGCATCCGCGACCTCGCCGGGTCGACGGGGGTTGGCCGCCTCCGTCATCTCGAAGATGCGGGCGGCCTCTCCATCAACGGCACGATCCGCGGTGATGAAGGAAGGCGAGGACGCCCATCGCGTTCGGCCCCATCTTCGCCGAGTCTTTGCGGCGCGGCCAAGACCGACTCTGCCGCGCCGTCTTTGGGGGCGAGGACACCCCGTAGCCCCAGGAGGGAGGCCTCTCCTTGAACACCCGGCCGGTGTAGGGGGGAGGCCGGGCTCGGCGTTACGCAAGTAGAACCACCCCCGCTCCCGGCGGCGTTGTTCGTCGTCATGGTGCGGGGGATGTAGACGTTCTTGAATTGCCCCCGCGGGGTGGCGACATCCCGCCGTGGCGCGCATCGCGCGGCGGGTCCTTGGCTCCGTCGTGGGGCGCGTGACGAGCTCCGCGCGAAAAGGTGTACCCAAAGCTCCCGCATTAACGGGATCCCCGGGTAGCCCTTCCGCGGACACCCACGAATGTGGCCGCCTGCGAGATCGCGTTGGGAGCGAAGTTGTGCGGCTCCACCCCCGTAGTAGTAGCACATCGCCCGCATGAAGGTGCTCGCCGGCGTGGTGAAGCCCCGTCGTGGTAGCGGATGAAGCTCACCACATAGCCCTCCGGCGGGTTGGGCTCATGGTCCCGGCCGGTGGCACGATCCACTCCGCCGGGACGCCCGTCTTCGTTGGCCGCCGGTGGCCGGCGGCGACCGGCTCGCCAAGGGCCGAGTTGCGTCACCGTCGACCTCTCCCGGAGCATATGGCTCCGGGATCCCGAGAGGAGGCTCGGGCGGCGCCATGAGGAAGGACGAAGGAATGCGAGGACGGAGAACAAGGAACGGAAGGAAAGCTCTAGCGGCGACACCGCGCGATGGCAGGAGCTAGGCGAAGACGAAGGGGCGGGGGACTGAAAATGGTGAGTTGCCAAGGTAAAAAACCGCCGTCTCCTCCTCCCCGCAGCTTTATAGGCCGACGGGCGGGCTCTCCGGAGCGGACGCCCCGCTAGCACTAACTGCAGGGAATCCTTCCATCGCGTCGACGAGCGGGCCCCACCACGTCACGGCAGGCGGGCCATCATCACGGCAAAGACCCGCAGCGACCGAGGCGAAGCGGTCACGTCCGCCTGCAACACCGCCCACTACGCGCGCGCGCGCGCGACCGCGACGCCTAAAAAGACGCGCCGGCGCCGGAAAAACCGCGGCCACGACCGCAAGGCACTTAAATGCCGGGTCCCTTGCCAAGCAAGGAGAACCCTCGAGCGGGGCGAACCCCCGGCTCGAAACAAAGGCGACCCTCGATGGGATATCAGCGTGAGAAGGTCGTCCGGGACCTGCTCGATGTAGAGCAGGCAACCGCGGACACCCATGCCACGTAAAACCCTCGAGCGGCATGACCCTCGGCTCCAAACAAAAGCGACCCTCGATGGGATATTAGCGTGAGAAGGTCGCCCGGGACCTGCTCGATGTAGAGCAGGCAACCGCGGGCACCCATGCCACGTAAAACCCTCGAGTGGCACGAGCCCTTGGCTCAAGATGACGTCAACCCTCGATGGGATATCGACGTGAGAAGGTCGCCCGGGACCTGCTCGATGTAGAGCAGGCGACCGCGGGCGCCTATGCCACGCAAAACCCTCGAGCGGAGCGAGCCCCCGGCTCGAGACAATGTCAACCCTCTAAAAGAAAGCACGTACGCTGTGCTACCAACCAGCACCTCGAGGGCTGGCTCGCCCAGACCCCTCGACGGCCGCAAACGTGAAAAGACGGGGCCGCCCGTGCGCCCACCCCCGCACGGCCCTACTGATCAGAGGTTCGAAGCCTGACCCTCGACGGGTTCGAACAGGCGCCACAGATCGCAGAGTTAGGGACTACGAGGGCACGCGCATTCGAGCCGTTCCTCGAGCCCGTCGGCTCGAGGGTGCCCCACATGTCGTGTTCGAGAGCCAGCGAGGGCAGCTAGCCGTGGGGATCCCACCGAGGGAGAGCTTCCGCGCCCTCGGTCCCTAGCGAACGGGACCGAGCCCCACCTAGCAAACCCACGCAAGCGCTTCCATGGACGTGTCTCCGACCGCGCGGCCTACCCTTATCGAACGGGGCATGGGCGTCCACTTGAACCACCCGCTACCCGGCTCGAAGAGGAATCGGCAATTCGCGACCCGCTCGATGGGAGTTGCGAAACCTCACCCTCCGGTCCCGCGGAGGGACGGCGAGGGCGCGTCGAAAAACAAGTCGTCGGGGCTCTACCCGATCGCCTCGAACGGGCCAAGGCTCGGGGGCTTGACGCACGGCTACACCTCCTTGAAACCGCACCCGCCCGAGACGGTGTCGGCGGTGCGTGCACCCCCGAAGCCGCCGAAATACCGCCGATGCCGGTTGGCATATGTGCCACGTCTCTCCGACCGAATTCTCGCGGTAAACCCCTGCGCAGAGTATCCACACTCCCGCAAGGCTTCGGGGGGCTAGACCCGCGGGTCCGCCGACGCGGCCCCACGGAAAGCGTTCGCAAACAAGGGGGAAGAACGTCCTATCGGTAGGTTCCGGCATCGCGGGAGCCGCAACGGCAAACCCACGGATGCTCGGGGGCTCTGTCGGGGACAGCCCTAGGGGTCCCCTTAAACGATGGGGGAAAACCCACTTAAAACCCGTAACGAAACCCGATAATATTAAGCCTAACCATGCGGGTGCCTAACCATGCGAGACACGGCCCACGGGGACTCCGACGGCCCATCGAGGCACCCCACGTAAGGATCCCCTCGAAACGGACTCCGCCTCGTTCGAGGCCGCACGCTCCCCTTCGGGCGGGCATCGCCCCGCTCGAGGGGCGCACTTCCCTCGAGCGGGTTTCGCCTCGCTCGAGGGTACGCCCCGCCCTCGGGCCGGGGCCCGCCACGCTCGCGGGCGCCCCGCACGCGTGCGCGCGCCCCGTACGCGGGCATTTAACGCCCGACGCCGCGGGACGGCGCCATCATGCGCCGGGGCTCGCACCCCGTGCCGCTGCACCAACTCCCCAGGGAGGAGCCCATCCCCGCCACTGTGGGAGGGTACGGTGGAGTGCGGCCGGTGTCAGTCCCGTGACACCGCGCGCACGGCCCGGTACGGCTAACGCTCCGAACCCTCGAAAGGGGGCCGGCGCACCCTCGATGCACTTTCTTGTGACCCTACAGGGTTAGGTGGAGGCGGTAGGCCGGTGGACCGCCATCCCCGCCACCGTAACGGCGCGTGGCCGCCGTACCCGCGCGCGCGGGCGCACGCCGGACCCCGTAGCGACGACTCCCGCCCCGTGAGGCGCGTTGGGAAGGAACGCCGTTCGCCAACTCCCCGTGCGCGCGGTACGGGCCGGCGCGCACCTCCCTCGAGCCTATCAGAGGACATCACCGCCATCTGCTGCTCTCCTACCCTCGAACCGCCACTGTTCGGGTACAATTCAGGCCATGATGACCGGATCGTGGCGGGGATCGCACGGACGGCCGCCCACTCTACACCGTAGCACGTCGCACTTCTCCACATAGCTAGGTCGCGTGGCGTGCATGTAACCCGCCGTCCCCTTGATCTATAAAAAGGGAGACGAACCCCCAGCCGTGGGGGGACCGAGTTCAACACAACACTCTGTGCACTCACTCTCTTATTCTCCCACGACATCTTCAGCCACCCTTCCAGGGACTTGGAAGCCACACTTCCTCTCCCGCCTTGCTTGTACTTGCCCCACTACAAGCACCCCCGGTGCTGAGCAATATAGTGCCACGAGCACACCCCTGCTGGACGTACGGCCCCCTCGGCCGGAACCAGGATAAAACCTTGTGTCATTTGTTGCTTAGCATCGACCATTGAGGGATAGACCACGGCGCTATCTACTGGTTAGTGTCGGGACCATATTCCGCACCGACACCGGACATTGTTGAGCGTTCCTTCATAGGCTGGTGCTGGGGCAATGTAAGTCTTAGCTTCCCCACTTGCTCTGAAAGGTGTGTAACGGCAGTGGGTATCCTCCAACCTGTCACGCTCCTTGTGAGAGAGCACATAGAGCGCCCTCCGAGCCGACTCGCTATCCCAAAGCATCCATAGTAGTCCCGTGAGCCACATCATGATGCTTGGACACCTCCTTCACTCCACGGCATGGAATGTACTCCTCCAAGATGGCGACAACCTCCCAATGGGGCTCGAACCACGGATGAGTCCACAACTCACAATGGTAGACGGGGCTTTATCATAGCCCGGGCGGAGTACCATCGCTCTCGGGTGGTCCGCCATGGGAATGCCTACTCCATCGGCTACGTAGTGGTACACTTCCCAGATCGCTTCCTCAGCTTCCTCCTCTTGCTCTTGTTCTTCTTCCTCCATCTCTTGATCAAGGTGATCCTCATCTTCTTCTGGCGCTTGCTCCTCTAGGGTTGGCTGTTCAGCTAGCTCATCCTCCTCTGGAATCATCTCATCCGGATCTTCCTCATCATCAGGCACCATGATAAGGTTAGGGAAAACCACGAAAAGTGCGGCTCCATCTCAATCTCCTCATCTGTATCTCCATCATGCAAGTCATTGTACTGTTCCTGTGGAGCATACTGATGGATTGCTCCAGCCTGAGAGGTCCTCAAACTACGAACCATCTGTAGTGCAGTGCAAAAGGACGAGAGCTAAAGCAAGCACAAGGTAAAGAATGCAGACAGCTCAAGAGTGAAGCAAAAAGGCAAGAGTAAGGTTAATAAGAATAAAGTAAGCATGTAAGAGAAAGCTTCTATGAGTATAAAATCCTTAGTTCGACCATTTCTATCTAGGCTAGCGTTCCTACAGTCAACACAGCTCTGGTACCACTCTATCACACCCGGTTTTAAAGGCAAAACCGAATGCATTGATCACGTGTGCGCCAGGATCAAGTTACACACACGCTTAGACATTATGAATACCAAAAACAGAGCCACACGAATAAAGAGTTATTACAAACCATAGTCTTAAACGAATCTTAAATAAACGAGTTCTCGCGACGGACAAAATGCCTCCACAGTACGGTGACTAAAGACTACGCACACCTAGAACTCCCGGAAATCTCCCGGAACGTCTTCAAAGTTCTCCCCGGTCCGAGCAAAGCAATTCGGGTATTGTAGATGCAAGAGAATAAACAAGCGTGAGCACATATCGTACTCAGCAAGAGAAAACAACATAACATGCAAGGCCATATGGTGGATGGCTAAGGTTCAAGCACTTTTGCATTTTAGTTGGTCAAGTTTTATTAGCAACCTGATTACTAAAGGTGTAAGTTCATACCATCCCAATTAATAAGATATAAGCATCATAAATAAAGAATAAAACAACAATTTAAACATTAAAGTTCCATAATTTAATCATGTGAGTATCCAGGCCGCTCTTGACCGTGAGCACGGCTAATCGATTAGTTTAACACTCTGCAGAGGTTGTACACTTTCACCACAAGCAGCGTAAAAGCTCCGAAGAACTTTGGACCCAACCATGCGGTGTTTGCAAGACACCATATCACACTTCCGAGGTGTGATTGCATAGGGACGCTACATGGCTTTTACAAAGGTTCCCTAGCAAGTTATGACCCACAAGGTCCCGGATCGCTTAGCAAGGTATAAAGTCCCCTAGCAGGTCGATACCCCACCATAAAAAGAATAACTCACCCAACCCCCTGCTAGAGCGAGTCTATACCCCACAGTACCGTCGATCCCTTGTCCTTATCAGGTAATATCATCCCAAGCTAAAGTTCCTAATTATTCAGCCAAGACCATTGCCCATTAGTTCTTGTGGTTGTACTGTTTTCCTGGGTGGTTCTCCATGTTCCGATTATCATATTAAAGTGGTCTTGTAAAGTAAAAGATCATAAACGGAACATAGAATAACAAAAAGATAACCAAGTTTGATTAATACCAATTCCCAGTTGAGCATGCTAAGCAATAACTACCACAAGTTTAATTCAATTCCCGGTATCAAGGTAAAGGTAGTAAAAGGCTAGGCATGATCCTTAATAGGTTCCCATCAAATTAATGCAAGCAGAAAAGTAAAAACAGTGAATTTAGATGCATGTTATGTAGGACAAGCGGGCATGCATCAAGGAATACTTGCCTTCAACAAAGCCTTGCTGCTCAAACTCTTGCACGACTTGATCTTCAAATCCCTCGAACGAATCGCTCTCTACGGTCCACAATCATCACATACAAGCATACAATAGAAATAAATAAGAAACAGTCACCAAATAGATCTAACAGATCTAAACAGTAGCATAAAACTAATCTACGCTTCGAGATGAACGCGTGGACATAAAGAACGCCAAAATCGGAGCTAAAACGACTAAGTTATGGCTTAGAGAAGGTGTAGGGACCAATCTGTGAAGATCTGAAAAGGTTTTGGGCTAAAATAAAGAAAAAAGGACTAAACTGTAAGAAAACTTCTAAGGTGGAAGGGTATTTTGTGAATATAGGAAAACTCAGGGGCTTTTCTGCAAAACTGCCAGGGCTGGCGGGGTTTGACCTGGCGGGGTTTGACCTGGCTTGACTCGAGTTGACTAGATCTGGGACCGTTGGATCCAGATCTGGCGGCTGCGGTGGCTCGTGGGCGGCGGGGACGGCGAGACACGTCGGATCCAGATCCGACGGCTCGGATCGCGAGCAAGCGGCGGGCGGCGGGGAGCGCGACCGACGGCGGCGGCGGCGGCGGACGGCGGCGGGCTCGCGGTGAAGACCCCGATCTAGGGTTTCGGGTCCACGGGCTTGGACGCGGAGGGCATCTACGCGGCGCGCGCGACCCGGCGGATCGATCTTGGGCGGCGGCTCGGGCGGAGATGCGGCGGCGCGAGAGGTCGGCGCGGCGGCGCGGGGCGCGAACTCCGGCGTGGTCACCGGGGGCGGGCGGGTGCACGGGGACGACGACGTGCGGCACGGGCGCGATGCTCACCTTCTTGCGCGGCTCGGAGCGAATCCTTGGCGGCGGAAGGACGACGGCGGCGGCGGCGAGCTCGAGCAAGGGTTTCGGGCGAGGTGCGGCGCAAGAAGCGGCGGCTCGGGTTTCTCGGGTGGGGCGTCCGGGGGCGGCGGCGGCTTATAAAGGCGGGGTTAACCGCCTTGGCGTGCGGGCAACGCGGAGGAGGCGTGCCCCGCTCGGACACGGGCGGCGGCGGAGGAGTCCGGGCGAGGGACGGCCTGAGCATGGGGATGACGAGCGGGTCCCACAAGTCGGCCTCGGCGGGCGCGGGCGAGGGGCGGGCGCGGCGGCCGGGCTGGCCGCGCGGTGGAAGCGGCGGGGCGGGGCCGGCGAGCGCGGTGGGCGGGCCGGCCGGGCCGCCGGGGCGCTGGCGGGCGCAAGGCTGGGCTGGGCTAGAAGGGGGAAAAAGGGTTAAGGAAAAAGGAGAAAGGGTTTAGCATTTTTGGTAAAGGGGTTTCAAACAATAGAATTCAAATTTGAATTTCAATTCCAGCGACCAAAAGAAATGCTCCAGCATGAATGCAACAATTAACTCCTACATTCATTAACTTTATATTAGAAAAGTTTTGAATGCCTAAAAATAAATAAAGCAACCTTAGTTTCCTTAAACAAATAAATGGTTGCTAGCAAATTTTAATAAAGCCGAATTTTTAGTAAAATTAGGGTGTTACAAATAGCTAGACTCGAGACAGTTGCACTGCATCGAATTGACAATTTCCAACATTTCGAAACCAAACTTCCCGAAATGTTCAAAATTTTCCGGCAACTTGGTAGGTTCATAAGACCCAACTTGGCATCCAAGGGTTAAGCTAGATGAGTCAGGAACAAAGTGCAAAGGTGCAGGATTCGGAATAACGTGTTCCGGAAAGACAGCAAGACCTAGGTTTACTATCTGAGCATAGCTTGAAATTTGAAAACCTATGATCATGCAAAGATCTCTCAGCAAAGATTTGGATAGATCTGGGGCACTTGGTATAGATCACCCTAGCGGAAACTCTGCAGAAAGGTCTGAGAAGAGGTCACGACAACAGGGTCGACTAGACGGTCCAACAACACTTTAGATTCGGTTAAAGGTTGTTATTGTTGTTATTAGAATATTACTTAAGGAAAACAACACTTGTGATCCGTTTACTATTCAACAGGTTTTTATCCTGATGCAAGAACGACCTATTCGTCCTCACCAAGCAATTAAACCAAAAAATCGGAGTCAGTGCCGGTGGCAAGGCAACAATTACGTCTCTCCCTATAATAACTAGTCGAGACTATCGGTACTTGCTTAGCGACTTACGAACGTTGTTAGTGTACCTGCAGAAGATCACAGAACACCACGAACCTTTCATGCCAGCACTAATGAAAGCGTCCACATACATTACCGTCCACTATAGAAACGGCACCCATGCGTTAAGCCGCTGCATGGACAGCGTCCAACCTCGGACACCCTCCGTTCGAATGGAGTGTATCCTTGCCTCGCATGAGCGACATGCGGAATGCACACGTATGAAACACGTGGCGACACACAACTCATAAACAGACGCGAAGATGGGATCCGTGGAATGGATCACTCCATCAACCCTCGCAATTCCCGTGATGCGGAACAGCACACGTATGAAACACGTGGCTCCTAGTTTGGTTGTGCAAGAAAGTAAGTCTGACATGAAGTAAAATGTGCTGGAAGTTAGCAAAATAAACCATAGATTAATAAGCCACCTGAAAGAACCCAAAAATTCCCTCTAGGGCCTCTCGGTCTATTTCATCCTTAACGGACCAACGTGTTTTGCAAATCAAACAATCTTGGCAGCTTTTATTTCAAAATCATGTGATTGAGGTTGTTAATTAAGCTCTGGTGCATGCAATCGCTATGATACCAGCTGTGACAACCCGCCCAGGAAAATACCGTACTATCGCCTAAGACTGATCCACTTGGGTCGTTAAGCAATAGTAAAGTATCATCCTGTCGTTGGTTGCCGGGTTAACGCCCGGTAAATCACTTGGACATCGAACATAGGATCGACACATGCATTAAAACTCATGCGAAGGCGAGTCCAGAGTACAACATGAATTAAACATTTTATTACAAACCATTGTTCATGGCATGGGGTAAAGGTTCAGAGTTCGAAAATACAGCGGAAATAATTTAAACTAGCGCAACGGTAAACATCACAGGAGGCCATCCGTGATGTCCTTACTTGTCGTCACCCACCCGGTCAATCGCACCTCCATCAACAGTTTTAAAGCAAGGCTGAGTATACTAATACTCAGCAAGACTTAACCGTCGGGTGATAGCTACATCACCAAACTCTAGACATGAAAGGCTTTTGGCCGGTGGAGTTTCTTTTGCTGAATAGCTACTAAAAGTAGATCCTTACTTTCAATCTTTTAGCATAAGTTCTAGTTGATTACCATTTCTAAATGTGCCATCTAATTAAATCAAGAATTGGACAAGCAATTAATTCATACAACAATATTCCTCGAGTTCCATCATTATGGGATATCATGGCCAGTTGATTAAGCAGTCTCGGATAACGGTGAGAGGCCGACAATCGATTGATTTAAATCTTGCAAGGTGGATCTAAACACACGGAAGAATGCATACCCCCAGGGTATACACCGACCAGGCGGTTCCCATCGATCTTCAGCTCGGGAGCGGAACCTACATTCCTTGGTACAAGGTTTACTGGATCGCTCCCACACGAACGTCCAGACTCCCACGGGTACCACACTGTTGCAAGCAGGGGGACACAAGTGCCCCAAGTTTAGTAGGGAAAGGTTCCCTTACCATGTTAATCGGGTACTAGGCTTACCGGTCCCATACCCGGCATATGTTTAGTACGTTCAAAAGCTTAGCCCACGAAAGCCACTGGACCGGAGCCCAAATCCCATGCTCTTACCACATGAGCAATCCATTTATAAAGATCTTATGATTCCAACATAAGAACCTATTCAGGCGAGTGACGAACATCACTCGACTTCTATCGGTTCCTATAGCATAGCAGCTATCGACCTAGCATACTAGTAAAAGAACATAGGTACCTAGGGAGCATGCATCTAGGGTTTCATTCAACTCCTGAAACGTAAATGCACAATCATAGCATCAATAATTGCATAAATTTTAGAAACAGGGTTAATGATCCGGGGCTTGCCTTCGATGGCAAGGTTGGCCTTGGGCCCTTCTGGACCTGGTCCAGGTCTTGCTCTACAACGACGTGGTGCACGTCTCCGTCAGCTCCTCTGTCTCCTCCGTCCGGCACACGCGTACAGCTACCGTTCGGGAGATCTACACGAGGATGCAAATGCAAGATTTAATTGACGATTTTTAATTTAATTCACCACAAACCACAAGTGACAATCAAGGGGTGTATTAGTTGGACACATTCACCTAGATAAGAAATACATTTAGCATATTCTTCCAAAAGGAACAATATGCAATTCTTTATTAAAAATTCTTTTTGATAGTGATTGTGTCCATATATATGTAAATAATTAAATTCAATTTCACAAACAGCAGTGGGTAGGTGCAATTGGCCTTTTTAAATCGGTTTACAACCACACACTAGTTAGCAAGGGTGGTTTGGTGATTTTTCCCATTTAATGACTATTAAGCCCTTAATGACTTCCAAACTTTTATTCGTGAAATTAACCAACAAAATTCAGTGGAAGGGTGTGTTACACACTAAACACCTATAACAAGCTATTGAACACACATGCAAGCTTTGGATAGCTAGAAATTAATTCTTTTTGAAAAAGACAAAAGCTAGCTAGATGGACAAGGTAAATGCACACAAAAATAATTACTCACCAAAATGATCCAAACTTTCTCACAAATGTTATATGGTTCCAAACTAGCCTAGTGGTGCAGCACATACACCTAGATCTATTATGTAACTTGAGTTATGTATTTTCAAAGAAAAACAAGCATAAATCAAGAATAAATATTTCTGGTAACTATAAAACTGTGATCACCAGAGGTGTGTTTTGGAATAAAAAGACAGTGTGCACAAGTTGGTTGCAAAAACCTAATTTTTTTTAGCCATAAAAATCATTTATGCAGATCCGGCAGAAATGGAAAAACATTTTTAGAAAAAGTTTTACATCATAACTTTGTGCAATTTTCGGCATAGGAGCTAGTCATGACCTAACACACAACATATCCAAAAAATGGACACAGAGGATTTATAGTTTTTGAGTTATTGCAGATCTAGGGTTTTCATATTTGTATTTTTCATGCAAAAACTAACAGGAATTAGCTCAGGCCAGAATAGCAAAAGTTGTAGGATAATTCACAACGGATCCAACAAAATTGGTTTTCATTTTTCCGATTTTTCTATGATTTTCTACGCAATTTACAAGAAACAGGAAAACACTTTTACTATTGGAGTTCACCTTTTGCAGCAGGGGCCCTGGAAAGACTTTGGTTTTCGCAATGTGGTCCCTGGGCACGGTGCAGCAGCGGTTCCGGTGAAATTCCGGCCGGGGCTCACCGGAGTGTGGCCGGGGGAGGGTGGGGGATTGACTAGGGGCTCGTCGGCGACCGGTTTGGGGGCTCGGTCGGGGAAAACGGCGACCGATGGGGCGCGCACGCCGGCGGCCGGTGGTGGCAACCGCCGCCGGCCATCTTTGGGGCGCGGGCCGGACCTCGCCGGGCTGCTCAGGGATGGGACAAGGTGAGGGAAAGGAGGCACACACCCGCAGCGACAGTGGAGGACATTTATAGGCGGCCGGCTCGTCCTTCCCCCTGCGCCGGCGAGTACGGCGTCGCGACACGCCGTACCGCGGGCGCGGCTCCCGGCCACTCGGGGCGTGAGCCCTCGGGGCGTGGGGCCTCGGGACGCGCGGCCTCGGGGGCGCGCGGCCTCGGGCGCGGGGCCCCGTACGGCGCGGCGGCGCGCGCGGCGGGCGCCGGTGCGCGGCGCGCTGGGTGCAATGTGTTGGCCTAGCAGTGTTTGACCACATTTTCTCTAAAATTTTGAATAGAAGTGCACAAAGTGGTCAACAGGAAAGTTGTAGATCTAACTACCCTCTACAACTTTTGTAAAGGCCGTCTAGTGTTTTTCTCAACGGATTTGGCAGTAACGTCGTGCCAACATTGAATGTCGGCCTGTTCTGGAAAAAGGAGGTACTGTCGGTTGACCAAGTTTTTCACCAATTTCCACTCAAAATTTGAAATGCCAATCTACATGAAAGTTGTGTCCCTCAATGAGATGGACAACGTTCATAAAGGTAGATTTTGAAGTGTTTAGGTGAATTTTGGAGAACGTGGCAAAAGTTCCGGACGACATTCGCTGACGTCAACGGTTAAGCGGGGTTTGTCCGTGTCTTTGACCACGGGTTGATTACGGGTGTGTGTAGGCTTGGTCAAGGGGTTCAATAGGGTTCAATGGCGAGGTTTTCGGGGTGATGACCCAGGTTGACCTAGGTTTGACCATTGTCAGCGGGTTTGACTCAGCTGACTCGGTCACTAGCGCTAATGACGTTAATTAACATCCTGGGGCGTCACACCCCTTCCGGACCCAAGACTTAGGCTTTTCATTCAAGGGAAGAAACATTGGTTGGAGGAGGGACTCCTTGTCCCGGCGAAGAAAAATAAAAGAGGAAGAATTGTAGAGGAGGGATCTTCCTCCATGCAAGCGGGTGGTGCACAACCAAACTATGTGCCACCATTCGGAGGAATCCCTACTCCGCCAATTATTACGGAGGGCCAACAATGCAAGCATGGGGGAGTGGTCCAGCCTTGCCCCCACAAAATTATGTGGTGCCCAATGTAACCTTTGCGGAGCCCTACACACAATACCCCCAACTACAACAAAGCATGGCCATAATTGGAGGGTACGCTCCAAGAAATATGAGCAAGGGTACAACTACCAAGATCATCAATACCAACCACCGGCGGAGGATTAAGAAGAAGAAGGAGCTTTAGTTTTCTTTTCTTTTACCTTTTTCTGTAATTTTCAGCTTGTGTTTGCTTGTGTTTGCGTAGTATTTTTCAATTTTTATTTAAATTTCAGCAAGTGTGTTAGTTTATTTTCAGCATGTACTTCAACTAGTTTTCATCATTAATAAAGACACCACCTTGTTTATACCTTTGGAAAAGTTATGAAATTTGTGTCATGATGATATATGATTATAATTGCCACTTTGTTTATCTTTGTAATTGATTTATGCATGTTAAAGCTAGTGCTCTCTTAAAGATACAAATCTGAATTTATCTAAATACTAGCTTAATCTTTAGCGGAGGTTATGATTAAAATAAAGACCCATAGTGTTTTATGTGCTCTCAAGTTTTAGACAGATTAAAGATGGTTTTTATCCCTAAAAGTAATGCTAACCTTGTCATGAATATCACTTGTGTGTTGCTCTACCTATCCAAAGCCTTATATATATTTGAGTGCATAAACCTTAGTATACAAGATTTATTTTTGAGTGAGTTATTGCAGGCCATGATTTCTCTGGCCTGAGACTAAGAAGCTGGTCATTTCGTTTTTGCGTATCTATCTTTTTGCTAGACTCTTATCTGTGCATTGTGTATCCCCCCATCGGAGATCTCACAAATCTCGCCGGATATCCACCCTTAAAACCAAATATCATCTTTTGTGATTACCTCCTTGACCACAACTTATCGTTGAGGATGGATCACCAATTCAAGGAAGATTGCAAGACAGTGCCAACATTGAAGAATTCAAGTATCTCTCCAAAGGAAAAGTATTCTCGGTACCTACCTTATCTCTATCACCTCTTTGCTCGAGGACGAGCAAATGTCTAAGCATGGGGGAGGAGGTAGGTACAATGTAATTTTAGAGTTCAAGGGGAGCAAATAAAAAAATTTTGAGAAAGAAAAAGAAAAAAATGAGAAAGAGAAAGTAAGAAAAAAGAAAAAAATATATATATGAGAAAAAAGAGAAAAATATGAATTGTGTAAAAATAAAATAAAGTGAACTCCCCGGTTCTCTAAAATGCATTAGGAATTTCAAGGCTTCAAGATTAATGATCCATACTCATTTTCCAACCATGTGCAATCCGATAACGAGGACTTCCTTTGTGCCTCGGGATCACTCTTTGCTATTTGCACATGTCCACCCATCTCAAGTGTGTGTACTTTTCTCTTTCCCCTCCTTGACTTAACATTGTTTCCCAATGACCTTTTTGACGAGTCTCGGTAAGACCATGAGAAACTTGTCTTGTTTTGACAACATCTCATTAATAATATCTTGGTAGGATTAACCTTTCTCAAAGCTCCATATAAATCCTACCACATATATATGTTATGAGAGGGAAAGGAGTAGAATAAATAGGCTAGAGAGACAAAGTGAGATGAGAGTTCGTGTGCAATGTGCAAGATGATTCAATTTTGTGAACATGGTTTAGCTCTTTCTCATCTCGCTCTTTATTTCAAAATTTAGGAGATCTATTTAAACTTTGGAGCATGTTAATACTTGTGGGATAAGCTTAATTAAGAATCTATCCTACGTAGAGATAAAGGCTAGTACATTGTGGAACTTTAACGAATTAAATCTTTGAGAGCATTATGTTTTCTCATGTATGATTAAGTGCAAGGTTTAAACAATGAAGGGCAATGATGATATCCATCGAAAGCTTACTCGAGGACGAGCAAGGTTTAAGCATGGGGGAGATGTTGACGGTGAAATTCCGTCAACCATGCCATGAGTTTACCTTCGGTGTTGACATGAGTTTTATACTTTATCCATTGGTACTAGCCCCCTTGGTATAATAAGTTCATTCGTCCATGTCGGTTCTGGAGTTTAGTGTTTATGCAGGGTTTTGACGTAGAAAGCAAGACTTCTGGAATAAGTTCATCAAGCACCTTGTGACAAGACCTTGAAGCCTCGTACAAGTCATGCAATGAAGAAAACTTGACTCCAAGAAGCCCAAGGACCAAACCCGAGAAGATGACAAACTCCGAGGACCTATCCAGAAAAGTGTCGAATCTTGCGGGACAAGGAGCTACATCCAACTCGGAGAGAAACTGACGACAAGGGCCCAGATGCAGAAGGGGGAAGGATCCAGAAGACTCGGGAACCGACGCCACGTGAAGGAGGCAGGCAACTGGTCCATGATGGGCCCAGGCCGGTCGGTCCGGCCCATTCCAGGGCCCAGTCGCCCCCCCCCTTGACCTAGCCGCCATTCGGGGTATTTATAGCCCCGGGGTCAAGAGCCACGCATCGATCAATTTGTCATCGGTCGTCGAGGAGCAGAGAAGAGAGGGACACCATCTCGGAGAGGAGAGGGTCGAGCTAGTTGACTAGGGTCTCCCTAGCCGACGTGGGAACCTTGCAAGGAAGACCACGTCAGAGTTCCCGGAGCTAGAAGCAAGATCAAGGTAGGATCCCGGTGGTGATCTTGTTCATATATCATTGTACTAGTTGATGTATCAAGTTGAATCCGATTCTTAGCGACTAAGTGTTTCTCCGAAGTCTTCGTTTTCGATCGGCTTTGCTTATTTTAGATCTATTCTCAAGATAGATCACATAGGGTGTTCTTTTAGCCGCGATGGCTAGAGGTGCATGCGTGATCTTCTGAAGAACTCGACTTGTCCTCGGACTCGCCCTAGACTACCCGCATGAATAGGAGTATGTTGTGACAGAACGAGGGCTCTGAAAGGCGAGCGTTTTTGGAGTCGGACCGGAAACCACAGTTTAAAGAGGCTTCTAATGAGATTTGATTTTTTACTTCTTCTTTCGCTTGGAACTTCAACAAAAGGCTCAACCCGATCTCTCTAGATCGGTTTATCTACCCCCTCTATCCTTGTTACCTCCGATCTTTAGTAGATTAGATTCGTTCTTGTGTTGATTCTTATGATTAGATGCATTAGGGTTTTATCTCTCGAAGATTGAAGTTACTTGGCATTACTAGATCATCTTTTGCGTCACACATTTGTTCCACAGATTCGATACCTTGGGTTCACCACTCGAGGGAAGAAGCGTCCCTTGACTACGACGGGAGACTTGTCCGCTTGCAAGCTAAACGAACTTTGATACAACTATTAACCGTCAACAAGCCCCTTTTTCTGGCGCCGTTGCCGGGGAACAAGTGATCAAGATTTGATCTTTTATTGCTTTTTTGTGATTTTTAGTTTTCTTTTAGTTTTTTATGCATCTACTAGCCTTTGATCTTCCTCAAAATAAATTAATCTAGTTTGTCTAAACACTAGTTTTCTTAGATTTGTTTTTACTTTTTGTTTTTGCATATTTTGTTTATCGCTAACCCTAACAGGAGATGGACGGCTACCTCTCCAACAAACCCAATAATTTTGTGGATGATCCAGAAAAACTTTACAGGCTAAGGAGACGTGAAGCACATCAAGCTAAAAAGCTGGATTTTGTAGATTTAAAGTCGGAAGACCAAGGATCGAAGGAATTTCTGAAGCATTCACCACCTCAAAGTCCTCGGGAGAATCGACTTCCACCGATGGGTGAACAACCACCGCAAGAACGCAAGATAGGGGAGCTATGCACCCTGAACATCATTGACCTACCAATCTTGAACCTCGCGGAGATCGGAAGGCCGTTCGAGATCAAGACCTCAACAATCCGCATGGTGCAACACTCACCTTCACCGGTAAAGAGGATCCGAACCTTCACCTCCAAGCATTCATTCAACTATGTCAGACTTTCAACATTGATGGGGTGACTCAATACCAAATGAGGGCAAGGCTCTTTCTGTTCTCGCTACTCGGGAAGGCTTTGTAATGATTCCACTCACAACCGGCAGAGACAGTGCAAAATTGGAACGCATTGATGAAGGCCTTCATGAAGGAATGCTACTCACCAGGTAAAACTCAAAGCTTACGTAATAAGATTACCACTTTTGCTCAATATCCTATGGAGACTATCTCTGAGGTAGTCGAGCGCTTCAATGAGTACACTCGGGCGGTTTCATTAAGCACCTCATGACAAGACCTTGAAGCCCGGTACAAGTCAAGCAATGAAGTGAACACAACTCCAAGAAGCCCAAGGACCCAGCCTGAGAAGATGACAAACTCCGAGGACCTAGCCAGAAAAGTGCTGAATCTTGTGAGACAAGGAGCTTCGTCCAATTCAGATAGAAACTGACAATAAGGGCCCACAAGCAAAAGGGGGAAGGATCTAGAAGACTCGGGAAGCAACACCGAGCAAAGGAGGCCACGAACTGGACCGAAGTGGGCCCAGGCCGGTCAGCCCAGGCAGGACGGCCCAGCCCGTTTCGAGGCCCAGTCGGCCCCCCTTTGACCTAGATGCCTTTCGGGCTATTTATAGCCCCCTGGCCGAGAGCCATGCATCAATCAATTCGTCATCCGCCGCCAAGGAGTAGAGAAGCTTGAGGGACACCATCTCGGAGATGAGGGTCGTGCTAGTTTTCTAGGGTCTCCCTAGCCGACGTGGGAACCTTGCATGGAAGACCACGTCAGAGCACCGGAGCAAGGATCAAGATCGAGGTAGGATCCCAGTGGTGATCTTGTTCATGTAATCATTCATGGTGAAGTTTTTATAGTGAATCCGATTTCTAGCGATCAAGTGCCTTCTCGATGATTTTGTTTTCTTCTTGGTTTTGCTTCTTCCCCAATCTAGTCTATAGCTGGATTGCATAGGATGCTCTTGTAGCCGTGGTGGCTAGAGGTGCATACCGGACCGACCAAGTGATTTCAACTTGTTCTTATCGAACTCGCCCTAGACTACCCGCATGAATAGGAGTACGTTGTGACAGAACGGGGGCTCTGAAAGGCGGACGTTTTCAGAATCGGACCGAAGGCCACGGTTTAAAGATGCTTTTAACGAGATTCGCTTTTCTATCTTCATCTATCTCGTTTGGAGCTACAACATAAGCATGATCTAGACTCTCTAGATCGGTTATCTCTTGCTTTCTCTTGCTACCTCTTTAGTAGATTAGATTAGATGTGTTTCCTTTATAAGTTAGTAGATTAGATGCAATTTGGTTCTTCATAAGATAGCTTTCCTTGCTTTACTAGATTGAATCCTTGCATTGCACATTGTTCCACGGATTCGATACCTTGGGTTCACCACTCGAGGGAAGAAGGGTCCCTTGACTACGACGGGAGACTTGTCCGCTTGCAAGTCTAAACAAACTTTGATACAACTATTAACCGTCAACACGGCTCCACTTTTTCATGTTGTCCTCCCTCGGGGCCTCAGACCTGGCCATCCCAAGGACGTCGTCCTAGATCTCATTCATGTTCCTCCACCGGTGCATACGGTTGGGGCAAAGCTCTTAAGATGGTCTATGTCGGTCTGGGTGTCGGAGTCGGAGTCGGAATCCACCGGTGATGTACAAGCGGCCCCGGGCATTGGCGGGTCGACATTGGTGGTGTCGTAGTGGGGCGGCTCCGTGCCGTGGAATTGACGCCCTTGTCACTCTAAGTAGGCGCAGATGAAGTGGAGGGCGCGTGATGATGGCCAGGACCGGGATTCGGCTCCTGAGGAGGCGGTGGGTGTTGTGGCAAGCTTCCATGGGTAATTAGGCAACAGGCGCCTCAGCCTGTCGAGGAAGGCTACGACTGGATGTTACTGATAAGAAAAAGGTGACCAGACCGACTAAATTCAGTGTTGATTTTGTGGGCAAAATAGGATGACAACGGCTGGATCTTACTGATCTGCAAAAGAGACCGAACCGGACTAAATGTTTCATTGATTTGTTATCAAGAAAATACGATTGCATTATTCAAACAAACATCCATCCAAATTAGGAAACAGAGTCTATTCTAAAGTTATTAATTAAACATCACAATGTCTACATATATAAGACAATGTTCCAATGAATTCTAACGATACTACTTAGCATCACTGATAACATAACATCACAAAGTTCACATACATAAGACAATGTTCTAATGAAATATAAAGATACTAATTAACATCACAGATAACATAACAGCATAGATCTTCCATCGGCGCGGCTCGCTCACTCCATCTACTCCATCCAGCAGTTGTTCCTTCACCTTATGCAGCTCAGCGGCAGTAGCTTCAAGCTTCATGTTAGCTTCTGAGGATCCTTCCCATTGTTGATCCCTTTTTCACTTGGCTGACCTAAAGAAAACATAAGCACCAACAACTTTCATAACACTACGTATTATGATCAGGAGGAACAACCAGTAATTAAACATCATCAAGGAATAAGTTTCATAATGAGGACCATGTGCGGTTCGAGGACCGGTGGATGGTCGCTTCCTGGTGTGATGAGTGATTGACAGCGTTGTGTGGACTGATTCTTGGCAAAGTATTGCAGGTGCAGGTTGCAGCTTGTCTGGTGTTGGTGCAGGTGAAGAACAAGCGCGAAAAGTTGTTGCCGGTGAGGCCTCCAGGTGTGGAGAAGACAAGTAGGATTGGTTCAGGGACCCGGTGGCCAGCGGGGTCAAGTGTGGACTGCATGGTGGCAAGAACGGCAAGATGAAGTTGAAGACGGTTTCTTGGTTGAGCAACAAAACCAAGATCGAGCCGGGACTTCGTGGGAGCCAAGTCATGAGTGGTGATTGGCGGATGCTACATCAAGTTCGCGGGGTTTGCGGTGGTTCACCAGAAAACCATCGAGTTACTCGGCTGAGCCACAAAGCCGAGGCCGAAGACCGGGCATGGCTGTCAGGCCAAAATCGGCCGGACCGGTTTGGGGTCGCAGGGCGCCGGAAGCTTCGAGGGGAGGACACTCGTCAGGATCGCAAGGCTTGCGTCGAGGCTACGCGGAGTGCGGTCGCCGGGCATCCGTCTGATGGTGCTACAAAGACAAATTCCCAAAGTGCCCTTGGTGGGTGTGTATCCCAGTTTAGTCTTTAGGGGTATTTTAGTCTTTTGTCTTGCCTCCATATAACCCAAGGGGTGAGAGGATGGCAGCTATCTCTTGGAACCCTAGCTCATTTGGTTTTCCTATTTTCCCTTCCTATTTTCCTTAGGATTTCTATACGACTAGCTTGAGAGCTTCATGGTGAGATCTTGTGAGAGGGAAGGATGATCGGGCGGAAGCTAGACCTTGTATGAACCTTTCATGGTATGTATAGATGATTCGGCGTGGTTCCTCAAGGCTTGGTAGTGTTCCTCCTGTTTTTCCTTTTTGGTGATTTTCGGAGCCTTCTCTTGGTTTTCCCGTGGGAAAGTTTTGAGGGCGTTTCTTTGTGGGATACTTGTTGGATGTCACATGTGAGGACCTTGTGCCTCTTTTCTTGGTGATCTTAATCCAACAAACCCTCCAAAATGGCTTCGATTTGGGTGTTTTCGGTGGTTTCCATGGGAAGGTGTTCTTGAGGGTTGACTTTCGATTCCGCTTGATTAAGTGGGTTTTGGGGACCGAGCTTCTGGCCAAGGGTAGCCAAAGAGGTACCCCAACTATCCCCAAAGTCTCACTTTGATCCGTGGAACGAATCGGGAGATCGATCACTTGAAGGTTTGAGTTTTTCCCGCGGGTTGATGTGACAGAACCGCCCAAAATAATTTCGTATTATTGCCTAAGCCGGTCCACGTGGTCATTAAGCAATAATAAAGAATTATTCTGTCACTTCCACCGGGTAAAGCCCGGTGAATCACTTACAACAGGATCGAGATATGCGCTAAGCCCACACGAAGGCGGGACCAGAGTACAACATTACATTAGATAAAAGGTTCACAAGTTCAACATTATTACGAACCAGGTTTTTCATACATAAAAGTAAAGATGGTTCAGAGTTTAAACAGCGGAAAGTAAACTACACGCATGATACACATAGGAGGCCATCCATGCATATCACTCCTCATCATCGTTCTCCCACTCAAGCTCCCAACCATCTGGAATAGAGCAAGGCTAGATGGGGTTACCTGAAAACCACAAATTAAGCAAGGCTGAGTACTAATACTCAGCAAGACTTACCCGACAAAATAAAGTAAGACTAGACATGCAAGGCTTTTTGGCTTGTGGGTTTGTTTTGCCAAAAGCGACTAAGAGCTTACTTCATGTTTTAGCTCAAGTTCTAGTATGTTAACCATTCTATGTGAGCACCTGCACTATACAAGCATGTTGTGCAAACAAAATTAAACAGGTAACAGTATTAATCCAAAATGTTCCATAAATAAACATGGGGTAGCCAGTGGTCAAGCCGACTCAGATAACGGCAAGTGACCGACGATCGATCGATTTATATCCTTGCAAGGTAAACCCAAGAGACACGGAAGAAGTAGACCCCAAGAACTCAAATAAAAGCAAATGTAGGGTCTACCCCGACCAGGTGGTTCGCAACATCCCACAGTTTGGGATCAGACGCTACAAACTCTGGTACACGGTTATCCGGAGGGTCTAACCCGACCAGTCCGGACTCACACACTATACCACGGGTAGCTAGCCCGGAGACACATCCCAAGCGGGTAGCTAGAAAGATCCCGCCCCGGTTCATATGGTACTAGGCTTACCGGTCCCATTCCCGACAAGCACTTGGTACGTTCAATAGCTTAAACCAGCACAATGCTACTCGATCGAGACCGAACCCATTGCTCTTACCACATGAGCGAATCATTTTAACCAACTTATGATTCCAACATAAGCATCCTATATCTCGCGAGCAATGAGTCATTACTCGACTTCTACCGTAACCTTAGAGCATGGCACTAGTGTTCCTAACAAACTAGTAAAAGAGCATAGGAGTCCTAAGGATCATGCAACTAGGTTTCAAAACAACTCATGAAACTTAAATGCACAATTTAATCAATAAATAACTGAAAAGTAAAGGACATGATTTTAATTTATAAAATGGGTTAGATGAAACTGACTCTGCACGCACACAAGCCTAGGGCTCTTCTGGACTTTGGTCCAGGTCTTGCTGCACAGTACCTTGATTCAACTCTCCACTAGCTGCTCCTTCCTCCTCCTGGATGAGCGTGTACGTCCCGTCCGGTAAGTCTACACGTGTACATGCATATGCATTAGCTTATGGTGAAGGTGGGAGAATTACCACAAAACCAACTCTTGTTGGACACATTCATCCAAACATTAATATTTTCTCACATAAATTATTAGGGTGTGTAATGATAAATAAAACACTACTTTGATGGTGATTGTGTGCACATCTAAGCAATTTAAGTTACTTAACTTCACCAAACAGCAAGGGGGTGTGTTTAAATTATTAAAAACAGGAACAAACATGATTTCACAATTTAACACTTTAAATTGCTATTTCTTTATTTAATTAATTAGAACAAGCTTTACAACCATAAATCCGTATTAAATCAAAAACACCTCAAATGAGCCTAAGTTTTTGCACACAGCAACATATGCCTATTTTAAGCTATCAAACCAAAATATAGCTTAAGATCAATTATAAATTAATTTATATGAAAAAGACAAATTTCACCCTAGTAAAACACCATTAATTCATATAAAAAGATTTAATAAACCTTTTGATCTCAACTTTCTCCTACAGGTCATGTATGACAAAAATGAGCTTCTGACCAAAGCATGAGTGCAGAATCAAATTATTTATCAGATTTTGAATTTAAACTCTTACACAAGATTAAATCCAAATCACCCATTAAATAATGTCCTAAAATCAATTCCATTCTACCAGAGGTTCTACTCAACAAGGCAAAGCCCTAGGGTGCACATGTGGTTACAGAAAAGTTTATTAAAGGGGCTATAAAAAGCATCAAACTTAATCTAGCATAAAGCTTATATAAATCATAACTGAAAATATACACATCAAAATCTTGCAAATTGTTGTCACAGATCTTGACATGCCATAAAGAGCAACATATTGAAAATTCAAGTTCATAGCATGTGTATTTTTCAAAGTACACTAAAAACACTTCAAACTGAGATTGAATTTTTAATTTAAAAACTGTACCGAAAACCCATATACATGTTTTCTAGAAAAGAGAGGTTTCTTCACCAGGAACCATACAAAATTGGATTTGCATTTTTCCGATTTTTCTACGATTTTTAACAATTTTTCAAAGTTTCAGCTGAAAACCCTAAAAGACATTTACCCCGGGACCCTTGACCGAAAACCGAAAATTACGAATAGGCCCTCGGTTTATGGAAAGAACCCTGGAAGTAACTGCACCCTTACAATGTCGTCCCTGGGTGGGTCTGCTCCTCACCTGCGGCGGAATTCCTGGACGGCGACGGCCGGACTTGGCCGGAGGGGGTGCCCGGAGTCCCTAGGGGGCTCACCCGCGCGATTTGAGGAGGAATTCCGGTCGGACTTGCCGCCGGCGAGCTCCCACAGCGGGGCGCAGGCGCTGTGCCCACTGGATCCCAACGTGCCGGCGTGTTTGGCTTCAAGGCGGGGCACCGGCGACCGGGTCAGCTGCAGGGAGGTCAGGGCAAGGGGTGGAGCAGGTCGGGCGGCGGTGGTTTGGCGCAAGAAGCGGAACTCTGCGGCGGTGGCGGCTATGGCGTTTCTGACGGGAAAAATCGGGACGGTGGTGGTGTGCGGCTCTGTTTTTGGCAGGGCAAAAGCCTCGACGACGTCGCGGACGAGGCATTGCCACTAGCCTTAAGGTCTCGCGGGCCAGTTGGCCGCCTTGCATGCAGGGGCGCACAGCGCGGCTCGGCGCGCAGTAGCGCGTGGCCGGCGGCCCGGCCGCCAAGCCGCGGCGACGTCCCTAGGCGCGGCGTACGACGCCCTGGGCATGCGGAGTCTCCAGGGCGTGCGCGTGGTCCATAGCGGAGGCGTTGAAGCGTCCGTACACCGAGCGTGAGCAGCATGTGACCGGCGCTGGCAGATCGCGTGCGCGCGGGCCGGGCGATGACGACGCATAGACCCACTCCAAGTACCAGTTTTCAAAATTGCATAATTCTTGAAAATGTCAACATACTTGAAAATCTCCAAAAACAAAAGTTGTAGAGGAGCTATAGACCTACAACTTTCCCAAAGGGCAACATATATTTTGATCAACGGTTTGTCTGGGAACGTCGGCCGAAGTTGCAGTTTTTCCACGGCTCGGGTTACTATTCACAGCGCGTTTAACTCTATTTTTGGCCAATTTGCACTCAAAATTGGAATGTCCGCCAATTATGAAAAATGTGTTCCCGGAAATAATGAACAACTTTCGTATTGGCCGATTTTGAACTTCTATAGTGAAATTTGGAGGATGCGCAAGAAAATCATTTCAGCCTTAACGGGGATCTAGGGTTTGACCGTGATTTGGGATTTTGACCAAGGTCTTTTGTGCAAATAGGTGACAATACATGTCAAACATGCTCAGAAGTTAATTAACCTTGATTAACTCATCTAATTAATGTCATTAGCGCAATTAAACATCAGGGATGTTACAGTTGAGTTCTTCCCGACTGTCCAGGCTAAAACCGGTCTGACCGGTTTCCCAAACCGGTCTAACCGGTTTAGCCCTGTAGGCTGTCGTGAAGAGTTTTTGAGTGAGAAAGTCCCTATCGTGTTATGGCTGTTCTTGTTCAAAGGAGGAGAGGTTCTTGAGTCAGGTTTTCTCTCGAAAGGGTCTTTGGGGAGATTCTGGACAGAACAGGCCTGACCGGTTTGCCAAACCGGTCTGACCGGTTCCCCTGCCTGTGTGAGGCTAAGTCTAACGAAGTCGTGTCGATCGGTTTCGAAACCGGCTTCGACCGGTTTGGGCTGCCAACAGCCGTGTCGTGTGTGTTTTTGCTGCGTGTGTCTCGTGGTTGTTGGTTAGGTCTTGCTCCTAGGTCTAGTAGCACTTCAGTAGCTGCGTGGACTTGGCAAGAGAAGCTTGTGGAGGTGCACAAGTGAAATTGGGTTCATAGGCCGAATTCTTGAATAGAATTTTTATCGGCTCCCATTCACTCCCCCCTCTCTGGTTCGCCGTATCGGTCCTTCACATAATAATCATGTACTACCTATTTTTATCTTTCTCGCGTAGTATCCGTTGCTTCTCCTTCTCCGTCTGGATAAAACTTTGTTGTATCAATTGTTTCTCCTTCTCGATCTCGATAAATAGCTACTCAACCGATTGCTTATACACTTCCATCACATCGATGGCATGTTTCAGCTTTCCCTTCACGTTTTCCAGCTCAGTGGTAGTTGCTTTAAGCTTGATGTTAGCCTTTGCGCATTCTTCCTTCCATGACCTTGCCTCTTCTTTAGGTTTTGCCTTCCAGTTCAGTACCAGGTCTTTCGACTCTTGGTCAAGAATCTCACCTATTTCTTTCAACAAGGCATTGTCCTCGCGTAACATATGAGCACACATCTCCTTGTATTTGTTGGTCTATTGCAATTGTTCATGTAACAATTGGTCAACCATCTCCTTGGATTTCCTCATCTCTTGCACAGTTGTATTTAAAATTTCCTAACACAACTCCTTATATTTTACAGCCTCTTGTTGCGCCATGAGTTCTTTGCCTTGTTGTTCTTGGAGGTCTCTCTTCACCTCCTGCAACCCAACTTTAGCGGCTTCAAGCACCTCTACAAGCTAGTAAGATACAAGAACCTATCAATCCATCAAATGATGCAAACTGAAAACTAACTGAATCTAGCACCTATGAATTTTCTATAGCCTATCAACTTGTAACACCAAACGAAGTGCAAATAGGATGGTACGATGAAATCTAATTCTAGTGTATATGCTCATCAATCCGCTAGATCCCCAAATATAGAAATCTCTAGGACGATAGGGGGAAATATAGTGGCCCAAACTAGAGAACTGACCTTATCAAGTTGTTTCAGCTTCTTGTAACTAGAAGGTGGCGGCAAAACCGTCTTCCCGTCGCCTCTAGGATCCGCCATTCCTGCCACGAGCCATTACAATTCTGCGCGTAGCAAAAGTCGAGAGTCTTTGCGAAGGCATAGAAGCGTTTCGCTTGCGAATTATCAATTTATATTAAAGATTCACCTTACACAACCATAAAGAAAGTGTTTCCTGTTAAAATGACAGAACCAAGAAGTGGTGCAGTGGTAAAAACACGATCTTATACCTATAGGTCTTTAGGTCAAACCCTTGCAATGGAAAATTATTTTTGCAATATTTCGTGACCTAGAGAAAATGCTTACATGTTGGACCTCTATTTTATGATGACTTGGAACGGCAATAGGAAATAAGCAGTTTCACGATCGTTACTCAGGAAGGTCCTTCTAGCAAAACATCAACAGACCGGACCTTTGTCATCCACTGAGCAGCAAACATCATATTATGATTAGGTAGCATCAAGTTTATCAACTCATGACCACAAAGTTCACAACACCAAGTAGAAACAAGTTTCTCAACTCATGACCACAAATTTAACAACACCAAGTAGCAACAAGTTTCTCAACTCATGACCACAAAGTTCACAACACCAAGTAGCAACAAGTTTCTCAACTCATGACTGCAAAGTTCATAACATCAAACATAATTATGATCAGGTAGCATCAAGTTTCTCAACTCACGACCACAAAGTTCACAACACCAAATAGAAACAAGTTCCATCAACTCATGACCATTCTCAACACTCAAGAACTAAAATATCAATTACATTTGTAGGCTTCAAGCTTCTTGCTAGCTTCTAGCGATCCTTCCCATTGTTGTTCCCTTTGTCGTTTGCATGATCTGAAGTAAACATCAGCAGCAACAAGTTCCATAACACTACATGTCATTCATGGTCGTTCATCACTATGAAGTGAGCAACAACCACTACATAGTTTTGGGGATTTCGCAACTGATTTTTATGGCGACAGGTGGTTTTGGTTGCTATAAACCGGGCATAACACCACAATAGTCATTATTGATCGTCATAGGGGTGTGTGTTGCGACTAGTTGTGTACCGTTGCAATTTTAATGGCAATTGCGACAACTCATGGGCCTCTATTGCAAGTGCAGCATCGATATTGTGATGATTATTAGTAACAGTTGCAGTAGTTGTGCATATCACAACGACTAAGACATGTTGCTATTAGTTGTGCCATGTGTTGCAAAAGCGGATTGCTTCTAGTGACGAAAATGCACTTGTTGCGACTGAAATATTTGATATAGAAACATGCATCGAAATTGTTGCAAAAAAAGACAGGGGTATGGTGACGCTAACATGAAATTGTCGCGTTAAAGAGATGCTGTTGCGACAAAAATATCACAGTTGTGATCAAATGCACTATTAGTCGCAATTGATGCGTTCGTGTGTGTCCAACCCAAGTTCTATTTTCTAAACCTTGAAAAAATCGAGGCCCATCAATGTAATTCACATTTGGTCAACTATAAACCACTAGCAAAATTGGAGGCCTAACGGACCCACACATAGGTCGGCGTAACCACGTGGGCCTGTTTGATGGCTTGTGGGCCTGGACATTATCCTGCACACGATTATCTATCTTTGTACACCGAGTCCTAACCCAACTCTATTCGTTTCACCGAGTCCTAACCCAATTCTACGTCGTATCGCCCATCTTTACCCAACAATATATATCGACCTGTAATACGAGGAATGAAAAATACCCAAACAACACATCCTTGCTTGTTGTCATCACGCAATCCGCTAGGATAACGCTGCAAGCTCCGGTCATTTGGAACCGCGAGCACAAGTAAGTGCGATCACCTGCATCACCTAGTCTGTTCTGCGGATCCAATCAATCAAGGTATAATCGATTATGAGATCCATGTGCATGGAATTTTATTTGTTTGTTAATTAGTTTGTATATACATCTAATTTTAACACAATGATATGTATACTAATCGAGAATGCCATTGTCCTCGCTATTTTAGGAGAAATCAGTTGTAGTTGGTTTTCTTGCAATGGCAAGTGAAGAGGATTACAGTTGGATGGAATTGTCGACTACAGATGATGCATGGCAACGCGGCTTCGACAAGTTTATGGATGATCTGTTTGAAGGAGAACAGGAAGGACAGTCTCTGTTATGTCCGTGTTGTAAGTGTCGTTGCATGGCATATCATAACAGAGACACTATCGAAGGTCACTTGGTTAGATCAGGGTTAAACCTGGATTTCATAAAAGAGCAAAAACATACGTCATCAACTTGCTGCTGATCCTATCGTGCATGTGGATGATTACAACGATCTTGACGATCATGATGATCATGACGATCAGGTGGCCACTAATAAATTGTTTACCTTGCTGGTCAGTGGTGCCATACATGGTGGAATTAAAGTTGGTAATCAGGAGGAGCCAAATGAGTCAGCACGCAAATTTTTCGATTTATCGGAACAAGCTAAGGTAGAGTTTTTTCCCTGGTTGCAAGAAGGCTTCAAAGGTTTCTTTCATTGTTAGGCTATATCAGATCAAGTGCATGTTTAGTCTTACCAACGCTACAATGGAGCAAATACTGTCATTATTCTGTCTTGTGCTGCTTGAAGGGCATTGTCTCCCGGATTCCCTGGACAAAGTTTGAAAGGTGGTTCGAGACCTTAGCCTTGGACTACCAAAAGATTCATGCTTGTGTCAATGACTGTGTTGTTCCGTGCAGAGTACGCAGACATGGACAACTGCCCAACTTGCAAATTCAGTACGTGGAAATGTATAGATTCGGAACAGGGCACTGGCATGGTTGGCACTGATGCAGCAAAAAAAGTGGTTACCTTGTAAAATACTAAGGTATTTTCCACTGATTCCTTTACTGCAAAGATTATTTATGAACGAGGAAACAATGACATATATGCGTTGGCACGACGACGAATTGATTGATGATCAAAAACTGAGACACCCAGCTAACCAAGGGCATGGAAGGTCGTGAATGAGGCGCACGAGGACTTTGCAGAGGATCCACATAATGTCAGGCTGGGACTTGCATCAGATGGCTTCAATCCATTCGGGATGTTGAACGTGGCTTACTCTACATGGCCAGTTATCCTAATTCCTTACAACCGACCTCCTTGGTTGTGTTTGAAATAATCCTATTGGATCATGTCCATGCTAATACCTAGGCCTAAATCTCTAGGGATTAACATTGATGTGTATTTGCAGCCTCTGATCGATGAGCTCAAAATGCTTTGGAGTAAAGACGGAGTTGAAACTTGGGATGCGAAGGATAAACGCAATTTTAAAATGCATGCCATGTTACTCTGGACAATAAACGACTTTCCTACTTACGTGATGTTATCTGGCTGGAGCACCAAAGAGAGATTTTCTTGTCCTCATTGTCACAAGGACACTGAGTGCATGTGGTTAAAATTCGGTTCGAAGCATTGCTACATGGGGCATCGGTGTTTTTTTGCCTACAAACCACAAATGGCGAAGGGTCAAGGCCAGCTTCAATAACTTTGTTGAGACGAGGGAGGCACCAGTGCCACTAAGCAATGAACAAGTTCGGCAGCAGTACGCTACATTTGAGCAAGTCATCTATGGAGCCACTATCTCTAAGAAGAGGAAGCAGCGTGATGAAGATACTAGATGGCACAACTGGAGGAAAAAGAGTGTTTTCTTTGAACTTCCGTATTGGGATTCATTGCCCGTACGCCATAATCTAGTTGTGATGCATATTGAGAAGAATATTTGTGAGAGCTTGCTTGGGACTTTGCTCGACATATCTGATAAAAGCAAGGACAGTGAAAAGGCTCGACTTGATCTGCAAGAATTGGGTATAAGGAAGGATCAACATCTAGTTCTCAATGAGAAAGGTAAATATGAAATGCCACCAGCGTTGTACACATTAAGTCGTGGTCAAAAGAAAATCATGTGCAACTTTCTACAAGATGTTAAGATGTCTGATGGTTATGCCGCTGTCGGTGTTTTAGACCAGCAACCTACTAAGGGGAGTACCCGAAGTAGATGAATGTGGCCTCACCGAGATCGGTAACTCGAAGGAAGAGACACGTGGCACACAATTTAGACAGGTTCGGGCCGTGAGGTGCGTAATACCCTACGTCCTATATGCTGCGTAGCTCTGGATTGATTGGGCACGATTACAAGATGGTGTAATAGTGTGTCGTGGATTGGATGAGATACTAGAGAAGGATCCCTGCCCCGCCTTATATAGTCCGGGAGGCAGGGTTAAAAGTCGGAGTAGGGAAAGAGTACTAGTCGAGTACGTCTAGGAGTCTTCCATACAGTGCAGGACATGTACAGCTTCCTAACCGAGTACTTCTCCTCCGTAGTCCTTGTGCTCCACGCCATCAGGTGCCTTGTAGCGCAAGCCGGGTAGTCCCAGGGGCCCACCGAGTAGTTGGTCCTGGTACCCACCGAGGTAGTGGGCCCAGGGAGGTCCATACGACAAGCCCCTGAGTACTTTGTAGTCGAGAAGGATAGCTTCAAGTAGTCTTAACGGCCTTAACGAGTAGTCCCCAAGCGTCCCCGACTACTACAAGTCAAAAGTCCTCAAGAGTAGTCGAAGCATCCCGAGGCTGGAATGTACTCCAGCTGATTGAGCAATCTTGAAGTCTTCTCGAGTAGTCCCAAGCGTCCTCGAGTGCTGCCTTCGAAGGTCTTCAAAAAATGCCCATCTTGTCTTGAAGCCGGAGCCGATATGGAAGTGCGATTGCAAAATCGCACTCCATATGGAGTAGCCCCCGAGCCTTAGGTTGAGCCGCAGGCTCTGGCTGAGGGTCCATCTGAAGTCTTGGCAAGAAAATCCCGAAAAATCCGGAGAGAAAAAACCGAAAGACACGTGGCACGGAGCCCCCGAGCCTTGAGTCGAGTACTTCCTCTCGAATTGAAGGGTCATCTTGAAGGATGTGTCCTGAGATGCTCTTTAGTCTTGTCGCTTCCCAGGTAGTCGAGTAGAAGTAGCCGAGCCCCCGAGGTGAGGCACGTCGACTAGTAGTATGCGAAGAGTCACGCGCGGCCGCTAAGTCAGCCGAGCGCGGACTTATCCATCTGGCCGTTGGAGGGCCAGTTTGACTTATAAATAGAAGCCAAAACCCTTAGGGTTTTTCACCCATCACTGTCGTAGCCATTCCGAATAGATCTGAGCCAGATTCACTTCCAGCGCGCGCCGCCGCCATAGTAGATCCAAGCGCACCACCACCCAGAGCTTCCAGAGTAGCCCCCGAGCGAATGCGCGTGAAGACGCCGTGTACTTGGAGAATGAAGCCTTCACCGTCCAAGTCTATGAAGGCCGGCGGGAAGAAGAGGGGCCGTGACGAGGCCGCCGCGGCTGCCACGGGGGCAGCGCCACCGATGTCTCCACCGCGGCCAGATCCAAGCCGCGAGTGGAAAAAGTCGAAGGTGAAGACCGAGGATTTGTTGGCCCTTCTCAACAGCGGATTTATCCGGGAGAAGGAGGTGGATATGTGGAGAGCCGCCGCCGGAGATCCGTACCCAATGGAGAAAGCTGAAGACGAGATCCCGATGTTCGCGCGCTTCGCGGAGCGCGGACTCGCGCTTCCGGCCAGCGACTTCTTCAAAGGCCTCCTCGGGTACTACGGAGTTGAGTACCTCAATCTCAACCCTAACGGCATTTTCCATACCGCAGTCTTCGTCCATTTTCGTGAAGCATTCTTGGGGATCAAGCCGCACTGGATCCTGTTCCGGAAATTCTTCCGGGTGAAGCCGCAGCCGAGCGCCAGCAATCCGCGAGTAGTTGGAGGGGCGGGCATCCAGATGAGAGAAGACGCCGCTGAGCAATACCTCGCGTACAAGCTCATCGATTCCAACGCCGATTGGAAGGCGAGGTGGTTCTACGTCACGAACCACCACCCCGGCTTGCCGAAGCCGAGCGGGGAGGCGCCCGGGCACAGGGACTGGTGGAACACGGAGCCCACGATGCAGGAGGGGATCCAGCTCCCCGAGCTGCTGGCACACATCAAGGTGCTTAGAGAAGCTGGACTGAGGGCCGAGCACGTGGCTTTCAGTTTCATGAAGCGGAGGGTGCAGCCGCTGATGGCCCGCGACACCATAGGCTTCGAGTACGCCAGCGACGATGACACATCGCGGATGCCTGGAGGTGAAGTCGACGACGACGACATCGTTGATAGGCTGACGCGCATCTTCAAGGACATGCCACCGTACACGGCGTGCCCGGTCCAAGAGTACTCTGCGGCGCACCTGCCAAAGAAGGCAAGTAGCCGTACCCCCTAGTCGAGTAGTCATTGCTTGAGTAGTCGCGCTGATGTCTTGTGCCTTGCAGGACGACTTGAAGAGGTTCGTCTCCGAGCCGCAGCCGCCCCCTCAGGGAATCGAGATTCCGGAGGGAGGAAAGACCAAGGCCAAGGAGCGAGGGAAGTCGGCGAAGGCGATGACACCGTCATCGTGGAAGACACGTCCGAGGAGGACGACGACGAGGAGACGCTGCAAGACCGCTTCCAGCTGCGGTCGAGGTTTAGCCGTCCCGGCTTGCCTCATGTACCCCTCGTGCAAGACCCGCTGGCTAGCCTGGAGGCTAGTCTGGCTGCGCCGCCACGGAAGCCACGTAACCCCGCCCGCAAGCGGGTGACGAAGAAGCTGAGGGTCTCAGAGACCACGCCTCAAGAGGTAAGATGTCTTGACTAGTGTAGTCGAGTACCCGTCGTACGAGTACACTTGCTGATGACTGATCTTCCTTGTATGCAGGAGGTGCCGCCGACGGAGCCCGTCGAGGAGGGCGACGAAGGCGAGTGGGATACAGTGGGGGAGCCGGCTGGGAGTCGTAGCCCAGCCCCCCACCGTTGAAGAACTCATAGCGCGCTTGGAGCGCCGCCCTCTCGCTCATCAAGAGGGCACAGAACCCGCAGCCCCCGCCGTCGAAGAGGTGGTGGCCGCAGGAGCGCAGGAGGGTGCTGCGCCGGCCATCGTTGCCGCGAGAGGAGGCGGCGGGCCGCAAAGGCGCAGGAGGAGGCGCCCACAGAGGGTGGACTGGTAGACATTGCCAGCATCCTCGGTGCTCCGGCCTTGACGATAGTCCGGTCAAGCCTGTAAGTACTTGGCCTTCCCGAGTAGTACTTGGTGTAGTAGTCGAGCTTGAATGACGACCAATTTTGTGTACTTCTGCAGGAAATCAATAGACCTATCCTGGGAGGGAGATGAGCCCTCCACGACGGTGGCGGAGGAAGAAGTCGCGCCGCCCGCCGAGGAGTCTACCCCAGCCCCTCAGGCGGAGTCAGAAGTGCCAGCCGCTGGAGCTGCGTTGCCCGAGGCCAGTGTGGTCGAGGGTGAGTACTCTACTGAGGCTTTAGTCTTCCCCATAGAGTAGTCGTAGTTGCTGATGAAGTTGACGTCTTCTTTCCAGGCGTCGAGGCCGAAGGGAGCGACATCCCTGCAGCGGTGCCCATGCAGAAGTCGACACCACAGGCGCCGGAAGCTGCTGAAGGAGCCCCCGAGCCGATGGAGGAGGTCGCCAAGGAAGCCGCCGTGGCGACCGGAGGAGAGGAGGCCACCATGCCGCCAGAGGCTGCTCTGGAGGTGGTTGTCCGCTCCCCAGAGATCCAGGACGCAGAGCCCATCCGCTCTGCGCCGATGATGGAAGCTACCACGAGTAGTCGTGGCGGAGTGGAGCTGCTCGCGGATGATCTGGTCGACCCGGCGACGGTGGCCAGGCACCTGGAGGCGGTCCGCCAGGCTGAGCAGTGGATGAAGGTAACTCCTGAGTAGTCAATCCTCTGTTGTTGAGTACTCGTTGACATGTGTTGTCTGCGCAGGACGTCGTGGAGAGGTCCCGCGAGAAGTCCAACATGCTGCAGGGCTTTGGTGTCGCGGTGCTCTGGGCTGAGGCACTAGAGGATCAGCTTTTGAAGTCGCGGAAGCACACGACTGCCATGCAGTCCAAGCTCGACGCCGCTTTTGCCAAGTATCACAATGACATCCAAGAGTTGCAGGCAAAGGGCGATGACTTGGTGCGGAAGAACAACACACTCCGCAACAAGAACAAAGGTACACCGCTTGACTCGTTGGGTAGTTGTTGGAGGTCGAGAGGTAGTCTGACCCGCTGCGCTTAGTTGTATTGTAGAGCTTGAGGGCCAGGTGGAGCAGTTGAAGTCCTCAGAGACAAGTATGAAGAACCTCTTCTACCGGGAGCAGGAGGCCCACCAGGTACTCGAGCTCGACTATAAAGATCTTGCCTTCGAGTGCGAGAAGCACATGGAGCTTCAGATTGCTTCTGACCGCGATCTCGTCAACAGCTACAAATCGTTGCAGAAGTTGAATGAAGATTGCGAGGCGCTGCGGGCCCAGCTGAAGGATCTTGAAGAAGTCGCGCTGCCGATCGCAAGGCTCTTGGTGCCTCACCCGGGGGGCCCCAAGATCGCTCCGCTCGTGGATCGCCTTAGGGAAGCCCCCAGCTGGCTAGCGGCTTATGTGAAGCATATGGCGAGGTCGATCCTGAAGCAAGTCCTGGCCTTCATGAAGTCCTACTTCCCGAAGGCGCCCGTGGAGGTAGTCGCTGGCGGGGTAGCCACCAACTGTACCGATGCGGAGTACGCGGAGCTGTTGGAGCAGATGGCGCCCATTGCGGAGCAAGTAGCCGATAAGCTCAATCTCCAGTAGCCCTGTAATAGTTAGCTCGTAGCCAAAGTTGTACAAAAACAATTGTAATGGAATTGCTTAAGTATTAATGAAAGGAAAATTCCAGCAATGAGTACTCGTAGTCGCGATCTCAGAGTGCGGAGCCCCATCGTGGAGTGGATGCGAGTAGTCGTACTCGGCAGTAGTCCCGTTGACGGGAGTAGGCAGTAAAGAAGTTGATGAATGATCAAACTTTATTACTAAAAGAAGTACACCAGGATGGCCAGGGCTGTAGTTACAAAGTAGTTGCCTGGACCCGGAGGCCGCTTACAGCTAAGTAGTGCTAGGGCGGGTAGCCTCTTACAGCAGTAGATCCGTAGGTAGCCGTGTAGGCTGGATCTTGGAGTACATGGTCTCTTAGTAGACCGCTGCTAGAGTCCTTTGTTGCTCGTCGCAGCCCAGGATCCGTAGGTAGCCGCGCGGGCTGGATCCTGGAGAGGGGTAGTCCGGAGACTGGGGCCAGGACCCGGAGGCCGCTTACGGCAGAGGGGTGTTGATGTAGTCGTGTAGACTTGAACCCCGGAGTGGTCGTGTAGACTAGGCATAGAACCGACATAGCTGGTCGACGTTCCACGAGTTGTTGATGTCGCGGTTAGCCCGAAGGAAGCTGATGAGCGCGTCTTCCTATTTGGGGTCGAGGCCTGCCCCGATGGTGGTGGTCTTGCTGGGGTCGCCTGTTCTGAGGTCGATCGTCTTGACAAGAACCTCCTCAGGTGGCTGAGGCTTGTTGGCACTGTCAGACTTCTCCGAGATGTCGAGTTCACTTGTAGCAAGCTTCTTCGACGCAGCGTAGACCTCCATCATAGCGTTGGGTACTTGATTCGTAGAAGCGATCTCCACGGCTTCTGTGTCGCAGTCGTGGGAGATCTTCAAGTCCCCTTGGAGAGAGAGTACACCCGCTGGGCTTGGCATCTTGAGTACCAAGTAGGTGTAGTGGGGCACCGCCATGAACTTGGCGATGGCCGGTCTGCCGAGGATGGCGTGGTAGGAAGTCTCGAAGTCCGCAACCTCGAACTTGATGTACTCGGTGCGGTAGTTTTCCCGAGATTCCCCGAAGGTAACTGGCAGGACCACTTAGCCCAGTGGGATAGCCGCGTTACCGGGGACGATGCCGTAGAAGGGCGTGTTGCTCTTGGTGAGCATGTGGGTGATGTCGAGTTTCATCTTCTTCAAGGTCTTGGTGAAAAGGACGTTGAGCCTGCTTCCACCGTCGATGAGGACCTTGTTGAGCTTGGAGCCCACGACCACTGGCTTCAGGACGAGGGGGAACCGTCCTGGTTCGGAGAAGCTAGTCCATTGATCCGCGCGGGAGAAGGTGATGGGTACCTCTGACCACCTGAGAGGGGTCGGGACCGCTGGCTCAATGGACATGACTTCTCGACGGTAGCCTTCTGCTCCCGCCTGCTGGGCAGTCCGCCGAAGAGGACGTTGACGGTCTTGTCGGGTTCCTGGAAGTCGTTGTTGTCGCCGTCCTTCTTCTTGCCCTTTTTGTTGTGAGGGTGCGGTGGCTCTGGCATGTCCTTGAGCGCATGCCTGAGTTGGTAGCACCGCTCGGTGGTGTGGTTGTCGTTTGGATGCCACGGGCACTTCTCCTTCAGCAGGTCTTTAAAACCGCCGGAGTTCTTCTTCGAGTTCTCCTTCGCAGGGCGCTGAATAGCCGCGACAGTGTTGTCTGGCTTGCGCTTGCGGTTGAGACCCGAGTAGTTGTTGTTGTTGTTGTTGTTGTTGCGACCGCCTTGGTTCACGTTGTTGCCGCTGCCGCCGCCCTGGTTCTGCTTGTCCTTGCCACGGATGGCGTCGTACTTGGCATTGGCCTTGTCCTCTTCATCCGCCCAGGACGTGATCATGTCCTTGAGGTGGGGGATGGACTTGGGGCGGCGACGACCGAAGTCTTCGAAGGTGCGGCGGTGGTAGAGGCCGTCTTGGAAGAGGTCGATGACCTCCTTGTCGGTGACGTCGACGACGGTAGCGCGCTTGTCGAAGAAGCGGCGCATGTACTTGCGGAGGGTCTCGCCTTGTTCCTGCTTGACCATGGCCAGGTCCATGCGAGTACCCGATCGGCCCATGGCGCCCGCGAAGTTACTGGTGAACTGCTCCTTCAGCTGGTCCCACTTGTCGATCGAGTGCTTGTCAAGCGACTCCAGCCATGTGAGTGGAGCTTGGTCCAGGCAGAAGGGGAAGTAGAGGCACTTGGTGTCGTTGTTGCCGCCAGCATTCTCGATGGAGAGGGCGTAGCACCTGAGCCACTAGATGGGATCCTGCTTCGCGTCGTACTTGGTGATCCCCAAAGGCTTGAACTTGTCGGGGAGGAGCAAGTTGCGAAGTCAAGGTGAGAAGGCGGGGGAGCCACCGCCGTCGCCTGCGGTGGTCGACTTCTTCCGCCACAGCTCCTCAATCTTCTGGTGGGCGTCGTAGCCGCCCTGTGAGGCACCAGAGGCGTGGCTGTTCGCGTGGCCTCGGCCGCCGCGACCGCCGCCACCGCCGGCCCTCCCGTTGGCTCCATGATTGGAGCTTCCGCCGCGGCCGCCGCCGCCGTCGGGGTCGTGGCCGCCGCCGGCGGCCGGAGCACGGTGGGGGACGACCTCGCGGTTGCTGTTGTCACGTTGTGGAGGTCCGCCGGCGTGGGAGCGAGTACGGTTCGGCTCAGCTGGGAGCTCTGCTCGAGTACGGTTGGGACCGTTGTAGGCGCTGCGACTTGTGGCTTTGTTGTCGCGGTGCCTGACGGGGGGAGGTTGGTTGACCCTGTTGTCGACCCGCATGAAGTAGGCATCTTCAGCGAGCTTGGTGATGACCTCTCCAGCGCGTATGCCCTGAGCCTGACGTGCGATCGCTGTGATCGACATGAGGCATTGCTCAGGGGTGGTATGTACTCTGCTCTCGACCGCCTCGAGAGCTTCCGCAAGGTTGCGGATGGGGAAGTTGTCGCGGAGGCGCCGGCAGCGTTCGTTGCGCTTCTGGTTGCGCTCACGTCGAGCTTCTCTGTCTGCGGGAGTCTCGTTTGCTGGAGCATCAGTAGAGAGCTCGTCAGAGGAGATGTCTTCAAGGTACTTGTCTTGGGCCGTCCCTAAGGGTCCTGGGGTGTCGCTGGCAGCCATGAAGACTTGGCGATCAGGGGTGCCGAGGCTGGACTCAGAAACCGCCACCTCAGTTGGGGTGTTCGAGTCAGCTCGGGCAAGTGGTGTTCCCTCCTGGAACGGTAGTGAGTCGATGTAGGCGACGTAGCGTGAGTCTCCACTTATCAGGTCAGCAGGCTTGCGGTCTGGCCAGTAGACGAATCTCCCGGCCGGTGTGGATGTTATAACCAGCCCCGCAGGCCGGCCCGACAAGGGATGCTCGGTGGAGTTGTCCTCGGACTCGGGATCCTCGTGGTCCGACCCGAAGTCGAACTCGTATGCGGGGTTCGAGTAGAACTCAGAGAGAGGGTTGGAGTCCGAAGCGTGGCCGGGGGCGGTGTCGGAGTCCGAGTTGTACTCGGGTACGGGCTCCTTGCCGGCCCGGCGTGAAGAGGGAGCCCCCGTGAGGGCCCGGCTGAGGGTGCGGGGGCCACGCGTGGAGCGCTCGAGGAGTGGTGGTGCCGCGTGCAATGGCTAAGCAGCCGGCTCGCATGCGATAGCCCATGGGGACGTCGAGTTCGAGTTGGAAGCGGACTCGAGCTCGAAGTCAGCGTGATGGTTGAAGAGCAAAATTTCGCCGAACTTGCCGGCGAGTTCGCCGGTGACAACTTCAGGAAGCGTCACAAAGCCGGTCTTCGGGTTGGGCGGCATGGTGAGGCGGCGCTAGAAAGAGCCCGCGCCGTCTGCAGTGCAGAACCAGGCACCGAACACGAAGGTGTCGCCGCGGTTGAAGGCGACGGTTGGCTTGAAGTAGACGGGAGCCGTCGAGTTCGCCATGTGATCTCGGGAGAGATCCCCTACCTGGCGCGCCAGCTGTCGGTGTTTCAGACCGGCAACCTACTAAGGGGAGTACCCGAAGTAGATGAATGTGGCCTCGCCGAGATCGGTAACTCGAAGGAAGAGACACGTGGCACACAATTTAGACAGGTTCGGGCTGCGAGGTGCGTAATACCCTACGTCCTGTATGCTGTGTAGCTCTGGATTGATTGGGCACGATTACAAGATGGTGTAATAGTGCGCCGTGGATTGGATGAGACACTAGAGAAGGATCCCTGCCCCGCCTTATATAGTCCGGGAGGCAGGGTTACAAGTCGGAGTAGGGAGAGAGTACTAGTCGAGTATGTCTAGGAGTCTTCCATACAGTGCAGGACATGTACAGCTTCCTAACCGAGTACTTCTCCTCTGTAGTCCTTGTGCTCCACGCCATCAGGTGCCGTGTAGCGCAAGCCGGGTAGTCCCAGGGGCCCACCGAGTAGACGGTCCTAGTACCCACCGAGGTAGTGGGCCCAGGGAGGTCCATAGGACAGCCGCTAATATCAGGATTTGTGTTGATGTCAATGGGTGCAAGGTTTCTGGCCTGAAAAGTCATGACTACCTTGTTATCTTACAAAAACTCTTACCTTTTGTGGTACGTGAAATATTGCGTGAACAAGTAGCACTCTTGTTGATCCAGCTCGACAGGTTTTTTAACTCGGTATCTTCAAAAGAGATTGACGTGACCGAGATGCAAGAACTTAGCAAATCAATTCCAAAGACCCTTTGTCATCTTGAGAGATTTTCCCTCCAACATTTTTTGATATTATAATGCACTTACTGGTTCATCTTGCTTGGAAGGTTCAATGCGAAGGCCCTGCTTGCTATAGGTGGATGTATCCAGTCGAGAGGTACCTACGCACAGTCAAAGGATATGTGAGGAACAAAGTGTACCCATAGGGTTCAATAGCAGAGGAATATATATTGGAGGAGTGCCTCACGTTTTGTACTCGGTTCTTTCAAGGTTTAGTATGAAGATTGATCAGCCAGATGAGGACCATGTGTGGTTTGAGGATCGGTGGATGGTCGCTTCCTTGTGTGATGAGTGATTGACAGCGTTGTGTGGACTGATTCTTGGCTAAGTATTGCAGGTGCAGGTTGCGGATTGACTAGTGTTGGTGCAGGTGAAGAACAAGCGCGAAAGGTCGTCGCCGGTGAGGCCTCCAGGTGTGGAGAACACAAGTAGGCTTCGTTCGAGGGACCCGGTGGCCAGCGGGGTCAAGTGTGGGCCGCATGGTGGCATGAACAGCAAGATGAAGTCATGGACGGTTTCTTGGTTGAGCCTCAAAACCAAGGTCGTGCCGGGACTACGTGGGAGATGAGTCATAAGTGGCGATTGGCGGAGGCTACACAGAGTTCGCGGGGTTTCTAGTGGTTCACTAGAAAACCACTGGGTTCTTGGTTTATCCACAAAGCCAAGACCGGAGAACCGAAGACGGTGCAGTAGCAGCTCCAGACCGGTCTGACCGGTGGGTCTGACCGGTCTGACCGGTGTGCGACGACGCAGTCCGGAATCTTCGAAGCGGAGGACACGCGTCGGGATCGCAAGGCTTGCGTCGAGGCTAAGCAGGTTGCGGTCGCCGGGCATCCGTCCTATGGAGCAATGACAAAGATTTCTGATTTCGCCCTCGAGGGGCATGTATCCCTAATTAGCTAGCAAGGGTATTTTAGACTTTCGGTTGCCTCCATATAACCCATGAGGTGAGAGGATGGCAGCCATCTCTTGGAACCCTAGTTCATTTGCTTTCCTATTTTCCCTTCCTATTTTCTTAGGATTTCCATATGACTAGCTTGAGAGCTTCATGGTGAGATTTTGTGAGAGGGTTGGATGATCGGGCGGCAAGCTAGACCTTGTATGAACCTCTTTGGTATGTATAGATGATTCGGCGTGGTTCCTCAAGGCTTTGGTGTTTTGTTCCCGGTTGTTCTTGGTGGTGATTTTCGGAGCCCTCTCTTGGTGGTTTTCTCGGTGTGTTTTCGGGACCTTGCTCTTGGGGATTTGGTGAGGGAAATTCGTGTGAACCCTTCGTGGTTCTTTTGCCTTTGATTCCCCTCCCAAATCCTTGAGTTAAGGGGCTCGAATTTGGGGTTTTCGGTGTTCTAGGTTTAGAGGAGTTCTTGGCGAGATTTCTTCAATTCCTCTTGATTTGGCAATTTTTGGTGGACAAAATCATGGCTATGGACTCCTCATGAGGTGTTCCTATTATCCTCAAAGTCTTGTTCAAGTCTCTGGAGCGATTCGGGAGATCGAAGTTTGGATTTGGAGGAGTTGACCCGCGGGTGCTGTTCATCCCGAGCTGCCCAGGCTACACCAGTCTGACCGGTGCTCTTGACCGGTCTGACCGGTGCGAGTCACTTGTGGGATTTGCCTCAAGTGAACTGCTTGACTCGTGTGTCTTTGGGTCTTGGTGCTGTTGGTCAGTTCTTGGTCTGTTTGGAGTTGTTTTGTTAGGTTTGGTGTAGGGTTTTCCTTCCTTGCAGGTTGTGTTTTGGGGGTGTTTTTGTTCCAGGGCCTAAAGAAGTCACTGAGGCTTTCTGGAACACTTGTTGTGCGGTTGCTGTAGCCACCGGCCTGACCGGCTCGTCCACGGCGGCCGGTGTCACCGGTCTGACCGGCGCAGGCCATCGGTCTTACCGGTGCAGCACAGGTAGCAAGCCGTGCAAGTTTCCGCTGTGCGTGTTGGTGTGTTTTGGCTCGGAAGGTTGTTTGTTGGTTCCTAGGTCCAGTAGCACTTCAGTGGCTGCGTGGGCTTGGCCAACTTGGGTAGTGAGTCGGAGACGTGTGTTGGAAGTTGTGTTCGTCTTGTTGGAGTCTCCATCTCCTTCGAGAAGAATTTTTATCGGCTCCCATTGACTTCCCCCCCCCCTCTCTAGTTCGTTGTATCGGTCCTTCACCAGAGCATCAAGAAAAGAGCACTGTTAATAAACCACCTGCCGGTCCAAGTGTATTTGCGAACAGGGACATGAATAGAAAGAGAACTACTTCTATGCATAATATGGAGGTACTAGGTTCCGAAGTTTTGCAGACGATGAGGCACTACACATATAATATCAAACTGTGAGGAGGCCCTTCCATGGATAAAGTAAGTAACAAATGTAAATTATTTGAATCTTGTTATATGGTCCACACAAGTGCCAACATTACCAAGACACTGTTCGCCGAGAAACATGATAATCGTTCTCCACCTTCTGCACCTTCTTCTGCACCTACAAGACATATCGCTCCAAGCACGCTGGTGAATCAGTCTAAGACACGATCAAGAAGGAAGATGATAGGGACCATTGCAACAAAGGTCCTAGGGATGGCCCGATCTTCACGACAGTAGGTTTTGTAATAAGATAAATTGCTGCAAACAACGGGTAAATGCTTTATACCTGACAAAGGTTGGATGCGACAAAGCGTCGGGGAGAAGTTACCGAAACCGTGAACACTTCGACTCGATCTCCAAACGGCCGCAGAACCACAAGCCGGAACTAATCCACGTAATACGGTGCAGCAAAGCTGGAATCCGTAGAGCACGAAGTAGGGGATCCCGAGGGATCTCTTCACAAGTCCAAGAAGAACAAGCAAGAACAAGGGTGTGCAAGGCACTCAGCAGCTCGGCTGCAAGAAAACCATATGTGCTTGTCTATTCTCAATAATCAAAACTTGGTTTTTTTAGTAGTACATAAGGGGGGATTTATACTAGGAACAACCCTCCTAGTTGGGTGTGAATTTGAGATGGAAAAGAAGAGGCTAAGCATGTGAAAAGGCTCCCCAGAAATCAACTCCCGAGGTGGACTCGCGTGGCTGTTAACATTCTGTGCAGCCTCCACTAAATCTGTCATAACTGTTTATTGGGAAGTCCAATGGACATGCGGTTTCTTGCATTGGAAAGTTGACTTCAAGATGGTTTCATGAAGTACTCATGCAGCTCCAGAGCTATCAGGATTTAAGAGTTATGATCAAATCATTATATAGGTCTGAACATGTCCGAACTGACTATCCGAACTAACTGTCCGAACTGATCTGTCCGAACTTGTCCGAACTGATTGTCCGAACTGATCCGACCGAACTTGTCCGAACTGAACTTGCTGGTTCATCCTTGGTCCGAACTGATCCACTTGGTTCTTCTTCTTTGCTTTATCTCCATGTATAGCTGCACCACCCCTCTCACATATATACCTAAGTACAACCAATGTAGAACATTTAGGTAGTATAACATTCTCAGATATATTAAAGTTAATTTCAGCTAGGAGAGAGTTCACCTCTTGTTGTAGTTTCTTGGCACGACTTCGTGTAATTGGTCCTTGGTTTCTATTTATTGGTGTGTTGTCTTCATCCACTTGTGTAACTCTTGGGATGTCCACATCATCCTCCCTCTCTTGAAAAGGAGTCATCCTCGACTCTTCCACCCTAAGAAATGGAGAAAGGTCGGCGATGTTGAAACTTGTGCTAACACCATGTGTACTTGGAATATCAACTTCATATGCATTGTCATTGATCTTGTGAAGCACTTTGAATGGTCCATCAGCACGTGGCTGCAGCTTGTTCTTGCGTTGGTTTGGGAATCGATCCTTGCGTAGGTGCACCCAAACCAAGTCTCCTTGTTCAAACACAATCTTTTTGCGACCCTTGTTGGCGTGCTTCTCATACATCTTGGTCATCTTCTCAATGTTAGATTTTACTCGTTCATGGAGTGTCTTAACAAATTCAGCACGCTTGCTTGTGTCGAAGTTCACACGTTCCTGCATATGTAAAGGCAATAGATCGATGGGAGCAGCAGGTTTGAAGCCATATACGATTTCAAAGAAACTAAATTTTGTGGTTGAATGTACCGCCCTGTTGTATGCGAACTCCACATGAGGCAAGCTTTCCTCCCAAAGTTTCAAGTTCTTCTTGAGGACAGCCCGCAACAATGTTGACAAGGTGCGGTTCACAACTTCAGTTTGCCCATCAGTTTGTGGGTGACAAGTTGTGGAGAACAACAATCTTGCCGCAAGTTTTCCCCACAAGGTCTTCCAAAAGTAGCTCAAAAATTTGGTGTCACGATCAGACACAATAGTTTGTGGCACACCATATAAGCGCACAATTTCCCTGAAAAATAATTCAGCAATGTGTGAAGCATCGTCGCTCTTATGACAGGGAATAAAATGAGCCATTGTACTAAAGCGATCAACCACAACAAAGATTGAATCTCTCCCGCTCTTAGTTCGAGGTAAACTGAGAACAAAATCCATAGAAATGTCTTCCCATGGTACACTAGGAATAGGTAGAGGGGTGTATAAACCATGAGGGTTCAAGCGGGACTTGTGGCAGGTTACGCAGCGTAGTACATATCTCTCCACATCTATTCGCATCTTTGGCCAAAAGAAGTGATCAGCCAACACCTGCTCTGTTTTCTTAGCACCAAAGTGACCAATCAATCCTCCAGCATGAGCTTCCTGCAAAAGCAAAGGACGAACAAAGCAATCTGGGATGCAAAGTTTGTTAGCTCGAAATAAAAATCCTTCATGCAAATAGAATTTTTCCCAACCCTTGCTAGCACAACATTTTGAAAATGGTTCAGCAAAGTATGAATCAGTAGCATACAAATATTTAATACTTTCCAAACCAAAAATTTTAGCATCAAGTTGGGTCCGCAAAGCATGACGTCTAGACAAAGCATCTTCAACAACATTATCCTTCCCTTTCTTGTATTTGACAATATAAGGAAAAGATTCTATGAATTCACTCCATTTAGCATGTCTTTTGTTCAGTTTTAATTGACCTTTTAGATGTTTCAATGATTCATGATCAGAATGTATAATGAACTCTTTAGGCAAAAGGTAGTGCTGCCAAGTTTCCAAACTCCTCATGAGAGCATAAAGTTCTTTATCATAAACAGAATAATTCAGAGTTGGACCACTTAGGTTCTCACTAAAATATGCAATGGGTCTTCCTTCTTGCATAAGCACGCCTCCAATCCCTACACCACTTGCATCACATTCAATTTCAAAAGTCTTACCGAAGTCCGGAAGTGCAAGGAGTGGGGCTATTGTCAATGTCGTTTTGAGCTTGTTAAATGCCTTCTCTTGTGCTGCACCCCAATGGAATTGCACGTCTTTCTTTGTTAACTCATTGATTGGGGTAGAAATGGTACTGAAATCTTTAACAAACTGACGGTAGAAGCTGGCAAGTCCAAGAAAACTTCGCACTTGGCTCACATTTTGTGGAGGCAACCAGTCACGTACAGCCTTAATCTTCTCTTCATCAACCTCCACGCCTTGAGCTGAAACAACAAAGCCAAGAAAGACTACTTTGTCGATGCAAAAGGTGCACTTGGCAAGGTTAGCAAACAAGCATTCCTTCCTCAAAATAGCAAGCACACATTTTATATGTTCAACATGTTCATCAAGAGACTTGTTGTAAAGTAATATGTCATCAAAATAAACAACAACAAATTTGCCAATGAATGGCCTAAGCACATGATTCATTAAACGCATGAAGGTACTGGGTGCATTGGTCAATCCAAAAGGCATCACTAACCATTCATACAGCCCAAACTTGGTTTTGAAGGCTGTTTTCCATTCATCTCCTTCTTTCATTCGAATTTGATGATAGCCACTTCTCAAATCAAGTTTTGTAAAAATGATAGAACCACTCAGTTCATCAAGCATGTCATCAAGCCTAGGTATGGGATGTCTATACCTTATTGTAATGTTGTTTATGGCTCGACAATCAACACACATTCTCCATGAGCCATCTTTTTTAGGAACTAAAAGAACAGGAACTGCACAAGGTGAAAGACTTTCTTCATCATACCCTTTGTTGATGAGTTCTTGTACTTGGCATTGAATTTCTTTGGTTTCTTCCGGGTTGGTACGGTATGGTGCACGGTTTTTGAGAGAAGCACTAGGAACAAGGTCGACTTGATGCCCTCTCTTGGGTGGCAGCCCTGGTGGTACTTCCTCCGGAAACACATCTTCGTATTCCTATAGCACATCAAAAACAACACTAGGAAAAGTATAGGGTAAGTCGTTAGTGGAAAGAAAATTGTCTTTGCACAGGAGTACAAAGAACATGGCATTGGGTTTTCACTCAATTCTTTTAAATCCCCTTTCATAGCCATCATTACTAATCCCTCTTTTCCCTGTGGCTCGGTTTGTTGCAGCTGTGAAGTTTTATTTGGCTGTGGAATCACTCCCTCACTATGTATTTGGCTCACTCATATGTGGTTCTCGCTCTCTCGCTGTTTTCGGTTCAGATCTTCCTTCAAAATGTCCTCCGGCGACAAAGGAAGCAAAGTGATGTGCTCTCCTTTGTACATGAGAACAACCTTGTTAGTACGACCACAAATCTGAACATCACAGTCATATAACCATGGTCTTCCGAGCAGCAATTGGCATGCTTGCATTGGCACCACATCACACTCCACTTGATCACTATATCGCCCAATAGAAAAAGGAACAGTCACAATAGTGCTCACACGCAGCGTACCACACTCATTCAACCATTGAATCTTGTATGGAGAAGGATGACGCTGCTGTTTTAACCCCAATCTCTCAACCAATTGCTGACTTGCAATATTATTGCAGCTGCCATTATCAACAATGTTCCGACAAAGTTTGTCCTTGATCATGCCTCGAGTGTGAAAAAGATTGTCACTGATTATTTTCTTCTTTCACAGCAGTGACACTAAGCACACATTGAGAAATAAAGCAATTATTATCACCTTCATCAGGTTGAATCTCAGTATCATCATTCCCAATTTCTTGATCATATAATGGAGCACCGTCTTCATCACTTTCAGATTCCCATTCACCTTGCTCATTCAAAAGCATAGTCCTTTTACTAGGACACTCAGCAACAATGTGCCCACGACCTTGGCACTTGTGACAAACAATGCCTCGGCTATGTGAAGATGATGCAGCGGTTGATGTAGCTGAAGGAGCTACTGCACTTGTAGCAAGATGACGATTTTCTTGTTGATTTGCGGGTGAAGAAGCACTAGAGAATGGTGTCTTTGCAGTACCAATGGATGGAGAGGACCTAGCTGCAACACCTTGAGATCGAACACCACCAACATATGTACTGGGCTGCTGCCGGCGCCATGAAGTTGAGATAGATCGACCCCCATAGGACCGCCCACGTCCTTCTTGCTGAATTTCCTCTCGGTGTGCATAGCTTGATCAACAAGATCTTGCAAAGTTTGATATGGAAACATCTCCACAAAACTTGAAATATCATCATTGAGACCATGCAAAAATCTTGCCATTCTTGATTCTTCATCTTCTCTAATATCAGACCGAATCAAGAGCAACTCCACCTCTTTGAAATATTCATCAACTGATGTAGAACCTTGTTTCAATGTTTGTAACATGTTATGGAGGTCACGACGATAGCTTGATGGAATGAAGCGCCTCCTCATCACATGCTTTATTTCAGCCCATGTGTTGATATGATCACGTCCCAAGACAAGCTGATTTTCTTGTATTTGATTCCACCAAGTGAGAGCATAACCATAGAGTTCAACAGAAGCAAGACTAACACGTCTCCGATCAGAGAGATTATGCACTCTGAAAATTTGATCACACTGCTCTTCCCAATCAAGATATGCATCAACATCTTCCTTTCCTTAAAATTTTGGAACACTGAGTTTAACACGAGCAATAGTGTTTGGATCAGCCCTATTGTGACCACGACGATTGTCACCATCATGACCAGCAGCATGACACCGTTCTCGGTGACGTTCAAATAGTCCACAGTGTGCAAAAGGATTCTCATCATCATTATACTCCTCCTCATGGCTGGCCTGAGATTCATCTTCATCATCAAAGCGAACACGACGATCATGATCACGATCACCTCCTGCACGCCGATGCTCATGACCAGCACGCCTTCCACCACCACGATCACCACGACCACCTTGAAAATGGTCACGAAAACCATGCCCGAAACCAGAATTTTCATCACCGGATTCATCATGGTGATGTGGAGCTCTTCGTCTTGCAGCAGGAAGACGTTCATCAAGCATCCTCTCCATTGCCTCAACAAGCGAGTTGGCCATATTGCACATCTCAGCTCGTGAGACAGGGGGCTCTTCATCTCCATGATTCCCACCACGAACACTTGAATCAGATCCTGCCATGTTAAGGTTTGCAAGATATAGTGGAATAGGAAAAAATATGTGGAAACACACAACCTCACCTCTTGCTTACCCAAGTTCTTACTTGTTCTGGCGTAACCAAACTTGTGATTAAGCGGATGAAAGGATACGAATCAAGAGGCTCGGTTACGGATTTTTGTGGAGCAATAGGTGGCTATTCAAGGGAGGCTATGGTACTATAACCAAGTGCAACAAACCATCCAAACAAGATGTAAATGTTGTTGTCCAGAATCACCAACTTAATATATGAACCTGAAACTTTTGATAACAGATCCGCAACACACCCCCTTGCAAACTTTCAAGTCTCCTTTCTTTTTCTTTTTTTTTCTTCTTTTTTTGGCTCTTTCTTTCACACTTTTTTGATTTTTTTTACTAACAGCAAACACCAAACAAACTACGAGGGGTGCGAATAAAAAATTAAACAAGAGTACAGCGGAAGAACAAAGGTGGTGAGTAGCAACGTGATGAATGGAATGAACACAAAGTAACAGTACCAACAAAATGACTATAGGATCTTTTTGTATGGATTTTTAATGGACTGTAGGACATAAACAAAATGATATAGCAGATGATAAAGGGTGGAAGGGTGGGTAATAACCAAAAACCTACCGTGACAACGATAGCTCTGATACCACTTGATAGGGACCGTTGCAACAAAGGTCCTAGGGATGGCTCGATCTTCACGACATTAGGTTTTGAAACAAGATAAGTTGATGCAAGCAGCTGGTAAATGCTTTATACCTGACAAAGGTTGGATGCGACCAAGCGTCGGGGAGATGTTACCGAAACCGTGAAGACTTCGACTCGATCTCCAAACGACCGCAGAACCACAAGCCGAAACTAATCCACACAATACGGTGCAACAAAGCTAGAATCCGTAGACCACGAAGTAGGGGATCCCAGAGGGATCTCTTCACAAGTCCAAGAAGAAAAAGCAAGAACAAGGGTGTGCAAGGCACTCAGCAGCTCGGCTGCAAGAAAACCATATGTGGTTGTCTATTTTGAATAATCAAAACTTGGTTTTTTAGGAGTACATAGGGGGGGTATTTATACTAGGAACAATCCACCTAGTTGGGTGTGAATTCGAGATGGAAATGAAGAGGCTAAGCATGTGAAAAGGCTCCCCAGAAATCAACTCCTGAGGTGGACTCGCGTGGCTGTTAACATTCTGTGCAGCCTCCACTAAATCTGTCATAGCTTTTTATTGGGAAGTCCAATGGACATGTGGTTTCTTGCATTGGAAAGTTAACTTCAAGACGGTTCGATGAATTACTCATGCAGCTCCAGAGCTATCGGCATTTAAGAGTTATGATCAAATCACTATGCAGGTCCGAACATGTCCGAACTGAGTGTCCGAAGTGATCTGTCCGAACTTGTCCGAACTGATTGTCCGAACTGATCCGTCCGAACTTGTCTGAACTGAACTTGCTGGTTCATCCTTGGTCCGAACCGATCCACTTGGTTCTTCTTCTTTGCTTCCTCTCCATGTATAGCTGCACCACCCCTCTCACATATATATCTAAGTACAACCAATATAGAACATTTAGGTAGTATAACATTCTCAGATATGTTAAAGTAATTTCAGCTAGGAGAGAGTTCACCTCTTGTTGTAGTTTCTTGGTATGATTTCGTGTAATTGGTCCTTGGTTTATATTTATTGGTGTGTTGTCTTCATCGACTTGTGTAACTCTTGGGATGTCCACATCAGAAGAGACCACAAGAGGTACTAACTGAATTGTCCTTTCTTAATGCCATTTATATTTTTCTACTTGCAATCCATATGATGATGCATACTCTCATTACAAGACAAATTGGGTTCATATGATGTAATTATCTAATTTCTTTACATTCAGAATGGCATGGAAAGAGAAGCTCTGGAGCCGATAAAAGACTCAAGATCAGCCCACAAAATCCCTTCGGCATCAAATAAGAAGCTCAAGCCTCCAAGCAAACCTCAGCTCCAGAAATGATGAAGATCTTCAACAATACTGGGTGGGAGTGATGCTAGACTCTTTACAAACTTTGTTACTATTAATGTGAGTGATGAACAAGAGTTCAAAATTTAATGTGGTGAATTTTATTTATATGAATAATTGTGGTCTTGAATGACATGAATGTACATTGGTTCCATCAATCTATGTTTCGAATATTTTTGTTGCATTAAAGAATCTGAAATTAGGGACGGTGGGCTTCCAGCGTGTATCCAATGGCGACCAATATTTTGTTGTGATTTCCTATATGCAAATAGTGATGAACCATAGTTCGTAGTGATATAATACACGCGTATAGCAAACAAAATTCATGTGATACGTTATCACTACAGCATATAGCATCGACACATGCTTTGTTGTGATACCCCTACTCATATAGCGACGGTACTAATCGTTGCGATTTGGTTAAAGAACATGGTGACGACCAATCTTTTGTTGCGTGACCATCTACGTGTATAGCGACGGAAATCAGCACTGTGATTTTTGTTCAAGCATCTAGCGACGACCCACAATGGTTGCATGACCGGCTACGTGTATAGCGACGATAACTAGTGTTGCTATTTTGTTCAAGTATATGGTGACGACAACCAATAGTTGGTTGTGTCACCATCTATGTGTATAATGACAGTAATTATCATTGCAAATTTGTTTCATTCTTGTAGCGGAGACGCATAATTGGTTGCGTCAGCTGTATGGTGACGACTTAGTGTTGCAATTTTGTTGGATCATATGGCGATGAACCACATTGGTTGCATGACCCTCTTTGTGTATGGTGACGCCAATTAGCATCGTGATTTGCTTCAAGCATAATGCGACGACCCATAGTTGCTTGCTTGAACCATGTGATTTATAACGACGATAATTAGTTGCATTTTGGTTCAAGCGTACGGCGAAGGATTACAACTTCATTGTGATAGCCTACATAAAAATTGCAACGGCATGTATCGCATTGCAACACAATTCTTTAATTGTAATAGCACTTGTTTGCAACAAAGCAAAGTGGTCGCAAAAAACCAATTGCAACGACGCACTTCGTAGCAATAATATGTGTTGCAACGCCACTTGTCGTCGCTACTTCACCAAATTGTTTTTATTGTGACACTGTTTTGGAACCATCATAGAACCATATTGCGATAGACAAAAATTTAACGCCTGCCGATGGATTGAATCTGTCGTAATCACTACGTATCGCGACCACTTGGAGGCGTCACGAACTCCACCAATCGTTGTAGTGAACCAGTAGTTAAACATCATAAGCAACAAGTTTCATAATAATCGTAACTACCTTTTTCTTATTGAACTCACAAAGCATCGATTCCTTCTCCTTCTCAACCCGTTCCAGCTTTGCCTTCACCTTTTTCAACTCAACGGCAGTAGCTTCAAGCCGCTTGTTAGCAATTTCACAATCTTCCTTTAAATCACTTGCTTTCTCTCGACCCTTTTCAACAATCTTTGTCAGCCTCTCTAGAACAGTAGTAGTCCTAGCATCCCATTGAGGATCAATCCAAATAAACAACCCACATTGTTGTTCTTCAGGTTGTAGACACCAAATACATACATGTCCATACAATTATCCATTTGCAACACTGACATCAAGAGTACGAGTATTATAAGTCTATTGAGATTTAATAAAGTTACTGTTTACCTGACCGCATATTCCATACTAGCGCCAAAGGGTGCACAAGGGTTCCTCGTCAAGGACAGCATACCCATGCTAGCACTTGTTATAGCGATCCACAAGGATAAGATCAGCATCAGGAGGGCCGATGTAACGATATCAGTGGACCGAGCCACCTCCAGAAGCTAGTAAAATACAATAACCTATCAATCTGATGCAAATTGAAAACTAATTGAATCTAACACTTATGAATTGCCAATATCCTATCAACTTCTAACACCAATCAAAGTCCCAATCTGAGGGTACAAAGAAATCTGAATTAATTGTATTTCTATTTGTATATGCTCATTAGTCCACTAGATCTCCAAAGATAGAAATCTCTATCCCTAGGTTGTTAGGAGAAAATGTAGTGGCTGAAACTAGAAGACTGACCTTGTCATGCTGACTCAGGTAGTGGTAGCTGGGAGGTTCCACATAACTCACCCTCTCATCGCTGCTAGGATTCTCCATTCCTGCCACAAGCCGCCATTGCAGATCTGCGTAGCGGAAGTCGAAAGTCTTGCGAAGTCTGACCATCTGAGTGAAGCGTCTCGCCAACCATTTGATAGGCAATTATTAGGGCTGGATGCCAAGCTAGCTCGGCTTGGCTCGGCTTGGCTTGGTCTAGCTCATTAAGGAAATGAGCTAGCTCGGCTCGGCTCGGCTCGGCTAGTTAACAAAACGAGCAAAAATGTTGGCTCGGCTTGGCTTGCTAGTGGTTCGAGCTAGCTCGTTAGGCTTGTGAGCTGTATGTAAATTTGAAATTAACTTGTGAGCATATGAAGATTTTTAAAAATAATAATAAAGTTGCAAATGATAAAATTAGTCACACATGGAGCACTTAGGAAAGTTTAGCATAGCTTCAATGGCTCGGCTCAACTTTGATAGCTCAGTTTTCTATGTTGAAATTGTAACTTTCTAGCTTGTTTGTCTCGCGAGTAGCTTGCGAGCTAGCTCGAGCCAGCTTGTTAACAAAACGAGCAAAAATAGTTGCTCGGCTTGTTAAAAAATTGATCGAGCCGAGCCGAGTCGAGCCAAGCTATGAACGAGTTGAGCCAGCTCACGAGTTTCTGGCTCATGGTCCAGCCCTAGCAATTATATTAAAGACTCACCTGAAACTTACCTATGGGACCTAGTCACTGTAAATAATATCCAAAAATTATAATCATAAGGAAATTTTTCCCGTAAAATTGACACAACAAAGAAGTGGTGCAATGGTAAACAGCGCAGTCTTGTTCCTATAGGTCTCCAGTTCGAACCATAGCAACGGCAAATGGCTTTTGCAACATTTCGTGACCTAGCCTCCGGTGACCTTGCAAAATGCGCGAGTTGTGGGACCCTGGAAAACTTTATGATGACTTGGAACACTCTATTTTAGAAAGAATGCTTACATGTGGGACCCTACTGAATTTTATGATGACTTGGAACACTTTGTTATTAAAATAATGCTTATGTGTGAGACTGATGTTGGTTTATGATATTCTTGCAGAGCTTATGGTGTCACAAAACATTATGGAACAGTGAATGCCCGGCTACAGTACCAACCGTAATGACGAAAGTTTTTGTCACTAAATTTGCTCGGAAGTGAAATATTATGACGAGATCAGCCAGGAACGTCATAAATCAATGACGCTAAAATGTGGTTGTGTCGCTAGTCAACAATTTTCTTGTAGTGTTTATTAGGTAATTTTTCACACCATCTAGGGACTAATTTTGGAGGGGATTTTCCAGTGATTCGGTACGCTGATGACACTCTAGAGGTTTTGCCTGCTGAGTCTTCTCAACTGGAACACTTGAAGTTTGTCCTTCAATCTTTTGCCACTTCCACTGGTCTGAACATTAACTTTGACAAATATTTCTTGGTTCCTATTAATGTGGATGAAAGGTGGTATACTCTCACAAGTGCCATGGGTTGTGAATAGGGTTCTCTGCCTTTTACTTATCTTGGCCTACCTCTAGACCTTCTGTTCACGAGCTTCCCCCCATTCTTACCAGGATGGAAGGACATCTCATGGGCATTTCCAGGCACCTTTCTTATGGAGGTGGACTCATTTTGGTGAACTCGTTCTCTTCTACTCTGCCCACATATTACATGTGCTCTCTCCAATTGCATGTTGAACAGTTGGATCAAATTGACAAATACAGAAAACATGTGCTTTGGCATGGTGGGGATGTCACTAAGAAGGGTGGTTATTTAGTGGCTTGGAAACATGCTTATAAAATCAAGGAGGATGGGGGTCTTGGCATTATTAATTTGAGAAACCACAATGTTGCCCTTCTGCTTAAATTTTTGCACAAGTTTTATAAAAGACTTGACTTACCTTGGGTGCATATTGTTGCGTTTCTTAACGTCGCACCAAGTTTATGTTCCCCGGCAACGGCGCCAGAAATGCTTGTTGACGTTCCTTAGCCTCAATACTAGGTTGGCACAAATGGTGATAGTGACAGAAATGCTTGTTGGCGCCTACAAGCATCGCCGACGGGTTCACACCTCTAGTAACGGGGGTAGGGAACATCTGGGGTAAAACACATGATCACAGAAAGGTCCGCAAGCACACGGATTACGGTTGTAGCACTTCACCTGGTGGTATTCGGGTTGTCGATTTATATTTTCCCAAGGGAGGCACGAAGGCAAAGATGATCGAGTAAACGGTGGAGAAAGACTAAGACTTGGTAACGAGCTATAGCAGGGGATAACAAATAAGGATATTCTGGGATAACTTGACACACGCTAGGAGATCTAGATAAAATACTAGAGAGGATAGCGAGCTCAGAGGACAACGAGACGAGAAAGGATCCTAACACAATCTATCTATTCTTGTCAAATCTAGGCAAAGGGCTAAAGCAAAGGATAACCAAGGCAAGCTAACTCAACAAGCTCTTCTAGTGCTACAGGGGCATGCAAAGCCGCACCCTCAGACTGGTATGAGAAGGGAGGATGACGACGCGCTGAATCCTACCGGCCCAAACTAACGTGGTGGACTATAAAGCCCGTCCGGAGCTATCACCTCCTTAGGGTACCACAACTATTCCATTGCGCGGGACACCAATCTAAGATTAAGGTAAGCTCTGAGCACTGTGCTCACAACGAACCAAAGAATCTTTCCCCGGATATCACGAAGGAAGGTCTCTCTCTCCGGTGAAACACCAGAGATCAAGCGAAGAACGACCACAACACTATAGGGTTCAAGAGAGTTAAGCTAACCAAGACTAAACTAACTTTAGTCTAAACCAAGAATAAAGCTTCTAGAGCAAAGTAAAAGCTGAATGTAATTGACTCGAAAAGTAAGATAGAAAGATAACTTGAATTGTACTTGAGTCTAAACAAAGAAAGGATACAAGAGCAATATCGGAACTCTGAAGTAGACTCCTCCGGAACCCCGAGACTTTCTCGACTCGACTCTAACTCCCAAGCTACACTAATCCTACTCTAAGTGAACAAAAGAGTGGAAATGAGATGCTCCAGTGTGATGTGTTCCATCCAGCGGGTGTGAGGCTCCTTTTATAGGTAAGTGAGGTCGGTTGAGGGCGTGGGCCCATTTTCATAGGTGCGGCCGGATCAAGGGGTGCAGCCGGCCCTATAATCCACCGTCTCTTGACTTGGATGCTCCTGATCCTTGCTCCTGAGGCGGTTGAGGGCCGGTTCCTTGCGTCGTTTTGACCGGTATGGCAGTTGGGAGGTGCGGCCGGCCCTTTAGGTGCGGTCGGCTCACCTCTAAGACGTGGTATGAACCGCCATCACTTGGTGACACTCAGGATGCTCTTGGAATGACGGTTGTGGCGGTTGATCGGCCGGAGAGGTGTACCCATTGATCCAAGTGATCACAACTTCATCCATTCAATAAAAACGACATTTCCTTGATCAATCTCGTTCATCCAAGTTGTGCATGCAGGGAAGGAAGCGTTTGGGATCGGGGACGTGACACGGGGCAGGTGCGGCCGCACCTGACAGGCCGGCCGCACCTGCCACGCCGACCGCACCTGCAGGGCCGGCCGTGCCTGGTGGTGCGGCCGTTCCTAGCTCATGTGGCACGTTGGTCCCTTTCCCCCCTAAATGTGTACCTGTCCATAAAAATTGCAGCACAACTCGTGGAACTTTATTAGTATAAAAATGTGCATGAAACTTGTTGTATACTCCTCTCGAACCCGAGGTTTTGACGGTCGGATTTTTGTTGTAAGGACCATCAACAAACTCCCCCAAGCTAAATGTTTGCTCATCCTCGAGCAAAGCCTAGACTCGGCCTCGGTGGATCAGGGGTTTCAAGATGTTATCACTTGGCAAGTACCTGCGCATAAACTCCATGCTCTTCTTACAAGTTTAAAAAGTTTGGTACGAGAGAAACTTAGCCTTACTTTACCCGTGGGGCTTTTAGCTTTCCACCTTGCCTTCGGAGGTTGAAAAGTAGAACGGATTTTGACTTTGCATCGCACACTCTTCATCTTTTCTGGATCCTATCTCGGAGTTTTTGAAAATTTTACAAAGGAAGACAAGGTTCCTCTGATGGTTCCCTCGATCGCTCAAGTGGTATTTGTTACCTCATCAAAGGCTTTAAGTGAGCCTCAACTTCCTACTTCTATGGCTTGTATGTGGAGCTTTGGGTAGGATAAGTATGAGACTCACTTGTGCCACATGATATTGTTGAGCCAAAGACCGGATCCAAGAAGAAACTAGTCATGCAACTTGATCGAGATGTGCAAGTGTGTGGAATATTTTTGTGTTCTTCTAAACACTCCTTGCTTTGAGATTCTCCTCTTGCTTTTATTTTGGAGGGGTCATGCTTTCTTTTTTTTCTTTTTTGCTATGCTCTTTGATTGGAGCATTTTTCTATGCTTTTTGAGCATATACTACCTTTTTTCCTATGACCCCTCTCTCCTTTTGCAAGATTACAAGAAGAGAAATCTCTTTGAACTTTGGAGCATTTCTTTTTGGTGGATGGATGGCATGTTTTGCGTAACTCCCGGCGTAGGAGTTAGCATGTATATGTGGGTGTACGTGATCTCGATCATGGAAGCATGAAAAGATTCTACCAAGGGTCACAACAATTTGCCAAAACTCAATGGGTCACAAGCAAGCATATGTAGAAGGTTTATGCATTGATATCGACATATGGCTTTGGTAGGTAATATGACCATTGAGGAACTTGTCTTGTTTTATTTTCAAAAAGAAATCGTCCGAGATTTCACCATACTTTGAGGTAGAGCAGATCAACATTGTCGCACCATATCATACTAGTCAACAACCTAGATTTGGTCATAAGCATTTGCTTTGCACAAAGTTTTATTTCAGACTTTTGTCTCAAAATATACCAATAAGTTCAAAAAGGCATAGAGCACAAAGATATGCACTAGGTTCTTGTAAAGTTTTAACTTAGCAACCATTCATCATTTCCAAAGGGAGGGTATAGACAAGATTTCAAGCACATGGTTGAAGCAAACATTTCCTTTATTCAAAAGAGATAAACATGATGTTAAAAAGTAGTTTGGATGGGCATACCTTCCTTGATTCAAAATGGGGTCTCCCCCAAGCTAACTTTTGGCTCTCTGGTTGGCATGTCTTCATTTTGGTGATGGGATGAGCACCTAGATGCTTGTAGTGGTTGTATTGATGGATTTGTGAAAAATCATAGGTACGGATGTATCACTTGGTACGGCCAATCCTACTAAATTTTCACCAGGCACTCGTGTTCCCTCCTGAAAACAACCTGCACAAAAATTTTGTCGAGGGGAGGTACGGTCGTACCTCTAGGTTCGGCCGTATCACCAAAAATATCCAAAATTACTTTTCTATGTCTTGTTTATTTACTAAATGCAATGATGATAACAAATTTGAAATCTAAACATGATTGATGCACGAAATAAAATGATTGAAAGGGAAACCTGAGATAAATACTAGTTTACCTCTCTGTGAGGGCTCATTGTTTAGAGTCCGTGAGCGGGACTCCTCCGATTGCTTAATTGATCTTAGGCTCGTTCGGTCCCGGAGTGAAAGACTCGGACGATGCTCCCTTTACTCGCCACACCTTCTTTGTTTTCTTTGGTACCGGTGAAGTCGATAAAGCTTTAGCTGGGGTATTCTTGATTTTCGTCTTATTTCCCTCCAAAGCTTTGTTGATTGGCTTCGACTTCTTGGGTTGGTGGCGCCCGTTGAATGCTTTGTCTTTGGGTTTGGCCAGGGCCACCTTTTCTTTCTTATATTGGGGTTGTGGCTTCTTCCACCCTCTAGCTTCCTCATATTGCACTAGGTAACATTGCTCTTCATTTGCTTGGAATTTGAATGTCATGCTCCTTCGCCCTATGCGGAATTGGATCTTCCCGGCTCCGACATCAATCCTTGCATTGACATCTCTTAGGAATGGTCGCCCGAGAATGAGCGGAATTTCTTCTTGTGTGTCAAGGACCACGAAATCCGCAAAGACATACGAGCCTTTGACATTCACCAAGAGACTTTCTACTATGCCTTCTAGATATTTAATCGATGAATCGGCAAGTTGAATTGTCATCATCGTTGGAGAGATAGCCAGGTATCCTAACGCCTCAAACATGGCTTTGGGCATAAGGTTGACACTTGCTCTAAGGTCGCAAAGAGCATTCTTGATCTCTTGGTAGTAGATTGTGCATGTGATGCCAGGATAGCCATTGTCTTTCTTGTGCAAGATGCGTGATTCGTCCCATGGGTCTTGGATTTGATGTATAAGCTTCCCTATATGGTTAGGTGCATATGTCCTCCTAGATGGCTTACCCCATCCGGTGGATATGGTGCTAACATGCTCTCGGGTAGGCTCGAGTTGCCCCGGGATTCCACCCGACTTAGAAAAAGGCAAAGAAGCAGCAAGCTGAGCTAGTTGAGTTTCTATCATTTTATTAATGCTAAGCTGATTCTTCATGGTAGAGGATAAGGATTCTATGGTGGAGTTAAGATTTTCAAGAACTTTCTCATTGGCGGCTAGCTTCTTATTTAAACTTTCATTAATTCTAGCTTGGCCAAAGACAAGATCTTTAATGGAAGGCTGATTATTGAAAGAGTTAGAATAGTTACCTCCATTTTGATTGTTGAACGGGAAGTTGGGCCTCGAGTTCCACCCTTGATTATTGTAGTTGTTGTTGCGGAACCCGTTGTTATTGCCATTGTTGATGAAGTTGGCTTCTTCCCTTGTTTCGAGACAATCGTTGCCCAAATGACCGACATTACCGCAAACCTCGCACGTCATGTGTGCGTCCATGATCTTGGCGGTTTCCATGTTGGTGGATGCCTCCAATTTTTCATGAGGAGGTCCATCTTAGCAGCGATCATGTCTCCATCGACTTGGTGTACACCGCGGGTACGAGGTTGGAGATGATCTCCATCCCAACCTTGATTTGCCACCATCTTCTCGATTAATTCCTTAGTGGCTGGTACTTGTAGCGAGAAGAAGGCTCCTCCAGCAGCTGCATCTAGGTGCTCACGGGTCGTACGCTTGAGCCCGTGATAGAAGGTCTGAATTAAGAACCAACCTTGCATGCCATGGTGTGGGCACGCGGTGATGTACTCTTGGAAGCGTTCCCATGCTTCCGGGATGCTCTCATCATTCTGCTGCTGGAAACCCAAAATTTTGGTTTTGCCCACCGGGAAGAACTTTGCGAGAAATGCCTTTGAGCACATATCCCATGTGTTAATGGCATCTTGCTCCACATAAAACCATTGATTCACCTTCCCGAGCAATGAGAACGGGAATAGGCGAAGACGGATGGCATCATCCGTAACTCCATGGATAGTGAAAGTCCTACACACCTCCAAAAAGTGCTGGAGATGTGCATTGGCATCTTCATTTGGCTAGCCGGAGAACGGATTTGCTTGCACCATGTTGATCAACGCCGGCTTGAGTTCAAAGTTTCTGTCTCCCACCGTTGTAGTTGGTCCGGTAGGGACATTGGTGTTGGAGGGGAGGGAAAACTCGCGGATCGTCCTCTCGGCCATTGGTGCTGACGAGGTGCTGTCTACGGGATCGACGGTGTTCATCTCTTGAGTCGAGAGAAACTTCTGAGGGATGATGATACAGGGTCGCACTCTCCTCACAAGTGACTCTGGATTGTCGTTAAAGTTGGACAGTAGGTCGAAACCGGTCATACACTGCTCTGCGTACACGAGAGTAGAGCAAGGGTAAACCCGCTTAAAATAGCGGTTCACGGAACCTTGCTAATTCTACCACGATGTCTAAACGATATCTTATGCATATTACCTCCCTGGCAACGGCGCCAGAAATGCTCATTGTGTTTCTTAGCATCGCACCAGGTTTATGTTCCCTGGCAACGGCGCCAGAAATGCTTGTTGACGTTCCTTAGCCTCACTACTAGGTGTGACAACCCGCCCAGGAAAATACCGTACTATCGCCTAAGACCGATCCACTTGGGTCGTTAAGCAATAGAAAAGTATCATCCTGTCGTTGGTTGCCGGGTTAACGCCCGGTAAATCACTTGGACATCGAATAGTGGATCGACACATGCATTAAAACTCATGCGAAGGAGAGTCCAGAGTACAACATGAATTAAACATTTTATTACAAACCATTGTTCATGGCATGAGATAAAGGTTCAGAGTTCGAAAATACAGTGGAATTAATTTAATCTAGCGCAACGGTGAACATCACAGGAGGCCATCCATGATGTCCTTACTTGTCGTCACCCTTCCGATCAATCATACCTGCAACAACAGTTTTAAAGCAAGGCTGAGTATACTAATACTCAGCAAGACTTAACCGTCGGGTGATGACTACATCACCAACCTCTAGACATGAAAGGCTTTTGGGTCGGTGGAGTTTCTTTTCTTTGAAACAAATTTGCTAAGAGTAGATCCTTACATTCAAAATTTTAGCACAAGTTCTAGTTGATTACCATTTCTAAATGTGCCATCTAATCCAATCAAGAATTGGACAAGCAATTAATTCATACAACAATATTTCTCGAGTTCCATCATTATGGGATATCATGGCCAGTTGATTAAGCAGTCTCGGATAACGGTGAGAGGCCGACAATCGATTGATTTAAACCTTGCAAGGTAGACCCAAACACACGGTAGGCTATCCCCGCGAGAACAATTTTCCCAGGCCGTCCCCAAAAATCCCCGGGTTGGGATGAAAGGCCACAGTCTTTGGTGCAGGCTATCCGGCATACCCCGCGAGATACCCAGAGTCACCATACACCACAGGTGGCGAGCCGTGAGAGCAAATCCCAAGAGTAGTGACAGTTCCATCCCTAGCCGTCTCATTAAGGTACTAGGCTTACCGGTCCCATTCCCGGCAAATGTTTGGTACGTTCAAAAGCTTAGCCCACATGACCACTGGACCGGGGCCCAGTCCCATGCTCTTACCACATGAGCAATCCTTTTAAGGATATCTTATGATTCCTATCTAGGAACTTATTCTCGCGAGTGATGAACATCACTCGACTTCTATCGGCCCTGTAGCATAGCAGCTATCGACCTAGCACACTAGTGATAGAGCATAGGTACCTAGGGATCATGCATCTAGGGTTTCAAATCAACTCCTGAAACGTAAATGCACAATAATAGCAAACATAATTGCATAATTTTAAAAGACGGGGTTAATGATCCGGGGCTTGCCTTCGCTGGCAAGGTTGTCCTTGGGGCCTTCTGGACTTGGGTCCAGGTCTTGAGCTACGTTTACGCACGGTAGCTCTTTGTCGGCTCCTTCGTCTCCTCCTTCCGGCACGAGCGTACGTCTACAGGCGGAAAGATCTACACGAAGATGCAAATGCAAGATTTATTCGACGGTTTTTACTTTAATCACTTACAAACCATATTAACAATATGCAACTCTTTATTAATTATTCCTTTTGATGGTGATTGTGTACATATATATGTAAATATTTTAATTTAAAATTTACCAACAGTAGTGGGTAGGTATATTTATCCTTTTTAACATGATTTGCAACCATCCTCAAGTTAACATGGGTGGTTTGGTGATTTCTCTTTTAGGAAGGTGATTGGTTGTACATGGGTTATTCTTTTATTACACAATTGAATAAAGGTTTCTTTGTACTTGTCATTTCATGTGAAAGCTTTAATTCCTTTTATCTTCACAAGCAAAGGTGTAATTAACATTTTCGGTTATGAATTAATGTCTTATCAGCAATGGTAATTAATTACCCTTTAATTAAAGTAGGAAATACTTTCAAAAGGAAAAAGAATTAAATAAGGGCTTTTCTTTATTTAATTTCTCTTTATTATTAAAAGGGCTTTTAGGCTTTTTATTAAGCAATTAAATTACCAAAAATTAAAGAAGCGTTTCTTAGGCATATGAGCACCTATCCTGGTCCATGGGACCCACATGTAAAAGTTGGGGGCTAGGAAATTAAATATTATAGAAAATATCAAAGGCTAGCTAGTGGTTCCATTTAAATGCATATAAAAATAAATAAGCATCAAATTGATCCAAACTCTCCCATGAATGCCCTCTGGTCCTAAACAAGCCTAAAGAACCAGCACATCCACATGAAATCTCTACTGATCTTAGCTTATTAATTTACAAAGGAAAACATGCATAAATCAAGAACAAATATTTCTGGAAAGCCAAAAATCATGATTAATTCACAAGATGTGTATTTTGGTATTACAAGACAGTGTGCACAAGTTGAGCTCAAAAACATAAATATATTTAGCAAGAAAAATCATTTATGCAGATCTGCCGGAAATGGAAAAACATTTTTATAAAAAGATTTACATCATAACTTTGTGCAATTTTTGGCATAGGAGCAAGTCATGACCTAGCACACAACATATCCAAAAATTAGCTACAGAGGATTTAATTTTTTTGAGATATTGCAGATCTAGGGTTTTCAGATTTGTATTTTTCATGCAAAAACTATTGGGAACTAGCTCAGGCCAGAATAGAAAAGGTTGTAGAATAATTCACCACGAATCCAACAAAATTGGCATTGCATTTTTCTGATTTTTCTGTGATTTTCTACGCAATTTACAAGAAACAGCCAAAAGCACTTTTACTATTTGAGTTACCATTTCGCAGTGAGGACCCTGGAAAGATCTTTGCGTTTGCAATGTAGTCCCCGGGCGCGGTGGCTGGCGCGGGCTGGCCAATTCCGGCGAGCTCGCCGCGGGTCTTGGCCGGGGAAGGGTGGGGAGGAGGTCTAGGGGCTAGTGGGGCTCGGTTTGGGCGCTTGGCCGGGTCGGTGGTGGCGCCGGCAAGCGGCTCGCCGGCGGCCGGGGAGGGGCGGCCGCCGCGGCTGCTCGCTCCGGCGAGGGGCGGCCCGGTCGGCTGGGTGAGCGGGACGGCGAGCTAGGGGAGAGGCAGGGGAGGGTGGAGGAACGTCGTTGGGGGCTCGCGGTTGGCCGGAAACTGGAGCTCACCGCGGCTGCTCGGAAGAAGCGCCGGCGGCGGCTCGATTGGGCAGGGAGGAGCAGCGTGCGCCGCGGTCGGGGACCGTGGCTCCTTTTAAGGCGACGTGCAAGCTCCTTAGCGACCAGTGGACCGGCGGGGAGGCCTCGGAACGCGTGCGCGCCGGACGACGGCGAAGGGACCGCCGGTCCATGGCGTGCTCGTACGGCGGCTCGGTTTTTTGCGGCGTTCCCGGTGTTCGAGGTCTCGACAGACGCGTAGTGACCTTGGGAAGGCGTGGGCCACCCCCCGGAACACGCGCGGAGGGCCCGGACGCCGAGGCGGCGGCGGCCCGCGGCGGGCGCGCGCGCGCGCGCGCGCCGCGCTCTCGGCGCTGCCCGTTTCAGACTGAGCTAGTTCGAGCGCGATTTTCTCTCAAAACTTGAATACAAGTGCACGAAGTGATGAATACGAAAGTTGTAGATCTAGCTACCCTCTACAACTTTTGTAAATGCCGTCTAGTGTTTTTCTCGACGGATTTTGCAGGAACGTCGTGCCAACATTGAATGCCGGCCTGTTCTGGAAAACAGGAGGTACTGTCAGTCAATCAAGTTTTTCGCTACTTTCCACTCAAAATTTGAAATGCCAATCTACATAAACGTTGTGTCCCTCAACAAGATGGACAACTTTCATAAAGGTAGATTTTGAAGTGTTTAGGTGAATTTTGGAGAACGCGGCAAAAGTTCCGGACGACATTCGCTGACGTCAACGGTTAAGCCGGTTTTGACCGTGTCTTTGGCCAAGGGTCCACCACGGGTGTGTGTAGGCTTGGCCAAGGGGTTCATTAGGGTTCATTGGCGAGGTTTTCGGGTGATGACCCAGGTTGACCTAGGTTTGACCGGGGTTTGTCTGGTTTGACTCGGCTGATCCGGTCAATAGCGTTAATGACGGTAATTAAAAACCTGGGGCGTCATAGCCTACCCCCCTTAAGAAGATTCTCGTCCCGAGATTCGAAATTACAAAGGGAGTGAGGAAATGGTTCTGGGATAGAGGTGTTACCTAAGAAATTTAGTTGGCTTTGCTCCACTTGAGGGCTTGGCTTGTTGTTGTTGATAGCAGATCCGGGGTTCTGCTTGTGTTGCCGGAGGTTCTGATTTCTTGGGTTCGGGCACTCCTTTGCGTAATGCCCGGGTTGTCTACAATTGTAGCACAAACGAGGTGGAAGATCTCTGGGTTTGGAGATCGGTTGCTGGGCTTCCTTGATAAGGCGGAGCCTGTTCCTCTCTTTTTTCCTTGCCCTCTTCATGGTTCGCGAAGGTGTTGCACTAGCGGGGAGTTGAGTGGTCTTGTTAGGGTTACAGCTTCGCTCGCCTTCACGCGGACAAGTCTCCACACAGGTAATTTCCCACTCACTTACATCTATCCCGGATAAGACTCGTTTGTTGCCTCGATTTGCCCTCTCTTCTGCTCTAAGATCCATTGGTAGGCGAGAAGGTGGTAATATTGAGTCGGAGGCTTGGTGTTGGTCTTGATTAACATACTGTTCCAACAGATTGAACAAACGGGCTTGTTCGACCATAGAGGCAGATAAGGACTGAGAGTGACTGTCTGCCAAACTATTCTGATATGGTTTCCCATAACGTCCTTGGATGATGTCGTACACCATCTGGTTCAACATGGAATTCTGCCCTTCTAACAGTTTAGTTGCACCGACAATGGCGTTTATGTCCCTCTGGGTGGGTACTTCGGGTGAACAGGGCTTGGAAGGTTGGACATTCTGTTGCAACGGTGGCATTTGTTGCAGTTGCTGAGCCATCTGTTGTTGCGCTTGCAGGAGTTGGTGCAACACTTCGGTATGAGCTGCTACGAAAGCTTCGGTCATCATCGTGGGTGGTGGTAGCGATGGATCACCACTACCTAATGTATCGAAACCATGGGGGTTATTCCATGCCGGTCTGAACATCTGAAAATTTTAAGTCCCTAATTAGTACATGTTCAGAATCTCACCCAGAAACCCATAATTCGAACATACTCTACGAGACTTGTTCATGATAAGCGATGCAAACCGGACATCCAAACAGTCACAATATCCAATTGGTAGAGCTTGGTCCACACCTCCCATGAACGGGGGAATGCAGATGGAACAAAAGGTACAAGGTGCTTTTCCTTACTACCTCATCGCCGTTCGTGAGGAAGCGGACGATGAATGTGCATATGCACTGCTAATAGCAGACATAACCCTCCAACGATACAGAGGTACATCCCTAACAATGTCCAGCGAAATGACTCGAGCTCTTCTGAAGACGGAGTCATGGGTGGCAGCTTGGATTGATTTCTGCTTTCGGTCTACTCTAAGCTTCTTCTTTACTTCGGAAATGAAGACAGAGAACAGTTTGCCCGGGAAGATTGAAGTAGCTGGGAGAGGTGCTCTAGTGGTGTCACACCCTGTTTTAAAGGCAAAACCGAATGCATTGATCACATGTGCGCCAGGATCGAGTTACACACACGCTTAGACATTATGAATACCAAAATCAGTGCCACACGAATAAAGAGTTATTACAAACCATAGTCTTAAACGAATCTTAAATAAACGAGTTCTCGCAGCGGACAAAATGCCTCAACAGTACCGATCGAAGACTACGCACACCTAGAACTCTTGGAAATCTCCCGGAATATCTTCAACGTTCTCCCCGGTCGCCGAGCAAAGCAATTCCGGGTATTGTAGATGCAAGAGAATAAACAAGCGTGAGCACATATCGTACTCAGCAAGAGAGAACAACATAACATGCAAGGCCATATGGTGGATGGCTAAGTTCAAGCACTTTAGCATTTTAGTTGATCAAGTTTTATTAGCAACCTGATTACTAAAGAGTGTAAGTTCATACCAACCCAATTAATAAGATATAAGCATCATAAATAAAGAATAAAACAACAATTAAACATTAAAGTTCCATAATTTAATCATGTGAGTGTCCAGGCCGCTCTTGACCGTGAGCACGGCTAATCGATTAGTTTAACACTCTGCAGAGGTTGTACATCTTTACCCACAAGCAGCGTAAAAGCTCCGAGGAACTTTGGACCCAACCATACGGTGTTTGCAAGGCACCATATCACACTTCCGAGGTGTGATTGCATAGGGACGCTACATGGCCTTTACAAAGGTTCCCTAGCAAGTTATGACCCACAAGGTCCGGATCAGTTAGCAAGGTATAAAGTCCCCTAGCAGGTCGATACCCCACCATAAAAGAATAACTCACCCAACCCCCTGCTAGAGCGAGTCCATACCCCGCAGTACCGCCGACCCATTGTCCTTATCAGGTAAGACCATCCCAAGAAAAGTTCCTAATTATTCAGCCAAGACCATTGCCCATTAGTTCTTGTCGTTGTACTGTTTTCCTGGGTGGTTCTCCATGTTCCGATTAACATATTAAAGTGGTCTTGTAAAGTAAAAGATTATAAACGGAACATAGAATAACAAAAGGTATCCAAGTTGATTTAATACCAATTCCCAGTTGAGCATCTAAGCAATAGCTACCACAAGATTAATTTGATTCCTGGTATCAAGGTAAAGGTAGTAAAAATCTAGGCATGATCCTTAATAGGTTCCCATCAAATTAATGCAAGCGGAAAAGTAAAAACAGTGAATTTAGATGCATGTTATGTAGGACAAACGGGTATGCATCAAGGAATACTTGCCTTCAACAAAGCCTTGCTGCTCAAACTCTTGCACGACTTGATCTTCAAATCCCTCGAACGAATCGCTCTCTACGGTCCACAATCATCACATACAAGCATACAATAGGAATAAATAAGAAACAGACACCAAACAGATCAAACAGATCTAAACAGTAGCATAAAACTAATCTACGCTTTGAAACGAACGCGTGGACATAAAGAACGCTAAAATCGGAGCTAAAACGACTAAGTTATGGCTTAGGGAAGGTGTAGGGACCAAACTGTAAAGGTTTGAAAAGGTTTTGGGCTAAAATAAAGAAAAAGGACTAAACTGTAAAGAAACTTCTAAGGTGGAAGGGTATTTTTGTGAATATCGGAAAACTCAGGGGCTTTTCTGCAAAAACACCTGGGCCGGCGGGGTTTGACTGGCTGACTTGGGTCGGCTTGATCTAGATCCATTGGATCTAGATCCAACGGCTGCTGCTGTTTGCGGGCGGCGCGGGCGACGGGGTTGAATCCGGCGCGTCGGATCTTGATCCGGCGGCCGAGGACGCGAGCAAGCGGCGAGCGGCGGGGAGCGCAGGCCGGCGGTGGCGAGCGGCGGCGGACGGCGGCGGGCTCGCCGGCGAAGACCCTAATCTAGGGTTTTCGGCCACGGCCAAGACGCGGAGGGCACCTACGCGACGCGCGCGAACCGGCGAGGCGGGCGGGGGGCGGCGGCTACGGCGGAGAGGCGGCGAGGGGGCGGACGACGCGGTGGCGCGGGCTCGGAGCGGCGGTGAACTCCCGCCGAGGTCGTTAGGGCAACGGGAGGCACGGAATCGACAACAAATAGCACGGGCGTCTTGCTCACCTCCAGACGCAACTCCCTAGCGGCTTCCCGACGACGGAACGACGGCGGCGGCAAGGAATCGAAGGTGGCGGCGGCTATGGTTTGCGGCACACGAACAAGCAAAGGCGACGGCTTGGGTGAGGGCGTCCAGGGGGCGGCGGCGGCTTAAATAGCCCGGGGCCTGGCCTTGGCGTGCGGGCCACGCACGGGGACGCGTGCGCGGGTCGGACTCGGGCGGCGCGGCGGCGGCGGAGTCCGGGCGGAAACGAGCTAGAGCTCGGGGATGACACGGGGGCCCCACGGGTCGGCCGACCGTGGGCGGAGGCGGGGAGCGGCCGGGGCTCGCGGGGAGGTTAGTTGGGCCGGCGGCCCGCCGGGCCGCACGCAGCGACCGCCGGATCGCGGCGCCGGGTTGGGCTGTTGCGGCCGGGGCCGGGTCGGCAAGGGGCGACAGTCGAAATTGGAAAGGGAAAGGGTAGGGTAGAGGGTTTAAGGTTTGGGAATTTAGAGGTTTGGGTATAGGTATTAGAAAGGAATTCAAATCAAATAGAATTCAAACTTCTGAATTTGAATTCCAACAACCAAAAGAAATGCTCCAGCATGTATGCAACAAGTAACTCCTATATTTCATTAACTTTATATTAGAAAAGGTTTTAAATGCCTAAAAATAAATAAAGCAACCTTATTTTCCTTAAACAAATAAATGGTTTCTAGCAAATTTTAATAAAGCCAAATTTTTAGTAAAATTAGGGTGTTACAAATCCTACCCCCCTTAAGAAGAATCTCGTCCTCGAGATTCGGACAGATTGGGAAAAAGATCTGGAAACTCGCGTTCGGCCTCATCCTCTCTTTCCCATGTTGCCTCATCCTCTGTATGATTACTCCACTGTACTTTGCACATCTTAATCACACTATTCCTGGTGACCCTTGTCATTGTTTCCAATATCCGAACAGGGTGTTCAACAATAGTGAGATCCTCTTTCACGTTTAGATCGTCCAAGGGTAACGGCTCCTTGTCATGAGGACCAAAACCCTTCTTCAACTGAGAGATATGGAATACATCATGCACATCAGCTAACTGGACTGGCAACTCCAACCTGTAAGCCACTTCTCCCACTCTCTCAAGAATCTTAAAAGGTCCAATAAACCAAGGTGACAACTTTCCTTTAACTCTGAATCGACACAAACCTCTGATAGGTGACACCTTTAAGTACACATAATCGCCTTCCTGAAAGACCACATCCCTTCGTTTGCCATCTGCATAACTTTTCTGTCTAGACTGAGCAATCCTTAAATTTTCTCTGATGATCTGAACTTGCTTCTCCGCTTCTCTGATGATATCTGCCCCAAATAACTATCTTTCGCCTGTCTCACTCCAGTACAACAGGGTTCTACACTTCCTTCCATACAGGGCCTCAAAGGGTGACATTTTGAGGCTGGCTTGGTAGTTGTTGTTATAAGAGAACTCAGCATATGGCAAGCTCTTATCCCAACTACCACCATGCTTAAGCGCACATGCTCTCAGCATGTCTTCTAGGATCTGATTGGTTCTCTCTGTCTGTCCATCTGTCTGTGGATGATAAGCTGAGCTGAAATTTAGCTTAGTATCCAGAGACTCATGCAACTTCCCCCAGAAACGAGAAGTAACCTGAGTACCTCTGTATGACACGATCTTCTTTGGTACACCATGCAAACACACAATCCTGGACATGTATAGCTCTGCCAACTTAGCTCCCGTATAAGTAGTCTTTACCGGAATGAAGTGAGTTACCTTAGTCAAACGATCCACAATAACCCAAATCGAATCATAACCATCTCGAGTTCGTGGTAAACCCACTATGAAGTCCATTCCGATCTCTTCCCACTTCCACTCAGGCACCTTCAATGGTTGAAGCAAACCAGCGGGTCTCTGATGTTCAGCCTTAACCCGGTGGCAAGTGTCACATAAAGCCACATGTGCGGCCACATCTCTCTTCATACCGTACCACCAATACCTCTGCTTGAGATCCTGGTACATCTTAGTACTGCCTGGATGGATAGAGTAAGCTGAGTCGTGAGCTTCTCTCAAGAATGTCTCTCTGAGATCTCCTGTCTCTGGTACACACAACCGGTTCTTAAACCACACGGTTCCTTGCTCATCTTCTGTGAAATCCGGGGCTTCTCCCCCGTTGCATACTCTCTTTAATCTTCCGTATTCCAAAGATCCTCTAGCCGCCACTTACGTATCTCTTGCTCCGCAGTGGACTGTACTTCCAAAGTCACTCCTTCTGCATGTGCAATCACTTTCAAGTTGAGCCTTTCAAACTCTTTTACCAACTCATCAGGAAACTGAATAATCATAGCCATGTTAGTGTGGCCCTTTCGACTCAAAGCATCAGCAACCAGATTCGCTTTACCCGGATGATAGTGAATCTCTAGATCATAGTCCTTGATCAACTCTAACCAACGACGATGTCTTAGATTAAGATCTTTCTGAGTGAAGATATACTTCAGACTCTTGTGATCAGTATAGACCTGACACTTCGTTCCCATAATGTAATGTCTCCAAATCTTCAATGCATGAACCACTGTTGCTAACTCAAGATCATGCGTAGGATAGTTCAACTCATGCTTCCTCAACTGACGAGATGCATAGGCTATAACATGACCTTCTTGCATCAACACACATCCTAGACCTTGTCGAGATGCATCACAATATATGTCAAAGCTCTTCCGTAGATCAGGCATTACTAGAACAGGTGTTGTGGTTAACCGCTTCTTTAATTCTTCAAAACTGGACTGACATGCACTGGTCCATTTGAACTCCCTGTCCTTCTCTAGCAGTGTAGTGAGAGGCTTCACAATCTTGGAGAATCCTTCAATAAACCGATGATAGTAACTAGCAAGTCCAAGAAAACTCCGGATCTCAGACACTGTACGAGGGGCTTCCCACTTCAATACATCACTAACCTTGCTGGGATCTACTGCAATACCTCCGTTGGTGATGATATGACCTAGAAAAGACACTTCCTTGAGCCAGAACTCACACTTGCTGAACTTTGCATATAACTCATGCTCTCTCAGCTTCTGCAACACAAGCCTCAAATGCTCCTCATGGTCTTCCTCATTCTTGGAGTAGATCAAAATGTCATCAATGAATACCACAACAAACTTATCCAGATACTCCATAAAGATCTTGTTCATCAAGTACATGAAGTACGCGGGTGCATTGGTTAACCCAAACGACATAACTGTGTATTCATAAAGTCCGTACCTGGTAGTAAAAGCTGTCTTAGGAATATCCGAAGGCCTAATCTTCAACTGATGATAACCAGATCGCAGATCGATGTTAGAAAACACTTTAGCTCCTCTCATCTGATCAAACAAATCTGCAATACGTGGCAGAGGATACTTGTTCTTGATGGTAACATCATTAAGAGACCTGTAATCAACACACATCCTCTGTGTGCCATCTTTCTTACCCACAAAGATAACGGGTGCTCCCCAAGGTGATGAACTAGCACGAATGAACCCTTTACCCAATAATTCTTTAATCTGAGCTTTAAGTTCTTGTAACTGATCACTAGACATTCTATATGGGCGCTTAGAGATAGGAGCAAGTACCGGTGTAAAAGATCAATAACGAACTCAACATCTCGGTCGGGGGCATACACGGCAACTCCTCGGAAACACATCGGGATAATCGCACACTACTTGTATGTCTTCCAAGGCTGCTCCATCAAGCTTATTCACGGCACTGGTGTTTGATGGTGCGGGATCTGCTGCAAACTCAAACCTTTCACCAGCTGGACTTGTAATAAGGATTGATCTCTTAGCACACAGTATCACCGCATCACACGCGGTCAACCATCCCATTCCCAATATCACATCGATCCCCTTTGAATCCAAGATTATAAGATTGGCACGGAAATCTCTGCCCACAATCTTGAGATGAACGTTGTCACATTTATAGATGGCTTTCAATTCCCCCCCAGGTGAGGTAACTAACATGTGGCGAGACATGGGACTGATAGGTAGATTATGTTGAGCTACGAACTGGGATGTAATGAAAGAATGGGATGCTCCAGAATCAAACAAAACTGAGGCAGGAGTAGAGTTGACTAGAAACATACCGAGCACTACTCTGGGGTTCTCCTGAGCGACTTCAGCATCAACGTGCATCGCCTTGCCTCGTGCATAGCTCTGTTGTCCTTTGTTAGACTGCGGGGTTTGGCTTCCGCTCCTTGTCCGCTCGCCGGTTCTCCGCACAGGGGTGTGTGGAGGGTTCCTCTTTGGGCAAGCATTGGCATAGTGACCAAGCTCTCCGCACTTGAAGCAACTAGTGGTGGCGAGGATTGGGCGGTGCCACGGACCTTACGTGTGTGCCAACCGGGGCTCTCTCGCCGACTCGCCGGGAAACCGGGCGGGGAGTCTGAGGAACAGGACGCTGAAACCGCCGAGCGACCGCCGGGAACCGCCGAGCGGGACGCCGGGACCGCCGGCCGCCCAAAGTTTCCACCCGGTCCCCCAAAGCGGAACGGGGTGTTCGGCGGTGGGTTGAAGCGCGGGCGAGACGCACTCCCAAACTACCCAGAGCTGGCGGCCTTCCTCTTCTGCTCTCCGATCTCCTTGCGCTTGTGGTCCAAGCGGATGGCGGCATCAACTAGCTGCTGAAAGTTAGGAAAAGGATAGGACATCAGCTGGTACTGCAGCGGCGAACCGGCTAACCCATCCAAGATAACTCTCCTCGCTTCTTCCTATCTTCAGCAACCTCCTCAGCTGCATAGCGAGACAACTCAGTGAACTTGTCTCTGTACTCAGCCACTGACATTCCTCCCTGCTTCAGAGAAGGAAACTCCTTTTTCTTGATCCTCATGACTCCAGAGGGTATGTGATGGCTCCTGAAGTTGATGGTAAACTCCTCCCAAGTGATAGTGTCTGGGGCGGCATGAGCGGCAGAGTACGCATCCCACCAAGCGGCTGCAGATCCTAGAAGTCGTCCTGCAGCATACAGGACCTTCTCTCTGTCGTCACACTGACAGGTAGTGAGCATCTTCAGTACTGTCTTTAGCCAATCTTCAGCTTCAAGTGGATCAGCGGCGTGAGTAAACATAGGAGGGTGATGACTCATGAACTCCCGATGCTTGTTGCGAGGCGCGGGTGGCGGCACCGGTGGATTGTTGACCTGGGCTTGCAAGTTTGTCACGGTGTTGGTCAAGTTCTGGAGGAGCTGGGTCTGTGCCTCCAGGAACTGCTGCATAGCGGGATCCATTTGTACTGGCTGGGTGCTCTTCCTGCTGGTTGATCAACACCTGATCCTGACCTGGTGTTCACCATCTCAGTGTTAGGGACATTATTTTAGATGATTGCACCAAGGGTTAAACTCAAGAAGATAAGATAGCAATGATATTCAGATAAGACAGATTTTGTTGACTCCAAACAATCAGGCATAGCTCTCAGTGCGGGTAACCAAAAACTATGGATTTTGGACTGATACAAGGTAATGAAATTATGAAACTACTCCAACTGGAATCACCTCAATCGGAGTTATGTAGCTCTGGTTATAAAATAAACAAGTCAGGTAGGTCAGCAGTGTTTAACAGATTCGTGAGGCTGTAATGTTTCAGTTATAACTCTCTGGTTATCCATCCAAATATTCTGAATTTTTCACAGAAAATCAGTCACGAAATTCTTGAACTTTTCCAATTGGTTTTACTGCAATCGGAGTTCTGTAGCTCGAGATAAAATTAAAACAGTGCAGCTGACTCAGAAAGCTACGCGAACAGATTTAGGGATCTCGAATTTGCATTAAGGGAAAACTTAAAGGGACAAAAAGATTAAGATAGATAATTGATTGAGACCGAAAGTTAACCCCCACAAACTTACTACTAAACCAATGTCGTTGTGGTCATCACTCCACAACACATTGCACTCAACCAAAAATCCAACTCATACATTAAGCACAAAATCAAGCATTCAACCACACCTCTAAACTAAACACACTTTACCGATCGTCTACTAGCGATTACAAAGAGATCCTATCCTTAATCTTAAACCTAAGGACTATCTTCTGCCATGGCATCTGTGCGGGCGTCAGGGGAGTCGTAGTGTGGCCTCTTGGGTGACGGGGAGGTACATCATTCTGTGGCTTCATGGGCTTCTGGCTGCTCCCTGTTCTGAAGTGCAGCTTCTAAGGCACGCCTCTGCGTCTCCAGAGTGAAAATCTACTGTTGTGCTGCATATAGAGTGTTGTTGGCATCATCCAATGCAGTGTTCACAGCTGCAAGTAGACTCCGGACATTGTTCAGCGCTCCTTCATAGGCTGGTGCTGGGGCGATGTAAGTCTTGGCTTTCCCACTTGCTCTGAAAGGTGTGTAACGGCAGTGGGTATCCTCCAACCTGTCACGCTCCTTGTGAGAGAGCACATAGAGCGCCCTCCGAGCCGACTCTCGCTATCCCGCATCCATAGTAGTCCCGTGAGCCACATCATGATGCTTGGACACCTCCTTCACTCCACGGCATGGAATGTACTCCTCCAAGATGGCAAGCAACCTCCCAATGGGGCTCGAACCACGGATGAGTCCACGGCTCACGGTGGTAGACAGGGGCCTTATCATAGCCCGGGCGGAGTACCATCGCTCTCGGGTGGTCCGCCATGGGAATGCCTACTCCATCGGCTCCGTAGTGGTACACTTCCCGCATCGCTTCCTCGCCTTCCTCCTCTTGCTCTTGTTCTTCTTCCTCCATCTCTTGATCAAGGTGATCCTCATCTTCTCCTGGCGCTTGCTCCTCTAGGTTTGGCTGTTCAGCTAGCTCATCCTCCTCTGGAATCATCTCCTTCGGATCTTCCTCATCATCAGGCACCATGATAAGGTTAGGGAAAACCATAGGTGCAGGCTCCATCTAAATCTCCTCATCTGTGTCTCCATCATGCAAGTCATTGTACTGTTCCTGTGGAGCATACTGATGGATTGCTCCAGCCTGAGAGGTCTTCAAACTACGAACCATCTGTAGTGCAGTGCAGAATGAGAAAGATGGTAAGGCCAAAAGGATGAGAGCTAAAGCAAGCACAAGGTAAAGAATGCAGATAGCTCAAGAGTAAGGCAAAAAGGCAAGAGTAAGGTTAATAAGAATAAAGCAAGCATGTAAGAGAAAGCTTCTATGAGTATAAAATCCTTAGTTCGACCATTTCTATCTAGGCTAGCGTTCCTACAGTCAACACAGCTCTGGTACCACTTTGTCACACTCGGTTTTAAAGGCAAAACCGAATGCATTGATCACGTGTGCGCCAGGATCAAGTTACACACACGCTTAGACATTATGAATACCAAAATCAGTGCCACACGAATAAAGAGTTATTACAAACCATAGTCTTAAACGAATCTTAAATAAACGAGTTCTCGCGAAGGGACAAAATGCCTCCACAGGCGGTACCGACCGAAGACTACGCACACCTAGAACTCCCCGGAAATCTCCCCGGAATATCTTCAAAGTTCTCCCGCTCCGAGCCGCAATTCCGGTATTGTAGATGCAAGAGAATAAGCAAGCGTGAGCACATATCGTACTCGGCAAGAAGAGAGAACAACATAACATGCAAGGCCATATGGTGGATGGCTAAGGTTCAAGCACTTTAGCATTTTAGTTGATCAAGTTTTATTAGCAACCTGATTACTAAAGAGTGTAAGTTCATACCAACCCAATTAATAAGATATAAGCATCATAAATAAAGAATAAAACAGCAATTAAACATTAAAGTTCCATAATTTAATCATGTGAGTGTCCAGGCTGCTCTTGACCGTGAGCACGGCTAATCGATTAGTTTAACACTCTGCAGAGGTTGTACATCTTTACCCACAAGCAGCGTAAAAGCTCCGAGGAACTTTGGACCCAACCATGAGGAGTTTGCAAGGCACCATATCACACTTCCGAGGTGTGATTGCATAGGGACGCTACATGGCCTTTACAAAGGTTCCCTAGCAATTTATGACCCACAAGGTCCGGATCAGTTAGCAAGGTATAAAGTCCCCTAGCAGGTCGATACCCCACCATAAAAGAATAACTCACCCAACCCCCTGCTAGAGCGAGTCCATACCCCACAATACCGCCGATCCCTTGTCCTTATCAGGTAATACCATTCCAAGCTAAAGTTCCTAATTATTCAGCCAAGACCATTGCCCATTAGTTCTTGTGGTTGTACTGTTTTCCTGGGTGGTTCTCCATGTTCCGATTAATATATTAAAGTGGTCTTGTAAAGTAAAAGATCATAAACGGAACATAGAATAACAAAAGGTATCCAAGTTGATTTAATACCAATACCCAATTAAGCATGCTAAGCAATAGCTACCACAAGATTAATTTGATTCCCGGTATCAAGGTAAAGGTAGTAAAAATATAGGCATGATCCTTAATAGGTTCCCATCAAATTAATGCAAGCAGAAAAGTAAAAACAATGAGTTTAGATGCATGTTATGTAGGACAAACGGGTATGCATCAAGGAATACTTGCCTTCAACAAAGCCTTGCTGCTCAAACTCTTGCACGACTTGATCTTCAAATCCCTCGAACGAATCGCTCTCTATGGTCCACAATCATCACATACAAGCATACAATAGGAATAAATAAGAAACAGTCACCAAACAGATCAAACAGATCTAAACAGTAGCATAAAACTAATCTACGCTTCGAAAGGAATGCGTGGACATAAAGAACGCTAAAATCGGAGCTAAAACGACTAAGTTATGGCTTAGGGAAGGTGTAGGGACCAAATTGTAAAGGTTTGAAAAGGTTTTGGGCTAAAATAAAGAAAAAGGACTAAACTGTAAAGAAACTTCTAAGGTGGAAGGGTATTTTTGTGAATATCGGAAAACTCAGGGGCTTTTCTGCAAAAACACCTGGGCCGGCGGGGTTTGACTGGCTGACTTCGGTCGGCTTGATCTAGATCCATTGGATCTAGATCCAACGGCTGCTGCTGTTTGCGGGCGGCGTGGGCGACGGGGTTGAATCTGGCGCGTCGGACCTTGATCCGGCGGCCGAGGACGCGAGCAAGCGGCGAGCGGCGGGGAGCGCAGGCCGGCGGTGGCGAGCGGCGGCGGACGGCGGCGGACTCGCCGGCGAAGACCCTAATCTAGGGTTTCCCGGCCACCGGCTAAGACGCGGAGGGCACCTACGCGACGCGCGCGCGAACTCGCGAGGTGGGCGGGGGGCGGCGGCTACGGCAAAGAGGCGGCGAGGGGGCCGGTCGACACAGTGGCGCGGGCTCGGAGCGGCGGTGAACTCCGGCGAGGTCGTTAGGGCAACGGGAGGCACGGAATCGACAACAAATAGCACGGGCGTCTTGCTCACCTCCAGACGCAACTCCCTAGCGGCTTCCCGACGACGGAACGACGGCGGCGGCAAGGAATCGAAGGCGGCGGCTAGGGTTTGCGGCACACGAACAAGCGAAGGCGACGGCTTGGGTGAGGGCGTCCAGGGGGCGGCGGCGGCTTAAATAGCCCGGGGCCTGGCCTTGGCGTGTGGGCCACGCACGGGGACGCGTGCGCGGGTCGGACTCGGGCGGCACGGCGGCGGCGGAGTCCGAGGCGGAAACGAGCTAGAGCTCGGGGATGACACGGGGGCCCCACGGGTCGGCCGACCGCGGGCGGAGGCGGGGAGCGGCCGGCGCGCAGCCGGGCCTCGCGGGAGGTTAGTTGGGCGGCGGCCTGCGCCGGGGCGCGCGCGCGGCGACCGCCGGGGCGCGGCGCCGGGTTGGGCCGTTGCGGCCCGGCCGGGTCGGGCAAGGGGCGACGGGCTGAAATTGGAAAGGGAAAGGGTAGGGTAGAGGGTTGAAGGTTTGGGAATTTAGAGGTTTGGGTATAGGTATTAGAAAGGAATTCAAATTAAATAGAATTCAAACTTCTGAATTTGAATTCCAACAACCAAAAGAAATGCTCCAGCATGTATGCAACAAGTAACTCCTATATTTCATTAACTTTATATTAGAAAAGGTTTTAAATGCCTAAAAATAAATAAAGCAACCTTATTTTCCTTAAACAAATAAATGGTTTCTAGAAAAATTTAATAAAGCCAAATTTTTAGTAAAATTAGGGTGTTACAAGTGGCAAGTAGCATGGCTAGCTAGAAGAAGAACAAGAACAGTGATAATGCCGAGCTCTGATGAAAATGGAGCTTTCGTATCGGCGGTTCCGGGTAAAAGGTTCCATTTTATAATCGCTGCGGGGGAGCAACGGTCAGTTGACCCAGTCGGGTATCGGGTGTAGACAACGCGGAGCTCGACAAGGTCAGCTCACGCGATCACGGCGTCGTGAATACGGTTGCGGAAATCGATGGTAGAGCGACGTCATGGCGTCGTATGACCGTGATACTGATGAGGATGGGGCTCAACGGTCTAAATAATCGACCGTGATGGGGAGCAAAACGAGAAAAGCTCAGTGTACTACGCTTTATGTTTGCGATAGCAACACAGAGGAGCGTAGCATAGAGCTTCGATCGATCCTGGGCGTACTTCCTTGCTCGATTCTAAGGATTTGAAGGTTATGAGCACAGACCAAGAACGAATACACGATGGATGACTTTTCCACACTGACTATTCGAGAACCTTGACTGCTCAAAAGGATTTCTACGTCTAAGGCCTCCGCTTGGCTGGCAGAAAAGGAATTTGATGCTACAAGGTCGTTGGGATTGGCAGCATGATGCCAAGTCGATCGGACTTTCCAAAAGAGCATTATGAGGAAAAGGAAGGCTAATAAAAGAGTTCCCATATTTTCTTGTACGAAAGATGACTTCAAGTGGGAACTTCAAAGAATAATCTTGCTCACACCTTTACTTATTTCGCAAATTTTGAGGTTTTGACAACTCGTTGTTTTGAAAGTGCAATACTTTTCAAAGTTGATGCAATGCATATGCTTGTGCAGTATGGTGCTCATGATGCACGTTAGAATGAATCGGCTACCCATATGACGAGTTAGTGATTCCGAAGACAATCAAGGGCAGAGGAGGATTTGAGTGGCGAGTCGCTTTCTCACAACCAAGATACCTAGCGCGCTCCTAGTGGCAGTCATGTGGCTGCATCGCACACGATGCCCTAGGCTCCGTCGCGGCACCTGGTTATGGGATAACAACATCACCATCAAGAGAAGCAAGGTATGGTATGAGTAGGGGTACGGAGTTTTCGTGCGAATTCACGTTAGTATACCCATGCTTCCCAAATGCATATGCTATGCAGCGCATGCTCAAAAGCCACATTTTAATTTAAATCACAAGGTTTGAGCAAGACTGAAAAGAACAAGTTCAGGATTGAGGAATCGGTTGGATCTTTGACTGGCACAAAATTCATGGAGTACGGATCTTGATTGATCACAACTAGCATAAATAATGCCTTACGAACATTATTGCTGAAAGAGATATTTGATCCAGGCATTACATCGATGCGGGTTTTCAGAATTACCAAACAACATTTGGAATTACAATGCAGGCTAGCTGCAATGACAAAGTTCCAAGTTCAACTAACCGCAAACTAACCAAGAGCGGTTGTGGTACACTAGGGTTTCTTACAACACTACACTCTTACGACTCAGAGCTTTATTTCCAACGGACCAACTTCCAAGGGCGGGATTTTCTATGCTGAGAGTCTACGGTGACGCGGGTCGAGACTCAATTCCAGATTCACCCTGGATATCTTCAACATCTTCTTCTTGCGCTGGTCCAGGAATGACAGGTTCTGGGGGTGGAACTGCTATAGCTTCCAGTTGATTTTCTAGTTCAAGCATATACTGATCGTTATGCTGCAACAAGAAATTCTGCTCATGTATGATCTCGGTTAACTCTTGTATCTTGGCCTTATCCTTTCGTCTTTCCTTCTTGAGAGTAGCGATCATTGCTCGGGCTTCCTTCAACGCTTGAGCTGAACACTCCACTTCCTTAACTTTGTATCTGTAGATTTGGTGTCTATAGAATACGCTTTCTCCCACCATCCGTTGGTAGGTGTCGTACAGGGCTTCCGAAAAGCGGACTGAGGTGACAAGGTCAGGACTATAGTGCGAGTTGTTCTGGGCTGGGAGGATAGTTTCTCATTCACCACCCGGTGCAATGTGTCGCTCGGGTACCGGAATTACTTTGGCTGCAGAGTTGGCTATCTCGGCAGGGTGCTTCCCACAAAAAGTTGTGAGTGCTTTGAGAGCAGCCTTCTGCACCGTGTCGGACAAGTTTCTTCCGTGTGCCGTACACTCCCACTCATCCCAAGCAGGATTGGTCGGGCACATTGAAATCTTCACCTTCACTTCACAACGAAGTTGTTGGCCTGTGGTCATGACCTCACGTGTCGAGTACTCTGGGTAAGTGGTGTACCCAAAGTCCTTCAGGGTGTCCCACAAAAGTGCAGGAAAACCACCCTCCTCGAGGTAGTCCACGAGAGTCCATGATTCCACATCATTCGACGTAGAGCCAGCGTTGTCCATCTGGACATAACGACAAAAGTGAGAATCAGGCGGGTGCGAGTGTACAACGGTAACTCAATCCACGAGTATGGGTAAGGTCAAGGTATGGGGTAACCATGCATACTTAAATACCATCGTATGCTGAGCTCGAACGAGCAGGCATACCAATGATACATGGTTTGGCAATCGGAAACCGAACTTCCTATCTTGAACCAGAGTCCAACACTTCACAAATCTGCGACGTAACTTAGCAAGGTTAAGAGACTCAAGTTGGGTACACGAGGTTCAGCTAGAAGGTTAGGGAAGGTGCTATTTAAGCAAGGTTCCAAATGATTCTAAGAAGATAGCAAGACAAAGGTTGACTAACCGAGCATAACCTGCGGTAGACCAAGTTACGATCGCGAACTGGGGCTAGCAGAACGGGATTAGATTGGAGCAACCTAGGTTAGGATCACCTAGACAAAAGATTCTTGAACGAGGACAGCAATCTAAGCAACAACTCTAATAAATCAAGCATGACAATACATCTACACTTAAAGAGGCTAAACAGAACAAAGCACGCTATCACTATTTTACCTCAGAGAGCACGGAAACAGACGTGAGTTCAGTTTTAGGTTCTTTCACGACTTTTAACATGATGCAAGATGTCCTATGCGTCCTCACAATGGCATTCAAGCCAAAACTCGGAGTTAGCGCCGGTGGCATGGCACATACGCGTATCTCCCTATAATAACTAGTCGAGATCAAGTCGACGCTTTCTTAGCGACTTACGAAACGAGGTTAGTGTACCTGCAGAAGATCACAGAACACAACGAACCTTTCATGCCAGCACTCATGAAAGCGTCCACATACATTACCGTTCACTATAGAAACGGCACCCATGCGTTAAGCCGCTGCATGGACAGCGTCCAACCTTGGACATACTCCGTTTGAATGGAGTAAATCCTTGCCTCGCATGAGCGACATGCGGAATGCTCACGTATGAAACACGTGGCAAGACACAACTCATAAACTGACGCGAAGATGGGATCCATGGAAGGGATCACTCCATCAACCCTCGCAATTCCCGTGATGCAGAACAACGCACGTATAAAACACGTGGCTCATCTAGTTTGGTTGTGCGAGAAGGTAAGTCTGACATAAAGTAAAATGTGCTGGGAGTTAGCAAAATAAATCATAGATTAATAAGCCACCTAAAAGAAACCAAAATTCCCTCTAGGGCCTCTCGGTCTAGTTTATCCTTAACGGACCAACGTATTTTGCGAAGCAACAATCTTGGCAAATTTTATTCGAAAATCATGTGATTAAGATTGTTAATTAAGCTCTGGTGCATGCAATCGCTCTGATACCAGCTGTGACAACCCGCCCAGGAAAATACCGTACTATCGCCTAAGACCGATCCACTTGGGTCGTTAAGCAATAGTAAAGTATCATCCTGTCGTTGGTTGCTGGGTTAACGCCCGGTAAATCACTTGGACATCGAATAGAGGATCGACACATGCATTAAAACTCACGCGAAGGCGAGTCCAGAGTACAACATGAATTAAACATTTTATTACAAACCATTGTTCATGGCATGAGATAAAGGTTCAGAGTTCGAAAATACAGCGGAATTAATTTAATCTAGCGCAACGGTGAACATCACAGGAGGCCATCCGTGATGTCCTTACTTGTCGTCACCCTTCCGATCAATCATACCTGCAACAACAGTTTTAAAGCAAGGCTGAGTATACTAATACTCAGCAAGACTTAACCGTCGGGTGATGACTACATCACCAACCTCTAGGCATGAAAGGCTTTTGGCTGGTGGAGTTTCTTTTGCTGAAACAGCTGCTAAGAGTAGATCCTTACTTTCAAAATTTTAGCACAAGTTCTAGTTGATTTCCATTTCTAAATGTGCCATCTAATCCAATCAAGAATTGGACAAGCAATTAATTCATACAACAATATTTCTCGAGTTCCATCATTATGGGATATCATGGCCAGTTGATTAAGCAGTCTCGGATAACGGTGAGAGGCCGACAATCGATTGATTTAAACCTTGCAAGGTAGACCCAAACACACGGTAGGATGTCCCCGCGAGAATAATTTTCCCAGGCCGTCCCCAAAAATCCCCGGTTTGGGATGAAAGGCCACAGTCTTTGGTGCAGGCTATCCGGCATACCCCGCGAGATACCCAGAGTCACCATACACCACAGGTGGCGAGCCGTGAGAGCAAATCCCAAGAGTAGTGACAGTTCCATCCCTAGCCGTCTCTTTAAGGTACTAGGCTTACCGGTCCCATTCCCGGCAAATGTTTGGTACGTTCAAAAGCTTAGCCCACATGACCACTGGACCGGGGCCCAATCCCATGCTCTTACCACATGAGCAATCCTTTTAAGGATATCTTATGATTCCTATCTAGGAACTTATTCTCGCGAGTGATGAACATCACTCGACTTCTATCGGCCCTGTAGCATAGCAGCTATCGACCTAGCACACTAGTGATAGAGCATAGGTACCTAGGGATCATGCATCTAGGGTTTCAAATCAACTCCTGAAACGTAAATGCACAATAATAGCAAACATAATTGCATAATTTTAAAAGACGGGGTTAATGATCCGGGGCTTGCCTTCACTGGCAAGGTTGTCCTTGGGGCCTTCTGGACTTGGGTCCAGGTCTTGAGCTACGTTTACACACGGTAGCTCTTTGTCGGCTCCTTCGTCTCCTCCTTCCGGCACGAGCGTACGTCTACAGGCGGAAAGATCTACACGAAGATGCAAATGCAAGATTTATTCGACGGTTTTTACTTTAATCACTTACAAACCATATTGACAATCAAGGGGTGTATTTGTTGGGCACATTCGCCTAGATAAGAATACATTCAGCATACTCTTCCATAAAGGAACAATATGCAACTCTTTATTAATTATTCTTTTTGATGGTGATTGTGTACATATATATGTAAATATTTTAATTTAAAATTTACCAACAGTAGTGGGTAGGTATATTTATCCTTTTTAACATGATTTGCAACCATCCTCAAGTTAACATGGGTGATTTGGTGATTTCTCTTTTAGGAAGGTGATTGGTTGTACATGGGTTATTCTTTTATTACACAATTGAATAAAGGTTTCTTTGTACTTGTCATTTCATGTGAAAGCTTTAATTCCTTTTATCTTCACAAGCAAAGGTGTAATTAACATTTTTAGTTATGAATTAATGTCTTATCAGCAATGGTAATTAATTACCCTTTAATTAAAGTAGGAAATACTTTCAAAAGGAAAAAGAATTAAATAAGGGCTTTTCTTTATTTAATTTCTCTTTATTATTAAAAGGGCTTTTAGGCTTTTTATTAAGCAATTAAATTACCAAAAATTAAAGAAGCGTTTCTTAGGCATATGAGCACCTATCCTGGTCCATGGGACCCACATGTAAAAGTTGGGGGCTAGGAAATTAAATATTATAGAAAATATCAAAGGCTAGCTAGTGGTTCCATTTAAATGCATATAAAAATAAATAAGCATCAAATTGATCCAAACTCTCCCATGAATGCCCTCTGGTCCTAAACAAGCCTAAAGAACCAGCACATCCACATGAAATCTCTACTGATCTTAGCTTATTAATTTACAAAGGAAAACATGCATAAATCAAAAACAAATATTTCTGGAAAGCCAAAAATCATGATTAATTCACAAGATGTGTATTTTGGTATTACAAGACAGTGTGCACAAGTTGAGCTCAAAAACATAAATATATTTAGCAAGAAAAATCATTTATGCAGATCTGCCAGAAATGGAAAAACATTTTTATAAAAAGATTTACATCATAACTTTGTGCAATTTTTGGCATAGGAGCAAGTCATGACCTAACACACACCATATCCAAAAATTAGCTACAGAGGATTTATGGTTTTTGCGATATTGCAGATCTAGGGTTTTCAGATTTGTATTTTTCATGCAAAAACTGTCAGGAAATAGCTCAGGCCAGAATAACAAAAGTTGTATAATAATTCACCACGAATCCAACAAAATTGGCCTTGCATTTTTCTGATGTTCCTGTGATTTTCTACGCAATTTACAAGAAACAGCCAAAGCACTTTTACTATTTGAGTTACCATTTCGCAGTGAGGACCCTGGAAAGATCTTTGCGTTTGCAATGTAGTCCCCGGGCGCGGTAGACGGCGCGGGCTGGCCAATTCCGGCGAGCTCGCCGCGGGTCTTGGCCGGGGAAGGGTGGGGAGGAGGTCTAGGGGCTAGTGGGGCTCGGTTTGGGCGCTTGGCCGGGTCGGTGGTGGCGCCGGCAAGCGGCTCGCCGGCGGCCACGGAGGGGCGGCCGCCGCGGCTGCTTGCTCCGGCGAGGGGCGGCCCGGTCGGCCGGGTGAGCGGGCCGGCAAGCTAGGGGGAGGCAGGGGAGGGTGGAGGAACGTCGTTGGGGGCTCGCGGTTGGCGGGAACCGGAGCGCACCGCGGCCGCTCGGAAGAAGCGCCGGCGGCGGCTCGGTTGGGCGGGGAGGAGCAGCGTGCGCCGCGGCCGGGGACCGGGGCTCCTTTTAAGGCGACGTGCAAGCTCCCTAGCGACCAGTGGACCGGCGGGGAGGCCTCGGAACGCGTGCGCGCCGGACGACGGCGAAGGGACCGCCGGTCCATGGCGTGCTCATACGGCGGCTCGGTTTTTCCCGGCGTTCCCGGTGTTCGAGGTCTCGAGAGACGCGTAGTGACCTTGGGAAGGCGCGGGCCACCTCGGGAACACGCGCCGGAGGGCCCGGACGCCGAGGCGGCAGCGGCTCGCGGCGGGGCGCGCGCGCGGCGTGCGCGCGCGCGGCGGCGCGGCGCGCGACGTCGCGGCGCGGCCGCGCTCTGGCGCTGCCCGTTTTAGACTGAGCTAGTTCGAGCGCGATTTTCTCTCAAAACTTGAATACAAGTGCACGAAGTGATGAATACGAAAGTTGTAGATCTAGCTACCCTCTACAATTTTGTAAAGGCCGTCTAGTGTTTTTCTCGACGGATTTTGCAGGAACGTCGTGCCAACATTCAATGCCGGCCTATTCTGGAAAACAGGAGGTACTGTCAATCAATCAAGTTTTTCGCTACTTTCCACTCAAAATTTGAAATGCCAATCTACATGAAAGTTGTGTCCCTCAACAAGATGGACAACTTTCATAAAGGTAGATTTTGAAGTGTTTAGGTGAATTTTGGAGAACGCGGCAAAAGTTCCGGACGACATTCGCTGACGTCAACGGTTAAGCCGGTTTTGACCGTGTCTTTGGCCAAGGGTCCACCACGGGTGTGTGTAGGCTTGGCCAAGGGGTTCATTAGGGTTCATTGGCGAGGTTTTCGGGTGATGACCAAGGTTGACCTAGGTTTGACCGGGGTTTGTCTGGTTTGACTCGGCTGATCCGGTCATTAGCGTTAATGACGGTAATTAAAAACCTGGGGCGTCACACTAGGTTGGCACAAATGGCGACGGCGACAGAATTATCAAGGTTCGGCTCGACTCTAACTCCCAAGCTACACTAATCCTACTCTAAGTGAACAAAAGAGTGGAAATGAGATGCTCCAGCGTGTTGTGTTCCATCCAGCGGGTGTGAGGCTCCTTTTATAGGTAAGTGAGGTCGGTTGAGGGCGTGGGCCCATTTTCATAGGTGCAGCCGGATCAAGGGGTGCAGCCGGCCCTATAATCCACCGCCTCTTGACTTGGACGCTCCTAATCCTTGCTCCTGAGGCGGTTGAGGGCTGGTTCCTTGCGTCGTTTTGACCGGTATGGCAGTTGGGAGGTGCGGTCGGCCCTCTAGGTGCGGTCGGCCCACCTCTAAGACTTGGTATGAACCACCATCACTTGGTGACACTCAGGATGCTCTTCGAATAACGGTTGTGGTGGTTGATCGGCCGGAGAGGTGTACCCATTGATCCAAGTGATTACAACTTCATCCAATCGATCAAAACGACATTTCCTTGATCAATCTCGTTCATCCAAGTTGTGCACGCAGGGAAGGAAGCGTTTGGGACTGGGGACGTGGCACGGGGCAGGTGCGGCCGCACCTGGCAGGGCCGATCGCACCTACCACGCCGGTCGTGCTTGGTGGTGCGGCCGTGCCTAGCTCGTGTGGCACGTTGGTCGCTTTCCCCCTAAATTTGTACCTGTCCATAAAAATTGCAACACAACTCGTGGAACTTTATTTGTATAAAAAATGTGCATGAAACTTGTTCTATACTCCTCTCGAACTCGAGGTTTTGACGGTCGGATTTTTGTTGTAAGGACCGTCAACACATATCACCTGGGAAAAGTTTTAGGCCCTATTTGGAGACGCTTAACTTAGATTATAAGCGAAATAAACCCACCAAATGGGTTGTGTATTCCTTCACATTGTTGGATTGCCATCGCAGAAAAAATCTTCCCCAACACGGCGTTTCGAGAAGCGGCCCGAGCCTCGCGTTACGAAAAAAGCATCGCGTTTTCCCCTACCTGCCTCTCGTAGCATCCCCATCTGCTCCACCCCCGGACGCACGGGCACACGATGTGGCGCTGGATCTGCGAGACGAACCTACCCTTCCCCGCGACCGAGCGGCGACCAGCCCCTCCTGCTGCAGCGCCCGAGCCCCTTCCGCCCACGGTGATCTGCTCCCCTACCGCTCGCGGCGACCAAGCCCTCTAACCACGGTAGCCTAGTCCCCTTTTGCCTGGCGACCGAGCCCTCTAATCGCGGCAGCCTACTCCCCTTCCGCCCGGCGACCAAGCCCTCCAACCGCGGCGGCCTTCTCCCTTCCTCCCGACAACCGAGCCCTCCAACCGCAGCAGCATGCTCTCCTTCCATTTAGTGACCAAGCCCTCCAACTGTGGTGGCCTGCTCCCCTCCCTACCTAGCGACCGAGCCCCTCCCGCTGACAGCGACCGAGCCCCTACCACCGCGGTGGCTTGCTCCCCTTCTTCGATCCGTTTGTGCAAAGGTGCGCTTCATTGATCCGATGTGCAAGGAATTGTTCTTTCAATTTGCGGTGTCCCTAGATCTGCCTCTCTAGAATGTTGAGTGAAATATTGGTAGAAATTATTTGTTGTTGCAGTACTGTTCTTGCAATTTGTACAATTCCGTATGAACTATTGGTCATATCTTGCTGCTAGAAATTTATAGATGGCATCAAAAGTTCTTGTGAGATGGGATGCATTGGCAGCCAAAGTGTACAATAAAATATGTGTAGAAGAAGTCCTTGCCCTCAACAGGCCACAACATTGCTTAAATGTTGTTAGATATGCTAATTCGGTGAAGAAGTTCTATGAACGAACAAAAAGATCCTACACCCAGGACCAAATGAAGAACATATGGGATGTTATAAAGAAGAAATATAATCGGTGGAAGACCTTGAGCTAGAGAGCTACTGGATTGGGCCATGATCCTGAGACTGGATGCATTACAGCACCAGATGAGTGGTGGAATGAGCAAAACAAGGTTAGTAGTTGTCGTTTTGTAATTTCTGTATATCCAGTAGTTGTTTTTTATCTACTAATGCTCTTGTTAATGTTTCAAGCTATGCCAGGATGTATAACCTTCAAGACTTTAATTCTTGAATATGAGGACTTGCAGAGGATAATGTTTGAAGAAATTAGTGTTACAAATGAGACTGCATACGTTCCTGGAACTAGTCATGGAGAGGATGAGGAGCATGAGGATGGTGTGGTTGATGGTAATGGTGATGTTGATGCTGAGAGAGGTACAGAACATGTCACAAGAGATGCTAACAAAAGGTCAACTCCATCTTCTGGGAGGACCAGTTCCCCCTCTGGAAAGAAAAATAAGTCATTTTGAGATAACCTTATGAAGAGGTTGGTGGAAATAGGGATGAAAACGGATCGGATACGAACAGATACTGCAGATACATATACAGATAATTTTTCTTTCTCGGTCTGAATTCTCGGATCGGATTAGGATACGGACAGTATATTTTGTGTCGAATAGTGATATTCATCATATTTGGATCATAGAAATTCAACTTTGAATTTTTGGATACTAATGTGGTACAGATAGTTACGGATATTGAAGCGCCCCCTCATTAGAGGTGACTAAATGTGACACAAATACCAGTCCCAGGAGGCTGGTAACACATTTATTACAACAGGTGGAATCAGTCTTTTACATCACGGCGACACAGAGGGCACGGTAGTGCCAACGCTACAATGAACAACACCAAAGCTAACGACCACACTACAATAGCAAAGGCTTCCATAGCCTCCTCAGAGTACCACACCATGGAAGCTTTCGGTAGGGCCCTGGGTACACAGGCACGGTTGGGTGTAGGGCACGACCTACTCAACGTCTTCGGGAATGTAATCGGGATCCTCCTCTGTAAAATAGTTAGTAAAACAAGGGTGAGCACATACGTACTCAGCAAATCCAACCCCACCCACGGAGGGGCTTATAAGCAGAATCATGCATAAAGTATAACAAGGATCAGGTTAAGGTTCATTTTGCAAACTTACTCATGCAGGGGTTCATTTCAAAAAGGTTTTTCGCAAATCATTTTCACAACCCAAGTAACTCAAATGTTTTAAGTAAACCACTTGTGGAACTACCGGACTTCCCGTCCGTCGTAGCCCAGGCACACAGCCACACACTTCACCCAGAAAACAACTCACACCAGAAAACGTCCCAAACCCAAACACTAGTTTTTGTGACCACACCGTGACTCGTCCAATACCGTGGACACGGCTATTCGAATAGGTTTGACACTCTGCAGAGGTTGTACAACTTTACCCACAAGTAGGGTACCGTCACGCGGACACCTTAGTGCCGGTACGGATCCTATCAAAGCCATTACCCACCTTAGCTAACGCTACGAGCCACCACGGAAGCAACCAAGGGGTTATCCCACATAACCGGGCGTACCTCACACGAGCGTACCCCTACTCCTTGGTCTCCCGTCGCTCACCCGCACACCCGGATGGCAAGTAGATTAACTAGTGGGGTTTATGCTAAGCCGTTGCCACATACAACGGTCGAGTGGTTGTACGATAATTTGGGTCGAGTGAGATGTCACGCAACCCGGTCCTTAATTGACAAGATGGACAACTCCCAACACGCTCAACCACACGGTACGAGCTCACCCATACTCCTGACACACACGTCCATCCCGTCTACCCAGTTCTTTACTCATTTTCCAAACATATCCCATTTTCATTTTAAAAGCACTCACACATTTTGAAAGCACTCACACATTTTTAAAGCACTCATTTAGGCCAAAACAAGGTTCAATCATAGCAATCAACGGTGGCTATCCTACCATGTTTTGCAGTAAACAATATGCAATTTATAAAACGGGTATAGGGTTATATTTATAAAACTAGGACAAAAGCATGCATCAAAGGATGAGATTGAACTTGCCGTCTTTGAAGTCTTCAGGGAGTGCCGGCTCGGCGTTCGGGGCCTCGGGCTCCTGCTCGCAATAGTCGGCTCCAAACTCCGGCTCGGGGTATCCTCCTTCGTTCACTGCGTCGGCTATAGCGTACATACAAGCAAGCATGCAATCAATAGAAGCACACATATTTACCGGCTGAGCTCGAGGGGTAAAATAAAGAATGGAGGAATAAACTATGATTTTAGATCTAGGAAAGGTGTGGCGAGATTTGGGATTAATTTGGTATAATATGGTGTATAAAATGATATGATAAAGGATGTTTAGGGGCTAGTTTTAAGGAATAAGGACCTATTTGTAAAGAACTTCAGAAATCCAGGGGCTCTTAATGAAACTGTGAGAGAGAGAGCAAGTGGGAGGGCTTTGGGTAGAAAAGAAAATAGAGGAGGGGGTTATGGGGAAGATGGCCTTCTTCTTCCTCTCGACACATACAGAACAGGGGAGGAGGGCGCACAGGGGCGGCCTGACCGTGGTGGCCGGCGGGCTTCCCGGGCACGGCGGCGGCCGTGAGGTAGGGGAACGGAGAGAGGGAGGTCGAGGGCAACTCATTCCGGTCCTCACCTCGGGCTGGGATGGCTTGTGGAGGGAGATCGACGGCGGCGGCGGGCGGTCTGTAACAGGGGCGGCTTGTGGAGGGCGGCGGTGGGAGCTCGGGGGAGAGAGAGGGAAGTGCCTGGGAGGTGCGGGGCGAGGTGGCGAGCGATGCTGGGCTATTTATAGGCGCGGGAAGGCGGTATCCCGGCCGGGGTCGAGCACGCGGAGCTCGTGCTTGCCTGTTAATGGTGGTTCAGGCAACTCGGCCGGCGGGATTCGCGATGGGGAGTCGACGCGGCGCGACGGCGGCTCTGTTGGACAAGACCCGACGGGCAGCGATGCAACGGAGAGCGAGCCGGGGCAGCGGCCGGCGCGAGGTGGCCGGCGGCTTGCGGCAGCGACGTATCGGTCGCCGGCGATGGCGTGCTTGCGCGGCCTTGCGCGTGGAACGCGTGACGGCGCAGGCGACGAGGTCGCGGCCTGGTCGGGCATGCGCGGCTTGGCGCGGTGAGCAACTCGGTGATGGGATGGCACGGCGGCCTTGGCGGAGCGCTCCTGTTCGCAAGTGCGTGAGCAGAGGAGGTCGGCGTGCGAGGCTTTCGAGCGAAGCCTCCGGCTTTTGCTCAGCTCGGAGCCGCGCGTGCCAAGATTGGCGTGGCGCGTCCTGCTGCCGTTGCCTCTGTTGCTTTGCCCTGCTGCTATTGCCTCTTGTTGCTTTGCGAGTGTATCAGCTTGCACGTGAACAGGTAGTAGGGACAGGAGATGTCTGCACTACTGGTGTTGTGCGTGCTCTCGTTTGTGGAGGATGGATGGATGAATTCTTGTAGGCACACGTGAAGGGAAAAAAATTAGTAGTTAGTTTCACGGTGATTGCTTGGAAAAAATAACTAAGGGAAAGTGTTGCTCTGGTTTGGGATAGCAAGGAAAAGATTTACAAGGGATCAGGTCTTGGGAGAAATTATAAATAAAAAGGAACTGAGCTCAATCGCCAAAAAATTAACATGTTTTTAGCGAGTGGTTTAATGGGTGATTTAACTAGGGAAATTTTCGGGCGTCAGCGTGATTTTCGGGACGGCGGTGATGGCGAGGCGGACTGGCCGGCGGGACCACGGCGGTGCGGAATTCCCGTCGTGGTGGCCGACCGCGGCGGCCGGAGCGGCACGCGTGGGTGATGGCCCGTATGCGGGCGGTGCCGACGGAATTCGCGGTACGCGCGCCGGGGTGAGAGAGGGAGACGGTGATGGCTAGGTAATTGAGCTCGGCTGGACAGTTTGAAAATACGCATGATTTATTAGGTGATTTATCTGGAGCTAAAAACGCGGGCGTTACAAACCTACCCCACTTAAAATGAATCTCGCCCCCGAGATTCGTCTAGGCTTCGAACAGGTGGGGAAACTCCTTCTTCAATGCGTCCTCTCGTTCCCACATGGCTTCTTCCACTCCGTGTCTGCTCCATTGGACTCTGCACACCCGTACTTCTGATGTTCTCGTCCGCTTGACCACTGTGTCCAAAATCTTGACAGGCACCTCCTGGTACCTAAGGTCTGGTTGTAGATCGATGGTTTCTACCGGTACTCGCTTTTCTTCAAGAACCTTCAAACATCTACGTAGCTGGGAGATATGAAACACTGGGTGTATATCTGACATTTCTTCGGGTAGCTCCAACAGGTATGCTACTGCTCCGACTCTCTTTAGCACTTTATACGGTCCGGTGTACCGAGGGGCCAACTTCCCGTGTACTTGAAATCTTCTAGTCCCCCGGATGGGTGAAACCTTGAGGTAGACGAAGTCTCCTGGATTGAAGCTCGCTTCACGCCTTTTCTTGTCTGCGTAGCTCTTCTGTCGGGACTGGGCGGCTCTCAACTTCTCTCGGATATCGGCTACTCGCTCTTCGGCTTCCTTTATAAGTGCAGGCCCAACCAGGGCACGCTCTCCTACTTCTGACCACATCAGGGGTGTCCTACATTTCCTCCCGTATAAGGCTTCAAACGGCGACATTCCTAGGCTTGCTTGGTAGCCGTTGTTGTAGGAAAATTCTGCATATGGCAGGCTCTGCTCCCAATCTTTGCCATAGGTGAGGACGCATGCTCTCAACATATCTTCTAAGATTTGATTCACCCTTTCGGTCTGTCCGTCTGTCTGCGGGTGGTATGCTGAGCTGAAGTCTAGCTTGGTGCCCATGGCTTTGTGCAGGCTTTTCCAGAACCTAGAGGTGAACTGGGTCCCTCTATCTGAGACTATTCTGCTAGGCACTCCATGCAGCTTTACTATATTTTCTATGTAAAGTTTTGCCAACTTCTCTCCACCATAAGTGGTTCGTACGGGTAGAAAGTGAGCGACTTTAGTGAGTCGGTCCACGATCACCCATATGGAGTCATGTCCCTTCTGAGTCCTTGGCAACCCTACTACGAAGTCCATACCTATCTCGTCCCACTTCCATACCGGGATTGGTAAAGGCTGCAACAGTCCTGTGGGCTTCTGATGTTCGGCTTTGATCCTCTGACAAGTGTCACAGTGGGCGACGAACCGTGCAATGTCTGCTTCCATCCCATTCCACCAATACTTCTGTTTTACGTCCATGTACATCTTGGTGGATCCCGGGTGAATGGAGTATGCTGAGTTGTGTGCCTCATCCATGATGGTCTGTCGAAAATCTCCACCTTCGTGCACGCATATCCTCGTTTTTGTACCACAGGGTGCCTTGGTCATCTACCCTGAAGTCAGGGGCCTTGTTCTCTCCGGTATGCTTGCGGATCTTCATCAGATTCTCATCGGTCTCTTGGGCCTTCCGGATCTTTTCCTCTAGGGTAGGCTGAACACTCAGCTGGCGGACGTAGCCTTGGGGGACGATGTGCACGTTGAGTCGTGCCATCTTCTCTTGCAACTGGGCACTCTTGGGTGCTGCCTTCTCGTAGGTTTTCCGGCTTAGTGCATCTGCTACCACATTGGCCTTCCCCGGGTGGTAGTGAATCTCTAGGTTATAGTCCTTGACTAGTTCTAGCCATCTTCTCTGCCTTAGGTTCAGGTCGGGCTGGGTGAAGATGTACTTTAGACTCTTGTGGTCTGTGTAGATCTCACACTTGTTCCCGATCCGGTAGTGTCTCCAGATCTTCAGGGCATGCACTACGGCTGCAAACTCCAGATCATGGGTGGGATAATTCTGCTCATGGGGTTTGAGCTGACGGGAGGCATATGCCACTACCTTCCCATCTTGCATGAGAACACATCCCAACCCTTGTCGGGAGGCGTCGCAATACACGACAAAGTCCCGTTGAATGTCTGGCAGGGTCAGCACTGGGGCTGTGGTCAACCTCTTCTTCAACTCTTGGAAACTTCTCTCGCAGGCCTCGGTCCAGTTGAACTTCTTCTCCTTCTTGAGCAACTCTGTCATGGGCCGGGCAATCTTGGAGAATCCCTCGATAAATCTCCGGTAGTACCCTGCTAAACCTAGGAAACTCCTGATCTCGCTCACGTTGGTTGATTGCTGCCAGTTGGAGACTGTCTCAACTTTCCCGGGGTCTACAGCTACTCCTTCTGCAGTCAATATGTGCCCAAGGAAGGATATTTTCTCTAGCCAAAATTCACACTTGCTGAACTTGGCGTATAGCTTGTGTGCCCTCAACTTTCCCAGCACTACTCGAAGATGTTGTTCATGCTCCTCCACGCTCTTGGAGTAAACAAGTATGTCATCAATGAAGACCACGACAAACTTGTCCAGCTCTTCCATGAACACCTTATTCATGAGGTTCATGAAGTATGCTGGTGCATTGGTTAGTCCAAAGGACATCACCGTGAACTCATACTACCCGTAGCGAGTGACAAAGGCGGTTTTGGGGATGTCACTTTCCCTAATCTTGAGCTGGTGGTACCCTGACCTTAGATCCACCTTCGAGAAATACTTGGCTCCCTTCAGCTGGTCAAACAGGTCATCTATTCTGGGAAGAGGGTACTTGTTTTTAATAGTGACCTCGTTCAGCGAGCGATAGTCCACGCACATCCTCATGCTCTTATCCTTCTTCTCCACGAAAAGCACTGGGGCTCCCCATGGTGATGAGCTTGGTCTGATGAACCCACTTCGCTGGAGCTCTGCTAGCTGCTTCTTCAATTCTGCCAACTCAGGGGCTGCCATCCTATAGGGTCTCTTGGCTATGGGAGAGGTTCCAGGGATAAGGTCGATTACGAACTCTATATCCCTGTCTGGTGGCATTCCAGGGAGTTCTTCGGGGAACACATCTGGGTATTCTCGTACTACCTGGGACATCTTCTATGGACTTGGCTTCTATGTTGAAAACCATTATATCCGCCCGTGTCCCCGGGTGTGGCGGTCACTTGTATCCCGTCCGGGTTGGTCAGGTGCACTACTTTATCGGCGCAACTTATGAGGCCATGATGTTGGCTTAACCAGTCCATCCCAAGGATCACATCTATCCCCTTGGATTTCAGTACTACCAGGTCTGCTAGGAACTCTACCCCACTTAAAATAATCCTTACCCCGGGGCATCCCAGTTGACACTTAATGTCACCTCCGGGCGTTCGAGTTATTAGGGGTGCTTTGAGTAGTACTGTGGGTATGCTATGCTTTTCCACAAAGCTTGAGGATATGAATGAGTGCGATGCTCCCGAATCGAATAGTATGGTAGCCAAAGCGAGCCGACCGGAACTCACCGAGTACTACGCCTTGTGCTTCCTGTGCCTCCTGCGCATTGATGTGATTGACCCGGGCGCGTCCGTACGACTGCTGGGGCTGCCTCATCTGCTGGTTGCTGTTGTTGTTGCCGAAGTTATTGTTGCTGTGCACTGGCATGCGGTTGGCTCCTGACGCAAGCGGCCTTGGCCCGTTCACCGAGTTGGAGTAGGTGGTGGTGGTTGGCTTTTTAGCATAGGGGCAGTTGGCGATGAAGTGTCCGGTTTCTCGGCAGTTGAAACACACTCGGGAGCTGTTGTTATTGTTGGCAGTGATCTGGCTGGTGTTGTTCTGTGGGGGCTTCATGGCACTCGGTTGTAGGAGGGCTTGAACTCGGGCTCGGGGGCTTGCGAGCTCGTGGCTTGGGATTGGGTTCCATGCGCATAGGAGCTTGGAACCTGGACATGGGGTGTCCAAAGTTTCTCGACTTCTGGGACCGCTCTTGCTGCTTGGCCTTGTGTTCCATGAACTTGCGCTTGTTTTCCTTCTTCTCTTCGGCCCTTGCTCTCTCCGTGAGTATTGCCATGTTCATGAGGGTGTTAAAGTCCGGGTAGATCTGAGGAGTCAGCAGTGTCCTCAGTTCCGGAGTCAGCCCCTTCTTGAACATCTCTTGCTTTTTGGAGTCTTTATCCACCTCCTCGGGGGCATAGCGTGCCAGCTCTATGAACTGGTACGTGTATTCCTCCACAGACATGTTGCCTTGGCGGAGTTCGCGGAACTCGTCTGCCTTCCGCTTCAGTGTGGCCTCCGGGATATGGTAGCGACGGAATTCCTCCACGAATTCATCCCATGTGATGGCGGAGGGATCCTTGGCGGCGGCGCAGTAATTTTCCCACCAGGCTAGGGCTGTCCCGGTGAGCTGGTGAGCTGCCAGGAGAACCTTGTCGTGATCCTCGCAGTTGAAGGGCTCTAGTTCCCTCAGGATGGCTCTCAGCCAATCGTCAGCATCCAAAGGATTCACCGACCCGCTAAAGGTGGGCGGCTTAGTCCTGAGGAACTCGATCAGCTTCTCATTCATGCTCAAAACTCGGGGTCTTGGGAGGTTGACGGCGTTGAAGATAGCCTCCATCAGGACAGTCTGGTTGGCTAAGACTTGTGCCAAGTCAACGGGAGGGGGTGGCGGTGGCAGGACCACGTTCTCTCCTCCATCTTCATTTTGGTTAACCTCCTGGTCGTGGAGACGCTCCCTCCGATCGGCTTGCGATCCCTCAGCGTCCGATCGGTGGGTCCTGACAGGGCGCCTGGAAACCATCTGTAAAGAAACGGGTTTTCTAAGAGGTCTAGTTTTATGTGATGTTTAAGTGGATTATGTCGGATTTCTTTTTGAAAGGGCAGGGTCTACTCCTGCCGGTAAGCACACAACAAGCACATAGCAAACAAGCAAGCACAAACAAGTTTTTATTACAAACCAGCGAGGAGGATACATCCCGACTACGCGGACACACTACACAACTAAGGACTAAGGGCGCGACTTGGACCGGTACGGCTTCATTTCCTGGGTCTTGGGGCACACTACTCACGAGGGGAGCTGTCTTCTGGGGTCGAGTGTTCTTCCAGCGGAATGAGCAACTTGTCATCATTCCCGCCTTCGGGGTTACCATTCTCCTGAGGCTGTGCTGCGGCTTCAGCGGCCGCTGTTGGGGGTTCGGTGACTGCTGGTGCTGGGGAAACTTCGATAGTTCCTCCCCATCCTACAAGGGGTGTTCACAGCAGGACTTGAGCTTCTCCAATGGCTGGAACGGGTGTTCCACCGTTGGTCCATTCTTGCATGCGTTGGTCCTGGATTCTCCTGAGGCTTTCCTGGGCGACGGCTTCACTGCTTATGGCGGCTGCGGTCCTTGCTTCAGCTTGAGCCACTCGGACTTGGTGCATCCTCACTGTGACTTCAGCTTGCTCGTCCCGACTGATTTGTTCCCTCAAGTGCCTGGCCTGGTCATCGATAAGCTTGTCCAGGGAGACAAGGTAGGCGACTACGTGGTATAGCAGGTCTTCTTGGTGGCGGCGTCGTTCCAGGTTTCTCATGCGGGCCTGCCAAACTGGGGTTCTGATGGCGGGAGGGAAGTACCTCATCGGTGTGGGGACGAGGTTTTCTTCGTAGATTCTGCACAGGTAGCGGAGGGCTTTTCTGAGGGCCAAAGGATAGGTATCCCGGTGTCGAAACCCTGTGGCGGTCACGCGCCACGGCTCGATGTTGGTGTGGCGGTTGCTTCTAGCGACGGAGAGGACCACTCTACAGCGAAGAGTGCTGAGTTGCTCGTACTCTCTGCTGTAGTACCTAGGGCGCTCAGTGATACCGAGACGCTCCAGGGAGTTAATGAGAACGCGAGCAAAACCAGGCTCCTCCTGACACACGCCTTGGGTCCATCCATCTTCCGCCATCTGAAAACAAAGGTAGAGTTGAACAGGTTGTGGTGGGGTACAAGAGATGGATAACTTTATTTAGTAGCAAGATTGGGGTACATTCTTCGGGGTACACTTATTATTACTAGGACTCAGCTTCTAGCCTAAACACCCTAGGCTTATCCTCACGGTGATTCTTCTTCTAGCTGGATGCGGCGCTTCTTCAGTGGGAGGTCTTTCTCCAGTATCTCATCCTCGCTCCGGGTCCCTTTGTCCCAGTGAGTTTCTTCGGGTTCTTCCTCATCCAAGTCAGCTTCTTCTCTTCTCCTTCTACGTTCCCTGTGGAGCTCATCCCATAGCTGTTTGTGGAACATCTCCGAACGTTCTCTTTCCCTGAGGTAGTCTTGCTCCATGTTGTGTAGCTCAACTTCTGCCATGGTTGTCTTTATCCTTTCCAGTTCTATCCTCTGCTCCGCTCTTTCCGCTCTATCAACCTGTTGCTTCAGTTGCTGGGCTTGCTCCTGGTAAAGGTGGTCTAGGCCTCTGAGGTAGATGGAGAGGTGAGAAACTGCCTCTTCTAGGTCTTCTTCCTCTCGTTCTAGTCCTCTCATGCGATCAATCCACGAGCGTCCTCTCCCTCCGGAGGGTGGAAAGAATCCCATTGGAGTCCTTCGGAGGTGCTTTGTCTATAAACCACTCGTAGGCGTCGCGAGGCCTTCCGAGCACCTTGGGGTAGGTGTCGGCGAAGCGAAAACCGGTGGTGGAGACGAACCATGGTTCTATGTCGGGGTAAAGCGTGCTTCTTCCCACAAAGATCGGCGGCTTACACCGAAGGGTGCCGTAGCGTTCGTACTCCCCGTGGAGACGAACTCGGCGGATCCTTACTCCGACACGCTCTAGGCTGAGTAGCAACAGGTTAGGGAGGCCAGGCTGGACGGGGCAGATTCCTCCGTTCCATTCGGGGTTAGCCATCTGGAAATAGGCAAGAATCCAGGTAAGGATTGGGAAAAGGTGAGCTTAGCAAAGGAAAGGTTAGAGAAGGCCAGAGGAGGTCTCGTATCCTAGGGGTCATGTCCTACGGCCAACCTACGGCTCTGATACCACCTGAAGCGTCCCCTCATCAGAGGTGACTAAATGTGACACAAATACCAGTCCCAGGAGGCTGGTAACACATTTATTACAACAAATGGAATCAGTCTTTTACATCACGGCGACACAGAGGGCACAGTAGTGCCAACGCTACAATGAACAACACCAAAGCTAACGACCACACTACAATAGCAAAGGCTTCCATAGCCTCCTCAGAGTACCACACCATGGAAGCTTTCGGTAGGGCCCTGGGTACACAGGCACGGTTGGGTGTAGGGCACGACCTACTCAACGTCTTCGGGAATGTAATCGGGATCCTCCTCTGTAAAATAGTTAGTAAAACAAGGGTGAGCACATACGTACTCAGCAAATCCAACCCCACCCACGGAGGGGCTTATAAGCAGAATCATGCATAAAGTATAACAAGGATCAGGTTATGGTTCATTTTGCAAACTTACTCATGCAGGGGTTCATTTCAAAGAGGTTTTTCGCAAATCATTTTCACAACCCAAGTAACTCAAATGTTTTAAGTAAACCACTTGTGGAACTACCGGACTTCCCGTCCGTCGTAGCCCAGGCACACAGCCACACACTTCACCCAGAAAACAACTCACACCAGAAAACGTCCCAAACCCAAACACTAGTTTTTGTGACCACACCGTGACTCGTCCAATACCGTGGAGACGGTTATTCGAATAGGCTTGACACTCTGCAGAGGTTGTACAACTTTACCCACAAGTAGGGTACCGTCACACGGACACCTTAGTGCCGGTACGGATCCTATCAAAGCCATTACCCACCTTAGCTAACGCTACGAGCCACCACGGAAGCAACCAAGGGGTTATCCCACATAACCAGGGCGTACCTCACACAGAGCGTACCCCTACTCCTTGGTCTCCCGTCGCTCACCCGCACACCAGATGGCAAGTAGATTAACTAGTGGGGTTTATGCTAAGCCGTTGCCACATACAACGGTCGAGTGGTTGTACGATAATTTGGATCAGGTGAGATGTCACGCAACCCGGTCCTTAATTGACAAGATGGACAACTCCCAACACGCTCAACCACACAGGTACGAGCTCACCCATACTCCTGACACACACGTCCATCCCGTCTACCCAGTTCTTTACTCATTTTCCAAACATATCCCATTTTCATTTTAAAAGCACTCACACATTTTGAAAGCACTCACACATTTTTAAAGCACTCATTTAGTCCAAAACAAGGTTCAATCATAGCAATCAAGGGTGGCTATCCTGCCATGTTTTGCAGTAAACAATATGCAATTTATAAAACGGGTATAGGGTTATATTTATAAAACTAGGACAAAAGCATGCATCAAAGGATGAGATTGAACTTGCCGTCTTCGAAGTCTTCAGGGAGTGCAGGCTCGGTGTTCGGGGCCTCGGGCTCCTGCTCGCAATAGTCGGCTCCAAACTCCGGCTCGGGGTATCCTCCTTCGTTCACTGCGTCGGCTATAGCGTACATACTAGCAAGCATGCAATCAATACAAGCACACATATTTACCGGCTGAGCTCGAGGGGTAAAATAAAGAATGGAGGAATAAACTATGATTTTAGATCTAGGAAAGGTGTGGCGAGATTTGGGATTAATTTGGTATAATATGGTGTATAAAATGATATGATAAAGGATGTTTAGGGGCTAGTTTTAAGGAATAAGGACCTATTTGTAAAGAACTTCGGAAATCCGGGGGCTCTTAATGAAACCGTGAGAGAGAGCAAGTGGGAGGGCTTTGGGTAGAAAAGAAAATAGAGGAGGGGGTTATGGGGAAGATAGCCTTCTTCTTCCTCTCGACACATACGAACGGGGGAGGAGGGCACACGGGGGCGGCCCGACCGTGGTGGCCGGCGGGCTTCCCCCGGCACGGCGGCGGCCGGGAGGTAGGGGAACGGAGAGAGGAGGTCGAGGGCAACTCATTCCGGTCCTCACCTCGGGCTGGGATGGCTTGTGGAGGGAGATCGACGACGGCGGCGGGCGGTCTGTAACAGGGGCGGCTTGTGGAGGGCGGCGGTGGGAGCTCGGGGGAGAGAGAGGGAAGTGCCTGGGAGGTGCGGGGCGAGGCGGCGAGCGATGCTGGGCTATTTATAGGCGCGGGAAGGCGGTATCCCGGCCGGGGTCGAGCACGCGGAGCTCGTGCTTGCCCGTTAATGGTGGTTCGAGCAACTCGGCCGGCGGGATTCGCGATGGGGAGTCGACGCGACGCGACGGCGGCGGCGTTGGACAAGACCCGACGGGCGGCGATGCAACGGAGAGCGCGGCGGGGCGGCGGGCCGGCGCGAGGTGGCCGGCGGCTTGCGGCGGCGACGCTGCGGTCGCCGGCGATGGCGTGCTTGCGCGGCCTTGCGCGTGGAACGCGTGACGGCGCGCGGCGACGAGGTCGCGGCCCGGTCGGGCATGCGCGGCTTGGCGCGGTGAGCAGCTCGGTGATGGGATGGCACGGCGGCCTTGGCGGAGCGCTCCCCGTTCGCAAGTGCGTGAGCGAGAGGAGGTCGGCGTGCGAGGCTTTCGAGCGAAGCCTCCGGCTTTTGCTCAGCTCGGAGCCGCGCGTGCCAAGATTGGCGTGGCGCGTCCCCGCCGTCGTTGCCTCTGTTGCTTTGCCCCGCTCGCTATTGCCTCTTGTTGCTTTGCGAGTGTATCGGCTTGCACGTGAACAGGTAGTAGGGACAGGAGATGTCCGCACTACCGGTGTTGTGCGTGCTCTCGTTTGTGGAGGATGGATGGATGAATTCTTGTAGGCACACGTGAAGGGAAAAAAAAATTAGTAGTTAGTTTCACGGTGATTGCTTGGAAAAAAATAACTAAGGGAAAGTGTTGCTCTGGTTTGGGATAGCAAGGAAAAGATTTACAAGGGATCGGGTCTTGGGAGAAATTATAAATAAAAAGGAACTGAGCTCAATCGCCAAAAATTAACATGTTTTTAGCGAGTGGTTTAATGGGTGATTTAACTAGGGAAATTTTCGGGCGTCAGCGTGATTTTCGGAACGGCGGTGATGGCGAGGCGGACTGGCCGGCGGGACCGCGGCGGTGCGGGATTCCCGTCGTGGTGGCCGACCGCGGTGCTGGAGCGGCACGCGTGGGTGATGGCCCGTATGCGGGCGGTGCCGACGGAATTCGCGGTACGCGCGCCGGGGTGAGAGAGGGAGACGGTGATGGCTAGGTAATTGAGCTCGGCTGGACAGTTTGAAAATACGCATGATTTATTAGGTGATTTACCTGGAGCTAAAAACGCGGGCGTTATAGATATTAAATGTCCAGATTCGGATACAGTCTTACCATTTGAGGTCAGTCGAACGGATAATATTCGTACCACTTTCATCCCTAGGTGGAAAAATATGAGAAGAAGGCCCAAAGTAGTAATTCAGCATCATTTCATGTGATTGATCATGTTAGAGAGGAGATTGGGACTATGTTAGAGACAGTCATGAATGATGGTGTTGAAGAAGGGAGTGATGAGCACTACTATGCTACCCAACTTCTTAAAAAGAAGGAGAACTGTGATGTGTTTGTTACTTTGAAGACACCTTCTGGTAGACTTAATTGGCTAAGGAGAGCGTGGGAGTACAAGAAGAACTAGTGTTGTGTTGTAGGCATTTCCCTTTATTTGTTGTTTTAGAATGGACTAATTTTATTGCTAGCCAACTTTCATTTCCTTGCTCTGTAATAGACAAATAATTTTATTGTTCTTTGTATTGTATCATGACCAATAATTTGCTTATTCTGTCATTCCTTTCTTTCATATGTATTAATTTGTAGGTACTGCTATGATAATTCAAGATGAGCACATCTAGTTGTTCAATCTAAGACTGATGTGTCAGATGATGATGATTTCATGGTTGCATATATGGCATTGGAATTTATGGGCTCACGTAATGGTGCAAAGAAGAAGGAAGTGGTGTCCACTATACTAAGGATGTCTGGGATCCAGTGGGTTGAAATCACTCTAAATGATACAGTTGAGTGCTACAATATGTTCAGAATGACAAGGTCAGTGTTTTATCCCCTCCATGATACATTGGTTCAGAATTATGGCTTGACTGCAAGTAGAGGTATTTGTAGCAAGGAAGCCTTATGCATATTTTTGTGGGCATGTGGTCCACTTCAGTCAGTGAGACAACGCAAGAATAGGTTTGGACATTCATTAGAAACTATTAGTAGAAAGCTCAGCGAGGTGCTTGACTCCATTTGCAAATTGGCTTTTGACATCATAAGGCCCAAGGATCCACAATTTGGTACAATTCATCCAAAACTAGAAGAACAAAGGTTTTTGGCCTCATTTCAATGATTGCATACGCACCATCGATGTTACACATATACCTATTACTGTGCCAAAAAGTTGTGACAACCCGCCCAGGAAAATACCGTACTATCGCCTAAGACCGATCCACTTTGGTCATTAAGCAATAGTAAAGTATCATCCTGTCGTTAGTTGCCGGGTTAACGCCCGGTAAATCACTTGGACATCGAACAGAGGATCGATACATGCATTAAACTCACGCGAAGGCGAGTCCAGAGTACAACATGAATTAAACATTTTATTACAAACCATTGTTCACGACATGGAGTAAATGTTCAGAGTTCGAAAATAAAGCGGAAATAAATTTAAACTAGCACAACGGTAAACATCACAGGGGGCATCCGTGATGTCATTACTTGTCGTCACCCATCCGTTCAATCACACCTGCAACAACAATTTTTAAAGCAAGGCTGAGTATACTAATACTTAGCAAGACTTAATCGTCGGGTGATAACTACATCACCAAACTCTAGACATGAAAGGCTTTTGGCCGGTGGAGTTTCTTTTGCTGAACAGCTCCTAAGAGTAGGTCCTTACTTTCAATGTTTTAGCACAAGTTCTAGTTGATTACTATTTCTAAATGTGCCATCTAATTCAATCAAGGATTGAACAAGCAATTAATGCATCCAACAATATTCCTCGAGTTCCATCATTATGGGATATCATGGCCAGTTGATTAAGCAGTCTCGGATAACGGTGAGAGGCCGACAATCGATTGATTTAAACCTTGCAAGGTAAACCCAAACACACGGTAGGCTGCCCCGCAAGGACAACTTTCCCAGGCCGTTTCCGTCGATCTTCGGCTCGGGAGCGGAACCTACATTCCTTGGTACAAGGTTTACTGGATCGCTCCCACACGAACGTCCAGACTCACGCAGGTACCACACTGTTGCAAGCAGGGGGACACAAGTGCCCCAGGTTTAGTAGGGAAAGGTTCCCTTACCGCGTCAATCGGGTACTAGGCTTACCGGTCCCATACCCGGCAAATGTTTAGTACGTTCAAAAGCTTAGCCCACGAAAGCCACTGGACCGGAGCCCAATCCCATGCTCTTACAACATGAGCAATTCATTTATAAAGATCTTATGATTCCAACATAAGAACCTATTCTCGCGAGTGACGAACATCACTCGACTTCTACCGGTCCTATAGCATAGCAGCTATCGACCTAGCATACTAGTGACAGAGCATAGGTACCTAGGGATCATGCATCTAGGGTTTCAATTCAACTCCTGAAACGTAAATGCACAATCGTAGCAAACATAATTTGCATAATTTTAAAAGACGGGTTAAGGATCCGGGGCTTGCCTTCGATGGCAAGGTTGGCCTTGGGCCCTTCTGGACTTGGTCCAGGTCTTGCTCTACAACGACGTGGTGCACGTCTCCGTCAGCTCCTCCGTCTCCTCCGTCCGGCACACGCGTACAACTACCGCTCGGGAGATCTACACGAGGATGCAAATGCAAGATTTATTTGATGATTTTAATTTAATTAATCACAAACAATAAATGACAACTATAGGGTGCATTAGTTGGACACATACACCTAGATAAGAATACATTTAGCATACTCTTCCAAAAAGGAACAATATGCAATTCTTTATTAAAAATTCTTTTTGATAGTGACTGTGTACATATATATGTAAATAATTTAATTTAAATTTCACAAACAGCAGTGGGTAGGTGCAATTAGCCTTTTTAAATCGATTTACAACCACACACGAGTTAGCAAGGGTGGTTTGGTGATTTCTCTTTTAGGAAGGTTATTGGTTGTACATGGGTTATTCTTTTATTGCATAATTGAATAAAGGTTTCTTTGTACTTGTCATTTCATGTGAAGGCTTTAATCCTTTTTCCTTTCACAAGCAAAGATATGAATAATATTTTTATCTATGAATTAATCCCTTATCAGAAATGAGAATTAATTATCTTTTAATTAAAATAGATAATACTTTCAAAAAGGAAAAAGAATTAAATAAGGGCTTTTCTTTATTTAATTTCTCTTTAATATTAAAAGGGCTTTTAAACTTTTTATTAAGCAGCTAAATTACCAAAAATTAATGTAGTGTTTCTTAAGCCTCCTAGCACCTATCCTGGTCCATTGGACCCACATGTAAGTGTTGGATGCTAGGAAATTAAATATTATTGAAAATAACAAACGCTAGCTAGTGATTCAAAGTAAATGCATATAAAAATAAATAAGCCTCAAAATGATCCAACCTTTCTTGTGCATGCTCTCGGATCCTAAACAAGTCTAAAGAACCAGCATGTTCACATGGAATCTCTACTGAACTTGGTTTATTAATTTACAAAGGAAAACATACATAAATCAAGAATAATTATTTCTGTTAATCCAAAAATCATGATTAATTCAAAATATGTGCACTTTGGCATTAAAAGACAGTGTGCACAAGTTGAGCTCAAAAACATAAATATTTTTAGCAAGAAAAATCAGTTATGCAGATCTGCCAGAAATAGAAAAAAACATTTTATAAAAAGATTTACATCATAACTTTGTGCAATTTTTGGCATAGCAGCTAGTCATGACCTAACACACAATATATCCAAAAATTAGCTACAGAGGATTTATAGTTGTTGAGTTATTGCAGATCTAGGGTTTTCACATTTGTATTTTTCATGCAAAAACTAAAAGTAATTAGTTCAGGCCAGAATAACAAAAGTTGTAGTATAATTCACAACGAGCCCAACAAAATTGGTTTCACAATTTTATGATTTTTCTGTGATTTTCTACGCAATTTACAAGAATCAGCCACTCACTTTTACTATTGGAGTTACACTTTTGCAGGGAGGCCCTCGAAAAGAACTCCAGCTTCGCAATGTGGTCCCTGGGCGGACCGGCCGGCGCGGCTCGCCGGAATTGAGCCACTCCGGTGGGGGTTTCGGCCGGGGAAGGGGTGGAGAAGGTCGAGGGGCTCACCATAGACTGGTTTGTGGCCTCAGACGGTGGGGAAAACGTCGGTGGATGGCCGGCCGGCGGCGCCCAGGGAGCCTGGCCGCGGCGCTCCCCGGCTCCGGCGTCCTACCGGTCCGGGGACGGGCACGGGTGGCGTGGGGAGATCGTGGAGACCGTGTGGAGCTGCGAGGGAGGCACTGGACTGCGGTGAAGCGAGCTAGAGGAGGGGATCCTCGGGAGCGGGCGCACGGGCGTGCCGCCACCGTGCCGTCTTGCGGGCAAGTGCCGCCGGTGCGCGGGCCGGCCGGTGCGCGGCCTTTATAGGCGGGCGAGGCGGCGGGACGCCACCTTCAATGCCCCGTGCGGGGAACGACCTCGCTCTGCGTGCACATGAGACCGGCTATGGACCGGTGGTCACCTCGGAGCGGTACGACGCGGTAGAGATGCGGCTCGCGTTCCAAGGACAGCAGGCGCGAAGGGACCACGGCCCTGACCTCGAGGCGGTGGGGGGCGAGCCCGCACGGACGCCGAGGCGGCGCGGTGGCCGGCGCGCGCGCGCGCGCGCGGCGCGGCCCCGGCCGGCGAACGCGTCGGCGCGCCGGCGGCGCTCTGGAGCGCGACCGCTCTGGTTTTCAGCCGGTCAACGCGTCTTTGACTGCGTTTTTCTCCAAAAAACTGAATAGAAGTGCACAAAGTGGTCAACAGGAAAGTTGTAGATCTAACTACCCTTTACAACTTTCGTAAAGGCCGTCTAGTGTTTTTCTCAACGGATTTTGCAGGAACGTCGTGCCAACATTGAATGCCGGCCTGTTCTGGAAACAGGAGGTACTATCAGTCGATCGAGTTTTTCGCTAATTTCCACCCAAAATTTGAAATGTCAATCTACACGAAAGTTGTGTCCCTCAACAAGATGGACAACTTTCATAAAGGTATATTTTGAAGTGTTTAGGTGAATTTTGGAGAACGCGGCAAAAGTTCCGGACGACATTCGCTGACGTCACTGTGCCAGTGGGGTTTGACCGTGTCTTTGGCCAAGGGTTGACCACGGGTGTGTGTAGGCTTGGTCAAGGGGTTCAATAGGGTTCAGTGGCGAGGTTTTCGGGGTGATGACCCAGGTTGACCTAGGTTTGACCATTGTCAGCGGGTTTGACTCGGCTGATCTGGTCGTTAGCACTAATGACATTAATTAGAAACCTGGGGCGTCACAAAAGTGAAGAACCAAAATATATGGGCCTACATAAGTATACTTGACAAAAATGTCATGGTGTGTTGTGACTTTGATATGCGGTTCACATTTGTTGTCACTAGTTTGCCTGGCTCTGCTCATGAGACTCGGGTATTCTTGGATACTTTAGTCACCTACAAGGATAACTTCCCACATCCACCTCAAGGCAAGTATTATCACGTTGATTTCGGGTACCCAAATTCAAAAGGATATCTAGCACCATACAAGGGACAAAGGTATCATGTGCTTGAATGGTAGCATGGTCACCACCTAGTGGGATTGAAGGAGACGTTCAACTATCATCATGCGTCCCTTCGAAATGTGATTGAGCGATCATTTGGAGTTTTAAAGATGAAGTGGCGCATTCTCAAGCAAATACTTAGCTTTCCACCTCGGAAGCAATCAAAGGATCATTGTTGCTTGTATGGCTCTTCATAATTTCATTAGAGAGAGTGATTAGAGAGAGTGACATGAATGATGAACATTTTCTAACCTATGTGCAAGACAATAATGATGAAGACCCTACAAATGATGATGCTAGTCTTGCAGAAGATGATACTAATATGTGTGCTTTTCATGATGCACTAGTTGCTGCTTTGATTGGTTGATTTATTGATGTAATCTTATTTTGTAGCAATTTCTATGGACAAATGGTACTATATGACCTATATTATACTTGCATTGTATAACCAGATTTTCTATTTCAATTTTTTTACACAATTGTGTTCAAATCATTTAAACTAACTAAAAGAGGTATTATCAGACTTAGGGGTATATCAGACATTTTACACTTAAAACAGATAAGCTACTAGAAATAATCACAACAGCCAAACACTTTGCTTATTTGAGAAAGCAGATTCTCCAAATCGCGATGTATTAGATAAGCCTGCTCAGCTTATAAGTGAGTTTCAGAAACACGGTCCCAAACAAGGCCTTACTCCTCTGGTACTCCTCCTCATGAGAGAAATTATGTTGGCTCTTTCTGGTGGAGAGATATTATGTCTTTGGTTCCTAAATTTCACTCCATGGCCAGTTGTAAGGCTAACAGTGGCATTTTTTTTGCTTTCTGGAATGATCAATGGGACCTGGCGGTTGTTAAACTCAAATTCCCCCAGCTTCACTCTTTTGCAAGGAAGAAGAATTATTCTCCAAATCAGTTTCTTGTCTGGGATGAGAGTATGTCTCTTTTCTACCTCTTTTTCTACCTTTGTCGACTATTGCTTATAACCAGCTCATTCAGCTCAAATCTGATATTGAAAACCTCAACTTAGAAGCTCTTCAGCCGGATGTTTGGAATTATTCTTGGGGTTCGAATATATTCTCTAGTCACAAGGCTTATTGTCAACGGTAAGGATCTTACCCAGCTTCTATTTTATTCAAATGGATGTGGAAATCACGTGTGTAAAACAAACAAAAGTTCCTCTTCAGGTTGTTTTTTAGGATAGAATCAGCACTCGGAATTTATCGCATCAAAAAATATGTTTTTGCACTCCTACTCCTGTGTTCTCTATGTGGAGAATGTGGAAGAGGATATTCGGCACCTCTTCTTCACTTGCCCTTTCAGCGATGCTTGCTAGACCGTCTTGTGGGATTTAGCTTTGCCTTTTGAGGCTATGGTTCTTCAAGTAAGACTCTGGTTCAATTTGGCGATTGTAGATTTTCATAGAAGTATTCATAATTGGTTGTTGGTCCATTTGAGTGTCATCCGAATGGCACTATCTTTGATGCTGTTTCTTTGTCTTTCTCTTGTCGGAGAAATTTTTTCGTTAAAGAGTTGTTGACGGTTACCCTACGGGCTAAACCACAGGTGGTTTAGTTGATCAACAGTTTTTTACGTAGGTTGCCTTAGACTCCTTTTCCTCTATTTATTTGGGCCTGGAGCATTGCAAAATGTAAATATTTTGTTACCTTTATTTATATAAAAAATAGGGGTATTTACTAGAGCTGCTGAGTATGGAGTACTACTCCATCTAGAGATGTCGTCCGAAAAACGTGTTTGTGAGGGAAACACGGTTATCTAGAAACAATCATAAGCCTGTTTGGTTGGCTGGTGGCTCATGGCTGGTGCTGGTTTGTTCTGAGAGAAGAGATCGCTATCTTCTTGGGCCGGTTGCGGCTGGTTGCTTGTGTTTGGTTCGAAGAGAAAATCTTCTTGGCATTGATGGTGATAAGCCGAGCGAACAGGCTGCATTTAGGGACCGCGGGAGTAGATGTGAACCATCCTTGTGGATATGTGAACCATCCTTGTGGATGTGAACGTCGGGCCAACTTTCTACTCCTTCTGGTTTGGTAAAAGAAATTGTTTTGACAAGGTTTTGATCAAACATTAGGAATATAAATGATGAATAACTTTTAAGTTATTGTGTTTACAAATGCGAAAATCATATCAATAGATTTAAAAAACCATTTTCATAAAGTATGCATATACAACTTTTCATAAATATTTTTATAAAAAATTAAAGTTGTGTTTTGGAGTCGAGTAAGTGTGAATGCAGTAATCGTACACGCATACGGCCGCGTTGTCGCTGACCGTCCGGGCCCGCTCCACGCCGAGTCCGTCCCGTGTCCGCAGTTACGCACGCGCGCCTTCCACCCCGCAGCCCGCAAACAAAACGCAGCCACGCACGCCATCCCCCTCTCGAGTCTCGAAGCTTCCTCTTCCTCCGGCCGCCACCGACCCGAACCCACCCCCCGACGCGGCGCCCCCGAACCACCATATATTCCTCTCCCCGCCTCCCGCCGTCGAGGATCGCCGAGAGGAGAGGAGGGGAGACGAGCAGAAATCGAAACGAGTCTTTAGATCCAATCGGAGGAGGGGAAGCGGGGGCACAGGATTCGAGGATGGATTTCGAGCTGCGGCAGGCGCGGGAGAAGCTGGAGCGCGAGCAGCGGGACCGGATGCAACGCGCCAAGGCCAAGGCCGACCGCGAGCGCCGGGTCAAGGCCGAGGCTGCGCGTCGCCGGGAAGCGCTCGAGGCCTCCCACCGCGAGCGACGGCTCGACGCTGCGCGCGCCCAGGAAGAGGTAACCCCCACCCCCACCGCCACGCCCTGGAATCGTAACCACAGATTACATGCCATGCTTGTATAAGGAATATTTTGCTGGCGCGAAATTATTCGGTTTGCGTGCTTACAAATTCCTCTCCCCTGTTTAATCGGCGAACTGTTCGCTATGTTGCTCCCCAGTTCGATAACGAAATCCTTTCGATCCATTTGAAGGAAGAAACATTTTGATCCAAAAACCTGATTGGGGACTCAGAGTTACTGGGTTATTAATTTCGGCTTCTATACAGTATCCACCTAATGGGAGCAGTGCAAACCCTTGTTTACTGATTGTTGCAATTAAGCTACATGCGTTATCACTACTTGCTGCATATAATAGGTTATGTTTGCACTGCTCATCTCTAGCAGCTGTAGTCTTTGTCGTCTATATTGTTTCTGGATGCTAATAGAATCATCTTTTGTACTTCTGATAGGCTGACCAGAAAATGGAAGAAGTGATGCAGCTGGGGAAGGAGATTTCATTCTCGCACATGTTCGAGGCACTCCGATATGATGGCCCTGGGGATAAGATCAAGCTGCCGCCATCTTCTTTTAAGGAGCTGTCTGATGAAGGGGCTCTGGATAAAGGTCCCATGTACTTCAGGCTGTCCAAGGTTAGGGACACAGTCCCGGGTGCCGCTATGGAACAAGACACTGAGGAGACAACCTGTTGTGGTGTTCTCGAATTCACTGCAAGGGAAGGCTCTGCTGAACTCCCTCTTCATGTTTGGAACAACCTGTTCCGGAGTAACACCCCAGATGTCCCTCTGATCGAAGTAAAGTATGTCAGTTTGCCCAAAGGAACATATGCAAAGTTGAAGCCAGAAGGGGCTGGGTTTTCGGATCTCCCTAACCATAGAGCAGTCCTTGAAACGGCACTCCGCAACCACGCAACACTATCTGAAAATGATATTGTCGTGGTGAACTATGGGCAACTGCAGTACAAGTTGAAGGTTCTTGAACTGAAGCCTGCATCAAGTGTGTCTGTCCTTGAGACAGATGTTGAAGTGGACATTGAGGGATCAGATTCAATTTTAGACAATGAACAGAACCAACATGTGCTTGTTCCACTTGCAATTGGAAGGGTAGAATCCAGCGTTGTGGAAGAAGGAGAGTTCAGGTACTACAAATTTTCAGTTGAAGAAAGTGTGAGCGAGAAAGTAGCCTCTGGACTTGCTAATATTGAGGTTAAGATTGACACAGATGCAAGTGGTGGGGACACTGATATCTATGTTTCAAGGCATCCTTTAGTATTCCCAACTCAGCATCGACATGAGTGGTCTTCTCATGAAATGGGATCAAAGGTTCTTATACTCAAACCACTGGATTCTAGTTTTGTCAGTGGTGTTTACAGTATTGGAGTTTTTGGTTTCAAAGGGACTTCTAAGTACCAGCTCTCTGTAGCTATCAAGGATGTCAGTAGCCAACGGGTCGGTGAGCACGCTAGTTCCTCTGGAAGTGTTGACGCTGATTCAGTGCTGTGTAGTAACTGTAAGCACCATATAGCCAGCCGATCTGCTCATCTTCATGAGGCGTACTGCATGAGACACAATGTTGCCTGCCTGCATGATGGCTGTGGAGTCGTTCTCAGGAAAGAAGCAGCAGCAGATCATGTGCACTGTAACAAGTGCGGGCGAGCTTTCCAGCAGAGAGAAATGGAGAAACATATGAAAGTCTTCCATGAGCCACTGCAGTGCCCCTGTGGGGTGGTTCTGGAAAAGGAAGACATGGTATGTGTTGTCTTCTCTTCATTATACCAGTTGCACACTTGTAACTTACTTTCTGAAGCATATTTTTTCTTTGACTAAACTAATTTTAATTATTTTTCAGGTCCAACACCAATCATCAACCTGCCCCTTGCGCTTGATTGTGTGCCGGTTCTGTGGTGACACAGTCCATGCTGGCGGAGAACCAATTGATGCTCGCGATCGGCTCCGAAACATGTGTGAGCACGAGAGCATCTGCGGATCCAGGACCGCGCCATGTGACTCCTGTGGCCGATCGGTCATGCTGAAGGAGATGGACATTCACCATATAGCTGTTCATCAGAAGAGCTGATCACCCAGAGGCACAGACCCGAGCTGAGCCTACTGATTGCCAAAAAACAAGAAATTGTTTTGAATTTCTGCCCATGGTATTGCAGTTCATCAGAACAACGAATCACCCAGTGGCACAGTGCTGACTTGAGCTAGCCTGGTGATGGCCCAAATCTACGAAATCTGTTGGATCAAACAATACCCCTTGGGGCTGCATATATGGAATGTGTTACTGATTTGTCATTTGTGGTGTTCCCGTGGAGAAGGAAACACACTGGCGGAGTGGCGGTGGTGTTGGTGTTAATTGTTGTCTATCTTGTTTCTGAATACATTGTCTATGAATTTTATTTTACATTTTAGTATTATTTATTTACATTTGTCGAGAGAGATTCTTCCAAAAAACCGTGAAATATTGTACATCATCTTGTATGGGTATTCATACTCTGTAGGAACTGTCCACTGTACTTTAATTTGCCGGAAAAAACCTGGGAGGCTGGGAGAGGTGGAATTCTACTATCAATAAGGCGTGCGCTTCTTCTGTGCAGCGAGCTGCTCCTTCTCGGGACCTCTCAATGTAGGGAAGAAAACGGATTAGATTGGATAATACTTTTTTCACATTCATATCCATTTTTGTTGTGAGATGTGGAGCGGAGCAAAGCGGAGCGAATACTACACATACGAATGCGGATTTTTTCCGGATGTCGGAAATGATGCGGAGTTGGACCGGTGTCAGAGCGGACAAATAATCGGATAATACATGCTTCTGTTCATCTTCTTATGGTGGTCAATAATTTTTAAAACAAAGATGCAAAGTGACCACATAAAATAAAAAATACACTTTGTGATTCCCAGATAATGAAAGTGATCCTCACCGTCGAGGATGACGTCGAACATACGAGGTAATAGTTTATTGGCCGTACCGGGTTTGTCATAATAGTCGGTTATCCTGTTATGAGTTTGGGATTATCCACGTTCAATTTTATCAGATAATCCATATATGTCAGATTACGCTAATACCATATCCTACTCAGCATCTGCATTATCCATATCCTCGTGGATATTAAAAACTCTTCCCAATATCCACAAAATTCGGATTCGGATCCGATGCGGAAATTATTCACACCACTTTCACCCCTAGCTGAATGTCGCGAGTTGCAACGTGCGCAAACTTCATTCATCAAAAAGATGCTTACATCTCAATGAAAGTGATACAAGCATTATTGCAGCACTCCGCTGATATCTACACAGTACACGATAATTTTATCAGAACTGCACCTTAAGTAAAAGTAGTACCAAAAATATATACCCACTCATTTCTGAATATGGGTTTTCCACTTAGAATAATAAATCATTTTATTAATCAAAATCTGATCATTCTCGAAGAGGGGATCTCAAAATTGACGAGTCTATTCCATTTTCAGAGTCTTTTCTGTACGCATATCAAGACGCTTCTAACAACCGGAGCGCTGTCATTTAATTAAAAATGCACTTTTCTTAATCATACGGAGTATAGCGAAACTGAGATACTCCCTCCGTCCCAAAATAAATGCAATTCTATGACCAAACACGCAAACCAATGTAGTTGTAAAATGACCAAATTGCCTCTTGTTTTTTATGAGAAAGATCTATACATTTGCTTGTCTTTTGTGTGAGAAACTTCTAGAGCCTCTTGTCTTTTTAGTTGATTAGCCAAAGTTGCATTCTTTGTGAGACAAAATTCGAATCTTAGAATTGTATTTATTTTGGGACGGAGGGAGTATAACTGTTTGAGTTTTGTACACAAAGAGATATATTTGTCAAGGAATTCTATAGAAAGAACAGTGAGCTTAATTGAAGGTGGTTGCCTACCATTTTATACAACCAATGGGTGGCTGTGTGTGAGGACATTCTTAAAAATCCTCTCGAGGAAGGAAGAGATGAAGGTGTGTGTGGAGGAAAGGAAAAAAATGGCAAATTTTCAGTTAAGTCGATTTATGACTTGCTAACCAGTACTGATTGTGGTGACTCATTTACTAGAATATGGAAAGCAAAAGTGCCTTATAAAAACAAGATCTTTTTGTGGCTGAGAACAATGCCATCCTTACAAAAGATAACATGATTAAGTGGAAATGGGTGGGAAACCCTTTGTGCCAATTCGGTCAGGAGCATGAATCTGTAAATCATTTATTCTTTGAGTGTGTGGCACCCGGTCGTGATACGTACAAGTGCTGAAGAACCAGAGGAAGACCGTCCCCAGTAGGCCGCAAATGCAAGATGAGGACAATGAGGAGGCTGAGTATGCACGGAGGTTTGATGATCCAGCTCCTCGGAGATGTTATATTGTTATGAGTTGAAATATGTTGTCTTTTGGTGCCAGGTTGAGCCCACATTGATCAGCATCTACAAGAGTTTGTCAAAATTTACTTGGCAAATCCTGTGTTTTGCCAACTTCTAAAAAGCTGTGCAAAGTAAAAAAAAGAATTCATCTCCAACAGTTTAGCATAATTCACTTACCAAATCCAGATCTAACTTACATCAGGAATCCTGCGAGAAACAAAATTATGTATGTGCCCTTCCACCTCTTGAAAAACTTACATCAGGAGTCCTTCTCTATTCTTTATTTCCCCTCCCACCTAGAGGGAAACAACGATGGCAACCACGATCCGCGCGCGCATATATGCGCGTGGGGAGGTGAGTTTTGCCAAGTTTCTATTTTTGCCAAGTTGGTTTGCCAAACTGTTGGAGGACAATTTTTCTTGTTTTGCCAAAATTATATGGATGCCAAGTTGGTTTGCCAAACTGTTGGAATTGCTCTAATGTATCACCCTTAAGGGTCTGAAGTCTTTCTTCATGTCTTTTTCTCTTCCAATCCCCTTTCTGGTTGTATCTGAATTGCTGTTCTCCCGTTATGATCAATGGGAATGGGGGTGCTCCAAAAAAAATAGTGAAACTGATAGTAGTGGAAAGATAGTGTTTGCAGACACAAAATGTAGTCGAATGCACAGCAACATCCATAGAGGAAAACTAAGCTGAACAGCATCCATTTTCCAGAAACAATAATAGTTCAATAACTTCGGGAGGAAATAATTCATGGGAGCAGGATAACACACCAGGCAAAAGAATCATGCGTGCATAAATATATTGGCTATTACTTATTTGTCAACTAGAGCCTAGAGGTCCTCAAGCATTATTATTAATGTACATTGGGAAACTGCATAACTTTTACAGCCGCTGATCATTTACAATTTCAGGTAGAGAAGGTGACTCCGAGCCATTGTATTTACTAGGGACTGGCGTGTTCCGCCTGGACTGCCGCTTGGTTGCCACCAGGACTTGCTCTGCCTCTGGCTCATCAGCAATCGAGAACTTCTCGTCGTCCTCATCACTTTTGAACACCGGGTGGATGTAAGCATTCATCAGGTATCCTTTTAGATCAAATCCTGGGTCTCTTGCACGTTCTAGGGTATCCTTCTTCATTGCCTCCTATTAAAGGAAATGAAAATGTTTTAGTACTTATGTTTTATGGTGTAACTGACCTTTTTAATCTAATCATTTTTAAGTGATACATCTATCATATAATGTACAGGTTGCATAAACAGTTGCTGCCATCAAATCAATGTTAAGTAGTCTATTCTTACAACAACCCTTCAGCCTCCAAAACACTAATGGTAATTCAGAAAAAATATAAATCGGATCACAAATGTGCTGGTATCAATAAAACATGTAAGCAGTTTTAAACAGAATAAGGCAGTACAAGTCATAGACAACATGAATTGAATCCTAGCTATCCAACCACAAAACATTAACAATAAGACGGTCCTGGAATTATATTTTTTCCAGTCACGATTTGTTTTTTAAACACATATAGCGATACTATACATCTAGGTGCATATCAAAAGTCATGTACCGAGAAAAGCCAAACGAATAGTAATTTGGGATGAAGTAATATATATTTTTCACTATTTATTAAAATGGTATCCTTTTACAAAATTGAAAAAGTGTCACATTAGAGACCATGTCACTGTCCTAACCAGCCTAAATTTGGAATCAGAGTAGTTGACAGTTGAGATCTTCATTTCTCATTCAATACTCCCCAAACTAAAAATTTGATCCTAAATGGGAAGATTTGAGAACAGAAGCCAATGAATATTCAAGCAACATTGTTCATGTTTATTTGAAGATCCACCAAGGACTTGTTAATGTCAATAGAAGCATGAACGCCATTCCAACTTCAATTTATTATTAACTCCCAGATTTAGAAAATAAACATACCTGTAATGGGCATTTCACAAAAGTAGGTTCATATCGGTTCTTGCAGTATTTGTGGAAATAAAAGGTTACAACAGGAAGAACAAGGAGCACTGGTGTCGACTGGCCAGCACCTTTTGTGCTAAGTAATCCAAGGAGAAGCAGCTGAGATATGATCAATGCTGTGATTATACGTCCATGAACACTTGGCCAAAATGCTGCTGCACTTTCATATTCCTGATTGTACACATTTATAATCTGAAACAGCGTAAAGATTGTTAATGATAATTACACACAATGGTTAGGAGATGTGATAAACTAGTAACTCCCATAATAAATACATGAATATAAAAATATATTAAAATAATATTACTGCCAATGTAGCAAAGCCTTATGAGAGCATCTCCAAGAACTCTTGTAAAATCAGTTGAAAAGCTAAAAATAGCTAAATTGAGAGGAAACCCGAATCCAACAGGCTCGGTATTGTCCCGTCCTCGATATCTCGCTCGCTATCTGCGACGCACCGCTAGCCATCTTTACCGAACATCCTCGCCTCGCTATCTCCTTCCGCATGGCCCGCGCGCTCCTATGTCCTCCTTTCTTGCGCGTAGACATCCACCGGCACCTCGCACCTGTACGCCTAGGCGACATAGACGACGATGGCAATGATGGTGGTGATGGATCCAACGAAGCCGTACACCTCCGACGGCTTGGGGCCGTGGTCGTGGGCGGCAAAGAAGCGGGACCTCGACGGATTATCCCAGTCGCGGTGGGGCCAGCGGTTCCGGATCAGGCTGAAAGACTGCGCGCAGCTTCGCACCACCGGCAATGTCGATGTCGGCGGCGGCGGCCACTCCATCATCTTCCTCTCCCAGTCCAGAAACAGAGCCGCACCGCCCAACTGGATTCCTTGCGCCCGACCAAATTCCTTGAGCTTATCTCCACCAGCACCTAATACACATTTCCCATCCCTCAATTTCTTTACTCCACGCCGACGAGCTTGCCTCCACCAACGTTTTCGTCCGCTGGCCGCCATAGTTGACCCTCTCGGTGAGCCCCTATGCGACGTCTATTCTGCCCTGGTTTTGTGTTCTAGCTGCGTAAGTAGAAGGCATAGATATTGTAGGATTCTCACTTTTCGGCAAGGGAGCAACCACAGAGATAGAATGAGATAAAAAGGGAGTATGACACGTGGGCCCACTGCAATGTAACAAATGGAGAGTTCAGTTTTACATAATCTGTTGGTTTGCTCCTCAGTTTATGAAGTTTTTTATTTTTTAGCTAGCCTTATAATCTTCAAATTTAGCTAGAATTATTGCTAATCTCTTGGAGATGCTCTGAGGCCCATGATTGCCGGATGGAATGGTAAAAAAAGTTACCTTAGAAACCCAAGCAACTTAAATATGTCTTCTTACCTGGTGGCGGTACACAATGTATGCAAACCCAAAGAATATCAATATGAAAGGGAGCAAAAATGGTGTCACCGCAGCGTAGACAAGACCAAGTAAGAAATATAGCTGAATTTGAGGTTCACTTGAGTCAAAACCAATACTTCCAGGGTCCATCGCCTCTTCCCTATCTTTCTCAGTCTTGACCAGGAAAAAGTTTTTCAAGTGAAAGATTACCAGTGGCTTCAATCTTAATATTTCACCAGCAACCCCAGCCCAACCATCAACCATTACATATGTTATAAAAAAGGTTGCCTTCATTGGAATTGCTACACCAACTGTCCTTGGTATTCTGCAAAAGAGGCAAATTAGATACTAGGAATAAAAGCATACACACTTTAAAAGGAGAAAATATGGAATAAAGAGGTTCAAATACAACCTTTTAATACCAAGATATTCAAACTAATACCAGATAACAAGTTGAGAATACACTTAAAAACAGCATTCCAACAAAATAATTTCATGGAGATAAATATATGGATAGTTTAAGGGGTATTCTCTCTAAGTCTCTATCAGAAGTCCTTACCATGAGCATTTAAAGTGCCAAGTATATAGGGCAAAACATATTTAACCCTAGATCTCACAGCTTCATGTAACATTTGTAGTACAGGCATATCTAACATACCCAGTCAAACATGGCGTAATTTTCAGCATGTTTGTTTGGTTGGTGGCTGGTGCTGATTTTTTCCTGAGAGAAAAGTACTGCTGGTTGGTGGCTGATAAGTCAGACGAACACGGCGGTTGTTGTCACTGCTCCGGAAAGATACTTTCACCTATGTGCTATGTCCAAAGGCCAACACATTGCTTTAATAGCTATGAACACATATTTCTAGCTTAAGCATAATTATTTCAATAGTTATCATTTCATCAAGCGAAACTGTAGATGATAATTTTTTTCGTCACTTGTAATTACTCTCTCCTTTTCTATATTTTTCTTTTGTAAGGTGCTCACAACCCAAGATTCAAAATATTTAATCTTTAACCAACATTTAGTATTAGAATTTGTAAATTATACCATACAAATTTGGCATTATTAGATTCACATTTGAAAATATTTTCATATGATGTAAATTCCATGTTTATGAACAATATAATGTAGAGTTACTAAGGATCAGAGTGTGATGTTGGAGACCGCACCGGGTCAAACCACACATTACAAAAAGAAAAGGAGGGGGGTGTTATTAAACCTATATCAGTACATGCAAAAAGAACAATGATAAATGGTGCAGCATAAAGGATTGGCAATATGAGGACATACTCATTTGCTGATTGACGTAGAAAGGTTTTTAGCTGCTCTAAGGCAGATCCTGCAATAATGCTTGCCAGAAACACATTGAAGAATATGAAGATATAGTATTTGGATGCAGATCTTCTCTCCAGTGAAGATATTGATGTCAATCCTTCAACCTTAGACATAAACATTAATATGCTTGGGAGTAATATAAGGAAGATCTTCAGAGCAATTCCAGGAAGGAAACCTTGGATGAATGATTTAATAGTAGGTCTGAGAAAAAACAGTTGAAATAAAATGTTTCAGAGATCAGGAAAATGCCCATAGAACAATGCAAAAGAAATTGAGGAATGAGTATACAAATTTGGTACTGAAAATTAACTTTATGACAGTAACATATTTTTCCTGCTCAATCAATTAGTCAGTTAGATGACAATGTATGCAGCAACAGTGACCTAACTGGCACACCAAAATAAGTTCGGGATTTCGTGTCATTTTTTGGTTTCACTTAACTCATGGTTGGAACTTAAAGCAAAGTGGCATTAATAAGTTCAGAAACTATCAACCTTTAAACTGACCATTTCAGTTTTAAGCGGCATAGACAAGTTATGAATAGTAAAAGCACACATACAAATACATAAGTGATGGCTTGGATTTCCTTTTAGTGTGAGCAAACATGGAAACAATGGAAACTAAATACAAACACGTGTGATAAGAATTCAAGTACTCGGCACACAAATACAAAACATCACAACAAACCAATACCAGAACTGTACGTCTCAGTAGAGCTGGGACTTGGGCCGTGCCGTGCCGGCTCGGCCCGGCTGTTAGATATATAGAGTTGTATATGGTCTTGTATTGTACTACTTGTACTCCAAGCCGTATCCGGCCTATATAATGAAAGGTCACCCCCTGTCCTGGGTGTGTGGTGTTTGCCTAATATTCTACCCTAGGCCTGTTTTTCCTCCCCACCCCCACCTCGAGTATTGTTCACACGTGAACAGTAACCTCACCCCAACCCTAGCACGCCGCCCCTTCCCTGGCTGTGCGCCCCTCCTCTCTTCCGCTGCCCAACACGCCGCCGTCTCCCTAGCTGTGCGTCACCTCCACCACACCAGCGTCGCCCTTCCCTAGGGTGTCGTTCTCCTCAACAGATTCGATCTGTTGATGTCCTGTGTTACCGCCGACGCCTCCTCCGCCGGTGACAGCGATTCCGACGACTCCGTCGGTTTCTCCTTCCCCTACTTCTTCGACAACATCCTCAACGACATCCCTGACGATCCGATGGTGACGAACTATGCCACCATCAACATCCAGTCTCACGTCCCCATCAAGCTGGAGCTCGGATCGCCGAACTACACCAAGTGGAAGGCCTTCTTTGAGTCGCTGTGCAGGAAGTTCGGCCTTCTCTCGCACATCGACAGCACTCCTACGCCCGATCCGCGCACCGATGAGTGGAGCAAGGCGGACTTCTGCGTCCGCAGCTGGCTGTACGGCTCCGTCGCTGATGAGGTCCTCGATTTCACTATGGAGCCTGATCAGACCGCCAACAGTCTCTGGAGGGCCATCGCAGATCACTTCCAGGCAAATCAGGCTCCCCGTGCCATCTTCCTGAGTCAGGCGCCTTCCACTCCATGACTCAGGGCGATCGCAAGATAGAGGACTACGGGAACGAGATGAAGAAGGCGCCTAATGCGCTTCGTGATGTCGGTCAGGCTGTGTCGCCATCGACGCTCCTGCTCAACCTGCTCCGCGGCCTCAACTCACGCTACAGCACCACCGCCGACATCATCGCCGGCACCGCTGGCATGACCTTCGCCACCGTTCTCGACCAGCTCAAGCTGAAGGAGCTTCGCCTAGAGAATGAGGCCAAAGTCGAGGCCACCAACGCCCTCGTTGCATCTTCCTCCTCCGGCTGCAGTGGCGCAGTGTCGCCCACCGTCCCGTTCCCAGCAGCCGCTGCCTCCACAGCAGCAGCCGCAGCAGGGTGCTGACGGCTCCACTGGCGGAGTTATGATCAGCTTCTCTAGTACAATTAATTATGATGCTGTTTTTTCCTTTTTAGTGAACATAAAAGGACACTAGTTAGTGAACATAGAACTATTACATATTTATATAGATCCACCACAGTGGAAGTTTAAAAGCCAACGGCATACCACTATGGTAGGACTGAAAATAAAACATTTATCAAAAAAAAACATTTTTGGAGATGGAATAGCAAGTAAGGTAGACTTACATTTCAATGAGAGGCTTCAGAAATGGAGCTGCCTTCTCGATCCCTTCAATATTTGCAAGAGACTGAACAAATGCTATTGGGATCACATAAAAGAAATTCAGGAAAAAGAATGCCACTGCTACAATCAACCTTCGAATTGTAAGGGAGACAAATGGAATACACAAATTATCCCAGTACACATCACGAGGTTCTGGAGCCCATTCAGTCAACCAAACAGTTGGATTACTGGTTTGTTGTGTCTGAGCACAAACTGCTGCACCCCAACGTGATCGGAAAGAAACAAATGCTGCTGGGACAACTGATTTAGGATCCTTTACAATCTTTTCACGCTCTTCTGCTTCCTAAATATCATTTACACGAGGTGGTAAATCTGACAGTTTGTGAAAGATATCCTTGTTTCAAAAGAAAAGGAACTGTAACATTGTGGAAGACAGCTATATAACTGATAGTCTTATCAAAATTGGATTTACCATTTGCATGCAAAATACCTACTGTAAAAAATATCACTTCAGTAGCACATTTCGTGTCACTCAAACCAAAGACTACTTAAGAGAAAAAGATTTACACAGCCAACTATACTTATCTTAACGTGCGTTTGAAATACGAGGAAGTCCATGTTTGACCATCTATCACCAGAGACCAATTTTGACCCTCAGACTCCAAATCGGATATCTTTGGCACTCCAACTGTCAAAACTGTTTATTTTTCACCCATTGACGGCTTTGCCTGGTTTTGCGTTATCTGCCATGCCGTCTATCATCACCACATCAGCACCTCCCTCCCTCCCTCCCTCCCTCCCTCCCTCTCCCGTGATTGAGAGATGTTGCTCTCATTCGTCGATGGGCTAGAGAAGTACCCCGGTGTAACCTTGATTATGATGTCGGCACTCACACACCGCCTTGCTCTACCGTGCTACCGTGAGCATCCACCCGTATCTGATGTCAGGCCTTCCCAAGCTGTGTTTCTGGTAAGCTAAGCATGCAGAAGCTCGTGTGCCTTGTCTGTGAACGTCCAGGAAGTGCATCAAGCACGGCAGTGGGCAGCAGCAACTGGCCTCTGGGCTGTGGCAGTTATCAGGAGGAAGAAAAGAGACCTGGGTATTTTTATAAAATATTGAAAAAGGTGGCATTTGGTCAACCATGTAAATACCATGCAAGATGACATGGTGCAAAACCGGGGAAAACACCTTTCCCACCAAGGGTGCAAAGCAAACTGTTTTGACAGGTAAGAGTGCCAAAGATACCCAGTTTTGGTGTTGGGAAGACCAAAATCAGACTTCGGTGACGGTTGGATGGAGAAAATAGACTTCTTTCATAGTGTGTATTTGATACACACAATAATACCAAAGGGTTTATGACCTGACTCCATCAAATCAAATTGTTTACATCTATTCTGTTAATATAATTATAACTCAAGATGAATATCATTCATTAAATGATGAGTCCTCAGCAGATGGTGTGACTCACTTCATTTTCTATCCTCTCAATTTCTGATTTGTAGTATTCAATAGCATCCACCTTCGTACCAAAACAACCAAGACAACCAGTCTGCAGCAGAGGAGAGTAATGCAAAGAATTAGAATGAAAATGAAAAAAGGCTCATATTTCGATTGGAAGATAAACAAAATATATGAAAGAGAAGTAGACAGATATGGTTTATTTTTGTGGAATAACCTTAGTGGTAGGCCGCTGAGATGCATTTCTTTCAAACTTCAGCAGATAGAAGTCAAGCCAATTCTGCATCTTTGTCTTCTCTTTCACCAATTTAGCAAGCTTATTTGCATTGTAAACAACCTAAAAAAATGAATGCAGTGAAATCTTTCATAACATGGATTGTTCTGTTTTACAGAATAAAATTCAAAATACCAAATCAAATAACATTCCATCTGAGTTGGAATCAAATGTAAGAAACTTAAGTGAAACAAACATGGAATCACCAAACCATATTATTCAGGAGGATATTAACTGGGGAATCAACATATATAAATTGGAAGAAGAAAATAAGGATCATAATACAGATATTAATGTAAGATGAAATGATTACCTGGTGTGTCAGATAGTAATCAGGATGATTCACAAGAAAGAAATGTTCAACAAGCTCACCAATTGATTCATCTGGATCAGGCGGTATATTCCGCACGAGGACCTGAAAAACTAGCATTAGTTAATTATATTATACAAGTCACAATCAAAACAACAGAATCCAGTTGATATTTTTTAAGAAAGAAGGAAACAAGTTCACATCTTAAAATATATGTGAACTGAAGTAACAATGAATATCAAGTTTAACTCAGTTAAGCATTGCTTGTGTCATTATTTAATCAATTGATATAAATATTGTCTGTACATCGCCTTAGCCTTGGCCATGTGGGAATTTGATGAAATATCTTTTTCTCTGCAAAGCTGCTTACAATTGATATAGAACCCATCACTAATGTAGTACAAACAGTACATTGTACTTCTTACTAGCCATTACACTACCCTGTATGTGAAAGTAACAATGAATATCAAATTTAACTCAGTTAAGCATCTGAATATCATTGTGCTCGTGTCATAATCCAATCAATTGATATTAATATTGTCTGTACATCGCCTTAGTCTTGGCCATGTGGGAATTTGATGAAATATCTTTTTCCCTGCAAAGCTGCTCACAATTGAAATAGAACCCATCACTAATGTAGTACAAACAGTAAGTTGTACTTCTTACTAGCCCTTACACTACCCTATAATTTGCACCTGTTTTCTCTGCGGCTGAGAAATACCCAGCCAATATTAAGTGGAGAGAGCACTTGAACACAATTTTTAACTATCATGCTGATTGGTTAAACACACAAACACAATATGAACTGGATTCTGTCTGTTCAGTTGAAATAGATAAAAAGAAACCCAAAAGGTTCACAGAGACATACCGTGAACTGGTCTGGCCTTCGTTTCTCTGATGCGAGAAAACGCAGTCTCATTTGTGCAACAATTTCATACTCACGTAACAGTACATAGCAGGTCCAAAATGTGAAAACATAAGCCATAGTCAAGTGGGCTACAAACCTTCACAAAGAGAAATAAGTCAGAACTCCAAAGCAGTCAGTGTAAACTCAAAACTACAATCCCTAATTTGAATGACAAGGTGTACCATGAAATGTAAACATTGAAAGCACTTTAGCATCCAAGGCCCTTTCTCTAAATCTAATTCTTGAGCTTAAATAATTTTTGTGCACAGATTTGTCTTGTTTGTTCCACATGATAAACTTTGGCTCCTAAGTCAGCAATTACTCTTTTGCAAGTTGCGCCTTCCATTCCATCTCAGCTAACCCCACAGACTATGTTGTAAAACTCTGGTAGGTTTAACTATCAAATAATGCATACAACGTGCAAAAATAATTAGCCTTGGTAGTCAACACTTCCTGTTAGAATTAATTACCTCTCTAGCTGTATTTCCCCAACTGCGAACTACCAAGCCCTTTGGCCTGCCTATGTTCCTCTATATATTTGTAATCTCTCCAGTAATTCTAATCAATGAATCCAAGCTTGTTGGCTTTTCCTCCAATATGGTATCAGTAGATTAGTCCAACTCCTGGACCTTTCTTCTCCCCACCTCCTCTTCTTCCGCACCCTCGCCGCCCGCGCTGCCTGCTCGTGTGCTACGCCGCCTGCTCGCGCGCCGCGCCTCCCTTCTCCACCCTCGCCCGGGCCGCGCGCATGTCCACCGCCGCGCCAATGGGCGACATCTCAAATCCACTTCCGGCGCCGCGACCGCCGCCGCCGCGGCCAAGCTCCGCGACGAGGCCCTCGCCGCCACCAAGCTGTTGGAAGACGAAGCTGCTGCCCTGCGCTCCACCAACGCCGAGCGCGGGCAGCAGCTGCGGGAGGACGCCGACCTCCTCAAGGCCGCCGCCGCCGCCCAAGACCGGGTCCGCGCCGCCGCCGACGCCCTTGACCGTGAGCGCGCAGAGGCCTATCTCCTGGAGCAGCGGGCCGCCGCCCTTCGCGGCCGCCCTCGCGACACCAGTCCTCGAGACGACGACTCCCAGGATGATGACGCCCACTCCCTCACCTCTGACGCCGCGGCCATCGCTCGGCTCCACAACCAGGCCGCCGCCGTCTAGAACATACGGAATCGTGTTCCCCTTGTTCTGGACCTCCAAGCCTCCAACCTCTCGAAGTGGCGCGGCCACCTCCTGCTCGTCCTCAGCCGCTTCGCCTTGCAGGACCATGTCCTCGGCGATCCCCCTCGTCTTCACGACGCGGCTTGGTCACGCATGGATTGTGTCGTCGTATCATGGCTCTTAAACACCATCTCTGCCGACCTCTTGGACATCATCCACGACCGCGACGGTGTCACTGCTCGAGCGGCTTGGCTCGGTCTTGAGGAGCAATTCCTCAACAACCGCGAGTCTCGCGTCATGCTCTTCGACACCGAATTTCGCACCCTCTCCCAGGGTGCCGTGTCCATCGACGATTACTGCCGCAAGATGAAGGCCATGGCAGATGCCCTGGCTGATCTTGGCAAACCCGCCCAGGACCGTACACTAGTGCTCAACGTGCTGCGAGGCCTCAACAAGTGCTTCCCGTTCATGTCACAACTTGTCACTCGCCAGCGGCCGTTCCCATCGTTCTCCGACGTCCGCACCAACCTTCGCCTTGCCGAGCTCAACATGGCACCGTCCGCAACGCCCGCTTCGACCATCGTCGCCGCCTCCAGCAAGCCGGCCACCTCCGCCCCCCCCCCCCCCCCCCCCCCCCCCGCGCGCGCCGGGCCCCTCGCCCTCCGGCTCCACCTGCCGGAGGCAGCTCTTCCGGCAAAGACAGTGGCTCGAACACCGGCCAAGGCGGCTCGAACACCGACCAAGGCGGCTCGAACAACGGTCCCACCAGCGAGGCACAGTGGCCCTCGCTCCTCAATCTGTGGACCAGGTCCATCCACATGTGGCCCAACCCCACCTCCGGCGGCGTCCGTGGGCCTCCTCGCGTCGGCCCGCCCCCTCCACAGGCCATGATGACCGACCTTCCTCCGCCCGGCTTCTTCCACCCGGCAGCCCCTGGCACCTTCTACCCGCCGCTCCACCAAGCGCCGCCCCCTGCTCCGTCCCTGTGGGACACGCAGTCCCTCGCCAACGCCTTCAGCACAGTCGCCCTCAATCCGCCTCCCAGCTCCTCCGACTGGGTCCTCGACTCCGGCGCTTCTTCTCACATCGCATCCACTCCTGGTATGGTCACCCTATCCCATTCATCCTCTTTCCCCTCCTCCATTGTTGTGGGCAATGGAGCTTCCCTCCCAGTGATTGGCTCCGGCTACACTACTCTTCCCGATCCTTTTCGCCTCACCAACGTTCTTATTGCTCCTAATATCATTAAGAACCTCCTTTCCATTCACCAATTTACCACTGACAATCATGTTTCTGTTGAATTTGATCCCCTTGGTGTTTCTGTGAAGGATCTGCACACCAGGAGTATCCTCCTTCGCTGTAACAGCCCAGGACCTCTCTACATCTTGGAGCTTCCATCGTCGTCTTCCGGTTTCTACACCCTTGTGGCCACTCCTTCCCCAACCACCTGGCATCACCGGCTCGGTCACCCTGGCAGGACCACCCTTCGACACCTCGCTCAGTCTTCGTCGATCATCTGCAGCAAGCCCGGCGACAACTCCCTTTGTCATGCTTGTCAGCTTGGGCGCCATGTCCGCCTGCCCTTCTCCAGTTCCTCATCTAGAGCATCTCACAATTTTGATATGATACATTGTGATTTATGGATCTCTCCAGTACCCAATGTATCCGGATTCAAATATTATCTAGTGATTATTGATGATTGCTCTCAGTTCATTTGGACCTTTCCCCTTCGGTTAAAATCAGACACCTTCCCCACTCTCTCGCACTTCTCTTATGTACTTACTCAGTTCAATTTCACCATCAAATCCGTGCAATGTGACAATGGCCGCGAATTCGACAATTCCGCCTCCCGTGCTTTCTTTCTTGCCAAAGGTGTCTCTCTCCGAATGTCGTGTCCCTACACCTCCCAACAAAGCGGCAAAGCCGAGCGTATGCTCCGCACCCTCAACAACGTCACCCGCACCTTACTGTTTCAAACCTCCATGCCTCCTTGCTACTGGGCAGACGCCCAGGCCACTGCCACTCATCTCATAAACCGTCTCCCCACCAAAACCCTCCGCATGAGCACCCCCTTCCTCACCCTTCACGGTACTCATCCTTGCTGCCATGATCTCCGGGCGTTCGGTTGCTCCTGCTACCCCAACCTCACAACCACCACCCCTCACAAATTAGCCCCTCGCTCTACCATGTGCGTCTTTCTCGGCTACTCTACCGACGACAAAGGCTATCGGTGCCTCGCCCTCGACACCAACCGTGTCATCATCTCCCACCATGTCTTCGACGAGACCACCTTCCTTTTCTCTCGTTGTCACCCCTCTCCCCCGGCTCACGAACTCGATTTTCTACCTGACGACGACACTCTGCCAGTCAGTTTCTCCCCTGCAGGTACTCCAGGTGGTGTCACCCCTCCCGCTCCAGCACTCCCCCACCGGGTTTCCCCGCTCTGGGCACTGGCTCCCCAACGCCTCGTGTGCCCCCATTGAGCGCCCCTGCCCGGCGGTCGACCCCCAGTCTCTTCCGTCAGGCTTCTCCTCGCCTCTGCCGCGATCCTCTACGCCCGCGCCTGTACCGGCCTCCACGCCACCCCCCGGTATAGGCGCCTTCGCCGGCGTCCGTGCCGCCGCTCGCGGCGTCTCCCTCACCACCCGTGTCATCGCCCGCGGGTTCTCCTTCCCCGGCGCCACCAGCGTCCTTAGCACCTTCCGCTTCGGCACCCCCGGCCCCATGGACCCAGGCGCCTCCAGCGCACTCTTCCCCAAACCGTCTGTCGTCCACGTCTACAGTCGCCGCCCTCCCGCGCCTGAGTCTCCTACTGGGGCTCCCCCTCGACGATCCAGCATCGTCCCCTCCCCACCGCGCTACATCAAGGCCAATTCTTCCCTCCCGATTGGAGTTGTTCTCATCCCGCCTGTTGCCAATTCACATGGCATGGCAACTAGCGGGAAAACTGGCTTTCGGCAGCCCCGTGTCGCTCTGCATGCAGCGGCTCTACCTCCTCTGCCCCGGTCCTGCCGAGAGGCCCTCGTTGATCCTCTCTAGCGACGGGCCATGGAGGACGAATTTGAAGCTCTCAAAGCAAATTGCACTAAGAATCTTGTCCCTCGTCCCAGCAAGGCCAACATTATTACTGGGAAATGGATTTTCAAATACAAGTTTCATGCTGATGGTTCCCTAGACAGATACAAGGCTCGTTGGGTGCTTCGTGGTTTTACACAGCGGCCCATCATTAACTACGATGAAACTTTCAGTCTCGTCGTCAAGCCTGCCACCATCCGCACCGTGCTCACCCTTGTTCACTCCCGCGACTGGCCAATTCACCGACTGGATGTGAAGAACGCTTTTCTTCATGGCAATCTGACAGAAACAGTATATTGCTCTCAGCCCACTGGTTTTGTTGATTCAGTCCATCCTAACCATGTCTGCAAGCTCAACAAGTCCCTCTATGGCCTGAAACAAGCTCCAAGGGCATGGTACAGTCGCTTCGCCACTTACTTGATCTCTCTGGGGTTCACTGAGGCCAAGTCTGACACCTCCCTCTTCATCTACCGCCGCGGCACAGACACTGTCTACTTGCTGCTATATGTGGATGACATTGTCTTGACAGCTTCCTCTCAGCCCCTCCTTCAGTGGATCATTGCTGCCCTCAAACAAGAGTTTGCCATGAAAGACCTTTGTCCTCCATCACTTCCTTGGCGTGGCTGTTCAGCGACAAAAGGACAACCTGTACCTCTCCCAACGGCAGTATACTCGTGACATTCTTGCTCGTCATGGTATGAGTGATTGCAAGCCGTGCTCCACCCCAGTTGACACTTGTGCCAAGGTTTCTGCTGATGCCGGCCTCCATGTAGAAGATCCTACAACCTACCGCAGCCTTGCCGGTGCTCTACAATACCTCACCTTCACCCGACCTGACATCGCCTATGCTGTCCAACAAATCTGCTTGTACATGCATGATCCCAGGGAGGTTCACCTTGCTGCAGCCAAGCGAATCCTTCGCTACCTTCAGGGTACCATCAGCCATGGTCTTGCCATCCCTCGCACCTAGGGATGGCAACGGGCACAAAATATCCGCATAACCGCGGATACCAAACCCGATGGGCGCGGATGAGGATTTGGGTGCGTGCCCGCGGGCGCGGGTTCGGGCACAACTCTAAACCCGCGGATACTTTGCTAACGTATTGGAAAAAATGTTATCCGCGCCCGCAAATCCGCTAAACCCGTTAAGAGTGCTGCCATGTGGACCCTAGTAGTTTGGAGTATATATACAGAGCTAGGGTTTCTCATGTTCCAGCACTCATCCCCTCACCCGCCGCCCCCAATCCCCCCCCACCCCGTGACCCCGGCCTCGAGGCCCCGATGCCCGAGGCCCCTCCCCTCGGATCGTGAGTCCGTGACCGCGTCTCCCCCAACACCAACATCCCGATCCAGATCGAGATTCATCGCCGAGCCGCCGCCGCCCGGGCGCCCTCCCCTTCCCTCCATCTTCTCTTCTGCGCCGCGCCGCCGCCCAACTCTCACCTTCCCCTCGAACTCCAGTGTCGCCACCCTCCCTCTCCTTCCACTTGTTTGCGCCGCTGCCCTCCCTCTCTTCTGCGCCGCAGCAGGAGCCCGAGCGGCCGAGCCCGAGCCCGACCAGGCGACTAGAGGCGAGGAGTGGTCCCTCACCGCCTTCTCCGGCTCGATGCAGCTCGCCAACACACACGCCATGCTCAACCTCGAGATCCAGATGGTGGTCGAGACCTGCAGGTGATTCGCGGGCACGCGGGCATGCCCGCGGGTATGAGCTATCCGCAGGATTGCGGGCACGGGCGTGGCTACGTACCCGTTGCAGATAGCAGGCGCGGGCGCAGAGTCTAGCTTGCGGGCACGGATTTCTGTAGGTATTTCCGTGCGGATACTACACGTTGCCATCACTACTCGCACCACCCCGGCTCAGCTTACAGTCTACACTGATGCCGATTGGGCAGGCTGTCCCGACACCCGGCGCTCCACCTCCGGCTACGCTGTCTTTCTTGGTGGCAGCCTCGTCTCCTGGTCTTCCAAACGCCAACCCACGGTTTCTCGGTCCAGTGCTGAAGCCGAATACCGTGCTATTGCCAATGGCGTCGCCGAAGCCTCCTGGCTGCGACAACTTCTCCAGGAGCTGCACCACCCGCTCGTCTCCGCTTGCCATGTCTACTACGACAATGTGAGTGTCGTCTACCTCTCCACCAACCCGATGCATCATCAACGCACCAAACATGTGGAGATCGACCTCCACTTCGTTCGGGAACGAGTCGCCATCGGGGCTGTTCGTGTCCTTCATGTCCCCACCATGTCACAGTTCGCCGATGTCTTCACCAAAGGACTTCCTTCTTCTGTGTTCATGGATTTCCGCTCCAGTCTGAATGTCTGCTCCACCGACATTCCGACTGCGGGGGGGGGGGGGGGGGGGGTGTTAGAATTAATTTCCTCTCTAGCTGTATTTCCCCAACTGCGAACTACCAAGCCCTTTGGGCTGCCTATGTTCCTCTATATATTTGTAATCTCTCCTGTAATTCTAATCAATGAATCCAAGCCTGTTGGCTTTTCCTCCAATACTTCCCCCAAAGAATTGTGGTGTCATGTACCAAATCATCAAGTGCTAACCTTTTTGAACCAACAGGTATGTTTGATATCGAAAGTTTATCAATGTCACTGTGCTCGACCTTGGCAAGTTCAAGACCATCATTGGTCCAGTTAACAGGGACAAGAACAGCGAATGCTAGAATTGCGATTGGAGCAAATATTTTAAGCCTGCAATGATCAAAACAAGTAAATAAGTAAAAGCTAAGAAAAAATGGATATGGGCAGCAATGTGAACAATAGAAACGTAAAGCAAGTGGGAACAGCAAATGTTTTGATTCAATAGAAACATATCGAACTGAGTGCATTCCCTTTTATTTTCTCCAGAATCTCCAGAAGGAATCCTGGAGGGTAGATATCCAATTCGAAACTTAGTAATCTAATATAGAGTAGTTAGCATAACCAAAAAGAGCAAAGACCTAGCTGAATTAGCCAACATAGATAGACAAAGCTGGCAGCACCAGTTGATTCATTTTGCGAAGCCTTTCAAATGTATTTTGAGTATTGCTGAGTAATACAATAATTAGCGGCATTATGATGTCGATTGACCATTTGTAAACAAAAAATATGATCTGTTTAGAAATATGTCTAGGTTGGCAAAAAACCTCCTTTGCTGAGAGAAACTAGTAGTCAGTAATGTCCTATCTCAGGTGCAACTGGAGAGAGAAACTGATATGACAAACAAAAGCATTAAAATATGACACCAGTATATCGAATAAAAGTAACGTACCCAACTAAGTAAATCCGCAGATAGACAGCTGAATCAAGCCCTGCATGGCTAATCAACTCATCCTCAGGCATTTTGAGAGCAGCGGGCATCCAACTTAAGAACTTCAAGTACGACCGCATGTCCAAATTGACAAATTTCCGAACAAATGTACCCCCACGACTTGGGCTCTCTCTTGCACCTTTGAGGTACCATTTTGGGAAGTAAACCCTATCATTGATTGGCTGCAGTCGTAGGAAAGCAAATCCTAACAGGAACATTATGGCGCCCAGTATGTTGATGGCCGCAGAGAGGCCTATATCTTTAATATTAGCCATAGTTGTCCTTTAAATAGCTTGGGAAATTCCTATAGTATTTATCTGCAAGATGTAAGGAAGAACACAATCATTTACCACTAGATAGTATGATGTCACGAGAAAACACTTGTAAACAAAACCAAATATAAGAAGTGATGAATGATGAGGTTATAGAGAACACGGCCTATCAAAGGACAAACACTTCACATGGGGCAACTTAGTGTAAGTTGCCAAAGAGTAACACAAAATCACTCTCAAACGCACAAAACAACACAAATCTGGTTTCTCTAGTTTGTAGTTAAGCATTGGAGATTGGTGAACCCTTGGTAAATAACTACAATAAATGGAACTGTTCTCAAATGGTTTTGAGCTCTCTGAGCACCAAGAATGTTGGCATAAACCACAAACAAACAAAAAAATATATATACCATTATACTACTATGCAACTTATAAATGTATGTATTATTAGGCATTCCTAGATATATGAAGTGCTGGGCCAATTTTGACTTATCATCACAAAAACAAGTCAACCAGTAAACAGAAGTAAAAGATAGGCATAACTAAGCCTTAAAAACATTTTGATTCTACCCGCAAAAAAAAAACATTTTGATTCATGGTTGAACACCTGTGATTCTAAGTTTCACATGATAAAGCAAGTTTTAACTATGGGATACGGACAGCACTTCTACCTGAACCTGAGAGCCAGGAAATGAAGCCAAGATTGTGATCTGCAGCTAGTGTAAGCCAACCCTGACTCTTGTTCCTTTACTATAGTATATGGATAAGTAACAACATTCTTGCTGTGACGTGTCAACATCAAACCCAAAAGATACTAGCTGAGCAGCAACAGCACTGGATCACTACTTATCACAGGTGGGGGGTCTAATGTCTAAAATACTACTAACACTAAACCTCCCGGGTTTTAAGAGCGGAATTTAAGGTGCAAGCCCGTGACAGCTCAATAGCACATAAAACTTTGCATAAATTCTGTCCTAGGAAACGTCCGTGTGAAGCGTTAAGCCATCCTGGAAATGTTGAAGCGGCGCCACCCCAAGAAAGCTTATACCCGGCAAATCTTTAAAGGTGGTATTAGGTAGGCCAAGTTGTCGACTTTAATTAAGTTGTCAGCTCAAGTGGAAAAGGCGCAATGAGAATAAAATTGTGATAGAAGCCAAAATTCATTTGTCCTGCTACTTTTCTCAAAAATTGAAAACTGATACATGTTGTCCTATGCACAAGTTTTCTCAAAATTGATACATGGACACAGTTAAAAAACTAGGGTGCGAATTTCCGCGAGAAGTACATGGTACAGTACTGTGTGCTGTAGCAAATTCTCTAGTGGTCAAATTGGAGTCTAATGGCTATGAAGAAGCCTAACTGGAGCCTAATGAAATCCGGCGAGTTGCAAAATCGCGACAGTGGCTATGGCTCATGAAGAAGAAGAAACGGCAATTACCCATTCGATTTCCCCAACAAAATTTTGGTGAAACAATGAGTACCCTTTGTATGGCTCCCTCCGTTGTAGCCGCCGGAACGGCAAGCAACTCGAGTGCAATTGCAATCGATCGAAGGGGGGCAAATTTTGGTGCCCAAACGGCAGCGAAAAATCGGCAAAGAAACCAAAATGTTGGGAAACAGACATGTAGCAGCAGAGCAGGAATAAAGAAAACTGAAGCGGTTGGGCGTTGCGCGAGGCAGATCTGCTCCCCAAAAACCCGAAGCGAAAGATAGCGGAGCAGGCCACGAGACAGGGGGGCAGGAGGGAACGGCGAGGGAGGAAGAAGCAACAGAGGGGCATGTACCTTGGCGACGAGCAAGAAGAGATGCAGTTGCAGGAGGAAGCGCAAGCGGCTTCCCCTCCGCTTCAACCGCCGGCGCGGCGTCCGGTCATGCGCCCCGAATGCCGGCGATTGGCCGCTCGCTTCTCTAGTTCCCTTCCCTCTCCCTCCCCCACTCCTCCAATGGGCGAACAGTGACAGACCCCGAACCCTGCGCCGCCTGCTACACTGGCACTGCGAGAGCGAGAGCGAGAGCGAGAGCAGACGGGGGTCACCCAGACAGGATTTTATCTCTTTCTCTACCTTGCGGTCCCTTTCGCTGCTCGTGCTCGCTGGGGTCGGCGCTCGACGGGCTTGGGGCGTTTCGACGGTAAGGGAGACGTTACCCGCCAACGCAGCGTCTGCTGTGCTGTCAGTGGGAGCAGAAGAGAGATAAAGAATGGATGTCCACACTCGTCATCCTTTTATCCACTCCTTCAAAACGGAATATTTTTACTTTAAGATTTCTCCCTTTATATTCACTTCTTCCGTATTCGTCATCCTTTATTTCTCTCTGTCATCTAAACCACCCACACGCGGGGCCCACCAGTCATCCCCTTTCCCACCGCCCCCCTCTCAACCACACCAATCCCCCCTTCTCTCTCCCGAAGTACCCCGCCACCTCGTCCCTGTTGTCGGAGGCTCGGAGATCCGGACGGGCCCTCGCCCCTCCACCAGCTGGCCAGCGAATCGACGACCCCGGTGGCAGGCGGCGGCGCCCTCCCTTCTCACGCGGGCGTTAATCCCCTACTTCCGTGAGCGGGGGCGGGCGGTGGAGTCCGGCCGAGCACCGCGTGGCGGGGGCGGCGGCGCGCCTCGAGGCCATGGGGCCTTCCCCTACTCCGGGCAAGGCCGGCGGAGCAGCGCGGTGAAGGTCGAGAAGGGTGGCCCGAAGCTCCTGCTCGAGCTCCAAATCTCGGTGGTGGCTCCGCATCGAGGTCTCTGCCGTCAGCAGGGGGAGCCGCGCCCTCGAGCTCACACCGACCGCCGCCACTCCTCGAACGCATCCCTTGCTCCTCGTCCTCCCGCCGTCGCCTCCTGACCTGCGGCTTCGACGGAAGAGCAAGAAGGAAGACAGGGCGCACGAAGTCGTTGGGAGGGGGGCTGGTGGGCCCGTCGTCTCCTGGAGGAGGCCCTCCATCGCGCCATATCTGGAGGAGACGGGGGGCCGACGCCATTTTGCAGTCGGGTGGCGTCACCGCTGCAGGCTAAAAAACGCCATCCGCCTCCTCTAGGGACCGGATAAAGGCACCGGTGTGGATGGTCTTACGACTTGCGACTTACGACTTCCTTCCTTTGATTGCGGAGAGAACCTCGTGAGTTAAAAAGGAAACTGGCTTATGAATCTTTTTTTAACTGTTCACTATTTATTCATCCGTTAAACTTACAGATACTATTTAAAAATATTAAATGTGAAATATTGATAAAATTTATTACATAACCTTTGGTGAAATTGTTGCATCACATTTTATTTACTAACACTATTTAAAATTATTAAACGTGAATTACCGACAAAATTCATTACATAACCTCATGTGAAATTACAAGCGGGAATCTATTACCTTATTACATCATTACATCATGATTAGACAATGTCGTGCTACTTAAAACAATTTCTAATGACGAACTAATTAAATTTAATAGATTCGTCTCGTGATTGATTTCTCATTCATTCATATAATTATTTCATAATTATTTCATATAGTTATGAAATAATCATATCATATTTGACTTCAACAATTTTTTATTTACAATTGCTACGGTAATCGTACATTTCGAGAGAACTCAACCAGACCCTTTGTTGTAGCCATCGTCCTACTATGAACGACTACAAGTAACGGGCAGCGGAGTTGCCTGCACTTAGGGTGTATTTGGTTCCCTTCTCTAGAATCTGGGCACATCGCATCGATCGAGCGCCACAGGCCTCGGCCGGCTGTCGGGCGTACAGGAGGGCCTTGTTTGCTTGGCTGCACAGGCCGAGCCTGCATGCACCGAGCAGTAGTTTGGTTGACTGGTTGTATGAACAGATGCAGGCAAATCATGCAATGTGCCATGTTTGGTTGCCTGAACACTACCACATTCCAGTCACCACTTTCATTGGATGGTGAGATTACCACCTCTAGTTTCATGAGCACAACAATTACATAGCACAACATATCACCAAATTTACAATATTACATGAGCTTCCAAAGTAAAAATACAATTAGAATTTGAATTACAACCAAATTATTTCAGCTTTCACAATGCAAGACTGATGTTGTCAATGGTAGAATGCTTTTCAAGCAGTTTGAACAACCTGAAATTATGTAGGAAAGGCAATAATGTAGACAACAAAGTGTAGTAGAGAGTAACAATTGCTATAAATCTACAACAAAATATTCATGTGCTACATTATGAACATGAGTATGTGCTAAGTTTAAAAAAACATCATTAGCATAGGCATGTGCTCAGTAAAAATGAAATCATGAGTGGCACATAGGCATTTGCTTGGAAAGAATAACAAGCATCATTGCAAATATAGGAAAATATAAGGTATTATGATCAAAATAAAAATATGAAGGACCGATACGACGAACCAGAGAGGGGGAAGTGAATGTGAGCCGATAAAAATTCTTCTTGAAGGAGATGGAGGCTCCAACAAGATGAACACGGCTTCCAACACACGTCTCCGACTTACTACCCAAGTTGGCCAAGCCCACGCAGCCACTGCAGTGCTACTGGACCTAGGAACCAAACCCCAACCTCACAGACCCGAGAACGCAGCAGAACACAAAACCCGAGTCTCACTGACCTACACCGATCAGGCCGGTGAGCACCACCGGTCTGACCGGTCCCTGCTGGTGAAAACTGGCGACTTCCACAGAACTGCTCTTACACCGGTCAGGCCGGTGTACCACACCGGTCAGACCGGTCCAAGCCAGAAAGCCCCAAAACACCAAACAGGCCTACCGAGCTCCAAAACGACCCAAACTCGAAACAGAAGCAACACGGGACAACAGTGAACTCACCCAAACGTTCACCAGAGCAAAAACCCAATAGGGGTCTGCACCAGTCAGACCGGTGAGAGGCACCGGTCAGACCGGTGTGGCCTGGGCTTCTCGGGATGAACAGCACCTGCGGGTCAACACCCCCAAATCTAAACCCCGATCTCCCGAATCGCTCCACAGACTTGCGCAAGATTTTGGGGATAGTAGGAACACCTCATGGGGAGTCCATAGCCAAGTTATTGTCCACCAAAACTCGCCAAATCAAGAGGAATCGAAGAAATCCTGCCAAGAACTCCTCTAACTATAGAGCACCGAAAACCCCAAAATCAAGCCCCTTAACACGGATTTGGGAGGGGAATCAAAAGGAATAGAACCATGAAGGGTTCACACATACATACCCCACCAAAACCCCAAGAGCAAGGTCCCGAAAACGCACCAAGAAATCCACCAAGAGAGGGCTCCAAAAATCACCACCAAGAACAACCGGGAACAACAACACCAAGCCTTGATGAACCACGTCGAATCATCTATACATACCAAAGAGGTTCATACAAGGTCTAGCTTGTCGCACGATCATCCAACCCTCTCACAAGATCTCACCATGCAGCTCTCAAGCTAGTCCTATGGAAATCCTAAGAAAATAGGAAGGGAAAAATAACAAAGCAAATGAACTAGGGTTCCAAGAGATGGCTGCCATCCTCTCACCTTTTTGGTTATATAGGAGGCAACCGAAAGTCTAAAATACCCTTACTAGCTAATTAGGGATACATGCCCCTCGAGGGTGAAACCGGAAATCTTTTTCATCGCTCCATCGGACGGATTCCCGGCGACCGCAACTTTCTTAGCCTCGACGCAAGCCTCGCGATCCCGATTCGAAGTCTCTGGACTGTGTCGTCGCACACCGGTCAGACCGGTGCTCCTCACCAGTCAGACCGGTACCCACCAGTCAGAGCGGTCCGATGCTGCTGCACCTCCGTCTTCGGTTCTTCGGTCTTGGCTTTGTGGATCAACCAAGGAACCCAGTGATTTTCTGGTGAACCACCGGAAACCCCGCGAATTCGGTGTAGCCTTCGCCAATCGCCACTCATGACTCGGCTCCCACGTTGTCCCGGCTCGACCTTGGTTTTGAGGCTCAACCAAGAAACCGTCGATGACTTCATCTTGATGTTCATGCCACCATGCGGCCCGCACTTGACTCCGCCGGCCACTGGGTCCCTCGAACGAAGCCTACTTGTCTTCTCGACACATGGAGGCCTCACGGGCGATGACCTTTCGCGCTTGTTCTTCACATGCACCAACACCAATCAAGCCGCAACCTGCACCTGCAATACTTAGCTAAGAATCAGTCCACAGAACGTTGTCAATCACTCATCACACCAGGAAGCGACCATCCACCGGTCCTCGAACCACACATGGTCCTCAAAACATCATGGCATATGCCTTGAGCCTCAGATTTAGTGTAGTATCATGTAAAAACCAACATCATGGCATATGCTAGAGCCTCAGAATAAGTGTAGTATCAAGTAAAAACCAACATCATTGCACATGCCTTATACCTCAGTTAATTTTAAGGATCATTGCATAGATCAATAGCCTCAGTTTTAATAGTCAAAAAAATTCAGCAAAGCAACAAGTAGACTGTGAACTAGATTGCACAAGTACCACTTGTTTCTTGATGACCATCCTGTATAGATCATCCTGTTCAGAGCATCCTTTGAACATCCTGAAACTTAGCAGGAAACTTTGCAAGCACATTCTGAGTAGGATAATTTTTCCTACCCCTAAATGTTGTTGAGATCTTTACTGGCACCCTAGCATGAACATGTGTGTCATCTATTGCACCAATGTAGTCCTACATGTCATCAACACTTATGGTTTCAGTTTTGTTTGCAATATAGCATAAAAATGGTGAACTTGTTCATATAATTACCTTGAAATATGCTCTCTCCGTCCCATAAAGAATGCAATCCTAACATTTGAAAAAGATCTCACAAAGAGTGCAATCCTAGAAAATAGATCTAATTACCTGCCTAATTAAGCAATCAGATCTGATCTGCATGCCAAAACTTACTGCATGTGGCTAAGAAATAGGGATACTAGAGTCTTTTCGCTTCACCACTAATCTATCTTAGAAAAACTAGAATTGCACTTATTATGAGACGGAGGGAGTAGGTTCTATCTTGGGCTATTGCTGATTTTAAGTGGTGTTTGAGTTGATGGCAGCCTAATCATCTCCCCCCTAAGCTCTCCAACATCATACAAGACCTGTCTAAAGTACCTACTAACTATTTCCATTGACCTCCTAAAGTTTTGATGAATCACCCTAAATCTCTAATTATGCCCCACCACATGGAGGAACATTGCAACTTGTTCCTCCACAGTGCTGTTATAGTGTCCCTCAACAAGTGTCTCTCCCTAAATGGGTTACACAAATTGAAAAAAGGAGTTCTACGCATACATAACATGTTAATGCACTCAGTATCATTGCAGTTATAGATTAAGTTTAGGTTGGCTTGCCTCTCCAAGTCCATGGCACTCATTGGGGCATAGGTCATCCTAGGCTGTGAACTACGTGCCATCCTCAACCTAGCTATTAAATATGCATAAACAGTAGAAACAAAAGTAGCAGCCTGGATCACAAGCAACCTCCTCTGCTCAGCAAGATTCATCTAAAACAATGCAAGTACAAAGGACATGCTTCCGTGGTGGAACATAACAAACAAAGTTATCCGAGAGATAACTACACGCACTCAAACATATCAACAACTATCACAGACCAAGACTTGTGCCACATTTAGAGAACATATAATTGCAGGTACCACATAAATCATCGACTAAGAACATGAGCTCATATTAATTGTGTAGTATCAAGTATCACTGGCCAACTACTTGTGCTCAGTTGAATATAACAGAAGACATGAACCAAGCAATCATGAATTTCTATAAACATGTAGTCAAAACACAGAAACATGTACAACATCATCGGCCATGCAAAAAGGGTCGGGTTACACAAATGTTACCGCACCATCCAAGTAGATCCTCAAGCAACCGGAGAGACCAAACCAACCGAAATAAAGATCTGAGTAATGCACACCTGTTAGTACCAAACCCTAGCATCAAAAAATGAAATTTAGCCGCATCGACGACATGCATGCACAGATCAAAAGTAGAAAGGGAGAGGGCTTGCCTTTACCAACGCGGTCAACCAGCACGGATCCAGGTCCGAGAATGATGAATAAAATAAGCAAAACACCCAAACAGGATCACCTTATGGAGTAGGGAGGAAGAACCCAGATCTGAGCAGGTGACCTGCGCGAGTGAGAAAGAGTGAGAGGGAGGAACAACCTGTGTCAGCAACCGAAATACGCCAGATTACAATCGAGACAGAGGCATGTGATGCTCACCACTTACTAGCGACGACGAACTAGTGGAAAAGAAGAGGGCGAGCGCGAGGTGCAAGAATGGCAGAGGTGGAGAAGAAGAGGGTCGAGGTGAGCTTATAACAAGGAGGAATAGCGCGAAATGGGGGGCGGTAACCTTAGCTTTCCCGCGCACCTCCTCTTCTCCCGCCTGCACGCGCGGAGCCAAAAATTTCGGGCGCTATCGCCCTGCAGCGCGCGAGCCTGACTCTGGAGAAACGGAGGATTTGGGCATAGCTGGGGATGCAGACAGCGGGGGGGATTGCATCACGAGAGCTAGGCTCTAGGGTTGATGCAGGCAACCGGACGCGGGGTTGCTGCACCCCGTGGGCCTTGTTCGGCCCATATACATGAACCAAACGCACGCTTAGCTGAGTACTGGGGAAAAGGCATGGGACAGCTAGAGCCATCACCCATCACCCATAAGACCAGACGTGAAATTGAAGCGTCCATGAGTGTGGGGCCCACGGGAGAAGAAGGGAGGTACTTCTACAAATACGAGGCAGAGGGCGGAGGCGGAGGGCGGAGGCGGGCGGGCAGAAGCGACGGCATGCCGACGGATGCGTAGTTGTGCGCTGGCAGATCCACTACTAGTTGATCTTGATCCCTTCTCTAACCACTCCAATTTGGAGTGCTTATTTTTGTGACAGAACCACCCAAAATAATTCAGTATTATCGCCTAAGCCTGTCCACGTGGCCATTAAGCAATAATAAAGAATTATTAAGTCGCTTCCGCCGGGTAAAGCCCGGTAAATCACTTACAACAGGATCGAGATATGCGCTAAGCCCCCACGAAGGCGGGACCAGAGTACAAAATTACATTGCATTACATTACATAAAAGTCCACAAGTTCATAAGTACTTAATATTACAAACCAGGTTTTTCATACATAAAAGTAAAGGTGATCAGAGTTTAAACAGCGAAAATAAAACTAGTGGAAGATACACATGGGAGGCCATCCATAGAGTATCACTCATCAACATCGTTCTCCCACTCAAGCTCCCAACCATCTGGAATAGAGCTAGGCCAGATGGGGTTACCTGAAAACCACAAATTAAGCAAGGCTGAGTACTAATACTCAGCAAGACTGACCCGACAAAAAGAAAATACAGCTAGACATGCAAGGCTTTTTGGCTGTTGGGTTTGTTTTGCCAAAAGCGACTACGAGTTGATCCTTATTTTCAGATTTTAGCTCCAATTCTAGTATGTTAATCATTCTAGGTGAGCACCTGCACTAAACAAGCATGTTGTGCAAACAATATTAAACAGATAACAATATTAATCCAAAAAGTTCCATAAATACATGGGGTAGCCAGTGGTCAAGCCGACTCAGATAATGGCGAGTGACCGACGATGGATCGATTTATATCCTTGCAAGGTAAACCCAAGATACACAGAAGAAGGTAGACCAAGTGCAGTGTCTACCCCAACCAGGCGGTTCCCAACATCCCACAGTTTGGGATCAGATGCTACAAACTCTGGTACACGGTTATCCGGAGGGTCTAACCCGACCAGTCCGGACTCACACACTATACCACGGGTAGCTAGCCCGGAGACGCATCCCAAGCACGTAGCTAGAAAGATCCTGCCCCGGTTCAGAAGGTACTAGGCTTACCGGTCCCATTCCCGACAAGCACTTGGTACGTTCAATAGCTTAAACCAGCACAATGCTACTCGGTCGAGACCGAACCCATTGCTCTTACCACATGAGCGAGTCATTTTAACCAACTTATGATTCCAACAAGAATATCTTATATCTCGCGAGCAATGAGTCATTACTCGACTTGTACCGTGCCCTTAAAGCATGGCACTAGCGTCCTAACATACTAGTAAAAGAGCATAGGAGTCCTAAGGATCATGCATCTAGGTTTCAAAGCAACTCCTGAAACTTAAATGCACAAGTAAACAATAAATACTGAAAAGTAAAAGGTATGAAATTTTAAAGAAAAAGGGTTAGATGAACTGGTGCTTGCCTTCCTCTGACTCAACACTAACACTAGCCTTGGGCTCTTCTGGACTTTGGTCCAGGTCTTGCTGCACACCAATTTGGTTCAGTTCACCATCAACAGTCCCGTCTCCCTCCTGGGTGAGTGTGTACGTACCGTCTGGTAGATCTACACGTATACATGCATATGCATTAATTAAAGTTAATCTTGATGGTGACTGTGTACATATAGGCAATTTAAGTTACTTAACTTCACCAAACAGCAAGGGGTGTGATTACAATTAAAAAAACAGAACCAAAACATGATTTCAAAATTCTAACACTTTAATCTCCATTTATTTATTTAATTACTTAAAACAAGCCTTTCAACCATAAATCCAAATTAAAACAAAAACACTTCAAATGAGCCTAAGCTTTTGCACACAGCAACATATGTCTGATTTAAGCTCTCAAACCAAAATATAGCTTAAGATCATTTATAAATTAATTTATATGAAAAAGACAAATTTCAGCCTAGTAAATCACCATTAATTCATATAAAAGGATTTAATAAACTTTTTGATCTCAACTTTCTCCTACAAGTCATGTATGCCACATATAAGCTTCTGACCAACACATAAGTGCAGATTAAAAAATATTTTTCAGATTTTGAATTTAAACTCCTACACAAGATTAAATCCAAATCACCTATTAAACAATTTCCTAAAATCAAACCCACTCTACTAGAGGTACTACTCGTCAAGGCAAAACCCTAGGGTGCACATGTGGTTACAGAAAAGATCATTAAAGGGGCTATAAAAAGCATCACACTTAATCTAGCATAAAGCTTACATAAATCATAACTGAAAATATACATATCAAAATCATGAAAACGTTTGCCACAGATCTAGACATGCCATAAAGAGCAACATATCCAAAATTCAAGTTCATAGCATGTGTATTTTTCAAACTACACTAAAAACACCTCAAACTCAGTTTGAATTTTCATATTAAACCTGTACAGAAAAACCATATACATGTTTTCTAGAAAATATAGGTTTCTTTACCAGGAACCCAACAAAATTGGATTTGTATTTTATGATTTTTCTACGATTTTTAATGATGTTTCAAAGGTTCAGCCAGAACACCCTAGATCTGAAAACTGGGTTCTTACAAACAGGTCCCTGGGCTTTGCGTTCTAGCCCCTGAAAAGATCTCAAACTTTGCAATGTAACCCCTGGTCGTGGCCAGCGACGGGGATCGCCGGAATCCGGCTAGGGGAAGGCCGTTCTTAGCCGGGAAAGGGTGGGGGAGTGATCCTTGCTCACCTAGGGTTCCATTCCGATGGTTGGAAGGGTCGGAGGAAGTGCCGGCGGCGGTGCTCGGCGGCGCCCTGCATCCATGGCCGCCCCTACCTCGATTCCGGCGAGGTGACCTTCTGCAGAGTTGGTCTGGTGGCCGGGGAAGATGTAGGGGAGTCGAGGGGAGGCAAAGGTGTGCTCAGGGGTGGGGGAGCTTGGCAGCGGCATAGCTATGGCCGAGTGGACAGAGGAAAACAACGAACATCCAACTGCGAGCAGATGACGAGCTCGACGAGGAAAACGAAGTTGGCTTCCTCGTGCACTCATTTCTATCGTGCGTAGGGCCCGTCGTGGCGCGCGCTTGCGGGAAGCCGCGGGCGGCGTCCGCCGCCCCGCGCGCGTGGCGATCGCATGCGTGCGTGCGCGCCTAGACGCGGCCCACGGCTCATGGCACGGGCGGAGGCTCCACGACGTGGCGTGATCCACAGCGGGGAGAACCAAGGCGTTCGTACACCGAGCGGAGGCGCATACAACACGTGGACGGCGGACCAGGTGCACGCACGCGCGCAGCAACACGCAGGGCGCAGCTGGCCGGTGGTCTGTGCCCTTTTTAGTTTCGTTTGCGCACATTTGAAATTGTGAAACTCACAAATTTTGAATACAACTCGAAAATCTCCAAAAATAAAAGTTGTAGAGGAACTATAAGACTATAACTTTCCTAAAGGGCGACATATGTTTTGATCAATGGTTTGTCTGGGAACGTCGGCCGAAGTTGGCAGAATTCTCGGCCCCAAGTTACTCTTCACAGCACATTCAACACGATTTTTGGCCAATTTGCACTCAAAATTGGAATGTCCGCCAATTACAAAAAATGTGTTCCCGGAAATAACGAACAACTTTCGTATTGGCCGATTTTGAACTTCTATAGTGAAATTTGGAGAACGCAAAAGAAAACCAAATCAGCCTTTTTGAGATCTAGGGTTTTGACCACAATTTGGGATTTTGACCAAGGTCTTTTGTGCAAATGTAGGCCCAATCATGTCAAACATGTTTAGGAGACGATTAAACTTGATTAACACAACTAATTAAGGTATTTATCTTTAATAAACACCTGGGGTGTTACAGTCTACCCCCCTTAAAAGAAATCTCGTCCCGAGATTTGACAACAAGATTAGAGGGAAGTCTCCAGGGGATAAAGCAGGCTTGATGAGGATATCAATGTTGCTCGTGCTGGAGCGGCGATGAATGTACACATGAAAAGATAAAACCATCCAGAACTGGAACACAAAGCAGACGTACAGTCCTACTAGAGTCCAGTAGATGGAATCAAACATCTCCAGAAAATGAGTCAGGTTTGGCGACATCAGGTTGGATTCTTCTTGTGGTCTTCTTCTAAACTTCTTCTTTGGGACACCGAGGAGACGAGGGAAAGCTTGCTCGGCGAGGAATGGCATACGTGGCTTGCAGGCTAAGAGCAGCCGAAGGGAGGGGAGAGTGATGGAAAGGTCAAACTCAAATGGAGAAAAGGCTTTGTGGTGGACGGTCGGCGAGGGGGAAAACTTCCTTTTTATGGGTCGTCACCATGGCGCAGTGGCGATGGTGCTCAAGGCCACTTGGAGGAGGGGTCGGTTGATCGATGCGGTGGTATTGGCGCGTGGCACAGTAGTGGCTAGCATCGAGATGCCTCGGCGACGTGACTGCAGCCATGGTGGCATGTGCAGAAGCGGCGATCAGCTGCTGCAGTAAGAAGGTGGCAGAGCTGTGCTGTGCAATGCAGACAGGGCACTAAAGATGATGGGGTCAAACGACTCGACAGAAAGGATCGTGACTTTGAGGTAAACGATAAGAGATTGGGTATCCGCCACCTAGGAATGAGATTTATCGAGGAGAAATTAACGAAGGATTTTTATCTATCTATTGCTTGCTTAAACCTTGATTCCTTGAATTTGGAAGAAATGTGTATAAGGATCATGGATCGCTGATCGATAGAAAACTCTTCATGTCTTGACTTATAGAGAACCTTGAATGCTTATGAAAAACTTTGCTTATCCTTTTTTGATTTAACTCGGCTGACTGGATTAGGTATTAAGCAAACTCTGAGATTTTGGAAAGAAAGTGACCAATCGGAAGGTTCCATAGAGATGTTTCTGAAGACGAAGTCTGTTAAACAATCATGCTGTAAAGCTCATTTACTAAGATTTGTGAACTTTACTTTTAGAAGAGCTACAAGGATTTCAACTCTGGGATTGTCTTTGGCTGTATAAATTGTCAAGTGGCAAGAACAAGACTTTGGAGAATGTTGTGCTGGGAGCTAGGAATTTTACTCTTGCTCAAGGTTATTCCTTACTGAAGTATTTTAATTACTTTATGCACCACACCAGGATGTAATGATTTTGAGCTGAAACTCATGCACTTGATGAGTCACGGGATGACAATGCTTATGCATATGGGACATGACTCGTGCAACAATGGGATGGTCCACATGTGGATGCTCATGATGAAGTGCATATAGTATGATGTACATGTATATGAGCATATGATGTTTATGCATATGAATTTATGGTGCATATGCATAGTGAGAGATGCACATGATGTGTGCTTGATGTAGTTCACGCACGATGATGCATATGCTGATGAACGAGTGATGCATATGCTTATGGGATATGGTGCTCATGATGCAATGTCAACATGACTTGCTTCACCCATGAGGTTAGTCAAGGTAGAGAGGATAAACATAGAGTTGAGAAGTAATAGGTGCGGTGAGTCGCATTCTCAAAAACCAAGATACCTAGCACGCTCCTAGTGGTAATCACATGGCTGCAGCACACATGATACCCTAGGTTTCGTCACGACACCTTCATTTATGGAACAACAACATCACCAGCAAAAAGGGCGATAGAGTAGAAAGATGGGAAACTGTCAGGACATATGCATGTTAGATCATCCAATGTCCCAAATGCACATGTTGTGCAACGCATTTTCCATGCTCATGATTTATGTCATTAAGGTTGTATGCATGCGGTGATGATGCTCATGTGCTTACCAACAGATTTTTGATGCCTTGTAACCACATTCTCTTTTATTTTTTTGTTTGCAAGCATAAGGAGGGCTGAGAAATGATAGTGATCAATGTAGGGATATTGATGCAAGGAAAGTGGAGTGATCATCTTTACATAGGCATAGGAAGTTGGTGGGTTGCCTTTAAATTGAAGAAAAGGTGTATAAGCATTCAGGAGAGTACAACGGGGTTCCACTTGACTCAGCAAGGATATGGGTATGCTTCTATTGGAAACCATCCTAAGAGAAGATGGAGATAAATGTATCTTGCAATGACTGTGTTCATCTGTGGATAGAAACTTCAAAAACATACGTAGCATTCTTCCACCACATAAATATCATCCTCTTTAGGCAGGGGATGTAAAATCTTGTGCCTTCCAATATTGGTTTTCAACTTAGAGATAATGTGGAGGCCATCATACCCGAAAATTCAGATATCGCTTTGCTGTCAGGGTTGTTGGACAACAGGCCCAGGGTCACTAAAAATTCCATATCTCTCAGCTCAAGCGTCGAAAAATTCTGAATTTTGGTCAGCATGTGTAGAATTTCATAAGCTTCAACTTTGGTATTCAACCCCAGGACAGCTTCAACTTTTACAGAGGTCGAAAAATTCATTTACTAAAGCTCAGTCTAGCAGTTTTGACAGCAAACAGGAGCTTACTAAAAATTTTGATATTTCTCAATATACACGTGCATACATGCTGAAATTTTGTGAGCATTTCCGTCACAAAATTATGAACTAATATGATATTAAAGGTTTTCTCTATATCCCAAAGGAAGATGACCTGAAAATTGGAATGTCAGAGATTACTAGTGCTGAAATTCAGCAGGACAGAGACCTAAAGTTTTGGGCATAACTCTCAAACTAAAAATCTAGTGACCTTGAGATTTCTACAAGAGGTAGATAGATACCTAAAGAGTAGTTTTGGTATTCAAAGGTTGAATAATATCATATTGGAGAAAGGTGCAAAAGATTCATTTTCAGAGTGCTGTTGCCCAGAAATTTTAGCAAGACAGCGCTTCACTGAAAAGATCATATCTCTAAGATTAAGAACCCAATGACCATGAGATTTTGACAGCACAAAGTATGCTATATAAGATACATTTTTGGTATAGATTCTCTGGTCAAATTCGTTTTGGGACTATATGTAAAAATTCGAGTTTTCTACCTAACTCAGGATTTTGACAACATTTCAGCATGACTTAGCCTAGCAATTTTGATCCTAACTTCAGTTTTAAACATCCTAAAATCATGAAACATTCATAGAAGAATCTTAGCTGATGAGTAATTTTCCTAAAGATCACTTAGTCAAAAAAACTTTCTAGATCATCCTTAGAAAAATTAGGACATCAACTAGACATACATTTGATCACATCACATAATTTACCAAACTAACATGAATGGTCCTTAAGAATTATAAATTGACTTATAGATCACATATAAGGTGCATTAGGATTATTTTCAGTTTTGGTAGATTTTAACATGATGCAAGAGCGTCCTATACGTCCTTACCAAACATTTAATCTTAAAATCGAAGTTAGTGTCGGTGGCAAGGCATATATATACGTCTCTCCTTATAATAACTAGTCGGAAGCTATTCGTTTCTTAAATTACCGTTCCTAACAATCGTGGTTAGTGTACCTGCAGAAAATCACAGATATTCAAGACCTTTTGTGCCAGCACTCACAAAAGTGTCCATATTCATTACCGTTCACTTATAGAAACGGTATCCATGCGTAAAGCCGTTGCATGGACAGCGTCCTATTTAAGACTCTGACGCGATGTGAGTGCCCATTTGAATAGGCCTCACTCATCCCTCACGGACTTTCCCGTGGTACCATCACGTATGACAACACGTGACGAGACTCAGACGCGACGTGGCACCCATTGAAATAGGTCCCACTAGTCCCTCACAGGACTTTCCTGTGGTACCACCACGTATGAAAAACGTGATGAACTAGTCTGGTTGTGCATGAAAGTAAGTTTTGACAGGAATAAAAATGTGTTGGAAATCAGACTAAATACACCATAGAATACTAGCCACCTGAAAGAACCCAAAAATTCCCTCTAGGGCCTCTCGAATTATATTAGACCTTAACGTCCTACTCTTTTAGCAAGATTATTAATCTTGGCAAATTTTATTCCAAAAACAAGTTTGTTAAGGTATTTTAATTACTCTGGTGCATATCATCGCTCTGGTACCAGCTGTGACAGAACCGCCAAAAATAATTCTGTATTATCGCCTAAGCTTGTCCATGTGGCCATTAAGCAATAATAAAGAATTATTAAGTCGCTTCCGCCGGGTAAAGCCCGGTGAATCACTTACAACAGGATCGAGATATGCACTAAGCCCCCAGAAGGCGGGACCAGAGTACAACATTACATTACATTACATTACATTACATAAAAGTCCACAAGTTCATAAGTACTTAACATTACAAACCAGGTTTTTCATACATAAAAGTAAAGGTGATCAGAGTTTAAATAGCGGAAATAAAACTAGCGGAAGATACACATGGGAGGCCATCCATAGAATATCACTCATCAACATCGTTCTTCCACTCAAGCTCCCAACCATCTGGAATAGAGCTAGGCCAGATGGGGTTACCTGAAAACCACAAATTAAGCAAGGCTGAGTACTAATACTCAGCAAGACTGACCGACAAAAAAAATACAACTAGACATGCAAGGATTTTTGGCTGTTGGGTTTGTTTTGCCAAAAGCGACTACGAGTTGATCCTTATTTTCAGATTTTAGCTCCAATTCTAGTATGTTAATCATTCTAGGTGAGCACCTGCACTAAACAAGCATGTTGTGCAAACAATATTAAACAGATAACAATATTAATCCAAAAAGTTCCATAAATACATGGGGTAGCCAGTGGTCAAGCCGACTCAGATAATGGCGAGTGACCGACGATCGATCGATTTATATCCTTGCAAGGTAAACCCAAGATACACAGAAGAAGGTAGACCAAGTGCAGTGTCTACCCCAACCAGGCGGTTCCCAACATCCCACAGTTTGGGATCAGACGCTACAAACTCTGGTACACGGTTATCCGGAGGGTCTAACCCGACCAGTCCGGACTCACACACTATACCACAGGTAGCTAGCTCGGAGATGCATCCCAAGCGGGTAGCTAGAAAGATCCCGCCCCGGTTCAGAAGGTACTAGGCTTACCGGTCTCATTCCCGACAAGCACTTGGTACATTTAATAGCTTAAACCAGCACAATGCTACTCGGTCGAGACCGAACCCATTGCTCTTACCACATGAGCGAGTCATTTTAACCAACTTATGATTCCAACAAGAATATCTTATATCTCGCGAGCAATGAGTCATTACTCGACTTGTATCGTGCCCTTAAAGCATGGCACTAGCGTCCTAACATACTAGTAAAAGAGCATAGGAGTCCTAAGGATCATGCATCTAGGTTTCAAAGCTACTCCTGAAACTTAAATGCACAAGTAAACAATAAATACTAAAAAGTAAAAGGTATGAAATTTTAAAGAAAAAGGGTTAGATGAATCGGTGCTTGCCTTCTTCTGACTCAACACTAACACTAGCCTTGGGCTCTTCTGGACTTTGGTCCAGGTGTTGCTGCACACCAATTTGGTTCAGTTCACCATCAACGGTCCTGTCTCCCTCCTGGGTGAGTGTGTACGTACCATCTGGTAGATCTACACGTATACATGCATATGCATTAATTAAAGTTAATCTTGATGGTGACTGTGTACATATAGGCAATTTAAGTTACTTAACTTCACCAAACAGCAAGGGGGTGTGATTACAATTAAAAAAACAGAACCAAAACATGATTTCAAATTTCTAACACTTTAATCTCCATTTATTTATTTAATTACTTAAAACAAGCCTTTCACCCATAAATCCAAATTAAAACAAAAACACTTCAAATGAGCCTAAGCTTTTGCACACAGCAACATATGTCTAATTTAAGCTCTCAAACCAAAATATAGCTTAAGATCATTTATAAATTAATTTATATGAAAAAGACAAATTTCAGCCTAGTAAATCACCATTAATTCATATAAAAAGATTTAATAAACTTTTTGATCTCAACTTTCTCCTACAAGTCATGTATGCGAAATATAAGCTTCTAACCAAAGCATAAGTGCAGATTAAAAATTATTTTTCAGATTTTGAATTTAAACTCCTACACAAGATTAAATCCAAATCACCTATTAAACAATTTCCTAAAATCAAACCCACTCTACCAGAGTACTACTCATCAAGGCAAAACCCTAGGGTGCACATGTGGTTACAGAAAAGATCATTAAAGGAGCTATAAAAAGCATCACACTTAATCTAGCCTAAAGCTTACATAAATCATAACTGAAAATATACATATCAAAATCATGCAAACTTTTGCCACAGATCTAGACATGCCAAAGAGCAATATATCCAAAATTCAAGTTCATAGCATGTGTATTTTTCAAACTACACTAAAAACACCTCAAACTGAGTTTGAATTTTCATTTTAAAACTGTACAGAAAAACCCTATACATGTTTTCTAGAAAAGATAGGTTTCTTGACCAGGAACCCAACAAAATTGGATTTGCATTTTTCTGATTTATCTATGATTTTAATGATTTTTCAAATGTTCAGCCAGAACACCCTAGATTTGAAAACTGGGTTCTTACAAACAGGTCCCTAGGTTTTGCGTTCTAGCCCCAGAAAAGAACTCAGACTTTGCAATGTAACCCCTGGTCGCGGCCAGCGACGGGGATCGCCGGAATCAGGCTAGGGGAAGGCCGTTCTTGGCCGGGAAAGGGTGGGGGAGTGATCCTTGCTCACCTAGGGTTCCATTCCGATGGTTGGAAGGGTCGGAGGAAATGCCGACGGCGGTGCTCGGCGACGCCCTGCATCATGGCCGCCCCTGCCTCGGTTCCGGCGAGGTGACCGTCTGCGGAGTTGGTAAGGTGGCCGCGGAAGATGTAGGGGAGTCGCGGGGAGGCAAAGGTGTGCTCAGCGGTGGGGGAGCTTGGCGGCGGCATAGCTATGGCCGAGTGGACAGAGGAAAACAACGAACATCCAACTGCGAGCAGATGACGAGCTCGACGAGGAAAACGAAGTTGGCTTCCTCGTGCACTCGTTTCTATCGTGCGCAGGGCCCGTCGTGGCGCGCGCTCGCGGGAGGCCGCGGGCCCGGCGTCGCCGCGCGCGCGCGCGTGGCGCTCGCATGCGTGCGTGCGCGCCCGGACGCGGCCCACGGCTCGTGGCGCGGGCGGAGGCTCCACGACGCGGTGTGGTCCACATCGGAGAGAACCAAGGCATTCGTACACCGAGTGGACGGTGGACCAGGTGCACGCGCACGCGCAGGGCGCATCTGGCCGGTTGTATGTGCCCTTTTTAGTTTCGTTTGCGCACATTTGAAATTGTGAAACTCACAAATTTTGAATACATCTCGAAAATCTCCAAAAATAAAAGTTGTAGAGGAATTATAGGACTATAACTTTCCCAAAGGGCGACATATGTTTTGATCAATGGTTTGTCTGGGAACGTCGGCCGAAGTTGGCAAAATTCTCAGCCCCAAGTTACTGTTCACAGCACGTTCAACACGATTTTTGGCCAATTTGCACTCAAAACTGGAATGTCCGCCAATTACAAAAAATGTGTTCCCGGAAATAACAAACAACTTTCATATTGGCCGATTTTGAACTTCTATAGTGAAATTTGGAGAACGCGCAAGAAAACCAAATCAGCCTTTTTGAGATCTTGGGTTTTGACCACGATTTGGGATTTTGAACAAGGCCTTTTGTGCAAATGTGTGCCCAATCATGTCAAACATGTTTAGGAGACGATTAAACTTGATTAACACAACTAATTAAGGTATTTATCTTTAATAAACAGCTGGGGTGTTACAATTTTATTCCATTCGCATGTTAAGCTATAGTACTACTGGTATGATCAGCACATTGTTGCAGCAGGTAGCAAACGCTCTCGGTCAGGTACTGACGGCATGGCGAACCGGCGATGGTGTCACCTACCTTGCTCCACTCGCCTCCAGCCGGGCAGACGTGCTGCTCGAGTATTCAATTCTGCACTAAAATGTATTGCATTAATACTGTGCATTTGATTCAGGGCAGTAAACTCTTGCCGCTTCTCTGTCGATTGGCCTCGTTTAGTTGGTTGAAAAATTTGCAAATTTAACTGCTGAAACTCATGTAGCACACTGTAGTATGTTTCGTTTATTTGTGGTAAATATTATCTTACCATGGCCTAACTAGGCTCAAAAGATTCGTGTCGCAAAGGACATCCAAATTGTGTAATTAGGTATTTTTTACCTATATTTAATACTCCAAACATATGTCTTTTGATGTATTTAATATGATGTGATGGAGGGAGTGTGGAAAAAAATTAGAAACTTTAGCCATCTAAACCAGGCCAAAGTAAAACCCCTGCGCGTATTGAATGGCACGATGTTTAATCCCAGACTAGAAGCTAATTACTACTACTGTGCTTAAGTCCAAGTGGCACGTGGGAGTATATATGACCTCACATTTGTTCCCAGATCCTCGTTCGATTTGGTAAGACCGAATGGTAATAAGCAAAGAGTAGGCTGTAGCAAAAGGTCAAATTATGCGTGTCCCCAGCACATACGTACTCCAGCAGGGCTAATAATCGGCGTGTGGTTGTCGCGTTGCGCTATCCTTAGAGGCCGGTCAGCCGCTTTGAAAACAACAAGCAACTTGTGAGCATCCCGCCCGACGCCGTCGCCATCCTCGATCGATCTCGTTCGTCACGGGGCACAAAGGACTGTCGGCAACGCCCCACGCCCCCACGGTTTGGGCCAAGACTGATGCGGCCACGCACCGCTCCACCAGATTTCATACGAATGGCCGGCGGCAGAGCGGCTACGACTCAGAAAGGCCAACCGCTGACCAACACAAGCCCGCGTCGCGTCGTGCCTTCGCTTCTCCCGTTCCGGCGTTCCCGCAGGCGGGACCTGCCCGCGCGCGGCGGCGGCGGGGAGGACGCCGTGTGGGTGCGGGCGTGGCGGTGCGCGCGTCTCCACGCGGCACCCCTGGGACGGCCGGACAGGTAGGTTTGATTCCGTGGATCGGTTGGGCGCGATTCGTCCGCTTCCGATTTGCTGGTCGGCTACCGAACTCAACTGCTGCGGATTTGCATGGACGCCCCGGCACATGTCGCGCGCACGACTGTACAGGTGCTGGGAAATTACCCGTTTGGGTGCTGACGATATCACATCGCTCCATCCATGCATGATTTGCGCGCCTATCCTATACTCCATCCGTTCTTGAAAAACTGACGTTTAGGACAACAACATGGTCTTCAAAATGCAACTTTGACCTCTTTTTATTATAAAAATATTTATCGAATAGTGATGTATGTATACTTTTATGAAAGTATTTTTCAAGACAAATTTATTTATATAGTTTTCACATTTGCAAACTCAACAACGTTATTGATGATTTCTATTCCCAATGTTTAATCCAAACCTTTTCCTAAACGTCAGTTTTTTCAAAACGGAGGGAGTACTAGTATACTCCCTATGTATATTAGTGATAATAACCACGGTGCCATTCCTCTGTTATCGTTCACATTTCGTATGTATATTTTCCACCGAATTGGATTCCGGCCGGAATTGATAAATATAATAAAAAATCATGATAACTATTATAAGAGGTCCGGATTTATTCTGGGTCAAAAATTGCTTTACCATTATAGGTACACCAAGAGACTCAGAACCAATTCACTAGTCAATAGGTGTGGAATCAATCCGTCTGTTCGGTCTCTTGTTCTACCCATCATGATGAGTAAATTAATTCTCGACCCGGAATAAATCCGAGTCTCTATCACAATTTTATTGATGTATCTATTATTCCGACCGGATTGAATCTGATGGAAGCGAACGGTCCCTTAGGCCTCATTCGTTTCCACCGGATTGGATTCCAACCGGAATTGATAAATATAATAAGAAAATAATGATAGCTAGTATAAGAGGTCCGGATTTATTCCGGGTCAAAAATTGATTTACTCATGATATGTACACCAAGAGACTCGGAATCAATCCACTAGTCAAGAGGTGTGGAATCAATCCATCTTTTCGGTCTCTTGTTCTACCTATCATGATGAGTAAATTAAATGTCAATCCGGAATAAATCTGAGTCTCTATCACAATTTTTTGATGTATCTATTGTTTCGGTCGGATTCAATCATGTGGAAACGAATGAGGCCTTAGGGCTTGTTCGCTTCCATCGGATTCAATCCGGACGGAATAATAGATATATCAAGAATTTGTGATAGAGACTCAGATTCATTCCGGATTGAGATTTAATTCACTCATCACGATAGGTAGAACAAGAGACCGAAGAGCCGAATTGATTCCACACCTCTTGACGAGTGGGTTGAGTCCGAGTCTCATGGTGTGTCTATCATGAGTAGATTAATTTTCGACCCGGAATAAATTTGTATCTCTTATAGTAGCTATCATGATTTTCTTATTACATTTATCTATTCTGGTCGGAATAAATCCAGTGGAAACAAATGAGGCCTTCATCGTGTCGGTTCCGTGCGAATTGAAGCAACTCTTGTTTGAAAAAGAAAAAACAGATTCCGCACTTTGCGGCAACCGGTAATCATGACGGCTAAGCTAGCAGTAGCACAAATGATGATGGATGTTCTTTATAATTAGGGAGATGATGGATGTGTCTGTCGGTGTTTTAGACCGGCAACCTACTAAGGGGAGTACCCGAAGTAGATGAATGTGGCCTCGCCGACATCGTTAACTCGAAGGAAGAGACACGCGGCACACAATTTAGACAGGTTCGGGCCGCGAGGTGCGTAATACCCTACGTCCAGTATGCTGCGTAGCTCTAGATTGATTGGGTGTGATTACAAGATGGTGTAATCTGATGCGTATGAGAGAGGAGGGGTCCCTGCCTCGCCTTATATAGTCCGAGAGGCAGGGTTACAAGTCGGTTTAGGGAGAGAGTACTAGTCGTGTACGTCTAGGAGTCCTCTACACAGTACATGGTATGCGTAGCTTCTTATTCGAGTACTTCTCCACCGTGGTCTTTGCGCCTCAAGCCAACAGGTATCGTACGGCAGAAGTCGGGTAGTCCCAGGGGCCCACCGAGTAGTCGGTCCTGGTACCCACCGAGGTAGTGGGCCCAGGGAGGTCCATACGACAAGCCCCCGAGTACTTTGTAGTCGAGTAGGATAGCTTCGAGTAGTCTTGATGGCCTTAACGAGTAGTCCTCAAGCGTCCCCGAGTGCTACAAGCCAAAAGTCCTCAAGAATATTTGAAGCATCCCGAGGTTGGAATGTACTCCAACTGATATTTGAGTAATCCTGAAGTCTTCTCGAGTAGTCCCAAGCGTCCTCGAATGCTGCTCTTGAAGGTCTTCAACTATACCCGTGTTGTCTTGAAGCCGAAGCTGATATGGAAGTGCGATTGCAAAATCGCACTCCATATGGAGTAGCCCCCGAGCCTTAGGTTGAGTTGTAAACTCTGGCTGAGGGTCCATCTGAAGTTCTGGCAAGATTATCCCGAAAAATCCAGAGAAAAAACCGAAGGACACGTGGCACGGAGCCCCCGAGCCTTGAGTCGAGTACTTCCTCTTGAATTGAAGGGTCATCTTGTGTGTAGAAAGTGTCCTGAGTTGCTCTTGAATCTTGTCGCTACCCAGGGAATTGAGTAGAAGTAGCCGAGCCCCTGAGACGAGGCGCGTCGACTAGTAGAAGTTGAAGGGTCAGGCGCCGTCGCTGAGTCAGCCGTCTGGGGACTTATCCATCCGGTCGTTGGAGGAGCCGTTGTTGACTTATAAATAGAAGCCGAAACCCTTAGGGTTTTTCAACTCACGCACTTGCAGCCATTCCTAGCTGTTCGTGCCTAGAAACCACCGCTAGTGCGCACTGCCGCCTTAGAGGGGAGTGTAGATCCAAGCGCGCCGCCGCCGGAAACCACCGTCGTAGCCCCCGAGCGAATGCGAGTGAAGACCCGGTGCACTTGGAGGATGAAGCCTTCGCCGTCCAAGAGCCTGAAGACCGCCGGTGGGAATAAAAGGTCCCGCGAGGAGGCCGCTGGATCCGCCGCGGGGACATCGCCGCTGGTGTCTCCGCCGCGGCCGAATCCCAACCAAGAGTGGAAAAAGCCCAAGGCGAAGATAGAAGATCTGCTGGCACTCCTCAACAGTGGATTTCTGCGGGAGAAGGAAGTCGATATGTGGCGTGCTGCTGCGGGAGATCCATATACCATGGAGAAGAACCCCGACAAGGTCCCCATGTTCACTCGATTCGCAGAGCGAGGGTTGTCTCTCCCGGCGCGCGATTTCTTCAAGGGGCTGCTGGAGTACTACGGCATCGAGTACCTCAACCTCAACCCCAACGGTATCTTCCACACCTCCGTCTTCGTTCACTTCTGTGAAGCCTTCCTGGGGATCAAGCCCCACTGGGTACTTTTCCGGAAATTTTTCCGAGTGAAGCCCCAGCCAAGCACCAACAACCCCCGAGTAGTGGGGGGAGCCGGCATCCAGATGCACGAGGATGCCGCGGAGCAATACCTCGCGTACAAGCTGATCGACTCCAATCAAGATTGGAAGTCAAAGTGGTTCTACATCACCAATCACCACCCGGAGCTACCGAAGCCGAGCGGGAAGCAGCCGAAGCACCGGCCCTGGTGGAACTCTGAGCCAACGATGCAATAGGGTATCCAGCTACTCGAGCTGCTGGCGAAGATCAAGGCTTTGAGAGAAGCCGGGCTGAGGGCCGAACATGTGGCCTTTAGCTTCATGAAGCGAAGGGTGCAGCCGCTGATGGCCCACGACACCTTGGGCTACCAGTACACCGGCGACGGCAACTCGCCGCGGATGCCCGGGGGTGAAGTCAACGACGACGACATCGTTGATAGACTAGGCAGGATCTTCAACGATCGGCTTACACGCCGTGCCCCGTGCCCAAGTACTCCTCCGCGCGTCCACCCAATAAGGTCAGTAGCCGTACTGAAGTTGGGTACTGATTATGTAGTAGTAGTCGTACTCATCCAATATGCTTCTTGCAAGACGACGTATTGAAGTTCGTTTCCGAGCCGGTGTCGCCTCCTCGACTTGTCGAGATCCCGGATGAGCGGAAGGGGAAGGCCAAAGAGCGTCGCGAAGTCGGTGAAGGGGACGACACCGTAGTCGTGGAAGACACTTCGGAGGAAGATGATGAGGAGACGCTGCAGGAGCGCTTCCGGTGCGGTCGAGGTCGGCAGCCGCCCGGATTGCCGCATGTCCCTCTCGTTCAGGATCCGCCAACTAGTCTGGAGGCTAGTTTGCCTACGCCGCCAAGGAGGCCGCGCAACGTGGCCCGCAAGCGTGTGGCCAAAAAGCTTAAGGTCACGGAGACCACATCTCAGGAGGTAAGCTTCCTTGAGTAGGGTAGTCGAGTACTTGTGTCTCGATGTAGTGTGTTGACGATGAAACTCTATTGCTTGCAGGAGATTCCGCCTTCCGACCCCGTGGAGCAGGGGGACGAAGGCGACTGGGATACGGTGGGAGAGCCGGGCGGTGGTAGCCGCCGGCCCGCCCCCCCCCACCGTGGAGGAGCTCGTGGCGCAGGCGCGCACCGGCCCCCGGTTCGGGGGGGGCACCGAGCCGGCCGGCGCGTCGGCCGAAGGCGGCGGCTGCGAGGCCCAAGAGGAGGCGCACGCTGAGGCTGGGTTGGTCGACATCGCCAGTATCCTCGGCGCCCCAACGCGTGACGATGGTCCGGTCGAGCACAGTAAGTGAAGATCCTTCCCGAGTAGTACATTTGGTTTAGTAGTTGTACTGGGTTGACAACCAGTTGTGTACTCTGCAGGAAATCGACGGACTTGACCTGGGATGGGGATGAACCCGCCACAGCGGTGGCGGAAAAGGAACCGCGCGGCCGGCCCCGAGGGAGTCGCTCCCGCCCCTCAGGCAGAATCCGAGGCGCCGACCGTGGAGGCTGCGTTGCCAGAGGCCAACATCGTGGAAGGTGAGTACACTGCACAGGAGCAGGTAGCCTCCAGGAGTAGTCGTAGCCGCCAGGGGTGACTAATCCATGTCTTCTTGTTGACAGGTACCGAAGCCGAGGGAAGCGCTATTCTCGAAGCGGTGCCCATTGAAGGCCTGGCACCGGAGACCCAGGGAGCTGCCGGAGGAGCCCCCGAGCTGATGGAGGTGGCCCGCGGAGAGGCCTTCGCGGTGGCCGAAGGAGAACGCGACGACGTGCCGCCAGAATCAACTCTGGAGGTTGTTGTCCATTCGCCGGAGATCCAGGACGCGGAACCGATCCGCTCGGCGCCAATGTCTGGAGCCGCCACGAGTAGTCGTGGTGGAATTGAGCTGTTGGCAGATGATCTCGTCGACCCGACGGTGGTAGCTCGCCACTTGGAGGCGATGCGCCAGGCCGAGCAATGGATGAAGGTAAGTTGTGAACGCCCTTGAGTAGTCGATCTGCCGTAGAATGTTGAGTACCCAATTGACATCTGTTGTCTGCTGCAGGATGTCGCGGAGAGATCCCGCCAGAAGTCTGGCATGCTCCAGGGGTACGGCGACGCAGTGCTCCGGGCAGAAGCCTTAGAAGAACAACTCGTGAAGGCCCGGAAGCACTCCGCCGCGCTTCAGTCGAAGCTGGATGGCGCCTTCACCCAGTACCACAATAAAGTCCAGGACATGCATGCGAAGAGTGATGAGCTTGTGCGGAAGAACAAGTCACTCCGCAACAAGAATAAGGGTACGTGTTGTCTTGTCGAGTACCCATTGGAAGTAGCTTGTAGTAGTCTGACCCGCCTTGCCTTGTTGATTGCAGAGCTTGAGACTCGTGTCGAGCAGCTGAGGGCCTCAGAAGTCGACATGAAGAACCTCTTCTACCGGGAGAAGGAGGCCCGTGAGGTACTTGATTATGACTACAAGCAGTTGGCTTATGAGTGCGATAAGAACATGGAGCTGCGCATTGCCTCCGATCGTGACCTCGTCAACTGCTACAAATCCTTGCAGAAGCTGAACGAGGACTGCGAGAAGCTGTGGGCCCAGATGAAGGAACTCGAGGAGGCTACTGGTGCCTCACCCCGGGGGACCGAAGATAGCTCCGTTGGTAGACCGGCTGAGGGAAGCACCCAGCCGTCTGGCGACGTACGTGAAGCACTTGGCGAAGTCGATCCCCAACCAGATCCTGGCATATATGAAGTCGCACTTCCCGAAGGCTCCAGTTGACGTGGTCGCCGGCGGACTAGCCGCGAACTGCACGGACGAGCAGTACGCGGAGCTGCTGGAGCAGATGGCGCCGATTGCTGAACAAGTCACCGAGAAGCTTAACCTCCAGTAGTCCTGTAGGGTTAGCTCATAGCAGTAGTTGTAGATAAACAAAGTTGTAATGAACTTGTTTAAGTATGAATGAGAAAAACTTCCATAAATGAGTACTCGTTGTCACGAAGTGTATATGCGGAGTCCCATCATGGAGTTGTCACGAGTAGTCGTACTCGCCAGTAGACCCGTTAAGGGAAAAAGACAATAAATCAGTTGATGAATAATCAAACTTTATTACTGAGAGAAGTACACCTGGATGGCTAGGGCTGTTTTACAAGAGTAGTCGCCACGACCCGGAGGCCACCTACGGCTAAGTAGTGCTAGGGCGTGCAGCCGCTTACAGTAGTAGATCCGTTAGTAGTCGTGTAGGCTGGATCTAGGAGTATATGGTCTCTCAGTAGAGCACTGCTGGAGTCCTTTGTTTGCTCGAAGCAGCCCAAGATCCATTAGTAGCCGTTAGTGCTGGATCTTGGAGTAGAGTAGTCCAGAGACTGGTGCCTAGACCCGGGGGCCGCTTACGGCGAAGGGGTCTTTGAGTAGTCGTGTAGACTTGAACCCCCAGGGTAGTCGATAGACTAGGCGTAGAATCGACAGAGCTGGTCGACTGAGGACCAGGAGCGTCCCAGTGGTCGATGGATGACCGCTCCTCAGTGATGAGTGATTGACAACGGGTGTTGGACTGACTCTTGGCTTAGTGCGCAGGTGTAGGCTGCGGCCTAGTTCGTGTTGTTGCAGGTGAGGAACGGGCGCGAAAGGTCTTCAGCCTTAAGGGGCCTCCGGGAGATGGAGAGACAAGTAGGCTCGGTTCCAGGGACCTGGTGGACAGCGGGACTTGGTGCGGGCCACATGGTGGCGACACGAGCAAGATGAAGTCATGGACAATCGAGCCGGTGCACGGTGGCGGTCGAGTCAAGTGGTTTGGCGGGAGGCCGGACCGAGCACGCGGGGTTTGGTGGTTTGCCCACAAAACCATCGGAGTACGGTTTCTTGGTTTGGGCCTCAAAACCAAGTCCGAGGGCCCAACACAACGGAGATGGGATCCGGGCGTGTTGGGAAGCTTCGAGGCGGAGGACACGCGGCGGGATCGCATGGCTTGCGTCGGGAGGACGCGGGGTGCGGCAAAGGCGTGGCCGTCCGATGGCAAGACCCACAAACATTACCTAAATGCCCCTACGTGGGTTGTATCGCCAGTAGTTAAGTTAGGGGTAGTCGAGTCATTTACCACTCCGGCGGGACCTAATATATAAGCCATGAGTGTGTGTGGATGGCTCTCTCTCTCTCCGTGACTTAGGGTTTCATTTCCTCCCTCCCATTTTCTCATTTTCGTAGCTATTTTTCTTCCATTTTCCCTAGGCTAGCATGAGAGCTTCATGAGAGATTTGTAGAGAGGGATGGATGCTAGGGCGGCATGCTAGACCTTGTGAATCTTTCCTGGTTTGTATAGAAGATTCGGAGTTGTGTTTTTCGTGGTCTTTTTGTGCTTGTTTTCGTGCCTTTGTTCTCGGTGTGATTCCGCGGATTTGAGTGGGTTTCTCCCCAGATTTCTTTGAGAGAAACATGGATAGATGTCTCATGCATCTTTGTGATTGATCTTGTGCCCTCAAACGCCGGGAAACCACTTCGATTCGAGGAGTTTCGTTCGGTGCTCTAGCTTTTGGTGGTGCTCAAAGGATTCGCGATTCCCGGTGATTTAGGGAGTTAGTGTGACGCCCTCGGCACCTGCGGAGCGAGTCGTTTCGCCAAGTTCTTGTCCGAGGGAACTTTCTCAAGCCGCCGAGGTAGTCGATGAAGGGTTTCCGCACACGTCGATCATCATGACCTCCTAGCCAGCCAGGGACAGCCGGGACGTGCCTGGCGCCACTTCCCGGACTAGATGGCGCGTGAAGCTTGCGGACGAAGACACCCGCCGGTACTGAGCGTGAGCAGAACCAAGCTTTCGAGGCCAGACGTCCGCCGCAACGTTGTTGTCGCTGACGCACGTGGTGGAACTCAAGACCATAGAACTTGTTCTCGAGCTTGCGGACTTCTAGGCGTAGGTCATGGACGCCCAGGTTTTTGCATCACTTCGTCATTAACGCTAATGACCGCATTAGCTTGGCCAAATGGTCAACTTTGGTCAAACTCTAGGTCAACCTGGGCCCTCACCCCGATAACTCACCAACACACCCTAGTGACCCTAAATGAATAGTAAACACACTTGTGGGGCCAACCCATGGTCAAAGGATGGGTCAAACCCCTTGCCACCCCGTTGTCCACATGTGTCTCCATTAACTTTGCCACTGCTTCAAAATTCACCTAAACACTTAAAATTCTACCTTTAGGAAAGTTGTAGGTCTTGTTGAGGGACACAATCATGTAGATTGGCATTTCAAATTTGGAGAGAAAATCTGAAAACCCCTTGCAAGTGCGTAAAACACCGTTGGTCAAAACAGGCCGACATTCGAAGTTGGCATTCAAATAATTTCCCAAATCCAAAACCTCCATAGCCTTTGCAAAAAATGTTGCCGGTACCCAGATCTACAACTTTGGTATTCATCACTTGGTCCAAGCCTCTCTGTTTGAAAATTTTGAGAGAAAATTGTGCTTGTTCTCCGCAGCACCGCAACACACTTGTGCTGCAGCGCCGCCACGCGACGCCGCGCGCGCCCGCGCGCCGCCGCCGCCCGTGCGCCGCCGCGCCCCGCCGTCCGCGCCCACGCTCCCAAGGCCGCGCCCTCACCTAGGTGCTCCGTCCCGAGGTCACGCGCGCCCCAACGCGCCTCCCGCCCGTGATGCGCCGAGTCCGCGCCGAGCACCGCCGCACGCGCGGGCCTCCCGAGCCGCCGTAGCACACGGGAGGATCTCGCCGGCCACGCCGTCGGCCACCTCGTACCCACGGTGCCGCCTATAAAAGCCGCCTCTTCTTCCCTCGCGGCGCGCCACCCCGAGCTCCACCGCGCCACGCCGCCGCCGCCTTGAGCCTTGCGCCCGCCGCGCCGGCCAGCCGCCGGGCCCGGCCCGCAGCCCTCACTAGCCCCTAGGGAACCTTCCCGCCCGCTTGTTGTCCAAGGCAACACCTCCTCGCCGGTTTCCCCGAGCCGCCCATGCGCCACCGCGCCCTCTCGGTCGCCGCGCCCTCGCCGCCGTCCCTCCGCCCCAACTCCCGCCACCGTAGCCCCTAGGTGAGCCCCCGGCCGAGCCCTGCCACTCTGTCTCACGGGGAGCGCCGCCGGCTCGTCGGGAATTGGCCTTCCTGGAAGCCGCAACAGCCTCGGCCAAGGGCATCGATTGCAAGGGTCGAGTTCTTATCAGGGAGATTTGTGTAAAGTTCGTGGACCTATCCGCAATGAAACCTAACCAGCTTTTCTGCGCCTGGGTCCAGCTGACTTGTAAACTCCTAGAAATTCATAGAAAATTCAAAAATCCCAAACCAATTTTGTAGGGTTCCAGATGATAAATCCCAATTTTTGTTGTATACTCATGGCTAGATTCTAAATAGTTTTAGCAGTGAAAAATACAATGTAAGTAAACCTAGATCGTCATAACTTGAAATCTATAACTTCTCTATAGCCCAATTTTGGATATGTTGTGTGTTAGGATATGACTAATAGATGTCAAAGCCAAAAATTGCACAAAGTTATGCAGTAGATCTTACTTTCGTATAAATTCTTTTTCTATTCCCGCAGAATCGCTATATGATTTTTCCGTTAAATATATTTATGTTATTGCGCCCAACTTATGCATGCTATTCTGTAATGCCAAAATACACACCCCGTGAATTAATCATGAACTTTGGATTAACAATAAATAATTATTCTTGAATTATGCATGTTTTCCTTTGTAAATTAATAAACCAAGTTCAAAAGAGAGATTCCATGTGAACATGTCAGTTTTAGACTCAGTTTAGGATCGTAGAGTGCGACCGAGGAAATTGGAATCAAATTTATGCTTATTTATTTTTGTATGCATTTACTTTGAATCACTAGCTAGCCTTTGTTATTTTCCATAATATTTAATTTCCTAGCATCCAACACTTACATGTGGGTCCAATGGACCCGGTGATAGTGCTAGTAGGCTTAAGACACACTCATTTAATTTTTGGTAATTTAATTGTTTAATAAAATAGTTTAAATGCCCTTTTAATATTAAAGGGAAACTAAATAAAGAAAAACCCTTAATTAAATCTTTTCCTTTTTAAAGATATTATTTGATATAATTGAAAGATAATTAAATATCATCACCGATCGTAAAATAATCATAAATAAGAGTGCTATTTATGCCCTTGCTTGTAAAGATGAAAAGAATTAAAACTTTCACAAAGGAAATGATAAGCTTGTTAAAAACCTTTATTCAAATGTGAATAAAAGAGTAACTCCATGTACAATCAATAACCTTCCTAAAAGAGAAACCTTAGATAGATGCGTGTTAAGGTGAATATGACCAACTAGGAGTTGTATAAGACAACAAACTATCATATCACCTACAAGGCATTGCATTCCGTGTAGATCTTCCGACGAAGATTACCCTCTGTCTCCTTGGCCAACGAGGAAGGAGGAGCGGAAGGTTCTTTGCGTACGTGGAAGTACTCGACACCGAGGGTGCCCAAGCTAACCTAGCCGACGAAGGCAAGCTCCGCATCTAACCTGGGCTTTTAAATTCTTTATTAAATTATCTATGAATGATTGTGCATTTACGTTCGTGAGTTGAATGAAACCCTAGATGCATGATCCATAGGTACCTTTGGTCCCTACTAGTATGATAGGCTCAAGAGTCGCTAAGCTAAAGGACCGTTACAAGTTCGGTGATGACCTCACTCGATGAATAGGTTCCTAGATAGGAATCACAATGTATCCTTAAATGGATTGCTCACGTGGTAAGAGCATGATCCGGGCTCCCATTCCGTTGGTTATGTGGGTTAAGTTTTTGAATGTACTAAGCACATGCTTGCTATGGGGGCCGGTAAGCCTAGTACCTTAATGAGACGGCTAGGGGATGGAACTCGTCACTACTCTTGGGATTCGCTCTCATCGCGCCTGCCACCGTGGTGTATTGTGACTCCGGTATCTCGCGGGGTATGCCCTGAGAAGCCCGCACCAAAGATCGTGGCCTTTCATCCCGACCCGGGATTTTTGGGGACGGCTCCGGAAAGCTAGTCCTCGCGGGGCAGCCCCTACCGTGTGTTTGGGTCTACCTTGCAAGGTTTAAATCAATCGATCGTCCCGCCTCCACCGTTATCCGAGACTACTTACTCCACTAGTCATGTGATCCCTAATGATGGAAGTTGATGAAGATGTGATGCTTGATTAATTGTATTGTACAACTTTGTTTGTACTAGTTGGCTAATGTAGTAAAGATTAAAAACCTACTAGAACTTGTGCTAAAATTTTGAAAGTAAGGACCTACTTTGTTACTTTTTAGCAAAGGCAACCAAGTAGCCAAAAAGCCTTTCATGGTCTAGATTTGGTGAAGTAGTTATCACCGACGAAGACTTGTCGAGTATTAGTATACTCAACCTTGCTATAATGTGTTGATCCAGGTAATGCCTTCAAGGATGTGTGTCTCGAGATCCCGCCGGCCGGGAGTCGGGAGTGGGTGGAGGACGACTTCGGGAAGCATCATGGATGGCCTCCCGTGGTGTCTTCGCTTCCGCTAGTTTATTTCCGCCGTTTTTTCGAAAACTCCGAACTATTTCATCGTGACAAAAACTATGGTTTGTAATACAAATAAACCCCTTGGGGTACGAATTTGGATATTAATGTTGTTGTATCTTCCGGACTCGCCTTCGAGTGAGTTTTAATGCATATATTCGATCCTTGTGCTCTTCAAGTGATTTACCAAAGCGTTAACCCGCAACTAACGACAGGATGGTACTTTATTATTGCTTATTGACCAAAGTGGACCTGCCTTAGGCGATAGTACGGTATTTTCCCGGACGGGTTGTCACAAACTTCGGCACGTAGCTTATATGCGCCAGATTAATTAATAAACTTAATCAAATGGTTTTTGAATAAAATATGCCAAGATTGTCCGATTTTCCAAAATACGTTGGTCCGCTAAGGATAAACTAGACCGAGAGGCCCTAGAGGGAATTTTGGGTTCTTTCAGTGGCTTAGTGGTCTGATTTCTTTTTTTTAAGAGGATGAAGCCAGAACCTTTTATCCATTATCTAAAAAAAATTAATATTAGATATATTAATTGGCAATATAGAAAAGTGATGCCAAATATATTTTTCAAGAAAAGTACTTCCACAATACATAATCATTTTATTTAAACATCGAGCTGAGATACAAATCACACTATCACTGCACCACCGCCGGCGGCGGATCAAGATACCCGGAGATCACACTATCGTCAGTTGGTCAGCCATGATCTCCTCGCCTCCTGTCCTGGCAGCAGCGCCACTCCCACCAGCATAATAAGGGTCGACAGGATGGATCTTGCCTTTATTACCTTCTGGTGGCGGGTTACTAGGCGGCGTAGGTTTCTTGATTGCCTTGACAGCGCCAGCAGCAGAATAAGGACTGACAGGATGGATCCTACCGCCTGTGCCTTCTGGTGGTTTCTTATTAGGTTGCGTAGGTTTCGCATTGAGGCTCTGCAGTGCTGGCTCGGCAATGTGTCCATGGGCAGCCGTTCCCATCGTCGCATCGCCGCTGGCTCGCCCCTTCGCCGGAATACCACTCCCTTGGCTGGTCGCCGCCGCCACGTTAGCCCCGCCACTCGGCGCACTCGCAGCAGCTGCTGCTGCACCGCCGCCGTCGACGACGTCCTCGCCGTGCCTTGCTGGCTCTTGGTGGCAAGCTGTGGCGGCGGCGGCTGAGGCCGAGAGGGCGACGGGCTTCGGCTGCACGCGGAGCTCGGAGCGGTGGAGCTCAGAGGACGCGGACCGGAGCCGCTGGCACGGCAGGGAAGGGGAAGAAGACCGCGATCGCTTCATGGCTGGGCGTGGCAGTTTGCCTGGATCCATGAGCTGGCGGCTTCTGTGATAGATAGATAGATCGATCTGTTGATGAACTTTCAGCTAGTGTTCAAGCTCCACTTATATCCATTGGATGGAAACAGGAGGGAGAGGGACATAGGGTTAGGTTTAGTCGTCGTAGACCCGCTCGGCTAGTCGTGTGTTCAGACTTTCAGACAACAGAAAAATTAGCTTACATTGTCAAGTCCGCTTGTCTGTGTGTTAGCTGAAATCTCTAGTACTAGTGTACTACTCCTAGGTTAATGACCGATAATTTTCTAAGTACGAATACTAAATTTCCCTATAGTTTTTATAATTGCCAACAATATAATCCCTAGCTAGCAATTCCAATCCCCCTATACACTTCTATAGTTAGTTGATAAATATATTAAAATGATTGGCCATTTGTAAGGAGAAGCTGTTCAAAAGAATAGAAGATTGCAAGTCTTTGTAGTGGATGCTGTAAATATACCGGTTCTGTGGCCAATTATTTCCTTTTTATTAAAAAAAAGTAAGTTGCTGTCGAAGAAGAACGCTGATAATGGATCATGTATACTGTACATATTGTACGCAGGTATGCACAAGTTTACATGGGATAAATTACACACAATACAAAGTTTTACCAATCTAATTAACCAGTCCAACCACAATATTATATACACAAAAATGGAATGACGGCTTCTTAGTCTCGGGCGAGGAGAAATCATGGCCTGCAATAGCTCACTCAAAAATAAATCTTGTACACTAAAGTTTATGCACTCAAATATATATAAGGCTGGATAGGTTGAGCAACACACAAGTGATATTTATGACAAGGTTAGCGATATTTTTGAGCATAAAAGACATCTTTAATCTATTCATAACTTGGGAGCACATAAAACACTATGGGTCTTTATTTTTATCATAACCTCCGCTAAAGATTAAGCTAGCATTTAGATAATTTCAGATTTGTATTTTTAAGAGAGCACTAGGTTAAATATGCATAAATCAATTACAAAGATAAACAAAGCGGCAATTATAATCATATATCATCATGGCACAAACTTTGTAACTTTACTAATGGTAAAAACTTGGTGGTGACATTATTCATGATGAAAATAAAAACTAACACACATGCTGAAAATTAAACTAAAAACTAAAAATTAAAGTAAAGCTGAAAATACTATGCAAACATAGGCACATCCAAGCTGAAAATTAAAGAAAAGGGGGGAAGGAAAGATAACTAAAGCTCCTCCTCTCCCTAATCTTCGCTGGGGTGGTTGATATTGATAGTCTTGGTTGTTGTACCCTTACTTGTAATAGGAATGCACCACTCCTCCTATGAATTGTCCCGACTGGTGCTAGGTGAAGGTGTCCAAGCACATAAGCGACGTTTGCATTTCCTTCACCCATTTGGTTTGCATTGGTTAGGATGGCTGCAATAATTTGCACGTTCCTTGCGCGTATCCTCCAATGGTGGCCACATTTTGTTGTGGTTGAGGAAGGTGTGCATATGGCTCCGCAAAGGCTACGTTGGGCACGCAAAAATGGTGGGGGTATGGTGCACCACTCCCCCATGCTTGCCTTGGTACACCACCGTAGTAATTTGCGGCAAGGGATTCATAATTTTGTTGTGCACCTCCTTCTTGGGCCATAGAAGATCCTTCTCCTATAATTCTTCTCTTTTATTTTTTCTTCACCGGCACAAGAAGTCCTTCCTCTAACCAATCTTCTTCCCCTCAAGAAAAAGTCTTAACCTTACTCCCGAAAGAGGCAAATTCACCTAGGCCACTTTGAAGCCTCCTCTCTCATCTTCACTTATATATTTTCCTTTCTTCATATATTCCTAAGGAGGTCCTGGGTAGGAGATGATTCGGGTTCCTTGTAATACCCAGTTTTAAAGAGATAGCCAATATGGAGAGGCAACACCCCGAACCAATATCTCCTGAACTCGATGTTGCTTAACAACACCACCGGTTGATCATAGGTGAGTGGGGTCTATTGGCCACTTGGCAATCAAAGCTGAGTAAAGCCAATTCAACTCCGTGTTGGTTATCTTTGTCTCTCTTATTCTCCCAAAAATCTAGTTGCACAAAAGTGACACACTTGGATAATGGGGTTCCGGATAGAATTTCTTTGTTGATGGTCTCCTCCCGTGATCATACTCCAAAAACCTTCCCATGTGCCTTCATGCACATCCATTTGTTCTGGAGCTCTCTTTTGAAAATAGGAGATACTCGCCCATGGGTCTACGATACTAGAACATGCAATCGTTTCGAACATGAAAACCAATCTAATCTATCGGGGATTGTGTTGAATGGATCCAAGGAAGCATTGAGGTCTATACTCCCTTTACGGCATGGCAGCTAACCTTAAGCATTAAAGTATCTCCAACACAAGATGATAGATAGACAATCCAACAAAGTATGATTACATATCAAGATCGATTGCAACCCATGGATGAAAGGAGATTACCCCATCAAGGTGCTAGAAATAGCATCATTGATCAAGGTTACCCTTCCGACGGTGTCTTCCTTCTTCTCCACTTGTGGGCTCCCTCCAACGGAATGAGAGACTCAGCACTCCTTCATCAAGGGTATGCGCCATGGTCATGAAAATTTCCTAGGCGAATTCCTTGTGGGTGTTTGCCGACACTCCATTAGAGAATTGCACCGGTGTCCCGTGTGAAACCCAATATGTGGAGAGCTTGGTCGTCGATGTCGACGTTCGCTACAAGCCTCTACTTAAGGCGAGCGAGCTTCTTCTCCTCCTCCTCCGTCATGATGACATACCCCTCGGAATACCGCGAAGCGTATGGAGGTGGAGCGGATGATCGTGTCAAGTGGAGAGGTTGGACGAGCGGCTCCTCCATATGTTATTGAAGTTTGGTAAACCTAATAAACGAGTTTCGTGTGGCCCTCATGCCACCAAGGAGAAGAGTGTGGTTCCTCCTCGGCGGTGCGCGTGTCCTCCTCCATACTCGAGGAAACTGCGAGAGTGCCTCCTCGAAGAGGTTGATGGCTTAGACGACGATGATCCCTTCTTCTTCGGTGAAAAGGCTTGTAGTTTTCCTCCATGATTGCAGCACTCTCCCTCACAAATATATATCCGGGGTTTTCACCCGGTAACAAGGTACACAAATATTATTTTGGAGTCTGGACTTTGAGTGGATTAAGGGTGTGGATTGTTTTTTGAGCTATCAAGCTTGGGAAGGTTGGCTATGTCTACGGAGGTTCTAGGCACACAAAGTTGAACACACAAACTGAGGAAGGAGAGGGAAGCTTGCCTGCAGAAAATGGGAGCGGGGGGGGGGGGGCTCCTTAGTAGGGGAGTCCGGCCGGCCTGGGCCGACCGGCCTGGGTGGCCTGGTGCTCCTCCCCGCCTCGGCTTTCTTCCAGCACGATCATTTCGCATCTACAACTTTCCTGCCCGCGTGCTCCACGAGTTGCACCGCCGAAACGCTGTCGTCCACTCATTGGTCCTTCCACTTGATGCTTCATGCCTTGAGTCATGTCCATGCTCCCTTGCTCCACTTGCTTCACATGCCACCATGAAATTCCTGCAAAGTATGCTTGCTGCCCACCATGCTTGTCCTTTGCATGTGGACTTGGTGGACTTGGTGCATGCATGATTAATTCAAACTAGATTGCCCCCCTTTAAGTGCGTTTAAGGTTAAGCACCCCTCTAATTTCGAAATTTAAAAATATTTTTCAGAGCCATGCAAGAGCTCAAGCATAAATTTAGAGAAGTTTTTAAACCATTAAAAACAAATGTAAGTCGAAAATATTTTCCGACTACGTTGATATCGGTCTCTCACCGGTATTGTTTGCCTTCATTAGTTGAGAGCAAGCTTTTCCCGGCTTGATCATGGGGGCATAGGTTTAGGTCCTAATTTTGATTAGATGAGAGAGATTTTGAATGAAATAAAATTAAGTGAGGCTTAGAAAAATTCTAAACTTAGAGAAACCAAGGATATGGATTTTTAAACCAACCAAAAATCAAGTTTCTAGGTTCACGCGAGTCCTACCACATGCTGAAATTTAAATAACATCTAGATACAAGTCGTGGCTCTACTCGAGTGTTTTTAGCATGAAAAACAAGTCAACCACAGAACCATAATGAGGGTGAAGGGTTGAGTTAGGTTCTGAATTTTTTTTGGTTGTGGTTTCTCGAAAAAGAAGCAAACAATCACATAGGATGGTTCATGTAAAGGGTTTATGATCAAGCAAATATTCAACCAAGAATTATGTCTCTAATATTGTTCAACCATTCTAAGTCTAATGTTTTGCATAGTAAAATTCAAAACTGAATTATATTTAAAAAGACTTGAAAAACCTGGAATCGGGTTGTCCTCCCGGTAGCTTATTCTTGACTCGACGAAACGGGTTGCCTCCCGCCTAGCGCTTCGTTTATAGTCCATGGCTAGACTTCTTCACTTGATTACTTCGGATCAACGCTCTTTGTGGGCGTTGCAATCTTGGGTACCCACTTTGGCTTAGTCATTTTTTTGGTCTTCACAGGCTGGCTTTGTCCTTTGGTCTTGACGGATGCAACAACTTCCTTGTGGCTCGGCATCTCGAACTCCGATCCTTCGGTCGTGATCTTCATGGTCTCTAGTTTGATCCTTCATCTCTCCCGAATGAGTTTGAGTAGCCTTCTCCATCTTGGGACCTTGGAGTTGTCTCGGATATTCTTCTTTGTTACCCATCGGGCGCCCGACAAGTTGTCCCACTTGCGTCTCTAGCATCTTCATCATGATGAACACTTCGCATGTGGATCTTGCCTTGGCAGCCTTTAGGTGTTGAGCTTCTTTCTCCATCCCCATCTTCTCCATCCTCCTGTTGATTTGAAGGCCTTCCGGCATCTTGACTTGGAGGTGGTGATTCCCTTGGAGATTTTGACGGTCCTTCGACTTTGACTTTTGAATCTAGGGTTTCCAACCCTTTAGCTTGTGTTGCACGTCACCTTTGCCTGTAAAGTTTTCCTGGATCATCCACAAAAAAAGTTTGGGTTTCTTGGAGAGGTAGCCAACCATCTCCGGTTAGGGTTAGCAATAAAACAAAAATCTAACAAAAGAAAAATTAGGGTTAATCAAAACTAGATTAGATTGACTCTTTTTTTTTTGTTTTTGGGGATGATCAAACATAAGAGATGCAAAAGAAAATCATAAGAAAAAGCGAAAGATAAGCGATACTAGATCGGATCTTGATTGCTTGTTCCCGCAACGGCGCCAGAAAAAGGGGCTTGTTGACGGTTAATAGTTGTATCAAAGTTCGTTTATGACTTGCAAGCGGACAAGTCTCCCGTCGTAGTCAAGGGACCCTTCTTCCCTCGAGTGGTGAACCCAAGGTATCGAATCCGTGGAACAATGTGCAACTCAAGGATTCAATCTAGTAAAGCAAGGTAAAGCTATCTATTGAAGAGGCAAGTTGCATCTAATCTACTAACTCATAAAGAAAACGAATCTAATCTAATCTACTAAAGAGGTAGCAAGAGAAAGCAAGAGATAACCAATCTAGAGAATCTAGATCATGCTTATGTTGTAGCTCCAAACAAGATAGATGAAGATAGAAAAGCGAATCTCATTAAAAGCGTCTTTAAATCGTGGCCTTCCATCCGACTCCGAAAACGCCCGCCTTTCGGAACCCCCCTTCTGTCACAACGTATCCCTCCTACTCATGCGGGTAGTCTAGGGCGAGTTCGATAAGAACAAGTTGAAAACACTTGGCCGGTCCGGTATGCACCTCTAGCCACTGCGGCTACAAGAGCACCCTATGTAATCTATCTTAAGTATAGATCGTAGAAGAAGCAAAACCAAGAAGAAAACAAAATCATCGAGAAGGCACTTGATCGCTAGAAATCGGATTCACTATAAAACTTCACCATGAATGATTACATGAACAAGATCACCACCGGGATCCTACCTCGATCTTGATCCTCGCTCCGGAGCTCCGACGTGGTCTTCCATGCAAGGTTCCCACGTCGGCTAGGGAGACCCTAGACAACTAGCACGACCCTCATCTCCGAGATGGTGTCCCTCAAGCTTCTCTGCTCCTCGGCGGCGGATTACGACTTGGATTCTGCGTGGCTCTCGGTCAGGGGGCTATTAATAGCCTGAGAAGCAATTAGGTCAAAGGGGAGGCCGATTGGGCCCCGAAAAGGGCTGAGCCGGCCGGCCTGGGCCCTTTTCGGCCTAGTTTGCTGCCTCCTTCGCCCGGTGTTGCTTCTCGCGTCTTCTAGATGTTCTCCCCTTTTGCATGTGGGCCCTTGACGTCGGTTTCTCTCTGAATTGGACTCAACTCCTTGTCTTGCAAGATTCAGCACTTTTCTGGTTCGGTCCTCGGAGTTTATCATCTTCTCGGGCTTGGTCCTTGGGCTCTTGGGGTCATGTTCACTTCATTGCTTGACTTGTATCGGGCTTCAAGGTCTTGTCATGAGGTGTTTAATGAACTTATCCCGGAAGTCTTGCTTTCAACGTTAAAACCCCGCGTAAACACTTAACTCCAAAACCGACATGCACAAGTGAACTTGTTATACCACGGGGGTTAGTACCAATGGATAAGATACAAAAGTCATGCCAACACTGAAGGTAAACTCATGGCTAGGTTGACGGAGTTTCACCGTCAACATGGATTTCATACACTTTGAGAGACTTTGGTGAGGAGTGCACCCAGATCCCACTTCTTTGTGATAGCACCAGTGCCATAAGCGTAGCCAAAAACCTAGTGCTTCACTCCAGAACCAAACACATAGAAGTGAGGTATCATTTCTTGAGGGACAATGTGGAAAAAGGAACCATTGTGTTGAGTCATGTCCCTACCCAAGATCAGCTAGCCGACATCTTTACAAAGCCTCTCGATCAAGCTACATTTGTGCGCTTGCGGGGGGAACTTGGGGTTTGTTGCCCTTTCTAGTTGATTCTTGGGGGATTTCCTTTTGTATCATATGTATCATACCATGTTTACTTTGATGTATATACATGCTTTGCTTGGTATAAACCATGGTAGGATAGCCATCTTGTCATATATCATGTTGCATTTGTATCATATTGCATTTTAGGATGATGAGCTTCTTTCATATGCCTTATTTGAGTCTCTTTGGCTATTTGTGAGATATTGGTCATATGTGTGGAGAAATGGTGATGTGAGGCTATGCTCTTGGAATATTTGAGATATATGTGTGGTGAGATAGCCCTTTTTGCAATAAATGCTAATCTTGACTAATTTTTGGTGAAATGTGCTCCACTCATATGTAGTATTGTATCCATGTCACGTTTTGGTCTAAATGTGCTTTCTATGCTTAGATTGTGCTTGGATGCCTTTTTCTTGCATTTGGGCCGAAGGCCGAATATCATTGTGAATGTTTAGCCTATGTTGCATTCATGGGGGAGCATAAGCTTCTTTTTGCCGCAAAGGCACTTCATGTACCATGAAATGAATTAATCTTGAAAAGAAGTGTGTATGCTTGAAAAATGCTCCATTCATCATGTTTGTACTTAAAATGTCTTATCTTTCGCATATGGGTGCAAAACATGTTGCATGATGTTCACCAGTGGAGAAGTCTCCCCGAAGTGGACACATGGCTCATGAGCTTTGACATGACATGCTTTGCTTTATGGGTGTTTGCCATGATCTTTTGCTGAGAATTTGATATCCTTGTATGATCTTTGAATGGTATGCATGTTTGTGGCTCAAGTGTGACATGGATAGGCTTTTACATGTGAAGCGAGCCTTCTTTTGGTAAACCGCTTAAATGCGAAAATTTTGCTTTGTCACATGCTTGTATTTTCATATATTACTTGTGGCAATGCTTTGACTATGCTATGATTCCTATGTGTGATCTTTGTCTCATTTTTAGCCTTTGACACTAGATTTGGCCTATTTGAGAAGCTCATGTAGATGTTTATATGCTTTGTTTTGCATTTCTGCATTTTCACCTTGATTCATACATTGTCAACAAGGGGGAGAAGAGGTGAGCTTAATGAAAATTCAGAAGAGGTGAGCTAAAATTTTGGAAGTTTGCATCCACATGTTCAGGGGGAGCTTGCATTTGTTCAGGGGGAGCTTTCTTGCTGATTTTAGTGTGGAGTTTGTGCTTTGCTTGGCCTGTGACCTTTCTTTGCCTTTCCTTGGTCTTGGTCATGATTTGAGCTTCTTTGTTTTTCTTTCTTCTTCCTTTCTTTCTTTCTCTGAATTTCATTTCGCGTTGTGTGTTGTCAATGCACTCATCAAGGGGGAGATTGAGGACTAGGAGCGTCCCAGTGGTCGATGGATGACCGCTCCTCAGTGATGAGTGATTGACAACGGGTATTGGACTGACTCTTGGCTTAGTGCGCAGGTGTAGGCTGCGGCCTAGTTCGTGTTCCGCGAAAGGTCTTCAGCCTTGAGGGGCCTCCGGGAGATGGAGAGACAAGTAGGCTCGGTTCGAGGGACCCGGTGGACGGCGGGGACCTGGGTGCGGGCCACATGGTGGCGACATGAGCAAGACGAAGTCAGGGACAGTCGAGCCGGTGCACGGTGGCGGTCGAGTCAAGTGGTTTGGCGGGAGGCCGGACCGAGCACGCGGGGTTTGGTGGTTTGCCCACAAAACCATCGGAGGACGGTTTCTTGGTTTGGGCCTCAAAACCAAGTCTGAGGGCCCAACACAATGGAGACGGGATCCGGGCGTGTCGGGAAGCTTCGAGGCGGAGGACACGCGGCGGGATCGCATGGCTTGCGTCGGGAGGACGCGGGGTGCGGCAAAGGCGTGGCCGTCCGATGGCAAGACCCACAAACATTACCTAAATGCCCCTACGTGGGTTGTATCGCCAGTAGTTAATTTAGGGGTAGTCGAGTCATTTACCACTCCGGCGGGACCTAATATATAACCAATGAGTGTGTGTGGATGGCTCTCTCTCTCCGTGACTTAGGGTTTCATTTCCTCCCTCCCATTTTCCCATTTTCGTAGCTATTTTTCTTCCACTTTCCCTAGGCTAGCATGAGAGCTTCATGAGAGATTTGTAGAGAGGGATGGATGCTAGGGCGGCATGCTAGACCTTGTGAATCTTTCCTGGTTTGTATAGAAGATTCAGAGTTGTGTTTTTCGTGGTCTTTTTGTGCTTGTTTTCGTGCCTTTGTTCTCGGTGTGATTCCGCGGATTTGAGTGGGTTTCTCCCCGGATTTCTTTGAGGGAAACATGGATAGATGTCTCGTGCATCTTTGTGATTGATCTTGTGCCCTCAAACGCCGGGAAACCACTTCGATTCGAGGAGTTTCGTTCGGTGCTCTAGCTTTTGGTGGTGCTCAAAGGATTCGCGATTCCCGGTGATTTAGGGAGTTAGGAGGAAAGATTTTTGGGCTATAGTATCCTTGTGTGACGCTTTTCAAGTCCCCAAACCCTTGTCTCCACAGCTTCAACCGTTTGGGAAATCCGATGATGATTTGGGGGAGTTGACCTTCGAGGTCGGGCTGTTTTTCTGCTCTGTTCGAGCCTCGCGGACGGTCCGCGGCGTCCAGGTGGACGGTCCGTGCCGCACGAGTTTGTTAGGTGTTCTTTGTGTTCTTGCTCGCCTTTCGTTTCGATCCGTCGAGTTTTTGAGTTTTGGTTGGACGAAGTTTCGGACGGTCCACAACAGCGGGCGGACGGTCCGCGGGTGCCTGGCGGACAGTCCGCGTGCTCCCCGCGGACGGTCCGTTTAACGGGGTTCGCTTCTGGTGGTTGTGTTGGTTTTAACGGACAGTCCGCGGCCTAGGGCGGACGGTCCGTCGTACCTGTGCGGACAGTCCGCGGTACATTGGCGGACGGTCCACGTGGCCCGTGCGGACAGTCCGCCCCTCCTGGCCGGACGGTCCGCCAGAGCCTGTGTACTTTGCTTCTTGGTTCGATTCCTCCCTTCCCTTCTTGTGCTTCCGCGTGTGCTTCAAGGAATCATTCCTAGGACTAGAGGTTGATCCATAACCTCGTAGTCTTGGTGATTTGTGTGTGATTCGATCCATCGCTTGTGTGTGACCGGGATTTGACTAGGGTATAGGCCGGGTTCTTTGAGAAGAATTTTTACCGGCTCCTATTCACTCCCCCCCTCTCTAGTCGCCATCTGATCCTTCATTGATGTTCCACGAGTTGTTGACGTCTTCACCTTCAAGCGTCTGGAGGCGGTAGGAGCCCGGTCCGGTCACCTTTGCAACTGTGAAGGGACCTTCCTAGGGCGAGCTGAGCTTGTGTAGTCCTTCCGTGTTCTGGATGCGGCGGAGGACAAGATCGCCAACGTTGAAGGAGCGTTCCTTGACGTTGCGATCGTAATAGCGTCGGATACCCTCGAGGTACCTTGCTGATTGGACGAGGGCGGCACAGCGAGCTTCTTCGAGTCCATCGATGTCAACTCGTTTGCTGTCTTCAGATATGCCTTCGTCGTACTGCTCCACTGCCGGTGAGTCCCACATGACATCAGCAGGGAGGATTGCTTCGGAGCCATAGACCAGGAAGTATGGCGATTGTCCCGTCGGCTTGGAGGGTTGAGTACGTAGCCCCCAGAGCGCATTGGGTAGTTCCTTGATCCACTTGCCTCCTTTGGTATTGGCGGCGTCGTGTAGCCGCTTCTTGAGAGCGTCGAGCACCATCCCATTGGCGCGCTCGACTTGTCCATTGGCCCGAGGATGGGCAAGCGAGACATATCGACGCCGATCCCGCCGTTCTCGCAAGTACTCCCGTAAGCGGTGATTGTTGAAGTTGGAGCCTAGGTCTGTGATGATGCGATGGGGTAGCCAGTAGCGATGTACGAGTTCATCCAGGAAGTCGAGTACTCTGTCGGCCTTGGGGCATGTGACCGGCTTGACCTCGATCCACTTGGTGAACTTGTCGATGGCCACCAGTACTCTGTTGAATCCACCTGGCGCAGTTGGGAGTGGTCCAATCATGTCGAGCCCCCAGCAGGCGAAGGGCCAGGTTGGCGGTATGGTGACTAGCTTGTAGGTCGGGACGTGTTGTTGCTTGGAGAAGTATTGGCACCCTTGGCACCTTCTGATGAGTTCTTCGGCGTCGCCCAGAGTTGTGGGCCAATAGAAAGCTCGTCGGAAGGCCTTGCTGACCAGCGTGCGAGAGGACGCGTGGTTGCCGCAGACGCCTTTGTGGATCTCCTCCAAGATGCCCTTGCCTTCTTCTCGGGGAACACACTTCATGAGTACTCCAGAAGATGCGCCCCGCCTATAGAGCTTGTCTCCGACTAGGACGTAGGACCTGGCGCGGCGGATGAGTTGCTTGGCCAAGTTCTTGTCTGTGGGAACCTTCTGCTCACTGAGGTAGTCGATGAAGGGTTGCCTCGAGTCCACGTCGATCATCATGACCTCCTGGCCAGCCAGGGGATGTGCTGGATCAGTGGTCGATGGCGCCAGCTCCGGGATGGATGGCGCGTGAAGCTCGTGGACGAAGACACCCGCTGGTACTTGAGCGCGAGTAGAACCAAGCTTGGACAGGACGTCCGCTGCAATGTTGTTGTCGCGGACGACGTGGTGGAACTCGAGACCGTAGAACTTGTCCTCAAGCTTGCGGACTTCAAGGCAGTAGGCGTCCATGTTCTCCTTGTTGCAGTCCCAGGACTTGTTGACTTGGTTGATGACCACTGCGAAGTGGCCGTAGACTAGTAGCCGCTTGATGCCAAGTGAAGCCGTGAGGGGGAGCCCATGTAGCAGAGCTTCGTACTCGGCTTCATTGTTTGAGACCTTCCAAAAGATCTGCAGGACGTACTTGAGTTGTTCGCCCGTTGGAGGGATCAAGAGTACCCCTGCACTTGCGCCTTCGAGCTTGAGCGAGCCGTCGAAGTAAATCACCCAGTGCTCTGGGCACTCGGTTGGAGTAGGTAGTTGCTTCTCCCGCCACTCCGCCATGAAGTCGACTAGTGCTTGCGACTTGATAGCTGTGCGTGGCTTGAAGTCGATGTTGAGGGCGCCGAGTTCGACTGCCCACTTGGAGATTCTTCCAGTAGCATCTTGGTTCCGCAGGATGTCGCCGAGCGGGTAGTCGGTGACGACGGGAGATCGAGTACTCCCCGGAAGTAGTGTCGTAGCTTCCGCGAGGTGATGAGCACCGCGTACGTGCTTGATATCGGGCGGTAGCGTGCCTTGGATTCTAACAGGATCTCGCTGACGAAGTAGACTGGGCGCTGGACTGGGTAGGCGTGGCCGTCTTCTTGCCGCTCGACGATGATGGCAGTACTGACCACGTGGGTAGTCGCAGCGAGGTAGAGCAGTAGCTGCTCGCCTTTGCGAGGAGCCGTGAGGACTGGTGGCTTCGATAGGAAGTCCTTGAGCTGGGCAAGGGCTTGGTCTGCCTCTAGAGTCCACACGAACTTCTCTTGATGTTTGAGTAGTTTGAAGAAGGGGAGCCCCCGTTCTCCAAGCTTCGAGATGAATGCAGCCAGAGCCGCCATGCACCCGGTCAGCTTCTGCACGTCTTTTATGCACGTGGGAGCTTTCATGCTGGTGATGGCGGAGATCTTCTCGGGATTGGCTTCGATGCCGCGGTGGCTGATGATGAAGCCGAGTAGTTTGCCCGACGGTACGCCTGAGGACCATGTGTGGTTCGAGTACCGGTGGATGGTCTCTTCCTTGTGTGATGAGTGATTGACAACGTTGTGTGGACTGATTCTTGGCTAAATATTGCAGGTGCAGGTTGCGGCTTGACTCGTGTTGGTGCAGGTGAAGAACAAGCGCGAAAGGTCGTTGCCGGTGAGGCCTCCAGGTGTGGAGAAGACAAGTAGGCTTCGTTCGAGGGACCCGGTGGCCAGTGGGGTCAAGTGCGGGCCGCATGGTGGCATGAACAACAAGATGAAGTCTTGGAGCGCTTTCTTGGTAGAGCCTCAAAACCAAGGGCGAGCCGGAACTACGTGGGAGCCGAGTCATGAGTGGAGATTGGCAGAGGCTACACCGAGTTCTCGGGGTTTGCAGTGGTTCACCAGAAAACCACTGGGTTACTCGGTTGAGCCACAAAACCGAGGCCAAAGACTCGACGAGGGGGTGCGGCCACCCAGGCCGGTTCAACCGCCCAGGAGGGGCGGTCAGACCACCGGGGGCCAGTCAGATCTCCCGGGCCGGTCTAACCGCCCAAGGGGGCGGTCCGACCGCCCGGCCGCCGCCGCGCCGAGATGCTTCGAAGCGGAGGACACGCGTCGGGGATCGAAAGGCTTGCGTCGAGGCTAAAGGAGTGGTGCGGTCGCCGGGCATCCGTCCGATGAAGAAATTCTGAAGACTTCCAAATACGCCCTCGAGGGGCTTGTATCCCTAGTTATTAGGTGAGGGTAGTTTAGTCTTTTGGGTGCCTCCATATATACTCATTGAGTGGGTGGATGGCAGCCAACTCTTGGAACCCTAGCTCATTTGTTTTTCCATTTTCGTTCTCCTTTTTTCCTAGTTTTTCCTAGAACTAGCTTGAGAGCTTCATGTGAGATCTAGAGAGAGGGATGGATGTTTGGGTGGCAAGCTAGACCTTGTACGAACCTTCATGGTATGTATAGATGGTTCGACGTTGTTCCTCAAGGTGGTTTTCCCGTCCTTCTTTGTGGTGATTTTCAGAGCTCTTTGTTGGCAGTGTTTTGAGAACGATTTCCTGGGGTTTTTGGTGGGTGTCACGTATGAGGATCTTGTGCCTCTTTGGCTGGTGACTTTGCCCCCAAATCTCCTTTGAATCGGACTCGATTTGGTGGTTTTTCGAGTTGGGCGAGTTCTTGACCTAGAGAGGCGATTTCGTCGATTCCTCTTGATTGTGAGCATTTCGGGTCAATTCCTTTGAGGTAGAGGTTGCCCAGGAGGTAACCCAGCTAATCCCGAAGTTTCGCTGCAATCCGTGGAGTGATTCGGGAGGTTGGGCGTGAGAAAGTTAGGGTTTGACCCGCAGGCTGTTTTTCTGGGAGAGGCGGTCTAACCGCCTGGAGGGGGCGGTCTAACCGCCCTGGGTGTTTCCAGGTCGAAGTTTTGTTCCGCCGGATCTTCCACTGTGAGTTTGTTCGCCTTGATCAAAGGAACGTCTGGGTGAAATTTCGGGTCGTTCTCGTGTTGTTTGCTAGGTGTTCTTGGTTGGAGTTCGTTGCTGGGTACAGGAGGTTAGACCGCCCCTGGTAGCCGGTCTAACCGCCCTTAGGCCCCAGGGAGGAGTTTTGGTTTTCGCCAAGATTTTCTTGTAGCTAGCATGGCTTGACCAGAGTTCTTTGTTGGTGAAACCGTGGTGCATTTTGGTGCTCGGAAGAGGTGTTTCGGAGGATTTCTTGGTTACCAGGTGGAGGCGGTCTAACCGCCCCCTATACCCGGTCTAACCGCCCCCCCTCTGGACAACCGGCTTTCGAGGTGTTTCCGCTGTCGTGGGTGCGTGTGTGGTGAGGTTGCTGGTAGAGTTTGTTCCTAGGACCAGTAGCACTCCAGTGGCTACGTGGTGTTGGCAAACGGAAGGTAAAAGTGCAGAGCGTGTGATTTTGGGGGTCCGACCGAGCGGGTTCATCTTGTCGGAGTTTCAATCTCCTTCGATGTCGGTGTTTTAGACCGGCAAACCTACCAAGGGGGTACCCGAGGTAGTAGATTGTGCGGTGGGGATCGTGATCGGGAGACCGAGAACTCGAAGGTATGCGCAAGGACACGGGACACAAGATTTATACAGGTTCGGGCTGCCAAGGTGGCGAACCCTACGTCCCGTTTGGGGGGATCAAGTATGGCGCCCGCGCTTGGTGTTGGTTGTCCCCGGGAGGGAGTGGGGATGTGCGGCTAGGTACCCGGCCCTCCTTTATATAGTCCAGGGCGGGTTCCTAGTCGGTTACAAGGCGGGAGTCCTAGTAGGAGTACACAGAGCGAGTCCTAGTAGGAGTACGGGGGGAATTCTACCAGAGTCCATCTTCTACTATTCTTCCTTCCTTGCATGAGTACCGGGGGAGTATGCCCGACAAGCCCCCGAGCACGTTGGAGTCGAGAGTAGTAGTTCGAGTAGTCTTGAAGCCTCTTCGAGTAGTTCTTGAGCGTCCTCGAGTACCGTTGGAGAAGTCTTCAATAGTACTTGAACCGCCGCGAGGGCCGGAAGGTGGTCCAGCTCATCAGTCTTGAAAAAATTTGAATGATGGGTGTAGCATAGCAGCCCCCGAGCCTTGAAATGATTAGGTAATCAATCCAAGGGTCTTCAGTGTTTGCGAAGCCATCATCTGAGTACTCTTGGAGCGTGTAGCCCCCGAGATAAGAGAATCGTATGAGCCACGTCGAGTAGTGATTGGTGAGGAGCCCCCGAGCTTGAGAGCGAGCGAAGCATGCTGAAGTTATCTTCAAGTAGCCCCCGAGCTGGAGAGATTCCAAGTAGCAGTTTGGCGTCGAGCCGTGGAGCTTGAGAAGTAGTCATGCCGTCAGAGCGGACTTTAGAATGCGACTTAAAAACCGAAGTCGACTTTGTGCCGCGCGGAGCGGACTTTTGAGATGCGACTTGAAATCCGAAGTCGACTTTAGTTGCCGCGCGGAGCGTACTTTGAGTTGCGACTTGAAAACCGAAGTCGACTTTAGGGTGCCGCACAGAGCGGACTTTGATATGCGACTTTAGAAGTCGACTTTAGAATGCCGCGCAGAACGGACTTTGAGATGCGACTGAAGAAGTCGACTTTGTGCCACGCGGGGTGGACTTAAGATGCAAAAAACGAAAAGCACTTTCCGGAAAGCCAAAGCGAATGAAAAATCAGAGAAAACGAGTAGTTTTGCCGCCGGAGCGGGCTTAAGATTGTGACCGGAGTCGTCTTGTGCCACCGGAGTGGGCTTAAGTACCTGAGCCATGGATTTCAGACTCAAGGTACAGTTGCCGCCGGAGCGGGCTTGTGCCACCGGAGTGGGCTTGGATGCGACCGTTAGCGTCGACTTGTGCCACCGGAGTGGGCTTAAGTACCTGAGCCATGGATTTCAGACCCAAGGTACAGTTGCCGCCAGAGCGGGCTTGAAGGTGCGACTGGAGTCGACTTGTGCCACCGGAGTGGGCTTAAGTACCTGAGCCATGGATTTCAGACCCAAGGTACGATTGCCGCCAGAGCGGGCTTGTGCCACCGGAGTGGGCTTGGAGGTGCGACCGGAGTCGACTTGTGTACCTGGGCCATGAATTTCAGACCCAAGGTACGGGTGCCACCGTAGTGGACTTGAAGGTGCGACCGGAGTCGACTTGCGTACCTGGGCCATGGATTTCAGACCCAAGGTACGGGTGCCACCGTAGTGGACTTGAAGGTGCGACCGGAGTCGACTTGCGTACCTGGGCCATGGATTTCAGACCCAAGGTACGGAGTGAGAGTACTTAGGGCACTTGGACCCATGGTACAGAGCGTGAAGACCACATGCAGCTAGGTTCCATCGTCGCCAGGACCCGAGGGCCGCTTACAGCTAGGTTCCATCGAAGCTTACACACGTAGTATGCCACTGAAGCAGGCGAAGATGCGACCGGAGTCGACTTTAAGATGCCGCACGGAGCGGACTTTAGAATGCGACTTTAGAAGTCGACTTTAGATTGCCGCGCGTAGCGGACTTTAGAAACTGCCTCCTAGGGATAGCCCCCGAGTTGATGAAGTAGACTCGCGGCGACTTGATTGATATGCCCCAAGAGTAGTCGGCGAGCAGTGTAGCTCCCGTGAAAACCCGCCGAGAAGCATACACAAATGAGTAGTCGGCAAGCGGTCCTACATGATGAGGAGAACAAGCCAAGAAAACGGTAATAATTTAGATAAATGACTTAGCCGTTCTTTGCCCGGGCGGACTTGTAGATGAAGCCGTGGCGATCGGCGATGAAGCCGCGACGGTTGTTGTTGAAGTCGACTAGTCGAGTTGATTCCGACTAGTTGTTGGGGGGCGTGAGCGCGTTCTCGACTAGTTTGGAAAACTAGTCGAGATGAATGGTTGACGCGATGCGACCGGGGAAGATGACGTCGTGGCGGCGCGCGGCGTACTCGAGTAGAGCCGGTGTTGCCGCGAGACAAGTAGTCGCACCCCACGGCGTGGGCGGAAGTAGAGCCGGCGTGGCCGCAAGACGAAGTCGCGGCGCACGGAGTAGTCGACGACGAGACTGCGCGATGCGGAGTAGTCGACGACGAGCGCGCGCGACGTGCCGAGGCACCCCGGGACGCGCGGCGTAGGCGAAGTAGTCGACGACGAGCCTCGCGCGAGGCGGAGTAGTCGACGACGAGCGCGCGACGAGCCGTGGGGACGAGCCGCGCGACGTGCCGCGGGGCACCCCGACGCGCGGCGGAGGTGAAGTAGTCGACGACGAGCCCGGAGTAGTCGATGATGAGCGGAGCGACGAGCCGCAAGACGAGCCGCGCGACGTGCCGAGGCACCGGGCACGCGGCGTAGTCGAAGTAGTCGACGACGAGCACGGAGTAGTCGACGATGAGCGGCGCGACGAGCCGCAAGACGAGCCGCGCGACGTGCCGAGGGCACCCGGCGCGCGGCGTAGTCGAAGTAGTCGACGACGAGCACGGAGTAGTCGACGATGAGTGGCGCGACGAGCTGCAAGACGAGTCGCGCGACGAGCCGCGCGACGTGCCGAGAGCACCCGACGCGCGGCGGAGGCAAAGTAGTCGACGACGACGAGCCCGTGCGAGGCGGAGTAGTCGACGACGAGCGGCGCGACGAGCTGCGTGACGAGCCGCGCGACGTGCCGAGGCACCCCGGACGCGCGGCGGAGGCAAAGTAGTCGACGACGAGCGGCGCGACGAGCCGTGTGACGAGCCGCGCGACGTGCCGAGGCACCCGGGACGCGCGGCGTAGGCGAAGTAGATCGCCGGCACGGGGGAGTGGAGACGAGTACTCGCGGTGCATGGCGAGGTTGACGTAGAGCGCGTGCGGCCGGAGACGAGTAGTCGCGGCGCACGGCGAGGTCGACGATGATCACGTGCGGCCGGAGACAAGTAGTCGCGGCGCACGGCGAGGTCGACGTAGAGCAAACTTGATCGGGTGACACGAAATCGATTCCGTGTAGAGTTTCGCCGAGCCTGCGAGTTGCTGGTCGTCGAATAGTTGTCCATGTGACTGTCAGCGTCGTCGAGCAGGTTGACCTTGATGATTAAGGTCCTTCGAATTCGTCCGGTGGCGATGATCACCCCTACCTGGCGCGCCAGCTGTCGGTGTTTTAGACCGGCAAACCTACCAATGGGGTACCCGAGGTAGTAGATTGTGCGGTGGGGATCGTGATCGGGAGACCGAGAACTCGAAGGTATGCGCAAGGACACGGGACACAAGATTTATACAGGTTCGGGCTGCCAAGGTGGCGAACCCTACGTCCTGTTTCGGGGATCAAGTATGGCGCCCTGCGCTTGGTGTTGGTTGTCCCCGGAGGGATTGGGGATGTGCGGCTAGGTACCCGGCCCTCCTTTATATAGTCCAGGGGGCGGGTTCCTAGTCGGTTACAAGGCAGGAGTCCTAGTAGGAGTACACAGAGCGAGTCCTAGTAGGAGTACAGGGGAATTCTACCAGGAGTCCGTCTTCTACTATTCTTCCTTCCTTGCATGAGTACCCGGGGAGTATGCCCGACATTCGAGAAGAATTTTTATCGGCTCCCATTCACTCCCCCCTCTCTGGTCGCCTAATCGGTCCTTCAACGCCGAAGACACACTTGTTCGTGTTGAGCTTCCAGCGGTACTCTCGCAGGGATGCGAAAGTCTCTTCAAGATCGGCGATGAGCGTGTTAGAGTTTCTGGTTTTGACGACCACGTCATCCACATAGTCTTCAATGTTCTTGTTGAGTTGCCTCTTGAAGCAGTCCTGGATAGCTCGTTGGTAGGTGGCGCCGACGTTCTTCAACCTGAAAGACATGGTCGTGTAGTAGTACGCGCCAAACGGGGTGATGAACGCGGCCTTCTCCTGGTCTTCTTCCTTGATCGCGATCTGGTGGTACCCGGAGTAGCAGTCGAGGAAGCAGAGCGGAGTCGCGGCCCCGCCTTGGAGTCGATGACTTGATCAATCCGCGGCAACCCGAAGGGGTCCTTGGGGCGCGTGCTTGTTGAGGTCGGTGTAGTCGACGCACATCCTCCACTCGTTCGAGTTCTTCTTGCGGACGAGGACGGGGTTGGCGAGCCACTCAGGATGGAAGACTTCTCTGATGAAGCCAGCCGCGAGTAGTTTGGCGAGTTCCTTCTTGATGGCGTCCCGTCTGTCGTCGGCGAAGCGGCGGAGGTGTTGTCGCTTCGGGGTAGCTTTAGGGTCGACGTTGAGGGAATGCTCAATCAACTCCCTGGGCACCCCTGGCATGTCCGCTGGTTTCCACGCGAAGATGTCGCGGTTAGCCCGGAGGAAGTTGATGAGCGCGTCTTCCTATTTCGGGTCGAGGCCCGCCCCGATGGTGGTGGTCTTGCTGCTGTCGCCTGTCCCGAGGTCAATTGTTTTGACCAGAACCTCCTCAGGTGGCTGAGGCTTGTTGGCTTTATCTGACCTTTCTGGGATGTCGAGTTCACTTGGGGCAAGCTTCTTCGACGCAACGTAGATCTCCATCATAGCGTTGGGAACTTGATTCGTGGATGCGATTTCCACGTCTTCTGTGTCGCAGTCATGTGATATCTTCAAGTCCCCTTGCAGTGAGAGTACACCCGCTGGACTTGGCATCTTGAGTACCAAGTAGGTGTAGTGGGGTACTGCCATGAACTTGGCGATAGCCGGTCTGCCGAGGATGGCATGGTAGGACGTCTCGAAGTCAGCGACTTCGAACTTGACGTACTCGGTACGGTAGCTGTCCCTTGTTTCCCCGAAGGTAACTGGCAGAACCACTGAGCCCAGTGGGATAGCCGCGTTCCCAGGGACGATGCCGTAGAAGGGCGAGGTGCTCTTGGTGAGCATGTGGGTGATGTCGAGGTTCATCTTCTTCCAGGTCTTGGTGAAAAGGATGTTGAGCCCGCTTCCACCGTCGATGAGGACCTTGTTGAGCCTCGAGCCCACGACCACCGACTTCAGGACGAGTGGGAATCGTCCTGGTTCAGAGAAGCTTGTCCATTGATCCGTGCGTGAGAAGGTAATGGGTACCTCCGACTACCTGAGAGGGGTCGGAACCGATAGTTCAATGCTCATGACTTCTCGACGGGTAGCTTTCTGAGCCCGTCGGTTGGGTAGTCCGCCGAAGAGGACGTTGACTGTCTTGTCGGATTCCTGGAAGTCGTCGTTGCCTTCGTCGGTCTTCTTCTTGCCTTTCTTGCTGTGAGGGTGTCGTGGCTCTGGAGTATCCTTGAGTGCTCGCCGGAGTTGGTAGCACTGCTCGGTGGTGTGGTTGCCGTCCAGTGTTGACGGTTAATAGTTGTATCAAAGTTCGTTTATGACTTGCAAGCGGACAAGTCTCCCGTCGTAGTCAAGGGACCCTTCTTCCCTCGAGTGGTGAACCCAAGGTATCGAATCCGTGGAACAATGTGCAACGCAAGGATTCAATCTAGTAAAGCAAGGTAAAGCTATCTAATGAAGACAAGTTGCATCTAATCTACTAATTCATAAAGAAAACGAATCTAATCTAATCTACTAAAGTGGTAACAAGAGAAAGCAAGAGATAACCAATCTAGAGAATCTAGATCATGCTTATGTTGTAGCTCCAAACAAGATAGATGAAGATAGTAAAGCGAATCTCATTAAAAGCATCTTTAAATCGTGGCCTTCCCATCCGACTCCGAAAACGCCCGCCTTTCGGAACCCCGTTCTGTCACAACGTATCCCTATTCATGCGGGTAGTCTAGGGCGAGTTCGATAGAACAAGTTGAAATCACTTGGCCGGTCCGGTATGCACCTCTAGCCACCGCGGCTACAAGAGCACCCTATGTAATCTAGCTATAGACTAGATCGTAGAAGAAGCAAAACCAAGAAGAAAACAAAATCATCGAGAAGGCACTTGATCGCTAGAAATCGGATTCACTTACAAACTTCACCATGAATGATTACATGAACAAGATCACCACCGGGATCCTACCTCGATCTTGATCCTTACTCCGAGCTCCGACGTGGTCTTCCATTCAAGGTTCCCACGTCGGCTAGGGAGACCCTAGACAACTAGCACGACCCTCATCTCCGAGATGGTGTCCCTCAAGCTTCTCTCGCTCCTCGGCGGCGGATTACGACTTCGGTTCGCGTGGCTCTCGGTCGGGGGGCTATTTATAGCCCGAGAAGCGATTAGGTCAAAGGAGAGGCCGATTGGGCCCCGAATTGGGCCGGGCCGGCCGGCCCGGCCGGCCGGCCCGGGCCCAAGTCGGCCCATCTCGTGGCTGCTTCGCCGCCCGGTGTTGCTTCCCACGTCTTCTAGATGTTCTCCCCTTTTGCATGTGGGCCCTTGACGTCGGTTTCTCTCCGAATTGGACTCAACTCCTTGTCTTGCAAGATTCAGCACTTTTCTGGTTCGGTCCTCGGAGTTTATCATCTTCTCGGGCTTGGTCCTTGGGCTCTTGGGGTCATGTTCACTTCATTGCTTGACTTGTATCGGGCTTCAAGGTCTTGTCATGAGGTGCTTAATGAACTTATCCCGGAAGTCTTGCTTTCAACGTTAAAACCCTGCGTAAACACTTAACTCCAAAACCGACATGCACAAGTGAACTTGTTATACCACGGGGGTTAGTACCAATGGATAAGATACAAAAGTCATGCCAACACCGAAGGTAAACTCATGGCTAGGTTGACGGATTTTCACCGTCAACATCTCCCCCATGCTTAAACCTTGCTCGTCCTCGAGTAAGCCTTCGATGGATATCATCGTTGCCCATCAATGTTTAAACCTTGCACTTGATCATACATGAAAAAAAACATAATGCTCTCAAAAGTTTAATTCGCTAAAGTTCCATAATGTACTAGCCTTCATCCCTACGGAGGGTAGATATTTAATTAAGCTCATCCCACAAGTATTAACATGCTCACAAAGTTTAAATAGATCTCAGAATTTTTGAAATAAAGATCGAGATAAAGAAAAGCTAAACCAAGTTCACAAATTTAAATCATCTTGCATATTGCTCATGAACTCTCATCTCGCTTGTCTCTCAAGCCTATATATTCTACTCCTTTCCCTCTCATCACATATGTGGTAGGCTTTATATGGAGCTTTGGGAAAGTTTAGTCCTACCAAGATTTTATAAATGAGGTGTTGTCAAAACAAGACAAGCTTCTCATGGTCTTACCGAGACTCGTCAAAAAGGTTATTGGAAAATAATGTTAAATCAAGGAGAGGAAAGAGAAAGATACACACACTTTAGATGAGTGGACATGTGCAAATGGCAAAGAGTGATCCCGAGGCACAAAGGAAGTCCTCGTTATCGGATTGCACATGGTTGGAAAATGAGAATGGATCTTTTAAACTTGAAGCCTTGAATGCACTCTTAGAGAACCGGGGAGTTCACTTTACGCATACTCATATTTTTTTCTCTTTCTCATATTTCTCATTCTTTTGTTTCTTTCTTTCTTTCTTTCTTTCATTATATATTTTTTTTCTTGTGAGACTTTCACCTTGGAAGTCACTTACATCGCCTTTGAATATTCTTTCATACATTTTTTTTAAATTTGCTCCCCTATGAACTCTAAAACTGCACCGTACCTACATCCTCCCCCATGCTTAGACGTTGCTCGTCCTCGAGCAAAGAGGCGAAAAATAAGGTAGGTACCAGAAATATTTTTCCTTTGGAGAGATACTTGAAATCTTCAATGTTGGCACCGTCTTGCGATCTTCCTTGAATTGATGATCCATTCTCAACGATAGGTTGTGGTCAAGGAGGTAATCAAAAAAGATGATATTTGGTTTTAAGGGTGGATATCCGGCGAGGTTTGTGAGATCTCCAATGCGGGGATACACAATGCACGGATAAAAGGCTAGCAAAAAGATAGATACGCAAAAACGGAATGACCAGCTTCTTAGTCTCGGGCCAGAGAAATCATGGCCTGCAATAACTCACTCAAAAATAAATCTTGTACACTAAAGTTTATGCACTCAAATATATATAAGGCTCTGGATAGGTTGAGCAACACACAAGTGATATTTATGACAAGGTTAGCGATATTTTTGAGCATAAAAGACATCTTTAATCTATTCATAACTTGGGAGCACATAAAACACTATGGGTCTTTATTTTTATCATAACCTCCACTAAAGATTAAGCTAGCATTTAGATAATTTCAGATTTGTATTTTTAAGAGAGCACTAGGTTAAACATGCATAAATCAATTACAAAGATAAACAAAGCGGCAATTATAATCATATATCATCATGGCACAAACTTTGTAACTCGTACTAATGGTAAAAACTTGGTGGTGACATTATTCATGATGAAAATAAAAACTAACACACACGCTGAAAATTAAACTAAAAACTAAAAATTAAAGCAAAGCTGAAAATACTACGCAAACATAGGCACATCCAAGCTGAAAATTAAAGAAAGGGGGGGTAAAGGAAAGATAACTAAAGCTCCTCCTCTCCCTAATCTTCCGCCGGTGGTTGATATTGATAGTCTTGGTTGTTGTACCCTTACTTGTAATAGGAATGCACCACTCCTCCTATGAATTGTCCAATGGTATTAGGTGAAGGTGTCAAAGCTCATAAGCGATGTTTGCATTTCCTTCACCCATTTGGTTTGCATTGGTTAGGATGGCTGCAATAATTTGCACGTTCCTTGCAGCGTATCCTCCAATGTGTAACGCCCGCGTTTTTAGCTCCAACTAAATCACCTGATAAATCATGCGTATTTTCAAATCTATCCCGCCGAGCTCAATTACCCCCTTCAAACCCTAGCCACTGCCCCCCCTCTCTCTCCCCGATGCGCGTGCCGCGAATCCCGCCGCACCGCACCCAGGCCAGCACCCATGCGCGCCTTCCCAACGCCGCGGTCGGCCACCGGCCGGAATCCCGCGCACGCCGCGGTCCCGACGACCGGTCCGCCTCGCCATCACCGCCGTCCCGGAAAACGCGCCGACGCCCGAAAACCGGGAAAATCCCGCAAAACCTTTCCCATAATTTCCCTAACAATTTTCCAGGTTTTCCAAAATCTCTTCCCCTATTTCTTCTCTCTTCTCCATTTTCCTTCCCTTTCCTTTTTCTTTCTTCTTTTTCTTTCTTCCCTTCCCTTTTCCTTTTTCCTTTTCTTTTTCCTTTCCTCTTTTTCTTTTTTTTCCTTTCTCTTCTTCTTCTCTTCCTTCCTCCTCCTCCCGCGCGGCCAGGCCCCTGCGCCCGACCGGCGCCCTGGCGCCGTTGACCTCGGGCCCGCGCCCCGACCGCACCGCCCTCCCGACACGCTACCACGCCGGCCTCCTCTCCTCCGCTCAAGCACGGGCCGACGGGACCTCTCCCCGGCGCCGGCGACGCGCCCGAGCCATCACCTCCGGCCTACACAAGCACCGCCCGACCGCCGCCGCCCCGCGCGCCGCTGACGGCGGCTGCCTAACTCCCCTGCACAAGGTTGACCGCAGCAGCCCGTGCCATCGCATCACCGGTCGCCGCAGGAGTCCGGCCGGACTTCGAGAAGAAGCCCGAGCTCGCCGGCGGCCTCGCCGGAAATATCTCTCCCCCCCCAAACCGACCTTCGGCGCCTATTTAAGGCCGCCACCACCACCCCCTCGCCGCACCACACCGCCTTCGAGCTGTCGCACAACCTCTCCCCCGAGCTCCACCGCGCCGCCACCATTTGCACCGCCGCCGCCCTCTGTCCGCCGCCGATCTGCCGCCTCACGCCGTTCTAGTCGAAGGTGAGCACGGGGATGGAATGCCCTTGCCCTCCTCTCCACCCTGCCCTACTCCCCGGACGCCGCCGCGGCTAGGGCCGCCGCCGCCCCTCCTCTCCAGAGCCGCCGCCGCCCCCCTCCCCATCCTCTGTTCAGAACCGAAAGGGAGGAAGGGGATGGCGTTTTTGCCAAAACCCCCCCTGTTTTCCCCCTTTTTCCCTCAGAACCAGAGCTCTATTCCCTCTCTCTCTCTTTATTCCTTTCAATTAGCCCCTGAATTAATACCTAATTATGGATTGAACACTGCTACACCCTAAACAATTTACAAAGTAACCCTAACCCAGTTTATATTAGCATAATCACCCCTTTTACCATTAGTAGAAATTGCTAATAGGTCCTTAATCCCTATACCTCCTTTGTGACCCAACATTTCATGCACGATTAAACCCAAACCTCACCCCGCTATTTCCCGTAGTACACCGCCGAACCACCCCCCCTTCCCTGGGACTTATAAATACCCCCTCTCCGCTCACTTCCCCCTCCTCGAGCTCGGCCGGATATTTGTGTGCTAATATTGCTTGCTTGCCTGTGTGTACGCTTTAGCCGACGGAGTAGACGGAAGAAGGTACCCCGAGCCGGAGATCGAGGCCGACTACTGCGAGCAGGAGCCCGAAGCCCCGAACGCCGAGCCGCACTCCCGAAGACTTCGAAGACGGCAAGTTCAATCTCACCCTTTGATGCATGCTTCTGTCCTAGTTTTATAAATATAACCCTATACCCGTTTCTAAATTGCATATTGTTTTACTGCAAAAACATGGTAGGATAGCCACCCTTGATTGCTATGATTGAACCTTGTTTTGGCCTAAATGAGTGCTTTAAAAATGTGTGAGTGCTTTCAAAATGTGTGAGTGCTTTGAAAATGGAAATGGGATATTTTTGAAAATGAGTAAAGAAGCGGGTAGACGGGATGGACGTGTGTGTCAGGAGTATGGATGAGCTCGTATCTGTGTGGTTGAGCGTGTTGGGAGTTGTCCATCTTGTCGGTTAAGGACCGGGTTGCGTGACATCTCACCTGACCCAAATCATCGTACAACCACTCGACCGTTGTATGTGGCAACGGCTTAGCATAAACCCCACTAGTTAAACTACTTGCCATCTGGTGTGTGGGTGAGCGGCGGGAGACCAAGGAGTAGGGGATACGCTCTGTGTGAGGTACGCCCTGGTTATGTGGTATAACCCCTTGGGTGCTTTCGTGGTGGCTCGTAGTGTTAGCTAAGGTGGGTAATGGCTTTGATAGGATCCGTACCGGCACTAAGGTGTCCGTGTGACGGTACCCTACTTGTGGGTAAAGATGTACAACCTCTGCAGAGTGTCAAACCTATTCGAATAGCCGTGTCCACGGTATTGGACGAGTCACGGTGTGGTCACAAAAACTAGTGTTTGGGATGGGATGTTTTCCGGTGTGAGTTGTTTTCCGGGTGGAGTGTGTGGCTGTGTGCCTGGGCTACGACGGACGGGAAGTCCGGTAGTTCCACAGTGGTTTTCCTAAAACAATGGAGTCACTTTGGTTATGAAAGTGTTTGCGAAAACCTTTTGAAATGAACCCCTGCATGTGTAAGTTTGCAAAATGAACCTTAACCTGATCCTTGTTATACTTTATGCATGATTCTGCTTATAAGCCCCTCCGTGGGTGGGGTTGGATTTGCTGAGTACGTATGTGCTCACCCTTGTTTTACTAACTATTTTACAGAGGAGGATCCCGATTACATTCCCGAAGACGTTGAGTAGATCGTGCCCTACACCCAACCGTGCCTGTGTACCCAGGGCCCTACCGAGAGCTTCCATGGTGTGGTACTCTGAGGAGGCTATGGAAGCCTTTGCCATTGTAGTGTGGTCGTTAGCGTTTGTGTTGTTCCTTGTAGCGTTGGCACTACCGTGCCCTCTGTGTCGCCGTGATGTAAAAGACTGATTCCACCGTTGTAATAAATGTGTTACCGACCTCCGGGACCGGTATTTGTGTCACATTTAGTCACCTCCGATGAGGGGACGCTTCGGGTGGTATCGAGCCGTAGGTTGGCCGTAGGACATGACCCCTAGGATACGAGACCTCCTCGGCCTTCTCTAACCTTTCCTTTGCTAAGCTCACCTTTTCCCAAATCCTTACCTTGATTCTTGCCTCGTTTCCGGATGACTAACCCCGAATGGAACGGAGGAATTTGCCCCGTCCGGCTCGGCCTCCCCTAACTCGTTGCTACTCGGCCTAGAGCGCGTCGGAGTAAGGGATCCGCCGGAGTTCGTCTACCGGGAGTACGAACGCTACGGCACCCTTCGGTGTAAGCCGCCGATCTTTGTGGGAAGAAGCACGCTTTACCCCGACATAGAACCATGGTTCGTCTCCACCACTGGTTTTCGCTTCGCCGACACCTACCCCAAGGCTGCTCGGAAGGCCCTGCGACAGCTACGAGTGGTTTATAGACAGCACCTCCGAAGGACTCCAATGGGATTCTTTCCACCCTCCGGAGGGAGAGGACGCTCGTGGATTGATCGCATGAGAGGACTAGAACGAGAGGAAGAAGACCTAGAAGAGGCAGTTTCCCACCTCTCCATCTACCTCAGAGGCCTAGACCACCTTTACCAGGAGCAAGCCCAGCAACTGAAGCAACAGATCGACAGAGCGGAAAGAGCAGAACAGAGGATAGAACTAGAAAGGGTAAAGACAACCATAGCAGAAGTTGAGCTGCACAACATGAGGCAAGACTACCTCGGGGAAAAGGAACGATCGGAGATGTTCCACAAACGGCCTATGGGATGAACTAAAGGAGCGAAGAAGCGAGAGATGAAGGAGCCGGAGCGAGAAGAAGATGAACCCGAAGAAACCCACTGGGACAAAGGGACCCAGACTGAAGATGAGATACTGGAGCAAGATCTTCCACTAAAGAAGCGCCGTATCCAGCTAGAGGAAGAGTCACCATGAGGATAAGACTAGGGTGTTAGGCTAGAAATTGAGTCCTAGTAATAATAAGAATGTACCCCGACCTTCCTACTAAATAAAGTTATCCATCTCTTGTACCCCACCACAACCTGTTCAACTCTACCTTTGTTTTCAGATGGCGGAAGATGGATGGACCCAAGGCGTGTGCCAGGAGGAGCCTGGTTTTGCTCGCCTGCTCATCAACTCCCTGGAGCATCTCGGTATCACTGAGCGCCCTAGGTACTATAGCAGAGAGTACGAGCAACTCGGCACTCTTCGCTGTAGAGTGGTCCTCTCCGTCGCTACAAGCAACCGCCACGCCAACATCGAGCCGTGGCGCGTGACTGCCACAGGGTTTCGACACCGAGACACCTATCCTTTGGCCCTCAGAAAAGCCCTCCGCTACCTGTGCCGAATCTACGAAGAACACCTCGTCCCCACAACGATGAGGTACTTCCCTCCCGCCATCAGAACCCCGGTTTGGGCGCCGCATGAGAAACCTGGAACGACGCCGCCACCAAGAGGACTCGCTATACCACGTAGTCGCCTACCTTGTCTCCTTGGATAAGCTCTTTGATGACCAAGCCGGACACTTGAGGGAACAAATCGGCGGGCCGAGCAAGCGAAGTCACGGTGCGGATGCACCAAGTCCGAGTGGCCCAAGCCGAAGCAAGGACCGCAGCGGCCATAAGCAAGTGAAGCCGTTGCCCGGAAAGCCTCGGGGAGAATCCGGGACCAACGCATGCAAGAATGGACCAATGGCGGAACACCCGTTCCGGCCATTGGAGAAGCTCAAGTCCCGCCGGGAACACCCCTTGTAGGATGGGGAGGAACTATCGAAGTCCCCCCCGGCACCACCGGCGGTCACCGAACCCCCAACGCCTACCGCCGAAGCCGCGGCACGGCCTCGGGGAAAACGGAGACCCCGAAGGCGGGAATGATGACGAGTTGCTCATTCCGCCGGGAAGAACACTCGACCCCGAGAAGACGGCTCCCCTCGCGAGTAGTGTGCCCCAAGACCCAGGGAATGAAGCCGTACCGGTCCAAGTTGCGCCCTTAGTCCTTAGTCGTGTAGTGTGTCCGCGTAGTCGGGATGTATCCTCCTCGCTGGTTTGTAATAAAAACTTATTTGTGCTTGCTTGTTTGCTATGTGCTTGTTGTGTGCTTACCGGCAGGAGTAGACCCTGCCTTTTCAAAAAGAAATCCGATATAATCCACTTAAACATCACATGAAGCTAGACCTCTTAGAAAACCCGTTTCTTTTCAGATGGTTTCCAGGCGCCCTGTCAGGACCCACCGATCGGACGCTGAGGGATCGCAAGCCGATCGGAGGGAGCGTCTCCACGACCAGGAGGTTAACCAAAATGAAGATGGAGGAGAAAACGTGGTCCTGCCACCGCCACCCCCTCCCGTTGACTTGGCACAAGTCTTAGCCAACTAGACTATCCTGATGGAGGCTATCTTCAACGCCATCAACCGCCCAAGACCCCGAGTTTTGAGCATGAATGAGAAGCTGATCGAGTTCCTCAGGACTAAGCCGCCCACCATTGGCGGGTCGGTGAATCCTTTGGATGCTGACGATTGGCTGAGAGCCATCCTGAGGGAACTCGAGCCCCTCCACTGCGAGGACCATGACAAGGTTCTCTCGGCGACTCACCGGACTCACCGGGACAGCCCTAGCCTGGTGGGAAAATTACTGCACCGCCGCCAAGGATCCTTCTGCCATCACATGGGATGAATTTGTGGAGGAGTTCCGCCGCTACCACATCCCGGAGGCCACACTGAAGCGGAAGGCAGACGAGTTCCGCGAACTCCGCCAAGGCAACATGTCTGTGGAGGAATACACGTACCAGTTCATAGAGCTGGAACGCTATGCCCCCGAGGAGGTGGATAAAGACTCCAAAAAGCAAGAGATGTTCAAGAAGGGGCTGACTCCGGAACTGAGTGAGGACCATGTGTGGTTCGAAGACCGGTGGATGGTCGCTTCCTTGTGTGATGAGTGATTGACAACGTTGTGTGGACTGATTCTTGGCTAAGTATTGCAGGTGCAGGTTGCGGCTTGACTCGTGTTGGTGCAGGTGAAGAACAAGCGCGAAAGGTCGTCGCGGTGAGGCCTCCGGGTGTGGAGAAGACAAGTAGGCTTTGTTCGAGGGACCGGTGGCCGGCGGGGGTCAAGTGCGGGCCGCATGGTGGCATGAACGAAGCAAGATGAAGTCGTGGACGGTTTCTTGGTTGAGCCTCAAAACCAAGGTCGAGCCGGGACTTCATGGGAGCCAAGTCATGAGTGGTGATTGGCGGAGGCTACATCAAGTTCGCGGGGTTTGCGGTGGTTCACCGAGAAAATCACCGGTTACTCGGCCGAGCCACAAAGCCGAGGCCGAAGATCCGGTGTGGTCGTGCGGCCAAAACCGGTCCGACCGTTTTGGAGAACCGGTCCGACCGGTTTGGGGTCGCGAGGGCGCGGAAGCTTCGAGGCGGAGGACACGCGTCGGGATCGCAAGGCTTGCGTTGAGGCTACGCGAGGTGCGGTCGCCGGGCATCCGTCCGATGGTGAATACATCAAGAATTCCGAATCCGCCCTTGAGGGGCTTGTATCCCTAGTTAGTAGAGAGGGGCATTTTAGACATTCGGTTGCCGCCTATATAACCCAAGAGGTGAGAGGTTGGCAGCCTACTCTTGGAACCCTAGCTCATTAGTTTTCCTATTTTCCACCTATTTTCTCTAGGTTTTTCCTTAGGACTAGCAAGAGAGCTTCACGGAGAAATCTTGTAGAGAGGGATGGATGATCGGGCGGCTTGCTAGACCTTGTACGAATCTTTGTTTCATGTATAGATGATTCGGCGTGATTCCTCAAGGTTTGAATGTGTTTTTCCCGATTGTTCTTGGTGGTGATTTTCGGAGCCCTCTCCCGGTGATTTCTTTGCGGTGTTTTCGGGACCTTTCCTTTGGGGATTTGATGGGGGAAATTTGTGGGAACCCTTCGTGGTTCTTTGGGCTGTGATTCCCCTCCCAAATTCGTGAGCAAAAGTGCTCGATTTTGGGGTTTCTTGAGTTCTTGGGTTGGTAGTGCCTTTGGCGGGATTTCTTCGATTCCTCCTCTTTGGACGAGATTTGGTGGGATTAAACTTGGCCATGGACTCCTCATGAGGTGTTCCTGATATCCCCAAAGTCTTGTTCAAGTCCGTGGAGCGATTCGGGAGATTGAGATTTGGTTTTGGGGGAGTTGACCCGCGGGCTGTGTTCTTCTCGACTGTTCAGGCTAAAACCGGTCTGACCGGTTTGGGAAACCGGTCTGACCGGTTTCGCCCAGTGGGCTGTCGAGACAGATCTTTGAACAAGCAAGTCTTTACTGCTCCATGGCTTCGTTTGTTCAGATGTGGAAAGGCTTTTGAAGTGTTTGGGGTCTTTGGGGAGTCTGCGAACGGAATCGGTCCGACCGGTTTGCCTAACCTGGGTCCGACCGGTTTTTCCCTGCCTTCGTGAGGCTAAGTTCAACAGGAGCGGTCCGACCGGTTTCAGAAACCGGCCTGACCGGTTTGTCTTGCCGGCCCGCGGCCTTGTCGTGTGTGTTTCCGCTGCGTGTGTGTTGAGGATGTTGTTTGGGTCTTGTTTCTAGGTTCAGTAGCCTCCAGTGGCTACGTGAACTTGGCAAGAGAAGCTTGCGGAGGTGCACGAGTGAAATTGGGTTCATAGGCTGAATTCTTGAATAGAATTTTTATCGGCTCCCATTCACTCCCCCCCCCCTCTCTGGTTCGCCGTTTCGGTCCTTCAAGTGGTATCAGAGCCGGTTCGGGTCTTTGTTGACTCTAACCAGTCTAAGATCCAAGGATGGCGTACCGAGAACGGGGTTCGGGTCCTCCACACTTCGATGGCAAGAACTACCGGATGTGGAGCAAGCGGATGGGTGCGTTCCTCCGAGGAAAGGGTCGAGCCGCTTTGGGATGTCACGGTGGACACAGGGCTATGTCCGGCCGATGGATTTCCTTGCTCCGGGGTCGAGGGACGGATTCGACACCAACAATAAGGCGGTCGACTACTTGTTTCGTGCTTTGTGTCGACCGAGTTCGATCGGGTGCACACCGAGCACTTGGCTTGTAGGATTTGGGCGGTGTTGAAGGAGGCTCATGTTGGGAACGCCCAGGTTCAGGCACGGTTGTATGCGACCTACCGGAGAGAGTATGAGAACTTCACTCATCTCCCCGGTGAGTCCATCGATGCCTTGTTTCAAAGGTTCACGGTGGTGGTGAACAACATGAGGGCCAATGTGGACGTGCTCCCGTACGATGATCATGATAGAGCAGTCAAGCTCTTACACTCTTTGGATCGTACGATATGGGGCGGAAAGTTCGAGGCCATAGTCGAGTCGGAGCGGTATGATACTCTGACGGTGAACGAGCTATTCTCGAAGCTCAAGACGGGCCGAGGTGGATAGGGGCATGATCGCCAAGCTCGAGGGACCGACCGATTCCCATAGTCTTGCCCTCGTTGGTGGTTCCAAAGGAAAGACTAACTCTAACCCATCCACCGGGATGTTCTCGTTTTCCTCTTTGATGTCTATGCCGGATGAGGAGTTTGATGACCTTGGAGAGGACGAGCCGGCGCCGTTGACGAGGCGGTTCGAGAGGCCGCACGAGAACCGCGTGAACATGAGGAGGAACACGAGGACTTGCTTCCGAGTGCCGCAAGCGGGACACTTCGTCGCCGACCGCCCGAGAAGACCGAGAACAAGGACGGCTACAAGCACAAGCCGAGGAAGAACGATGACAAGTACCGTTCGAGGCGCGACCACAAGAGCAAGCACAAGAACAAGTACAAGGACGAGCGACGATCGAGGAAGAAGGAGGGCCGAGGCAAGGCCCGAGCGATGGTTGGAGCGAGCGACGTCGACTCCGGTTCCGCGTACTCCACCTCGAGCTCGAGCGGCGGCCGACGACGAGGGAGATCGCCGCAAGAACAAGAGGTCGTCCAAGAACCCGAGCGGGCCGAGCCGCTTCGCGAGAGACGGCTTCGCACCATGGCGTTGAGCTCCGGCGGCAAGAAGAGCACACGGAGCGACTCGGACTGCGAGTCCGACGACGAGGTGCGTGATGAGCTTCCCTTCTTGCGCCGGGAGAATGAGAGGCTTGGCTCTTTGCTTGATAACCGTGATGACATGCTTAGAGAGGCCAAGAAAATGAGAAAAGAGCTTAGGGCTTCACTCGAGGATGCTAGGACTAGAGTGGCCGAGCTAGAGACACGGGTGCTTGATAGCAAGCTTGAGATTGATTCGCTTAAGGCTAGCCCCGTTGTTTCGATGAGAATGATTGTGCTTGATTGCTCTATTTTCCTTGCTCGATCTTGCTTTGTTCAAGGAGAAGCATGCCTCCAAGTGTGAGGAACTAGATGTGCTTAGGGTTGAAGTGGCCGAGCTTAAGTCTAGACCTGCTTTGCTAGGTGCTTGCACTTCTTGCCCCGTTTTGCATGCTAAGATTGATGAGATGCATGCTTACACTAGTTCGCTCGAGGCTAAATTGAAGGAACCCATGCCTACATCTTGCTCTACCCGTGAAATGCATGCATTGAAAAATTTGGAGCTTGCACATTATGTTGATCGCTTGCAGGATGAGAATGATGATTTGAGGAAGTTGATGGGTTGGTTGTCCGGTCACGAGCCTCAGTTGAGAATGATGATCGAGGCCTTTAAGAGGCAAGATGGTGAGGGGCTTGGAGCAAACAAGGTTGGTGAGGGAAGTGGAGAGAATATCCCGGAGCCACCAAAAACCCACCACAAAAATGATTTCCCACCAAAACCTAACCATCTAAGGAACCGACTAGACACAACCCCAGCTCCACCCGTGTTTCCTACACCCACAAATGACCTACAAAAGCCTATCAAATTTGTGAGCACTTCGGGGAAAGTGTTCTTTGGAAAGGAGAGTGAGAGGGCTAGTGGTGAGAAACCGGTGGAGGATTTGAGTGGAGAGAAACCGAGTGAGCAGCCACATCCTAAGCCTAAGCTTGTGAGATTCCATTGTGGCTATTGTGGAAGAGATGGCCACAAGGAGGAGTTTTGCTTCAAGAGGAAGCGAGAGGAGAAAATGGCGAAGGAGTGGGCTAACGGGGACAAGTTTCAGCCCTCCAGCGGTGTACTTAAGCCTCGTGTGCGGATGCCCGGGGCCAAGGCGAGTGTGAGGATAGTTCGGCTTGGGGTGATCGAAAGAGTGCGGGGAGGTGCCGCTCGGAGGAGTGAAACCGGTCGGACTGGTTTTGGAACCGGTCAGACCGGTTTGGGGTCTGCGGAATGACAAGCTTGATTTCCGTGCTCGTACGGAGTGCGAGGGTTGTTTCGGGAGGTCGTGGTTCGGTGGATGGGCCGGAGAGTTTGCGGGTGGTCGGGTTGCTAGGCGTTCTCCCCCTCGAGCTCACTACGGGGATGGGAGGAGTCGTAGCTTTGAGAAGGAAAGGAGGGACGGTCCACGAGTCCTCTTTCGTGGTTTTGGTCCTCCTCCGGGCGAGAGAGGGGTGGTTCCCTCAGGGTGGTTACCGTGGTGGTGTTCGTGGAGGTAGTTTTGGTAGGAGAGATGCTTTGGTTGGTGCTAACCCCACTTTCGAGCAAATGGCTCGGCACCGGTTTTCCTCCTTTGGTACTAACCCCGGTCTTGAGTCGTTTGTTCGCTCACGTGCCTATTTTTGATTTTCAGGTGGGAGACTTGAAGAACATTTGGTTGATTGACTCCGGTTGCTCGAGGCATATGACCGGAGACAGGGGGGTGGTTCTCAAGTCTCGTCCGGTGGTGACGAAGAGGTACATCACCTTTGGGGACAATGGGCGTGGGCATGTGCTTTCAGAAGGTGAGATAAAAGTGAGTGACAAGATCACTGCGAGGCGTGTTGCTCTTGTTCAATCGCCGGGGTACAATTTGCTTTCTCGTGTCTCGGTTGTTGGATGAGGGCTTTGAGGTGTTGTTTCGGCCTGGTGGTTCTCGGATTGTGGACTCTCGAGGGGACCTTGTTTGTATGGTCGTTCCCGAGGGTCGGGTGTTTCGTGCTTGATTTTTCTCAGTCTTCGGGTGTTGAGCGTTGTTTCTTGGCTGGTTCTTCGAGTGAGTTGTGGAAGTGGCATAGGAAGTTGGGTCACTTGAGCTTTGACCTTTTGTCTCGCTTGAGTAAACTCAATTTGGTCCGAGGATTGCCACGGTTGAAGCTTGAGAAAGAGTTGGTTTGTGCTCCGTGTAGGCATGCCAAGATGGTGGCCTCTTCTCACCCGCCTCTCACCGATGTGATGAGCGAGCGTCCATGCGAGCTGCTCCATATGGACCTTGTTGGCCCAGCTCGCGTGCGATCTGCGGGTGGGAAGTGGTATGTCCTTGTTGTGGTGGACGACTATTCTCGGTATGCGTGGGTGTTCTTTCTGGAGGATAAGGGGGAGACGTTTGGTTTTCTTCGAGATCTAGTCTCGAGGTTGAGGAACGAGAGGCACGGAGATGCCATACGAGCTATCCGCAGTGATAATGGCTCGGAATTCAGAAACTCTCGTTTTGAAACCTTTTGTCATGACTTGGGTCTTGAGCACCAGTTTTCGAGTCCGTATACGCCTCCCCAGAATGGTGTTGTGGAAAGGAAGAACAGGACCTTGTGCGAGATGGCTCGGACGATGCTTGATGAGCATAGGACTCCGAGGAGGTATTGGGCCGAGGCGGTGAATATCGCATGCTATGTGTCGAACGGGATATACCTCGAGTGCACAAGAAGAAGACATGCTATGAGTTGATGCATGGTCGCACACCCAAGGTGAGTCACTTCCATGTCTTTGGTTGCAAGTGTTTCATTCGAAGAAAGGCGAGGAAGTTGGATAAGTTTGAGGCTAGGTCCGTCGATGGCATTTTCTTTGGTTATGCATCTCATTCTAGAGCATATCGTGTGCTCAATCTTGAAACTAACCAAATCGTGGAGACTTGCGAGGTAACCTTCGACGAGACGAGCCACGTAGTCGGCTTGTCTTTGAGTGTGCGGTGATGATGAGCTTGGCGAGGAGATCTTTCGGGAGGAGGAGCATAAACATGGTGATGATGAAGATGGCGGTGTGGTGCCCCCGGCCGAACATGTACCCACTACTTCGACTACGATGATGGATGGACCCTCGCTACACCTACGACGACAAATCAAGAACGAGGAGAAGCGATGTTGAGGGGGAGGTAGCTTCGAGGCGAGAACCTCCCCGGCGAGTTCAAGTGGATCACCCGGCTTCGAGGATCATCGGCGACATGAATGAACGCACTACACGGTCGAGGGTTCGAAACAATTCCCATTTTGCTCATGCTGCATTTGTTGCTTCTTTCGAGCCCAAAGACATTGGACACGCACTATCCGATCACAATTGGGTTAACTCGATGCATGAGGAGCCGGAGAACTTTGAGAGGAATCGAGGTGTGGGAGTTGGTTGACCCTCCCCCGGGGTGTAAGCCGATTGGTACCAAGTGGGTGTGGAAAAACAAAGAGGGAGAGAAGGGTGAGGTTGTGAGGAACAAGTCGAGACTTGTTGCCCGGGGGTTCGGTCGGAAGGAGGGGATCGACTACGAGGAGACCTTTGCTCCCGTAGCCCGTTTGGAGGCGATTAGGATCCTTCTAGCCTTTTTCGTGGCTAAAGAGTTCAAGTTGCACCAAATGGATGTGAAGAGTGCTTTTTCGAATGGAGTGTTGGAGGAAGAAGTGTATGTGAGACGACCTCGGGGTTTGAGAGTGAGAAGTACCCCCACGGGGTGTACAAGTTGAGGAAGGCGGCGTATGGGTTGAAGCGGGCGCCTAGAGCTTGGTATGGCGAGGTTGAGGGGGTTCTTGTTTGAGAGAGGTTTTGAGATGGGGAAGGTCGATCGGACCTTGTTTTTCTCGAGGCAAGGCGAGAGATATCCCGATTGTGCGGGTGTACGTGGATGATATTGTCTTTGGTGGCTCGTCTAACTCTCTTGTTGCAAGGTTTGCGGATGATATGAGCGGGGAGTTCGAGATGAGCATGATGGGTGAGTTGCAGTTCTTCCTCGGGCTACAAATCAAGCAATCAAAGGAAGGAACATTTGTGCACCGAGGCTAAGTACACCAAGGACATTGTGAGAAAGTTCAAGATGGAGGACTCCAAGGCTATGACGACGCCGATGAGTACGACTACGGCTCTTGATGCGGACGAGGAAGGTGAACATGTGGACCGAAGGAGTACCGAAGCATGATCGGGTCACTCCTCTACTTGACGGCGACGAGGCCGGACATACAGTTCTCAGTGTGTCTGTGCGCTCGTTTTCAAGCGTCTCCGAGGACTTCGCATCGGCAAGCAGTGAAGAGAATTTTTAGGTACTTGCGTCACACTCCCAACTTCGGCCTTTGGTACTCCGCGTCCTCTTCTTTGGCGCTTCATGGTTTTTCAGACGCGGATTTTGCCGGGTGTCGGTTGGATAGGAAGTCCACTTCTGGGACTTGCCAGTTTCTGGGTTCTTCTTTGGTGTCTTGGTCTTCCCGCAAGCAGTCGAGTGTTGCTCAATCCACGACCGAGGCCGAGTATGTTGCCGCTGCTAGTTGTTGCTCTCAGCTCCTTTGGATCACCTACACCATGAGTGACTTTGGTGAGGAGTATACCCATGTCCCACTTCAATGTGATAGCACCAGTGCCATAAGCGTTGCAAAGAACCCAGTGCTTCATTCCAAAACCAAACACATAGAAGTGAGGTATCATTTTTTGAGAGACAACGTCGAGAAAGGGAAGATAGCTTTAATCCATGTACCCACACATCACCAACTAGCCGATATTTTCACCAAACCCCTAGATCAAGCAACTTTCACTCGTTTGCGGGGGGAACTTGGTGTGTGTTTGATTTCCTGAGTTGGGTGTGTGGGAGCTTTCTTTTGCCGGTGGTGTCGAGCCCGTTTTGCCTCCCCTCGAGGAGCCGGTTTGTAGCATATGTATAGCTTTCCTTTGTGCATTTCTTGCATTTGGCATGGCATATGTAACATGATGTATAGGCATCCTTGTATCTTAGATTGCATGCATTTTGTATCATATGCATTGGTTAGGAAAAGCTTCTCTTATATACTTGGTTCACCATGAAATGAGATATATGTCTTTGTGAGCTTGTTTGGTATGCTATGGTTAGTTTGACTTAGCTCTTGATGATCTTGATGAATAATCCATGGTCGATGGCTATGTTTTTGAAAAAATGTCACATGTATGCTCTCTCATGTGTAAATGCCTTTATATGATCTTCACATGTTTTAGTGACTTTGCTATGCTTAATTTGTGGTTGGATAGCTAGTTTATTGATCATATGGGGCCAAAGGCTCATTTGCCATCATGAATGTTTAGCCTTCTTGCTTCATCTTGTGGAGGAGCATAAGTTCCTTTTTGTCGCAAAGACATTTCATGTACCATTTACAAATCTGAAAATGAAATGAAAAATGCTTGGAAATATGCTCCCATGTCATATGTCTTTGAATTTAATTTGCTTTGGGTGCTAAACCGTTGCATGATGCCTACCAATGAGAAGTCTCATACATAGAAGTAGGCACATGGCTCGGTGGCTTTGACATGACATGAGGTGCTTGTGGGTGTTTGTGATGGTCTTATGATTAGAATGGCTGTCCTAGCATGAAGTTTGTGTGGCTTTGCCATTTTGGCATGTTTTGCTCATGTCTAGGTTTTTGCGTGTGAGAGAGTAACTTTTCGCAAAATTACTCAAATCCTTGCTAGCCTTGTCCAATGGTTGCGAAACTTGGTGATCATGTAGTTGAGGTCCATACAAACCTGTAGAGTATCTAACTTGCTCATTTGGACATGTGTAGCATCTTGTGATGAATTTTGTATACTTGAGAAGCTCTAGATGGCATTTGTGCCTTGATTCATGCATTGGCAACAAGGGGGAGGAAGGAAGGTGGAGAAATGTTGTTTTGTATCCCTGGAACCTATCCCAAGTGTCAAGGGGGAGCTTGTGCATTTCTTTTGCATTTTTGGCTTTTGGGGTGTGGTCTGCTGTGTGAAATCGGCCTGACCGGTTGTGGAAACGGTCGACCGGTTTGGTGGAACCGGCTCGACCGGTTATGGGAACCGGTGCCGACCGGTTTGTGCCCTGAGTTGGCACTTGTTCAGAGGGAGCTTGCTTCGTGCGGAGGGGGAGCTCTTGTGTGCTTTGGTGGTTGGTGCTCTTTGCTTGAACATGGTTTTTGTCTCGGATGTGTCGAGCCGTTGCCCTTGCCTAAGGGGTCCGAGACTTGCTTTCTTCAAGTGATCTTGATCTTTGCCTTTGTTTGGTTTTCGATCGCTTGTTGGAGTTTCTTTTTGTTTGTTTCTTTTCTTTTTCTTTTCTCACTAGTTACTTTCATGTGGGTGTTGTCAATGCACTCATCAAGGGGGAGATTGAGGACCATGTGTGGTTCGAAGACCGGTGGATGGTCGCTTCCTTGTGTGATGAGTGATTGACAACGTTGTGTGGAGCGATTCTTGGCTAAGTATTGCGGGTGCGAGGTTGCGGCTTGACTCGTGTTGGTGCGGGTGAAGAACAAGCGCGAAAGGTCGTCGCGGTGAGGCCTCCGGGTGTGGAGAAGACAAGTAGGCTTTGTTCGAGGGACCGGTGGCCGGCGGGGGTCAAGTGCGGGCCGCATGGTGGCATGAACAGCAAGATGAAGTCGTGGACGGTTTCTTGGTTGAGCCTCAAAACCAAGGTCGAGCCGGGACTTCATGGGAGCCAAGTCATGAGTGGTGATTGGCGGAGGCTACATCAAGTTCGCGGGGTTTGCGGTGGTTCACCAGAAAATCACCGGGTTACTCGGCTGAGCCACAAAGCCGAGGCCGAAGATCTGGTGTGGCTGTCTGGCCAAAACCGGTCTGACCGTTTTGGAGAACCGGTCTGACCGGTTTGGGGTCGCAGGGCGCCGGAAGCTTCGAGGCGGAGGACACGCGTCGGGATCGCAAGGCTTGCGTTGAGGCTACGCGAGGTGCGGTCGGCCGGGCATCCGTCCGATGGTGAATACATCAAGAATTCCGAATCCGCCCTTGAGGGGCTTGTATCCCTAGTTAGTAGAGAGGGGCATTTTAGACATTCGGTTGCCGCCTATATAACCCAAGAGGTGAGAGGTTGGCAGCCAACTCTTGGAACCCTAGCTCATTAGTTTTCCTATTTTTCACCTATTTTCTCTAGGTTTTTCCTTAGGACTAGCAAGAGAGCTTCACGGAGAAATCTTGTAGAGAGGGATGGATGATCGGGCGGCTTGCTAGACCTTGTACGAATCTTTGTTTCATGTATAGATGATTCGGCGTGATTCCTCAAGGTTTGAATGTGTTTTTCCCGATTGTTCTTGGTGGTGATTTTCGGAGCCCTCTCCCGGTGATTTCTTTGCGGTGTTTTCGGGACCTTTCCTTTGGGGATTTGATGGGGGAAATTTGTGGGAACCCTTCGTGGTTCTTTGGGCTGTGATTCCCCTCCCAAATTCGTGAGGAAAAGTGCTCGATTTTGGGGTTTCTTGAGTTCTTGGGTTGGTAGTGCCTTTGGCGGGATTTCTTCGATTCCTCCTCTTTGGACGAGATTTGGTGGGATTAAACTTGGCCATGGACTCCTCATGAGGTGTTCCTGATATCCCCAAAGTCTTGTTCAAGTCCGTGGAGCAATTCGGGAGATTGAGATTTGGTTTTGGGGGAGTTGACCCGCGGCCGTGTTCTTCTCGGCCCGTTCGAGGCTAAAACCGGTCTGACCGGTTTCCCAAACCGGTCTGACCGGTTTCGCCCAGTGGGCTGTCGAGACAGATCTTTGAACAAGCAAGTCTTTACTGCTCCATGGCTTCGTTTGTTCAGATGTGGAAAGGCTTTTGAAGTGTTTGGGGTCTTTGGGGAGTCTCTGGACAGAATCGGTCTGACCGGTTTGCCTAACCGGTCTGACCGGTTTTTCCCTGCCTTCGTGAGGCTAAGTTCAACAGGAGCGGTCCGACCGGTTTCAGAAACCGGCCTGACCGGTTTGTGCTGCCAGCAGCCTTGTCGTGTGTGTTTCCGCTGCGTGTGTGTTGAGGATGTTGTTTGGGTCTTGTTTCTAGGTTCAGTAGCACTCCAGTGACTACGTGAACTTGGCAAGAGAAGCTTGCGGAGGTGCACGAGTGAAATTGGGTTCATAGGCTGAATTCTTGAATAGAATTTTTATCGGCTCCCATTCACTCCCCCCCCCTCTCTGGTTCGCCGTTTCGGTCCTTCACTGAGGACACTGCTGACCCCTCAGATCTACCCGGACTTTAACACCCTCATGAACATGGCAATACTCACGGAGAGAGCAAGGGCCGAGGAAAAGAAGGAAAACAAGCGCAAGTTCATGGAACACGAGGCCAAGCGAACAAGAGCGGTCCCGGAGGCCGAGAAACTTTGGACACCCCATGTCCGGGTTCCAAGCTCCTATGCAATACGAACCCAATCCCAAGCCACGAGCTCGCAAGCCCCCGAGCCCGAGTTCAAGCCCTCCTACAACCGAGTGCCATGAAGCCCCCACGAGAACAACACCGGCCCGGATCACTACCAACAACAACAATAGCTCCCGAGTGTGTTTCAGCGCCGAGAAACCGGCACTTCATCGCCAACCGCCCGTATGCTAAAAAGCCAACCACCACCACCTACTCCAACTCGGTGAACGGGCCAAGGCCGCTTGTGTCCGGAGCCAACCGCATGCGGTGCGCAAAGCAACAATAACTTCGGCAACAACAACGGCGGCCGGGCGGATGAGGCGGCCCCGGCGGTCATATGGACGCGCCGGGTCAATCACATCAATGCGCGGGAGGCACGGGAAGCACAAGGCGTAGTACTCGGTGAGTTCCCGGTCGGCTCGGTTTTGGCTACCATCTCGTTCGATTCAGGAGCATCGCACTCATTCATATCCTCAAGCTTTGTGGAAAAGCATAGCATACCCACAGTACTACTCAAAGCACCCCTAATAACTCGAACGCCCGGAGGTGACATTAAGTGTCAACTGGGATGCCCCCGGGTAAGGATTATTTTAAGTGGGGTAGAGTGCTTAGCAGACCTGGTAGTACTGAAATCCAAGGGGATAGATGTGATCCTTGGTATGGACTGGTTAATCCAACACCATGGCCTCATAAGTTGCGTCGATAAAGTAGTGCACCTGACCAACCCAGACGGGATACAAGTGACCTGCCACACCCGGGGACACAGGCCGGATGTAATGGTTTTCAACATAGAAGCCAAAACCATAGCGGATGTCCCAGTAGTACGAGAATACCCAGATGTGTTCCCCAAAGAACTCCCTGGAATGCCACCAGATAGGGATATAGAGTTCGTAATCGACCTTATCCCTGGAACCTCTCCCATAGCCAAGAGGCCCTATAGGATGGCAGCCCCTGAGTTGGCAGAATTGAAGAAGCAGCTAGCAGAGCTCCAGCGAAGTGGGTTCATCAGACCAAGTTCATCACCATGGGGAGCCCCAGTGCTTTTCGTGGAGAAGAAGGATAAGAGCATGAGGATGTGCGTGGACTATCGCTCGCTGAACGAGGTCACTATTAAAAACAAGTACCCTCTTCCCAGAATAGATGACCTGTTTGACCAGCTGAAAGGAGCCAAGTATTTCTCGAAGGTGGATCTAAGATCAGGGTACCACCAGCTCAAGATTAGGGAAAGTGACATCCCCAAGACCGCCTTTGTCACTCGCTACGGGCAGTATGAGTTCACGGTGATGTCCTTTGGGCTAACCAATGCACCAGCATACTTCATGAACCTCATGAATAAGGTGTTCATGGAAGAGCTGGACAAGTTTGTCGTGGTCTTCATTGACGACATACTTGTTTATTCCAAGAGCGTGGAGGAGCACGAACAACATCTTCGAGTAGTGCTGGGAAAATTGAGGGCACACAAGCTATACACCAAGTTCAGCAAGTGTGAATTTTGGCTGGAGAAAATATCCTTCCTTGGGCACATTCTGACTGCAGAAGGAGTAGCTGTAGACCCCGGGAAAGTTGAGACAGTCTCCAACTGGCAGCAACCAACCAACGTGAGTGAGATCGGGGAGTTTCCTAGGTTTAGCGGTGGTACTACCGGAGATTTATCGAGGGATTCTCCAAGATCGCCCGACCCATGACAGAGCCGCTCAAGAAAGAGAAGAAGTTTAACCCGGACCGAGGCCTGCGAAAGAAGTTTCCAAGAGTTGAAGAAGAGGTTGACCACGCCCCCCCGGTCGACCCCCGCCGGACATTCAACGGGACTTTGTCGTGTATTGCGACGCCTCCCGACAAGGGTTGGGATGTGTTCTCATGCAAGATGGGAAGGTAGTGGCCTATGCCTCCCGTCAGCTCAAACCCCATGAGCAGAACTATCCCACCCATGATCTGGAATTTGCAGCCGTAGTGCATGCCCTGAAGATCTGGAGACAATATCTGATCGTGAACAAGTGTGAAATCTACACAGACCACAAGAGTCTAAAGTACATCTTCACCCGGCCCCGACCCGAACTTAAGGCGAGAGAAGATGGCTAGAGCTAGTCAAGGACTATAACCTAGAGATTCACTACCACCCGGGAAGGCCAATGTGGTAGCAGATGCACTAAGCCGGAAAACCTACGAGAAGGCAGCACCCAAGAGTGCCCAGTTGCAAGAGGAGATGGCACGACTCAACATACACATCGTCCCCCAAGGCTACGTCCGCCAGCTGAGTGTTCAGCCTACCCTAGAGGAAAAGATCCGGAAGGCCCAAGAGACCGATGAAAATCTGATGAAGATCCGCAAGCATACTGGAGAGAACAAGGCTCCTGACTTCAGGGTAGATGACCAAGGCACCCTGTGGTGCAAAAACAGGATATGCGTGCCCGAAGGTGGAGATTTTCGACAGACCATCATGGATGAGGCACACAACTCAGCATACTCCATTCACCCGGGATCCACCAAGATGTACATGGACGTAAAACAGAAGTATTGGTGGAATGGGATGAAAGCAGACATTGCACGGTTCGTCGCCCACTGTGACACTTGTCAGAGGATCAAAGCTGAACATCAGAAGCCCGCAGGACTGTTGCAACCTTTACCAATTCCAGTATGGAAGTGGGACGAGATAGGTATGGACTTCATAGTAGGGTTGCTAAGGACTCAGAAGGGACATGACTCCATATGGGTGATCGTGGACCGACTCACTAAAGTCGCTCACTTTCTACCCGTACGGACCACTTATGGTGGAGAGAAGTTGGCGAAACTCTACATAGAAAATATAGTGAAGCTGCATGGAGTGCCTAGCAGAATAGTCTCAGATGGAGGGACCCAGTTCACCTCTAGGTTCTGGAAAAGCCTGCACAAAGCCATGGGCACCAAGCTAGACTTCAGCTCAGCGTACCACCCACAGACAGACGGACAGACCGAAAGGGTGAATCAAATTTTGGAAGATATGTTGAGAGCATGCGTCCTCACCTACGGCAAAGATTGGGAGCGGCGCACCGCCATATGCGGAATTTTCCTACAACAACGGCTACCAAGCAAGTCCGGGAATGTCGCCATTCGAAGCACTACACGGGGAGAAAATGTAGGACACCCCCGATGTGGTCAGAAGTAGGAGAGCGTGCCCTGGTTGGGCCCGCACTTATAAAGGAAGCCGAGGAGCGAGTAGCCGATATCCGAGAAAAGTTGAGAGCCGCCCGACCCCGACGGGAAGAGCTACGCAGACAAGAAAAGGCGTGAAGCGAGCTTCAATCCGGGAGACTTCGTCTACCTCAAGGTTTCACCCATCCGAGGGACTCAGAGATTTCAAGTACACTGGAAATTGGCCCCTCGGTACATCGGACCGTATAAAGTGCTAAAGAAAGTCGGAGCAGTAGCATACCGGTTGGAGCTACCCGAAGAAATGTCCGTTATACACCCAGTGTTTCACATCTCCCAGCTACACCGATGTTTGAAGGTTCTGGAAGAGAAGCGAGTACCGGTGGAGACCATCGATCTACAGCCAGACCTTAGATACCAGGAGGTGCCCGTCAAGATCTTAGACACTGTGGTCAAGCGGACAAGGACGTCAGAAGTACGGGTTTGCAGAGTCCAATGGAGCATACACGGGGTGGAAGAAGCTACGTGGGAACGAGAGGACGCACTGAAGAAGGAGTTTTTCCACCTATTCGAACTCTAGCCAAATCTCGAGGACGAGATTCATTTTAAGTGGGGTAGGTTTGTAACGCCCGTGTTTTTAGCTCCAAATAAATCACCTGATAAATCATGCGTATTTTCAAATCTATCCCGCCGAGCTCAATTACCCCCTTCAAACCCTAGCCACTGCCCCCCCTCTCTCTCCCCGACTCGCGTGCCGCGAATCCCGCCGGCACCGCACCCAGGCCAGCACCCATGCGCACCTTCCCAACGCCGCGGTCGGCCACCGGCCGGGAATCCCGCGCACGCCGCGGTCCCGACGACCGGTCCGCCTCGCCATCACCGCCGTCCCGGAAAACGCGCCGACGCCCGAAAACCGGGAAAATCCCGCAAAACCTTTCCCCTAATTTCCCTAACAATTTTCCAGGTTTTCCAAAATCTCTTCCCCTATTTCTTCTCTCTTCTCCATTTTCCTTCCCTTTCCTTTTTCTTTCTTCTTTTTCTTTCTTCCCTTCCCTTTTCCTTTTTCCTTTTCTTTTTCCTTTCCTCTTTTTCTTTTTTTTCCTTTCTCTTCTTCTTCTCTTCCTTCCTCCTCCTCCCGCGCGGCCGGGCCCCCGCGCCGACCGGCGCCACGGCGCCGTTGACCTCGGGCCCGCGCCCGACCGCACCGCCCTCCCGCCACGCTACCACACCGGCCTCCTCTCCCTCACTCGCTCAAGCACGGGCCGACGGGACCTCTCCCCGGCGCCGGCGACGCGCCCGAGCCATCACCACCGCCTACGCGCACCGCCCGACCGCCGCCGCCCCCGCGCCGCCGACGGCGGCCGCCTAACTCCCCGCACAAGGTTGACCGCGGCCCCGTGCCATCGCATCACCGGTCGCGCGCAGAGTCCCGTGGGACTTCGAGAAGAAGCCCGAGCTCGCCGGCGGCCTCGCCGGAAATATCTCCTCCCCCCCCAAACCGACCTTCGGCGCCTATTTAAGGCCGCCACCACCACCCCCTCACCGCACCACACCGCCTTCGAGCCGCCGCACAACCTCTCCCCCGAGCTCCACCGCGCCGCCACCATTTGCACCGCCGCCGCCCTCTCGTCCGCCGCCGATCCGCCGCCTCACGCCGTTCTAGCCGAAGGTGAGCACGGGGATGGAATGCCCTTGCCCTCCTCTCCACCCCCGCCCTACTCCCGGACGCCGCCGCGGCTGGGGCCGCCGCCGCCCCTCCTCTCCCGAGCCGCCGCCCCCCCCCTCCCCATCCTCTGTTCAGAACCGAAAGGGAGGAAGGGGATGGCATTTTTGCCAAAACCCCCCCTGTTTTCCCCCTTTTTCCCTCAGAACCAGAGTTCTATTCCCTCTCTCTCTTTATTCCTTTCAATTAGCCCCTGAATTAATACCTAATTATGGATTGAACACTGCTACACCCTAAACAATTTACAAAGTAACCCTAACCCAGTTTATATTAGCATAATCACCCCTTTTACCATTAGTAGAAATTGCTAATAGGTCCTTAATCCCTATACCTCCTTTGTGACCCAACATTTCATGCATGATTAAACCCAAACCTCACCCCGCTATTTCCCGTAGTACACCGCCGAACCACCCCCCCCTTCCCTGGGACTTATAAATACCCCCTCTCCGCTCACTTCCCCCTCCTCGAGCTCGGCCGGATATTTGTGTGCTAATATTGCTTGCTTGCCTGTGTGTACGCTTTAGCCGACGGAGTAGACGGAAGAAGGTACCCCGAGCCGGAGATCGAGGCCGACTACTGCGAGCAGGAGCCCGAAGCCCCGAACGCCGAGCCGGCACTCCCCGAAGACTTCGAAGACGGCAAGTTCAATCTCACCCTTTGATGCATGCTTCTGTCCTAGTTTTATAAATATAACCCTATACCCGTTTTCTAAATTGCATATTGTTTTACTGCAAAAACATGGTAGGATAGCCACCCTTGATTGCTATGATTGAACCTTGTTTTGGCCTAAATGAGTGCTTTAAAAATGTGTGAGTGCTTTCAAAATGTGTGAGTGCTTTGAAAATGGAAATGGGATATTTTTGAAAATGAGTAAAGAACTGGGTAGACGGGATGGACGTGTGTGTCAGGAGTATGGATGAGCTCGTATCTGTGTGGTTGAGCGTGTTGGGAGTTGTCCATCTTGTCGGTTAAGGACCGGGTTGCGTGACATCTCACCTGACCCAAATCATCGTACAACCACTCGACCGTTGTATGTGGCAACGGCTTAGCATAAACCCCACTAGTTAAACTACTTGCCATCTGGTGTGCGGGTGAGCGGCGGGAGACCAAGGAGTAGGGGATACGCTCTGTGTGAGGTACGCCCTGGTTATGTGGTATAACCCCTTGGGTGCTTTCGTGGTGGCTCGTAGTGTTAGCTAAGGTGGGTAATGGCTTTGATAGGATCCGTACCGGCACTAAGGTGTCCGTGTGACGGTACCCTACTTGTGGGTAAAGATGTACAACCTGCGAGTGTCAAACCTATTCGAATAGCCGTGTCCACGGTATTGGACGAGTCACGGTGTGGTCACAAAAACTAGTGTTTGGGATGGGATGTTTTCTGGTGTGAGTTGTTTTCCGGGTGGAGTGTATGGCTGTGTGCCTGGGCTACGACGGACGGGAAGTCCGGTAGTTCCACAGTGGTTTTCCTAAAACAATGGAGTCACTTTGGTTATGAAAGTGTTTGCGAAAACCTTTTGAAATGAACCCCTGCATGTGTAAGTTTGCAAAATGAACCTTAACCTGATCCTTGTTATACTTTATGCATGATTCTGCTTATAAGCCCCTCCGTGGGTGGGGTTGGATTTGTCGAGTACGTATGTGCTCACCCTTGTTTTACTAACTATTTTACGAGAGGAGGATCCCGATTACATTCCCGAAGACGTTGAGTAGATCGTGCCCTACACCCAACCGTGCTCGTGTACCCGGGGCCCTACCGAGAGCTTCCATGGTGTGGTACTGCGAGGAGGCTATGGAAGCCTTTGCCATTGTAGTGTGGTCGTTAGCGTTTGTGTTGTTCCTTGTAGCGTTGGCACTACCGTGCCCTCTGTGTCGCCGTGATGTAAAAGACTGATTCCACCTGTTGTAATAAATGTGTTACCAGCCTCCTAGGACTGGTATTTGTGTCACATTTAGTCACCTCTGATGAGGGGACGCTTCACAATGGTGGCCACATTTTGTTGTGGTTGAGGAAGGTGTGCAAATGGCTCCGCAAAGGCTACGTTGGGCACCGCAAAATTGGTGGGGGTATGGCTGCACCACTCCCCTATGCTTGCATTGGTACACCACCGTAGCAACTCGGCGGCGCCGGGGTTCCTCCCAATGGTGGGACATAATTTTGTTGTGCACCTCCTTCTTGGGTCGTGGAAAAACCTTCTCCTAATCCTTCTCTTTCATTATTTTTTCTTCGCCGGCACAAGAAGTCCTTCCTCTAACCAATCTTCTTCCCCTCAAGAAAAAGTTTTAATCTTCAATCCGGAAGGGGCAAATTCACCTAGGCCACTTGGAAGCCTCCTCTCTCATCTTCACTCTTATATTTTCCTTTCTTCATATATTCCTGGGGAAGTCCCGGGTAGGAGATGATTTGGGTTCCTTGTAATACCCGGTTTTAAAGAGATAGTCAACATGGAGAGGTAACACCCCGAACCAATATCTTCCGAACTCGATGTTGCAACAACACCACCGGTTGATCATAGGTGAGTGGGGTCTATTGGCCACTTGGCAATCAAACCCGAGTAAAGCCAATTCAACTCTGTGTAGGTTATCTTTGTCTCTCTTGTTCTCCCAAAAATCCACTTGCACAAAAGTGACACACTTGGATAATGGGTTCCGGATAGTATTTTTTTCGTTGATGGTCTCTTCCCGTAATCATACTCCAAAAGACTTCCCATGTGCCTTCATGCACATACTTGTTCCGGAGCTCCCTTTTTGAAAATAGGGGACACTCGCCCATGGGTCTATGATACTAGAACATGTAATCGTTTCGAACATGAAAGCCAATCTAATCTATCGGGGATTGTGTTGAATGGATCCAAGGAAGCATTGAGGCCTATACTCCCTTTACGGCATGGTAGCTAACCTTAAGCATTAAAGTATCTCCAACACAAGATGATAGATAGATAATCCAACAAAGTGTGATTACATCTCAAGATCGATTGCAACCCATGGATGAAAGGGGATTACCCCATCAAGGTGCTAGAAATAGCATCATTGATCAAGGTTACCCTTCCGACGGTGTCTTCCTTCTTCTCCTCTTGTGGGCTCCCTCCAACGGAATGAGATACTCAGCACTTCTTCATCAAGGGTATGCGCCATGGTCATAAAAATTTCCTAGGCGAATTCCTCGTGGGTGTTTGCCGACACTTCGTTAGAGAATTGCACCGGTGTCCCGTGCGAAACCCAATATGTGGAGAGCTTGGTCGTCGATGTCGACGTTCGCTACAAGCCTCTACTTAAGGTGAGCGAGCTTCTTCTCCTCCTCCGTCATGATGACATACCCCTCGGAATACCGCGGAGCGTATGGAGGTGGAGCGGATGATCGTGTCAAGTGGCGAGGTTGGACAGGCGGCTCCTCCATACGTTATTGAAGTTTGGTAGACCTAATAAACGAGTTTTGTGTGGCCCTCATGCCACCAAGGAGAAGAGTGCGATTCCTCCTCGGCGGTGTCGTGTCCTCCTCCATACTCCGAGAAAACTCGGAAACCGAGTGCCTCCTCGAAGAGGTTGATGGCTTAGACGACGATGATCCCTTCTTCTTCGGTGAAAAGGCTTGTAGTTTTCCTCCATGATTGCAGCACTCTCCCTCACAAATATATATCCGGGGTTTTCACCCGGTAACAAGGTATACAAATATTATTTTGGAGTCTGGACTTTGAGTGGATTAAGGATGTGATTTGTTGCACGAAACGAACGCGGTGGATGGCTAAGTCTAGGGTGATTCCGCCTACAAACTAGAGCACACGAACAAAGAGTTGGATGAAAGACTTACCTCTCTCCTCCTCTTGGCTCGGTTCTTCTCTAGTGCATTCATGTTGCTTCGTGATCGCGTACACCTTCCAAACGTTCCCGTCCACTCCTTCGCTTGCATTATTGCTCCTTCCACTTGATGTTTTCGCTTTGACTCACTTCCATACTCCCTTGCTTCACATGCATCCGTGATATTCCTACAAAACAAAGCCTTGGCTGCCCCCCATGCTTGTACTTCGCATGTGGTTTAAATATGTTGGAGGGGCATCCCGTGATGTATCATGGTGCATGCATGGTTAGGTTAACTAGATTGCCTCCCATTAAGTGTGTTTAAGGCTAAGCACTCCTCTAATTTCGAAATTTAAAAATATTTTTCAGAGCCATGCAACAGCTCAAGCATAAATTTAGAGAAGTTTTTAAACCATTAAAAACAAATGTAAGTCGAAAATATTTTTCGACTACGTCGATTTCGGTCTCACCGGTATAGTTTGCCTTCATTAGTTGAGAGCAAGCTTTTCCCGGCTTGATCATGGGGGCATAGGTTTAGGTCCTAATTTTGATTAGATGAGAGAGATTTTGAATGAAATAAAATTAAGTGAGGCTTAGAAAAATTCTAATCTTAGAGAAACCAAGGATATGGATTTTTTTAAACCAACCAAAAATCAAGCTTCTAGGTTCACGCGAGTCCTACCACATGCTGAAATTTAAATAACATCTAGATATAAGTCGTGGCTCTACTCGTGTGTTTTTAGCATGAAAAACAAGTCAACCACAGCACCATAATGAGGGTGAAGGGTTGAGTTAGGTTCTGAATTTTTTTTTGTTGTGGTTTCTCGAAAAAGAAGCAAACAATCACATAGGATGGTTCATGTAAAGGGTTTGTGATCAAGCAAGATATTCAACCAAGAATTATGTCTCTAATATTGTTCAACCATTCTAAGTCTAAGGTTTTGCATAGTGAAATTCAAAACTGAATTATATTTAAAAAGACTTGAAAAACCTGGAATCGGGTTGTCCTCCCGGTAGCTTATTCTTGACTCGACGAAACGGGTTGCCTCCCGCCTAGCGCTTCGTTTATAGTCCATGGCTAGACTTCTTCACTTGATTACTCCGGATCAACGCTCTTTGCGGGCGTTGCAATCTTGGGTACCCACTTTGGCTTAGTCAATTTTTTTGGTCTTCACAGGCTGGCTTTGTCCTTTGGTCTTGACGGATGCAACAACTTCCTTGTGGCTCGGCATCTCGAACTCCGGTCCTTCGGTCGTGATCTTCATGGTCTCTAGTGTGATCCTTCATCTCTCCCGAACGAGTTTGAGTAGCCTTCGCCGTCTTGGGACCTTGGAGTTGTCTCGGATATCCTTCTTTGTCACCCATCGGTTGTCCGGCAAGTTGTCCCACTTGCATCTCTAACATCATCATCACGATGAACACTTCACACTCCTTGCATGTGGATCTTGCTTTGGCAGCCTTTAGGTGTTGAGCTTCTTTCTCCATCTCCATCTTCTCCGTCCTCATTGATCTTGAACGGCCTTCCGGCGTCTTGACTTGGAGGTGGTGATTCCCTTGGAGATTTTGATGGTCCTTCAACTTAAACTTTTGAATCTAGGGTTTCCAACCCTTTAGCTTGTGTTGCAAGTCACCTTTGCCTGTAAAGTTTTCCTGGATCATCCACAAAAAGTTTTGGGTTTCTTGGAGAGGTAGCCAACCATCTCCGGTTAGGGTTAGTGATAAAACAAAAATCTAAACAGAAAAGAAAAATTAGGGTTAATCAAAACTAGATTAGATTGACTCTTTTTTTTCTTTTTGGGGATGATCAAACATAAGAGATGCAAAAGAAAATCAAAAGAAAAACTGAAAGATAAGCGATAGTAGATCGGATCTTGATTGCTTGTTCCCCGGCAACGGCGCCAGAAAAAGGGGCTTGTTGACAGTTAATAGTTGTATCAAAGTTCGTTTATGACTTGCAAGCGGACAAGTCTCCCGTCGTAGTCAAGGGACCCTTCTTCACTCGAGTGGTGAACCCAAGGTATCGAATCCGTGGAACAATGTGCAACGCAAGGATTCAATCTAGTAAAGCAAGGTAAAGCTATCTAATGAAGACAAGTTGCATCTAATCTACTAACTCATAAAGAAAACGAATCTAATCTAATCTACTAAAGAGGTAACAAGAGAAAGCAATAGATAACCAATCTAGAGAATCTAGATCATGCTTATGTTGTAGCTCCAAACAAGATAGATGAAGATAGTAAAGCGAATCTCATTAAAAGCATCTTTAAATCGTGGCCTTCCCATCCGACTCCGAAAACGCCCGCCTTTCGGAACCCCCGTTCTGTCACAACGTATCCCTATTCATGCGGGTAGTCTAGGGCGAGTTCGATAGAACAAGTTGAAATCACTTGGCCGGTCCGGTATGCACCTCTAGCCACCGCGGCTACAAGAGCACCCTATGTAATCTAGCTATAGACTAGATAGTAGAAGAAGCAAAACCAAGAAGAAAACAAAATCATCGAGAAGGCACTTGATCGCTAGAAATCGGATTCACTTACAAACTTCACCATGAATGATTACATGAACAAGATCACCACCTGGATCCTACCTCGATCTTGATCCTCGCTCCGGAGCTCCGACGTGGTCTTCCATGCAAGGTTCCCACGTCGGCTAGGGAGACCCTAGACAACTAGCACGACCCTCATCTCCGAGATGGTGTCCCTCAAGCTTCTCTGCTCCTCGGCGGCGGATTACGACTTCGGTTCTGCGTGGCTCTCGGTCAGGGGGCTATTTATAGCCTGAGAAGAAATTAGGTCAAAGGAGAGGCCGATTGGGCCCCGAATTGGGCTGGGCCGGCCGTCCTGGGCCCAATTCGGCCCATCTCGTGGCCTGCTTCGCCCGGTGTTGCTTCCCACGTCTTCTAGATGTTCTCCCCTTTCGCATGTGGGCCCTTGACGTCGGTTTCTCTCCGAATTGGACTCAACTCCTTGTCTTGCAAGATTCAGCACTTTTTTGGTTCGGTCCTCGGAGTTTATCATCTTCTCGGGCTTGGTCCTTGGGCTCTTGGAGTCATGTTCACTTCATTGCTTGACTTGTATCGGGCTTCAAGGTCTTGTCATGAGGTGCTTAATGAACTTATCCCGGAAGTCTTGCTTTCAACGTTAAAACCCTGCGTAAACACTTAACTCCAAAACCGACATGCACAAGTGAACTTGTTATACCACGGGGGTTAGTACCAATGAATAAGATACAAAAGTCATGCCAACACCGAAGGTAAACTCTTGGCTAGGTTGACGGATTTTCACCGTCAACATCCAGATGCCACGGGCACTTCTCTTTCAGCAAGTCTTTGAAGCCGCCGGAAGTCTTCTTCGAGTTCTCCTTCGCAGGGCGCTGGATAGCCGCGATAGTGTTGTCTGGCTTGCGCTTGTGGTTGGGACCCGAGTAGTTGTTGTTGCGACCACCTTGGTTCCCGTTGTTGCTGCTACCGCCGCCCGTGTTCTGTTTGCTCTTACCACAGATGGCGTCGTACTTGGCGTTGGCCTTGTCTTCTTCATCATCCCAGGAGGTGATCATGTCCTTGAGGTGGGTGATGGAGCTTGGGCGGCGACGGCCGAAGTCTTCGAAGGTGCGACGGTGGTAGAGACCGTCTTGGAAGAGGTCGATGACTTCTTTGTCAGAGACATCGACTACTGTGGCGCGCTTGTCGAAGAAGCGCCGCATGTACTTGCGAAGGGTCTCGCCTTGTTCCTGCTTCACCATAGCCAGGTCCATGCGAGTACCCGAGCGGCCCATAGCGCCCGCGAAGTTGCTGGTGAACTTCTTTTTCAGCTGGCCCCACTTGTCGATCGAGTACTTATCAAGTGACTCGAGCCATGTAAGCGGGGCTTGGTCCAGACAGAAGGGGAAGTAGAGGCACTTGGTGTCGTTGTTGCCACCAGCGTTCTCGATAGAGAGGGCGTAGCATCTGAGCCACTGCACTGGATCTTGCTTCGCGTCGTACTTGGTGATTCCCAGAGGCTTGAATTTCTCTGGGAGGAGTAGGTTGTGAAGTCGCGCAGAGAAGGCAGGGAAGCCGTCGTTGTCGCCTGCCGTGAAGGCCTTCTTGTGCCGTAGTTCTTCGATTTTCTGGCGGGCGTCGAAGCCACCACGTGAGGCACCGGAGACGTGGCTGTCCGCATGGCCTCGGCCGCCGCGGTCGCCACCGCCCCCAGCTCTCCTATTAGCCCCATGGTTGGAGCTCCCGCCGTCGATGCCTCCATCTCCAGGATCGCGGTGAGGGACGATCTCCCGGTCACCACCAACGCTGTTGCCACCGTGAGAGGGTCCACCAGTTGTTGCCCGAGTACGGTTGGGGTTAGCTGTTAGCTCCCCTCGAGTACGGTTGCGACCGTTGTCCGTACTGCGACTTGTGGCTTCGTTGTCGCGGTTCCTGACGGGAGGTGGTTGAGTGACCTTGGTGTTGACTCGCATGAAGTAGGCGTCTTCTGCGAGCTTGGCGATGACTTGCCCCGCGCGCATCCCCTCAGCCTGACGTGCTATCGTAGTGATAGACATGAGGCATTGCTCTAGGGTAGTGTGTACCCGGCTCTCGACTTGGTCGAGTGCTTCCGCGAGGTTGCGGATGGGGAGGGACTCACGGAGACGTCGGCGCCATTCGTTCCGCTTTCTGTTGCGTTCACACCGGGCGTCTCTGTTGGCGGCGGTCTCGTCGGCGGGCGTGTTGGCGGACAACTCGTCCGCTAAGATGTCCTCAAGGTATTGGTCAGGGATCGTCCCTGAGGGTCCTGGCGTCTCGTTGGTAGTCATGAAGACTTGCCAGTCGGGAGAGCCAAGGCTGGAGTCACTGGTTGCCACCTCTGTCGGAGTGTGCTCCCCAGTAGAGCAAGCGGTGTTCCCTCCTGGAAGGGAAGTGAGTCGAAGTAGGCGACGCAACGTGAGTTCCCTCCTGTCAAGTCTGCAGGCTTGCGGTCTGGCCAGTAGACAACTCTCCCGGCGGGTGTAGATGTTATAACCAGGCCGGAGGCTGGTCCTGACAGGGGTTGCTCTGTGGTGTTGTTCTCGGACTCAGGCTCATCGGGGTCCGACCCGAAGTTGAACTCGTAAAAAGAATCCGAGTAGAAGCCGCAGAGAGGGTTGGAGTCCGAGTTGTAGTCGGGGGCGGTGTCGGAGTCCGAGTTGTACTCGGGTACGATCTCCTTGCCGGCCCGACGCGTGGTGGGAGCCTTCGAGTGGGCCCTGCTGACGTTGCGGGGGCCACGTGCGAAGCGCTCACGCAGTGGGGGGGGGGGGGCGCACGCGATGGCTGGGTAGCCGGCTCGCATGCGATAGCCCACGGGGACGTCGAGTTCGAGTTGGAGTCGGATCCGAGCTCGAAGTCGGCGTGTTGGTTGTAGAGCGAAACTTCGCCGAATTTTCCGGCGAGATTGCCCGTGACTACTTTGGGAAGCGTCACGAGCCCAGTCTCCGGGTTGGGCGACATGGTGAGGCGGCGTTGGAAGGATCCAGCGCCGTCAGCAGTGCAGACCCTGGAGCCGAAGACGAAGGTGTCGCCGCGCTTGAAGGCAACGGTAGGCTTGATGAAGATGGAAGCCGTCAAGTTCGCCATGTGATCTTCGGCGAGATCCCCTACCTGGCGCCCCAGCTGTCGGTGTTTTAGACCGGCAACCTACTAAGGGGAGTACCCGAAGTAGATGAATGTGGCCTCGTCAAGATCGGTAACTCGAAGTAAGAGACACGCGGCACACAATTTAGACAGGTTCGGGCAGCGAGGTGCGTAATACCCTATGTCCTGTATGCTGCGTAGCTCTGGATTGATTGGGTGTGATTACAAGATGACGTAATCTGATGCGTATGAGAGAGAAGGGTCCCTGCCTCGCCTTATATAGTCCGGGAGGCAGGGTTAAAAGTCGGTTTAGGGAGAGAATACTAGTCGTGTACGTCTAGGAGTCCTCTACACAATACATGGTATGCGTAGCTTCTTATCCGAGTACTTCTCCACCGTGGTCCTTGCGCCTCACACCAACAGGTACCGTGCGGCATAAGTCGGGTAATCTCAGAGGCCCACCGAGTAGTTGGTCCTGGTACCCACCGAGGTAGTGGGCCCAGGGAGGTCCATACGACAGTGTCCTGTCTAGCTAAAGGCGTCCTTCGATTTATATTATTTGCTTTGGCATTCGCCATAGTGGTGGGTTCCGGAGCACAACGACTAGTCGGCCATGTGAGGACGAAGCTAGCTGTTGGTGGGACCATATCGCCAATCTTACTCCCTCTGTCTCAAAATAAATGCAATTCTAGGATTCAAAATTTGTCCCATAAAAGATGCAATTTTGACATACCAACCATAAAAGAAGAGTCTTCGAAAGCTTCTCATAGTAAAAGACAAGCCAATATCTACATGTTTCTCACTAAAACAAGGGGCAATTTAGTAATTTTACATCTACCGTTGGTTTGCGTGTCCAATTTTAGAATTGCATTTATTTTGGGACAGAATGAGTAGTTCAGAATTTTAGATTCAGCGTGATCGACTGCTTGTAGTTATCGTTAACGAGGTTAAATCAATACTATAAGGAGCGAAGACAATTGAACTTTTCTCACCCATTTCAGACCCACCTTACCCCTCACGTCGGACCTACCCGTCTGGTTGCATGATGACAAAAAGGCGGAACGACCATAGAAATCGCAATTTGGGGAGTGTTTGTGGAAAAAAAAAACTTTTTCACCCGCGCCCGGCATACCCGCTGGGCTCACTTTTCTTCCTTGCGCGGTGCGCCAGCCTCCCGTCCGCTTCCCCTTCGCCTCGTGCCCCCTGCGCGAAAAAAAAAAACGGTTCGGCCCCCGCATCATCCCTCCCCCGCTCGGGAGAATTCAGGCGGCGACGTAACCCTAGCCGCCGCCACCCACCTCTCGCTCCCTCCTCTCAACCTCTCCGTCGCAGGAGAGAGCCGCGGAAGTCCGTTTGGCTCCCTAAGATGGAGCCGGCAGGGTCTCGTGACCTCGGGCCACGTGCACCGGATCTGGCGCGGGGAAGGTGCACGGTGGCGCTCCACCAAGTCCTCACGCTGTGAAGGGTGGCGGTCGGTGGCGAGGTAGCTCGTGGAGGACGCCAGGCACAACCTCGGCGAGGCCAAGGACGCGGTCAAGCTGATGCGCGATGCCGTGATGTGTGAGTTCTTCGAGACCCTGATGATTCTGAAACACGCGTAGCTGCAGGCGTCGCCTCTGTTGGCTTCCTTCTGGCTCCCTAGGATGCCGGTGGCGAAGTCAATTCCTCCCACCTCGCCGAGCTGACCCTCTGCCTCTCCCGGATCCCCTCCACCGTCGCCCTCCATGGCCTCTTGGACGACTGCCCCAAGCTCGCGAGCCTGACATCTTTGGCTGTCAGACCCTCCACATGTGGTCTGGGAGCATATCCTGGAGGACGCCGACGAGCTGGAGCACCACGTCATCAAGGATGCACCCGCCCTGGAGAGGTTGTGCTTATGCATGACATCATTTGGTGCTGCGCTGCAAATGCTTGGCTACTTGGGGTGGGGATTTCGGAGTTGCAGCTTGGCTCGACACTGTTTTGCTCAATGTGTGATACTCCCTCTGTCCCAAAATATAGGGTCCTGCAGCGTTCAAATTTTTCGCCAAAATATAAGGTCCTGGAAGGATAAGACAAAATTGAATGAGGTTGGTGAATATGTGGAGAGTTGGTTGGTAGTGTAAAATGAGGGGTATAGAAGTCATTTCCTCTCACTGTTGTTTCTTGAGTTTGAACTTTCTAAGACCTTATATTTCGGGACGGAGGGAGTATTAGATTGGCGGCGGACTCTTCCGGTGTATGAAGATGCTGACACTGAAGATGGCGGATATGAGGTTGTAGCCTATGGCATAATTCCTCTGGCGCTTCTGCTGCTTGGAGACACTCTATGTCATGTTATCGCGTTCAGTGTAGATAAGCCTGTTGTTCCGCAATGCCCAGTTCTGTGTGTATCTTCAAAGTTACCTGGGCTGTGGTAGATTCAGTAGCATTTTCCTTGAAATTAATACAGTGATATGCAGATTTGCGTGTTTCTGAAATTACTTGTGGTTGTTGTGCTTGATCTTTGTACTACGTTTGCGATTGTAATTACTAATAGAAGCAAGTACCGAAGTCAGCTTCTTTCATATAATATCATTTCAATCAGTTCATAGCACGGTGATTGAGTCCTGAGGTGCATGCATGATGGAAATTCTGGTATATATCTCACTTCTTGTGCTTCTTGGACTGGGAGCCCTGTTTGTTATTCCGAGGTCTCACGGCAAAGGTAAAAGTATGCATCACTTGTAAATTGTAATGTTAAAGTGAGGTAAGTTTGAAACCATTTTCACTTATTGCAGGTAAAGGAGATGCAGCGCATCTAGCAGGCTGAAAGGTGAATGCCATCTCTTTATCATTGAATGCTTTAGATTTCTCATTTCTGTAACTTGTATGCATGGCTAACCAAGCTGATCAAGCAATTTCTTTGGTGTATGCTTTATGAATCTGAAAAAACGATTTTTTGACTGAAAAACTAGACTGATGTAGGTTATGTGGAGACCAAAATGCACATTCAAATGTGCCACTTTCTTTAACTTAACCTCATTCTAATAATAAGATGACTAATTACGGTTCGATTCTAATATATTCGCGGATCTGATGCTATTGTTTGGTTTACATATACAGATCGAGCGGCCGCCATGCTCCAATCAACATCTATCAATGCCTCAGGTCACTAGGAGCACATGTGTGTCTCACTCCATGTCCACCCAAATCACCCCGAATGAGAAAAAGGAGCTCTGGCCTGCTTATTGTAATCACCTCTACCCTTATTGTTGGATGAATATTTGTGCTGCAGAATAGGATCAATAGTCATGGGAGGAGGGTGATGAAAAGAGTAGGATGAATGGGTTGTGAATTTGCATAGGTATGGATTTATTTACTTTTTTTCTCCCCTCTCTTTTGCATCTAGGTAATTAGATGCTAAATATGTTCATGCGCACAGGTTTTGTAATCAGGAGGCTAGATCTCATCACGGGCTTTTGACTGCAGAGATGCCTAATTTTAAGAAATTCAATTAGCTTTCTATAGACTGTTTAAGAAATTACATTAACTTTCTATAGAGTGATTAAATCACTAGATTAGGTTGAATAAATCAGGGCATTTGAATTATTTAAAGCATTGGATTCAGTTGAATAAATTAGGATCTTTGAATTATTTTGCCACTATTGATAAATGAATTCATGGCAACTTTTGAGTGCTAGCATTTTGCAATCTATAGTAGCACTAGGAACATGCCCGTGTGTTGCTACAGGCAAAATAATTTCACCTATTCACATCAAACATCGTTGTGTACAATGTTTACTTTTGTCAACACATGGCATAAAATTTTAATACTAAACACAGAGGATGCATTGCCTTGAGGCTTATGTCATACATAAGGCGTCAAGTGACATTCATCTAAACAGAATAAAAATTCAATTGTAAACAACGAGGGATGCATTGCCATGAGGCTTACATCATAAATAGAGGTTTGTTCCACGCGTTTAGGCTAATAGAAGATTTGGAACAATGCAAATCAAGCAACCAAAAACTAATATATGTTTTGACTACCAGATAGAGTTAGTATATATTTAATTATATAGCCAAAATGCAACACGAAACAATAGAGTTTATTCAAGAGCACAACAAACAGTGATAGTTCATTCACTCCACTATCTGAGGTTTGTTGACAGGCTACATGCATCAGACACCTCCGCAAATACAGGCGACAGGCGACATGAGCTTCTCCGGTATGCATCCTTCATCCACGGAGCATCAGCCCCAGCGTGTGGCAGAGGTCGCCCATTACATGGTGATGAATAAACAACTTTAGAAATTTTGTTCAACTAACGCTACTCTGCTTCTAGGAAATGAATAACCAAGAGAAGCGAAATTTTCAACCAGGCATGACACACAAGCTTTGAAGTAGGGTATGGCATCTGGTTCTGTGTAGGAAAGAGCGCAGTAACAGTAATCTGGAATAAACAAGACAATAGTGAATAGAAATCTTTTCTATTAAGAAAAAAGGTGTGTGGTAGCTAGGGCATTCTTATCTACTACCGACTTGTGGTCCATGTCGTCTCCTTCCATTCCATCAGAACATATCCCTACAATCTGTTTGGATTTCCATCAACAAAAACTATTAATACACATTGAGCCATCCATTTTAATTTGAAAGGGGTGGTATGTTTTAGTGTAGCTAACAAAAAAAGAGACAATAAAATAAAATGTGAACAAAAGGTCCAAGAGATCCACAATGACACAAACAGTTATTGTTTGAGTATAGCTAATGCAACACCTTTTAAAATTAATAACTGAGAAGCAGGCAACATCCATAATTATACTAAACAACAGATAAGTAGAATAGTATGACCTCAAGAGATGAGATGAGATTCTAATTCTCTACACATTTGATGGTCTTTTCTTTGAAAAATATTTTTCTTTAAGGATGCCTATGAGATCAGTTCAAATGTGATTGGAACATTAGCATGAAGTTTTGGAAGGCTAACTTACCACTCACTGTCCTTTTCACTGTCAACATCCATGTTTGTTGTCTGGCAACTTTCTACTGCAGGCTTCTTGTAAACAGTGTGCTCCCAACTTATTCTGGCCGTATCTGCAAGAGGCCACTTTATAGTATGCTATATCAAATGATAAATGAAACTTACTTCAGCACTTCTAGTTAGTGGCCTTTCTACGGTACACCATATTCTAGGAAGAGTTTCAGTGCTATACCCTAAAAGTGAGGTAGTCAAAATGTTCCTTTTGGAATTATGGAAGCTAGCATGTCACTACCTCAAAATTTTAAATGGACCAAAATAACAAACAAAGAAATTAAAGAACTCAACATAAGGAACCATAAACATTTCTAGGAGGCCACAACAACCCCCATGTCCAGCCATGATCTTCTTGAATCAAAATCATATTGTGTCCAGCATGTAGCTAGATCAAAATCAAAATCTTCTAGCTGAGAAAGTTTGGTACAAATATGGTCATGGACAATCCTTCATTCACTGGAAAAGTAACTATTGCTCTTAAAAAGTAAAGATATAGCGAAAGAGTTCAGTTCTAATTTTTTTATTCTTTAGAAAACTACATTCTGAATTAGAAGTCCAACATTTGTCTCAAAAGAAATAAGAGGTAATGATTAAAGATTCTATGTTTATACTTTCCAGAAGATAAGAGAGGAGGCTGAGGTTTTTTAGCAAGATTTATGGGAAGGTACTAACCCCCTGCTTCACCAAAGGTCATGACATAACTACAAAAATGAAGTATTAATTGTACTGAGTAACCAGGCTGAAAGATTTAACAATGAATTTTACAGAAAACATCAGCATGAATAACCAGACTTCAAGACACAAAGCAAGTAGCACTAAAATTGTAGTGGCCATTTGGTGAACTCTGGACGTCCATACAGATACAGTATTACTATGGTGAAACTTCATTGGTAATCAACATCATAATTTTCTGGAATAAATTGAGCTTCAAATGTAGGAATGCCTGAAAGAAATTGGGATTTTAAAAGAAGGTTATTAAAAGACATACTTTCAGAAGCCCTCAAGGTAGCTGCGATGCCGGTTGTCAATAGTGGATTTTCCATCGCAGCACAAAATCCTTGCAAAGAGAACAACCCTTCCTTCCTCGAGATGGTTCCTAGCTCATTTGTCATCTTGCATTACAAATGTTCTCTAAACAACTCAAATTCGTCAATGATGCCATCATTCTGAAATATATTTAACTGATTGGGTCAATGATAACTTCTAACGGTTACGCTTAATGCTAAACTATGATTGCATCATTAGTCATCATAAGTAATCCATCCTTTGATCATTAAGGATTTGGGTAAATTGAATAAACTAATCGTAGGTATCATGCATTTTGTACCTGATAAGCATTCCAAATTATGGAGGAAGGAAAAACCAAACGCTATTGACAGAGTTACATGAATTTTGTTTAGTGGATGCAGGAACTGCGATAGAAAGGTTGTTGAACAGCCAACATAAGTATGCACATGAGAAAAAGGTCACCTTGGCTATATGTTACTACATCATGGTCTTCTATAATATTTAGAAGCATATATAGAAATCTCTTCATAAATGCATATTAACAAGGCTTTCAAAATGCAGATTTTAGAAGTCCATATTCCATAATATCTTGAGCATAAGTACCACAAATCTGAAAACCCACAACAGTTGTCCCTGTAGGCACCATTCAACCATATACATGTCTCTATATCAGAAAAAACTTAGTATGTTCAACAACTTTTTTTAGTACCATTGTGATCACTCAATGCATTTGGCAAGCCATTCATTTAGCCAGAGGTTCCATCTTGTATGTACTTTTTCCTCATATTTAAGAATAAATTAAGAAATAAATAATTAGCATGATCATTGACCATACCGTTGGCAAATTAGTTGTTACTTAAAAAACAGGGTAGCTGAGAAGAATGCAGACCACACTACGTTATAACATGTGTACATACATACTAAGGATTCCATTTAGAAAGTAACAGTAGGACAATTGGACGCGAATTTTGATCACTTAGACATTGACCAACAGATGTCTAAACTCCAATAACCACCACTTATCCAAGCCAAGCCATCAATTACCATCGTTTGGACCACAGAGTCGTCTCCACTCCCATCCTATGCCAGATGACTTCCTCTTCAACTTGTTTTCAACCTCTGTATCTGTCACTGCAGGATCTTCAGGTGTCGACATCCTGCAAAGAAAGGTGCAGGGCAAAACTGAAACAAGGGGGCAGATAAATATGTTAATATACATAGATGCATAATCCATCATTTTGAGATTCTTAGATTCAGAAATTAGAAATAATGTTATAGTATTGGATGAATCACTGTAAGCCAGTAGTCTATCATAGTATCAGTATTGCATTGATGTACAAGGTAGTAAATCCCAAATTGATAAAACCAGACCAAGAAATCAAACAAATAAATTGGGGCATAGAAATAGATGACACAATCAAATGATTTCGTGCAAAGAGTTGAAGAGCGAGATCACCTCATGGAAGGATGCCCGAGAGGTGGAGGGTTGGGGCTGCAGTGCTAGCTAGAAGGGCACCGCCGCAGGGACCATGATGCTGTAGGTAGGGAGCTTCCCTTCGGTGAGACCCGAGGAATCTAGGGGCGGTGGCAACGGCACGAGGAACCGTGGAGAGGGGGAGCGACGTCGCCCTCAGCTTCGTCGTTTGGCGGCATAGAGGCGAGGCGCGAGGAAGAAGAGGACAAACCCGCTCGACGCTGGGATGGAGTGCGGGAGACGGTGGCGGTGCTGGGAGTAGCCGATGGCCGACGGACGCGAGTGGCACTAGGGGCAGCCGCCGGCCATGAGTGCTTGTTAGGGTTTTGCGCAGGAAAACGAGAGAGGCGGCGGGGGGGGGGGGGGGGGGGGCGAGATGACGGGGAGGCGTGCGAGGCGAGGCGGGTCATGGGTGCGAGCTCGGAGGAGCGGACGGCTCGGAGGAGTGGAGGGGGATTAGACGGCAGACACGCGTGCAGAGCCACGAGAGGGTGAAGCCACGGGAGCGGATAGTTTTATCTACCAATTTTTTTCTCCACTTCATACTTTTTAGGAGTAGAGATGATGTTCTTTCATCCTTAAGATATAACATGAGGTTATTTGGAAATTGACACTACTGTATGGCAACATATCAGGTAGAAACCAACCTCTCCATGCAAATTATGGAAACTTCAATATGAGTCACATGATATTGATCCAACGGAGATCTCATGGGAGGTGGAAGGGGTGATTTGCAAAATCACATTTGCAAATCACACCTCCCACCTCTCATGAATTTTGTAAATCACTCCTTCCACCTCCCATGAGATCTCCGTTGGATCAACATCGTGTGACTCACATTGAAGTTTCCATAGTTCGCATGAAGAGGTCGGTTTCCACTAGATATGTTCCCGTATTGTACAATAAGTAATAAGTTTTTTGAGCCTTTCATGACATATTAGAGTACACAGATTTTGGAGTAAACTTTTTGATGCTTGAAGGAAGCATTCCTCATGTGATTGCACAGTTTTCTTTCCAAAGAAACTTCTAGGTTTCTAAGTTAACATGTGCTCCACCAAAAATTGGTTGTCTTTCGGAAAAATTAATATCTGTAAAATATTATGAGATGTCATACAGGGTAACAATTCCTCCATTCTAACATGCAGTGTTTTCGCTTGCCTTCTGTTTGTTCGATGATATATCTTGGAGGAGAGCTCAAGTGGTTTGTTTAAAAAGTTTGATATGCCTTAATTTGTTTGCAGGAAGCTGCCTAAGTACAATGTTAGTGTTAATGCCAATCTGCAGTGTGCAAGTAATATGAAGAAAGCTTGTTTAGTTCATTAGTGTTGATTAGTGTCCAGTGAGTTATCTGAATATATTTCATCTGAGTTGCTCCAATTTCCATGTACTATATAGGATATACTCCCTCTGTCCCCTATTAAATGTCGTTCTAGGGGTCTTTCAGAAAAGGAGAATGACGGAGTTGATAGCAGACAGGCGCGAATTCAGCGCTGGCAATCAGCCTGTTCGCTTGGCTTATCAGCCACCAGCCAGCAGTACTTTTCTCTCAGAACAAACCAGCCACCAACAACCAGCCAGCAGTACTTTTCTCTCAGAACAAACTAGCACCAGCCACCAGCCGAACGAAGAGGCTGATTCCGACGAGGAATACTCTGAAGGTCAATGTTGATGGGGCTTTTATAGAAGACCAAGGATCAGGTGTTGTCGGCGCAGTAATGAGGGACGCTGAAGGCAGCTTTCTGTTGGCGACATCCAGACGTTTGCAGGCTGTGCAGTCGGCTCTGACAGCTGAAGCAGAAGCACTGCGAGGTGGTGTGCGCCTGATTCATTCGGTGACAACAGGCCCAGTGGTGATGGAAACTGACTCCCTAGAACTAGTCATTTATGGAGGAAGAGGTCCTTCAAGCGCTCGGAGCTTGCATCAATCTTTCGTGACATTGACGACCTTGCTGAATCGTTTTCTTCCCTTTCTGTAGAGCACGCGAGACGCTCAGCTAACAAAGCTGCTCACGCATGTGCTAAATTTGCTGCTCCTTCTGGTTTTGAGGTTTGGGCGAATGACCCTCCTAGATTTCTAGTACTTGTACTGCTAGATGATTGTAACTATATGTATGAATGAATGAAAGCAGATGTTTCTAAAAAAAAGTTCAGCTCATTTTCTATGCATCTCGATGCAATGTCTGTCTAGGTTCACTTCACCTTGCATGCATCTGACAAGAGTCTACAACGACATTTAAAGCGGGACGGAGGGAGTATGTGGGTGATGGGGAGGTTCACTTCACCTTGCATGCATCTGGCAAGAGCCTACAACGACATTTAAAGCGGGACGAAGGGAGTATGTGGGTAATGGAGCCACTTCCATGGTGTACCAGAATGAAATAATTTTAGTATCACTGAGTAATTGTGTGTTATTTGACCTTAACTATTTTTAATGGTTGTTGTTTTGTGTCCAGTTTCTTAGTGGTAACCACTACTATAAGTCAAGATTGCTAGCTAATTTATATGTAACAGTTAATCATTTATTGTAGAGAATCAGTGCGGTTTTCAGCGTGCAGTTTAGATGAAGAGATGCTTGATTCATAAGGGTGCCTTTGGTTCTGCTTTTAGCAGCTTTGGCTTTGGGCAAAAGCAGGAAGCCAAACCAAAGAGCTTTGGCTGTGGCAAAAGTCAAAGCCAAAAACTGCTTTCCTGTAGTGTAATTCCAAAAGCCACCTCACCCCTGCTTTCACCGGCTGTGGGAGGAGTTTTTCCCTAAAATTACCCGCAGATGCCATCGATTACACATAACGAACCGTTTTTTTCTTTCTGCCTCCCTCCCGCAGCGGCACATCCCCCCGTCGCCCTTGCTCTCTCGAATGGCGACGCCCCAGGCGGTCTAGGGTTCCGGCGGCGGCACCCCTCGCCGGCGGCGCACCCGACCTCGCCGGCGCCGCCCAATCTCCTCCGCCCCCACCCCCTCCGTCCGGTCCGGCCTAGAGCACGTCGCCCCCACCCCGGCCTCGGTGGTACGTGCCCGCATCGACGTGGGCGCCCCTCGCCGGCGGCCACGCCCCGTCCGCACATCGCTTCTGGTCAAGCCCGGACGTAGGGAGCACGTCGCCCCCACCACCGGTCTCCCTGGTGCTCCACCGTTCGTGCCCGCCTGTCGCTCCTTTCTGCTACTTCCTCCTCATCGATCTACGACTCCAGTGACCGGATCTGCAACGCAGGTACTAAAATCTCCCCTCTGTCCCTGTTGCTATGTGATAGATGCATCAGTAATGTTCAAAATTAATATATGATTTGTAGTGTCTGTGATGCATGGTAAAGTAGTTGTGTTCCCTGCTAGTTGATTAAAAAATTTTTTGTTTGGTCCAAGAATGGGTGACAAAGCAGATTGGAGTGATGGTTTTGTGAGGCATTTATTTGATGCCTGCAAAGAAGAGATACAAGCTAGGAACAGACCAAATGGAAATTTCACTACTACTGGGTGGAAGAACCTTATTTCCAAGTTTGCACAAAAATCCGGTGACAATCGAACAAAAAAGCAATTGAAAAACAAGTTAGATGTGTTCAAAAAGGAATATACATCATTTATGGAGTTCAAGAATTGTGCCACTGGTCTTGGATGGGATGAGGCAAAACGAACTGTTGTGTGCTCGCAAGAATGGTGGGATGAACACCTAGCTGTAAGAAATATTCTTCACTGTACATACATTTTTTGTTCTTTGTTCAATTGTGCCTTGCTAACTTAATGTATTTAATTTCAGAGATGCAACAATCCAGAAAAAGGAATCAAATGCAATCATGTGAAATTTCGAAAGCAAGGACCAAAATTCCTAGAAGATCTGCATTTCATTTTTGGCCAGTCACATGTTAGTGGGGCTTCAGCATCATGTCCTGGAGATATATCCTCCGATGAGGAAGGTGATAAGGATATGGCTGAGATACCAAAACCTACAGAGAAGCCGGAGAAGACAGCAAACCCCAGGAAAAATAAACGCAAGGGACTGGCAGACAAGGATGAGAAGAGTCCATTCTCTCGTATGTACGAGACCACTTGTCAGAAGATAGAAGCAAGACGGCTCGAGAAGATTTCTACAAGTGTTGAAGCATCAGCTACTTCTCCATGCAATGCAGCCCCGACCATTAAAGAAGTTATGAAGATGGTGAAAGATTGTGGGGTACAAGAAGGAACTGCTCTAATGCATACAACAACATTTTTGATTATGAAGCCTGAATTTAGGGAGGTCTTTACCTCTCTAGAACAAATGAAGGAAGGCTCGATTTGATTGAGAGGGAGCATGAAAAGGAGATGAAGCGCCAATGATTGTCATTAGGGATATGTAATAAATATTTGCTTGCTGCGAACCATCATTTTATTTCCTTGTTGATTTCCTTGTTGAGAACATTATTTATTTGCTTGTTGAGAACAATAACTATTTGCTTGTTGTGAACCATTATGCTTGCTGTAAACCATTAAATTATTTGCTTTCATTAATTTATTTGCTTCCTGTGAACAACTTTTTTTTTGCTTCCTGTGAACCACTATTTTTTTGCAGATGGATGGAAGATTAAATATATCTAGCTAAAGAAGGAAAAGAGGGTTTACTGATGCTAGCTGAACTTTCCCAACATGCTGCTGTTATGGGAGAAATGGGCAACTTGTACACTGAGCGGTATTTGCAAAAAAGTGCATATAGAGAAACGGCGGAAACTGGAATCCAATGGGTGATGAAGTGTATGGAAAGACCAAGGTATTTTTATAAGATGTTTCGGATGAGCCCAGAATTTTTTCATGCACTCCATGACTTGTTGGTCTCTACCTACGGATTGAGCTCGACCTACAATGTTTCATCCATCGAGTCATTGGCAATGTTTTTGTGGATTGTCGGAGGGCCACAATCATTTGCACAAGTTGAAAATCGTTTCACACGGTCACTTTGGACGGTTCACATCAAGTTTTATGAAGTGTTGAAGTGTTTGCGCAAGTTAGCTAAGCACATTTTTACTCCTAAAGATCCTACTTTTTGTATGGAGCATGAAAGGGTGAGAGAGGATCGGTTTTGGCCACACTTCAAAGATGCAATTGGAGCAATAGATGGTTCACATATTGCAGTGATAGTGCCGGTGGACGCAACAGTTACACACACATGTCGTCATGGATACACATCTCAGAATGTGTTGGCTATTTGTGACTTTGATATGAGGTTTACCTTTGCGGTTGCTGGTTGGCCAGGTTCTGCACATGACTCACGTATCCTCACTCATGCATTGGCAAATTTTCCTTCATTTCCTGTGCCTCCTAAAGGTATAAATGGTTCCTTCATTACTTTGTTACTTGTACACTTATATTATTATTTACATACTAACTTAGTTTTATAGGAAAATATTATCTCGTCGACTCCGGTTATGCAAATCGAATAGGGTATCTTGCACCTTACAAAGGAACCACGTACCATATACCTGAATTTCGGCATCGTTCGGGACCTCCTCAAGGAAAGTATGAGATGTTCAATTTCTTGCATTCATCTCTTCGAAATGTTATTGAAAGGTCTTTTGGAGTGTTGAAGCAAAAATGGCGTATTTTGAAGGGCATCCCAAGTTTCCCACCTACTACTCAAAAGCATATCATCATGGCTTGTCTTGCTTTACGTAACTTTATCCGTAAAAGCAATTTACGTAATAAGGAGTTTGATAGATGTGATGCCGATGAAGACTACTTATTACCAAGTGACACGACAGAAGATGAGAGTGAAGATGTGGAGAATGATGATTCCATGGATATCATTCGCACTAGGATAGCTGATGCTTTGGTTAGTGCAAGCGAAGGATAGTTATGTTGAGAGATGACATTATTGTATGCACCATTTATGTTTTTTTATTTATGTGGACCATATCTTTATGATGGAAAAAACTTATAATTTTCCTTTCCAAATTTGCCATTTAAATACAAAATAGAGAATAGATTAGATTTTTACGAGTGATTTGCATACAAACATGTCCCATATATTTAGGGGCATTACAGGTATTTCTCAGACAGCTTGCAGTTTGACAGCACCTCTAACCAAACGGTCTTCTGCTTTTCCCACAGCTTCTTTCTCACAGCTGCTTTTCCACAGCCCACAGCCCACAGTAGCTTTTTCGAAAGCCACAGCCCAACCAAACACAACCTAAATCAGATAGGAATCAAATGAAGCTGGGAATATGTTGGCACAGGATGCGTATTTATTTGTTTGTATCACTATAATGTATTTTTAAGCTTTCAAAATCAGAAAGTTGCATTTTGCTCAACACATGTGTGTGTCGCACGTGCATCTACAAAAGAAAAGTTACGAAAGGAAAGCCAGTTTGGCAAACCGCTTTGCAGCTGCATGTGCGCGGCGTCGAAGCCCTTTGCCTACTTTTCCCGGGGGCAGCATGACCAGGGTTTTTTTTTACCGCTGGATACCGCGCGGTATACCGCGGTAACCGCTCCTACCGCTGGGGTACGGTAACGGTACCCAACGGTAGGAATCGGTCCAAAAATTCAAATTTGAATTTGAATTAAAAAAATGAAAAAAATCAATAAAAATCACCAAAAAATAGTTCATGATTTGTAGAGTCTGATGGTGTCGAAAGTTTTCAAATTTGAGTGCATTTGGTATTTATTTGGAGCTTTAGAAGTTGAAACAAAAAATAAAAACAAAAAACATGGGCCGGCCTGTTAAGGCCCATGAAGCCCAAAACACCGGTATGACCTAGATCTCGCCAAACCTGTGTCTCCCGTGAACGAACTCGCCCTCCCTTCCCCCGTCCGCGTCTCCTCCTCCCCTGTCCGCCGCCCAGGTCGCCGCCCGCGCCGCCGCCGGCGGTTTACCGCGCCCGGCCGCGGTATACCGCGCGGTAGGGGCGGTAAGCCTCGCCGCGGGGCGGATCCACCCGCTACCGCGCGGGCGGGGCGGTTAGCCGCGCGGGAGATGCGGTATACCGCGGCGTCGCCTGCGGTATACCGTGGTTAGGTAATTTTTTTTTGCATTTGAGTAGTTTTAGGCTTTAGGAATTGTGTTAGGATTTAGGATTTGTGTTAGGATTTAGGTTTACTTTGGTTTAGGATTTTTGTTAGGATTTAGGATGTGAGGTAGAGGTAGAAATAGAATTGTTGCTTTAGGTAGAAATGGAATTGTTGCTTTAGCCTTTAGGTTTAGGAGTATAATTTGTGTTAGTAATGTAGGATTTGTGGTAGGATCCAATTTTAGTTAGGATTTGTTTCGGAATTAGGTACATTTTCATTAGGTATAGTATTAAGGAAGTCCGCGACCCAGCTGGGGATCTTTCCTTTCTAGCATTGAACTTGTGTTGTATGAACTATTTGTATGAACTATTTGTATTTGAACTACCAACTCACTTATGCACGGCTAGTATTATTGTGTTTGGTGTAGTATTTCTATGTATAACTATAAATCATTGATTGGGGGTGCTATTTAACACTAATTTGTGCCAACACCGTGCCAAAATTTTCATTTATTCGAAGTCGGGTGGTCTTTTTATTTGCAGCGGTATAAATAGTTTATACCGCGGTATAAACTATTTATACCGCGGTATACCACTCCATACCGTTTGAACTAGCGGTTTCAAGCGGTTTTGGTTTGAAATTTGAATTCGAACGGTATTTAGCGGTATACCGCGGTACAAACCGTTACCGCTCCTTAGCGGTAAGAACTCAACGGTGGGTAAAAAAAACCCTGAGCATGACTCGTCTTTCCCACGCCTCGAGAAGGGTGTACTACTTACGATCTTGATTTGGGTGAGACATGCATGGAAATGTCAATCGATGATGACCGCCGTTACCCCCCATTCTCTTGGCAGGGACCGCGAGCGAGACGACCGAACTGAAGCTCCGAACCAAGAGCACGCAGCAGCAGGAAGTGAACCAATAATAATAATCCTCCGATATCATCATCAGCGATCAGATCGGACCCCAACGCCAGTGCTGTGGCTATCGCGCGCATCTTTTGGTGCTTTCCAGGTCGCCGAGCGTTTGTGCAGTTGGGTCGGGCCCCGGGTTCCTGCTCTATTACCACATCTGCCCGGGACGCGTGACAAGTTGCGAGGGTTAGAGCAACTTCAACAGCTTCTCTATCCCTTCTCCAATAGCAAAAAATTGTCATATAAGGGATGAAATCTTCTCCAGCAGATTCCCTATAGCCTCCCCTTTTTTCTGCATGGACTAAAAACCCTTCTCTATGCCCTCTATAGAGGGAACCTCTCCTCCACCCCTATCCGTGGGACCCACTCGCTCTCCCCACCTCTGCCCCCCCACCTCCTCCCGCTCGCCCCCGCCCCGCCGCGGCCGGCCATGGCGGCCACCGTGAACCGGTTGGCGAGAAGGTCCGGTGTACGGGCGGTCGCCGGGATCGGTCGGGAACGTCGGCGAGGTCGCGCCGTCGCCGTGCGGCAGGGACGTGGGCGCATCCCGCCGGTCGAGGAGCCGCGACGGCGCTCGCGGAGTCTATGCCCTTCAGCGGCGACAGCACCAGGAGCTCCTTCTCCGCGGGGAGGATGGCCGTGACCGACAGGAAGATAAGGCCCCTGCCTCGAGCATCGAAGCCGCGCCTGGATAGGTCCGTCCGTGCTTCAGTCAAATTCCTCCTCTTTCCGTCCTCGCCATCTTGTTTTCCCCTTTAGGCTTTTTTAGCGAAAAAGAAAAAAATATGTTCTTATTTCCGCTGCGAGATTTAGAATTTTGATATTCTTTTCCCTTTTGGATTTTTCGTACTGAAATTAAGGATTTCTTTTGGATTGTATAAACAGATGAACCTGTTGTTTCCTAAGGCTATGCGGTGGTGGGAGAAGGGAACACAACCCAACATGCGGGAGATCGAGTCTGCGCAAGACCTCACCGACTCCCTCCTCAACGCCAGTGACAAGCTCGTCGTCGTCGACTTCTTCTCCCCAGGCTGCGGCAGCTGCCGCGCCCTGCATCCCAAGGTACGCCGCCCAACTCACCACTACATACATACGAGCTTCTTCCTCTGATTCCAACAACCAGCATGGAAAATACTGCATTTTTCTGTGTGCTCATGAAGATTTCTCTCCTAGTTGTGTCGCGCAGATTGCCTAGTTTGCCGAGAAGAACCCGGATGTGATGTTCCTGCAAGTGAACTACGAGACACACAAGTCCATGTGCTACAGCCTCCATGTCCATATCCTCCGTGTGCCGCCGCCGCCTACCGCTGCGGCTCCTGGCCCAGCGTCGGGTCCCCGGTGAACGAGATCCTCGCCTCGCTCCGCCAGCTCCTCCTCAGCAAGGCCAACTTGTCCTCGTTCGGCGGGTAGGCCAACAAGGAGGACGCCGACGTGCCCTTGGCGCCAGCTGTAAGTGTTTTAGACCGGCAACCTACTAAGGGGAGTACCCGAAGTAAATGAATGTTGCCTCGCCGAGATCGGTAACTCGAAGGAAGAGACATGTGGCACACAATTTAGACAGGTTCGGGCCGCGAGGTGCGTAATACCCTACGTCCTGTATGCGCGTAGCTCTGGGTTGATTGGGTGTGATTACAAGATGGCGTAATCTGATACGTATGAGAGAGGAGGGGTCCCTGCCTCGCCTTATATAGTCCGGGAGGCAGGGTTACAAGCCGGTTTAAGGAGAGAGTACTAGTCGTGTACGTCTAGGAGTCCTCTACACTGTACATGGTATGCGTAGCTTCCTATCTGAGTACTTCTCCACTGTGGCCCTTGCGCCTCACGCCAACAGGTACCGTGCGGCACAAGTCGGGTAGTCCCAGGGGCCCACCGAGTAGTCGGCCCTGGTACCCACCGAGGTAGTGGGCCCAGGGAGGTCCATACGACACCTGCCAAGATCCCCGAGCTCCCCGCGCTGTCGCCGTCGACGACGCGCCAGGACACAAGGCAGTGGTTGAGCGCGACGTCACCGGCGTGCAGCTTGTGCATGCCCTTGGTCTTGGAGACCGGGTGGTGATGGCAGCTTACGCAGCGCGGCCGCCGACACTTGCCTGTGTTCTGAGCCGGGAAGGCGCCGTGTCTGGGGAACTAGGCACTGGTGGATTCGGAGGCTGTCGAAAGATGGAAGATTTTGGGGAGGGAAAGGAGAAGCTGACGTGGCGCAGTGAGACCCACGAGTTGGGGAGGAGAACAGGGAAACTGCTGGAGCAAATTGTGTTTTAGGGATGAAAATATTTTTACTCCACCTCCGATAACTTTATATAGGGGATCAAACTTACTCCATCTACTGGAGTTGCTTTTAGGGGGACGGGCATGAAAAGGAACGTTTTGCCAAATGGCCGCCGACTCGTAGTCGCAGTAGTGAGTACCTGAATTTCGTTGCGTCCACCCCCAGTGAGTCCACTCCACCGGTACGGACCCGATAAGGATGTTCAAGATCCATGGAGTACCTGAATTTCGTTGCGTCGCTCATGCGGCCGCCGTTTCCTGTAGACCTGTACCGTCAGTCCATCTCTAAACAAAACAAAACACTCGACCACAAGACAAGGGACAGCAGATGATGGGCTGGGGCCTGCCTGATTAACCGATCGACGGCCGCCCCCCCTCCCTTCCTTTTTGGCGTGCATGGAAATATCCAGCCTGTTCGGTTGGCTGGTGGCTGATGGCTGGTGCTGGTTTGTTCTGAGAGAAGAGTCCTCTGGGCTGGTTGCGGTTGGTTGCTTGGTGGCCGGTTCTTTACGAGAGAAAAGAATCGCCGGGCCGGTGGCTGATAAGCCGAGCGAACAGGCTGATCAGCCGCGTCGTCGTCGGAAGCACGGACGGATCGGACGGCGGCAGCAGCTGAGAAGAGACGGTGCACCCACCCTCCGTCGCCGTCTGCTGGTGGGACCCACCGGCTGATTAATTAGGAGGTCAGGTGTGTGTCAGGTCGATGGCGACGCTGCTGGCTAACGAGCATCCATCGACAACGACGTTCACGGACTGCTCCATCTTTGATGGGATAGCCATGCATGTATAGTTGTGTATATATAAGGCAAGTCTCAGTGGGCATTTCAATTCACTGTTTCCAAGACTGCCATGTCATCTTTGAGAGAAATGAAACAGCTATGAAATTGGCTCTCTTAGTGGGAGGTTTCATTTTACAGTTCCACACACAACTAGTGGCATTTAATGTAGGCATGGTGCTTGTGATCAAATGTACCAAGTAAACTATATAGCCAACAAAATACAATGTTGCCACTGTCGAACTAAACATATGAGATCAATTTCACATATGCGTCAGCTTTGAAGCAATTCACACACGCATCAACTTTCAGGCTGACACACGCATCAAAATAGCTCACGTACATATCAGGTTCAGAAATGCAATAGTACTCAAGTACAGAACAGGCACATCACGAAAAATGTAATTCAGGTTTCTAGACATTAAAAATTTGATAGCAGAGAGGACACAAAACAATTCATAGATTTCAAATAACTAAGCCAAAGATCATGACTCTCATAGGGTTCACTGCAGAAACTTCGCCAATGCAATTTTTAGTTCTCAGTTGCTATAGACACGAGCAGCTTGCACTCTAGCTTCTGAAAATGAAATGGTAAATAAAAAGGGTTAGGGAGATGATTTAACTTCATACATGTTTGAAGCGTGTGTATGCAGCAAATTCAAGTGCAGAAAAAAATATTACTGCAAGATCATGTTTCAGGAAGCATTCAAACAAGTGAGAGCCATAAAGAAGCATTCAAAACTGAAAAAGGGCAGGAACTAAAGACAACTTCCTACTGCTTCTAGCAATTCAGTAACTGCATATTTGGTAATGCACACATGAATTTCAGATAACTCAGGAAGGGTTGCAACAAGTGATGGCCACTTCTGAATTGGTAATGCAGATTTGGTAATTCGGTAACTAAAATTCAGGGATGAAACTAACAATTCAGTAACTGCAACTCAGTAAGGGTTGAAACTAGCAATTCAGTAACTGCAGATTTGGTAATTCATATAGTTGGTTTCACCTTGCTGGACACAACAATTCAACAAGACAGATAATATAGTAGCCTTTGTCCTCGCTTTCATCCTTGCTTTCATCCTGCAGACAAAACAAGAGTTCAGCATGAGCTCTCAGCACATAGTACACAAGAGCATAATAGATAGGCAAATTAGGCAATTAGGCAAAGGATAGTCACAAGTACCAGTTCTATTCCTACGACCATGAAACTTATTCCATATGTGTTCTACCAGATCATTCTTAAGTCGATGATGAGCATTTCGATCACGAATAGTAGTATCCTTTTCTAAAGCTCTTTCTAAAGGAACCTCCTGATCCGGAGAGAATTCCGGTGCTTCAACGGTTGACGAACTAGGAGCCACATTTAGATCTATATTTTCTTCAATCATTGCTAAGTCTTTCTCATCTTCAACTATCATATTGTGTAGTATGATGCAAGCTAGCACAACATCACGTAGTACAGCTCTATCATATAGTCTAGCTGGTCGTTTTAGATACACCATCGACGCTTGAGTACACCAAATGCTCTCTCAATATCCTTCCTTGCCCCTTCTTGTTCCTTGGCATAAAATTTATCCGTCTCAGTGATAGGGAGTCGAATTGACTTAACAAAAACTGCCCATTTAGGGTATATCCCATCAGCAAGAAAATACCTAATGTTGTGCTGATTTCCATTTACCATGTACTGAACTCTAGGAGCTTGCCCTTTTAACTCATTGATGAAAACTGTGGACTGGTTCAATACATTGATATCATTGTTAGATCCGAAATTTGCTCCAAAGAATGCATGCCAAATCCAAAGATCATGTGATGCCACAGCTTCAAGAATCAGTGTAGGTACTTTCTGATCACCCCTAGTGAACTGCCCCTTCCATGCTACTGGGCATCTCTCCCATGGCCAATGCATGTAGTCAATGCTGCCAAACATACCAGGAAACCCTCTTTTTTCACCAAGTTTAAGTAGACGTTCAGTATCTTCCACGGTTGGGCGCCTTAGATATCTCTCGCCAAATATTTCTCTAACACCTTTCACAAAGTGCTTCAATGTCTCCATTGCAGTAGTCTCTCCTATCTTCAAGTATTCATCTAGTTGATCTGCAGCACTACCTGTAGCAAGTTGGCGAATCGCTGCAGTACACTTTTGTAGTGGACTGAGCCCTTGCCGATTAGCAGCATCCACCCTTTGAGTGAAATAATCATATTTGTCACTCAAGGCATTCACGTGCGCTCAAAAAGTGGCCTATTCATACGAAACCTTCGTCGAAACATGTTGGAAGGGTACAGGGGATTCTCAGAAAAGTAATCATTCACTAGTTGCTAATGTGCTTCCTCCCGTGGCCTGTTGATGTACTTCCTGGGATTGGATCGGTGGTCTGAAGCCTCGGCTGCAAGACCTTCAATGGTGGACTGCAATACCTTTGTGGCTGCATGGACAACATCATCTACGATCTCATCCTGAGCAAGGAATTCATCCAACAAATTGAAAGGACCATGACCACCATCGAGGTTGTCATTTTCCTCAGACATCTTTGCATAAGAAAATAGAAAAGGTAAGGAAGAAAGCAACCAATGCTTAAGAAAATAGAAGGGTTTCAGTAAATGATGGTCACCTTCAGTTGTCCAGGAAAGAAGAGGTTTTGGAACAGAAACAGGAATGAGGAGGAGGGTGTCGACTGCCACCAGGAAAATGGAGGTGGTCTGCGTGTGGTTTTATACAGGTACAAGCGGTTGTGCTTTCACACTACAATTGCAGCAGTCAAACTTAATTGCATGGTGATCTGCGTGTGGCCTATTAATTGCAGCAGTCAAACTTCAATGCACCATCCACACTTCAATGCAACAGTCAAACAGCAGCATTCACACTAGGTGCACCATTCAAACTAAAATGGACCTTTCACACTACAACAGTCAAACAGCAGCATTAACACAAGGTGCACCATTCAAACTAAAATGGACCTTTCACACTACAACAGTCAAACAGCAGTATTAACACAAGGTGCACCATTCAAACTAAAATGGACCTTTCACACTACAATTGTCAAACAACAGCCTAGAATAAAAAAGCAGCATTCAGAGTAGCAATATTCAAACAGCAGCATAGCAATATTCAGAGTAGTCATAGGTTTACCGACCTTAGTTTCCAAACAGCTTTTGTTCTATCTTGTGTAGTGCCCTATCATGTGCAGCTTTCTGAGCTTCAGTCATCGTGCTTGTATCTTTTTCAGTCATCGTGCTTGTGTAGTGCCCTATCATGTGCACCAATGTAAAAGGTTTTCCAAACTTGTTTGTGTACATCTCTTGTGCCTCTTTCTCAAGCATGTCATCCGAATACCCGCTTGTATGAATTTGACACACTTTTGTCCAATAGTCATTGAACTCACCGATCGATTCCTTGAGGCGGCACCAGTGAATCTTCAATTGGTTTAGTTCTCTAATATGCTTCCCTTCCCCTTTCTGGTTAAATGTCTTAGTGACTTCCTTCCAAAATGTATCACCTTTCTTGTCATTCCCATGAATTGGATCTTTAGAAGCATTCAACCAAGCACTTGCCTACAAAAAAGTCAATGTGAGTATTCAAACAAATGCAAAAACCAAACAATGATCTACAAAAATAACAAACAGTCAGTACCAGCCTTTCTACCTCTTCATGACTCCAATATCTCAATGTCCTTTCTTACCCCTTCTTTGCTCCTCTATTTGCACCACTGTGTTTCGGTTCATCAATGTCAATGTTCACTATGTTCTTTGTAGTTTGTTGGGGTGGTGGTGAAGGCATCGGGTTGAAAGACAAGTTCTGACCAACCAAATGGAAATTTTCACCTTGTTGTTGTGCCCGTGGCTGAATGTTTTGTTGAATCATATTGAAAAGCCCTCCTGGAGGCAAGAGCTTGAAAATTTCAAGACTAGCTCTGTCAAACCAATAATTTCTCCGAAAAAAGCCTAACTCAGATAGCATGTAACTGAATATAGGAAGCTCCTAAATAACTGCTAAATTTTCGGTAGCTATAAAGTATATCTGATCATTTCAGTTACAGTCTTCCCAAAATAATTCACAGAACACAGAAAGCTAAGTAGGAGTGCTAGATATAGTTAGTAGTTTATCACTACTCCCTCCAAGATTATCAGAAGCACAAGATTCTTATGCTTGCTTATGAGTATCATCTGCCCATACATTTCAGCCATGTAGAACCAAAAGGTAACCATCCTCTTTGACAGCTACACATACACATTTCAGCCATGTAGATCGATGCAAATGTTTGTATTGAGTGACCAGTCATTGAGTAAAACTTAAAATTGGTAGTACTACAATTTAACTAAATTGTTGCGATTTTATGAGTAAAGCTATTAACTGAATCCACAGACTAGCATGTAACTGAATATAGGAAGCATGTAACTCAATATAGATAGCATGTAACTGAATATAGGAAGCTCCTAAATAACTGCATCCACAGACTAAATCAACATGTAGGATAGCATATAAACAAGCCATTGAGACTAGCCTAAACTCAGATAGCATGTAACTGAATCCAAAATAAATGACTGCATCTACAGAGTAGAGACATCTACAGAGTAGAGATGGTACCATGGGTTTAGGCCTTGCTGCTCTCCATGACCGAAAGGAAAATTGGGGGAAATGGCACCCCATCCTCCTCCTTGCTGTGGATGTGGGGGCATGTTGAAGATTGGGGCAGCAGGGCAGGACGACGCAGCAGCGGGGTCGAGGTCGGAGTCAGAGCAGGAGATAACGCATCGGAGGCGGAAATCGGAGGCGGCGAGGTCCGAAGCAGTGCTGATGGCGAACCTTGACGCGATGCTGGAGCATGCGCCGCCGGTCTCTTGAGTCCAAGCTGCTTCCCCGCGCGAGTTTTCACTCCTCTGCCACCTCCGCGCCGCCGTGATTCGGACGCCGGCGGCGGATCCATATCTGCTCGATCCGGCGGCGGATCCGTGGTGGGGCGGTGGGCGGGCGGAGAAGAGATGGTGGGCGGGCGGGAGGAGGAGGGTTGGGGAGGAGGAGGCGGGAGGAAGGGCGGGAGAAAAGCGCGCGTGGGTGGGATGGCGACCTTGCCCGCCTCTGCACACCGGATCTCCGGGTGAAACAAAATGCACCTCAATGGCCGTTTCACGGAGTTACCGAGGCCTGGGAAACGACGCCGAGTCGTTTCACCATGGTGAAACGATTCTCACCTCTCTCTTCCCTTTTTCATGCAAAAATACCCTCTACGCTGATGTGTCACTGCATTAAATGTGCATGAAACTCTCCTGAAATGCCCACTTAGACTGGCCTAATACTCCCTCCGTCCCAAAATAACAGCACTTGGGAGGCTGGGCACGAAGACCAAGATGGAAGTGAAATGACAAAAATACCCTTGCAAATATCAACTGGACACTTTCTACCACCGCAAGAGCTTCGAGTCTGTACAGTAGAGAAACTTCTGGTCACACACGTGGGTGGGCCCGTCATCATTCCTCATTTTTCTTCTGCCTCTCTTCACCCGACGACCTTTCCATCTTCCCAGCCATTTTCTCTCTTTCTTCCTTTCTTCCTAGATCTACCAAGGGGGTCCGGCCGTCCGAGATGCGGCGGTGGCTCCACTCGGGCGGGGCGAGCTCGGCGGCGGCTCCACCCGAGGCACAGGAAGCTCCACTGAGGGAGCATGGATCTCGACGCAACCTTCCTGTCCTGCTCCTTGATTTTCTCTCCTGGTCGTCACACTGTCCTGGCTGAGATGCGCTTCCAGGCATGGAGTCCAGCTCGTGATGTCCTTCACCTTCGTTGTCGCCGGGCATGGGTCTGTCCGTCCCCCGGGCGTCGGCTCCGTCGCCGTCCTCGGGCATGGGGTCCGTCCGTCCCCTGAGCGTCGGCTCAGGCCCTCCGTCTTCGTCGCCGAGCGTGGGGTCCGTCTGTCTGTCCCCCGGGCAACGGCGAAGGGCTGCTGTGGCCGTCGCCGGGAACTGCTGGAAGATTCGATTGGGAAGAGGAGGTGCCGGAGTAGGAAATGAGTGGAGAGGAGTGTGTCCACCCGTTGTCTTTTTTTAAGATGCTACTGCATATGGGTCCACAATTCCATATGTGTGCATTCATTTTGGGACAAAATTCAAATCTCAGTAGTGCAGTTATTCTGGGACAGAGCTAGTATATTATAGATATGCAGTAGTCTCGTTCGCGCGTCCGCTTGGGTGGCGGATTTGTGGGCCGGGGGGGGGGGGTGGTTGTTGTGTAAGGAACCGGTCAAATTACTCGACTAAACGGAGTTATTGCCCAATGATCCACCCGACTTCATCGAGAAAACCCTGGTAGTCCCCGGTACGCGTCTTGAGCATCACTCACGAACAACACACATACCGTATTTACATCATGGCAACCATCACAAAGATACATGTGACAGCAAATTTTAATCCTTAGTTTACAAGTCTTGATCATACTACAAAAATTTAAGAAATTGTAACTATAAAATATAATATAAGCACCTAGAATATCAGAGTTTCATTGGTTGTAAAAAAATAATTAACCATCCTAGATGTAACCTAAGTCTAGGTGGATATCCTAACATGTTTTTTCTAGGTTGAGAGTTAAATCGCAACGGAAATATATAAAGATATAAGATGCAACAATGATGTCTTGCCCATAAGACACCACCTGCACTAGTTTGGAGCGACCTCCAACACTCACCCACATTGTCAACTCTGGCGGGATAAATATGACAATCACTCACAAGAAGGAAACCTGCAAAACAACTTAACGGCAACACCGTAAGTACGTTGCGTACTTGCAGGTCTTATCCACAATACTATACATTTGGTGGATGCATGAGCTTGTCAAGTTTTATCATTTGAAAGTAAAATACGAGCATAATTTATCAAGTGAATAAGCAAAAGTCACGGTATTCTAAAATCTCTAAGTCAAGCATCAAGTAATTACAAGTAGTAAAGTGATATCATAATCATGAGCTCAATCTTTCGAGAACTCCATCCGAAAACTCTAACATTGGACGCAGATTTCATGAGCGTGCTCCTTGACCCGGGAGCGAGGCTATTGCAATTGCAATAGATTAATACCCTGCAGGGGTGTACAACTTTTCCCACACGAGGCGCAAGACCAACGACCATACCCTTTGACCTAGGATAAGTGTTAATTCATGCCCTCAACCTTTCACATACCCGCACCCCACTATGATCGGATGGCCGGAAGTGTATAGGTGCACCGAACACGGTCGATCACACCTCATCCCACTCCGCTCCTAATTCGTTCAAGGTACGGTGCGACTTATGCTACTTGGCTTACCGACCCGTTATGAGCATGTGGTCTGTACGGAATAGTGCTCAAGAACTCAACTTCCAAAACTCGGGCCTTAATCGACTCAAGCAAGACTAAGTCAAGTGAGCTCCAATCTCCACATGACCCTACCATTCTTGCTCAAGTCTCGTATCATCTATAACTCGCGAGTGGTGGTGACCTTGCCAACTCTCGACTTCTACGGAGAACTAAACATGGCTAAGCGATTATAATGATATATCTAACATACATACTTTCACTAAATAAGTTGAGCTAATTCCAAGAGTTGTCATGTCTAATAGGTTCTACACATTGCATATGTCTAGATAGAGCTAAGCCCATGCAAAACCATTGATAAGTAAAAGCAATTCACATTCAGAAAATAGAGTGAGATATATCGGTGCCTTCTTGAGATCGGTGCTCCAAGAACGTAACACTCCGGAACGTACGAGATTAGATGAATGAATAAATTAGAAAGGATTACATGAATGTATATGCATATGAGATGCAATGACTTATGAGAATTAAAAGATAACATGGTTCAAGGTCATCAAGCAAGCAATCAAAGATTTGGAATTAAGGTGCACAAACAATTGCTTAGTTGAATGTGTGCAAACAATTAATTAGTCACACAAGTGTACATAGCATTCTAAATCAAATTATAACATAAGAAGGCAATCAACATTAGTTGTTCTATTTTTAATTGTATAAAAACTATCACATAATTAGATTGTTATAACATAAACCTTAACCATGAAAGTTATATACGATGGTTATCAAAATTAAATAATTGATCATACTTAAGTAAGTTAGGTAGTCACACTAGTTAATCATCATTAGCCAATTTAATAATTAATGGGGAAGTGACACATCACATCTTAAATAAGATTAGTAGATTTATTATCTAATTTAGAGTTAGCTAAACTTTTGTATATGATAAGTTAAGACAAACATCATTATTCTAATTTATAACATGGTGGTTTCAAATCATAAGAAGCATAGCATATTTATTTTAATTTAGCAAGGGAAGCTTACATGTCACATGAGTACAATTGATTTACTAAGCATGTGCAAGCAACTATACCTAGAACAAGGATACTCTATTTGTGACACAATATGACCTTGCCATGATAGGTAATTAATTAAAGACAACACATCATGTCATATGTAGCTAACAAGATTGATTTCATGAAGTGCTATAAATTAATTGATCAAGCCACAAACATCCAACATTTATTTAGGGACTTGCAAACTATATGAATACATGACCACTTCATGAATGTCATCAATTGATGTTATGCAAGCAACAAGGTAAGCAAGTATTGGATTAAACTAGAGACTAAATAAATAATTTTGGATCAACAATATTTTTTTACCAATGCTAAACTAATACTTAGAGAATTAGCCATGTTTAAACGTCTCATGCATAGCAATGCAAGTCTCATAATACTATGAATACACAAAAGAATGTGTACTATTTTTATTACACAAGCACATCAACTCAAAGTATCTAATACATGGTAAAGCATCTAATTCCTACACAAATGACACTATTATTCACGTTTTGATTCAATGGCAGAACCGTAAATATGTCGTCAAGATCCCGAAAATGCGATTGCCGATCATTCCGGCGACCGATTGCAATGGGATTTGATCCTAGAGCTTCTTTAGATGATGGAGATTTAGTTTTGAATCATAGATTCAACATGCACAAAGATTTGGATGACATGCAAACATCAATGGAGATAAGCTTCCATGGGGATTAATGGAGGAGCTTCCAATGGAGAAGAGAGGAGGGGCAAACTTTTGGAGAACCTCACCTAGGTTGGGAAAGGACGATTTAGAGTGCCGTAGGTTGGAGTAGAGCGGTGAGGAAGGAGATCGGGCTTCACCTTGATTCACCAGAGTTGGGAAGAACAACACGAAAAACAGTTTGATGCCACCTTGCCTTGGGGAAGATGGAGGACGACACGAAGGAGGGGAGAGGAGCTCACCCTTGGCCTGGCCGGCGCCTGCCCCATGGGCGACGGCAGTGATGAGGAGAGGGGCGTAGCGGCTTTGGTTCGCGAGAGAAAAGAAGCGAGGGAGAAAGAGATAGGAACGGTAGGGGAGGGGAGGGGGTCACGGGAAAAAGAGGAAGGGTGTGGGCTGCCGTCACGGCATGCAGAGGCGCGCGACAGCCGCGTGGCACGCGAACGGCTAGCGCATCACGCACAAAGAAAAAAAACAGACTTGTGATTTTTATGGGAAGATCCGACATACATAGCGAGGTGACCCTGTGCGGTTCTGTACGTCGTCGGGTGACCCGGGATGGTCCGACATACATAGCCAGGTGACCCAGTGCGGTTCTGTACGTCGTCGGGTGACCCGGGTGGAGCAGTCCGGTGACCCGGCAAAACTTTTGAATAAATCTGAAAATGGATGTAGAAGCCTCCAAAAATTATGAAATCTTTATCAAAGATAGAATACATCAAGGAGAATCCATTTTGTTTGAAAATGGAATCATAGCTATCGTAGAATTGAAAAGAAAATTCTCCCCAGAATGATACTTTTGAGATTTCGGGTAAGATGTTTGACATTAAGATGATCTCTTAAAAAACTTCAGAAAAAGATACCTAAATTCATGTTGGAAGAAGTACTAATTCATCAAGTCATCACACAACATAGGTTCTATGGTCAAAATCTAAGTTGTTTCCCAAGGATGCATATTCAATTTATTCAATAAATTAATTAAAAATACAAGGTCATTTAAACAAACCTAAGAATTTTATCTTAGCAAACAATTATACTCATGATGCCAAGCTAAACATGTAATCCTATTTTGGGCTGTTACAGGGGCATCACCCCGTACGTGTTGCCATTAGAAAATGAGCTTGTTGGGGACCATGGGAATAAATTGAGAATAAAGTTTTGTTGTAAATGAAGATACGATGCCACAATGAGCATTATGAGGTGATGTGGTGCACGTTGGAACATTTTCTATGTGCAACAGTGCACCACTGTGCAAAGGCAAAGAGCCAGAGAATTGAAAACGCTCGCGGACTCTGCACAAGAAAAATGGAATCACGCGGATTGTGAAGCTCTATTCGGCCGTGTTGACTTGATGAAAAGGGTCATTAGTGATTGTTGACTCAGTTTTCGAGGTGATAACCCAGGTTGACCAAGGTTTGACTAGAGTCAACACGTTTGACTCGGTCATTAGCACTAATGATGCTAACTCTAGTGGTCAGGACATGGCACACTTACGTGGCCCATCAGTTTTTTTGACAATAAACATCTCATTTCATTTCAGCAGCACAAAGCTGATAGAATTAAAGTACAGGGGTTGTGTACATGAAGCAGTGCCCGGAACAATTGGCACTTTGAGTGGTGAGCTCCAAAGGAGCAACTAAGGGAACAAGGCTGATGAACATATGTAGCCTGACGATATGCATCCTTAGCTAAAGAATCAGCAGTACAATTGTCATTGCGGCTGATATTTAACAAAGATGCCTGCATTTGAGCAGCAGAACAGTGAAACTGATCTGTGTATGTCTTCATCCTCCAATCCGGTGGGTGGGTTTGATCTGATCCTAAGAGGAAGTGATATAACTAACTAGAGTCAGTTAAGAAAGAAACCTGCATGAAACCTAAATTTGTAGCAGTGGAGGCCGCCAATGCTAGAGCAGCAGCTTCCGGCATAACTACTGAAGAGACTTCCTTGACAATAGCCTTGATGTAGATGGCATGGGGGGGGGGGGGGGGGTTGAACCTGCATGTTTACAAATTTGATACCTATACCAGCTTGTCTGAGTTGAGGGGAGGAACCATCTGGAGAGATGGCGGAATCCATGTAACATAAAACAGCAGAAGAGGGCAACAACATGTGATGGGAGTTGTATTCCATGTTGTTGTGATGTTGGCTCATGGAGTTGAAGGTGGATGGCTGTGTTGTACTGATATGGCAATCCTCCAAGGCGGATTGGTGAGTTTGATGGTGAGCCATTGCTGCCTTGTGTACCTGAAAGGGAGTCCAAGTTTTTCTCTGGAATCTATTGTCGTTACGAGCTTTCCAAATATACCACATGAGAAATAAAATTTTACAAAGAGTATCCTCTGTGGGATTAGAAGTAATTAAAGCAGGGAGAGCATGTTGGATGTCGTCCTCATCTGATGCAAGAAAATGTGTGTGCATTGGAGGATTAGAAGAGGCCCGGACTTGTCCGGCTATGTCACAAAGGAAAAATAGATGGACATCATTTTCAATGGCTCCACAGTAAGTGCAAAAATTATCAATGTGAGTGGAAAACCGACTAGCTCTTTCTGTTGTTGCAATAGCTCGTCTGATAAGTCTCCAAGTAAAAGTTTTAAGAAATGGGGGAATTGATTTACCTTCCATACCTTTTGTAATATGGAATTAGCTTCTTGGGTAATACTTCTGGATCCTTGTGAAGGAAGTTGGTGCGGGGAGAGGCTTGCTAAGTGGGTGTAGGCTGCCTTGGTGGTGCACTGGCCTTTGGTAGAGGGGGTCCATCTCAAAATATTCTGGTGATTAGACTGAAGTACGAAATTGCTTGTATTTCCCGCACGATATGAGGAGAAAATGTAGTGGACAGCGGGTGATGATTCCATTGTTGAGTTCCCCTGCATCCAAAGATCGAAATAATAGGCGGCAAAGGAGTGTTAGTGACAGGAAGGAGAAGATGAACATGAATATTTTCCCAAATATGGGTCCAGGGAGAGGACCAAATGGATGAGCTGCCATCATGGATTTGTAAGGTAACATTGGAATGTAGATGTTGCTTGACCTGTAAAATAGAAGACCGGTAGGTAGATCTAGAAGCAGGAGTAGGGGCTGTCCAGAAAGTAGTATGTGGATAATATTTAGCTTTTAGAGTAGTGCTAAGTAAAGGATTTTTGTTGATGGCTACATTCCAAGCGAGTGAATTAGCGGACTCTTATTAATCGGTTCCATGTCTCTAATACCAAGACCACCTTGTTCGGGAGGTTTACGAGATATCATCCCAAGAGTGGAAAGCAATGGGATTAGTTTGATGTTCCTCCTGAACACCAGCCCACCAAAACCTTCGGATGATAGTGTTGATTTTGTCTATGAAGGTTTTAGAAAAAAGAATCGTAGACATGTAGTATAAAGGAATGGAAGAAAGAACAGATTTGATATACTACAACCGACCTGCATGATTAAGCTTATTAGCTTTAAGGGTACCAAACTTTGCTATAAATTTGTTGTGGATGAAATTATAAGCTCTATTCTTATCCTTTTGAGAAAAAATGAGAGGATGGCCTAAATGCATTGTTTTAGGTTGAAGGGTAGGAACAGGAAATACTCCTTTGATCTGATTTTTGATGTGATGAGGAACATTCCTGCTAAAGTATATAGAAGACTTTTGAAGGTTCGGAGTTTGACCAGATTGCTGGCAAAAGTGATATAAAATATTCTTGATGAGTTGAGCTTCCTCTAAAGTTGCTTGGCCACATAATATGAGATCATCCGCAAATAAAAGGGAATGTATAGGAGGAGCTCCAGGACCTAAGGAAATACCGTAAGATTATTGTTCGGGAGTGCTTCCTGCAATCTTATAGAGAGTTCATTGATAGCTAAGACAAAAAGATATGGAGAAAGAGGACAACCTTGTCTTAAACCTCTTTGAGGATGAAAATATTTAGTGGGTTGATCATTAACTAAAATAGCTAGAGAGGAGGTAGAAATGCAGACATGAATAAGATTAATAAAATAAGTATTGAACCCCAATCTATGAAGAGCAAAAGAGTGATAAAAGACCATTCAAGTCTATCAAAAGCTTTAGCTAAATCAAGTTTGAGAATGAAAGCATGATTATTCCAAGATTTCAGGTTGAACGAGTGAATTATTTCCTGAGTTATGATAATGTTAGAGGAGATGTGTCTATGAGCAATAAAAGCAGATTGAGCCTGATTAATATAAGAAGGTAGATGATCTTTGACCCTATTAGCTACCGATTTAGCTATAATTTTGTAGATGACGTTGCACAAACCAATGGGTCTATAATCTTGTGGGATAATAGGTTGAGTTTTTTTAGGAATAAGAGAAATGAAAGTTTGATTAATATCATGGGGAAGAAAAGCATTGGTGTAAAAATCAGTGATCACCTTGTAAATATCATTTTTAGCCCAAGTCCAGGAGGCTTTGTAGAAGGCTGCATTTAGACCATCGGGACCAGGGGCAGCATTGCTTCTCATCTTCTTGATAATGCCATGAATTTCCTCTAGATTAGGAGTAGAGTAAGTGTACCTGAACCTTGCAGCTTGATGTAGATCCTCAAGTTGTTGCCGTTGCGAGTTGTGTACCTGATTATGTGTATTGATATGGGCATTGGACTCTGTGGGAAGAGTGTTTTGAGGCATTGGTGGATCAGACAATCTGTGGGAATGCAAGGTGGGTTGTGAGATGTTGCTGGTAGAGAAGATATCAGTGTAGTAATTGGTTAGGGAAGTAGCTAATTGTTGAGGCATGGTGGAATAGGAGCCATCTGGATTCTGAAGGCTAGTGATTTTATTCTTTCTGTGTCTTTTGATTATAGCACTATGGAAGAAGGCAGTGTTCCTGTCCCCCTTGACAGCCCAAGATTTTTTTATACGCTGGACATGGAAGGCTTCTTCTTTGGCTAAAAGGGATTGGTGTTGATCGTGGAGGTGTTGCTGGAGGGAGTGGTTTTGGCGGGAAGGATGAAGGTTTTGCTGTTCCAGGATCTGGTTCTCAATTTGGACAAGGTCAAAGGCACGGTCAAACCTTAATTAAACCCTAATGTCTTTGAACTCCCTCCGGAAATTTTGCCGCTTTCTCCAAATTTCACCTAAACACTTCAAATTCTCCCAATATAAAAGTTGTCCAGTTTTTCAATGGACACAACTTTCATGTTGGGTGGCATTTGCAATTTGAAGTGGAAATTGGTGAAAAAGCTCAGTCAACGCCAGCAGCTCCTGTTCACAGGCGTCGAGAGACATTCAAAGTTTGCCAGTCGTTTATGCAAAATCCGTCAAGCAAAACACCTGTCGGCCTTTGTAGAAGTTGCAGAGGGATCTTTCATCTACAACGTTGCTATTTACCACTTAGTGCACTTCAGTTCAAAATTCAGGAGAAAACCGTGGTTGAAAGAGCCTAACCCGATTGAACCAGCGCCGAGCCGCGCTCCCGCGCCCCCGAGCGCGCCCGCGTGTGCCACGCCACGTCGGCCGCCGCCGTGCGCCGCCGTACGCGCATGCCGAGGCGAGCCCGCGACCGCCGGTCCATGCGCGGTACTTCGCGTGATGTAGGTGGACCCAAGGCCGGGCCACGCGCCACGCCCTCACGCGCCGGCCGGTCGCAACGCTGTTTTCCCAGCGGTCCGCCCGTTCTCCCCCTGCCACACGTGCATGCCGAGGTGCGGCCGCTGTACCACGACATTATCGTCGGGGTATCCTTCGTGGCAAAGGCTTGGAGCCGTGCACCCTATCACTGCCTATAAAATAGGCGCCGCATTACTTCCTCGCGCACACCGAGCTCCGCCGCCTCACGCCATTGGAGCGCCACCGCTGAGCTCCGGCCCCCGCGCTCTTCCGTCGCCGGCCAACACCCCCAGCACCTTCCCCACCTCACACTCGAACCCTAAGACTCACTTGTTGGCGAGCCCCCGCCGGCCCCCTCGTCGGCTGCCGAACCGCAACAGCTGCCGCTGCTCTGCACTGCTGGGCGAGCTCGCCGGAGCCGCCTCCACCCCTTCTCCGCCCAAGAACCGAGCTGTGGTGAGCTCCCCCTCCAAAGCCAAGAGCCCCGCCAGAGCTGGTGAATTCCAGCTGGCCGCGCCGCCCCGCTTGGCCCTTGGACCCAACTGCAGAGATTTCAGTTTTTCTGGGGGCTTAGCTGCAAACCGAGGGAATATTTGTGAACCCTTGAAAAGTTCCGGGGACCTCCTTGTAATGTGCATCTTGAATAGTATTAGCAGTTTTGTTGAAACTTGTAAAATTCGTAGAAAATCATAGAAAAAATCAGAAAAATGCAAGACCAATTTTGTTGTATTCCTAGTGAAAAACCATACAACTATTGTAAAGCTTGTGCATAGTTTGTCCCGATAGTTTTTGCATGAAAAATAGAAAATTGTAAAACCTAGATCGGTTGTATCTCCAAATCTACAAGAGCTCTGTAGCTGAATTTTGGATATGTTGTGTGTAATGCATGATTAGCTTTTGTACCAAAATTGCACAAAGATATGTTGTAGATCTTTTTATATGAATTGTTTTCTATTTATGTAGAATGTGTCTAAATGATTTTTGTAGCTAAAAATAAATTTTGTGCCCAACTTCTGCATGCTGTCTTGTTATGCCTAAATGCACCTCTGGTGAATTAATCACAATTTTATTTTTTCCAGAAATATTTATTCTTGATTTATGACTAATTTCCTTTGTAAATGCATAACCCAAGATATATGGCAGCTCAAGGTTTATATGTTGCATCGCTAGCTTAGTTTTGGACAAGAGATCATGTGTGAGAAAGTTGGAATCAATTTGATGGATAATTATTTTTGTATGCATTTACCTTGCTTTAGTAGCTAGCTCTTTTTATTTTCGGTGTAATTAATTTCCTAGCTATCCTAAGAATGCATGTGTGTTCAGTGGCTTGGTATAGGTTTTTAGTGCTTAATAGACATCGACTGGTGGCCTCGAAGCCCGCTCGAAGGAAACGGGCACTACAGGTACCCTCGATTCGCAAAAAGTTACTGATCAGAGGCTCGGGGGCTGGCGCTGCCATGAGCCCTCGAAACCTGCAGATGCAAAAGACGGGGGCGGCCTGCCGCCACCCCACACGACCCTACTGATCAGCGGTTCGAGGGCTAACGCAATCAGGGGCCCTCGAAGCCTGCAAATGCGAAAGACGGGGATGGCAAGCCGCCACCCCGCACGGCCCTACTGATCAGGGGTTCGGAGCCTGACCTTCAACAGGTTCGAACAGGTGCCCCAGATCACCCGAGTCAGGGACGACGAGGGCACGCGCATTCGAGCCTTTCCTCGAGCCTACCGGCTCGAGGGTGCCTCACATGTCGTGTTCGAGAGCCAGCGAGGGCAGCTAGCCGGGGGGATCCCACCGAGGGAGAGCTTTCGCGCCCTCGGTCCCTAGCGAATGGGACCGAGCCCCACCTAGCAAACCCACGCAAGCGCTTTAATGGACGCGTCTCCGGACCGCGCAGCCTACCCTTATCGAACGGGGCATGGGCGTCCATTCGAACCACCCACTAACAGCTCAACGAGGAATCCGCAATCCGCGACCCGATCGATGGGGGTTGCGGAAACCTCACCCTCCGTCCCGCGGAGGGACGGCGAGGGCACGTTAAAAACAAGTCGTAGAGCTCTACCCGATCGCCTCGAACGGGCCCAGGCTCGGGGGCTTGACGCACGGCTACACCTCTTGGATTGCACCGGCCGCGGATAGTGCCAGTTACGCGTGCGTCACCGAAGCCGGCTGAAACATCGCCGACGCCGGTTGGAATATGTACCACGCCCTCTGACCAAATCCCACGGTAAAACCCCTGCAGGAGCACTCACGCTCCTGTAGGGCTTCGGGGGCTAGACCCGCGGGTCCGCTGACGCGGCCCCACGGAAAGCATTTGCAAACCAGGGGGAAGGACGTCCTATCAGTAGGCTTCAGCATCTGTGGGAGCCTGGCCGGCAAACCTGCAGATGCTCGGGGGCTACTGTTGGGGACAGCCCCGAGGGTCCCCTAAAACAACTGGGGAAACCCCGCTTAAAACCTGCAAAAAACCCAAGCTAAACACATCTCACTTAAGCGCACACACGGGGCACGGCCCACGCTGCGGTGGCCCCCCGCGGCCCACCAAGGCAACCCACTCAAAGGTCCCCTCGAGCAGGCTCCGCCTCACTCGAGGGTGCACGCCTCGTTGTCTTGGCGATTGGTGTGTGATTCGATCCATCGCTTGTGTGTGACCGGGATTTGAATAGGGTATAGGCCGGGTTCCTTGAGAAGATTTTTTACCGGCTCCTATTCACTCCCCCCTCTCTAGTCGCCATCTGATCCTTCAATTGGTATCAGAGCTTGGTGCCGGATTCTTTGCGACTTTGACAAGTCTTGAATCCTAAGATGGCATACGTTGAGCGGCGCGGTCCGCCGCACTTCAATGGGAAGGGTTACCACAAGTGGGCGGCTCGTATGATGATCTTTCTTCGTGGAAAGTTGTTGGATTTCATTGTGGTTGACAAGGCCTATGCTATTCCGGTCAACATCCATACTCTTATGGTGACCGATGCCGGTGCTAAGGCCAAGTATGAGGCAAATGCAAAAGCCGTTGATCACTTGGTCCGGAGCTTGTGTGATCCTGAGTTTGAGCGTGTTCACCATTTGAATCTTGCTTGGCAAATTTGGGAGAAGTTGTTGGTTGCTCACGGTGGTGATAACCATGTGAAGGCTCGCCTCTTTGTCTCTTACCGGATGCAATATGAGAACTTCACTCAACTTCCCGGTGAGGACATCGATGTGATGTTTCAGAGGTTCACCGTCATCGTGAACAACATGAAGGCTAATGTTGAGGATTTTCCTTACACCGAGCATGATCAGGCTTTGAAGCTCTTGCATGTCTTGGATCCAAATGTTTGGGGCGCTAAGGTTGAGGCCATCAAGGAGTCTGGGCAATATTTGACTATTGAGTTGGATGACCTCTTTTCTAAGCTCAAGTAGGCTGAGGTTGACAGGAAGTTGCAATCCAAGCATGAGGGCTCGACTGACCATAGTCTTGCTCTTGTAGGCGGATCAAAGGGCAAATCTAACCCTTCCCGTCGACAGTTTTCCTTGTCTTCTCTTATGTCTATTCCAGATGAGGAGTTTGATGTGCTGGGCGAGGAGGAGCTGGACTTGCTCTCAAGGAGGTTTGATCGACTACATGAGAGCCGGAGGAATGCAAGGCGGAGCTTAGGGACGTGCTACAAGTGTGGCAAGCGTGGCCACTTCATCGCCGAGTGCCCGGAAGCGGAGGAGAACAAGTACAAGATGAGTGAGTACAAGGTGCACCCGAGGCGTGAAGACAAGTACTCCTCCAAGGGCAAGCACTTCAGCAAGTCCAAGAGCAAGGACAAGGACAAGCGGCGACCGAGCAAGGGCGGCTACAAGAAGGACAAGGCAAGAGCTATGGTGGCCGGTGCAAGCGACGTCGACTCAAGCTCAAGTGACGCGCAGTCAAGCTCAAGTAGTGAAGATGAAGATGCCGGGAGGTGCAAGGACAAGAAGAGTGCAAGCCGGAAGCTCAGTGGGTTGAGCTGTGTGGCGCTTGAAGGTTTTTGTGGGATGGCCCATAGCTTAAGCAGCAAGAAGAGCGAGAAGGAAGACAGCGACTCCAACTCGGAGGATGAGGTAAATCGTGACCCCGACTCTTTGCTTGCTGAGATCACTAGGTTGAATGGCTTGATTGACAACTGTGATAGTGTGTTGAGAGATGCTAAGAAGATGAGGAAAGATCTTAGGGCTCAACTTGAGAATGCTAGTGAGAAAGTAAGAGAGTTAGAGTCCAAATTGCTTGAATTGAAACTTGAGAATGACTCTTTGAAACTTGCTCCTACTACTCCTGATGATGTTGAGTGTCTTGAGTGTGATGCATGGTTGAATGAGATCAAGTTGCTTAATGAGAAGAATGCTTCCACTTTGGCTAAACTAGATGCTCTTAGGATTGAGTATGATGAGCTTAAGGCTAGACCCACTTTGCTTGGTGCTTGTAAATCATGTCCTACTATGCATGCTAAGCTTCTTGATGCTCGTTCTACTATTAGCTCTTTGGGAGCTTCTTTGAAATCTCCTGTTGTCAATGCATGCACTAGCTGTGATGAAGTTACTTTGCGCAATCTTGAACTTACTTCCCGTTTGGATGTCATCTACGAGGAGAATGACTATTTGAGGAAGGTGTTGGGTTGGTTGTACGGGCGGGGAACCTCAATTGAAAATCATGATTGAGGAGTTCAAGAGAGCTGATGGTCGTGGTTTGGGGTTTGAGAAGTTGGGTGAGAAAGTGGGAGAGAACAGTGGCGAGAGTGTGTATGAGAAGTGTGTTGAGTCTAACCCTGAGTTTGAGGTGATCGGAGACATCCAAGTCCCACTTCCAAAAGCCCAACCACCTTTGCAACAAGCTTGACACAACCCAAGATCCACCCAAATTCCCACCTAAGACAAATGACTTCCATAAACGGTGAAGTTTGTGAGTGAGAAGGGTGAGAAGCCAAGAGAGAAGCCAGAGCCAAAACCAAAACCCATCCCCTTCAGGTGTGAGTATTGTGGCAAGGAGAGGCACCTAGCAAAGTTTTGCTACAAGAGGAAGAGGGATGAGAGGCTTGCTAGGAAGCAAGCAAACCAGGACAGGTATCGCCAGTCTCATGGTATCCCTGAGCCTAGAGTGCCACTTCCACGGGGTGTGGGAAGCGTGAAGAGTGTTGGTAGAGTTGGAGCTCAGGGTGGTAGGTTCCCACAGAGAGGTGGTGGTGAGAGGTTTGTTAGGAGAGATGATGGTGTGCGCGCTGGTGAGAGGTTTGGTCGAGCTCGTGGTGGTTTTGCTGGACGTCCCCCTACTCTTCCTCAATACGGGTTTAGGGGAGATGATCACAGCTTTGGGTTCCAGAGGAACTACGGACCACGTTTTCCCCCTCGTGGTGCTCGTACTCCTTCCATGGGACATGGGAAGTTTGGTGGCAAGGGAATGATGTTTGCTAACCCCTCCTTTGAGCAGATGGCTCGACACTGGTTTAACTTTCTTTGTGCTAACCCCAGTGTCGAGTCGTTAGCTCATTCTCGTTCTTGTTTCTGACTACAGGCAGGAGGCTTGGAGAACATTTGGTTGATCGACTCCGGATGTTCTCGACACATGACCGGAGATAAGAAGTGGTTCTCCAGCCTCACCCCAGTGAAGGAAAAGATGTACATCACATTTGGGGACAATGGACGAGGAAGGGTGATGTTTGAGGGTGTTGTGCGTGTGAGTGACAAGGTAACGTTGAAGAGAGTTGCTCTTGTGAAGTCTTTGGGTTTCAATTTGCTTTCGGTTTCTCAGTTGCTTGATGAGGGTTTTGAGGTGCGTTTCAAGTCTGGCGAGTCTCGTTTGCTAGATTCTCGAGGTGATCTTGTTTGTATGATCATCCCCGAGGGTCAAATTTTCAGGGCTGATTTCTCTCGTTCTTTGGGCCCTGCTCGTTGTTTGATGGCTGGTCCTTCTTCTGATTTGTGGAAATGGCATAGGCGGTTGGGTCACTTGAGCTTTGATTTGGTTTCCAGCTTGAGCGGTCTTGACCTTGTCTGAGGATTGCCGAGGTTGAAGCTTGAGAAGGATTTGGTTTGTGCTCCGTGTAGGCATGGCAAGATGGTAGCCACTCCCCATCCACCCCTGACCGATGTCATGACCGAGCGTCCGACAGAGCTGTTGCATATGGACCTTGTTGGGCCAGCTTGAGTTCGCTCGGTGGGTGGGAAGTGGTACGTCCTTGTTGTGGTGGACGATTACTCTCGCTATACCTGGGTGTTTTTCTTGGAAGACAAGAGTGAGACATTTGGTTTGTTCGAGATCTGATCGTGAGGTTGAAAAACGAGAGGCATGGGAATGCTACTCGAGCTATCCGCAGTGATAATGGCTCAGAGTTCAAGAACTCTCGTTTTGATGCCTTTTGTCGTGATCTAGGTCTTGAACATCAGTATTCAACCCCTTATGTGCCCCCTCAAAATGGAGTCGTGGAAAGGAAAAATCGGACTCTTTGTGAGATGGCTAGGACGATGCTCGATGAGCACAGGACTCCTAGGAGGTTTTGGGCTGAGGCGGTCAATACGGCTTGTCATGTTTCCAACAGGATTTTATTGCGAACTTTCAAGAAGAAGACCAGTTATGAGCTTATGCATGGTCGGGCACCCAAGGTGAGTCATTTTCGAGTCTTCGGTTGCAAGTGCTTTATTCTTAAGAAGGGAAAACTCGACAAGTTTGAGGCTAGGTCTAGTGATGGTATTTTCTTTGGATATGCTAACCACTCTAGAGCCTATAGGGTGCTTAACCTTGAGACTAACAAAATCATGGAGACTTGCGAGGTAACCTTCGACGAGACAATGCCATGTACCTCTCTTGGCTTCGAATGTGCAGGTGATGAGGAGATGGCCGAGGACCACTTTGAAGAGGAGAAGGATGAAGCTGGAGATGATGATGGAGAGAACCATGCGCCTGAAGCTGAGTGTGTACCCACTACTTCCCCTACGACCACTACGGAGCGTGGACCGTCTACTTCATGGACAATGACGGTGTGACAAGAGGACTAGGCGAGAGAAGCTGAAGTTGAGGGGGAGGTAGTCTCGAGGCGTGAGGCTCCCCGGAGAATTCAAGAAGTACATCCCCTGTCGAAGACCATTGGGGACATCGACGAACGTACTACACGGTCAAGGTCCAGGAATTCCTCTCACTTTGCTCATGCTGCTTTTGTTGCCACCTTTGAGCCCAAGGACATTGGACACGCTTTATCTGATGCAAACTGGGTCAATTCTATGCATGAGGAGTTGGAAAATTTTGAGAGGAACCAGGTGTGGGAGTTAGTTGAACCACCTCCAAATTGCCATCCTATAGGAACCAAGTGGGTTTGGAAGAACAAAGAGGGTGAGAATGGGATGGTTGTGAGGAACAAGTCCAGACTTGTTGCTCAGGGGTTTAGTCAGAAGGAGGGGATCGACTATGAGGAGACCTTTGCTCCTGTGGCTCGTCTTGTGGCAATTCGGATCCTTCTAGCCTTGGCCGTGGCTAAAGGGTTCAAATTGTTTCAGATGGATGTGAAGAGTGCCTTTCTGAATGGGGTCATAGAGGAGGAGGTGTATGTGAAGCAGCCACCTGGGTTTGAGAGTGAGTTGTACCCACACGGGGTGTACGGGTTGAAAAAGGGCTCTGTATGGGTTGAAACAGGCGCCCCGTGCTTGGTATGGGAGATTGAGAGCTTTTCTGTTGAGCAGAGGGTTTGTGATGGGTACCGTGGATAGGACCTTGTTTCTCCTCAAGCAAGTGAAGGATGGAACATTTGTGCACCAGACCAAGTACACGAAAGACATGCTGACGAAGTTCCAGATGCAAGATGTGAAACCGATGTCGACTCCCATGGGGAGTACGGCCATTTTGGATGCGGACGAGGACGGAGAACCAGTGGACCATCGGGAGTACAGGAGCATGATCGGCTCCCTCCTCTACTTGACGGCGACGAGGCCAGACATACAGTTCAGCGTGTGTCTGTGCGCTCGTTTTCAGGCTTCGCTGAGGAAATCACATCGACAGGCCGTCAAGAGGATCTTCAGGTACCTACAGTCTGCCCCTGGTCTTGGCCTTTGGTATTTTTCCTCCTCGACTCTTTCTGTTCATGGTTTTTCTGATGCGGATTTTTCTGGTTGTCGAGTCGAGAGGAATTCTACTTCTGGTACTTGCCAGTTTCTTGGGTCTTCGTTGGTTTCATGGTCTTCCCGCAAGCAGTCTAGTGTAGCTCAGTCTACCGCCGAGGCGGAGTATGTTGCAGCCGCGAGTTGTTGTTCCCAGCTGTTGTGGATTTCATACACTTTGAGAGACTTTGGTGAGGAGTGCACCCAGATTCCACTTCTTTGTGATAGCACCAGTGCCATAAGCGTAGCTAAAAACCCAGTGCTTCACTCCAGAACCAAACACATAGAAGTGAGGTATCATTTCTTGAGGGACATTGTGGAAAAAGGAACCATTGTGTTGAGCCATGTCCCTACCCAAGATCAGCTTGCAGACATTTTCACAAAGCCTCTCGACCAAGCTACATTTGTGCGCTTGCGGGGGAACTTGGGGTTTGTTGCCCTTTCTAGTTGATTCTTAAGGGATTTTCTTTTGTATCATATGTATCATACCATGTTTTACTTTGTTGTATATACATGCTTTGCTTGATGTACAAACCATGGTAGGATAGCCATCTTGTCATATATCATATTGCATTTTAGGATGATGAGCTTCTTTCATATGTCTTATTTGAGTCTCTTTGGCTATTTGTGAGATTTTTGTCATATGTGTGGAGAAATGGTGATGTGAGGCTATGCTCTTGGAATATTTGAGATATATGTGTGGTGAGATAGCCCCTTTTGAAATAAATGCTAATCCTGACTAATTTTTGGTGAAATGTGCTCCACTCATGTGTAGTAGTGTATCCATGTCACGTTTTGGTCTAAATGTGCTTTCTATGCTTAGATTGTGCTTGTATGTCTTTTTCTTGCATTTGGGCCAAAGGCCGAATATCATTGTGAATGTTTAGCCTGTGTTGCATTCATGGGGGAGCATAAGCTTCTTTTTGCCGCAAAGGCACTTCATGTACCATGAAATGAATTAATCTTGAAAAGAAGTGTGTATGCTTGAAAAATGCTCCATGCATCATGTCTATGCTTAAAATGTCTTATCTTTCACATATGGGTGCAAAACATGTTGCATGATGTTCACCAGTGGAGAAGTCTCCCCGAAGTGGACACATGGCTCATGAGCTTTGACATGACATGCTTTGCTTTATGGGTGTTTGCCATTATCTTTTGCTGAGAATTTGCTATCCTTGTATGATCTTTGAATGGTATGCATGTTTGTGGCTCAAGTGTGACATGGATAGGCTTTTACATGTGAAGCGAGCCTTCTTTTGGTAAAATTGCTTAAATCTGAAAATTTTGCTTTGTCACATGCTTGTATTTTCATATATTACTTGTGGCACTACTTTGACTATGCTATGATTCATATGTGTGATCTTTGTCTCATTTCTAGCCTTTGACACTAGATTTTGCCTATTTGAGAAGCTCATGTAGATGTTTGTATGCTTTGTTTTTCATTTCTGCATTTTCACCTTGATTCATACATTGTCAACAAGGGGGAGAAGAGGTGAGCTTAATGAAAATTCAGAAGAGGTGAGCTAAAATTTGGAAGTTTGCATCCACATGTTCAGGGGGAGCTTGCATTTGTTCAGGGGGAGCTTTCTTGCTGATTTCAGTGTGGAGTTTGTGCTTTGCTTGGCTTGTGACCTTTCTTTGCCTTTCTTTGGTTTTGGTCATGAGTTGAGCTTCTTTGTTTTTCTTTCTTCTTCCTTTCTTTCTTTCTCTGAATTTCATTTCGCGTTGTGTGTTGTCAATGCACTCATCAAGGGGGAGATTGAGGACCAGGAGCGTCCCGGTGGTCGATGGATGACCGCTCCTCAGTGATGAGTGATTGACAACGGGTGTTGGACTGACTCTTGGCTTAGTGTGCAGGTGTAGGCTACAGCCTAGTTCGTGTTGTTGCAGGTGAAGAACGGGCGCGAAAGGTCTTCAGCCTTGAGGGGCCTCCGGGAGATGGAGAGACAAGTAGGCTCGGTTCGAGGGACCCGATGGACGGCGGGACTAGGTGCGGGCCACATGGTCGCGATACGAGCAAGACGAAGTCATGGACAATCGAGCCGGTGCACGGTGGCGGTCGAGTCAAGTGGTTTGGCGGGAGGCCGGACCGAGCACGCGGGGTTTGGTGGTTTGCCCACAAAACCATCGGAGGACGGTTTCTTGGTTTGGGCCTCAAAACCAAGTCCGAGGGCCCAACACAACGGAGACGGGATCCGGGCGTGTCGGGAAGCTTCGAGGCGGAGGACACGCGGCGGGATCGCATGGCTTGCGTCGGGAGGACGCGGGGTGCGACAAAGGCGTGGCCGTCCGATGGCAAGACCCACAAACATTACCTAAATGCCCCTACGTGGGTTGTATCGCCAGTAGTTAAGTTAGGGGTAGTCGAGTCATTTACCACTCCGGCGGGACCTGATATATAAGCCATGAGTATGTGTGGATGGCTCTCTCTCTCTGTGACTTAGGGTTTCATTTCCCCCCTCCTCTTTCTCATTTTCGTAGCTATTTTCTTCTCCTTTTTCTCTAGGCTAGCATGAGAGCTTCATGAGAGATTTGTTGAGAGGGATGGATGCTAGGGCGGCATGCTAGACCTTGTGAATCTTTCCTGGTTTGTATAGAATATTCGGAGTTGTGTTTTTCGTGGTCTTTTTGTGCTTGTTTTCGTGCCTCTGTTCTCGGTGTGATTCTGCAGATTCGAGTTGGTTTCTCCCCGGATTTCTTTGAGGAAAACATGGATGGATGCCTTGTGCACCTTTGTGATTGATCTTGTGCCCTCAAACGCCGGGAAACCACTTCGATTCAAGGATTTTCATTCGGTGCTCTAGCTTTTGGTGGTGCTCAAAGGATTCGCGATTCCCGGTGATTTAGGGAGTTAGGAGGCAAGATTTTTGGGCTATAGCATCCTTGTGTGACGCTTTTCAAGTCCCCAAACCCTTTTCTCCACAGCTTCTACTGTTTGGGAAATCCGATGATGATTTGGGGGAGTTGACCTTCGAGGTCGTGCAGTTTTTCTGCTCTGTCCGTGTAGGGCGGGCAGTCCGCGGGGTGTCGGCGGACGGTCCGCGCGGGTGCTGTTCGTCTGGTGTTCTTCGTGTTCTTGCTCGCCTTTCGTTTCGATCCGTCGTGGCTTTGAGTTTTGGTTGGGCGAAGTTTCGGACGGTCCGCGTGTACCGGGCGGACGGTCCGCGGGTGCCTGGCGGACAGTCCGCGTGCTCCCCGCGGACGGTCCGTTTTTCGAGGTTCGCTACTGGAGGTTCTGTTCGCTTTAACGGACGGTCCGCGGCTCAGGCCGGACAGTCCGCGGCAAGGGTGCGGACAGTCCGCGGTACCCTGCCGGACGGTCCGCGCGGCCCATCGCGGACGGTCCGCCCTGCCTAGCCGGACGGTCCGCCAGAGGCTGAGTGCTTTGCTTCTTGGTTGATTCCTTCCTTCCTTTGTTGTGCTTCCGCGTGTGCTTCAAGGAATCATTCCTAGGACTAGAGGTTGATCCATACCCTCGTTGTCTTGGCGATTGGTGTGTGATTCGATCCATCGCTTGTGTGTGACCGGGATTTGAATAGGGTATAGGCCGGGTTCCTTGAGAAGAATTTTTACCGGCTCCTATTCACTCCCCCTCTCTAGTCACCATCTGATCCTTCAGCCTCAAGCCCAGAATTTTCGACCAGCTGAACAAGTCTGGTCGAAAATGGCTCCAGGAACTGCCTGCGGTCGTATGGAGCCTCAAGACGACACCAAGCAGAGCCACCGGGTTCACCCCGTTCTTTCTAGTCCACGGCGCGGAGGCCGTCCTCCCCACGGATTTAGAATATGGGTCACCCAGATTGCGAGGCTATGATGAAGACACCAACCAGCGAGCCCGCGAGGACTCGCTAGACCAGCTAGACGAAGCACACCTCGTGGCCCTAATGCACTCCGCGAGATACCAGCAGTCTCTAAGGCGCTACCAAGCTCGAAAGGTACGCCGGCGAGACTTCAGCGAAGGGGATCTGGTCCTAAGGCTACGCCAAGACAACCGAGGACGCCACAAGCTATCACCTCCGTGGGAGGGACCCTACGTCGTGGTGAAGGTGCTCAAGCCCGGCACGTACAAGCTAGCCAACGAGGACGGCGAAGAACTCACCAACACTTGGAACATCCAACAGCTACGTCGCTTCTACCCCTAGCTAGGATTTCCAAGTCTTTTGTTGTAAATTACGTGCCCAACACCCCAGTTGGCAACGAAAATGTAAATAGCATCAGTTCAATAAAAAAGGGCAACTCGGCTTTCCCCAGAAAACCAAGTCGCCCTCGGGGGCTACTATGGGGGACATCCCCCCTAAACAAAATGGTCCCATTTTTTCGCAAAAACCCACGCGCACTAAGTATGGCTCGACCTTAGCCTCGAGGAAAATTAAGACAGGAGCGGATGGCCTAGCGGAAAGGACGCGCGAGCCAGAGATAGCCTATGCCTCCACGAGGATACGACCCTTCTCTCTTGCCTCCGGCCCAGCAGGCTGCTCGCGAAAATCGAACTCCCCAAACTCGAATTTACTCAGGTAAAGGAAGAAACAAAACAGCGCGATAAAGTAACAAACACCATTCACTCCCACAAGTGTTTGAAACAAAATGTTTGTTTATTTACATGACCACGTGGCCCATATACTGACATTCAAATAAAAAAAGGGCCTGGCGCCCAGTGACCTTCAGGCTTGAGGAGACGGCGTTCGGAAATAGGAACTCCTCGAAGGCCTCGGCGAGCGCCTCAGCGGCATCAGCGGCCAGCGCGTCTACATGCTCCATTGCCACTTCATCCTCGACACCCTCCGGGACGATGTAGCCTTCCGCCACGGCCTCGAAGTTGACCTCGTAGTGGTACCGCACCATGCTGAGGGCCTTCTGGACGCCAAGGCGCAGAGCGCAGCGCATGCGCCCAGAGACGTGCCCGCCGAGGGCGCGCAGTCGGCTGGCCAACGACCTCCCGGCTTGCGCCTCTCCCTCTTCGACGGCCTGGCAGGTATTGAGGGCCGCGGCACGCAGCTCCACCAGCTCCTACTCAGAGGAGTTGTAGGCGGCCTGCAGCGTCTCGGCCCAATTGGACGTGTGTCCCAGCGCGGTGCGCAGGCCTGAACGTCACAAGCGAAAGAAATCAAAAGGGGAACGAACCCCCGAAGGGAAGATCAGCAAAACAAAAAACGAAACGACGACTCACCTTCGACCTACTTCTTCTCCACCTCGAGAGCACGGTGCTCAGCCTCAACCGCCTGCTGCAGGCTGACGACGGTGGCGCCCTGCTCCTTGAGAGACCGCTCCTGGTCCGCGTTCGCGATGCTGAGGGCTATCAGCTCGCCGTCGAGCCTCGAGACATCAGCATCCCGCTCCTCCAGCGACTTCTGCGCCGTCTCGTGAGCGGTGTGCTCCTGCTCGAGCGCTGAACGAGCGTCAGCAAGGGCGGTTCGCTCCTGCTGGAGCTGACCCTCGGCCTCCTGGCGGGCGGTACACTCCTGCCGGAGCTGTTCCTCCGCTGTGGTGAGCGCGGTGACCTTGGCGTCGAGGGTGGCCTTTAACTCGTCGGTGTTGACGGTGAAAATCCGTCAACCTAGCCATGAGTTTACCTTCGGTGTTGGCATGAATTTTATACCTTATCCATTGGTACTAACCCCCGTGGTATAACAAGTTCACGTGTGCATGTCGGTTTTGGAGTTTAATGTTTATGCAGGGTTTTAGTGTTGAATGCAAGACTTTCGGGGTAAGTTCATCAAGCACCTCATGACAAGACCTTGAAGCCCTGAACAAGTCATGCAATGAAGCAAACTTAACTCCAAGAAGCCGGGGGACTTGATCCGAGAAGACGACAAACTCCGGGGACACGACCGGAAAAGTCTTGAATCTTGCAAGACAAGGAGTTGAGTCCAATTCGGAGAGAAACCGACGACATGGACCTACATGCGAAGGGGGAAACATCCGGGAAGCAAGGGAACCGACGTGGGGCAAAGGAGCCCACGGGCTGGGCCTAAATGGGCCCCGGGCCGGCCGGCCCGGTCCGGTCGGCCCGGGCCCATTTTGGGCCCAAACGTGCTCTCCTTTGCCCTAGCCGCCAATCGGGCTATTTATAGTCCCCCGACCGAGAGCCACGGAGAGAAGATTTCGTCTTCGGCCGTCGAGGAGCGAGAGAAGAGAGGGACACCATGTCGGAGAGGAGAGGGTCGAGCTAGTTGACTAGGGTTTCCCTAGCCGACGTGGGAACCTTGCATGGAAGACCACGTCGGAGTTCCGGAGCTAGAAGCAAGATCAAGGAAGGATCCCGGTGGTGATCTTGTGTATGTATCATTGTCATAGTTGAATTATCAAGTTGAATCTTTTCTTAGCGATCAAGTGTTTCCTCGAAGATTTCGTTTTTCGATCGGCTTTGCTTATTTCAATTCTATTCGCGCGATATATTACATAGGGTGTTCTTGTAGCCGCGGTGGCTAGAGGTACAATCCGGATCTTCCGAAAGAATCTCGACTTGTCTTTTGACTCGCCCTAAGCTCCCCGCATGAATAGGGATACGTTGTGACGAACGGGGGTCTCGAAAGGCGGATGTTTTCGGATTTGGACGGGAAACCACGATTTAAAGAGGCTTCTATTAAGATTTGATTTGCTACTTCTTCTCTTGCTTGGAACTTCAACAAAAGGCTTACCCCGATCCCTCTAGATCGGTTTATCTACCCAATCTTACTTTGTTTTCTCCGGTCTTTAGTAGATTAGATTTATCTTCGTTTTGTGTTCTTATCTAGATGCATTAGGGTTTCTCTTTTACCAAAGATTGAAGTTACTTGGCTTTACTAGATCAACTCTTGCGTCACACATTTGTTCCACGGATTCGATACCTTGGGTTCACCACTCGAGGGAAGAAGGGTCCCTTGACTACGACGGGAGACTTGTACGCTTGCGAGTCACGAACGAACTTTGATACAATTATTAACCGTCAACAAGCCCCTTTTTTTGGCGCCGTTGCCGGGGAACAAGTGATCAAGATTTGATTTTTTATTGCCTTTTTTTGTAATTTTCAGTACTGATTTTGTTTTATTTTTGCATCTACTAAATTTTGATCATCCTCAAAATACATCTAATCTAGTTTGTCTAACTCTAGTCTTTATAGATTTGTTTTGTTTTCTAGTTTTTTTTGCATACTTTGTTTATTGCTAACCCTAACCGGAGATGGTTGGCTACCTCTCCAAGAAACCCAAACTTTTTTGTGGATGATCCAGGAAAACTTTACAGGCAAAGGTGACATGCAACACAAGCTAAAGGGTTGGAAATTCAGAAGTTGAAGTCGAAGGACCGTCAAAATCTCCAAGGGAATCACCACCTCCAAGTCCAAAGGAAGATCAACCTCAACCACCGGAGCGCCGCGCACCCGGACATCGTTGATCTACCTATCATAAACCTTCAAGACGCCGGGAGGCCGTTCAAGATCAAAGTCTCAACTATCCGCATGACGATTGCGAGAGCCGAATGCATATGAGTCGGATTCCTTGAGTGGCATATCGGTTTACTTAAGAGGAGGATGGAGAAGATGGAGATGGAGAAATAAGCTCAACACCTAAAGGCCGCTGAAGCAAGATCCTCATGCAAGGAGTGTGTGGAGTACGACCATGTCCAAGGTAACCCCGATTTAATGCAAGTTCGTCGATTCAAGTTTTGGTTTCTCTTTGTGCACAATTCAAGGACTTGATGGACGGGCAAGCTAAGATCAACAAGGACGCCGTGACTAAGTTCGAGGCTATGGAGAAAATATTGAAGAATTTAGATGGCAAGGTGACGGAGGTCGGAAGCTCTATACGTGAAGTGTTCATCGTGATGAAGATGCTAGACGCAAGTGGGACAACTTGCCGGGCGCCCGATGGGTAACGAAGAAGAATATCCGAGACAACTCTAAGGTCCCAAGACGGCGAAGGCTACTCAAGCTCATTCGGGAGAGATGAAGGATCACATTAGAGACCATGAAGATCACGACCGAAGGACCGGAGTTCGAGATGCCGAGCCACAAGGAAGTTGTTGCATCCGTCAAGACCAAGGACAAAGCCAGCTGTGAAGACCAAAAAAAAAATTGACTAAGCCAAAGTGGGTACCCAAGATTGCAACGCCCGCAAAGAGCGTTGATCCGGAGAAATCAAGTGAAGAAGTCTAGCCATGGACTATAAACGAAGCGCTAGGCGGGAGGCAACCCGTTTCGTCAAGTCAAGAATAAGCTACGGGAGGACAACCCGATTCCAGGTTTTTCGAGTCTTTTTAATAATTTAGTTTTTGAGTTTTATTACGCAAAGACATTAGACTTAGAAGTGGTTGAACAATATTAGAGACATAATTCTTGATTGAATGTTTGCTTTATCATAAACCCTTTGCATGAACCCTCCTATGTGCTTGTTTGATTCTTTTCTTTTCGAGAAACCCTCAACCAAATAATTTCAGAACCTTAACTCAACCTTTCACCCTCATTATGGTGCTGAGGTTGACTTATTTTTCATACTAAAACCACACGAGTAGAGCCACGATTTATGTTTAAGTGTTAATAAAATTCAGCACGTGGTAGGACTCGCGTGAACCTAGAAATCAAAGCTTTTGGTTGGTTTTAAAAATCTTTATCCTTGGTTTCTCTAGGATTAGAATTTTTCTAAGCCTATTCTAATTTTGTTTTATTCAAAATCTTTCTTATTTAGCCAAAATTAGAACCTAAACCTATGCCCCCATGATCAAGCCGGGAAAAGTCTGCTCTCAACTGATGAAGGCAAACTATACCGGTGAGACCAAAATCGACGTAATAAAAAATATTTTTGACTTATATTTGTTTTTATTGGTTTAAAAACTTCTCTAAAATTATGTTCGAGCTCTTGCATGGCTCTGAAAAATATTTTAAATTTCGAATTAGAGGAGTGCTTAACCTTAAACACACCTAAATGGAGGCAATCTAGTAATCATGCATGCACCATTGGATTCCCTTTCATCAACTTTCACCAATTCCACATGCAAAGGACAAGCATGGTGGGCAGCAAGCATCAACTTTGCAGGAATCTCATGGTGGCATGTGAAGCAAGTGGAGCTAGGGAGCATGGACATGACCCAAAACATGAAGCATCAAGTGGAAGGACCAATAGTGAACGAGAGCGTTTGGGCGGTGCAACTCGTGGAGCACGCGGGCAGGAAAGTTGCAGAGGTGAAATGATCGTGCTGGAAGAAAGACGAGACGGGGAGGAGCACCGAGGCCGGCCTCACCTACATAAGGAGCCCCTCGGCTCCCGTTTTTTGCAGGCAAGCTTCCCTCTCCTTCCTTTGTTTGTGTGTTCAAGTTTGTGTGCTCAAAACCTCCGTAGACATAGCCAACCTTCCCAAGCTTGATAGCTCAAGAAAAAAATCCACATCCTTAATCCACTCAAAGTCCACATCCGAATCAAAGAGTTTAAGTGCCTAGTTACCGGTTGCAACCCGGAGTTTTAGTTGAAGAAGAGAGTGCAGCAACCATGTGGAAGAAAACCACAGGTCTCTTCTCCAAGAAGAAGAGTTCGTCGTCATCCAAGCCGTCATCAACCACGTCTTCGAGAAGGCACTCGGTTTCCGAGTCTCCCCGGAGCATGGAGACGGATACGGCGCCACCGAGGAGGAACGATGCTCTCCTCCTTGGTGGTATGAGGGCTGCGAGAAGCACTTACATGAGGTTCACCGAACCTCGTGGGCACACGGAGGAGCAGCCCGCGCCACCACGACGATCGACTCGCTCAACCGCACCACCTCCTTACACCCCGACACACTCTTCGTACGGCTTCATCATCTTGTCGGCGGAGGAGGAGGAGAGGCTCGCCAATCTTGAGAAGAGGCTTGTGCCGAATGTCAGTTCGACGACCAAGCACTCTACACCTTTGGTTTTTGCACCGACATATACTATATGTTGGGGCACCTCGGATGGGTGCAGTTCTCCAACGGAATATCGGTGGACACCCATTTGGGTTATGCCTTGGAAATTTTGATGACTATTGCACCCATCGTTGATGATGATGGGGTGCAAAGCTTGTCATTCCGTTTGGAGGGAATCGAACAAGTGGTTCCCTACGAGCACGTTAGGGAGCTGCTTGGATTCCACAAGGGAGCTCCGGAGAAAGTTGACGTGCCACCCGGCATGTTAGCGGGATTTTGGAATATGATCTCCGGAGAAGCCCATCAACAACGCAATTGCATCCGCAACCCCATTATCCGGATATTTCACTCTTGGATGTGCAAGAGGGTATTGGGGAGGATGAAGGAAACAAAGGTGACCGACACGGAGTTGAATTGGCTATACTCGGCTTTAATTGCTAGGCAGCCAATAGACCCTTCTTACCTTATGATCAACCGTTGGTGTTGTGAAGCAACATCGGGGGCGGGTAATATTGGTTCGGGGGGTTACCTCTCCATGTTGGCCTTTTCCTTGCGGCCGGGGATCGCAAGAAACCCCGACCACCTTTTGCGTGGTACCTCTCTCGGCATTGAGTATTTGCGGCAAGGCAAATACATTAGTGGAGATGAGAGAGGAGGTTATCGGTTGGCCATAGTGAACCTACCTCTTCCCAACGAGAGGCTTAGGCTTTTCAACGAGGGGAGAGAAGATTGGTTGGAAGAGGGACTACTTGTCCCTGCAAGGAAGAACAAGAGAGGAAGAATCGTAGAGGAGGGAACATCCTCCGCACAAGCGAGTGGAGCACAACCCAATGTGCAACCATTCGGCGGGGTCCCTCCTCCGTCAAGTTATTACGGAGGGCCACAAGAGCAAGCATGGGGGGTGGTGCACCGGTACCCCCACAAAATTATGTTGTGCCCAACGCTAACTTCGCGGAGTCCTACGCTCATCATCCCCAACCACAACAAAGCATGGCCATTATTGGAGGGTATGCTGCAAGTAACGCTCAAAACATCGCAGCCATCCAAGCTAACGCAGCTCAACTTGGTGAAGGCAACGCAAATATTGCCTTTGAACTTGGACGCCTTCACCTTGTGGAGCCAAATCAATTCGTCGGAGGAAGTGTCCAACCATATTATGAGCAAGGGTATTATTATCAAGATCATCAACATCAACCACCGGCGGAGGACTAGAAGATTTAGGAACTTTAGTTTTCTTTTCTTTTCTTTTTCTCTCGTAATTTTCAGCTTTTGCTTATGTGTGTTTGCGTAGTATTTTCTGTTTTTATTTAAATTTCAGCAAGCATGTTTGTTTATTTTCAGTTTGTATTTCAACTTGATGTCACCATTAATAAAGACACCACCTTGATTATATCATTGGAAAAGTTACAAAATTCGTGCCATGATGATATATGATTAAAATTGCAGCTTAGTTCATCTTTGTAATTGATTTATGCATGTTTAAGCTGGTGCTCTCTTAAAAATACAGATCTGAATTTATTTAAATACTAGCTTAATTTTCAGTGGAGGTTATGATTAAAATAAAGACCCATAGTGTTCTATGTGCTCTCAAGTTATGAATAGATTAAAGATGTCTTTTATGCTCAAAAATATCGCTAACCTTGTCACAAATATCACTTGTGTGTTGCTCAACCTATCCAAAGCCCTATATATATTTGAGTGCATAAACCTTAGTGTACAAGATTTATTTTTGAGTGAGTTATTGCAGGCCATGATTTCTCTGGCCCGAGACTAAGAAGCTGGTCATTCCGTTATTGCGTATCTATCTTTTTGCTATCCTTTTATCCGTGCATTGTGTATCCCCGCATCGGTGATCTCACAAACTTCGCCGGATATCCACCCTTAAACCAAATATTATCTTTTTGTGATTACCTCCTTGACCACAACCTATCGTTGAGAATGGATCATCAATTCAAGGAAGATCGCAAGACGGTGCCAACGTTGAAGATTTGAAGTATCTCTCCAAGGAAAAATATTCTGGTACCTACCTTATTTTTCGCCTCTTTGCTCGAGGACGAGCAACGTCTAAGCATGGGGGAGGAGGTAGGTACGGTGCAGTTTTAGAGTACAAAAGGGAGTATTTTTTTTAAAAAAATATATAATGATGAAAGAAAAAAAAATCCAGCGGTATTCATGACTTTCAAGGTAAAAAATATATATATAAGAAAGAAAGAAAGAAAGAAAAGAATGAGAAATATGAGAAAGAGAAAAAAATATATTTGTGCGTAAAGTGAACTCCCCGGTTCTCTAAGAGTGCATTCAAGGCTTCAAGATAAAAAGATCCATTCTCATTTTTCCAACCATGTGCAATCCGATAACGAGGACTTCCTTTGTGCCTCGGGATCACTCTTTGCCATTTGCACATGTCCACTTATCTAAAAGTGTGTGTATTTTTCTCTTTCCCCTCCTTGATTAACATTATTTTCCAATGACCTTTTTGAACGAGTCTCGGTAAGACCATGAGAAGCTTGTCTTGTTTTGACAACACCTCATTTATAAAATCTTGTTAGGACTAAACTTTCCCAAAGCTCCATATAAAGCCTACCACATATATATGAGAGGGAAAGGAGTAGAATATATAGGCTTGAGAGACAAGCGAGATGAGAGTTCATGAGCAATGCATGAGATGATTTAAATTTGTGAATTTGGTTTAGCTTTTCTTATTCTCGTTCTTTATTTCAAAAATTCGAGATCTATTTAAAACTTTGTGAGCATGTTAATACTTGTGGGATAAGCTTAATAAGAATCTACCCTCCGTAGAGATGAAGGCTAGCACATTATGGAACCTTAATGAATTAAAATTTTGAGAGCATTATGTTTTCTCATGTGTGATCAAGTGCAAAGTTTAAACATTGTTTAGCAATGGTGATATCCATCGAAGGCTTACTCGAGGACGAGCAAGGTTTAAGCATGGGGGAGATGTTGACGGTGAAAATCCGTCAACCTAGCCATGAGTTTACCTTCGGTGTTGGCATGAATTTTATACCTTATCCATTGGTACTAACCCCCGTGGTATAACAAGTTCACGTGTGCATGTCGGTTTTGGAGTTTAATGTTTATGCAGGGTTTTAGTGTTGAATGCAAGACTTTCGGGGTAAGTTCATCAAGCACCTCATGACAAGACCTTGAAGCCCTGAACAAGTCATGCAATGAAGCAAACTTAACTCCAAGAAGCCGGGGACTTGATCCGAGAAGACGACAAACTCCAGGGACCTGACCAGAAAAGTGCTGAATCTTGCAAGACAAGGAGTTGAGTCCAATTCGGAGAGAAACCGACGACATGGACCTACATGCAGAAGGGGGAAACATCCAGGAAGCAAGGGAACCGACGTGGGGCAAAGGAGCCCACGGGGCCGGGCCTAAATGGGCCCGGGCGGCGCCGGCCCGGTCCGGTCGGCCCAGGCCCATTTTGGGCCCAAACGTGCTCTCCTTTGCCCTAGCCGCCAATCGGGCTATTTATAGTCCCACGATCGAGAGCTACGGAGAGAAGATTTCGTCTTCGGCCGCCGAGGAGCGAGAGAAGAGAGGGACACCATGTCGGAGAGGAGAGGGTCGAGCTAGTTGACTAGGGTTTCCCTAGCCGACGTGGGAACCTTGCATGGAAGACCACGTCGGAGTTCCGGAGCTAGAAGCAAGATCAAGGAAGGATCCCGGTGGTGATCTTGTGTATGTATCATTGTCATAGTTGAATTATCAAGTTGAATCTTTTCTTAGCGATCAAGTGTTTCCTCGAAGATTTCGTTTTTCGATCGGCTTTGCTTATTTCAATTCTATTCACGCGATATATTACATAGGGTGTTCTTGTAGCCGCGGTGGCTAGAGGTACAATCCGGATCTTCCGAAAGAATCTCGACTTGTCTTTTGACTCGCCCTAAGCTCCCCGCATGAATAGGGATACGTTGTGACAGAACGGGGGTCTCGAAAGGCGGATGTTTTCGGATTTGGACGGGAAACCACGATTTAAAGAGGCTTCTATTAAGATTCGATTTGCTACTTCTTCTCTTGCTTGGAACTTCAACAAAAGGCTTACCCCGATCCCTCTAGATCGGTTTATCTACCCAATCTTACTTTGTTTTCTCCGGTCTTTAGTAGATTAGATTTATCTTCGTTTTGTGTTCTTATCTAGATGCATTAGGGTTTCTCTTTTACCAAATATTGAAGTTACTTGGCTTTACTAGATCAACTCTTGCGTCACACATTTGTTCCACGGATTCGATACCTTGGGTTCACCACTCGAGGGAAGAAGGGTCCCTTGACTACGACGGGAGACTTGTACGCTTGCGAGTCACGAACGAACATTGATACAATTATTAACCGTCAACAGTCGGCCTCCTTGGACTTCTACTCGGCCGCCCGCGCCCTCTCCTCGGCCCGGCTCTGCTGGGCCTGCACCTCCTGAAGCCACGTGCGGAGCTCCTGGTTCTCGGACCGGACGGTCCCCTCCTCCGCCTCCCAGTTTGACGCCACGGTGCGCACCTTCTCCATATCCCCCCGCACCTGCTGCAGCGCCTCATCCCGATCGATGAGGGCTGTGCAAATCCGCTCAAGGGCGGGGGGACACGCCGCGGCATGCCCCTCGTGCTCCAAGAGCTGGCTGCACAGGGCCTCCGCCCGATACGACAGCCAGCCGTCTTGAGTCCTCAAGGCCACCGCGAGCGCGTCGAAGGCGTCACGCTGCTCCCGGAGCTGGCGGAGCTCGGCACCCATCTGGTCGAAGGCGCCATACTTGTCGCGGGCACGGTGCTCGAGCTCCTGCCATCAACTAACCAAAACCAGTAAGCATCGCGCCGCGAGGAGCAATCACGAAAACGAAGAAATCGAAGAAAAAGGGCAACAACGCCTCACCTGGAAAACACGCCACGCCGGGCCGCCGTGGATCCGCAGCGCCTCGTTCAACGCCCGGTTGAGCGAGGCGCCTTGATCACGGAGCTCCGCCCACAGCTGCTGCTCCTCTTGGGCGTCGGTGAAGGCGGGCGACTCATCGACACGCCCCTCTCCCGAAGCAGAGGGGCTGGCGCGGGAAGAGGAAGCCTCGGCGCCGTGCCCTCGGCCCCCGGCCACCATGTGGCCATCCCACCATCTAATGAGCACCCCCGCCTGGGGCTCAGGGGCTGGCATAGGCAGGTTCACCCACTGGTCCGACCCGGGCGGCGGGACGTCGTCGTCCGGGATTTCTACCGCCATCGCACGGGAAGCGCCGGCAAGGGCGAGGCTCTGCCGCGCCTCCGTGGCCGCGGGCTCTGGCTGCGGCGTCGCGGCCGCCGCCTCCGGCCGTGTCTCGGCGGTCGCGGGCGCCGGCGGCCCTCCACGGCGACGCCGGCTGGCGGCAACGCCACTACAACCGGCGCCGCCGGCCGTGCCTCCGCCTCCGGCCTCGCCACCGCCGCGGCCGTCGCCGGCCGCGCCCCCACCACGACCGGCGCCCGCCGCTCCTCGGCGCCCGCCGACCGCGACCCGGCGGGCGAGACCACCGGCCGTGGCCTCGAGGCGTCAACCGCGCCCGCGAGCTTGCGCTCGCCGTTGCCGCCACGCTCGCCCCCGCCCGCGGCGCCCGCCCGACGATCGCTGCCGGGTTGGGACGGACGCATCCGCCCTCAGCGCCTTGGCCGGTGCGAGGGGAGGCACGGTTGGCACCGCCCTGTGGACTCGGAAACAAACTGTAAAATTCCCAACTATCGGGCACACAACCCCTCGAAAGACAATTCCTTACCTCGAGGAGGAGAAGGCGCGCTTCCTCTTCCTCGAGGTCCCCGCTGACGCTGCGGGCGCGGCCGGCGCGGTCGCCTCCGCACGCGCGGGCCCCCCCGCGCGCGCGCGGCGCCTCCGCCGCGCGTACGGACGCCTCCGAGGCGCGCGCCGGCGCCTCCGCGGCCCGCGCCGCCCGTCGGCCGCCGACCGCCCGCGGCGGGCGCCTCCGTGCCCGCCCCAGGCGATGGTTCTCCGGCCACCAGAGCCGGCTCCGGTGACGGGGGTGCAGGCTCCCACCTGTCAAGGAGGACCTGCCCCCTAACCTCTTCCTCCTCTTCCTCCTCCTCATCCGATGACGAGTACTCTTCCGTCCCCGGTGAGGAGAGTCCTTGCTGCTCGTGCAGCCGGAACTCCTCGCTCCTCCGCTCGCGACGCTCCTAGTGCCGCGTCTCGCGCTCCTTCCTGCGGGCCACCCGCTCCCGCTCTCGTTGTTGCGCCGCGCGCGCGAGGGCACGGGAGCGGGGGGTGGGCGGCTCGGACTTCGCAGCGCTCACCCTCACCAGCTGCAGGGGTCAGGCGAAACCTTAAATACGTCAACAATTTGAAAAAACCAGCTAAGTTAGAAACGAAGCTAAGAACTACGCTCACCAGTTGTCCGGTGGGGAGCATCTCAAGCTCCCACAGGGCCTTGTCGTCGCAGCACCCTGACTTGGGGTCGATGGCGCGCCGCGCCCGGGTGGTTGTGAACGCCCGAGGGAAGGGGTCCGGCAGCAGCCGCGATCTCACCAACACGATGGGGTCCGCGATCTCGGTCATCTCGAAGATGCGGAGCGGCCTCTCCATCAAGGTGACGACCCGTCGGTGGTGGAGGTTGGCGAGGACAACCCCCGCAGTCAGCCCGCGGCCAGCCAGCTCCTTCAGCGCGATCACGAGAGAATCCAGCCGCGCCCCGTGGTACTGTTGACGGTGAAAATCCGTCCACCTAGCCATGAGTTTACCTTTGGTGTTGGCATGAGTTTTATACCTTATCCATTGGTACTAACCCCCGTGGTATAACAAGTTCACGTGTGCATGTCGGTTTTGGAGTTTAATGTTTATGCAGGGTTTTAGTGTTGAATGCAAGACTTTCGGGATAAGTTCATCAAGCACCTCATGACAAGACCTTGAAGCCCCGTACAAGTCATGCAACGAAGAAAACTTAACTCCAAGAAGCCAGGGACTTGATCCGAGAAGACGACAAACTCCGATGACCTGACCAGAAAAGTGCTGAATCTTGCAAGACAAAGAGTTGTGTCCAATTCGGAGAGAAACTGACGACATGGACCTACATGCAAAAGGGGGAAACATCCAGGAAGCAAGGGAACCGACGTAGAGCAAAGGAGGCCTTGGGCTGGGCCTGGATGGGCCCAGGCCGGTCGGCCCAGCCCTGTCCAGGGCCCAGTAAGGCTCCCCTTTGCCCTAGCCGCCAATCAGGCTATTTATAGCCCCGTGACCGAGAGCCACGCATCATACAATTCGTCGTCGGTCGCCGAGGAGCAGAGAAGAGAGGGACTCCATCTCGGAGAGGAGAGGGTCGAGCTAGTTGACTAGGGTTACCCTAGCCTCCTTACACTCCGATATATTCTTCGTACGGCTTCATCATCTTGCCGTCGTCGGAGGAGGAGAGGCTCTCTCAACATGAGAAGAGACTTGTGCCCAACGTCGAATTCGACGACCAAGCACTCTACGCCTTGGGTTTTGGCACCGACATATACTACATGTTGGGGCACCTTGGATGGGTGCAATTCTCCAATGGAGTATCGGCGGACACCCACATGGGGTTCGCCTTGGAAATTTTAATGACTATTGCACCTATCCTTGATGATGAGGTGCAAAGCTTGTCATTCCGTTTGGAGGGAGTCCAACAAGTGGTTCCCTACGAACACGTTAGGGAGCTGCTTGGATTCCACAAGGGAGCTCTGGAGAAAGTTGACGTGCCACCCGGCATGTTAGCGGGATTTTGGAATATGATCTTCGGAGAAGCCCATCCACAACGCAATTGCATCCGCAACCCCATTATCCGGATATTTCACTCTTGGATGTGCAAGAGGGTATTGGGAGGATGAAGGAAACGAAGGTGACCGACACGGAGTTGAATTGGCTCTACTCGGCTTTAATTGCCAGGCAGCCAATAGACCCCTCTTACCTTATGATCAACCGTTGGTGTTGTGAAGCAACATCGGGGGCGGGAAATATTGGTTCGGGGTGCTACCTCTCCATGTTGGCCTTCTCCTTACGACCGGGGATCGCAAGAAACCCCGGCCATCTTTTGCGTGGTACCTCTCTCGGCATTGAGTATTTGCGGCAAGGAAAATACATTAGTGGAGATGAGAGAGGAGGTTATCGGTTGGCCATAATGAACCTACCCCTTCCCAATGAGAGGCTTAGGCTTTTCACCGAAGGGAGAGAAGATTGGTTGGAAGAGGGACTCGTTGTCCCTGCAAGGAAGAACAAAAGAGGAAGAATCGTAGAGGAGGGAACATCCTCCGCACAAGCGAGTGGAGCACAACCCAATGTGCAACCATTCGGCGGGATCCCTCCTCCGCCAAGTTATTACGGAGGGCCACAAGAGCAAGCATGGGGGGGGGGGGTGGTGCACCGGTACCCCCACCAAATTATGTGGTGCCCAACGCTAACTTCGCGGAGTCCTACGCACATCATCCCCAACCACAACAAAGCATGGCCATAATTGGAGGGCATGCTGCATGAAACGCACAAAACATCGCAGCCATCCAAGCTAACGCAGCTCAACTTGGTGAAGGCAATGCAAATATTGCCTTTGAGCTCGGACGCCTTCACCTTGTGGAGCCAAATCAATTCGTCGGAGGGAATGTCCAATCATATTATGAGCAAGGGTATTACTATCAAGATCATCAACATCAACCACCGGCGGAGGACTAGAAGATTTAGGAACTTTTCTTTTCTTTTTTTTTCTCTATAATTTTCAGTTTTCGCTTATGTGTGTTTGCGTAGTATTTTCTGTTTTTATTTAAATTTCAGCAAGCATGTTTGTTTATTTTCAGTTTTTATTTCAACTTGATGTCATCTTTAATAAAGACACCACCTTGATTATATCATTGGAAAAGTTACAAAAATTTGTGCCATGATGATATATGATTATAATTGCAGCTTTGTTCATCTTTGTAATTGATTTATGCATGTTTAAGCTAGTGCTCTCTTAAAAATACAAATCTGTATTTATTTAAATGCTAGCTTAATCTTTAGCGGAGGTTATGATTAAAATAAAGACCCATGGTGTTTATGTGCTCTCAAGATATGAATAGATTAAAGATGTCTTTTATGCTCAAAAATATCGCTAACCTTGTCACAAATATCACTTGTGTGTTGCTCAACCTATCTAAAGCCTAATATATATTTGAGTGCATAAACCTTAGTGTACAAGATTTATTTTTGAGTGAGTTATTGCAGGCCATGATTTCTCTGGCCCGAGACTAAGAAGCTGGTCATTCCATTTTTGCGTATCTATCTTTTTGCTAGCCTTTTATCCGTGCATTGTGTATCCCCGCATTGGAGATCTCACAAACTTCGCCAGATATCCACCCTTAAACAAAATATCATCTTTTGTGATTACCTCCTTGACCACAACCTATCGTTTAGAATGGATCATCAATTCAAGGAAGATCGCAAGACGGTGCCGACATTGAAGATTTCAAGTATCTCTCCAAAGGAAAAATATTTCTGGTACCTACCTTATTTATCGCCTCTTTGCTCGAGGACGAGCAACGTCTAAGCATGGGGGAGGAGGTAGGTACGGTGCAGTTTTAGAGTTCAAAGGGGAGTATTTTTAAAAAAAATGATGAATGGAAAAAAATTATTAAAGGTGATGTACATGACTTCCAAGGTGAAAGTATCACAAGATATATATATATATATATATATATATATATATATATATATATATATATATATATATATATATATATATATATATATATATATAATGAAAGAAAGAAAGAAAGAAAGAAAAGAATGAGAAATATGAGAAATTGAAAAAAATATGAGTATGCGTAAAGTGAACTCCCCGGTTCTCTAAGAGTGCATTCAAGGCTTCAAGTTTAAAAGATTCATTCTCATTTTCCAACCATGTGCAATCCGATAACGAGGACTTTCTTTGTGCCTCGGGATCACTCTTTGCCATTTGCACATGTCCACTCATCTAAAAGTGTGTGTATTTTTTCTCTTTCTCCTCCTTGATTTAACATTATTTTCCAATGACCTTTTTGACGAGTCTCGGTAAGACCATGAGAAGCTTGTCTTGTTTTGACAACACCTCATTTATAAAATCTTGTTAGGACTAAACTTTCCCAAAGCTCCATATAAAGCCTACCACACATATATGTTATGAGAGGGAAAGGAGTAGAATATATAGGCTTGAGAGACAAGTGAGATGAGAGTTCATGAGCAATATACAAGACGATTTAAAATTTGTGAACTTGGTTTAGCTTTTCTTTATCTCGTTCTTTATTTCAAAAATCCTGAGATCTATTTAAACTTTGTGAGCATGTTAATACTCGTGGGATAAGCTTAATAAGAATCTACCCTCCATAGAGATGAAGGCTAGTACATTATGAAACTTTAACGAATTAAAATTTTGAGAGCATTATGTTTTCTCATGTATGATCAAGTGCAAGGTTTAAACATTGTTTGGCAATGATGATATCCATCGAAGGCTTACTCGAGGACGAGCAAGGTTTAAGCATGGGGGAGATGTTGACGGTGAAAATCCGTCCACCTAGCCATGAGTTTACCTTCGGTGTTGGCATGAGTTTTATACCTTATCCATTGGTACTAACCCCCGTGGTATAACAAGTTCACGTGTGCATGTCGGTTTTGGAGATTAATGTTTATGCAGGGTTTTAGTGTTGAATGCAAGACTTTCGGGATAAGTTCATCAAGCACCTCATGACAATACCTTGAAGCCCCGTACATGTCATGCAACGAAGCAAACTTAACTCCAAGAAGCCAGGGACTTGATCCGAGAAGACGACAAACTCCGATGACCTGACCAGAAAAGTGCTGAATATTGCAAGACAAAGAGTTGTGTCAAATTCGGAGAGAAACTGACGACATGGACCTACATGCAAAAGGGGGAAACATCCAGGAAGCAAGGGAACTGACGTAGAGCAAAGGAGGCCTCGGGCTGGGCCTGGATGGGCCCAGGCCGGCCGGCCCAGGCCGGTCGGCCCAGCCCTGTCCAGGGCCTAGTAAGGCTCCCCTTTTGCCCTAGCCGCCAATCAGGCTATTTATAGCCCCGTGACCAAGAGCCACGCATCATACAATTCGTCGTCGGCCGCCGAGGAGCAGAGAAGAGAGGGACACCATCTCGGAGAGGAGAGGGTCGAGCTAGTTGACTAGGGTTCCCCTAGCCGACGTGGGAACCTTGCACGGAAGACCACGTCGGAGTTCCCGGAGCTAGAAACAAGATCAAGGAAGGATCATGGTGCTGATCTTGTGTATGTATCATTGTTATAGTTGAATTATCAAGTTGAATCTTTTCCTAGCGATCAAGTGTTTCCTCGAAGATTTCGTTTTTCGATCGGCTTTGCTTATTCCAATTCTATTCTCGAGATAGATTACATAGGGTGTTCTTGTAGCCGCGGTGGCTAGAGGTACACGCCGGATCTTCCGAAAGAATCTCGACTTGTCTTTTGACTCGCCCTAAGCTCCCCGCATGAGTAGGGATACGTTGTGACAGAACGGGGGTTCTGAAAGGCGGATGTTTTCGGATTTGGACGGGAAACCACGATTTAAAGACGCTTCTATTAAGATTCGATTTGCTACTTCTTCTCTTGCTTGGAACTTCAACAAAAGGCTTACCCCGACCCCCCTAGATCAGTTTATCAACCCAATCTTACTTTGTTTTCTCCGGTCTTTAGTAGATTAGATTAGTTTCGTGTCTTTTACTTAGATGCATTAGGGTTTCTTTTATCGAAGATTGGAGTTACTTGGCTTTACTAGATTAAGTTTTGCGTCACACATTTGTTCCACGGATTCGATACCTTGCGTTCACCACTCGAGGGAAGAAGGGTCCCTTGACTACGACGGGAGACTTGTACGCTTGCAAGTCACAAACGAACTTTGATATAACTATTAACCGTCAACAGGTACCAGGAGGGGGCCCTCTCTCGGAGCACCTTGCTGGTGTAGAGGGGAAGGCCGGGCTCGGCGTTGCGGAGGTAGAACCATCCCCGCTCCCAATCCGCGTTGTTGGTGGTCATCGTGCTGGGGATGTACTCCTCCTTGTGCTAAAACCGCACGGCGAGCGACATGCCGCCGGCGCACACCGCGCGGCGGGTCCTCGTCTCTGACGTCGGCAGCGTGTACAGCTCCGCGCGGAAGAGATGGATCCAGAGGTCCCAATTTACGGGGATCCCCAGGAAGCCCTCGCAGACGCCGACGAAGGTGGCCGCCTGCGAGATCGCGTTCGGCGTGAAATTATGAAGCTCCACGTCGTAGTGGTAGCAGAGGGCCCGCATGAAGCGGCTCGCCAGCGCCGTGAAGCCGCGCTCGTGAAAGCGTATGAAGCTGACGACGTAGCCGTACGGAGGATTGGGCACTCGCTCCCTCTCCGACGGCACGATCCACTCGGCCGGTTGCCCGTCCTGGTTCGCCGCTAGCTGGCCGCCGGCCACCAGCTGGCCCAGGTCCAGTGGTGTCGCCGTCGATCGCTCCCACGTCGGCGGGTCGATAGTGACGAGAGGCTGCTGGGGAGCCATGTGAGCGGACGGGAGAACGAGGAACCGAAAGCGAGAAGAGCTCGGAGAGCAGAAGTGCAATGGTGAGGATGGCACGGGGGCTGGAGCGCTAGAGGCAGGAACGGCAAACGCTAGGCGCAAAGGTAAAAAACCGCCCCTTCCCCGCCTATCAGATTTATAGGCCGCAAGGCGTGCTCTCCGGAGCGTACGCCCCGCGCGCATTAACTACAGGTGAAATATTCCCTCACCGACGAACGGGGCCCACCATGACCGCGGCGGCCACGTAACCGCACGCGCGCCATCATCACGGCGCGGTAACCGGAGGGCCGTGGCGGGCGGTCACGTCCGCCTGCCCACTCGCCCACTACGCGCGCGGCCCGCGGCGCCCCGAAAAGGCGCGCCCGCGGCGCGAGACTACAGCCGCGACTGCGGGCATTAAATGGCCTTGTCCCTTACCAAGTAAGAGAGACCCTCGAACGGCCCGAGCCCCTGGCTCAAATAAATGTGACATCGAAGGGTGCGAACACCGACCAGTGGCCTCGAAGCCCATTTGAAATAAACGGGCGCCACAGGTGCCCTCGATTCACAGAAACTATTGATCAGCGGCTTGAGAACTGGCATGGCCAGAGACCCTCGAAACACGCAGATGCGAAAGACGGGAGCACCCAGCTCCTACCCCGCACGGCCCTACTGATCAGAGGTTCGAAGCCTGACACTCGATGGGTTCGAACAGGCGCCCCAGATCACCAGAGTCAGGGACGACGAGGGCACGTGCATTCGAGCCTTTCCTCGAGCCCACCGGCTCGAGGGTGCCCCACATGTCGTGTTCGAGGGCCAGCGAGGGCAGCTAGCTGGGGGGATCCCATCGAGGGAGAGCTTTCGCGCCCTCGGTCCCTAGCGAATGGGACCGAGCCCCACCTAGCAAACCCATGCAAGTGCTTTAATGGACGAGTCTCCGGACCGCGCAGCCTACCCTTATCGAACGGGGCATGGGCGTCCACTTGAACTACCCGCTAACAGCTCAATGAGGAACCCGCAATCTGCGACCCGATCGATGGGGGTTGCGGAAACCTCACCCTCCGTCCCGCGGAGGGACGGCGGGGGCACGTTTAAAAACAAGTCGAAGAGCTCGCCCCGATCACCTCCAATGGGCCCAGGCTCGGGGGCTCAACGCGCGGCTACACCTCCTGGGATGCACCAGCCGTGAATAATGCCAGTTGCACATGCGTCACTGAAGCCGGCTGAAACATTGCCGACGCCGGTTGGAACATGTACCACGTCCGCTGGCCAGATTCCGCGATAAAACCCCTGCAGGAGCACCCACGCTCCTGCAGGGCTTCGGGGGCTAGACCCGCGGGTCCGCTGACGCGGCCCCACGGAAAGCGTAGCAACCAGGGGGAAGGATGTCCTATCAGTAGGCTCCAACATCTGCGGAAGCCTGGCCGGCGTACCCATAGATGCTCTGGGGCTACTGTCGGGGACAGCCCTAAGGGTCCCCTAAAACAACCAGGGGAATCCTGCTTAAAACCTACAAAAAACCAAAACGAAACACCTCTCACTTAAGCGAGCACACACAAGGCACGGCCCACACCGCAGTGGCCCCCACGGCCCATCGGAGTGGCCCAGTCAAAGGCTCCCTCGAGCAGGTTCCGCCTCGCTCGTGGGCTCACGCCTCCCTCGAGCAGGTTCCGCCTCGCTCGAGGATTCACACCTCCCTCGAGCGGGTTCCGCCTCGCTCGAGGGTTATCTCCGCCTCGCTCGAGGCCCCCTCACGAGCACACCCGCTCCCGCACGCGGTGTCAGGCATACACCCCGGGTACTCATGCAAGGAAGGAAGAAGGGTAGAAGACGGACTCCTACTAGGACTCGCTTTGTGTAATCCTACTAGGACTCCTGCCTTGTAACCGACTAGGAACCCGCCCCCTGGACTATATAAAGGAGGACCGGGTACCTAGCCGATCATCCACAATCCCTCCGGGGAACAACACCAAGCGCAGGGCGCAATACTACCCCAAACAGGACGTAGGGTAGCTACCACGGCTACCCGAACCTGTATAAATCTTGTGTCTCGTGTCCTCGTGCAGACCTTCGGGTTCCAGATCATGGCGATCCCCACCTTCTACCTTGCTGCGAGTACCTCCCATGGAGGTCGAGTGGTTTAAACACCGACACGCGGGTACGGGTATTTAATGCTCTGACACAGCAGAGCCGTGCCATCATGCGCCTGGGAATCACGCCCCAGCGCTGTTCTGCCAACTCCCTAGGGGGAACCCATCCCCGCCACTGTGGGAGACTGTGCGACATGGCCAGTGTCGGCTCCGTAGCACTGTGCCGTCCACTTCCGTACGGCTAACGCGCCGCACCCTCGAAGGGGGGCCGGTCACACCCTCGAACCACTTTCTCGTGAATCCGCAGGATCAAACCATGACTATAGGCTGGCAGGACGCCATCCCCGCCATTGTTAGTCCTGTGCGGCCGCCCCTGTGCCTGCAGCACCACGCCGGGCACTACTACAACAACTCTAGCGCTGTTGGGCACGCGGGGACGGGACGCCACCACACCTGCCGCTGTATCCCGTACGGATCACCGTCAACGGTTTCCTCGAGCCCGTTTGAAGACGCCACGGCCGACCACTGTGCCGTCACCCTCGAAGCCGCCCCTGTTCAAGTACGGGACGCGCCGAGGCGACAAGACCGGAGCAAGGACCGCCAGGACGGCCGCAAACTCCGCGGTGTTGCACACCATACCCCCACCTGTAGCTAAATAGTGTGGCAGGACTGTAACTCACCCTCTCCTTGGTCTATAAAAGGAAGGTGAGCCCCCTGGTCGCGGGGGGAGAACAAGAGAGAACAACACGCACACACTCCTCAATTCTCCCACAACATCAAGATTCGCTTTGATCACTCCGCCAGGGACTTGGAGGCCACGCCTCCTCTCCCGCCTTGCTTGTAGCCGCCCCACTACAGGGACCCCGATGCGAAGCAATATAGTGCCTTGAGCACACCACTGCTGGACGTACGGCCCCGGCCGGAACCAGGATAAACCCCGTGTCTCTAGTTGCTTAGCACCGACCATCGAGGGACAGACCACAGCGCTTACTACTAGTTAGTGTCGGGACTACTTTCCGCACCGACAATAGCTGCTGCGTAGGCAGAGTTTTCCTAGGCTCCTCCGGCTGTTGTCGACGCTTCTGCTGTGTAGTTTTACTGATCTGCTGCTGCTGCTGTTGATCCTTCTCTTGCTGACACTGAGTTGCAGTACCTCTATCTGATGTTGAACCCTTGCTACCTGTTGCGGCTTTAGGATTGGGATGACTTGTTATGGGTGGTATAAGGATCCTGTCCTTTGGCCATTGGATCCTTTGAACGAGAGCCTCAGCTACGGGTGCTATGTCACCCCATCAATTGGTACAGGAAGAGGGTTGTGACCCGCATTGGCCCACACATAAGTAGGTTGCACCCAACATACCCATCCTGCACCGGTACTGAATGGCAAGCCATTTGAAATGGAAAGACTTTTGCTAGTGCGAGCTCCACATTAATCTCGGTGCCATCCAAAAGCTGCACATGGTTGGCTCTGTCAGCTTGTTTATTGTATCCAGCATAGGTGATCGACTATCACTGTGCACTTGATTCGCTTCGTCCTCGTTGGCATTCCAATGGTCTTGCTCTCTGCCACACGCATCTTCCTAGCTATCATGCACATGCTCTTCCTCGCGGTCATGCACATCTTCTTCCTCGCTGCCATGCACATCTTTCTCGCTACTACTGACAGGCGCTGATAATTGGGAAGGAAGAAGTGCATTTTTTGGTATTTTGATGCTTGATAGTCTTAGAGCATAGACAACTGATTTAAATGTTATGTCCATCATATCATGAGCATCTGACCTCTTGTTCCTCCTCTTCTTCCTGTACATTCTAGCAAACTCTTCACCAAACCCTTTACCCTAGCCAAGTGAACTAGACATGCCTCGGAACCGACCTCGATGCTCTGGAGTCTCAAGTGCTATGGTGAGGATATCATCCTCCCTAACACGAGAGAAAGAACCATCACTACCTTGAGCTCAAGTGTTTTCACCCTATCTGCTACCCCCACCACCACAGGTTTACTGAATGTTATGCCCCTACTTCCTTCACTAGTATTCTTCCTCTTCTTCCCTACCCTTGCCCGCAGATAAGGTCTCGAACGTTTAGGAAATTGGTCCCAAGGGTTCTGTTTTCCTTCTGCAGATAGCTTTGCATCCTACTCCTCCCTCTCTTTCCTTTTACCACGATAACCTTTTCTTCCTATCTTGTGTAGCTTATTATGCAATGCTCCCTTTGTTTCCTCTCCTGGCTCAATTGTTGCAATGAAGGCGAATTGATTTCCTGCACAAACATGTCCCAGTCTTGTTGCTGCAAAAAGGCATGCTTCACAAAGGGAGTCTCCTCTTCGCTCACATATTTTTTCTTAAATGTGCCTTGAACCACCGTTGTAAGGTTCTAATCTCTGATATAGCTACCTTAACTACCTTCTCGTGAACAGATTCTTTTAGATTGGCTGGGTAATCTAGCTTTTCCTCTAAAACTGTAAAAAGATGGTCCTTCTCAATTTGTGAGAGATCATCAACCACCTTGTTTATTGACACCCTATCCCGAGCAATGAGACCACAGACCAATACAAATCTATTCCTCGCAGCATCTGGGGTAGGCCAAAAATTGGCATCAAGTCCAGTTGCCATCAACTTGTCTTCTGGCCATTTGGTTTGTGTCTTGACCTGCGGGATCGAGTACTACTCGCAGAAGTCTGTGTTGAGTGACCCTATGAAGAAAGTTCACCAACGATGGGCTGTGATGGTGCACTGGAGGTAGAGGAGTTTGTTGTTATGGGAGACTGCATAGATGATAAAGCAGAGAATAAATTCCTTCAACTGCTTCCTTGTCCAACTTCAGCAGTGATGGATTGTGTGTTCCATGTGTACGTGCAACAAGAGGACAAAGCAATGGTCATGTCACACCCAGTTTTAAAGGCAAAACCAAATGCATTGATCACGTGTGCGCCAAGATCAAGTTACACACACGCTTAGACATTATGAATACCAAAAACAGTGCCACACGAATAAAGAGTTATTACAAACCATAGTCTTAAACGAATCTTAAATAACAAGTTCTCGCAGCGGACAAAATGCCTCCACAGGCAGCTGACTAAAGACTACGCACACCTAGAACTCCTGGAAATCTCCTGGAATATCTTCAAAGTTCTCCCAGTCTGAGCAGCAATTCCGGGTATTGCATATGCAAGAGAATAAACAAGTGTGAGCACATGACGTACTCAGCAAGAGAGAACAACATAACATGCAGGCCATATGGTGGACGGCAAAGGTTCAAGCAGTTAAGCATTTTAGTGGATCAAATTATATTAGCAACCTGATTACTAAAGAGTGTAAGTTCATACCAACCCAATTAATAAGATGTAAGCATCATAAAATAAAGAATTAAACAGAAATTAAACATTAAAGTTCCATAATTTAATCATGTGAGTGTCCAGGCCGCTCTTGACCGTGAGCACGGCTAATCGATTAGTTTAACACTCTGCAGAGGTTGCACATCTTTACCCACAAGCAGCGTAAAAGCTCCAAAGAACTTTAGACCCAACCATGCGGTGTTTGCAAGGCACCATACCACACTGCTGAGGTGTGATTGCATAGTGACGCTACATGGCCTTTACAAAGGTTCCCTAGCAAGTTATGACCCACAAGGTCCGGATCAGTTAGCAAGGTATAAAGTCCCCTAGTAGGTCGATACCTCACCATAAAAAGAATAACTCACCCAACCCCCTGCTAGAGCGAGTCTATACCCCACAGTACCACTGATCCCTTGTCCTTATCAGGTAAGACCATCCCAAGCTAAAGTTCCTAATTATTCAGCCAAGACCATTGCCCATTAGTTCTTGTGGTTGTACTGTTTTCCTGGGTGGTTCTCCATGTTCCGATTATCATATTAAAGTGGTCTTGTAAAGTAAAGATCATAAACGGAACATAGAATATAAAGGTAACCAAGTATGTTTAATACCAATCCCGGTTGAGCATGCTAAGCAATAGCTACCACAAGATTAATTTGATAAACCCGGTATCAAGGTAAAGGTAGTAAAAGACTAGGCATGATCCTTAATAGGTTCCCATCAAATTAATGCAAGCGGAAAAGTAAAGACAGTGAATTTAAATGCATGTTATGTAGGATAAGTGGGTATGCATCAAGGAATACTTGCCTTCAACAAAGCCTTGCTGCTCAAACTCTTGCACGACTTGATCTTCAAATCCCTCGAACGAATCACTCTCTACGGTCCACAATCATCACATACAAGCATACAACAAGAATAAATAAGAAACAGTCACCAAACAGATCAAACAGATCTAAACAATAGCATAAAACTAATCTATGCTTCGAGACGAACGTGTGGACATAAAGAACGTTAAAATCAGAGCTAAAACGACCAAGTTATGGCTTAGGGAAGGTGTAGGGACTAAACTGTAAAGATTTGAAAAGGTTCTGGGCTAAAATAAAGAAAAAGGACTGAACTGTAAGGAAACTTCTAAGGTGGAAGGGTATTTCTGTGAATATCGGAAAACTTGGGGGGTTTTCCGCAAAACTGCGGGGCCGGCTGGGTTTGACCTGGCTTGAATCGGGTTGACCAGATCTAGACCCGTTGGATCTAGATCCGACGGCTATGGCGGCTGCGGTTTAAGCGGTGGCGGCGGGATTGAATCTGGGCCACTGGATCATGATCCGGCGGCCAGGGACGCATGTAAGCGGCCGGCGGCGGGGCAATAGCCGGCGGCGAGCGGGCTTGCGGCGGCGCGGGGCGGTGACCTCGGCCGGCGAACTCGATCTCGAGTTCCGGGCCACGATTTGAAGCGCGGGCGGCATCTACGCGAAGCGCGCGGGACGGCGAAGCCAACGGGGGCGGCGGTTGCGGCGGCGACGAGGCAGAGCGGGCTCGCATCGCGGCGGTGCGGAGCACGAACTCCGGTGAGGTAAAGCGGTCGGCGGGGTGCACGGAAACTGCCACAAACGATGCGGCCGGGTTGCTCACCTCCAAGCGCGTGTCTTGGACGGCTTCGCACGACGGGACGGCGGCGGAGGCGAGGAAACAGCGGCGGCGGCGAGAAGCTAGGGTTCGGCGGCGGCGATGCGGCGGCTAGGGCACCGGGGGTCTCGGGTAGGCGGTCCGGTGGGGGCGGCCTTAAATAGTCCGGGCGGACCGCCTTGGCGTGCGGGCCACGCGGAGGGGGCGTTCGGAGATGGACTCCGAGGGCGGCGCGCGCGATGGTGTCCGGGTCGGGGACGACGGGACGGAGGGGATGATAAGTGGGTCCCCGCCGTCGGCGACAGCGGGCGGAGGCGGGGAGCGGGCGGCGGCCGTGGGCCGGCCGACCCGGGCTAGGTGGGCCGCGAAGCGGCGCCGGGCCGTTGCACGGGTGGAAGCGGCGGGCGGGGCCGGCGAGCGTGGCTGTTGGGCCGGCCGGGCGCCGCCGGGCGCGGGGTTGGGCTGCGCAGGCCGGGGCTGGAAGGTGGAAAGGGGTAGGGTTTTAGGAATAGGGTTTAGGTATTTGATTTTAGGAAAAGGATTCAAACAATGGAATTCAAATTTGAATTTGAAATCCAGCAACCAAAGATAATGCTCCAGCATGAATGCAACAATTAACTCTATATTTCATTAACTTTATTTTAGAAAAGTTTTAAATGCCTAAAAATAAATAAAGCAACCTTATATTCCTTAAGAAAATAATGGTTTCTAGCAAATTTTAATAAAGCCAAAATTTTTAGCAAAATTAGGGTGTTACAAATCCTACCCCCCTTAAGAAGAATCTCGTCCTCAAGATTCGGACAGATTGGGAAAAAGATCTGGAAACTCTGCCTTCAGCTCATCCTCTCTTTCCCATGTTGCCTCATCCTCTGCATGATTACTCCACTGTACTTTGCACATCTTAATCAGACTATTCCTAGTGACCCTTGTCATTGTTTCCAATATCCGAATAGGGTGTTCAACAATAGTGAGACCCTCTTTAACGTTTAGATCCTCCAAGGGTAACGGATCCTTGTCATGAGGACCAAAACCCTTCTTCAACTGAGATATATGGAATACATCATGCACATCAGCTAGCTGGACTGGCAACTCCAACCTGTAAGCCACTTCTCCCACTCTCTCAAGGATCTTAAAAGGTCCGATAAACCGAGGTGACAACTTTCCTTTAACTCTGAATCGACGCAAACCTCTGATAGGTGATACCTTTAAGTACACATAGTCACCTTCCCAAAAGACCACATCCCTTCGTTTACCATCTGCATATCTTTTCTGTCAAGATTGAGCAATCCTCAAGTTCTCTCTAATGATCTGAACTTGTTTCTCTGCTTCTCTGATGATGTCTCCCCCAAATAACTGCCTTTCGCCTGTCTCACTCCAGTATAACGGAGTTCTAAACTTCCTCCCATACAAGGCCTCAAAGGGTGACATTTTGAGACTGGCTTGGTAGCTGTTGTTATAAGAGAACTCAGCGTATGGCAAGCTCTTATCCCAACTACCACCATGCTTAAGCGTGCTCTCAGCATGTCTTCTAGGATTTGATTGGTTTTCTCTGTCTGTCCATCTGTCTGTGGATGATAAGCTGAGCTGAAATTTAACTTAGTATCCAGAGACTCATGCAACTTCCCCCAGAAATGAGAAGTGAACTGAGTACCTCTATCTAACACGATCTTCTTTGGTACACCATGTAAACACACAATCCTGTTCATGTATAATTCTGCCAACTTAGCTCCTGTATACGTAGTTTTCACCGGAATGAAGTGAGCTACCTTGGTCAAACGATCCACAATGACCCAAATCGAATCATAACCATCTCGGGTTCGAGGTAAACCCACTATGAAATCCATTCCAATCTCTTCCCACTTCCACTCAGGCACCTTCAATGGTTGAAGCAAACCAGCGGGTCTCTGATGTTCAGCCTTAACCCGGTGGCAAGTGTCACACAAAGCCACATGTGCGGCCACATCTCTCTTCATATCGTACCACCAATACCTCTGCTTGAGATCCTGGTACATCTTAGTACTGCCTGGATGGATAGAGTAAGCTGAGTCGTGAGCTTCTCTCAAGATAGTCTCTCTGAGATCTCCTGTCTCTGGTACACACAACCAGTTCTTAAACCACACGGTTCCTTGTTCATCTTCTGTGAAATCTGGGGCTTCTCCTTGTTTCATACTCTCCTTGATTTTCTGTATTCCAGCATCCTCTAGCTGCCACTTGCGTATCTCCTACTCTAAAGTGGAATGCACTTCCAAAGTCACTCCCTCTGCATGTGCAACCACTTTCAAGTTGAGCCTTTCAAACTCTTTTACCAACTCATCTGGAAACTGAATAATCATAGCCATGTTAGTATGGCCCTTCCGACTCAAAGCATCAACGACCAGATTCGCTTTACCAGGATGATAGTGAATCTCCAGATCATAGTCTTTGATCAACTCTAACCAACGACGCTATCTAATATTGAGATCCTTCTGAGTGAAGATATACTTCAGACTCTTGTGATCCGTATAGATCTAACACTTAGTTCCCATAATGTAGTGTCTCCAAATCTTCAATGCATGAACCACTGCTGCTAACTCAAGATCATGCGTAGGATAGTTCAACTCATGCTTCCTCAACTGGCGAGATGCATAGGCTATAACGTGACCTTCTTGCATCAACACACATCCTAGACCTTGTCGAGATGCATCACAATAGATGTCAAAACTCTTCTGCAGATCAATCATTACTAGAACAGGTGCTGTGGTTAACCGCTTCTTCAACTCTTCAAAACTAGACTGACATGCATTGGTCCATTTGAACTCTCTGTCCTTCTCTAGCAGTGTGGTGAGGGGCTTCACAATCTTGGAGAATCCTTCAATGAACCGACAACAGTAACCAGCGAGTCCAAGGAAACTCCTGATCTTGGACACTGTACGAGGGGCTTCCCACCTCAACACATCACTGACCTTGCTGGGTGTTGACAGTGTATTTTGGTGCACCTAGCATGTTCATTACACTTTGGTTTGGATTTGATTATGGAACTAACCCGCCACTAGGCACACTAATCATATAACAAGTTCATCTTTGTGCATGCATTTGGAAGTGTTGTGTTTATGTAGGAAAACATGGACATAAAGGACGGATTCGCAACAAGTTCAAAGGAGCATTCATGGAGTCTTGTTCGTGTTCATGAGCTTGCTGAAATCACTTCCAATGGTGGCGAGGACCGAAGTGCTACGAGGAACACCCCCGAGGATTGAAGCGTAAAAGATCAAACTTCATGCAAAGAGAGCCTCCATCTTGTACGCGAGGATAACAGCATCAAAATCATGCAAGTGGAGGGGGCAAAGTACATAAGTGCCCGAGGACCCACGGAGCAAAAGGGGCGACCGAACCGAAACGAATTGGGCCTGGGCCGGCCGGCCCAGGCCGGCCGGCCCAGCCCAGTTCCGGCACCGGTTCGGTCCCGTTTTCCTTGCCCTCGAAGGATCTTCAACCCTAAAACCCCCGAGGCGCCGCCAACACGAAGGAGAGGAGTCATTCGCACTAGAAGGCCATCCACAAGCTAGAGAGAGAGGAGGAGGATCTCCGAAGGGAGATCAACCACCTCGAAGGAAGCACCCTTTCGTGGAGAAGAAGGAAGACACCGGCGGAGGGGAAACCATGATCAATGGTGCCATGATCAGCACCTTGATGGGGTAATCTTCTCATTCGTCCATGGGTTGTAATCGATATTGAGATGTAATCGCACTTTGTCGGATTATCTATCTATCATCTTGTGTTGAATATACTTTCATGCTTAAGGTTTGCAGCCATGCCGTAAAGGGAGTATAGGCCTCAATGCTTCCTTGGATCCATTCAATACGCCGTGTCCATCAAAGGTCTAGTCATGAATACCTTCGCGTAGTGACAGTACGAGAGGAGGGAAAGGGCGAAACCGTGGTCACAACCCCGATAGATTAGATTGGTTTTCATGTCTTTTAGCGATTGCATGCTCTAGTATCGTAGACCCGTGGGCGAGTGTCTTCTATCTTGATCGCTTATCATTCTCTCTAGTGTAGTTTAGTTGTTTTCTAGTTTAATATTAGTTAGGGTTTTAGTAGCTAGTGTGTCATTGTTGATCGAACGCTTGTAATCCCCTTGCTCCGCGGATTGACAAGAACCTTGGGAATCCTGTGGTGAAAAAGGTGTGGGGTCCGTACGCTTGCGGATCGTAGAGGGATACGTCTTTTATCCGTCAACAAGCCTCTTTTTCTGGCGCCGTTGCCGGGGAGCAAGTTAGTTTACATCGTTTGATTTGCATCTAACTTAGTTTTATATTTTAGTTTATTTTTTATTTGCTATATCTAACATATATTATCTAGAAAAACACTTGTTTCGTTTTGTTTTTGTTTTTATCTTATTGTCTAGATGGAGTTCGTTAATCAACCCGTGGAAGAACCGGAGAAATCATTAAGGGATTACGCTAGCGCTCGATGTGAAGACATAAAAGTACAAGAGTCAGATTCAAAGCTCGAAGCGACCAAGTATGAAATTAAATCCAAGATCATCAAGATGGTGGCGGAAAACCCATTTGAAGGGATGGTTACGGAGAACCCATATAGACACATAAGGGATTTCACGGCAATATGCAACACGGTGCGTCAAGAAGGAGTTCCCGATGAATGGCTCAAATGGAATCTCTTTCCCTACTCACTTGCCGGCAAAGCAAAGACATGGTATTCGGTTGCGTCCTTTGAAGTTGAAGGCAATTGGAACAAGTTGACAAAGAAGTTTTACGAGAATTTCTTTCCAATTAGCAAGGTTCAACATCTAAGGAGGCAAGTGATCACTTTCATGCAAGGAGAAGAGGAAGGGATAGACCAAGCCTGGGATAGGTTTAATGAATTAATCGAACAAGGACCAAAACTCGGCTTCACCGGTGACGTACTCTTGCATACATTTTTCTTTTCCCTAACCCCTAGTTGCATGCGACACGTCGAAATGTGTGCAGGTGGGGATCTCATGGAGAAAACACTCACGGAAGCCGCCGAACTTCTACAAAAAGTTAGTAAAGCGGCTGCCATGCGAATAGATTGGGAAACAAGACTTGCAGAAGAGCCGGAATTCAATTCAAGGAAGAAGAAGCTTGCTGATTTTTCTAAAGAGGCAACCCCGAAAGTCACAAAAGAGGAGCCAATCATGGAAAAGCTTGAACAAGAACACATCAAGTCAAGAACTACACCAAACATCGACTTCGCCACACCAAATGAGACGAACAAGAGAAGCATGTCAAGCGCGAGGCCACTAAGGGAGTTCAAACCAATGGATTGGGTTTTTATTGATTACGGAGAAGTATTCGACAAGAGAAGACCGTTCCCTAATCAAAAGGGAATGGCAAGAGCATTGGAAGTGGATTTCCCACCGGAGAAGAAAGCTGAAAATTCATACGACCTCGAAACCACCGGTGAGATTTTTGAAAAGCTCTTTGGAGATGACGTGGTGGATCCGAAACATATTGCCGAGGTGAAGAGAATCATGGGGATCAAGCCCGAAGCATCACCATACGCTCGCCTCGCCGAAATTTACTCGATAGGATCCGAAGAAGAAGAGAAGATGACGCCGCACTTGAGTTGCGAGATCAACGGAGTTCAATGCAAAGCTTTATGCGACATCGGAGCCCAAGTAAGTGTTCTATCTTCTAAAATTTACGATAAAGTTCAATACCACAACCTAGACTTAGCTCCAACATCAACGAAATTAATTATGGGAGATGGTAGAACTATCAAACCTCTAGGTATTGCTTGCAACATGAAAGTAAAAATCTCTAGAAACTATATACCAACCGATTTCTTTGTTATTAATGCTTACCATAGTAATTCTGATCATATAATCTTAGGTAGGCCTTTTCTTAAGTTGGTTGATGCCGTGTTAGATGCCGGAGAAGGCAAAGTAACAATGAACCTTAATGGAACAAAGTACACATATAACTTTCTTCGTGCTTCTAAACACCTTACACCTTTTCCTCCCGAAGATGAAGAAGTAGAAGAGATAGATAGTCTTTGTTTTGTTGAAACCCTTAGAGACCCGCTGCAAAGAGCGATGGAAAATCAAATTAGTAATCAACAAGATGAAGAACTAGAGGAAGCAACAAAAGGCTTAGAGCCGCATGATGGTAGTGTGGAGGAAGAGAAATTCGAAGACATAGGAGATATCAAACCCGAGGAGCCACAAGTGCCCGAGGTAGACCTTAAACCTTTGCCCAAGGGATTAAAATATGAATTTTTGGGCCCGGACAAAACTTATCCGGTCATTGTGAGCGACGAGTTGAGTCCCGAAGAAAATGAAGCGTTGCTGATTTTATTAAAAAAACATAGGAAGGTGATTGGATATTCGATTAATGATCTCAAAGGTATTAGCCCGACCTTTTGCACTCATCGTATACCAATGGAAGACCAATGTAAGCCCGTAGTGGACCATCAAAGGAGGCTAACCCATGCCATGCGAGAGGTAGTAAAGAAAGAGGTTATCAAGTTACTTGATGCCGGAATCATCTACCCGGTTCCGCATAGCGAATGGGTGAGCCCGGTACATTGTGTACCGAAGAAAGGAGGTTTGACCGTGGTGAAGAATGAGAAGAACGAGTTGATACCGCAAAGAACCGTGACCGGGTGGCGGATGTGTATCGATTATCGTAAGCTTAACAAAGCGACGAAGAAAGATCACTTCCCCCTACCGTTCATAGACGAGATGCTCGAGAGGTTAGCAAACCACGCTTATTTTTGCTTTCTCGATGGATACTCGGGGTTCATGCAAATTCCCATTCACCCGGAAGATCAACATAAGACAACGTTTACGTGTCCTTACAGAACGTTTGCATATAGGAGGATGCCCTTCGGCTTATGCAACGCTCCGGCCTCTTTTCAACGTTGCATGATGGCCGTGTTTTCGGAATTCATCGAAGAAATTATTGAAGTGTTTATGGATGATTTTTCCGTTTACGGGAAGACGTTCATGGATTGCTTAGCAAATTTAGAAAAGGTCCTTACAAGGTGTGCGGAGGTAGATTTGGTTTTAAATTGGGAAAAGTGCCACTTCATGGTTAAGCAAGGCATAGTGCTCGGACATGTTATATCCGAGAGAGGAATCGAAGTGGACAAGGCTAAGGTAGAGACGGTTGAGCAACTCCCACCTCCTACGGATATTAAGTCCTTAATGAGCTTTCTAGGTCATGCTGGATTTTATAGGAGATTTATAAAGGACTTCTCGAAGATCACTAAGCCTTTAACGCACCTTCTTCAAAAGGATGTGGCTTTCGACTTTGACGAGAAGTGCCTAGCGGCATTCCGGACCTTGAAAAATGCGTTGGTGAGTGCTCCCATCATCCAACCTCCGGATTGGAGCCAACCTTTCGAGATCATGTGTGACGCAAGTGACTACGCCGTAGGCGCGGTCTTGGGTCAAAGAAAGGAAGGCCGAGTTCACGCCGTTTACTACGCTAGCAAAACTCTTAGTGGGGCACAACTAAATTACGCCACTACGGAAAAAGAGTTGCTAGCGGTGGTATTCGCTTTCGAAAAATTCAGATCTCATAGAAGATAAGATGAGAGATGACCACCTCTATAGAGTGCTTGATAAAGATACTTGGATGATCGACATCATTCGAGCAATTCGAAAGATGCCCCTCGATCATCTAGACAAAAACACTCAAAGGAAGATAATCTCCAAAAGTAAGAAATATTTTTGGGATGTACCATACCTCTTCAAACTTGGCAATGATGGAGTAATGAGAAGATGTGTGCCAAGGGAAGAGAGGGTTGAGATTCTAAGGAAGTGCCACTCGGCGGAGTACGGTGGACACTATAGCCATTTTCGAACCGAAGCAAAAGTATGGTCGAGCGGATTCTATTGGCCGGAGATGCATGAAGACACTAAAAGATATGTTGCGTCATGCCCCGAATGCCAAAGAACCGGAAACATCTCTCAAAGAAATTCTATGCCTTTGAAATACAACTTACAAATCGACATATTCGATGTATGGGGCATAGACTTCATGGGGCCTTTTAAAAACTCATTTGGATTCGAGTATATCCTTGTTATGGTTGATTATGTATCCAAGTGGGTAGAGGCTATACCATGTCGTAAAGCTTCCACGGAGGAGTCCATCACTATGATCAAGAACGTGATTTTCCCCGTTTTGGTACACCGAGAATCTTGATAAGTGATGGAGGAACTCATTTCACCGGGAAGAACTTCAAAAAGTGCTTGTCCAAGTTGGGAATTGAGCATAGGGTCTCCACGGACTATCACCCACAAACCAACGGACAAGCGGAGACGTCAAATAGGCAATTAAAAAGCATACTTAACAAGACCATAGAGAAGGGAGGCAAGGATTGGTCAAAGAAATTAGACGGAGCTTTATGGGCTTATCGAACGGCGTTTAAAACACCGATAGGTATGACCCCTTATCAATTCGTCTATGGAAAAGCTTGCCACCTTCCGGTTGAGTTGGAACATAAAGCCTATTGGGTGATTAAAGAGATGAACCTTGATCTCGATGCCGCGGTGGTGAAACGAAGAATTCAAATAAGCAAGCTAGAGGAGTTGAGGTTGAAAGCTTATGAAAACGCAAGCATATACAAGGAGAGAATCAAAAGGTGGTATGATAAAAGATTGAAGAAAAAAGAATTCAAAGAAGGAGATAAGGTCCTCCTCTACAATTCGAGGTTTAAAACCTTCGGAAAGGGGAAATTGCAAAGCAAGTGGGACGGACCTTATGTTGTGCATTCGGTGTTCTCCAACGGAGCGGTAACCATTATGGATATAAACGGCGACCAATTTGTGGTGAATGGACAGCGGCTTAAGGTTTACTACGAACCCGATGTCGTCCCCCTTCACCATGTTGACGTCTTCACCATGAAGGAAGAGCCCGAACGTCCCGCCTAGGACGAAAAACAAGGCATCAACTTCTGTAAATAATTTTTCTTTTAGTTTTTTCGGAGTTTTTCGCGAAGATTTATCGGGCCAACTTTTTCCCATGGGCCAAGGAAGAAAAAATAGGGCGGTGTGCAAAAACCCGGACCGGCCCGCCCCCGAGGCAGGGTGGGCCGGCCGGCCCAGGCGGACCGGCCCAGAGGGGCCCGACGTCCGATGACGCCGAATTTCACCCGAATTGCTCCTTTTTGACTTCCTTGTTTGGTCAAAAAATTTTAAGGGAAGTGTAAAAAAGGAAAATAAGGTTCCCAGGGCTTTCCTCTCAGGACTATTTATTTGGCCGAATTGGGAGCTCGAGGATCAAACCTTTCAAGCAATGTGTTGCACCCTTGTAGCAGCTATTGTGCCCCCAAGGAGCTTAGAGTTGAAGCTAGAAGACAAGAAGCCATCGATGGAGGAGGCGATGCGATGCGAGCTCAAGCTACCCGTCAAGAGGACCGCACGCATCCGTTGCGGAGGACGTGTCCCGACCGGAGCTCTTGCATCTCGCAACCCCGTCGAAGGAGAGAAGGTCCCTACACCCGTACGAAGGTCGGCACGCCTCCAAGGCATCAAGCGCAAAGATTACAAGGAGGTGTCGCCAGAGCCTAAGGATTATGGGGATAGCGACTACTCTGACGATCGTAGCCCGAGCTCGTGGGCGGCCGCCGGTAGAGATGATGATGATTGGGATGAGCAGACCAAGGAAAGGACTCCCGAAGGCCCCAACGGCGACGGCAACGACGGTGGCGAAGGCAACGACAATGGAGGTGGCAACGACGGTGGTGACAACGGTGGAGATTATGGCGATGACGACCCCTTCGGATTGCATCCGATGTGTTGTCGAGTTTGCAGTCAATCCATCGCGGATCTCTACACATCGGCCGACGAATGTCTCCAAGCCATGGAAGCGATGAAGCAGCGTATGGAGGACTTGGAGCGCGTAGTTGAAGATGACTACAAGTTCCTTAACCGCAACGTGCGCAAACTTTTCGGCATGGTTGGAAACATGAGAGGCAAGTGGTGCAAAACTTGCTTGAAGTACCACTAGATCTAGTTTTCCCCTTAGGATTTTGTAAGATACGACGAGGACGTCGTATGTTTTAAGTGTGGGGGAGAGCTAGCTCGCTAGCCTTAGCTTTTGAACTTCAAGTTTAGGTTCGGTTTAATCTTCGTGTGAGAGTCTTAGCGTTTTAATGAGTCTTTAGTTTTTGAGTCTGTTTTAAAATTTTTGCAAGTGTCTTAAATTAGTGTTGAGTCAAGAAAACCAAATAAAAAGAGTCTTTATATATATCTTTGTGTTTTATGTATTGTTTGTCTTTATTTACTTGTTTGTTTAATCTTCGATTCTTGATATATGAACACAAGTATGTGGTTTGCAAAACGTTTACTGTGGTGCTTAGTGGAATCGCTACTACTTAAAGTACCCATACCGCACTTTGATCTTGAGCTTCACATGTTAGTTGTGCTATGTTCGATGCTAAAAATTGGAGGATTTCAGTTCTGAAAATTATTTTAAAACCCTTGTAATAAAGGTTAGCAAAACCTCTTTTTCCAAGTTGAGAGTAAGAAAAAAAATTCCTATCCAAAGCCAAGTTTATTTTTTTCGCTCCACCATAAGTGTGATTAGCACGATGAGTTAGGCTAGGACCCATCTCTCTTGGCGAGTTTTAATTTCGAGCAATGATCATGTTCTTGTGCTTATCTTTTGTTGCTAGCCTCGTCATATATTCGGTAACGTGACCTTCACAACGGAAGTCACGTATATCGCCGAATTCCATACCCAACCCTATACGTCTCTTTTGTACATCGTATTCCTTGAACACAACCTATTTTCAAAGTTTCGTCTCGTCTCTAGCATGATTTATTTAAAAATTCAGATTGTATGCATGCAAGGAAAGAGAGAATTGAAAGCTTTGAAAAGTTGTCAAGAGAGAGAAAAATAAAGAGAAAAAGTATGTGTATGGAAAAGAAAGAAAGAAAGAAAGAAAAAATCATATGTGAATGAAAGAAGAAAAAAAAGAAAAAGATGAGTTAGCAATGAAGATATGAGAGGGATGGATCAAGTGAAAGAAAAGAAAAAAAATAAAGTGTAAGGAAGGATGTCACGTTGATTGTGAGACGAAACTTTTACTCTATTTCCAACCATGTGCAATCCGACAACGAGGACATCATTGGTGCCTTGAAGTCACAATTTTCTTTTGCCCTTGCACATGTCCACCATTCTAAATCTTCTCATCCTTGATATCCCTACATATGGTTAATTCTCATGATCATTGACTTCGAAAGGTAGACAACCATTAGAGGAAGTTCTTAGTTTGACAATACTTGTGTTGATTGCGCTAGCCCTACCTATAGCTCCACTTTACGTGATATATGAGAGATTAATGGGAGGTGAGAGTTTTATAAAATTTGGTTAGGATAGCCACTTTATATGAGTGACTTGAGAGAGCTTGGAGAAAGGTTTTTGTCTAATACTTGTTACAGGAATTTTTGTTTTGAAAACCATAAAAACCCTCCGATGGAAGCAAAGGAGTAAGCATAGCTGAAATTGAAGACTTCGAGTGAAGAGTTTGAGTTGTGGGGTAAAACTTGACGTGGTAAAAATTCTAAACGCCCATGTTTATGTTTGATTATCATTACTTTGTGTTTATGTATTAAAGATGAAAGGATTGACTAACTTGTGAAGGAGGATTAATGATACACGATTACACACCTTGGACGAAATTCTTTTACGAGTACTTGCTCGAGGACGAGCAAGAGCTAAGTGTGGGGGAGATGTTGACGGTGTATTTTGGTGCACCTAGCATGTTCATTACACTTTGGTTTGGATTTGATTATGGAACTAACCCACCACTAGGCACACTAATCATATAACAAGTTCATCTTTGTGCATGCATTTGGAAGTGTTGTGTTTATGTAGGAAAACATGGACATAAAGGACGGATTCGCAACAAGTTCAAAGGAGCATTCATGGAGTCTTGTTCGTGTTCATGAGCTTGCTGAAATCACTTCCAATGGTGGCGAGGACCGAAGTGCTACGAGGAACACCCCCGAGGATTGAAGTGTAAAAGATCAAACTTCATGCAAAGAGAGCCTCCATCTTGGACGCGAGGATAACAGCATCAAAATCATGCAAGTGGAGGGGGCAAAGTACATAAGTGCATGAGGACCCACGGAGCAAAAGGGGCGACCGAACCGGGCCGAGTGGGCACAGGCCGGCCGGCCCCGGGCCGGCCGGCCCAGCCCAGTTCCGGCACCGGTTCGGTCCCGTTTTCCTTGCCCTCGAAGGATCTTCAATCCTAAAATCCCCGAGGCGCCGCCAACACGAAGGAGAGGAGTCATTCGCACCAGAAGGCCATCCACAAGCTAGAGAGAGAGGAGGAGGATCTCCGGAAGGAGATCAACCACCTCGAAGGAAGCACCCTCTCGTGGAGAAGAAGGAAGACACCAGCGGAGGGGAAACCATGATCAATGGTGCCATGATCAACACCTTGATGGGGTAATCTTCTCATTCGTCCATGGGTTGTAATCGATATTGAGATGTAATCGCACTTTGTCGGATTATCTATCTATCATCTTGTGTTGAATATACTTTCATGCTTAAGGTTTGCAGCCATGCCGTAAAGGGAGTATAGGCCTCAATGCTTCCTTGGATCCATTCAATACGCCGTGTCCATCAAAGGTCTAGTCATGAATACCTTCGCGTAGTGATAGTACGAGAGGAGGGAAAGGGCGAAACCGTGGTCACAACCCCGATAGATTAGATTGGTTTTCATGTCTTTTAGCGATTGCATGCTCTAGTATCGTAGACCCGTGGGCGAGTGTCTTCTATCTTGATCGTTTATCATTCTCTCTAGTGTAGTTTAGTTGCTTTCTAGTTTAATATTAGTTAGGGTTTTAGTAGCTAGTGTGTCGTTGTTGATCGAACGCTTGTAATCCCCTTGCTCCGCGGATTGACAAGAACCTTGGGAATCCCGTGGTGAAAAAGGTGTGGGGTCCGTACGCTTGCGGATCGTAGAGGGATACGTCTTTTATCCGTCAACACTGGGATCTACCGCAATACCTCCGTTGGTGATGATATGACCCAGAAAAGACACTTCCTTGAGCCAGAACTCACACTTACTGAACTTTGCATATAATTCATGCTCTCTTAGCTTTTGCAACACAAGCCTCAAATGCTCCTCATGCTCTTCCTCATTCTTGGAGTAGATCAAAATGTCATCAATGAATACCACAACAAACTTGTCCAGATACTCCATAAAGATCTTGTTCATCAAGTACATGAAGTAGGCGGGTGCATTGGTTAACCCAAAGGACATAACTGTGTACTCATAAAGTCCGTACCTCATAGTAAAAGCTGTCTTAGGAATATCCGAAGGCCTGATCTTCAATTGATGGTATCCGGATCGCAAATCGATCTTAGAAAACACTTTAGCTCCTCTCATCTGATCAAACAAGTCTTCAATACGTGGCAGAGGATACTTGTTCTTGATGGTAACATCATTGAGAGACCTGTAATCTACACACATCCTCTGTGTGCCATCTTTCTTACCCACAAAGATAACGGGTGCTCCCCAAGGTGATGAACTAGCACGAATGAACCCTTTACCCATTAATTCTGTAATCTGAGCTTTAAGTTCTTGTAACTGATCACTAGACATTCTATATGGGCACTTAGAGATAGGAGCAGTACCAGGTAAAATATCAATAACGAACTCAACATCTCGGTCAGAGGGCATACCTGGCAACTCCTCAGGAAACACATCAGGATAATCGCACACCACTCGTATGTCTTCCAAGGCTGCTCCATCAAGCTTATTCACGGTACTGGCGTTTGATGGTGCGGGATCTGCTACAAACTCAAACCTTTCACCAGCTGGACTTGTAAGAAGGATTGATCTCTTAGCACACTGTATCACCGCATCACACGCGGTCAACCATCCCATTCCCAGTATCACATCAATCCCCTTTGAATCCAAGATTATAAGATTGGCACGGAAATCTCTGCCCACAATCTTGAGATGGACGTTGTCACATTTATAAATGGCTTTCAATTCCCCCCCCAGGTGAGGTAACTAACATGTGGCGAGACATGGGACTGATGGGTATATTATGTTGAGCTACGAACTGTGATGTAATGAAAGAATGGGATGCTCCAGAATCAAACAAAACTGAGGTAGGAGTAGAGTTGACTAGAAACATATTGAGCACTACTCTGGGGTTCTCCTGAGCGACTTCAGCATCAACGTGCATCGCCTTTCCTCGTGCATAGCTCTGTTGTCCTTTGTTGGTCTGCGGGGTCTGACTCCCGCTCCTTGTCTGCTGCTGGTTCTGCACTGGGGTATGTGGAGGGTTCCTCTTTGGGCAAGCATTGGCATGGTGACCAAGCTCTCCGCACTTGAAGCAAGTAGTGGTGGCAAGATTAGGAGGTGCCACGGACCTCACAGGTGTGCCAACTGGGGCTCTCTGCTGACTCTGCTGGGAAACTGGGCGGGGAGTCTGAGGAACAGGACGCTAAAGCGTTGAGCGGCATCGCTCGAACTGCTGAGCAGGACGTTGGGACTGCTGCTGCCCAAAGTTTCCACACGGTCCCCCAAAGCGGAACGGGGTGTTCGGCGGTGGGTTGAAGCGCGGCGCGAGACGCACTCCCAAACTGCCCAGAGTTGGCGGCCTTCCTCTTCTGCTCTCCAAGCTCAATGCGCTTGTGCTCCAAGCGGATGGCGACATCAACTAGCTGCTGAAAGTTGGGGAAAGGATATGACATCAGCTGGTACTGCAGCGAACCAGCTAACCCATCCAGGAATAGCTCCTGCTTCTTCCTGTCTTCTGCTACCTCCTCAGCTGCATAGCGAGACAACTCAGTGAACTTGTCTCTGTACTCAGCCACTGACATTCCTCCCTTCTTCAGAGAAAGGAACTCCTTCTCCAGAGGGTATGTGATGGCTCCTGAAGTTGGTGATAAACTCTTCCCAGGTGATGGTGTCTGGGGTGGCATGGGCGGCAGAGTACGCATCCCACCAAGCGGCTGCAGCTCCTTGAAGTCGTCCTGTAGCATACAGGATCTTCTCTCTGTCGTCACACTGACAGGTAGTGAGCATCTTCAGCACTGTCTTCAGCCAATCTTCAGCTTCAAGTGGATCAGCGGCATGAGTGAACACGGGAGGATGGTGACTCATAAACTCCCGGTGCTTGTTGCGAGGCGCCGGTGGCTGCACCGGTGGGTTGTTGACCTGGGCTTGCAGGTTTGTCACAGTGTTGGTCGGGTTCTGGAGGAGCTGAGTCTGTGCCTCTAGGAACTGCTGCATAGCGGGATCCATTGGTACTGGCTGAGGTGCCCTTCCTGCTGGATAGCAATGATATTTAGATAAGACAGATTCTGTTGACTCCAAACAATCAGGCATAACTCTCAGTGTGGGTAACCAAAAATTATGGATTTTGTACTGATAAAAGGTAATGAAATTACGAAACCACTCCAACTGGAATCACCTCAATCGGAGTTGTGTAACTCTGGTTATAAAATAAACAAGTCATGTAGGTCAGCAGTGTTTAACAGATTCGTGAGGCTGTAATGTTTCAGTCATAACTCTCTGAGTATCCATCCAAATATTCTGAATTTTTCACAGACAATCAGTCACGAAATTTCTGAACTTTTCCAATTGGTTCTACTGCAATAGGAGTTCTGTAGCTCGAAATAAAATTAAAACAGTGCAGCTGACTCAGAAAGCTGTGCGAACAGATTTAGAGATCTCGGATTTGCATTAAGGGAAAAATTGAAGGGACAAAAGGATTAAGATAGATAATTGATTGAGACTGAAAGTTAACCCCCACAAACTTACTACTAAACCAATGTCGTTGTGGTCATCACTCCACAACACATTGCACTCAAACAAAAATCCAACCCAAACATTAAGCACAAAACCAAACATTCAACCACACCTCTAAACTAAACACACTTTACCGATCGTCTACTAGCGATTACAAAAAGAGATCCTATTCTTAACTTAAACCTAAGGACTATCTTCTGCCATGTCATCTGTGCGGGCGTCAGGGGAGTAGTAGTGTGGCCTCTTGGGCGACGGGGAGGTACATCCTTCTGTGGCTTCATGAGCATCCGGCTGCTCCCTGTTCTGAAGTGCAGCTTCTAAGGCACGCCTCTGCGTCTCCAGAGTGAAAATCTGCTGCTGTGCTGCATATAGAGTGTTGTTGGCATCGTCCAATGCAGTGTTCACAGCTGCAAGTAGACTCCGGACATTGTTCAGCGTTCCTTCATAGGCTGGTGCTGGGGCGATGTAGGTCTTGGCTTCCCCACTGGCTCTGAAAGGTGTGTAACGGCAGTGGGTATCCTCCAACCTGTCACGCTCCTTGTGAGAGCACATAAAGCACCCTCTAAGCTGAGTCTGCTATACCAGCATCCATAGTAGTCATGTGAGCCACATCATGATCCTTGGACACCTCGTTCACTCCACGGCATGGAATGTACTCCTCCAGGATGGCAGCAACTTCCCAATGGGGCTCGAACCACGGATGAGTCCACAGCTCACAATGGTAGACGGGGGCCTTATCATAGCCCAAGCGGAGTACCATAGCTCGCAGGTGGTCTGCCATGGGAATGCCTACTCCATCAGCTCTGTAGCGGTACACTTCCCAGATCGCTTCCTCAGCTTCCTCCTCTTGCTCTTGTTCTTCTTCCTCCGTCTCGTGATCAAGGTGATCCTGATCTTCTCCTGGTGCTTGCTCCTCTAGGTTGGGCTGTTCAGCTGGCTCATCTGAAGGACCGATACGGCGAACCAGAGAGGGGGGAGTGAATGGGAGCCGATAAAAATTCTTCTCGAAGGAGATTGAAACTCCAACAAGATGAACACGGCTTCCAACACACGTCTCCGACTCACTACCAAGGTTGGTCAAGCCCAAGTAGCCACTGGAGTGCCACTGGACCTAGGTACCAACACACCACCTTCCGACCCAAGAAACGTAGCGAAAAAACCAAACCTCGAGTCTACAGACCCACACCGGTCAGACCGGTGAGCACCACCGGTCAGACCGGTCCCTGCTGGTGAAACTGAGCAACTTCCACTAAGTGGATCTACACCGGTCAGACCGGTGAGACACACCGGTCAGACCGATGGCAGCCTGAAAGCCCCCAAGGCACCGAACAGGCCAACCGACCACCAAACGGACCCAAACTCGAAACAAGACAGCAACACGAGACAACAACGAACACACCAAGACGTTCACCCGAGCAAAAACCCACAAGGGCTTGCACCGGTCGGACCGGTCAAGAGCACGGTCGAGCCGGTGTAGCTCGTGCGGCTCGGGAAGAACAAAGACCCGCGGGTCAACTCCCCCAAATCCAAATCTCGATCTCCCGAATCACTCCACGGACTTGAACAAGACTTTGGGGATATCAGGAACACCTCATGAGGAGTCCATAGCCAAGTTTAATCCCACCAAATCTCGTCCAAAAAGGAGGAATCGAAGAAATCCCGCCGAAAGCACTTCCAACCCAAGAACTCAAGAAACCCCAAAATCGAGCACTTTTACTCACGGATTTGGGAGGGGAATCACAGCCCAAAGAACCACGAAGGGTTCCCACAAATTTCCCCCATCAAATCCCCAAGAGAAAAGCCCCGAAAACAACCCAAAGAAATCACCGAGAGAGGGCTCTGAAAATCACCACCAAGAACAACCGGGGAAAACACATCCAAACCTTGAGGAACCACGCCGAATCATCTATACATGAAACAAAGGTTCGTACAAGGTCTAGCAAGCCGCCCGATCATCCATCCCTCTCAACAAGATCTCTCCGTGAAGCTCTCTTGCTATTCCTATGGAAAACCTAAAGAAAATAGGTGGAAAATAGGAAAACTAATGAGCTAGGGTTCCAAGAGTTGGCTGACATCCTCTCACCTCTTGGGTTATATGGAGGCAACCGAATGTCTAAAATGCCCTTCTCTACTAACTATGGATACAAGCCCCTCAAGGGCGGATATGGAATTCTTGATGTCTTCACCATCGGACGGATGCCCGGCGACCGCACCCTACGTAGCCTCGACGCAAGCCATGCGATCCCGACGCGTGTCCTCCGCTTCGAAGATTCCGGATCGCGTCGTCGCACACCGGTCGGACCGGTGCTCCTCACCGGTCGGGACCGGTCCCCACCGGCAGACCCACCGGTCGGACCGGTCGGTGCCGCTTGCACCTCCGTCTTCGGTTCTCCGGTCTTGGCTTTGTGGATCAACCAAGGAACCCAATGGTTTTCTGGTTAACCACCGGAAACCCCGCGAACTCGGTGTAGCCTCCGCCAATCTCCACTCATGACTTGGCTCCCACGTAGTCCCGGCTCGACCTTGGTTTTGAGGCTCAACCAAGAAACCGTCCACGACTTCATCTTGCTGTTCATGCCACCATGCGGCCCGCACTTGACCCCACTGGCCACCGGGTCCCTCTAACGAAGCCTACTTGTCTTCTCCACACCTGGAGGCCTCACCGGCGACGACCTTTCGCGCTTGTTCTTCACCTACACCAACACGAGTCAAGCCGCAACCTGCACCTGCAATACTTAGCCAAGAATTAGTCCACACAACGTTGTCAATCACTCATCACACAACACCGGTCCTCGAACCACACATGGTCCTCAATCTCCCCCTTGATGAGTGCATTGACAACACCCACACGAAAGTAACAAGAGAGAAAAGAAAAAGAAAAGAAACGAATAAAAACAAACTCCAACAAGCGATCGAAAGCCAAACAAAGGCAAAGAGCAAGATCACTTGAAGGAAACAAGTCTCAGACCCCTTAGGCAAGGGCAACGGCTCGACACATCCGAGACAAAGCAAAGCTCAAGCAAAGAGCGCAAACCACCAAAACAAAGCTCGAACACCACAAAGAGCTCCCCCTGCACACATGTAAGCTCCCCCCTGAACCAATGCACCTCCCCCTGGACGGATGCATGCAAGACACCACTTGAAAACGGGACGGTACCGCAAAGCACTTTCAGCTCACACCGGTCAGACCGGTCATCACCACCGGTCAGACTGGTGCCTAACATGTGTACATGACCAGCACTCACACCGGTCAGACCGGTGCTCTTCACCGGTCAGACCGGTGTACAACAGAGCCCAGAAATGGCTCGAAACCACCTGATAACCTTCTAAATGCGTCCGGTAAGCCATTTCAAGCTCAAACTTCTCCCCCTTGTTGGCAATGCATGAATCAAGCCAAAAAAGCAAAAATTTCAACCTAGAGCTTCTCAAATATACAAAATTCAACATAGGATGCTACACATGTCCAAATGAGCAAGTTAGATACTCTATAGCTTCGTATCGATCTCAACTACATGATCACCAAGTTTCACAACCATTGGACGAAGCTAAGATGGATTTTGGCAATTTTGCGAAAAACTTGCCTCTCATGAGCAAAGTCCTAAACATGATCAAAACATATCAAAATGGCAAAGTCACACAAACTTCATGCTAGGACAGCCATTCTAATCATAAGACCATCACAAACACCCACAAGTACCTCATGTCATGTCAAAGCCACCGAGCCATGTGCCTACTTCTATGTATGAGACTTCTCATTGGTAGGCATCATGCAACGGTTTAGCACCCAAAGCAAATTAAATTCAGCACATATGACATGGGAGCATATTTTCCAAGCATTTTTCATTTCATTTTCAGATTTATAATTGGTACAAGAAATGTCTTTGCGACAAAAAGGAACTTATGCCCCTCCACAAGGTGAAGCAAGAGGGCTAAACATTCATGATGGCAAATGAGCCTTTGGCCCCATATGATCAATAAACTAGCTATCCAACCACAAAGTAAGCATAGCAAAGCCACTAAAACATGTCAAGATCATATAAAGGCATTCACACATGAGAGAGCATACATGTGACATTTTTCAAAAACATAGCCATCAACCATGGATTATTCATCAAGATCATCAAGAGCTAAGCCAAACTAACCATAGCATATCAAACAAGCTCACAAAGACATATATCTCATTCCATGGTGAATAATGTATATGAGAGAAGCTTTTCCTAACCAATGCATATGATACAAAATGCATGCAATCTAAGGTACAAGGATGCCTATACATCATGTTACATATGCCATGCCAAATGCAAGAAATGCACAAAGGAAAGCTATACATATGATACAAAGGAGCTCCCACACACAAAGCTCACAAACCACCGGCTCCTCGAGGGGAGGCAAAAAGGGCTCGACACCACCAGCAAAAGAGAGCTCCCACACACCCAACTCAAGAAATCAAATACACACCAAGTTCCCCCCGCAAACGAGTGAAAGTTGCTTGATCTAGGGGTTTGGTGAAAATATCGGCTAGTTGGTCATGTGTGGGTACATGGATCAAAGCTATCTTTCCTTTCTCGACGTTGTCTCTCAGAAAGTGGTACCTCACTTCTATGTGCTTGGTTTTGGAATGAAGCACTGGGTTCTTTGCAACGCTTATGGCACTTGTGCTATCACATTGAAGTGGGACATGGGTATACTCCTCACCAAAGTCACTCATGGTGTAGGTGATCCAAAGGAGCTGAGAGCAACAACTAGCAGCGGCAACATACTCGGCCTCGGTCGTGGATTGAGCAACACTCGACTGCTTGCGGGAAGACCAAGACACCAACGAAGAACCCAAAAACTGGCAAGTCCCAGAAGTGGACTTCCTATCCAACCGACACCCGGCAAAATCCGCGTCTGAAAAGCCATGAAGCGCCAAAGAAGAGGATACGGAGTACCAAAGGCCGAAGTCGGGAGTGTGACGCAAGTACCTGAAAATTCTCATCACTGCTTGCCGATGCGAAGTCCTCGGAGACGCTTGAAAACGAGCGCACAGACACACCGAGAACTGTATGTCCGGCCTCGTCGCCGTCAAGTAGAGGAGTGACCCGATCATGCTCCGGTACTCCTTCTAGTCCACGTGTTCGCCTTCCTCGTCCGCATCGAGAGCTGTAGTCGTACTCATCGGCATCGTCATAGCCTTGGAGTCCTCCATCTTGAACTTCCTCACAATGTCCTTGGTGTACTTTGCCTGGTGCAGAAATGTTTCTTCCTTTGATTGCTTGATTTGTAGCCCGAGGAAGAACTGCAACTCGCCCATCATGCTCATCTCAAACTCCCTGCTCATATCATCTGCAAACCTCGTAACAAGAGAGTTAGACGAGCCACCAAATACAATATCATCCACGTACACCTGCACAATCAGGATATCTCTGCCCCGCCTTAGCAAAAACAAGGTCTGATCGACCTTCCCCATCTCAAAACCTCTCTCAAACAAGAACCCCCTCAACCTGCCATACCAAGCTCTAGGCGCCTGCTTCAACCCATACAGCGCCTTCCTCAACTTGTACACCCGGTGGGGGTACTTGTCACTCTCAAACCCCGGAGGCTGCCTCACATACACTTCTTCCTCCAGCACACCATTCAGAAAAGCACTCTTCACATCCATTTGGTGCAACTTGAACCCTTGAGCCACAGAAAAGGCTAGAAGGATCCTAATTGCCTCCAAACGGGCTACGGGAGCAAAGGTATCCTCGTAGTCGATCCCCTCCTTCTGACTGAACCCCTGAGCAACAAGTCTCGACTTGTTCCTCACAACCTCACCCTTCTCTCCCTCTTTATTTTTCCACACCCACTTTGTACCAATCGGCTTACACCCTGGGGGAGGGTCAACCAACTCCCACACCTGATTCCTCTCAAAGTTCTCCAACTCCTCATGCATCGAATTAACCCAATTGTGATCAGATAGTGCGTGTCCAATGTCTTTGGGCTCAAAAGAAGCAACTAATGCAGCATGAGCAAAGTGGGAATTGTTTCGAACCCTCGACTGTGTAGTGCGTTCATTCATGTCGCCGATGATCCTCGAAGCTGGGTGATCCACTTGAACTCGCCGGGGAGGTTCTCGCCTCGAAGCTACCTCCCCCTCAACATCCGCTTCTCCTCGTTCTTGATTTGTCGTCGTAGGTGTAGCAGAGGGTCCATCCATCATCGTAGTCGAAGTAGTGGGTACATGTTCAGCCGGGGGCACCACACCTCCATCTTCATCATCACCATGTTCATGCTCCTCCTCCCGAAAAATCTCCTCGCCAAGCTCATCATCACCCGCACACTCAAAGACAAGCCGACTACGTGGCTCGTCTCGTCGAAGGTTACCTCGCAAGTCTCCACGATTTGGTTAGTTTCAAGATTGAGCACACGATATGCTCTAGAATGAGATGCATAACCAAAGAAAATGCCATCGACAGACCTAGCCTCAAACTTATCCAACTTCCTCGCCTTTCTTCGAATGAAACACTTGCAACCAAAGACATGGAAGTGACTCACCTTGGGTGTGCGACCATGCATCGGCTCATAGCATGTCTTCTTCTTGTGCACTCGAGGTATATCCCGTTCGACACATAGCACGCGGTATTCACCGCCTCGGCCCCAATACCTCCTCGGAGTCCTATGCTCATCAAGCATCGTCCGAGCCATCTCGCACAAGGTCATGTTCTTCCTTTCCACAACACCATTCTGGGGAGGCGTATACGGACTCGAAAACTGGTGCTCAAGACCCAAGTCATGGCAAAAGGATTCAAAATGAGAGTTCCTGAATTCCGAGCCATTATCACTGCGGATAGCTCGTATGGCATCTCCGTGCCTCTCGTTTCTCAACCTCAAGACTAGATCTCGAACAAAACCAAACGTCTCCCCCTTCCCCTCGAGAAAGAACACCCACGCATACCGAGAATAGTCGTCCACCACAACAAGGACATACCACTTCCCACCCGCAGATCGCACACGAGCTGGGCCAACAAGGTCCATATGGAGCAGCTCGCATGGACGCTCAGTCATCACATCGGTGAGAGGCGGGTGAGAAGAGGCCACCATCTTGGCATGCCTACATGGAGCACAAACCAACTCTTTCTCAAGCCTCAACCGTGGCAATCCTCGGACCAAATTGAGTTTACTCAAGCGAGACAAAAGGTCAAAGCTCAAGTGACCCAACTTCCTATGCCACTTCCACAACTCACTCGAAGAACCGACCAAGAAACAACGCTCCACACCCGAAGACCGAGAAAAATCAAGCACGAAACACCTTACCCTCGGGAACGACCATACAAACAAGGTCCCCTCGAGAGTCCACAATCCGAGAACCACCCGGCCGAAACAACACCTCAAAACCCTCATCCAACAAACTGGGACACGAAAGCAAATTGTACCCCGGCGATTGAACAAGAGCAACATGCCTCGCAGTGATCTTGTCACTCACTTTTATCTCACCTTCGAAAGCACACGCCCACGCCCATTGTCCCCAAAGGTGATGTACCTCTTCGTCACCACCGGGACGAGACTTGAGAACCACCCCCTGTCTCCGGTCATATGCCTCGAGCAACCGGAGTCAATCAACCAAATGTTCTTCAAGTCTCCCACCTGAAATTCAAAAATAAGCACGTGAGCGAACAAACGACTCAACACTGGGGTTAGTACCAAAGGAGGAAAACCAGTGCCGAGCCATTTGCTCGAAAGTGGGGTTAGCACCAACCAAAGCATCTCTCCTACCAAAGCTACCTCCACGAACACCACCACGGTAACCACCCTGAGGGAACCACCCCTCTCTGCCTGGAGGAGGACCAAAACCACGCAAGAAAGCCCGTGGAACATCCTTCCTCTCCAACTCAAAGCCACAACTCCTCCGATCCCCGTATTGAGCACGAGGAGGAGAACGCCTAGCAAACTGACCACCTGCACCCTTTCCAGCCCAACCACCAGAACCACGACCACCAGAACCAACCCTCACACCTGTACGAGCACGAAACCCAAACGGTACCGTCCGTCCTGTGCCCGCACCGGTCCGACCGGTGCTCCACACCGTCCGACCGGTGTGACCCGGGCAACAACACCACCGGCAGACCTTCCGCTCTCCCCAAGCCCGAACCGTCCTCACACTCGCCTTGCCCCTGGGCATCCGCATACGAGGCTCAAGTACACCATCGGAAGGGTGGTACTTGTCCTTGTTAGCCCACTCCTTCTCCATTCTCTCCTCACGCTTCCTCTTGAAGCAAAACTCCTCCTTATGGCCATCTCTCCCACAATAGCCACAATGGAACCTCACGAGCTTAGGCTTAGGCTTGGGATGTGGCTGCTCACTTGGTTTCTCTCCACTCAAACCTTCCACCGGTTTCTCACCACTAGCCTTCTCACTCTCCTTCCCAAAGAACACTTTCCCCGAAGTGCTCACAAACTTGATAGGCTTTTGTAGGTCATTTGTGGGTGTAGGAAACACGGGTGGAGTTGGGGTTGTGTCTAGTCGGTTTCTTAGATGGTTAGGTTTTGGAGGGAAATCATTTTTGTGGTGGGTTTTTGGTGGCTCCGGGATATTCTCTCCACTTCCTTCACCAACCTTGTTTGCCCCAAGCCCCTCACCATCTTGCCTCTTAAAGGCCTCGATCATCATCCTCAACTGAGGCTCATGGCCGGACAACCAACCTATCAACTTCCTCAAATCATCATTCTCATCCTGCAAACGATCAACATAATGTGCAAGCTCCAAATTTTTCAATGCATGCATTTCATAGGTAGAGCAAGATGTAGGCATGGGTTCCTTCAATTTAGCCTCGAGCGAACTAGTGTAAGCATGCATCTCATCAATCTTAGCATGCAAAACAAGGCAAGAAGTGCAAGCACCTAGCAAAGCAGGTCTAGACTTAAGCTCGGCCACTTCAACCCTAAGCACATCTCGTTCCTCACACTTGGAGGCATGCTTCTCCTTAAACAAAGCAAGATCGCAAGGAATATGGAGCAATCAACACAATCATTCTCATCGAAACAACGGGGCTAGCCTTAAGCGAATCGATCTCAAGCTTGCTATCAAGCACCTATGTCTCTAGCTCGCCCACTCTAGTCCTAGCATCCTCGAGTGAAGCCCTAAGCTCTTTCCTCATTTTCTTGGCCTCTCTAAGCATGTCATCACGGTTATCAAGCAAAGAGCCAAGCCTCTCATTCTCCCGGCGCAAGAAGGGAAGTTCATCACGCACCTCGTCGTCGGACTCGCAGTCCGAGTCGCTCCGTGTGCTCTTCTTGCCTGCCGGAGCTCGCCGCCATGGTGCGGAAGCCATCTCTCGCGAGGCGCCTCGGCCCCGCTCGGGTTCTTGGACGACTTCTTGTTCTTGCGGCGATCTCCCTCGTCTTCACCGCCGCTCGAGCTCGAGGTGGAGTACGCGGAACTGGAGTCGACGTCGCTCGCTCCAACCATCGCTCGGGCCTTGCCTCGGCTCTCCTTCTTCCTCGATCGTCGCTCATCCTTGTACTTGTTCTTGTGCTTGCTCTTGTGGTCGCGCTTCGAACGGTACTTGCCATCGTTCATCCTCGGCTTGTGCTTGTAGCTGTCCTTGTTCTCGGCCTTCTCCGGGCAGTCGGCGATGAAGTGTCCCGGCTTGCCGCACTGGAAGCAAGTCCTCGTGTTCCTCCTCATGTTCACACGGTTCTCGTGCGCCTCTCGAACCGCCTCGTCAACGGCGCCGGCTCGTCCTCTCCAAGGTCATCAAACTCCTCATCCGGCATAGACATCAAAGAGGAAAACGAGAACATCCTGGTGGATGGGTTAGAGTTAGTCTTTCCTTTGGAACCACCAACGAGGGCAAGACTATGGGAATCGGTCGGTCCCTCGAGCTTGGCGATCATGCCCCTATCCACCTCAGCCGACTTGAGCTTCGAGAACAGCTCGTTCACCGTCAGAGTATCATACCTCTCCGACTCGACTATGGCCTCGAACTTTCCGCCCCATATCGTACGATCCAAAGAGTGTAAGAGCTTGACCGCTCTATCATGATCATCGTACGAGAGCACGTCCACATTGGCCCTCATGTTGTTCACAACCACCGTGAACCTCTGAAACAAGGCATCGATGGACTCACCGGGGAGATGAGTGAAGTTCATGTACTCTCTCCGGTAGGTCGCATACATCCGAGCCTGAACCTGGGCGTTCCCAACATGAGCCTCCTTCAACACCGCCCAAATCCTACAAGCCAAGTGCTCGGTGTGCACCCGATCGAACTCAGGCTGACACAAAGCACGAAACAAGTAGTCGACCGCCTTATTGTTGGTGTCGAATCTGTCCCTCGACCCTGGAGCAAGGAAATCCATCGGCTGGACATAGCCTGTGTCCACCGTGACATCCCAAAGAAGCTGACCCTTTCCACGGAGGAACGCACCCATCCGCTTGCTCCACATCTGGTAGTTCTTGCCATCGAAGTGTGGAGGACCCGAACCCCGCTCCTGGTACGCCATCCTTGGATCTTAGACTGTTTAGAGTCAACAAAGACCCGAACCGGCTCTGATATCACTTGAAGGACCGATACGGCGAACCAGAGAGGGGGGGAGTGAATGGGAGCCGATAAAAATTCTTCTCGAAGGAGATTGAAACTCCGACAAGATGAACACGGCTTCCAACACACGTCTCCGACTCACTACCAAGGTTGGTCAAGCCCAGGTAGCCACTGGAGTGCCACTGGACCTAGGTACCAACACACCACCTTCCGACCCGAGAAACGCGAAAGAAAAACCAAACCTCGAGTCTACAGACCCACACCGGTCGACCGGTGAGCACCACCGGTCGACCGGTCCCCGCCGGTGAAACCGAGCAACTTCCACTAAGTGGCTCTACACCGGTCGGACCGATGGCGCCTCGAAAGCCCCCAAGGCACCGAACAAAGCCAACCGACCACCAAACGGACCCAAACTCGAAACAGCGGCAACACGGGACAACAACGAACACACCAAGACGTTCACCCGAGCAAAAACCCACAAGGGCTTGCACCGGTCGGACCGGTCAAGAGCACCGGATCGGACCGGTGTAGCACGGGCGACTCGGGAAGAACAGCACCCGCGGGTCAACTCCCCCAAATCCAAATCTCGATCTCCCGAATCACTCCACGGACTTGAACAAGCCTTTGGGGATACCAGGAACACCTCATGAGGAGTCCATAGCCAAGTTTAATCCCACCAAATCTCGTCCAAAAAGGAGGAATCGAAGAAATCCCGCCGAAAGCACTTCCAACCCAAGAACTCAAGAAACCCCAAAATCGAGCACTTTTACTCACGGATTTGGGAGGGGAATCACAGCCCAAAGAACCACGAAGGGTTCCCACAAATTTCCCCCATCAAATCCCCAAGAGAAAAGCCCCAAAAACAACCCAAAGAAATCACCGAGAGAGGGCTCTGAAAATCACCACCAAGAGCAGCCGGGGAAAACACATCCAAACCTTGAGGAACCACGCCGAATCATCTATACATGAAACAAAGGTTCGTACAAGGTCTAGCAAGCCGCCCGATCATCCATCCCTCTCAACAAGATCTCTCCGTGAAGCTCTCTTGCTATTCCTATGGAAAACCTAAAGAAAATAGGTGAAAATAGGAAAACTAATGAGCTAGGGTTCCAAGAGTTGGCTGCCATCCTCTCACCTCTTGGGTTATATGGAGGCAACCGAATGTCTAAAATGCCCTTCTCTACTAACTAGGGATACAAGCCCCTCAAGGGCGGAAATGGAATTCTTGATGTCTTCACCATCGGACGGATGCCCGGCGACCGCACCCTGCGTAGCCTCGACGCAAGCCATGCGATCCCGACGCGTGTCCTCCGCTTCGAAGATTCCGGACTGCGTCGTCGCACACCGGTCAGACCGGTGCTCCTCACCGGTCAGACCGGTCCCCACCGGTCTGGTGCTGCTGCACCTCCGTCTTCGGTTCTCCGGTCTTGGCTTTGTGGATCAACCAAGGAACCCAGTGGTTTTCTGGTGAACCACCGGAAACCCCGCGAACTCGGTGTAGCCTCCGCCAATCTCCACTCATGACTTGGCTCCCACGTAGTCCCGGCTCGACCTTGGTTTTGAGGCTCAACCAAGAAACCGTCCACGACTTCATCTTCTTGTTCATGCCACCATGCGGCCCGCACTTGACCCCCGCCGGCCACCGGGTCCCTCGAACGAAGCCTACTTGTCTTCTCCACACTTGGAGGCCTCACCGGCGACGACCTTTTTCGCTTGTTCTTCACCTGCACCAACACGAGTCAAGCCGCAACCTGCACCTGCAATACTTAGCCAAGAATTAGTCCACACAACGTTGTCAATCACTCATCACACAAGGAAGCGACCATCCACCGGTCCTCGAACCACACATGGTCCTCATCATCCTCCTCTGGGATCATCTCCTCTGGATCTTCCTCATCATCAAGTACCATGATAAGGTTAGGGAAGACCATAGGTGCAGGCTCCATCTCAATCTCCTCATCTGTGTCTCCATCATGGAAGTCATTGTACTGCTCTTGCAGGGCATACTGGTGGACAGCTCCAGCAAGAGAGCTCTTTAAACTGCGAACCATCTGTAGTGCAGTGCAGAATGAGAAAGATGGTAAGACAAAAAGGATGAGAGCTAAAGCAAGCATAATGTAAATAATGCAGATAGCTCAAGAGTAAGGCAAAAAGGCAAGAGTAAGGTTAATAGAAATAAAGCAAGCATGTAAGAGAAAGCTTCTATGATTATAAAATCCTTAGTTCGACCATTACTATCTAGGCTAGCGTTCCTACAGTCAACACAGCTCTGGTACCACTCTGTCATACCTAGTTTTAAAGGCAAAACCGAATGTATTAATCACGTGTGCGCCAGGATCAAGTTACACACACGCTTAGACATTATGAATACCAAAAACAATGCCACACGAATAAATAGTTATTACAAACCATAATATTAAACGAATCTTAAATAATGAGTTCTCGCAGCGGACAAAATGCCTCCACAGGCAGCTGACTGAAGACTACGCACACCTAGAACTTCTGGAAATCTCCTGGAATATCTTCAAAGTTCTCCCAGTCTGAGCAGCAATTCCGGGTATTGTAGATGCAAGAGAATAAACAAGCGTGAGCACATGACGTACTCAGCAAGAGAGAACAACATAACATGCAGGCCATATGGTGGATGGCTAAGGTTCAAACAGTTAAGCATTTTAGTGGATCAAGTTTTATTAGCAACCTGATTACTAAAGAGTGTAAGTTCATACCAACCCAATTAATAAGATGTAAGCATCATAAAATAAAGAATAAAACAGAAATTAAACATTAAAGTTCCATAATTTAATCATGTGAGTGTCCAGGCCGCTCTTGACCGTGAGCACGGCTAATCGATTAGCTTAACACTCTGCAGAGGTTGTACATCTTTACCCACAAGCAGCGTAAAAGCTCCAAAGAACTTTAGACCCAACCATGCGGTGTTTGCAAGGAACCATACCACACTACCGAGGTGTGATTGCATTGGGACGCTACATGGCCTTTACAAAGGTTCCCTAGCAAGTTATGACCCACAAGGTCCGGATCAGTTAGCAAGGTACAAAGTCCCCTAGCAGGTCGATACCCCACCATAAAAAGAATAACTCACCCAACCCCCTGGTAGAGAGAGTCTATACCCAACTGTACCGTCGATCCCTTGTCCTTATCAGGTAAGACCATCCCAAGATAAAGTTCCTAATTATTCAGCCAAGACCATTGCCCATTAGTTCTTGTGGTTGTACTGTTTTCCTGGGTGGTTCTCCATGTTCCGAATATCATATTAAAGTGGTCTTGTAAAGTAAAGATCATAAACGAAACATAGAATATAAAGGTAACCAAGTATGTTTAATACCAATCCCGGTTGAGCCATGCTAAGCAATAGCTACCACAAGATTAATTTGATAAACCCGGTATCAAGGTAAAGGTAGTAAAAGACTAGGCATGATCCTTAATAGGTTCCCATCAAATTAATGCATGCGGAAAAGTAAAGACAGTGAATTTAAATGCATGTTATGTAGGATAAGAGGGTATGCATCAAGGAATACTTGCCTTCAACAAAGCCTTGCTGCTCAAACTCTTGCACGACTTGATCTTCAAATCCCTCGAACGAATCGCTCTCTACGGTCCACAATCATCACATACAAGCATACAACAAGAATAAATAAGAAACAATCACCAAACAGATCAAACAGATCCAAACAGTAGCATAAAACTAATCTACGCTTAGAGACGAACGCGTGGACATAAAGAACGTTAAAATCGGAGCTAAAACGACCAAGTTATGGCTTAGGGAAGGTGTAGGGACTAAACTGTAAAGATTTGAAAAGGTTCTGGGCTAAAATATAGAAAAAGGACTGAAGTGTAAGGAAACTTCTAAGGTGGAAGGGTATTTCTGTGAATATCGGAAAACATGGGGGGTTTTCCGCAAAACTGCCGGGTCGGCTGGGTTTGACCTGGCTTGACTCGGGTTGACCAGATCAAGACCCGTTGGATCTAGATCCGACGGCTGTGGCGGCTGCGGTTTAAGCGGTGGCGGAGGGATTGAATCTGGGCCACTGGATCATGATCCGGCGGCCAGGGACGCATGTAAGCGGTCGGCGGCGGGGCAATAGCCGGCGGCGAGCGGGCTTACGGCGGCGCGGGGCGGTGACCTCGCCGACAAACTCGTTTTCGAGTTCCAGGCCACGATTTGAAGAGCAGGCGGCATCTACACGAAGCGCACGGGACGGCGAAGCCAACAACGGCGGCAGCGCGCGGCGGCGACACGGCGGAGCGGGCTCGCATCGCGGCGGTGCGGAGCACGAACTCCGGTGAGGTAAAGCGGTCGGCGCGGTGCACAGAAACTGCCACAAACGATGCGGCTGGGTTGCTCACCTCTAGGCGCGTGTCTTGGATGGCTTCGCACGACGGGACGGCGGCGGAGGCGAGGAAACAGCGGCGGCGACGAGAAGCTAGGGTTCCGGCGGTGCTGATGCAGGCGGCTAGGGCACGGGGGTCTCGGGTAGGCGGTCCAGGGGGGCGACGGCCTTAAATAGTCCCGGGCGGACCGCCTTGGCGTGCGGGTCGGGCGGAGGGGGCGTGCCGGAGATGGACTCCGAGGCGGCGGCGCGATGGTGTCCGGGTCGGGGACGACGGGACGGAGGGGATGACGAGGGGGTCCCCGCCGCCGGCCGACGACGAGCGAGGAGGCGGGGAGCGGCCGGCGGCGGTGGGCCGGCCGGCCGGGCGGGGGTGGGCCGCGAAGCGGCGCCGGGCCGTTGCACGGGTGGAAGCGGCAGGCGGGGCGGGGGCGAGCGCGGGCCGTTGGGCGGCCGGGCCGGCCGTGTGTCTTCTTCTTGGGCGCGGGGTTGGGCTGCGCAGGCCGGTGGGCAGGACTGCGCAGGCCGGGGCTGGAAGGGGGAAAGGGGTAGGGGTTTTAGGAATATGGTTTAGGTATTTGATTTTAGGAAAAGGATTCAAACAATGGAATTCAAATTTGAATTTGAATTCCAGCAACCAAAGATAATGCTCCAGCATGAATGCAACAATTAACTCCTATATTTCATTAACTTTACTTTAGAAAAGTTTTAAATGCCTAAAAATAAATAAAGCAACCTTATATTCCTTAAGCAAATAATGGTTTCTAGCAAATTTTAATAAAGCCAAATTTTTAGCAAAATTAGGGTGTTACAGGTCATGACATTGTATGTGACAGTAGTGAAACAACACTCACAACATATCATGACACCAACAATAACAATATATATGAAAGTAGTGAAACAATTAACACTCACAACAAAATATAGGACAATCTAGTTATCACTATATTATAAACCACTGCAATGCAATTCCCACTGATATTATGTGGCCATTGGAATTAAATTATGCTAACATCCTTTATGCTATTCATGAATTTACAGTGCAAAAATTGTAGTAACAGGAACATGAAAATGAATTTCAACAGTTCATATAACTTCATCTGATAGCAATATTCAAACAGACTTGGAGCAATAAAATCCATCCATCAAATCCAAAGTCAATCAATTGAAGATGAACTATTAAGGCATGTCTTCTAATCCACCTTGATGTGAATATATTGCAGATTGGGTGGACTACATTATAAACAACTGGGATGCAATTCCCACTGACATTATGTGGCCATCATAATTAAAATATTCTAATAGGTCCAAAGCATAATTGTGGATCTGGTACATTCAAAGCATATCAGAATTAAAGTATGCTAACAGGTCCAAAGCATAACTGTCGATCTGGTACATTCAAAGCATAGCAGAATTAAAGTATGCTAACATCCTCAATGATTTTCATAAATTTACAGTGCAAAAATTGTAGCACCAGGATTCTGAAAGTGAATTTCAATAGTTCTTATAACTTCATATGTTAGCAACAATTTATTCAAACAGACTTGTAGCAACAAAATCCATCCATCAAATCCACAATTAATCAATTAAAGATGAACTATGAAGACATGTCTCCCTAATCCTCATTGACATGAATATATTGCAGATCTGGTGGCCGAGCAGAGAGAGGGCGTTGGGGGTTCAAGCAGGACTAACCTCTGTCGCGAATGAAGTAGTTGCTCTCGTGATGGTCGGAGGGGCCAGATCCACGTCGGCTCGTGGCCTGAGGTGGTCGGCTCGTCGTTGTGGCCAGAGATGATGGATCCGCATCAACCGTCTATAGGTTGGCCGGGAAGCCGCCACATGCCAGTAACCACGTCCTCATCACCGTCGTCACGCAGGGAGCGGTGGGGCTGGAGAAGAGCAGGGCTGCGGCAGGGAGAGAGCGACGAAGGCGAGCGGGGAGAGAGCGGCGAAGACGAGGGGGAGAGTGGCGGCAGTGGTGGGGAGGGTGCGGCCATTGTGGATCTATCTAGCGAGAAGCTGAATATGAACTGCGCGCATAACTGTGTTTAAGGATATTACTGGTGCACCCTTGACGGCTTTTTGGTGGAATTGGAATTCCATGGGCATTATAGTCAATATAGGTGGGAAATTTTGAGCAGCCTGCACACTGTTTGCCTGCTGATGCTGATGCGTGGGCCTGTGTCATTGGCGACGATGGTTAGTGGACCCGCATCGACTTTGTTTGCAGTTGGATCCGTCGGGCGGGCAGCGGTTATCTTTTTATTTTTGGCTGCTGACGCTGACGCGTGGGCAAGCCACTATTTTTTTCGAATGAAACGTGCTTCCCTAAAATATTAGTGCCCATAAAACAACACCTAAAAAATCATAAAAATACAAAAAAAATCATATTTGGACATTTAGTATTTGAATAAAATATCAAGTGTCACACTTATGTGCCCTAGATTCTTAGAATTCGTTTTTACATCTCATATTGATGATGTAATAATTCTAATAACATCTAGTGTGCTCTAAAAATCTACAAATTGACTTGGCAACATAATTTGGGTACCTAGATTTGTCTGCAAAATTTCAAATGGTTTCAACATGTTCGAACTCATGTGCATTTGAACACTTAACAAAACCTTGTAGTTCACCTTAAGATTACGAAAATGCAAAGTTTTATTACAGGAGGTGTGGAAAACAAATATTATTTATATGTTGTACTTACATAGAAAAATATAAGGCATATAAGCATTGTTCAAGAAACGGAATATACACTAAGCAATGAAAATAATGAAAACACAATGATTTTAGAAAATTGTAGAAAAAAATAATCAAATTTGGTTAATTACGACAGAGAAATACATGTTACAAAATTTGAAGATGCGGATTAAATCGAGAAATGCTGCCGGCGATTTTGACACCCAAGAGGGCATCCTAGGCCTCGTCGGCGGCAAATGCGACCACCGCAACCTTCGATTTGACTCACAAATGTGATAAATCAAATATTATCTATCAAAAACTGATTAAAAACCGACATCTCGCTAAAATCAAATCCGTGTTTAGTAATATCTAATAATTTACATTCAAGATAGATAATGTTCATTGATGCTTGCGACGAGGGTTGAAGTTGGCGATGAGGGATGAAGCTGGCGACGAGGGTTGAAGCTGAAGAAGGCGCCTCGGCCATGTAAAACAACAAATGGAAATTGAAAAGGAGTCGCAGTTTGGCTGCTGCTGCAAACGAGTGGGCCCGACATCATTGCCCCCGCCCTTCTCCTTCCTGCATAATTGAAAGGCGACGCGTGGTTTTGGACGGTTTTGCGCCCAAAATAGAGCCCGATGCGCAATTGAGTGGCACATACTGGCTGTAGTGGATTAGTGGGTGGGGGCAGAGGTGCCTGACGGTTCCGCGTCTTATCAATATAACTCCCCTGCCTTCCCCTGCTTTCCCCTGCTTCTTCCATAAGCTTATCTCGCTCCCTCCTCGCGATCCACCACTACAAAATCTTCGGTCACTGAGAGATCCTGAAGGAGGAGATGGTGTCGAGGGGCCCGCCGCTGGCGAAGCGGGGGCGAAGGGAGGACGACGACGACGAAAGCCGCCGTCGGAGGACGTTGGAGAAGGGTAAGGAGCTGGCGACCAAGTGAAGGACCGATACAGCGAACCAGAGAGGGGGAAGTGAATGAGAGCCGATAAAAATTCTTCTCGAAGGAGATGGAGACTCCAACAAGACGAACAAGGCTTCCAACACATGTCTCCGACTCACTACCCAAGTTGATGAAGCCCACAAACACACCCTTTGTTTATTCAAGGGCTACACAGTCATACAGATGGCACAGTCCATTGCTTATTCAAAGGCAATTTGACTTTTTTCAATTTTTGTTTTTCCGTTTATCTCCTAGAATTTTTATCCAAACAAAAAAAATTACACAACCAAACCAAGTAATGGTATTGCAACTTTACTAAACCATATCATTTACTAGGAGTGCCAATTGATATGAATATATATTCTATCAATAATTGTCTCAAGTATTTTATATGAATTAATCTAAATTCATGTATTATCTCAATTGAGCACCAAAATAGCTACAAAGATCAAATGTGCACTTGATCACCATGATGTATGTGCCAAAAGATTATTTAAATATCTTACAGACACACAAATAGAGGACTCATTGTACAGGCTGTCTTTTTAATTGTCTGTGTGTATCAAATAGACAGTAGTTGTCTAAATTGTTGTACTTACCATAATGCAGTACTGTTTGTACTCCAATTCAAATCGATAACAAGAAATCTCTTTGGATACGTATGCTTTTTCTGAGTATCATATAACTTGTCTGCCGCTCCCGTACATATCCACCTCCGACGAACGTAACAACGACATACATTGGAGCAAAATAGGCCAATCTACGCCACGGATCTTGAGGCTGCTCTACTCTCCTGTCTCGATGACAAGACCGAGCGACATAGTTGCGACGAAGCTTGTGCCATGTTGCCGTGCTATTAGTCATCAGCAGCTGCACGTTTCTTGCAACTGTGATGGGTTACAGTCTCTTCGTCGATCCCGACCTAAGCATAGGGCACCTCAAGTTCTCCATGGAACCCGTGGCCTACACCGGACTCGATCTTAGCCCCGATGGCGCCGTCGCGGCACCGCTGTCCTTCAACGTGACGCTGCACGCGACGAACAAGTTCAGGCACACATTCTGCAGCAGTGGAGCCCCACCCGCGACCTTGCAGGCGGCGTTCTCGGGCATGACCGTGTAGCGAACATGGCCTCATATGCCATTAGTTCGAGTTTGATTTTGGTGATTAATGACAACATGATCATTGGGACTAACCATATTGTTTTAGCATGTCTTTGTAGACACTTCTAGGTCCCAAGGATGCAAGAAAACCACATGCCAAAATGAGAAAATAAAGGGTCAAAACCGAGTAAGAAAAGGAAAAGAAAAGACACCATCGGATGAACCGACAGTATCAATTTAGCAAGCGTCGGTGCAATCGTCAGACGAGTTGGTACACAGGGTGAAACCCTAGGTACCGTCGGATGAACCGACGGTCCACTTTTTAGTAGCATCAGACGAGTTGCAGAGGAAGAGCAGCAAAGACAGTAGCACCGGATGATCCGATGGTCTGAGTGAGGACACCGTCGGTCTATCCGACGCTCAGTTTGAATCAAGACAGAGACGCGCCAAGATGAAGCCTTCAGCACCGGATGATCCGACGCCTTGGTCAAGGTGAAGCGTCGGTCTATCTGACGGTCGCGTGGAAACTAACAGAGGCGACTTGGACGCGGGGTCTTCAGCACCGGATGATCCGACGAACCGTCGGTGCATAGCGTCGGAGCAGTTGTGTTAGAGAAGCCATGTGTGGTGGAGGCAACGGCTAGTAGCACCAGATGAACCAACGCCCGGAAAAAGATAGCGTCGGATCATCCGACGGTACTACTTTCAGCAGCTTTTAGCCAATGGCTAGTTTGATGTCTTGGACTATTTATACCTCCTCTACCCGCCCATTTTAGGTAGCTGGATTGTGTGGAAGTGCAGAGGAGTTCAAGACACATTGAAGATCATATCCAATCCATCCAAGTGCTTAATTTCTCATCCATAGACTTGCATATGCTTTGTTTATTTGCTTAGTGCTAGGCTTAGCTTAGAGCTGAGTGAGTGCAAGGTTGTGCCAATCTTGTGAGGTGATTCTTGAGTGAATCAAGTTGTACAAGGTTCGCCGGAAGCCTTGGGGCCTAAGTGGCTCACCGACAATCGTCATCGACCCTCCGGCTTGGTGTGGAGCGGCGAGGACACTTTGTGCGGGGGACGTGGAGACCCCCTTGGTGGAGAAGCTCCTTAGTGGAGGCGGCATCAAGGTGACCAAGGGAGCTTGGCAAGTGCCTAAGTGGCTAGCCTTTGTGGCAAGTCAAGTGGTGCTCTTGGGAGAGGCTTGGTGACCGGAAAGCAATACTCTTGTGTGAGTGCTTCATAGTGGACTAGGGGTGGCTTAGTGCCTACCGATACACGGGATAAATCGTGTGTCAAGAGTTTGCTTCCTCTCATCCCCTTTACGTTTTTGCATTTACTCTATTGCAATATTTGCTTGCCTTTACTTTCTTAGAGTAGTATCATGCTAGGATTGGCTATAGGTTGCAAACCTTGTTTTGGGATGGGAGTTTCACACTAGAACAACCCTAGTTGCACATCTAGATAGTATGTTCTAGTTTACTTTTGTGTAAAATTAGTGAAGCCATAGGGTAAGGTTTTAAGTTGCCTACTTCACCCCTCCCCCTCTTAGGCTAACGAGCATCCAATTCCTTAAAAGTGGTGTCAGAGCCGGGACTCACTTTTTTCACAAGGAAACACCAATTCGATAGGTAAATTGTGAAAACCGGCTCATTGGAACGGTTAGGCTTCACCGCCTAGTCAGTTGCTCTATAGAGGTATGAAAGGGGTGGATACTTTAGGTTTGGCTCCACATTTTGATGGCACGGGCTACCCTCGGTAGAAGGTTCTCATGGAGGCCTATCTCCAAGCAAAGGATCTTGATGTTTGGAGAGTCACCGATGAGGGCATGAAAAATGGTACTAAGAAAGAAAAGCAATTTGATGTAATTGCTAAGAGTATCATTTTGTCCTCACTAGATGTAGGTGTGTTCAATAGAGTTTTTACTTGTGAAAATGCTCATGAGCTATGGAAAACCATCAAGGAGCAAAATGAGGGTTCAAAAGAAGTTGCTAATGAACGCTATGGTTGTCTCCTTGAGGAATTCAATAGCTTTAAGCAACTAGCAAATGAAAATGCCGAATCTATGTACTCACGCCTAAATGTGCTTGTCAATGAGATCAATGCTTTAGGTGTGAAGGACATCACGGACTTGAACATCAACCGCAAGATCCTTCAAAGTCTCCGGAAGCCCGATTATGACTTGGTGAAGGCAATCATTTACGAGAAGAAGCTCGAAGATTTGAAGCCATCTCATATCTTGAGCAAGATCATGGCACATGAGCTTCAACTCATGCCCAAGTCAAAGAAGGCGCCCCAAGAGAAGCCCCAAGAACTATCCTCTCCAACTATAAGCCATGCTCTCTCAAGCCAACAAGAAAAGATGTTGAGTAGGATGGCTACTCATGGAAGCTCAAGCGAGGATGATGGTGATGATGGTGACGATGGAGATTCCTCAAGTGATGAAGAGGTCGAATCCATGGTGGCCGAGTACGTGAAGAAGATCTTCAAGTATGTGAACAAAGTCAACATGTACGGCTACAACGTCCACTTGAGAGAAGGGTGTCATCATCAACACATCAAGTTCACCAAGATCGAGCACAAGCCCAAGAAGAAGGTGGTCAAGGAGAGAAGACCAAGGCAAAAAGCAACTATCGCCGTCCGTGAGTGGACAAGTGGTAGAGAATCAAGTTCTTCCAGCTCAAGTGATGAATCAAGAAAGAACTTCACCACCCGCTTCATGCAAGGTCCTTCATCATCACTACACATGTGCCTTATGGCCCAAGGTATGGAGAGCAATGCAAGTGATGACGAATCCAACACCACCTCTCTTGATGACCTTGGTGAGCTAGTCCATGAGCAAAAAGGAATTCTTGAGAAACAAATTAATGAAATTAAAGAACTCAATGCTCTCAATGATCTTAGTGCAACTCTTGCTACAAATTATGAACATTTGTTGTGCACATTTAAATTGCTTAGCATGGAGTGTGATGAGCTAAAATCTAAGCTTGAGAGCAATGAGACTAAAACAAGTAATTCCTTTGAGCTTGATGAATCATCTATCCCTTGTGCAATTCCTATCCCAAGGTAGATGCTTGAACTTCTTGCATTGATTTAATTGATTTGAGAGCAATGAGACTAAAACAAGTAATTCATTTGAGCTTGATGAATCATCTATCCCTTGTGCAATTCCTATCTCCAAGGTAGATGCTTGAACTTCTTGCATTGATTTAATTGATGAATCTTGCTCACCATCTTGCAATGAGGATGTTGTTGTCGAAAAATGTGATTGTCTCACAGGCAAGAAAAATGATGAGCTCGAGCAACAAGTAAAATGGCTCCGAGAGAGGTTGGCAAGCTTGATGGGCAAGGGCAAGAATGATGAGGAACAAGTGGACATCTCTCAACACATGAAGAGCAAAGTCCAACCTTCTCAAGATAACCGTGATCCCATGGTGAAGATGCTTGAGAAGGGTGCAACTGTGACTTGCTACAAGTGTCATGGAGAAGGGCACAAGTTCTACAAATGCCCTCAATTTGTCAAGAAGATGGACAAGGGCGAGAAGAAGAAGTTGAAGCCCACCATCAAGAGCTCCCTCATCTATACCAAGCCCAACCGCAAGAACAAGACCAAGAGCAACACCTACGTCATCAAGAAGAAGGCAAATGGCAAGGTGGTCGCACATAAGGTTGGGAAGATGAAAGAGGAGCGGGGGTTGGAACGAACCCATTTGGGTACCCAAGGAAGTCATCAACATGAAGGGGCCTCAAATGGTTTGGGTTCCAAAGGCCACTTGAAGGCCGTAAGGGCGGGGACTTGGGAGGCTTGACACAAAAAAGTTGTGAAGATTCAAGCCTAGAAGCCAAGCTTGCAAGTTGGACATGTGTTGCCCAAGATCCCCGGTTGAGGTAATGGAATCTAGAACCCATCTCATGTATCATTGTAGCTCCATTGCCTTGTTTAGGTTGCATTTGTTGCAATGTTTACATATTTTAGGTTGCTTGTGGCATGTACTAACCCATGAGCAACCTACATGGTTTGATTAGTGTGTAGGAAAGCTACACTTGTTCTTTCAGGTGCATGTTTTCATATATATCTCTTTGCATCATGAGTAAGCTATAGGGTTACCTTCCCTTTTGTTGTCATAAACAATGTGCATACATTTGGTTGGTGACTCAAACACTAAATGCACACATTTAGGGGGAGCTCATCCTATGGTTTGGTTATGGGACTAATATTGTTTCAAGCTTATCTTATGTAGTCCCTTGGTGACGCGTTTTGGTGCGGTGCTTCATTCTAAGAGAATGCTATTTAACTCTCAATGTGATCTAACATCTCTAAAAGAGTGAATATAGCAATATGAGCTTCATGCTATTGAGTCATGTCCTTGCGAGCTTATGTCTCTATATAAGTTCAAAGGCAATGTACTCATACATTCCTAACCTTGTGGTACCCCAAGTGTCTTCTATGCAAGCTTCTTTCAAGTGGTGTCACCTAGTGATATCATTTCCAAGTGGCTCATCTCAATGTGGTGCCAACAAGGTAGAGAGGATCATCCCCCGGAGGAATGCAATGATCAAAAGACTACAAGTGATATCTACAAGTGGTAATGTAACAAGAACCCATTTGTTTTATCTCTTGTTCTTTAAGCTACCTCCTTGCATGATATGCTCTAAGCTTCCTTGCCTTACAAGTTTCTAGTTGTGCACTTGTTTTTCACACCTTATTTTTGTGCACACATTTAGGGGGAGCTTAGTTTGTATCATGCTAGTCTCATGAGCTTGTGATCCACCTTAGTCATTCTTACATGTGGTATCTTCATTGATATCATACATATGGATCATGGTTCATGCAGCTTTCTCCCTTGTATTTAACATTTCTCCTTGAGCTATGTTTGCTAGGACATGCTAGTTTTCTTGGACCCATTTTGCTTTAGACTTTTTGGAGATTTTATTCCAAAGGGGGAGAATGTGAGACCAAAGCAAGCTAGGTTCCAAGGATATGAGACCAAAGGGGGAAAATGTGAACATAGAAAGGGACGATCAAAAAGGGGAAGATTGATCTAGGGGGAGTTTGGATGATGGTAAGCATCCAAGCAAGTGTAAGTGGTTCCAATTCTGTCAATTTTTTGCAAATTTATGATTGCTTTGGTTGTGTTATCATAAATCACCAAAAAGGGGGGAGATTGTATCGAACATGGCCTCATATGCCATTAGTTCGAGTTTGATTTTGGTGATTAATGACAACATGATCATTGGGACTAACCATATTGTTTTAGCATGTCTTTGTAGACATTTCTAGGTCCCAAGGATGCAAGAAAACCACATGCCAAAATGAGAAAATAAAGGGTCAAAACCGAGCAAGAAAACGAAATGAAAAGACACCGTCGGATGAACCGACGGTATCAATTTAGCAAGCGTCGGTGCAATCGTCGAACGAGTTGGTACACAGGGTGAAACCCTAGGTACCGTCGGATGAACCGACGGTCCACTTTTTAGTAGCGTCGGACGAGTTGCAGAGGAAGAGCAGCAAAGACAGTAGCACCGGATGATCCGACGGTCTGAATGAGGACACCGTCGGTCTATCCGACGCTCAGTTTGAATCAAGACAGAGATGCGCCAAGACGAAGCCTTCAGCACCGGATGATCCGACGCCTTGGTCAAGGTGAAGCGTCGGTCTATCCGACGGTCGCGTGGAAACTAACAGAGGCGGCTTGGACGCGGGGTCTTCAGCACTGGATGATCCGACAGACCGTCGGTGCATAGCGTCGGAGCAGTTGTGTCAGAGAAGTCATGTGCGATGGAGGCAACGGCTAGTAGCACCGGATGAACCGACGCCTGGAAAAAGATAGCGTCGGATCATCTGACGATACTACTTTCAACAGCTTTTAACCAACGGCTAGTTTGATGCCTTGGGCTATTTATACCTCCTCCACCCGCCCATTTGAGGTTGCTGGGGAAGTGCAGAGGAGTTCAAGACACATTGAAGATCATATCCAATCCATCCAAGTGCTTAATTGCTCATCCATAGACTTGCATACGCTTTGTGTATGTGCTTAGTGCTAGGCTTAGCTTAGAGCTGAGTAAGTGCAAGTTTGTGCCAACCTTGTGAGGTGATTCTTGAGTGAATCAAGTTGTACAAGGTTCGTCGGAAGCCTTGGGGCCCAAGTGGCTCACCGGCAATCGTCATCGACCCTCCGGTTTGGTGTGGAGCGGCGAGGACACTTTGTGCGGGGGACGTGGAGACCCCCTTCCTTGGTGGAGAATCTCCTTAGTGGAGGCGACATCAAGGTGACCAAGGGAGCTTGGCAAGTGCCCAAGTGACTAGCCTTTGTGGCAAGTCAAGTGGTGCTATTGGAGAGACTTGGTGACCGGGAAGCAATACTCTTGTGTGAGTGCTTCAACGTGGACTACGGGTGGCTTAGTGCCTACCGATACCACAGGATAAATCGCGTGTCAAGAGTTTGCTTCATCTCATCCCCTTTACATTTCCGCATTTACTCTATTGCAATCTTTTGCTTGCCTTTACTTTCCTAGGGTAGTATCATGATAGGATTAGCTATAGGTTGTAAACCTTGTTTTGGGATGGGAGTTTCACACTAGAACAACCCTAGTTGCACATTTAGATAGTATGTTATAGTTTATTTTTGTGTAAAATTAGTGAAGCCATATGGTAAGGTTTTAAGTTGCCTAATTCACCCCTCCCCTGTTAGGATAACCAGCATCCGATTTCTTACCGACAGGCGCCGTGGGGCAAGTGGACCCGTTCTGCCTCGTGCCCGAGGAACCGGCCGTCATCGCCGGCACCGTGTTGTCAGCGTGGACGGCCCTACCCAGCAATTTCCAGGGACCCATCCACCGCGGGAGAGAGAAGGCCGGAGGGGTGGAGCTCGAGGTAAACTTGAGCTTCCTGAACGAGTTCAAAGGGGAGATGTGGATGCGGTGCCGCGTGATGCTGGATGCCAACATGACGAACAAAACTCCTTGCACGACCTTCATACTTACTCCTTTTATTTCTTACGGTCGGACTTATTATTAGTTTATTTATTTATATATCTATTTGAAGTGTGATTATGGGATTACTTTCAACTTGTCTGTCAACTGATTTATGCTATCAAAATCTGTCGCATTTGTGACAAATTAAAATACAGATTTACTAGATCTCAAATGCTTGATTTTTAACTTTCTCTTAATCAATTTTCCCACCGCCCTTGGATATGCATCGGGGGGTGCGACACAACTGTGCATTTTTCCCGGTTCTGGCCCGCAATGACAGCGCTTAGCAGTTCATTCAGGCTATTCGCTTTTGTTCTCCTGCACGAGCAGCGTGGAGCAGGGTTGCCATGGTGAGCACGACTTCCTGTTGCGGCGGCGACGTGTTCCCCTCGCCGGCGGCGCGACGTATGCGAGCACAGCCGCCCGGCGTGATGCGGTCGCGGCTCCCCACACCGACGAGAGAGGCCACTTTCATCCTCTCCAAGCTTCCCACGACCTTTCTGCTGTGACCTATCCGCGCCGATTTTCTCTACTCCGATCAGTTGCATCCGCATCCATGACGCATCCAGTGATCCGGGCACTCGTCGGCTCGTGACTCTCCGCCTCCGTCATCTACCCTGCTTGCCTGATGCCAGCTCGTTCCTGTACTCCGCCTCCCTGTTAGTCACTTTGCTTGAGCACACAGTTACCCCTTCCTCCTCTGCTTTTTTGCATGATTCATTTCGGTGTTGAATTTGTCACCGGTAGACACAAGTGCTACGGTCCCTGTTGGCCAGAAGTATAAGTCTCTGAAGTCCAACCGTACTAATGTCCAGAGACAAAAGGTCCCCTTTTAGTTCCGGTTGAACCAACCGGGACTAAAGGATCCTTTAGTCCCGGGTGGTATTACGAACCGAGACTTAATGGGGGCACGCCAGCACCTGCGCCCACACTTTTTTTTGTTTTTCGATTTGAGCGTATATTCTAATTGTTGTCTAACCCGTATATGCAAGTATACGTATTTGAACTTGTATATAGGTATATACCTGTCTATATATACCATATACGCAGTTAGAGTTATATATAAACTTACATAAACTTAGAAATATACACATCAAAATAGATAGTATTTATACATCAAAATATTGTCCACTTCAAATTTCTAGTCTCTATTGGATTTTTTGGATGCATCATAATGATGTTTTCCTGTTGGCATAACCACCTCCTCATAGATGAATCCCAAGAGACTTTCTTGAATCGCCGAAAGACGATCCTTCTAAATGACCTCGTCCTTAACCATATCCATCTGTATAATGCGCAAATATATTAATATATTACACCCAACAATTAAATATTCAAGCGGTTAGGAAATGATATATTATTAATAGGTTCATTTAATTAACTTACATCATAATTTCCGGACTTTGCACTTGCCAAACATCGTATGTGCTCACATACATGATATCTACATAAATTATTTCCTTGTTCCAGTCTCAACACTAAAGTGGATAGGAGAAAATGTTATGAAATATAAGTGTGATAAATTTAAATTTTCTCAAATCTGAAGTTGTTATTTGGATTACGTACCGGATAATCAGTATAGAATGTAATTGTTGGGTTAAATTCACTTTCTTTTTCTGCAATGAATTTTTGCCAAGCTCTGAGGAAAACTAATGAGAGATAATGTGTTAGTAAAAGTAATCTATATATGTATATATATATATATATATATATATATATATATATATTGCATTTAAAAGAATGTCTTAGGTAGAATTATTAAGCTTGAAACATATCTTGAAGGTTTTGGTAACTTGCGGGGTTTTTTCTCAATGAATCTCACACCATGACGCTGCTATTGTACACACATGGTCATAATAGTCATACAAATTAGAACTAAATACATTAGCAAAGACAATTAGATGGCAATTGCACATACTCGTAGCTGTAAGGTAGTAGTATGAGATCCTTGTCATGAAACTTAGACAAGGTCCTATATATTGTCGCGAATGTTGTGTCTGGTTGATGCTTGACCTCAAACTCGTTGACTTTTGATGGGTCCATGAAACCAATACTAGCAATATTCTTTTTTTCATCTCATGTTTTTGCAGGCTACCAAAAATGAAATAAAAAGTTAATTAGCAAATCCACATACGTAGTAATTTAATTAATAAACATAAAAAAGACGCCACTTACAGACACCAAGCGACGATAAGATCGGTATTCAGGGTGTCTTGACGATAAACTTCATTAATATCTTCGGATTCCAGCCAGACCACCTTGTTGCCTTCAGTGGCAGAATCTTGTGTAGCAAGCATAGCTATGCTATGTACGCCTTTCAGTGATTGCTGCATGTACCACTCATGAAATTTGTACATCTTAGGTGAGAGCTTAAGTACTATTTCTAGCCTGATAAGAGGTTTTCCTAACTGAAAGGGCCATCTATACTCGAAACTTGGATCCCGTGGTGGTTCTTCATGCCCAAGTGCAACACCTAAAGGCATCCTTGTTTCTTCCATGAAACCAAGGAGCTTCACTACTTCTTGTGTAGGCATTTCTGCTACAGCTCGTTCCTGTGCATTGAGGTCGGAGGGAATGTAAGTCTATTTCCTCATCGACGCGTCTTCTTTAGACGACGTCGATGCCAGTATGGGCATCAATTTCTTGCTATTTTCACTCATTACTTTGAAAAACCCAAGTTTTGACGGATCTACTTGTTTGGTCTTCTCTAGCTCCCTTCGTTGCTATTTTGTATTCAGATTATTTAAAAATCCATGCACATGTTGGGCACCGATCGCTGTTTTTCCTTCTTCTTCTGTCGTCTCCCATGCTAGCTTCCTTTTGTTGATAGGCTCAACCATTTTCTTCATCGTTGGTAGTTTTGGTGGTTGCATTGGGTCGGAAGATTGTGCTCCGATGGTTTTTTCGGTTGTGCTTCCATGGCTATGTGGTTTTTTTTGTGGTGGTTTCTTCTGCGGTGGTTTCGCGGTTTTTTTTGATATGCTTTGGTGGCTGGGCGGTTTTTCTGATGTGCTTTCGTGGCTGGGCGTTTTTTCTGCGGTGTTGCGGTGCTTTTCCTGCTTTTGATGGTGCTTGCTTTACCGTCATTGGTTTTTTCTAATTTTTGGAGGTGATTCGAGATTGATGTCAATATCATGTCTGGAGCTCGCACCTCCGGAATTGAATAATGGTTCTTGTGTAGACGGTGAGTGAGGTGATACTGAAGGTCATGAGGATGACCTAGGAGATGATGATGGTCGCGACTGCGGGGGATCTGTAGGAGGGATTGATCCCTCCGTCTAGGGGATTATAATGTAACATTTGGGCCACAATATGATACCGTGAACCACATCCTTGAGTGTCCTTTCCCCGTCATCTCCTGGGATGTCTAGCTGTAAAGCTTCAAATTGTGACTGACAAATCTCCTCCAAAGAAACCGAGGCGTAGCCGGGTGGAATCAACATGTCATGGCTAGTCTGTCCAGGAAAATGTGCGAATGCACTTCCGTACGCCACCTGCATTGTGATGTTGCCGAATGTCTTGTGTAGCTCACATGGGGTGCACAGACAGAGAAAATCTACCGGGTATTGTTGGTTGCTATCCACTGGAACTCCTTCGATTGCCCTCGGCTCTTCAGGGCCTTCTGTGCAAGCACCCAGTGCAACCTCTATGCAAGCATCTGGTGCAACCTCGGTAGAAGCACAACTGCTTTTACGAGCGGAAGGGCTAATGATGGGATCTAGAGGTACTTCGGGCAGTGCTCCAGTTTGGGCTATTTGAGATATCGTTACGTCCAGTCGCCATTCAATCTATACCTGCATCTTTTCTTCTTGTTCTCTAAGTCTTTGCTCCATCATTTGGCGCCAATGCTCCTCTTCATGCTCTTTTCTTCTTTTGCGGCTTTTATAGCTATCGAGGTTTCCCTTGAAGGCATACTTCCACGGCACCACCTCGTAGCCCCTGCAACTTCTTGGGTGTTTTGGATTCCCAAGTGCCATAGTGAGCTCATCCATTTCTCTGTCAACCTTCAATCTACGAGCTTTGACATCTTCTATTTTGTTCATTAACTCAAGTGCCTTCTCTCATAACATGGTCGGGAATTCAAGGGTACCATTATCGGGTTCAATCTGCCTCCACGCGCATAATACCAATTCTTCAATCTTTTGGGCCAGTGAAAGACTGCTGATATGATACCTTTGGCGATAAGGTCTTGTTCCATCTTCCGCCACTTGGGAATTGCTACCGCGTAACCTCCTCGACCAAGACGATGGTTGTACTCCCCTTTATTACTAGCACCGTTCTTCGCTTGGGCACTTTTTTTGGGCAAAAATTTCACTTTTCTTGTATTCAACAAAGGATTTCCAATGATCTTTTATCTTCGTATATTCATCCTAATTTGGAGTTCGGTTGTTCTTGACAAAATCTCTAGTCAACTTCTTCTAGAAATTCTGAAATTGAGTAGCCATCTTTACTAGAGTCCAACCTTTAACAAGGTTTGCGTTGACGCCTTCAGGAAGTGCGAAGTGTTTTAGCACATCATTCCACAGCTGGTCTTTTGCTGAGTCTGAAACCATGTATGGATTACTTGGTTTTCCCTTCCATTCTCTATACTTGATGGGCATGTTGTCCCTTACAATTGCCCCGCATTGAGACACGAACTTATCCTTGACTTTTTTTGGAGCACAAGGCTGGCCAAGCTCTGATACCTCCGTGATACGATACATCACATCACCGATGATTAGTTGTGTACGACCTCTCTTGGACTTTTTCGTCATCGATCTAGAAGCCTACAAGAATTAATAATAATTTTCCATGAATCGACATAAATTTATGAGAACATACAAGAAATGGGGTTATCGAATTAATACTAATGAACTTAATGCATGATATGTATACCTCGTTGGAACCTTCTGCATTAGCATCCTCAAGGTCGTCATTATTTTCTGAGTCGGCGGCTATGTCTTCCTCGTTATTTGCAAAGTCATCGGCGGCGATGCCTCCTTGACCAATCATATTTAGAATAATTTCCTCGTTCGTGTAGGATGCAAAGGCATTTGCGCTGTCGGTGTTTAAACCTCTCGACCTCCATGGGAGGTACCCGCAGCGAGGTAGAAGGTGGGGATCGCCATGATCTGGAACCCGAAGGTACGCGCGAGGACACAAGACACGAGATTTATACAGGTTCGTGTAGCCGGAGTAGCTACCCTACGTCCTGTTTGGGGTAGTATTGCACCCTGCGCTTGGTGTTGTTCCCCGGAGGGATTGTGGATGTTTGGCTAGGTACCCGGCCCTCCTTTATATAGTCCAGGGGGCGGGTTCCTAGTCGGTTACAAGGCAGGAGTCCTAGTAGGATTACACAGAGCGAGTCCTAGTAGGAGTACAGGGGAATTCTAGTAGGAGTCCGTCTTCTACTCTTCCTCCTTCCTTGCATGAGTACCCGGGGTGTATGCCCGACAAGCCCCCGAGCACGTTGGAGTCGAGAGTAGTAGTTCGAGTAGTCTTGAAGCCTCTTCGAGTAGTTCTTGAGCGTCCTCGAGTACTGCTTGGAGAAGTCTTCAATAGTACTTGAACTGCCGCGAGGCTGGAAGGTGGTCCAGCTCATCAGTCTTGAAGTCGAGATTATATGGAAGTGCGATTGCAAAATCGCACTCCATATGGAGTAGCCCCCGAGCCTTAGTTTGAGTTGTAGACTTTGGCTGAGGGTCAATCTTGGTTCTGCTTCCGTCTTGAAAAAATCAACTGATGGGTGTAGCCTAGTAGCCCCCGAGCCTTGGAATGGTTGAAGAATCAGTCCGAGGGTCTTCAGTGTTTGCGGAAGTCATCATTTGAGTACTCTTGTAGCGTTCAGCCCCCGAGCTAGAGAGCTAGCGGAGACTACTCGAGTTGTTGTCGAGTAGTGATTTGGTGTGTAGCCCCCGAGTTTGGGAACTAGCCGCGCCGGTGGAGGTACGCGGAGCGTATTGGAAGTCGTCGCCGAAGCTTGACCTGAAAGTAGAGATGCGTACATTATGTAGCATTTTTGTAGAAATTGAATCTACAAATGACAAATACAAATATGAATATAGATGTAAATGTCATGTGTCATGCTCTTATTGCGGTCGTAAGGCGTCGAGTAGTTAGCCTGATGCGGTTTAGCGCCCAGTCTCTGTGGTCACTGTTTAGCCATAGCCGCTGGGGGCGTGGAGGCATGACAGGAGAGCTGGTTTAAGCGCCTGATCTCTGAGGAGCCTGTTTAGCCATAGCCGCTGGGGACGTGGAGGCATGACAGGAGAGCCGAGGTTTTGCGCGGATCAAGGCATGTGCTACTGTAGTGAGACCATTAAGAGGTAGACGAATGTAGTCGACATGGCGACAAGAGAGAGCGCGATTGCTCGTTGTTCCGCATGGCGGAGAGCAGGATTGCGCAGTGCCTCCTCAGGGTGTAGCCGTTGTGTGCCTCCAGCACTCAGTACACGAAACGTCGTGGCAAGAGCCTCCTAATTGGTGTACCAAGCCTGTGACAGTCAGTCAACAGTCCCCGAGGAATAGTTGGCACGATGTAGCTCTGCTGACAGGTAGCCGTTGAGAGGCGTACACGAAGTAGTCTTTGGCGTTGGTTCCTGTATGTGGAGAGCAAGCCAAAGAAAAAATAATTATTGAAATAAGTGACTTAGCTTAATTCGCGGACGAGTGTCGACGAAGCCGTGGCGGTCGGTGATGGAGCCGCGACGGTTGGAGCTGAAGTCGACTAGTCGGAGGTGGATCCGACTAGTTGTTGATGCCGCAAAAGCCGTTCCCGACTAGTTTTCTAGTCAAGATGAGTAGTCGAACTAGTCGTACACGAGTTGAGTCGTACTTGTGTACGTGTTTCGTGTGCGGCAAGTGAACGTCTTGAGGTCTCCTTTGGTAATCTTGCGTGTGCGCGTAGCGAACAAGCAATGCAATATGTTGTTCCCGTGCATGTGTCACATAGCAGATTGATTTTTTTCTCTGCACCAAAACAGAGACAACAGCTGCTCGATGCTCTGTGCCCTATCCTGACGCATGTGCTCCTTACTTGATAGAGTACTTGCGGTTTGGAACGGTACTACATGATAGCTGAAAGCCTGTTTGTCATCTCGGAACTCGGTGTGATGCAAACTTCCTTCGTTGACAGCACACGAACAGCGGAGAACTGCTGAACGGACGGCAAGGTAGGACTTGACGAGATCACAGCCGGTAGTTTTTTTTCATGGAATTCGTCGAGATCACCGCTTCGGAATTGGTAACTGCACAACAAAATAGCCTTGTTCTGCCTCGGATTCGACTTAAAAAAATTGACTCCTGGCTGGACTTTGTTTCGACGCTGCAGGTAAAAAACCCGAGTTGCGGATTGCAGCATGCAAATCAAGATGCCATGCTTTGACTTGCCGAGTTGATTGATCTTGATAATGTCCTTCGAATTCGCCCAATGATCGTGACGATGGCCCCACGGTGGGCGCCAGCTGTCGGTGTTTAAACCTCTCGACCTCCATGGGAGGTACCCGCAGCGAGGTAGAAGGTGGGGATCGCCATGATCTGGAATCCGAAGGTACGCGTGAGGACACAAGACACGAGATTTATATAGGTTCGTGTAGCCGGAGTAGCTACCCTACGTCCTGTTTGGGGTAGTATTGCGCCCTGCGCTTGGTGTTGTTCCCCGGAGGGATTGTGGATGTTTGGCTAGGTACCCGGTCCTCCTTTATATAGTCCAGGGGGCGGGTTCCTAGTCGGTTACAAGGCAGGAGTCCTAGTAGGATTATATAGAGCGAGTCCTAGTAGGAGTACAGGGGAATTCTAGTAGGAGTCCGTCTTCTACTCTTCCTCCTTCCTTGCATGAGTACCCGGGGTGTATGCCCGACATGCACCGCCAGCAATAATCTCCTCCATAATCCTTTCACCATTGTCATTGTTATCCATCTAGCATTAACAATAATTTTCTATGAATCGACACAAATTTATGAGAATATACAATATTTTCTATTTACTTCTAGTATCCATCTAGAATAAAAGTAATTTTCTATGAATCAACGTGAATTTATGAGAATATGCAATAGTTTCTATGTATTTCTAGTATCCATCTAGAATAAACAGTAATTTTCTATGAATGGACACGAATTTATGAGAATATACAATAATTTCTATGTATTTCTAGTATCCATCTAGAATAAACACTAATTTTCTATAAATGGACGCGAATTCATGAGAATATACAATAATTTCTATGTATTTATAGTATCCATCTAGAATAAACACTAATTTTCTATGAATCGACACGAATTTATGAGAATATACAATAATTTATATTTGTTTGTACTATCATCTAAAATAAACACTAATTTTCTATGAATCGACGCAAATTTATCAGAATATACAATAATTTCTATGTATTTCTAGGATCGGTAGAATCGCCTACCGCAGTCGGCGAGGATAAGGGGAGCCAGGATCCTGGAGTGCGTCGAGGGAGGCAGTGGGGAGCCGGGGTGAGCCGGCGGCGGGATCTTGGGTGCATCGAGGGAGGCAGTGGGGAGTCGTGGCGAGATGGCGGTCGGCGATGCTGGGGAGAAACATATTTAATTAGAATTATTATAGTAGTACAATTTTATACATAAATTTATTCTTCAAAAGAAATTTAAAAAATGCTGACGCAAACAATTAATTTGCTTGCGTCAGCAAGACCCAATTTGGGGCCAGTCGGGTAGGGTCGGTGTACGCCGGCGGCCGGGGGGGGGGCGCTCTGCGGCGTTCGGGAGGACAACCGTGAGGCGCCCCTACCCGGCCGGACGAGGCGACGATGTTGATGCGCGGGCAGGCGACGACGCTCGGGACGGCCGGGTGGCAAGGCGTGCGCGCGCGCGGCGGCGGTGGCGGAGCCCTAGAGGCCGGGGAGGACGGCGCGGATGAGGAGGATGGGGAGGAGGCCGACGTGAGGAGTATGGAAATCAAGAGCCCCGGAGGCCAAGGAAAGTCGGGGAGGAAGCCGCCCACGTTTCGGGGGGCGAGGGCGTTGGCGGGTCGGTGGACGGCAGATTTCGGGAGGCCGCCGGCGGTGGAGAATCCCGTGGGGCAGAGGATGAGTGGCGCTGCGGAAGGCGGCAGTCGGGGCGGATGACGGCGGCGGCGGCGGAGGAGGAGGACACGAACACGACGATGGCGGCGGATCGGGGACGAAAAAGTGGCTAAGTGCTGGAGGGCGAGGGTCGCTGCTTTTATATATAGACACACCTTTAGTCCCGGGTCGTGTAACGATCCGTGACAAAAGGGGGGCCTTTTGTCAAGGTTGGTGATACCACCCGGGACTAAAGGGTGATTTCGTGCGAGATTCTCAAAAGGGAAAATTTCCCTCTTTAGTCCCGGGTAGTTTTACGACCTGAGACAAAAGGCCACCCTTTTGTCTCGGGTGGTAATACCACCCGGGACTGAAGGTCTATTTTGCGCGGGACTTTAATTCTTTTCCCATTTTCCCTCCTCATTTTCTCATTCTTTCTCTTTGCAACAATTTTAAAAAATGGAAAGTTTAATATTTGAACTATGAAAAATTATATTTCGTTAAGTGTAATAGCCTTAACTTTCCAATATAAAAAACAATTTAATAGTTGAAATAATTACTTTCTTTTCGGACTCGACAATATTTGTCTCCTAAGACATAAGGAAAATGCTCAACTAATTCAGAAAAATGTCAAACTTTGTGGTTACTTCTCACAGGGCATCTGAAAGGCTTTAACAAGTTTTAGTTCAAATAACTAAAGGAATACACTCATAGAACATTACACAAATGATTTGAACATTAATCGTTACAGAACAGTATTGAAGTTTCTTTTCTTGACGAACGTTCTTTGTTCATGGTGGTGACGTAAGTACGGTGTCTCTTCATTTCCAAGCGGTATGCTTGGGTCAACTTTGACAGCGAATGGAGGCACGCCATTGAACTGATCATAGTCATCTGATTTGTCTGTTCTATCCTCGACTCCCACGATTACTCTTTTACCTAGAAGAACAATGTGTCACTTTGGCTCTTGTGGTCCTTCGGGATTTTTTATTCTTCGGTTTGCTAGTCATATCCTTGACATAGAAAACTTGATGCACATTTTTGGCAAGGACGAATGTTCATCTTTGAAACCAATCTTGGTCAGGTCCACTATTGTCATTCCATATTGATCTTTCCGTATGCCACCTCTAGTTAGTTTTACCCATTAGCAAAGAAACAGAGGGATATTAAGTGGCCCGTACTCAAGCTCCCATATCTCTTCTATGACACCATAATACGAGTTCTTGTTATTGTTGCTGCCCATGGCGTCTATACAGACACCACTATTTTGGTGTATGGTTTTTCGATCTTGGTCTCTTGTGTAAAAAGTATAACCATTTATATCGTAAGATTGGAATTTGACAATTGTGCTAGAAGGTCCCCTGGCTAACAAAGCGAGTTGTGGGTAAATTGTGGATTCACCAATAACTTGTTCACTCAACCATGAGGGGAATTTTTCCAAGTGATGGCGTGTAACCCATGCTTCGGTTTTGGTTGGATTTTGTGAAGAAATAATCTGCTTCTGTTCCTTAATGTACAGAGTCACCAATGTTGATTGTTGCAGAATAACTAGGTGTTTTTTATTGAACAAATCAGTATCATTGCTGAAACATGCTTTCCTTCCAATGGTGCCCTTTCCTAGTAGCCTCCCCTCGTGTCGTGATACTGGAACCCCAATCGAGTCAATTGAGTCAACAAAGTCCACACAAAACTCAATGACCTCCTCAGTTACATATCCTTTGGTGATGCTTCCTTCTGGATGTGCGCGCTTAGGAACATATTTCTTGAGGACTGGCATGAACCTCTCAAAAGGCCACATGTTGTGCAAGAATAACGGTCCACGAATACTAATCTCTTTCACAAGGTGCACTAGGAGGTGAGTCATAATATCGAAGAATGAAGGTGGAAATGCCAACTCAAAGCTGACAAGACATTGCACAAATTCATTCTGTAGCTTCACTAGGTTCCTTGGATCGATTGTCTTTTGTGAAATTGCATTGAGAAATGCACAAAGCTTTACGAGCGCTAATCGTACTTTCTCTGGTAGAACACTCCTCAACGCAACTAGAAGTAACTGTGTCATCAACATGTGGCAGTCGTGGGCCTTTAGATTTGTGAACTTCTTATCTTTCATATTTATTATCCATTTTATATTCGATGAGTAGCCAGATGGAACCTTCATACTGTTTAAGCAATCAAACATGATGTCCTTCTCTTCCTTGCTCAGGGTGTAACAAGCAGGACCTAAGTAATCTTTTTCTTCCTCCTCAACCTCTTCAGGATCTGTTTCTTCCTCATCAACCTCTATCGGAGGTGCTTCATTCCAATGGATATTTTTCAGGTCCCGTCGTGCTTCCAATGTATCCTTAGAGTTATTGTAATAACCCAAGAAGCCTAGGACATTCAGAAAAAGATACTTCATCAAGTGCATCACGACAATAGCATTCCAGACCTCAAGAATTTCCCAATAAGGTAACTCCCAAAATATAGATTTCTTCTTCCACATTAGTGCACGCCCATTAGCATCATGTGGAACAGGTTCACTACCGTCACCCTTTCCAAAGACAACCCTTAGATCCTTTACCATCTCAAATATCTCCTCTCCTTTACAATGGGGGGGAGGGGGTTTGTACGATGATCAGCCTTTCCTTTCCAATTCAAACCTTTCTTCTTTAAGGGATGCTTCTCAGGAAGAAAGCGATGGTGACCCATATACACAACCTTCTTACAATTTTTCAGATGAATACCGTCTGTTTTATGTAAACAGTGGGTGCAGGCCCGATATCCCTTGTTTGAGTGCCCAGATAGGTTACTTAAAGCAGGCCAATCGTTGATGGTAATGAATAACAATGCTCGTAGGTTGAAGATCTCTTACTTATTCTCATCCCACACACGTGCACCTTCTTTCTTCAATAGAAGTAATAGTTCATCAACCAATGGTCTTAGATACACATCAATGTCGTTGCCAGGTTGTTTTGGACCTTGGATTAGCATCGACATCATAATGAACTTTCGCTTCATGCACATCTAACCAGGAAGTTTGAACAACATAGTGTCACAGGCCAAGTGCCATGACCACTGCTAAACTGACCAAATAGATTGAAACCATTTGTGCTTAAACCAAATCTTATGTTTCTTGCTTTCCCAACAAAATCTTTGTATTTTCTATCAATCTTTCTCCATTGAGACCCATCTGCCGGATGTCTCAGCATGTGGTCTTGCTTACGATTGCTTTTGTGCCATGTCATCAACTTAGCATTTTCTTTGTTCCTAAATAAACACTTCAAACATGGTATTATAGGAAAATACCACATAACCTTCGCCGGTACTTTCGTCATCTTGGGAGGTATCCCCTCGTGAGAGAGCACTAGGATCATCATCTCTCCGGATCTTATAACGTAGCGCTTTGCACATAGGACAGGCTTCCAAATTTTCGTGTTCCGTGCCTCGATATACGATGCAATCATTAGGGCAGGCATGGATCTTCTGAACCTCCAACCCCAAAAGGCACATAGTCTGTTTCGCTTCATATGTTGTCGACGGTAATTCATTGTTCTCGGGAAGCTTGTTCTTCACAATTTTTAGCATCCCCTCAAATGTTTTATCAAACACACCATATTTTGCCTTCCATTGCAACATTTCAAGTGTAGTACCAAGCTTTTTGTGACCCTGTTTGCAATCTGGGTACAATAGTTTTCTATGATCTTCTATCATACGGCGCAACTTTGCCTTTTCATTATCATTTTCACAGTCCCTTTGTGCATCTTTTAGAACTTGACCAAGATCATCAACGTGGCCGTCTTCTGGTATCTCTTCTTCGTCAGCATCTTCCATTAAAGTATCCGCAAAATCTTGCCCTGCAGCCCAGTCAGGAATGTTATTATCATCCTCCTCATCTTCGTTCTCTTCCATCACAACCCCTCTTTCACCATGCCTGGTCCGAAGCACATAGTTCGCCATGAATCTATTTTTAATAAGTGGAGGTGAAGAGTCCCCCCAGTTAGAGTAGTCTTTGTCAATTCTGCACAAGGAGCATGGACAACACATGAATCCCTTTGGGTTCTTGTTGGCTTTGGCAACTTCGAGAAAAGCTTGCATGCTAGCAATGTACTATGGGGATCGTCTGTCGGCGTTCATCCATTACCGATTCATCTGCATCATATTAAGTCCAGAAAATATTTCCTTTAAATTAGAATGAAAAAGGGTGTGTTTGATGATGTATTCCGTTATGAACTAGATGATGAGAACTGGAGGCCTACCTACATTCTTACTTAACATGTTGATCATCTCAACACAATACGTGAATTCATAAATGTGTTTGAAGCAGAGGTTCAAAAGCTAGAAGCTGACTAGTTTTAGCTTGGGGACTTGTGATACAATGACATACAGGGGTCATCTAGTGGATATTTTGATCTCCGTTATTAATGACCATACTTTTTTATAAACTAACTTCTATAATATTAGCTAAATGCAAAATTAAGATTACTTCAATGTTTCATTATATTATAAAGTAAACAAAGATAAAGATGAAGAAGGGTGAATTCGATGATGTATTCCGTTATGAAGTAAATGATGAGAACTGGAGGCCTACCTACGTTCTTCCTTAACATGTTGATCATCTCAACACAATACGTGAATTCATAAATGTGTTTGAAGCAGAGGTTCAAAAGCCAGAAGCTGACTAGTTTTGGCTTGGGACTTGTGATACAATGACATATAGAGGTCACCTGATGGCCATTTTGATCTCCATTATTAATGACCGTATTTTTTATAAACTAACTTCTGTAAAATTAGCTAAATGTAAAATCACAATTAGTTCAATGTTTCATTATATCAAAAAGTAAAATTCAAATTTCTCTACATCAATATAAAAGATAACAAGACAATGCTAGTGTTTAGCCAACCACTTTTTTCTCAATCTAAAGTATATAAATAACCTCATCTCTCATTACCGTCTCCCACCTAGGATTTAAGATTTCTATTTTCTCCATCTCTAAAATATATAAAAACAATTAATCACAACAAATGATGGGAGGAAAGAATCAAACCTCGGAAACACTTTAGAGGAGATAAATCTTCACAAATACATGAAGATAAAATTCAGCAGCACATCTCTAAGGTTGAGGCGCCATGGAGGAGGAGCTTGAGCTCTTGGTGAAGAATGGCTCAGGCAAGAGAAAGGGGAAGAAGAAGCTGGATTTATAGGACCCAGGCTATTAGTCCCGGTTGGAGTTACCAACCGAGACTAAATGGCACACTTTAGTCCCCGTTGGTAACTCCACCCGGGACTAAAGAATTAGCACCGGGTGGAATTACCAACCGAGACTAAAGCGTACACCTTTAGTCTCGGTTGGTAATTCCACCCGGTGCTAAAAGTCCGCGTCAATCATTGTGGGAAAATTACGTCGGGAAGCAGCCCTTTTGTCGGGGACAACCATAAGGGTCCCCTAAAAAATCGGGGGAAACCCACCGACTTTTGCAAAAACAAAACACGAAACAAACCTAAAACACACTTAAGATAAATGACAACCCAGCAGCTGGGGCCCCAGCGGCCCACCAGAACAGTCGGCCCAGCCACCCTCGGGCGGAACTCTACTTCGCTCGAGGGGCGCGGCACCGCACCAGCGAATCTCCGCCTCGCTCGAGGGCTGGTCGCCCCCTCGGGTGAGGTTCCACCACGCTCGAGGGCCGGTGGCCCCTCGGGTGAGGTTTCGCCTCGCTCGAGGGCCGGCCGCCCCCCTCGGGTGAGGTTCCGCCTCACTCGAGGACCTCACGGGATCGCCACACCCGTACCTGCTCCCCCGACAGGGGTATTTAATGCTCTGACACTTGCAGGCCCCTAGGTCAAAGACGAAACCACGCCGCGCCTCTGACACGCCTCGGAATCATGCCCCGGCGCTGTTCCGCCAACTCTCCTAGTGAGGCCATCCCCGCCACTATACGACACTATGCGGCAAGGCCGGTGTCAGCTCTGTGACACTGTGCCACCCACTCTCGTACGGCCGACGCGCCGCGCCCTCGAAAGAGGACGATGGAACCCTCGAAGGGGGGCAGACACCTGCTCCGCACCCGCCCGAGACGACACCGTGACATCGGACCAATGGGACACGTCTCCTTCGTCACCATCGGTCCTGCGCGACCATCCTCGCCATCACGACGCCATCCCGGGCACTTCAGCGCCATCCTCGATGCTGTGGGGTTACGGGGTGACAAGACACTGCCATGCCAGCTGTTGTGCACCCTACGCCCCCCCCCGTCAGCTGCACCCTCGAGTCAGCGTAAGGACGACAACTAAATGGGGGACTTCAACGCCACCACCCTCGAAGCCGTCCCTGGACGGACGCAGGGCTCGCCATGACGCTCCGCCGGAAGCCAAATTCGCCAGGAAGGCCGTCCACTCTGTTGCACTGTCCGCCATGCCATCACACGTAGCTAGAACAGTGCGGCACGCCTGTAAACTGCCTCCACCTTGGCCTATAAAAGGAGGGGCAGTCCCCTGGCCGCAGGGGGATGACGACAATAGATAGCAAGCACACTCGCACGCTCACTGCCTTCACCGTGATATTGGCACTTGCCTCAATCAAAAACCTCTGGGACCTGGAGGCCCAGTCTCCTCTCCCACCTCGCTTGTAGCCCCCTTCTGCAAGCAGTACGGTGCAACGCAATATAGTGCCACGAGCACACCATTGCTACACGTACGGCCCCGGCTGGAACCAGGATAAACCCCGTGTCACTAGTTGCTTAGCACCGGCCATCGAGAGATAGATCTCAGCGCTCTTACTAGTTAGTGTCGGGACTACTTTCCGCACCGACAGTTGGCGCGCCAGGTAGGGGGATCGCGCGCTGAACATTAGCTTTCCAGCAGCCATCTCGATTGTGATCCGCACCGAGTATAGGGGCCAAAGGTACTCCATGGGCAGCTCAGACCCCCTCCCAACCAGATTCGAAATCCGGTTCGGGAGCCTGAACTTCCAGGCTACGGGGAACGACTACCTCATGCACATCACCAACCGCGACGAGCTCCACCCGTGGTGGTCGACCGGGCCAGGACCGGTCCCCGTCATGCCCGCTGCTGATGCCCTGGCGCCCGCCCAAGCGGACGCCGCGGGCCCCCTCGGCACCACGACGCCGACAACGCTCGGGCCAGCGCTCTTGACAGGCGCGGATGGAATGATGCCAGGCCGCGTGTGTCGCCTCGCAACGCGACACGCCCGTCAGCGAGACGACAACTGCACCCGCGGGGAGCGTGCTGTTTCTGAGCCGCGGTTCCCCCACGGGATGCCAACGCCGCGACGGTGTATAACTCGTCCGCAACAATGACGTGGTGGCGTACGAGGATCTTCAGGGCCACCACCTCCTAGCGGTCAGGAACCTCATCGCCTCAACCAATGACGAGTCCTACCACGGCTCCGTCAGCGAGCTACCACCTGCCACTTCGCATGGATACGCGGAGTGGGACTTCTCCGGTGTGCCGGACCTGGTGATGTTCCAGTGGTTTCTCGACACCGCGGACTACTGGTTCGGCTACTCCGACGACTCCAGCGCCGGGAGCTATGGCCCCGCGCGTGAGTGCTTCATGGTGGTCGTCGACGACTAGGCGAACGGCGCGAACACGGCGGGGGCTAACGACGGAGAAGCCCCCCAAAACCCGGGAATAGGAGTACCCCAGGGCCTGGGGCCGAGCGCGCCCCCTAACTCACCGGTGAGGGGCGCGGACATCAACACACAACTGGCTCAAGCATGCGAGCTCGAGGCTAAGCTTGCGGAGGAGTACCGCGCGGTACGACTGCTTCGCGCCTCCATCGCTAGAGAAGCTTCCGCGCACGGCGAACACGCGCGCGAGCTGGGCAGGCAGGCCCGCGAGCGCATCAACGCCGACTTCGACGTTAACAACCCGAACACGCCCCCACGAGCGAGCCAGAAGCTAATCGCAGCCGCGACGCTACTGCGAGCCATGCCGCTCCCTCGGCGCCCGAGGCGCAGAACCTACACCGCAAGGCGCAGGCGCTCATCGAGCAGGTAGCCATGCAACAGGCCAAGAGCTCGGCGTCCCACATTCGCCAGCAGGGCAGCGCGCAGGACAACGGAGGTGCACAGGGCCCCGCGGCGTCAATTCACGTGGGCGGTGCAGCCGGATAACCCGACAAGCAGGCCCGAACGCCGGTCAGGGAGCGAATCCTTGACACGCGCGGACAGGCCCATGACGGCGACGCCCGTAATGTCATCATCGCCTGTCGAACAGCCAACATGGAGAAACGGGCAGTGGTAGGCTACCACCCACGGCGGGGTAAGCGCTACGACAGCTGCGAGGATCGCTCACCGACGCCGGAGACCCTGGGACCCGCGTGTTCAATCGGGAGATCCACACGGCGAGCTTCCCTCAGCGCTTCCGCCAGCCCACGTCGATCGACAAGTACACGCGGGAGACGGATCCTCGTGTGTGGCTCAACGACTATCGCCTGGCATGCCAGCTGGGCGGAGCCACCACCGACGAGGTTATCATCCGCAACTTGCCGCTGCACCTCGCAGATTCGACGCGGACGTGGCTCGAACACCTGTCGGCCAGTCAGATCCACAACTGGGATGACTTGGTCCTCACCTTCGTGGGGAACTTCCAGGGCTCATACGTGCACCCTGGAAACTCCTGGGACCTGCGTGCGTGCACCCAGAAGCCCGGCGAGTTGCTCTGAGACTTCATACGACGCTCCTCCAAGTGTTGTACTGAGCTCCCGAGCGTGGCCCAGTCCGAGATTGTGCACGCCTTCCTCAAGGGCACGACATGCCGGGACCTCGTGCGCGAGCTCGGGCGCAGCCCGCCGGTTGACTCCAACGAGCTGTTCGACATCGCCACCAGCTTTGCCTCCGGCGAGGAGGCGGTGGGGGCCATCTTCGATGGCAAGAAAGGCAAGCACGTGGACGACGCACCCGCGGAGGGCAGCAAGTCCAAGGAGCCCCATCAAAAGCACAAGCGAGGCAATAAAGGCAAGAAGCCGCGCCGCGAGGCACGCGCGCAGGGACGCAACGACGACGAGGACGAGGCCCTCGCAGTTGACCCAGCTCGAAGGGGTCCTCGAGCGGCCCCTCGAGGCCCCGGCGTATTCGACGACATGCTTAAGAAGCCTGCCCATACCACAAAACACCGGTCAACCACACCCTCGAGCAGTGCGACATGCTTAAGAAGTACTACAACCACGCCACCGTGAAGGATGGTGAGGCCAAGAAGGACGGGGGTGACGGCGATGCTGGTGGCTTCCCGGCGGTGGAGAATGTCTTCCTCATCTTCGGGGGGCCAACTGTCGACAAGTCCAACAGCCAGCGCAAGCGGGAACGAAGTCCTTGCTGCGGAGAAGGATCCTCCCTCCTTCCTCGACTGGTCGGAGGATGCCATCACCTTTAGCCGCGAGGATCACCGGAACCGCATCCCCAACCTAGGACAGTACCCTCTGGTCGTCGACCCGGTCATCGGCAACACGCGGTTCTCCATGGTGCTGATGGACGGAGGCAGCAGCCTCAACATCCTCTATGCGCACACCTTGCGCCTGCTGGGATTGGGTTGGACCAGCTGCGGCCCAGCACGACACCATTTCACGGGGTCGCGCCGGACAAGCGCATCCAGCCCCTCGGGTAGATCGACCTGCCAGTCTGGTTCGGCACGCCGGCTAACTTCCACAGGGAAACACTCACCTTTGAGGTGGTGGGGTTCAGGGGCTCATACCACGCCATCCTTGGGCGGCCGTGCTACACCAAGTTTATGGCGGTCCCGAACTACACCTACCTCAAGATGAAGATGTCGGGGACGAACAACGTCATCACCGTGGGCTCGTCGATCTAGCACGCGTTCGACTGAGACGTCGAGTGCGTGGAGCACGCTGAGGCGTTAGCGCTGGTTGAAGCGCTTGTGGTGAGCATGGAGAAGCTGGTCAACGAGGACCTCGATTCCACCGCCAAGCATGCTGGTAGCTTTGAGGCTGCCAAGCAGACCAAAGAGGTGCCCCTCGACCTTGCTGCCCCCGAGGGCAAGGCGTTGAGGGTCAGTTCAACCCTCGACCCGAAATAGGAAGTGGTGCTCGTCGACTTTCTCCGTGCCAACGCCGACATCTTCGCGTGGAGCCCCTCAAATATGCCAGGAATCCCGAGGTAAGTCGCTGAGCACTCCCTTGATATCTTACCTCACTCCCGAGTCGTGCAATAATGGCCGCGACGCTTTGACAAAAGCGACGCCGGGCGATCGGAGTGGAGCTGCGAAAGCTCCTCGAGGTCGGGTTCATCAAGGAAGTTTATCACCCTACGTGGTTAGCTAATCCTTTAATAGTTAAGAAAAAGAATGGGAAGTGGCAGATGTGTGTAGATTACACTAGCTTGAATAAAGCATGTCCCAAAGTTCCTTTGCCTTTGCCACGAATCGATCAAATCGTTGACTCAACTACAGGGTGTGAACTTTTATGTTTCCTTGATGCCTATTCTGGGTACCACCAAATAAAGATGAAAGAGTCCGACCAGCTCGCGACTTCATTCATCACGCCGTTCGGAATGTTCTGCCACGTAACGAGGCCGTTTGGCCTCCGGAACGCGGGCGCTACATACCAACGATGTATGCAGCACATTTTTGGAGACCACATCGGGCGAACCGTTGAGGCTTACGTAGACGACATAGTCGTGAAAACCAGGAAGGCAGATGACCTGGTCAGCGACCTGCGCGTGGCATTCGATTGCCTGCGAGCCAACGGGGTGAAGTTGAACCCCAAGAAGTGCATCTTTGGAGTGCCGCGAGGCATGCAGCTGGGATACACAATTTCCCATTGGGGCATCGAGCCCAACCCCGAGAAGGTCGCAGCCCTCGAACGGATGGGCCCGATTCTAGACCTCAAGGGGGTCCAGAAGGTGCTGGTGTGCCTTGCCGCCTTGAGCCACTTCATCACGCGGCTTGGCGAAAAGGGCTTACCCCTCTACCGACTCCTTAAGAAGCACGAGCGCTTCTTCTGGACTGCCGAGGCCCAGGAGGGGCTTAACAAGCTCAAAGTGACGCTCACCCACGCGCCGATATTAACGCCGCCCCAGGATGGCCGGCCTCTATACCTCTATGTCGCCACAACCACTCAGGTGGTCAGCGCCGTCATCGTGGTGGAGCGTACAGAGGAGGGGCACGCCCTACCGGTCCAGAGGCCCGTGTACTACATCAGTGAGGTGCTGACCGAGATGAAGGCGCGGTACCCACAGATCCAGAAGCTGCTCTACATAGTAGTGCTTGCGCGGCGCAAGCTCCGGCACTACTTCGAGGCCCACGCGGTCACGGTGGTCTCCTCATTCCCGCTGGGAGAGATCATCCGCAACCCGGATGCGGTGGGCAGAATCGCCAAGTGGTCTGTGGAACTGATGGGCGAGACGCTCGCTTATGCGCCGCGCAAGGCAGTCAAGTCCCAAATCCTGGCGGATTTCGTCGCCGAGTGAACGGACACCCAACTGCCACCGCCACAAATCTAGACCGAGTGCTGGACCCTCTACTTCGATGGGTCGGCGATGATAATAGGGGAGGCGCGGGCCTGCTCTTCATCTCACCCCTCGGGGAGCACATGAGGTACGAGGTGCCTATATTTCCCCACGTCAAATAACATGATGGAGTACGAGGCCCTTCTTTGCGGCCTTCGAATCTCTATCGAGACAGGCATTAAACGCCTCGACGTCAGGGGGGACTCGCAGCTCGTGATTGACCAAGTCATGAAGAATGCGAGTTGTCACGACGACAAGATGGAGGCCTACTGCAACACCGTATGAGCCCTCGAAGACAAGTTTCTATGGCGTCGAGCTTAACCACGTACCCCGCAGGTACAACGAGGAGGCAGACGAACTCGCCAAAATCGCGTCGGGGCGATTCACCGTTCCCCTGAACGTCTTTGCGCCGGACGTCGCCAGACCGTCCGTCAACCTCGAGCTAACACCCTCGAGTCAAGAGGAGCCCTCGGGGGCTCCATCGGATCTAGCTGGCATAGAGCCTATGGACGAGGACCCCTCGAACGAGGCGTTTGTGCTCTCCCTGCTTGAGGGCTACGGCGCCGATGAGGTCGAGGCCAAGGACACCGAGCCAGCCCCCCGCGCGGGGGACAGGCGGGCCAAATACCTAGCGTGGATGGATCGAGGGGAGCTTCCCTCAGATCGGTCCGAGGCCAGACGCATCGCCAGGAAGGCCAAGTCGTTCACCCTCGTCGACGGCGAGCTGTAAAAGCGCGCCGCATCAGGCATTTTGCAGCGGTGCATACCCATCCCCCAGGGCCACGAGCTCCTCCGTGACATCCACGCGGGCGTGTGTGGCCACCACGCGGCGCCACGCACCCTCGTGGGCAACGCGTTTCGCCAGGGCTTTTACTAGCCTACCACAGTCGCAGACGCCAGCGAGATCGTGCACACATGCGAAGGGTGCCAATTCTACGCCTGCAAGACCAACCTCCCAGCGCACGCCCTCCAGACGATCCCCATCACGTGGCCTTTTGCCGTGTGGGGGCTAGACATTGTTGGGCCCTTGCGAAAGGCACCCGGGGGCTACACCCACCTGCTTGTTGCCATTGACAAGTTCTCCAAGTGGGTTGAGGTGCGCCCAATCACGAATCTCAGGGCAGAGCAGGCCGTGACGTTCTTCACTGACATCGTCTACCAGTTCGGGGTGCCCAATTCCATCATCACGGACAACGGGTCCCAATTTACAGGCAGGAAATTCCTGGAGTTCTGCGACAAGTACCACATCCGCGTGGACTGGGTGGCAGTTGCGCATCCACAGACCAATGGTCATGTGGAACGGGCCAACGACATGATCTTGCAAGGCCTCAAGCCCAGGGTTTTCCATAGACTGAACAAGTCTGACCGAAAATGGCTCCAGGAGCTGCCGGCGGTCGTGTGGAGCCTCAGAACCACCCCGAGCAGGGCCACAGGATTCACCCCGTTTTTCCTGGTCTATGGTGCAGAGGCCGTCCTCCCCACAGACCTGGAATACGGGTCACCTAGGGTCAAGAGCTACAGCGAGAGCACCAACCAGCAAGCCCGCGAGGACTCGCTGGACCAATTGGACGAGGCCCACACTGTGGCCCTAATGCATTCAACACGATACCAGCACGCTCTGAGGCGATACCAGGTCTGGAAGATACACCGCCGAGACTTCGATGGAGGGGACCTAGTCCTAAGGCTGCGCCAAGACAATCGAGGCCGCCACAAGCTATCGCCCCCATTGGATGGACCCTACGTCGTCGTCAAAGTGCTCAAGCCCGGCACCTACAAGCTGGCCAACGAGGACGGCGAGGAACTCACCAATGCTTGGAACATCCAACATCTACGTCACTTCTACCCTTAGAAAGGATTTCCAAGTTCCTTTTGTTATTTACATACCCAACACCCCAGTTGGTTGTACAAATGTGAACTTCCATTGCATTAATAAAGCTAAAGGGTGACTCGGCTTTCCCCTGAAAACCATGTCCCCCTCGAGGACTACTGTGGGGGGCATCCCCCCCCCAAAAAAATGGTCCTATTTTTTCGCAAAATTCGCCGCAAATGTGCTAAGTACATCTCGACCTGAACTTTGGGTGAACCTACGCGGGACGCAAGTAAATAATAGGCGAAGAAGCGTGAGTCAGGGATAGCCTACGCCTCCAGCAGGATACGACCCTCCCCCCTCGCCGTTTTGCCTACGTCCTACTCGTGCGAACGAAACTTTCCCAGCTAAGGTTCACCTAAGAAAATGGGAAGGCGGAACAACATAATTGCCGAAATAAACAATGAGTATTTCAAATTACAAACATCAAAGTGTTTTAAACAAGCAAATGTTTATTACAACAGCCACGCGGATCGAACTCTAACATCAAAAACATAAAGGGCACAAACACCTAATGGTCTTCAAGCTTGGGGACCGCCAGCTGGAGGAGCATCCGGGAAGAGGAAGTCCATGAAATCCTCGGTGAGGATGTCGACGGCGGGAGCAACAAGCGCGTCCACGTGGTTCATCACCACCTCATCGTCGACGCCGTCGGGAACGATGTAGCCTGTGGAGACGGCCTCGAGGTTGACCTGGTAGTGGGAGACCACCACGCCAAGGGCTTTCTAAACTCCCAGGTGAAGGGCACGATGCACGAGCTAGGTGACGTGCCTGCCGAGCGTGCGGAGGCGACTCGCCATCGAGCTCTCGGCCTGCACTTCACCCTCCTCGACCCCTGGCACGCCTCGAGGGTGGCGACCCGCAGCTCCTCCAGCTCATGTTGAGCGAAGTTGTAGGCCGTCCGGAGGGACTCCGCCTGGGTCATCGAGTTCCCAAGAGCGTTCCGCAGGCCTGAAAACCATGAACGGAAAACAAAATTCGGGAGCGGATTCTAAGCAAACCGAAACAACAAGCAAAAGGCAAAGAGAGGCGACTCACCTTCGACCTATCTCTTCTCCATGTCGAGGGCCATGCGCGCTGTCTCGGCGGCCTGCTGCGGGTTAAGGACCATAGCTTCCTACTCCTCGATGACCTGGCGCTGATCCGCGAGGGAGACGCTCAGCTGGGTCAGCTCCCCATCGAGCAGCAAAACTTCCTCGTCCCGCTGCTTGAGGGTTTCTTGCGCCCCCTCGAGTGCGGCGCGCTCCTGCTGAAGGAGGCCCTGGGCCTCTTCTCGCGCCAGGCGCTCGCGCTCGAGGGCGGCTCGAGCCTCAGCAAGGGCAGTTCGCTCCTGCTGGAGCTGAGCATCCGCCTGTTGGCGCGCGTCCCGCTCCCGCTGAAGCTGCTCCTCCATTGAGGCGAGGGACACGGCCTTGTCAGCCAGGCTAGTCCTCAGCTGCTCAACCTCCTTGGCCTTTTCCTCAGCCTGGCTCTGCCAAGCCCATGCTCCCTCGAGGGTCGCACGGTCTTGTTGGAGCTGGGCACGAGTCGCGGCGACCTCTGTCTCCCATTCCGCCACCACGGTCTGCATCTCGGCCAAATCCTCGCGTGCTTTCCGCAGCGCCTCATCCCGCTCCAGGAGCACCGTCCTCACCATCATGACTGCGGAGGCATCTTCCGCAGCCCGGGTGTCCTGCTCCAGGAGCTCGTCGCGCATGTCCTCGACCCGATACTCCAGCCAGTCGTTGTCGGTCCGCAGGGCCTCGACAAGGGCGTCAAGAGCATCGTACTGGTATCGGTACCAGTTACGCTCGGAGCTCAGCTGGTCGAGGCGGTCATGCCTCTCCTAAGCTCGGCCCTCCAACTCTTGTCACCGGCAGACAAGACAAGGGGGAAGCCAAGTCAGGGGAAACGCAAGTGCGGAAGAGATGAGAGGGGAGAAAAAATCCAACAGAAAAAATGCGTACGTGGAAAACCCGCTACGCGGGACCTGCGTGGAACCACCACGCCTCGTTCAGCGCGCTGTTGAGCGAGGTGCCATGGTTGCGGAACTCTTGCCACAGCGCCTGCTCGGCCTGCGCCTCGCTGGAGTGGGCCGGCGGCGCGCTGGCGTGCTCCCGCTCCTGCTCCAGACGCACCACGGTGCCATCTGGAGCGGAGAGGGCGGCGCGGGATGACAAGGCCCTGGCGCCGTGCGTCGGATGCCACGACATCACACAACCATCTTCCCGCATCACTAGCACCCCCGCCGTGGGCTCGGGGGCTGGCGTGGGCCAGTTCCACCACTGGCCCCATCCGGGCGGCGGGGCGTCATCATCAGGAATCTCCACCGTGGCCGCCCGATCGCCACCGGCAGGGGCCGGCGCCGGTAGAACTGTTGGCGAGGCGGTTGCCATAGTCGTCACCGCCGCCGCGGCCGTTCCCTCCTTACGCGGCTCGGTGGCCACGACGGCGCCGTGCGGTGGCTCGCTCGCCGCCGCTGCGCTCTCTATCGCCCGCGGTGCTCTCGATGAGCGCTGCCTCGTGGGCACGGATGCGTCCGACCTAAGCGCTTTAGCGGGCGCGAGGGTGGGGACGGTCGGCGCCACCCTACGAGCACAGAGATAAAACACTAAGCTCTAGCCCCTCAAAACCGGAACGTCTGGGGGAGGGACTGCTTACCTCAAGGTGGAGAAGCCTCGCTTCCTCTTCCTCGAGGGTTCGACAGATGCTGCTGAGGCGCCCGTCGTCGCCACTGCGGCGCTCCCAGACGCTTCCGCGATGCAGGCCGGCGCCTCTGCGGCGCGTGCCGCCTCTTCCACAGGCGCCTGGTGCCTGCTCCTCTGCCGCCTCTGTGACCCTTGGTGAGGGGGGCGAGGGATTCCACCTCTCAGGGGAGGCCTGCCCCCAGTCGCTCTCCTTTTCTTTCTCCTCTCCCGACGACGAGTTCTCCTAAGTCGCCAGGGGAGAAAGTCCCTACTGCTCGCGCAACCGTTACTCCTCATCCCGCTGTTTCCGGCGCTCCCGCCACCGGATCCTCTTCTCCTTCTTGCGCGCCGCCTGGTCCTGCACCTGTCGCTGCGCCGCGCGCGCGGACGCTCGGGCTCAGGGTGTGGGCTGGTTGGACTGTGCGGCGTCCACAGTCACCCTCTGCTAAAAATGACTATCAGAACCGCGCTGGTACGTTGCGAGGGAATGAGAAGGGGAGGAAGACCCACTCACCGTTGGGGCGTCAGGGAGCATAATGAACGACCAGAGGTCGTCGTTGTCGTGCCTGACGGCCTTGAGGCTAATGGCGTGCCTCGCCCTCGTGGCCGCATATTCCCGAGGGAGGCGCTCATGGAGGAACCGCGAGCTTGCCAACGACGTCGGGTTGGCCGCCTCGCTCATGAATGCGGAGCTCCCTCTCCATGAGGGGGACGATCCACCGGCGGTGAAGGTTCGCGAGGATCGAAGCCGCCCCCAACCTGATGTCCACCAGGTTCTTCAATGCAGTCAGGAGCAAATCCTGCCACGCCTGGTGCGAGGAGGGAGAGATGTTGTGGTGCCAGGAGTCGGCCTTCTCCCTCAGCACCTTACCGGTGTAGGGGGGAAGGTCGGCGCCGTCGTTGCGGAGGTAGAACCACCCCTGCTCCCATTCTGTGTTGTTGGATGTCATCGTGCAGGAGATGTAGAACTCCTTGCGTGAATCCCACAACGAGATCGTCAGGTCGCCAGCACACACTGCCCGGCGCACCCGTGCCTCGGGCGTAGCGAGCGTGTGCAGCTCCGCACGAAAGAGGTGGACCCAGAGATCCTAGTTCACTAGGATCCCCAGGAATCCCTCGCAGACGCCGACGAAGGTGGCTGCCTGCGAAATCGCGTTGGGGGTGAAATTGTGCAATTCCACCCCGTAGTGGTAGCACAGTCCACGCATGAAGCGGCTCGCTGGCGCGGTGAAGCCTCACTCATGGTGTCGGATGAAGCTGACGATGTAGCCGTATGGCGGGTTGGGCTCTCGATCCATCGCCGGCGGAACAATCCACGCCGGGGGCTGCCCATCCACGTTCGGCGCCAGCTGGCCGCCGTTCACGAGCTCGCACAAGGCGAACCTCGTCACCGTCGAGCAGCTCCACGGTAGCGGATCCAGCACCGTGATTGGCTGCGGGCGAGCCATTGAGGTCGGCAGCGGTGCACAGAGATGAAGTAGGCAGTGGGCGAAAACAAAAGGGCGCGCAATGCTCTGGACCGAAGGCAAGAAGCAAAGGGCAGCAGATGCTAAGTGTTGAGGTAAGGGGCTCCCCTCTCCCTCTTCTTGGATTTATAGATCCAGGGGAGCCATGCTCCCCGAACCGCGCGCGCTGCACGCATTAACTACAGGTAGCCGCGTCTACCACTGACGAGCGGGCTCCACGCTGTCGAAACGGCCAGTCGCACGCACACGCGCGATCATTACGGCGCGGCAATCGAAGGGCTGCGGCGGCCCGTCACGTCCGCCCCCCACATCGCCCACTACGCGCGCGATCGCCCCACCTGAAAAGGCGCGCCCGTGGTGCACGACTGCAGCCACGACTGTGGGCATTTAATGGACCGGTCCCTTACCAAGTAAGCGTGACCTTCGCGCGGCCTGAGCCCGGGGCTCGAACAATCAGACCCTCAAAGGTGCGATTACTGACCAGTGGTCTCGAGACCCGCTCGGTGAGAGCGGGCGCCACAGGTGCCCCCAATTCTGGGGGGCACTGATCAGCAGCTCAAGGCCGGCCCGACCACGAACCCACGAGTCCTGCAGATGCAATCAAGATGGGGGCACCTAGCTGCCACCCCGCAATGGCCCTATTGATCAGGGGTTCGAAGCCTGACCCTCGAAGGGTTCGAACAGGCGCCCCAGATCAACAGAGTCAAGGACGACGAGGGCGCCCGCATACGAGCCTATCCTCGAGCTCACCAGCTCAAGGGCGCCCCGCATGTCGTGTTCAAGAGCCAACGAGGGCAGCTAGTCGAGGCATCCCATCGAGGGAGAGCTTCCGCGCCCTCGGTCCCCAGCGAACGAGACCGAGCCCTGCCTAGCAAACCCACGTGAGCACTTTCATGGACGAGTCTTCGGACCATGAGCCAACCCTTATCGAACGGGGCATGGGAGTCCACTTGAATCACCTAGTAGCAGCTCAATGAGGAATCTGCAATTCACGACCCGCTCGATGGGAGTTGCGGAAACCTCACCCTCCGTCCCGCGGAGGGACGGCGAGGGAATGTACAAACAAGTCGGAGAGCCCGCCCCGATCACCTCGAACGGGCCCAGGATCGGGGGCTCGACGCACGGCTACACCTACTGAAGGTGCACCAAACACACGTGAACATCGACACGTGCGTACGACACCACCGAGGCCGGCTGAAATAAACGCCTCGCACAATGACGACGCTGTGAAAAAGCCTTGAAGGAGTACGCACACTCCTTCAAGGCTTCGGGGGCTAGATCCGCGGGTCTGCTAGCGCGCCCCCACGAAATAGCACAACGATCAGGAGGGAAGAAAGCCCCATCAGCAAGCGTCAACATCTGCGGGATCTTAACGGTTACACCCGCAGATGCTCGGGGGCTACTGTCAGAGACAGCCATAAGGGTCCCCTAAAAAATTGGGGGAAACCCACCTACTTTCCCAAAAAACAAAACACGAAACAAACCTAAAACACTCTTAAGATAAATGACGACCTAGCAGCTAGGCCCACGACACTGGTGGCCCCAACGGTCCACCAGAACAGTCGGCCCAGCCACCCTCGCTCGAGGGGCGCGGCACCGCACCAGCGAATCTCTCCCTCACTCGAGGGCTGGTCACCCCCTCGGGTGAGGTTCCGCCTCACTCGAGGACCTCACGGGCTCGCCGCCCCGTACCTGCTCCCCCGACAGGGGCATTTAATGCATTGACACTTCCAGGCTCCCGGGTCAAAGACGAAACCACACCGCGCCTCTGACACGCCCTGGAATCATGCCCCGACGCTGTTCCGCCAACTCCCCCGGTGAGGCCATCGCCGCCATTGTACGACACTGTGCGGCAATGCCGGTGTTAGCTCTGTGACACTGTGCCGCCCACTCTCGTACAGCCGACACGCCGCACCCTCGAAAGAGGATGGCGGAACCCTCGAAGGGGGGACGGACGCCTGCTCCGTGCCCGCCCGGGACGACACCGTGACGTCGGACCAGTGGCACACGTCTCCTCCATCACCATCGGTCCTGCGCGACCATCCTCGCCATCATACAATGCCATCCCGGGCACTGCAGTGCCATCCCCGACGCTGTGGGGTTACGGGGCGACAAGACACCGCCACGCCAGCTGTTGTGCGCCTGACGGCCCCCCGTTAGCTGCACCCTCGAGTCAGCATACAGACGACGACTAAATGGGGGACTTCAACGCCACCACCCTCGAAGCCACCCCTGGACGGACACAGGGCACGCCATGATGCTCCGCCGGAAGCCAGATTCGCCAGGATGACCGTCCACTCCGTTGCACTGTCCGCCATGCCATCACACATAGCTAGAACAGTGCGGCACGCCTGTAAACCGCCTTCTCCTTGTCCTATAAAAGGAGGGGCAGTCCGCCGGCCGCAGGGGGACGATGACGACAGATAGCAAGCACACTCGCACGCTCACTGCCTTCACCGCGATATTGGCACTTGCCTCAATCAAAAACCTCTGGGACCTAGAGGCCTGGTCTCCTCTCCTGCCTCGCTTGTAGCCCCCCTCTGCAAGCACTACGATGCAACGTAATATAGTGCCCCGAGCACACCATTGCTAGACGTACGGCCCCGGCCGGAACCAGGATAAACCCCGTGTCATTAGTTGCTTAGCACCGGCCATCGAGAGATGGATCTCAACGCTCTTACTAGTTAGTGTCGGGACTACTTTCCGCACCGACACCTTTTGTCACGGTTGGTTATACCAACCGGGACTAAAGGGGGTGTCTCCAGCGAGCATTTCGGGCCACGTCGACGAAAGGCCTTTAGTCCCGGCTCAAAAGTTGAACCGGGACTAAAGGCACGAACCAAAGCCTCCCTCTCCACCAGTGTGTCTACTCATCTAGTGAAATTTTTAGATCTAGTCTGTTCCATTAGGGTTATTGATAGTTGATGTAAGATATATCATTGTCGAACCCCTTGATTCACAATTAGATCTGTTCCATTAGGGATTGTTTTTCTCAATTATTTTAGAACCCTCATTTTATTCAGTTCACTTCTATATAATCAGTTCGTAGTGTTTCCTAGGATACCATTGATTTCAACTGGTTGGATGTGCGCTGTATTTTCGTCTAGTGTTTTTCATATTTTTTTAATCTATTTGATTTATGGACTATTTTCCACTGCTTGGTTAGTGTGCACATCGATGTAAATCAAGTTGAGTAGATTATGTGCGAGTTTAAGCATTAGGTTACCGCAAAAAGGAAGAATGTTCCCTCTGCTGTCCCCATGTTCCCTGCGCAAGTTGGTAAACAATTCTTTTAGTGGTGTATTGCTTCTCCCCTTCTGTACTACTAAAAGTATGAAGTGGAGAAAAAAAATCCGTTAGTACTTTTGATGGTGCGGCCGTGCGTCTGCCCCCGCGCGGCCGCCTTCCGCTCTGCACCACGCGGCCGCTTTCAAATCGCGCAATCGACTACCGTATGATCCCTGCCTCTCCCTCCACGGCTCCACTGTCCGCTCGAGTGAGGGGATCCTACGCCTCCACCAACCCTAGCCCCCGCACTCCCTTCCTGACCCCCTCTCCTACTTCCTGCTGTCATCCTCTCTCTCTAGGTCTCCGCTGCCGCCTCCCCTTCTTCGTCTATGCCATGCCTCCGCCGCCCCTTCACGCCGCCACCGCCGCACCCTCCCCCTCCCTCCACTATCGCTCATTCTGGTTTTCTTCAACCGCCGTCGCGTCTCCTCCGCACGGCCACACCTCCCTCGAGCGGTCAGCGGCGGCTGCAGAGGCTAGGGGCGCGTACTACCCTTTCTCTTTCGGTCCCCTAGTCCCATTTCTCCTTTGGTCCTCCCCAAATCCCCCGGTCAGCACGGCACCGCGGTCGCATCAAACTCGCGTACGCCATTTTGTTCGAGGTGCGGCGGCGGTGGCGCCAGGAGCAGGGAGGCGGTGGCCGCGGAGGATTGGAAGGGGGAGAAGAAGATGACGTCGCTCCCTCTGCGTTTCTAGGCCGACTTCGCTGTCGCACTGGGTTGACTCCTTCTCAGCTGTCGTTGTCTCGCCAGGCACCGCGTCTGCAGCGTTTCTCGCTAGATCGACCCCGCAGTCAGTATAGGACCAGCCGACTCCTCCTTCCGCCATGCACCAAGCACTCCCGGGCGGCACGCCCCTGCCGAACCTCCTCTGTCCTTCACGCCGGTGTGCCCTCTGCCGAACCTCTTTGTTCTCCACCACACCGGGTTGTCTCCGGGCATCCAACACTGGCTGTGAATCCATGCAATTTCTCTAAAAATTTTAATTTTCTGTTACAACTGAGATGTCATGTGTCACCGTAGATGATCATATGCGGACTTGGAGATGCTCCTATAGAAGGTCGATGTGATCATCTATGAAGACTCACATGGAACAATAAACCCATCCACTCTTCATGAATCGTGAGTTTACAGTAGTTTATATTTCAGTGTGGATTTTTTGTTGCACACATAATTCATTAGTGTAGTTGTATGCTAGCCATACGAGAAATCCAAAAACAAACATTGGACAAATCTCGACAGTGCTATGGTTAGCAAAATGTATATCAAATGTTTAGTACAACTCCGAATGGAACACTGGTGTCTAATAATTTGGGTAAGTAGATCATCTATAGATTTTAAGATAAGATGACTCATGTTTTTGATAAATCTCATTTTTTAGTTTTATGCAAATTAATAGTAATTTATAAATTGCTTAAGTTAAATTGATCGTTTGATAATTTATGTGTTGCCTCTCTATTATTACGTATAATGTCTTATTCTCTGTTGCCACTCTGTTATTTTCAGCAGTTCAGTCATGCCTGTGCTAACATCTATTAACATATTTAATGATTTGCTACATAAAGATAAGGCTATGGTCGGATGTGAGTGTCCCAGTTCTAACACCTTCTTTTGTAAGAAGAACTACGAGACAGATATTATATTTTGTTTAAGATGCATGAGTTGCATTTGTGGCCCTATAAGTGCGGCCATGTGAAGATTGCTGCTCTTGATTCAGAGATTGCACTGAATAGCACCCTCATGTTACCCTTCTATTTTTGACTAGACATTTTCTTAGTGCCTTGCCATCTTTTCTTTAATCTGTCTGCCATCCACATGAACTTCGACAGTGGCCATGAGACACACCGTTGGCCAGTCCTAATATCCCCTGGCTCTAACTTGCTTAGAAGCCGCTAATATAAAGCAATACTTACTCCGCCATAATGCCACCGTCCACCTTGCAAACAAGCTGCATGGATCAATCTTCTTAATTGTGCTTCTACTACTGTTCTCTTGGACCTACGGTGTTAGCTTACTGCTGGATAAATTCATTTCTACTGTCCAAAGTTTTCTTTGAATATGGCCCACTTTCTTCTTGGCGCGATGCAAAAATTAATATTGTCGTAGATAAGATACAGTTCCAGACAAGGTGTGAGAACATGACTGATTGCGGTAATTGTGCATGCTTCTTAGATGAGGAGGATGCCATCATCTGGCAATATATTTTTTAGAGTAGAGGAGAGCATCGATTTACCGGGAAGTGATGCTCATTTATATACTTGTTTGAAAATTAAATTACACATCCCAAGTACATTTAGATCTTTGTTATTGTATAAAAAGGAAACTACTGACTCATGATAATGTGGCAAACAGAAAGGAAATAGAGGTTATTGACTACTTATTTTGTTGTGAATAAGAATCCATTCAGCATTGAGTCTTCTCCTATGTGATAGCTAAACAGATTTGGTTTGTTGAAGGATCAGATGGCGACTAGAGAGGGGGGGAGTGAATAGGAGCCGGTAAAAATTCTTCCCAAAGAACCCGGCCTATGCCCTAGTCAAATCCGGGTCACACACAAGCGATGGATCGAATCACACACCAATCGCCAACACAACGAGGTTATGGATCAACCTCTAGCCTTAGGAACGATTCCTTGAAGCACACGCGGAAGCACGAGAAAGGAAGGGAGGAATCTAACCAAGAAGCAAAGCACACAGGCTCTGGCGGACCGTCCGGCCAGGAGGGGCGGACCGTCCGCACTGGCCTCGCGGACCGTCCGGCCTGATGCCGCGGACCGTCCGCGCCAACCCTGCGGACTGTCCGGCCCTACGCCGCGGACCGTCCGATAAAGCACACAGAACCAACAGAGACGCACCCGAATAACGGACCGTCCGCGGGGAGCACGCGGACTGTCCGCCAGGCACCCGCGGACCGTCCGCCCTCTGCTGCGGACCGTCCGAAACTCCGTCCAACCAAAATTCAAAAACGCGATGGATCGAAACGAAAGACGAGCAAGAACACGAAGAACACGGGACGAACACGTGCGGTGCGGACCGTCCGCCAGGAGGGCGCGGACCGTCCGCGAGGCACGGACAGGGCAGAAAAACGCCCGACCTCGAAAGTCAACTCCCCCAAATCATCATCGGATTTCCCAAACGGTTGAAGCTGTGGAGACAAGGGTTTGGGGACTTGAAAAGCGTCACACAAGGATGCCATAGCCCAAAAATCTTGCCTCCTAACTCCCTAAATCACCGGGAATCGCGAATCCTTTGAGCACCACCAAAACCTAGAGCACCGAACGAAAAACTCTCGAATCGAAGTGGTTTCCCGGCGTTTGAGGGCACAAGATCAATCACAAAGATGCATGAGACATCTATCCATGTTTCCCTCAAAGAAATCCGGGGAGAAACCCACTCAAATGCGCGGAATCACACCGAGAACAAAGGCACGAAAACAAGCACAAAAAGACCACGAAAAACACAACTCTGAATCTTCTATACAAACCAGGAAAGATTCACAAGGTCTAGCATGCCGCCCTAGCATCCATCCCTCTCAACAAATCTCTCATGAAGCTCTCATGCTAGCCTAGAGAAAAATGGAAGAAAAATAGCTGCGAAAAAGAGAAATGGGAGGGAGGAAATGAAACCCTAAGTCGCGGAGAGAGAGAGCCACTCACACACCCTCATGGCTTATATATCGGGTCCCGCCGGAGTGGTAAATGACTCGACTACCCCTAACTTAACTACTGGCGGTACAACCCACGCAGGGGCATTTAGGTAAAGTTTGTGGGTCTTCCCATCGGACGGCCACGCCTTTGCCGCACCCCGCGTCCTCCCGACGCAAGCCATGCGATCCCGCCGCGTGTCCTCCGCTTCGAAGCTTCCCGACACGCCCGGATCCCGTCTCCATCGTGTTGGGCCCTCGGACTTGGTTTTATTGCCCAAACCAAGAAACCGTCCTCCGATGGTTTTGTGGGCAAACCACCAAACCCCGCGTGCTCGGTTCGGCCTCCCGCCAAACCACTTGACTCGACCGCCACCGTGTACCGGTTCGATTGTCCATGACTTCGTCTTGCTCGTGTCGCCACCATGTGGCCCGCACCCAGTCCCGCTGTCCACCGGGTCCCTTGAACCAAGCCTACTTGTCTCTCCATCTCCCGGAGGCCCCTCAAGGCTGAAGACCTTTCGTGCCCGTTCTTCACCTGCAACAACACGAACTAGGCCGCAGCCTACACTTGCGCACTAAGCCAAGAGTCAGTCCAACACCCGTTGTCAATCACTCATCACTGAGGAGCGGTCATCCATCGACCACCGGGACGCTCCTGGTCCTCAATCTCCCCCTTGATGAGTGCATTGACAACACTCAACGCGAAATGAAATTCAGAGAAAGAAAGAAAGGAAGAAGAAAGAAAAACAAAGAAGCTCAACTCGTGACCAAAACCAAAGAAAGGCAAAGAAAGGTCACAAGCCAAGCAAAGCACAAACTCCACACTGAAAACAGCAAGAAAGCTCCCCCTGAGCAAATGCAAGCTCCCCCTGAACATGTGGATGCAAACTTCCAAGATTTAGCTCACCTCTTCTGAATTTTCATTAAGCTCACCTCTTCTACCCCTTGTTGACAATGTATGAATCAAGGTGAAAATGCAGAAATGCAAAGCAAAGCATATAAACACCTACATGAGCTTCTCAAATAGGCCAAATCTAGTGTCAAAAGCTAAAAATGAGAGAAAGATCACACATATGAATCATAGCAGAGTCAAAGCATTGCCACAAGTAATATATGAAAATACAAGCATGTGACAAAGCAGAAATTTCAGATTTAAGCAATTTTATCAAAAGAGGGCTCGCTTCACATGTAAAAGCCTATCCATGTCACACTCGAGCCACAAACATGCATACCATTCAAAGATCATACAAGGATATCAAATTCTCAGCAAAAGATCATGGCAAACACCCATAAAGCAAAGCATGTCATGTCAAAGCTCATGAGCCATGTGTCCACTTTGGGGAGACTTCTCCACTGGTGAACATCATGCAACATGTTTTGCACCCATATGTGAAAAATAAGACATTTTAAGCACAGACATGATGGATGGAGCATTTTTCAAGAATTATACACTTCTTTTCAAGATTAAATCATTTCATGGTACATGAAGTGCCTTTGCGGCAAAAAGAAGCTTATGCTCCCCCATGAATGCAACATAGGCTAAACATTCACAATGATATTCGGCCTTTGGCCCAAATGCAAGAAAAAGATATCCAAGCACAATCTAAGCATAGAAATCACATTTAGACCAAAACGTGACATGGATACACTACTACACATGAGTGAAGCATATTTCACCAAAAATTAGTCAAGTTTAGCATTTATTTCAAAAAGGGGCTATCTCACCACACATATATCTCAAATATTCCAAGAGCATAGCCTCACATCACCATTTCTCCACACATATGACCAATATCTCACAAATAGCCAAAGAGACTTAAATAAGGCATATGAAAGAAGCTCATCATCCTAAAATGCAATATGATACAAATGCAACATGATATATGACAAGATGGCTATCCTACCATGGTTTGTACATCAAGCAAAACATGTATATACATCAAAGTAAAGCATGGTATGATACATATGGTACAAGAGAAAAACCCCCAAGAATCAACTAGAAAGGGCAACAAACCCCAAGTTCCCCCCGCAAGCGCACAAATGTAGCTTGGTCGAGAGGCTTTGTAAAATGTCTGCAAGCTGATCTTGGGTAGGGACATGGCTCAACACAATGGTTCCTTTTTCCACATTGTCCCTCAAGAAATGATACCTCACTTCTATGTGTTTGGTTCTGGAGTGAAGCGCTGGGTTTTTGGCTGCGCTTATGGCACTGGTGCTATCACAAAAAAGTGGGATCTGGGTGCACTCCTCACCAAAGTATCTCAAAGTGTATGAAATCCACACAATCGGGGGAACAACAACTCGCGACCGCAACATACTCCGCCTCGGTGGTAGACCGAGCTACACTAGGCCCGCTTGCGGGAAGACCATGAGACCAACGAAGACCCAAGAAACTGGCAAGTACCAGAAGTAGACTTCCTCTCGACTCGACAACCAGCAAAATCCGCATCGGAAAAACCATGAAGAGAAAGAGTCGAGGAGGACGAATACCAAAGGCCAAAACCAGGGGCAGACTGTAGGTACCTGAAGATCCTCTTGACGGCCTGTCGATGTGATGTCCTCGGCGAAGCCTGAAAACGAGCGCACAGACACACGCTGAACTGTATGTCTGGCCTCGTCACCATCAAGTAGAGGAGGGAGCCGATCATGCTCCTTTACTCCCGCAGGTCCACTGGTTCTCCGTCCTCGTCCGCATCCAAAGTAGCCGTACTCCCCATGGGAGTCGACATCGGCTTCACATCTTGCATCTGGAACTTCCTCAGCATGTCTTTCGTGTACTTGGTCTTGACCGTGTGGTACGTTCGTCGATGTCCCGAATGATCTTCGACAGGGGATGCACTTCTTGAATCCGCCGGGGAGCCTCACGCCTCGAGACTACCTCCCCCTCACCTTCAGCTTCTCTCGCCTGGTCCTCTTGCCGCACCGTCGTTGTCCATGAAGTAGACGATCCACGCTCCGTAGTGGTCGTAGGGGAAGTAGTAGGTACACACTCAGCTTCAGGCGCATGGTTCTCCCCATCATCATCTCCAGCTTCATCCTTTTCCTCTTCAAAGAGGTCCTCGGCCATCTCCTCATCACCGCACATTCAAAGCCAAGAGAGGTACATGGCATTGTCTCGTCGAAGGTTACCTCGCAAGTCTCCATGATTTTGTTAGTCTCAAGGTTAAGCACCCTATAGGCTCTAGAGTGGTTAGCATATCCAAAGAAAATACCATCACTAGACCGCGGCCTCAAACTTGTCGAGTTTTCACTTCTTAAGAATAAAGCACTTGCGGCCAAAAACTCGAAATGACTCACCTTGGGTGCCCGACCATGCATCGGCTCATAACGGGTCTTCTTCTTGAAAGCTCGCAATAAAATCCTGTTAGAGACATGACAAGCCGTATTGACCGCCTCAGCCCAATACCTCCTAGGAGTCCTGTGCTCATCGAGCATCGTCCTAGCCATCTCACAAAGAGTCCGATTTTTCCTTTCCACGACTCCATTTTGAGGAGGCACATAAGGGGTCGAATACTGATGTTCAAGACCTAGATCACGACAAAAGGCATCAAAACGAGAGTTCCTTAACTCAGAGCCATTATCACTGCGGATAGCTCGAATAGCATTCCCATGCCTCTCGTTTTTCAACCTCGCGATCAGATCTCGAACAAAGCCAAATGTCTCACTCTTATCCTCCAAGAAAAACACCTAGGCATAGCGAGAGTAATCGTCCACCACAACAAGGACATACCACTTCCCACCCACCGAGCGAACTCGAGCTGGCCCAACAAGGTCCATGTGCAACAGCTCTGTCGGACGCTCGGTCATGACATCGGTCAGGGGTGGATGGGGAGTGGCTACCATCTTGCCATGCCTACACGGAGCACAAACCAAATCCTTCTCAAGCTTCAACCTCGGCAATCCTCGGACAAGGTCAAGACTACTCAAGCGGGAAACCAAATCAAAGCTCAAGTGTCCCAACCGCCTATGCCATTTCCACAAATAAGAAGAAGGACCAGCCATCAAACAGCGAGCAGGACCCAAAGAACAAGAGAAATCAGCCCTGAAAATCTGACCCTCGGGGATGATCATACAGACAAGATCACCTCGAGAATCAAGCAAACGAGACTCGCCAGACTTGAAACGCACCTCAAAACCCTCATCAAGCAACTGAGAAACCGAAAGCAAATTGAAACCCAAAGACTTCACAAGAGCCACTCTCTTCAATGTTACCTTGTCACTCACATGCACAACACCCTCAGAAATCACCCTTCCTCGTCCATTGTCCCCAAATGTGATGTACATCTTTTCCTTCACTAGGGTGAGGCTGGAGAACCACTTCTTATCTCCGGTCATGTGTCGAGAACACCCGGAGTCGATCAACCAAATGTCCTCCAAGCCTCCTGCCTGTAGTCAGAAACAAGAACGAGAATGAGCTAACGACTCGACACTGGGGTTAGCGCAAAGAAAGTTAAACCAGTGTCGAGCCATCTACTCAAAAGAAGGGTTAGCAAACATCATTCTCTTGCCACCAAGCTTCCCATGTCCCATGGAAGGAGTACGAGCACAACGAGGGGGCAAACGTGGTCCGTAGTTCCTCTGGAACCCAAAGCTGCGATCATCTCCCCTAAACCCGTATTGAGGACGAGTAGGGGGACGTCCAGCAAAACTACCACGAGCCCTACCAAACCTCTCACCAGCACGCACACCATCATCTCTCCTCTCAAACCTCGCACCACCACCTTTCTGTGGGAACCTCCCAACACTCCTCACACTTCCCACACCCCGTGGAAGTGGCACTCTAGGCTCAGGAATACCATGAGACTGGCGATACCTGTCCTGGTTTGCTTGCTCCCTAGCAAGCCTCTCATCCCTCTTCCTCTTGTAGCAAAACTCCGCAAGATGCCTCTCCTTACCACAATACTCACACCTGAAGGGGATGGATTTTGGTTTTGGCTCTGGCTTCTCTCTAGGCCTTTCACCCTTCTCACTCACAAACCTCACCGGTTTCTTGAAGTCATTTGTCTTAGGTGGGAATTTGGGTGGATCTTGGGTGGTGTCAAGCTTGTTGCAAAGGTGTTTGGGCTTTGGTGTGAAAGAGTTCTTGGGTGCTTTTGGAAGTGGGACTTGGATGTCTCCGATCACCTCAAACTCGGGGTTAGACTCAACACACTTCTCATACACACTCTCCCCACTGTTCTCTCCCACTTTCTCACCCAACTTCTCAAAACCCAAACCACGACCATCAGCTCTCTTGAACTCCTCAATCATGATTTTCAATTGAGGTTCCTGCCCAGACAACCAACCCAACACCTTCCTCAAATAGTCATTCTCCTCATATATGACATCCAAATGGGAAGTAAGTTCAAGATTGCGCAATGTAACTTCATCACAGCTAGTGCATGCATTGACAACAGGAGATTTCAAAGAAGCTTCCAAAGAACTAATGGTAGAACGAGCATCGACAAGCTTAGCATGCATAGTAGGACATGATTTACAAGCACCAAGCAAAGTAGGTCTAGCCTTAAGCTCATCATACTCAGTCCTAAGAGCATCTAGTTTAGCCAAAGTGCAAGCATTCTTCTCATTAAGCAACTTGATCTCATTCAACCAAGCATCACACTCAAGACATTCAACATCATCAGGAGTAGTAGGAGCAAGTTTCAAAGAGTCATTCTCAAGTTTCAATTCAAGCAATTTTGACTCTAACTCTCCTACTTTCTCACTAGCATTCTCAAGTTGAGCCCTAAGATCTTTTCCCATCTTTTTGGCATCTCTTAGCACACTATCACGGTTGTCAATCAAGCCATTCAACCTAGTGATCTCAGCAAGCAAAGAGTCGGGGTCACGATTTACCTCATCCTCCGAGTCGGAGTCGCTGTCTTCCTTGTCGCTCTTCTTGCTGCTCGAGCTATGGGCCATGCCACAAAAGCCTTCAAGCGCCACACAGCTCAACCCACTGAGGTTCCGGCTTGCACTCTTCTTGTCCTTGCGCCTCCCGGCATCTTCATCTTCACTGCTTGAGCTTGATTGTGCGTCGCTTGAGCTCGAGTCGACGTCGCTTGCACCGGCCACCATGGCTCTTGCCTTGTTCTTCTTGTAGCCGCTCTTGCTCGGTCTCCGCTTGTCCTTGTCCTTGCTCTTGGACTTGCTGAAGTGCTTGCCCTTGGAGGAGTACTTGTCTTCACGCCTCGGGTGCGCCTTGTACTCGTTCATCTTGTACTTATTCTCCTCCACTTCAGGGCACTCAGCGATGAAGTGGCCACGCTTGCCACACTTGTAGCACGTCCCTGAGCTCCGCCTTGCATTCCTCCGACTCTCGTGTAGTCGATCAAACCTTCTTGAGAGCAAGGCCAGCTCCTCCTCGCCTAGCACATCAAACTCCTCATCTGGAATAGACATAAGAGATGACAAGGAAAACTGTCGACAGGAAGGGTTAGATTTGCCCTTTGATCCGCCCACAAGCGCAAGACTATGATCAGTCGAGCCCTCATGCTTGGATTGCAACTTCCAGTCAACCTCAGCCGACTTGAGCTTAGAAAATAGGTCATCCAACTCAATAGTCAAATACTGCCCAGACTCCTTGATGGCCTCAACCTTAGCACCCCAAACATTTGGGTCCAAGACATGCAAGAGCTTCAAAGCCTGATCATGCTCGGTGTAAGGAAAATCCTCAACATTAGCTTTCATGTTGTTCACGATGGCGGTGAACCTCTGAAACATCGCATCAATGTCCTCACCGGGAAGTGGAGTGAAGTTCTCATATTGCATCCGGTAAGAGACAAAGAGGTGAGCCTTCACATGGTTATCACCACCGTGAGCAACCAACAACTTCTCCCAAATTTGCCAAGCAAGATTCAAATGGCGAACATGCTCAAACTCTGGATCACACAAGCTTTGGACCAAGATTCAAACGGCTTTTGCATTAGCCTCATACTTAGCCTTAGCACCGGCATCGGTCACCATAAGAGTATGGATGTTGACCGGAATAGCATAGGTCTTGTCAAGCACAATGAAATCCAACAGCTTCCCACGAAGAAAGATCATCATTCGGGCCGCCCACTTGTGGTAACCCTTTCCATCGAAGTGCGGCGGACCGCTCCGCTCAACGTACGCCATCTTAGGATTCGAGACTTGTCAAAGTCGCAAATAATCCGGCACCAAGCTCTGATACCAATTGAAGGATCAGATGGCGACTAGAGAGGGGGGGAGTGAATAGGAGCCGGTAAAAATTCTTCCCAAAGAACCCGACCTATGCCCTAGTCAAATCCCAGTCACACACAAGCGATGGATCGAATCACACACCAATCGCTAAGACAACGAGGTTATGGATCAACCTCTAGCCTTAGGAACGATTCCTTGAAGCACACGCGGAAGCACGAGAAAGGAAGGGAAGAATCGAACCAAGAAGCAAAGCACACAGGCTCTGGCGGACCGTCCGGCCAGGAGGGGCGGACCGTCCGCGCGGCCTCGCGGACCGTCCGCCCGATGCCGCGGACCGTCCGGCCCCCGATGCCGCGGACCGTCCGCGCCAACCTCGGCGGACCGTCCGGCCCTACGCCGCGGACCATCCGATAAAGCACACAGAACCAACAGAGACGCGCCCGAATAACGGACCGTCCGCGGGGAGCACGCGGACTGTCCGCCAGGCACCCGCGGACCGTCCGCCCTCTGCTGCGGACCGTCCGAAACTCCGTCCAACCAAAACTCAAAAACGTGACGGATCGAAATGAAAGACGAGCAAGAACACGAAGAACACGGGACGAACACGTGCGGCGCGGACCGTCCGCCAGGAGGGCACGGACCGTCCGCGAGGCACGGACAGAGTAGAAAAACGCCCGACCTCGAAAGTCAACTCCCCCAAATCATCATCGGATTTCCCAAACGGTTGAAGCTGTGGAGACAAGGGTTTGGGGACTTGAAAAGCATCACACAAGGATGCTATAGCCCAAAAATCTTGCCTCCTAACTCCCTAAATCACCAGGAATCGCGAATCCTTTGAGCACCACCAAAAGCTAGAGCACCGAACGAAAAACTCTCGAATCGAAGTGGTTTCCCGGCGTTTGAGGGAACAAGATCAATCACAAAGATGCATGAGACATCTATCCATGTTTCCCTCAAAGAAATCTGGGGAGAAACCCACTCAAATCCACGGAATCACAACGAGAACAAAGGCACGAAAACAAGCACAAAAAGACCACGAAAAACACAACTCCGAATCTTCTATACAAACCAGGAAAGATTCACAAGGTCTAGCATGCCGCCCTAGCATCCATCCCTCTCAACAAATCTCTCATGAAGCTCTCATCCTAGCCTAGAGAAAAATGGAAGAAAAATAGCTGCGAAAAAGAGAAATGGGAGGGAGGAAATGAAACCCTAAGTCACGTAGAGAGAGAGCCACTCACACACCCTCATGGCTTATATATCGGGTGCCACCGGAGTGGTAAATGACTCGACTACCCCTAACTTAACTACTGGCGATACAACCCATGCAGGGGCATTTAGGTAAAGTTTGTGGGTCTTCCCATCGGACGGCCACGCCTTTGCCGCACCCCTCGTCCTCCCGACGCAAGCCATGCGATCCCGCCGCGTGTCCTCCGCTTCGAAGCTTCCCGACACGCCCGGATCCCGTCTCCGTCGTGTTGGGCCCTCAGACTTGGTTTTGAGGCCCAAACCAAGAAACCGTCCTTCGATGGTTTTGTGGGCAAACCACCAAACCCCGCGTGCTCGGTCCGGCCTCCCGCCAAACCACTTGACTCGACCGCCACCGTGCACCGGCTCGATTGTCCATGACTTCGTCTTGCTCGTGTCGCCACCATGTGGCCCGCACCCAGTCCCGCTGTCCACCGGGTCCCTCGAACCGAGCCTACTTGTCTCTCCATCTCCCGGAGGCCCCTCAAGGCTGAAGACCTTTCGCGCCCGTTCTTCACCTGCAACAACACGAACTAGGCCGCAGCCTACACCTGCGCACTAAGCCAAGAGTCAGTCCAACACCCGTTGTCAATCACTCATCACTGAGGAGCGGTCATCCATCGACCACCGGGACGCTCCTGGTCCTCATCTGTTCTAGCTAATTTTTTCCAAGTGCGTGAGACAGGTAAATTTGAGTCATCAGCTAAATGATGTTTTTTAGAAGAAATATGCATGTCTAAATATGTTCAGTTCAGTTATGTGCAGCTTGCGAAACTCATAAACAACTTATCCTGCAAGAAGCCCCACAACAGGTTTCTACTGGAACCGTTTGTAGGCCATCCGAAATTGCGACAAAGCCAAAGATGTATGTCATATTAAGAGTATTTCTATTGCTTTTTGTGGTTTTTTTGGCAAAACTGTAAACAAGCGAGTGATGTTTCTAGCTGTAAAACGTCACTTCGTTGATGATTATGGTCCTGATTGATGTTATGGGCCAGGGATTTCTGCCTGAACTCTAAAACTTGTGCTTTGTCAATTCTTTGAATTCTTTGTGTGTCACAGGTTCACAACTAAGATATGCCATCTATCTCTAGACAAATTGCTATAGTATATGGCGCTATAGTATACAGCGCATTAGAGCTTAATCAAACTACACACGGTACTCCATCAGGAATCTTTTCTTAACTTTTTTGATAACTACATGTCTCTTGTGAGGACTGATGGTAATGATGTCATAGTTTTTGTAGCTCGTAGTAACACACGGGCATGATCCTAGTTTAGATGACAGATTTGGATGAGAACCTTTGCCATAAAAGGGAAGAGTCAAAGATTAGTTATTAAAGAAAGTGAAGGTATCCATCATGTGTGATATTAGTGTGCTCTGCATTGTGGATTATTTTATAGATTTTGTTAGTAAATAGATACATTTGATGTGATGATCCTACTTTCTAGTAGTTGGACTTCTTTTCGTTTTCAATCGTAGTTGCCTTATGTAATAATGTAATTACACACAAACATGTTTGGTGTATAATAATGAAAAAATTGTGCAGAGCTTGCTTCAACTAATAGTAGTACTTACACTGCCTATTTTTTATGGCGTATTTGCAGGTGATTTTCCCCCATTTCTACGCATTCACCAGCTCCTACATGAATATGTACAGTTAGTGGTGTGGGCTACTAGCTAGATTTTAAATTGCATCTTTTGCTTTGGGGCCTTATCATGTTGAACTTACCATCATGCTTATTATGGAGACTTGTTATGTACTTTGCCCATGTTTGGTTGGAGAGCGCACTTTTTTGTGCCCAGGGAATCTTGCTTGCATGGAGTACTAAATGAAGTCTATTTGCAAAACATTTTCACGTATGAGTGTAACTTTGCACGATGAATCTAATGAGCATAATTAATCGATGATTTGCTACAGTAATGCTACAATAATCATCCTCTAATCATGTGGTCAAATACCTCATTAGATTCGTCCCGCGATTTTACATAGGGTTGTTGAGGTAGTTTTGAAAACCGACTTTGTTTAATACCCTTAATTAGTGATCAAAGGGAGGAGAAATTTTTTTGTGTGAACTTTTTTTGTCCTGTTTACCTTCAACAATCATGTGTAAATACGACAATATTTGCGGAAAAATTGTTAGCTGTGGGTCTTTTTTCATAGGTAATTCAGTGTCAGAGACTAGGTTAAGTATTTTAATTGTATCTGACACCCTGGTGTTTTTACACTTTATTCATAGGTGGAATAAATACTGACTTGACAAGAAATATTAATATTATTATCTGTTTTGTTTTTACAACACCCCAATGCAACTCGATAACATCATCTCAGGTAATTCTCAGTTAGACGTGATAAATTAAGTATTTTAACCGTCTAACACCTTTGATATGCCTCAGTTCCTTTTTCATTTAACAACATGATCACGCTGGTTTATTAGTGACAGCCATGTTGTCGGTTGGTTTATGGATGCTTCAGAAAGCAATATACAATCCTCTTCTTTTTGTAGGATTGCATCTCCTAGTTCATCTCTGTTTTTTCGTTATTTCAACATTTTTATGCTTCATATCTATGAAGCTTCTTGTTATCTGCATGTTTTCATTTAATACCAGAATATCAAAGTTGTTTTCCCACAGTTGCACGAGCTTATGAGCCTTGATAAGTTAAAAATTCCTTTGAATATGCATTTTTTAGATCAGTTTCATGAAACACCCACTACATTTTCTAAATGCATTGAGTGCAATATTTTTAGAATAATCTTGAATAATTTCATGTTTCTTATGATGAGTTGATACATGTAGAAACTCATTCTTTTTTATGTACAATCTGTGTTTTCTCACATAAGTAAAATAATTTGATACCATTTTCAATGTGTAGTTTTTCCTCATCTGCAGTTTTATAACAAAGATAATGAACATATATTTTTTATACTGATGTGCCTGCTGTGCTCTGCATAGGGTAAAGGAATCACCTTTTTTTTCATTTACAAGATATGTGATATGGTAATTTTTTTGCTAGAGCCTGTTTATCATGAAACTTTACTTTTCCCTAGTTTCTTTTGTGTCTAATATTGGGTTTTTTTGGGTGAATGGGGATACCCTCCATCTGTGTAATCTACAACACTACTTCTTTCTTAGCTAATATTAATGTTTGAAGCAATTTTTATCCAAAGTAGCCCCTTTTCCCTACATGTGCATGAGTACAGGGAGCTGCATTCTTTTTTTTTGGGGGTGGGGGGTGGGGGGGTGGGGAGTTGTATGCTATAAAATGGGATCAATTTGTGTTTTCGTTAAATACATATCTTTGTTTACTGAAGGTGGATAGTGGTAGTTTTCTGAATGTGTTTCATATGTTCCTTTTTTATGATGTAGTAATTCTATCCTATATGTTTGCCAAAAAATGCAGTATGTTAATGAAATGACATGCAGATCTCTTGCATGATTCGAGAGAAAAATGCAGTAAACCAATTTTAGCTCTTATTTTTTTTACTGTTTCTTTTAATCTTCGGTTAGAGAATTTCTTCCTTCTGCTGTATTTACAAATAAATAAAGGGAAGTAATATGCAATGGTTTTACAAGAGATGGCAACCTTTTGTTTGTGCTAAATTGCTTGCTTGTCTGTCAGTAAGTTTCTAGCAAATGATTTGTGCATTCTAGTTTTCTTAGGGGTTGTTTGGTGGCCAGCCACAGCTGGCCACGCCATTCACACTCGCGCCACAAAGTGTGGCGGGCTTTCTAAGCGCCACAACCATAGGCTCCTTTTCTCGTTTACAGTAGCGTGGCGGATGGTGGTTGTGGCGCGTACCACAGTAGTGTGGAGACTTGTGGCGGCAACCAAACAGGCCCTTACATATACACAATATTTTGGAATTACTTATATGTAGTTAGTTTTTTAACATATACTTACATTTTGGAATTACTTACCTGGTTAAACATTTGCTATTCTAAATTTCCTGACATCAACAAACATGTTAACATTGAATTGTAGTAACAAGCGATTTTGCAATGTTTGACATTTGTCAACATTCCTGAATTTTATCACATGTATTATATGAACCATAATAGATAAATAAATGCACCTCCCTTGCAATCATTCAGTTATTTGCTTTATAAAGTTGTCATTTTGTCCATATATACCTATGACGATTTGGTGATCTACCGGTGAATCTTGAACATGCAGCTGTGGACATGTGGCCATCATACTTCTGTTCCAACATACATTTCTGATGCTGGGCACATCTGGTGGATGAAACTTGAGTTCTTTGATCACCTAAAAGTACTGGCTGAATCTCAGATTTGACATGACAGCTAACTTGTGCTATTGCGTTCAGGAGGACCCGATGATTCAGATACTTCTGCAATAATTAGTGTGCTACACGATTTAGCCTTATGAACTTTTTAGTTTTCCAAGGGTAACCATTAGTGGTACTGCTATTCTTGCATGGTTGTTGCATGATTATTTCATATTCCTTGCACACTATATCACTAGAGCACTGATTGTTGGATTCGTTTGTCTTTCAAGTTGTTAAGTGTGGAAATCATATAATGCTCATATTTTCTCACGTATGTGTCACTCCTTTTGCCTTTCTATACACTTAATTTCCATTTGTAGCAGAAGTCTATGCTATGATATCATTAGTGAACTGTTATTTTGCAGAAATAGGATTGAGTTAAGTTCTGCTAAAGGTTGTCCTCATGTTGAGTGAAATAGGACTAAAATAGATACTTTTGTGTTTAAGAGTGAAATAGGACTAAAATAGATACTTTTGTGTTTAAAAGAGTCAGTCAAATTTGTGTAAGAACCCACAAGAGCCTGCAAATGCAAAGACAACAATATGTAAGTTGTTACCTATCTAGTCAATATACTTTTTCCATTTCTTCCACATCAGATTACTTGTCTAGTTCAATTCGTTGCAATATTTTCATACATCAATTTATAAAAAATAATCATACTAGGGGAATTGATGCACTTCTACAAAATATAATTGAGGACCATGTGTGGTTCGAGTACCGGTGGATGGTCGCTTCCTGGTGTGATGAGTGATTGACAACATTGTGTGGACTGGTTCTAGGCTAAGTATTGCAGGTGCAGGTTGCGACTTGACTGGCGTTGGTGCAGGTGAAGAACAAGTGCGAAAGGTCATTCCTGGTGAGGCTTCCAGGTGTGGAGAAGACAAGTAGGCTTGGTTTGAGGGACCCGGTGGCCAGCAGGGTCAAGTGCGGGCCGCATGATGGCAAGAACGGCAAGATGAAATCATGGACAGTTTCGTGGTTGACCCTCAAAACCAAGGTCGAGCCAGGACTACGTGGGAGCCGAGACATGAGTGGTGATTGGCGGAGGCTACACTGAGTTTATGGGGTTTTCAGTGGTTCACAAGAAAACCACTAGGTTCCTTGGTTGATCCACAATGCCAAGACCGAAGAACCGAAGACGGATGTGCAGCAGTTCCAGACCAGTCTGACCGGCAGGTCTGACCGGTGGGTACTAGTCTGACCGGTGGGTACCAGTCTGACCGGCGTGGTTCCTGAAGGCTTGGATGTGTTGTTCCCGTTCGTTCTTTTTGGTGATTTTCGAAGCCTTTTCTTTACGATTTTCTTGGAGCGATTTCGAGACCTTTCTCATTGGTGGGGGATATATGCTTGAGCCCTTCGTGGTTCTTTTTGCTTTGATTCCCCTCCCAAATCCGTGAGCAAAGGGGCTCGATTTTGGGGTTTTCGGTGCTCTAGGATTAGAGGCGTTCTTGGTGGCATTTCTTCGATTCCTCTTGATTTAGCAAGTTTTGGTGCACCAAATCTTGGCTATGGAGTACCCATGAGGTGTTCCTACTATCCCCAAAGTCTTGCACAAATCCGTGGAGCGATTCGGGAGATCATGAGTTGGATTTGGGGGAGTTGACCCGTGGGTGTTCTTCATCACCGAGCGACCCAGCCTGACCGGCCTAACCGGTGCAGCTCACCGGTCTGACCAGTGCAAAGGCTATGTGGGTTTTTCCTCGGGTGAACGTCTGGGTGAGTTCGTTGTTGTCCTGTGTTGATGTTGTGAGTTTGGGTCAGTTTGGAGCTCGGTAGGCCTGTTTGTTGGATTTGGGATTTCCTGGCTTGAACCAGTCTAACCGGTGGGCTACATCGACCTGACTGGTGCAGGGGCCTTCTGTGGAAGTTCCCAGGTTTTGCCAGCAGGGACCAGTCTGACCGGTGGTGCTCACCGGCCTGACCAGTGTAGGTCAGTAGCGCTCGAGTTGCTAGTTCCGTTGTGTTCTCGAGTTCGTGAAGGTGGTTGTTGGTTCCTAGGATCAGTAGCACTCCAGTGGCTGCGTGGTCTTTTCCAACTTGGGTAGTTGAGTCGGAGACGTGATTTGGAAGCCGTGTTCATCTTGTTGGAGTTGTCATCTCCTTCGAAAAGAATTTTTATCGGCTCACATTCACTCCCCCCACTCTGGTTCGCCTAATCGATCCTTCAATTTGTATCAGAGCCAGTTCAGGTCTTTATTGACTCTAGCCAGTCTAAGATCCAAAGGTGGCATACCAGGAACGGGGTTCGGGTCCTCCGCACTTCGATGGGAAGAACTACCAGATGTGGCAGAGGCAGATGGCAGCGTTCCTCCGCAGAAAGGGTTAGATCCTTTGGGACGTTACGGTGAACACAACTTATGTTCATCCGATTAACTTCCTTGCTCCAGGATCGAGGAACATGTTTGATGCCAACAACAAGGCAGTCGACTACCTATACCGTTTCCTGTGTCAATCCAAACGATCGAGTTCTAAAGAATGCTCATGCTAGGAATGTGAATGTTCAGGCATGGTTGTATGCGACTTACCAAAGGGAGTACGAGAATTTCACTCATCTCCCCGGTGAGTCATTAGATGCCTTGTTCCAGCGGTTCATGGTGGTTGTGAACAACATGAGGGTGAATCTCGACATTCTCCCATAAGATGACCATGATAGAGCGGTGAAGCTCTTGCACGTGCTGGATCGTATCGTGTGGGAGGGAAAGGTCGAGGCCATTCTTGAGTCTAAGATGTACACCACTCTGACGGTGAACGAGTTGTTCTCAAAGCTCAAGCCTGCTAAGGTCGATCGGGGTTTGACAGCTCGTCTTGAGAGCACGACTAACTCCCATAGTATTTCTCTCGTCGGTGGTAGAGTGGCTAAGTCTAATGCTAACGCATCTTCTAGGATGTACTCGTTGTCTTCGTTGCTGTCTTTGCCAGATGAGGTGTTCGACGTGCTTGGAGAGGACGAGCTGACGTTGCTGACCAGGCAGTTCGAGAGGCTGCACGAGAACTGGGTGAGCATGAGAAGGACAACACAGACGTGCTTTCAGTGCGGCAAGCCGGAACACTTCGTCGCTGACTGCCCGGAGAAGACGGAGAACAAGGACGGCTACAAGCACCGATCGACCAAGGATGGCAAGTATAGATCGAGGCGCGATCACAAGCACAAGAACAAGCACATGGACGAGTGATGATCGAGGAAGAAGGATGACCGAGGCAGGAAGGCCCAAATAATGGTCAAAGCGAGCGACGTCAACTCTAGCTCCACTTGCTCTTCCTCGAGCTCGAGTAGCAGTGAAGATGAAGGTAATCGGCGTAAGAATAAAAAGGCTTCTGAAATCTTGAGTGGGTTGAGCTGCTTCGCGAGAGAAGGCTTTTGCAGCATGGCTCGTAGCTCCGGCAGCAAGAAGAGTCACCAAAGTGACTCAGACTCAGACTCCGAAGACGAGGTACATGACGAGCTTCCCTTCTTGCGTGAGGAGAATGAGCGTCTTGGCCAGTTGCTTGATAACTGTGATGATATGCTTAGAGAGGCCAAGAAGATGAGGAAAGAGCTTAGGCCTCACTAGAAGATGCTAGGAACCGTGTGGCTGAGCTAGAAACCCAGAACCTAGATGCCAAGCTTGAAATCGATTCGCTTAAGGCTTCACCTGTGGTTTCTAATGATGTTGATTGTGTTGATTGCTCTGTGTACCTAGCTGATCTTACTAGTCTCAAGGATAAGCATGCTTCTGCTTGTGATGAATTAGATGTGCTTAGGGTTGAAGTGGCTGAGCTTAAGTCTAGACCTGCTTTGCAAGGTGCTTGCACTTCTTTCCCTGTTTTGCATGGAAAAATTGATGAGATGCATGCCTACGTTGTTTCGCTTGAGGCTAAGTTGAAAGAACCTGTTCCCACTTCTTGTTCTACACGTGAAGTGCATGCTTTGAAAAATCTGGAACTTGCACACTATATGAATCGCTTGCAGGATGAGAATGATGAGTTGAGAAAAATGATGGGTTGGTTGTCAGGGCATGAACCTCAACTCAGGATGATGATGGATACCTATAAGCACCAAGATGGGCAAGCGCTTGGGTCGGAGAAGGTTGCAGAGTCTAGTGCTGAGAGATGAGAGATGATTGGTGATATCCTAGCTCCACCAAAAACCTACCACAAAAATGCCTATGCCCCAAAATCCAAGCCACTAAGAAACAAACTCGACACAAATTCAAATCCACCCATATTCCCTCACTCCACAAATGACTTCCAAAAGCCTATCGAGTTCAAGAGCAACTTGGGGAATGTGTTAGAAGGATAGTGAGGAGAAACCGGTTGAGCAACTGAGTCAAGAGAAACCATGTGAGCAGCCCCAACCCAAGCCTAAACCTGAGCTCGTGCGGTTTCATTGTGACTATTGTGGGAGAGATGGTCACAAGGATGAGTTTTGCTTCAAGAGGAAGCGTGAGGAGAGAATGGCGAAGGAGTGGGCTAACAAGGACAAGTACAACCCTTCCAATGGTGTACTTGAGCCTTGTGTGCAGATGCCCAGCGCCAAAGTGATTGTGAGGACGGTTCCGGCTTGGGGAGATCGGAAGGTGGTAGGTGGTGCTGTTGGTCGGGCTACACCGGTCAGACCGGTGTAGGTCTAGACAGACAACGAGCTGACTTTCGTGGTCGTGAGGATGCTCAGTTTGGTTCAGGTGGTCGTGGTTCTGGTGGTTGGTCTGCAGGTGGTCAGTTTGCTAGACTATCTCCACCTCGTGCACAATACGTGGGTGGAAGGAGTCATAGATTTGAAATGGAGAGGAGGAATGGTCCACGGTCTTCCTTTCGTGGTTTCCATCCTCCTCCAGCTAGAGAGGGTTGGTACCCTCGTAGTGGTTACCGTGGTGGTGTTCATGGCGGTAGCTTTGATAGGAGAAGTGCTTTGGATTGTGTTAACCCCACTTTGGAGCAAATGGCTCGACACTAGTTTTACTCTTTTAGTACTAACCCTAGTGCTGAGTCATTTGTTCACTCACGTGCTCACTTTTGAATTTTAGGTGGGAAACTTGAGGAACATTTGGTTGATTGACTCTGGTTGCTTGAGGCATATGACTGGGGACAAGGGGTGGTTCTCAAGTCTCGTCCCGGTGATGTCCAGGACATACATCACCTTTGGGGACAATGGGTGAGGGCGTGTGCTGTCAGAAGGTGAGATTAAGGTAAGTGACAAGATCACTCTCACGCGTGTTGCTCTTGTTCAATCGCTTGGATACAATTTGCTTTCCGTGTCCCAGCTATTGGATGAGGGTTTCGAGGTGTTGTTTCGACCTGGTGGTTCTCGTATTTTGGATTCTCGAGGGGACCTTGTCTGTATGGTTGTTCCCGAGGGTCCGGTGTTTCGAGCTGATTTTTCTCAGTCTTCTGGTGTTGAGCGTTGCTTCTTGGCTGGATCTTCGAGTGAGTTGTGGAAGAGGCATAGGAAGTTGGGTCACTTGAGCTTCGACCTTTTGTCTCCCTTGAGTAAACTCAATTTGGTCCGAGGATTGCCACAACTGAGGTTTGAGAAAGAGTTGGTGTGTGCTCCGTGTCGGCATGCTAAGATAGTAGCTTCTTCCCATCCACCCTTAGCGATGCGATGACGGAGCGGTCATGCGAGCTGCTCCATATGGACCTTGTTTGCCCAGCTCATGTGCGATCTGTGGGTGGGAAGTGGTACGTCCTGGTTGTGGTGGACGACTACTCTCGGTATGCATGGGTGTTCTCTCTTGAGGAGAAAGGGGAGACATTTGGTTTTGTTCGAGATCTTGTCTTGAGGTTGAAGAACGAGAGGCACTGAAATGCCATATGAGCGATTCGCAGTCTCGAAATTTAGAAACTCTTGTTTTGAAACCTTTTGCCATGACTTGAGTCTTGATCACCAGTTTTCGAGTCCGTATACGCCTCCCCAGAATGGCATGGTGGAAAGGAAAAACAGAACCTTGTGCGAGATGGCTCGGACGATGCTCGACGAGCATAGGACTCCGAGAAGGTTCTGGGCTGAGGTGGTGAATACCGTGTGCTACGTGTCGAACAGGATTTACCTCAGGGTTCACAAGAAGAAAACATGCTATGAGTTGATGCACGGGAGGACACCCAACGCGAGTCACTTCCATGTCTTTGGTTGCAAATGCTTTATCCTTAAGAAAGGGAAGAAGTTGGACAAGTTCGAGGCTAGGTCGGTCGATGTTATTTTCTTTGGTTATGGATCTCACTCTAGAGCATATTATGTGCTCAATCTTGAAACTAACCAAATCGTGGAGACTTGCGAGGTAACCTTTGATGAGACACAGCCATGTAGTCAGCTTGTTTTTGAGTGTGCAGGTGACAATGAACTTGGCGAGGAGATCATTCAGGAGGAGGAGCATGAACATGGAGATGATGAAGATGGTGGTGTGGTGCCCGTGGCTGAGCATGTACCTACTACTTCGACGACGATTGAGGATGGGCCCTCTCCCACACCTACAATGACAAACCAAGTACAAGGCGAAGCTGCTGTTGAGGGGGAGGTAGCATCGAGGCAAGAACCTCCCCATCGAGTACAAGTGGATCACACAGCTTCAAAGATCATCGGCGACATGAATGAATGTACTACACGGTCAAGGGTTTGATACAATTCTCATTTTGCTCATGCTGCTTTTGTTGCCACCTTTGAGCCCAAAGACATTGGACACGCACTATCAGATCATAATTGGGTTAATTCGATGCATGAGGAGTTGGAGAATTTTGAGAGGAATTGAGGACCATGTGTGGTTCGAGGACCGGTGGATGGCCGCTTCCTGGTGTGATGAGTTATTGACAACGTTGTGTGGACTGACTCCTGGCTAAGTATTGCAGGTGCAGGTTGCGGCTTGACTCGTGTTGGTGCAGGTGAAGAACAAGCGCGAAAGGTCAAAGCTAGTGAGGCCTCCAGGTGTGGAGAAGACAAGTAGGCTTCGTTCGAGGGACCCGGTGGCCAGTGAGGTCAAGTGCGGGCCGCATGGTAGCAAGAACGACAAGATGAAGTCGAGGACTGTTTCTTGGTTGAGCCACAAATCCAAGGTCGAGCCGGGACTTCGTGGGAGCCAAGTCATGAGTGGTGATTGGCGGAGGCTACATCAAGTTCATGGGGTTTACGGTGGTTCACCAGAAAATCACCGGGTTACTCGGTTGAGCCACAAAGCCGATGTCGAAGACCGGGCATGGCTGTCAGGCCAAAACCGCCTGATCGGTTTGGAGAACAGTCTAACCGGTTTGGGGTCGCAGGGCGCCGGAAGCTTCGAGGCGGAGGACACGCGTCGGGGTCGCAAGGCTTGCGTCGAGGCTACGCGAGGTGCGGTCGCCGGGCATCCGTCCGATGGTGCTACAAAGACAACTTCCCAAAGTGCCCTTGGTGGGTGTGTATCCTAGTTTAGGCCTTAAGGGTATTTTAGTCTTTGGGCTTGCCTGCTTATAACCCAAGGGGTGAGAGGATGGCAGCCATCTCTTGGAACCCTAGCTCAATTGGTTTTCCTATTTTCCCTTCCTATTTTTCCTTAGGATTTCTATAGGACTAGCTTGAGAGCTTCATGGTGAGATCTTGTGAGAGGGAAGGATGAACGGGTGGAAGCTAGACCTTGTATGAACCTTTCATGGTATGTATAGATGATTCAGCATGGTTCCTCAAGGCTTGATTGTGTTTCCCCCGTTTTCCCTTTTTGGTGATTTTCAGAGCCTTTTCTTGGAATTTCCGTGGAGAAGTTTTGGGGGCGTTTTTTGAGGGATTCTTGTTGGATGTCACGTATGAGGACCTTGTGCCTTTTTGCTTGGTGATCTTGCTCCAACAAACCCTCCGAAACGGCTTCGATTTGGTGGTTTTTGGATGAACTCGAGAAAAGGTGTTCTTGGTAGTTGACTTTCGATTCCTCCCTTTGGATGCATTTCGGGATGGATCCCTTGAGATAGAGGTTGCCCAAGAGGTAATCCGCCTTCCCCCGAAGTTTGGTTGCATTCCGTTGGGTTAATCGGGATATCGATTGGTTGGAAGAAGAGGTGGTTTCCGCGGGTTGCGTTTTTCCTGTCTGTCTGGGCGAAACCGGTCTGACAGGTTTGGGAGACAGGTCTGACCAGTTTTTGGTCACAGTGGCTGTTGGGGAAGATTTTTGGCAGGCATGTTGTTCTTTGCCTAAGAAGTCCCTTGGTCCAAGTTTTGTCACGTTTGGAGTTCGTTTGCTTAGTTTTTGTCTTTGTTGATCTTTGGGGGTTTTCTGGGAAAAACCGGTCTGACCGGTTTGCAAAACCGATCTGACCGGTTTGGTCAAAAGTGTGTTCTAGAGGAGATCTTCTCGGAGAAAGTCTTCCTTTGATAGAAGAAGCTCTGGTCCAAGTTTCGCAAAGTTTCGAGTTTGTTTGCTCTAGTTTTGGGATTTTGAGTTTAAGCACCCTGGGCGAAACCGGTGTGACCGGTTTGGGAAAGAGGTCTGACCGGTTTTGATGTGTTGGTTTTTGGCTATGTCTGGCAAAACCAGTCTGACTGGTTTGGCAAAGAGGTCTGACCGATTTTACTCTGGCAGCAGGTTCTCGGGTTGTTTTCCGCTACGTGTTTTCGAGTGTTGCTTGGTGGAGTCTTGCTCCTAGGTCCAGTAGCACTTCAGTGGCTCTGTGGACTTGGCAAGAGAAGGTCGCGGAGGTGCACGAGTGAAATCAGGTTCATAGGCCGAGTTCTTGAATAGAATTTTTATTGGCTCCCATTCACTCCCCCTCTCTGGTTCGCCATTTCGGTCCTTCAAGTGGTATCAGAGCAGGTTCGGATCTTTATTGACTTTAGTCAGTCTAAGATCCAAATATGGCGTACCAGGAACGGGGTTCGGGTCCTCCACACTTCGATGGGAAGAACTACCAGATGTGGAGTAAGTGGATGGTGGCGTTCCTCCGCGGAAAGGGTCAGATCCTTTATGATGTCACGGTGGACACAGGTTATGTCCAGCTATGAACTTCCTTGCTCCAGGATCGAGGGACATGTTCGACGCCAACAACAAGGCAGCCGGCTACTTGTTTCGTGCTCTGTGTCAACCTGAATTCGATCGGGTGCACACGAGGAATTTGGCTTGTAGAGTTTAGACGGTGTTGAAGAAAGCTCATGTTGGAAACGCCTAGGTTCAGGCTCGAATGTATGCGACTTACCGGAGAGAGTACAAGAACTTCACTCATATCCCCGGTGTGTCCATCGATGCCTTGTTTCAGATGTTTACGGTGGTGGTGAACAACATGAGGGCCAATGTGGACGTGCTCCTGTACGATGATCATGATATAACCGTCAAGCTCTTACACTCGTTGGATCGTATAGTTTGGGGCGGAAAGTTCGAGGCCATCGTTGAGTCTGAGAAGTATGTGTGACGCCCCATGTTTTTAATTAGCATCATTAACACTAATGGCCGAATCAGCCTAGTCAAACCGGCTGACATTGGTCAAACCTAGGTCAACCTGGGTCATCACCTCGAAAACCTCGCCAACAAACCCTATTGAACCCCTTGACCAAGTCAACACAACCTTGTGGTCAACCCTTGGTCAAAGACACGGTCAAACCCCGCTTAAACACTGACGTTAGTGAATGTCTTCCGGAACTTTTGCCGTGCTCTCCAAATTTCACCTAAACACTTCAAAATCTTCCAATACGAAAGTTGTAAAGTTTGTCGAGGGACACAACTTTCATGTAGATTGGCATTTCAAATTTAGAGTGGAAATTGGTGAAAAACGTGGTCAACCGACAACAGATCTTGTTCACCAAGACATGGCGACATTCAAAGTTTGGCTGCAATTTATGCAAAATCCGCTAAGGAAAACACCCTAGAGCCTTTGTAAAAGTTGTAGAGGGTAGTGGGAGCTAGAACTTTCCTATTCATCTCTTGGTGCACTTTAGTTGCAAAAATTCGAGTTACTTTCGGTCAAATGTTGCCAGTCTGAAACGTTCAGGCAGACCGCGACGCCACCCGCGCTCCAGCGCTCCAGCGCGCCCGCGCGCGCCGTAACGTCGCCTCGGCGTCCGGGTCCGCTCACGCCATCCCGAGGTCGCTTCTTCCCGAGGCTGCGAGCATTCCGAGACCCTTGAAGTTCGCACCCACGCCACGTGGAGTCCTCGCCCTCGCTGCCATCCGCGCACGATGATGTCCGCCGGTCCGCTGCGGGTTCCAATTGCGCGCGCGCGCCGGTCGAGGTTGCTCGCCGTACCGCGAGTTAAGGCCGGGTGTCCCTCCACGGTGCAGGCACGTTCTCACCCCTCGCCTTTAAAACTGAGTCGCGCCATGCACCTCGCGCACTGCTGCTCCCCTGCCGCTCACAGTGCCGTCCGCGGGCGCTAGTAAGGGCCGCCGCGATGAACCCAGGGTCCCACTGGTCGCATTCCCCAACTAAAGCGCCCTCCACCCTCTCTTGCACCTGTTGTTGCTCGCCGTCTCGCTCACGTGTCCCACTGAGCAGCCACCTCTCTGGAGCAAGGGCTCCAGTGGCGGCCGCCGCCTGGCGCCGCGGTCCACACCTGCCGGCAGCTCCTCTCCCCCAACCAAGCCCACAAACTGGTCCCAGTGAGTCCCTAGTCATCCTCCCCACCTTCCCGGCCGACCCCGCCGCTGGAGCCTCCCCATCTTTTCCTTAGCTGTTTCCTGGTAGTTAGTGCATGAAAAATAGAAATGTGAAAACGCTAGATCTGTGATATCTCAAAATCCATAAGTCCTCTGTATCTAAATTTTGGATTTGTTGTGTGTTAGGTTATGACGAGCTCCTGTACCAAAAATTGCATAAAGTAATGTTGTAAATCATTTTGTATAATTTGTTTTCTCTTTATGCAGAATCTTCCTAGATGATTTTTGTAGCTAAAAATAATTAAATTTTTGTGGCAAACTTCTGCATGTTGTCTTGTGATGCCAAAATACACCTCTGGTGAATTAATCACAATTTTATAATTCTCAGAAATATTTATTCTTGAATTATGCTTGTTTTACTTGGTAATTGCATAAGTCTAGATTCAAAATAGTTCTATGTTTATCTTCTGCATTCCAAGGTTAGTTTTGGACTCTATAACATGTGTGAGAAAGTTAGGATCATTTTGCTACTTATTTATTTTTTATGCATTTACCTTGTTTTATTTGCTAGTTTTTGTTATTTTCAATACAATTAATTTTGTAGCTCTCCTAAGCATGCATGTGTGCCCTTTGGCTTGTTATAGGTGATTAGTGCTTAATACACACTTCCACTGAATTTTAACTAATTAAATTATGAATAAAAGCTATGGAAGCAATTTAAGGCTTAATAGTCATTTAAAAGGGAAAAATCACCAACCCACCTTTGATGACCTTGTGTGTGAGGAAAATCATTTTAAAAAGATCAATACCAACCCCTTGCTGTTGTGTATCTTAAACTAAAGTATTTACATATATATGTACGCAGTCACTGTCAAAAAGAATAATTAATAAAGAGCTGCATATTGTTCCTTTTTGAGAAGAGTATGCTGAATGTATTTCTTATCTAGGTGAATGTGGTTAACCATGCACCCCCATGGTTGTCATTTGTTGATTGTAGTTAATAAATTAAAAATTGTCATATAAATCTTGCATTTGCATCTTCGTGTAGATCTTCCCGACAGTAGATATATGCTCGCGCCGGAAGGAGGAGACGAGGTGCTGACGAAGAGCTGCAGCACGTGTTCGTAGCTCAAGGCCTGGACCAAAGTCCAGAAGGGCTCAAGACCAACCTTACCAGCGAAGGCAAGCCCCGGATCATTAGCACCGTCTTTTAAAAATTATGCAATTATCTTTTGCTGTGATTGTGCATTTACGTTTCAGGAGTTGAATTGAAACCCTAGATGCATGATCTCTAGGTACCTATGCTCTATCACTAGTATGGTAGGTCGATAGCTTCTATGCTATAGGACCTTGTAGAAGTCGAGTGATGTTCGTCACTCGCGAGAATAGGTTCTTATGTTGGAATCGTAAGCTCTTTATAACTGGATTGCTCATGTGGTAAGAGCATGGGATTTGGGCTCCGGTCCAGTGGCTTTTGTGGGCTAAGCTTTTGAATGTACTAAGCACATGTCGGGAATGGGACCGGTAAGCCTAGTACCTTAATGAGACGGCGCAAGAACTCTCCCTTACTACTCCTGAGTAGTCACCTACCCGGCTAGCTACTGGGAAGGGGGTGCTTGTGTGAGACTGGGTGCCTCGCGGGGTATGCCAGTTAGCCTTGTACCCAAGACTGTAAGCATTGGTCCCAACCTGAGGATTTTTGGGAATTTCCTGGATGGTTGTCCTCGCGGGGGCACCCTACCGTGTGTTTAGGTTTACCTTGCAAGGTTTAAATCAATCGATTGTCGCCCTCTCACCGTTATCCGAGACTGCTTAATCAAATGGCCATGATATCCCGTAATGATGGAACTTGGTGAATATGGTTTTATGAATTAATTGCTTGTGCAATCCTTGATTGAATTAGCTGGCACACTTAGAAATGGTAATCATCTAGAACTTGTGCTAAAATACTGAAAGTAAGACATACTCTTATTGCTTTCCCGCAAAAGAAACTCCACCGACCAAAAGCCTCTCATGTCTAGAGTTTAGTGATGTAGCTATCACCAGACGGTTAAGTCTTGCTGAGTATTAGTATACTCAGCCTTGCTTGTAAAACTGTTGTTGCAGCTGTTTTTGATCGGGAGGGTGACAACAAGTGATGACATCACGGATGGCCTCCTGTGATGTTTACCGTTGCGCTAGTTTGATTTATTTCCGCTGTTTTCGGACTATGAACCTCTACTCCATGTCATGAATAATGGTTTGTAATAAATTGTCTTTAACTCGTGTTGTACTCTGGACTTGCCATCACGTGAGTTTTAATGCATATGTCGATCCTCCGTATGAATTCCAAGTGATTTACCGGGCGTTAACTCGGCAACTAACGATAGGATGATACTTTACTAATGCTTAATGACCAAAGTGGATTGGTTTTAGGCGATAGTACGGTATTTTCCTAGACGGGTTGTCACAGTTGGTTTCAGAGCGACTGCATGCACCAGAGTTTAATTAATAACCTTAATCACTGGTTTTTAATAAAGTTTTCCAAGATTGTTTGGAGTTGCAAAGTACGTTGGTCTGTTAAGGATAAAATAGACCGATAGGCTCTAGAGGGAATTTTTGGGTTCTTTCAGGTGGCTTATTGATCTATGGTTTATTTTGCTAACTTCGAGCACATTTACTTTGTGTCAGACTTACTTTCTTGCACAACTAAACCAGATGAGCCACATGTCTTATACGTGTGCTGTGCCGCATCACGGGAATTGAGAGGGTTGATGGAGTGATCCATTCCATGGATCCCATCTTCGCGTCTGGTCATAAGTTATGTTGTCGCCACGTGTTTTATACGTGTGCATTCTGCATGTCGAATATGAGAGGCAAGGATACACTCCATTCTAACGGATGGTGTCTGAGGTTGGACGCTGTCCATGCAGCGGCATAACGCATGGATGCCGTTTCTATAGTAAACTGTAATGTATGTGGACGCTTTCATGAGTGTTGGCATGAAAGGTTCGTTGTGTTTCGTGATCTTCTGCAGGTACACTAACCTCGTTTCGTAAGTCGCTAAGTGAGCATCGACTAGTTCTTGACTAGTTATTATAGGGAGATACGTGTATGTGCCTTGCCACCGGCTCTAACTTCGAGTTTGGCTTGATTGCCTTGTGAGGACGAATAGGAAGTCTTGCACCATGCTAAAAGTCGTGAAAAAAATTATAACTGAACCCATCTTTGGTTATGTGCTCTCTAAGGTAAAATGTTTTGTTCTGCCTAGCCTCTCAGGTGTAGATGTGTTGTTATCTATAAATCTAATAGAGTTGTCAGCTTAACTTGTTGTCCCTGCCCAAGAATCTTTTGTCTAGGAGATATCTACCCAAGTTGCTCCAATCTAATCTAGTTTTTGCTTGCCGAAGTTCACAATCATAACTTATGTCTATCGCAAGTTATGCTCGGTTTAGTCAACATTTGTCCTGCTATCTTCGCAGAACCAAATTTGAAATCTTGCATAGTTAAGCACCTTCCTAATCTTCTAGCTCAACCTTGCATACCCAACCTTGTGTCTCATAACCTTGCCGAGTTGCTATGCAAATTGAGAAATTTTTGGGGACTCTGGTTTTAAGTTATGAACCTTTGTTCACAACAGCCAGAACCTTGCCAAGTTGTATGTTTGTACCAATGGCTACCCCATTTCTTAACCACCTACTCTTTTATCGTGGATCGAGTTATTCTTGTACACTCATACCCTACTGGTTCTCACTTTTGTCGTTATGTCCAGATGGACAACGCTGGATCTGTTTCTACTGATGTGGAAACATGGACTCTTGTGAATTACCTCGAGGAGGGTGGATTTCCTGCACTCTTGTGGGACACCCTGAAGGACTTTGGGTATACTGCTTACCCAGAATACTCGACACGTGAGGTCATGACCACCGGCCAACCCCTTCGTTGTGAAGTGAAAGTGAAGATTTCCATGTGCCCGACCAATCCTGCTTGGGAAGAGTGGGAGTGTAAGGCACAAGGACGGAGAATGGCTGACACTGTGCAAAAGGCTGCTCTCGAAGCGCTCACAACTTTTTGTGGGATACACCCTGACGAAGTAGCCGGCTTTGCAGCCAAAGTGATTCCTGTACCTGAGCGACACACTGTGCCTTGCATCGAACACGAAGCTTTTCTCCCAGCTCAGGGTGACTCTTACTATAGTCCTGATCTTGTCACCTCAGTCCGCTTTTCAGAAGCCATGTATGACACTTATCGACGGATGGTGGGAGAAAGTGTATTCTTTAGACACCAAATCTATAGGTACCGAGTTAAAGAAGTGGAGTATACGGCTCAAGCGTTGAAGGAAGCCCGAGCATTGATAGTTACTCTCAAGAAGGAAAGACGCAAGGACAAAGGAAAGATACAAGAACTGAGTGAATTTGTCCATGAGAAGAACTTCTTGTTGCAGCATAATGACCAGTACATGCTTGAACTTGAGAATCAACTGGAAGCTATAGCAGCTCCACACCCGAAACCTGTCATTCCTGGACCAGTAGGAGAAGAAGATGCTGAGGACATCCAAGGAGAGTCTGGAGTAGAGTCTGGACCTGAGTCACCATAGTCTTCCAGCATGGAAGATCCAACCCTAGGAAGTTTGTATGTTGGAAGTAAGTTCTGAGTCGTACAAGTGTAGTAGTTGTAAGGAACCCTAGTTGTGCAGCCGTATTGGGTAGTCATTGTGGTTGGCTGAACTAGGAGCCTCCCTTTGATGCAGCTAGTCTGCATTGTAATCCAAACGTTGTTTTGGTAATTCCGAAAACCCCTCATCGATGTAATACCTTGATTGAACATCTTTTTCGGCAAGTGATCTTCGTAAGGCATTATTCATGCTAGTTATGATCAGACCAAAAGTTCGGTGATGAGTCTCAAACTCATCCAAGAAATTCACGCCAATCGTGATTAATCTGATTCCTCAATCCTGAACTTATTTTTTCAGTCTAGCTCACAACTTTTTGAATTAAAATAAATGTCACTCTTGGAGTATGCATTGCATGGCATATGCATTTGGGAACCCTGGGTGAACTAACGTGCATTCGCATGGAAAATTCCATACCCATACTCTACCTCTCTTGGTGGTGATGTTGTTATCCCATAACCTAAGGTGCCGCGACAGAACCTAGGGCATCAGGTGTGCTGCAGCCACATGACTGCCACTAGGAGCCCGCTAGGTATCTTGGTTGTGAGAAGGCGACTCGCCATCCATATTCTTTCTCTGCCTGTGATTGCCCTCGCAATCACTAACTCATCATGTGGGTAACCGAGTCACACTAGCGTGCACCATGAGCACCATACTGCATGAGCATGTGCATCGTGTCTTCACAAGCATGTGCCTCACACCAGTTTCTAAAATCATTGCACCACAATGTAATGAGTCATCAACACCTAAATTCACAAGTTAAATAAAGTGTGAGCAAATTTGTTCTAAGTTCTCTCCCTAAATTGCCTTCCATACAAGAAAGTACGGAACTCTTTTACTAGCCTTCCTTTTCCTCGTAAAAGTTTGTTTTGATAATCCCTGTCGACTTGGTCCCTTGCCTCCAATCTCAACGACCTTATAGCATCAATTCTTTTCTGATCAGATAAGTAGTAGAAGTTGAGTTTTCTTGAACAAGTCAAGGTTCTCGAAGAGTCAACATTGAGAAGTCATCCATCGCTTATCCGTACGTGATCCGTGCCCATACCCTCCCAATTCTCCGAATCGAGAAAGGAGTAAACCCAATGCCAAATTCTTCTCGATACACCCTTCGGCCTAGAGGAGGAATACCGTGAGATTTTCCTAGTGGTGTTGTCGTCGCAAGTAACCCTGGAGTTCATCTCGAAGTTGAATATCCACGGAGGAGTCCGAAGTCTACACCGACTGATCACAAAGAAACTTTGCAATGCGTGAGTAGAGATTTAAGAAATTTATACTTGAGACTGTTTTGATGTTCGGTTCGCATTACTTACCGTGAACGAGTTCGTAGTGCATGTCCGACTTGTTAACTTTCTGAGTAAGTTTCTGAACGTGTATTAATTGGGAACCCAATTTTCAGATGGTCAGACTGACACGGAGTACCCCCAATGGCTTTGGTGTGTCAGGTGGTGGTGATCTATCACCACCACCGCCCACGACGTCGACCGAGGCCTTCGTGGCAGCACATACTGAAGTGTTGTGCCAAATCCTGTAGGCAAAACAACGGATGGCCCAAGAACTACAGCAAATGTCGCCGATGCAACAGAAGCTTCGACCCTTCAAGCCCTGTTCACCTAGAGTACCTACCCAGACTGACATAAATGCCATTGTCGGTGCAATCCAGATGTTGGAGGGGCAAAATTCAGTGTTGAATCAGATAGTGTACGATATCGTCCAAGGACGTTATGGGGGACCCTCTCGAACTAGTTTGGCAGACAGTCTCTCTCAGTCTTTATCTGCATCCATGGTCGAGCAGGCCCGATTGTTCAATCTGTTGGTGGAGCATGTTAATCAAGACCAACCCCAAGCCTCCGACTCCATAATATCACCTTCTCAACTACCAATGGACCTTAGAAAGGAAGACAGAACAAGTCGGAGCAACAAGCGAGTATTATCTGAGGTAGATGTAAGTGAGTGGGAAATTACCTATAAGGAGACTTGTCCGCGTGAGGGAAAACGAGGTTGCGACACTGGCAAGACCACTCAGCTCCCCGTAGGCGAAACTCACTCATAAGCCGAGATGCTAGGAAAGAGAAAGAAGAAGAAGCTCCACCTCATCAAGAAAGATCAACAACAAATTTGCAAGCCCAAAGACCTTCCACCCCTCCTTTGATACAAATGTAGACAACCCGGGCATTTCATACGCAATTGCCTGAATTCCCAGGAGCAGAATCAGAACCTCGGAGCAGCTAAGGGTGATCACGGTAAGAAGCCAATCGTTCAAGGGAAGCCAAACCAGCTGAACTCTATGGGTAACATCTCTATCCAAGAACCACCTCCCCACTTCGTCTTGAAAGTTCGAATCTCGGGGCAAGATTCTGTTTAAGGGGGGTAGGCTATGACGCCCCAGGTTTTTAATTAGCGTCATTAACGCTAATGGCCGAATCAGCCCAGTCAAATCGGCTGACATTGGTCAAACCTAGGTCAACCTGGGTCATCACCTTGAAAACCTCGCCAACAAACCCTATGGAACCCCTTGACCAAGTCAACATACCCTTGTGGTCAACCCTTGGTCAAAGACACGGTCAAACCCTGCTTAAACACTGATGTCAGTGAATGTCTTCCGGAACTTTTGCCGCGTTCTCCAAATTTCACCTAAACACTTCAAAATCTTCCAATACGAAAGTTGTAAAGTTTGTCGAGAGTCACAACTTTCATGTACATTGGCATTCAAATTTTGAGTGTAAATTGGTGAAAAATATGGTCAACCGACATTAGCTCCTGTTCACCAAGACATGGCGACCTTGAAAGTTTGGCTGCAATTTATGCAAAATCTGCTGAGAAAAACACCCTAGAGCCTTTGTAAAAGTTGTAGAGGGTAGTAAGAACTACAACTTTCCTATTCATCTCTTGGGGCACTTTAGTTTCAAAAATTCGAGTTACTTTCAGTCAAACGTTGCCAGTCCGACACATTCAGGCAGACCGCGATGCCACCTGCGCTCCAGCGCTCCAGCACGCCCGCGCACGCCGTACCGTCGCCTCGACGTCCGGGTCCGCTTGCGCCGTCCCGAGGTCGCTTCTTCCCGAGGCTGGTAGCACTCCGAGGCCCTTGAAGTCCACGCCCACGACACGTGGAGTCCTCGCCCTCGCTGCCATCCGCGCACGACGATGTCCGCCGGTCCGCTGCGGGTTCCAATTGCGCGCCCGTGTCGGTCGAGGCCGCTCACCGTACCGCGAGTTAAGGTCGGGTGTCCCTCCATGGTGCAGGCATGTTCTCACCCCTCGCCATGAAAACCGAGCTGCGCCATGAACCTCGTGCACGGCTGCTCCCCTGCCGCTCACAGTGCCGTCCGCGGGCGCTAGTATGGGCCGCCGCGATGAACCCAGGGTCCCACCGGTCGCATTCCCCAACTAAAGCGCCCTCCACCCTCTCTTGCACCTGTTGTTGCTCGCCGTCTCTCTCACGTGCCCCACCGAGCAGCCACCTCGCCGGAGCAAGGGCTCCAGCGGCGGCCGCCGCCTAGCGCCACGGTCCACACCCGCCGGCAGCTCCTCTCCCTCAACCAAGCCCACAAACCGGCCACCAGTGAGTCCCTAGTCGTCCTCCCCACCTTCCCCGGCCGACCCCGCCGTTGGAGCCACCGGATTTTGGCTGGAACCGCCACTCCAATGGCCCGGGGGCCCAATTGCGTCTCCCTCCTTCTTCTCGGGGAGTTTTGTGTAAACCGAGGGCATATCTGTGAAGTATTGGAAAGTTCCAGGGGCCTGTGCGAAAGTTGGATTCTCAAATAGTACATGCATTTTGCTGATTCTTGTAAATTCTGTAGAAAATTGTAGAGAAGTCAGAAAAATGCAATCCCAATTTTGTTGGATTCCTGGTGAAACACACTACAACTTTTGTTATTGTTGCCTGAGCTGTTTCCTGATAGTTTTTTGCATGAAAAATAGAAACATGAAAAACCTAGATCTGTGATATCTCAAAATCCATAAGTCCTCTCTATCTAAATTTTGGATATGTTATGCGTTAGGTTATGACTAGGTCTTGTACCAAGAATTGCACAAAGTTATGTTGTAAATCGTTATGTATAATTTGTTTTCTATTTATGCACAATCTTCCTAGATGATTTTTGTAGCTAAAAATAATTAAATTTTTGTGGCCAACTTCTGCATGTTGTCTTGTGATGCCAAAATACACCTCTGGTGAATTAATCACAATTTTATAATTGCCAGAAATATTTATTCTTGAATTATGCTTGTTTTACTTGGTAATTGCATAAGTCTAGAATCATAATAGTTCTGTGTGTATCTTCTGCATTCCTAGGTTAGTTTTGGACCCTATAACTTGTGTGAGAAAGTTAGGATCACTTTGTTGCTTATTTATTTTTATATGCATTTACCTTGTTTTACTAGCTAGTTTTTGTTATTTTCAATATAATTAATTTTGTAGCTCTCCTAAGCATGCATGTGTGCCCTTTGGCTTGTTATAGGTGATTAGTGTTTAATACACACTTCCATTGACTTTTAACTAATTAATTTATGAATAAAAGCTATGGAAGCAATTTAAGGCTTAATAGTCATTTAAAAGGGAAAATCACCAACCCACCTTTGATGACCTCGCGTATGAGGAAAATCATTTTAAAAAGATCAATACCAACCCCTTGCTGTTGTGTATCTTAAACTAAAGTATTTACATATATATGTATGCTGTCACCGTCATAAAGAATAATTAATAAAGAAACGCATATTGTTCCTTTTTGAGAAGAGTATGCTGAATGTATTTTTTATCTAGGTGAATGTGGTCAACCATGCACCCCATGGTTGTCATTTGTTGATTGTAGTTAATTAAATGAAAAATCGTCAAATAAATCTTGCATTAGCATCTTCGTGTAGATCTTCCCGACGGTAGATATACACTCACGCTGGAAGGAGGAGACGAAGGTGCTGACGAAGAGCTGCAACACGTGTTCGTAGCTCAAGGCCTGGACCAAAGTCCAGAAGGGCTCAACGCCAACCTTGCCAGCGAAGGAAAGCCTCGGATCATTTACCCCGTCTTTTAAAAATTATGCAATTATCTTTTACTATGATTGTGCATTTACGTTTCAGGAGTTATATTGAAACCCTAGATGCATGATCCTTAGGTACCTATGCTCTATCACTAGTATGGTAGGTCGATAGCTGCTATGCTATAGGACCTAGTAGAAGTCGAGTGATGTTCGTCACTCGCGAGAATAGGTTCTTATGTTGCAATCGTAAGATCTTTATAAATGGATTGCTCATGTGGTAAGAGCATGGGATTTGGGCTCTGGTCCAGTCGCTTTCGTGGGCTAAGCTTTTGAACGTACTAAGCGCTTGTCAGGAATGGGACCGGTAAGCCTAGTACCTTAATGAGACGGCGCGGGAACTCTCTCTTACTACTCCTGAGTAGTCACCTACCCGGCTAGCTACCGGGAAGGGGGGGTGCATGTGTGAGACTGGGTGCCTCGCGGGGTATGCTAGTTAGCCTTGTACCCAGGACTGTAAGCATTGGTCCCAACCTGAGGATTTTTGGGAACTGCGTGGATAGTTGTCCTCGCGGGGGCACCCTACCGTGTGCTTAGGTTTACCTTGCAAGGTTTAAATCAGTCGATTGTCGCCCTCTCACCGTTATCTGAGACTGCTTAATCAACTGGCCATGATATCCCGTAATGATGGAACTTGGTGAATATGGTGTATGAATTAATTGCTTGTGCAATCCTTGATTGAATTAGCTGGCACACTTAGAAATGGTAATCATCTAGAACTTGTGCTAAAATATTGAAAGTAAGGACATACTCTTGTTGCTTTCCCACAAAAGAAACTCCATCTAGCCTCCTGTGATGTTTACCGTCGCGCTAGTTTAATTTATTTTCGTTGTTTTCGAACTCTGAACCTTTACTCCATGTCATGAATAATGGTTTGTAATAAATTGTCTTTAACTCATGTTGTACTCTGGAGTCGCCATCACGTGAGTTTTAATGCATATATTTATCCTCCGTATGAATTCCAAGTGATGTACCGGGCATTAACCCGGCAACTAACGACAGGATGATACTTTACTAATGCAATGACCAAAGTGGATTGGTTTTAGGCGATAGTACGGTATTTTCCTGGGCGGGTTGTCACAGTATGACACCTTGACGGTGAACGAGCTGTTCTCAAAGCTCAAGTCGTCCGAGGTGGATCGGGGTATGACAGCCAAGATTGAGGGCCTGATTGACTCTCATAGTCTCGCCCTCATCGGTGGCTTGAAAGGAAAATCTAACGCTAACCCATCTACCAGGATGTTCTCCTTGTCCTCTTTGATGTCTTCGTCAGATGAGGAGTTCGACGTGCATGGAGAGGATGAGCTGGCGTTGCTGACCAGGCGGTTCGAGAGGATGCACGAGAGCTGGATGAACTCAAGGAGGAACTCGAGGGCGTGTTTCAAGTGTGGCAAGGCCGAACACTTTTTCGCCGAGTGTTCGAAGGTGAACAACCACGACAAGCACAAATTCAAGGACAAGAGGAAGAAGTCCAAGAAGAAAGATCATGGACATGGGAAGAAGACACGGTCTCGAGAGAAGATGAAGAGATCAAGCGACATCGAGTCTGACTCCGAGGACACGTCTTCGAGCTCGAGTGATGAAGACGAAGAGGATGACAAGAAGAAGAAGAAGAAGAACCTCGGCATGTATCTCAACGACCTTTGTGTGACGGGCCTAAGTCTCAAGGACAATTTCTGCGGCACGGCTCACAGCTCCAGCAGCAAGAGAAGCTAGAAGGACGCCTCGGACTTGGATTCCGAGGATGTGGTATGTGATGAGCTCTCTTCCTTGCGCAAGGAGAATGAGGAGTTGGTTGACTTGCTTGATAATCGTGATCACATTCTTAGAGAGGCTAAGAAGCTTAGGAAGGAGCTTAGAGCCTTGCTTGAAGATGCTAGGACTAGAGTGGCTAAGCTAGAAACACATGTTCTTGATGGCAAGCTTGAAATTGATTCTCTTAAGGATAGCCCTGTGGTTTCTGATGAGGATGATTGTGCTGATTGCTTTGTTTTTTTAGCTAATTTGACTACTCTTAGGGAAAAGCATGCTTCCAAGTGTGAGGAACTAGATGTGCTCAGGGTTGAGTTGGCTGAGCTGCAATCTAGACACACTTTGCTTGGTGCATGTACTTCTTGCCCTGGTTTGCATGAAAAAATTACTGAGCTTCGGTCTTGCATTGTTTCGCTTGAGGCTGATTTGAAAGTGCCTATTCCTACTTCTTGCTCTACCTGTGAATTGCATGCTGTAAAGAATTTCGATCTTGCTAAATGTATTGGTCGCTTGCAAGATGAGAATGATAAGTTGCGTGAAGTGCTGAGTTGGTTGTCTAGTCAGCAACCTCAGCTTGGTATGATGATTGCTAGTTCTAAGCACTTTGATGGTTGGGCATTGGGATTTGATAAGGTTGGTGAGAGCAGTGGTGAGATAGAAGGGAATTTTGGGAATATTCCAGTTTCGTCACAAACCACACCCAAAGACAAGTTTGCATCCAATCCAAACCAATTGCTTAAACCGAGAGAAAAACCGAGTGAGAAGGAAGGTGAAAATCCTAGTGAGAAACCAAGTGGGAAGCCTAGTCAGAAGCCGTGTGAAGAGCCTCACCCCAAGGCTAAGCCCAAACCAATCTGTTTCCATTATAAGTTTTGTGGAAAGGATGGTCACAAGAGAGAGTTTTGCTACAAAAGAAGGAGAGAGGTGAGAATGGCTAAGGAGTGGGCAAGCAAGGACAGGTACCACCCTTCTCGTGGTGTGCCTGAGCCTCATGTGCCACTGCCCAAGGGAAAGGGTTTTGTGCATAAGGTTCCAGCTCAGGGAGGAAAGAGTGCCTTGGGAGAAAGGGACCCTGCTAGAGGAGTTAAACCACCCAGACGGTTTGGAGGCAGCTGAGGGATCAGTTTGGTTTTCGTGCTCGTGATGAGTCTCAATTTTTTGCAGGAGGTCGTGGTTCTGGTGGTTGGTCTGGAGAGTTTGCAGGTGGTGAGTTTGCTGGACGTTCTCCACCTCGTGATCAATACGAGTTTGGGAGAGGTCGCAGCTTTGAGTCTCAGAGGGGCTATAGACCACGCTTTCCCATCATGATAGTCGTACTCCAATGAGACAGGAGTGGTTTTCCCATGGTGGTTCCAGGATTTATAGGTTTGACAGGATGGATCGCAGTTTTGATAGGTGCAATAGGATGGATGTTGCTAACCCTACTTTTGAGGAAATGGCCCGACACTGCTTTGGCACCTTTGGGACTAACCCCAATGTTGAGTCATTTGCTCGTTCTCGCTCTTGGTTTTGAGTTGCAGGTAGGAGGCCCAAAGAACATTTGGTTGATAACGGGGGTGGTTCTCCGGCCTCATACCCCGGTGGTGACATGGAGGTACATCACTTTCGGGGATGGTGGACAAGGATAAGTGACTTCTGAAGAAATGATAAAGGTAAGTGAATTTGTGACCTTCAAGTGTGTGGCGTTGGTCGAGCCACTTGGTTCATTTTGCTCTTTGCCCTATCTCATGTGTGTAAGGTGAGCTTTGTATGCTCTTTGGCCTTAATGCATGAGTTTAGGGGAGCTTGTGAGTTTTGCGTTCCTTTGCACTTTTGCCGGTGGTGTCGAGCTCTTTTTACCTCCTTTGTGAGCTTTGTGCGTGGGAGGTCCTTTGTAGCATATGTATAGCTTACCTTTATGCATTTCTTGCATTTGGCATGTCATATGTAACATGATGTATATGCATGTTCTTGTATCTTAGATTGCATGCATTTTGTATCATATGCATTTTGTAGGAAAAGCTTCTCTCATATACATCGTTCACCATGATGTGCTATATATGATCTTGTGAGCTAGTTTGTTGTGCTATGGTTAGTTTGGCTTAGCTCTTGATGATCTTGATTTATATCCATGGTTGATGGCTATGTTTTTTTTGAAAACATGTCACATGTATGCTCTCTTGTGAGTAAATGCCTTTATATGATCTTGACATGTTTTAGTGGCCTGGCTATGCTTAATTTGTGGTTGGATAGCGTATTTTGATCATATGGGGCCAAAGGCTCATTTGCCATCAAGAATGTTTAGCCCCCATGCTTTATCTTGTGGTGGGGCATAAGTTCCTTTTTGTCGCAAAGGCATTTCATGTACCAAATATGAATCTGAAAATGAAATGTAATTTGCTTGGAAAATGTGCTCCCATGTCATATGTTCTAAATTTAAATTGCTTTGGGTGCCAAACCGTTGCATGATGCCTACCAATGAGAAGTCTCATATGTAGAAGTAGGCACATGGCTCGGTGGCTTTGACATGACATGAGATGCTTGTGGGTGTTTGTGATGGTCTTATGATTAGAATGGTTGTCCTAGCATGAAGTTTGTGTGGCTTTGCTATTTTGGCATGTTTTGCTCATGTTTAGGACTTTGCTCATGAGAGGGTAAATTTTCGCAAGATTGCTCAATTCTATCTTAGCTTCGTCCAATGATTGTAAAACTTGGTAATCATGAAGTTGATGTCATTACGAAGCTGTAGAGTATCTAACTTGCTCATTTGGACATGTGTAGCGTCTTGTGGTGAATTTTGTATATTTGAGAAGCTCTAGGTTTCATGTTTCCAAATTTTGAGCCTTGATTCATGCATTGGCAACAAGGGGTAGGAAGAAAGGTGGAGAAAAGTTGCATTGCATCCTTAGAACATATCCTAAAAGTCAAGGGGGAGCTTGTACATTTCTTTTGCATTTTTGGCTTTTGGTTGGTGTGGTCTGCTGTATCAAATCGGTCTGACCGGTTTTGGTAACCGGCCTGACCGGCGGTGGAACCGGTCTGACCGGTTTTGGGAACCGGCCTGATCGGTTTGTGCCCAGGGTTGGCACTTATTCAGGGGGAGCATGCATATGTGCAGGGTGGAGCTCTTGTATGCTTTGGTGGTTTGCGCTCTTTGCTTGAGCATAGTTTTGTCTCAGATGTGTCGAGCCGTTGCCCTTGCCTAAGGGGTTCGAGACTTGTCTTCTTCATGTGATTTTTCTGTTTGCCTTTCTTTGGCTTTCGATCGCTTGTTGGAGTTTCTTTTTATTTGTTTCTTTTCTTCTTTCCTTTCTCTCGGGTTACTATATGTGTGTGTTGTCAATGCACTCATCAAGGGAGAGATTGAGGACCATGTGTGGTTCGAGGACAAGTGGATGGTCGCTTCCTGGTGTGATGAGTGATTTACAACGTTGTGTGGACTGACTCTTTGCTAAGTATTGCAGGTGCAGGTTGCGGCTTGACTCGTGTTGGTGCAGGTGAAGAACAAGCACGAAAGGTCGTAACCGGTGAGGCCTCTAGGTGTGTAGAAGACAAGTAGGCTTCGTTCGAGGGACCCGGTGGCCAGCGAGATCAAGCGCGGGCCTCATGGTGGCAAGAACAGCAAGATGAAGTCAAGGACGGTTGCTTGGTTGAGCCACAAAACCCAGGTCGAGCCGGGACTTCGTGGGATCCAAGTCATGAGTGGTGATTGGCGGAGGCTACATCAAGTTCGCGGGGTTCACGGTGGTTCACCAGAAAATCACCGAGTTACTCGGCTAAGCCACAAAGCCGAGGCCGAAGACAGGGCATGGCTGTCAGGCCAAAACCGACCTGAACGGTTTGGAGAACCAGTCTGACAGGTTTGGGTTTGCAAGGCGCCGGAAGCTTCGAGGCGGAGGACACGCATCGGGATCGCAAGGCTTGCGTCGAGGCTATGCAAGGTACGGTCGCTGGGCATCCATCCGATGGTGCTACAAAGACAAATTCCCAAAGTGCCCTTGGTAGACGTGTATCCTAGTTTAGGCCTTAGGGGTATTTTAGTCTTTCGGCTTGCCTCCATGTAAACCAAGGGGTGAGAGGATGGAAGCCATGTCTTGGAACCCTAGCTTATTTGGTTTTCCTATTTTCCCTTCCTATATTTCCTTTGGATTTCTATAGGACTAGCTTGAGAACTTCATGGTGAGATCTTGTGAGAGGGAAGGATGATCGGGCGGAAGCTAGACCTTGTATGAACCTTTCATGGTATGTATAGATGATTCGGCGTGGTTCCTCAAGGCTTGCTTGTGTTTCCCCCGTTTTCCTTTTTTGGTGATTTTCGGAGCCTTTTCTTGGAATTTTCGTGGACAAGTTTTGGGGGCGTTTCTTTGAGGGATTCTTGTTGGATGTCACGTATGAGGACCTTGTGCCTCTTTGCTTGGTGATCTTGCTCAAACAAACCCTCCAAACAGCTTCGATTTGGTGGTTTTTGGATGAACTCGGGAAAAGGTGTTCTTGGTAGTTGACTTTCGAGTCCTCCCTTTTGGATGCATTTCGGGATGCATCCCTTGAGATAGAGGTTGCCCAAGAGGTTATCCACCTTCTCCCGAAGTTTGGTTGCAATCCGTTGGGTGAATCGGGAGATCGGTTGGTTGGAAGAAGAGGTGGTTTCCGCGGGTTACGTTTTTCCTGTCTGTCTGGGCGAAACAGGTCTGACAGGTTTGGGAAACAGGTCTGACCGGTTTTGGTCACACTGGCCGTTCTAGAAGATTTTTTGCAGGCATGTTGTTCTTTTCCTAAGAAGTCCCCTGGTCCATGTTTTGTCGCGTTTGGAGTTCGTTTGCTTGGTTTTTGGCCTTGTTGATCTTTGGGGGTTTTCTGGGCAAAACCGATCTGACCGGTTTGGAAACCGGACAGACTGGTTTGGTCAAAAGTGTGTTTTGGAGGAGATATTCTTGGAACAAGTCTTCCTTTGATAGAAGAAGCTCTGGTCCAAGTTTCGCCAAGTTTCGAGTTCGTTTGCTCTAGTTTTGGGATTTTGAGTTTGAGCCCCCTGGGCGAAACCGGTGTGACCAGTTTGGGAAAAAGGTCTGACCGGTTTTGGTGTGTTGGTTTTTGGCTAAGTCTGGCAACACCGGTCTGACCAGTTTGGCAAAGAGGTCTGACTAGTTTTACTCTGGCAGCAGGAGCTCAGGTTGTTTTCCGCTGCATGTTTTCGAGTGTTGCTCGGTGGAGTCTTGCTCCTAGGTCCAGTAGCACTTCAGTGGCTATGTGGACTTGGCAAGAGAAGGTCGAGGAGGTGCACGAGTGAAATCGGGTTCATAGGCCAAGTTCTTGAATAGAATTTTTATCTGCTCCCATCCACTCGCCCCCTCTTTGGTTCGCCGTTTCAGTCCTTCAGGAATCAGGTTTGGGTGTTGGTTGACCCCCCAGTGTGTAAGCCGATTGGGACAAAATGCGTGCGGAAGCACAAAGAGGGAGAGAACGGTGAAGTGGCGAGAAACAAGTCAAGGCTTGTTTCTCATGGGTATAGTCAAAAAGAGGGGATCGACTACAAGGAGAGCTTTGCTCCCGTAGCTCGTTTGGAGGCGATTAGGATCCTTCTAGCCTTTTCCGTGGCTAAAGGTTCAAGTTGCACCAATTGGATGTGAAGAGTGCCTTCTTGAATGGTGTGTTGGAGGAAGAAGTGTATGTGAGGAAGCTACCGGGGTTTGAGGGTGAGAAGTACCCCCATCGGGTGTACAAGTTGAGGAAGCTATTGTATGAGTTGAAGCAGGCGCCTAGAGCTTGGTACGGTAGGTTGAGGGGGTTTGAGATTGGGAAAGTTGATCAGACCTTGTTTCTCCTCAGGCAGGGCAAAGATATCCTAATTGTGCAGGTGTACGTGGATGATATTGTCTCTGGTGGCTCATCTAACTCTCTTGTTACAAGGTTTGCAGAGGACATTAGCAGGGAATTTGAGACGAGCATGATGGGTGAGTTGCAGTTCTTCCTCGAGCTACAAATCAAGCAATCAAAGAAAGGAACATTTGTGCATCAAGATAACTACACCAAGGACATTGTGAGGATGTTCAAGATGGAGGACTCCAAGGCCATGGCGACGCCTATGAGTACAACTACAACTCTTGATGCGGATGAGGAAGGTGAACACGTGGACCAGAAGGAGTGAGCATGATCAGGTCACTCCTATACTTGACGGCGATGAGGCTGGACATCCAGTTTTCGGTATGTCTGTGTGCTCACTTTCAAGCATCTCCATGGACTTCGCATCGGCAAGCGGTCAAGTGCATATTCAGGTACTTGCGTCACACTCCTGACTTTATCCTTTGGTACTCCGCTTCTTCTTCTTTGGCTCTTCATGGTTTTTCAGACACAGATTTTGTCGGGTGTTGGTTGGATAGGAAGTCCACTTATGGGACTTGCTAGTTCTTGGGACCTTCTTTGGTGTCTTGGTCTTCCCACAAACAGTCGATTGTTGCTCAATCCACTACCGTGGCAGAGTATGTGGCCGCAGCTAGTTGTTGCTCTTAGCTCCTTTGGATCACATAAAACATGAGTGACTTTGGTGAGGAGTATACCCATGTTCCACTTCAATGTGACAGCACCAGTGCCATAAGTGTAGCAAAGAACTTAGTTCTTCATTCCAAAACCAAGCACATGGAAGTGAGGTATCATTTCCTGAGAGACAACGTAGAGAAAGGGAAGATAGCTTTAATCCATTTACCCACACATGACCAACTAGCCGATATTTTCACCAAACCCCTAGATCAAGCAACTTTCACTCGTTTGCGGGGGTAGCTTGATGTGTGTTTGATTTCTTCAGTTGGTGTGTGGGAGCCCCTTTGTAGCATATGTGTAGCTTTCCTTTGTGCATTTCTTGCATTTGGCATGGCATATGTAACATGATGTATATGCATCTTTGTATCTTAGGTTGCATGCATTTTGTATCATATGCATTGTTTAGGAAAAGCTTCTCCAATATACATTGTTCACCATGGAATGATATGTATGTGTTTGTGAGCTTCTTTGGTATACTATGGTTAGTTTGGCTTAGCTCTTGATAATCTTGGTTTATATCCATGGTTGCTGGCTATGTTTTTCAAAAATGTTACATGTATGCTCTCTTGTGAGTAAATGCCTTTATATGATCTTAACATGTTTTAGTGGCTTGGCTATGCTTAATTTGTGGTTGGATAGCTTATTTTGATCATATGGGGCCAAAGGCTCATTTGCCATAATGAATGTTTAGCCTCTATGCTTAATTTTGTGGAGGGGCATAAGTTCCTTTTTGTCGCAAAGACATTTCATGTACCAATTATGAATCTGAAATGAAATGTAAATTGCTTGGAAAATGTGCTCCCATGTCATATGTGCTAATTTTTAATTTGCTTTGGGTGCTAAATCATTGCATGATGCCTACCAATGAGAAGTCTCATATATAGAATTAGGCACATGGCTCGGTGGCTTTGACATGACATGAGGTGCTTGTGGGTGTTTGTGATGGTCTTATGATTAGAGTGGTTGTCCTAGCATGAAGTTTGTGTGGCTTTGCCATTTTGATATGTTGCTCATGTTTAGGATTTTGCTCATGAGAGGGTAAATTTTCGCAAAATTGCTCAATTCTATCTTAGCTTTGTCCAGTGATTGTGAAACTTGGTGATCATGTAGTTGATGCCATTACGAAGCTATTGAGTATCTATCTTGTTTATTTGGACATGTGTAGCATCCTATGTTGAATTTTCTCTATTTGAGAAGCTCTAGGTTGCATTTTTTGGCATTTTTGGCTTGATTCATGCATTGCTAACAAGGGGGAGAAGTTTGAGCATGATCTGTCTTGCTGCATGCATTTAAAAGGTTTCCAAGTGGCTTCGAGCTATTTTTGAGCTCGGGCAGTTTCCCAGGTGGCATTGGCCTGACCGGTGAGGTGCACCGGTTGGACCGGTTTAGTTCCAAGGTGCTGGGCGATCTTGTCCACCGGTCTGACCGGTCAGAGCAAGGCTGAAGCAGCTGCTCTATTTGCGAAGTGGTTTGCATGCATTCGTCCACGGGGAGTTACATTGGTTCAGAGGGAGCTCTTTGTGTTTTTTGAGCTTTGGTTTGGTGGTTTGCGCTCTTTGCTTGAGCATATTTTTGTCTCAGATGTGTCAAGCAATTGCCCTTGCCTAAGGGGTCCGAGACTTGTCTTCTTCAAGTGATCTCGCTCTTTGCCTTTTCTTGGCTTTCGATCGCTTGTTGGAGTTTCTTTTTCTCTCAAGTTACTATATGTGTGTGTTGTCAATGCACTCATCAAGGGGGAGATTGAGAACCATGTGTGGTTCAAGGACCGGTGGATGGTCGCTTCCTGGTGTGATGAGTGATTGACAACGTTGTGTGGACTGACTCTTTGCTAAGTATTGCAGGTGCAGGTTGCGTCTTGATTCGTGTTGGTGCAGGTGAAGAACAAGCACGAAAGGTCATAACTGGTGAGGCCTCTAGGTGTGTAGAAGACAAGTAGGCTTCGTTCGAGGGACCCGGTGGCCAGCGAGATCAAGCACAGGCCTCATGGTGGCAAGAACAGCAAGATGAAGTCGAGGACGGTTGCTTGGTTGAGCCACAAAACCCAGGTCGAGCCGGGACTTCGTGGGAGCTGTGTCATGAGTGGTGATTGGCGGAGGCTATACCGAGTTCGCGGGGTTTCCGGTGGTTCACTAGAAAATCACTAGGTTCCTTGGTTGATCCACAAAGCCAAGACCGAAGAACCGAAGACGGAGGTGCAGCAGCTCCAGACCGGTCTAACTGGTGAGGAGCAAGACTTACATCGAGTCTAGGCAAGTTTGCGATCGCTGGGCATCCGTCCGATGGAGTGATGACAAAGATTTCCGAATTCGCCCTCGAGGGGCATGTATCCCTAGTTAGCTAGTAAGGGTATTTTAGACTTTCGGTTGCCTCCATATAACCCAAGTGGTGAGAGGATGGCAGCCATCTCTTGGAACCCTAGCTCATTTGGTTTTCCTATTTTCCTTAGGATTTCCATAGGACTAGCTTGAGAGCTTCATGATGAGATCTTGTGAGAGGTGTTAACACCAAAATTTGGTACAGGAGGGAGTCTGATTTGTGGTCCCAGCTTGATAAAAAAATCCGTCTAGAGAAGGAAGGTTTCTTCAAAAGGATTCGACAGAGGAACTTGCGGTCGGCAGTTTGCTTCCGTTCGGCAAAGGGACTGTATGTGCTGATTTTGCGGGATTGCGTGGTGACGTGGACCGAGCGGAAGGGACGAATGGATGGATAAGCATTCGCACTTGGGCGATAAATTAGGTATCAAATATTGTGCTCGTAGTCCACCAGGAGTCATGTCACGACAATTTATAAATATGAACCCTAGATGTATGTAATTGTAATCGAAAACATTCTCATAACAAACCGTCTTTACGCCAAACTCTCGAGTCCTTTAGTCGTGCATCGAGTTCTTCGAGAGGGTTCATCGATCCGTCGACCTCCGTAAGTACCGGCAACCTTGTATCATGTCTAGTATCATGCGATGGATTTAGATCATGATGCAAGTAGTCTTGTTACAATGCTTAGTATCATGCGGTGGATTTAAGCTTGGTTCAAGAAGGTTTCTTGTTAGGTCATGAGCCATGCGGTAGGCTAAGATCTAGCTTGGAGCTAGTTATCGGCTCTATTAGATTTTGGCAATATCTAATAGATTCATTAAGTTACCATGTGTTGCTCTGAGTTTTTACTTTATGTTTAAATTCATGTAACACTATTTTGCCCAATTTAGATTGATTTGGATCGGCTTTATCTTTTTTGGTGATCTTAACATCGCACATTCACATCTTGCTTCAAAAGGCACGTGGATCACGTGTTTTCCAAATAGCCGAAACCAAACCAATCTAGGTTGTTACGTGTTGCGGGTTCCAGCTTGTCAATTTTGCGTAAATCTTGACAGAACTGGGCATCATGCGGTAGATGCAGGTTTTTGGGTTGTCTTAGAGCTAATCATCCAGTGGATTAGATTTTTTAATTCAATCTGATAGGTTTATCATCTTTGGCAATGTTTGTTCCTTCTCCATGGACCCCGATTCGGCTGTTCAGCCGTATTCGGTTATGCTTTCACGAGTAAAACGTGTTTATAAGTTGTGTTTTCAATAACGTGTGCTGTTAGCTTTCCATATTTAGATTATATCATGCGGTGGATAGATCTATTTATGGTTGGTGGTGTGATTTCAAACAAGTTGTATCATGCGGTGGATAAACTTATTTGGCTTCATGCTTGACGGGTTTTGAAGTACCTAGACATGCGGTAGACTAGTGCTTTGGACCTATGCATGCTTGTTCATTACATGTTTGTAATCATGCTTTGCTTCATTTATTGTTTATTGTCATTTATTCTTGAGGATCGGTCATGGTCTTGTGCACGTGCAATTCTAAATAAAGACCGATCTATCGTCATGCTTGCGTCATCCGTTCGGCTGTGTTCTATTTTACGCTTTAAAGTTTCTGAATGGTTTCTAATCTGCTGGCAGATAGCTTCTCATAGCTATATGTCATCTTACATGGCTTTCTAGCCGTAAATATGGAACTGTCTGGTACCACCCGACAAGTTCCAAGCTTTGGTATTTAACTACTTTGTCTTTTGTTAATTTTCAGGGAAAATTGACTGGCACGCTTTGGAATCTGCTCGCGTGTGAAGCTAGCTTGTTCGGCTTGCTGTGTGCTTGACGCAGGGTGCGGATTTTGTGTCAACACACTTTTTGGCACGCCCAGTGGGACCCTATAGCTGAAATCAAGATGCCTGAAATCGGTGACATTATGGACGTCACCATTGATGAACTATCCCTAGAGCAACTCCAACAGTTGATAGACGTTACAGACCAATTCCAGATGAAGTGCCTGATGTCGTTCAAGAAGAACAGAAGTGGCGTTCCATATCTTAAAACTGAAATGCCCAGGGTTCTGCTGTCAGGGGAGACTGACGCCACATCTCTTCAAGAGAAGGAAGAGGCTCTACATGCGTTTCGGGATTCTGCAGAAGCTGTGCTGGGTAGGCATCATAAGGCTTTCTTGAGCATGTTCAAGCAGATGATGGTGGGTGTGTTTGGCCCAGGCATGGAACAGGTGTTTAGTCGGGTATCCCCTCACACATATTCTGCAGAAGTCGGGGAAACCAGTTCTGCTCAACCAACAGGAGCTCAACCGCCATTGCAGAGCCAGCCCATCCAGCCTCCTCCACAGAGCGTTGGGAGCCAGCCAATCCAGCCTCCTCCACAAAGCGCTGGAAGTCAGCCAATGCAACCTCCTCTACGAGTCGCGGGGGGACAGCCAGTCCAGCCACCTCTGCAAGGCAATGAGGTCAACCAGTTCAACAGCCAAACCCATATTAGCCTACATACGGGGAAATGGCGTTCGGCTCGTCTGGAGTACCACCCAACTCCACTTACAAGATAGCTCCAGCTAGTAACAGGTTGCAGAGAAACATGTACGGTGGGGGTTACCACGAAGTCATGGATTATGGCGCCATTGACGCTCTCCCGAATCCTGGGTACGGCACAGCTGCAGGAGTGCAGGAAGATGACATTCTGGTTCAGAAGATGGCCGATCTGATGCAAAATCAATTCGGCCTCAAGCCTAAAATGCAAGGACTAGCTTACACGCCTCCCTTCCCGGAATGGTACTACAGAGTGATCCTGCCGCCAAGGGTGAAGCCTCCTACGGAGTTTACGAAGTTCTCTAGGCAGGATGATACAAGCACGGTGGAGCACATTGCTCGTTATTTGATGCAGCTTGGGGAGGCCTCAGCTGATGAGGCGTTTAGGGTTAGATATTTCCCTCTGTCATTGACGGGCCTGGCGTTCCAGTGGTTTACTTCTTTGCCTCCCCAGTCAGTTGGCACATGGAGGGAGCTAGAACAAAAGTTCCACACCCATTACTTCAGTAGTAGCATAGAGAAGAAGCTCATCGACCCGACCACTTTAAAACAGAGGCACAATGAGACGCCCCTGGAGTTCCTCAAGAGATTCAGGGAAGTCAAGGGCATGTGTTTCTCTTTGAATCTACCGGACGATCAGTTGGCTAATATGGCCGTTGCAGGAATGTTGCCGGCTGTACGAGAGAAGTTGTTTGGTATGGAATTTGACAACCTAGGTCAATTGTCGCAAAAGCTGTCACTGATGAGTAACCAGGCCTATGGGTTCAAGAAGGACACAAGGTTTGCCAAGCACAATGACATAGCTGACATCTACAATCAGTTCCTCGAGAAAGCCGACCAGATGGGAGATTCTGATGATGATGAGGAAGTGGCCGCCGCTGAAATTATGTGGGGCAAGGAACCTTTGACTATGAACCAGCGGTGGATCAAGCAAACCAAGGGCACATATGACTTCGACGTCACCAAAGCTGACAAGCTTTTTGAGTTCTTGGTAAAAGAAGGCCGAATCAAGCTGCCTGAAGGGCATTCTATGCTTCGGCCCGATGGGGTTAAAGAGAAACGTTACTGCGGCTTCCATGATAGAAACTCTCACTCCATCAATGACTGCAGGGTCTTCAGGATGAGGATCCAAAAGGCTATCCAGGAGGGACACCTGAAATTTGACAATAAGATGAAACTGGATGGCCATCCTTACCCTCAAAATATGATTGGCTTTTCTGTTAGCATGGTGACTGCTGAGGAGAAGGGGAAGGTCAAGGTCCTGACGTCAGCTAGAGCAAAACAAGGTGGAGTAGTGGATCCAGTACGGCAAGTGACCTTGGAACAGGTCCACGGAGAAGCCCCTCGTGTCCTCAAAAGCCATGTTGAAGTTGGGGAATCATCCAGGACCAAGCCCAGGGTCACCACGCGCATCCTCCTCAACAAATGGCAGCGTCAGCAGGAGAAAGAACGCTACCAAAGGCAAAGACACGAGGAGGAGAGGCGCAGGTTTGAGGAAGAGGCGCGCAGGAAAGAACTGGAGCAGTACACGCGGGAACAAGAGCGTGCACATTGGGGGTGCGCATTCTTCAGACACTGCTGGAATGAGGGTTTGAAACTCCCCACATTGAGGAACTTCCCTGAGTGCAGTGACAAATACTTTGAATATAGGCAGGAGACTGTCAATCGCCGATCCGTCCATGAGAGAATTGGAAGGATGCATCCTAAGGACGATCGGCGTCAAAAAATAATTGAGGTCATTGATCACCCCAGGAAAAGGCAAGCTGACCAGAGATGGGCTGATCAAGAAGAAAAAGAACACGAGTACATCTGGCTAGAAGGACAGTGGTGCCCGCCTGGCTTGAGGAAAAGCCAAAAGAGAAGGGTTCAGTGCTTGAGGAACCGGGAATTGAAGCAGGCGGGGATCCAGAGAAAACTAGTGTGGCGCCCAAAAGACAAGCCTGAAGGATCGGGTCGTTCGGCTCCAGCGTGAATGGTATACTTTTTGCCGAATGAATTCATGGCTCCCGCTAAACAAGTTGTGCAGTAGGAAACATCCCTAGATATCAACGATGATGAACAGCTTAGGGGATTGATGGCGCAACTGGTATTAGCCAAGCAGGCCACCTTCGACAAACCGGCCAAGAATCGACACATGAGGCCGTTATACTTGAAGGGACACGTCAATGGCAAGCCTTTGACCAAGATGTTTGTTGATGGCGGGGCTGCGGTCAACATGATGCTGTACACTACCTTCAGGAAGCTTGGCATGGGCCCCGAGGATTTGACGCCAACGAGCATAATTCTGAACGATTTTGCTGGAAATCCTTCAGATACCAAGGGCTGCGTGCACGTGGACTTGATGATTGGGTCCAAGACATTGCTCACGACCTTCTTTGTCATCGAAGGCAAAGGAGCCTATAGCTTGCTGCTTGGGCGGGACTGGATCCATGCCAACTGCTGCATCCCATCTACCATGCATCAACAGCTCGTTCAGTGGGTAGATGACGATATTGAAGTGGTCCAAGCAGATGATTCAGTGAGCGTTGCAAACGTCGAACCAGCTTTCTGGGAATATCAAGGCATTGATTGTTTCTCAGGAAAAGACTAGGGTGAAGGTCCTGTTGAACCTGTCAGCAGTGATCAACAGCCGATTCAAGCTGTCGGCTCTTATAGTAATTTTTAATGGACAATCCTGTTGATGAAACTGATGGCAAGTTGGGGCGAGGATTCATGTCGGCTGACAAATTGGAGGAAGTTGATATTGGAAACGGTGACAAGCCAAGGCCGACATTTATCAGTGCTAACTTGGAGTCAGGTTTCAGAGAAGAGTTAATTAAGCTGTTAAAAGATTATAAAGATTGCTTCGCTTGGGATTATTCGGAGATGCCTGGTTTGGATCGTTCCATTGTTAAGCATCGGTTGCCAATCAAGCCCAGTTTTAGACCTTATAAGCAACCTCCCCGAAAAATCTACAAAGACGAAGTATTGGTCGACGTGAAGAAAGAAATTGAGAGATTACTTGATGCAAACTTCATTCGGCCATGCAGGTATGCGGAGTGGATCTCTAACATCGTCCCTGTCTACAAGAAAAATGGGAAGATGAGAGTTTGCATAGATTTCAGAGATTTGAATAGAGTTGCTCCTATGGATGGATACCCGATGCCTGTTGCTGATTTACTGGTTGACTCTGCTGCTGGACATAAGGTTATCTGTTTCATGGATGGTAATGCAGGGTACAACCAAATCTTCATGGCAATAGAGGATATATCGAAGACAGCCTTCAGATGTCCTGGTCACATAGGCCTGTTTGAGTGGATAGTCATGACATTTGGGTTGAAAAATGCCGGTGCAACTTATCAACGAGCCATGAATTATATCTTTCATGAGTTGATCGGCAAAAATGTTGAAATTTACATTGATGGTGTCGTGATCAAATCTTTGAATCATGACTCACACTTGGAGGATGTAAAGAGAACCCTGGAATGCACCGGAAAGCATGGATTGAAGATGAATCCAAACAAGTGTGCTTTTGGAGTATCAGCCGGAGAATTCTTGGGATTTCTGGTACACGAAGGGGGATTGAGGTTGGAAAGAAAAGCATGAGAGCTATTGACGAAGTTGTCCCCCCAACCAATCTTAAGGAGCTGCAATCATTGCTTGGCAAGATCAATTTTGTGAGGAGGTTCATTTCAAATCTGTCACAAAAGGTTTTGCCCTTTTCTCCATTACTGAAGCTCAAGAAGGACCATAAGTTCATGTGGGGTGACGAACAACAAAAGTCTTTTGATGAAGTCAAGCAATATATGAAGGAACCACCGGTGTTGGTGCCTCCGCAGTTGAACAAGCCTTTCAAGTTGTACGTGGCGGCCGATACCCAAACCATTGGATCGGCCCTTATACAAGAATTTGAAGGAAAGGAGCGGGTAGTAGCATACCTTAGCCGAAAATTACTTGATCCTGAGACCAGGTATTCGGCTGCAGAAAAGCTGTGCTTATGTGTGTACTACTCGTGTACAAAGTTTCGGCACTACTTGTTGAATGCCGAATGCACTGTGTATTCCAAGTTTGATGTAATAAAACATATGTTATCTATGCCAATTTTGAATGGCAGGATTGGCAAATGGATCTTGGCTTTATCAGAGTTTGAGTTAAAGTTCGAATCGGCAAAAGCTATAAAAGGTCAGATTATTGCCGATTTTATACCTGAGCATCGTGATCCATCGATTGATTTGCTTGAAATCACTCCTTGGGCTTTGTTCTTTGATGGATCATCATGTGGTAAAGGTGGGGGAGTAGGGATTCTATTAATTTCACCCAGGGGCGAGATGTTTGAGTTTGCTATCCGTATTCAGCCCACTATTACAAACAATCAAGCTGAGTACGAGGCATTGCTCAGAGGGCTTCAATATCTGAAGGAGGCTGGGGCTGTTTCAGTTGAGATTTATGGAGATTCAGAGCTGGTTATAAAACAATTGAACGGCCAATATGAGTGCAAAAGTGATGCCCTGAGGAATTACTACGAGGAATACAGAGAAATCTTAAAGAGTTTTCAGTTAGTAATTCTATAGCATATTCCTAGAGAACACAATGAAGAGGCAAACAGGTTGGCTGAAAGTGCTTCAGGCTATAGAGAAAATCAAGAAGCGTTTGCCATGGAGGTGTGCGCTTTCGGAGGGGATCTCGCAGAGGATGATTGAAGAAAGGAAATCGTTGATTATTTCGAAGATCCATCCCGAAAAGTTTCTAGGAAGCTCAGGTACAAAGCCATAAAATTTGTTCTTCTGGATGGAAGTCTATTCTACAAATCATTGGATGGGGTGTTGCTGCGATGCCTGGGTCCAGAAGAAGCAAAGAAGATTATGAGTGAGGTGCATGATGGGATATGTGGAGCACATCAATAGGCCTATCGTATGAAATGGGTTATTAGGCAAGCTGGATGTTTTTGGCCGACGATGTTAGAGGATTGCTTTAAGTATTACAAGGGATGTCAAGACTGTCAGAAGTTTGGAAATATTCAAAGGGTCCCACTGTCAGCACTGAATCCCATTATCAAGCCATGGCCATTCAGAGGCTGGGGTATAGACTTGATTGGCCAGATTAACCCACCATCTAGCAAGGGGCATAAATTTGTGCTTTTAGCAACAGACTACTTCACCAAATGGGTTGAGGCGATTCCACTGAAGAAGGTAACATCAGAGAACATGGTTGAGTTTGTTAAGGAACACATCATCTATAGGTTTGGAATTCCTCAAACAATCACAACTAATCAAGGGGCCCAGTTTGTGTCCTTGGAGTTCAGGGAGTTTGCCGAAAGCATGGGGATCAAATTGTTTAATTCTTCTCCCTATTATGCCCAAGCTAATGGTCATGCGGAGGCATGATCAAACTTATACAAAAAAAAATGACCAGAAGCCAAAGAGGTGGCATTCGGTACTCAATGAAGACTTATGGGCTTACCGAATGGCTCCTCATGGGGCTACGAAGACTTCTCCTTACGAATTGGTTTATGGGCACCATGCTGTTTTGCCTTAGGAAATGCAATCAGATTCTAGGAGAGTGGTTTTACAAATGGACTTAAGCTCCAAAGATTATAGTGGCTTAATGATGGATGAATTAGAAGACTTGCATATGATCCGTCTTAGAGCCTTGGAAAACATCGAAAAAAACAAGCTGCGAGTTGCTAAATATTACAACAAGAAGGTAAAGGTCAAGCATTTGCAGAAGGGGATTTGGTTTGGAAAGCATTACTACCGATTGGAACCAAGTACAGTGCATTCGACAAATGGTCCCCAAACTAGGAAGGACCTTTTCGGGTGGTCAGTTGCGTGCCTGGTAATGCTTACATGTTGAAAACTTTACTAGGAGAAGAATTTTTTGCTGCAATAAATGGAAGATATTTGAAGAAATATTATCCTAGTATTGAAATTGATCGTTGATCACCAGCATCGGGATTACAGGCATTTGACACAGAAATAGCCGGCGTTCGAGAAAGAAGCCGCCTTTAGAACAAAAAAATCCTAAACAGGGGAAAATGGCCAATACTCAGATGTGTTGCCCTTAACACAAAACTACATTACAGATGCTTCTTGCAGATATTTTATTTTAACAACCCAGTTGCTCAGGATTACAAGGGGGTGGGAAGCAGAAGGCCTGGCGTAAGAAGCGAAAGTATGCTTCAATCCTTTTTTCTTGCTTCTTCAGCTCCTCCCTCTTCAATTTTTCCAGGACTACCGTGACGACAACTTGGAAGCTTTGGGTGTGACCTTGGCTTGCAGCCTCCATCAAGCTGTCCCAAGCAGCTTTCAGGATACTGTACCTGTCTGAAACATCTGAGGCAGAAGAACAGTTGTTAGGGACAAAGATCTGAGCGCAAGCATGGGGTCAAAATAAACATGGAAGTTTTACCTCCTACCAACTCCTCCAAGGCCATGCGACGTTCGCGTTCGGCCTGGCAGCGCGCGGTGATGTCTCGAAGATATGCTCCAGATGTCGAACGCGACGGCGCAACTGGTGGATGATCCTCTGTTCAGGCGTGGCATCCTCTGCTTCAAGGGAGGAGTCAGAGGTGATGTACTCAAGTGTTTCTTTGGTCCCAAAGATTTCTCCAGGAAGCAGATCAAGGTTGGACGAAAACAAGTAGGGGTAAACATGAGATTGCATATGAGAGCAAGAAGCAGATTAAAAGAAAACTCACTCTCGAATGGTGCGCTTCTTTGGTGGGGTGATGTCCTCTTTGATGGGTTGCTTGCCTTTGTCCATGGCCTTGGGGTTTTCTCTTCTGGAGCAAGGGAGAAGATGTGAAGTGATGGATGAGTGTGCGAGTGGATTTGCAGGGCATCCCAGTGGGCTATTTTATTGACTGAGAGAACGCATTGGGAGTGATGACTGGTTGGCGTGCGTTATTGGAATACCAAGCGGCAGGGTTTTTTCTCCCGAATGCGAGGGGTTTTCATTGAATAGTGCTTATGGATTCCCGAATTGAGGATTTTCTACGGGTTTTGCGCCAGGGGCACCTATTTTCGCCTGTTCGGCTTAAGTAAAGTTCCCGAATGCGTTTGAGAAGAATAAGGCTCGCAGTTGCAAACATGAAGGAATCGTCACAATACAAGCATGGAAATTGAAATTCTTTATTTATTGCCGAAGATCAAACATCCCTAGTACAATCTAATCCAAAAGCCTATTCAGCACAGACTGGGATGAGTAAATTCGGCAATGGCGTCGTTGTGGCCATCGAGGCGCTCCAAGATGACTTCGATCTCGTCGATGTCCTCGGGTGCGCCGCCCTGGAAGCCGCGCGGCTGGATGGAGTAGTCGACGCCGGTATGCGTCGCCATGGTAGCCAAGCCCAGGGTGGTGCCCAGGCGGATGCCGTGAGTGGCTACCTCGTCCACGCGGTCTTCCACCGCGGCAAAGCGCTCCGCCGGCGTGTCTCCATGGGCGTTCACCTTGTCAGCCAATTGCTCCACCAGCATTTTCAGCTGGTCGAGTTCGGCGTCGCGGGCTGCAAAATGCAAGGCGATGATGATTAGTAACAAGAGCCGGATTGGATTGAGGAGCAGTCTAAGGAGTGTACCTTCGATGGTTGCCAGCAACTGTTTGCGCTGGTCTTCCCACTCAAGTTCGGCGATGCCAGCCTTGTTGGAGACGTCTTCCAACTCGCGCTGGGCCACCTCAAGCTCCGCCTTGAAGCGGAGGGCATCAAGTTCCTCGTAGGGCACGGGGGAGTAGTGGTCTGATTCCGAGGAGTCGTCCGGCAGAGGCTGATTCATGGCCGGCGCAGGGGACGGGTTCCATTGAATGAGCCTAAAACAGAGAGGATCGTCAGAAACAGAGGCAAATCTAAGACAAGTCATGAAGGAAGTTGGCGATCATTGCCTCCGACGCGCGCCGGCACGACTTCCTTCCGCCTCGTCGGCGGCGCGGGCGCCTGTTGTTGCTACCCGCCATGGTTCTTGGGGCTGCGCTGATGATTGGGAAAAGAAAGCTTGAGGTTGGCAAAGATTTGAAGGCTAAAGGCTTGGTAAAGAGCTGGGGGCACCTACGGTTTTATTTATAGGACTGGCGAAAAGGATCGTGGCCTTAGATCGTAGTGCATATCCCGAGAAACTTGGAAGGTGGAGAGGTTTCCTTAACCGATTCGCCGTCGGGTCGTTTGGAATTCAGAGATGAGTCATATTTGGTTAACTAGCTCGGCTGAGTTGCGGTCGGAGTGTTGTTCGGGTGTAGTATTGTTTGACCGCAAGTTACCGAATGGATCGTTCAGAGTTGCAATCGAGATCATGCAGGCAGAAGGAAAACAAGATTTATAGAAGGCAAATATTACAAGAACGGTTAATTTGGTTACACATTGCTCAGTACAACTAAATGTTCAAGTACTTTGCAAATACATTAGAGGCATTTGATATTGTCTGATTAATGTTCTTCATCGTTCCTAATAATCTTTCTGAGTGTTGGACAGGACGGTGAGCTCTGCCTCGCACTGATTTACTTCAGTTATGGCCGATAATGCTTCCTCTTGGGTTTTCTCTATCTGTCCAGGAAGCTCGGCTATCTTTTTGTCGTCAGCTTCTATTTCAGCTGACAAATCCTTCAGCTTTGTTTCCAGTGCAGTCTTTCTGGCAATTTTCAATTCGCGAGCAGATTGCAGATTGGTCAACATTTCCTTGTGGCTCTCGGTTTGGGTTTGTGCTCCCTTCGCAACTTCTTCAGCTTTGGCTTTCTTTTGCTCAACGGCTGGTCGGGTAGATTGACTCTTCAAAGCTCACCTTATTGCCACATAATGAATGTCCATACCAGAGATGGGCTCCAATGAAGCCTTGATGTCTTCGGGGATCTTTTGATTGATGGGTTCAAGCATTTCTTCGAAATGATCAACATCTCTAATTTGATCTCGAGCATCCTTTTGCAGCCAGGCAAAGATTTCTTTGAGCCTTGTCTGAATTTCCTCTGGTAGAGCCTGATTTTGAGTTCCTCCATCTCCTGTTTCGGCAACTGGATCATTCACCACAAATGAATTCGAAAGTGATGCAGTTTGATCCTGAAAAGGAAAGATTGCCGGGTTAGGAATGGTTTGTTAAAAGAAGGTAACAGAGTTGGGTGCATGCGCTTGCCTCGCGCCTGATTCCCTGAACTGGGGCAGGGACTTGTTCAGGTTCAGAAGGGATTTCTTGGACCACTGGTGGGAGAGTAGTCTGAGGAGCTCTCGGTAAAGCTAAAGCTTCGGCTTGAGGGGAGGCTGGTGCAGTCTTTGGCAAATTTGAGGCTTCTGGCTGAGGTGAAGGTGGATTTACCTCTGTTAAGACTGGGATTTCTGCTTGGCCAAGAGGAGATTGAACCCTTAAAGGGCTTGAAGCTTCTGGTTGAATTAATGGGTTCATCTCTGGTGAAGCTGGCACTTCTATTTGAGAAGGGGTGACTGGGTCCCTGATGAAGATAAAATCTCCACTTGAGCAAAAGATGGTTCAGCCCTTGGTGAACTTGCATGCTGAGGGGGAGAGGTTTCCACAGGATGATTCACCAATATTTCTTCTGCAAATGCCAGATTAAGGGTAATTTCCAGTGTGGATAGTGATCTTTGAAGAAAAAGGAAAGTAATAAAGGTCATACCAATGGATGAAGCTTTGGCAGGTTCTGAAACTGATGGCTGCTGGGTTCTAGTCTGAAATTGCACAAGATGAAATTTGTCAGAATAAGAGTAATCTTGTGTTCAAGAAAGGGGGAATCTTACCTCAACAGGGACCTTTTTGGTGGTTCTTTTCCTCTTGGCAGCTGGAGGTGCAATCAGGGATAGGCCTTTTCTCTTATCAGCAGTAGAGCTGAAGAGAATTGGGTCCATTGTAGCATACCTGGCCATCAGCTGAGCCAGAGTTGGGGATTTAAATCCTAGAGCTGAAATTGGATATACCACATTATAAGCAATTGTCCTGCCTCAAGGGGAAGGCACTGTATTCTGCAGGGGATGATCAAAGTCATGGTTAGAGGTGAAAGGTATGTCTGATCAAAGGGAAAAAGACAAGTGTGTTACCTCTGAGGTTGGCTGAAAATCAGGCATCAACTCCAAGCAGAATGAGTGCACTAGCTCACTGAAGATATGGTCATGAAATTCTTGCCACCAGGGGATGAAGGTGGGATGAGTTATTGTTATGGGTGTGAAAGGCCAGGTATAAAGAGTTGGGCTGCATTCATACTCGAAAACCCGTCTGGCTTGTATGCTGTCCTTGATTTCCTCTCTGGGTTTGAGGAATTCATGAAGGAATAATCTTGGGGGCATTTGGCCACATCCAAGCTGTCGAGCCATCATATTTGGCTGATAATATTCATAAGTGCTGTGATTTAGCCTCCCTCCACAAAATTCAGCTGGCAAAGGACATGGATGGATGAAGATATTGAAGATCTCTATAGACCTTGCATCACGACATCCAGTTTCAAAGGAGAATTCACAGGGGAGAGTTAAAAAATTGTCATTGTTCAGGTAAGGGAACCAAAGAGGATCAGGGAAGCCTTTGAAAAAGAGCTCGAAAAGCTGACTGACATTTTGATCAATAGAGACAGTTGAAGCAGCTTCTCCATGGGTTTGGCATCCTCTAGTGCTTTGAACTTCCCCTTCTTTGTAGCTGGATGAGGGGAAAAGCCGATTGTTGAGGTCAATGTTGACAATCTGGTGCATGTACAGTTGCAGCCACATCTGCACAAACCACCAAGGGCCATTGACACATAGTATCTTCTTGCCAGTATGCATTTGAGAGATAGTCTGATGAAGCATATGATACACACTCCCCAGGAGGTATTTTCCAAGAGGAACGCGATTACCAGCAGCCAAACGTGTAGCCATTGCAATATGATTCAAAGTTGGCTCATTGGCTTTACCACAAAAAATGAATCTACACAACCACATGTTCAGGAACGCCCTATATTCGACTTCACTCAGGGGGCCATCTTTCATGTGATTTTGGATATATGATTTGTATCCGCTTCCTGATTTCACTCCTGTCTGCCTTGTGGAGCCTTTGAATTCCCAGAGGTACACGGATCCTGAAATGTCAAGGCCGGTGATCATGTACACATCGGCCAGAGTTGGGGACATTGGGCCATGACCAAAGAGGAAGGCGTTGACGTCGTTTGACCAAAAATGGCAAGCCGCTATCAAAAGATTGTCATTCTTTGGGGTCTCGGCCAGAGATAACTCCAAGCATTGAGCGATGCGGAGGCTATCCCAATTGCTGGTCTTGGCGCTATTATCCACAAGTATCCTTTTATACTAATTTCTCCAGCCCGCAATTGGGGGCAAAGGCCAGTTCTTGAAGGCATCTTACCACAGGGGAGGTCCTGATAAAGCCGCCTTGAAAGGGATTCTTTGAGATTCGACTGCAATGAACTCGCGGGGATTGGAAGTTCCCACAGGTCCGAGGAAATAAGATGTCGAATTGGTCTCAGTACGAATCAAAAGCTCGGTGGAAAGTTCCTGCCAAGAAAAGGCGGAGGAAGAAATCTGAAGTAAAAATCGAAAAGGGTAATGCCGAATGAAACTTACGGGGATGAGATTTACCTGAGCAGCTTGATTTTAACCCGCCATTGAGGATTCGAGCTTTGGAGAAGGATGACCTAGGGTTTGGATCTGGATGAAGGCTCCGATGGATTATGAGGAGAGGGAATAGGTGTTGAACAGATTTAACCTGAAGACGTTGGAAATTGGAGTCAGTTTCGGAATAAAATCACTTTTATCCTGTAATTGAAGGGGCATATGTTAACACCAAAATTTCGTACAGGAGGGAGTCTGATTTGTGGGCCCAGCTTGATAAAAAAATCCGTCCAGAGAAGGAAGGTTTCTTCGAAAGGATTCGGCAGAGGAACTTGCGGTCGACAGTTTGCTTCCGTTCGGCAAAGGGACTGTATGCGCTGATTTTGCGGGATTGCGTGGTGACGTGGCCCGAGCGGAAGGGACGAATGGATGGATAAGCTTTCGCACTTGGGCGATAAATTAGGTATCAAATATTGTGTTCGTAGTCCACCAGGAGTCATGTCACAACAGGGTATAAATATGAACCCTAGATGTATGTAATTGTAATCGAAAACATTCTCATAACAAACCGGCTTTACGCCAAACTCTCGAGTCCTTTAGTCGTGTCGTCGAGTTCTTCGAGAGGGTTCATCGATCCTTCGACCTCCGTAAGTACAGGCAACCTTGTATCATGTCTAGTATCATGCGGTGGATTTAGATCGTGATGCAAGTAGTCTTGTTACCATGCTTAGTATTATGCGGTGGATTTAAGCTTGGTTCAAGAAGGTTTCTTTTTAGGTCATGAGCCATGCGGTAGGCTAAGATCTAGCTTAAAGCTAGTTATCGGCTCTACTAGATTTTGGCAAGATCTAATAGATTCATTAAGTTACCATGTGTTGCTCTGAGTTTTTACTTTATTTTTAAATTCATGTAGCACTCTTTTGCCCAATTTAGATTGATTTGGATCGGCTTTATCTTGTTTGGTGATCTTTACATCGCACATTCACATCTTGCTTCAAAAGGCATGTGGATCACGTGTTTTCCAAATAGCCTAAACCGAACCAACCTAGGTTGTTACGTGTTGCGGGTTCAAGCTTGTCAATTTTGCGTAAATCTTGATAGAACTGGGCATCATGCGGTAGATGCAGGTTTTTTGGGTTGTCTTAGAGCTAATCATCCGGTGGATTAGATTTTTTAATTCAATCTGATAGGTTTATCATCTTTGGCAATGTTTGTTCCTTCTTCATGGACCCCGATTCGGCTGTTCAGCCGTATTCGGTTATGCTTTCACGAGTAAAACGTGTTTATAAGTTGTGTTTTAAATAACGTGTGCTTTTAGCTTTCCATATTTAGATTGTATCATGCGGTGGATAGATCTATTTATGGTTGGTGGTGTGATTTCAAACAAGTTGTATCATGCGGTGGATAAACTTATTTGGCTTCATGCTTGACGGGTTTTGAAGTACCTAGACATGTGGTAGACTAGTGCTTTGGACCTATGCATGCTTGTTCATTACATGTTTGTAATCATGCTTTGCTTCATTTATTGTTTATTGTCATTTATTCTTGAGGATCCGTCATGGTCTTGTGCACGTGCAATTATAAATAAAGACCGATCTATCGTCATGCTTGCGTCATCCGTTCGGCTGTGTTCTATTTTATGCTTTAAAGCTTCCAAACGGTTTCTAATATGCCGGCAGATAGCTTCTCATAGCTATATGTAATCTTACATGGCTTTCTAGCCGTAAATATGGAACTGTCTGGTACCACCCGATAAGTTCCAAGCTTTGGTATTTAACTACTTTGTCTTTTGTTAATTTTCAAAGAAAATTGACTGGCACGCTTTGGAATCTGCTCATGTGTGAAGCTAACTTGCTTGGCTTGCTGTGTGCTTGACGCAGGGTGCGGATTTTGTGTCAACAAGAGGGAAGGATGATTGGGCGGCAAACTATACCTTGTATGAACCTCTTTGGTATGTATAGATTATTCAGCGTGGTTCCTCAAGGCTTGGATGTGTTGTTCCCGTTTGTTCCTTTTGGTGATTTTCGGAGCCTTTTCTTGGCGATTTTCTTGGTGTGATTTCGAATTCTTTTTCTTTGGGATTTGGTGGGGGATATATGCTTGAGCCCCCCTGTGACAACCCGCCTAGAAAAATACCATACTATCACCTAAACCAATCCACTTTGGTCATTAAGCAATAGTAAAGTAGCATCTTGTCGTAAGTTGCCGGGTTAACGCCCGGTGAATCACTTGGAATTTCAAACAAAGGATCGACATATGCATTAAAACTTACGCGAAGGCGGGTCCAGAGTACAAACATCAATTTAAGTCTGTCGGTGTTTTAGACCGGCAACCTACCAAGGGGAGTAACCGAGGTAGATGAATGTGGCCTTGCCGAGATCGATAACTCGAAGGAAGAGACACGTGGCACACAATTTAGACAGGTTCGGGCCACGAGGTGCGTAATACCCTACGTCCTGTATGCTGCGTAGCTCTGGATTGATTGGGTGTGATTACAAGATGATGCGTATGAGAGAGAAGGGTCCCTGCCTCGCCTTATATAGTCCGGGAGGCAGGGTTACAGGTCCATTTAGGGAGAGAGTACTAGTCGTGTACGTCTAGGAGTCCTCTACACAGTACAAGGCATGTATAGCTTCCTATTCGAGTACTTCTCAACCGTAGTCGTTGCGCCTCACGCCATCAGGTGCCGTGTGGCACAAGCCGGGTAGTCCCAGGGGCCCACCGAGTAGTCGGTCCTAGTACCCACCGAGGCAGTGGGCCCAGGGAGGTCCATACGACAAGCCCTTGAGTACTTTGTAGTCGAGCAGGATAGTTTCGAGTAGTCTTGATTACCTTGAAAAGTAGTCCTCAAGCGTCCTAGAGTACTACAAGCCGAAAGTCCTCAAGAATACTTGAAGCATCCCGAGGCTGGAAGGTACTCCAGCTAATCCTTGAGTAATCTTGAAGTCTTCTCGAGTAGTTCCCAAGCGTCCTCGAGTTCTGCTCTTAAAGGTCTTCAACAATACTCCCGTTGTCTTGAAGCTGAAGTTTATATGGAAGTGCGATTGCAAAATCTCACTCCATATGGAGTAGCCCCTGAGCCTTAGGTTGAGTCGTAGACTCTGGCTGAGGGTCAATCTGAAGCTCTGGCAAGATTATCCCGCAAAATCCGGAGAAAAAACCGAAGGACACGTGGCACGGAGCCCCCGATCCTCGAGTGGAGTACTTCCTCTCGAATTGAAGGGTCATCTTGAATGTAGAATGTGTCCTGAGTTTCTCTTTAATCTTGCCGCTACCCAAGAAGTTAAGTAGATGTAGCCGAGCCCCCAAGATAAGGCGCATAAACTACTGGAAGTTGAAAGGTCAGGCGCCGCCGCTGAGTCAGCTGTTTTGAAACATATCCATCTGGCCGTTTCGGAGCCGCCGATTGACTTATAAATAGAAGCCAAAACCCTTAGGGGTTTTCACCCCCTGCACTTGCAGCCGCTCAAAGCAAATCGCGCTAAGAGGCCGCCGCCAGTGGACACTGCCATCGCGCCGGAAATCGCAGATCCACGCGCACCGCTGCCAGTAGCCACCGCCGCAGCCCTCGAGCGAATGCGAGTGAAAACCCGCTGCACTTGGAGAATGAAGCCCTCACCATTGTTGACGGTGAAAATCCGTCAACCTAGCCATGAGTTTACCTTCGGTGTTGGCATGAATTTTATACCTTATCCATTGGTACTAACCCCCGTGGTATAACAAGTTCACATGTGCATGTCGTTTTTGGAGTTTAATGTTTATGCAGGGATTTAGTGTTGAATGCAAGACTTTCGGGATAAGTTCATCAAGCACCTCATGACAAGACCTTGAAGCCCTGAACAAGTCATGCAATGAAGTAAAATTAACTCCAAGAAGCCGGGGACTTGATCCGAGAAGACGACATACTCCGGGGACCCGACCGTAAAAGAGCCGAATCTTCCAAGACAAGGAGTTGAGTCCAATTCGGAGAGAAACCGACGACATGGACCCGTATGCAGAAGGGGGAAGCATCCAGGAAGCAAGGGAACCGACCTCGGGCAAAGGAGCCCGCGGGGCGGGCCTAAATGGGCCCGGGCCGGCCGGCCCGGGCCCGGTCGGCCCGGGCCCATTTAGGGCCCAAATGCGTCGTCCTTTGCCCTAGCCGCTAATCGGGCTATTTATAGTCCCCCGACCGAGAGCCACGCGAGAGGAGAAGTCGTATTCCGCCGCCGAGGAGCGAGAGAAGCTTGAGGGACACCAACTTGAAGATGAGGGTCGTGCTAGTTGTCTAGGGTTGCCCTAGCCGACGTGGGAACCTTGCATGGAAGACCACGTCGGAGCTCGGGAGCGAGGATCAAGATCGAGGGAGGGCCCCGGTGGTGATCTTGTTCATGTAATCATTCATGGTGAAGTTTGTAAGTGAATCCGATTTCTAGCGATTAAGTGCTTTCTCGATGATTTTGATTTCTTCTTGGTTTTGCTTCTTCTACGATCTAGTCTATAGCTAGATTACATAGGGTGCTCTTGTAGCCGCGGTGGCTAGAGGTGCATACCGGACCGGCCAAGTGATTTCAACTTGTTCTATCGAACTCGCCCTAAGCTCCCCGCATGAATAGGGATACGTTGTGACAGAACGGGGGTCTCGAAAGGCGGATGTTTTCGGAGTCGGATGGGAAGGCCACGATTTAAAGATGCTTTTAATGAGATTCGCTTTTCTATCTTCATCTATCTTGTTTGGAGCTACAACATAAGCATGATCTAGATTCTCTAGATTGGTTATCTCTTGCTTTCTCTTGCTACCTCTTTAGTAGGTTAGATTAGATTCGTTTACTTGATCATATCTTAGATTAGATGCATCTTTGTTCTTCAATAGATAGCTTTACCTTGCTTTACTAGATTGAATCCTTGCGTTGCACATTGTTCCACGGATTCGATACCTTGGGTTCACCACTCGAGGGAAGAAGGGTCCCTTGACTACGACGGGAGACTTGTCCGCTTGCAAGTCACAAACGAACTTTGATACAACTATTAACCGTCAACAAGCCCCTTTTTTCGGCGCCGTTGCGGGGAACAAGCAATCAAGATCCGATCTAGTATCGCTTATCTTTCAGTTTTTCTTTTGATTTTCTTTTGCATCTCTTATGTTTGATCATCCTCGAAAAGAAAAAAAAAATTCAATCTAATCTAGTTTTGATTAACCCTAATTTTTCTTCTTTTAGATTTTTGTTTTATTGCTAACCCTAACCGGAGATGGTTGGCTACCTCTCCAAGAAACCCAAACTTTTTTGTGGATGATCCGGGAAAACTTTACGGGGCAAAGGTGACGCGCAACACAAGCTAAAGGGGTGGAAACCCTAGATTCAAAAGTTGAAGTCGAAGGACCGTCGAAATCTCCAAGGGAATCACCACCTCCAAGTCAAGACGCCGGAAGGCCGTTCAAGATCAACGAGGATGGAGAAGATGGAGATGGAGAAAGAAGCTCAACACCTAAAGGTCGCCAAGGCAAGATCCACATGCGGGGTGTTCATCGTAATGAAGATGTTAGAGACGCAAGTGGGACAATTTGCCGGACAACCGATTGGTGGCAAAGAAGAATATCCGAGACAACTCCAAGGTCCCAAGACGGTGAAGGCTACTCAAGCTCATTCGGGAGAGATGAAGCATCACACTAGAGACCATGAAGATCACGACCGAAGGACCGGAGTTCGAGATGCCGAGCCACAAGGAAGATGTTGCATCCGTCAAGACCAAAGGACAAAGCCAGCCTGTGAAGACCAAAAAAAAAAAATGACTAAGCCAAAGTGGGTACCCAAGATTGCAACGCCCGCAAAGAGCGTTGATCCGGAGTAATCAAGTGAAGAAGTCTAGCCATGGACTATAAACGAAGCGCTAGGCGGGGAGGCAACCCGTTTCGTCGAGTCAAGAATAAGCTACGGGAGGACAACCCGATTCCAGGTTTTTCAAGTCTTTTTAAATATAATTCAGTTTTGAATTTTACTACGCAAAACCTTAGACTTAGAATGGTTGAACAATATTAGAGACATAATTCTTGGTTGAACATGTTGCTTGATCATAAACCCTTTACATGAACCATCCTATGTGATTGTTTGCTTCTTTTTCGAGAAACCACAACCAAAAAAAAAAATTTCAGAACCAAACTCAACCTTTCATCCTCTTTATGATGTTGTGGTTGACTTGTTTTTCATGCTAAAAACACACGAGTAGAGCCACGACTTGTATCTAGATGTTGTTTAAATTTCAGCATGTGGTAGGACTCGCGTGAACCTAGAAACTTGATTTTTGGTTGGTTCAAAAATCCATATCCTTGGTTTCTCTAAGATTAGAATTTTTCTAAGCCTCACTTAATTTTATTTCATTCAAAATCTCTCTCATCTAATCAAAATTAGGACCTAAACCTATGCCCCCGTGATCAAGCCGGGAAAAGCTTGCTCTCAACCAATGAAGGCAAACTATACCGGTGAGACCGAAATCGACGTAAAAATAAAATATTTTCGACTTGCATTTGTTTTTAATGGTTTAAAAACTTCTCTAAAATTATGTTCGAGCTCTTGCATGGCTCTGAAAAATATTTTAAATTTCGAATTAGAGGAGTGCTTAACCTTAAACACACCTTAATGGAGGCGAGTCTAGTAATCATGCATGCACCATTGGATTCCCTTTCATCAACTTTCACCAATTCCACACGCAAAGGACAAGCATGGTGGGCAGCAAGCATCAACTTTTTAGGAATTTCATGGTGGCATGTGAAGCAAGTGGAGCTAGGGAGCATGGACATGACCCAAAACATGAAGCATCAAGTGGAAGGACCAATAGTGGACGAGAGCGTTTGGGCGGTGCAACTCGTGGAGCACGCGGGCGGGGAAAGTTGCGAGAGGTGAAATGATCGTGCCGGAAGAAAGACGAGACGGGGAGGAGCACCGAGGCCGGCCTCACCTACATAAGGAGCCCCCCGGCTCCCGTTTTCCGCAGCAAGCTTCCCTCTCCTTCCTTTGTTTGTGTGTTCAAGTTTGTGTGCTCAAAACCTCCGTAGACATAGCCAACCTTCCCAAGCTTGATAGCTCAAAAAAAAAAAATCCACATCCTTAATCCACTCAAAGTCCGTACTCCAAAATAATATTTGTGTACCTTGTTGCCGGGTGAAAACCCCGGATATATATTTGTGAGGGAGAGTGCTGCAATCAAGGAAGAAAACTACAAGTCTTTTCACCGAAGAAGAAGGGATCATCGTCGTCTAAGCCATCATCGACAACCTCTTCGAGGAGGCACTCGGTTTCCGAGTTTCCTTGGAGTATGGAGGAGGACACGGCACCGCCGAGGAGGAACCACACTCTTCTCCTTGGTGGCATGAGGGCCACACAAAACTCGTTTATTAGGTTTACCAAACCTCAATAACATATGGAGGAGCCGCCCGTCCAACCTCACCACTTGACACGATCATCCGCTCCACCTCCATATGCTCCGCGGAATTCCGAGGGGTATGTCATCATGACGGAGGAGGAGAAGAAGCTCGCTCACCTTAAGTAGAGGCTTGTAGCGAACGTCGACATCGACGACCAAGCTCTCCACATATTGGGTTTCACACGGGACACCGGTGCAATTCTCTAGCGGAGTGTCGGCAAACACCCACAAGAAATTCGCCTAGGAAATTTTCATGACCATGGCGCATAACCTTGATGAAGGAGTGCCGAGTCTCTCATTCCGTTGGAGGGAGCCCACAAGAGGAGAAGAAGGAAGACGCCGTTGGAAGGGTAACCTTGATCAGTGATGCTATTTCTAGCACCTTGATGGGGTAATCTCCTTTCATCCATGGGTTGCATTCGGTCTTGAGATGTAATCGAACTTTGTTGGATTATCTATCTATCATCTTGTGCTGAAAATACTTTAATGCTTAAGGCTAGCAACCATGCCATAAAGGGAGTAGGGCTCCAATGCTTCCTTGGATCCATTCAACACAAACCCCGATAGCTCGATTGGTTTTCATGTTCGAAACGATTGCATGTTCTAGTATCGTAGACCCATGGGCGAGTGTCTCCTATTTTCAAAAGGGAGCTCCGAAACAAGTATGTGCATGAAGGCACATGGGAAAGTTTTTGGAGTATGATCACGGGAAGAGACCATCAACGAAGAAATACTATCCGGAACCCCATCATCCATGTGTGTCACTTTTGTGCAAGTGGATTTTTGGGGAGAATAAGAGAGACATAGATAACCAACACGGAGTTGAATTGGATTTACTCGCAGCCAATCAACCCTACTCACCTATGATCAACCGGTGGTGTTGTGGCAACATCGGATTCGGGAGATCGGGTTGTTACCTCTCCATGTTGACTATCTCTTTAAAACCGGGTATTACAAGGAACCCAAATCATCTCCTACCCGGGACTTCCCTAGGAATATATGAAGAAAGGAAAATATAAGAGTGAAGATGAGAGAGGAGGCTTACAAGTGGCCTAGGTGAATTTGCCCCTTCCGGATTGAAGATTAAGACTTTTCTTGAGGGGAAGAAGATCGGTTAGAGGAAGGACTTCTTGTGCCGGCGAAGAAAAATAAAGGAGAAGAATTATAGGAGAAGGATCTTCTATGGCCCAAGAATAAGGTGCACAACAAAATTATGTCCCACCATTGGGAGGAACCCGGCGCCGCCGAGTTACTACGGTGGTGTACCAATGCAAGCATGGGGGAGGGGTGCAGCCATACCCCCACCATTTTTGCGGTGCTCAACGTAGCCTTTGCGGAGCCATTTGCACACCTTCCTCGACCACAACAAAATGGAGCCACCATTGGAGGATACGCTGCAAGGAACATGCAAATTATTGCAGCCATCCAAACCAATGCAAACCAAATGGGTGAAGGAAATGCAAACGTCGCTTATGTGCTTGGACACCTTCACCCAGCACCGTCGGACAATTCATAGGAGGAGTGGTGCATTCCTATTGCAAGTAAGGGTACAACAACCAAGACTTTCAATATCAACCACCGGCGGAAGATTAGAGAGAGGAGGAGCTTTAGTTATCTTTCCTTTACCCCCTTTTCTTTAATTTTCAGCTCGTTTGCGCCTATGTATGCGTAGTGTTTTCAGTTTTTTTATTTAAATTTCAGAAAGTGTGTTAGTTTAATTTTTTCAGCATGTATCTTAGTTTTTATTTTCATCATGAATAACGTCACCACCAAGTTTTTACCCTTGGTAAAGTTACAAGGTTTGTGCCATGATGATATATGATTATAATTGCTGCTTCGTTTATCTTTGTAATTGATTTATGCATGTTTGAACTAGTGCTCTCTTAAAAATACAAATCTGAAATTATCTAAATGCTAGCTCAATCTTCAGCGGAGGTTATGATTAAAATAAAGACCCATAGTGTTTTATGTGCTCTCAAGTTATGAATAGATTAAAGATGTCTTTTATGCTCAAAAATATTGCTAACCTTGTCACAAATATCACTTGTGTGTTGCTCAACCTATCCAAAGCCTTATATATATTTGAGTGCATAAACCTTAGTGTACAAGATTTATTTTTGAGTGAGTTATTACAGGCCATGATTTCTCTGGCCCGAGACTAAGAAGCTGGTCATTCCGTTTTTGCGTATCTATCTTTTTGCTAGCCTTTTATCCGTGCATTGTGTATCCCCGCATCGGTGATCTCACAAACCTCGCCGGATATCCACCCTTAAACCAAATATCATCTTTTTGTGATTACCTCCTTGACCACAACCTATCGTTGAGAATGGATCATCAATTCAAGGAAGATCGCAAGACGGTGCCAACGTTGAAGATTTCAAGTATCTCTCCAAGGAAAAATATTCCGGTACCTACCTTATTTTTCGCCTCTTTGCTCGAGGACGAGCAACGTCTAAGCATGGGGGAGGAGGTAGGTACGGTGCAGTTTTAGAGTTCAAAAGGGAGTATTTTAAAAAAAATATATATATAATGATGAAAGAAAAAAAAAATTCGGCGATGTACGTGACTTCCAAGGTGAAGAAAGAAAAAAAAATATATATATATAAGAAAGAAAGAAAGAAAGAAAGAAAAGAATGAGAAATATGAGAAACGAGAAAAAATATATATGTGCGTAAAGTGAACTCCCCGGTTCTCTAAGAGTGCATTCAAGGCTTCAAGTTAAAAAGATCCATTCTCATTTTCCAACCATGTGCAATCGGATAACGAGGACTTCCTTTGTGCCTCGGGATCACTCTTTGCCATTTGCACATGTCCACTCATCTAAAGTGTGTGTATTTTTCTCTTTCCCCTCCTTGATTTAACATTATTTTCCAATGACCTTTTTGACGAGTCTCGGTAAGACCATGAGAAGCTTGTCTTGTTTTGACAACACCTCATTTATAAAATCTTGTTAGGACTAAACTTTCCCAAAAGCTCCATATAAAGCCTACCACATATATATGAGAGGGAAAGGAGTAGAATATATAGGCTTGAGAGACAAGTGAGATGAGAGTTTATGAGCAATACATGAGATGATTTAAATTTGTGAATTTGGTTTAGCTTTTCTTATCTCGTTCTTCATTTCAAAAATTCGAGATCCATTTAAAACTTTGTGAGCATGTTAATACTTGTGGGATAAGCTTAATAAGAATCTACCCTCCGTGGAGATGAAGGCTAGTACATTATGGAACTTTAATGAATTAATATTTTGAGAGCATTATGTTTTCTCATGTATGATCAAATGCAAAGTTTAAACATTGTTTAGCAATGATGATATCCATCGAAGGCTTACTCGAGGACGAGCAAGGTTTAAGCATGGGGGAGATGTTGACGGTGAAAATCCGTCAACCTAGCCATGAGTTTACCTTCGGTGTTGGCATGAATTTTATACCTTATCCATTGGTACTAACCCCCGTGGTATAACAAGTTCACATGTGCATGTCGTTTTTGGAGTTTAATGTTTATGCAGGGATTTAGTGTTGAATGCAAGACTTTCGGGATAAGTTCATCAAGCACCTCATGACAAGACCTTGAAGCCCCGAACAAGTCATGCAATGAAGTAAAATTAACTCCAAGAAGCCGGGGACTTGATCCGAGAAGACGACATACTCCGGGGACCCGACCGTAAAAGAGCCGAATCTTCCAAGACAAGGAGTTGAGTCCAATTCGGAGAGAAACCGACGACATGGACCCGTATGCGGAAGGGGGAAGCATCCGAGAAGCAAGGGAACCGACCTCGGGCAAAGGAGCCCGCGGGGCCGGGCCTAAATGGGCCCGGGCCGGCCGGCCCGGTCCGGTCGGCCCAGGCCCATTTAGGGCCCAAATGCGACGCCCTTTGCCCTAGCTGCTAATCGGGCTATTTATAGTCCCCTGACCGAGAGCCACGGGGGAGAGAAGTCGTATTCCGCCGCCGAGGAGCAGAGAAGCTTGAGGGACACCAACTTGAAGATGAGGGTCGTGCTAGTTGTCTAGGGTTGCCCTAGCCGACGTGGGAACCTTGCATGGAAGACCACGTCGGAGCTCCGGAGTGAGGATCAAGATCGAGGGAGGGCCCCGGTGGTGATCTTGTTCATGTAATCATTCATGGTGAAGTTTGTAAGTGAATCCGATTTCTAGCGATTAAGTGCTTTCTCGATGATTTTGATTTCTTCTTGGTTTTGCTTCTTCTACGATCTAGTCTATAGCTAGATTACATAGGGTGCTCTTGTAGCCGCGGTGGCTAGAGGTGCATACCGGACCGGCCAAGTGATTTCAACTTGTTCTATCGAACTCGCCCTAAGCTCCCCGCATGAATAGGGATACGTTGTGACGAACGGGGGGGTCTCGAAAGGCGGATGTTTTCGGAGTCGGATGGGAAGGCCACGATTTAAAGATGCTTTTAATGAGATTCGCTTTTCTATCTTCATCTATCTTGTTTGGAGCTACAACATAAGCATGATCTAGATTCTCTAGATTGGTTATCTCTTGCTTTCTCTTGCTACCTCTTTAGTAGGTTAGATTAGATTCGTTTACTTGATCATATCTTAGATTAGATGCATCTTTGTTCTTCAATAGATAGCTTTACCTTGCTTTACTAGATTGAATCCTTGCGTTGCACATTGTTCCACGGATTCGATACCTTGGGTTCACCACTCGAGGGAAGAAGGGTCCCTTGACTACGACGGGAGACTTGTCCGCTTGCAAGTCACAAACGAACTTTGATACAACTATTAACCGTCAACAACCATCAAAAAGCACGAAGACCGGCGCCGGGAAGAAGAGATCCCGCGAGGAGGCTGCTGCATCCGCCGGAGGGTCAACACCGCCAGTGTCTTCCCCGCGCCCAAATCCAAACAAGGAGTGGAAGAAGTCCAAAGCGAAGACTGAGGACCTGTTGGCGCTGCTAAACAGCGGATTCCTCCGGGAGAAGGAGTTCGACATGTGGCGCGCTGCCGTGGGAGATCTGTACCCGATGGAGAAGAATCCCGATGAGATCCCAATGTTCGCGCGATTCGTGGAGAGCGGGTTGGCTCTCCCAGCGAGCGACTTCTTCACAGGTCTCCTCCACTATTACGGTATCGAGTACCTCAACCTCAACCCCAATGGGATCTTCCACGTATCTGTCTTAGTCCATTTCTGCGAAGCATTCTTGGGGATCAAGCCCCACTGGGTGCTGTTCCGGAAGTTCTTCCGCGTGAAACCCCAGCCGAGCGCCAACGACCTGAGAGTAGTGAAGGACCGATTTGGTGACCAGAGCGGGGGGAGTGAATGGGAGCCGATAAAAAATCTTCTCAAGAACTTGGCCTATGCCCCCAAATCACTTCTGAAGAATCTCGCACACACTTGCCAAGATCACGTAGTCACAACGGACCTACTGACCATAGGAACAAGTTAGATCAAGCCTAAGAACAAAGCGGAAGCAAGCGTCAAACGAACCGAGAGAAAAAGCTAGCGCGAGGCAAACTGCAGCAGAAAATGTCGGTACTACCGACCCCAGGTCGGTACTACCGATATGGGCTTACTGGCACCTAAAAACCAGGTTATCGGTACTACCGGCACTGGGTCGGTACTTCCGACTATCGGTACTACCGACCTTGTGTCGGTACTACCGATAAGGACTCTCGGCGGTTCGAAAATCGGGTCATCGGTACTACTCGCACGGTGTCGGTAGTACCGCCCCCCCCCCCTAAAAATCAACCCGCGAAACAGCCCCAAACTTTCGATCGACGGATCTCCCAAACCACTTGGAGTCTTGAGAAGAAATTTGGAGAAGATGTTAAGCACCCCTAGGTGAGATTATACCCCAAAATTTCGTCTCCAAACCCACCAAAACACCGGGAATCGCGGATCACACGAGCTCAAGTTCTACACACGAGTTCATCCAAAGAATCACGAATCTAGGACGATTTGAGGAGTTTGGGGGCAAGAGATCACTGGGAAAAGAGGCACAAGGCACTCATGGATGAATCCCCCAAACAAATCCGAGCCAAAACCGTCTAGAAAACAAGAATCAAGACGAGCACGAAAATAGCACAAAAATGACTCCGAAAATCATCACAGGAACCACAACGCCGAATCTTCTATACAAACTTGGAAAGATTCACAAGGTCTAGCATGCCGCCCTAGCATCCATCCCTCTCAACAAATCTCTCATGAAGCTCTCATGCTAGCCTAGATAAAATGGAGAAGAAACTAGTCTAGGAAAAAGAGAAAGAGGAAGGGGGAAATGAAACCCTATGTCACGGAGAGAGGGAGCCATCCACCCACACTCATGGCTTATATATCTGGTCCCGCCGATGTGGTAAATGACTCGACTACCCCTAACTCAACTACTGGCGATACAACCCACGCAGGGGCATTTATGTAATGTTTGTGGGTCTTGCCATCGGACGGCCACGCCTTCGCCGCACCCCGCGTCCTCCCGACGCAAGCCATGCGATCCCGCCGCGTGTCCTCCGCTTTGAAGCTTCCCGACACTCCCGGATCCCGTCTCCGTCGTGTTGGGCCTTCGGACTTGGTTTTGTGGCCCAAACCAAGAAACCGTCCTCCGATGGTTTTGTGGGCAAACCACCAAACCCCGCGTGCTCGGCCCGGCCTCCCGCCAAGCCTCTTCACTCGACCGCCACTGTGCACCGGCTCGATCGTCCACGACTTCGTCTTGCTCGTCTCGCCACCATGTGGCCCGCACCTAGTCCCGCTGTCCACCAGGTCCCTCGAACCGAGCCTACTTGTCTCTCCATCTCTCGGGGGCCCCTCAAGGCTGAAGACCTTTCGCGCCCATTCTTCACCTGCAACAACACGAACTAGGCCGCAGCCTACACCTGCGCACTGAGCCAAGAGTTAGTCCAACACCCGTTGTCAATCACTCATCACTGAGGAGCGGTCATCCATCGACCACCGGGACGCTCCTGGTCCTCATTCTCCCCCTTGATAAGTGCATTGACAACACACAACACGAAATGAAATTCAGAGAAAGAAAGTAAGAAGAAAGAAAATCAAAGAAGCTCAGCTCATGACCAAAACCAAAGAAAGGCAAAGAAAGGTCACAAGCCGAGCAAAGCACAAACTCCACACTGAAAACAGCAACAAAGCTTCCCCTAAGCAAATGCAAGCTCCCCCTGAACATGTGGATGCAAACTTCCAAATTTTAGATGCATTTTTCTGAATTTTTTCATTAAGCTCACCTCTTCTCCGCTTTGTTGGCAATGTATGAATCAAGGTGAAAATGCAGGAATGCAAGACAAAGCATATTAACATCTACATGAGCTTCTCAAATAGGCCAAATCTAGTGTCAAAGGCTAGAAGTGAGACAAAGAGCACATATATGGATCATAACATAGTCAAAGCATTTCCACAAGTAATATATGAAAATATAGGCATGTGACAAATCAAATTTTCAGATTTAAGTTGTTTTATCAAAAGATGGCTCACTTCAAATGTAAAGGCATATCCATGTCATATTCTAGCAAAAAACATGCATATCATCCAGAGATCATACAAGGATATCAAATTCTCAACAAAAGATCATTGCAAACACCCATAAAGCAAAGCATGTCATGTTAAAGCTCATGAGCCATGTGTCCACTTCGGGGAGACTTATCCACTGGTGAACATCATGCAACATGTTTTGCACCCATGTGTAAAAGATAAGACATTTTAAGCATAAACATGATGGATGGAGCATTTTTCAAGCATACACACTTCTTTTCAAGATTAATTCATTTCATGGTACATGAAGTGCCTTTGTGGCAAAAAGAAGCTTATGCTCCCCCATGAATGCAACATAGGCTAAACATTCACAATGATATTGGCCTTTGGCCCAAATGCCAGAAAAAGACATCCAAGCACAATCTAAGCATAGAAAGCACATTTAGACCAAAACGTGACATGGATACCCTACTACACATGAGTGGAGCACATTTCATCAAATTTAGTCAAGATTAGCATTTGATTCAAAAAGGGCTATCTCACAACACATATATCTCAAATATTCCAAGAGCATAGCCTCACATAGCCATTTCTCCACACACATGACCAATATCTCACAAGTTGCCAAAGTAACTCAAATAAGGCATATGGAAGAAGCTCATCATCCTAGCATGCAATATGATACAAATGCAACATGATATATCACAAGATGGCTATCCTACCATGGTTTATACATCAAGCAAAGCATGTATATACATCAAAGAAAACATGGTATGATACATATGGTACAAAAGTAAATCCCCCAAGAATCAACTAGAAAGGGCAACAAACCCCAAGTTCCCCTCGCAAGCGCACAAATGTAGCTTGGTCAAGAGGCTTTGTAAAGATGCTTCAAGCTGATCTTGGGTAGGGACATGACTCAACACAATGGTCCCTTTCTACACATTGTCTCTCAAGAAATGATACCTCACTTCTATGTGTTTGGTTCTGGAATGAAACATTGGGTTTTTTCCTACGCTTATGGCACTGGTACTATCACAAAGAAGTGGGATCTGGGTGCACTCCTCACCAAAGTCTCTCAAAGTGTATGAGATTCACAACAGCTGGGAACAACAACTCACGGCTGCAACATACTCCGCCTCGGTGGTAGACTGAGCTACACTAGACTGCTTGCGGGAAGACCACGAAACCAACGAGGACCCAAAAAACTGGCAAGTACTAGAAGTAGACTTCTTCTCAACTCGACAACCAGCAAAATCCGCATCAAGATAACCATGAAGTGAAAGAGTCAAGGAGGAAGAATACCAAAGGCCAAGACCAGGGGCAGACTGTAGGTACCTGAAGATTCTCTTGACGGCCTGTCGATGTGATGTCCTCGGTGAAGCCTGAAAACAAGCACATGGACACACACTGAACTGTATGTCTGGCCTCGTCGCCGTCAGGTAGAGGAGGGAGCCGATCATGCTCCGGTACTCCCGCTGGTCCACTGGTTCTTCGTCCTCGCCCGCGTCCAAAGTGGTCGTACTCCCCATGGGTGTCGACATAGGCTTTACATCTTGCATCTGGAACTTCCTCAGCATGTCTTTCGTGTACTTGGTCTGATGTACAAATGTACCATCCTTCACTTGCTTGATGTGCAACCCGAGAAATTACTGCAACTCGCCCATCATGCTCATCTCGAATTCCCTGCTCATCTCATCTGCAAACTTGGCAACAAGGTTATGTGACGAGCCACCAAAGACAATATCATCCACGTATATCTGCACAATCAACATATCATTCCCATGCTTGAGGAGAAACAAGGTCCTATCCACGGTACCCATCATGAACCCTCTGCTCAACAGAAAACCTCTCAATCTCCCATACCAAGCCCGGGGCGCCTGTTTCAACCCATAGAGAGCCCCTTTCAACCTGTACACCCTGTGTGGATACTTCTCACTCTCAAACCCCGGTGGCTGCTTCACATACACCTCCTCCTCTATGACCCCATTCAGAAAAGCACTCTTCACATCCATTTGAAACAACTTGAACCCTTTGGCCATGGCAAAGGCTAGACGGATCCGAATTGCCTCAAGGCGGGCCACAGGAGCAAAGGTCTCCTCATAGTCGATCCCCTCCTTCTGACTATAACCCTGAGCAACAAGTCTGGACTTGTTCCTCACAACCATCCCATTCTCACCCTCTTTGTTCTTCCAAACCCATTTGGTTCCTATAGGATGGCAATTTGGAGGTGGTTCAACTAACTCCCACACCTGGTTCCTCTCAAAGTTTTCCAACTCCTCATGCATAGAATTGACCCAGTTTGCATCAGATAAAGCGTGTCCAATGTCCTTGGGCTCAAAGGTGGCAACAAATGCAGCATGAGCGAAATGAGAGGAATTCCTAGACCTTGACCGTGTAGTTCGTTCGTCGATGTCCCCAATGATCTTCGATAGGGGATGCACTTCTTGAATCCGCCGGGGAGCCTCACGCCTCGGGACTACCTCCCCCTCAACTTCATCTTCTCTCGCCTGGTCCTCTTGTCGCACCGTCGTTGTCCATGAAGTAGACGGTACACCCTCCGTAGTGGTCGTAGGGGAAGTAGTAGGGACACACTCTGCTTCAGGCGCATGGTTCTCTCCATCATCATCTCCAGCTTCATCCTTCTCCTTCTTAAAGAGGTCCTCAACCATCTCTTCATCACCTGCACATTCAAAGCCAAGACAGGTACATGGCATTGTCTCGTCGAAGGTTACCTCGCAAGTCTCCATGATTTTGTTAGTCTCAAGTTTAAGCACCCTATAGGCTCTAGAATGATTAGCATATCCAAAGAAAATCCCATCACTAGACCTAGCCTCAAACTTGTCGAGTTTTCCCTTCTTAAGAATAAATCACTTGCATCCAAAGACTCGGAAATGACTCACCTTGGGTGCCCGACCATGCATAAGCTCATAACAGGTCTTCCTCTTGAAGGCTCGCAATAAAATCCTGTTGGAGACATGACAAGTCGTATTGACCGCCTCAGCCCAATACCTCCTAGGAGTCCTGTGCTCATCGAGCATCGTCCTAGCCTTCTCACAAAGAGTTCGATTTCCTTTCCACAACTCCATTTTGAGGGGCACAAAAGGGGTCGAATACTGATGTTCAAGACCTAGATCACGACAGAAGGCATCAAAACGAGAGTTCTTGAACTCTAAGCCATTATCACTACGGATAGCTCGAATAGCATTCCCATGCCTCTTGTTTTTCAACCTCACGATCAGATCTCGAACAAAACCAAATGTCTCACTCTTGTCCTCCAAGAAAAACACCCAGGCATAGCGAGAGTAATCGTCCACCACCACAAGGACATACCACTTCCCACCCACCGAGCAAACTCAAGCTAGCCCAACAAGGTCCATATGCAACAGCTCTGTCGGACGCTCGGTCATGACATCGGTCAGGGGTGGATGGGGAGTGGCTACCATCTTTCCATGCCTACACGGAGCACAAACCAAATCCTTCTCGAACTTCAATCTTGGCAATCCTCGGACAAGGTCAAGACCACTCAAACGGGAAACCAAATCAAAGCTCAAGTGACCCAACCGCCTATGCCATTTCCACAAATCAAAAGAAGGACCGGCCATCAAACGACGAAAGCGAGACACAAAGACCGAGAGAAATCGCCCCGAAAATCGACCCTCGGGGATGATCATACGTACAAGATCACCTCGAGAATCCAGCAAACGAGACTCACCAGACTTGAAACACACCTCAAAGCCCTCATCAAGCAACTGAGAAACCGAAAGCAAATTGAAACCCAAAGACTTCACAAGAGCAACCCTCTTCAACGTTACCTTGTCACTCACATGCACCACACCCTCAGAAATCACCCTTCCTCGTCCATTGTCCCCAAAAGTAATGTACATCTTTTCCTTCACTGGGGTGAGGCTGGAGAACCACTTCTTGTCTCCGGTCATGTGTCGGGAACATCCGAGTCGATCAACCAAATGTTCTCCAAGCCTCCCCGCCCGTAGTCGAAACAAGAACGAGAATGAGCCAACGACTCGACACTGGGGTTAGCACAAAGAAAGTTGAACCAGTGTCGAGCCATCTGCTCAAAAGAGGGGTTAGCAAACATCATTGCCTTGCCACCAAACTTCCCATGTCCCATGGAAGGAGTACGAGAACCACGAGGGGGGAAACGTGGTCCGTAGTTCCTCTGGAACCCAAAGCTGCGATCATCTCCCCTAAACCCGTATTGAGGACGAGTAGGGGGACGTCCAGCAAAACCACCACGAGCCCGACCAAACCTCTCACCAGCACGCACACCATCACCTCTCCTATCAAACCTCTCATCACCACCTCTCTGTGGGAACCTACCACCCTGAGCTCCAACTCCACCAACACTCCTCACACTTACCACACCCCGTGGATGTGGCACTGTAGGCTCAGGAATACCATGAGACTGGCGATACCTGTCCTGGTTTGCTTGCTCCCTAGCAAGCCTATCATCCCTCTTCCTCTTGTAGCAAAACTCTGCTAAATGTCTCTCCTTGCCACAATACTCACACCTGAAGGGGATGGGTTTTGGTTTTTGCTCTGGCTTCTCTCTAGGTTTCTCACCCTTCTGACTCACAAACTTCATCGGTTTCTGGAAGTCATTTGTTTTAGGTGGGAATTTGGGTGGATCTTGGGTTGTGTCAAGCTTGTTGCAAAGGTGGTTGGGCTTTGGTGTGAAAGAGTTCTTGGGTGCTTTTGGAAGTGGGACTTGGATGTCTCCGATCACCTCAAACTCGAGGTTAGACTCAACGCACTTCTCATACACACTCTCCCCACTCGTTTTCTCCTACTTTCTCACCCAACTTCTCAAAACCCAAACCACGACCATCCGCTCTCTTGAACTCCTCAATCATGATTTTCAATTGGGGTTCCCGCCGTACAACCAACCCAACACCTTCCTCAAATAGTCATTCTCCTCATAGATGACATCCAAGCGGGAAGTAAGTTCAAGATTGCGCAAAGTAACTTCATCAGCTAGTGCATGCATTGACAACAGGAGATTTCAAAGAAGCTTCCAAAGTGCTAATGGTAGAACGAGCATCAACAAGCTTAGCATGCATAGTAGGACATGATTTACAAGCACCAAGCAAAGTGGGTCTAGCCTTAAGCTCATCATACTCAGTCCTAAGAGCATCTAGTTTAGCCAAAGTGGAAGCATTCTTCTCATTGAGCAACTTGATCTCATTCAACCATGCATCACATTCAGGACATTTAACATCATCAGAAATGGTAGGAGCAAGTTTCAAAGTGTCATTCTCAAGTTTCAATTCAAGCAATTTAGACTCTAACTCTCCTACTTTCTCACTAGCATCCTCAAGTTGAGCCCTAAGTTCTTTCCTCATCTTTTTGGCATCTCTTAGAACACTATCTCGGTTGTCAATCAAGCCATTCAACCTAGTGATCTCAGCAAGCAAAGAGTCGGGATCACGATTTACCTCATCCTCTGATTCGGGGTCGCTATCTTCCTTCTCGCTCTTCTTGCTGCTTGAGCTATGGGCCATGCCAAAAAAGCCTTCAAGCGCCACACAGCTCAATCCACTGAGGTTCCGGCTTGCACTCTTCTTGCCCTTGCGCCTCCCGGCGTCTTCATCTTCACTGCTTGAGCTTGACTGCGCGTCGCTTGAGCTTGAGTCGACGTCGCTTGCACCGGCCACCATGGCTCTTGCCTTGTCCTTCTTGTAACCGCCCTTGCTCGGTCGCCGCTTGTCCTTGTCCTTGCTCTTGGACTTGCTGAAGTGCTTGCCCTTGGATGAGTACTTGTCTTCACGCCTCGGGTGCGCCTTGTACTCGCTCATCTTGTACTTGTTCTCCTCCACTTCCGGGCACTCAGCGATGAAGTGACCACGCTTTCCACACTTGTAGCATGTCCCCGAGCTCCGCCTTGCATTCCTCCGGCTCTCATGTAGTCGATCAAACCTCCTTAAGAGCAAGGCTAGCTCCTCCTCGCCCAGCACATCAAACTCCTCATTCGGAATAGACATAAGAGAAGACAAGGAAAACTGTCGACAGGAAGGGTTAGCTTTGCCCTTTGATCCGCCCACAAGAGCCAGACTATGATCAGTCGAGCCCTCATGCTTGGATTGCAACTTCCTGTCAACCTCAGCCGACTTGAGCTTAGAAAAGAGGTCATCCAACTCAATGGTCAAATATTGCCCAGACTCCTTGATGGCCTCAACCTTAGCACCCCAAACATTTGGGTCCAAGATATGCAAGAGCTTCAAAGCTTGATCACGCTAAGTGTAAGGAAAATCCTCAGCATTGGCCTTCATGTTGTTCACGATGGCGGTGAACCTCTGAAACATCACATCAATGCCCTCACCGGGAATTTGAGTAAAGTTCTCATATTGCATCCAGTAAGAAACAAAGAGGCGAGCCTTCACATGGTTATGACCACCGTGAGCAACCAACAACTTCTCCCAAATTTGCCAAGCAAGATTCAAATGGCGAACACACTCAAACTCAGGATCACACAAGCTCCTGACCAAGTGATCAACGGCTTTTGCATTTGCCTCAAACTTGGCCTTAGCACCGGAATCGGTCACCATAAGAGTATGGATGTTGGCCAGAATAGCATAGGTCTTGTCAAGCACAATGAAATCCAACAACTTGCCACGAAGAAAGATCATCATACGAGCCGCCCACTTGTGGTAACCCTTCCCATCGAAGTGCGGCGGACCGCCCCGCTCAACGTACGCCATCAAGGATTCAAGACTTGTCAAAGTCACAAAGAATCCGGCACCAATCTCTAATACCAATTAAAGGACCGATTAGGCGACCAGAGAGGGGGGGAGTGAATGGGAGCCGATAAAAAATCTTCTCAAGAACTTGGCCTATGCCCCCAAATCACTTCCGAAGAATCTCGCACACACTTGCCAAGATCACGTAGTCACAACGGACCTACTGACCCTAGGAACAAGTTAGATCAAGCCTAAGAACAAAGCGGAAGCAGGCATCAAACGAACCGAGAGAAAAAGCTAGCGTGAGGCAAACTGCAGCAAAAAATGTCGGTACTACCGGCCCCAGGTCGGTACTACCGATATGGGCTTACTGGCACCTAAAAACCAGGTTATTGGTACTACAGGCACTGGGTCGGTACTTCCGACTATCGGTACTACCGACCTTGTGTCGGTACTACCGATAAGGACTCTCTGGCAGCTGAAAATCAGGTCATAGGTACTACCTGCACAGTGTCGGTAGTACCGCCCCCCCTAAAAATCAGCCCGCGAAACAGCCCCAAACTTTCGATCGACGGATCTCCCAAACCACTTGGAGTCTTGAGACGAAATTTGGAGGAGATGTTAAGCACCCCTAGGTGAGATTATACCCCAAAACTTTCGTCTCCAAACCCACCAAAACACCGGGAATCGCGGATCACACGAGCTCAAGTTCTACACACGAGTTCATCCAAAGAATCACGAATCTAGGACGATTTGAGGAGTTTGGGGGCAAGAGATCACTGGGAAAAGAGGCACAAGGCACTCATGGATGAATCCCCCAAACAAATCCGAGCCAAAACCGTCTAGAAAACAAGAATCAAGACGAGCACGAAAATAGCACAAAAATGACTCCGAAAATCATCACAGGAACCACACCGCCGAATCTTCTATACAAACTAGGAATGATTCATAAGGTCTAGCATGCCGCCCGAGCATCCATCCCTCTCAACAAATATCTCATGAAGCTCTCATGCTAGCCTAGAGAAAATGGAGAAGAAAATAGTCTAGGAAAAAGAGAAAGAGGAAGGGGGGAATGAAACCCTAAGTCGCGGAGAGAGGGAGCCATCCACCCACACTCATGGCTTATATATCTGGTCCCGCCGATGTGGTAAATGACTCGACTACCCCTAACTCAACTACTGGCGATACAACCCACGTAGGGGCATTTATGTAATGTTTGTGGGTCTTTCCATCGGACGGCCACGCCTTCGCCGCACCCCGCGTCCTCCCGACGCAAGCCATGCGATCCCGCCGCGTGTCCTCCGCTTCGAAGCTTCCCGACACGCCCGGATCCCGTCTCCGTCATGTTGGGCCTTCGGACTTGGTTTTGAGGCCCAAACCAAGAAACCGCCCTCAGATGGTTTTGTGGGCAAACCACCAAACCCCGCGTGCTTGGCCCGGCCTCCCGCCAAGCCTCTTGACTCGACCGCCACCGTGCACCGGCTCGATCGTCCACGACTTCGTCTTGCTCGTCTCGCCACCATGTGGCCCGCACCGAGTCCCGCTGTCCACCGGGTCCCTCGAACCGAGCCTACTTGTCTCTCCATCTCTCGGAGGCCCCTCAAGGTTGAAGACCTTTCGCGCCCATTCTTCACCTGCAACAACACGTACTAGGCCGCAGCCTACACCTGCGCATTGAGCCAAGAGTCAGTCCAACACCCGTTGTCAATAACTCATCACTTAGGAGCGGTCATCCATCGACCACCAGGACGCTCCTGGTCCTCAAGTAGTCGGAGGGGCCGACATGGTTTCTTCGGGAGCCTTCCTCGAGCATCGAACAATCGACTCAGAACTGGTACGGACAAGGGGACTCTGACTGTTTAATTAAAACAAAGCATTGCGATGGTCCTTGCGGATGCTGACACAATGTGATTTCTGCCCAGTGCTTTGAATGTCAAAGTGAAGAAATTCAACCAAGCGCGGGTAAACAACAGAGTAACTATGACTCTCTAAAGGTAGACAAATGCCTCGTCATCTAATTATTAACGTGCATGAATGGATTAACGAGATTCCAACTGTCCCTATCTACTATCCAGCGAAATCATAGCCAAGGGAACGGGCTTGGCGGAATCAGCAGGGAAAAAAGACCCTGTTGAGCTTGACTCTAGTCCGACTTTGTGAAATGACTTGAGAGGTGTAGGATAAGTGGGAGCTTTCGGGCACAAGTGAAATACCACTACTTTTAACGTTATTTTACTTATTCTATGAGTTGGAAGCGGGGTATCGCCCCTCGTTTTGGCTCCAAGGCACAGCTTCGCTATGCCAATCCGGGCGGAAGACATTGTCAGGTGGGGTGTTTGGCTAGGGTGGCACATCTGTTCAAAGATAACGCAGGTGTCTTAAGATGAGCTCAACAAGAACAGAAATCTCATGTGGAACAAAAGGGTAAAAGCTCGTTTGATTCTGATTTCTAGTACGAATACGAACCGTGAAAGCGTGGCCTATCGATCCTTTATATCTTCGGAGTTTGAAGCTAGAGGTGTCAGAAAAGTTACCATAGGGTTAATTGGCTTATGGCAGCCAAGCGTTCATAGCGACGTTGCTTTTTGATCCTTTGATGTTGGCTCTTCCTATCATTGTGAAGCAGAATTCACCAAGTGTTGGATTACTCACCCACCAATAGGCAACGTGAGCTGGGTTTAGATTGTCGTGAGACAGGTTAGTTTTACCCTACTAATGATCATGCCGCGATAGTAATTCAATCTAGTACGAGAGGAACCATTGATTCACACAATTGGTCATCGCACTTGGTTGAAAAGCCAGTGGCGCGAAGCTATCGTGTGACAGATTATGACTGAACGCCTCTAAGTCAGTATCCAGGATAGCAACCGGCGCCTGTGCCCGCCGCTCGCCCCGACCCACATTGGGGTATTCACACCCCAGGGGCCCGTGCCATTGGCTAAGCCTGCCCGTATGATGAGCCGTGGCAGGCCGCCTCGAAGCTCCCTTCCTCACGGGCGGCGGGCTAAATCCTTTGCAGACGTCTTAAATACACGACGAGGCATTGTGAGTGGCAGAGTGGCCTTGCTACCACGATCCACTGAGATCCAGCCCCACTTCGCACGGATTCGTCCCTCCCCCTAAACACCAGACTACGGCTTCATCCTCTCCCCACCTTTCTTTTTTTTTTGTCGTGTAATATTGGGGGGTTGGGGAAGACTAAGAAAAAAAAAAAAAATTTTTTTTTTTAAAACAAAACTTTCTATTTTTATTTTTTTTTTTTTATTATATATCTCAAAACTACTCCTCTCACAACACTCGTTTATTTGTTGTCGTGTGGGTTGGGGGGAAGGAAGGGGGGGGGGAGGGGAGACCCACCCCCGCCGCCCCGGGGGGCAGAAAGAAAAACGTGGGAGGTGGACTGAACATGAGAAAATGACCCCCGGGCAGGTGTTCGGCCATGGAAGCATGTGCTATAGGCCACAGGAGGTCCAAAACGGTCTCATCGGGCACTGGGGACAAAAACATGAGGGGTGGACTGAAGATGTGGAAATGACCTCCGGGCGAGTGTTCCACCATGAAATCATGTGCTATAGGTCACGAGAGGTCGAAAATGGCCTCACCGGGCACCGGGAGCAAAAACATTGGAGGTGGACCGAAGATGAGAAAATGACCTCCAGGCAGGTGTTCGGCCATGGAATGATGTGCAATAGGTCACGGGAGGTCAAAAACGGCTTCACCGGGCACTGGGGACAAAAACATGAGGGATGGACCGGAGACGTGAAAATGGCCTCTGGGCAGGTGTTTGGCCATGTAATCATGTGCTATAGGTCACTGGGCGTGGTGGTGGATGCCGAGGTCGGGGCAGGGCTGGAGGGAGGAGCAATCCCCGTGCAGTTAGATTCGAGGTAGATCTTTCGAACTTCATACTTTGCGGATGTCTAGATTGTAGGAGTAAATGCTATTTTATATGACTAATGTTATTTATATCTCTGTGTCAGGAGAATGTCTCTACAAAACTACAACAACCTAGGCGTAGCCCATCTCCCGCGCTATCGGTTAGTTTATTTGACTTATTCTCTTCTCGCAATGCTAATTGAGTTTGTATGACTTCTATGCTGGGATGATTGCCTACAGTGCATTAACTTAATCATTCTGTTGGAATTGATTATTGAATATATATGATTCATTTTGCAGTAATGTATGACTATGTGACATGATTTATTGCTCTATGAAATACTGTCATATGACCTCTATTCATAGTTTCTATGAATAGGATTTTTTCCAATTGTTGTTAGGCACATATTTGCCCTGGATAGTATTATTTGTATGACATGGCAGTTGAGGTTATAATGTTGGGTTTGGACACCATCTAGCAGTATGTATGATCCAGTTGTCACAATTGTATGACAGTGTATCAAGACTAATTCATACGTTTTTGGTTGAACTTCCATCAATTCTAACTTGCTACTTTTAGTTTTTGTTGAAATATAACCATTTAAGTACTTTTTAAAATTTTTATTGATCTGGGTGCACATGGCAGCATAGGACCTGCTTCCATCATTAATTTATATTATATCATTGTATACTTTGTATGACAAATGCAAAATGGAAAGTGCCAAGTCATAGGCACATATATGACCCGTCACTTTTAGTTTGTATGATCTTTTAGTTGTGTTTTCTTCTGCCATAATTATGGTAGTTGTAATGACATAGTAATATGTATGATGTTTTTTGTCAGAATTGTATGTTTGTGTACTCTAATTAATTAATTCACATTAACTGATATAAACTTTTTTTGGTTATATATGATGATATTGCTTTGCCTAATAGTTTATATGACCTGCTTATATATTTGACAGCCAAAGGAATAGTATCAATGCATAGTCACATGTATGACCTGCTACACTGTTTTTGTATGATCTTCCAATTGCCCGTTGGACCTTTTTTTGTTATAAATGTCAGTGTTGTGGGAGTTATGTATGATGCAGTTTTGTCATAATTGTATTATGTAGCATGATTAATATTATTTGATGAAACATCAACAATTCTTAGTTTGTTGCATCTATTGTTGCTAAGATAGCACCAGTATGACTCTTAGTTTATATGACGTGCTTATATACTTTATATGCAGCTTTGCTGTCAATACAAGCACAATTGTCAATGTACTATCTGATATACACTAGTGGATTGTATGATTATTATCAATGAATTGTTTTATGTTTTTGTCATCTGATTTTATGCATTTGTTATCACTAATTTGCTATATTGCATTTATTCAGTGTTTGTATGACTTTTACTTCATTTCTGTTTATTGATGTATGTAATCTGTTACATTTTCAGGTTCACAAATTGAATGTTTGTTGTTCTCCCAAAGAGACACGTGAAATCCTGCAGTCGTTGAATCAGAGCCAGAAAGAGTATGTACTTGCTAAGGGCTTCGGTTCTCTTTTTGAGATGACTCTTGAAGGGTTAGAGACTCGGGGGTTGTTTAATTTTTTGTTGGATCTGACTGACCCATGTGATATGACTATCCGTTGCGGGTCTGGGAAAGAGTTGAAGATCACCAAGGATGTCATTCACTTTATCACTAGACTTTCCAATTCTGGTGATCTTCCTGAGAAGTTTGATTGGTCTTCTCAACTGGCTGAAGCAGCGAGCTTTCATCAGAACTTTCATTTGAGTAAAGGAGTGATTTGCGTTGATAGGATGAAGGTTGAAGTTATCAAAGGTGGTGCAGACGATCAGACCATGAGGTGTCTGTTTCTTATTGTGTTCAACCGTTTGCTATTTGTCAAAGGCACTGTCACTACTTGAAAACCTCAAATAGGTCACGCAGCATTTGTAACGGGCCCTTAACGCCCGTTACATACATCCACATGTGCAACAGTTGTTGTTTGGCGCCCGTTACCTATAAGCGCGCCAGGACGACCCCGGGGTTGGCCTCCACAACGCCCGTTACCAATGTGGACTTCTGGTAACGGGCTTCTTAAACGCCCGTTACATAAATTCTTTGTAACGGATGTTAAAAGAGCCCATTACAAATGTCAAACCTATCGGTAACGAGCTTGTAAAGTCTGTTACCGATCAATGCCCTACCAGTAACGGGCTGCTTAAATCCGTTACTGATTGCTGCCGTATTGGTAACGGGCTATAAAGTACGTTACCGATAATTTTGTACTGGAGACACATGTTGAGCAAGTCTTCTATGTACCTGACCTTGCAAAGAAGAATTGGTTTGTGGTTATGCCTGGAAAAAAAGGATTGTGGGGATTGAAAATGTTGTTGAGGAGGGGTAATACAATCCGTTTGACGAAATTCCATCCTTTGACACTTCATACAAGCCCCAACTCTTGGGAACTAACAAAACACCATACTTGCGAAGCGACCATAGTGAAAAATCCATATATAGAAATCAAGGAAGAAAAAGCAAGCATGATTTCTGCTGAGTCCTTTTTGTAATGCTAGAGGATGTGTCTATTGGTGGAAATGGAATCCGTTTTGTAATATCAAGGATGCGATGTATTGGTGGAATTTCAATCCTTTTTGTAATATATGGGATGTGGTGGAATTTGAATCCTGCTAGTAATATATTCTGCAAAAGGTACTATATATATTCTATTTATATATATTTTTTCCTTCAGTTCAGTAACGGGTAAGAGACGAGGATTAGCGAACCCGTGTCGCCATTGTTACGGGCAAGAGACGAGGACTAACGAACCAGTGTCACCTTTGTTATGGGCAAGATATGCGAAATCACGAAAAAATTACATCCAAGAGTTTGCCAAATTTTACTTGGCAAATCTTGTGCTTTGCCAACTTCTACACAGATATGCCAAGTAATAAAAGAGTTCATCTCCAACAATTTGGCATAATTTCACTTGCCAAATCCAGATCTAACTTACATCAGGAATCCTAAGAGAAACAAGTTATATTGCCAAACTGTTGGAGTTTCTATTAGCCAGCCCTCGTCGGCTTGTTCTTCAAGCTTTGCAAGTGAGTGGGTAAATCATACAAAAAATTGTACTGCACAGAGATAATCATAAAAGCATGTCTCTTGAGATGCAAAATCACACATACACAGATTACAGTCATCATTGATACATCATAACAAGGTTACAATGCGGCCATACATGATGCGATATGCAAAATCACACACACACAGATTACAATCATGGTTGATACATAAGAACAAGGTCACAATGCGGCCATATATTCATGACGAGATATGCAAAATCACACACACACACATCGATCTTGCTCGTAGGTCGTCGATCATGCTGCACGTGGTCATTGAACAAGCTCCATTTTTGTTGATGGCTCAGAGAACTGATTCCTGTCTTGCAATGAGACCACAAAGCTTCCTTGCTTAACCTGCACTTTTGGTTTGCAAGAGCATTCCGCGAGTGGAAGGAGAAAGCATAGGAAAAATTATGATCATTGGACACAGGATGAAGGATTGTTCATCCTAAAACAATGATCATTGGACACAGGATGAAATTATTCATCCTGATGCCAGGAGGTTCTGGGCTACCTTCCCCGGACACGGCTACGCAGAGGAAGTATGTCACAAGAATTCTTCCGGCAGATGTGTTAGAGGGACGAGCAACCCAATCACCCCCTATCACAAGAATCCTTCTAGCAAGTGAGAGATCGAGGAGGAAGAAGAGAGAAAACCAAAAGCTTGCGCCCTACAAGATCTATTTTTGCGCCATAGCTAGACCTAGATCTAGAGAAGAAGGAAGCAAATGACTCGCTTTATTGTATCAGAAGAAGGAACCATATAGCTAGATCTAGATCTAGAGAAGAAGGAAGCACATTGAAGTGAGGAGGACCGATAGGCGTCGGTGCCTTTTTATAGAAAAACAAGGAAGGGATAAGATCAAGAGCACAGGAACGGTCGGGAAGGTTCCCAAGATGGTCAATGGTGAAACTGTTGCTACTCAATGGCTGAGAGCAGAGCTGCAGAGGTAGTGATTCCAATGTAGAATTAAATGATACGCGGAGTAAGCAAACATCGTCTCCAATGGCCGTGTTTGGATCACTACTAGGAATCAACCCTTTGCCAACACCTATATATGGTTGCAATATGGCTGTTTTGGTTGCATCTGGAATCAGTTGCATCGAAGTGAGGTGGTCGACAAATGGTTGCAATTGGAACCGTGCAATAGCCTGAGGCAACCGTAAGATGATGTGTTGCAATAGAGTTTGTTAATGCAATGACCAAAAAATCCTATTGCAACCAATAGTTGGTTGCTACAAAAAATATTGCAACGCAAAAGAAGCCTAATGCAACCTATACTAGGTTGTAATAACAAATATGGCAACGAACAAAAAAGGAAATGCAACCAATTTTTGGTTGCAAGAGTAAATATTGCAACGACTTTATTGGTTGCCTCAGGTTTTATTGCGACCAAACGCTAGGATGCAATAGTTCATGATTGCCACGACCAAATGTGTTGCAATAGAAAAGTATTGCCACTCCAAAGCTACGTAGGCATATAGTCTTATTACCACGAATTCTGATCCATTGCATTACAATGCTTTTGCAACAAATCAGATATGGTGGCAATAGATGGTATGGTAATGCAACGAATTAGTCTTCGAGGTAATATACATATGTTGCAACGAATTTGTGTGGGTGGTAATAGAGGTTAGATGCAACGCAACGCGGTGAATTTGAATAGTAGTTTACAAATCAATTGCACAACATGCACATCACATTTAATAACTGAGTAATTCTTTATTTAAGATTGTCTCAAAACATAGTAACAGGTAATGACCAGAATTCGTCTTGATTGAACATGACCAGAACTAACAAAATAAAGACAACACATTTAACTAAGTTCACTACATTGTTTAGCATATAATAAATGGTTCTAAAAATGAGTCCCCTGGTTGCTCCATGTTCATCAGCTCCCCACATACATCATTCTTGTTGGCCGCCCATCAACAGTAATCCATGGTAGTTTTCTCTAATTGTTTTGGCTGTCTGAGTTTCTGTGCGGATCATGAAAGCATATATGATTAAATTAGCATACACCAGATTAGTTCTTATAAAATAGGATAATAAAAAAGGATGCACATGTCAAGTAACTCTAGCATCAGATTTGGATATTAAAAAAGGATGCATCAGATTAGGAAGTACATATTCCTATTAAAAACCGTGTCTGTTCACTGAAGATATAAATTATATGGCAATCCAATGGTACACTAAAGAATGCAATGTAGTTTATTTATTCCCACAACACAGAAAAGCATATATCAAATAATTTATGCAAAGAACAAGTATATCTTTATGTGAGGAAAGTAATATTTGTCTCCGTTTACAAATACATCAAGTAGGCATAAGTAGTAGAATCAGGTGGTGTCAAGAATTAATCATTCAGTAATCAACATTCACTAGTCAATCCTAGAGCCTTTTTGTCGGCCAACACATGAAACCAGGAGTTAGGTTTTAGCGAATAAATAAAGAATAACTTATTTTTTCAGAGTTAGAAATGTATTGAAAAGTAGGAGCACAGAAGTTCCTTCCTATACAAAGCATACACTAGTCATTTATAACATTGACTAGAAACCAACTTTTTTCAGGAGAATATGTATTGATACACAATCTTTCAAATGTATTGGTCTTCACTATGATTAGAAAGTGCGTATCTACAGTATTTCTTAAGTGTTTTATGAAGAACTGCAACCAGCAGAAATTCAATTAATCAGTTAAACATAGCAAAAGTTTCAAAAGGCAACAAATTCAATCTCATCAGGGGCTTCCTGGTTTCAAAAGGAACCAAAGAAAATGTTGACATCCTCTTCCTGCTATGCAAAATACTGGAATATTATGTTGATATCATTCACCATGAGTTTCAAATGCATCATAAAAAAGTGTTTTGTTCTCTGCATTGAGATATAGAGATGCAATTTTATCTGTCACAAGCCTGTGTAGTTGTATAAGTTCTCAATCCAAGGAAGCACTGAAAATCAGAAGACAATATTGAGATGCTAAGCATTTCAGATAACATGGGCAATTGTGAAATATAGCAGTGTGAAATCGGTAGATTATGCCAAACACTAATCCTCGACATGAGATATGAAACAGAAGAGAATAAATGGCCAAGAAATAATATATAGTGTAACATTGGGGTGTAATCTCATTCATGATAAAGAGTGCTGCAGCTGTACTAATTGAACATATTAGAGAATACTAAATCTTACCATTGTACTAATTGAACATATTAAAATATGTATATCCACTTTTAAAGTCAAAGAGTTAAGAAATTGGAATGGCAAAGTTTATTAAATAGATTTCCTTACACCAAAAATGTTGAGCGGAGCAAGCTTCAGACCACAGCATATATTAGGAAAACTTTATGAGTTTGCAGTTACAGATGAAAGACATGCAAGCTGTTTAGACCAAAAATAAGTACTGCATGTAGCAGGAGTCCTGGATTCCCTATAAGTCCAAGCACTGGTCTGCATCACGTACGTGAATCTCATGAAGCAAATCCCTATGACAGGAAAAAGAAGTAGGAAGCAAATCGCTGTGACAGAAAAAAAATAGAACGAGTGTTATCATAGACGGACCAGAAAGTATCCTAATCCAGTGGATTTGAGAACACTTATACAAGGATGTAGTAGTATACTACTGCGTTCGTTTGATAACATGTTCTGACCAAAATACAACTTTTTTTAATCCAACGAATGGGGTGGAAAGTAGGTGCTTACAGGAAAATCGTGGTGCTCGCTCTGCCCATGGTAGAGGGTGACTGGTGACGGATTTGAGCTTCTACACCATGGATCTCGTCGCCCAAGGAACAGCTGACACCCACATCGTGGGTGTCGGCGGCACCCATCCAAGGCAGCCGGCCTGAGCAAGGCGAAGAGGCCAGTCCGCTCACGTGCGTACACCGTCCGGCGGCTCCCCAGCCACCTCCGCCGTGTGCCGTCGCCTCACCGGTCACTACCCCCTGTAGCTGAAACTATGCCCCACGCCGGTCGCCTAACCGCGGCTTCGCCCACTAGGAGGCACGAGAGGTGTGGCACGGAGACTCCATGGATGGTGCAGGTCACGGTGGGGTTGAGCGGCGCAACGGCCGGGTCGAAGTAGGAAGGGGCCAAGGGGGCAAATGCCGGCGGCGGCCTCATGGATCTGGGGAAGGAAGAGAGGAGAAATGAAATTAGGGTTCGAGAGGATGGTAGGAAGGATTTTTAACATGTGCTGCGCTGTAACCAGGGCCGTTGATCAGTACGATTGAATGGTCTAGATCTAGCCGAACCTTAGCAGGCTGGCAGGTTCACCGGGACTGCCACAAATGTGCGGCCCAGGCTCAGGCCGGTAACTCAGTATTATTTAGCCTTTTTATTTTTGACTGATTACAAGTGGTTATCAAGTAAACATTCCAAATTCATTATATTCATGTACCTAATATATTTTAAACATGAAATAGAATACATATATATATATATATATCTTCATAAAAGTTTCAAACTTTTATAATAGATTTAGTACTTTCTATAGTTTAAATGAATTTTTACACACTTTTAGATAAAAAAACTCCAACTTGAACTATACGTCCTATCAAACATTGTCTAACATTCTATAAATTGATGGGAAGTTAAGAGTATTACTCGACATTACTAGAATTACTATTTTGGTGACTTAAAAGAAAGAAATGTCGGGGACAGCCCTAAGGGTCCCCTAAATAAGCAAGGGGAAACCCGCTTAAAACCTGCTTAAAACCCGAAAAAACGCAAAACGAAATCAACTTGCGCACCTAACACACAAACATAGCACAACCACGACCCTGGTGGCCCCCGCAGCCCGCCAAGACAACACAGCAGACGCCCCTCGAGTGAAGTCCGCCTCACTCGAGGGGTAGACGCTCCCTCGGGCGAGGTCCGCCTCGCTCGAGGCCCTTACGCCCCCTCGGGCGAGGTCCGCCTCGCTCGAGGGCTCAACCCCGCCCCTCGGACGAGGTCCGCCTTGCTCGAGGGCCGAGCACCCCCTCGGGGCGGGGCCCGCTCCGCTCGAGGGCGCCCACGCGCGCCTTTCCCGTGCCCCCTCGTGCACCTGTTCCCGCACGCGCGTACGGGCATTTAATGCTCTGACGCCACAGGGCCGCGCCACTACTCTGACACGCCTGGGAATCATGCCACGGCGCTGTTTCGCCAACTCCCGGGGGGAGGCCATCCCCGCCGCTGTTCAGCACTGTGCGGCAAGGTCACTGTCAGCTCCGTGACACTGTGCCGCCTACCCCCGTACGGATAACACGCTGCGCCCTTGAAGGGGGGGCCGGTGGCACCCTCGAATATCTTCTACGTGCTTATACAGGGCCACGCCGTGACGTCAGGTCGGCGGGATCGGTCATCCCCGTCGATGTCAGCCCTATGCGGCCATCCCCGCCACTGCCGCACCAAGCCGGGCGCTGTGGCGACATCCCGGCGCTGTTGGGACGTGCGGGGACAAGACATCGCCACAACGGCCACTGTGCCACGTATGGGCTTCCCGTCAATGGCACCCTCGAATTGGCCCACCACGTACGTGCATGTAAGCTGCTCCCTCCTTGGCCTATAAAAGGAGGAGGAGCCCCCAGCCGCAGGGGACAGACACGGGACGACGGGCAGCAATCACTCACACGCTCTCTGCCCTCCCCACGACATTGGCACTCGCCTCAATCAAACCTCTGGTACTTGGAGGCCACGCCTCCTCTCCCGCCTCGCTTGTAGCCACCCCTCTACGAGCACCACGGTGCGAGCAGTATAGTGCCCCGATCACACCACTGCTGGACGTACGATCCCGGCCGGAACCAGGATAAATCAAGTGTCCTTAGTTGCTTAGCACCGACCGTCGAGAGGCAGATCTCAGCGCTCATTACTAGTTAGTGTCGGGACAACTTTCCGCACCGACAAGAAAAACAATAATATATAAATTGGTCTAAAAATCCTAAGAATTGGTGTGGGGGCCTAATATGGGTGTATTAGCTTACCATAAAAATTTCAAACCATTTTGACAAAGTGGGACTACACATTATTCACGGATGGATATATACATTCTATAGTTTCATAATGTGAGAGATGTACAGTTTTGTGAATAGTGTACTGTACCTCTTTTCAAAATCAATTGGAATTTATTGGAACATTAGACAACAAAAATATTTTTTGCAAAATGTTTTGATAAGGAGGTATAATTTTATTTAAACTACACAAAATAGAGGATATGTTACAAAAAAATTGAATTTTAAGATTGAGTCCAAACAAATGTTGTCACTTAGTAGATCATGATTTTAGAAAAAAAAATAGAAAAAAGAAGCACATCATTTGGTGTCAGCATGAAGGAGAAAGACTAGTCAACATGTAGAAAAAAAGAGGACAGGAGCAGAGCAAGCCTAAGGGCAGTAACACATCGGGCGCTAGCAAGGGGTCAGAGCTCTAGCACTCATGCTTCGACGACCGCCCTACCAAATCTTATCATCGGCGATGTGTGAGGAAAACTTACTCGTAAATACTAACGAACACATAAGCATTGCTGCCCCGATATACTATAACTTTGATGTCAGCTAGGCGGTGAGTGATTCTAAGATTAATGGACAATGTATATTATAACTTTATCAAATTCAAAATGACCTAAATAAAAATTGTAGATCTTGATGAGTTATGAAACTTTGATGTTCATGACTTTTTCAGCTGAAATCATTCAGGGTGTTACAAAACCTTCCTTGAACTTAGCATTTACAAGTTTGAGAAAAAAAATTTGAGCATCGTACGACATAAAAAAGATGAGTGATGTGGAGGATGTGTCAAATTTCCATCGATTCTATGGATGTAAGCTCCAATAGAACATGTCTTCTTACATACAAATGACGCTGGTATATAGGAAGCCAGTTCAAATTATAGCTATTTTCTAAAAGTGCACAAAAATTCATTTGAACTATAAAAGTAGTCGGTTCCAAATGTTTTGAAACTTTTATTGTAAGGCTCGATTTGTATTTGAGACCTCACAATCACTACGAACCCAGGTGTATAGACATGGTTCAATGAAAGTCTCCATATACTCTTGTGAAGCATGTACTTTTGTGAAACCCAGGTGTGTACAATTGTCGCTAATTATAATCAATACTTCAATATGATATGCTCAACTCCACATATAATATTTTGAAATATAATTTTTCAAATGTCAAGAACCAAATGTTTACAAGGACACAACTTTGAATTGCATGGATATACAATTATTATTGAAATTAGAACCATGTCAAAGAAAAAAAAAGACACCCTGAAATTTTCGTTGCCTGCACCTTTCCCTCCACGGTTTTGGCGGGCATTCTGAATAAGGTGCGCGACCCTCCCACCTCCAATTTTTGGCAGAAAATTTACCATTTTATACCCCTTCCGCCTGGACACCACTTCATCTCGCAAAGGAAACGATGAGAATATTTCAGTAATATTCGAGCACCATATATAATGCAGCTCTGGGATCTCGCAGGCAACGCGCCACCAAACCCCCCCAATCCTCCAATATGCCGAGACACCGCCGCCCAAATCCATCTCGCAGCCCCCTCTCTTCCCTTGACCTCTCCTGCTCTCCCGACTTGCTGGCTCCCAGCGACGCCGGATGGCCGGAGCGGAGGCGCCCTCGGCAGGCGGCTCAACTCGCGCGTGCGTTTGCGGAAACGACTGCAGTGGTGGCTCAGCTTGGTGAACTCGCCCTTGCCTGTCTCTTCGTATTTTTTGTGTGATTCCCGTCGATTGATGTGGGATGGCTCATTTCAGATTTAGATGCAAGGATTTGCTGATGTACCTAGAGATTTAGCCATTTATGACTTCGATTTCCTTCTGAATTGCTAATACAATTTTACATTTCTTTCACCTTGTATCTCTAGTCTCTAGCACAAGAAAGCAGGTGCAGGTCACCGGCCACGAGATCGCCGTGGCGTCACGCCGCTGTTACCGCCCTCACGCCCTTCCTCTCTTCCGATGTGGTGGTGCATAGGGCACCCAAAACGCGTCCGCCTCCACGCGCTGCTTGCCGCCAGCCCAACAGGCTACTATGGATCCACGGCCGGCTACTATGGATCCACGACCAGCTGCAACGGATCCATGACGAGCAACATCCCGCCCGCCTCTCACTACAGAAGACGTGGGGGATGGCCATGGTGTGTGTAGGGCTCAGTTTGCACTGAGATCTCACGAAGGTGAAGGCCCCCTCCCTCTATTTACGTTTTCGTATGCGTTAGTGTCGGTATGTATTAGTGCCCCCTCCCTCAATTTCTATTCCTCCGTCATGTTCTTGTTTCTCTATTTTCGTATGCATTAGTGTCGGTTGCCACCGTAATAGTACTATTTGGTCCGTAATATTTAGAAGCAATTTATTTCCTATGGCCTAAGTACTAGAAAATATGTAGGGAATACCGATTATGTTTGCTCCGATTCGGATTCGGATTTCACAAGACCTTTGAACAATAATATTTGCGGCTAATCAAATCTATTCATAAAGCTGAGTTAATCAAATGTATTTTAATCAAACCCGGGTTACGTAATATGATTGATTGGTAATTGGTTTACTTGATAGTTTTATATTGTCTATTCACTATCTAGATTGAAGCTCACGTTTTTCTTTGCACTTGTGAACACAGGAAGCCAGAGACTGCTGTAGGAGCTGAGAGAGGTGGAGGACGAGGCCACCATTGATCTTCTGCAAGCCTGGGAAGGATCTTATTTCTTGCTTTTCTTTGATGGATTTTGATTGCAGTTCTAGCTAACTAGTATATTAGATTTCTTCATACAGAAAGATCAGTAGACATAATAGCCCTATTTGCTATTGTAATATTTTCTTAGACTGTCCAATACCCCAATCAAAATTTTGTGCTAGTACCTTCACGCCATCAGTGATGCTTTGACAGATTGTGGCTATTATGACAGACCTGGATTTTATTTTAGAGCATGTATGAAGCTTTGCTCTGAAATATTAGTGGCTGAAAACAGCAAAGTGTTGTACAATAGTTAGATGGTAAATGGATTATAATGTTGTGTAAAAATATACTTTGTGTAAAAATATACCAAAAGGCCCTAATTGGATGCTCGATATATGTTGGCATGGCATTTTTTGGGTAAATTTGTTGGCTCGCATTTTCATTTCATATATTTGAAAGAGTTACAAGAGAGTTAATGCGATGATTAGTTGCTACACGATAATCTTGTTTAGCTGTTTCTATACTGATAACTATTCAAAACGGATTGCCACCCTTGCTAATAATTTTCATTCCTTTCTCTGAATTTTCATTTTATGATCTGAATCAGTTTCTTGAGGGGGAGACCAATATGCCATTGCATTGGCTCTGCTTGATGAAGGTAAAGTCGCTTTAGGTGTATTGGCTTGTCCCAATCTGCCATTGTCATCAACAAACAACCTGAATGGTAACTCTGCGGGAGATCAAGTTAGGTGCCTTGTTTCCCACAAAAATTGGTTGTGGGGCTGAAGTAGAGTCCCCATATGGCCACCACAGAAGGTTATAGCTCTTTTGTTCTGATTAGTAGTCTTAAGTTTTTAACTTACGTACCTCCTCTCGTCCTATAACATTTAGTTTCTCTTGCTCATTATTTAGTTTCTCCTGCTCATTATTTGACACAAGCATCATCTCAACAAATATGAAGTTGATGTCGTCACTCCTGAAAGTTGTCCAAGAGGCTATTAAAGAGAGGAACCAAGCTACCTCTCTCTTGTAGCTGTTGTAGTGGTTGACAAAAAATATTAGTTGCAAAATTTTCATAGTGATGAATAGGTGCACAATCTTTTTGTTGTGGCGTTACAATTAGCGTACCGAATGTACGACATCTATCCCATTGGTGATCAGGCAGATACTCATTTCACTAAATCATGAGATAAGTTAGTAAGAAAAGGAAAAATTGACAGATTTTAGCTGCTGAAGTTTGTCGGCGGATATTTAGATAGTCAAATAATATTTGAATGATGAAATAGTGAAAGAAACAGCCTAAAGCAATAGATGTTGAAACAATGAAACAATCAAATAAACAGCCCAAGAAGAAAAGAAAATGGCCTAACAACACTAAATCTTGGCATATGAACGTCGCTCAAGATGGCCTAACGTCGCTCAAGATGGCCTAATTCCCGCTGGCATCACAGGGTGGTTGGCGTGTAACACGACCTAAGTTTGTGTTGGCTGGCCCCAAAAAATAAAACTTTGTGGGTTTATACATAAAATAGTTTAGCACAAAAATGAACTACAACAATAACAGGTTTTTCTTTTTTGTTTTTTTCTTATGCGTCATGGGTTGGGTTTATTCTTTTTCTTTTTTTTTCTTCTCATGTGCTGGTGGGCTTAATTAGGTCTTCAGTTCTTCTAGCTCAACCAAAAATAGTATAATGAAATCACATAGTTAATTGATAGCAATAGAAGATAATTGATGCAATATATTCTAATCTATCGCAATGAGGATCTAGATTAAGGCAACACTTTTTAATCATGGCTATAACCACGGATTACTGCAACAAATTGTTTTTTATGCAACAAACACACATATATCACAATGAATTATTTTCTGGATGCAACATGCACATAAGCTATCGTAACAAAGGTTAAGTTTTAGACAACGTTATTTCATCGTGGCCACAGGCATGCCTATTTGCAACCAACTAAATATTCGTGGCAACAAACACACATCTATCGCGACGAATTGTTTTTGGATGCAACAACCACATGAGCTATCGCAACAAAGGTTACATTTTAGACAACATTATTTCATCGTGGCCACAGGCATGCCTACTCGCAACCAACTAATTATTCGTGGCAACAAACACACATCTATCGCAACGAATAATTTTTTGGATGCAACAGGCACATGAGCTATCGCAACAAATGTTGAACTTTTAGACAACGTTGTTGCATCGTGGCCACAGGCATGACTACTCGCAACGAAACAAATATTCGTGGCAACAAACACAGACCTATCGCAACACTTTTTTCACCGTGGCATTAACACCAACATGCTGCAACAAATGTTGCAGCAGACGCAACCCACATCTTTGGTGGCCATAAGACCCATATATCGCAACCAATTAAAATGTTCGTTGCTATAAAACGAAATATTGCAACCAAATGTGTGTGGTTGCAAAAAAAATGGTGCTCTAAGGGTAAATTTCTAGTAGTGGATGGTAGATGTTAGTGTTACTATTAGTGGTAGTTTTTAACACCTCCAAATTAACACATGTGTTTAGCTCCAAATTGTTAGTACTTTTGGTGTTAGTTTGCTACAAACTAACACTAACACCTCCATCCAAACAGCCAATGTAGTAATCATCGCCAAAAAAAAGAGAGTAAGGGATAAGATCAAAAGCACAGTAAACGGGGAGATGTTCCCAAGATGGTCAATGGCGAAACTGTTGCCATTCAATGGTTGAGAGCAGAGCTGCAGAGGTAGTGATTCCAATGTAGAATTAAATGATACATAGGGTAACGAAATGTCGTCTCCATTGCATACTTAAACCGTGTTTGGAAACAAATCTCCTGTATCTTCTCCTTCCAAAATAGTTAGATCCCCTGCCCCTTCATCTCTACCCGCGAAAAACAGCAACTGCCTACTCCTCATCGTCACCATTCCCGGCTGGAGATGGATAGCATGCCGGGAAGAAGCACGCAGCACCAGCTGTCATCACTGCTGCTGGTCCTCCCTCAAGACCTCCGCATTGAGATTACGGCACGCGTCGGTGCGGCCTCGAAGCGGCCCTTGCCTGACCTCCGCAGCCTACGCGGTACTTGCTCGACCATGCGCCGCGTGTGCGGCCACGGCGACGTCGGCCGGCGTTTGTCGATAGAGGGGATACGAGATGAGATTTCTTGGGTGTGGAACCCCACCGCTTACAAAGAATTCCTTGCTATGCTGAGCGGTCTTGGGAATCCGGAGGCTTGTTTCCTTTCCGGAATCAAAGCCTTCTTCATCGAACACAGGGGACACAATGATCTCCGGTGCGCCGCCGAGGGTGGGCACGATGCGGCGGCCTATCTATACGCCATCTTGCTCTACAGAGACAATGGCGGTGCCGCTGTCGACGACACCACGAAGGGGTACATGAGGCGGGTCGCGGGCGGCGGTAGTACGTCGTCGTCGAGATGGCTGAGCAACGAGGGGTGTCTGCCTTTGCGTGAGAAGGCCGCGCGTGCGCTCCACTACTCGACTTGGCGCATTTGGGGTGAACCACTGCCGCCTCCGGCACAGGTGCACAGTGATCAGCCGTGCACAGGCACCAGCGGCGGCTGCGGCATAGACAAAGGATGGCTTCCAATTTCTCTGTTTTGCAGCGAAGACTGTAGGTTGCTCTGCGAAATGGTGAAGTTCGCACAGAGAAGAGGAAATCAGTAGTAGAATAGCTTTTGTATGATTCTCGAATTATTTGTGTAAAATTTTGGGAGAGCAGCAAATCCGACGCGGGTTATCAGCCCCGCGTCGCTAATGACTTTGGAGCCCAGTTCTATTCAAATGATGAACAGTTCCCATTTCTCCTTTAATTTGCAATCAAATCTTGTAACAAGTATTTCTTTGTCGTTATTAGTCCAAATTTGATACTATTTTCAAAAATTTTCTAAAATCACCATCTATTAATTAATTTCATTGTTTAGTGTACATTGCATTTGTTGAGTGATGTTTATTTGCCATATTTTCTTCTTTGTAAGTACAACATACACATAATATTTGTTTTACACAACCATTAGTGATAGAACTTTACATTTCGTAAGCTTAAGGTGAACACAAGGTTTTGTTAAGTTTTCGAATGCATATGAGTTCGAACATGTTGCAAAGTGTGGAAAACTTCAATGTTCAAGCAAACATTCTAGGAAACTATGTGAGAGATGAAGACATTTGTACACAAGTATATTATTCCTTGATCGATACCACTTGAAATTTCGAAGACAAGTTTAGGTACCAAAATTATGTTGCCAAGTCAATTTGTAGATTTTTTTAGGTTATTAGAATTATTATATAATTACCATGGGGTGTAAAAACGAAATACTGAATGTCCAAATACGAATTGTTCGTATTTTTATGATTTTTTAGGTGTTGTTTTATGGGCTCTAATACATCAGGGAAGCAAGTTTCATTCCAAAAAAATTGTGACAGGCCCACACGTCAGCGTCAGCAGCCAATATAAAAAAGATAACCGCTGACCCAACTCCCAACAAAGGCGATCCAGGTTCACTAACCATCGTCACCCATGACCCTGGCCCACTCGTCAGTGTTAGCAGGCAAACCATGCGTGGGCTACTCAAAATTTCCCACCTATACTTACTATAGTGCCCATGAAATTCCAATTGCTACACGTAGCCGTAACAACCCGAGAATCTAGGTGCGTGAATTTTGCGAAAAATTTAAAACTTTTTGTTTGCTATGGAGTGCTATCAATTTTTGAACCGAATTGCTAGCCACTCACCAACTTCTCCACTAATATACCCTAATTATAAAAATTATATTTAAAATATATGGTATAACCAAGTGAGTTGGATTTTCCTTGGTTTTCTTGGAGTTCAATTGAGTGAGGTTTGAATTTGAAAGGGGATCAAATTCAAACCAAGTTTCTAAACCTAGACCAAATAAATCCGGTTTAAAAAGAAAGAGAACAACTAAGGAATGTGGGCCGTTTTCTTCAAAGACCCTCGCGAAGCTACGGCCCAACCCATAAGGCCTTTCGGCCCACAACCCCGCACCGCACTCCTTCCCTCCTCCCTCTCGCCGCCGTGTGGACCCCGCACGCCGGCATCTTATCCTCTCCCTTACCTCGGCCCCGTGACCAAACCGGCCCCGAGCCGGGCGGCCGCGCGCCGCCGGTCCCGGCCCGCGCCGGCCCGCGCGGGGTGGCGCGCGCGGCCGAGCCGACCGGCCGGCGCGCACGCCAAGGCCGGCGTGTGCACGCGGACCCGTGTGCGACCGCGGGTAAAGGTGAAAGACCTCGCCGCCCTTATTCCCTAGGCATCCGAGGCGGGCGCGCGAGGCCGCGGCCGCCATCTGGCCCGGGACGGCGGCGGACCAGGGGCAATCAGGGCTTTTCCCCCTCGTGATTCCGCGGCGCAAGTTCAAAAGGAGGGCAGGGGGTAGCTGGCCTCGCAACCACCCGCTTTGGGGTTTTGCCCCCGTTCCAGAGCCGCCGCCGGGGGAAGGAAGAAGGAGGAGAAGCCGGGGAGAGGAGGCGAGGTGGGGAGTCCGCGCGCGCCGCGCCGTGCGGCCGGGCCGCGGAGGAGGAGCGTGTTCGTGAGGCGCCGTCCGTGTGCGAGGAGGGAGGCGCCGTTCGTGTCCGGGAGGGAGCCGGACCGGAGCACGCCGTGGACATCGACGTCGCGTCGCCGCACCACCAAGTCCGCTACGCCTTCACCGTCGACCCACGGTGAGCACCGTGGTCGCCTCGCCCTTTTCTTCGCGCCGGTCGCCTTAGCCTTGTTGCCCGTGTGCGTGCCTTCGAGCCGCCTCTCGTTCGTGCGCGCGCGCCGCCGCCTCCCCCATGGGCGACGCCGCGCCGCGCCGTGTCGTGCCGCGGCGCGGCTCGGGGTCGGGCTACCCCAAGCCGTGATGACCCGGAGCCGCGTCGTCTCCGTGGTGTTTCTTGGAGTATTTGCGGGTGGGGCGGGGGGATCACCCCGTGCCGCGCCGCGTCGATGCGATGCGTGCCGCGCCGTCGTGCGCCGCGTCGAGCGCGCGCGCGCCGCCGGCCGGAAGGGAAGTCAAACGTGTACCTTTGCGCCGTTCTTTTTGTATCGCCGTGAATCCGGCCTTTGAGCCGCGGGTTGTCCCGTTGCGGGAGAGAAGGTGGGCGCGGGCGCCGGCCGGCCGCACCCCCGCCGCGCCGTGGCCGTGGCCCCGCCGCCCGTGGAGCACCATGAGTGGGTGTTCCATGCCTAGCTCCGTGTGTGGGGGAGGCTCGTGCTGGTGAGCCGGTTGAGCGAACGAGGGGGTGCGTCGCACCGCGGCTACCCCAGGCCGGCGGGCGAGCTCTCCTGGTGCACGCCGTCGCCGTGCGTGGGCAGAACGTGGGGTTGGCCGTCGAGCCGTGAACCCCCGAGTTGGGTGGATGGAAAGGGCGGCCTTCGTGCCATGCCTTGTGTGCGGGTGGAGGTGCCGTCGCGCCGTGACACGCCGGCGGCGGCGGCGTCGTGTCCGGCCACCGAGCCGACGCGCCGCCCGCCGTGCGTGGACGCACGGGGGCAGGGACCGGGCGGCAAAGCGCACCCCGGTGCTTAGCCGAGCCGTGTGTGGTTGCCGGGCGTGGAACCGGGGGCGTGGAGCGCCCGAGCCGAACGCCGGCGGCGCGCCGCGTGGGACGCGGCGCCGCCCGGCGTTTCGTCGAGCGTCCGGCGGGCGTGCGAGCCGCGCCGGGTTAGAAGAGGAGAGCGGGCCGTCGGCCGGGGATTGGGCCCTAGGCCCGCCCCCGCTGGCAGGCCGCCGGCCCGGCTAGAGTTAATAGCAGGAGGGGCTCATTTAGACTTCACCGCCTAGGCTGTGTTGCGCAGGCCACTGGGCCGAAACCAAAACGATGGGCCGCTGTGAAGCCCAGCGCGACCAGTGAGTGCAGCAAACGAGTTCAGGGTGGTTTTCTAGACTTCCTCCGCCTGGGCCCGGTGGACCGAGCCCAGAGGGCTGTGTTTGGCCCAGGAACACTTTTCAGCCCATCTTCAGCCCAGGAAACGAGACCACCCTATTTCTCTTCTGTTTAAAAATTCCAGAAAATGATTTTGACCTTTAAAAATTAGTAATAAATTCTAGGGAGCTCCGAAAAATACAAAACTAATTTCTAAAAATCCGTATTTGCAAAACCTTGCTGATTGTAGGTAGTTCGGGCTCTTTTGGATTTTCTAAGTTGGATTTTATTTGGAGTTATTGCTTAGATGTGCACCGTATTTATATTTTCGCGTCGAATCTCGTGCCGCAGACCCGAGCTTCGACCAGGAGGACGCGGAGGACCCCGAGTACACCGCACCGGGACGCCGATCGCTTCAACGGCACGAAGGTGTCATGTCACTCCCAACCATATAGATCCCATGTTGATGTTTAGCCGCTAGTGCTTTACTTTAATGCATTGTTCGATGAATTGCATAACTCCGTTTACTAGCCATGCCTTGAAGTTTACTATATCCTGTTCCTTGTTCATCTACCGCGGGACTAGCTACAGACCCCTAGCTAGTCCCTTACTTCAACTATCCATACTTTTGTTGCTTGATTATGGATGGTGCTCTGGGTTTGAGCTGAGATGTGGGCATCTCGGTGAGATTCTAGCGTGTGTTCCGGGTTGTGTACCCCCTTGCCGTGTTTTGGCGGGAGCGAGCCGCTGGTTACTTGTGAACGGCTGCCGAGGGAAGATGCGATCTGGCCTCTTACCCGAGGGTCGTGTCGTGTGGGATGGAGATGTTGAGTGCTCGCTCTCGGCCCCTTAAGGACCGATCGTCGCTGACCTTGTTTCGAATGACTACTTTCGTACGTACCGCCCGCCTTGTATTGGGCGGGGGTGCGGGGTGAGACTTGTAGTGGATAGCACCCTCCCGTAGGAGGATCGGTGTGATCGTGTCGGGAGTGGCCTCGTCCCTCCTTAGTAGACTTTGCCCCGGCGAGGCCGGGGAAGGGTTCCACGGCCTTCGAGGGACCTCTCGCGGGTAGTATGAGCTCGCCGCGGAGGGCGGGCCGGTGCTCGGGAGATGCGAAGGGTACTATCCACTTACTTGGGCTTCGCCCGTATGGTAGGGTCGGACACCGGTGACGGCCGGTTCCGGACCTATTCGGGCGGGTACGGTTGTACAACCTCTCGCAGTGTTAAACCTATAGCTATAGTCCGTGTCCTCCGGTTATGGACGGTCTTTCGATCTCTCACCCGACTAGTTACACTTCTCTTGTGCTTCTTCTCTCCCCCGAGCGTGTGAGCCCGGCTTCGGCCGTTGAGATGTGGGGATAGGGAGCGGTGGGCCCCACATCGCGGATGAGAGTTGGGTTCCGGATCGTGGTTGAGATCCGGTGCTTTGGTGTGGAGTTCCTTGAGCGGGGTGTGGACCCCCGAGGTGTGGACCTCGGAAGCGAAGGCTTCCCCCGAGGTGTGGACCTCCTTGCTACTCGCTTACCTTGAATGTTGCACCGCTCTTTGCTTTGCTTAAGCCTTCTACGTACCGCATTAGGGTTACCTCATGCATAGTAGAATATACACCGCTTTTGCCTCTTTGTTGGGAAGTCGACATGACCTACCCGCTTATCGGGTAGACCCCCGGTGACTCGGACGCGAGCCGGACTACGACTTCGACAACGACGGCCGGGTGGACCGAGCTCTTCCTACACTTGAGCCGCTCGCGGATATGGAGTTTCCCGCGCTTGCATGGAGCCGCCGCTAGACGATTTGTTTCTCGTTTGATTCGGTCCCGATGGACTTGTACCGCATGTGCCGAAGAGATGTACTCGATTAATGTAATAAAATAAATGTTGTACTCTACTTCTTTGTTTTACTTTTCTGTATGGATTTTGGAATCGCTGAGACAGGGATTGCACGTGGTAGCCTCCTGGGACTACCACCGAGGTGCTAAGATTCGGGGATCCGTTCGCGGAAATCCGGGTCGTTTCAGTTGGTACCAGAGCCATGCTTGACTGTAGGACGAGCCCCAGGAATGGTCGATAGCATAGGAAGCCATTTTCGAATCTTGAAACTTTATATAAACTCCTTGGCTTCCGTATGTATATAACTATACTTATATATATGCTTTACCTTGATTAACTTTTACTAACTCGCCTTACTAACTACGCTCTAACAACGTTGTGCAGATGGCGGAACCGACGTGGGTTACCTTGGAGTCAGACGGCAAGAGCTACGGAGGCTTCTGCCACCTGTTGAGGGAGTGCCTGGAGGCAGCAGGAGTGGGGACCGACGGTGTCAGCTACGGGGGGGAGGGCCATGGGGCACTTGGAGCAGACTCCCACGTACCTGACCGTCACGGTACCAGCAGACCCGCGGGTGCCAGAGTTTGAGGAGGTAGTGGTGTACTGCTTCGAGAGCTCGGTCACGGAGGCGCACCGGACCGAGCACGCGGGGCTCTCAAGAAGGCTTGTGATCCGCTCGCAGAGAGGCTGAAGGACACACCGTTCAGGGTACTTCCGGCAGAGATCTTCGACCACGGTCGCTGGGACTCGAGTGACCGAGCACGGTACCAGGAGGTGGCTCCAGTGGACGGGGAGGACCAGGCGATGCTCGCGGCCAGGCGGTGCATCCTGGCCCAGGACCAGGCACTGTTCTGGGCGGACGGAGAGACACTGTACCTTCGGTGGAGGTGTGACGTTGCCCTGCGGCAGGTTCGGGACTTGGAGGAGGACAGAGAGGACTTACTGGACGAGCTGGAGGCGGCGCACGTGAGGAACGGAGAGCTAGTGCAGCTTGGGCTAGCAGCGGCCGCAGCCAGCTCTGAGAGAGACTCCTGGTGGATCGCTACGTTGGAGGCACGGTTGAGGGCTGAGCGGGAGGCTCACCGGGCTTCGGTGGAGGCCGCGCGAGAGGATCGAGTGAGGCCGGGCAGAGGCTCGAGACCGGTAGAGTCGATCGGAGCGCGGCAGCTAGCCGACTACCGAGTGTCAAGGTATGGGACTTACGGAGGAGGCGAACCGACACAACTACCACCACATGTGTTACCATGGGAGGACTGGTCTACGAGGAGAGGGACCGAGCAGACAGGACCCGCGCGGCCTGGGAGCGTTCCGACCAGCAGAGGCTGGCCGAGCTGGAGGCGCTCTCCGCACAGCTACCACCTAAGAAGAGACCCAGGCTGAGGATGGAGACCTTCGAGCTTCCCCCGACACTCCTTCCACGAGTGCGGCCGTACCCGAGTGGTTCGCAGGACACAGCGGAGATGGATCGTGCTCTGCAGGACACTTGTGACTACTACGGGGGACCGGCGATCAGGGTGCCGGTTACCCAGAGTCAACTCACCACCGTTCTACTGCGTTCCACAGACACCGGCTCCGAGACACCTCCGAGTATTCGGTGATGGGAGTAGAGATCATGTAGCAACTTCGGGGGTAGATGTAATGAGTTAATGCTACCGATCATGTGACATGCTCGTAGTAGCTACCCCATGATGTACCATGCGTTAGCAGGATGTGTTGCCGTGTACCCTCGAAGGTTGTAGGAGTAAACCTCGAGGTGCACCCCTTTTGTATGGTGGCATTGATTGAGTGACATGGATCTTCATGGTTTCTTTCGGCTTTCATGCTTCTTAATGTCCGTGTCGAAATTTCGTGATTGTTAGCAGGATTACTCCTTTATAGTTTACAACCTCGATTAAATATATTCTCCCTACCGCTACTAACTCTTGCAACTCGGAACGGATGTCGGGGTCAAGGAGGTCCGGCGACTCCTAGCCCGTTTCGAGGAGGTCGCCGGGGACGACGGGGGGGAGGATGCCCCTAACCCGGCGGGGAGCGAGAGGCCGTGGACGTCGTGGAGGTCTCGCGCCGCGAGGCGGGCTCCGCGGAGGCCGAGGAGGCCGAGTCGGCGGTCGAGGAGCCGCGCGCGACGACGAGGGAGCTCAGGAGCAGGAGCTCGAGCCCGAGCAGTACCCCGGCCCAGAGGGAGGAGCAGGCCAGGCTCAGGGACACGAGGTGCCACCACCGCCACCTCCCCCGAACTTGGCCGAAGTGATGGCAGTGCAAACTCAGCTGATGCAGACGATCACCCAGATGCTAGCCCAGAACAACAACCACAACAACCCTAGGGGCCAGAACCGCAACGCACCAGAGGGATTCCAGAAGAAGGTTGAAAACTTCAACAAGCTGCGCCCGCCTACCTTTGACCACTCAGCGGACCCGATGGATGCGGATAACTGGTTGCGTGAGATCGAGAAGAAGCTGGAGCTGACTGAGCTTACAGAGGAGGAGTGTGTGACTGTGGCCGCGCACCAGCTGGTTGGCACGGCCAGTGCGTGGTGGGACAGCTACTGTGACTCGCACCGGGACCCGATACACATCGGGTGGGACGAGTTCGTGGAGGCCTTCCGGAGCCACCACATCCCAGACGCAGTGATGGACAGAAAGGCTGACGAGTTCAGGCACCTCAAGATGGGAAACATGTCAGTTCAGGAGTACGCCAACCGTTACCAGGAGCTGATGAGGTACGCGCCCGACGACACCGACACAGAAAAGAAGAAGGTGTACTGGTTCAGGAAGGGGCTGCACAAGGGTATGGCACACCACTTGTCCGCGCACGACTGCCCGACACTTCGCTCCATAATCGACAAGGCTCTGATAGTGGAGAGGTCCAGGTTGGAGTACATGGAGGTACGAGGGGGCAAGACCAAGCGCTCCGACCAGGCAGGACGCTCAGGTCCACCCCAGAGGCAGAGGACAGGCTACGCACAGGGCCACCGGACTCGGCAGAGGCACCCCCGCCTCTCGGTCTCGGCCACGAGAGGCAGACCCACTCGGGTGGGAGTGGAGGTCGAACAGCTCGGAAGCCGAGGCCACCACCGCGGGCAGCGGACGGATCCAAGGTGACGTGCTTCAACCGCCGTCGGGTGGGGCATAAGTCGTTTGAGTGTCCCCGGCAGGTACCACCGAGGAGTCGAGCCGCAGTACTCGGTTCCGGACCCCGCCGAAGCCACCAAAGCACCAGGAGGACAGCCACCCCGTACTCGGCGAGAGGTCGGCTCGGCCCGCCGCCTACTCGAGGCCGTCCGAACCACCTCACCGTCGAGGATGCAGAGCACCGCACCCGACGTCACCCTCGGTGAGTTCCTTGTTGACTCGGGTTTTGGCTACTCGTTTTGTTTGATACTGGAGCTCAGTTTTCGTATATTTCTACCAAGTTTGCTAAAGAAAGGTCGTTACCAACTAAGCCTCGACCAAGGCCTATCTTGACTAGCTCTCCGCTAGGAGAGAAGAGGAGTACGTTAGAGTGCAGGGGAGTGAGGATGGTGTTTGAGGGGCTACCGTTCACGGCAGACTTGACAGTTTTGGAGTCTTCCGGGATAGATGTGATCTTAGGGATGGATTGGTTGGCAAAGCACAACGGGATAGTTTCTTGCAACCCCAGAGTGATACAGCTTGAACACCCCAGCGGGACTACAGTACGGATCGAGCCGCAGAGTCCGAAGGTTGCTACAATGATGTGCAACATGAGTGGGAAAGAAATTGAAGAGATTCCGGTGGTCCGAGAGTTTCCGGACGTGTTCCCGCAGGAGCTTACGGAGTTACCCCCGTACCGAGACGTGGAGTTCGTGATCGAGCCGATGCCGGGGGCGGGGCCCGTTGCAAAGAGTCCGCACGGGATGTCGTCCGATGAGCCGGACGAGTTGAAGAAACGAGCTCAAGAAGTTGCTCGAGCAAGGGTTTGTTCGGCCGAGTGCCTCACCGTGGGGTTCACCGGTGCTCTTCGTGGAGAAGAAAGACCGTACGAAGAGGATGTGCATTGACTACCGCACGCTCAACTCGATGACAATCAAGAACAAGTACCCACCGCCCGAATCGAGGATCCGCTGGATAGACTCAAAAAGGCAAGGTTCTTCTCCAAGATCGACTTGAGGTCAGGCTACCACCAGATGAAAATCCGAGAGCAGGACATACCCAAGACAGCCTTCACCACACGCTACGGTTTGTACGAGTTTGTGGTGGTTTCCTTTGGGGCGACCAACGCCCTCGCCTACTTCATGAACTTGATGAACAAGGTCTTCATGGAAGAGTTGGACAGGTTTGTAGTGGTGTTTATCGATGATATCTTGATCTACTCGAAACCACCGAGGAGCACGAGGAGCACCCGAGAGTAGTACTAGAGAGGCCGAGGCGGCGAACCGTACGCCAAGTTCAGCAAGTGTGAGTTACGGATGGAGAAGGTCGCGTTCTTGGGACACGTGTTGTCGGCGGAGGGGATAGCCGTGGATCCGTCCAAGGTTGAGTCAGTGACCAAGTGGGAGCAACCGTTAAACGTGACAGATGTCAGAAGTTTCCTTGGGTTGGCAGGGTACTACCGGAGGTTCATTGAGAACTTTTCAAAGATTGCAAAGCCAATGACAGAATTGCTCAAGAACAACACAAAGTTCGAGTGGTCGAAGCGTGTGAGAAGAGCTTTCAAGAGCCGAAAAAGAGACTCACCACGGCCCCGGTGCTTACCTTGCCGGATATCAAGAAAGACTTCGTGGTCTCTCGTGACGCTTCAAAGCAAGGACTTGGTTGTGTGCCGATGCGGGAAGGGAAAGTTGTGGCTTATGCTTCCGGACAGTACCGAAGAAACACGAGGAGAACTACCCGACACACGACTTGGAGTTGGCAATTGCCGTTGTGCATGCGCTCAAAATCTGGAGACACTACCCGATAGGGAACAAGTGTGAGCCGTTTTCCGACCACAAGAGCCTCGAAGTACTTCTTTACACGACCGAGCCGAACATGAGGCAGAGACGGTGGTTAGAGCTGATCAAGGACTACGACGTCGAGATCAACTACCACCCGGGCAAAGCTAACGTCGTGGCGGATGCACTGAGCCGGAAAACATACTGCAACAACCTCATGATAAAAGAAGAGCAACCCGCTTTGCATGAAGAGCTAGAAAAGCTGAGAATCGAGATTGTGGATCAAGGCCAAGTCAACGTGATGCAAGTGACTTATGACCTGGGGGAGCGAATCCGTACAGCCCAGAAAGAGTGTGCAGAAATCAAAGTGCTGCGAGAACTAATGAAGCAGGGCAAAGCGGAGGACTATCGGGTTGATGAACGGTGGAACCGTGTGGTTAAAAGAACGGATCCGTGTACCACAAGACGGGGCACTCCGAGAACGGATCATGAGAGAAGCTCACGACTCGAGGTACTCGATTCACCCGAGCAGCACCAAGATGTACGGAGATCCGAAGGTCGGTGCATCGGTGGAAGGACATGAAAAAGGACATAGCACACTACGTGGCTCGTTGCGACACACCGTAGCAGAGTAAAGATTGAACATCGAAACCCGCCGGTTTGTTAAAGCCGTTGGATATCCCGGTGTGGAAGTGGGAGGACATTTCCATGGACTTTGTGGTAGGACTCCCTAGAACACCAAAAGGAAACGACTCGGTTTGGGTCATAGTGGACGGGTTGACAAAAGTGGCTCACTTTGTGCCGGTGAAGACCGGGTATGCAACCGAGAAGTTGGCGGAGGCGTTCGTTGAACACATACTCGGAGCTACACGGGGCGCCCGGCGGTATCGTGTCCGATCGAGGGCCACGGCTTGTCTCCAAGTTTTGGCAGAGTTTCCACAAGCTTATGGGCACCACCCTCGGCTACGGCACGACTTTCCACCCACGGACCGACGGACGGACAGAGAGAGTCAACCGGGTCCTGGAGGACATGTTACGAGCTTGTGCACTCACCTATGGTACCGATTGGGAGAGCAGCTTTGCCGTTCGCGAGTTCTCGTACAACAACGGCTTTCGGGCACCCTTCGAGGCACTTTACGGTCGAAAGTGCGGGACCCCGCTAGCTTGGTCGGAGGTTGGAGAACGAACTCGTTTGGGCCAGCAATCATTAAGGAAGCGAGAGGAAAAGGTTGAGAAAGTTCGAGAGAACACGAGAATCGCTCAAAGTCGTCGAAGAGCTATGCCGACAAGAGAAGGAGAGAGTTGACCTTTGCGGTTGGCGACAGAGTGTACTTGAAAGTCTCACCGCTCCGTGGAACTAAGAGGTTCTTGGTGAAAGGGAAGCTTGCACCGAGGTACGTGGGACCGTACCCTATCACCCGAAGGATTGGGAGTTTGGCCTACCGGCTTGCACTACCCGAGACAATGGCGAGGAGTTCACCCCGGTGTTTCACGTGTCACGCTCGAGGAAGAGTGAGAAGGCCGTGGAGGCAAAGCAAGTGCCCATGGAGTTGCTAGACTTGCAAGACAACCTAGAGTATACGGAATATCCCGAGAAAATTTTGGACGGAAGTGTCAAGGAAACAAGGAGAACTACCATTCCCTTCTGTAAAGTGTTGTGGAGCAACCATACCGAGCGAGAGGCAACATGGGAGAAGGAAGCCGATCTCAGGAAGGAGTACCCTCACTTGTTCACGGAGGAGGCCGAGGACTAAATCTCGAGGACGAGATTCTCGGTGGTGGGGGAGAATGTAACAACCCGGGAAACTAGGTGTGTGAATTTTGCGAAAAATTTAAAACTTTTTGTTTGCTATGGAGTGCTATCAATTTTTGAACCGAATTGCTAGCCACTCACCAACTTCTCCACTAATATACCCTAATTATAAAAATTATATTTAAAATATATGGTATAACCAAGTGAGTTGGATTTTCCTTGGTTTTCTTGGAGTTCAATTGAGTGAGGTTTGAATTTGAAAGGGGATCAAATTCAAACCAAGTTTCTAAACCTAGACCAAATAAATCTGGTTTAAAAAGAAAGAGAACAACTAAGGAATGTGGGCCGTTTTCTTCAAAGACCCGCGAAGCTACGGCCCAACCCATAAGGCCTTTCGGCCCACAACCCCGCACCGCACTCCTTCCCTCCTCCCTCTCGCCGCCGTGTGGACCCCGCACGCCGGCATCTTATCCTCTCCCTTACCTCGGCCCCGTGACCAAACCAGCCGAGCCGGGCGGCCGCGCCGCGGTCCCGGCCCGCGCCGGCCGCGCGGGGGTGGCGCGCGCGGCCGAGCCGACCGGCCGGGGCGCGCACGCCAAGGCCGGCGTGTGCACGCGGACCCGGTGCGACCGCGGGTAAAGGTGAAAGACCTCGCCGCCCTTATTCCCTAGGCATCCGAGGCGGGCGGCGCGAGGCCGTGGCCGCCATCCGGCCGGGACGGCGGCGGACCGGGGGCAATCGGGGCTTTTCCCCCTCGTGATTCCGCGGCGCAAGTTCAAAAGGAGGGCGGGGGGGTAGGCGGCCTCGCAACCACCCGCTTTGGGGTTTTTGCCCCCGTTCCCGGAGCCGCCACCGGGGAAGGAAGAAGGAGGAGAAGCCGGGGGGAGAGGAGGCGAGGTGGGAGTCCGCGCGCGCGCGCGCCGGTGCGCCGCCGCGGAGGAGGAGCGTGTTCGTGAGGCGCCGTCCGTGTGCGAGGAGGGAGGCGCCGTTCGTGTCCGGGAGGGAGCCGGGACCGGAGCACGCCGTGGACATCGACGTCGCGTCGCCGCACCACCAAGTACGCTACGCCTTCACCGTCGACCCACGGTGAGCACCGTGGTCGCCTCGCCCTTTTCTTCGCGCCGGTCGCCTTAGCCTTGTTGCTCGTGTGCGTGCCTTCGAGCCGCCTGCGGTCGTGCGCGCGCGCCGCCGCCTCCCCATGGGCGACGCCGCGCCGCGCCGTGTCGTGCCGCGCGGCGCGGCCTGGGGGTCCGGGCTACCCCAAGCCGTGATGACCCGCAGCCGCGTCGTCTCCGTGGTGTTTCTTGGAGTATTTGCGGGTGGGGGCGGGGGATCACCCCGTGCCGCGCCGCGTCGATGCGTGCTTGCGCCGTCGTGCGCCGCGTCGAGCGCGCGCCGCGCCGCCCGGCCGGAAGGGGAAGTCAAACGTGTACCTTTGCGCCGTTCTTTTTGTATCGCGCGTGAATCCGGCCTTTGAGCCGCAGGGTTGTCCTGTTGCGGGGAGAAGGTGGGCGCGGGCGCCGGCCGGCCGCACCCCGGCGCGCGTGGCCGTGGCCCCGCCGCCCGTGGAGCACCGTGAGTGGGTGTTCCATGCCTAGCTCCGTGTGTGGGGGAGGCTCGTGGCCGGTGAGCTGGTTGAGCGAGAACGGGGGTGCGTCGCACCGCGGCTACCCCCGTGCCGGCGGGCGAGCTCTCCCCGGTGCACGCCGTCGCCGTGCGTGGGCAAAACGTGGGGTTGGCCGTCGAGCCGTGAACCCCCGAGTTGGGTGGATGGAAAGGCGGCCTTCGTGCCATGCCTTGTGTGCGGTGGAGGTGCCGTCGCGCCGTGACACGCGGCGGCGGCGGCGTCGTGTCCGGCTACCGAGCCGACGCGCGCGCCCGCCGCGCGTGGACGCACGGGGGCGGGGACGCGGGCGGCAAAGCGCACCCCGGTGCTTAAGCCGAGCCGTGTGTGGTTGCCGGGCGTGGAACCGGGGCGTGGAGCGCCCGAGCCGAACGCCGGCGGCGCGCCGCGTGGACGCGGCGCCGCCCGGCATTTCGTCGAGCGTCCGAAGGGCGTGCGAGCCGCGCCGGGTTAGAAGAGGAGAGCGGGCCGTCGGCCGGGGATTGGGCCCTAGGCCCGGCTTCCTGCCGGCAGGCCGCCGGCCCGGCATAAGATAATAGGGCCGGAGGGGCTCTTTTAGACTTCACCGCCTAGGCCGTGTTGCGCGGCCACGCGGGCCGAAACCAAATCGGTGGGCCGCCGTGAAGCCCAGCGCGACCATTGAGTGCGCAAACGAGTTCAAGGTGGCTTTCTAGACTTCCTCCCTCGGGGCCGGTGGACCGAGCCCGAGGGCCGTGTTTGGCCCGGGAACACATTTCAGCCCATCTTCGGCCCAGAAACGAGACCACCCCATTTCTCTTCTCGTTTAAAAATTCCGGAAATTGGTTTGACCTTTAAAAATTAGTAATTAATTCTAGGGAGCTCCGAAAAATACAAAACTAATTTCTAAAAATCCGTATTTGCAAAACCTTGCTGATTGTAGGTAGTTCGGGCTCTTTTGGATTTTCTAAGTTGGATTTTATTTGGAGTTATTGCTTAGATGTGCACCGTATTTATATTTTCGCGTCGAATCTCGTGCCGCAGACCCGAGCTTCGACCCGGAGGACGCGGAGGACCCCGAGTACATCGCACCGGACGACGAGCGCTTCAACGGCACGAAGGTGTCATGTCACTCCCAACCATATAGATCCCATGTTGATGTTTAGTTGCTAGTGCTTTACTTTAATGCATTGTTCGATGAATTGCATAACTCGTTTACTAGCCATGCCTTGAAGTTTACTATATCCTGTTCCTTGTTCATCTACCCGCGGGACTAGCTACGGACCCCTAGCTAGTCCCTTACTTCAACTATCCATACTTTTGTTGCTTGATTATGGATGGTGCTGCGGGTTTGAGCTGAGATGTGGGCATCTCGGTGAGATTCTAGCGTGTGTTCGGGTTGTGTACCCCCTTGCTCGTGTTTTGGCGGGAGCGAGCCGCCGGTTACTTGTGAACGGCCGCCGAGGGAAGATGCGATCCGGCCTCTTACCCGAGGGTCGTGTCGTGTGGGATGGAGATGTTGAGTGCTCGCTCTCGGCCCCTTAAGGACCGATCGTCGGCTGACCTTGTTTCGAATGACTACTTTCGTACGGACCGCCCGCCTTGTATTGGGCGGGGGTGCGGGGTGAGACTTGTAGTGGATAGCACCCTCCGTAGGAGGATCGGTGTGATCGTGTCGGGAGTGGCCTCGTCCCTCCTTAGTAGACTTTGCCCCGGCGAGGCCGGGGAAGGGTTCCACGGCTTCGAGGGACCTCTCGCGGGTAGTATGAGCTGCGCGGAGGGTGGGCCGGGGCTCGGAGATGCGAAGGGTACTATCCACTTACTTGGGCTTCGGCCGTATGGTAGGGTCGGACACGGTGACGGCCGGTTCCGGACCTATTCGGGCGGGTACGGTTGTACAACCTCTGCGCAGTGTTAAACCTATAGCTATAGTCCGTGTCCTCCGGTTATGGACGGTCTTTCGATCTCTCACCTGACTAGTTACACTTCTCTTGTGCTTCTTCTCTCCCCCGAGCGTGTGAGCCGGCTTCGGCCGTTGAGATGTGGGGATAGGAGCCGGTGGGCCCCACATCGCAGATGAGAGTTGGGTTCTGGATCGTGGTTGAGATCCGGTGCTTTGGTGTGGAGTTCCTTGAGCGGGGTGTGGACCCCTGAGGTGTGGACCTCGGAAGCGAAGGCTTCCCCGAGGTGTGGACCTCCTTGCTACTCTGCTTACCTTGAATGTTGCACTGCTGCTTTGCTTAAGCCTTCTACGACCGCATTAGGGTTACCTCATGCATAGTAGAATATACACCGCTTTTGCCTCTTTGTTGGGAAGTCGACATGACCTACCCGCTTATCGGGTAGACCCCGGTGACTCGGACGCGAGCCGGACTACGACTTCGACAACGACGGGCGGGTGGACCGAGCTCTTCCTACACTTGAGCCGCCTGCGGATATGGAGTTTCCCGCGCTTGCATGGAGCCGCTAGACGATTTGTTTCGTTTGATTCGGTCCCCGATGGACTTGTACCGCATGTGCCGAAGAGATGTACTCGATTAATGTAATAAAATAAATGTTGTACTCTACTTCTTTGTTTTACTTTTCCGTATGGATTTTGGAATCGGCGAGACGGGGATTGCACGTGGTAGCCTCCTCGGGACTACCACCGAGGTGCTAAGATTCGGGGATCCGTTCGCGGAAATCCGGGTCGTTTCAAGAGCCGTCAAGGGCACGCCAGTAGGTTCATTAAACACAGTTACGTGTGTCGTTCATATTCGGCTCCTCGCTAGACAGATCCACAATGCCCGCATTCTCCCCACCGCCGCCGCCAGTCGCCCCGCTCGCCTTCGTCGTTGTCTCCCCGCTGCAGCCTTGCTCTTCTCTAGCCCCACCGCTCCCTGCGTGACGACAGTGACGAGGACGCAGTTACTGGTGTGCGGACGTACGTCCGGCCAGCCTAAAGACGGTTGACGCGGATCCGTCGATGTCTTCCCCGGCCACGACGATGAGCCGGCGTGGATCCGGCTCCTCCGACCATCACGAGAACAACTACTTCATTCACGACAGAGGTTAGTCCTGCTTGAACCCCCAACACCCTCTCTCTCATCGGCCACCAAAATCGATCTGCTATATATTCATGTCAATATGGATTAATTAGGGAGGTACGCCTAGATAGTTCATCTTTAATTGATTGACTGTGGTTTTGATTGATGTATTTTGTTGCCCCAAGTCTATGTGAATAAATTGTTGCTAACAGATGTAGTTATATGAACTACTGAAATTCATTTTTATGTTCCTGGTGCTACAATTTTTGAACTGTAAATTCATGAAAAGCATCGAGGATGTTAGCATACTTTAATTTTTCTATGCTTTGAATGTACCAGATCGACGGTTATGCTTTGGACCTGTTAACATACTTTAATTTTGATGGCCACATAATGTCAGTGGGAATTGCATCGCAGTGGTTTATAAGGTAGTGATAACTAGACTGTCTTATGCTTTGTTGTTAGTGTTAGTTGTTTCACTACTGTCATATATATTGTTATTGTTGGTGTCATGATGTGTTGTGAGTGTTGTTTCACTACTGTCATATATAATGTCATGTCCATTGCTTTATCCTCCTGTTGCATGTACATATGGAACACACAATCCATCACTGCTCAAGTTGGACAAGGAAGCAGTTGAAGGAATTTAATCTCTGTTTTGATATATAAGCATATTGTTGTGTCCCTGTCAAAATGGTTAGCACCTATCCCTGTATGCTAATTAAGTAAAATATTAACTGTATATGTCTATGCTGATTTTATTTATGACTGTATCAACTATTTTGCCTATCAAAGAAAATGAACTTATCTAATAAGAATTAAGTTTAGATTTTCAGTCTTGCTTATGTTGCTCTACTAACAAACCTGACATATCATCTATGCAGTCTCCCACAACAACAAACTCTTCTACCTCCAGTGCATCATCACAGCCCATCATCGGTGAACCTTCTTCACAGGGCCACTCAGCACAGACTGCTGCGAGTAGTACTCGATCCCGCGGGTCAAGGACACAAACCAAATGGCCAGAAGACAAGTTGACTGCAACTGGACTTGATGCCAATTTTTGGCCTACCCCAGATGCTGCGAGGGATAGATTTCTATTGGTCTGTGGTCTCATAGGTCGGGAGAGGGTGTCAATCGACAACGCGGTTGATGATCTCTCACCAATTGAGAAGGACCATCTATTTAAAGTTTTAGAGGAAAAGCTAGATTACCTTTGTGGAAGAATCTGTTCGCAAGAAGGCAGTTAAGGCAGCTATATCACAGATTGGAACCTTGCAACGGCGGTTCAAGGCCCATTTAAGAAAAAATATGTGAGTGAAGATGAGACTCCCTTTGTGAAGCATGCCTTTTTGCAGCAACAAGACTGGGACATGTTTGTGCAGGAAACCAATTCTCCTTCATTTCAGCAATTGATCCAGGAGATGAAACAAAAGAGAGCATTGCATAATAAGCCACACAAGACGGGCAGAAAAGGTTACCGTGGTAAAAGAAAAAGTGGGAGGAGGAGGATGCAAAACTCGCTACCGAAGGAAAACAGAACCCTTGGGACCAATTTCCTGTACGTTCGAGACCTTATTTGTGGGCAAGGGTAGGGGAGAAGAAGAACAATACTAGTGAAGGAAGCGGGGGGCATAATATTCAGTAACCCTGCGGTGGTGGTGGTAGCAGATAGGGTGAAAACACTTGTAGCTCAAGGAAGTGATGGTTCTTTCTCTAGGGTTAGGGAGGATGATATGCTCACCGCAGTACTTGAGACTCCAGAGCATGGAGGTCGGGTCCGAGGCGTGTCTAGTTCACTTGGATAGGGTAAAGGGTTTGGTGAAAATTTCACTGGAATGTACAAGACGAAGAGGAACAAGAGGTCTGATACTCATGGTGTGATGGCGGACAAAACATTTAAATCAATTGTCCATGCTCTAAGATTATAAGGCATCAACATACCCAAAAATGCACTTCTTCCTTCCCAATTACCAGCGCCTGTCAGTAGCAGCGAGGAAGAAGATATGGATGGCATTGAGGAAGAAGATGGGCATGACAGCAAGGATGAACATGCGCATCTCAGGGAGGAAGATGGCAGAGAGCAAGATCATTGGAATGCCAACAGTGACAAAGCGAATGAAGTGCAAAGTGATAGTCGATCACCTATGTTGGACACAATAGATAAGCTGACAGAGCCAACCGTGTGTAGCCTTTTGGATGGCACCGTGGAGCTCGCACTAGCAAAAGTCTTCCCATCTCAAAAGGCTTGGCATTCAGTACCGGTGCAGGATGGGTATGTTGTGGTGCAACCTACTTATGTGTGGGCCAATACGAGTCAATACCCTCTGCCTGTACCAATTGATGGGGGTGACATAGCAACCCTAGCCGTAGCTCTTGTTCATAGGATCCAATGGCCAAAGGACAGGATCATTATACCACCCATGACGAGACATCCCAACCCTGAAGCCGCAACAGGTAGCAGGGGTACAACATCAAATGGAGGTGCTGCAGCTCAGTTTTAGCAAGAGAAGGCTCAACAGCAGCAGCAACAGCAGATCAATAAAACTACGCAGCAGGAGCGTCGACAACAACCGAAGGAGGAGCCCAGACAAACTCCGCCTAAGTAGCAGCTGCAACTTGTGGATAATTAATAGACCAAACAGCTACCTCTCCAACAGCAGGAACGTCGACAATAGTAGAAGGAGCCTAGGCAAACTACGCCTAAGTAGCAACTGCAACATAAGGATAAGCAACAGACGAAACAGTAGCCCCTCCAGCAGGAGGAGGAGCACAGGCAATCTCCCCCTAAGCAGCAGATGCAACAAGTACAACGGCCCTCGCAACGGGAGGAGCCCGGGGCAATCTCCACTACAGAAGGGGAACCAGGCCAGGAAACCTCTGTCTAAAGATGAGATTCTTAACTGTGTTAATGGGACAAAACAGGACCGTCCAAAATACAAGCCTGGGGCACCTATGTTGTCAGAAGCAAATGTAAAGGCTGCTGGACCAAATAGTGACAAGTTGCATGCTTATGTCATGGAACACAGTAAGGATAAACTCGCCTTTCCAGCAAAGGTGGATCAAGACTACTTTAAAGGTGGTTGTGGTGCTTTAATGTTAAACATTGAATTCAGTAGCGTGTTTAACCTTATAACCCTGGCTTCTCTGGATGTTACCTTCATGAGGTTGTGGACATTGTAACTCCTTTAAAACCTAAAAAGATATTTCTTTAATTTTGACTGCAAAGTTCATGCATGCTAACAATTTGATTTTTTGCAGGAAAATAATGGACAAGGCAGCGGAGAAGCAAATCAGTGTTGGGTTTTTAGATCCAGATTTGTTTACTTCAACAAATATTTCTCAGTGTTCTCAGCAAGTTGGCAAAGCAATCTCAAATGCAATGATTAACAACTACTACGTGGTGGGTGCCACTGCACTAGCCACTGGGTAACCGTGATCATCTATATGAAGTTCAAAGAGGTTTGGTATCTAGATTCTGCTAAACAGTATCCCCCGCTAAAGTTCTCAGACCTCCAAAATGTTTTGAACTGGTCAGTTTCTTGTAGCTTTTGTTCACAAAAGTTCAATCTCTTAGTGTTTCTAATTGGTATTGCTGACCATGTAGGGCCTTTGGTGCAGTATTTTTTGTTCACAAAAAATCAATCTCTTAGTGTTTCTAATTGGTATTGCTAATCATGCAGGGCCTTTGGCGATGCACAGGATAGAGTGACGAAAGGAAAGAAAAAAGCCAAAAGCCACACTCAAGCACAAAACAAATCTCGCTGTAAGACCGAGGTTTTTTATGGTCCCTTCTTACCTATTTGGTACTGCATTAGCTTGTCATTTTGGTACCTCGATGCAGTGTGCTCAGCAGCCATGGGGGTCCTCTTTGTGTGGATTCCATGTGGCATTCCATATCTTAAGACTACTCGATGACATACCTGACATCAAGAAGGCTGTTGGAAGTAGATAATAATGCTCAACCTTGTCTCTGCTCATATTATCCATCTAATTTTAGAAAATGATTTCTACTTGTATTCTCATAAATGATTGTATTGCACGATTTCAAACCTCTTATAGATGTTTCCACAAAAGATGTAAAGCGTGTCCGGGAGATGTTGTGCGAGTACATTCTTAAGGAGACCATCGACCGAAAGGGCAAGTTCTACAGTGGTGCACCGTGAGTTTATTGTGACCAGAAACTTGAAACTCATTCAGTCTTCTTTAGTCAGGTGTTGTTGCTTGAGAAACCTGCTTGGCTTGCTTGGTTGGGGTCAGATACTGCCTAGTTCAGGCAGTTTTCTCATGACTCCATCCAAACAAGCCCGGATAAGAGTAACTTGAAACTTGATGTGATCCTAGCTTGTCTATAAATATGATCTTGCTTTGCCTATATCTGTGATGTGAGAATGTGTTTGTGATGTCTCCTTGTTGTGGTGGCTGCCATATCCTGGATGGTTCCAGGATGCGGCCCCTGGTGGCTGCCAAATCCTGGCTGGTTCCAGGATGCCTCCGGCAACGGGGCAGGTTACTGTAGAGGTGGATGCCGTATCTGTAACGGGCGTTAATTAAAGCTCATTACAAACACTGATCAGTGAGTAACGTGCTTCATTCGGAAAGCCCATTACAAAAATGCCCACAATGTAACAGGCAGTGTAAAAACCCATTACCCATCCTGACCGTTCATCGAGATATAGGAGACGCAGGTTGAAAGCAAGCGTCTCCTTTAATAGAGAGAAAGCAGACGCGTGTAGAAATAGATGCGTCTCATTTCGTCGAGACAGTGGAGACGCCAGTTCACAAAATGTGTTACAGTAACGGGCTCTGTTTCATGCCCGTTACCAAAGTTCCATGTGGTCCCAGAGAAGCAGCCATTTCACGTGACCGGTGACTAGTTGTGCTAACGGTCATTGTTTGATGCTCATTACAAATACTAGTTGTGCTGAGACGCACGTGAAATAACGCGTCTCATTTCGTCAAGATAGTGGAGACACAGGTGCACATCAGGCGTTTCTGATATTGAGCTTTTGTAACGGGCTTTGCTTTGGTGCCCGTTGTAAAAGGTCCCTGTGGGCCCAGAGAAACAACCATTTCACGTGAACGTTGGCTAGTTGTGATAACAGTCGTTGTTTAATGCTCGTTACGAATATGTCTTATCAGTAACAGGCATCTTTCTTGGCTTATTTGTAATACTTGATCGGTAAAGGGCGCATTGCCCGTTACCAAAGGCAATCTACGCCCATTACCAAAGCCAGTTTTTCACGTAGTGTGTGATGCCCCAGGCTTTTAATTAACCCTAATAGTCGGTCAAACCTGTTGACCGGGGTCAAATCATGGTCAACCTGGGTATCACCTTGCAAATCTCACCAACACTCACCTATTAGCGTCTTAACTAAGTCTAATGCACTTTTCATGGTAAAAACCCTAGCTAAGGGGGACAAACCCTTTGATGTCCTAGAGTGATCCTGGAACTTTGGCCATGTTCTCCAAATTTTGCCTAAACACTTAAAAGTCTACCAATACAAAAGTTGTGCAGAATCACCAGGGATACATTTCATTTTCAGGATGACATTGCTAGTTTTGAGTGGAAAAGGTGCTAAATTGCTAAGGAAGCTCAGGATCACTATTCACTCAAGGCATAAAAATCTGCAAGTTGGCATTTGAATTTCTCTCTCAATTTGAATCCAATTCAAATTCGGCTTTAGCCAATTTTCATAGCGTAGACTCATCTACAACTTTCATATCTACCGGTTGTGAAGTTTACATGCAACTTTTTGAGTTTTGTGCAAGCAAACAGGCGCACCTCGCTGGAACCATTTGTAAAGTAGGGACTCGATTGCAATGAAAGTTATCTTAGTTTCTTTACCAGTTAGTCTACTGCCTTAAAAAATGCCTATAAATTCACAGAAAATTTAGAAAAATGCAAACTCAATTTTGTTGATCTCAGTGAGAGTATATCTACAACTTTTTGTGAATCATTACCATAGTTTTGACCCGTGGATTTGAATGAAAATTCAAATTCATTTTGGCACCTTTTCGTTGTAGTTCGAAAACTATAAAAGCTATGGAGCTGAATTTTGGATATGTTGCTAAATTTGTCATAAATGGCCTCTGGACCAAAATTTGCACAAAGTTATTGAGCAGATCTTTAGTTATGAATTATTTTGTTTCTGTGCTATTCCTGCATTACTGGTTTTTGTAGCAACGTATAAATTGAATTTTTGTGCTCAACCTGTGGCATTTTTCCTGTTATGACTAGAAGTAAATTTATTGAATTTACCTTGATTTTATCTCTGTTAAGACTATTTAATCTGAATTATTTCTTAGATATGTATGTAGATGTATAGTTCATAATTCAATTTGGTTTGAGTTGGACTTATGGGTGTTCCTAGCTTCTTTATGATCAGAGGGGTTGTAAGCTTGTGTTGGGAATCAGGAGCTTTTTATTTATTTATTTATTTATTTATGCAATTTCCCTTATTCTAATAGCTAGGAAGTGTTGTTCTTGCGTTTAAAGGTTTTGTTGTTCTTTAGCGACCAAGTTTGGATACAATGGATGTGTAGAAATAGTTGGACCAGCAAGGACCCCTGTCCTTATTTATGTGATTTGTGTGTGCCTTTAAAAGTGAGAATGCACAAGAGCTTGTTATTAGAAGTTAATTAAGAAAATAGAGCCTCTAACCTTGTGACCTTATAATTGATGAACTAGCTATATTTTAGGGTCTTGCTTTTCATCCTTGCTATTTGGGAAATTAAGTGGAAGTATTTACCTTTTTGTGCACCTCTTTTGCTATTAAAAGATTGACTAATAAATCCTCACGTGAAAGCACCAAAATAAAGGTAAGCAATAAATAATTGCTAAGTAAAGAGATAAACCTTTGTCTACAATAACTTTAATGAAAAAGATTTAATAATTAATTGCTTGTTAGGGTGAATATGGCCAACAATAGTTGGATGAAATAATTAACCAATCACACGACCTGGACCCTGCATTGCATTCCGTGTAGAACTTCCTGACGGTAACTACGCGCTCGTGCCGGAACCCAAGGAAAGAGGAGCTGAAGCAGAGCTGCAGTACGTGGAGGTGATCGAAGACACCGAGGGCACTCAGGCTAACGCTGCTGACGAAGGCAAGCCTCAGTGCAATTAATCCAATGTTTAAAATTCTTGTGCAACTATCTTTGGATGATAGTGCATTTACATTCAGGAGTTGATGTGGAGCCCGAGATACATGATCCGTAGGTACCTTTGTCCTTTACTAGTATGATAGGTCGATAACTGCTATGCTATAGGACCGTTACAAGTCGAGTGATGCATGTCACTCGCGAGAATAGGTTTTTATGATGGAATCATAAGATCTCCTTAAATGGATTGCTCATGTGGTAAGAGATGGGATGTGGGCTCCAGTCTAATGACTTTGTGGGTTAAGTGTTTGAACGTACTAAGCACTTGTCGGGAATGGGACCGGTAAGCCTAGTACCTTAATGATGTGGCGAGGGATCTTACTATTACTCAACTTGGGATTCGTCTCACGGCTAGCTACCGGTGGTGCATGGTGAGTCTGGGTGCCTCGCGGGGTATGTCAGATAGCCTGTACCAAAGACTGCAAGATTCGAACCCGATCCGAAGAGTTTTGGGAACCGCTTGGTGGTTGTCCTCGCGGGGGCATCCCACCGTGTGTTTAGGTGTACCTTGCAAGGTTTAAATCAAATGGTTGCCGGCCTCTCACCGTTATCTGAGACTACTTACTCCATGGGCCAGGATATCCCTAATGATGGAAGTTGATGAATATTAATGCTTGATTAATTGTCTTGCCCAACTTATGCTTGCAATAGATGTCTAACTTAGAAAAGAATAACCAACTAGAAATTGAGCTAAAATCTTGAAAGTAAGGACATATTCTTTGTTGCTTTTCAGCAAAAGAAACCCAGTGGCCAAAAAGCCTATTATGTCTAGATTTGGTGGTGTAGTTATCACCGATGGGTAAGTTTTGTTGAGTATTAGTATACTCAGTCTTGCTATAATTTGTTGTTTCAGGTAATGCCTTTGTTGATGTGTGGCCCGCAGTGATCCCGCCCGGCTGGGAGCTAGAGTGGGTGGAGGACGATGAATGAAGGCATCATGGCTGGCCTCCCATGGTGAAACCGCATTCCGTTTAGTCCTTTTCCGCTGTTTTAAAACTCTGAACTACGTTGTCATGTTAAAGACCTCGGTTTGTAATAATTAAACCATTCGAGGTAAATTTCGGATGTTAATTATGTATCGTCTCTGGACTCGCCTTCGCGTGAGTTTTAATGCATATATGTCGATCCTTGTTGCTATGTAAGTGATTTACCGAGCGTTGACCTGGCAACTAATGAAAGGATGATACTTTATTATTGCTTAATGACCAAAGTGGATTGGTTTAGGCGACAGTACAATATTTTCCTGGGCGGGTTGTCGCAGTTGGCACAAAAGCAATTATATGCACCGGAGATTAACTAATAACCTTAATTACTGGTTTTTGAATAAAACTTGCCAAGATTGTTTGGATTTGCAAAACACGTTGTTCCGTTAAGGATAACTAGACCGAGAGCCCCTAGAAGGAATTTTTGGGTTCTTTTAGGTGGCTTATTAACCCATGGTTTATTTTACTAACTTCCAGCACATTTACCTTCTGTCAGAACTTACTTTTTGTACAACCATACTAGTTCATCACGTTTTGCTATACGTGGTGGTACCACACAGAAGTCTTGTGAGGGTTGGATGGGACCTATTCAAATGGGCACCCACATCGCATCTGCGTCTCATCATGGCTTATGTTCATCCGATTAACTTCATTGATCCCAGATCGAGGGATATGCATGACGCCAACAACAAGGTGGTCAACTACTTGTTTTGTGCTCTTTGTCAATATGAATTCAATCGGATTTGGCTTGTAGAATTTGGGAGCAGCTTAAGAATGCTCACACTAGGAACAGTCAGGTTCAGGCTCGGTTGTTTGCGACTTACCGGAGAGAGTACGAGAACTTCACTCATCTCCCCGGTGAGTCCACAAACACGATGTTCTAGAGGCTCACGGTGATTGTGAACAACATGAGGTCCAATGTGATCATTCTCCTGTACAATGATCATGATAGAGTTATGAAGCTCTTGCACTCGCTGGATCGTACCAATTTGGGGAAGAAAGGTCGATGTCGTCTTGGAGTCGGGAAAATATGAGACCTGACGGTGGACGATTTATTTTCTAAGCTCAAGTCCGTTGAGGTGGACTGTAAGGTGACATCCAGGATTGTGGGCCTGAATGATCTGCATACTCTCACTCTTGTCTCCGGTTCGGGTGCTAGGACTAACGCTAACTCGTCTTCCAGGATGTACAATTTGTCCTCTTTGATGTCTTTGCCAGATGAGGAGTTTGATGTACATGGGGAGGAAGAGCTGGCGCTATTCACACGGAGATTCGAGAGGATGCACGAGAACCGGGTGAACACAAGAAAGAACTCGAGGGCGTGCTTCAAGTGCAGCAAGACCGGTCACCTTTTCACTGATTGTCCAAAGGTGAACAACCATGACAAGCAAAAGTCCAAGGACAAGGGAAGAAGGTCTAAGAAGAAGGAGCATGAACATAGGAAGAATGGATGGACCCAAGAGAAGACCAAGAGATTGAGCGACATTGACTCTAGTTCTTTGGACACATAATCAAGCTCGAGTGAAGAAGAAGAGGGCGGCAAGAGAAGGAGAAGGAGAAGAAGGACTTCAGCAAGTACTTAAATGGCCTTTGTTGTACTGCAAGCAAGACTGCGAGAAGCTACAACAACAAGGATGGACTTTGCGGCATGGCGCACAGCTTCGACAACAAGAGATTCCAAAAGAACGCCTCAGACTCAGATTTCCGAGGATGAGTTATGTGATGAGCTCTCTTTCTTGCGCAAGGAGAATAAGGAGTTGCTTGACTTGGTTGATAATCGCGATCACATGCTTAGAGAGGCCAAAAAGATGTGGAAAGAGCTTAGGGCTTTGCGTGAAGATGTTAGGAATAGGGTGGCTGAGCTAGAAACACAGAACCTTGATGCCAAGCTTGAGATATATTTGCTTAAGTCTAGTCTTATTGTTTCTGATGAGGTTGATTGTACTGATTGCTCTGTTTTCCTAGCTGATTTGACTGCCGTTAAGGAGAAGCATGCCTCCAAGTGTGAGGAACTTGATGTGCTTAGGGTTGAGTTGGCTGAGGTGCAGTCTAGACCCACTTTGCTTGGTGCATGCACTTCTTGCCCTGCTTTGCATGAAAAGCTTGTTGAGTTTCATTCCCGCATTGTTTCTCTTGAGGCTGATTTGAAAGCTCCCACTGCTACTTCCTGCTCTACTTGTGAATTGCATGCTGTGAAGAATTTGGAACTTGCATAATGTGTTGATCGCTTGCAGGATGAGAATGATAGGTTGAGTGAGGTGTTGAGTTGGTTGTCTAGTCATGAGCCATATCTTGGCATCATGGTTGTGGTTTGGGATCTAGTAAGTTTGGTGAGTGTAGTGGTGAGAGAGAAGGAAAATTTGGGAATATTCCAGTTCCACCACAACCTATACCCAAAGACAAGTGTGCACCCAAGCCAAACCAGTTGCTTAAACTGAGAGAGAAACCAAGTGAGAAGCTGAGTTAGAAGCCCTGCGTTGAGCCTCAACCCAAGCCTATGCCAAAACCAATCTGCCATTGTGAATTTTGTGGAAGGATGGTCATAAGAAAGAGTTTTGCTGTAAGAGAAAGAGAGAGGAGAGAATTGCTAAGAAGTTGGCGAACAAGGACAGGTACCACCCTTCTCATGGTGTGCCTGAGCCTTGTATGCCACTACACAATGGAAAGGGTTTTGTGCATAAGGTTCCAGGATGGGGAGATAGGAGCTCTCGTAGCCGAGGTGGTTGTCTGGAGAGGGCGGTCAGACCGGCCTGGCTAGGCGGTTAGATTGGCCAGCCCTAGAATTCCAAGTGGTTCGGTTTTCGAGGTGGTGATGTGAGTGGTTTCAATTCTAGTGGTCGTGGTACTGGTGGTTGGCATGGTGAGTCTAGTGGTATTGATTTTGCCAGACGTTCTCCTCCTTGTGGTCGATTCGAGTTTGGGAGAGGTTGCAGCTTTTTGTCTTAGAGGGTCTACGGACCACGGTCTTTCTTTCGTGGTGCTCATACTCCTCCAGTGAGACGGGAGTGGTTTTCCATGGTGGTTCCTATTTTGGTAGCCTTGATAGGATGGATCGCAGTTTTGATAGGCGCGGTAGGATGGATGTTGCTAATCCCACTTTTGAGTAGATAGCTCGGCACTAGTTTGACACTTTTGCTACTAACCCCAGTGTCGAGTCATTTTCTCACTCTCGCTCTTGGTATTGAGTTGCAGGTGGGAGACTTGGACAACATTTGGTTGATATTGGAGGTGGTTCTCCGGCCTCATATCTCAGTGGTGTCAAGAAGGTACATCACTTTCGGGGATGGTGAATAAGGACATAGGACTTCTGAAGGAATGATCAAGGTAAGTAAATTTGTGACATTCAAGTTTGTGGCATTGGTCAAGCCACTCGGTTCGTTTTGCTCTTTGCCCAATCTTGTGTGTGAAGGGTGAGCTTTGTATGCTCTTTGGGTCTAACCCATAAGTCTAGGGGGAGCCTGTGTGCTTAGTATGCTATTTGCACTATCATGTGTTCTTAGGGTGAGCTTTGTATGCTCTTTGGCCCTAGTGCATGTGTTTAGGGGGGGGCATGTGAGTTTTGTGCTCTTTTGCACTTTTTGTCGGTGGTGCCATGCCCTTTTTGCCTCCCCTCGAGGAGCCGGTCGTTTGTGAGCTTTGTGTATTTGGTCTCTTGAGTTGATTGTGGGGGCTCCTTTGTAGCATATGTATAGATTTTCTTTTATGCATTTGCATTTGCATGGCATTTGTATCATGATGTATAGGCATCTTTATATCTTAGGCTTGCAAGCATTTGTATCATATGCATTGTTGTAGGAAAAGCTTCTCTCATATAGATTGTTCACCGTGATGTGTTATGGATGATCTTGTGAGGTAGTTTCGTATGGTATGGTTTAGTTTGGCTTAGCTCTTGATGATCTTGATTTATATCCATGGTTGATAGCTATGCTTTTGAAAAATGCTATGTGTATGTCCGCATCTGAGTAAATACCCTTATATCATCATGACATGTTTTAGTGGCATTGCTATGCTTAATTTGTGCTTGGATAGCTTATTTTGATAAAATGGGGCCAAAGGTCCATTTTTCATCATGAATCTTTAGCCCTCTTGCTTTGTCTTGTGGAGGGGCATAAGTTCCTTTACGTCACAAAGACATTTCATTTACCAAATATAAATTTGAAAATGGAATGTTTATTGCTTGGAAAATATGTTCCCGTGTCATATATGCTTAATTAAATTACTTTTCGGTGCTAAACCGTTGCATGATGCCTACTAGTGAGAAGTCTCATATATAGAAGTAGGCACATGGCTCAGTAGCTTTGACATGACATGAAGTGCTTGAGGGTGTTTATGATGATCTTATGATTAGAATGGTTGTCCTAGCATGAAGTTTGTGTGACTTTGTCATTTTGGCATGTTTCGCTCATCTTTGGAACTTTGCTCATTAGAGGGTGATTTTTTGCAAAAATGCTCAATTCCATCTTAGCTTTATCCATTGGTTGTGAAACTTCGTGGTCCTGTAGCTGATATTCATATGAAGCTATAAAGTATCTAACTTGCTCCTTTTGACATGTGTAGCATCTTGTGGTGAATTTTGTCTATTTGAGAAGCTCCAGGTTGAATATTTTCATATTTTATCTTGATTCATGCATTGTCAACAAGGGGGAGAAGTTTGTACCTGTTTTCGGCACATGGGACCATTTGGAAGGTGTTCAAAGTGGTTCGGGCATGTTTCAGAAAAGTTTGTGTGCAGGGCAGTTTCTTGGGGCGGTTTAACCGCCCCCAAGCGGTAAGATCCCAGGAGGGGCAGTCTGATCGGCCCAAGCAGGCGGTCTGACCGCCTCAGGCAGGCCAGGTGATCTTTTCACCTTCTTCTGCTTTCCCAAGTTGCATTGCTACATTGGATCAGGGGGAGTGTGCTTTGGCTCAGGGGGACCTCACATATATGTAGGGGGAACTCATGTGGGAGTTTATGGTTTGTGGCTTTGTTGGCCTTTGGTGGTGTTTGCTCCTTGTGTGAGCTTGTTTTTGTCTCGATTGTGTATAGTCGTTGCCCTTTGAAGAACCGAACTGGCGACCAGAGAGTGGGAGTGAATGGGAGCCGATAAAAATTCTCCTCAAAGAACTCGTCCTATGTCCCAATCGCAACTCCAAAAGTCACACACGAACACCAATCGCCAAGACAATGTAGTTATGGATCAACTACAAGTCCTAGGAACGATTTCTCGAAGGAGATGACACCTCCAACAAGACGAACACGGCTAACCAAATCAAGTCTCCGACTCAACTACCCAAGTTGGCCAAGACCATGTAGCCACTGGAGTGCTACTGGTCCTAGAAACCAACAACTCAACCAACTGAACAAAACACCCCAAACATGTAGCGGAAAACTACACAACGTGTTGTTTGTGCCACACCGTTCAGACCGATGGCTCCTGTGGGTGAGACCGATGGCTCCTGCCAGTCAGACCAGTGGAGTTGCTCGGTCAGGCCGGTGACAAACAGCATTTGCGCAGCAAAGTTCTAGGAAACCTCAGTGACTTCTCTAGGCCCTAGAATAAAAAACACCTCCAAAACTCAAACTACAAAGGAAGAAAGCCCTACACAAAGCCTAGCAAAACTCCTCAAAACCTGCCAAGAACTGAACAGCAACAACTCGGCAATTCACTTGAGGCAAATCCCACAAGGGCCTTGCATCAGTCAGACCGGTCAGAAGCACCGGTCAGACCGGTCAAGGCTGGGCAGCACGTGATGAACAACATCCTGCAGGTCAACTCCCCCAAATCCAACTTCCGATCTCCCGATTTGCTCCACGGATTCGCACAAGACTTTGGCCATAGTAGGAACACCTCATGGGCACTCCATAGCCAAGATTTGGTCCACCAAAACTTTCTAAATCAAGAGGAATCGAAGAAATCCCACCAAGAACGCCTCTAACTCTAGAGAGGAGAAAAACCCAAAATCGAGCCCCTTCACTCATGGATTTGGGAGGGGAATCAAAGGGGAAAAGAACCATGAAAGGTTCATGCATACATCCCCCACCAAATCCTAAAGAGAAAGGTCTCAAAACCGCCACAAGAAATTCACTATGAAAAGGCTCCAAAAATCACCAAAAAGGGAAAACGGGAGACACAATCAAGCCTTGAGGAACCAAACCGAATCATCTATACATACCATGAAGGTTCATATAAGGTCTAACTTTCCTCCCAATCATCCTTCCCTCTCACAATATATCACCATGAAGCTCTCAAGCTAGTCCTAGAAATTCCAAAGGAAAAAATGGAAGTTGAAAATAGCAAAACAAAATGAGCTAGGGTTCCAAGAGATGGTTGCCATCCTCTCACCACTTGGGTTATATGGAGGCAACCGAAAGACGAAACTATCCCTAAGGCCTAACACTAGGATACAAGCCCCTGAGGGGCACTTTGGGAATTTTCGTCATCGCACCATCGGACGGATGTCTGGTGACTGCACCTGGCGTAGCCTCGACGCACGCCATATGATCCTGATGTGTGTCCTCCGCTTCGAAGTCTCCAGACTGCGTCGTTGAGGACCGGAGCATCCGAGGACCGGTGAATGGTCGCTCCTAGCTGTGATGAGTGATTGACAATGTGGTGTGGACTGACTCTTGGCTAAGTATTGCAGGTGCAGGTTCCGACTTGATTTGTGTTGGTGCAGGTGAAGAGTGGGCACAAAAGATCTATGCCTTGCGGGACCTGCGAGGAGTGGAGAGACAAGTAGGCCTGACTCGAGGGACCCGGTGGCCAGCGGGGTCAAGTGCGGGCAGCATGGTGGCAAGAAAAGCAAGACGAAGTCGTCGATCAGAGTCGGTGCAGGGTAGCGGCTCACAACCGATGTCTGCATGCGGGGTTTGCGGCGGTTCACCACAAAACCGACAGGGTTACTTGGTTGAGCCACAACACCAAGACCGGAGGCTCGGCGGTCAGAGATGGGATCCGGGCGTGCCAAGAAGCTTCGAAGCGGAGGACACACGTCGGGATCGCAAGGCTTGCGTCGAGGCTACGCGAAGGGTGGTCGCCGGGCATCCGTCCGATGGTGCTACAAAGACATATTCCCAAAGTGCCCTTGGTGGGCGTGTATCCTAGTATAGGCTTTAGGGGTATTTTAGTCTTTCGACTGTCTCCATATATACTTAGACGAGAGAGGATGGCAGCCATTTCTCGAAACCCCTGCTCATTTGGTTTCCTATTTTCCCTTCCTATTTTCTCTAGAATTTCCATAGGTCTAGCTTGAGAGCTTAATGGTGAGATCTTGAGAGAGGGATGGATGTTGAGAAGGCAAGCTAGACCTTGTACGAATCTTTCTTGGTTGTATAAAAGATTCAGAGTTGTAATTTCTATGGGTCTTTTTGGTGCCTATTTGCTGTTTTCGTTCTTCGGTTGATTCCACGGATTTGAGTGGGTTTTTCTTCAGAGTTCTTTGAGGGGGTCATGGGTGAGTGCCTTGTGCTTTTTTGTGGATGATCTTGATCCCTGAAACGTCGGGAAACTACCTCGACTCGATGGTCTTTGGATGAAGTTCCTTGTCCTTGGTTGAGTTCATGTGATCCGCGGTTCCTGACGTTCTAGGGAGTTCGAGGCAAAGAGTTTTCGGGCATAGCACCACCTAGTGATGCATATAATCTCCCCCAAATCATGGCTCAAGAGCTTCAGCTATTTGGGAGATCCTGGGATGACTTTGGGGAGGTGTTCTTGCGAGTTCGCGGGTTTCTATTTTGTTCGATCTCGGATAGTCTGCGTGTGCTTGGCGGATAGTCCGTGGCTGGCGGACATTTCGCGACCCCTTGTGGACCATTCTGCGGACTGTTTAGACAGAACTACTATTTTTTGCTGGAGACTTCTTTGGGACTGTGGACAGTCTGCGCCTGTCTTCTGGACAGTCCGCCCCCACCCCGGTGGACAGTCCGCGGCAGCTTGGCGGACAGTCCAGCCTGTATGCAGAAACTTTCCAAGTTTGTTTGGTTCCTTTGCTTATTCTCTTGTGCTTCCACATGTGTTTCAAGGAATCATTTCTATGACTTGAAGTTGATCCATAACTACGTTGTCTTGGCGATTGGTGTTGGTGTGTGACTTTTGGAGTTGCAATTGGTACATAGGTCGAGTTCTTTGAGGAGAATTTTTATCGGCTCCCATTCACCCCCTCTCTCTAGTCACCTAATCGGTCCTTCAATTGGTATCCGAGCCGGTTACAAATCTTTGTGACACTAACCAGTCTAATATCCAAAGATGGCGTACCAGGAACGGGGTTTGAGTCTTCCACACTTTGATGGTAAGAACTACCAGATGTGGCAAAGGCGGATGGCTGCTTTCCTCCGCGGTAAGGGTCAGATCCTGTGGGATGTCATGGTGAACACAGCTGATGTTCATCCGCTAAACTTCCTTGCTCCATGATCGAGGGACATGTTAGATTCCATCAACAAGGCGGTCGACTACCTGTACCGTTCTCTGTGTCAATCCGAAATCGAATGGGTTCAGACAAAGGATTTGGCGTGTAGATTGGGAGCAGTTGAAGAATGCTCATGCCAGGAATGCTCAGGTTCAGGCTCGGCTCTTTGCGACCTACGGAGAGAATACAAGAACTTCACTCATCTCCCCGGTGAGTCCATGGATGCCATGTTTCAGTGTTTCACGGTGATCGTGAACAACATGTGCGCTAATGTGGCTGTGCACCCATATGATGACCTTGATAGGGTTGTCAAGCTCTTGCATTCTCTAGATCGTACCGTGTGGAGTGGGAAGGTAGAGGCCATCCTAGAGTTGGAGAAGTATGAGACCCTCACGGTGGACAAGCTGTTTTCCAAGCTCAAGTCGTCCGAGGTGGACCGTGGGGTGCATGCAAAGATCGAGAACCCGACTGATCCCCATATTCTGGCTCTCGTATCTGGTTCAAGGACTAATGCTAACATGACTTCGAGACATTTTTCTTTGTCTTCTCATGTGTTCATGCCAGATGAGGAGTTCAACGTGTTGGACGAGGAGGACCTCGCATTGCTAAGCAGGCGGTTCGAGCGCATGTACACGAACCGGGAGAACGCTCGGAGGAGCTCGGGCAAGTTCTACCGGTGCGGAAAGCACAGGGACTTCATCGCTGAGTGCCTGGAAGCCATGGAGGTCAAGCCCCAGCACAAGCTCCGTCCAAGGATCGACCACAAGCACCACTCAAGGGACGACTACAAGCGCAAGAACATGTCCGAGCGGAGGCTGAGGAAGAGTGGTGGTCACAAGAAGAAGAAGCGAGCGATGGTGGCCGGTGCAAGCGCCATCGACTCGAGCTCCTGCTACACTTCGTCGAGCTCAAGTGATGAACAAGAGAACCGGAACAAGAGCAAGCGGTCAGGCAAGAACATCAACGGCTTGTGCTTCGCCGCCCAAAGCTTGTGCGGCATGACACACAGCTCCACAAGCAAGAAGAACAACAAGGATGACTCGGGCTCCGACTCTGAGGAAGAGGTAAACAATGATCCATCCTTCTTGATAGCAGAGAATACTAGGTTGAATGACTTGCTTGACAACCGTGATGATGTGCTTAGAAAGACCAACAAGGAGAAGAGGGAGCATAGGTCTTTGCTTGGAGAGGCTAAGGAGAAGGTGGTTGAGCTAGAATCTTTGCTTGATGATGCTAGGGCTCAAATAGATTCTCTTAAGTCTGCTCCTATTTTGACCAATGAAACTGAATGCCCTGATTGTTCCACTTCTCTTGGTGAATTGACTGTGCTTAAGGAAAAGTATGCCTCCAAGGTGGAGGAACTAGATGTGCTTAGGGTTGAGCTAGATGAGATGAAATCTAGACCCTCATTTCTTGGTGCTTGCACTTCTTGTCCTATTTTGCATGAGAAGCTAGATGTTTCGCTTGTGTATGCTAGATCTCTAGAGGCTCAGTTGAAAGCTCCTATTCATACAATTTGCTCTACTTGTGAGATAAATGTTGTGAAGAACATGGAGCTTGCACACTATGTTGATCGTTTGCAGGATGAGAATGATGAGTTGAGAAAGTTGATGGGTTGGTTGTCTGGTCATGAGCCTCAGTTGGGGATAATGATCGAGACATACAAGCGCCAAGATGAGGAAGCGCTTGGGGCAAACAAGGTTGGTGACGGAAGTGGTGAGAATGAGGGGAAGATCGGAGATATCCCAGAGCCACCAAAAACCCACCACAAAAATGTCTTTGTTCCTAAACCGAACCATCTTAGGAACCGACTAGACACAACCCCAGCTCCACCCGTGTTTCCTCCACAAACCAACAACTTCCAGAAACCCATCAAGTTCAAGAGTGACTTGGAGAATGAGTTCTTTGGGAAGGAGGGATAGAAACCGAGTGAGGAGAAACCAGAGCCCAGAGAGAACCCAAAACTAAAGCCAAAACTGAAATCCTTCCATTGTGAGCAATGTGGGAGGGATGGGCACATTGCTGAGTTTTGCTTCAGGGGGAAGCGTGAGGAGAGGTTGGCAAGAGAGTTGGCCAACAAGGACAGGTACCGCCCTTCTCGTGGTGTGCCTGAGCCTAGGTTGGTTCCAAGAGGTGAGGGTATGGTGCGTACCATTTATCCTCGTGAGAGGCGTGAGTTTGTGCCTCGAGCTGAGCCACCACATAGGGAAGGTGGTAGGAGTGTTGGGTTTGGGCATGGTGAGTTTGCTAGACGTTCCTTTGCTCGTGGCCAATAAGAGTATGGGTAGAACTATCGCAGTTTTAGGTCCCAGAGGAGCTACGGGCCACGGTCTCCCCTTCGTGGTGCGCGTAGTTCTACAAGGGGACGTGTGGGTGTTCCACCTAGGAGTGATAGGACGGATTTTGCTAACCCCACGTTTGAGCAAATGGTGAGGCACTAATTTTATTCATTTTGTACTAACCCCAGTGCTGAGTCTTTTGCTCACACTCGCTCTCGTTTTTGATTTTGCAAGTGGGAGGCATGGAGGGCTTTTGGTTGATCGACTCCGGTTGCTCTCGACACATGACCGGAGATCGACGGTGGTTCTCCAGCCTCAGCCCGGTGATGACCAAGAAGTACTTCACTTTTGGGGATAATGGGAAAGGTAGAGTGCTTTCAGTGGGCACGGTGAAGGTGAGTGAGTCTGTGACTCTTCGGCGTGTGTCTCTTTGTCAAGTCTTTGGGTTACAATCTTCTCTCTGTTTCCCAACTTCTTGATGAGGGTTTTGAGGTCCAATTCAAAACGTGTTGTTCTCGTGTTTTGGATTCTCGAGGCGATCTCGTGTGCACGATCGTCCCGGAGGGTCAGATTTTCAGAGTCGATTTTTCTCAGTGTGTTGGCTTTTCTCGTTGCTTAGTTGCTGGAGTTTCAGCAGAGCTTTGGAAATGGCATAGGATTCTAGGTCACTTGAGTTTTGACTTGTTGTCACGCTTGAGTGCACTAGGACTAGTCTGAGGATTGCCAAAGTTCAAATACAAAAAGGATTTGGTATGTGCTCCATGTAGGCACGACAAGATGGTCGCCACCTCTCATCCGCCTCTGACATCTGTTATGACAGAGAGGCCATGCGAGTTGTTCCATATGGACTTGGTTGGTCCAGCTCATGTGTGCTCGGCGGGTGGGAAATGGTATGTCCTTGTGATCGTGGACGACTATTCTCGTTATGCTTGGGTCTTCTTTTTGGCTGACAAGGGGAGAGATGTTTGGTTTGATGAGGGATCTGATCTTGAGGTTGAAGAACGAGAGACATGGAGATGTTGTTCGAGCTATTCGTAGCGACAATGGCAGTGAATTTAAAAACTCTTGTTTCGAAACCTTTTGTCATGATTTGGGTCTCGAACATCCGTTTTCTTCTCCCTATGTGGCTTTTCAGAATGGTGTAGTTGAGAGGAAAAATCGTTCCCTTTGTGAGATGGCTCGGACGATGCTCGACGAGCATAGAACTTCGAGAAGATATTTGGCGGAAGCGGTGAATACCGCTTGCCATGTTGGGAACCGTATTTTTCTGTGGGCCCTCTTAAACAAGACGTGCTATGAGCTCATGCACGGGCAAGAACCTAAAGTGAGCCATTTCAGGGCTTTTGGTTGTCGGTGCTTTATTCTCAAGAAGGGTAGGCTAGATAAGTTTGAGTCGAGGTCTTCCGATGGGATCTTTTTGGGTTATGCTAGTCATTCTCGAGCATTTCGTGTGCTCAACCTTGATACTAACCCAGTCATGGAGACTTGTGAGGTGACCTTCGACGAGACACAACCAAGCAATTCATCTGTCTTTGAGTGTGCAGGTGATGATGCAGTTGGCAAGAAGATCTTTGAGGACAAGGAGGATGATGCTGCAGAGGATGATGGTGATGATGGTGAAGCTCCAGGCACTCATGTACCCTCTACTTCCACTACGATGACTATGGTGCAGGATGGTTCATCCCCTACACCGCCTACGATCCAGCAAGATCAAGTGGAAGCAACTACTGAGAGGGAGTTTGTCTCCAGGAGAGGCACTGAGGCACGTTCAAGTTGATCATCCACCCTCAAGAATCATCGGTGACATCAATGAGCGTACGACACGGTGAGGTCCAGAAATGCTTCTCACTTTGCTCATTCAGCTTTTATTGCTACCTTTGAGACGAGAGACATTGGACACGCTCTATCTGATCCAAATTGGGTGAATGCCATGCATGAGAAGTTATAGAACCTTGAGAGAAACCAAGTGTGGGAGTTAATGGAGCCACCACCAAATTGCAAACCTATTGGGACAAAATGGGTGTGGAAAAACAAAGAGGGAGAAAATGGTGAGGTGGTGAGGAACAATTCGAGGTTGGTTGCTCAGGGGTATAGTCAGAAGGAGATGAAAGACTATGAAGAGACATTTGCTCCTGTAGCCCGTTTGGAGGCAATTAGGATCCTTCTAGCCTTTTTTGTGGCTAAAGGGTTCAAATTGTACCAAATGGATGTGAAGAGTTCCTTCTTGAATGGGTTTTTAGAAGAGGAAGTTTATGTGAAGCAACCACCGGGCTTTGAGAGTGTTGAGTTTCCCCATAGGGTGTATAGGCTGAGAAAAGTGTTGTATGGGCTGAAACAAGCTCCCCGTGCTTGGTATGTCCGTTTGAGAGGGTTCTTGTTCAGGAAGGGGTTTGAGATGGGCAAGGTTGATAAGACTTTTTTTTTCTCCTCAAGTAGGGTGATGATATCCTAATTGTTAAGGTGTATGTGGATGATATTGTCTTCGGTGGCTCATCTCACTCTTTGGTTGCGAGGTTTGCAGAGGATATGAGCTAAGAATTCGAGATGTCTATGATAGGAGAATTGCAGTTCTTTCTCAGGCTACAAATCAAGCAGGCGACGGATGGAACCTTTGTGCATCAAGCCAAGTACACGAAGGACATCCTCAAGAAGTTCAAGATGGACGAATTGAAGCCCCTGTCGACATCGATGGGTACGACTACAGCGCTCGACGTGAACGAGGACGGAGAGGCCGTGGACCAGAAGGAGTACCGAAGCATGATCGACTCCCTCTTGTACTTGATGGCGATGAGGCCAGACATCCAATTTCCTATGTGTCTGTTGAAGGTGAAATTCTGTCAACCTAGCCAAGAGATTACCTTCGGTGTTGGAATGAGTTTTCTATCTTATCCATTGGTACTAACCCGCTTGATATAACAAGTTCATTCATGCATGTCGGTTTTGGAGTTTAGTGTTTATGCACGGTTTTGATGTTGAAAGCAAGACTTCTGGGATGATTTTAGTGTTCATGCAATGAAGCAAACTTGACTCTAAAAAGCCCAGGAACCTAACCCGAGAAGATGACAAACTCCGAGGACCTAGCCGGAAAAGTGCTGAATCTTGCGAGACAAGGAGCTTCGTCCAACTCGGAGAGAAACTGATGACAAGGGCCCACATGCAGAAGGGGGAAGGATCTAGAAGACTCGGGAACCGACGCCACGCGAAGGAGGCAGGCAACTAGGCCAGGGTGGGCCCAGGCCGGGGCCCAGTCGCCCCCCCCCTTTTACCTAGCCGCCATTCGGGCTATTTATAGACCTGGGGTCAAGAGCCACGCATCAATCCATTCGTCATCGGCTGCCAAGAAGTAGAGAACAGAGGGACACCATCTCGGAGAGGAGAGGGTCGAGCTAGTGACTAGGGTCTCCCTAGCCGACGTGGGAACCTTGCAAGGAAGACCACGTCGAAGATCCCGGAGCTAGAAGCAAGATCGAGGTAGGATCCAGGTGGTGATCTTGGTTCATTTATCATGTACTAGTTGATCTATCAAGTTGAATCTGATTTTTAGCGACTAAGTGTTTCTCCGAAGTCTTCATTTTCAATCGGCTTTGCTTATCTTAGATCCATTCTCAAGATAGATCACATAGGGTGCTCTTGTAGCCGTGGTGGCTAGAGGTCCACGCCTGACCTTCCGAAAGATCTCGACTTGTCCTCGGACTCGCCCTAGACTACCCACTTGAATAGAGTGCATTGTGACAGAACGGTGGCTCTGAAAGGCAAGCGTTTTCGGAGTCGGGCGGGAAACCACGGTTTAAAGAGGCTTCTAATGAGATTTGATTTGGTACTTCTTCTTTTGCTTGGAACTTCAACAAAAGGCTCGATCTGATCTCTCTAGATCGGTTTAGCTACCCCCACTATCTTTGCTACCTCCGGTCTTTAGTAGATTAGATTCGTTCTTGTATTAATTCTTATGATTAGATGCATCAGGGTTTTATCTTTTGAAGATTGAACTTTATCGGCTTTACTAGATCAAGTCTTGCATCACACATTTGTTCCACGGATTCGATAGCTTGGGTTCACCACTCGAGGGAAGAACGGTCCCTTGACTACGATGGGAGACTTGCCCGCTTGCAAGTCTAAACGAACTTTGATACAACTATTAACCGTCAACAAGCCCCTTTTTTGGCTTTGTTGCTAGGGAACAAGTGATCAAGATTCGATCTTTTATTGCTTTTGTGTAAATTTCAGTTTTCTTTTGATTTTTCTTTTTGCATCTACTAACTTTTTCTCATCCTCAAAATCAATCTAATCTAGTTTGTCTAACCCTAGTTTTCATAGATTTGTTTTTACTTTTTTGTTTTTGTATATTTTCTTTATCGCTAGCCCTAACAGGAGATGGACGACTACCTCTCCAACAAACCTGATAATTCTGTGGAAGATCCAGAAAAACATTACAGGCTAAGGAGATGCGAAGCACATCAAGCTAAAAAGCTTGATTTTGTAGATTCAAAGTCAGAAGACGAAGGATCATCGGAGTCTCTGAAGAATTCACTACCTCAAATTCTTAGGGAGAACCAACTTCCACCGATGGGTGAACAACCACCGCAAGAACACAAGATCGGGGAGCTATGCACCCCGGACATCATCGACCTACCAATCTTGAACCTCAAAGAGATCGGAAGGCCATTCGAGATCAAGACCTCAACAATCCGCATGGTGCAACATTCACCCTTCACCAGTAAAGAGGATCCGAACCTTCACCTCCAAGCATTCATTCAACTATCTCAGACATTCAACATGGACGGGGTCACTCAAGATCAAATGAGGGAAAGGCTCTTTCCGTTCTCGCTACTCGGGAAGGCTTTGCAATGGTTCCACTAGCAACCGGCGGAGATGGTGCAAAATTGGAACACGTTGATGAAGGCCTTCATGGAGGAATACTACTCGCCGGGTAACACTCAAAGCTTGCGTAATAAGATTGCCACTTTTGCTCCATAACCTACGGAAACTATCTCGGAGGCATTCGAGCGCTTCAATGAGTACACTCGGGCGATTCCACATCACAAGTTCCAGAAGGAGGACCTCGTGCAAAAGTTCTATCAAGGACACACCATGGTGTCAAGGACGATCATCGATGCATCGGCAGGAGGATCTATCATCGAGCTTACACCGACCGAAGCTTTCACTCTATTCAAGAAGGTCGCAGACAATGACACGTGGGCGTCATCGGGACGTCTACTTCCGGTTCAACCCACGGGGAACGTCAAAGGAGTCTTGCAAGTGGAGAAGGAAAACATACTTGAAGGCAAGATCGATTCACTTATGCGGAGGTTGGAGAAGATGGAGATAGAAAAGAAAGAGGCTCAAGACTTAAAGGCTGCCAAAGCAAGATCCACATGTGAAGAGTGCGGAGAACATGGCCATGTCCACAAGGATTGTCAGGAGGAAGCCAAGGTGCTCAGCTACATGAGGAAGGGAGATTTACTGAACTTCCGCTACGGGCAAGGTAGACCTCAATTTAATGCAAGCTCATCCATTCCGAATTCGGTTCCGCTTCGTATACAATTGAAGGACTTCATGGACGAGCAAGCTAAGATCAACAAGGACACCGTCACCCAAGTTCAAGGCCATAGTAAGGTGTTGGAGAACATCGATAGCAAAGTGACGGAGGTCGGAAGCTCCAACCATCAAGTGCTCAACATGATGAAGATGCTCGAGACGCAAGTGGGACAACTTGCCGGGCGCCTCACTACTAATGAAGGGAAGCTTCCGGGACAACCTAAAGGTCCCGAATCGGTGAAGGCAATTCAAACACGTTCGGGAAAGGAGACTGAAGATCCGGAACGTTTCGCGGGAGCAAGGAAGCCTAAACCATCCTCCGAGGTAGAGAAAGTTGCTATGGATCGTTACCGAAGAGCCCAAGTTTGAGATGCCGGGAGAAGACACGAAGATGCCGCAACTCAAGCCACGCTACTTCCGAGGTAAACTTGATAATCACTTCGAGAAGTTTGTGGAGGTAGTGCGTAGACTTAGGATCAACATGTCGTTGTTGGATGCCCTTCAAGTTCCTACATATTCTCGTTACTTCAAAGACATACTTGCAAATAAATATGAGATAGCAACACTCGGGGTAGATCATGTCAAGATGTCCGAGCATTGTAGTGCCACTATTGCAAATGGACTAGAGAAGCAAAAAGACCCCGGATGCCCAACAATTCCATGTTCTGTTGGTTCATTCAAGTTCAAGAAGGTGTTATGCGACCTTGGAGCTAGTGTGAGCATCATGCCAAGGGATGTGTTCGAGAAGCTACGCCTACCATTGGAGCCTGGGTATGTGCTTGGAGTTGGGTGATAACTCCATTCGCTATCCTTTGGGCATCGCCGAAGATGTGCCCGTGAAGGTCGGACACCACTTCATCCCCGTCGACTTCATGGTACTCGAGATGGGAGAGAGGGAGAAGCCACCACTCATCCTTGTGAGGCCTTTCCTCAAGACCGTGGGAGCTACCATTGATGTTGGCAAGGGGGAGATCATGTTCGACATCAACGGAGAAAGGAGTTCCTTCAAGTTTCGACCACGCCTCGAGGTATGCAATATGATTGAAGTTAAAAATGTTCCACCTCATCGTCGCATTGTTAAGGAAGAACCAAGGGAGAAGGAAGGGCTGAAGAAGAAGAAAGAGCCGAAGAAGAAGGACATGAAGAAAATCAAAGAAGACGTTGCAGCCGTTGAGACAAAGGAACAAAAGCCGCATGTGAAGACCAAAAAGATGACTAAGCCGGAGAATAAGCCCATGCCCAAGATGGTGCGGAAGTGGGTACCCAAGATTGCAACGCCTGCAAAGAGCGTTTTTCCGAAGTAATCAAGTGAAGAAGTCTAGCCATGGACTATAAATGAAGCGCTAGGCGGGAGGCAACCCATTTCGTCGAGTCAAGAATAAGCAACCGGGAGGACAACCCGATTCCAGGTTCTTAAGTCTTTTTAATAATTCAGTTTTGAATTTTACTACACAAAGACATTAGACTTAGAAGTGGTTGAACAATATTAGAGACATAATTCTTGGTTGAATACTTTTGCTTGATCATAAACCCTTTACATGAACCCTCCTATGTGTTTGTTTGTTTCTTTTCAAGAAACCACGACCAAATAAATTCAGAACCTAACTCAACCATTCATCCTCTTTATGATGTTGTGGTTGACTTGTTTTTCATGCTAAAAACACACAGGTAGAGCCACGACTTCTATCTAGATGTTATTTAAATTTCAGCACTTGGTAGGACTTGCGTGAACCTAGAAACTTAACTTTTTGGTTGGTTTAAAAATCTATATCCTTGGTTTCTCTAGGATTAGATTTTTTCTAATACTCATTTAATTTTATTTCATTCAAAATCTTTCTCATTTAGCCAAAATCAGAACCAAACCTATGCCCCCATGATCAAGCTGGGAAAGTTTGCTCTCAACTAATGAAAGCAAACGATACCGGTGAGACCGATATAAATGTAGTCGGAAAATATTTTTGACTTACATTTGTTTTTAATGGTTTAAAGACTTCTCTAAATTTATGTTCAAGCTTTCTCGTAGCTCTGAAATTATTTTTGATTTTCGAAATTAGAGGAGTGCTTAGCCTTAAGACATGCTTAGAGGGAGGCAATCTGGTTAAGTTAATCATGCATGCACCATAATGTATCATTGGATGCCCTTTCAACAACTTTCATCAAGACCACATACAAAGGACAAGCATGGGTGGGCAGCAAGCATAACTTTGCAGGAAAGTAATGGTGACATGTGAAGCAAGTGGAGCAAGGGAGCATGAACATGACTCAAAGCAAGAGCATCAAGTGGAAGGGCCAATAATGCAAGCAAAGGAGTGGACGAGAGCGTTTGGGTAGTGCAACAAGTAGAGCACGCAGGCACGAAGGTCCCAAAGGGGAGATGATCGTGCTGGAAGAAAACCGAGCCAGGGGGAGCCAGAGCCACCCCAGGCCGGTCGGCCCAAGCCGGCCAACCTCCCCTATAAAATGCACCCCCCGGTGCCCGTCTTCTGTAGGCAAGTAGCTCTCTCCTTCTATTTGTGTGCTCAAGTTTTCGAGTCCAGAACCACCATAGACATAGCCATCCTTCCCAAGCTTGATAGCTCAAACAATTCACATCCTTAATCCACTCGAAGTCCACATTCCGAAGTAATCTTTGAAGTGCCTAGTTACCGGTTGAAACCCGGAATTGTATTAGAAAGAAGAGTGCTGCAATCATGTGGAAGAAAACCACAAGTCTCTTCACCAAGAAGAAGGGGTCATCATCGTCCAAACCATCTTCGACGGCGTCTTCGAGGAGGCACACGGTTTCTGAGTCTCCTCGAAGCATGGTGGAGGACAAGGCACCGCTAAGGAGGAATGACACTATCCTCCTCGATGGCATGAGAACAACAAGGAGCACGTCCATGAGGTTTACCGAACCTCAAGGACGTACGGAGGAGCCGCCTGTCCCACCTCGTCGATCGACCCGTTCATCCGCTCCACCTCCATACACTCTGCAGTATTCCACATGTGGCTTCATCATCTTGTCGAAGGAGGAGGAGAAGAAACTCTCTCTCCTTGAGAATAGGCTTGAGGCAAACGACGATTTCGACGATCAAGCTCTCAACCCATTGGGTTTTGGCATGGACATATACTATATGTTGGGGCACCTTGGATGGGTGCAATTCTCCAACGGGGTATCGGCAAACACCCACAAGGAGTTCGCCTTGGAAATCTTGATGACCATGGAGCCCATTCTTGATGAGGGGGTGCCAAGTTTATCATTCCGTTTGGAGGGAATTCAGCAAGTGGTTCCCTACGAGCAAATTAGGGAGCTGCTTGGGTTCCAAAAGGGAGCTCCGTAGACAGTTGACGTGCCGTATGGCATGTTGGATGGATTTTGGAATTTAATCTCCGGGGAAGCCCACCAACAACGAAATTCCATCCGGAACCCCATCATCCAAGTATTCCACTCATGGATGTGTAAGAACATTACGGGGAGGATGAGGGAGACGAAGGTGACCGAAACGGAGTTGAAATGGCTCTACTCGGCATTATTTGCCAGGCAACCAATAGACCCCTCATACCTTATGATCAACCGATGGTGTTGCGAGGCAACATCGGGATCGAGAGGTATTTGTTCGGGGTGCTACCTCTCTATGTTGGCCATCTCCTTGAGGCCGGGAATTTCAAGAAATCCCGAGCATCTTCTACCCGGGACCTCTCTCGGATTTGAATACATGAAGCAAGGAAAATATATTAGTGGAGACGAGAGAGGAGGATTTCATGTGGCCAAAGTGAACTTACCCCTTCCGGATCCAAGACTTAGACTCTTCATTGAAGGGAAGGAAGATTGGTTGCAGGAGGGAATCCTTGTGCCGGCAAAGAAGAATAAAAGAGGAAGAATTATAGAGGAGGGATCCTCCTCCGCACAAGAGGATGGTGCACAACAAAACTATGTGCCACCGTTCGGAGGAATCCCTACACCGCAAAGTTATTACGGAGGGCCAATAATGCAAGCATGGGGGAGTGGTCCAGCCATGCCCCCACAAAATTATGTGGTGCCCAACGTAACCTTTGCGGAGCCCTATACAAAATACCCCCAACCACAACAAAGCATGGTCATAATTGGAGGGTATGCTGCGAGAAATATGCAAAACGTCACAGTCATCCAATCTAACGCGGCTCAACTTGGTGAAGGCAATGCAAATATTGCCTATGAGCTTGGGCATCTTCACCTAGTATTGTTGGATCAATTCATTGGAGGGGATTTCCAAACCTACTATGAGCAGGGGTTCAACTACCAAAATTATCAACACCAACTGTCGGCGGAAGATTAGGAAGAAGGAGGAGCTTTAGTTTTCTGTTCGTTTCCCTTTTTTCTGTAATTTTCAGCTTGTGTTTGCTTGTGTTTGCGTAGTTTTTTCAGTTTTTATTTAAATTTCAGCAAGTGTGTTAGTTTATTTTCAGCATGTGTTTTAGTTTGTTTTCATCATGAATAAAGACACCACCTTGTTTTTATCTTTGGTAAAGTTATGAAAGTTATGCCATGATGATATATGATTACAATTGCCGCTTTGTTTATCTTTGTAATTGATTTATGCATGTTAAAGCTAGTGCTCTCTTAAAATACAAATCTGAATTTATCTAAATGCTAGCTTAATCTTTAGCGGAGGTTATGATTAAAATAAAGGCCTATAGTGTTTTATGTGCTCTCAAGTTTTAGATGGATTAAAGATGGTTTTTATTCTTAAAAGTAATGCTAACCTTGTCATGAATATCACTTGTGTGTTCCTTTACCTATCCAAAGCCATATTTATATTTGAGTGCTTAAACCTTAGTCTACGAGATTAATTTTTTGAGTGAGTTATTGCAGGCCATGATTTCTCTGGGCCGAGACTAAGAAGTTGGTCATTCCATTTTCGCGTATCTATCTTATTGCTAGCCTCTTATCCGTGCATTCTGTATCCCCACATCGGAGATCTCACAAACCTCGTCGGATATCCACCCTTAAAACCAAATATCATATTTTGTGATTACCTCCTTGACCACAACCTATCGTTGAGGATGGATCATCAATTCAAGGAAGATTGCAAGACGGTGCCACGATTGAAGATTTCAAGTATCTCTCCAAAGGAAAAGTATTTCCGCTACCTACCTTATCTTTATCACCTCTTTGCCCGAGGACGAGCAAACGTCTAAGCATGGGGGAGGAGGTAGGTACAATGCAATTTATGAGTTCAAAGGGAGAAAATAAAAATTTTTGTGAGAAAAAAATGAGAAAGACAAAGAAAGAAAAAATAAAAAAATATGTATGAGAAAAAGGAAAAGAAAAAATGTGTGAGTATGAATAAAATTAAAATAAGTGAACTCCCTGGTTCTCTAAAATGCATTAGGAATTTCAAGGCTTCAAGATTAAAAGATCCAAACTCATTTTCCAACCATGTGCAATCCGGTAACGAGGACTTCCTTTGTGCCTCGGGCTCACTCTTTGCCATTTACACATGTCCACCTATCTCAAAGTGTGTGTATTTTTCTCTTCCCCTCCTTGAATTAACATTATTTTCCAATGACCTTTTTGACGAGTCTCGGTAACACCATGAGAAGCATGTCTTGTTTTGACAACATCTCATTTATAATATCTTGGTAGGACTAAACTTTCCCAAAAAACTGCATATAAATACTACCACATGCATATGTTATGAGAGGGAAAGTAGTAGAATGAATAGGCTTGAGAGACAAGTGAGGTGAGAGTTCATGAGCAATATGCAAGGTGATTTAAATTTGTGAACTTGGTTTAGCTCTTTTTCATCTCGTTCTTTATTCCAAAATTTATGAGATCTATTTGAACTTTGGAGCATGTTAATACTTGTGGGATAAGCTTAATTAATAATCTACCCTCCGTAGGGATGAAGGCTAGTATCTTATGAAACTTTAATAGATTAAATTTTGAGAGCATTATGTTTTCTCATGTATGATCAAGTGCAAGGTTTAAACAATGAAGGGCAACGATGATATCCATCGAAGGCTTACTCAAGGACGAGCAAGGTTTAAGCATGGGGGAGATGTTGACAGTGAAATTCCGTCAACCTAGGCATGAGTTTACCTTCGGTGTTGGCATGAGTTTTATATCTTATACATTGGTACTAACCCCCTTGATATAACAAATTCATTCGTGCATGTCGGTTTTGGAGTTTAGTGTTTATGCAGGGTTTTGACGTTGAAAGCAAGACTTCCGGGATGAGTTCATCAAGCACCTTGACAAGACCTTCAAGCCCGGTAAAAGTCACGCAATGAAGCAAACTTAACTCCAAGAAGCCCAGGGACCTAACCCGAGAAGATGACAAACTCCGAGGACTTAGCCGGAAAAGTGCTGAATGTTGCGAGACAAGGAGCTTCGTCCAACTCGGAGAGAAACTGATGACAAGGGCCCACATGCAGAAGGGGGAAGGATATAGTAGACTTGGGAACCGACGCCACGCGAAGGAGGCAGGCAACTGAGACGGGGTGGGCCCAGGCCGGTTGGCCCAGGGCGGCCGGCCCATTACGGGGCCCGCCCCCCCCCCCCCTTTTACCTAGCTACCATTTGGGCTATTTATAACCCCGCGGTCGAGAGCCACGCATCAATCCATTCGTCATCCGCCGCTGAAGATCAGAGAAGAGAGGAACACCATCTCGGAGAGGAGAGGGTCGAGCTAGTGACTAGGGTCTCCCTAGCCGGCATGGGAACCTTGCAAGGAAGACCACGTCGGAGTTCCCGGAGCTAGAAGCAAGATCGAGGTAGGATCCCGGTGGTGATCTTGGTTCGCTTATCATGTACTAGTTGATGTATCAAGTTGAATCCGATTTTTAGCGACTAAGTGTTTCTCCGAAGTCTTCGTTTTCGATCGGCTTTGCTTATCTTAGATCTATTCTCGAGATAGATCACATAGGGTGTTCTTGTTGTCGTGGTTGCTAGAGGTGCACGCCTGACCTTCCGAAAGATCTCGACTTGTCCTCGGACTCGCCCTAGACTACCCGCATGAATAGGAGTGCGTTGTGACAGAACGGTGGCTCTGAAAGGCGGGCGTTTTCGGAGTCGGACGGGAAACCACGGTTTAAAGAGGCTTCTAATGAGATTTGATTTGCTACTTCTTCTTTTGCTTCGAACTTCAACAAAAGGCTTGATCCAATCTCTCTAGATCGGTTTATCTACCCCCTCTATCTTTGCTACCTCAAGTCTTTAGTAGATTAGATTTGTTCTTGTGTTGATTCTTATGATTAGATGCATTAGGGTTTTATCTTTTGAAGATTGAACTTTATCGGCTTTACTAGATCAAGTCTTGCGTCACACATTTGTTCGACGGATTTGATACCTTGGGTTCACCACTCGAGAGAAGAAGGGTCCCTTGACTATGACGGCAGACTTGTCTACTTGCAAGTCTAAACGAACTTTGATACAACTATTAACCGTCAACAAGCCCCTTTTTCTGGCTCCGTAGCCAGGGAGCAAGTGATCAAGATTCGATCTTATATTGCTTTTGTGTAATTTTCAGTTTAATTTTGATTTTTCTTTTTGCATCTACTAACTTTTGATCATCCTCAAAATCAATCTAATCTAGTTTGTCTAACCCTAGTTTTCATAGATTTGTTTTACTTTTTCGTTTTTGTATATTTTGTTTATTGCTAACCCTAATAGGAGATGGACGACTACCTCTGCAACAAACCTGATAATTTTGTGGATGATCCAGAAAAACTTTACAGGCTAAGAAGAAGCGAAGCACATAAGCTAAAAAGCTTGATTTTGTAGATTCAGAGTCGGAAGACGAAGGATCATCAGAGTCTCTGAAGAATTCACCACCTCAAAGTCCTCGGGAGAACCAACTTCCACTGATGCATGAACAACCGCCGCAAGAACGCAAGATCGGGGAGCTATGCACCCCGGACATCGTCGTCCTACCAATCTTGAACCTCACGGAGATCGGAAGGCCATTCGACATCAAGACCTCAACAATCCGCATGGTGCAACATTCACCCTTCACCAGTAAAGAGGATCCGAACCTTCACCTCGAAGCATTCATTCGACTATGTCAGACATTCAACATGGACGGGGTGACTCAAGATCAAATGAGGGCAAGGATCTTTCCGTTCTCGCTTCTCGGGAAGGCTTTGCAATGGTTCCACTCTCAACCGGCGGAGATGGTGCAAAATTGGAACGCGTTGATGAAGGCCTTCATGAAGGAATACTACTCGCCACGTAACACTCAAAGCTTGCGTATTAAGATTGCCACTTTCTTGAATAGAGTCTTGCGTAATAAGCCGCGTAATCTTGCTCCGGTTCCACCCACGAGGAACGTCAAAGGAGTCTTGCAAGTGGAGAAGGATAACATACTTGAAGGCAAGATCGATTCACTTATGCGGAGGTTGGAGAAGATAGAGATAGAAAAGAAAGAGGCTCAAGACTTAAAAGCTGCCGAAGCAAGATCCACGTGTGAAGAGTGCGGAGAATATGGCCATGTCCACAAGGATTGTCCGGAGGAAGCCAAGGTGCTCGACTACATGAGGAAGGGAGATTTGCCGAACTTCCGCTACGGGCAAGGTAGACCTCAATTTAATGCAAGCTCATCCATTCCGAATTTAGTTCCGCTTCGTATACAATTGAAGGATTTCATGGACGAGCAAGCTAAGATCAACAAGGACACCATCACCAAGTTCAAGGCCATAGACAAGGTGTTGGAGAACATCGATAGCAAAGTGACGGAGGTCCGAAGCTCCAACCATCAAGTGCTCAACATGATGAAGATGCTTGAGACACAAGTGGGACAACTTGCTGGGCGCCTCACTACTAATGAAGGGAAGCCGTCAACAGTGTCTTTGCGCTCGTTTTCAGGCGTCGCCGAGGACTTCACATCGGCAGGCCGTCAATCAGATCGGCAAGCATCATCTTCCCTTTCGCTTCTTGGTTTTTCGGATGTCGACTTTGCGGGTGTCGAGTCGATTGGAAATCGACTTCGGGTACTTGCCAGATTTTCGGATCTTTGCTTGTTTCTTGGTCGTCTCGTAAACAGTCTAGTGTAGCTCAGTCTACCACAGAATCCGAATATGTTGCTGCCGCTAGTTGTTGCTCACAGCTGCTTTGGATCACATACACGCTGAGTGACTTTGGTGACGACTATTCCCATGTACCTCTCATGTGTGATAGCACGAGTGCCATTAGTGTTGCCAAAAATCTCGTGCTTCACTCCAGAACCAAACACATAGAAGTGATGTACCACTTTCTGAGAGACAATGTTGAGAAGGGAAACATAGACCTCATCCATGTACCTACAGAAAAGCAGCTTGCTGATATCCTAACCAGTCTTTTGGACCAAGCTACATTTGCTCGTTTGCGAGGAGAGCTTGGAGTTGTTTTTCCTTTCTGAGCTTCAGTTGGGAGAGTTGATGTACATATGCATGTTGCATTTTCATTATGTATCATATCATGTTTGCATCTTTGTATCATAGACTGCATTTTTATCATATGCCATAGATATGTGCTTCTCTCATATGCTTTTATCACCATGATATGCTAGATCTGAGGTTATGACTTGCTTATGATGCTCATGATGTGTATAGCTATGCCCTTGGTAGCTTTGGGATATATATGCTTGTGGACGGCTTTCTTTTGTACAAAATGTTATATGGTCCTCTCTTGTGAGTAGAATGCATCTCATGTTCACATTGGGTGCTTATGGCTATGTCTTGCTTAATTTGTGCTTGGAACCATGCTCTTTTTATTTGGGATCAAAGATCCATTTATCATCATGAATGTTTAGCCTACATGCTACCTTGTGGAGAAGCCTAAGCTTCTTTATGCCGCAAAGGCATTTCATGTACCATGCTTAATTTGTAAATAATGAAAATAGTATGTGAGATGCCTATGCTTGAAAAATGTGCTTCCATGTCATAAATGCTTTAATTTCCTTATCTTGGGTGCTAAACTGTTGCATGATGTTCATCAATGAGAAGTCTCATATCTAGAAGTGTACACATGGCTCGGTGGCTTTGACATGACATGAGATAGCTTGTAGGTGTTTGTGATGACCTTGTGATGAGAATTTGTGACCTTACATGAAGTTTGTGAGTTATATATTATTTGTGCTCAGTTTGATCATGCTTAGGTCCTATGCTCATGAGAGGGAATTTTTGTGAAAAAATGCTTCATTTTGATCATGGCTATGTCACTTGCTTGTATGTCCCTTTCTATCTTGTTGGCGATGCTTGTGCTCAAATTGTGGCTATCTTGCTTGTCTATGTCTCAATTTCAACATGTTGTAGTGCTCTTTGTATATTTGAGAAGCACATGCTTGCATTTGTAGACTTGATTCATACATTACCAACAAGGGGGAGGAAAGTACCCAATTCATGTTTCCAAGGGACCTTTGCATCAATAAAAATTTGGGAGAAATGCATTTGTTCAGGGGGAGCTTGCATTCATGCATTTGGGTTGCATCAAGAAAAAATTCAGAGAAATGCATTTGTTCAAGGGGAGCTTGCATTCATGCATTTGGGACCTCTTTTGCACCTGAATTTTAGTTGTGCTCTTTTGCCGATGGTGTCGAGCCCTATTGCCTCACCTTGAGGAGCCCTTTTGGAGCATTTTATCTCGGTTGTGTCGAGTCGTTGCTCTTGCCTTAGGGGACCGAGATTTTTCTCTCTCAAGTGATCTTTTCTTGGCTTTTGTTTGGCTTTGGATCACTTGTTTGAGTTTTTCGTTCGTTTCTTTTCTTTTTCTCTTTTCTCTGAATTGGTTACTTGTGTGTGTTTTCAATGCACTCATCAAGGGGGAGATTGAGGACCGGAGCGTTCTAGGACCGGTGGATGGTCGCTCGTGGCTGTGATGAGTGATTGACAACGTGGTGTGTACTGACTCTTGGCTAAGTATTGCAGGTGCAGGTTGCAACTTGATTTGCGTTGGTGCAGGTGAAGAGTGGGCGTGAAAGGTCTATGCCTTGTGGGGCCTCCGAGGAGTTGAGAGACAAGTAGGCCAAGAAAAGCAAGACGAAGTCGTCGATCGGAGCCGGTGCAGGGTAGCGGCTCACAACCGAAGTCTACACGCGGTATTTGGGGTGGTTCACCACAAAATCGGCCGGGTTACTTGGTTGAGCCACAAAACCAAGACTGGGGACTCAGCGGTCGGAGACGGGATCTGGGTGCATCGAGAAGCTTTGAAGAGGAGGACACGCGTCAGGATCGCAAGGCTTGCGTCGAGGCTACGCGAAGGGCGTTCGCCGGGCATCCATCTGATTGTGCTACAAAGACATATTCCCAAAGTGCCCTTGGTGGGCATGTATCCTAGTTCAGGATTTAGGGGCATTTTAGTCTTTCGGCTGTCTCAATATATACTTAGAGGAGAGAGGATGGCAGCCATCTCTGGAAACCCTAGCTCATTTGGTTTTCCTATTTCCCCTTCCTATTTTCTCAAGAATTTCCATAGGACTAGCTTGAGAGCTTCATGGTGAGATCTTGAGAGAGGGATGGATGTTTAGGAGGCAATCTAGACCTTTTACGAATCTTTCTTAGTTGTCTAGAAGATTCAAAGTAGTAATTTCCGTGGGTCTTTTTGGTGCCTCTTTGGTGTTTTCGTTCTTCGGTTGATTTCGTGGATTTGAGAGGGTTTTTATTTGGATTTCTTTGAGGGGATCATGGGTGAGTGCCTTGTGCCTCTTTGTGGATGATCTTGATCCCACAAACGCCGGGAAACCACCTCGATTCGATGGTCTTTGGGTGAAGTTCCTTGTCCTTGGTTGAGTTCGTGTGATCTGCGATTCCCGATGTTCTAGGGAGTTAGAGGCCAAGAGTCTTGGGGCATAGCATCACCTAGTGACGCATATCGTCTCCGCCAAATCTTGGCTCAAGAGTTTCAGCTGTTTGGGAGATCCGGGGATGACTTTGGGGAGGTGTTCTTGCGATTTCGCGGGCTTTTGTTTTGTTCATTCTCGGACAATCCGCGCGTGCTTGGCAGACAGTCCACGGCTGGCGGACAGTCCGCGACCCCTCGCTGACCGTTCTGTGGACTGTTTAGACAGAACCGCTATTTTTTGGCTGGAGGCTTCTTTTGGACTGCGGACAGTCTGTGCCTGTCTTCCGGACAGTCCGCCCCCACCCCGGCGGACAGTTCGCGGCAGCTCGGCGGGCAGTCCGACCTGTACGCAGAAACTTGCCAAGTTTGTTCGGTTCCTTTGCTTCTTCTCTAGTGCTTCCGCGTGTGTTTCAAGGAATCGTTACTAGGAGTTGTAGTTGATCGATAACTACGTTTCCTTGGCGATTGGTGTTGGTGTGTGAGTTTTGGAGTTGCGATTGGGACATAGGCTGAGTTCTTTGAGGAGAATTTTTATCGGCTCCCATTCACTCCCCCCTCTCTGGTCGCCTAATCGGTCCTTCAGTCGTCGCACACTGGTCAGATCGGTCAGACCCACCGGTCAGTCCGGCCCGATGTTGCTGCCTTCGGTCTTCGGCCTTGGCTTTGTGGATCAACCAAGGAACCCAGTGGTATTTTGGTGAACCACTGGAAACCCCATGAACTCGGTGTAGCCTCCGCCAATCACCATTCTGGACTCGGCTCCCATGAAGTCCCGGGTCAACCTTTGTTTTGAGGCTCAACCAAGAAACCATCCATGACTTCATCTTGCCGTTCTTGCCACCATGCGGCCTGCACTTGACTCCGCTAGCCACCAGGTCCCTCGAACCAAGCCATACATGGAGGCCTCACCGGCCACGATGCTCGATGACCATAGGACTCCAATGATATATTGGGCTGAGGTAGTGAACACCGCGTGTTATATAGGGAATCAGATTTTTTCTTCGGGCTTTCTTGAAAAAGACGTGCTAGGAGCCCATGCATGGGCGAGCACCTAGAGTGAGACATTTTCAGGAGTTTGGTTGTCAGTGCTTTATCCTCATAAAGTGCAAGCTTGACAAGTTTGAGGCAAAGACCACCGATGGCATTTTCTTTGGTTATGCGAATCATTCTAGAGCATATCATGTGCTCAATCTTGAAACTAACCAAGTCATGGAAACTTGTGAGCTAACCTTTGACGAGACACAGACATGCAGCTCTTCTGTCATTGAGTGTGCAAGTGACGATGAAATTGGAAAGAAGATGTTTGATGATGAAGAGGATGAGGCTGAGGATAATGGTGATAATGTTGAAGCTCCAGCCACTCATGTACCCTCTACTTCCATTAGGATGACTACGTTGCAGGATGGCCCGTCCCCTACACCGACTATGATCCAGCAAGATCAAGTGGAAGCTGTTGTCGAGGGGGAGGTCGTCTCCAGGCTAGAGGCACCGAGGCACATGCAAGTTGATCATTCTCCCTCAAAAATTATCGACAACATCAATGAATGCACGAAATGGTCGAGGTCCCAGAAAATTTCTCACTTTTCTCATTCAGCTTTCGTTGCTTCTTTCGAGCACAAATACATTGGACCCACACTCTCTGATCATAATTGTGTGAACGCAATGCCTGAGGAGTTGTAGAATTTTGAGAGAAACCAAGTTTGGGGGTTTGTGGAGCCACCACCATATTGCAAACCTATTGGGACAAAATGGGTGTGGAAGAACAAAGAGGGAGAGAATGGTGAAGTGGTTAGAAATAAAGCAAGGTTGGTTGCTTAGGGTTTTATCCAGAAAGAGGGGATAGACTATGAGAAGACATTTCTTCTATAACTCGTTTGGAGGCAATTAGGAACCTTCTAGCTTTTCTATAGCTGAGGAAGGCTCTTTATCGGCTGAAACAAGCTCCCCGAGCATGATATGGCAGGTTGAGGGGGTTCTTGTTCAGCAAGGGGTTTAAGATGGGCAAAGTAGATAAGACTCTATTTCTCCTCAAGCAGGGCGATGATATCCTAATTGTTCAGGTGTATGTGGATGATATTATCTTTGGTGGCACGTCTCACTCTTTGGTTGCAAGGCTTGTAGAGGACATGAGCAGAGAATTCGAAATGTCCATGATCGGAGAATTGCAGTTCTTTCTCGGGCTTCAAATCAAGGAGGACAAGGAGGGAATATTTGTGCATCAAGCGAAGTACATGAAGGACATCATCAAAAGTTCAAGATAGACGACTCCAAGCCCTTGTCAACACCGATGAGTACAAATATAGTGCTGGATGCGGACGAGGACGGAGAGCCCGTGGAGTAGGAGTACCGGAGCATGATCGGCTCCCTCCTGTACCTGACGAGGACAAGGCCGGACATACCATTTTGTGTGTTCCCGTGTGCTCGTTTTCAGGCGTCAGCGAGGACATCGCATCTGTAGGTCATCAAGCAGATATTAAGGTACCTTCAATACACTTCTGAGCTTGGGCTTTGGTACTCGGCATCCTTTTCTCTTGTGCTTCATTGTTTTTGGATGCCGACTTTGCAGGTTGTCGCGTCGATAGGAAATCGACTGTGGGTCCTTGTCAGCTTTTGGGTTCCTCATTGAATTCTTGGTCTTCTCAGTAACAGTCAAGTGTAGCTCAGTCTACCATCGAGGCCGAGTATGTAGTTGCTGCTAGTTGGTGTTCCCGGCTGCTTTGGATCACCTATTCCTTAGTGACTTTGGTGAGGAGTGCACCCACATTCCTCTCATGTGTGATAGCACTAGTGGCATAAGTGTTGCCAAAAATCCAATGCTCCACTTGAGAACCAAACACATAGAGATGCGATACCAGTTTCTATGAGATAATGTGGAGAAGGGGAACATAGATTTGATTCATGTGCCAACCTAGAAACAGTTTGCCGACGTCCTATTCTCGCTTGCGGAGGGGAACTTGGTTTGGTTTATCCGTTTTGAGCTTGGGTTGGGCATCTCATGTACATATGCATTTTGCATGTTTCATTTGTGTAACATATCATTTTCAACATTTTTGTATCATAGACTGCATTTGTGTCATATGCTTTAGAGGATGTACTTTGCTCATATACATTGATCATAGTGATATGTTGGATGTGAGCTTATGATCATGCTTGTGGGCTTGATGTATAGCTATGCTTTTGTTAGCTTTGGATATGTATGCATGTGAAATGGCTATATTTTCTATGAAAATGCTAAATTTATCTTCTCTTGTGAGTTGAATACCTTACATGTTCATTTTGTGCTCAAATATGCTATATCTTGCTTAATTTGTTCATGGGTATCATGCTCTTTTCATTTAGGGTGTAAGACCTGGTTGTCATCATGAATGTTTAGCCTACATTTATCTTATGGGGAGCATAAGTTCCTTTTTACCGCAAAGGCACTTAATGTACCATGGTTAAATTTGAACATGAATTGTTATCTTGAAATGTCCATGCTTGAAAAATATGCTTCCATGTCATATACTCTTTAAATTTCTTATCTTGGGTGCTAAACCATTGCATGATGTCTACCAATGAGAAGTTTAATCACTACCACTATAAAATGCACCAGTTTGTTTTTCCCTAAAGCCACACAAATAAATCACCCCAACAGTCATTACCAAGCTAAGTACACCCAACTAATTACACCAGCAAACATCCACTTTCTCTCACTCACCCATGATCCAATGGCTCAAATTGCTGCAAACGTCAACTTTCTCTCACCCACCCACGATCTAACGGCTTAGCTCCTCCGGATCCCACCTCAACCCCTAATCCCCACACATGACCCACCACAGCCGCACGCGCGTGAGTCCTTCGAGTCAATGCGCTGCCTCGAACGCGTCGCTCTTACCCTCGTGACGCCACGGCCTCGACGCGCTCCTCCTCGGCCGCAGCCTCGCCACGCTAACCCGATGCCTAGGCCGGACGCGCTCCGCCTCGGGCGTGCCCGCTGCCGCCTCGACGCGCTCGGCCTCGAGTGCACCAGCCACCGCCTCGTGCCCGCCCGCCCGCCGCTCAGGAGCGAGGCGCCCTGTTCGCTTGGCTTATCAGTCACCAGCCAGCAGTACTTTTCTCTCACAACGAACCAGCCACCAGCAACCAGCCAGCAGTACTCTTCTCTCAGAACAAACCAGCACCAGCCATCAGCCACCAGCCAACCGAACAGGCTAAGGATCCGGATCAATCCCTCCTCTCTGCCCGCACGCACGGCGCACCCCTACCTCAGTGGTTGTCATCATGAATGTTTAGCCTACATTTATCTTATGGGGGAGCATAAGTTCCTTTTTACCGCAAAGGCACTTAATGTACCATGGTTAAATTTGAACATGAATTGTTATCTTGAAATGTCCATGCTTGAAAAATATGCTTCCATGTCATATACTCTTTAAATTTCTTATCTTGGGTGCTAAACCATTGCATGATGTCTACCAATGAGAAGTTTAATCACTACCACTATAAAATGCACCAGTTTGTTTTTCCCTAAAGCCACACAAATAAATCACCCCAACAGTCATTACCAAGCTAAGTACACCCAACTAATTACACCAGCAAACATCCACTTTCTCTCACTCACCCATGATCCAATGGCTCAAATTGCTGCAAACGTCAACTTTCTCTCACCCACCCACGATCTAACGGCTTAGCTCCTCCGGATCCCACCTCAACCCCTAATCCCCACACATGACCCACCACAGCCGCACGCGCGCGAGTCCTGCGAGTCAATGCGCTGCCTCGAACGCGTCGCTCTTATCCTCGTGACGCCACGGCCTCGACGCGCTCCTCCTCGGCCGCGGCCTCGCCACGCTAACCCGATGCCTAGGCCCGGACGCGCTCCGCCTCGGGCGTGCCCGGCCGCCGCCTCGACGCGCTCGGCCTCGAGTGCACCGCCCACCGCCTCGTGCCCGCCCGCCCGCCGCTCGGGGAGCGAGGCGCCCGTTCGCTTGGCTTATCGGTCACCGGCCCGGCGGTACTTTTCTCTCACAACGAACCGGCCACCAAAGCAACCGGCCCGGCGGTACTCTTCTCTCGGAACAAACCGGCACCGGCCATCGGCCACCAGCCAACCAAACAGGCTAAGGATCCGGATCAATCCCTCCTCTCTGCCCGCACGCACGGCGCACCCCTACCTCAGTGGTTGTCATCATGAATGTTTAGCCTACATTTATCTTATGGGGGAGCATAAGTTCCTTTTTACCGCAAAGGCACTTAATGTACCATGGTTAAATTTGAACATGAATTGTTATCTTGAAATGTCCATGCTTGAAAAATACTCCCTCCGTCCCACAATGTTAGCATTCCAAGGGTTCAAAACAAGGAAACATCAGTGAGTGGAAATTACGCATTTGCCCCTGAGTTCAGTGATGGGCAACAGCAGGTGGTCCACACAAAAAAATATACATCCAGGAATAGCCTGTCCAGCACAGCACGTCCAGCACATTCCACCACTGTTACACCCTTCACATGGGCGCCAAAATGGAGGCGCCAAGTTCAAACAAACCAAAAGCATCTGGAATACAAAACCGTGTGGACCACAACTTCCAGAACCAATACAGCAACTCCAAACCTCCCTCCATGGCTCTGGATCTAAACATTCCACCAACAGAAGATGAAGAAGATGACCCTTTTGGAGGTTTACCTCAACTCCACATCTCCAGCAACCCCACGCCTCCCTCCATAGCTCTAGACCTCAACATTCCACCAACAGAAGACAAAGGTGACCCTTTTGGAGGTTTACCTCATGGCCAGGAGCACCCACTTCTTGCTGGAGCCCACCCCATTGGAGATGCTTATGGAGCACCTTCTTTGGACCTCAACATGCAAGCATATGAATCAGGTTAGAGAGAATTTGGTGGAGCACCGCATAGAGTTTTCATGCATGCACACACTTCAGATCTTTCGGTTAAGGGTTCTACCTCAGTTTTCTTACTCTTCCACGTACAGTACATGAAGAGGATGGGTTCTTTGCACCTACAACAGCATCAAACTTTGATTTAAACCTTGATTTGGAGCAAGAGGAGGCAGGTACAGTACATGCAAGGATAAGAGTAGTTTTGTTGCAATTGATGCCATACAATTTTGTATCTTACATTTCTATTTACTGCTGCTATGTAGGTGAGGATGCCGACGTGTATGCTGACGATTTTCATGTCATCTTCGCCGAAGATGAGCTCCAAGTGTCTAGTGATCATGTCCATCAAGGTACCTGCAGTGAATGAAAATTTTCAGATTCATCAACTTTAGCATTTGAGCCTTTATGCAAATGTTTTACCTCTGACATTCTGCCAATGAACAGCCCCCTTTGATCTGAACTATGACTTGGAGGAAGAGGTGCTCGATGGGTCCAGTGATGAAGAACATGTTGAACAAGGTTAACAAAACATTACAAAAATCAGTACTTTCAACATAATCACATAATGACTATGAAATGGAATATTCTCACAGGCAGCCAAGCTCAACATGCAAACATGGTGATTAGAAGGAAGAATTTGTCGAACAAAGAAAGACAAGATATTTATGAAGCTTTACTTCTTCGAAGTGTGAATGGCAAGTTGAAAAGGAGAACAACCACCATAGTAGCCAATTTGTTTAATGTTAATAGGTGTCATGTGCAATCTATATGGAGGAGAGCAAAGGAGTGCCTTGCTGCAGGTGTACCAGTCGATGTATCATGCAAAAGGAAAAAAATTGTGGTCGCAAGAAGATTACCATTGATATGTATAGAATTGCGACAATACCTTTGAATAAAAGGACCACTATTAGGGCTCTAGCTCATGAACTAGGTGTGAAAAAGTCCACCCTGCACCGCTGGTTCACACAAGGCAAGATACGTCGACACTCTAACACTCTCAAGCCATATTTGAGAGATGACAACAAGATGGCACGGCTGCAATATTGTGTACGTATGGTAGATGCTAATACATTGCAGTTTATTGATATGAAAAACATTATTCACTCAGACGAGAAATGGTTCAACACCACAAAAAAAGTAAAGAAGTTCTACATGCTACCCGAGGAAGAGGATCCATTGAGAACAATTCATAACAAGAATTCTATTCCTAAATGTATGCTCCTATGTGCTGTAACTGAGCCACGATATGATGCTGCTGGGAATTGCTACTTTGATGGCAAACTAGGCTTATGGCCCTTTGTGAGAAAGGTGTACTCTAATCACCAAAGCTTGTGTTTCTTGTTTGCATTGGACCAAGGTTGCAAATTTAATTATGTTGTCTCATGTTTCAGGAACCAGCAAAAAGAGGCAGCAGATATAGAGACAAGGGTACTCCAGTCACAAAATCAATCAATGTGACACGGGATGTTAGTAGAAGCTACCTTATCACAAAGGTTCTTCCGGCTATTGTTGCAAAGTGGCCGCGGGAAGCTAGAGGAGAGACAATCTGGATCCAACAAGATAATGCACGCACACACATAGAACCCGACGATGAAGCATTTTGTCATGCAGTTCGCCAAACAGGGCTAGACATTCGCATCTTTAACCAGCCTGCTAACTCGCCTGATTTGAATGTATTAGACCTGGGTTTCTTTGCATCCCTACAATCGAAGACATATCTTACAACGTCCAAGAACATGGATGAGTTAATTCAGAATGTGCAGCGAGAGTTCAGTAATTATGATGAATCCAAAATTAGAAATGTCTTCTTGACTCTACAAGGCTGCATGATAGAAGTAATGAAACAAGGAGGAGGAAATGGTTATAAGATCCCCCATATGAATAAAGATGGCCTAGAGGCTGTAGGAATGCTTCCCAGTAGCCTTAGTGTGGATCGGGAGTTGTATGAAGCTGTCCTGCAACAACTGGATGCTCCATGATGAGGGAAGAGAGAAGGATCTGTATTTTGCTATAGATATTGCTGGTTCATGTGTAGAGATTAGGGAAGGATATGTCTTTTGCTGTAGATATTGCTGGTTCATATGCAGAGATTAGGGAAGGATATGTCTTTTGCTGTAGAAATTGCTGCTTCATGCAGTGTGGATCGAGGGAGTGGAAGGACTAGGCCTTTTGCTAGATAGATTTTGTATATTGCAGCCTAGGCATTTGGAAGTGGCTGCACAACTCTTTTGCATGTATATGGCATCATATTTTGTAAACAACTACTCTGTGATGATAGCAGTTAGAATGAATTATGCTACACCTGTTATATAGCAGTAACTGTGTGTAGAAGTTCCGAGGCATGTGTAAATGTACGGAGTATGTGGCATCATCCAAAAGTATTGTGCACATGAGTTGAACACCGCATTCACAAAAGCATCATCCAATCGACTACCACATTCTACTATCCTTCCCATTGGTACTACCATAATACATTCTACACATAGCATCATACAAAAGATGTCAACAACCCAACATATGGCTACGAAGGAGAGATACAGATGATTACCAATTTGATGAAGGTGCTGAGACAGAACATTCATCACAGGTCAGCCAGTTGCACACCATTATTCACTGGTGGTCCTCTTCATATGCTGTTATGCACAAGATTAAACCAGTGGCGGCACATGTGCGAGACTGCGAGCCAGGAACGCCGCCACCTACTCCTCCAATCGACGCCACCGCGCCCCGCCCAGCCACATAAGGAGCCGACTTCCGTCGCACCTTCGCATGCCGCGACTCCCGCAGTGGCGCATCCCCCGATTGCCGCCCACGCCACCCGCCGCCGCCCATGAGCGTGTCGCGATTCCCGTTCTTTGCGCCTCCTGCGGTTGTCGTCGCGCGTCCGCCGCGGCCGGGCGTCGCTCCTCCTCCTCCGCCCTTCGTCTCCTTCTCCCCCGACGGTGCGGACGGCCTCCCCCGCGCGGAGGACCGCCTCTCCCGGTGGCCTAGAGGCGCGGTGTTGCGGGATCGGCCCGGGAGGCGGACCCGCTTGGCGACCTCCTCGCCCTCCCCGATCCGGCCCCGCGGCGGGCCCGACGCCATCCCTCCCATCGGCGACGCCGCCGATCCGGAGGACGACGAGGAGACGAGGGCGGCGAAGACACGCGGGTCGCCGGCGCCCTTGACGTGGAACACGAGCATCGCGAGGAGGTCCACGCGGTCGGTGGGGAGCGGGGAGGGAGGTGGCGGAGGCCTTCGTCCCCGTGGGATCGGCGGGGGAGCCGGGCCGGGGAAGGAGAAGATTGGGGATTTTTTTTTTTTTGCGGGAGGCGAACGTGTGCGGGTTTTTTTTCCAAAGCAAGGTGTGCGGCTGGGAAGTTGGGTTTTTTTATGCGTGGGACCCACAGCTCAAGTGCTAATATTGTGGGAAAAAATTTAAAGGCTCTAAGTGCTTAAATTGTGGGACGGAGGGAGTATGCTTCCATGTCATATACTCTTTAAATTTCTTATCTTGGGTGCTAAACCATTGCATGATGTCTACCAATGAGAAGTTTAATCACTACCACTATAAAATGCACCAGTTTGTTTTTCCCTAAAGCCACACAAATAAATCACCCCAACAGTCATTACCAAGCTAAGTACACCCAACTAATTACACCAAAGAAACATCCACTTTCTCTCACTCACCCATGATCCAATGGCTCAAATTGCTGCAAACGTCAACTTTCTCTCACCCACCCACGATCTAACGGCTTAGCTCCTCCGGATCCCACCTCAACCCCTAATCCCCACACATGACCCACCACAGCCGCACGCGCGCGAGTCCTGCGAGTCAATGCGCTGCCTCGAACGCGTCGCTCTTATCCTCGTGACGCCACGGCCTCGACGCGCTCCTCCTCGGCCGCAGCCTCGCCACGCTAACCCGATGCCTAGGCCCGGACGCGCTCCGCCTCGGGCGTGCCCGCTGCCGCCTCGACGCGCTCGGCCTCGAGTGCACCAGCCACCGCCTCGTGCCCGCCCGCCCGCCGCTCAGGAGCCATCCGGATCAATCCCTCCTCTCTGCCCGCACGCACGGCGCACCCCTACCTCAGTCGGTCGGTCCCACCGACTCGGGAGACGAAGAGGGGCATACGCTGATACGCGGAGAGAATCGAGGAGACGCGCCCTCTCCCTTCCTCGTCACACCGTCTCCTCTTTCTCCCCAGTCCCCCTCACGCGGCTCCCAACTCCAGCCACATCTCCTCCTCTGCACCGTCCCCATGCCGCCACTCCTCCATGTTCCTTTTCCCGCAACCGCTCCCGTCTAGGGAGGTGAGGATGAGCCCGGCACGGCTCGACCTGAGGCCACTAGCCCACGACGGTGGTCCCGCCGGCGGCGAGCTCGGCAGAGGGTCCTGCGTGGCTCCTCTTGCAAGCCGTGGAGGGGATTCGATGGGCTTCTCCTCAACAGAGTAGCCCCTATGGCCAGCGCACCACGACTACGACGTCTCCCCGTTCTGGTCCCCTGTCCTTCGCCGCCAAGCTGCCCTGCGCCAGCAACCACCGGATTCAATCCCCCCGCGGCCGCCGTACTTGAACCCGCTCAAGAGAAAGCTCAACATATCCTCCCGACAGCCCCACCGCCCGCGCCCAACTCTGACGTCGAGGTACAGCTAAGGTTTTCTGTCGATTTCAAGGATCCAGGGCTGAGGACGATGGGTCTGGCATGACTGGTGCTGGCTCTGCTGATTTTTTTAGCTGATTTGGTTGCAGGTTGTGGAGAGGATACGACATCTGTGCCGGGTTGAGGAGGAGGAGGAGGCTGGGAAGGATGGGCAGGGGCCGAAGGCGTGCATGGACATGACTATTTGTTCCAATTCTGGCGATGTCTATCAAGGTGACTTTTGGCTAATTCTGGCGATGGGTCTGGCATGACTGGTGCTGGCTCTGCTGATTTTTTTAGCTGATTTGGTTGCAGGTTGTGGAGAGGATACGACATCTGTGCCGGGTTGAGGAGGAGGAGGAGGCTGGGAAGGATGGGCAGGGGCCGAAGGCGTGCATGGACATGACTATTTGTTCCAATTCTGGCGATGTCTATCAAGGTGACTTTTGGCTAATTTTGGGAGAGGTGCATTTAGGGGATATACATTACTGATTTGAACTATTTAATTTTTTTCTGGTCAATGTTTTCTGAAGAAACTAATTTAAAACTACATATCATATCATATTTTATAGTTCAAGGGAACAAAATTGATAGGATCTAAATAGATATTTATGCTTTTGTCTTGCTGAACAATTTCTGGGGAAAAGTTGATCGTAAAGCAGCACATAGGTCCCGATATTCATGTCTTGGATGGAAGATGATTGCTCCTTTCGAAATTGCAGTGGAATTCCTAAAGATGAGAACCTTGTTGAGAGATGCAGAACCTTGTTGAGAGATGCACTGGGGTAAACTTGTGTCTGTGGAGTTAACCAATGGCAATTTGTGTTCTTCTGATAAAAGTACTATGCTCAAACAAAAGAATGTTTAGCTAATTATCTCTGTTGGCTATGTTATTTTCTATGTACATGTGCTTGCATGGTTGGAGTCAGTTCAATGAAAAAAATTAAGGAATTATAGATTAAATGATCCACTTGCAAAATGTGCACATATTTTCAGTGCTACACATTGAAACCAAAGGATTGGCACCAGGCTTCAGTGATTGTACCGTTAGCACGCTGCATGCAGGAGGTACTGTGCACACATATATTTCTCAAAACAATAATGTCATTATCAAGTTAACTCTGAATACTGTGTTAAGATTGTTCCCTATTGGTGGATAGGCTCAGTGATTTAGTAGTACAGTGACCATTCTTTATTTTCATAATCCACCAAAACAATAAATATTCCTTAGAGAATTGTCTGTTGGATCATTTATCGTAGATCTATCTTGTGCTTCTTGGTAATGTACAACTCACATTTCAGATTTATGCCACTCGATTTCAGAACTAAAGTTTGATAGGGAACGAAGAAATTTCTTTAATTTAGTGCCCTAACCTTTGAAATAGTCATAAGAGGGACTGTAAAATGCTGAAGATACTAACTTCCGAATTATTATTTAGATACTAACTTCCATCCTTTCTTCAGAGTAGGGACTGTAAAATGCTGAAGAGGAGGAACTGTAAATGGCAGTGATGTTTCTTCGCCTTTTGACATTTTAATCATGGGTATTGGATGCTTGGAACTGTGCTGAAACTTTGGCCTTGGGTCCTGTTACTACGCTTACGAACAGGGGCATTATGCCCTAGAATTCTAAAAAAAATCTGTACATAAGGACATGGGAATGGTCTGACATCTTTTTTGTGGTTATAGAAACTGATAACTGCTCTTTGGTTCAGAGACAATGTTGACAAGCATGAAACGTTTGGAGGGTTATCGCCAAGACATTTGTGAGGATGGAAGTTGTTTTGGGATTCAGAATTGGAGGATATGGAGGCTAGTGTCAAATTGATTTATAGCTTTTTATTTATATAGAAAGAAATAAGAATCATGCCAACAAACATTTTCCTTTTCTGAACAATACGTTTTTCAAATGGGAACGTTTAATTCTGGAGTCCAAATTTCAGATTCTTTAGTTTTTGTAACAAGAGGATGTTTCAAAACATTTAAGGAGATTGCAGGGTGCAGTCTCATCCAGTGGCGGAGCCAGCCGAAAATTTTAGCTGGGGCGGATCCGAATAACAAACAAGCATGCATAATGTCCATGTTTGGATAAGGGGGCTAAACATTAGCCTCAAATTAGCCTTTGGATATCCAAATAGGAGGGCTAAATTTTGTGGATATGATATTTAACCCTCTCAAAATCTTTAGCCCCAACAAGAAAGGTGAACAGGCCTAATGTTTAGCCCCACAATCGTTTTTTAAAAAGGATAGCCCCACAATCTGAATAAGCCAATATCATGGTAAAAATTAGCCGATCAATAAGCAACAAAAGGAAATTGAAATGCACTGATATAGAGAGCAATCAAGCAACCATTAACTAAGGGAAATTGTGAGCCTCGAAGAACTATATAGGAGCTCCACCACGACAAGTCCCATCTGCATCCTTGGGCGAGTTGGGCTTTGTAGGGCTGTAGTACTATACTTGAAGGAGTTGCACTGAGTTCAGTCAGTCGAGCCCACATCTCTAGGCCACTTTTGTCCTCCGATCTTCACTAGCAGCAACACATTTCTTCTACACATCCTATCTGCTAGCTTGCAGCGGCGGCAGAAAGTAGAACTTGAGGGTGTTACTGATGCGCGCCGGCCGATGGGCCGGTGCGGCCGCCCCACCCCGCCGATAGGGTGGCTCCACCAATGGTCTCATCACTAGCACTATAACATGCACCAGTTTATTCTTGCCTAAAGCCACACAAACAAATTTCCCCAACAGTCATTGGTACCAGATTCCTGCCTGTTGATTTGAGATTGAAAACGGGGTCATGTTGTTTTGCTGCTCTGGCAATTTAACATTGCAAAGAAATGCACAAATCGAGGATATCCCATGGACGTTTGTAGATATTGTAGTTGTACAACATGCTCTTAATCTTGGTCCTTCAACCTTTTTATCTGTATGAATTTGCAGGCCACTCAATGGCATTTGGTTGGACGGATACTAGATATTTTTTAGCACTCATTGGACCTCCAGATTTTAACAGATTCATATCAACCACACCACATTGATTACTACAACATCAGCAGCCAGACGCCAGGTATTATCGTTAATATATTATGTGTTGGATGTTGTACTATTCGAATCTAGGATCTAATGAGTTTAAACAATTTTGCTACTTGGGTATGTGCAGTAACAGTTGCCTCTAGGTCGAACTGGCTACTTTGCTATCCTGTGGAAATGTCTGTTAAAGCTGCACTCTGAATTAGCCACAAACGAACAAAAATATGCACTCTGAATTCTGATGTACATGACAGTAGGCTATCAAATGCGAAAACTTTTCTTAGTTTTCGCATTTGGCACAGTTAGGAGATTTTTCATACTTCAATGTTTTAGACATAGAAAGCTCAATGACGAACCTTGTTATGTTTCTCACTTCTCATTGGTGTTCAGGATAAAACAGTTTCACTTGTGTGTACTTTATCCTTTATGATCAATTGATCTGATCAATTCAATCCTAATTGATCTTTAATTTGTAGCACTACATAATACAATAAGTCAGATGAGAGAATCGGACAATCCAATCAATTGTTCAGGAATAAGCCAATCAAAACAGGGAGAAATATAAAGTTACATTCAGAATGGTGGAGAGTTTCCATAAGCCATTTTTAGATGTTTCTCAAGAAATAAAATAAAACTGTGACTCCTGTTAGTTCAGCCAGATTGACTTCTTACCTAATTCTTGATAGTAGAATCCCATGTCATGTATTATCTTATAGGTTTCCTTTTGTGTCTCTAGCATGTTGTATCTACATAAAGTGTGCTAGATTGACTTCGTACCTATGAGTACATCTTGAATTCTTGATAGTAGAATCCCGTGTCATATATTATCTTATAGGATTTCCTTCTGTGTCTCCAGCAAGCTGTATCTACATATATATTTCAGCTTAGTAAAGATTATTGGTGAGTCCATTGAAATGACCTTGGGTGTGTAAGTAAAGATTATTGGCGAGTCCATTGAAATGACCTTGGTGTGTGTTGGTTCATATTAACTACCACATTAATGCAAGTCAGCCAAGACTCTTTTTTAGAGGTGTAAATTGCTTAGCTCATCAGTATCACTCTGTTAAATGTTCTTATATATCCTTGTACATTGCAGGTGAGTCTTTGGAGAAGATTGAGGAAAAACAACAATAATGTAATGGAGATTCATATGTGTTCTTGTAATTTGTGGCTATAAATGAGATTTGTCTTGAGTTCATTGTGAATGATTTGTCTCATCAGAAACATATTGCCTTTTCTTTGTGGTTCAAATGACGGGAATGCTAAAAAATGTTGTATATGGTTTTTTAATAGCTGCAATTTAGGGATTATCACTACCACTATAAAATGTACCAGTTTATTTTTTCCTAAATGCACCAGTTTATTCTTTGTTGGACATGCTGAAGAGCCTTGAAAATGAATGTCCAGAACTTTTCCCTAGAGAAGTGCAAGAACTACTTCATCAAGATATATCTTATTTGTAGGATGGGAGACATGCCTTGTTAAGCATGAGTATCTTTACTTGAGACTTCTGAATCCCTTTGCACGAGACTTTTTTCATGAAAACCTTGTTAGTGTGGACATTATATTATGAATGGTAAACATTCTATGTGAAGTGCCTTCATTATGTGTATAATCTTTTAATTGTCCGTAGCAACGCACGGGCATTACACTAGTATCTATAAGTATACACATGGCTCGGTGCTTCGACATGACATGAGGTAGCTTGTAGGTGTTTGTGATAGACTTGTGATGAGATCTTGTGACTTTGTATGATGTTTGTGAGTTATATGTGGTTTGTGCTAATTTTGGCCATGTTGAGATCCTATGCTCATGAGAGGGAATTTTGTTGAAAAATTCTTAAATTTGCTCGTAGACATATCACATGTATATATGTCTTTGCTCTCATGTTGGTGATGCTTGTACCGATGTTTGGGCCTTCTTATATGCTTTATGATTCATTTTAGCATATTATGGTTCTTAGTGTCTATTTGAGAAGCTCATGCTCATTTATGACCTTGATTCATGCATTCCAACAAGGGGGAGAAACGTGCACCCAATAAATAACAAGGGGGAGACATCCATCCGATTCAAACAAGGGGGAGTTTTTGCATCATCGGGGAGAAAAAGATTGATAATTAGTTTAGGGGGGAACTTGAGTTTGCATGCATTTTTTTCAAATGGGGCTTGAATTCTTGCTTGGGAAGCTCTTCGTCTTGCCTGAGTAGTGCTTTGTGATATGCTCTTTTGCCGATAGTGTCCAGCCCTTTTGCCGAGTCAGCATTTTAGAGCATTTTTCTCGGTTGTGTTGAGCCATTGCCCTTGCCTTAGGGGATCGAGACTTGCTCTCTCAAGTGATCTCATTTTGGCTTTTGTTTGGCTTTTGATCACTTGTTTAAGTTCTTTGTTTGTTTCTTTTCTTTTTCTTTATCTTATGAATTGGTAACTATGTGTGTTGTAAATGCACTCATCAAGGGGGGATTGAGGACCGGTGGATGGTTGCTCCCTAGTGTGATGAGTGATTGATAACGTGGTGTGGACTAACTCTTGGTCAAGTATTGCAAGTGTAGGTTGCGGCTTGATTTGCGTTAGTGCAGGTGAAGAGTGGGCGCCAAAGGTCTTAGCCTTGCGGGGTCTCCGAGGAGTAGAGAGACAAGTAGGCTCAGCTTGATGAACTTGGTGGCTGAACGGGATCAAGTGCGGGCTGCATGGTGGCAACAAAAGCAAGATGAAGCATGGACAGGAGCCAGTGTACGGTAGCGGCTCACGAGTGGAGTCTGCAAGTGGGGTTTGTGGTGGTTCTCCATAAAACCATTGTATTACTTGGTTGAGCCACAAAACCAAGACCAGAGACTCAGTGGGCAGAGATGGGATCCAGGCGCGTCAAGAAACTTCGATGCCGCCGGGCACGCGGCGGGATCACAGGGCTCGCGTCTGTAGGACACGGACTGCAGTGAAGGCATGGCCGCCTGATCAAGAATGTTCACTACTTCACCATCTTACCCCTGAGGGGTGTGTATCACATTTTAAGTTCTAGGGTTAGTGTCAGATGGTGAGATCTGGACAGCCCACATGGGTGTTAATACCAGTGGTTTAGTTGTTCGGTGGGGTGGAATCTAATGCTAAGAACTCGAGGGTCACACACGACTACGCGGAACACAGAGAACATTGCGAGTTTATACTGGTTCGGGCCTCCGGAGAGTAAAACCCTACGTCCAGTTCTTTGGTTTGTATTGCTTGGGGATTGCGTATTGAGTACAAGGGTCGCCTTGATCACCTTATATTGGCCAGCGGATGAGGTCGGTTCCCAGACTCTTGGTCGGTTACGACCAGGAGACCTAAGTCTACATTACACATCTTGCCATATCCCGTCGATCTGCTTTCGTCGAAATCCACCGAGGTCTTGTCTTGTACGCCAAGTCTTAAGGTCGTTCTGGATTAGGTCGTCTGGAGAATCTTCTGGAAAGTCTTCAGGAGGTCGTATGGCCCGCCAACTAGGTCAGTTGGGCCCACTGACAGGTCGGTGGGTCTTTTGGTAGTCCGGACTGAGGACCATGTGTGGTTCGAGGACCGGTGGATGGTCGCTTCCTTGTGTGATGAGTGATTGACAACGTTGTGTGGACTGATTCTTGGCTAAGTATTGCAGGTGCAGGTTGCGGCTTGACTAGTGTTGGTGCAGGTGAAGAACAAGCGCGAAAGATCGTCGCCGGTGAGGCCTCCAGGTGTGGAGAAGACAAGTAGGCTTCGTTCGAGGGACCCGGTGGCCAGCGGGGTCAAGTGCGGGCCGCATGGTGGCATGAACAGCAAGATGAAGTCGTGGACGGTTTCTTGGTTGAGCCACAAAACCAAGGTCGAGCCGGGACTACGTGGGAGCCAAGTCATGAGTGGAGATTGGCGGAGGCAACCCGAGTTCGCGGGGTTTCCGGTGGTTCACCAGAAAACCACTGGGTTCCTTGGTTGATCCACAAAGCCAAGACCGGAGAACCGAAGACGGAGGCTGCGGCGGCGCGGGCCGGTCGACCGATGGGGACCGGTCTGACCGGTGTGCGACGACGCAGTCCGGAATCTTCGAAGCGGAGGACACGCGTCGGGATCACATGGCTTGCGTCGAGGCTACGCGGGGTGCGGTCGCGGGCATCCGTCCGATGGTGAAGACATCAAGAATTCCAAATCCGCCCTTGAGGGGCTTGTATCCCTAATTAGTAGAGAAGGGCGTTTTAGACATTCGGTTGCCTCCATATAACCCAAGAGGTGAGAGGATGGCAGCCAACTCTTGGAACCCTAGCTCATTAGTTTTCCTATTTTCCACCTATTTTCCTTAGGTTTTCTCTAGGATTAGCAAGAGAGCTTCACGGAGAGATCTTGTAGAGAGGGATGGATGATCGGGCGGCTTGCTAGACCTTGTACGAACCTTTGTTTCATGTATAGATGATTCGGCGTGGTTCCTCAAGGTTTGGATGTGTTTTCCCCGGTTGTTCTTGGTGGTGATTTTCGGAGCCCTCTCTCGGTGATTTCTTTGGGTTGTTTTCGGGGCCTTTCTCTTGGGGATTTGATGGGGGAAATTTGTGGGAACCCTTCGTGGTTCTTTGGGCTATGATTCCCCTCCCAAATCCGTGAGTAAAGGTGCTCGATTTTGGGGTTTCTTGAGTTCTTGGGTTGGAAGTGCTCTTGGCGGGATTTCTTCGATTCCTCCTTTTTTGACGAGTTTTTGTGGGATTAAACTTGGCTATGGACTCCTCATGAGGTGTTCTTGATATCCCCAAAGTCTTGTTCAAGTCCGTGGAGCGATTCAGGAGATCGAGATTTGGATTTGGGGGAGTTGACCCGCGGGTCTTTGTTCATCCCGAGCCGCCCGTGCTACACCGGTCGACGGTGCTCTTGACCGGTCTGACCGGTGCGAGCCCTTGTGGGTTTTTGCTCGGGTGAACGTCTTGGTGTGTTCGTTGTTGTCCCGTGTTGCTGCTGTTTCGAGTTTGGGTCCGTTTGGTGGTCGGTTGGCCTGTTTGGTGCCTTGAGGGCTTTCAGGCTGCCATCGGTCTGACCGGTGTGTCTCACCGGTCTGACCGGTGTAGAGCCACTTAGTGAAAGTTGCTCAGTTTCACCGGCAGGGACCGGTCTGACCGGTGGTGCTCACCGGTCTGACCGGTGTGGGTCTGTAGACTCGAGGTTTCGTTTTTCCGCTGCGTTTCTCGGGTCGGAAGGTTGCGTGTTGGTTCCTAGGTCCAGTGGCACTCCAGTGGCTACGTGGGCTTGACCAACCTTGGTAGTGAGTCGGAGACGTGTGTTGGAAGCCACGTTCGTCTTGTTGGAGTTTTCATCTCCTTCGAGAAGAATTTTTATCGGCTCCCATTCACTCCCCCCTCTCTGGTTCGCCGTATCGGTCCTTCAAGTGGTATCAGAGCCGGTTCGGGTCTTTGTTGACTCTAACCAGTCTAAGATCCAAGGATGGCGTACCAGGAACGGGGTTCGGGTCCTCCACACTTCGATGGCAAGAACTACCAGACGTGGAGCAAGCGGATGGCGGCGTTCCTCCGCGGAAAGGGTCAGCTTCTTTGGGATGTCACGGTGGACACAGGCTATGTCCAGCCGATGGATTTCCTCGCTCCAGGGTCGAGGGACAGATTCGACGCCAACAATAAGGCGGTCGACTACTTGTTTCGTGCTTTGTGTCAGCCTGAGTTCGATCGGGTGCACACCGAGCACTTGGCTTGTAGGATTTGGGCGGTGTTGAAGGAGGCTCATGTTGGGAACGCCCGGAGTTCGAGGCACGGATGTATGCAACCTACCGGAGAGAGTACGAGAACTGCACTCATCTCCCCGGTGAGTCCATCGATGCCTTGTTTCAGAGGTTCACGGTGGTTGTGAACAACATGAGGGCCAATGTGGACGTGCTCCCGTACGATGATCATGATAGAAAGGTCAAGCTCTTACACTCTTTGGATCGTACGATATGGGGCGGAAAGTTCGAGGCCATAGTCGAGTCGGAGAGGTATGATACTCTGACGGTGAACGAGCTGTTCTCGAAGCTCAAGTCGGCTGAGGTGGATAGGGGCATGATCGCCAAGCTCGAGGGACCGGCCGATTCCCATAGTCTTGCCCTCGTTGGTGGTTCCAAAGGAAAGACAAACTCTAACCCATCCACCGGGATGTTCTCGTTTTCCTCTTTGATGTCTATGCCGGATGAGGAGTTTGATGACCTTGGAGAGGACGAGCCGGCGCCGTTGACGAGGCGGTTCGAGAGGCTGCACGAGAACCGCGTGAACATGAGGAGGAACACGAGGACTTGCTTCCGGTGCGGCAAGCCGGGACACTTCGTCGCCGACCGCCCGGGAGAAGGCCGAGAACAAGGACAGCTACAAGCACAAGCCGAGGATGAATGATGGCAAGTACCGTTCGAGGCGCGACCACAAGAGCAAGCACAAGAACAAGTACAAGGATGAGCGACGATCGAGGAAGAAGGAGGGCCGAGGCAAGGCCCGAGCGATGGTTGGAGCGAGCGACGTCGACTCCAGTTCCGCGTACTCCACCTCGAGCTCTAGTAGCAGTGAAGACGAGGGAGATCGCTGCAAGAACAAGAAGTCGTCCAAGAACCTGAGCGGGCTGAGGCCGCTTCGCGAGAGATGGCTTCGCACCATGGCGGCGAGCTCCGGCGGCAAGAAGAGCACACGGAGCGACTCGGACTGCGAGTTCGACGACGAGGTGCGTGATGAACTTCCCTTCTTGCGCAAGGAGAATGAGAGGCTTGGCTCTTTGCTTGATAACCGTGATGATATGCTTAGAGAGGCCAAGAAAATGAGGAAAGAGCTTAGGGCTTCACTCGAGGATGCTAGGACTAGAGTGGGCCGAGCTAGAGACACGGGTGCTTGATAGCAAGCTTGAGATTGATTCGCTTAAGGCTAGTCTGTTGTTTCAGATGAGAATGATTGTGCTGATTGCTCCATATTCCTTGCTGATCTTGCTTTGTTTAAGGAGAAGCATGCCTCCAAGTGTGAGGAACTAGAGGTGCTTAGGGTTGATGTGCTGAGCTTAAGTCTAGACCTGCTTTGCTAGGTGCTTGCACTTCTTGCCCTGTTTTGCATGCTAAGATTGATGAGATGCATGCTTACACTAGTTCGCTTGAGGCTAAATTGAAGGAACCCATGCCTACATCTTGCTCTACCTGTGAAATGCATGCATTGAAAAATTTGGAGCTTGCACATTATGCTGAACGTTTGCAGGATGAGAATGATGATTTGAGGAAGTTGATGGGTTGGTTGTCCAGTCATGAGCCTCAGTTGAGGATGATGATCGAGGCCTTTAAGAGGCAAGATGGTGAGGGGCTTGGGGCAAACAAAGTTGGTGAAGGAAGTGGAGAGAATATCCCGGAGCCACCAAAAACCCACCACAAAAATGATTTCCCTCCAAAACCTAACCATCTAAGGAACCGACTAGACACAACCCCAGCTCCACCCGTGTTTCCTACACCCACAAATGACCTACAAAAGCCTATCAAGTTTGTGAGCACTTCGGGGAAAGTGTTCTTTGGGAAGGAGAGTGAGAAGGCTAGTGGTGAGAAACCGGTGGAGGGATTGAGTGGAGAGAAACCAAATGAGCAGCCACATCCCAAGCCTAAGCCTAAGCTTGTGAGGTTCCATTGTGGCTATTGTGGGAGAGATGGCCATAAGGAGGAGTTTTGCTTCAAAAGGAAGCGTGAGGAGAGAATGGCAAAGGAGTGGGCTAACAAGGACAAGTACCACCCTTCCGATGGTGTACTTGAGCCTCGTATGCAGATGCCCAGGGGCAAGGCGAGTGTGAGGACAGTTCGTGCTTGGGGAGAGAAGAAGGCTGCAGGTGGTGCTGCTGTCCAGGTCACACCGGTCAGACCGGTGTGGGGCACCGGTCAGACCGGTGCAGGCCTGGACAGACAGCTGTTTGGGTTTCGAGCTCGTACAGGTGCGAGGGTTGTTTCAGGTGGTCGTGGTTCTGGTGGTTGGGCTGGAAAGGGTGCGGTGGTCGGTTGCTAGGCGTTCTCCTCCTCGTGCTCAATACGGGGATTGGAGGAGTCGTGGCTTTGAGTTGGAGAGGAAGGACGTTCCACGGGCTTTCTTGCGTGGATTTGGTCCTCCTCCGGGCGAGAGAGGGGTGGTTCCCTCGGGGTGGTTACCGTGGTGGTGTTCGTGGAGGTAGTTTTGGTAGGAGAGATGCTTTGGTTGGTGCTAACCCCACTTTCGAGCAAATGGCTCGGCCTTTGGTTTTCCTCCTTTGGTACTAACCCCGGTCTTTGAGTCGTTTGTTCGCTCACGTGCCTATTTTTGAATTTCGGGTGGGAGACTTGAAGAACATTTGGTTGATTGACTCCGGTTGTTCGAGGCATATGACCGGAGACGGGGGGTGGTTCTCAAGTCTCGTCCCGGTGGTGACGAAGAGGTACATCACCTTTGGGGACAATGGGCGTGGGCGTGTGCTTTCGGAAGGTGAGATAAAAGTGAGTGACAAGATCACTGCGAGGCGTGTTGCTCTTGTTCAATCTCTCGGGGTACAATTTGCTTTACGTGTCACGAGTTGTTGGATGAGGGCTTTGAGGTGTTGTTTCGGCCGAGGTGGTTCTCGGATTGTGGACTCTCGAGGGGACCTTGTCTGTATGGTCATTCCCGAGGGTCAGGTGTTTCGTGCTGATTTTTCTCAGTCTTCGGGTGTGGAGCGTTGTTTCTTGGCTGGTTCTTCGAGTGAGTTGTGGAAGTGGCATAGGAAGTTGGGTCACTTGAGCTTTGACCTTTTGTCTCGCTTGAGTAAACTCAATTTGGTCCGAGGATTGCCACGGTTGAGGCTTGAGAAAGAGTTGGTTTGTGCTCCGTGTAGGCATGCCAAGATGGTAGCCTCTTCTCACCCGCCTCTCACCGATGTGATGACTGAGCGTCCATGCGAGTCGCTCCATATGGACCTTGTTGGCCCGGCTCATGTGCGATCGCGGGTGGGAAGTGGTATGTCCTTGTTGTGGTGGATGACTATTCTCGGTATGCGTGGGTGTTCTTTCTCGAGGAGAAGGGGGAGACGTTTGGTTTTGTTCGAGATCTAGTCTTGAGGTTCAGGAACGAGAGGCACGGAGATGCCATACGAGCTATCCGCAGTGATAATGACTCGGAATTCAGGAACTCTCGTTTTGAAACCTTTTGCCATGACTTGGGTCTTGAGCACCAGTTTTCGAGTCCGTATACGCCTCCCCAGAATGGTGTTGTGGAAAGGAAGAACAGGACCTTGTGCGAGATGGCTCGGACGATGCTTGATGAGCATAGGACTCCGAGGAGGTATTGGGCTGAGGCGGTGAATACCGCGTGCTATGTGTCGAACGGGGATATACCTCGAGTGCACAAGAAGAAGACATGCTATGAGCGATGCATGGTCGCACACCCAAGGTGAGTCACTTCCATGTCTTTGGTTGCAAGTGTTTCATTCGAAGAAAGGCGAGGAAGTTGGATAAGTTTGAGGCTAGGTCCGTCGATGGCATTTTCTTTGGTTATGCATCTCATTCTAGAGCATATCGTGTGCTCAATCTTGAAACTAACCAAATCGTGGAGACTTGCGAGGTAACCTTCGACGAGACAGAGCCACGTAGTCAGCTTGTCTTTGAGTGTGCAGGTGATGATGAGCTTGGCGAGGAGATCTTTCAGGAGGAGGAGCATGAACATGGTGATGATGAAGATGGCGGTGTGGTGCCCCCGGCTGAACATGTACCTACTACTTCGACTACGATGATGGATGGACCCTCTGCTACACCTACGACGACAAATCAAGAACTAGGAGAAGCTGATGCTGAGGGGGAGGTAGCTTCGAGGCGAGAACCTCCCCGGCGAGTTCAAGTGGATCACCCAGCTTCGAGGATCATCGGCGACATGAATGAACGCACTACACGGTCGAGGGTTCGAAACAACTCCCATTTCGCTCATGCTGCATTTGTTGCTTCTTTCGAGCCCAAAGACATTGGACACGCACTATCTGATCACAATTGGGTTAATTCGATGCATGAGGAGTTGGAGAACTTTGAGAGAAATCAGGTGTGGGAGTTGGTTGACCCTCCCCCAGGGTGTAAGCCGATTGGTACAAAGTGGGTGTGGAAAAACAAAGAGGGAGAGAAAGTTGAGGTTGTGAGGAACAAGTCGAGACTTGTTGCTCAAGGGTTCAGTCAGAAGGAGGGGATTGACTACGAGGAGACCTTTGCTCCCGTAGCCCGTTTGGAGGCGATTCGGATCCTTCTAGCCTTTTCCGTGGCTAAAGGGTTCAAGTTGCACCAAATGGATGTGAAGAGTGCTTTTCGAATGGAGTGTTGGAGGAAGAAGTGTATGTGAGGCGACCTCCGGGGTTTGAGAGTGAGAAGTACCCCCATCGGGTGTACAAGTTGAGGAAGGCGCCGTATGGGTTGAAGCGGGCGCCTAGAGCTTGGTATGACAGGGTTGAGGGGGTTCTTGTTTGAGAGAGGCTTTGAGATGGGGAAGGTCGATCGGACCTTGTTTTTGCCGAGGCGGGCGAGAGATATCCTGATTGTGCAGGTGTACGTGGATGATATTGTCTTTGGTGGCTCGTCTAACTCTCTTGTTGCAAGGTTTGTAGATGATATGAGCAGGGAGTTCGAGATGAGCATGATGGGTGAGTTGCAGTTCTTCCTCGGGCTACAAATCAAGCAATCAAAGGAAGGAACATTTGTGCACCAGGCTAAGTACACCAAGGACATTGTGAGGAAGTTCAAGATTGAGGACTCCAAGGCTATGACGACGCCGATGAGTACGACTACAGCTCTTGATGCGGACGAGGAAGGTGAACATGTGGACCAGAAGGAGTACCGAAGCATGATCGGGTCACTCCTCTACTTGACGGCGACGAGACCGGACATACAGTTCTCGGTGTGTCTGTGCGCTCGTTTTCAAGCGTCTCCGAGGACTTCGCATCGGCAAGCAGTGAAGCGAATTTTCAGGTACTTGCGTCACACTCCCGACTTCGGCCTTTGGTACTCCGCGTCCTCTTCTTTGGCGCTTCATGGTTTTTCAGACGCGGATTTTGCCGGGTGTCGGTTGGATAGGAAGTCCACTTCTGGGACTTGCCAGTTTTTGGGTTCTTCTTTGGTGTCTTGGTCTTCCCGCAAGCAGTCGAGTGTTGCTCAATCCACGACCGAGGCCGAGTATGTTGCCGCTGCTAGTTGTTGCTCTCAACTCCTTTGGATCACCTACACCATGAGTGACTTTGGTGAGGAGTATACCCATGTCCCACTTCAATGTGATAGCACCAGTGCCATAAGCGTTGCAAAGAATCCAGTGCTCCATTCCAAAACCTAGCACATAGAAGTGAGGTACCATTTTCTGAGAGACAACGTCGAGAAAGGAAAGATAGCTTTGATCCATGTACCCACACATGACCAACTAGCCGATATTTTCACCAAACCCCTAGATCAAGCAACTTTCACTCGTTTGCGGGGGGAACTTGGTGTGTGTTTGATTTCTTGAGTTGGGTGTGTGGGAGCTCTCTTTTGCCGGTGGTGTCGAGCCCGTTTTGCCTCCCCTCGAGGAGCTGGTGGTAGCTTATGTATAGCTTTCCTTTGTGCATTTCTTGCATTTGGCATGGCATATGTAACATGATGTATAGGCATCCTTGTATCTTAGATTGCATGCATTTTGTATCATATGCATTGGTTAGGAAAAGCTTCTCTCATATACATTGTTCACCATGGAATGAGATATATGTCTTTGTGAGCTTGTTTGGTATGCTACGGTTAGTTTGGCTTAGCTCTTGATGATCTTGATGAACAATCCATGGTTGATAGCTATGCTTTTGAAAAATGTCACATGTATGCTCTCTCATGTGTAAATGCCTTTACATGCTCTTGACATGTTTGTGTGGCCTTGCTATGCTTAATTTGTGGTTGGATAGCTAGTTTATTGATCATATGGGGCCAAAGGCTCATTTGCCATCATGAATGTTTAGCCCTCTTGATTTATCTTGTGGAGGAGCATAAGTTCCTTTTTGCCGCAAAGACATTTCATGTACCATTTACAAATCTGAAAATGAAATGAAAAATGCTTGGAAATTATGTTCCCATGTCATATGTGATGAATTTATTTCGCTTTGGGTGCTAAACCGTTGCATGATGCCTACCAATGAGAAGTCTCATACATAGAAGTAGGCACATGGCTCGGTAGCTTTGACATGATATGAGGTGCTTGTGGGTGTTTGTGATGGTCTTATGATTAGAATGGCTGTCCTAGCATGAAGTTTGTGTGGCTTTGCCATTTTGATATGCTTTGATCATGTTTAGGACTTTGCTCATGAGAGGCAAGTTTTTTCGCAAAATTGCCAAAATCCATCTTAGCTTCGTCCAATGGTTGTGAAACTTGGTGATCATGTAGTTGAGATCGATACGAAGCCGTAGAGTACCTAACTTGCTCATTTGGACATGTGTAGCATTCTCTGTTGAATTTTGTCTATTTGAGAAGCTCTAGGTTGAAAGTTTTGCATTTTTGGCTTGATTCATGCATTACCAACAAGGGGAGAAGTTTGAGCTTGAAATGGCTTACCGGACGCATTTAGAAGGTTTTCAGGTGGTTTCGAGCCATTTCTGGGCTCTGTTGTACACCGGTCTGACCGGTGAAGAGCACCGGTCTGACTGGTGTGAGTGCTAGTCCTGTACACTTGTTAGGCACCGGTCTGACCGGTGGTGATGACCGGTCTGACCGGTGTGAGCTGAAAGTGCTGCAACTGTCCTGTTTTCAAGTGGTTTGCATGCATTCGTCCATGGGGAGGTGCATTGGTTCAGGGGGAGCATGTGTGCAGGGGGAGCTCTTTGTGGTTGTTCGAGCTTTGATTTGGTGGTTTGCGCTCTTTGCTTGAGTTTTGCTTTGTCTCGGATGTGTCGAGCCGTTGCCCTTGCCTAAGGGGTCCGAGACTTGTCTTCTTCAAGTGATCTTGCTCTTTGCCTTTGTTTGGCTTTCGATTGCTTGTTGGAGTTCCTTTTTGTTCGTTTCTTTTTCTTTTCTTTTCTCTCTTGTTACTTTCGTGTGGGTGTTGTCAATGCACTCATCAAGGGGGAGATTGAGGACCATGTGTGGTTCGAGGACCGGTGGATGGTCGCTTCCTTGTGTGATGAGTGATTGACAACGTTGTGTGGACTGATTCTTGGCTAAGTATTGCGGGTGCGGGTTGCGGCTTGACTGGTGTTGGTGCAAGTGAAGAACAAGCGCGAAAGGTCGTCGCCGGTGAGGCCTCCAGGTGTGGAGAAGACAAGTAGGCTTCGTTCGAGGAACCCGGTGGCCAGCGGGGTCAAGTGCGGGCCGCATGGTGGCATGAACAGCAAGATGAAGTCGTGGACGGTTTCTTGGTTGAGCCACAAAACCAAGGTCGAGCCGGGACTACGTGGGAGCCAAGTCATGAGTGGAGATTGGCGAAGGCTACACCGAGTTCGCGGTGTTTCCGGTGGTTCACCAGAAAACCACTGGGTTTTTTGGTTGATCCACAAAGCCAAGACCGGAGAACCGAAGACGGAGGCCGCGGCGGCCCACCGGACCGGTCGGCCGGGTGGGTCCGGCCGGTCTGACCGGTGTGCGACGACGAAGTCCGGAATCTTCGAAGCGGAGGACACGCGTCGAGATCGCATGGCTTGCGTCGAGGCTACGCGAGGTGCGGTCGCGGGCATCCGTCCGATGGTGAAGACATCAAGAATTCCAAATCCGCCCTTGAGGGGCTTGTATCCCTAGTTAGTAGAGAAGGGCGTTTTAGACATTCGGTTGCCTCCATATAACCCAAGAGGTGAGAGGATGGCAGCCAACTCTTGGAACCCTAGCTCATTAGTTTTCCTATTTTCCACCTATTTTCCTTAGGTTTTCTCTAGGATTAGCAAGAGAGCTTCACGAGAGAGATCTTGTAGAGAGGGATGGATGATCGGGCGGCTTGCTAGACCTTGTACGAACCTTTGTTTCATGTATAGATGATTCGGCGTGGTTCCTCAAGGTTTGGATGTGTTTTCCCCGGTTGTTCTTGGTGGTGATTTTCGGAGCCCTCTCTCGGTGATTTCTTTGGGTTGTTTTCGGGGCCTTTCTCTTGGGGATTTGATGGGGGAAATTTGTGGGAACCCTTCGTGGTTCTTTGGGCTGTGATTCCCCTCCCAAATCCGTGAGTAAAGGTGCTCGATTTTGGGGTTTCTTGAGTTCTTGGGTTGGAAGTGCTCTTGGCGGGATTTCTTCGATTCCTCCTTTTTGGACGAGTTTTTGTGGGATTAAACTTGGCTATGGACTCCTCATGAGGTGTTCTTGGTATCCCCAAAGTCTTGTTCAAGTCCATGGAGCGATTCGGGAGATCGAGATTTGGATTTGGGGGAGTTGACCCGCGGGTGCTGTTCATCCCGAGCTGCCCAGGCTACACCAGTCTGACCGGTGCTCTTGACCGGTCTGACCGGTGCGAGCCCTTGTTGGTTTTTGCTCGGGTGAACGTCTTGGTGTGTTCGTTGTTGTCCCGTGTTGCTGCTGTTTTGAGTTTGGGTCCGTTTGGTGGTCGGTTGGCTTTGTTTGGTGCCTTGAGGGCTTTCGGTCGCCATCGGTCCGGCCGGTGTGTCTCACCGGTCCGACCGGTGTAGAGCCACTTAGTGAAAGTTGCTCGGTTTCTTTGGCGGGGACCGGTCGACCGGTGGTGCTCCCGGTCCGGCCGGTGTGGGTCTGTAGACTCGAGGTTTGGTTTTTCCACTGCGTTTCTCGGGTCGGAAGGTTGCGTGTTGGTTCCTAGGTCCAGTGGCACTCCAGTGGCCACGTGGGCTTGACCAACCTTGGTAGTGAGTCGGAGACGTGTGTTGGAAGCCGCGTTCGTCTTGTTGGAGTTTTCATCTCCTTCGAGAAGAATTTTTATCGGCTCCCATTCACTCCCCCCCTCTCTGGTTCGCCGTATCGGTCCTTCACGGACCCACTTGTCAGGGACAGCCGTGAGCCTGGTCGGTAGGGACCCAGGGGTACCCATGTCTCACAAGCCACCGAGCGAGGTGTATGCGTAGCGGCCTTAGAAAGGTCATGACGAAGTCGTAGAGCTATCGACAGGTCAAATGGCATGCACGTCGGTCCAAAAGAAAAAGAAGAAGACAACTTTGCAGTCGACCTGTTTGAAGTCTTGCCGAACGAAGGGAGGTCAAGTGACGACCTATAGGAAGCAGGCTTCCAATAGATCGAAATGTTGATGAAAAAGAAATTCAGAGGGCATCAAGGATGCACTCATAGAGTAGTATCCGAGCATCGTGGTGGGCAGGATGGCCGGTATGAAGATCCAAAAAAGAAGAAGAGAAGAAAATGTAGGTCGAATAGCGATGTGTTGAGAAACGGGTTTCCCAACAGGTTAGTACGACGAGAAAACAAGAGGGCGTCGAAGACGCACTAGTAGAGTAGTCCCCGAGCATTGAAGCAGGCAGTATGGCTGGTTTGATGCTCAAAAAAAAGAAGAAAAACTAAGGTATGGTTTTGGTCGAACAAAGTGTAGAGAAACCCAGATCTCCTAGCATAGCTGCAAGGAGTCTGGCAAGGCCGACCTCGAGGAGGCCTTGTAGGCGTGCCGACCTCAAAGGGGCCTCAAATCGACGATGTCCAGTATCCGAGGATACCCAATAAGATCTTGAAAAGTGTGTCGCATGAAAAGGTTGTCAACGATGAAATTGACAAAATAATGTTAATCTTGAATGTATGGAGTGTAGAGACACCCAGATATCTTGCATAGCTGCAAAGAGTCTGGCAGAGACACTTGAGGCATGTCGACCTTAAGAAGGTCTCAAATCAAGAAGCGCCCAAGCACTCGGGAGTACTTGGCAGGGCCATCAGGTGCGCACTCCACAGGGAGGCCTTCATTCCTGACGTAAAAATCCTTGGGTGTCTAGACCAGGCGGGCAGGGCTAGAAGAGCACACCGACCTCGGAAGGTCACACAACCAGGGCGCCCAACTAGGTTGGCAGAGCCGTAGACATACCACGATATTGCAAGACCTAGGTATTAGGGCACGCCGACCTCAGGGAGATCATTTTGGTGCCCAGATGACAAACATAGCTGCTGGTCATCCTGCGGAGCCATGACACTAAGGTATTGACGACCTCAGCAATAGGCACACAGACCACGGGGATCCGACGAAATCGTAGGTCTTCGTGATGCTTCTGATCTCCATGGTACTTTTAGATCTCCAGGCACCCAGACAGATCTGGCAGAGCAGTGAGGCACACCTACCCCGAAAGGTCTTCAATCAAATCTACCACCATTCTGCTCAAGGAACAGAAATATAGGCTGATTAGAATAGGTCCGTTTACATGCAGAGCCATAGCGGGTGCACCAGGACGGAGAGCCTAGCGGGTGCAAAGAAAAAAGTCATCAGGTCGTCGAGGAAGGTCGTGGAGTCATCATCGAAAGAGGCTGAGTTAGGCGATGAGCCTTCTGACCTGGGGCCAGGTTTTCTCGTGTAGCTTAGACTGCAGGGTCACGGGTCAACAATGGTAGAGATTCCCTCGCCACCCAGGAAACGACAAGCTGCCCACTGATCGAGGGGGTTACTGTAACCATGTGACTCTGCGGCGGGGCTCAGGTGCTATTGACGCACTAGCGACAAGGACGTCACGAGACAAAGAAAGAAAGTCGTCGCCTTTAATCGTGCACATGTCTGCAGGCCCCGGGATCACATGGTGACAGTGTCATTACTTCGCCAACTACCCAGGGCCCGGCTTTGGCTATAAATAGCACAATGAAGCTGGAGAGGGCAAGCACCGAGCATTGTTGAGCTATGAATCTGCAGAGTAGTGTTCCCACTATGCCATGGACATGTGTTCGTCTACCAGATTGTAGAGCATTGTGCTTGTAAAAGCTTGGAGCTAGGAGAACCCTCGCGAAGTGTAGGCAACACCCCCATTCTGTGTGCCCTGCCTCTGCGGGGTATCAGGTAGAGTTTGGAGGTGATGTTGTTCGAGCTAGGGCTATAGCAGGACGTTGCTGGTGAGCATCGAGTGCTCACTAGGGCTTGGAATCCCGCGCCGAAGAGCAACCTCGTAACAACATTCCAATAGTCTGGTCCGAGCATGCCTTAGGTTGCGCGGCGTCCTGCAGCTGTCCCACGCAAGGCTGCCATCAAGGTCCTGGTGCTAGGAGAAATCTCGCGATGTGCTCTGCTTCGGTAAAGTAGGTCATGACGATTGCTCTGGGTGGCCCAGGCCTTGTAGTATGTTTATCTCTTGTGTCGGGTTCTGGATCCAATAAGGTCGCAGACAACTTGTGTACCTTCAGATAGTCCATGTAATGTTCGCTCTCTTGTGTCATGTACTTGGTCGTTTTAACAAAATGTTTGTCAAAGACCTAAATTAATGTGACGTCGGGGCTTATCAAACTTGCTTGCCATCAGGGTGACCTGCTGATAATTTTGTGACAGCTGACGGCCTAAACTTAGAGTTTAGGTGATGGCTTACTCTATTGGCGATGAATCCGCCGCAATCTTCTTGCGAATTTCTTAGAATAGAGCCATTGAAGTGTATTGTATGGCAGAAGGACTGCAACGAGCAGATCTAGTGGACCCCCCTATAAATAGGATGACCTGGGTCGTGGTTGACCCTATTTTCCTTTCTTCTTCTTCTCGTCGCTCTCACTTCCGCCGCCGTAGTTTTCCCGCAATCTTGCGACCGCTTCGCTCCCGCGCGTGCATCCCCATCCAATCTCCAGTTCCAGTCGTCCGCGTGTTAGCACCACCACTCTGCGTCGCGCTCCTCCGCGCATGCGCATCAAAGCTCTGGGCACCATTAGATACAAACCAAACCCTAGTGGTGAAATGGCATCGGAGGCGGATTCCATCCTGGACCCGCACACGTCATGGATCCAGTCGACGATGACAGAGACCAAGATCCAGGCGGAGGTGGAATGGAAGGTTGCGGCAGGGGAGGAGCTCTCGACCGAAGACGTGAAGGAGCGGGTCATCTTCGCATCCTTCTTCGAGTGCGGCTTCAACCTCCCCATGGGAGAATTCTTCCGCGGCCTGCTGTATTACTGCAAGCTAGAGCTGGTACACCTTGTCCCAGACTCCATCATTGTAGTTTGGACCTTCATTCACTTTTGTGAGGCGTATCTGGGAATATCACCTCACTTCTTGTTGTGGAGGTATTTGTTTTGTGTGAAGAGCACTGACAAGAGGTCGGGGTCAGTGGGGGTTGTAATGTTTTTCTTGAGGTCGGGCCTCAAGGCAGAGTAGATAGATACGGATCTCCCCGACAACACTACTGGGTGGAGGTCGGAGGGGTTTTACATTGTAAATCAACTTCCTGGGCTTCCACGTCGTATTGGCCATAAGCCAGTGAAGATATCCGAGTGGGACATGGGGTTGTCATCCCGTGACCTCGAGGACCTCAAGGGGGTCCTGGAGCTAGTCAAAGACATGAAGAAACGGGGGGTGACAGGAGCTGCAGTCTCCAGGTCATTTTGTCGACGCTTGATTCAGCCGATCAAGGATCGGGTTCACCCAGTGTACGAGTACTGGGGGCAGTCCGAACCCGCGCGTGAAGTTAACCGCAAGGTCTCTAAGGAGGAGATGGCGGCCAGAGTGTCCCAGATGTACTCTGGGAAGGTGAAGGTAAAGAAGTGCCCTAAGCAACACTCGTTGAAGAGGCCAGCTGACCCGGTAAGATTCTGAGACCTAACTTTAGGTTGTTTACTTCATTTCTCATTGTTTTCGTCTTGTAACTCTCTTGGTCGTTTGATGCTTGCAGGAGCGTGAGCGTCAGCTATGGTGTCTTATGCCTCTTCGTGAGGGTGAGCTGCATCAGCGTAAACTTAGGTCGGACAAGTATCAGCCTCCAGCAGGTCGTCTGGTGGAGTTTTATGAGTCCGTCTCGTCGGTGGAGGCCAATGAAAACACCGACATCGAGGTCGGAAGCGACACCGGGATGGGCCCGGATGCTTGTGGCGCCGCAAAGTCCTGGTGCAGGACCAGGTCGGTGGTGGCGAAGCAGTCCGCTTCATCTGCTGCTACTGTAGTCTCCGCGGTGAAGGCCGCGAAGAAGAAGAAGAAGAGGAAAAGGAAGGTTACTTCCCCACTGGCGGTTGTGACGCCGACAATTCCGACGCCTCGATCGAGGGAGGTCGATTCGGAAGAAGAGGAGGACGAAACCATCGAACAGTCACTGGTCGCAGGAGACCGACCTGCAAGGAGGCCGGAAAGCTCCTCTGCCAAGAGGTAGTGGGAGTTGGTATAGAAGACGTCGGAGGATGCCCTCTGTCGAGGTTTGGAGGTGCAGCGAATGGCTGTCGCAGCACAGGCAAGGATGCCTGTGGTGATTAGGCCTCGGTTCTTTAAGCCGAAGCCTCACGTCTCGACCGCTATGAGGTAGAGTCTTGAACACTCGATCTGTTTTACTTGTTGTTGCCGTGCTGTGAATGTCTATCTTGACGTGGTGTTGGTTGTGCAGGTCGGTAGTGGAGCCGCAGCGCGACCTGGGCGCTCAGGCTTCTCCCTCCCGTACGAGGTCGCCCGACCCTAAGGTCATGGGGGAGTCATTAGCTGATGACGCGCGGACAGCCACCCCACCGTTGGGAGCGGCTGAGAATAGGGCAACTTCACTGCCGGTGGCGGATTCGAGGGTGGTGAGTCCCCCGCGCACTGTTGAAGCGGGAGAGGGAGGTGTTGTTGGGGACGTCGGAACGCCGGCCTCCTAGGAATTATTGACGTGGACCCCATCAGTTGCAGACCTGGTGGGGCTGACGACCTGGTCAGGGATCAACCTTAAATTGACCAGGAGCCGAGAGGTCTGGGGACATCTGGCGCACAGGTACCCGAATCTTGCTCTTCGAGCCCAAGATTACCACGACGGGAAATTGACTGGAATGACACCCCTTGGTAGGATGATATCTGCAAGGACAACGAGGATATGCAGGCCTTGCGGACCAGCATTGTGACCATCAACAACGCGCTGACAGTTAGTTTGTTTATGATGTACTTTTCTTGACGATGTTTTTGTTGAAGTGCTGCTGACAAGCTTGCTGTGCTTGTGATAGTCCTTAGCAGAACGAGCCAAAAGCCGGGTCGAACTGCTGAACAACGCGGCGGAGAGGGAACAATGGATCACTGACCATGAGCAGAAGCTCAAGCAGGTCTGTGAGGTGGCAGCTGCCGAAAAGAAGAGGCTCGAGGACGAGCTTGCCGAGGAGAAGTGCAAGGCCATGGAGGCTACCACGCAGTTCAATACTATATCCATTGGTAGGTCGAATCTTCGTGTTGATGATCTTGTTTATCAAGAAGGAGGTCTTTTGGTGATATGCTAACTGTGACGTCTCATAGGCTTCCATAACCGTGAAGAGGAGCTTAACACCACCCTGAAGAACACCAAGGAGAAGGTTTGAAATCTGGAGGTGTCACTTTGGGAGGTTGAGGCTGGGGGCTAGGAGCTCAAGCGGGCAATGAAGGAAGCTGCTGACAGTGAGTACGCCGTATCTCAAAAGCTGGCTTATGAGAAAGGAGCTCGTCAGGACCTTGAGGTCAAGTTCGAGGTTGTTTTGAAGTCGTTGCAGAATGACCAAATGACCATTGCAGGGTATGAGGTGGAGCTGAACGACTTGAAGGGTGCTACCAACTATGCAATGGATTGCATAGCAGTGCCAGCTGAAGGGGAAGAAGTGAAATCTGTTGTAGATCACCTCATAGACACCCCTATCAGGCTCCTGATGCTACTGAAGGCGACGAGCTTGGCCGCGGCTACAAATGTGTTGGTGAGAGTGAAATCTCACTACCCCGACGTCGACATGGCCAAGGCCAAGGCTGGCCCTGATGTTGAGAAGGACCTCGCAGCCCTGGAGCTGGAGGTTCAAGATGTCGCCATCGAGGTGATGGACAATCTGGACTATGAGGGTGATGACGGTGAAGCATAGTCTAGGACATAGGAGTAGTACCTTCCCCTCCTCTCAGTCTTGTAGTTATGTCTTTGGGAATGGAATACTTTTGTTGAACCTAAATGAATGACTTGCCTTATGCCTGCGCGAGCTTGGTAGTCTTTGTAGATGACGACGTCTTGTTTCTTGTCTTGCTAACCACTACTCACAAAGAGGCTGGCTTACCGACCTTCACAACTCGGTGTGGAGGCTTACGTGAGGTCTCCGCGGGAGGGAGGAGCCTAGGGCTCGGGTTTGGCGACCATTCTGACCAAGCATGCTCGCAGCGACAGGAGGCTTCATACTCATTAGGGATGATGTCCTCAGGTCGAACGACCTTTAAGTTGGCTTTGAGCCAAGCCCCAAGCGTGTCGAGGGTGAGGAGTACGCAGAAATTTGTGACCCCCAGGTTTTGCAACCCATGTATTGGCTTTAGCCAAGCCTCTGAGCTTGTGAGGGGGAGGGTTTGTGACATGAGAGAGGAGAAGGTAGTGCTCAACACATAGCAGATGACTGCTTGAAGTAATATTTATTTAATCTGAAAAAAGTACAAGGAAAGGAAATACATAGCTGGAATTTAAAAACTATTCCACGGATAGAATCGTCGTAGGGTTTAGCACTCCTTGTCTATCGCCCCATTGGAGGCGATAAGTGGACAGGCTGACAACTTTAGTGACGATAAAGGGTCTTTCCCAAGGGGCAGAGAGCTTGTGCATGTCGTCGGTCTTCTGGATACTCCTGAGGACGAGGTTGCCAATGTTGAAGGAAGTTTCCTTAACATTGCGGTCGTGATATCATCGAAGTTGTTGGTCGTGATGGGCTTGTCTCATGACAGCAACAAGCCTCTGCTTTTCAATGTTGTCGAGGTCGACACGACGGGTTTGCTCGGCTTCTCCTTCTTCGTAAAACTGTATGTGTGGAGCTCCAAAGGTGACATCGGTAAGCAATATGGCTTCCGATCCATAGACCAAAAAAAGGGCGAAAAGCCTATGGAGGAGCTGACTTGAGTTCTTGGACCCCAAATTACGTGTGGCTGCTTGTCTAACTACCGGGTGGCGTAGTTTGAGGCATCATCGTAGATGCGGTCTTTGAGGGCCTGAAGGACCATGCCATTGGCACGTTCAACCTGGCCGTTACACCAAGGGTGGGTGACCGAAGAGTAGTAGACGTTGATAGTGTTTTCTTGGCAAAAATCCCAAAAGGCAGAGTCGGTGAAGGCTTTGCCCAGGTCGGTGATGATCCTGTTGGGCACACCAAATCGATTTGTAATGTCTCCGATGAACTTCACCGCTTCTTCTGATGTTACTTTCACAACAGGTCCGACCTTAATCCACTTGGTGAATTTATCAACGGCTACCAGTATGTGTTTGTAGCCACCTAGAGTGGTACAAAACGGTCCTACGGTGTCGAGACCCCACATGGCAAAGGACCATGACGGAGGGATGGTGCACAGGGCTTGAGCCGACAGGTGCTGCTGTTTGGCAAAGAATTGGCATCCTTCGCACTTCCTTACGAGGTCTTTAGCGTCGGTCATGGACGTGGGCTAGTAGATTCCAAATCGGTATGCCTTGCTGACCAAGATAGTAGATGCCGCATGGCAGCCACACTCGGTGCTGTGAATCTCAGCTAAGAGTTGGAGACCTTCTAATCTTATGATGCACTTCATCAAGACGCCAGTAGAGGCGGTTTTTCTGTATAGGTCGGTACCAATCACGACGTAGTTGGCACTTCGCTGTGTGATGCGCTCTCGCTCTGCTTTGTCGTTGGGGACAAGCTCGTCGAGTATAAAGTCTATGAAGGGATTGCACCAATCATCTTCTTTTTTGGACATTAGCACGTCACGGGGAGGTGCTGAATTTTGATCGTGTGGGGGTAGCTCTGGGTTATCTGGGTCTAGAAGCTTGATCGAAGGTTTGCGTAGGTCTTGGACGAACAAGCCCTGCTGGGACTAGATCTTGTCGAGAGCCTAGTTTGGAGAGTACATCGGCGGCCACGTTATTATTTCGTGGGATGTGTTGAAACTCAATTCCCTCGAAGTGGCCTTCGAGTTTGCGGATCTCAGCACAGTAAGCATCCATTGTGTCCTTGACGCAATCCCACTCCTTGTTGACTTGCTCGATGACAACCTTGGAATCGCTGAAAGCCAGTAGTCGCTCGATGCCGAGCCCGTTGATTAGGGCTTCGTACTCTGCACCGTTGTTGGAAGCCTTGTAGTGTATCTGCAGGACGTACTTGAGTTGTTCTCCCTGGGGAGAGATGACCAACATGCTTGCGCCTTCGAGGTTTAGAGCACCGTCGAAGTACATTATCTAGTGTTCAGGCCGCTCCTTGGGAGGAGGCACCTGGATCTCTGTCCACTCAGACACGAAGTCTTCGAGGATCTGCGACTTGATCACTTGCCGGGGGCAAAACTCAATTTCAAATTCTCCAAGCTCGACTGACCACTTGACAATGCGGCCGTTGGCGTCGCGGTTGTGGATAATCTCTCCTAGCGGGAACGATGATGGAACCACGATCTTGTGAGCTTGGAAGTAGTGATGAAGCTTTCTCGATGTGATCAGGAGTGCATATAGCAGCTTCTGAGGTTGTGTGTAACGTGTCTTAGCGTCGGCCAGGACCTCGCTTACGTAATAGATAGGTCGTTGAACAGGATAGGCATGCCCTTCTTCTTCTCGCTCAGCGATGAGGACTGTGCTGACCGCATTGGTGGTGGTAGAGATGTTGAGTAGGAGCGTTTCTTTCGGAACTGGTGGAGTCATGATTGGTGGCGTCGTCAAGAACTCTTTGAGAGCTTCAAAAGCTTTTTGAGCCTTGTCGTCCTACACGAATTTGTCTACCTTCACCTTTGTAGGGTTGGCTTCAATGCCTAGGTGCCCGACCATGAAGCCCAGGAGCAACCCGGAGGGTACACCGAAGACACACTTGGTTGGGTTGAGCTTCCACTGGAATTCTAGTAGGTTGGCGAAAGTTTCAGAGAGGTCGACGATGAGCAAGTTTTCCTCGGTGGTCTTGATGACCACATCGTCTAAATAGGCTTTGACGTTCTTCCCGATCTATGACTTTAGGCACTTCTGAATTGCCTTCTAATATGTAGCTCTAGTGTTTTTCAGGCCAAAGGTCATGACCTTGTAGTAGTAGATACCGTGAGTCGTTATGAATGTCGTTTTGTCTTCATCGTCGGGAAGCAGGGCTATCTGGTGATACCGTGAGTAGTAGTCAAGGAAGCAGAGTAGAACACTGCCAGCCGTGGAGTCCACGACATGGTCGATGCGAGGAAGAGGGAAAGGATCCTTCGGGCAGTGCTTGTTGAGATCGGTGTAATCGATACACATCCTTAACACACCAGTTTTCTTTGGTACAAGGACCGAGTTTGCGAGCCAAACTGGGTGTTTACATTCTCTGATGAATATTGCAACTAAGAGCTTACAGACTTCTACTTCTATGGCTTGTTTTCTATCTTTTGCAAATCACCAGAGCTTTTGCTTCATAGGTCGTGCGGTCTTGTTGACTTCAAGTGCATGCTCATGCATCTCCCTGGGGACACCGGGCATGTCAGATGGACTCCATGTGAAGATGTCAGTGTTGTCCCTGAGGAAACTGGTGAGCGCGAGTTCCTATTTTGGGGTCGAGGTTGGCCCCCAATGACGACTTCCATGGATGCGTCGGGCAGGCCGAGGCAAACCTTCTTGACAGCTAGACTTGGGTCCAAGGCTGTGCTTGTGTGCTTCTGCTCTAGCACCTCCAAAGTGGTTTGGTCGATCTTGGTTGCCTGGGAGACCATGACCGTTGCTGCAGCTTTGACCGCGGAGTCTTTGGAGAGCTCGACGGTAGCGATTTCGCAGTTGTAGGAGACCATGATGTCCCCGAGGACGGAGAGGATTCCGTTCGGCGCCGGCATCTTCATGATGAGGTAGGTGTGACGAGGTATGGCCATGAACTTGGCAAGCATAGGTCGTTAGAGGATGGCGTGGTTTGAGGAGCGAAAGTCCGCGACATCGAACGTCAAGTACTCCGTGCGGAAGGTGACCGGCAAGATACTTGACCTATGGGGTATGCAGCCTTGCTGGGCACGACCCGATAGAAGGGTTCATCGCAATCAGTTATTTTTTGAAGTCAAAATGCATCTTGCGTAGCGTCTCTGTGAAGATGATGTTTAAGCTACTGCCTCCGTTGATGAGGGTCTTAGGTAGGAAGGCCCCGTCGACTATGGGGTTAACGACCAGCGGGTAGGTCCCGGGGTCGGGGATGTGCACCCAATGATCTTTCCTGGAGAAAGTGATTGGGAATTCCGACCAACGCAGAGGTTGTGGAGTTTCAGTGTTGACATGTCCGATCTCTCTTGCGTTTGATCGGAGTTGCCTGTTGCTTTTGGTCGCTTGGCGACCGCCGACGATGAAGTTGATCTCTCGGTTGGCGGGTTGGAAGGCACCATTAGGGTTTCCCCCTGTGGGTGGTGGCGGTGGAGATCGCTCCTTGCGATTGTTGTCATGGCCGTTGTTGTCATCTTGGCGACGTCGGTCATCGCACTGATCATCTCGGCGGTCGTTACGCTGGTCGTCACGGCGATCACCCAACGGTCGTCACGCCTGTCATTACAGTCATTGCGACGGTAGTCGTCTGTGACAACCCGCCTAGGAAAAATACCGTGCTATCGCCTAAGACTGATCCACTTTGGTCATTAAGCAATAGTAAAGTATCATCCTGTCGTTGGTTGCCGGGTTAATGCCCGGTAAATCACTTGGAAATCAAACAGAGGACCAACACATGCATTAAAGCTCACGCGAAGGCGAGCCCAGAGTACAACACTATTTAAACCGATTTATTACAAACCATTGTTCTTGACATGGGGTGAGGGTTTAGAGTTCGAAAACAGCAGAAATAAAATAAACTAGCGGAACGGTAAACATCACAGGAGGCCATCCGTGATGTCATCCCTTGTCGTCACCCTCTTGGTCAACAACACCTGCAACAATAGTTTTAAAGCAAGGCTGAGTATACTAATACTCAGCAAGACTTAACCGTCGGGTGATAGCTACATCACCAAACTCTAGGCACGAAAGGCTTTTGGCTGGTGGAGTTTCTTTTGCTGAACAACTACTAAGAGTAGGTCCTTACTTTCAATATTTTAGCACAAGTTCTAGTTGATTACCATCTCTAAATGTGCCATCTAATTCAATCAATAATTGGAGAAGCAATTAATTCATACGACCATATTCACGAGTTCCATCATTAGGGGATATCATGGCCAGTTGATTAAGCAGTCTCGGATAACAGTGAGAGGCCGACAATCGATTGATTTGAACCTTGCAAGGTAAACCTAAAGACACGGTAGGCTGCCCCCGCAAGGACAACTTTCCCAGGCAGTTCCCAAAAGTCCACGGGTTGGGATCGAATCTTACAGTCCTGGGTACAAGGTTAGCTGGCATACCCCCGCAAGGTACCCAGTGTCACACATGCACCCCCCCTTCCCGGTAGCTAGCCGGTTAGGTGATTCGTCAGGAGTAGTAATAGTAAGTTCCCGGACTGTCTCATTAAGGTACTACGCTTACCGGTCCCATTCCCGACAAATGTTTAGTACGTTCAAAAGCTTAGCCCACGAAAGCCACTGGACCGGAGCCTAAATCCCATGCTCTTACCACATGAGCAATCCATTTATGAAGATCTTATGATTCAAACATAAGAACCTATTCTCGCGAGTGACGAACATCACTCGACTTCTATCAGGTCCTATAGCATAGCAACTATCGACCTAGCATACTTGTCATAGAGCATAGGTACCTAGGGATCATGCATATAGGGTTTCAATTCAACTCCTGAAACATAAATGCACAATCATAGCAAACATAATTGCATAATTTTTAAAAGATGGGGTTAATGATCTGGGGCTTGCCTTCGCTGGCAAGGTTGGCATTGGGCCCTTCTGGACTTGGGTCCAGGTCTTGAGCTACGTCCACGTACTGCAACTCTTCGTCGGCACATTCGTTCCCTCCTTCCGGCACGAACGTTCGTGTACCGTCGGAAAGATCTACACGAAGATGCAAATGCAAGATTTACTCGATGATTTTTAATTTAATTAACCACAAACCAAAAATGACAACCAAGGGGTGTATTAGTTGGACACATTCACCTAGATAAGAATACATTTGACATACTCTTCGAAAAAGGAACAATTTGCAATTCTTTCTTAGATACTCTTCTTGATAGTGACTGTGTACATATATATGCAAATAATTTAATTTAACTTCACAAACAGTAGTGGATGGGTATATTTAGCGTTTTAACATGATTTGAAACCACAAACAAGATTAGTAAGGATGGTTTGGTGATTTTCCCATTTAATGACTATTAAGCCCTTAATGACTCGCATAGCTTTTATTCATGAAATTAATTAGTAAAATTCAGTGGAAGGGGGTATTACACACTAAACCCCTATAACAAGCCACTGGACATACATGCGTGCTTTGGATAGCTAGAAATTAATTAATTTTGAAAATAACAAAAGCTAGCTAGAAGGACAAGGTAAATGCACACAAAAATAAATACTCCACAAAATGATCCAAACTTTCTCACACATGTTATATGGTCCAAAACAAACCTAGAGATGCAGCACATACACCTAGAACTATTATGAAACTTAACTTATGCAATTATCAAGAAAAACAAGCATAATTCAAGAATAAATGTTTCTAGTAGTTATAAAATTGTGATTAATTAACCAGAGGTGTGTTTTGGAATAACAAGACACTATGCAAAAGTTGGTTGCAAAAATCTAATTATGTTTAGCTACAAAAATAATTTATGTAGATTCAGCAGAAATGGAAATCATTTGTGCAATTTTTGGCACAGGAGCTAGTCATGACAATACACATAACATATCCAAAAATTGGGCACACAGGATTTGTAGATTTTTAGGTATTGTAGATCTAGGTTTTTGACATTTCTATTTTTCATGCAAAAACTGTTAGGAACTAGCTCAGGCAATAATAACAAAAGTTGTGGGATTTTTCACTACGAATTCAACAAAATTGGGTTTGCATTTTTCTGATTTTTCTACGATTTTCTACGCAATTTACAAGAATCAGCAACATCGCTTTACTATTTGAGTTACCGATTTGCAGGCAGGCCCTCGAAAAGAACTTCCACTTTGCAATGTGGTCCTCGGGGGCGGGCAGCGGCGGTCCGGCGGCAATTCCGGTCGGGGATCGCCGGATTCCGGCCGGGGAAGGGTAGGGGAGTGGCCTATGGGCTACTAGGGTTCGAGTTTGGGGCTCAGTTGGGGAGAGGAGTCGTCGGAGGGGCGGGCACACCGGTGGCCAGCGGCGGTGGCCGCCGCGACTGCCTGTCCGGCGAGGTGGGGTTCTTCCTGGGGGCGTGGGTGACTCGGTGAGCAAGGACAAGAGCAGAGAAGGGTGGAGGAAGGTTCGCTTTGGCTTGCGGTCGGCCTGATTGGAGCTTGCCGCGGCTGCTCGGTCTTGGCGCCGGCGGACGGCACGGTCGGCCGGCCGGGTGGTCCCGCGCGCCACGAGAGGAGCAGCGGCCGCTTTATAGAGGAGCTCTCCAACTCGGGTAAGGAAAAACGAGAGGGAGGCAGCGCGGGCGGGGAGCCGCACGGCGGCGGGCGGGGGCGGGCGGGGAGCGTCCCGCCGACGTGCGCCGGCATCGGGACGCGCGCGCGGGCGGTGCGGAGTCCCGGGGTGCCTTGGCGTGCTTGCCCGCCTCGGGAGGGTGCGCGGCCTAAGGAGGCGTGGCCTCGGGCGACGCGCCGCGCCCGGGGGCGCGGGCGGTGGTACGACGTGGCGCGCGGCGCGGTGCGGCGCGCGGGCGACGTCGCGACGCGCGCATGCTCGCATTCTGGCGCCGAACGTTGTGGACTGCCCCTATTTGACCCAGTTTTTCTCAAAAATCTTGAATAGAAGTGCACAAAGTGATGAATAGGAAAGTTGTAAATCTAACTACCCTCTACAACTTTTACAAAGGCCATATAGTGTTTTTCTCAATGGATTTTGCAGGAACGTCTTGCCAACTTTGAAAGCCGCCATGTCCCTGCGAACAGGAGCTACTGTTGATCGACCACGTTTTCCCCAATTTCCACTCAAAATTTGAAATTCCAACATGAAAGTTGTGTCCCTCAACAAGCTAGACAACTTTCATAAAGGTAGATTTTGAAGTGTTTAGGTGAAATTTGGAGAACGCGGCAAAAGTTCCGGACGACATTCGCTGACGTCAATGTTTAAGCGGGGTTCGACCGTGTCTTTGACCAAGGGTTGACTATGGGTGTGTGCAAACTTGGTCAAGGGGTTCATTAGGGTCCACTGGCGTGGTTTTCGAGGTGATGACCTAGGTTGACCTAAGTTTGACCGATGCTCGGCCGGTTTGACTCGGCTGATCCGGTCATTAGCGTTAATGATGTCATTTAAAAACCTGGGGCGTCACAGCCTACCCCCCTTAAGAAGAATCTCGTCCCGAGATTCGAAATTACAAGAGGAGATGGGGGACAAGTTCGTGCATAGAGGTGTTACCCAAGAAAATCAGTTGGCTTTGCCCCACTTGACAGCTTGGCTTGTTGCTACGGTTGTCATTAGCGGATCCGGGGTTCTGCTTCTGTTGCTGGGGCTTCTGCTGTCTGGGGTTCGGGCACTCATTTGCGTAATGCCCGGGTTGTCTACAATTGTAGCACAAACGGGGTGGGAGGTCTCTGAGCTTGGAGATTTGTTGCTGGCCTTTCTTGATGAGGCGGAGCTTCTTCTTCTTCTTCTTTTTCCTTCTTAACCTCGTGGCGCGCGTGAGCGTTCCACCAACAGGGAGTTGAGTGGTCTTGCTAGTGTCACATCTCTGTTTGCCCTCACGTGGACGAGTCTCCTTACAGGTAATTTCCCACTCACTTACATCTATCTCAGATAATACTCGTTTGTTGCCTCGATTTGCCCTCTCTTCTTCTCTAAGATCCATTAGTAGTCGAGAAGGTGGTAATACTGAGTCAGAGGGCTGGGGTTGGTCTTGATTAACATACTCCTCTAACAGATTGAACAAACAAGCTTGTTCGACCATAGAGGCAGATAAAGACTAAGAGAGACTGTCTGCCAAACTATTTTGAGATAATTTCCCATAACGTCCTTGGATGACATCGTACACCATCTGGTTCAGCATGGAATTCTGCCCTTCCAACAGTTGAGTTGCACTGACAATGGCGTTTATGTCACTCTGGGTAGGTACTTCGGGTGAACAGGGCTTGGAAGGTTGGAGCTTCTGTTGCATCGGCGGCATTTGCTGTAGTTGTTGAGCCATTAGCTGTTCTGCCTACAGGATCTGGCACAACACGTCGGTATGCGCTGCCACGAAAGCTTCGGTCAGCGTCGTGGGCGGTGGTAGCGCTAGATCACCACTACCCGACGCACCAAAACCATTGGGGTTATTCCGTGCCGGTCTGAACATCTAAAAATTAGATCCCTAATTAGTACATGTTCAGAATCTCACCCAGAAAACTCACAACTAGGATATGTACTACGGAACTGTTGACGGTGTATTTTGGTACACCTAGCATGTTCATTACACTTTGGTTTGGATTTGATTATGGAACTAACCCGCCACTAGGCACACTAATCATATCACAAGTTCATCTTTGTCCATGCATTTGGAAGTGTTGTGTTTATGTAGGAAAACATGGACATAAAGGACGGATTCTCAACAAGTTCAAAGGAGCATTTACGGAGTCTTGTTCGTGTTCATGAGCTTGATGAAATCACTTCTAATGGTGGAGAGGACCGAAGTGCTACGAGGAACACCCCCGGGGATTGAAGCGTAAAAGATCGAACTTCATGCGAAGAGAACCTCCATCTTGGACGTGAGGATAACATCATCAAAATCATGAAAGTGGAGGGGGCAAAGTACATAAATGCATAAGGACCCACAAAGCAAAAGGGGCGACTGAACCGGGCCGAGGTGGGCCCAGGCCGGTCGGCCCGGGCCGGCCGGCCCAGCCCCACTCCGGTGGCCGGTTAGGTCCCGTTTTCCTTGCACCCGAAGGATCTTGAACCCTAAAAGCACGGGCGCCGCCATTCGACGAAGGGAGAGTCATTCGCACCAGAAGGCCATCCACAAGCTAGAGAGAGAGGAGGAGGATCTCCGGAGGGAGATCAACCACCTCGAAGGAAGCACCCTCTCGTGGAGAAGAAGGAAGACACCGTCGGAAGGGAAACCATGATCAATGGTGCCATGATCATCACCTTGATGGGGTAATCTTTTCATTCGTCCATGGGTTGTAATCGATCTTGAGATGTAATCGCACTTTGTCGGATTATCTATCTCTCATCTTGTGTTGAATATACTTTAATGCTTAAGGTTAGCTACCATGCTGTAAAGGGAGTTGAGCTCCAATGCTTCCTTGGATCCATTCAATACACCGTGTCCATCATAGGTCTAGTCATGAATACCTTCGCGTAGTGACAGTACGAGAGGAGGGAAAGGGTGAAACCGTGGTCACAACCCCCGGTAGATTAGATTGGTTTTCATGTCTTTAAACGATTGCATGTCTAGTATCGTAGACCCGTGCGCGAGTGTCTTCTACCTTGATCATTTATCATTCTCTCTAGTGTAGTTTAGTTGTTTTCTAGTATAATAATAGTTAGGGTTTTAGTAGCTAGTGTGTCGTTGTAGTTTAAAAGCTTGTAATCCCCTTGCTCTGGGGATTGACAAGAACCTTGGGAATCCCGTGGTGAAAAAGGTGTGGGGTTTGTACGCTTGCGGATCATAGAGGGATACGTCTTTTATCCATCAACAGGAACTCGTTTACGGTAAGTAATGTGAACCGAACATCAAAATAGTCACAAATATCAATCTGCAAGGCTCCGTTTACACGTCCCCCGGTCGGGAATTCAGATGGAACAAAAGGTACATGGGGCGCTGTTGACGGTTAATAGTTGTATCAAAGTTCGTTTGTGACTTGCAAGCGGACAAGTCTCCCGTCGTAGTCAAGGGACCCTTCTTCCCTCGAGTGGTGAACCCAAGGTATCGAATCCGTGGAACAATGTGCAACACAAGGATTCAATCTAGTAAAGCAATGTAAAGCTATCTTATGATGAACTACGATGCATCTAATCTAAGATATGATCAAGTAAACGAATCTAATCTAATCTACTAAAGAGGTAACAAGAGAAAACAAGAGATAACCAATCTAGAGAATCTAGATCATGCTTATGTTGTAGCTCCAAACAAGATAGATGAAGATAGAAAAACGAATCTCATTAAAAGCATCTTTAAATCGTGGCCTTCCCATCCGACTCTGAAAACATCCGCCTTTCGAGACCCCCATTCTGTCACAACGTATCCCTATTCATGCGGGGAGCTTAGGGCGAGTTCGATAGAACAAGTTGAAATCACTTGGCCAGTCCGGTATGCACCACTAGCCACCGCGGCTACAAGAGCACCCTATGTAATCTAGCTATAGACTAGATCATAGAAGAAGCAAAACCAAGAAGAAATCAAAATCATCGAGAAGGCACTTAATCGCTAGAAATCGGATTCACTTACAAACTTCACCATGAATGATTACATGAACAAGATCACCACCGGGGCCCTCCCTCGATCTTGATCCTCGCTCCGAGCTCCGACGTGGTCTTCCATGCAAGGTTCCCACGTCGGCCAGGGAAACCCTAGACAACTAGCACGACCCTCATCTCCGAGATGGTGACCCTCAAGCTTCTCTCGCTCCTCGGCGGCGGATTACGACTTCCGTTCGCGTGGCTCTCGGTCGGGGGGCTATTTACGGCTCGAGAAGCAATTAGGTCAAAGGGGAGGCCGATTGGGCCCCGAATTGGGCTGGGCCGGCCGGCCTAGGCCCAATTCGGCCCATCTCGCGGCTGCTTCGCCGGTGTTGCTTCCCGCGTCTTCTAGATGTTCTCCCCTTTTGCATGTGGGCCCTTGACGTCGGTTTGTCTCCGAATTGGACTCAACTCCTTGTCTTGCAAGATTCAAGACTTTTCTCGGTTCGGTCCTCGGAGTTTATCATCTTCTCGGGCTTGGTCCTTGGGCTCTTGGAGTCATGTTCACTTCATTGCTTAACTTGTATCGGGCTTCAAAGTCTTGTCGAGGTGCTTAATGAACTTATCCCGAAGTCTTGCTTTCAACGTTAAAACCCGCGTAAACACTTAACTCCAAAACCGACATGCACAAGTGAACTTGTTATACCACGGGGGTTAGTACCAATGAATAAGATACAAAAGTCATGCCAACACCGAAGGTAAACTCATGGCTAGGTTGACGGATTTTCACCGTCAACATCTCCCCCATGCTTAAACCTTGCTCGTCCTCGAGTAAGCCTTCGATGAATATCATCGTTGCCCATCAATGTTTAAACCTTGCACTTGATCATACATGAAAAAAACATAATGCTCTCAAAAGTTTAATTCGTTAAAGTTCCATAATGTACTAGCCTTTACCTCTACGGAGGGTAGATTCTTATTAAGCTTATCCCACAAGTATTAACATGCTCACAAAGTTTAAATAGACCTCAGAATTTTTGAAATAAAGAACAAGATAAAGAAAAGCTAAACCAAGTTCACAAATTTAAATCACCTTGCATGTTGCTCATGAACTCTCATCTCACTTGTCTCTCAAGCCTATATATTCTACTCCTTTCCCTCTCATAACATATATGTGTGGTAGGCTTTATATGGAGCTTTGGGAAAGTTTAGTCCTAACAAGATTTTATAAATGAGGTGTTGTCAAAACAAGACAAGCTTCTCATGGTCTTACCGAGACTCGTCAAAAAGGTCATTGGAAAATAATGTTAAATCAAGGAGGGGAAAGAGAAAAATACACACACTTTTAGATGAGTGGACATGTGCAAATGGCAAAGAGTGATCCCGAGGCACAAAGGAAGTCCTCGTTATCGGATTGCACATGGTTGGAAAAATGAGAATGGATCTTTTTAACTTGAAGCCTTGAATGCACTTTTAGAGAACCGGGGAGTTCACTTTACGCACATATTTTTTTCTCTTTCTCATATTTCTCATTCTTTTCTTTCTTTCTTTCTTTCTTTCTTTCTTTCATTATATATTTTTTTTTCTTTCTGCACCTTGAAAGTCACGTATATCGCTGAATTTTTTTCTTTCATCATTATTTCATTATATATATTTTTTTTAAAAATACTCCCTTTTTTGAACTCTAAAACTGCACCGTACCTACCTCCTCCCCCATGCTTAGACGTTGCTCGTCCTCGAGCAAAGAGGCGAAAAATAAGGTAGGTACCGGGGTATTCTTCCTTGGAGAGATACTTGAAATCTTCAATGTTGGCACCGTCTTGCGATCTTCCTTGAATTGATGATCCATTCTCAACAATAGGTTGTGGTCAAGGAGGTAATCACAAAAGATGATATTTGGTTTAAGGGTGGATATCCGGCGAAGTTTCTGAGATCTCCGATGCGGGGATACACAATGCACGGATAAAAGGCTAGCAAAAAGATAGATACGTAAAAACGGAATGACCAGCTTCTTAGTCTCGGGCCAGAGAAATCATGGCCTGCAATAACTCACTCAAAAATAAATCTTGTACACTAAGGTTTATGCACTCAAATATATATAAGGCTCTGGATAGGTTGAGCAACACACAAGTGATATTTATGACAAGGTTAGCAATATTTTTGAGCATAAAAGACATCTTTAATCTATTCATAACTTGAGAGCACATAAAACACTATGGGTCTTTATTTTAATCATAACCTCCGCTGAAGATTAAGCTAGCATTTAGATAATTTCAGATTTGTATTTTTAAGAGAGCACTAGTTCAAACATGCATAAATCAATTACAAAGATAAACAAAGCGGCAATTATAATCATATATCATCATGGCACAAACTTTGTAACTTTACTAATGGTAAAAACTTGGTGGTCACATTATTCATGATGAAAATAAACAATAAGACACACGCTGAAAATTTAAACTAACACACATGCTGAAAATTAAAACAAAGCTGAAAATACTACGCAACCATAGGTGCAAACAAGCTGAAAATTAAAGAAAAAGGGGTAAAGGAAAGATAACTAAAGCTCCTCCTCTCTCTAATCTTCCGCCGGTGGTTGATATTGATAGTCTTGGTTGTTATACCCTTACTTGTAATAGGAATGCACCACTACTCTTATGAATTGTCTGACGGTGCTAGGTGAAGGTGTCCAAGCACATAAGCGACGTTTGCATTTCCTTCACCCATTTGGTTTGCATTGGTTTGGATGGCTGCAATAAATTGCATGTTCCTTGCAGCGTATCCTCCAATGGTGGCCACATTGTTGTGGTTGAGGAAGGTGTGCAAATGGCTCCGCAAAGGCTACGTTGGGCACCACAAAAATGGTGGGGGTATGGCTGCACCACTCCCCCATGCTTGCATTGGTACACCACCATAGTAATCTGGCGGCGCCAGAATTTCTCCGAATGGTGGAACATAATTTTGTTGTGCACCTCCTTCTTGGGCCATAGAAGATCCATCTCCTACAATCCTTCTCTTTTATTATTCTTTTTTTCCTCTTCGCCGGCACAAGAAGTCCTTCCTCTAACCGATCTTCTTCCCCTCAAGAAAAGTCTTAATCTTCAATCCGGAAGGGGCAAATTCACCTAGGCCACTTGGAAGCCTCCTCTCTCATCTTCACTTTTATATTTTCCTTTCTCCATATATTCCTAGGGAAGTCCCGGGTAGGAGATGATTTGGGTTCCTTGTAATACCCGGTTTTAAAGAGATAGCCAATATGGAGAGGCAACACCCCGAACCAATATCTTCCGAACTCGATGTTGCAACAACACCACCGGTTGATCATAGGTGAGTGGGGTCTATTGGCCACTTGGCAATCAAAGCCGAGTAAAGCCAACTCAACTCCGTGTTGGTTATCTTTGTCTCTCTCATTCTCCCAAAAATCCACTTGCACAATAGTGACACACTTGGATAACGGGTTCCGGATAGTATTTTTTCGTTGATGGTCTCTTCCCGTGATCATACTCCAAAAGCCTTCCCATGTGCCTTCATGCACATACTTGTTCCGGAGCTCCCTTTTGAAAATAGGGGACACTCGCCCATGGGTCTACGATACTAGAACATGCAATCGTTTCGAACATGAAAGCCAATCTAATCTATCGGGGATTGTGTTGAATGGATCCAAGGAAGCATTGGAGCCCTTACTCCCTTTACGGCATGGTAGCTAACCTTAAGCATTAAAGTATTTCCAATACAAGATGATAGATAGATAATCCAACAAAGTGTGATTACATCTCAAGATCGATTGCAACCCATGGATGAAAGGAGATTACCCCATCAAGGTGCTAGAAATAGCATCATTGATCAAGGTTACCCTTCCGACGGTGTCTTCCTTCTTCTCCTCTTGTGGGCTCCCTCCAACGGAATGAGAGACTCAGCACTCCTTCATCAAGGTTATGCGCCATGGTCATGAAAATTTCCTAGGCGAATTCCTTGTGGGTGTTTGCCGACACTCTGTTAGAGAATTGCACCGGTGTCCCGTGCGAAACCCAATATGTGGAGAGCTTGGTCGTCGATGTCGACGTTCGCTACAAGCCTCTACTTAAGGTGAGCGAGCTTCTTCTCCTCCTCCTTCGTCATGATGACATACCCCTCGGAATACCGCGGAGCGTATGGAGGTGGAGCGGATGATCGTGTCAAGTGGCGAGGTTGGACAGGCGGCTCCTCCATATGTTATTGAAGTTTGGTAAACCTAATAAACGAGTTTTGTGTGGCCCTTATGCCACCAAGGAGAAGAGTGTGGATCCTCCTCGGCGGTGCCGTGTCCTCCTCCACACTCCGAGGAAACCCGGAAACCGAGTGCCTCCTCGAAGAGGTTGTCGATGATGGCTTAGACGACGATGATCCCTTTTTCTACGGTGACAAGGCTTGTAGTTTTGTTCCATGATTGCAGCACTCTCCCTCACAAATATATATCCGGGGTTTTCACCCGGTAACAAGGTACACAAATATTATTTTGGAGTCTGGACTTTGACTGGATTAAGGATGTGATTTGTTGCACGAAACAAACGCGGTGGATGGCTAAGTCTAAGGTGATTCCGGCCTACAAACCAGAGCATACGAACAAAGAGTTGGATGAAAGACTTACCTCTCTCCTCCTCTTGGCTCAGTTCTTCTCTAGTGCATTCATGTTGCTTCGTGATCGCGTACACCTTCCAAACGTTCCCGTCCACTCCTTCGCTTGCACTATTGCTCCTTCCACTTGATGTTTTCGCTTTGACTCACTTCCATACTCCCTTGCCTCACATGCATCCATGATATTCCTACAAAACAAAGCCTTGGCTGCCCCCCATGCTTGTACTTTGCATGTGGTTTAAATATGTTGGAGGGGCATCCCGTGATGTATCATGGTGCATGCATGGTTAGGTTAACTAGATTGCCTCCCGTTAAGTGTGTTTAAGGCTAAGCACTCCTCTAATTTCGAAATTTAAAAATATTTTTCAGAGCCATGTAAGAGCTCAAGCATAAATTTAGAGAAGTTTTTAACCCATTAAAAACAAATGTAAGTCGAAAATATTTTTCGACTACGTCGATTTCGGTCTCACCGGTATTGTTTGCCTTCATTAGTTGAGAGCAAGCTTTTCCCGGCTTGATCATGGGGGCATAGGTTTAGGTCCTAATTTTGATTATATGAGAGAGATTTTGAATGAAATAAAATTAAGTGAGGCTTAGAAAAATTCTAATCTTAGAGAAACCAAGGATATGGATTTTTAAACCAACCAAAAAATCAAGTTTCTAGGTTCACGCGAGTCCTACCACATGCTGAAATTTAAATAACATCTAGATACAAGTCGTGGCTTTACTCGAGTGTTTTTAGCATGAAAAACAAGTCAACCACAGCACCATAATGAGGGTGAAGGGTTGAGTTAGGTTCTGAAATTTTTTTGGTTGTGGTTTCTCGAAAAAGAAGCAAACCATCACATAGGATGGTTCATGTAAAGGGTTTATGATCAAGCAAAATATTCAACCAAGAATTATGTCTCTAATATTGTTCAACCATTCTAAGTCTAATGTTTTGCATAGTAAAATTCAAAACTGAATTATTAAAAAGACTCGAAAAACCTGGAATCGGGTTGTCCTCCCGGTAGCTTATTCTTGACTCGACGAAACGGGTTGCCTCCCGCCTAGCGCTTCGTTTATAGTCCATGGCTAGACTTCTTCACTTGATTACTCCCGATCAACGCTCTTTGCGGGCGTTGCAATCTTGGGTACCCACTTTGGCTTAGTCAATTTTTTTGGTCTTCACAGGCTGGCTTTGACCTTTGGTCTTGACGGATGCAACATCTTCCTTGTGGCTCGGCATCTCGAACTCCGGTCCTTCGGTCGTGATCTTCACTAGTGTGATCCTTCATCTCTCCCGAATGAGTTTGAGTAGCCTTCGCCGTCTTGGGACCTTGGAGTTGTCTCGGATATTCTTCTTTGTTATCCATCGGTTGTCCGGCAAGTTGTCCCACTTGCGTCTCTAACATCTTCATCACGATGAACACCCCGCATGTGGATCTTGCCTTGGCAGCCTTTAGGTGTTGAGCTTCTTTCTCCATCTCCATCTTCTCCATCCTCGTTGATCTTGAACGGCCTTCCGGCGTCTTGACTTGGAGGTGGTGATTCCCTTGGAGATTTTGATGGTCCTTCGAGCTTGTGTTGCACGTCACCTTTGCACTCGTAAAGTTTTCCTGGATCATCCACAAAAAAGTTTTGGGTTTCTTGGAGAGGTAGCCAACCATCTCCGGTTAGGGTTAGTAATAAAACAAAAATCTAAAAAGAAAAGAAAAATTAGGGTTAATCAAAACTAGATTAGATTGATTTTTTTTTCTTTTCGAGGATGATCAAACATAAGAGATGCAAAAGAAAATCAAAAGAAAAACTGAAAGATAAGCGATACTAGATCGGATCTTGATTGCTTGTTCCCCGGCAACGCGCCAGAAAAAGGGGCTTGTTGACGGTTAATAGTTGTATCAAAGTTCAGTTGTGACTTGCAAGCGGACAAGTCTCCCGTCGTAGTCAAGGGACCCTTCTTCCCTCGAGTGGTGAACCCAAGGTATCGAATCCGTGGAACAATGTGCAACGCAAGGATTCAATCTAGTAAAGCAACGTAAAGCTATCTTATGATGAACTACGATGCATCTAATCTAAGATATGATCAAGTAAACGAATCTAATCTAATCTACTAAAGAGGTAACAAGAGAAAACAAGAGATAACCAATCTAGAGAATCTAGATCATGCTTATGTTGTAGCTCCAAACAAGATAGATGAAGATAGAAAAGCGAATCTCATTAAAAGCATCTTTAAATCGTGGCCTTCCCATCCGACTCCGAAAACATCCGCCTTTCGAGACCCCCGTTCGTCACAACGTATCCCTATTCATGCGGGGAGCTTAGGGCGAGTTCGATAGAACAAGTTGAAATCACTTGGCCGGTCCGGTATGCACCTCTAGCCACCGTGGCTACAAGAGCACCCTATGTAATCTAGCTATAGACTAGATCGTAGAAGAAGCAAAACCAAGAAGAAATCAAAATCATCGAGAAGGCACTTAATCGCTAGAAATCGGATTCACTTACAAACTTCACCATGAATGATTACATGAACAAGATCACCACCGGGGCCCTCCCTCGATCTTGATCCTCGCTCCGGAGCTCCGACGTGGTCTTCCATGCAAGGTTCCCACGTCGGCCAGGGAAACCCTAGACAACTAGCACGACCCTCATCTCCGAGATGGTGACCCTCAAGCTTCTCTGCTCCTCGGCGGCGGATTACGACTTCCGTTCTACGTGGCTCTCGGTCAGGGGGCTATTTATAGCCTGAGAAGCAATTAGGTCAAAGGGGAGGCCGATTGGGCCCCGAATTGGGGCGGTCCCGCCGGCCGGGCCGGCCGGCCTAGGCCCACCCGGCCCATCTCGCGGCCCTGCTTCGCCGGTGTTGCTTCCCGCGTCTTCTAGATGTTCTCCCCTTTTGCATGTGGGCCCTTGACGTCGGTTTCTCTCCGAATTGGACTCAACTCCTTGTCTTGCAAGATTCAGCACTTTTCTGGTTCGGTCCTCGGAGTTTATCATCTTCTCGGGCTTGGTCCTTGGGCTCTTGGAGTCATGTTCACTTCATTGCTTGACTTGTATCGGGTTTCAAAGTCTTGTCATGAGGTGCTTAATGAACTTATCCCGGAAGTCTTGCTTTCAACGTTAAAACCCTGCGTAAACACTTAACTCCAAAACCGACATGCACAAGTGAACTTGTTATACCACGGGGGTTAGTACCAATGAATAAGATACAAAAGTCATGCCAACACCGAAGGTAAACTCATGGCTAGGTTGACGGATTTTCACCGTCAACAGGCGCACCCTTACTACCTCATTGCCATTCATGAGGAAGCGGGCGATGAATGTGCACATGCACAGCTAATAGCAGACAGATCCCGCCTATGATACAGAGATACATCCCTATTAACATCCAGCGAAGCATTTCGATCTCTTCCGAGTGCTGAGTCATGGGTGCCAGCTTGGCTTGAGTCCTTCTTCTGGCCTACTCCCGAGCTTCTTCTCGACGTTGTGGATGAAGATGGAGGAACAACTTGCTCGGCGAGGAACGACACAGATGGGAGAGGCACTCTAGTGGCAAGGTGGCCAAAATCTCACTAGGAAAAGAACAAGAGCAGTGGGGATGCCAAGCTCAAACAGACATGAGACTTGTGCCGGGGTCCTGGTACAGGGCTTCCCCGTTTTATGGCCGCAGCAGGGCTGCAACGGTCATTTAGCCAGCCGGGTATCTGGTGTAGACAACACGGAGCTCGACAATGGTAAGCTCGTGCGGTCCCGCCGTTGTGAATACAGTTGTGGAAATCGATGGCAGAGCGACGTCATGGCGTCGTACGATCGTGACACTGACGCCAATGAGGTCCAATGGTTTAAAGAACTGATCGCGCTGAGAGAAGAATGAGAAAGGCTCAATGTACCACTCTCTATGCTCGCGATAGTGACAAAGAGAAACTTAGCAAAAGCTTCGATCGATCCTGGGCGTACTTCCTTGCTCGATTCTGAGGATTTGAAGGTTAGAAGCACGAACCAAGAATGAAAACACGATTGATGACTTCTCCACATTCACTTTTCGAGAACCTTGACTGCTTAAGAAAATTTCTACTTCTATTGCTTCCATTTGGCTAGTCGGAAGGAATTTGATGCTACAAGGTCGTCGAGATTCGCGGCAAGAGACCAAGTCAACAGGGATTTCCACAAGACCATTATAAAGACAAAAGAAGGCTAGTAAAGGATCCTACAATCCCTTGCACGAAAGATATTTTTGGTGGGGGAACTCCAACACAATCTTGCTCACACCTTTACTTAACTTTGAGAATTTGAACTGTCGACATTTCACTATTTTAAGGTGCAATAATTTTTCAAAGTTGATGTGATGCACATGCTTGTGAAGACACTATGCACATGCTCGTGCGGTATGGTGCTCATGATGCTCGTTAGAATGACTCAGGTACCCATATGAGTTAGTGATTGCAAGGGAAATCAAAGGCATGGAGAAGGTCTGAGTGGCAAGTCGCTTTCTCACAACCAAGATACCTAGCACGCACCTAATGGCAGTCGTGCGGCTGCAGCACACACGATGCCCTAGGTTCCGTCGCGACACCTTTGGCTATGGGGTAACAACATCACCAATCAAGAGAGGTAGAGTAGGGGTACGGAGTTTTCATGCGGATGCACGTTAGTATACCCAAGCTTCCCAAATGCATATGCTATGCAGTGCATGCTCAAAAGCAACATCTTTAATTTAAAACACAAGGTTGTGAGCAAGACTAAAGAAATAAGTTCAGGACTGAGGTTTCGATTGGATCTTTGATTGGCACGAAATATTTGGACGAGTTTGAGACTCGTCACTGAACTTGATTTGATCACAACTAGCACAAATAATGCCTTACAAACATTACTGCTGAAAGGGATATTTAATCTAGGCGTTACATCAATGATGGTTTTCAGAATTACCAAACAATGTTTGGAATTACAATGCAGACTAGCTGCACAACAAGGTTCCTACTTCAACCAACCGCAATAGCTAACTGAACGCGGTGATTTCCGACTAGGGTTCCTTAACAACACTACACTCTTACGACTTAGAATTTTATTTCCCACATACTAACTTCCTAGGGTGGGATCTTCCACGCTGAAAGACTATGGTGACTCGAGTCAAGACTCAATTCCAGATTCTCCTTGAATATCCTCAGCATCTTCTTCTCCTGCTGGTCCAGGAATGATAGGTTATGGGGGTGGAACTGCTATAGCTTCCAGTTGATTTTCTAGTTCAAGCATATACTGGGTCGTTATGCTGCAACAAGAAATTCTGCTCGTGTATGATCTCACTTAACTCCTGTATCTTGGCCTTGTCCTTGCGTATTTCCTTCTTGAGAGTAGCGATCATTGCTCGGGCTTCCTTCAACGCTTGAGCCGTACACTCGGTTTCTTTAACTCTGTACCTATAGCCTTGGTGTCTATAGAATACACTTTCTCCCACCATCCGTCGGTAGGTGTCGTACATGGCTTCTGAAAAGCGGACCGAGGTGACAAGATCTAGGTTATAGTGAGAGTTGCTCTGGGCTGGAAGGATAGTTTCCCGTTCGCCACCCGGTACAATGTGTCGCTCAGGTACCGGAATTACTTTGGCTGCAGAGTTGGCTATCTCGGCAGGGTGCTTTCCATAGAAAGTTGTGAGTGCTTCGAGAGCAGCCTTCTGCACCGTGTCGGACAAGTTTCGCCCTTGTGCCTTACACTCCCACTCTTCCCAAGCAGGATTGGTCGGGCACACTGAAATCTTCACCTTGACTTCACAGCGAAGGAGCTGGCCTGTGGTCATGACCTCACGTGTTGAGTACTCTGGGTAAGTAGTGTACCCAAAGTCCTTCAGGGTGTCCCACAAAAGTGCAGGAAATCCACCCTCCTCGAGGTAGTTCACGGGAGTCCATGATTCCACATCAGCCGACGTAGAGCTAGCGTTGTCCATCTGGACATAACGACAAAAGTGAGAATCAGTCGGGTGCGAGTGTACAAGGGTAACTCAATCCACGAATAAGGGTAGGGTTAAGTTATGGGGTAATTATGTATACTCAAATACCAATGTATGCTGAACTCGAACGAGCAGGCATACATAAAGATATAAAGTTCTGGAAATCGGAAACCGAACTTCCTAACTCAAACCAGAGTCCAACACTTCTCAAATTTGCGTAATAACTTAGCAAGGTTATGAGACTCAAGTTGGGTACGCAAGGTTGACCCAGAAGATTAGGAGGGTGCTTAACCAAGCAAGATTTCAAAAGGTTCTAGGAGGATAGCAAGACATGGGTTGACTAACCGAGCATAACTTGTGGTAGACCTAAGTTATGATCGTGAACTTCGGCGAGCAGAACTAGATTAGATTGGAGCAACCTAGGTAGAGATCACCCAGACAAACGATTCTTAGGCGAGGATAGCAATCTAAGGAACAACTCTAACAAATTTATGCACAACAACACATCTACACTTGAGAGGCTAGGCGGGACAAACACACTATCACTATTTTACCTTAGAGAGCACGAAAACAGATACGAGTTCAGTTTAGGTGCCTCCACGACTTTTAGCATGATGCAAGACGTCCTATGCGTCCTCACAAGGCATTCAGCCAAAACTCAAAGTTAGCACCGGTGGCATGGCATATACACGTATCTCCTTATAATAACTAGTCGATGCTCACTTAGCCACTTACGAAACGAGGTTAGGGTACCTGCAGAAGATCACAGAACACAACGAACCTTTCATGCGAGCACTCATGAAAGCGTCCCCATACATTACTGTTCACTATAGAAATGACATCCATGCGTTAAGCCGCTGCATGGACAGCGTCCAACCTTGGACATCCTCTGTTTGAATGGAGTGTATTCTTGCCTCGCACGATCGACATGCGGAATGCACATGTATGAAACACGTGGCGACACACAACTCATAATCAGATGCGAAGATGGGATCCGTGGAATGGATCACTCCATCAGCCCTCGCAATTCCCGTGATGCGGTACATCACACGTATAAAACATGTGGCTCATCTAGTTGGGTTATGCAAGAAAATAAGTCTGACGTAAGGTAATGTGCTGGGAGTTAGCAAAATAAACCATAGGTTAATAAGCCACTTGAAAGAACCCAAAAATTCCCTCTAGGGCCTCTCGGTCTAGTTTATCCTTAACGAACCAACGTGTTTTGCAAATCCAAACAATCTTGGCAATTTTTATTCAAAAATCATGTGATTAAGGTTGTTAATTAAGCTCTGGTGCATGCAATCGCTCTGATACCAGCTGTGACAACCCGCCCAGGAAAAATACCGTACTGTCGCCTAACACCGATCCACTTTGGTCATTAAGCAATAGTAAAGTATCATCCTGTCGTTGGTTGCCGGGTTAACGACCGGTAAATCACTTGGAAATCAAACAGAGGATCAACAAATGCATTAAAGCTCACGCGAAGGCGAGCCCAGAGTACAACACTATTTAAACCGATTTATTACAAACCATTGTTCTTGACATGGGGTGAGGGTTCAGAGTTCGAAAACAGCGGAAATAAAATAAACTAGCGCAACGGTAAACATCACAGGAGGCTATCCGTGATGTCATCACTTGTCATCACCCTCTTGGTCAACAACACCTGCAACAACAGTTTTAAATCAAGGCTAAGTATACTAATACTCAGCAAGACTTAACCGTCGGGTGATAGCTACATCACCAAACTCTAGACATGAAACGCTTTTGGCTGGTGGAGTTTCTTTTGCTGAACAACTACTAAGAGTAGGTCCTTACTTTCAATATTTTAGCACAAGTTCTAGTTGATCACCATCTCTAAATGTTCCATCTAATTCAATCAAGAATTGGACAAGCAATTAATTCATACGACCATATTCACCAGTTCCATCATTAGGGGATATCATGGCCAGTTGATTAAGCAGTCTCGGATAACGGTGAGAGGCCGAGAATCGATTGATTTAAACCTTGCAAGGTAAACCTAAACACGTGGTAGGCTGCCCCCGCAAGGACAACTTTCCCAGGCAGTTCCCAAAAGTCCTTGGGTTGGGATCGAATCTTGCAGTCCTGGGTACAAGGTTAGCTGGCATACCCCCGGAAGGTACCCAGTGTCACACATGCACCCCCCCTTCCCGGTAGCTAGCTGGTTAGGTGATTCCTCAGGTGTAGTAACAATAAGTTCCCGCACCGTCTCATTAAGGTACTAGGCTTACCGGTCCCATTCCCGGCAAATGTTTAGTACGTTCAAAAGCTTAGCCCACAAAAGCCACTGGACTGGAGCCCAAATCCCATGCTCTTACCACATGAGCAATCCATTTATGAAAATCTTATGATTCCAACATAAGAACCTATTCTCGCGAGTGATGAACATCACTCGACTTCTATCGGGTCCTATAGCATAGCAGCTATCGACCTAGCGTACTAGTGATAGAGCATAGGTACCTAGGGATCATGCATCTAGGGTTTCAATTCAACTCCTGAAACGTAAATGCACAATTGTAGCAAACATAATTGCATAATTTTTAAAAGACGGGGTTAATGATCCGGGGCTTGCCTTCGCTGGCAAGGTTGGCCTTGGGCCCTTCTGGACTTGGGTCCATGTCTTGAGCTACGTCCACGTACTGCAACTCTTCGTCGGCACCTTCGTTCCCTCCTTCCGGCACGAACGTTCGTCTACCGTCGGAAAGATCTACATGAAGATGCAAATGCAAGATTTACTCGATGATTTTTAATTTAATTAACCACCAACCATAAATGACAACCAAGGGGTGTATTAGTTGGACACATTCACCTAAATAAGAATACATTTGGCATACTCTTCCAGAAAGGAACGATTTGCAATTCTTTATTAGATACTCTTCTTGGTAGTGACTGTGTACATATATATGCAAATAATTTAACTTAACTTCACAAACAGTAGTGGGTGGGTATATTTAGCGTTTTAACATGATTTGCAACCACATACAAGATTAGTATGGATGGTTTGGTGATTGTTCCCATTTAATGACTATTAAGCCCTTAATGACCCGCATAGCTTTTATTCATGAAATTAATTAATAAAATTAAGTGGAAGGGGGTATAACACACTAAACACCTATAACAAGCCACTGGACATACATGCGTGCTTTGGATATCTAGAAATTAATTAGTTTTGAAAATAACAAAAGCTAGCTAGAAGGACAAGGTAAATGCACACAAAAATAAATACTCCACAAAATGATCCAAACTTTCTCACGCATGGTATATGGTCCAAAACTAACCTATAGATGCAGCACATACACCTAGAACTATTATGAAACTTGACTTATTTAATTATCAAGTAAAACAAGCATAATTCAAGAATAAACGTTTCTGCTAATTATAAAATTGTGATTAATCCAGCAGAAGTGTGTTGTGGAATAAAAAGACAGTATGCAAAAGTTGGTTGCAAAAATCTAAATATTTTTAGCTACAAAAATCATTTATGCAGATTATGCAGAAATGAAAAACAATTTTTATAAAACGATTTACAACATAACTGTGTGCAATTTTTGGCACAGGAGCTATTCATGACAAGGCACACAACATATCCAAAAATTGGGCACAGAGGAGTTGTAGATTTTTAGATATTGCAGATCTAGGTTTTTGACATTTCTATTTTTCATGCAACAACTATCAGGAACTAGCTCAGGAAAGAATAACAAAAGTTGTGGGATTTTTCACTACGAATCCAACAAAATTGTGTTTGCATTTTTCTTATTTTTCTATGATATTATACGCAATTTACAAGAATCAGCAACATGGCTTTACTATTTGAGTTACCAATTTGAATGCAGGCCCTCGAAAAGAACTTCCTCTTTGCAATGTGGTCCTCGGGGGCGGGCAGCGACGGTCCGGCGGCAATTCCAGTCGGGGATCGCCGGATTCCGGTAGGGGAAGGGTAGGGGAGTGGCCTATGGGCTACTAGGGTTCGAGTTTGGGGCTCGGTTAGGGAGAGGAGTCGCCGGAGGGGCGGGCACACGGTGGCCGGCGGCGGTGGCCGCCGCGGCTGCCTGTCCGGCGAGGTGGGGTTTTTCCTAGGGGCGTGGGTGACTCGGTGAGCAAGGACAAGGGCAGAGGAGGGTGGAGGAAGGTTCGCTTTGGCTCGTGGTCGGCCTAACTGGAGCTTGCCGCAGCTGCTCGGTCTTGGCGTCGGCGGACGGCACGGTCGGCTGCTGGGTGGTCCTGCGCGCCACGGGAGGAGCAGCGGCCACTTTATAGAGGAGCTCTACGACTTGGGTAAGGGAAAAACGGAGGGAGGTAGCGCGGGCGAGGAGACGATGACGGCGGCGGGCGGGCGGGCGGGGAGCGTCCCGCCGGCGTGTGCTGCCTCGGGACGCGGCGCGGGCGGCGCGGGGTCCGGGGTGCCTTGGCGTGTGTGCCCGCCTCGGCGGGGTGCGCGGCCTCGGGCGATGCGCCGCGCCCGGGGGCTCGGGCGGTGGTACGGTGTCGCGCGAGGTGCGGTGCGGCGCGCGGGCGACTTCGCGGCGCGCGCGTGCTCGCGTTCTGGCGCTGAACCTTCCGGACTGCCCTTATTTGACCCAGTTTTTCTCAAAAATATTGAATAGAAGTGCACAAAGTGATGAATAGGAAAGTTGTAGATCTAACTACTCTCTACAACTTTTACAAAGGCCATAAAGTGTTTTTCTCAACGGATTTTGCAGGAACGTCTTGCCGACTTTGAATGCCGCCATGTCCCTGCGAAAAGGAGCTACTGTCGATCGACCACGTTTTTCCCCAATTTCCACTCAAAATTTGAAATACCAATCTACATGAAAGTTGTGTCCCTCAACAAGCTGGACAACTTTCATAAAGGTAGATTTTGAAGTGTTTAGGTGAAATTTGGAGAAGGCGGCAAAAAGTTCCGGACGACATTCGCTAACGTCAATGGTTAAGCGAGGTTCGACCGTGTCTTTGACCAAGGGTTTACTATGCGTGTGTGCAAACTTGGTCAAGGGGTTCATTAGGGTCCACTGGCGAGGTTTTCGAGGTGATGACCCAGGTTGACCTAGGTTTGACCGATGCTCGGCCGGTTTGACTCGGCTGATCCGGTCATTAGCGTTAATGACGTTATTTAAAAACCTGGGGCGTCACATCGTCTCGTCTATCATCACGGCGGTAGTCGCGGTGATAACCACGTCGATCCTTGTCGTCATTGTGACGATAGGGCCTGCGGTCACGGTAATCACGTCGATCAAGTCGACGATTATGATTGTCAAAGCGCTAGTCACCGTTTCGGTCGTCGTTGTTACTGCTCTTGGTCTTCTTGGACTCGAAAGGTACTCCAAGGGCACGCTTCAGCTACTTGCACTCCCTCATAGTGTGTTTAGCGTCGCGGTTAAACTGACATTGGTCGTCCATGACCATGTTGAAGTCGCCTTCGAGGAAGGTGGAAGGTCTTGGTGGATCTGCCATTTAGGCTTCGCCAGATCGCTTGCATGACCTATTTCCGCTGTCATTGTGATCTTCTCCATTGAAGTCATGCATCCGCATCTTGAGTGTCGACTAGCTTGTCGACGTAGGCCATGAAGTCGGCAATGGTATGTGCGTCAGCTTCATGGATCTTCTCAAATAGATTGATGTTGGTGATCCCCTTCTTGTAGTAGGCGATGACGTCCTCGTCTTTGACACCCGCGAGAGTGTTGCAGGTTTCAAAGTAGCGGTTGGTGTACTCACGGAGAGTTTCATCATGTCTCATCCTTACTCTAGCGAGGTGGTGAGTGTTGCCAAGATGGTTATAGGTCGCCTGGTAGTTGGTCGTGAAAAGGCGAGCCAGAGTTGCCCACGAGGTGCTGCACTATGCTGGGGGATTTTCGAGCCATATGAGTGGTGACTTGCCCATCACAAGGGGGAAGTATCCCGCCATGTGGTCTTCGTTGCCTCCAGAGGCGCGTGCTGCGATGCTATACGTCTTGAGCCATATACTTCGGTCAGAGTGACCGTCGTATTTCTCAATGGTTGGTTTGAAATCCTAGGGGTATCTGATGGTCCTGAGACGTCGTGAGAATGCAGGGAAGTTATTGACTGCTCCCGGGCTTGCTGATGGGGCATAAGCTGTCGGGATGACATAGAGGTCATCGGGAGGGCTGTTGTCCTGGTCATAGTGGGCACATCGTAGGAGTTCCTGGTCGTGCATGTGCCAGAGGTTCGTTGCTTGGATGGGGTTGTAGGCATCAAGAGCGTCAGGGACCTCATGTTCACGATCATAGTTAGCACGTCATGCTATCTCCACTTCGTCTCTTATGCGTTGACATTGACTGCCTTTTGCGCGATTGGCTTGTACTGGCGGAGGTTGAGTTCCTGTATTGAGCCTTGGGTTTGCGGTGATGTTTCCTTGGACATTCACAATGTTAGCTGCATTGTTGACGATGTTGCCAGCGGCGTTGGCTGGAGCAATTGCCAGGCATTAGCTGCAGGGTTGGTTGGAGCGTTGGCTGCAGCATTGGCAGCGAGGTTGACTGGCTGCACCACTTCATTTTCACCTCGTCCCTCTTCATCCACTGGCTCATGGGACCCTGCCTACGGCGTCATTGGCTAGGACATTACGATCTGCTCATGGAGTAGGGACTTGCTATGGATCTACTGTATCCAGGAGCTTTTTCTTCGATCTGGGTAGCGGTGACGCGGACGTTAGCTTGAAGACATCATATCGCCGGAGAATCTTCGAGGTGGTTTAGGGCGGCAAGAGCGGCTCCTAAGTTTGTTTGTGGAGAGTTGTAAACTTCAAGGCCATCACGCTCAAAGTCCCTCAGGAGGTCTCTGGCATGTAGTCGATTGGTGTGAGGTTGATCGTCGTGGCGTCGCTGCTGAGGGGCAGCTGTTGCCGCAGGTGCTTGCCCGACGTTATTGTTGACCTGTTCGGTGTTGAGGAGTTGTTGATCTGGTTGTTGGGATGCACCTGGGACAGCAGCAGCAAGCTCTTGTTGTCGTCGAACAGCTCTGGTAGCATTGGCATTCTGGTAGCAGAGACGACCAAGATCTTGCGATCTTGGGTCTCGAGCTCTTCTCCCGGATAGTTCGGGGAGATAGTTGTGCGAGCGATCTGGAACGCAAGGCAGTCCGGGGACGGCTCTTGGTTTAGTTGGCAGCGATGGGCCGCAGTGAGAGGTCGACGAATCTTCTTGAGGACACAGCACTGGCGCGCAGTGTGTTTGGAGTTCTCGTGGATAGGGCAGGGTTCGTCGAGGTGGCTCCTGCGGCTTCCACGATGTTGTGTCTTGGGTCCAGATTCGACCTGGATCTTGCACTTCATGTAGCGGGAGGCTACGTGAGCTACGTTGCGCAAGCCAAGATGCATGCTGGATGAATATGAGGTCCTGCGAGGGCATTTGACGTGTTCGCAGACTTTGATTATGTCGGAGAGCATGACCTCGACACGATTGATCCAAGCGATCAGGTCATTAGGAGTGGGTGGGTGGGTTTTCTTCAACAAATCCGTTCCGATCTATTGGTCGGTGGTGACTGTGTTGCCTTCGATGACGAGGCAGGCAGTTGGAGTGGAGGATTTCGCCGGCATCAAGCCAAAGCGAATGTCGACGGGGTTGGTGAGGAAGTCCACCATGCTCTCCGGGAAGATGACACCGTTGGTCGAAGCCATTAAGTTGCACGAAGAACCTTGATTCACCCCTACCTTGAGCGCCAACTGTCAGATGGTGAGATCTGGACAGCCCACAGGGGTGTTAATCCTAGTGGTTTAGTTGTTCGGTGGGGTGGAATCTAAGGCTAAGAACTCGAAGGTCGCACACGAGTACGCGGAACACAGAGAACACGGCGAGTTTATACTGGCTTGGGCCTCCAGAGAGTAAAACCCTACGTCTAGTTCTTCGGTTTGTATTGCTTGGGGATTGCGTATTGAGTACAAGGGTTGCCTCGCCCACCTTATATTGGCCCGCGGATGAGGTCGGCTCCCAGACTCTTGGTCGGTTACGACCAGGAGACCTAAGTCTATATTACACATCTTGCCATATCTCGTCGATCTGCTTTGGTCGAAATCGACTGAGGTCTTGTCTTGTACGCCAAGTCTTGAGGTCGTTCTGGATTAGGTTGTCTGGAGAATCTTATAGAAGGTCTTTAGGAGGTCGTATGGGCCACCAACTAGGTCAGTTGGGCCCATTGACAGGTCAGTGGGTCTTCTAGTAGGCCGGACCCACTTGTCGGGGACGGCCGTGAGCCTGGTCGGTAGGGACCCAGGGGTACCCATGTCTCACAGTTAGCTTGGTCATTTGCCCAACCCAGAGAGACTTCATACATACAACTCTAGGGTTAGAGGGCATCTCATCCATCTGGAATACTTCCTAATTTTCCTGCTATATAGGCCTGGTTTTCTTCATGATTTTGTAGAGAATCTCTTAGCTCAAGTGTTTTTTGTGTCTTTTTCGAGTCTTTTTGTGGGATTTTCGTGCGCGACTTGATTCGTCGATTCTAAGATATTTGTGTTTGGATTTCTTGTTGAGGATCATGGATAGATGTCTTGTGCATTTTTGTGCTTGATCTTGACCCCTCAAACTCTGGATTTGGCCTTCGATTCAAGGATTTCAGTTGGAACCCTAGCTTTTGGTTGGAGCTCGGTTGCGATTTGATTCCCTGTGTTTTAGTTGGTTTGAGGCCTCAAGTTTTTGGGCATAGCATCCCCTAGAGATGCTTCTCGTCTCCCCAAAATCTTGTCTCAATCCATGCAGCCATTTGGGAGATCCATGGAGGATTAGGGGTAGTTTTGCTCGCGTTCTCAAGTTCGCCCTGCTCTGTTTGTGACCAGTGGATCGTCCGCTAGGTGGTCACGAACTGTATGAGACATATCGAGTTCATCGCATGTTCGTCCGGGTCGCTGGTTTGATTCATTGGAAGTTGTGGTTTTTGTTGGGGAAGGTTCGATGGAGTGTCCGTGTGGATGTCACGGACTATCCGCCGCGATCGGATTGTCCGTGAGGCCATAATGGACCGTCCAAATTTTTTGGGAAGCTACGGGAGGTTTTGTCCATTAATAGGGACCGTCCATGCTAGGGGGTCCGGTCGTCCGTCCCCGGCAGGCAGTTTTGCCTAAGTGCTTTGCTTCTTGAGTTGTGCTTCTACTTAGCAACTTGTTTGGACTTCTTCATAGGGTTGGTAGGTCCGTTGTGACTACGTGACCATGGCAAGTACATGTGGGAAACCTTGGTGGTGATTTTGGGATTTAGCTATTAGTTCTGCGAAGATTTTTTTATTGCCTCCCATTCACTCCCCACCCCCTCTTTGGTTGCCTAATCGGTGCTTCAGTAGCAACGATGCAAAAGAGTTGCGTGGGGAGTGGCCAGAGCGTCGGTCACCGTCTTTTCCGATTGTGGAATGTGGGTCACTATGAAACCTTGGAACTTCTTCTCCAACCCCAGCACAACCCGTAGGTATCCTACTAGCTCGGGCTCTCGAGCTTCGTACTCTTTCTCTACTTGCATCGTCACCACCTGGGAATCACTCTGAACCCATACCTGACCTGCTCCCAGTGCCGCCACCATCTGTTGTCCGAGGATAAGGGCCTCGTACACCGCCACATTGTTGGTGCAGGGAAACTCGATGTGGGCGGCATAGTGAAGCTCTTGCCCCGTTGGAGAGGAGGTGACTGCGGCCACCCCGACCTCGGCTGATCAACAGGCTCGGTCTACCAACACCACCCAATTCGGCTCGCTTAGGATCTCTTCTGCGCTTCATATAGTGGTGTCCAGTCTACTATGAAATATGTGATGGCTTGGGACATGATGGCGGTTCTTGCCTGGGACTTAAGGTGGTATGGTGCCAGCTCAGCCGCCCACTTGCTGATCCATCCTACAGACTCCTTGTTCTCGAGGATGTCTAGGAGCAGGAAAGAGGTGGTAATGGTGATGGGGTGGCTAGTGAAGTAATGGTTGAGCTTCCGAGAAGCCATGACGACCGTGTAAGACAACGTTTTGAGCTCAGTCTAGCGAAGCTTTGGCCCAAAAAAGGGCTTCTGACACATAGTAAACAGAGGCATGCACTCTTTTGCCTCCCCAAACGACGCCCTACACCAACATGGTGCTGACTGCTCATGGGGAAGCAACGATGTAGAGGAGTAGTGGTGCTTTCGGCATTAGGCTAATCAACATTTCGGGGTGCTAAAAGTGGTCCTTAAGGTGATCGAAGGCTCTATGTTGTTCTTCCTTCCACTTGAACAGGTCTAACCCTCAGAGATTTTTGAAGAATGCGAGGCTGCGCTATGCTGATTTGGAGATAAAGCACCTGATAGCGGTGAGACAGCACATCAGCATCTGTTCCTCCGAGGTGGTCGTGAGTGGTTTCATCTCTTTGATGGCCCAGACGTTTTTCGTATTGGCCTCGATCCCCCACTGGGACACAAGATACCCCAGGAGCTTTCTAGAGCGTACTCTGAAAGTGCACTTCTCTGGGTTTAGGTGCATCCCCGTCCACCTGAGGTTGCCAAATGTTTCTCGCAGATCCGCCAATAGGTTTTATGCCTTCCGGCTGCACAACATGATATCATCCCCGTATGCCTCCACATTCCTCCCTATATGAACTTTAGAAACTTTCAGGATGAGCCGTGCGATGATGGCTGCCATGTTCCACAGTCGGAACCAGGTGAAGCAGTATATCCCGGAAGGAGTGATAAAGTTGGTGTGTGGCTCGTCTTCCTCTGCCATGCAAACTTGTTGGTATCCCTATTGACATTGTTTTTGGGCACATGTTAAAGGATAAGGTGCAGAGGCGCAATGGGCCATGCTGACAGAAGAAAAAAGGTGATCAGAAGATTTGATAGTAAGAAGTATGTAGTCAGCCAACACCACAAGAAAATTTTTGACTAGTGATGCAACCACATTTTAACGTCATTGATTTATGCAATTGAAGGATTTCATAGACGAGCAAGCTAAGATCAACAAGGACACCATCACTAAGTTCAAAGCGATGGACAATGTTGGAGAAGAACAATGGCAAGGTGACGACGGTCGGAATTCAACCATCAAGTGCTAAACATGATGAAGATGCTCGAGACACAAGTGGACAACTTGTCGGGCGCCTAACCGCTAGAAGGGAACTTACCGGGATAACCTCAAGGTCCCGAGATGGCGAAGGCCATTCAAACATGTTTGGGGAAGGAGAACGAAAATCCGGAACATTCAGTGGGAGCTAGAAAATCTAAACCATCTACCGAGGCAGAATAATTTGCTAAGGAGAAAGTTACCGAGATCGTCACCGAAGAGCCCGAGTTTGAGATGTTGGGGGAAGACATGAAGATGCCGCAACTCAAGCCACACTACTTTCAAGGTAAACTTGATGATCATTTTGAAAAGTTTGTGGAAGTGGTGCACAGGTTAAGCATCAACATGTCGCTATTGGACGCTCTTCAAATTCATATGTACTCTCGCTACTTCAAAGATATACTTCCAAACTATAAGGAATCGGATGCTCATAGCTTAAGAGGGGGGTGAATTAAGATTCTTAAAAACGTAACTTCCACTGCTCTTGTGTAAAGTAAAACTAGAACAAACTACCTAGATGTGCAACTACGGTTGTTCTAGTGTGAAACTCCCATCCCAAAACAAGTTTTGCAACCTATAGCTATTCTTAGCATGATATTACCCTAGGAAAGCAAATGAAAGTAAGGATTGCAAGAGAGTAATGCAGAAATGTGAAGAGGGACGAGAGGAAGCAAACACTTGACACGTGATTTATCCCGTGGTATCGGTAGGCACTATGCCACCCCTAGTCCACGTTGTTGAAGTGAGGACCAGGAGCATCCCAGTGGTCGATGGATGACCGCTCCTCATTGATGAGTGATTGACAACGGGTGTTGGACTGACTCTTGGCTTAGTGCGCAGGTGTAGGCTGCGGCCTAGTTCGTGTTGTTGCAGGTGAAGAACGGGCGCGAAAGGTCTTCAGCCTTGAGGGGCCTCCGGGAGATGGAGAGACAAGTAGGCTCGGTTTGAGGGACCGGTAGACGGCGGGGACCGGGTGCGGGCCACATGCGGCGACACGAGCAAGACGAAGTCATGGACAATCGAGCCGGTGCACGGTGGCGGTCGAGTCAAGTGGTTTGGCGGGAGGCCGGACCGAGCACGCGGGGTTTGGTGGTTTGCCCACAAAACCATCGGCGGACGGTTTCTTGGTTGGGGCCTGAAAACCAAGTCCGAGGGCCCAACACGACGGAGACGGGATCCGGGCGTTTCGGGAAGCTTCGAGGCGGAGGACACGCGGCGGGATCGCATGGCTTGCGTCAGGAGGACGCGGGGTGCGGCAAAGGCGTGGCCGTCCGATGGCAAGACCCACAAACATTACCTAAATGCCCCTACGTGGGTTGTATCGCCAGTAGTTAAGTTAGGGGTAGTCGAGTCATTTACCACTCCGGCGGGACCTGATATATAAGCCATGAGTGTGTGTGGATGGCTCTCTCTCTCCGCGACTTAGGGTTTCATTTCCTCCCTCCCATTTCTCATTTTCGTAGCTATTTTTCTTCCATTTTCTCTAGGCTATCATGAGAGCTTCATGAGAGATTTGTTGAGAGGGATGGATGCTAGGGCGGCATGCTAGACCTTGTGAATCTTTCCTGGTTTGTATAGAAGATTCGGGGTTGTGTTTTCATGGCCTTTTTGTGCTTGTTTTCGTGCCTTTGTTCCCGGTTCGATTCCGCGGATTTGAGTGGGATTCTCCCCGGATTTCTTTGAGGGATACATGGATAGATGTCTCGTGCATCTTTGTGATTGATCTTGTGCCCTCAAACGCCGGGAAACCACTTGGATTCGAAGTTTTTCGTTCGGTGCTCTAGCTTTTGGTGGTGCTCAAAGGATTCGCGATTCCCGGTGATTTAGGGAGTTTGGAGGCAAGATTTTTGGGCTATAGCATCCTTGTGTGACGCTTTTCAAGTTCCCAAACCCTTGTCTCCACAGCTTCAACCGTTTGGGAAATCCGATGATGATTTGGGGGAGTTGACTTTCGGGGTCGTGGTTTTTCTGTTCTGTCTGCGCGGCACGGACGGTCCGCGGGTGGCCTGTTCGTCGCGTGTTCGTCGTGTTCTTGCGCGTCCTGGCTTTCGATCCGGTTTGGCTTTTGGGTTTGGTTGCAGCCAGTTTGCGGACGGTCCGCGCTCGAGTAGCGGATGGTCCGTGGGTGGCGCCGACGGTCCGCCCGGTCTTGGCGGACGGTCCGTTTTTCCCGGGTTGCTTCTGGTGCTTCTGTGTGCTTTAACGGACAGTCCGCGGTGTTGGGCCGGACTGTCCGCGGTGCTGTCGCGGACGGTCCGCGACCTCAGGTCGGACAGTCCGCAAGGCCTGCGCGGACGGTCCGCCCCTCCTGGCCGGACGGTCCGCCAGAGCCTGTGCGCTTTGCTTCTTGGTTCGATTCCTCCCTTCCCTTTCTAGTGCTTCCGCGTGTGCTTCAAGGAATCGTTCCTAGGACTAGAGGTTGATCCATAACCTCGTGGTCTTGGCGATTGGTGTGTGATTCGATCCTTCACTCGTGTGTGACCGAGGTTTGACTAGGGTATAGGTCGGGTTCTTTTGGAAGAATTTTTACCGGCTCCTATTCACTCCCCCCCTCTCTAGTCGTCATCTGATCCTTCAATTGGTATCAGAGCTTGGTGCCGGATTCTTGGTCCGAAGCTTGTGTGATCCAGAGTTTGAGCGTGTTCGCCATTTGAATCTTGCTTGGCAAATTTGGGAGAAGTTGTTGGTTGCTCACGGTGGTGATAACCATGTGAAGGCTCGCCTCTTTGTCTCTTACCGGATGCAATATGAGAATTTCACTCCACTTCCCGGTGAGGACATTGATGCGATGTTTCAGAGGTTCACCGCCATCGTGAACAACATGAAAGCTAATGTTGAGGATTTTCCCTACACCGAGCATGATCAGGCTTTGAAGCTCTTGCATGTCTTGGACCCAAATGTTTGGGGTGCTAAGGTTGAGGCCATCAAGGAGTCTGGGCAGTACTTGACTATTGAGTTGGATGACCTCTTTTCTAAGCTCAAGTCGGCCGAGGTTGACGAGGAAGTTGCAATCCAAGCATGAGGGCTCGACTGACCATAGTCTTGCTCTTGTGGGCGGATCAAAGGGCAAATCTAACCCTTCCGTCGACGTTTTCCTTGTCTTCTCTTATGTCCATTCCAGATGAGGAGTTTGATGTGCTGGGCGAGGAGGAGCTGGCCTTGCTCTCGAGGAGGTTTGATCGACTACACGAGAGTCGGAGGAACACAAGGCGGAGCTCAGGGACGTGCTACAAGTGTGGCAAGCGAGGCCACTTCATCGCCGAGTGCCCGGAAGCGGAGGAGAACAAGTACAAGGTGAACGAGTACAAGGCGCACCCGAGGCGTGAAGACAAGTACTCCTCCAAGGGCAAGCACTTCAACAAGTCCAAGAGCAAGGACAAGGACAAGCGGCGACCAGAGCAAGAGCGGCTACAAGAAGAATAAGGCAAGAGCGATGGTGGCCGTGCGAGCGACGTCGACTCAAGCTCAAGCGAGGAGCGGTCAAGCTCAAGCGGCCGAAGATGAAGACGCCGGGAGGCGCAAGGGCAAGAAGAGTGCAAGCGGAACCTCGGCGGGTTGAGGCCGTGTGGCGCTTGAGGGCTTTTGTGGCATGGCCCATAGCTCAAGCGGCAAGAAGAGCAAGAAGGAAGACGAGCGACTCCGACTCGGAGGATGAGGCGGGAGGCTTGGAGGACATTTGGTTGATCGACTCCGGGTGTTCTCGACACATGACCGGAGATAAGAAGTGGTTCTCCGGCCTCACCCCGGTGAAGGAAAAGATGTACATCACATTTGGGGACAATGGACGAGGAAGGGTGCTTTGTCTCGAGGGTGTTGTGCATGTGAGTGACAAGGTAACGTTGAAGAGAGTGGCTCTTGTGAAGTCTTTGGGTTTCAATTTGCTTTCGGTTTCTCGGTTGCTTGATGAGGGTTTTGAGGTGCGTTTCAAGTCCGGCGAGTCTCGTTTGCTTGATTCTCGAGGTGATCTTGTCGTATGATCATCCCCGAGGGTCGATTTTCGGGGCTGATTTCTCTCGTTCTTTGGGCCCCCTTTCATTGTTTGATGGCCGGTCCTTCTTCGATTTGTGGAAATGGCATAAGCGGTTGGGACACTTGAGCTTTGATTTGGTTTCCCGCTTGAGTGGTCTTGACCTTGTCCGAGGATTGCCGAAGTTGAAGCTTGAGAAGGATTTGGTTTGTGCTCCTTGTAGGCATGGTAAGATGGTAGCCACTCCCCACCCACCCCTGACCGATGTCATGACCGAGCGTCCGACAGAGCTGTTGCATATGGACCTTGTTGGGCCAGCTCGAGTTCGCTCGGTGGGTGGGAAGTGGTATGTACTTGTTGTGGTGGACGATTACTCTCGCTATGCTTGGGTGTTCTTCTTGGAGGATAAGAGTGAGACATTTGGTTTTGTTCGAGATCTGATCGTGAGGTTGAAAACGAGAGGCATGGGAATGCTATTCGAGCTATCCGCAGTGATAATGGCTCTGAGTTCAAGAACTCTCGTTTTGATGCCTTTTGTCGTGATCTAGGTCTTGAACATCAGTATTCGACCCCTTATGTGCCCCCTCAAAATGGAGTCGTGGAAAGGAAAAATCGGACTCTTTGTGAGATGGCTAGGACGATGCTCGATGAGCACGGGACTCCTAGGAGGTTTTGGGCCGAGGCGGTCAATACGGCTTGTCATGTTTCCAACGGGATTTTATTGCGAGCTTTCAAGAAGAAGACTCGTTATGAGCTGATGCATGGTCGGGCACCCAAGGTGAGTCATTTCGAGTCTTTGGCTGCAAGTGCTTTATTCTTAAGAAGGGAAAACTCGACAAGTTTGAGGCTAGGTCTAGTGATGGTATTTTCTTTGGATATGCTAACCATTCTAGAGCCTATAGGGTGCTTAACCTTGAGACTAACAAAATCATGGAGACTTGCGAGGTAACCTTCGACGAGACAATGCCATGTACCTCTCTTGGCTTTGAATGTGCAGGTGATGAAGAGATGGCCGAGGACCTCTTTGAAGAGGAGAAGGATGAAGCTGGAGATGATGATGGGGAGAATCATGCGCCTGAAGCTGAGTGTGTACCCACTACTTCCCCTACGACTACTATGGAGCATGGACCGTCTACTTCATGGACAACGACGGTGCAACAAGAAGATCAGGCGAGAGAAGCTGAAGTTGAGGGGGAGGTAGTCTCGAGGCGTGAGGCTCCCCGGCGGATTCAAGAAGTGCATCCCCTGTCGAAGATCATTGGGAACATCGACGAACGCACTACACGGTCGAGGTCGAGGAATTCCTCTCATTTTGCTCATGCTGCTTTTGTCGCCACCTTTGAGCCCAATGACATTGGACATGCTTTATCTGATGCAAACTGTGTCAATTCTATGCATGAGGAGTTGGAAAACTTTGAGAGGAACCAGGTGTGGGAGTTAGGTGAACCACCTCCAAATTGCCATCCCATAGGAACCAAGTGGGTTTGGAAGAACAAAGAGGGAGAGAATGGGATGGTTGTGAGGAACAAGTCCAGACTTGTTGCTCAGGGGTTTAGACAGAAGGAGGGGATCGACTATGAGGAGACCTTTGCTCCTGTGGCCCGTCGTGAGGCAATTCGGATCCTTCTAGCCTTTGCCGTGGCTAAAGGGTTCAAGTTGTTTCAGATGGACGTGAAGAGTGCTTTTCTAAATGGGGTCATAGAGGATGAGGTGTATGTGAAGCAGCCACCTGGGTTTGAGAGCGAGTTGTACCCACACGGGGTGTACGGGTTGAAAAGGGCTCGTATGGGTTGAAACGGGCGCCCGTGCTTGGTATGGGAGATTGAGAGGTTTTCTCGTTGAGCGAGAGAGTTTGTGATGGGTACCGTGGATAGGACTTTGTTTCTCCTCAAGCATGGAAATGACTTGCTGATTGTTTAGATATACGTGGATGATATTGTCTTTGGTGGCTCGTCACATAACCTTGTTGCCAAGTTTGCAGATGAGATGAGCAGGGAGTTCGAGATGAGCATGATGGGCGAGTTGCAGTATTTTCTCGGGCTGCAGATCAAGCAAGTGAAGGATGGAACATTCGTGCACCAGACCAAGTACACAAAAGACATGCTGAGGAAGTTCCAGTTGCAAGATGTGAAGCCGATATCGACTCCCATGGGGAGTACGGCCACTTTGGATGCGGATGAGGACGGAGAACCAGTGGACCAGCGGGAGTACAGGCATGATCAGCTCCCTCCTCTACTTGACGGCGACGAGGCCAGACATACAGTTCAGCGTGTGTCTGTGCGCTCGTATTCAGGCTTCGCCGAGGACATCACATCGACAGGCCGTCAAGAGGATTTTAAGGTACCTACAGTCTGCCCCTGGTCTTGGCCTTTGGTATTCGTCCTCCTCGACTCTTTCTTTTCATGGTTTTTCTGATGCGGATTTTGCTGGATGTCGAGTCGAGAGGAAGTCTACTTCTGGTACTTGCCAGTTTCTTGGTTCTTCGTTGGTTTCATGGTCTTCCCACAAGCAGTCTAGTGTAGCTCAGTCTACCACCGAGGCGGAGTATGTTGCTGCCGCGAGTTGTTGCTCTCAGCTATTGTGGATTTCATACACTTTGAGAGACTTTGGTGAGGAGTGCACCCAGATTCCACTTCTTTGTGATAGCACCAGTGCCATAAGCGTAGCCGAAAACCCAGTGCTTCACTCCAGAACCAAACACATAGAAGTGAGGTATCATTTCTTGAGGGACAATGTGGAGAAAGGAACCATTGTGTTGAGCCATGTCCCTACCCAAGATCAGCTTGCAGACATTTTCACAAAGCCTCTCGACCAAGCTACATTTGTGCGCTTGCAGGGGGGAACTTGGGGTTTGTTGCCCTTTCTAGTTGATTCTTGGGGGTGTTTCTTTCTGTATCATATGTATCATACCATGTTTTACTTTGATGTTTACACATGCTTTGCTTGATGTATAAACCATGGTAGGATAGCCATCTTGTCATATATCATGTTGCATTTGTATCATATTGCATTTTAGGATGATGAGCTTCTTTCATATGCCATATTTGAGTTTCTTTGGCTATTTGTGAGATATTGGTCATATGTGTGGAGAAATGGTGATGTGAGGCTATGCTCTTGGAATATTTGAGATATATGTGTGGTGAGATAGCCCTTTTTGAAATAAATGCTAATCTTGACTAATCTTTGATGAAATATGCTCCACTCGTGTGTAGTTGTGTATCCATGTCACAATTTGGTCTAAATGTGCTTTTCATGCTTAGATTGTGCTTGGATGCCTTGTTCTTGCAGTTGGGCCAAAGGCCGAATATCATTGTGAATGTTTAGCCTATGTTGCATTAATGGGAAAGCATAAGCTTCTTTTTGCCGCAAAGGCACTTCATATACCATGAAATGATCTAATCTTGAAAAGAAGTGTATATTGCCTGAAAAATGCTCCATCCATCATGTCTATGCTTAAAATGTCTTATCTTTCAAATATGGGTGAAAAACATGTTGCATGATGTTCACCAGTGGAGAAGTCTCCCCGAAGTGGACACATGGCTCATGAGCTTTGACATGACATGCTTTGCTTTATGGGTGTTTGCCATGATCTTTTGCTGAGAATTTGATATCCTTGTATGATCTTTGAGTGGTATGCATGTTTGTGGCTCAAGTGTGACATGGATAGGCTTTTACATGTGAAGCGAGCTTTCTTTTGGTAAAATTGCTCAATCTGAAAATTCTGCTTTGTCACATGCTTGTATTTTCATATATTACTTGTGGCAATGCTTTGACTATGCTATGATTCCTATGTGTGATCTTTGTCTCATTTTTAGCCTTTGACACTAGATTTGGCCTATTTGAGAAGCTCATGTAGATGTTTATATGATTTGTTTTGCATTTCTGCATTTTCACCTTGATTCATACATTGTCAACAAGGGGGAGAAGAGGTGAGATTAATGAAAATTCAGAAGAGGTGAGCTGAAAGTTGGAAGTGTGCATCCACATGTTCAGGGGGAGCTTGCATTTGTTCAGGGGGAGCTTTCTTGCTGTTTTCGGTGTGGATTTTGTGCTTTGCTTGGCTTGTGACCTTTCTTTGCCTTTCTTTGGTTTTAGTCATGAGTTGAGCTTCTTTGTTTTTCTTTCTTCTTTCTTTCTCTTTTTCTCTGAATTTCATTTCGCGTTGTGTGTTGTCAATGCACTCATCAAGGGGGAGATTGAGGACCAGGAGCGTCCCAGTGGTCGATGGATGACCGCTCCTCAGTGATGAGTGATTGACAACGGGTGTTGGACTGACTCTTGGCTTAGTGCGCAGGTGTAGGCTGCGGCCTAGTTCGTGTTGTTGCAGGTGAAGAACGGGCGCGAAAGGTCTTCAGCCTTGAGGGGCCTCCGGGAGATGGAGAGACAAGTAGGCTCGGTTCGAGGGACCCGGTGGACAGCGGGATTGGGTGCGGGCCACATGGTGGCGACACGAGCAAGACGAAGTCATGGACAATCGAGCCGGTGCACGGTGGCGGTCGAGTCAAGTGGTTTGGCGGGAGGCCGGACCGAGCACGCGGGGTTTGGTGGTTTGCCCACAAAACCATCGGCGGACGGTTTCTTGGTTTGGGCCTGAAAACCAAGTCCGAGGGCCCAACACGACGGAGACGGGATCCGGGCGTGTCGGGAAGCTTCGAGGCGGAGGACACGCGGCGGGATCGCATGGCTTGCGTCGGGAGGACGCGGGGTGCGGCAAAGGCGTGGCCGTCCGATGGCAAGACCCACAAACATTACCTAAATGCCCCTACGTGGGTTGTATCGCCAGTAGTTAAGTTAGGGGTAGTCGAGTCTGAAGGACCGATTAGGCGACCAGAGAGGGGGGAGTGAATGGGAGCCGATAAAAATTCTTCTCGAGGGAGATTGAAACTCCGACAAGACGAACTAGCTCGGTCGGGCCCCCGAAATCACACGCTCCACACTTCTACCTCCCGTTTGCCAAAACCACGTAGCCACTGGAGTGCTACTGGTCCTAGGAACAAACTCTACCAGCAACCACAACACACACACAAGACCGACAAGTGGAAACAACTCGAAAGCCGGCTAACCGGAGGGGGGCGGTTAGACCGGTATAGGGGGCGGTTAGACCGCCTCCACCCGGCAACCAAGAAATCCTCCGAAACGCCTCTTCCGAGCACCAAAACACGCCACGGTTTCACCAACAGAGATCTCCGGTCAAGGCCATGCTAGCTACCGGAAAATCTTGGCAAAAACCAAAACTTCACCCAAGGGCCTAGGGGCGGTTAGACCGGTTACCGGGGCGGTCTAACCTCCCGTACCCAAGCAACGAACTCCAACCAAGAATACCTCGCAAACCGCACGAGAACGACCCCAAATTTCACCCGGACGCTCCTCCGATCAAGGCGAACAAACTCACGAGAGGAAAATCCGGCGAAACAAAACTTTGACCCGGAACACCCGGGCGGTTAGACCGCCCCCTGTAGGCGGTTAGACCGCCCCTTCCGGAAAACGAACCCGCGGGTCAAACCTCAACTTCCTCGCGCGATCTCCCGAATCACTCCACGGATTGCAGCTAAACTTCGGGAATAGCTGGGTTACCTCCTGGGCAACCTCTACCTCAAAGGAATCGACCCAAAACGCTCACAATCAAGAGGAATCGAAGAAATCGCTTCTCTAGGTCAAGAACTCGCCCAACTCGAGAAATCACCAAATCGAGTCCGATTCAAAGGGGATTTGGGGGCAAAGTCACCAGCCAAAGAGGCACAAGAACCTCATACGTGACACCCACCAAAAGCCCCAAGAAATCGTCCTCAAAACACCGCCAAAAAGAGCTCCGAAAATCAACACCAAAGAGACGAGAAAACCACCATGAGAAACAACGCCAAACCTTCTATACATGCCATGAATGGTTCGTACAAGGTCTAGCTTGCCACCCAAACATCCATCCCTCTCTCTAGATCTCACATGAAGCTCTCAAGCTAGCCTTCTAAAATCCTAAGGAAAATGGAGAACGAAAATGGAAAAACCAAATGAGCTAGGGTTCCAAGAGTTGGCTGCCATCCACCCATCTAATGAGTATATATGGAGGCACCCAAAAGACTAAACTACCCTTCACTAATAACTAGGGATACATGCCCCTCAAGGGCGGATTTGGAAGTCTTCATGTCTTCACCATCGGACGGATGCCCGGCGACCGCAACCTGCTTAGCCTCGACGCAAGTCTTGCGATCCCGACGCGTGTCCTCCGCTTCGAAGCTTCTCGGCGCCGGCGGCCAGGGCGGTCAGACCGCCCCTCATGGGCGGTTAGACCGGCCCGGTGGATCTGACCGGCCCCAGGCGGTCTGACCGCCCCTCCTGGGCGGTTGAACCGGCCTGGGTGGCCGCACCTCCTCGTCGAGTCTTCCGCCTCGGTTTTGTGGCTCAACCGAGTAACCCAGTGGTTTTCTGGTGAACCACTGCAAACCCCGCAAACTCGGTGTAGCCTCCGCCAATCTCCACTCATGACTCGGCTCCCACGTAGTCCCGGCTCGACCTTGGTTTTGAGGCTCTACCAAGAAACCGTCCACGACTTCATCTTGCTGTTCATGCCACCATGCGGCCCGCACTTGACCCCCGCCGGCCACCGGTCCCTCGAACGAAGCCTACTTGTCTTCTCCACACTTGGAGGCCTCACCGGCGACGACCTTTCGCGCTTGTTTTTCACCTGCACCAACACGAGTCAAGCCGCAACCTGCACCTGCAATACTTAGCCAAGAATCAGTCCACACAACGTTGTCAATCACTCATCACACAGGGAAGCGACCATCCACCGGTCCTCGAACCACACATGGTCCTCAATCTCCCCCTTGATGAGTGCATTGACAACACACTCACATGAAGTAACACAAGGGAAAAAGAAAAGAAATGAAACAAATAAAAAGAAACCTCAACAAGCGATCGAAAGCCAAAGAAAGGCAAGGAGCAAGATCACTTGAAGAAGGCAAGTCTCGGACCCCTTAGGCAAGGGCAACGGCTCGACACATCCGAGACAAAACACGGCTCAAGCAAAGAGCACAAACAACCAAAGCAAAGCTCGAACAACACAAAGAGCTCCCCCTGCACATATGCAAGCTCCCCCTGAGCCACAGCACACTCCCCCTGAACACATGCAGCAATGCAACTCGGGAATGCAACAAAGAGCAAAAACTTGCTCGCACTGCCCAGGGCGGTTAGACCTCCTGTACAGGGCGGTTAGACCGCCTGTGCCTGAACTGACCGCCTGGGGGGCGGTTAGACCTCCCCAAGAGACCGGCCCTGCACCAAACTGCTCAAAAATTGCCCGAAACAATTGGAACACCTTCCAAACACTCCCAGGTGCCCAAAACATGCACAAACTTCTCCCCCTTGTTGACAATGCATGAATCAAGGCAAAATGCGAAAACTTTCAACATATAGCTTCTCGAATATACAAAATTCATCACAAGGAGCTACACAAGTCCAAATGAGCAAGTTAGATACTCGACGGAGTTCGTAATGACCTTAACTACGTGATCACCAAGTTTCACAACCATTGGACAATGCTAAAAAGGATTTGAGTAATTTTGCGAAAAGTTACGCTCTCACAAGCAAATACCTAAACATGAGCAAAACATATCAAAATGGCAAAGCCACTCAAACTTCATGCTAGGACAGCCATTCTAATCATAAGACCATCATAAACACCCAAAAGCACCTCATGTCATGTCAAAGCCACCGAGCCATGTGCCTACTTCTATGTATGAGACTTCTCATTGGTAGGCATCATGCAACGGTTTAGCACCCAAAGCAAATTAAATTCAGCACATATGACATGGGAGCACATTTTCCAAGCATTTTGCATTTCATTTTCAGATTTGTAAATGGTACATGAAATGTCTTTGCGACAAAAAGGAACTTATGCCCCTCCACAAGATTAAGCAAGAGGGCTAAACATTCATGATGGCAAATGAGCCTTTGGCCCCATATGATCAATAAACTAGCTATCCAACCACAAAGTAAGCATAGCAAAACCACTAAAACATGTCAAGATCATATATAGGCATCTACACATGAGAGAGCATGCATGTGACATTTTTCAAAAATTAGCCATCAACCATGGATCATTTAACAAGATCATCAAGAGCTAAGCCAAACTAACCGTAGCATATCAAACAAGCTCACAAGAACATATATAGCAACCCATGGTAAACATTGTATATAGGAGAAGCTTTTCCTATCCAATGCATATGATACAAAATGCATGCAATCTAAGATACAAGGATGCCTATACATCATGTTACAAATGCAATGCCAAATGCAAGAAATGCACAAAAGAAAACTATACATATGCTACAAAGGAGCTCCCACACACCAAGCTCACAAACCACCGGCTCCTCGAGGGGAGGCAAAACGAGCTCGACACCACCGCAAAAGAAAGCTCCCACACACCCAACTCAAGAAATCAAGCACACACCAAGTTCCCCCCGCAAACGAGTGAAAGTTGCTTGATCTAGGGGTTTGGTGAAAATATCGGCTAGTTGGTCATGTGTGGGTACATGGATCAAAGCTATCTTCCCTTTCTCTATGTTGTCTCTCAGGAAATGATACCTCACTTCTATGTGTTTGGTTTTGGAATGAAGCACTGGGTTCTTTGCAACGCTTATGGCACTGGTGCTATCACATTGAAGTGGGACATGGGTATACTCCACACCAAAGTCACTCATGGTGTAGGTGATCCAAAGGAGCTGAGAGCAACAACTAGCAGCGGCAACATACTCGGCTTCGGTCGTGGATTGAGCAACACTCGACTGCTTGCGGGAAGACCAAGATACCAACGAGGAACCCAAAAACGGCAAGTCCCAGAAGTGGACTTCCTATCCAACCGACACCCGGCAAAATCCGCGTCTGAAAAGCCATGAAGCGCCAAAGAAGAGGACGCGGAGTACCAAAGGCCGAAGTCGGGAGTGTGACGCAAGTACCTGAAAATTCTCTTCACTGCTTGCCGATGCGAAGTCCTTGGAGACGCTTGAAAACGAGCGCACAGACACACTGAGAACTATATGTCCGGCCTCGTCGCCGTCAAGTAGAGGAGTGACCCGATCATGCTCCGGTACTCCTTCTGGTCCACGTGTTCACCTTTCTCGTCCGCATCAAGAGCCGTAGTCGTACTCATCGGCGTCGTCATAGCCTTGGAGTCCTCCATCTTGAACTTCCTCACAATGTCCTTGGTGTACTTAGCCTGGTGCACAAATGTTCCTTCCTTTGATTGCTTTATTTGTAGCCCGAGGAAGAACTGCAACTCGCCCATCATGCTCATCTCAAACTCCCCGCTCATATCATCCGCAAACCTCGCAACAAGAGAGTTAGACGAGCCACCAAAGACAATATCATCCACGTACACACTCGCACAATCGGGATATCTCTCGCCCCGCCTCGGCAAAACCAGTCTGATCAACCTTCCCCATCTCAAAGCCTCTCTCAAACAAGAACCCCCTCAACCTGCCATACCAAGCTCTAGGCGCCTGCTTCAACCCATACAGCGCCTTCCTCAACTTGTACACCCGGTGGGGGTACTTCTCACTCTCAAACCCCGGAGGCTGTCTCACATACACCTCTTCCTCCAACACTCCATTCAGAAAAGCACTCTTCACATCCATTTGGTGCAACTTGAACCCTTTAGCCACAGAAAAGGCTAGAAGGATCCTAATCGCCTCCAAACGGGCTACGGGAGCAAAGGTCTCCTCGTAGTCGATCCCCTCCTTCGACCGAACCCCCCGAGCAACAAGTCTCGACTTGTTCCTCACAACCTCACCCTTCTCTCCCTCTTTGTTTTTCCACACCCACTTTGTACCAATCGGTTTACACCCTGGGGGAGGATCAACCAACTCCCACACCTGGTTCCTCTCAAAGTTCTCCAACTCCTCATGCATCGAATTAACCCAATTGTGATCAGATAGTGCGTGTCCAATGTCTTTGGGCTCGAAAGAAGCAACAAATGCAGCATGAGCGAAATGAGAGTTGTTCCGAACCCTCGACCGTGTAGTGCGTTCATTCATGTCGCCGATGATCCTAGAAGCTGGGTGATCCACTTGAACTCGCCGGGGAGGTTCTCGCCTCGAAGCTACCTCCCCCTCAACATCAGCTTCTCCTCGTTCTTGATTTGTCGTCGTAGGTGTAGCAGAGGGTCCATCCATCATCGTAGTCGAAGTAGTGGGTACATGTTCAGCCGGGGGCACCGCGCCGCCATCTTCATCATCACCATGTTCATGCTCCTCCTCCCCGAAAGATCTCCTCGCCAAGCTCATCATCACCGCACACTCAAAGACAAGCCGACTACGTGGCTCGTCTCGTCGAAGGTTACCTCGCAAGTCTCCACGATTTGGTTAGTTTCAAGATTGAGCACACGATATGCTCTAGAATGAGATGCATAACCAAAGAAAATGCCATCGACGAGACCTAGCCTCAAACTTATCCAACTTCCCCGCCCTTCTTCGAATGAAACACTTGCAACCAAAGACATGGAAGTGACTCACCTTGGGTGTGCGGCCATGCATCAACTCATAGCATGTCTTCTTCTTGTGCACTCGAGGTATATCCCGTTCGACACATAGCACGCGGTATTCACCGCCTCGGCCCAATACCTCCTCGGAGTCCTATGCTCATCAAGCATCGTCCGAGCCATCTCGCACAAGGTCCCGTTCTTCCTTTCCACAACACCATTCGGGGAGGCGTATACGGACTCGAAAACCGGTGCTCAAGACCCAAGTCATGGCAAAAGGTTTCAAAACGAGAGTTCCCGAATTCCGAGCCATTATCACCGCGGATAGCTCGTATGGCATCTCCGTGCCTCTCGTTCCTCAACCTCAAGACTAGATCTCGAACAAAACCAAACGTCACCCCCTTATCCTCCCGTAAAGAACACCCACGCATACCGAGAATAGTCGTCCACCACAACAAGGACATACCACTTTCCACCCGCGGGATCGCACACGAGCCGGGCCAACAAGGTCCATATGGAGCAGCTCGCATGGACGCTCGGTCATCACATCGGTGAGAGGCGGGTGAGAAGAGGCCACCATCTTGGCATGCCTACACGGAGCACAAACCAACTCTTTCTCAAGCCTCGGCCCGTGGCAATCCTCGGACCAAATTGAGTTTACTCAAGCGAGACAAAAGGTCAAAGCTCAAGTGACCCAACTTCCTATGCCACTTCCACAACTCACTCGAAGAACCGGCCAAGAAACAACGCTCCACACCCGAAGACCGAGAAAAATCAGCACGAAACACCCGACCCTCGGGAACGACCATACAAACGGGGTCCCCTCGAGAGTCCACAATCCGAGAACCACCGGCCGAAACAAAGACACCTCAAAACCCTCATCCAACAACCGGGACACGAGAAAGCAAATTATACCCCGGCGATTGAACAAGTGCAACACGCCTCAGAGTGATCTTTTCACTCACTTTTATCTCACCTTCTCCGAAAGCACACGCCCACGCCCATTGTCCCCAAAAGTGATGTACCTCTTCGTCACCACGGGACGAGACTTGAGAACCACCCCCCGTCTCCGGTCATGTGCCTCGAGCAACCGGAGTCAATCAACCAAATGTTCTTCAAGTCTCCCACCCGAAATTCAAAAACAAGCACGTGAGCGAACAAACGACTCGAAGATCGGGGTTAGTACCAAAAGAGGAAAACCAGTGCCGAGCCATTTGCTCGAAAGTGGGGTTAGCACCAACCAAAGCATCTCTCCTACCAAAACTACCTCCACGAACACCACCACGGTAACCACCCTGAGGGAACCACCCCTCACTGCCTGGAAGAGGACCAAAACCACGGAAGACAACCCGTGGAACGTCTCTTCTCTCCTTCTCAAAGCTACGACTCCTCCCATCCCCGTAGTGACCTCGAGGGGGAGAATGCCTAGCGAACTGACCACCTGCTGTCACTCCGGACCAACCACCAGCAACTCCACCTCCAGACCTGAAACCTCTCGACTCACCACCTCGAAAACCACTCCGCCCGAGTGCCGGGGGGCGGTTAAACCGCCTAGCCGGGCCGGTCCTAACCGCCCCCTCGGGCCGGGCCGGTCCGACCGCCTAGCCGGGCCGGCCCGACCGCCCCCTCCGGACCTGCTCCTCGGCCGCGCGGAACTCGCATCTCCCCATGCGGAACACTTCTCACCACAGCCTTACCCCTGGGCAGTGGCATACGAGGCTTAGATACACCATGGAAAGGGTTGTACCTATCCTTGTTCGCCCACTCCTTTGCCATCCTCTCTTCCCGCTTCCTCTTGAAGCAAAACTCATCCTTGTGACCCTCTTTCCCACAATGGCCACAACAAAACCTCACAAGCTTAGGTTTAGGCTTGGATTGGGGCTGCTCGCTTGGTTTCTCTCCACTCAACTCCTCCACCGATTTCTCCTCACTTGCCTTCTCACTCACTTTCCCGGCCGAACACTTTCCGGAAGTGCTCACAAACTTGATAGGCCTTCGGAGATCATTTGTGGGTGTAGGAAATATAGGTGGAGCTGGGGTTGTGTCTAGTCGGTTCCTAAGATGATTGGGTTTTGGAAGGAAATCATTTTTGTGGTGGGTTTTTGGTGGCTCCGGGATATTCTCTCCACTCCCTTCACCAACCTTGTTTGCCCCAAGCCCCTCACCATCTTGCCTCTTAAAGGCCTCGATCATCATCCTCAACTGAGGCTCATGACCGGACAACCAACCCATCAACTTCCTCAAATCATCATTCTCATCCTGCAAACGATCAACATAATGTGCAAGCTCCAAATTTTTCAATGCATGCATTTCACGGGTAGAGCAAGATGTAGGCATGGGTTCCTTCAATTTAGCCTCGAGCGAACTAGTGTAAGCATGCATCTCATCAATCTTAGCATGCAAAACGGGGCAAGAAGTGCAAGCACCTAGCAAAGCAGTCTAGACTTAAGCTCAGCCACTTCAACCCTAAGCACATCTAGTTCCTCACACTTGGAGGCATGCTTCTCCTTAAACAAAGCAAGATCAAGCAAGGAATATGGAGCAATCAAGACAATCATTCTCATCGAAACAACAGGGCTAGCCTTAAGCGAATCAATCTCAAGCTTGCTATCAAGCACCTCGTGTCTCTAGCTCGCCCACTCTAGTCCTAGCATCCTCGAGTGAAGCCCTAAGCTCTTTCCTCATTTTATTGGCCTCTCTAAGCATGTCATCACGGTTATCAAGCAAAGAGCCAAGCCTCTCATTCTCCCGGCGCAAGAAGGGGAGTTCATCACGCACCTCGTCGTCGGACTCGCAGTCCGAGTCGCTCCGTGTGCTCTTCTTGCCGCCGGAGCTCGGCGCCATGGTGCGAAGCCATCTCTCGCGAAGCGGCTCTCGGCCCGCTCGGGTTCTTGGACGACTTCTTGTTCTTGCGGCGATCTCCCTCGTCTTCACCGGGCTGCTCGAGCTCGAGGTGGAGTACGCGGAACCGGAGTCGACGTCGCTCGCTCCAACCATCGCTCGGGCCTTGCCTCGGCCCTCCTTCTTCCTCGATCGTCGCTCGTCCTTGTACTTGTTCTTGTGCTTGCTCTTGTGGTCGCGCCTCGAACGGTACTTGCCATCGTTCATCCTCGGCTTGTGCTTGTAGCCGTCCTTGCTCTCGGCCTTCTCGGGCGGTCGGCGACGAAGTGTCCCGCTTGCCGCACCGGGAAGCGAGTCCTCGTGTTCCTCCTCATGTTCACGCGGCTCTCGTGCGGCCTCTCGAACCGCCCTCGTCAACAGCGCCAGCTCGTCCTCTCCAAGGTCATCAAACTCCTCATCTGGCATAGACATCAAAGAGGAAAACGAGAACATCCTGGTGGATGGGTTAGAGTTAGTCTTTCCTTTGGAACCACCAAGTCATGCCCCTATCCACCTCAGCCGACTTGAGCTTCGAGAACAGCTCGTTCACTATAAGAGTATCATACCTCTCCGACTCGACTATGGCCTCGAACTTTTCGCCCCATATTGTACGATCCAAGGAGTGTAAGAGCTTGACCGCTCTATCATGATCATCGTACGGGAGCACGTCCACATTGGCCCTCATGTTGTTCACCACCACCGTGAACCTCTGAAACAAGGCATCGATGGACTCACTGGGGAGATGAGTGAAGTTCTCGTACTCTCTCCGTAGGTCGCATACATCCGTGCCCGAACACCGGGCGTTCCCAACATGAGCCTCCTTCAACACCGCCCAAATCCTACAAGCCAAGTGCTCGGTGTGCACCCGATCGAACTCGGCCGACACAAAGCACGAAACAAGTAGTCGACCGCCTTATTGTTGGCGTCGAATCTGTCCCTCGACCCTGGAGCAAGGAAATCCATCGGTTGGACATAGCCTGTGTCCACCGTGACATCCCAAAGCAACTGACCCTTTCCGCGGAGGAACGCACCCATCCGCTTGCTCCACATCTGATAGTTCTTTCCATCGAAGTGTGGAGGACCCGAACCCCGTTCCTGGTACGCCATCCTTGGATCTTAGACTGGTTAGAGTCAACAAAGACCCGAACCGGCTCTGATACCACTTGAAGGACCGATTAGGCGACCAGAGAGGGGGGAGTGAATGGGAGCCGATAAAAATTCTTCTCGAGGGAGATTGAAACTCCGACAAGACGAACTAGCTCGGTCGGGCCCCCGAAATCACACGCTCCGCACTTCTACCTCCCGTTTGCCAAAACCACGTAGCCACTGGAGTGCTACTGGTCCTAGGAACAAACTCTACCAGCAACCACAACACACGCACAAAGACCGACAGCGGAAACAACTCGAAAGCCGGCTAACCGCAGAGGGGGCGGTTAGACCGGGTATAGGGGGCGGTTAGACCGCCTCCACACTCGGCAACCAAGAAATCCTCCGAAACGCCTCTTCCGAGCACCAAAACACGCCACGGTTTCACCAACAGAGATCTCTCGGTCAAGGCCATGCTAGCTACCGAGAAAATCTTGGCAAAAACCAAAACTTCACCCAAGGGCCTAGGGGCGGTTAGACCGGTTACCCGGGGCGGTCTAACCTCCCGTACCCAAGAACGAACTCCAACCAAGAATACCTAGCAAACCGCACGAGAACGACCCCAAATTTCACCCGGACGCTCCTCGATCAAGGCGAACAAACTCACGAGAGGAAAATCCAGCGAAACAAAACTTTGACCCGGAAACACCCAGGGCGGTTAGACCGCCCCCTGTAGGCGGTTAGACCGCCCCTTCCGGAAAACAAACCCGTGGGTCAAACCTCAACTTCCTCGCACCCGATCTCCCGAATCACTCCACGGATTGCAGCTAAACTTCGGGAATAGCTGGGTTACCTCCTGGGCAACCTCTACCTCAAAGGAATCGACCCGAAACGCTCACAATCAAGAGGAATCGAAGAAATCGCTTCTCTAGGTCAAGAACTCGCCCAACTCGAGAAATCACCAAATCGAGTCCGATTCAAAGGGGATTTGGGGGCAAAGTCACCAGCCAAAGAGGCACAAGAACCTCATACGTGACACCCACCAAAAGCCCCAAGAAATCGTCCTCAAAACACCCCCAAAAAGAGCTCCGAAAATCAACACCAAAGAGACGAGAAAACCACCATGAGAAACAACGCCAAACCTTCTATACATGCCATGAATGGTTCGTACAAGGTCTAGCTTGCCACCCAAACATCCATCCCTCTCTCTAGATCTCACATGAAGCTCTCAAGCTAGCCTTCTAAAATCCTAAGGAAAATGGAGAACGAAAATGGAAAAACCAAATGAGCTAGGGTTCCAAGAGTTGGCTGCCATCCACCCATCTAATGAGTATATATGGAGGCACCCAAAAGACTAAACTACCCTTCACTAATAACTAGGGATACATGCCCCTCAAGGGTGGATTTGGAAGTCTTCATGTCTTCACCATGGGACGGATGCCCGGCGACCGCAACCTGCTTAGCCTCGACGCAAGTCTTGCGATCCCGACGCGTGTCCTCCGCTTCGAAGCTTCTCGGCGCCGGCGGCCAGGGCGGTCAGACCGCCCCTCCTGGGCGGTTAGACCGGCCCGGTGGATTCGACCGGCCCCAGGCGGTCTGACCGCCCCTCCTGGGCGGTTGAACCGGCCTGGGTGGCCACACCTCCTCCTCGAGTCTTCGGCCTCGGTTTTGTGGCTCAACCGAGTAACCCAGTGGTTTTCTGGTGAACCACTGCAAACCCCGCGAACTCGGTGTAGCCTCCGCCAATCTCCACTCATGACTCGGCTCCCACGTAGTCCCGGCTCGACCTTGGTTTTGAGGCTCTACCAAGAAACCGTCCACGACTTCATCTTGCTGTTCATGCCACCATGCGGCCCGCACTTGACCCCCGCCGGCCACCGGTCCCTCGAACGAAGCCTACTTGTCTTCTCCACACCTGGAGGCCTCACCGGCGACGACCTTTCGCGCTTGTTCTTCACCTGCACCAACACGAGTCAAGCCGCAACCTGCACCTGCAATACTTAGCCAAGAATCAGTCCACACAACGTTGTCAATCACTCATCACACAGGGAAGCGACCATCCACCGGTCCTCGAACCACACATGGTCCTCAGAGTCATTTACCACTCCGGCGGGACCTGATATATAAGCCATGAGTGTGTGTAGATGGTTCTCTCTCTCTCTCCGCGACTTAGGGTTTCATTTCCTCCCTCCCATTTCTCATTTTCGTAGCTATTTTTCTTCCATTTTCTCTAGGCTAGCATGAGAGCTTCATGAGAGATTTGTTGAGAGGGATGGATGCTAGGGCGGCATGCTAGACCTTGTGAATCTTTCCTGGTTTGTATAGAAGATTCGGGGTTGTGTTTTCGTGGCCTTTTTGTGCTTGTTTTCGTGCCTTTGTTCCCGGTTCGATTCCGCGGATTTGAGTGGGTTTCTCCCCGGATTTCTTTGAGGGATACATGGATAGATGTCTCGTGCATCTTTGTGATTGATCTTGTGCCCTCAAACGCCGGGAAACCACTTGGATTCGAAGTTTTTCGTTCGGTGCTCTAGCTTTTGGTGGTGCTCAAAGGATTCACGATTCCCGGTGATTTAGGGAGTTTGGAGGCAAGATTTTTGGGCTATAGCATCCTTGTGTGACGCTTTTCAAGTTCCCAAACCCTTGTCTCCACAGCTTCAACCGTTTGGGAAATCCGATGATGATTTGGGGGAGTTGACTTTCGGGGTCGTGGTTTTTCTGTTCTGTCTGCGCGGCACGGACGGTCCGCGGGGTGGTCGCGGACGGTCCGCGGGTGGCCTGTTCGTCGCGTGTTCGTCGTGTTCTTGCGCGTCCTAGCTTTCGATCCGATTTGGCTTTTGGGTTTGGTTGCAGCCAGTTTGCGGACGGTCCGGTCCGTGGGTGGCGCCGACGGTCCGCCCGGTCTTGGCGGACGGTCAGTTTTTCCCGGGTCGCTTCTGGTGGTTCTGTGTGCTTTAACGGACAGTCCGCGGTGTTGGGCCGGACGGTCCACGGTGCTGTTGCGGACGGTCCGCGACCTCAGGTCGGACAGTCCGCAAGGCCTGCGCGGACGGTCCGCCCCTCCTGGCCGGACGGTCCGCCAGAGCCTGTGCGCTTTGCTTCTTGGTTCGATTCCTCCCTTCCCTTTCTAGTGCTTCCGCGTGTGCTTCAAGGAATCATTCCTAGGACTAGAGGTTGATCCATAACCTCGTGGTATTGGCGATTGGTGTGTGATTCGATCCTTCGCTCGTGTGTGACCGGGGTTTGACTAGGGTATAGGCCGGGTTCTTTTGGAAGAATTTTTACCGGCTCCTATTCACTCCCCCCCTCTCTAGTCCCCATCTGATCCTTCATGAAGCACTCACGACTATTACTTCCCGGTCACCAAGTCTCTCCCAAGAGTACCACATGACTTGCCACAAAGGCTCACCACTTAGGCACTCGCCAAGCTCCCTTGGTCACCTTGATGGCGCCTCCACTAAGGAGCTTCTCCACTTAGGAAGGGGGCCTCCACATCCCCTGCACAAAGTGTCCTCGCCACTCCACACCAAGCCAGAGGGTCAAAGACAATTGTCGATGAGCCACATAAGCCCCAAGGCTTCTGACACATCTTGTACAACTTGATTCACTCAAGAATCACCTCACAAGGTTGGTACAACCTTGCACTCACTCAGCTCTAAGCTAAGCCTAGCACTAAGCACACACACCAAGCATGTGCAAGTCTATGAATGAGCAATTCAGCACTTGGATGGATAGGATATGATCTTCAAGGTGTCTCACACTCCTCCGCACTTCCACACAATCCAGCAACCTCAAATGGGTGAGTGGAGGGGGTATAAATAGCCCAAGGAGTCCAAAGAGTCGTTGGCTAAAAGCTATAGAAACTTAGCATCGGATGAACTGCCACTATACTTTGCCCAGTCATCTATTGATCCGATGGCCTCCACGTCACTTGACCGTTGTAAAAAACTAACACAGACATACCATCGGATGAACTGCTAAAGTATCACTGAGGTCGTCGGTTCATCCGGTGTTGAAGGCTTCGCAATTGGCTGTTCTTTATTAGCTTTCTTGATACTGTCAGATGAACCGTTGCTGACCTGTTGGTTCATCCAGATGAACTCACTGCTTACTGTCTTGGCACCAAGGACGATCGGATGAACTGCTAACGCTCTGTCAGTTCATCTGGTGCTACTGTCTTCTGCGCTTCACTCATGTTGAACCGTTTGACGCATCTAAAAACAGACTGTTGGATAATCTGACGCTGTTCAAGGTAACTCAAGTCTCCATGCAGTTTACCAAGTACTTTGACGCATACACCGACACTCTCTTCTAAGTTGTTGACACTCTCTAGCATCGCACCAGGTTCATATCCCCGGCAACGATGCCAGAAAGCTTGTTGACACTCTCTAGCGTCGCACCAGGTTAGTATCCCCGGCAATGGCGCCAAAAAGAAGATAAATCCGCAAGCGCACGGATATTGATGTATCTTTCACCCGGGAGTATTCCAAGGAATCGATTTCCTCGGGCAACGAAAAGTACTCCAATCCTACGCTAATTCGTTTGGGGGAAAGTGCAGATAAAGGGATGGCAACAAAGAGAATAGAGATGAACAATAGGAGGGTACGGAGGGTACTTGATACGGGAACTTCTGCTTTCTCGACTAATCAAGCGATTAAGATATTACTCGCACTAGTCTTGATCGAGGGATGCACACTCCGGCTACTGAAAGGGATGAGAAGGGAGCCGTTACATACACCACTATTACGATGCCTACAGGACTAGACACTCTCACGTGGTGGAATACAGAGGCCGGACGGGGTTGTCACTATCTGCCGACTACCACAAGCGGTCCATGGAGCTAGGTGTATTTCAAGGTAACCTCAAGTCTAGGCACTACGCCTACACTATCAATCACTACTTCACTCAGTGCTCAAGCAAAGCAATCACTCAAAGTAAGATAAACTTACTATGATACGAACGAGAAACGATAAGACAAAGACAAGTAAAGAATAATGCTTAATAAATTAGAGGAGACCAGAGTTACTAAACAAGACCCGGATGTAGCTACTAGAAGAGCAGCTGCATCCGCTGAGGTGTGACCTAGAGGAGGGGTCGACACTCCGACTCCTCTTGGAAACTCTCATCTCAACTGTCTCCCTATTTTCTAACTATAATGGCAGCGCTTCGCTTCTTCAATGCTCTTCTTTTGTGTCTTTTGGAGTGAGGGGAGGGGTCTCTATAAAAGAGAGGAGACTTGGGAGAGTGTAGGACCTTCCCTCGTTCTTGGGGCACAACCATCCTTCCTAGGGGCGGTTTGCCCCCCTGCTTGCGTGCTACAACGGCCTAGAGACGGTGGCGGAGAGAACCGGCACAAAACCGGATCGTAGGCCAAAGAACCGGGCCTGAACCGCGCGAACCATGCGAAAACCGGGCGATCTGGGCACTGAACCAGGCGTAGAGGAGAAAAACCGAGCGGTCTGGGCAACTGACGTCACGGCGGCCAACCGTGGCGTGCCACACGTCCGGGCGGACCACGTGCGCGCCCGTGCTCCCGCGTGCGAAGGGCAGCGGCCAACCACGGCCCGCCACATCGCCCGATCAGGGGGGCTCCCGCACGCTCGCACGCGCACTGTGGTGCGGGGCCTTGGCCAGTGGCAGGCTTCCACACAGTGCCGCCTGGTCGTCTCCCGCACGATGGCCGTACGGATGATGGGTGCTGACATCATGATGACATCAACATCCCAAAATAATTTGTTCCTTTAATATCTTTTGCATCCGAACTCCAAAGTTGTCAAATGATATGTCCATTTCGATCGTCTCGACGAGCCCGTCACAATGGTGTAGTCCAAATTGGCATTTGATGCTGTTTGTGATAATGATATATTTTATGCCATAGTTGCTCATATTTACCTGCAACCAAATATACAACAAAACTCGTGGAATTTATTAGATTAGATCCCTATAGCTATGTTGCATACTTTTATGGAGTAACTTTTATCCGAAGTTGACGATAAAAAAGGGACTTAATGACCGTCAACACGCTCCCCCGCACTTAGCCATTTGCTCGTCCTCGAGTAAAGGTTAAAAACTAGGGTGGAAAAACATGAATCCAAAATGATATGATGTAAGCATGTATGATATTCCAAGACATACCTGTACTTGTGACTCCTTGGGGTGTCTACCATGTTATCTTGCATGGTTGAAAAATGGAACGACCGGATTTGAATCACCTCAACTCCTTCTATAAAGTAACTTGGTTTTTGATTATTTTTATTTCAAAACTTGGCCTTACTTGACTCGTCAAATGATGCTCTCGGATCGCTCAGTGTGTATGATTCCTAACCAAGGAATTAAGCTTGCCTTTTTTCAACCTACTTCTAATGATGGCTATTGAGGACCATGTGTTGTTCGAGGACCGGTGGATGGTTGCTTCCTTGTGTGACGAGTGATTGACAACATTGTGTGGACTGATTCTTGGCTAAGTATTGCAGGTGCAGGTTGCGGCCTGACTGGTGTTGGTGTAGGTGAAGAACAAGTGTGAAAGGTCGTCGCCGGTGAGGCCTTCAGGTGCGGAGAAGACAAGTAGGCTTCGTTCGAGGGACCTAGTGGCCAGCGGGGTCAAGTGCGGGCTGCATGCTGGCATAAACAGCATGATGAAGTCATGGACGGTTTCTTGGTTGAGCCTCAAAACCAAGGTCGAGTCGGGACTACGTGGGAGCTGAGTCATGAGTGGCGATTGGCGGAGGCTACAGCGAGTTCGCGAGGTTTCCAGTGGTTCACCAGAAAACCACTGGGTTCCTTGGTTGATCCACAAAGCCAAGACTGGAGAACCGAAGACGGAGATGCAGCAGCTCCAGACCGGTCTGACCGGTGGGTACTGGTCTGACCAGTGAGGAGCACCGGTTTGACTGGTGTGCGACGACGCAGTTCGGAGACTTCGAAGCGGAGGACACGCGTCGGGATCGCAAGGCTTGCGTCAAGGCTAAGCAGGTTGCGGTCGCCGGGCATCCGTCCGATGGAGCGATGACAAAGATTTCCGATTTCGCCCTCGAGGCGAATGTATCCCTTATTAGCTAGCAAGGGTATTTCAGACTTTCGGTTGCCTCCTATATAACCCAAGAGGTGAGAGGATGGCAGCAATCTCTTGGAACCCTAGTTCATTTGCTTTCCTATTTTCCCTTCCTATTTTCTTAGGATTTCCATAGGACTAGCTTGAGAGCTTCATGGTGAGATTTTGTGAGAGGGTTGGATGATCGGGCGGCAAGCTAGACCTTGTATGAACCTCCTTGGTATGTATAGATGATTCGACGTGGTTCCTCAAGGCCTTGTTGTGTTGTTCCCGGTTGTTGTTGGTGGTGATTTTCGGAGCCCTCTTTTGGTGGTTTTCTCGGTGTGTTTTCGGGACCTTGCTCTTGGGCATTTGATGGGGGAAATTCGTGTGAACCCATCATGGTTCTTTTGCCTTTGATTCCCCTCCCAAATCCGTGAGTTAAGGGGCTCGATTTTGGGGTTTTCGGTGTTCTAGGGTTAGAGGAGTTCTTGGCGAGATTTCCTCGATTCCTCCTTTTTGGACAAGTTTTGGCGGGATTAAACTTGGCTATGGATTACTCACGAGGTGTTCCTATTATCCCCAAAGTCTTGTTCAAGTCCGTGGAGCGATTCGGGAGATCGAAGTTTGGATTTGGAGGCGTTGACCCGTGGGTGCTGTTCATCTCGAGCTGCCCAGGCTACACCGATCTGACCGGTGCTCTTGACCGGTCTGACTAGTGCGAGTCACTTTTGGGATTTGCCTCGGGTGAACTGCTTGACTCGTGTGTCTTTGGGTCTTGGTGCTGCTGGTCAGTTCTTGGTCCGTTTGGAGTTGTTTTGTTAGGTTTTGTTTAGGGTTTTCCTTCCGTGCAGGTTGTGTTTCAGGGGTGTCTTTATTCCATGGCCTAGAGAAGTCACTAAGGCTTTCTGGAACACTTGTTTGTTCGGCTGTTGTAGCCACTGGCCTGACCAGCTTTGTCCACCGGTCTGACTGGTGTCACCAGGATGTTCTGTTTGTCCCCTTTGATGTCTATGCCAGATGAGGAGTTCGACGTGTGTTGGGGAATTCAGGAAAACCCGTCGCCCTCGAAACGTTGATCTTAACAAAGTTCTCGAACCATGTTTTTCAGGAGCAGGGAATTCGCGATTCTCGGAAACCTGGAACCTGCGAAGTCTCGAATTTGCGAATGTGCAGAATTCGGGAATCTTGATTCGGTGAGGAGGTGGAGTCACGAACATGCGGAAGCCCGGAATCTCAACTGTCGATGGCCCGAACTTTGGAGAGCGACCAATTCGGGAATCTGTTGAAGACTTAGTTCGGGAGTTTCATGCGAGGACATTCACGAACCAGGGGGAAGCAAAGTCAAAGTTGTAGTCCCAAAAAGTCCGGGTTTAGAGTGTGAACTAGTGGCAGATTTGTAAATATGTTGGATAAAAAAGACAATCATGTATGCGTTCACACTAGGAATATTCTCTGAGGCTAGGGGTGTTGTTGGTATGTAAAAGTCCCTTCATCTCCCTATAAAAGGGGGCGCAAGGGCACGTGTAAACGGATTCAGACTTTTTGGAACTTGCGCTACTTGCAGAGGGAATCACAGTCTCTTTGCGCCCTAACTTTGTACTTGAACGCGTTGAGAACTCTTACTCGTGTTAGGGTAGTTGTCCGAATTTTTCGGGTAACCCCCCAACATTGGCGCCCACCGTGTTCCAGCCGAAAAGAAACTCACGATGCCACCTCAGAAGAAGTCCAAGAAGACTGTTCCAGCACAGGCTAACCGAGACGATCGCCATCTCACCCAAGGGAATGAAACCTCATTTGTTCCCGAATCCTCGAACACAGCAGACCAAGAACGGAGAGAAAAGCTCGAGGCCCTCATGAAGGCAAGAGCAGAAAAGACAGCTCACATCCAAGAACAGCCCGCTGAGCAGCAGGAGTTCGAGAATGTCAATGATGATGATGATGACATAGACAGAGAGCTAGCCATGGTTCAGCAAAAGATACAGCAGCTGCAGAAAGACAAGGAAAAGTTCGCAGCTCAGTTACAAGCAAAGAGGAAAATCTCCGAAAAGCTAGAGTAGCTGAACAGAGCAAAAGCGCAGATAGAAGCAATGCAAAAAGAAATTGATGAAATGAAAGAACAAGAGAACAGTTCCTTGTGGCAGGAGTCACCACGTCAAAACCCTGCACCTGCCAGAGAATCCCCGAAAGAAAACTTCTTCGCGGGAAACAGAGTCTCACACTTCGTGGATTCTGAATCGCCACTGTCAATAGGGCTGCAAACAGCACCTTGGCCGCCGAAGTTCAAGCTTGTCTCTCTTCCCAAGTACAACGGTTTCGGAAACTCCAGGCAGTTTCTCATGAGATACGAGTCAGCTGTGAACTCGGCAGGAGGAGATGATGTCGCGCTAGCCAAATCCTTCATCATAGCTTGCGAAGGACCAGTACTGAATTGGTACTCACTGCTGCCTCCACACTCGATCTACACGGGTAGATCTCAAGACAAAGTTCATGCAAGCGTTTCAGATGTTCCATGACACAACAGGCGAAACCTCGGACTTGTATAATCGCAAGCGAAGGACGAGAGAACCGCCGCGGAACTTCGTGAGAAGGTTCATGCAACAGAGGTCTCGCATCCCCGACGCCGATGACAAGACAACGATCAAGGCACCGATCAAAGGTCTCACCCCGGGGCCAACGGCTTCTCACCTCACAAGAAAGAAGCCCGAGACAAGTTGAAGAACTATTTCGAGAATTGGAAGATTACATTCGTCTGATGATGACCACCGCAAGAGAGTAGCCGAACGAAACGAGGCAAGACGGGGCAGCGAGAGATATGACCCGGCGGGCACCACCCCAAGCATCCACGAAACGTAAACAATGTTGGAAACTCTCACCGCAAAGAAGACAAAGCGGGCCAAGCGCCGGGGGAGGATTCGGTCCCGAGAGGAAGGGGGAGAGGAAGAGGAACCCCGGGACTCCCGAACCACAACCCAAGAGATCCCCACTTCTACCGCCGCATCATGGAAGAGGCCACAGCACCGAAGGGTGCCCAGAAACAAAGAAGAACATGGCAAGAATCCAACAAGAGAAAGCACTGATGAGCATTGCATCCTCGATGCCAAGCCAGTTTCGGCCGAACTTCTGGCAACCGCAGTTCGCGAACCTGCAGTCAAGCTCTGTACCAGTTCAGCAATTTCCACAACCACAATCAGCATGGCAGCCATCGCAGCAATTCTTCCCTCAGTCTGAAGGATCAGATGGCGACTAGAGAGGGGGGGAGTGAATAGGAGCCGGTAAAAATTCTTCCCAAAGAACCCGGCCTATGTCCTACTCAAATCCCGGTCACACACAAGCGATGGATCGAATCACGCACCAATCGCCAAGACCACGAGGTTATGGATCAACCTCTAGCCTTAGGAACGATTCCTCAAAGCACACGCGGAAGCACTAGAAAGGGAGGAAGGAATCGAACCAAGCGACAAAGCACACGAGGCTGCGGCGGACCGTCCGCGCGGGGAGGGGCGGACCGTCCGCGCGAGAGGGGCGGACCGTCCCGCAAGAGCCGCGCGGACCGTCCCGGCCGGGTATCGCGGACCGTCCGCACCCGGCCGCGGACCGTCCGGCCTTAGCCGCGGACCGTCCGTTAATTTACACGAACGACCCAAAGACACCCCCGTGCCACGGACCGTCCGCGGGGAGCACGCGGACCGTCCGCCTAGCACCCGCGGACCGTCCGCCCGACACCGCGGACTGTCCGAAACTTCGTCCAACCAAAAATCAAAATCACAACGGATCGAAACAAAGGACGAGCAAGAACACGAAGAACACGGGATGAACTGGAGCCGCGCGGACCGTCCGCCTGGTCCTCGCGGACCGTCCGCCTGGTCCTCGCGGACCGTCCGCCAGGTGCGGACGAACGGTAAAATAGCCCGACCCCGAAAGTCAACTCCCCCAAATCATCATCGGATTTCCCAAACGGTTGAAGCCGTAGAGACAAGGGTTTGGGGACTTGAAAAGCGTCACACAAGGATGCTATAGCCCAAAAATCTTGCCTCCTAACTCCCTAAATCACCGGGAATCGCGAATCCTTTGAGCACCTCCAAAAACTAGAGCACCGAACGAAAACTCACGAATCGAAGTGATTTCCGGCGTTTGAGGGCACAAGATCAAGCACAAAGATGCACAAGGCATCTATCCATGTTTCCCTCAAAGAAATCCGGGAAGAAACTCACTCAAATCCGCGGAATCACACCGAGAACAAAGGCACGAAAATAAGCACAAAAAGGCACGAAAAACAACCCCGAATCTTCTATACAAACCAGGAAAGATTCACAAGGTCTAGCATGCCGCCCTAGCATCCATCCCTCTCAACAAATCTCTCATGAAGCTCTCATGCTAGCCTAGAGAAAATAGGAAGGAAAATAGCTACGAAAATGAGAAAGGGAAGGGGGGGGAAATGAAACCCTAAGTCACGGAGAGAGAGCGCCATCAACACACACTCCAGGCTTATATATCAGGTCCCGCCGGAGTGGTAAATGACTCGACTACCCCTAACTACACTACTGGCGATACAACCCACGTAGGGGCATTTTGGTAATGTTTGTGGGTCTTGCCATCGGACGGCCACGCCTTCGCCGCACCCCGCGTCCTCCCGACGCAAGCCATGCGATCCCGCCGCGTGTCCTCCGCTTCGAAGCTTCCCGACACGCTCGGATCCCGTCTCCGTCGTGTTGGGCCCTCGACTTGGTTTTGAGGCCCAAACCAAGAAACCGTCCGCCGGTGGTTTTGTGGGCAAACCACCAAACCCCGCGTGCCCGGTCCGGCCTCCCGCCAAACCACTTGACTTGACCGCCACCGTGCACCGGCTCACTTGTCCATGACTTCGTCTTGCTTGTGTCGCCACCATGTGGCCCGCACCCGTCCCGCCGTCCACCGGGTCCCTCGAACCGAGCCTACTTGTCTCTCCATCTCCCGGAGGCCCCTCAAGGCCGAAGACCTTTCACGCCCGTTCTTCACCCTCGCAACAACACGAACTAGGCCGCGGCCTACACCGCGCACTAAGCCAAGAGTCGGTCCAACACCCGTTGTCAATCACTCATCACTAAGGAGCGGTCATCCACCGACCACCGGGACGCTCCCGGTCCTCAATCTCCCCCTTGATGAGTGCATTGACAACACACAACGCGAAATGAAATTCGAGTGAAAGAGAAAGAAAGAAGAAAGAAAAACAAGGAAGCTCAACTCATGACCAAAACCGAAGAAAGGCGAAGAAAGGTCACAAGCCAAGCAAAGCACAAAATCCACACCGAAAACAGCAAGAAAGCTCCCCCTGAACAAATGCAAGCTCCCCCTGAACATGTGGATGTAAACTCCCAAATATCAGCTCACCTCTTCTGAATTTTCATTAAGCTCACCTTTTCTCCCCCTTGTTGACAATGTATGAATCAAGGTGAAAATGCAGAAATGCAAAGCAAAGCATATAAACATCTACATGAGCTTCTCAAACAGGCCAAATCTAGCGTCAAAGGCTAAAAATGAGACAAAGATCACACACATGAATCATAGCATAGTCAAAGCATTGCCACAAGTAATATATGAAAATACAAGCATGTGACAAAGCAAAATTTTCAGATTTAAGCGAGCTTTTACCAAAAGAAGACTCGCTTCACATGTAAAAGCCTATCCATGTCACACTTGAGCCACAAACATGCATATTACTCAAAGATCATACAAGGATATCAAATTCTCAAGCAAAAGATCATGGCAAACACCCATAAAGCAAAGCATGTCATGTCAAAGCTCATGAGCCATGTGTCCACTTCGGGGAGACTTCTCCACTGGTGAACATCATGCAACATGTTTTGCACCCATATGTGAAAGATAAGACATTTTAAACATAGACATGATGGATGGAGCATTTTGCAAGCATTATGCACTTCTTTTCAAGATTAATTCATTTCATGGTACATGAAGTGCCTTTGCGGCAAAAAGAAGCTTATGCTCCCCCATGAATGCAACATAGGCTAAACATTCACAATGATATCCGGCCTTTGGCCCAAATGCAAGAACAGGGCATCCAAGCACAATCTAAGCATGAAAAGCATATTTAGACCAAACCGTGACATGGATACACAACTACACACGAGTGGAGCATATTTCATCAAAAATTAGTCAAGTTAAGCATTTATCTCAAAAGGGGCTATCTCACCACACATATATCTCAAATATTCCAAGAGCATAGCCTCACATCACCATTTCTCCACACATATAACCAATATCTCACAAATAGCCAAAGAGACTCAAATATGGCATATGAAAGAAGCTCATCATCCTAAAATGCAATATGACACAAATGCAACATGATATATGACAAGATGGCTATCCTACCATGGTTTATACATCAAGCAAAGCATGTATATACATCAAAATAAACATGGTATGATACATATGGTACAAAAAGGAAATCCCCCAAGAGTCAACTAGAAAGGACAACAAACCCCAAGTTCCCCCCGCAAGCGCACAAATGTAGCTTGGTCGAGAGGCTTTGTAAAGATGTCGGCTAGCTGGTCTTGGGTAGGGACATGGCTCAAAACAATGGTTCCTTTCTCCACATTGTCCCTCAGGAAATGATACCTCACTTCTATATGTTTGGTTCTGGAGTGAAGCACTGGGTTTTTGGCTACACTTATGGCACCGGTGCTATCACAAAGAAGTGGGATGCGGGTGCACTCCTCACCAAAGTCTCTCAAAGTGTATGAAATCCACAAAGAATCGGGAGCAACAACTAGCGGCAAGCAACATACTCCGCCCTCTGTGGTAGACTGAGCTACACTAGACTGCTTGCGGGAAGACCATGAGACCAACGAAGAACCAAGAAACTGACAAGTACCAGAAGTAGACTTCCTCTCGACTCGACAACCAGCAAAATCCGCATCGGAAAGACCATGAAGAGACAGAGTTGAGGAGGAAGAATACCAAAGGCCAAGACCAGGGGCAGACTGTAGGTACCTGAAAATCCTCTTGACGGCCTGTCGATGTGATGTCCTCGGCGAAGCCTGAAAACGAGTGCACAGACACACGCTGAACTGTATGTCTGGCCTCGTCGCCGTCAAGTAGAGGAGGGAGCCGATCATGCTCCTGTACTCCCGCTGGTCCACTGGTTCTCCGTCCTCATCCGCATCCAAAGTGGCCGTACTCCCCATGGGAGTCGACATCGGCTTCACATCTTGCATCCGGAACTTCCTCGGCATGTCTTTCGTGTACTTGGTTTGGTGCACAAATGTACCATCCTTCACTTGCTTGATCTCGGCCCCCCGAGAAAATACCGCAACTCTCCCATCATGCTCATCTCGAACTCCCCGCTCATCTCATCCGCAAACTTGGCAACAAGGTTATGTGACGAGCCACCAAAGACAATATCATCCACGTAAATGCGAACAATCGGCAAGTCATTTCCATGCTTGAGAAGGAACAAGGTTCTATCCACGGTACCCATCACAAACCCTCTCGCTCAAAAGAAAACCTCTCAATCTCCCATACCAAGCACGGGCGCCCGTTTCAACCCATACGAGCCCTTTTCAACCCGTATACCCCGTGTGGGTACAACTCGCTCTCAAACCCGTGTGGTCGCTTCACATACACCTCCTCCTCTATGACCCCATTCGGAAAAGCACTCTTCACGTCCATCCGAAACAACTTGAACCCTTTAGCCACGGCAAAGGCTAGAAGAATCCGAATTGCCTCAAGACGGGCCACGAGGAGCAAAGGTCTCCTCATAGTCGATCCCCTCCTTCGACTAAACCCCCGAGCAACAAGTCCGGACTTGTTCCTCACAACCATCCCATTCTCTCCCTCTTTGTTCTTCCAAACCCACTTGGTTCCTATGGGATGGCAATTTGGAGGTGGTTCAACTAACTCCCACACCCGGTTCCTCTCAAAGTTTTCCAACTCCTCATGCATAGAATTGACCCGGTTTGCATCGGATAAAGCATGTCCAATGTCCTTGGGCTCAAAAGTAGCAACAAAAGCAGCATGAGCAAAATGAGAGGAATTCCTGGACCTCGACCGTGTAGTGCGTTCATTGATGTCTCCGATGATCTTTGACAGGGGATGCACTTCTTGAATCCGCCGGGGAGCCTCACGCCTCGAGACTACCTCCCCCTCAACTTCAGCTTCTCTCGCCTGATCCTCTTGTTGCACCGTCGTTGTCCATGAAGTAGACGGTCCATGCTCCAACGTAGTCGTAGGGGAAGTAGTGGGTACATGCTCAGCTTCAGGCGCATGGTTCTCCCCATCATCATCTCCGGCTTCATCTTTCTCCTCTTCAAAGAGGTCCTCGGCCATCTCTTCATCACCCGCACATTCAAAGCCAAGAGAGGTACATGGCATTGTCTCGTCGAAGGTCACCTCGCAAGTCTCCATGATTTTGTTAGTCTCAAGGTTAAGCACCCTATAGGCTCTAGAGTGGTTAGCATATCCAAAGAAAATACCATCACTAGACCTAGCCTCAAACTTGTCGAGTTTTCCCTTTTTCAAAATAAAGCACTTGCAGCCAAAAACTCGGAAATGACTCACTTTGGGTGCCCGACCATGCATAAGCTCATAACGGGTCTTCTTCTTGAAAGCTCTCAATAAAATCCGATTGTAAACATGACAAGTCGTATTGACCGCCTCGGCCCAAAACCTCCTAGGAGTCCCGTGCTCATCGAGCATCGTCCTAGCCATCTCACAAAGAGTCCGATTTTTCCTTTCCACGACTCCATTTTGAGGGGGCACATAAGGGGTCGAATACCGATGTTCAAGACCTAGATCACGACAAAAGGCATCAAAACGAGAGTTCTTGAACTCAGAGCCATTATCACTGCGGATAGCTCGAATAGCATTCCCATGCCTCTCGTTTTTCAACCTCATGATCAGATCTCGAACAAAACCAAAAGTCTCACTCTTATCCTCTAAGAAGAACACCCAGGCATAGCGAGAGTAATCGTCCACCACAACAAGGACATACCACTTCCCACCCACCGAGCGAACTCGAGCTGGCCCAACAAGGTCCATATGCAACGGCTCCGTCGGACGCTCGGTCATGACATCGGTCGGGGGTGGATGGGGAGTGGCTACCATCTTACCATGCCTACGGGGAGCACAAACCAAATCCTTCTCAAACTTCAACTTCGGCAATCCTCGGACAAGGTCAAGACCACTCAAGCGGGAAACCAAATCAAAGCTCAAGTGTCCCAACCGCCTATGCCATTTCCACAAATCGGAAGAAGGACCGGCCATCAAACAAGGCGAGCAGGACCCAAAGAACGAGAGAAATCAGCCACGAAAATCCGACCCTCGGGGATGATCATACGGACAAGATCACCTCGAGAATCAAGCAAACGAGACTCGCCAGACTTGAAACGCACCTCAAAACCCTCATCAAGCAACTGAGAAACCGAAAGCAAGTTAAAACCCAAAGACTTCACAAGAGCCACTCTCTTCAACGTTACCTTGTCACTCACATGCACAACACCCTCTGAAAGCACCCTACCTCGTCCATTGTCCCCAAATGTAATGTACATCTTTTCCTTCACTGGGGTGAGGCTGGAGAACCACTTCTTATCTCCGGTCATGTGTCGAGAACACCGGAGTCGATCAACCAAATGTTCTCCAAGCCTCCCCGCCCGCGTCGAAACAAGAACGAGAATGAGCTAGCGACTCGACACCGGGGGTTAGCACGGAGAAAGTTAAACCGGTGTCGAGCCACTCGCTCAAAAGAGGGGTTAGCAAACATCACTCCCTTGCCACCAAACTTCCCATGTCCCATGGGAGGAGTACGAGCACCACGAGGGGGAAAACGTGGTCCGTAGTTCCTCCGGAACCCAAAGCTGCGATCATCTCCCCTAAACCCGTAGCGAGGACGAGTAGGAGGACGTCCAGCAAAACCACCACGAGCCCGACCAAACCTCTCACCAGCACGCACACCATCACCTCTCTGTGGGAACCTGCCAACACTCCTCACACTTCCCACACCCCGTGGAAGTGGCACTCTAGGCTCAGGAATACCGCGAGGCTGGCGATACCTATCCTGGTTTGCTTACTCCCTAGCAAGCCTCTCATCCCTCTTCCTCTTGTAGCAAAACTCTGCAAGATGCCTCTCCTTGCCACAATACTCACACCTGAAAGGGATGGGTTTTGGTTTTGGCTACGGCTTCTCTCTAGGCTTCTCACCCTTCTCACCCACAAACTTCACTCGGTTTTCGGAAATCATTTGTCTTAGGTGGGAATTTGGGTGGATCTTGGGTTGTGTCAAGCTTGTTGCAAAGGTGGTTGGGCTTTGGTGTGAAAGAGTTCTTGGGTGCTTTTGGGAGTGGAACTTGGATCTCTCCGATCACCTCAAACCCGGGGTTAGACTCAACACACTTCTCGTACACACTCTCCCCACTGTTCTCTCCCACTTTCTCACCCAACTTCTCAAAACCCAAACCACGACCATCAGCTCTCTTGAACTCCTCAATCATGATTTTCAATTGAGGTTCCCGCCGTACAACCAACCCAACACCTTCCTCAAATAGTCATTCTCCTCATAAATGACATCCAAACGGGAAGTAAGTTCAAGATTACGCAAAGTGACTTCATCACAGCTAGAACATGCATTTGCAATAGGAGATTTCAAAGATGCTTCCAAAGAACTAATGGTAGAACGAGCATCGACAAGCTTAGCATGCATAGTAGGACATGATTTGCAAGCACCAAGCAAAGTAGGTCTAGCCTTAAGCTCATCATGTTCGAGTCCTAAGAACATCTAGTTGAGCCAAAATAGAAGCATTCTTCTCATTAAGCGAGTTTGATCTCATTCAACCAAGCATCACATTCAACACATTCAACATCATCGGGAGAAGTAGGAGCAAGTTTCAAAGAGTCATTCTCAAGTTTCAATTCAAGCAATTTTGACTCTAACTCTCCTACTTTCTCGCTAGCATTCTCAAGCCGAGCCCCAAGATCTTTTCTCATCTTTTTGGCATCTCTCGGCACACTATCACGGTTATCAAGCAAACCATTCAACCTAGCAATCTCGGGAAGCAAAGAGTCGGGATCACGGTTTACCTCATCCTCCGAGTCGGAGTCGCCGTCTTCCTTCACACTCTTCTTGTCGCTTGAGCTATGGGCCATGCCACAAAAGCCCTCAAGCGCCACACGGCCACGCCCGCCGAGGTTCCGGCTTGCACTCTTCTTGCCACCGCGCCTCCCGGCGTCTTCTTCTTCGGCCGCTTGAGCTTGATCGCTCCTCGCTTGAGCTTGAGTCAACATCGCTCGCACCGGCCACCATCGCTCTCGCCTTGTTCTTCTTGTAGCCGCTCTTGCTCGGTCGCCGCTTGTCCTTGTCCTTGCTCTTGGACTTGTTGAAATGCTTGCCCTTGGAGGAGTACTTGTCTTCACGCCTCGGGTGCGCCTTGTACTCGTTCACCTTGTACTTGTTCTCCTCCGCTTCCGGGCACTCGGCGATGAAGTGGCCACGCTTGCCACACTTGTAGCACGTCCCTGAACTCCGCCTTGCGTTCCTCCGACTCTCGTGTAGTCGTTCAAATCTTCTTGAGAGCAAGGCCGCCTCCTCCTCGCCCAAAGACATCAAACTCCTCATCCGGAATGGACATAAGAGAGGACAAAGAAAAGCGTCGACGGGAAGGGTTAGATTTGCCCTTTGATCCTCCCACAAGAGCAAGACTATGATCGGTCGAGCCCTCATGCTTGGATAGCAACTTCCCGTCAACCTCGGCCGACTTGAGCTTAGAAAAGAGGTCATCCAACTCAATAGTCAAATAGTTCCCGGACTCCTTGATGGCCTCAACCTTAGCACCCCAAACATTTGGATCCAAGACATGCAAGAGCTTCAAAGCCCGATCATGCTCGGAATACGGAAAATCCTCAACATTTGCCTTCATGTTGTTCACGATGGCGGTGAACCTCTGAAACATCGCATCAATGTCCTCACCGGGAAGTGGAGTGAAATTCTCGTATTGCATCCGGTAAGAGACAAAGAGGCGAGCCTTCACATGGTTATCACCACCGTGAGCAACCAACAACTTATCCCAAATTTGCCAAGCAAGATTCAAATGGCGAACACGCTCAAACTCTGGATCACACAAGCTTCGGCACAAGTGATCAACGGCTTTTGCATTAGCCTCATACTTGGCCTTGGCATCGGCATCGGTCACCATAAGAGTATGGATGTTGACCGGAATAGCATATGTCTTGTCATGCACAATAAAATCCAACGACTTTCCTCGAAGAAAAATCATCATACGAGCCGCCCACTTGTGGTAACCCTTGCCATCGAAGTGCGGCGGACCGCCCCGCTCAACGTACGCCATCTTAGGATTCGAGACTTGTCAAAGTCGCAAAGAATCCGCACCAAGCTTCGATACCAATTGAAGGATCAGATGGCGACTAGAGAGGGGGGGGAGTGAATAGGAGCCGGTAAAAATTCTTCCCAAAGAACCCGGCCTATGTCCTACTCAAATCCCGGTCACACACAAGCGATGGATCGAATCACGCACCAATCGCCAAGACCACGAGGTTATGGATCAACCTCTAGCCTTAGGAACGATTCCTCAAAGCACACGCGGAAGCACTAGAAAGGGAGGAAGGAATCGAACCAAGCGACAAAGCACACAGCTCGGCCGACCGTCCGCGCAGGAGGGGCGGACCGTCCGCAAGAGCCGCGCGGACCGTCCGGCCCGGGTATCGCGGACCGTCCGCACCCGGCCGCGGACCGTCCGGCCTTAGCCGCGACCGTCCGTTAATTTACACGAACGACCCAAAGACACCCCCGTGCCACGGACCGTCCGCGGGGGAGCACGCGGACCGTCCGCCTAGCACCCGCGACCGTCCGCCCGACACCGCGGACCGTCCGAAACTTCGTCCAACCAAAAATCAAAATCACAACGGATCGAAACAAAGGACGAGCAAGAACACGAAGAACACGGGATGAAGCGGAGCCGCGCGGACCGTCCGCCCGGTCCTCGCGGACCGTCCGCCGTGTGCGGACGCAACGTAAAATAGCCCGACCCCCGAAAGTCAACTCCCCCAAATCATCATCGGATTTCCCAAACGGTTGAAGTCGTAGAGACAAGGGTTTGGGGACTTGAAAAGCGTCACACAAGGATGCTATAGCCCAAAAATCTTGCCTCCTAACTCCCTAAATCACCGGGAATCGCGAATCCTTTGAGCACCTCCAAAAACTAGAGCACCGAACGAAAACTCACGAATCGAAGTGATTTCCGGCGTTTGAGGGCACAAGATCAAGCACAAAGATGCACAAGGCATCTATCCATGTTTCCCTCAAAGAAATCCGGGAAGAAACTCACTCAAATCCGCGGAATCACACCGAGAACAAAGGCACGAAAATAAGCACAAAAAGGCACGAAAAACAACCCCGAATCTTCTATACAAACCAGGAAAGATTCACAAGGTCTAGCATGCCGCCCTAGCATCCATCCCTCTCAACAAATCTCTCATGAAGCTCTCATGCTAGCCTAGAGAAAATAGGAAGGAAAATAGCTACGAAAATGAGAAAGAGAAGGGGGGAAATGAAACCCTAAGTCGCGGAGAGAGAGAGCCATCAACACACACTCCAGGCTTATATATCAGTCCCGCAGAGTGGTAAATGACTCGACTACCCCTAACTACACTACTGGCGATACAACCCACGTAGGGGCATTTTGGTAATGTTTGTGGGTCTTGCCATCGGACGGCCACGCCTTCGCCGCACCCCGCGTCCTCCCGACGCAAGCCATGCGATCCCGCCGCGTGTCCTCCGCTTCGAAGCTTCCCGACACGCCGGATCCCGTCTCCGTCGTGTTGGGCCCTCGGACTTGGTTTTCGTGCCCAAACCAAGAAACCGTCCGCCGTGGTTTTGTGGGCAAACCACCAAACCCCGCGTGCCGGGTCCGCCTCCCGCCAAACCACTTGACTTGACCGCCACCGTGCACCGGCTCACTTGTCCATGACTTCGTCTTGCTTGTGGCGCCACCATGTGGCCCGCACCTAGTCCCGCCGTCCACCGGTCCCTCGAACCGAGCCTACTTGTCTCTCCATCTCCGGAGGCCCCTCAAGGCCGAAGACCTTTCGCGCCCGTTCTTCACCCGCAACAACACGAACTAGGCCGCGGCCCACACCGCGCACTAAGCCAAGAGTCGGTCCAACACCCGTTGTCAATCACTCATCACTAAGGAGCGGTCATCCACCGACCACCGGGACGCTCCGGTCCTCACGGCCGCAAGCGATACAATCAATCCGAAGAACCACGGCCCATTCGGGAAATCTTGCCACCGCCCCCGGAAAGCTCATCAAGGCCTCGGTCAAGTTCGGGACCTCGGAACTCTAAGGCATCGCCATCGTTCGGGACTATCATGCCAATCACGGGCGGATCCGCTATGGAATTCGAAACAAAGAAGCAACGAAACAATTACTTCGTATCCGTGAACACCATCATCAATGATGGCCCACCGCTCGCCGGAGTGGGCGAAGGTGCCAATCACCTTTACAGAAGAAGATTTCAGGTTGAAATCCGCGATTCACAATGACGCCATGGTGATCGAAGTCAATATTGCTGGGTGGGTCATAGGAAAAATCCTGGTTGACAACGGGAGTTCGGCGGACATCCTGTTCCTGAAAATATTTGAGAAAATGAATCTGAGCCAGCACATGTTGGATCCACCAGAGTACCCATTGCAGGGGTTCGGAGGAAAGCCCATCAAGCCGGTGGGGAAAATATCACTCCCAGTTTCTTTCGGAGATCTTGAGAATGCCAGAACGGAGAACCTCACTTTTGATGTAGTTGACATATATCACCCGTACCTCGCGATCTTCGGCAGAGGTTTCATGAATAAGTTTGATGTTGTCATAAGACAACAGTTCCTATGCATGAAGATGCCCGCGCCCAAAGGGGTTATCACGGTGTTCGGCAATCGGCAGGAGGCCGGGGAACATAGAAAAGGGCCACACGCCCGGCCAAACAAATGTGTACCGCCCGAAAGCACCGATGAGAGGAAGGAAACCTATGAAGAGCCTAAGAGGGACAAAGAGAAAAATGAGATAGCCGCAGAAGATGAAACAAAGAAAGTGTATTTGGATGACATGCCCGACAGAGCAGTCATAATAGGGGCGAACCTCAGCGCCGAAGAGGATGGTGAACTCATACGATTCCTGAATAGAAATAAGGATGTTTTCGCATGGTCAGCTAAGGACTTGCAAGGTGTTGACAGAGATATAATCGAACATGCCCTGGAAACAGATGACAAAATACCACCCAAGAAACAGAAACTTCGGAAAATGTCCGAGGAAAAAGTCAAAGCAGTGGAAGCAGAAGTTCAGAGGTTGCAGGACGCCCAAGTAATCAGAGAAGTCAAGTACCCAGTCTGGCTAGCCAACACTGTGCCAGTTAAGAAGAAAAATGGAAAATAGAGAATGTGTGTGGACTTCACCGATTTGAACAAGGCATGCAAGAAGTACGATTTCCCCTTGGAAAGGGTAGACAAAATCGTGGATGATGCAGCCAACAGTGAGATGCTTTCGCTCCTGGACATGTTCTCTGGGTATCATCAGATCAGAGTTCGCAAAGAGGACGAAGAGAAGACAAGTTTCATCACTCCTTGCAGAACATTTTGTTTCGTAAGAATGCCAGAGGGGCTCAAGAATGCAGGATGCACGTTTTCGAGAATGATAGCAATATTACTACACCAGCAGATTCGGAGAAACATTTTGGCATATGTGGATGACATAGTTGTCAAAAGTGTTCAGAGGAGAGACCATATCAGTGATCTGGCAGAAACATTCGCGAACATGAGGGCAGCAAACTTAAAGCTAAATCCAGAAAAATGTGTGTTCGGCATTCACAAGGGGAAAGTTCTTGGATGACTAGTTTCAACGAAAGGCATTGAGGCAAACCCTGACAAGATAAAGGCTCTGATGGAAATGCAAGAGCCAATCTCAGTGAAAGATGTTCAGAAGTTGACAGGGAGAGTGGCTGCCCTCAACAGATTTATTCCCAGAGCCGCAGAAAGAAGTTTACCGTTCTTCCAAGTTCTCAGAAGTGCCAAGAAATTCCAGTGGTCCCAACCTCAGAAGCAGGCCTTTCGCGAACTAAAGGACTACTTGTCCAACATGACCAAACTCTGTCCTCCCGAACCAAAATCGCCGCTTCTGCTGTATGTGTCTGCATCAAATTCGGCAGTAAGTGCAGTGTTGGTACAGGAAAAGGAAGAAGAAGGAAAGCTCAGGCAAATTCCCGTATACTTCGCCTCTGAAGCATTGTCTAGTTCCAAGGTTTTCTATTCTGAATTGGAGAAGATCGCGTATGCGGTCGTTATGGCAGCAAGAAAGCTAAGACATTACTTCGAGGGCCACAGAATAAGAGTTATAACCAACCAGCCGTTAAGTGACTTGTTGGCAAATAGGGAGGCATCCACCCGAATCATCAAGTGGGGTGCCGAACTTTCCGAGTATGTGGTAGACTTCGAGAGAAGAAGTGCAATAAAATCGCAAGTTCTGGCAGATTTTGTCGTGGACTGGACCTCACCCACTCAAAATCTCGAGGAAAATATACCCGAACCTTGGATAGTGCAGTGTGATGAAGCATGGTGTTACAAGGGGGTTGGAATTTCGGCTGTTGTAACGTCCCCGACGGGCGTAGTCATAAGATACGCAGCGCGGCTCGTGTTCGCGAACAATGAACATTCCACGAACAACACAACGGAGTACGAAGCTCTACTGCTGGCATCAAGGAAAATGAAAGCCTTGGGGCAGTAGACCTTCATAATCAGAACGGATTCGAAGGTGATCCAGGAACATATTGAGAAGGAAAGCGAGGCCAGGAATCCATTTCTCATGAAATATCTCGAAAAAGTCAGAGAAATGGAGAAACACTTCAAAGGGTATTCAGTTCAGCATATCCCAAGGGATGATAACAATGAGGCAGATAAACTGGCGAAGGCAGTAGCCAGAAACCAAGAGCTACCACCAGACGTGTTCTTCGAAATCATCAGAGAGCCCTCCATCAAGGATTCGAGGGCCCAAATCGTGAATACGGTGGAAATTCCAGACTGGAGAGCAGAAATCATGGCCTATCTGAGGGGACATTACGAACCACAAGATGAATTGGAGGAAAAAAGATTGAAACAAAGGGCTCGGGGCTATACAGTAGTAAATGGAGAATTATACAAATCAAGAGTCACTGAGCCCTGGCTGCGCTGCATCACCTCCGAAAAAGGTCGCGAACTTCTGAAAGAAATTCACAGCGGATTTTGTGGGGCACACATAGGCACCAGGGCGTTGGCTGGTAAGGTGATAAAGCAGGGATTCTATTGGCCCACCATAAACATTGACGCCATGATGTTAGTTCGGCAATGTGAAGCATGCCAGAAGATGAGAAATCAACAGAATCTGCCTTCAATGCCAGTTCACCTAATTCCTCCAACTTGGCCTCTGCAGAGATGGGGAATGGACCTAGTAGGCCCGTTGCCAGCAGCTCAAGGCAACTGCCGATTTGCGGCTGTAGCAGTCGATTATTTCACGAAGTGGGTCGAGGCAAAACCACTCGCGAATATCACAGCAGCAACAGTTCAGAAATTCTTTTGGCAGAACATAGTCTGCAGGTTCGGAGTTCCCAGAGAACTGATGGTTGACAATGGCAAACAATTTGACTGTTACACCTTCAAGGAATACTGCAGAACCTTAGGCACACAAGCGAAATTTTTATCAGTATATCATCCACAGTCCAATGTTGCAGTCGAAAGAGCCAACGGTCTGATTTTTTCGGGAATCAAGAAATGTTTGTTCGATCAGAAAAAGGGAAAGTGGGTGGATGAACTTCCGAAGGTGATCTGGTCTCACAACACCACTGTCTTAAGGGCAACAGGTTTCACGCCTTTTCGCCTGCTTTTCGGGACTGAGGCTATGACACCGGAGGAGATCAGGAATGAAAGCATGAGAGTCCTGAAGGGAAAAGAGATAGAGGAAATTGATAAGAAGGTGGAAAAAGACATGATAGAGCTGACAATCCTTGAAGCAGCAGAAAACATTGAGAAATACCAGAGAGAAACAAGGGCATGGAGGGACAAAAAGGTGGTCCGAAAGGACATTAAAACTGGTGATCTTGTCTTGAAAAGAAAGAAAAATTGGGAGAATCCAGGAAAACTTCATGAGTCATGGGAAGGGCCCTACATCGCCGGGGAAACAAATATGCCGGGGGCTTTTCGCCCGATGGAGCGGTCGGCGAAGAGTTGCCGTATTCGTGGAATGCCGATAGCCTAAAAAGGTATTATCCATGAAAACCCTAGTTGTAGATAGATGTAGTGGGTAGCAGTTTTTCAATTTTCGTAAGTTTGCACTTTAGGAAGATAAAAACCCGAATCACGTGTCCATAAGTGATTTCGGAGCAAAAAACTAGTTTTATTTCTTATCGTCGTACTAGAATAAGAAGGACCGTACTCTTTTCCTTGCAAAGGGGGCTCTAAATCAAGAGGCAAGGTTTTTAACGAGGCGGATCCTATGTAAATACTCTTTCTGATATATATATATGAAAAGAGTCTTCCCCCAAATTGCGTGTTTTGTGTCTCGTGTCTCGAAATTCCATCGTGAAAAAAGAAAAAAGTTCGTGAGAAAGGCTCCGTGATAGCCGAAATTCCATCGTGAAAAAAGAAAAAAGTTCGTGAGAAAGGCTCTGTGATAGAAGAAATTCCATCGTGAAAAAAGAAAAAAGTTCGTGAGAAAGGCTTCCTGATAGCCGAAATCCCATCGTAAAAAAGAAAAAAGTTTGTGAGAAAGGCTTTGCGACAGCCAGAATTCAATCAATGAAAAAGAGGCCTGAGACAACAACAAGTTGTGTCCTAGAAAAATCCCATCCATCGAGGGATTCCCACCGAAAAGGCCTGAGACAACAAGTTGTGGCCTAGAAAAATCCCATCCATCGAGGGATTTCCACCGAAAAGGCCTGAGACAACAACAAGTTGTGGCCTAGAAAAATCCCATCCACGAAGGGATTCCCACCAGAAAGTTCGCATGATGATTTCGAGAAAGTGAATGTCTAAGGGCTTGCCTGTGTATTCTCACTCGAGATAGATTGTTGAAAATTTTTCGGTATCATCATTGTAAGAAAAGGGCAAGGGGCTCCATCAGACGATCGCAGAAAAATCTTGGTTGAAGCAACTGAGGGTTGCAATTTCAACCGAGGCAAGTCTGCCGATCGGGGAAAGTCCACAAAATTCGAAAAACAAATTTTGTCGACTTGCACAACGACGGTCGAAATTTTCAAAAATTGACGAAGATTTCTCCTAAAAGATGCGCTCAAAATCCTGGAATAGTAAGATTCGTGAACCTGCCTTCGAGTTTTCATGCAAAACGGCAAGGTGGGGGAGGGTGACGTTTTTTCAAGAAAAAACGTATTCATTGCCTTATTCGCATAAAAACTCCCGAATAGTTCCTCGCTAATTACAATAATCAGTGCGAAATTTAGAATGAAAGTTCTACAACATGTCCTGGTTTACAAATGTTGTTTTCAACCATATCACTGGCGTAGGCGAAGTCAGATGCGTCGGCTAAGGGGCTAAGGGGCTCCATCTTGGGAACCTTCGAGGGCGGCGGAGTAGACGACGCGGAACGAATCTTCTGACGAAGTAAGAAAAACGAGGAGAGATCAAAACAACCTATAGAAAACTTAAGCGAGGCCTCAAGCCAAAAATCGGAAAAATCTTGTTCGGGATGTGCCCGCTTGAATAGACGCCACGCTTCACCACTAACGAACATTCTATCCCGATGAATTCGCAATGGTAGCGCGTCCTGCGCAGGCCCAGCTTGCAGGACCTGCGCAGGTTAAAATATACAAAACATCTGTTCAGAAAAGTTTGATGAATCTACACGAATGTACAACCAATCTCCAATTCACCCAAAAGTTCGAACATATCATTCAGTTCGTAACATCCACCTTCGGCGAATCCTCCTCTCGTTCGGGGACCTGTCCACCGTCGTTGCCATCATCGCTGCTGCTGCTACTGCTGCTGCTGCCGCCTGAGCCGTCTTCGCCGGACTCGCTCGAACCCTCGCCGGAGCTCGATCCTTCGGGAGACGCGGCGGTGCCCTCTCAATTCTCCTCTTCCCTCAGCTGAGAAAGGAAGGAAAAAGTGAGGAAGGTTTAAGAAACTGGAACATCTGCGACAAACATAAGTCACGAAATCGAGCAAAAGAAACTACCTCAACAAGCTTTGCCTGCGCAATGGTCTTAACGATATCCTCCCCGCCAGCCAGCCAGAACTCCTTCGCGAACTTCGTCTAGATAGCTTGAACGTCGGAGTTCGCTCGAAGTATCGCGTCACTAGTAACACTGGGGAATCGAGAGAGATTCGCACGAAACTTCGCCAAGTCCACACAGTCATAATCGTGAAGGATCTTCAGGATACTCTCCACAGAGAAAGCAACAACGAAGTTGCTGGCGCCAGAGATCACCTCGGTAAGGGCCTTGAACTCATCCTCCAGCCAATCCATGAAATCAGGAATGTCGATGTCATCCGGAAGAGGGGCTGGGCGAACACCGTACTCATTCAAAGATTTATGGTACTCCATGTAGAGCAGTTTCAGCTTTGCCAGAATATCCGAAGTGTTTTTCTTCGAGGCTTCACCTTGTTCTGCCAACGCCTTCTCGAGATCCACGATTTTGCGATCCTTTGTGCTCAGTGACTTGGCGAGGCTGGCGTTATTGATGCGAAGATCTTCGGCGATTTTCGTAGCTCGCTCTTGCTTTTGCCGAAGCTTTGTAATCATGCTCAGATCATCTTCATGAGATTTCTGAATTTCTCAAGCTCTTTCTTGGATTCCTCGAGCGCGGCCTCTGCGACTTTCTTTTCATCTTGACTCGTTTTCAAAGCCTCCGCCAGCTCAGCCACGTTCCTCTCGAGTTCCAGATTCGTGGATTGCGCGAGGGTGAAGTTACGCTCTAGTTCCTTCGACTTCTGAGAAAGTTCTTCATTAATCTTCTCCTGTTTAGAAAGCCGCTCTATGGCAACCTTCCCAAGCATAGAATACTTGAGGGTATAATCCTCGTGGAAGCGTGCAAGCTTTGAAGGAGAGTAAGAATGCAACAGATCCTTGAATTCTGAAAAATTCAAGAGTAAGTCTCAGACCAAGATTCAACAATCGTGAATGGCATGAAGAGGTAGCGAGGATGAACGAACCTTGCTTACTAAAATGCTGCATGGTGACTTGTTTAGTCGAACCTGAAGAGGTTTTCCCTCGAGGCGAAGGAGTGGTTTCGGAGACAGAGAGAGGCCTTTTCTCGGAGCCTTGAGCGGCTTCTTCGGGTCGTTCCGACGCCTCCTCTCCTGTTTCATCAACAATTGCGGACGATTTCCACAGAGTTAAAAACTTGGACGTCTTGCTCCCAACGCCACTTGTCTCGAAACCAACACGCAATAGCTTGCCACGATGAGACGTACCAAAGCTTTTGTTAAAGGCAGCTAAGGAAGGAGAGGGCGCCTGGTCTTCGGGGACGACCTCCCGAACTTCAACCAAAGGAACATGTTCGGTAGGATTGTCGCCCCTTTGAATAGTGCGCTCAAGGGCACGGGCGGGTCGGAGGAGGCTTGGTCGGCGGCGGGGACTTCGGCAACGGGGGGCTTCGGCGGCGGCGGGGGACTCGGGGCGAACGAAGCAACTTCAAGAACAACGGACTTCTCGAGAACGGCGGGGGATGTCTCCTTTCGGACTTCGGGGGCAGCATGCGAAAAGGAATCAACATCCACGAATTCATTCTCGGAACCAGATGGGCAACTGTCTCGAAAGTTAAACAGTGGCCAGAGGAAAACACCTTTAAGGCTGTCTGTGTCCGCGAAGGTGTCGTCGTCGAAGGCGGATGGGACTCGCCGAACGCCGGTGGAGGAAATTTTCTTCATAGCCTTTTTTGGTTTCTTATGGCTCATCTGGGCAAGCCCCGAAGCAGCCTGGAGTTCAGCATCTGAAGTTCGAGGTTCGGAGGTCTTGCGCTTCCGCTTCGATGATTCCAGTGATCTAGTCCTCGAAGGCTTGACTCCCGAAGAGGTCCCCTCACTGGCAGGCGACGAGCCTCGTTTCGACGACCTTATTCGGGGAGCGTTGATCGGGGCGGCTGAGCAACTGGCCACAGCAACGGCGGGAAGTTTCAACTTGGGACCAGGGCCTCGAGAGCTGAAATATTTATCACCGCAAACTTCCGAAAAGATGCGGTTGATTTTCTTCTTGTGCCTCACCAGGGCCTTATACGCCTTGTATTCGTTAATGGTATATTCGTCTACCATGACGTTCACCCTTTTTTCCACTTCATCCATGAAGTCCTTGGCGCTCTGGCCCTCGCGAAGTTTGATCCCGAACTTCGGGAAAGGCACCTTCTGATCTGCCCAGTTAACATTGTAATACACGAGTTCAACAGGGGACCAACCGTTCGAGATAGGCCAGACCCGCGCGGCGACGAACTCTTCGATAATATCACGGCCGCCAAGTATTGTGCTGGCCAGGTGAAATGCACTCTCATAGCTTCTGATTCCCAAAGCCCGCTGGTTGTACTTCCCTACGTTCACCGCGGCGAGAGGCGCGATCGGGCATGACAGCTTCGGCACATCAACCTTCAAGTAAAACTAGTAAGATTTCCAATCGTCGGTAAGGTTGGACTTGCAGCAAGGAGCAATCTGGATTCGGGTGATCCCTTGTCGGGTGTTCTGGATCGTGTATTGAAGGTGCAGCACGCGTGCTGGCTGTGGTAGAACTGCCCGTCTTCACCTCTGACAACTTCGGGGATGATCACCAATTCGTAGAACCTGGTGAAGGCGTCGATAGTAGGGCTACAGCCGAAGGTCTTTAGAATCCAGATAAACTTTGACACCTCAAGGAAGGATGTAGGAGTAAGCTGGTGGATCTTCACCGAAAATGCATCGAGAATAGCCGGCAAGATGGGGTCACAAGGAACCTCAGCCCACAGATGAAGAAATCCCGAAACACCACAATCTCTCCCTCCTTAGGAGTTGGAATCAGCTCATCAAGCGGGGCACGCCCAGCGCCAGGGGAGAAAAATCCGGCCCTCTCGTACTCACGAACCGTGTTGCTTGTGACCTTCGACTCTCCGAAGGCGAGTGAGGGTGGCAGCGGGCCGGAGGTCCTTAACCTGATCAGGTCGTCGACACCGGCATCCACATCTCCGACGTTTTCGCCGTCGTCGGATTGAACTTCCCCATCTTCGCGACTCCTGGAGCCGCTAGGGGAGCCGACATCTTCGGTAGGTGTAGCATGTTCGGCACCTTCGACAGCTGGGTCAATTGGAAGACCAGCTGCGATGAGCTCTTCGGTAGTCATGGGTCTGGCAGTACTTTTAGTTCGAGCCACCTAACCAATAAATACATACCCGAAGCAATAAGAAAAATATTCGAGAATAAAGTTCATGAAACAAAGATGCCACCGCAAAAATGTAAAAGTTAAGAATTGAAAGAGAAAGATGAAGGAATACCTTAGAGAAGTGCGAACAACACCTAGAAACTCGCGGGCTCTTCGGCAGAAGACCAGATGCACGTACTGTGAAAAAAGCTGGAAAGCTGTAAAATTTTTTCAACAGCGGCAGCCCGCTATTTATAGGGCCAGGGAGGGGTAGTTCCGCGAAACACGCCTCGATTTAACCGTCCTCGACTCCCCGGGCGACGCTTGTCCCCTCCGACGTTCCGAGGGTGACGTTTTTTACTAAATTGCCGAAGAATTCGTGGAATCGGATCGTCGGAGTCAACCCGCTTCCCCGAGGGGCTAGTGTTGGGGAATTCAAGAAAACACGTCACCCTCGAAACGTTGAGCTTAACAAAGTTCTCGAAGCATGTTTTTCAGGAGCAGGGAATTTGCGATTCTCGGAAACCTGGAACCTGCGAAGTCTCGAATTCGCGAATGTGCAGAATTCGGGAATCTTGATTCGGTGAGGAGGTGGAGTCACGAACATGCGGAAGCCCGGAATCTCAACTGTCGATGGCCCGAACTTTGGAGAGCGACCAATTCGGGAATCTGTTGAAGACTTAGTTCGGGAGTTTCATGCGAGGACATTCACGAACCAGGGGGGAAGCAAAGTCAAAGTTGTAGTCCCAAAAAGTCCGGGTTTAGAGTGCGAACTAGTGGCAGATTTGTAAATATGTTGGATAAAAAAGACAATCATGTATGCGTTCACACTAGGAATATTCTCTGAGGCTAGGGGTGTTGTCGGTATGTAAAAGTCCCTTCATCTCCCTATAAAAGGGGGCGCAAGGGCACGTGTAAACGGATTCAGACTTTTTGGAACTTGCGCTACTTGTAGAGGGAATCACAGTCTCTTTGCGCCCTAACTTTGTACTTGAACGCGTTGAGAACTCTTACTCGTGTTAGGGTAGTTGTCCGAATTTTTCGGGTAACCCCCCAACAACGTGCTTGGAGAGGACGAGCTGGCGTTGCTGAAGGACCGATACGGCAAACCAGAGAGGGGGGAGTGAATGGGAGCCGATAAAAATTCTTCTCGAAGGAGATGGAAACTCCAACAAGATGAACACGACTTCCAACACACGCCTCCGACTCACTACCCAAATTGGCCAAGCCCAGATAGCCACTGGAGTGCCACTGGACCTAGGAACCAACACACAACCTCCCTACCCGAGAACGCAGCGGAACACAAAACCTCGAGTCTACAGACCAACACCTGTCAGGCCGGTGAGCACCACCACCGGTCCCTGCTGGTGAAACTGGGCAACTTCCACTAAGTGACTCCACACCGGTCAGACCGGTGAGACACACCGGTTAGACTGGTCACAGCCTGAAAGCCCCCAAAGCACCAAACAGGCCAACCGACCTCCAAACTGATCCAAACTCAAAACAGCCCCAACACAAGACAACAGCAAACACACCCAGATGTTCACCCGAGCAAAAACCCACCGAGAGTTGCACCGGTCAGACCGGTCAAGAGCACCGGTCAGACCGGTGTAGCTCGGGCGACTCGGGATGAACAAAGACCGGGTCAACTCCCCCAAATCTAAACCTTGATCTCCCGAATCGCTCCACGTACTTGAACAAGACTTTGGGGATATTAGGAACACCTCATGAGGAATCCATAGTCAAGTTTAATCCCACCAAAACTCGTCCAAAAAGGAGGAATCAAAGAAATCCCACCAAAAGCACCTCTAACCCTAGAACTCGGAAAACCCCAAAATCGAGCCCTTTACTCACGGATTTGGGAGGTGAATCACATCCCAAAGAACCACGAAGGGTTCCCACAAATTTCCCCCATCAAATCCCCAAGAGAAAGGTCCCGAAAACAACCCAAAGAAATCACCAAGAGAGGGCTCCGAAAATCACCACCAACAACAACCGGGAACAACACATCCAAACCTTGAGGAACCACGCCGAATAATCTATACATGCCACAAAGGTTCATACAAGGTCTAGCTTGCTCCCTGATCATCCAACCCTCTAAACAAGATGTCACCATGAAGCTCTCCAGCTAGTCCTATGGAAATCCTAAGAAAATAGGAAGGGAAAATAGGAAAGCAAATGAACTAGGGTTCCAAGGCTTGGCTGCCATCCGCTAACCTCTTGGGTTATATGGAGGCAACCGAAAGTCTAAAATACCCTTTCCTAAACAACTAGGGATACAAGCCCCTCAAGGGCAGTTTTGGAAGACTTGAAGCTTTCTCCATCGGATGGATGCCCGACGACCGCAACCTGCTTAGCCTCGACGCAAGCCTTGCGATCCCGACGCTTGTCCTCCGCTTCGAAGATTCCGGACTGCGTCGTCGCACACCGGTCAGACCGGTGCTCCTCACCGGTCAGACCGGCACCCACCGGTCCGGCAGCCGTTGCAAAGACCGTCTTCGGTTCTTCGGTCTTGGCTTTGTGGATCAACCAAGGAACCCAGTGGTTTTCTGGTGAACCACAGGAAACCCCGCGATCTCGTTGTAGCCTCCGCCAATCTCCACTCATGACTCGGCTCCCACGTAGTCCCGACTCGACCTTGGTTTTGAGGCTCAACCAAGAAACCGTCCATCACTTCATCTTGTTGTTCATGCCACCATGCGGCCCGCACTTGACCCCGCTGGCCACCGGGTCCCTCGAACGAAGCCTACTTGTGTTCTCCACACCTGGAGGCCTCACCGGCGACGACCTTTCGTGCTTGTTCTTCACCTGCACCAACACCAGTCAAGCCGCAACCTGCACCTGCAATACTTAGCTGTGAATCAGTCCACACAACGTTGTCAATCACTCATCACACAAGGAAGCGACCATCCACCGGTCCTCGAACCACACATGGTCCTCAATCTCCCCCTTGATGAGTGCATTGACAACACCCACACGAAAGTAACAAGAGAGAAAAGAAAAAGAAAAGAAACGAACAAAAAGAAACTCCAACAAGTGATCGAAAGCCAAACAAAGGCAAAAAAACAAGATCACTTGAAGAAGACAAGTCTCGGACCCCTTAGGCAAGGTCAACGGCTCGACACATCCGTGACAAAACAAAGCTCAAGCAAAGAGAGCAAACCACCAAAGCAAAGCTCAAACACCACAAAGAGCTCCCCCTGCACACATGCAAGCTCCCCCTGAACCAATGCACCTCGCCCTGGACGAATGCATGCAAACCGGCTGAAAACAAGGTAGCTGCAACAACTTTAGCTCACACCGGTCAGACCGGTCAACACCACCGGTCAGACCGGTGCCTAAGATGTGCACAGGATCAGCACTCACACCGGTCAGACTGGTGACCACGACCGGTCAGATCGGTGCACAACAGAGCCCAGAAATGGCTTGAAACCACCTGAAAACCTTCTAAATGCATCCAGCAAGCCATTTCAAGCTCAAACTTCTCCCCCTTGTTGGCAATGCATGAATCAAGCCAAAAAAGCAAAATTTTCAACCTAGAGCTTCTCAGATAGACAAAATTCAACAAAGAGTGCTACACATGTCCAAATGAGCAAGTTAGATACTCTACGGCTTCGTATCGATCTCAACTACATGATCACCAAGTTTCACAACCATTGGACGAAGCTAAGATGGATTTTGGCAATTTTGCGAAAAACTTGCCTCTCATGAGCAAAGTCCTAAACATGATCAAGGCATATCAAAATGGCAAAGCCACACAAACTTCATGCGAGGACATCCATTCTAATCATAAGACCATCACAAACACCCACAAGCACCTCATGTCATGTCAAACCCACCTAGCCATGTGCCTACTTCTATGTATGAGACTTCTCATTGGTAGGCATCATGCAACAGTTTAGCACCCAAAGCAAATTAAATTCAACACATATGACATGGGAGCACATTTTCCAAGCATTTTTCATTTCATTTTCAGATTTATAATTGGTACATGAAATGTCTTTGCGACAAAAAGGAACTTATGCCCCTCCACAAGATGAAGCAAGAGGGCTAAACATTCATGATGGCAAATGAGCCTTTGGCCCCAAATGATCAATAAACTAGCTATCCAACCACAAATTAAGCATAGCCAAGCCACTAAAACATGTCAAGATCATATAAAGGCATTTACACATGAGAGAGCATACATGTGACATTTTCAAAAACATAGCTATCAACCATGGATTATTCATCAAGATCATCAAGAGCTAAGCCAAACTAACTATAGCATACCAAACAGGCTCACAAAGACATATATCTTATTCCATGGTGAACAATGTATATGAGAGCAGCTTTTCCTAACTAATGCATATGATACAAAATGCATGCAATCTAAGATACAAGGATGCCTATACATCATGTTACATATGCCATGCCAAATGCAAAAAAATGCACAAAGGAAACTATACATATGCTACAAAGGAGCTCCCACACACCCAACTCAAGAAATCAAACACACACCAAGTTCCCCCGCAAATGAGTGAAAGTTGCTTGATCTAGGGGTTTGGTGAAAATATCGGCTAGTTGGTCATGTGTGGGTACATGTGTCAAAGCTATCTTTCCTTTCTCTACATTGTCTCTCATAAAACGATACCTCACTTCTATGTGCTTGGTTTTGGAATGGAGCACTAGATTCTTTGCAACACTTATGGCACTAGTGCTATCACATTGAAGTGGGATATGGGTATACTCCTCACCAAAGTCACTCATGGTGTATGAAATCCAAAGGAGCTGAGAGCAACAACTAGCAGCGGCAACATACTCGGCCTCGGTAGTGGATTGTGCAACACTCGACTGTTTGCGGGAAGACCAAGACACCAAAGAGGAACCCAAAAACTGGCAAGTCCCAGAAGTGGACTTCCTATCCAACCGACGCCCGGCAAAATCCGCGTCTGAAAAACCATTAAGCGCCAAAGAAGATGACGCGGAGTACCAAAGGCCGAAGTCAGGAGTGTGATGCAAGTACTTGAAAATTCGCTTCACCGCTTGTCGATGCGAAGTCCCCGGAGACGCTTGAAAACGAGCGCACAGACACACCGAGAATTGGATGTCCGGCCTCGTCGCCGTCAAGTAGAGAAGTGACCCGATCATGCTTCGGTACTCCTTCTGGTCCACGTGCTCACCTTCCTCGTCCGCATCAAGAGCCGTAGTCGTACTCATCGGCGTCGTCATAGCCTTGGAATCCTCCATCTTGAACTTCCGCACAATGTCCTTGGTGTACTTAGCTTGGTGCACAAATGTTCCTTCCCTTGATTGCTTGATTTGTAGCCTAAGGAAGAACTGCAACTCGCCCATCATGCTCATCTCAAATTCCCTGCTCATATCCTCTGCAAAGCTTGCAACAAGAGAGTTAGACGAGCCACCAAAGACAATATCATCCACGTACACCTGCACAATCAGAATATCTTTGCCCTGCCTCACTAAAAACAAGGTCTGATCGACCTTCCCCATCTCAAAACCTCTCTCAAACAAGACCCCCCTCAACCTGCCATACAAAGCTCTAGGCGCCTGCTTCAACCCATAAAGCGCCTTCCTCAACTTGTACACCCGGTGGGGGTACTTCTCACTCTCAGACCCAGGTGGTTGCCTCACATACACTTCTTCCTCCAACACACCATTAAGAAAAGCACTCTTCACATCCATTTGGTGCAACTTGAACCCTTTAGCCACAGAAAAGGCTAAAAGGATCCTAATCGCCTCCAAACGGGCTATGGGAGCAAAGGTCTCCTCGTAGTCGATCCCCTCCTTCTGACTAAACCCCTGAGCAACAAGCCTCAACTTGTTTCTCACAACCTCACCTTTCTCTCCCTCTTTGTTCTTCCACAACCACTTTGTACCAATCGGCTTACACCCTGGGGGAGTGTCAACCAACTCCCAAACCTGACTCCTCTCAAAGTTCTCCAACTCCTCATGCACCGAACTAACCCAATTGTGATCAGATAGTGCGTGTCCAATGTCTTTGGGCTCAAAAGTAGCAACAAATGCAGCATGAGCGAAATGAGAATTGTTCCAAACCCTCGACCATGTACTGCGTTCATTCATGTCGCCGATGATCCTCGAAGCTGGGTGATGCACTTGTACTCGCCGGGGAGGTTCTCGCCTCGATGCTACCTCCCCCTCAACATCAGCTTCTCCTCATTCTTGATTTGTCGTTGTAGGTGTAGGAGAGGGTCCGTCCACCACCGTAATCGAAGTAGTGGGTACATGTTCAGCCGGGGGCACCACACCGCCATCTTCATCGTCTCCATGTTCATGCTCCTCCTCCTGAAAGATCTCCTCGCCAAGCTCATCATCACCTACACACTCAAAGACAAGCTGACTACATGGCTCTGTCTCGTCGAAGGTTACCTCGCAAGTCTCCAAAATTTGGTTAGTTTCAAGATTGAGCACACGATATGCTTTAGAATGAGATGCATAACGAAAGAAAATACCATCGACAGACCTAGCCTCAAACTTATCCAACTTCTTGCCTTTCTTTAGATTGACACACTTGCAACCAAAGACATGAAAGTGACTCACCTTGGGTGTGCGACCATGCATCAACTCATAGCATGTTTTCTTCTTGTGCACTCTAAGGTAGATCCTGTTTGACACATAGCATGCCGTATTCACCGCCTCAGCCCAATACCTCCTCGGAGTCCTATGCTCATCAAGCATCGTCCGAGCCATCTCACACAAGGTCCTGTTCTTCCTTTCCACCACACCATTCTGGGGAGGCGTATACGGACTCGAAAACTGGTGCTCAAGACCCAAGTCATGGCAAAAGGTTTCAAAACCAGAGTTTGAATTCCGAGCCATTATCACCGCGGGTTGCTCGTATGGCATCTCCGTGCCTCTCGTTTCTCAACCTCAAGACCAGATCTCGAACAAAACCAAACGTCTCCCCCTTATCCTCGAGAAAGAACACCCACACATACCGAGAATAGTCGTCCACCACAACAAGGACATACCACTTCCCACCTGCAGGTCGCACACGAGCTGGGCCAACAAGATCCATATGGAGAAGCTCGCATGGACGCTCAGTCATCCCATCGGTGAGAGGCGGGTGAGAAGAGGCTACCATCTTGGCATGCCTACACGGCACACAAACCAACTCTTTCTCAAGCCTCAAACGTGGCAATCCTCGGACCAAATTGAGTTTACTCAAGTGAGACAAAAGGTCAAAGATCAAGTGACCCAACTTCCTATGCCACTTCCACAACTCACTCGAAGAACCAGCCAAGAAACAACACTCCACACCCGAAGATTGAGAAAAATCAGCATGAAACACCTGACCCTCGGCAACGACCATACAGACAAGATCCCCTCGAGAGTCCAAAATTCGAGAACCACCTGGCCGAAACAACACCTCAAAGCCCTCATACAACAACTGGGACACAGAAAGCAAATTGTACCCCAGCGATTAAACAAGAGCAACACGCATGAGAGTGATCTTGTCACTCACTCTTATCTCACCTTCTGAAAGCACACGCCCACGCCCATTGTCCCCAAAAGTGATGTACCTCTTTGTCACCACAGGGACGAGACTTGAGAACCACCCCCTGTCTCCGGTCATATGCCTCGAGCAACCGGAGTCAATCAACCAAATGTTCTTCAAGTCTCCCACCTGAAATTCAAAAACGAGCACGTGAGCGAACAAACGACTCGAAGATCGGGGTTAGTACCAAAAGAGTAAAACCAGTGCCGAGCCATTTGCTCGAAAGTGGGATTAGCACCAACCAAAGCATCTCTCCTACCAAAACTACCTCCACGAACACCACCACGGTAACCACCCTGAGGGAACCACCCCTCTCTGTCTGGAGGAGGACCATAACCACGAAAAAAGGCCCGTGGAACGTCCCTCCTCTCCTTCTCAAAGCTACGACTCCTCCCATCCTCGTAGTGAACTCGAGGGGGGGAATGCCTAGCAACCTGACCACCTGCAAACTCTCCAGCCCAACCACCAGAACCACGACCTCCAGAAACAACCCTCGCACCTGTACGAGCTCGAAACCCAAGCCGCCGCCCGTCCGAGCTCGCACCGTCCGACCGGTGTAGCACCGGCGCGAAGCACCTCCAACAGCCTTCCGCTCTCCCCAAGCCCGAACTGTTCTCACACTCGCCTTAGCCCTGGGCATCTACACACGAGGCTCAAGTACACCATCGGAAGGGTGGTACTTGTCCTTGTTAGCCCACTCCTTCACCATTCTCTCCTCTCGCTTCCTCTTGAAGCAAAACTCATCCTTATGGCCATCTCTCCCACAATAGCAACAATGGAACCTCACAAGCTTACGCTTAAGCTTGGGTTGTGGCTGCTCACTTGGTTTCTCTCCACTCAACTTCTCCACCGGTTTCCCCTCATTAGACTTCTCACTTTGTTTCCCAAAGAACACTTTTCTCGAAGTGTTCACAAACTTGATAGGCTTTTGTAGATCATTTGTGGGTGTAGGAAACACGGGTGGAGCTGGGTTGTGTCTAGTCGGTTCTTAAGATGGTTAGGTTTTGGGGGGAAATCATTTTTGTGGTGGGTTTTTGGTGGCTCTAGGATATTCTCTCCACTTCCCTCACCAACCTTGTTTGCCCCAAGTCCCTCACCACCCTGCCTCTTAAACGCCACGATCATCATCCTCAACTGAGGCTCATGACCAGACAACCAACCCATCAACTTTCTCAGCTCATCATTCTCATCCTACAATCGATCAACATAATGTGCAAGTTCCAAATTTTTCAAAGCATGCATTTCACAGGTAGAGCATGATGTAGGCATGGGTTCTTTCAGCTTAGCCTCAAGAGAACTAGTGTAAGAAAGCATCCCATCAGTCTTAGCATGCAAAACAGGGCAAGAAGTGCAAGCACCTAGCAAAGCAGGTCTAGACTTAAGCTCAGCCACTTCAACCCTAAGCACATCTAGTTCCTCACACTTGGAGGCACGCTTCTCCTTAAACAAAGCAAGATCAGCAAGGAAAATGGAGCAATCAACACAATCAACCTCATCCGAAACAACAGGGCTAGCCCTAAGGGAATCAATCTCAGGTTTGCTATCAAGCACCTGTGTTTCTAGCTCAGCCACTCTAGTCCTAGCATCCTCGAGTGAATCCCTAAGCTCTTTTCTCATTTTCTTGGCCTCTCTAAGCATGTCATCACGGTTATCAAGCAAAGAGCCAAGCCTCTCATTCTCCTGGCGCAAGAAGGGAAGTTCATCACGCACCTCGTCGTCAGACTCAGAGTCCGAGTCGCTCTTGGTGCTCTTCTTGCTGCCGGTGCTCAGCGCCATGGTGCAGAAGCCATCTCTCGCGAAGCAGCTCAGCCCGCTCAGGTTCTTGGATGACTTCTTGTTCTTGCGACGATCACCATTGTCTTCACTGCTGCTCGAGCTCGAGGTGGAGTACGCGGAACTGGAGTCGACATCGCTTGCGCCCACCATCGCTCGGGCCTTGCCTCGGCTCTCCTTCTTCCTCGATCGTCGCTCGTCCTTGTACTTGTTCTTGTGCTTGCTCTTGTGGTCGCACCTTGACCGGTACTTGCCATCTGTCCCTGACTTGTGCTTGTAGCCGTCCTTGTTCTCGACCTTCTCTGGGCAGTCGGCGACGAAGTGTCCCGGCTTGCCGCACTGGAAGCATGTCCTTGTGTTCCTCCTCATGTTCACCCGGTTCTCGTGCAGCCTCTCGAACCTCCTCGTCAGCAGCGCCAGCTCGTCCTCTCTAAGCACATCGAACTCCTCATCTGGCATAGACATCAAAGAGGACAAAGAGAACATCCTGGTGGATGGGTTAGTGTTAGCCTTTCCTTTCGAACCACCAATGAGGGCAAGACTATGGGAGTCAGTCGGACCCTCGAGCTTGGCAGTCATGCCCCTATCCACCTCAGCAGACTTGAGCTTCGAGAACAGCTCGTTCACCGTCAGAGTGTCATACTTCTCTGACTCCACAATGGCCCCGAACTTTCCGCCCCAAATCGTATGGTCTAAAGAGTGTAAGAGCTTGACCGCTCTATCATGATCATCATACGGGAGCACGTCCACATTGGCCCTCATGTTGTTCACAACAACCGTGAACCTCTGAAACAAGGCATTGATGGACTCACTGGGGAGATGAGTGAAGTTCTCGTACTCTCTCCGGTAGGTCGCATACATCCGTGCCTGAACCTGGGCATTCCCAACATGAGCCTCCTTCAGCACCGTCCAAATTCTACAAGCCAAGTGCTCGGTGTGCACCCGATCGAACTCAGGCTGACACAAAGCACGAAACAAGTAGTCGACCGCCTTATTGTTGGCGTCGAATCTGTCCCTCGATCCTGGAGCGAGGAAGTCCATCGGCTGGACATAGCCTGTGTCCACCGTGACATCCCAAAGGATCTGACCCTTTCCGCGGAGGAACGCACCCATCCGCTTACTCCACATCTGGTAGTTCTTGCCATTGAAGTGTGGAGGACCCGAACCCCGTTCCTGGTACGCCATCCTTGGATCTTAGACTGGTTAGAGTCAATAAAGACCCGAAACTGCTCTGATACCACTTGAAGGACCGATACGGCGAACTAGAGAGGTGGGGAGTGAATGGGAGCCGATAAAAATTCTTCTCGAAGGAGATGGATACTCTAACAAGATGAACACGGCTTCCAACACACGTCTCCGACTCACTACCGAAATTGGCCAAGCCCACGTAGCCATTGGAGTGCCACTGGACCTAGGAACCAACACACAACCTCCCTAACCGAGAACGCAACGGAACACCAAACCTCGAGTCTACAGACCAACACCGGTCAGACCGGTGAGCACCACCGGTCAGACCGGTCCCTGCTGGTGAAACTGGGAAACTTCCACTAAGTGGCTCCACACCGGTCAGACCGGTGAGACACACCGGTTAGACCGGTCATAGCCTGAAAGCCCCCAAAGCACCAAACAGGCCAACCGACCTCCAAACTGATCCAAACTCGAAACAGCCCCAACACAAGACAACAGCAAACACACCCAGACATTCACCCAAGCAAAAACCCACCGAGAGTTGCACCAGTCAGACCGGTCAAGAGCACCGGTCAGACTGGTGTAGCCTGGGCAGCTCGGGATGAACAGCACCCGCGGGTCAACTTCCCCAAATCCAAACCTCGATCTCCCGAATCGCTCCACGGACTTGAACAAGACTTTGGGGATATTAGGAACACCTCATGAGGAATCCATAGTCAAGTTTAATCCCACCAAAACTCGTCCAAAAAGGAGGAATCGAAGAAATCCCGCCAAAAGCACCTCTAACCCTAGAACTCGGAAAACCCCAAAATCGAGCCCCTTTACTCATGGATTCGGGAGGGGAATCACAACCCAAAGAACCATGAAGGGTTCCCACAAATTTCCCCCATCAAATCCCCAAGAGAAGTTCCCGAAAACAACCCAAAGAAATCACCAACAGAGGGCTCCGAAAATCACCACCAAGAACAACCGGGAACAACACATCCAAACCTTGAGGAACCACGCCGAATCATCTATACATGCCACAAAGGTTCATACAAGGTCAAGCTTGCCGCCTGATCATCCAACCCTCTCAACAAGATCTCACCATGAAGCTCTCCAGCTAGTCCTATGGAAATCCTAAGAAAATAGGAAGGGAAAATAGGAAAGCAAATGAACTAGGGTTCCAATGCTTGGCCGCCTTCCTCTCACCTCTTGGGTTATAAGGAGGCAACCGAAAGTCTAAAATACCCTTTCCTAAAAACTGGTGATACAAGCCCCTCAAGGGCAGTTTTGGAAGACTTGAAGCTTTCTCCATCGGACGGATGCCCGGCGACCGCAACCTGCTTAGCCTCGACGCAAGCCTTGCGATCCCGACGCGTGTCCTCTGCTTCGAAGATTCCGGACTGCGTCATCGCACACCGGTCAGACTGGTGCTCCTCACCAGTCAGACCGGTACCCACTGGTTAGACCGGTCAGACGCACCGGTCAGACCGATCTGGCACTGCTGCAACACCGTCTTCGGTTCTTCGATCTTGGCTTTGTGGATCAACCAAGGAACACAGTGGTTTTTTGGTGAACCACAGGAAACCCCGTGAACTCGGTGTAGCCTCCGCCAATCTCCACTCATGACTCGACTCCCACGTAGTCCCGGCTCGACCTTGGTTATGAGGCTCAACCAAGAAACCGTCCATGACTTCATCTTGCTGTTCATGCCACCATGCGGCCCGCACTTGACCCCACTGGCCACCGGGTCCCTCGAATAAAGCCTACTTGTATTCTCCACACCTGGAGGCCTCACCGGCGACGACCTTTCGTGCTTGTTCTTCACCTGCACCAACACCAGTCAAACCGCAACCTGCACCTGCAATACTTAGCCAAGAATCAGTCCACACAACGTTGTCAATCACTCATCACAAAGCGACCATCCACCGGTCCTCGAACCACACATGGTCCTCAGTTGCTGACAAGGAGGTTCGAGAGGCTGCACGAGAACCGGGTGAACATGAGGAGGAACACGAGGACATGCTTCCAGTGCGGCAAGCCGGGACACTTCGTCGCCGACTGCCCGGAGAAGGTCGAGAACAAGGATGGCTATAAGCACAAGTCAAGGACGGATGGCAAGTACCGGTCGAGGCATGACCACAAGAGCAAGCACAAGAACAAGCACAAGGACGAGTGACTATCGAGGAAGAAGGAGAGCCGAGGAAAGGCCCGAGCAATGGTTGGAGCGAGCGACGTCGACTCCAGTTCCGCGTACTCCACCTCGAGCTCAAGCAGCAGTGAAGATGAAGGTGATTGTCACAAGAGTAGGAAGTCGTCGAAGAACCTGAGCGGAGGAGCTACTTCGCTAGAGACGGCTTCTGCACCATGGCGCTGAGCTCCGGCAGCAAGAAGAGCACACAGAGCGACTCGGACTCTGATTCCGACGACGAGGTTCATGATGAATTCCCTTTCTTGCATCAGGAGAATGAACGACTTGGCTTGTTGCTTGATAATCATGATGACATGCTTAGAGAGGCTAAGAAAATGAGGAAAGAGCTTAGGGCTTCACTCGAGGAGGCTAGGACTAGAGTGGATGAGCTACAAACTCGGAATTTGGATGCTAAGCTTGAAATTGACTCTTTGGAAGCTTCACCTGTTGTTTCTGATGATGTTGAATGTGCTGATTGCCCTATTTTCCTTGTTGATCTTGCTTTGTTTAAGGAAAAGCATGCCTCCAAGGGTGAAGAACTAGATGTTCTTAGGGTTGAAGTGGCTGAGCTTAAGTCTAGATCTGCTTTGCTAGGTGCTTGCACTTCTTGCCCTGTCTTGCATGCTAAAATTGATGAGATGCATGCTTACACTGTTTCTCTTGAGGAAAAGTTGAAAGAACCAATTCCTACATCTTGCTCTACATGTGAATTGCATGCTTTAAAGAATTTGGAACTTGCACATTATGTTGATCGTTTGTACGATGAGAATGATGAGCTGAGAAAGTTGATGGGTTGGTTGTCTGGTCATGAGCCTCAGTTGAGGATAATGATCAAGACATTCAAGAGGCAGGATGGTGAGGGACTTGGGGCAAACAAGGTTGGTGAGGGAAGTGAAGAGCATATCCTAGAGCCACAAAAAACCCACTACAAAAATGATTTCCCTCCCAAACCTAACCATCTTAGGAACCGACTAGACACAACCCCAGCTCCACCCGTGTTTTCCCCACAAACAAATGATTTCCAAAAGCCTGTCAATTTCGTGAGAACTTCGAGGAAAGTGTTATCTGGGAAAGAGGGTGAGAAGGCTAGTGAGGAGAAACCCGTGGAGAAGTCGAGTGGAGAGAAACCAAGTGAGTAGCCCCAACCCAAGCCTAAACCTAAGCTTGTGAGGTTTCATTGTGGCTATTGTGGGAGAGATGACCATAAGGATGAGTTTTGCTTCAAGAGGAAGCGAGAGGAGAGAATGGCGAAGGAGTGGGCTAACAAGGACAAGTACCACCCTTCCGATGGTGTACTTGTGCCTCGTGTGCAGATGCCCAAGACCAAGGTGAGTGTGAGGACAGTTCCGGCTTGGGGAGAGCGAAAGGCTGTTGGAGGTGCTACTGGCCGGGCTACACCGGTCAGACCAGTGCAGGCCTGGACAGGCAGCGGTTCGGGTTTCGTGCTCGTACAGGTGCGAGGTTTGGTTTTGGAGGTCGTGGTTCTGGTGGTTGGGCTGGAGAGTTTGCAGGAGGTCAGTTTCCTAGGCGTTCTCCCCCTCGTGCTCAATATGGGGATGGGAGGATCCATAACTTTGAGGTGGAGAGGAGGGACAGTCCACGGGCTTTCTTTCGTGGTTTTGGTCCTCCTCCAGGTAGAGAGGGTTGGTTGCCTCATGGTGGTTACCGTGGTGGTGTTCGTGGAGGTAGCTTTGGTAGGAAAGATGGTTTAGTTTGTGCTAACCCCACTTTCGAGCAAATGGCTCGGCACTGGTTTTACTCTTTTGGTACTAACCCAGTGTTGAGTCGTTTGTTTGCTCACGTACTCAATTTTGAATTTCAGGTGGGAGACTTGAAGAACATTTGGTTGATTGACTCCGGTTGCTCGAGGCATATGACCGGAGACAAGGGGTGGTTCTCAAGTCTCATCCCGGTGGTGACAAGGAGGTACATCACTTTTGGGGACAATGGGTGTGGGCGTGTGCTTTCAGAAGGTGAGATTAAGGTGAGTGACAAGATCACTCTGAAGCATGTTGCTCTTGTTCAATCGCTTGGATACAAGTTGCTTTCTATGTCCCAGCTGTTGGATGAGGGTTTTGAGGTGCTGTTTCGGCCTGTTGGTTCTCGGATTTTGGACTCTCGAGGGGACCTTGTCTGTATGGTCGTTCCCGAGGGTCAGGTGTTTTGAGCTGTTTTTTTTCAATCTTCTGGTGTGGAGCGTTGTTTCTTGGCTGGTTCTTCGAGTGAGTTGTGGAAGTGGCATAGGATGTTGTGTCACTTGAGCTTTGACCTTTTGTCTCGCTTGAGTAAACTCAATTTGGTCCAAGGATTGTCACGGTTGAGGCTTGAGAAAGAGTTGGTTTGTGCGCCGTGTAGGCATGCCAAGATGCTAGCCTCTTCTCACCCGCCTCTCACCGATGTGATGACTGAGCATCCATGCGAGCTGCTCCATATGGATCTTGTTGGCCCAGCTTGTGTGCGATCTGCGGGTGGGAAGTGGTAGGTCCTTGTTGTGGTGGACGACTTCTCTCGGTATGCGTGGGTGTTCTTTCTCGAGGATAGGGGGGGAGACATTTGGTTTTGTTCGAGATCTTGTCTTGAGGTTGAGGAACGAGAGGCACGGAGATGCCATACGAGCAATCCGTAGTGATAATGGCTCAGAATTCAGAAACTCTCGCTTTGAAACCTTTTGCCATGACTTGGGTCTTGAACACCAGTTTTCGAGTCCGTATACGCCTCCCCAGAATGGTGTTGTGGAAAGGAAGAACAGGACCTTGTGTGAGATGGCTCGGACGATGCTTGATGAGCATAGGACTCCGAGAAGGTTCTGGGCTGAGGCGGTGAACACCGCGTGCTATGTGTCGAACAGGATCTACCTCAGGGTGCATAAGAAGAAAACCTGCTATGAGTTGATGCACGGTCGCACACCCAAGGTGAGTCACTTCCATGTCTTTGGATGCAAGTGTTTTATTCTTAAGAAAGGGAAGAAGTTGGGTAAGTTTGAGGATACGTCTGTCGACGGTATTTTCTTTGGTTATGCATCTCATTCTAGAGCATATCGTGTGCTCAATCTTGAAACTAACCAAATCGTGGAGACTTGCGAGGTAACCTTCGACGAGACACAGCCACATAATCAGCTTGTCTTTGAGTGTGCAGGTGATGATGAGCTTGGCGAGGAGATCTTTCAGGAGAAGCATGAACGTGGGGACGATGAAGATGGCGGTGTGGTGCCCCCAGCTGAACATGTACCTACTACTTCGACTACAGTGATTGACGGTCCCTCTCCTACACCTACGCCGACGAATCAAGATCGAGGAGAAGCTACAGTTGAGGGGGAGGTAGCATCAAGGCGAGAACCTCCCCGATGAGTACAAGTGGATCACCCAGCTTCAAGGATCATCGGCGACTTGAATGAACGCACTACACGGTCGAGGGTTGGAAACAATTCTCATTTCGCTCATGCTGCATTTGTTGCTACTTTTGAGCCCAAAGACATTGGACACGCACTATCTGATCATAATTGGGTTAATTCGATGCATAAGGAGTTGGAGAACTTTGAGAGGAATCAGGTTTGGGAATTGGTTGAACCTCCTCCAGGGTGTAAGCCAATTGGTACAAAGTGGGTGTGGAAGAACAAAGAGGGAGAGAAACGTGATGTGGTGAGGAACAAGTCAAGGCTTGTTGCTCAGGGGTTCAATCAGAAGGAGGGGATCGACTACGAGGAGACCTTTGCTCCCGTAGCCCGTTTGGAGGCGATTAGGATCCTTCTAGCCTTTTTCGTGGCTAAAGGGTTCAAGTTGCACCAAATGGATGTGAAGAGTGCTTTCCTAAATGGTGTGTTGGAGGAAGAAGTGTATGTGAGGCAACCATCGGGGTTTGAGAGTGAGAAGTACCCCCACCGGGTGTACAAGTTGAGGAAGGTGCTTTATGGGTTGAAGCAGGCGCCTAGAGCTTGCACTACTAGATTTTCCCCCTAAAGCAACGCACAAAATGTGTTGCAATATGCAATATTTGGTTGCAATAGACACAATTGCAACCAAATTGTTCCGTGGACCGTGGGCTGCGAAAAGCCGTGTTGCATTAGGTTATTACGACGTTGTCCATCTAGTGGTTGCCAAAGTTTTTTTGTTGCAACGTAACGCTTCGTTGCAATTAGGTTTTTTTACAACGCTTGTTCTAGTTGCAAAGTGTACTATTGCGACACATCTGTGGTGTTGCCAAAGGTGCAATTGCAACGTTTCTGTTTCGTTGCAAGTTATAGTATTGCTACGCACTGACTTTGGTTGCTATTGGTTGAACCTCGTCTATTACCACGAAAGTAATTTGGTTGCAATATGTAGTATTGTCTGATGCCACGAAATTGGTTAGTTGCTATAGGTGGTCTCCTCTATTGCCACAAAAGTTGATTTCGATGCGATAGGTAGTATTGAATGATGCCACGATATTAGTTACGTTGCTTTAGGTGGTATCCTCTATTGTCACGTAATTTGATTGGTCATAACAGATTGCTGCTGACATGGATGCTAACACGACTGGACGATGACGTGGCTACCTACGTGGACGATGACGTTGCTGCCTACATGGACAATGACATGGACGTCCGATTTATTAATAGGCTAATTTAATAATGGGCCGATTTATTATGCTGATTTATAAATGGTAAAATTTATAAATGGGCCATTTATTAATGGCTGATTTTAAAACTGAATCACTTTTTGGTCCAAAAGTTTAACCATAAACATTTCAGCCCATCAACATTTTGGCCCAGTATTTATACAGATGACCATGTCAGCCCATAAACAACACCCATATTCATTTCAGCCCACAATAAGCACCTATTAACATACTGACCCATATTATCAACAAGCTGAAATAATTGGGAATATAAAATCATTGCGACCTCCAATGACATCATTTCAGAATATAAAATATCATATGCAACACTGAAGATGATATGAGCAGCAACATACATTGGACTAAAGATCTACTTAATTAACAAATGTGCAACACGACGGAGTAAAAACGCCGCAAAGATAATTGCTTGGGAACACCGAAGAAACATGCCCAAAGGGAAAAAACAAATAGCACCGGATAATGGAACCGGAGGAGCTAGGAATTCCTATCCTTGAATGGAGCTCGGGAGGCGCTAGGAATTTCGTCCTTGATGTCATCTTGTGTCACCCGCACACATAACTATCTAAGTTGATTAGTGTGAGCATTGCGGGAAAACTTAAAGGCCGAAGTTTTTCAATTGTCAATGAAACTTGCGGGGAAAAATAGTGGGGGGAAAAATGAAACATAGTATAACTACCCACAATCATATGCCATACCAAGATACAACAACCTTGAGAGATCACCAGAAACATTTTATTCAATATAACATGGTAAAAAGCACACATTGTCTAGTAAAAGAATAAATTAGTGGCAATATTTTATATTTCAGTCAAGCCATTAACTGTTATTACGAGGGGTCGAAAACTTATCTGGATAAAAGTCAAGCCATGTTCATACTATAAAACAGTTGGTTACATTGATTCATCTGCATCCTCAGGTCCTCCTCAATAATCTGCATCAAGAATAATAATATGCATCAGTTTGCTCCCTCTACAAGGTCTGCAGATTAATGTCACATCTATGAACAGTTCACTAATCAAAAGCATCCAAGAAGTACACTAATCAAAATTTGTAAATGCTCAAAGCAATGTTTGCCTAATCATTTATCTTGAACCTCACAAAACAGAATGAAGATAACCATACATTGTGCCGGAATGTTAAGACATGCATAAGCTGAGTTATTGTGCCAAAAAATTTCAACATTAAAGCAGTGTCAACACTTCAGAGCTAGATAACTAAATAATTTCTGAACTTGAGAGCTAGATGATTTCTGAACTTCAGAGCTAGATAACAGAATGCACCAATAAACCAACATTACTGCACATTAACTACTTCCTATTTAATAGGTATATAAATTGCAGGAATAATTTCTGAACTTCAAAGCTAGACAACTCCCTAAATTAGAACCCTTCAAACAACATTCACAATAACATGATGCGTGTTGGCACTTGGCAAAAATCACTTCAACAAGCACTGATTATTATAATCATCCAAAGCATATAGTCCTATCTGCCAAGCATATAGTTACAGCGCAGCACTGAGTAATGAGCACCTAGCAATCTAGCATATCTACTGTGATAAAATACTAGTATGGAAAGGACATATACAGTACCTACTAGTGTATATGTTAGACTGGAAGTGAATATTGTGTTTCAGTTACACAAATTTAACCAGTCATCCACAAAAACTTTCTACCCTAGCCTCCAAACAGATCCCAAATGTTGCAAGGAGATCACCAATCTTAATGTTGCAAGGAAATAAATAGCTCAGGCAACAATATCACTCGACAAAGCAATGATTGCTTATTGTAGATGAAAGTGACACTAGCTATTTGGAGCTCAATGCCTTGTTGATCTGTGACACTAAATTGCACGAATTAAACACCAGAATAAAGCACAAGCCGTAGCAAGAGATCAAAACAGAGAGGAATGAATTGCACTTTAACTCTAATATTTTGTATTTCTCAGCTACAGCTAAATGAACATGTACAGCCTATCTGGACAGAGATGACATTCAACTCTGACCAGCACTTCATGAATATGGATTAAAAATACACCCTTCTATAGGTTAACTCGTTACCCAAAATAGAAAATGAAAAATCTCACACAGATTATAGTGCACTGCGGCAGCAAAAAAACAATTTAGACATATATTTGGTTGCTGGCTTCCAGCTTATCTGCTCCCATCTGCTCCCATTTCTCCCTATACCCCACTTATTCCTTGTTAAAGGCTGTATCCTGATCTAGAAGCTATCAACAAGGACAAAATTGGACCCAGTCACACATATCAGTACCAAGCGATCAAAATGTTAGAACATGATAAACATAGGCCTAGAATGGTTTTTGTGCCATCCCTGAGTAAAATTCCCGAGTTCCCGACTTAACATCCATAAAAGTCGTAAATCACATCACAAAGCAAGGGCGGGAGTGATTAATCCATGGACAAACACAAACCTGCATCGACGTGAGCTGCCGCTCGAGCGACTCGAGTGCGTCGCCTATGCCGACCGCCGCCAACTCCCCTGCATCTCCTCCTCCTCACATCCTTGTGCTTCTCCTCTCACAAGCCTATGAAGAAACAATCGAGCCTATAGGGTTAGGGTTAGGAGAGAAATTGCCTAGGGAGAGAGAGGGAGTGAGAGGGAGAAGGAGCACAGTCTCACCGCTCTTCGTGGCGCGGCTTGTGTCACCCGCGCCGCGATCCCCTCGCCGTGCCACCTCTGCTCTCTGTGCCCACACACAGTGCCCACACACAGATTGAGGCAAGACCAATCTCCCTCTGCTTTGAGCCTGGGGATGAGGAGCCGCTGCTCTGGTTGGAGAGGGAGGGTTGGGAGAGGGGATCTGGTGGGGGAGGTAGGAGGAGGAGGGCGTGCGAAGGAGGAAGGAGGAGGGCACTCCGAGGACGCAACCTGCAGGTGGATCTGAGGAAGGGAGAATAGGGGGAGGCGGGCATCAGAAGAGGATGAGGCAGCAGGGGCGGCGGCGCCCGCAGCACAAAGGAAGAGATGAGATTGCGGCTGACCTAGGGTTCCTGTGGATTTGAACCCGTTGTGCGGGATGGGGCTAGACAATTACCAATGTACCCTTTTAAAGTTAGTTGTTGGTCCATTGAATCTAAGGATAGTAATGTCAATTTGTTGCAAATTATTTCAGATGGCACCGACAAAGGAGGCGGGGAGCCAAAAGCTAAATTCAGCCCAGCTGCCATTAAACACAAATGAACTGAAGTATATTTTTTCCGGATTTAAAAATTACAAGACACACTTTGAAGTAACTTGCAACAAAAAATATCGCAAATATGCCAAAATTTTTCTATGAAATAGATAACATATAGTTTTTCATGTAGGAGTTTCAACAATTTTTTAATAGATTTGGTATTTTATATCATTTAAGTGGTTTTTTGTTTTTCTCTCCATTTGAACTATGTTTGCATCCAATACGACTTGGCCGCAGGGTCTTAAGCACCGGATGAACCGACGCACCGTCGGTGTACAGCGTCGGAGCAGTTGTGTCAGAGAATCTCAACAGCTAAGTGATGTGGGAGGGGTATCGGATGAACTGACGCCTTGAAAAGGTAGTATCAATTCATCTGACGCCTTGAACTGACGCCTTGAACTGGTGCTCTTGGGAGAGACTTGGTGACCAGGAATCAATACTCTTGTGTGAGTGCTTCAACAACGTGGACTAGGGGTGGCTAAGTGTCTACCGATACCATGAGATAAATCGTGTGTCAAGAGTTTGCTTCCTCTCATCCCCTTTACGTTTCCACATTTACTCTTTTGCAATCTTTGCTTGCCTTTACTTTCCTAGAGTAGTATCATGCTAGGAATGGCTATAGATTGCAAACCTTGTTTTGGGATGGGAGTTTCACACTAGAACAACCTTAGTTGCACATCTAGATAGTATGTTCTAGTTTACCTTTGTGCAAAAAGTAGTGAAGCCATAGGTTAAGGTTTTAAGATTGCCTAATTCACTCCCTCCCCCTCTTAGGCTACGAGCATCCGATTCCTACAAGTGTTATCAGAGCCGGGACTGACTTCCTTCACAAGGATACGCCAATTTGATTGGTAAATTGTGAAAACCGGCTCATTGGAACGGTTAGGCTTCACCGCCTAGTGAGTTGCTCTATAGAGGAATGAAAGGGGTGGATACCTTAGGTTTGGCTCCACATTTCGATGGCACGGGCTATCCGCGGTGGAAGGTTCTCATGGAGGCCTATCTCCAAGCAAAGGACCTCGATGTTTTCAAGTTTCAACATGTTTTTCTCTTTAAGTCTCGGTCACACATCATTTGACCTCGGGTCAACTCTCCTAAATTTATTTTACTACATAAACCTTGGGTCAATATGAAAGTTGTAGGGTTTTGAATTCTAAGAAACTTTTGTTTTGACCAAAATTTGAGTTTCAACATAAAAATCTTAGGAAATCTTAGTCAAACATGTTTGATGCATGGTCAACTCTCTTCCTCCTCTCTCCCTCACAAGTGGGCCACAAGTATGAGTGGGTCGCGGCTGCTGGCGCGAGCTGGGCTAGAGGAGGTGCTTCGCAGCCAATGCACGGCAAGCAGGCCTAGCGGAGGCCCAGCGAGCGAGCAATCCCAACGAGCGTTTTAGAATTGATAAAAAACCAAATTCTTAACAAGACAATAGTTGTTAGGTAGCCTAGTGGTAAGGCATTGTGCATTGAAGGATGAGGTCTTAGGCCGAGTCACACTTTGCCCTTTTTTGTTTTTTTAGATTTTTTTCAATTCATCATTTTTATCCATTCATAAATATGCAATCATTTTATGGATGTTTAAACTTTACATAAACTTTTCAAATGATTTCGGTAAAGGCGGAACCTACATTGTTTACAAATGGATACATCTCTCTTATAGTTTTCTAAAACCCAAAGTCAAGGCGAGATTTGAATATGTTGGACTCGTATACATCTAAATTTTGGACACGACCTTATGTTGACCATAACATTAGCAAATATGAAGTTGCATTGCCATTTTTTCTTAAAAAAGTTGGTTTTCTATTTTTAAATACCTAATTAAGGCACCTTTATGAAGTAACTTGAAAATTAATTAAGACCCCCAATGCATTTTTCACATGTATCAGACAATATTTAAGTTTTGCTCTACGTGTTTCAAGATTTTCTGAATAGATTTGCTATTTTCTATCATTTAGTTGAATTTCTAGATGTTTACCGAAAGTAATTCGAAATTGACTTATATGTATATATAATAAGATTCAAACAAATTCAAAATATATTCAAATGATTTCGATAAAGGAGAAACCTACATTATTTACAAATGGATACATCTCTCTTATAGTTTTCTAAAATCTGCTAAGGTACAAGATAAGGTATATAAATAAGATCCGTATAATGAAAATCTGTACTAAAAATGTCATTAATGAAAATATGACAATTTTAGAAAATTTTAGAAAAAAATCATCAAATTTGGATTAAGTATGATGGAGAAAAACTAGATAATAAATCTCGGTCAAACATCATTTGCCATCTGGTGGACCGCTTGCGTAAATGATAAAAGGTCTGTGTGAGCCCTCTAGCCACAAACACACTTGTATCTGAGTGGCAGAGCATCCTCTTTTTAAACCTAGTGGCGCAGGTTCGAGTCCTTCGGTAGCTACTTTTTTGCTTCTTTTTGGGATTTTTTTCACCGGCACTCGCGGCCCGATGCAAGAGAGCAAGCCCAGCATGCGGCCTAGTAAGCGAGCGTGACCAGCGTGCGTGGCCCAGTCGCACGAGCGAGCCCAGCATGCGGCAGGCCAGGGGCAGCTTGCGGCCCAGTACTCTTGTCTTTAGATTTAGATTAAAAAAAGACCCAAATGCAAGATGAACCAATAGTTGTGAAGTAGTCTAGTGGTAAGGTGTTGTTGATTGAAGACACAGGTCTTCGGTTCAAGCCATGCTTCACCCAAATTTTTACTTTTTTAGATTTTTTTTTCAATTTATCAATTTTCTCCATTCGTAAATATGACTATTTTTTATTTGTTGGGTCATATGGGAAATGAAATTTTTTTAATTCATGTTTTGCCAATCCGCTGAGTGTCGACCAAGGAATACCTCGTTGCAATAAGTTTTATACAGTTGCAACGATCATGAAAAATAATGCAACGACTAACTTTTGTGGCAATACATACACGATATTGCATCTTTAGGCTACAAACGAAGCAATAGCCCTCCATGTATTGCAACAAACAAAGACATAACTGCAACCCGAATTATAAGTTGCAATATAGTTGTTCCGTATTTGCAACCAAAATTCTACGTTGCGACATACTTCTTCAAACGCAACCATCCCTAGTATGGTGGCTATAGCAACTTTCTGTTGCAACGTAAGGAATGCTAATGCAACAAAAAATTGAGGTGGCATTATTTCCAACCAAATGCAACAAAAATCCTAAAAAAGGGTGCATTAGCGTCAACATGTTGCAACCGAACAAATAAATAATGCAACTCAAATTTTGTGTTGCAATAGACACACAAATTGCAACCAAATCACCGTTTCGGTGCAATAGTACCCCCTATTGCAACCGAAATAGTGGTGTTGCCTAAGGGATTTGTTGCAATAGGGGGAAAACCTTGTAGTGTTGGTATGGTAGGTTAAGGGGGTTCTTGTTTGAGAGAGGTTTTGAGATGGGGAAGGTCGATCAGACCTTGTTTCCACTTAGGCAGGGCAGAGATATCCTGATTGTGCAGGTGTACGTGGATGATATTGTCTTTGGTGGCTCGTCTAAGTCTCTTGTTGCAAGGTTTGAAGAGGATATGAGCAGGGAATTTGAGATGAGCATGATGGGTGAGTTGCAGTTCTTCCTCGGGCTACAAATCAAACAATCAATGGAAGGAACATTTGTGCACCAAGCTAAGTACACCAAGGACATTGTGCGGAAGTTCAAGATTGAGGACTCCAAGGCTATGACAACGCCGATGAGTACGACTACAGCTCTTAATGCGGACGAGGAAGGTGAACACGTGGACCAGAACGAGAACCGGGGCATGATCGGGTCACTCCTCTACTTGACGGCGACGAGGTCGGACATCCAATTCTCGGTATGTCTGTGCGCTCATTTTCAAGCGTCTCCGAGGACTTCGCATCGGCAAGCAGTGAAGCGAATTTTCAGGTACTTGCGTCACACTCCCGACTTCAGCCTTTGGTACTCCGCATCCTCTTCTCTGGCGCTTCATGGTTTTTCGGATGCGGATTTTTCCGGGTGTCGGTTAGATAGGAAGTCCACTTCTGGGACTTGCCAGTTTTTGGGATCTTCTTTGGTGTCTTGGTCTTCCCGCAAATAGTCGAGTGTTGCTCAATCCACAACCGAGGCAGAGTACGTTGCCGCTGCTAGTTGTTGCTCTCAGCTCCTTTGGATCATGTACACCATCAGTGACTTTGGTGAGGACTATACCCATGTCCCACTTCAATGTGATAGCACCAGTGCCATAAGCGTTGCAAAGAACCTAGTGCCCCATTCCAAAACCAAGCACATAGAAGTGAGGTATCATTTTCTGAGAGACAACGTAGAGAAAGGAAAGGTAGCTTTGATCCAAGTACCCACACATGACCAACTAGCCGATATTTTCACCAAACCCCTAGATCAAGCAACTTTCACTCGTTTGCGGGGGGGAACTTGGTGTGTGTTTGATTTCTTGAGTTGGGTGTGTGGGAGCTCCTTTGTAGCACATGTATAGCTTTCCTTTGTGCATTTCTTGCATTTGGCATGGCACATGTAACATGATGTACAGGCATCCTTGTATCTTAGGTTGCATGCATTTTGTATCATATGCATTAGATAGGAAAAGCTTCTCTCATATACATTGTTCACCATGGAATGAGGTATATGTCTTTGTGAGCTTGTTTGGTAAGCTATGGTTAGTTTGGCTTCGCTCTTGATAATCTTGATTTATATCCATGGTTGATGGCTATGTCTTTGTAAAATGTCACATATATCCGCTCTCATGCGTAAATGCCTTTATATGATCTTGACATGTTTTAGTGGCTTAGTTATGCTTAATTTGTGGTTGGATAGCTAGTTTATTGATCGTATGGGGCCAAAGGCTCATTTGCCATCATGAATGTTTAGCCCTCTTGTTTTATCTTGTGGAGGGGCACAAGTTTCTTTTTGCCGCAAAGACATTTCATGTACCAAATTCGAATCTGAAAATGAAATGTAAAATGCTTGGAAAATGTGCTCCCATGTCATATGTCTTTGAATTTAATTTGCTTTGGGTGCTAAACCGTTGCATGATGCTTACCAATGAGAAGTCTCATACATATAAGTAGGCACATGGCTCGGTGGCTTTGACATGACATGAGGTGCTTGTGGGTGTTTGTGATGGTATTATGATTAGAATGGCTGTCCTAGCATGAAGTTTGTGTGGCTTTCTCATTTTGATATGTTTTGATCATGATTACGACTTTGTTCATGAGAGGCAAATTTTTCGCAAAATTACCCAAATCCATCTTAGCTTCGTCCAATGGTTGTGAAACTTGGTGATCTTGTAGTTGATGTCAATACGAACCTATCGGGTATCTAACTTGCTCATTTGGACATGTGTAGCATCCTTTGTTGAATTTTGTCTATTTGATAAGCTCTCGGTTGAAAGTTTTGCATTTTTGGCTTGATTCATGCATTGCCAACAAGGGGGAGAAGTTTGAGCTTGAAATGGCTTGTTGGATGCATTTAGAAGGTTTTCAGGTGGTTTCGAGCCATTTCTGGGCTCTGGTGTGCACTGGTCTGACCGGTCAGAGTGCTGGCCCTGTTCATATGTTGGGCACCGGTCTGACCGGTGGTGGTGACCGGTATGACCGGTTAGAGCTGAGTTGATGCAGCTACTCTGTTTTCTTCAAGTGGTTTGCATGCATTCGTCCAGGGGCAGTTGCATTGGTTCAGGGGGAGCTTGCATGTGTGCAGGGGGAGCTCTTTGTGGTTTTTCGAGCTTTGTTTTGGTGGTTTGTGCTCTTTGCTCGAGCCTTCCTTTGTCTCAGATGTGTCGAGCCATTGCCCTTGCCTAAGGGGTCCGAGACTTGTCTCCTTCAAGTGATCTTGCTCTTTGCCTTTGTTTGGCTTTCGATCGCTTGTTGGAGTTTCCTTTTGTTCGTGTCTTTTCTTTTTCTTTTCTCTCTTGTTACTTTATGTGGGTGTTGTCAATGCACTCATCAAGGGGGAGATTGAGGACCATGTGTGGTTCGAGGACCGGTGGATGGTTGCTTCCTTGTGTGATGAGTGATTGACAACGTTGTGTGAACTGATTCTTGGCTAAGTATTGCAGGTGCAGGTTGCGGCCTGACTGGTGTTGGTGCAGTTGAAGAACAAGCGCGAAAGGTCGTTGCCGATGAGGCCTCCAAGTGTGGAGAAGACAAGTAGGCTTCGTTCGAGGGACCCGGTGGCCAGCGGGGTCAAGTGCGGTCCGCATGGTGGCATGAACAGCAAGATGAAGTCATGGACGGTTTCTTGGTTGAGCCTCAAAACCAAAGTCAAGCCGGGACTATGTGGGAGCCGAGTCATGAGTGGCGATAGGCGGAGGCTACACCGAGTTCGCGGGGTTTCCAGTGGTTCACCATAAAACCACTGGGTTCCTTGGTTGATCCACAAAGCCAAGACTAGAGAACCGAAGACGGAGATGCAGCAGCTCCAGACCGGTCTGACCGGTGGGTCCGGCCGAGTCATTCGTCCGTGGTACCGGTGTGACCGGTGTGCGACGACGCGGTCTGGAGACTTCGAAGTGGAGGACATGCGTCGGGATTGCAAGGCTTGCGTCGAGGCTAAGCAGGTTGCGGTCGCCAGGCATCCGTCTGATGGAGCGATGACAAAGATTCCCGATTTCGCCCTCGAGGGGCATGTATCCCTAATTAGCTAGCAAGGGTATTTCTGACTTTCGGTTGCCTCCTATATAACCCAAGAGGTGAGAGGATGGTAGCAATCTCTTGGAACCCTAGTTCATTTGCTTTCCTATTTTCCCTTCCTATTTTCTTAGGATTTCCATAGGACTAGCTTGAGAGCTTCATGATGAGATTTTGTGAGAGGATTGGATGATCGGCCGGCAAGCTAGACCTTGTATGAACCTCCTTGGTATGTATAGATGATTTGGCGTGGTTTCTCAAGGCCTTGTTGTGTTGTTCCCGGTTGTTCTTGGTGGTGATTTTCGGAGCCCTCTTTTGGTGGTTTTCTTGGTGTGTTTTCGGGATCTTGCTCTTGGGGATTTGATGGGGGAAATTTGTGTGAACCCTTCGTGGTTCTTTTGCCTTTAATTCCCCTCCCAAATCCGTGAGTTAAGGGGCTCGATTTTGGGGTTTTTAGAGGAGTTCTTGGCGGGATTTCTTCGATTCCTCTTGATTTGGCAAGTTTTTGTGGACAAAATCATGGCTATGTACTCCTCATGAGGTGTTCCTATTATCCCCAAAGTCTTGTTCAAGTCCGTGGAGCGATTCGGGAGATCGAAGTTCGGATTTGGAGGAGTTGACCGCGAGTCTTTGTTCATCTCGAGCTGCGCCGGACTACCTTGGGGTCGGTAGGTGCTCTTAAGCTGGTCGACCGGTGCGAGTCACTTGTGGGATTTGCCCGGGTAAACTTCTTGACTCGTGTGTCTTTGGGTCTTGGTCTTTGTTTGGTCAGTTCTTGGTCCGTTTGGAGTTGTTTTGTTAGGTTTTGTGTAGGTTTTTCCTTCTGTGCAGGTTGTGTTTTGGGGGTGTCTTTATTCTAGGGCCTAGAGAAGTCAATGAGGCTTTCTGGAACGCTTGTTGTGTGGCTGCTGTAGCCACCGGCCTGACCGGCTTTGTCCACCGGTCTGACCAGTGTCATTGGTCTGACCGGTGCAGGCCATCGGTCTGACCGGTGTAGCACAGGCAGCAAGCCGTGCAAGTTTCCGCTGTGCGTGTTGGTGTGTTTTGGCTCGGAAGGTTGTTTGTTGGTTCCTAAATCCAGTAGCACTTCAGTGGTTGTGTGGACTTGGCCAACTTGGGTAGTGAGTCGGAGACGTGTATTGGAAGCCGTGTTCGTCTTGTTGGAATTACCATCTCCTTCAAGAAGAATTTTTATCGGCTCCCATTTACTCCCCCCCTCTCTAGTTCGCCGTATCGGTCCTTCAACTATATGTGGAGCTTAGGGTAAGGATGAAGATATAAGGCATACTTTATCACATAATATTGCAAAGTCAAAGGCTGGAGCCAAGAAGAAGACTAGTCATACAATCGATCAAGATGTGCAAGTGTGTGGAAAGTGGATGATATGGAAATATGTACTCTTTGTTGTATGATCTCTCTCCCATTGGACGTTATTTTGAGAACATGGGTCCGTATATTTTTTTTCTCTTCTTCTTCTTCTTCTTCTTTCTTGCATCATACTTGAGAAGAGTTTCTCTATAGCGTCAAGCTCGTGGACGAAGACACCGCGGCACTTGAGCGCGGGTGGATCCAAGCTTCGAGAGGACGTCCGCTGCAACATTGTTGTCGCGAACGATGTGATGGAACTCGAGACCATAGAACTTGTTCTCGAGCTTGCGGACTTCTAGGCGATGGCGTCCATGTTCTCCTTGTTGCGGTCCCAGGACTTGTTGACTTGGTTGATGACCACTGCGGAGTCGCCGTAGACTAGTAGCCGCTTGATGCCCAGTGAAGCCGCGAGGCGGAGCCCATGTAGGAGGGCTTCGTACTCGGCTTCGTTGTTGGAGACCTTCCAAAAGATCTGCAGGACGTACTTGAGTTGTTCGCCGTTGGAGAGATCGGGGGAGTACCCCCGCACTGCGCCCTCGAGGTTGAGTGAGCCGTCGAAGTACATCACCGATGCTGCGGTCGCACGGTGGGAGTAGGTAGGCGGTTCTCCCGCCACTCGCCATGAAGTCGACTAGTGCTGCGACTTGATGGCCGTGCTTGGCTTGAAGTCGATAGTGAGGGCGCCAAGCTCGACGGCCCCACTTGGAGATTCTTCCGGTAGCATCTTGGTTCGCGCAGGATGTCGCCAAGCGGGTAGTCGGTGACGATGGAGGCCGAGTACCGCCGGGAAGTAGTGTCGTAGCTTCCGCGAGGTGATGAGTGCGCGTACGGTGGTTTACGCACGGGCGATAGCGGGCCTTGGACTCTGATAGAACCTCGCTGACGAAGTAGACTGGACGCTGGACCAGGTAGGCGTGGCCGTCTTCCTGCCGCTCGACAACGATGGCAGTACTGACCACGTGAGTAGTCGCAGCGAGGTAGAGCAGTAGCTGCTCGCCCTTGTGAGGAGTCGTGATGATCGGTGGCTTCGATAAAAAGTCCTTGAGCTGAGCAAGGGCTTGATCCGCCTCTGTAGTCCACACGAACTTCTCTTGATGCTTGAGTAGTTTGAAGAAGGGGAGGCCCCGTTCTCCTAGCCTCGAGATGAGTACGTTCGGCGCCGCCATGCACCCCGTCGGCACGGATGTCTTTGATGCTCGTGGGAGCTTTCATCTTTGGTGATGGCGGAGATCTTCTCGGGTTGGCTTCGATGCCGCGGCGGCGGCGATGATGAAGCCGAGTAGTTTGCCCGAAGGGACGCCGAAGACGCACTTGTTCGGGTTGAGCTTCCAGCGGTACTCGCGTAGTGATGCGAAGGTCTCTTCAAGGTCGTTGATGAGGGTGCGGAGTCCCTGGTTTTGACAACCACATCATCCACGTAGGCCTCGACGTTCTTGTTGAGTTGCCGCTTGAAGCGGGGCTTGGATGGCCCGTTGGTAGGTAGCCGGCGTTCTTCAACCCGAAGGACATGGTCGTGTAGCGATGCACGCGCCAAACGGGGTGATGAACGCGGTCTTCTCTGGTCTTCTTCCTTGATTGCGATGCGGTGGTACCGGAGTAGCGGTCGAGGAAGCGAGCAAGTCGCGGCCCCGCCGTGGAGTCGATGACTTGATCAATCCGCGGCAACCCGAAGGGGTCCTTGGGGTAGTGTTTGTTGAGGTCGGTGTAGTCGACGCACATCCTCCACTCGTTCGAGTTCTTCTTGCGGACGAGGACGGGGTTGGCGAGCCACTCAGGATGGAAGACTTCTCTGTTGAAGCCAGCTGCGAGTAGCTTGGCGAGTTCCTTCTTGATGGCGTCCCGCCTGTCGTCGGCAAAGCGTCGGAGGTGTTGTCGCTTGGGGGTGGCCTTAGGATCGACGTTGAGGCAGTGCTCAATCAACTCCCTGGGCACTCCTGGCATGTTCGCTGGCTTCCACGCGAAAATGTCACGGTTGGCCCGAAGGAAGCTGATGAGCGCGTCTTCCTATTTGGGATCGAGGCCTGCCCCGATGGTGGTGGTCTTGTTGGGATCGCCTGTTCCAAGGTCGATCGCCTTGACGAGTACCTCCTCAGGTGGCTGAGGCTTGTTGGTGCTGTCAGACTTCTCTGGGATGTCGAGTTCACTTGTAGCAAGCTTCTTCGAAGCGGCGTAGACCTCCATCATCGCGTTGGGTACTTGATTTGTGGAGGCGATCTCCACGGCTTCTGTGTCGCAGTCGTGGGAGATCTTGAGGTCCCCTTGGAGGGAGAGTACACCGGCTGGACTTGGCATTTTGAGTACCAAGTAGGTGTAGTGGGGCACCGCCATGAACTTGGTGATGGTCGGTCTGCCGAGGATGGCGTGGTAGGAGGTCTTGAAGTCCGCGACCTCGAACTTGATGTACTCAGTACGGTAGTTGTCCCGAGATGCCCCAAAGGTAACTGGCAGGACCACTGAGCCCAGTGGAATAGTCGCGTTGCCAGGGACGATGCCGTAGAAGGGCACGTTGCTCTTGGTGAGCATATGCGTGATGTCGAGCTTCATTTTCTTCAAGGTCTTGGTGAAAAGGACGTTGAGCCCGCTTCCACTGTCGATGAGCACCTTGTTGAGTTTGGAGCCCGCCACCGTTGGCTTCAGGACGAGGGGGAACCGTCCTGGTTCAGAAAAGCTGGTTCATTGGTCCGCGCGGGAGAAGGTGATGGGTACCTCCGACCACCTGAGAGGGGTTGGGACCGCTGGTTCAATGGACATCACTTCACGACGGGTAGCCTTCTGCTCCCGCCTGCTGGGCAGTCCGCCGAAGAGGACATTGACAGTCTTCTCAGGCACTTGGAAGTCGTTGTTGTCGCCGTCCTTCTTTTTGCCCTTTTGGTCGTGAGGGTGCGGTGGCTCCGGCGTCTCCTTGAGTGCGTGCCTGAGCTGGTAGCACTGATCGGTGGTGTGGTTGCCGTTTGGATGCCACGGGCACTTCTCCTTCAGCAGGTCCTTGAAACCGCCAGAGTTCTTCTTCAAGTTCCCTTTCGCAGGGCGCTGGATAGCCGCGACAGTGTTGTCTGGCTTGCGCTTGCGGTTGGGACCCAAGTAGTTGTTGTTGTTGTTGTTGAGGTCGCCCTGGTTCGCATTGCTGGTGCTGCCGCCACCCTGGTTCTGCTTGGTCTTGCCACGAATGGCGTCGTACTTGTCATTGGCCTTGTCTTCTTCATCCGCCCAGGACGTGATCATGTCCTTGAGGTGGGGGATGGACCTGGGGCGGTGGCGACCGAAGTCTTCGAAGGTGCGGCGGTGGTAGAGGCCGTCTTGGAAGAGGTCGATGACCTCCTTGTCAGCGACGTCGACGACGGTGGCACGCTTGTCGAAAAAGCGGCGCATGTACTTGCGGAGGGTCTCGCCTTGTTCCTGCTTGATCATGGCCAGGTCCATGCGAGTACCCGATCGGCCCATGGCACCCGCGAAGTTGCTCGTGAACTGCTCCTTCAGCTGGTCCCACTTGTCGATCGAGTGCTTGTCCAACAACTCAAGCCAAGTGAGTGGTGCTTGGTCCAGGCACAAGGGGAAGTAGAGGCACTTGGTGTCGCTGTTGCCGCCAGCGTTCTCGATGGAGAGGGCATAGCATTGGAGCCACTGGATGGGGTCCTGCTTCGCATCGTACTTGGTGATCCCCAACGGCTTGAATTTGTCGGGGACGAGCAAGTTGCGAAGTCGAGGTGAGAAGGCGGGGAAGCCGTCGCCTTCAGCGGCAGTGGTCGACTTCTTCCTCCGCAGCTCCTCAATCTTCTGGCGGGCGTCGTACCCGCCGTGTGAGGCGCCAGAGGCGTGGCTGTTCGCGTGGCCTCAGCCGCCGCGGCGCCGCCGCCTCCGGCCCTCTGTTGGCCCCATGGTTGGAGCCGCCGCCGTCGGCCGCCACCGCCGTCGGGATCGTTGCTGCCGCCACTGCGGGGAGCGCGGTGGGGAACAACTTCTCGGTTGCCGTGGTCTTGCGGTGAAGGTCCGCCGGCGTTGGAGCGGCGACGGTTTGGCTCGGGCGGGAGGTCGGCTCGAGTACGGTTGGGGCTTGTTGTTGGCGGCGCGACTAGTAGCTTCGTTGTCGTGGGGTTTAGGCTGGAGGAGGTTGGTTGACTCGTTGTCGACCCGCATGAAGTAGGCTTCTTCGGCGAGCTTGGCGATGACCTCTCCGGCGCGTATGCCCACGAGCACGGCGTGCGATCGCTGTGATCGACATGAGGCACTGGTCGGGGGTAGTGTGGACTCTGCTCTCGACCGCCTCAAGAGCTTCCGCAAGGTTGCGGACGAGGAAGTTGTCGCGGAGGCGTCGACAACGTTCGTTGCGCTTCCGGTTGCGTTCACGTCGAGAGTCTCTGTCTGCCGGAGTCTTGTTCGGAGGAGATGTCCTCTAGGTACTTGTCCTGAGCTGTTCCTGAAGGCCCTGGGGTGTCGCCGGCAGCCATGAAGACTTGGCGATCGGGGGTGCCAAGGCTGGACTCAAAGGGTGCCACCTCAGTTGGTGTGCTTGAGTCAGCCTGGGCTAGCGGTGCTCCCTCCTGGAATGGTAGCGAGTCGATGTAGGCGACGTAGCGTGAGTCTCCCTTTGCCAGGTCAGCAGGTTTGCGGTGCGGCCGATGAGCGTATCTTCCGGCCAGCGTGGATGCTATAACCAGCCCAGAGGCTGGCCCTGATAAAGGAAGCTCAGTGGAGTTTTCCTCGGACTCGGGCTCCTCAGGGTCCGACCCGAAGTCGAACTCGTAATCCGGGTTCGAGTAGAACTCGGAGAGAGGGCTAGAGTCGGAGCGCGATCGGGAGTGGCGTCGGAGTCCGAGGGTGACTCGGGTACGGGCTCCTTGCCGGCCGGCGCGAAGTGCGAGCCCCCGTGCGGGCCGGCCGAGGTTGGGGGGGCCACGCGTGGAGCGCTCGCGGGGAAGTGAGGGGGATCGCTGCGATGGGCGGCGACCGGCTCGCATGCGATGGCCCATGGCGACGTCGAGTTCGTGTCGGGGAGCGGACTCGAGCTCGAAGTCGGCGTGGTGGTCGAAGAGCGAAATTTCGCCGAACTTGCCGGCGAGTTCACCGTGACAACTTCGGGGAAGCGTCCACGAAGCCTGTCTTCGGGTTGGGCTGCATGGTCAGGCGGCGGTGGAAGGAGCCCGCGCCGTCAGCAGTGCAGACCCAGGCGCCGAACACGAAGGTGTCGCCGCGGTTGAAGGCGACGGTTGGCTTGAAGCAGACGGAAGCCGTCGAGTTCGCCATGTGATCTCGGGCGAGAGCCCCTACAGTGTGCCGGTGTCGGTGTTTTAGACCGGCAACCTACTAAGGGGAGTACCGAAGTAGATGAATGTGACTCGGCGAGATCGGTAACTCGAAGGAAGAGACACGTGGCACACAATTTAGACGGAGTTCGGGCCGCGAGGTGCGTAATACCCTACGTCTTTGTATCTTTGCGTAGCTACGGATTGATTGGGCACGATTATAAGATGGTGCAATGGTGCACGTGAGTTGTATGAGAGGAGATTGGATGAGGTGATCGGTCCCTGCCTCGCCTTATATAGTCGGGAGGCGGGGTTACAAGTCGGAGTAGGGAGAGAGTACTAGTCGAGTACGTCTAGGAGTCCTCTATCTTGTGCGGAACATGTACGGCTCCCTAACCGAGTACTACTCTGTGTAGTTCTTGTGCTCCACGCCTTCGGGTGCGTGCGGCGCCGGCGGTAGTCCCAGGGGCCCACCGAGTAGTCGGTCCTGGTACCCACCGAGGTAGTGGGCCCAGGGAGGTCCATACGACACTCTTTTGAAGGAAAAACTAGGGAGAGAGATTCATAAATTGACTAGTGTATATATTTTTTTGTGGATGGATGGATGTTGCTAACTTCTAGTGTAGAAGTTTAGCATATGAAGGTGGAGTGTACGTGATCTTGGTCATGAAAGCATAAAAAGTTCTAGCAAGGGTCACAACAATTTGACAAAGCTCAATGTAATAACAAGGAGCATATGTATGAGGTTTTCTAATGTAAACAACATATGGCTTTGGTGGGAATATATCATCACTGAGGAGCTTGTAAGGCTATTTTTTCCAAATAAAACATCCCAAGCACTTTGTCCGAGAGAGTAAGGTTCATCGCATCGTACCATATCTCATCAATCAACCATTTAGATGAACATGTTTTCCTAATGATATTTGATCACAAGCAACAGATATATGTGCTATAGGAATAAATAACATGCAAGCTAATCAATTGAAACATTTAAAGCAAAGGAGCATTAAGATTCATTGAGTTTAATTTAATGATTATCTTATGAAAGGAATTATAACTTATGAATCATGGAACTGGGGGAAAGAATTGTTCAAACCATGTTGTTCCCTTGAATGTCGGAAGAAGTTGACTCTCGGTACCTCCCCACACTATCTTTTGCTGCGTCCTTTCCTACACACTCTTAGACAAAGATGAGATACATGGATTTGTCTAGTACAAAATGTACTAGCCAAATCAAAGCAAAGTTTTATTTTATTTATTCTCTCTTTTTTTTACTAATGGTGATCATTGGGCAACCTCCCGGAAGGGCTTTCTCTAATGTCAAAAGCAGGACATACCTAACTAGGCAAGATGCATGAGCTAACATCATCTCCACACCACGATAGGATTTTGGTATGAGAGGAACTTTACTCGGGATGCTCACGTACCTCCCCACACATGAAGTTTGCATTGCTAAGCAACAAAACTCAAGTGTGTGGAGACAAAGCTTCCTTTTGTAAACATTGTTTCACCTAAAACTTTCCAAAGTGTTGTAATTGATGTCACTCACATGTTCTTAGGCATCATTTATCCATCATTCTTATTGGTCTCCACCTGAAAGGTTAGTAACCAAAAGTACCTAAAGGAATCTCTTGTCCTAGGAACATGCTCTTGCTTTTATTTGGAAGGAGAAATAAATCTACGCTAATCCAGGCTATCTCCTGGTAGTGCTTTGTTTACGATCATAAGCTCGACCATGGGAACTTCTTCTTGCATCAATGCACTCACAAAATCTGCAATACTTATGGTGGACATATGCATCTACAACCGTTCTTCTAAACTTTTTGCAAAGGAGAACCATGAGGCGACTGTAGCCTTGATGTGTGTGTAACACCCCGCCCACCAAAGCCGCACCGCCCAGCCCTTCCGTACGGGCGAGCACGCGTACACATAGCACCCTGCTTACACTTTCGTCCTCGCTTCGTGTAAAAGGGTTACCCGAGGGTGGTATGGCTGGTGGACAAAGGCTTATAAGTTGGCTCCACCCTTGCTCAACTAGCAATGTGGCACTAAACACACGCACATGCGCTCATGGGCCACTCATGGGCCATCCAAATTGGGCCGGGTGTGACATTCACCCCCCTCAAAGAACCCGACGTTCTCGTCGGCCCAACTCACTCGTCCAGTGACGACCCATACACCATGTCGTGTGCCCCATCCGAGGCACACACGCACATGTATATGTCCACACACTGACCCGAGCAAATGTCTAGGAACCTTCCCTCTTAGCGCACGACTTTACATCCAGTGCCGACCCATATGCCATGCCGTGTGTCCCATCCCAGGCCCACACGCGCCATGCGCCCTATGTCCGCACACTGACCCGTACGCGCAACCGCGAGGGTCGTCTCTGATACCATTTGTAACACCCCACCCACCAAAGCCGCACCGCCCAGCCCTTCCGTAGGGGCAAGCACGTGTACACATAGCACCCTGCTTACACTTTCGTCCTCGCTTCGTGTAAAAGGGTTAACCCGAGGGTGGTATGGCTGGTGGACAAAGGCTTATATGTTGGCCCCACCCTTGCTCAACTAGCAATGTGGCACTAAACACGTGCACCTACGCTCATGGGCCAACAATGGGCCATCCAAATTGGGCCGGGTGTGACAGTGTGCTCTGTGCACTAAGCGTGGTTGACTCTGCAAGATATGATGCAAGCATGGTTCTAGAGGTGAATCAAGAATAAAGCTACCATGCTTGTCGATGAGATTCTTTCCTTTGGACCCCAGAGTCAGCTCCTTATAGATTTCCATGGCCCATGAATTCTTCATCTCAAGAGATGTATCATGTATGAACAATGTTGATTCTTGGCCACGATCGGAAACAACATGATACGAGCCAGTGGGAAGAGGCTCAAACTCGATCAAAGGTGTTGATGATCGTTCGTCTCCACAAAGGTGAAGCGGGTCTTCCAAGTTATACTCCTGAGAAGTAGAAAATTCTACAAGCTCAGGGAGAACAGGATCAGACGGGGTGAATGTTAATACATGCATCATTTCCTCGAATGTGTTTTGCTTGGGAAGCGGCGTCACCATAGAATTTTCTGAGAACAAGGGAGTGGTAGCCGAAATGGCTTCCCTAAGCTTTTTATCTAGGCTTCCTCAAAAAGCATCGAGAAGATTAGCCTAGGAGGAGCTCAAGATCGAGGATATCAAAGATGTGGATGTCTAGATTAACCTTAATCTTGTCTACTAGGAGTGGCACAGCACATGCAACCCCTCGACACTCAAGAATGTGTCTGGAGACAAACTCTTGAGGAGCTTGTCAGATGGTCTTAGCGTCACGTTGCCCAAAAAAGTGTACGCTAAGTGCCATGGAATAATATTAACCTCCATGACGGGGTTAAGATGGGCTTCTACGGTAATCCCTTTTATGGAACAAGGAAGGATTGTAGAAGGTGAACAAATCCAAAGTGCTTTGGACAAGTGTTCCACTCCAGTCGACCACTTCCTTTCCATGGCATCCATGATAGATGTTTCGGTTGGAGGATCAGGAGGCAAAGGAGGGACCGTAGGCCTAAGGGAAGGTTCTGTCAAATGATTTCTAGGGTTTGGATGGATTTGGACGAAGGGACATAACTTGCTCCATGGGGTCAGCTTCAGGTTCGGGTTCTACACGGGCCTTGATAGCTCGTGAGAGTTGTACGGGCATGTACTCCATACCAACCTTTAGCTCTAGCTCTTGGTCCCTTGGTACTTTTTCCAGGATTTTCATGATAGGCCTTTCGATAATGATATTATGTGAAAGGTTCTTGAGGAGGTCAAAAATGTGAAAATTTAGGTATAGAGTAGGATTGTCTATAAGGACGGGAGCGGCTCTTAGAATCCGCGACAATCTAAAGATTGTGTAGGGGTGACATGAAGTCATTTTTGAGATGAAGATAAGGGCTCCTCGGATGGCTGAGTTTGTACTAGGGAAGATGATATGTTATTGATCCCCAGACTAGGATCGTATCCGAAACTACCATCCATGCCTATCACCATACAATTTATTGTTCTAAGTTTAGTAGGCAAACAGATGGCTTCGGCAGACAATTTTGCCTCTTCAAGCCATTCTCGGGTCATGATGGCAGATAGATTTCCTATGTATTGTTCTTGCCATGGGAATTCCTCGAGATCTGGTGGGTGGTCCCATTTATCCTTGGGGGGCAAATTTCTTCCCACAAAGGGGTTGATTTGCGGCACTCCCAAAGTCATGGAAAAGCTCATCATAGAAATTGAAAGGGAACTCACACGGGGAATCGCACGAGTCCAAGAAAGGTTTTGGGATTGGCTCAGAGATTGTGTCAGAGATATGTGTTGTGGTCAAGGTAGATGTGTGCGAAGGTGTCGCATCTTTTGGCTCAAGTATCTCTATGGACGGTTCTTCAGGTTGCATTTCCAGTGGTTCTTCGGTAAATTCATCATAAATTCTGGTGTAAGGGGTGTTTGCTAAAATTTTTTCTAAGATCACCCTTCCCTCAGTCAAGGTCAAATCTACGAAAGAACCTCCTGATGAAGAGTATAGGAACTTAGCGGATTCAGCATTGAGGCCCAATCTGAACTGCTAGAGACATGGGGTTCTGGAATCCCTAAATCGGATCCTGAGGCTAAGATATTGGTAAATCAGGCCCAGGCAGTTCCTAAAGACTCACCCTCTTTTTGTTTAAAAAGGATGATTTCTCAATGAACATCACTAATCTGTGCTAGCGAAAAGAAGGTGCGACAAAATTTTTCCATCAAAACTTCCCATTTGCCTTCAACTCTTTGGATGTTGAGGTTGTACCATTGCTTCGCTCTTCCCGTTAATGAAAATGGGAAGAGTATCCACTTCAATGTTTCTTGTGCCATACCCTCTATTGTGATGCATGAGCAAAGTTGATCGAATTCTCTCAAATGAGTGTATGGGTTTTTCTCTTTGGTCCTAGCAAAGGATTGCTCTCTGGCCATGGCTATGAAACCAGGGCGTAGCTCATAGCCGCTAGTATGGATAGGGTGTGACGAAGATGGGGGCTCCAAATTTTCGCCCTTTGGAGCCGAAAATTGTGCAAGGGTAGGAGAGGAGCTCATTATGGTAGGTGGATGATACGTAGACGAACTAGGTACGAAACTAGAATAGCTTACCGTTCCACGGCAACGGCGCCGGAAAGCTTGTTGACACTCTCTAGTGTTGCACCAGGTTTGGAAAAAGTCTACTTTACCCCCCAACCTATATGGTCGGAACACATCACCCCCCAACCTATGAAAATGGATTTTTACCCCCTGAACTTTCTAAAACAGGACCAATCACCCCCTAAAGCAGTTTTGAAAAATCATAGTAAATCACAGAAAAATCATAAATTGGAAAATCCAATTGTGTTGGATTCTATATGAGTACGTCTACACAATGAACATATAATATAGTATATTTAGTACATTTTATTACAGTTATGGAGAAAAGCATAGATCGAAAGTTATAACAAAAAAATATGTACTAAAGTATTCCATATTGTATGTTCACTGCGTAAAACTACTAATTTGAAGTCCAACACAATTTGATTTTCCATTTTATGATTTTTCTGTGATTTACTATGATTTTTTAAAACTGCTTCATGGGGTAATTTGTCAAGTTTTAGAAAGTTCAAGGAGTAAAAAATCCATTTTCATAGGTTGGGGGGTGATTTGTTCCAACCCCCATAGGTTGGGGGGTTAAGTAGACTTTTTCCCACCAGGTTTATATCCCCGGCAACAGCGCCAGAAAGCTTGTTGACACTCTCTAGCGTCGCACCAGGTTTGTATCCCCGACAACGGCGCCAGAAAGCTTGTTGGTATACTACACGATCACATATAAATTTGCAAGCGCACAGATACTGATGTAGCATTCACCCGGGAGTATTCCAAGGTATTGACTTCCTCAGGGAACGATAAGTACTCTAGTCCTACGCTGATTCCTCTAGGGAAAGTGCGGATAAAGGGATGATGACAAAGACAAGAGAGATGAATGATAGGAGGGTAGAGAGGGTACTTGATACGAGAACTTCGGCTCTCTCGACTATTCAAGCGATTGAGATATTACTCGCACTAGTCTTGGTCGGGGGATGCACACTCCGGCTACGGTAAGGGATGAGAAGGGAGCCATTACGTACACCACTCTTATGATGCCTACAGGACTAGCCACTCTCACGTGGTGGAATACAGAGGCCGGACGGGCCTGTCACTACCCACTGACTACCACAAGCGGTACGTGGGGCTTGGTGTATTTCAAGGTAACCTCAAGTCTAGGCGCCGCACCTACACTACCGATCACTACTTCACTCAGCGCTCAAGCAAAGTAATCACTCAAAGCAAGGTAAACTTACTATGATACGAATGAGAAACGATAAGACAAAGACAAGTAAAGAATAATGCTTAATTAATTAGAGGAGACCAGAGTTACCGAACAAGACCCAGATGTAGCTACTAGAAGAGGACTGCATCTGCCGAGGCATGAGCAAGAGGGGCCGACACTCCAGCTCCTCCCAGAAACTCTCACATCAACTCTCTCCCTATTTTCTAACTATAATGGCAGCGCTTCGCTTCTTCAATGCTCGTCTCTTGTGTGTTTTGGAGTGAGGAGAGGGGTCTCTATTATTAGGGAGAGGAGACTTGGGAGAGTGGAGGACCTCCCTCTCTTTCGTGAGGCACAACCAGCCTTCCCAGGGGTGGTTCGCACCCCCTGCTTGCGCGCTATGAAGGCCTGGAGGTGGTGGCAGAGAGAACTGGCATAGAATCAGATCCTAGGCCAGTGAACCGGGCCTGAACTGCGCGAACCAAGCGAAAACCGAGTGATCTGGGCACTGAACGGGGCACAAAGGAGAAAAACCGAGTGGCCTGGGAAACTGACGTCGCGGCGCCCAACCGCGGTGCGCCACAAGTCCGGGCGGACCACGTGCGTGCCCGCGCTCCCGCGTGCGGAGGGCAGCGGCCAACCACGGCCTGCCACGTCGCCCGGCCGGGGGGGGCTCTCGCGTGCCCCCGCACGCGCCGCGCTGCGGAGCCTTGGCCAGTGGCAGGCTGCCACGTGGCGCCGCCTGGTCGTCTCCCGCACGATGGCCGTATGGATGATGGGGTGATGACATCATGATGACGTCAGCATCCCAATATAAATTGTTCCTTTAATATCTCTTGCATCCGAACTCCAAAGTTGTCAAATGATATGTCCATTTCGATCGTCTCGACGAGCTTGTCGCAATGGTGTAGTCCAGATTGGCATTTGAGGTTATTTGTTATAATGATATTTTTATGCCATAATTGCTCATATTTACTTGCAACCAAATATACAACAAAACTCATGGAATTCGTTAGATTAGAGCCCTATAGCTATGTTGCATACTTTTATGGAGTAACTTTTATCCGCAGTTGACGGTCGAAAATAGGGACTTAATGATCGTCAACATAGGTACTGTCGGTTCATCTGACGGTGTCTTTTCTTTTCCTTTCCTTTTTCTATTTTTGAACATTCAAGTTAACTCAAGTCTTCACGCAGTGTACCAAGTACTCCGACGCAAACACCAAAGCTCTCTTCTAGGTATATTCTAATTTTGGCATGTGGTATTTTTGCATCCTTGGGAACTAGAAATGTCTACAAAGACATGCTCAACAATATGGTTAGTCCCATTGATCATGTTGTCATGAATCACCAAAATCAAACTCGAACTAATGGCATATGAGGCCATGTTCGCTACACAAACAAGATGTCTGAGCAATGTAGCACCGCTATTGCAAACGGACTAGAGAAGCAAGGAGACCCAGGGTGCCTAACGATTCCATGTTTTGTTGGTTCTTTCAAGTTTGAGAAGGCATTATGCGACCTTGGAGGAAGTATGAGTGTCATGCGAAGAGATTTGTTCGAGAAGCTACGCCTACCGGAGCTAGAGCCTACGGCAATGTGCTTGGAGTTGGGCGACAACTCCATTCGCTATCCTTTGGGCGACACCGTAGATGTGTCCGTGAAGGTCGGACACCACTTCATCCCCATCGACTTTGTGGTGCTCGAGATGGGAGAAAGGGAGAAGCCGCCACTCATCTTTAGGAGGCCTTTCCTCAAGACCGTCGGAGCTACTATCGATGTCAGTAAGGAAGAGATCAAGTTCAACATCAATCGAGAGAGAAGTTCCTTCAAGTTTTGACCACGCTTCGAGGTATGCAACATGTTCAATGTTAAATATGTTCCACCTCAGGTGAACATGAGGAGGAACACGAGGACATGCTTCCAGTGCGGCAAGCCGGGACACTTCGTCGCCGACTGCCCGGAGAAGGTCGAGAACAAGGATGGCTATAAGCACAAGTCAAGGACGGATGGCAAGTACCGGTCGAGGCATGACCACAAGAGCAAGCACAAGAACAAGCACAAGGACGAGTGACTATCGAGGAAGAAGGAGAGCCGAGGAAAGGCCCGAGCAATGGTTGGAGCGAGCGACGTCGACTCCAGTTCCGCGTACTCCACCTCGAGCTCAAGCAGCAGTGAAGATGAAGGTGATTGTCACAAGAGTAGGAAGTCGTCCAAGAACCTGAGCGGAGGAGCTACTTCGCTAGAGACGGCTTCTGCACCATGGCGCTGAGCTCCGGCAGCAAGAAGAGCACACAGAGCGACTCGGACTCTGATTCCGACGACGAGGTGCATGATGAATTCCCTTTCTTGCATCAGGAGAATGAACGACTTGGCTTGTTGCTTGATAATCATGATGACATGCTTAGAGAGGCTAAGAAAATGAGGAAAGAGCTTAGGGCTTCACTCGAGGAGGCTAGGACTAGAGTGGATGAGCTACAAACTCGGAATTTGGATGCTAAGCTTGAAATTGACTCTTTGGAAGCTTCACCGGTTGTTTCTGATGATGTTGAATGTGCTGATTGCCCTATTTTCCTTGTTGATCTTGCTTTGTTTAAGAAAAAGCATGCCTCCAAGGGTGAAGAACTAGATGTTCTTAGGGTTGAAGTGGCTGAGCTTAAGTCTAGATCTGCTTTGCTAGGTGCTTGCACTTCTTGCCCTGTCTTGCATGCTAAAATTGATGAGATGCATGCTTACACTGTTTCTCTTGAGGCAAAGTTGAAAGAACCAATTCCTACATCTTGCTCTACATGTGAATTGCATGCTTTAAAGAATTTGGAACTTGCACATTATGTTGATCGTTTGTACGATGAGAATGATGAGCTGAGAAAGTTGATGGGTTGGTTGTCTGGTCATGAGCCTCAGTTGAGGATAATGATCAAGACATTCAAGAGGCAGGATGGTGAGGGACTTGGGGCAAACAAGGTTGGTGAGGGAAGTGCATATCCTAGAGCCACAAAAAACCCACTACAAAAATGATTTCCCTCCCAAACCTAACCATCTTAGGAACCGACTAGACACAACCCCAGCTCCACCCGTGTTTCCCCCACAAACAAATGATTTCCAAAAGCCTGTCAATTTCGTGAGAACTTCGAGGAAAGTGTTATCTGGGAAAGAGGGTGAGAAGGCTAGTGAGGAGAAACCCGTGGAGAAGTCGAGTGGAGAGAAACCAAGTGAGTAGCCCCAACCCAAGCCTAAACCTAAGCTTGTGAGGTTTCATTGTGGCTATTGTGGGAGAGATGGCCATAAGGATGAGTTTTGCTTCAAGAGGAAGCGAGAGGAGAGAATGGCGAAGGAGTGGGCTAACAAGGACAAGTACCACCCTTCCGATGGTGTACTTGTGCCTCGTGTGCAGATGCCCAAGACCAAGGTGAGTGTGAGGACAGTTCCGGCTTGGGGAGAGCGAAAGGTTTGTTGGAGGTCTTCGCTTCGGACGGGCTACACCGGTCGGACCGGTGCGAGCCGGACAGGCAGCGGTTCGGGTTTCGTGCTCGTACAGGTGCGAGGTTTGGTTTTGGAGGTCGTGGTTCTGGTGGTTGGGCTGGAGAGTTTGCAGGAGGTCAGTTTCCTAGGCGTTCTCCCCCTCGTGCTCAATATGGGGATGGGAGGATCCATAACTTTGAGATGGAGAGGAGGGACAGTCCACGGGCTTTCTTTCGTGGTTTTGGTCCTCCTCCAGGTAGAGAGGGTTGGTTGCCTCATGGTGGTTACCATGGTGGTGTTCGTGGAGGTAGCTTTGGTAGGAAAGATGGTTTAGTTTGTGCTAACCCCACTTTCGAGCAAATGGCTCGGCACTGGTTTTACTCTTTTGGTACTAACCCAGTGTTGAGTCATTTGTTCGCTCACGTACTCAATTTTGAATTTCAGGTGGGAGACTTGAAGAACATTTGGTTGATTGACTCCGGTTGCTCGAGGCATATGACCGGAGACAAGGGGTGGTTCTCAAGTCTCATCCCGGTGGTGACAAGGAGGTACATCACTTTTGGGGACAATGGGTGTGGGCGTGTGCTTTCAGAAGGTGAGATTAAGGTGAGTGACAAGATCACTCTGAAGCATGTTGCTCTTGTTCAATCGCTTGGATACAAGTTGCTTTCTATGTCCCAGCTGTTGGATGAGGGTTTTGAGGTGCTGTTTCGGCCTGTTGGTTCTTGGATTTTGGACTCTCGAGGGGACCTTGTCTGTATGGTCGTTCCCGAGGGTCAGGTGTTTCGAACTGATTTTTTCAATCTTCTGGTGTGGAGCGTTGTTTCTTGGCTGGTTCTTCGAGTGAGTTGTGGAAGTGGCATAGGATGTTGTGTCACTTGAGCTTTGACCTTTTGTCTCGCTTGAGTAAACTCAATTTGGTCCAAGGATTGTCACGGTTGAGGCTTGAGAAAGAGTTGGTTTGTGCGCCGTGTAGGCATGCCAAGATGCTAGCCTCTTCTCACCCGCCTCTCACCGATGTGATGACTGAGCGTCCATGCGAGCTGCTCCATATGGATCTTGTTGGCCCAGCTTGTGTGCGATCTGCGGGTGGGAAGTGGTATGTCCTTGTTGTGGTGGACGACTTCTCTCAGCATGCGTGGGTGTTCTTTCTCGAGGATAAGGGGGAGACATTTGGTTTTGTTCGAGATCTTGTCTTGAGGTTGAGGAACGAGAGGCACGGAGATGCCATACGAGCAATCCGTAGTGATAATGGCTCAGAATTCAGAAACTCTCGCTTTGAAACCTTTTGCCATGACTTGGGTCTTGAACACCAGTTTTCGAGTCCGTATACGCCTCCCCAGAATGGTGTTGTGGAAAGGAAGAACAGGACCTTGTGTGAGATGGCTCGGAAGATGCTTGATGAGCATAGGACTCCGAGAAGGTTCTGGGCTGAGGCGGTGAACACCGCGTGCTATGTGTCGAACAGGATCTACCTCAGGGTGCATAAGAAGAAAACCTGCTACGAGTTGATGCACGGTCGCACACCCAAGGTGAGTCACTTCCATGTCTTTGGATGCAAGTGTTTTATTCTTAAGAAAGGGAAGAAGTTGGGTAAGTTTGAGGCTACGTCTGTCGACGGTATTTTCTTTGGTTATGCATCTCATTCTAGAGCATATCGTGTGCTCAATCTTGAAACTAACCAAATCGTGGAGACTTGCGAGGTAACCTTCGACGAGACACAGCCACATAATCAGCTTGTCTTTGAGTGTGCAGGTGATGATGAGCTTGGCGAGGAGATCTTTCAGGAGGAGCATGAACGTGGGGACGATGAAGATGGCGGTGTGGTGCCCCCAGCTGAACATGTACCTACTACTTTGACTACAGTGATTTACGGTCCCTCTCCTACACCTACGCCGACGAATCAAGATCGAGGAGAAGCTACAGTTGAGGGGGAGGTAGCATCAAGGCGAGAACCTCCCCGATGAGTACAAGTGGATCACCCAGCTTCAAGGATCATCGGCGACTTGAATGAACGCACTACACGGTCGAGGGTTCGAAACAATTCTCATTTCGCTCATGCTGCATTTGTTGCTACTTTTGAGCCCAAAGACATTGGACACGCACTATCTGATCATAATTGGGTTAATTCGATGCATGAGGAGTTGGAGAACTTTGAGAGGAATCAGGTTTGGGAATTGGTTGAACCTCCTCCAGGGTGTAAGCCAATTGGTACAAAGTGGGTGTGGAAGAACAAAGAGGGAGAGAAACGTGATGTGGTGAGGAACAAGTCAAGGCTTGTTGCTCAGGGGTTCAATCAGAAGGAGGGGATCGACTACGAGGAGACCTTTGCTCCCGTAGCCGGTTTGGAGGCGATTAGGATCCTTCTAGCCTTTTCCGTGGCTAAAGGGTTCAAGTTGCACCAAATGGATGTGAAGAGTGCTTTCCTAAATGGTGTGTTGGAGGAAGAAGTGTATGTGAGGCAACCATCGGGGTTTGAGAGTGAGAAGTACCCCCACCGGGTGTACAAGTTGAGGAAGGTGCTTTATGGGTTGAAGCAGGCGCCTAGAGCTTGCACTACTAGATTTCCCCCCTAAAGCAACGCACAAAATGTGTTGCAATATGCCATATTTGGTTGCAATAGACACAATTGCAACCAAATTGTTCCGTGGACCGTGGGCTGCGAAAAGCCGTGTTGCATTAGGTTATTACGACGTTGTCCATCTAGTGGTTGCCAAAGTTTTTTTGTTGCAACGTAACGCTTCGTTGCAATTAGGTTTTTTTACAACGCTTGTTCTGGTTGCAAAGTGTACTATTGCGACACATCTGTGGTGTTGCCAAAGGTGCAATTGCAACGTTTCTATTTCGTTGCAAGTTATAGTATTGCTACGCACTGACTTTGGTTGCTATTGGTTGAACCTCGTCTATTACCACGAAAGTATTTTGGTTGCAATATGTAGTATTGTCTGATGCCACGAAATTGGTTAGTTGCTATAGGTGGTCTCCTCTATTGCCACAAAAGTTGATTTCGATGCGATAGGTAGTATTGAATGATGCCACGATATTAGTTACGTTGCTTTAGGTGGTATCCTATATTGTCACGTAATTTGATTGGTCATAACGGATTGCTGCTGACATGGATGCTAACGCGACTGGACGATGACGTGGCTACCTACGTGGACGATGACGTTGCTGCCTACGTGGACAATGACATGGACGTCCGATTTATTAATAGGCTAATTTAATAATGGGCCGATTTATTATGCTGATTGATAAATGGTAAAATTTATAAATGGGCCATTTATTAATGGCTGATTTTAAAACTGAATCACTTTTTGGTCCAAAAGTTTAACCATAAACATTTCAGCCCATCAACATTTTGGCCCAAGTATTTATACGATGACCATGTCGGCCCATAAACAACACCCATATTCATTTCAGCCCACAATAAGCACCTATTAACATATCGACCCATATTATCAACAAGCTGAAATAATTGGGAATATAAAATCATTGCGACCTCCAATGACATCATTTCAGAATATAAAATATCATATGCAACACTGAAGATGATATGAGCAGCAACATACATTGGACTAAAGATCTACTTAATTAACAAATGTGCAACACAGCCAAGTAAAACGCCGCAGCATAATTGCTTGGGAACACCAGCAAAACATGCCCAAAGGGAAAAAACAAATAGCACCAGATAATGGAACTGGAGGAGCTAGGAATTCCTATCCTTGAATGGAACCGGAGGCGCTAGGAATTTCGTCCTTGATGTCATCTTGTGTCACCTGCACACATAACTATCTAAGTTGATTAGTGTGAGCATTGCAGGAAAACTTAAAGGCCAGGAGTTTTTCAATTGTCAATGAAACTTGCAGGAAAAATAGTGGGCAGGAAAAATGAAACATAGTATAACTACCCACAATCATATGCCATACCAAGATACAACAACCTTGAGAGATCACCAGAAACATTTTATTCAATATAACATGGTAAAAAGCACACATTGTCTAGTAAAAGAATAAATTAGTGGCAATATTTTATATTTCAGTCAAGCCATTAAGCGTTATTACGAGGGGTCGAAAACTTATCCGGATAAAAGTCAAGCCATGTTCGCGAGATTAATGTCACATCTATGAACAGTTCACTAATCAAAAGCATCCAAGAAGTACACTAATCAAAATTTGTAAATGCTCAAAGCAATGTTTGCCTAATCATTTATCTTGAACCTCACAAAACAGAATGAAGATAACCATACATTGTGCCGGAATGTTAAGACATGCATAAGCTGAGTTATTGTGCCAAAAAATTTCAACATTAAAGCAGTGTCAACACTTCAGAGCTAGATAACTAAATAATTTCTGAACTTGAGAGCTAGATGATTTCTGAACTTCAGAGCTAGATAACAGAATGCACCAATAAACCAACATTACGCACATTAACTACTTCCTATTTAATAGGTATATAAATTGCAGGAATAATTTCTGAACTTCAAAGCTAGACAACTCCCTAAATTAGAACCCTTCAAACAACATTCACAATAACATGATGCGTGTTGGCACTTGGCAAAAATCACTTCAACAAGCACTGATTATTATAATCGTCCAAAGCATATAGTCCTATCTGCCAAGCATATAGTTACAGCGCAGCACTGAGTAATGAGCACCTAGCAATCTAGCATATCTACTGTGATAAAATACTAGTATGGAAAGGACATATACAGTACCTACTAGTGTATATGTTAGACTGGAAGTGAATATTGTGTTTCAGTTACACAAATTTAACCAGTCATCCACAAAAACTTTCTACCCTAGCCTCCAAACAGATCCCAAATGTTGCAAGGAGATCACCAATCTTAATGTTGCAAGGAAATAAATAGCTCAGGCAACAATATCACTCGACAAAGCAATGATTGCTTATTGTAGATGAAAGTGACACTAGCTATTTGGAGCTCAATGCCTTGTTGATCTGTGACACTAAATTGCACGAATTAAACACCAGAATAAAGCACAAGCCATAGCAAGAGATCAAAACAGAGAGGAATGAATTGCACTTTAACTCTAATATTTTGAATTTCTCAGCTACAGCTAAATGAACATGTCCAGCCTATCTGGACAGAGATGACATTCAACTCTGACCAGCACTTCATGAATATGGATTAAAAATACACCCTTCTATAGGTTAACTCGTTACCCAAAATAGAAAATGAAAAATCTCACACGATTATAGTGCATGCGCGGCAGCAAAAAAACAATTTAGACATATATTTGGTTGCTGGCTTCCAGCTTATCTGCTCCCATCTGCTCCCATTTCTCCCTATACCCCACTTATTCCTTGTTAAAGGCTGTATCCTGATCTAGAAGCTATCAACAAGGACAAAATTGGACCCAGTCACACATATCAGTACCAAGCGATCAAAATGTTAGAACATGATAAACATAGGCCTAGAATGGTTTTTGTGCCATCCCTGAGTAAAATTCCCGAGTTCCCGACTTAACATCCATAGAAGTCGTAAATCACATCACAAAGCAAGGGCGGGAGTGATTAATCCATGGACAAACACAAACCTGCATCGACGTGAGCTGCCGCTCGAGCGACTCGAGTGCGTCGCATATGCCGACCGCCGCCAACTCCCCTGCATCTCCTCCTCCTCACATCCTTGTGCTTCTCCTCTCACAAGCCTATGAAGAAACAATCGAGCCTATAGGGTTAGGGTTAGGAGAGAAATTGCCTAGGGAGAGAGAGGGAGTGAGAGGGAGAAGGAGCACAGTCTCACCGCTCTTCGTGGCGCGGCTTGTGTCACCCGCGCCGCGATCCCCTCGCCGTGCCACCTCTGCTCTCTACACACAGATTGAGGCAAGGCCAATCTCCCTCTGCTTTGAGCCTGGGGATGAGGAGCCGCTGCTCTGGTTGGAGAGGGAGGGGCGGGAGAGGGGATCTGGTGGGGGAGGTAGGAGGAGGAGGGCGTGCGAAGGAGGAAGGAGGAGGGCACTCCGAGGACGCAACCTGCAGGTGGATCTGAGGAAGGGAGAATAGGGGGGAGGCGGGCATCGAAGAGGATGAGGCGGCGGGGGGCGGCGGCGCCGCAAGACAAAGGAAGAGATGAGATTGCGGCTGACCTAGGGTTCCTGTGGATTTGAACCCGTTGTGCGGAATGGGGCTAGACAATTACCAATGTACCCTTTTAAAGTTAGTTGTTGGTCCATTGAATCTAAGGATAGTAATGTCAATTTGTTGCAAATTATTTCAGATGGCACCGACAAAGGAGGCGGGGAGCCTAAAGCTAAATTCAACCCAGCCGCCATTAAACACAAATGAACTGAAGTATATTTTTTCCAGATTTAAAAATTACAAGACACACTTTGAAGTAACTTGCAACAAAAAATATCGCAAATATGCCAAAACTTTTTCTATGAAATAGATAACATATAGTTTTTCATGTAGGAGTTTCAACAATTTTTTAATAGATTTGGTATTTTATATCATTTAAGTGGTTTTTTGTTTTTCTCTCCATTTGAACTATGTTTGCATCCAATACGACTTGGCCGCAGGGTCTTAAGCACCGGATGAACCGACGCACCATCGGTGTACAGCGTCGGAGCAGTTGTGTCAGAGAATCTCAACGGCTAAGTGATGTGGGAGGGGCATCGGATGAACTGACGCCTTGAAAAGGTAGTATCAATTCATCTGACACCTTGAACTGACGCCTTGAACTGGTGCTCTTGGGAGAGACTTGGTGACCAGGAATCAATACTCTTGTGTGAGTGCTTCAACAACGTGGACTAGGGGTGGCTAAGTGTCTACCGATACCATGAGATAAATCGTGTGTCAAGAGTTTGCTTCCTCTCATCCCCTTTACGTTTCCACATTTACTCTTTTGCAATCTTTGCTTGCCTTTACTTTCCTAGAGTAGTATCATGCTAGGAATGGCTATAGATTGCAAACCTTGTTTTGGGATGGGAGTTTCACACTAGAACAACCTTAGTTGCACATCTAGATAGTATGTTCTAGTTTACCTTTGTGCAAAAAGTAGTGAAGCCATAGGTTAAGGTTTTAAGATTGCCTAATTCACTCCCTCCCCCTCTTAGGCTACGAGCATCCGATTCCTACAAGTGTTATCAGAGCCGGGACTCACTTCCTTCACAAGGATACGCCAATTTGATTGGTAAATTGTGAAAACCGGCTCATTGGAACGGTTAGGCTTCACCGCCTAGTGAGTTGCTCTATAGAGGAATGAAAGGGGTGGATACCTTAGGTTTGGCTCCACATTTCGATGGCACGGGCTATCCGCGGTGGAAGGTTCTCATGGAGGCCTATCTCCAAGCAAAGGACCTCGATGTTTTCAAGTTTCAACATGTTTTTCTCTTTAAATCTCGGTCACACATCATTTGACCTCGGGTCAACTCTCCTAAATTTATTTTACTACATAAACCTTGGGTCAATATGAAAGTTGTAGGGTTTTGAATTCTAAGAAACTTTTGTTTTGACCAAAATTTGAGTTTCAACATAAAAATCTTAGGAAATCTTAGTCAAACATGTTTGATGCATGGTCAACTCTCTTCCTCCTCTCTCCCTCACAAGTGGGCCACAAGTATGAGTGGGTCGCGGCTGCTGGCGCGAGCTGGGCTAGAGGAGGTGCTTCGCAGCCCAATGCGCGGCAAGCAGGCCTAGCGGAGGCCCAGCGAGCGAGCAATCCCAACGAGCGTTTTAGAATTGATAAAAAACCAAATTCTTAACAAGACAATAGTTGTTAGGTAGCCTAGTGGTAAGGCATTGTGCATTGAAGGATGAGGTCTTAGGCCGAGTCACACTTTGCCCTTTTTTGTTTTTTTAGATTTTTTTCAATTCATCATTTTTCTCCATTCATAAATATGCAATCATTTTATGGATGTTTAAACTTTACATAAACTTTTCAAATGATTTCGGTAAAGGCGGAACCTACATTGTTTACAAATGGATACATCTCTCTTATAGTTTTCTAAAACCCAAAGTCAAACTGAGATTTGAATATGTTGGACTCGTATACATCTAAATTTTGGACACGACCTTATGTTGACCATAACATTAGCAAATATGAAGTTGCATTGCCATTTTTTCTTAAAAAAGTTGGTTTTCTATTTTTAAATACCTAATTAAGGCACCTTTATGAAGTAACTTGAAAATTAATTAAGACCCCCAATGCATTTTTCACATGTATCAGACAATATTTAAGTTTTGCTCTACGTGTTTCAAGATTTTTCGAATAGATTTGCTATTTTCTATCATTTAGTTGAATTTCTAGATGTTTACCGAAAGTAATTCGAAATTGACTTATATGTATATATAATAAGATTCAAACAAATTCAAAATATATTCAAATGATTTCGATAAAGGAGAAACCTACATTATTTACAAATGGATACATCTCTCTTATAGTTTTCTAAAATCTGCTAAGGTACAAGATAAGGTATATAAATAAGATCCGTATAATGAAAATCTGTACTAAAAATGTCATTAATGAAAATATGACAATTTTAGAAAATTTTAGAAAAAAATCATCAAATTTGGATTAAGTATGATGGAGAAAAACTAGATAATAAATCTCGGTCAAACATCATTTGCCATCTGGTGGACCGCTTGCGTAAATGATAAAAGGTCTGTGTGAGCCTTCTAGCCACAAACACACTTGTATCTGAGTGGCAGAGCATCCTCTTTTTAAACCTAGTGGCGCAGGTTCGAGTCCTTCGGTAGCTACTTTTTTGCTTCTTTTTGGGATTTTTTTCACCAGCACTCGCGGCCCAGTAAGAGAGCAAGCCCAGCATGCGGCCTAGTAAGCGAGCGTGACCAGCGTGCGTGGCCCAGTCGCACGAGCGAGCCCAGCATGCGGCAGGCCAGGGGCAGCTTGCGGCCCAGTACTCTTGTCTTTAGATTTAGATTAAAAAAAGACCCAAATGCAAGATGAACCAATAGTTGTGAAGTAGTCTAGTGGTAAGGTGTTGTTGATTGAAGACAGGTCTTCGGTTCAAGCCATGCTTCACCCAAATTTTTACTTTTTTAGATTTTTTTCAATTTATCAATTTTCTCCATTCGTAAATATGACTATTTATTATTTGTTGGGTCATATGGGAAATGAAATTTTTTTAATTCATGTTTTGCCAATCCGCTGAGTGTCGACCAAGGAATACCTCGTTGCAATAAGTTTTATACAGTTGCAACGATCATGAAAAATAATGCAACGACTAACTTTTGTGGCAATACATACACGATATTGCATCTTTAGGCTACAAACGAAGCAATAGCCCTCCATGTATTGCAACAAACAAAGACATAACTGCAACCCGAATTATAAGTTGCAATATAGTTGTTCCGTATTTGCAACCAAAATTCTACGTTGTGACATACTTCTTCAAACACAACCATCCCTAGTATGGTGGCTATAGCAACTTTCTGTTGCAACGTAAGGAATGCTAATGCAACAAAAAATTGAGGTGGCATTATTTCCAACCAAATGCAACAAAAATCCTAAAAAAGGGTGCATTAGCGTCAACATGTTGCAACCGAACAAATAAATAATGCAACTCAAATTTTGTGTTGCAATAGACACACAAATTGCAACCAAATCACCGTTTCGGTGCAATAGTACCCCCCTATTGCAACCGAAATAGTGGTGTTGCCTAAGGGATTTGTTGCAATAGGGGGAAAACCTTGTAGTGTTGGTATGGTAGGTTAAGGGGGTTCTTGTTTGAGAGAGGTTTTGAGATGGGGAAGGTCGATCAGACCTTGTTTCCACTTAGGCAGGGCAGAGATATCCTGATTGTGCAGGTGTACGTGGATGATATTGTCTTTGGTGGCTCGTCTAAGTCTCTTGTTGCAAGGTTTGCAGAGGATATGAGCAGGGAATTTGAGATGAGCATGATGGGTGAGTTGCAGTTCTTCCTCGGGCTACAAATCAAACAATCAAAGGAAGGAACATTTGTACACCAAGCTAAGTACACCAAGGACATTGTGCGGAAGTTCAAGATTGAGGACTCCAAGGCTATGACAACGCCGATGAGTACGACTACAGCTCTTAATGCGGACAAGGAAGGTGAACACGTGGACCAGAACGAGAACCGGAGCATGATCGGGTCACTCCTCTACTTGACGGCGACGAGGTCGGACATCCAATTCTCGGTATGTCTGTGCGCTCATTTTCAAGCGTCTCCGAGGACTTCGCATTGGCAAGCAGTGAAGCGAATTTTCAGGTACTTGCGTCACACTCCCGACTTCAGCCTTTGGTACTCCGCATCCTCTTCTCTGGCGCTTCATGGTTTTTCGGATGTGGATTTTTCCGGGTGTCGGTTAGATAGGAAGTCCACTTCCGGGACTTGCCAGTTTTTGGGATCTTCTTTGGTGTCTTGGTCTTCCCGCAAATAGTCGAGTGTTGCTCAATCCACAACCGAGGCAGAGTACGTTGCCGCTGCTAGTTGTTGCTCTCAGCTCCTTTGGATCATGTACACCATCAGTGACTTTAGTGAGGACTATACCCATATCCCACTTCAATGTGATAGCACCAGTGCCATAAGCGTTGCAAAGAACCTAGTGCCCCATTCCAAAACCAAGCACATAGAAGTGAGGTATCATTTTCTGAGAGACAACGTAGAGAAAGGAAAGGTAGCTTTGATCCAAGTACCCACACATGACCAACTAGCCGATATTTTCACCAAACCCCTAGATCAAGCAACTTTCACTCGTTTGCAGGGGGAACTTGGTGTGTGTTTGATTTCTTGAGTTGGGTGTGTGGGAGCTCCTTTGTAGCACATGTATAGCTTTCCTTTGTGCATTTCTTGCATTTGGCATGGCACATGTAACATGATGTACAGGCATCCTTGTATCTTAGGTTGCATGCATTTTGTATCATATGCATTAGATAGGAAAAGCTTCTCTCATATACATTGTTCACCATGGAATGAGATATATGTCTTTGTGAGCTTGTTTGGTAAGCTATGGTTAGTTTGGCTTCGCTCTTGATAATCTTGATTTATATCCATGGTTGATGGCTATGTTTTTGTAAAATGTCACATATATCCGCTCTCATGCGTAAATGCCTTTATATGATCTTGACATGTTTTAGTGGCTTGGTTATGCTTAATTTGTGGTTGGATAGCTAGTTTATTGATCGTATGGGGCCAAAGGCTCATTTGCCATCATGAATGTTTAGCCCTCTTGTTTTATCTTGTGGAGGGGCACAAGTTTCTTTTTGCCGCAAAGACATTTCATGTACCAAATTTGAATCTGAAAATGAAATGTAAAATGCTTGGAAAATGTGCTCCCATGTCATATGTGCTGAATTTAATTTGCTTTGGGTGCTAAACCGTTGCATGATGCTTACCAATGAGAAGTCTCATACATATAAGTAGGCACATGGCTCGGTGGCTTTGACATGACATGAGGTGCTTGTGGGTGTTTGTGATGGTCTTATGATTAGAATGGCTGTCCTAGCATGAAGTTTGTGTGGCTTTCTCATTTTGATATGTTTTGATCATGATTAGGACTTTGTTCATGAGAGGCAAATTTTTCGCAAAATTGCCCAAATCCATCTTAGCTTCGTCCAATGGTTGTGAAACTTGGTGATCTTGTAGTTGATGTCAATACGAACCTATCGGGTATCTAACTTGCTCATTTGGACATGTGTAGCATCCTTTGTTGAATTTTGTCTATTTGAGAAGCTCTCGGTTGAAAGTTTTGCATTTTTGGCTTGATTCATGCATTGCCAACAAGGGGGAGAAGTTTGAGCTTGAAATGGCTTGTTGGATGCATTTAGAAGGTTTTCAGGTGGTTTCGAGCCATTTCTGGGCTCTGGTGTGCACTGGTCTGACCGGTCAGAGTGCTGGCCCTGTTCATATGTTGGGCACCGGTCTGACCGGTGGTGGTGACCGGTATGACCGGTTAGAGCTGAGTTGATGCAGCTACTCTGTTTTCTTCAAGTGGTTTGCATGCATTCGTCCAGGGGCAGTTGCATTGGTTCAGGGGGAGCTTGCATGTGTGCAGGGGGAGCTCTTTGTGGTTTTTCGAGCTTTGTTTTGGTGGTTTGTGCTCTTTGCTCGAGCCTTCTTTTGTCTCGGATGTGTCGAGCCATTGCCCTTGCCTAAGGGGTCCGAGACTTGTCTCCTTCAAGTGATCTTGCTCTTTGCCTTTGTTTGGCTTTCGATCGCTTGTTGGAGTTTCCTTTTGTTCGTGTCTTTTCTTTTTCTTTTCTCTCTTGTTACTTTATGTGGGTGTTGTCAATGCACTCATCAAGGGAGAGATTGAGGACCATGTGTGGTTCGAGGACCGGTGGATGGTTGCTTCCTTGTGTGATGAGTGATTGACAACGTTGTGTGGACTGATTCTTGGCTAAGTATTGCAGGTGCAGGTTGCGGCCTGACTGGTGTTGGTGCAGTTGAAGAACAAGCGCGAAAGGTCGTTGCCGATGAGGCCTCCAAGTGTGGAGAAGACAAGTAGGCTTCGTTCGAGGGACCCGGTGGCCAGCGGGGTCAAGTGCGGTCCGCATGGTGGCATGAACAGCAAGATGAAGTCATGGACGGTTTCTTGGTTGAGCCTCAAAACCAAAGTCAAGCCGGGACTATGTGGGAGCCGAGTCATGAGTGGCGATAGGCGGAGGCTACACCGAGTTCGCAGGGTTTCCAGTGGTTCACCATAAAACCACTGGGTTCCTTGGTTGATCCACAAAGCCAAGACTAGAGAACCGAAGACGGAGATGCAGCAGCTCCAGACCGGTCTGACCGGTGGGTCTGACCGGTCTGTCTGGTGGGTACCGGTGTGACCGGTGTGCGACGACGCGGTCTGGAGACTTCGAAGTGGAGGACATGCGTCGGGATTGCAAGGCTTGCGTCGAGGCTAAGCAGGTTGCGGTCGCCAGGCATCCGTCTGATGGAGCGATGACAAAGATTCCCGATTTCGCCCTCGAGGGGCATGTATCCCTAATTAGCTAGCAAGGGTATTTCTGACTTTCGGTTGCCTCCTATATAACCCAAGAGGTGAGAGGATGGTAGCAATCTCTTGGAACCCTAGTTCATTTGCTTTCCTATTTTCCCTTCCTATTTTCTTAGGATTTCCATAGGACTAGCTTGAGAGCTTCATGATGAGATTTTGTGAGAGGATTGGATGATCGGCCGGCAAGCTAGACCTTGTATGAACCTCCTTGGTATGTATAGATGATTTGGCATGGTTTCTCAAGGCCTTGTTGTGTTGTTCCCGGTTGTTCTTGGTGGTGATTTTCGGAGCCCTCTTTTGGTGGTTTTCTTGGTGTGTTTTCGGGATCTTGCTCTTGGGGATTTGATGGGGGAAATTTGTGTGAACCCTTCGTGGTTCTTTTGCCTTTAATTCCCCTCCCAAATCCGTGAGTTAAGGGGCTCGATTTTGGGGTTTTTAGAGGAGTTCTTGGCGGGATTTCTTCGATTCCTCTTGATTTGGCAAGTTTTTGTGGACAAAATCATGGCTATGTACTCCTCATGAGGTGTTCCTATTATCCCCAAAGTCTTGTTCAAGTCCGTGGAGCGATTCGGGAGATCGAAGTTCGGATTTGGAGGAGTTGACCCGCAGGTGCTGTTCATCTCGAGCTGCCCAGACTACACTGGTCTGACCGGTGCTCTTAACCGGTCTGACCGGTGCGAGTCACTTGTGGGATTTGCCTCGGGTAAACTTCTTGACTCGTGTGTCTTTGGGTCTTGGTGCTGCTGGTCAGTTCTTGGTCCGTTTGGAGTTGTTTTGTTAGGTTTTGTGTAGGTTTTTCCTTCTGTGCAGGTTGTGTTTTGGGGTGTCTTTATTCTAGGGCCTAGAGAAGTCAATGAGGCTTTCTGGAACGCTTGTTGTGCGGCTGCTGTAGCCACCGGCCTGACCGGCTTTGTCCACCGGTCCGACCAGTGTCATTGGTCCGACCGGCGGTGCCATCGGTCGGTCGGCCGGTGTAGCACAGGCAGCAAGCCGTGCAAGTTTCCGCTGTGCGTGTTGGTGTGTTTTGGCTCGGAAGGTTGTTTGTTGGTTCCTAGATCCAGTAGCACTTCAGTGGTTGTGTGGACTTGGCCAACTTGGGTAGTGAGTCGGAGACGTGTATTGGAAGCCGTGTTCGTCTTGTTGGAATTACCATCTCCTTCAAGAAGAATTTTTATCAGCTCCCATTTACTCCCCCCCTCTCTAGTTCGCCGTATCGGTCCTTCAACTATATGTGGAGCTTAGGGTAAGGATGAAGATATAAGGCATACTTTATCACATAATATTGCAAAGTCAAAGACTGGAGCCAAGAAGAAGACTAGTCATACAATCTGATCAAGATGTGCAAGTGTGTGGAAAGTGGATGATATGGAAATATGTACTCTTTGTTGTATGATCTCTCTCCCATTGGACGTTATTTTGAGAACATGGCTGTATATTTTTTTCTCTTCTTCTTCTTCTTCTTTCTTGCATCATACTTGAGAAGAGTTTCTCTATAGCGTGAAGCTCGTGGACGAAGACACCCGCTGGCACTTGAGCGCGGGTGGATCCAAGCTTCGAGAGGACGTCCGCTGCAACATTGTTGTCGCGAACGATGTGATGGAACTCGAGACCATAGAACTTGTTCTCGAGCTTGCGGACTTCTAGGCAGTAGGCGTCCATGTTCTCCTTGTTGCGGTCCCAGGACTTGTTGACTTGGTTGATGACCACTGCGGAGTCGCCGTAGACTAGTAGCCGCTTGATGCCCAGTGAAGCCGCGAGGCGGAGCCCATGTAGGAGGGCTTCGTACTCGGCTTCGTTGTTGGAGACCTTCCAAAAGATCTGCAGGACGTACTTGAGTTGTTCGCCCGTTGGAGAGATCGGGGAGTACCCCCGCACCGCGCCCTCGAGGTTGAGTGAGCCGTCGAAGTACATCACCCGATGCTCTGGTCGCACGGTGGGAGTAGGTAGCTGGTTCTCCCGCCACTCTGCCATGAAGTCGACTAGTGCCTGCGACTTGATGGCTGTGCGTGGCTTGAAGTCGATAGTGAGGGCGCCAAGCTCGACAGCCCACTTGGAGATTCTTCCAGTAGCATCTTGGTTCCACAGGATGTCGCCAAGCGGGTAGTCGGTGACGATGGAGACCGAGTACTGCTGGAAGTAGTGTCGTAGCTTCCGCGAGGTGATGAGTACTGCGTACAGTAGTTTCTGCACAGGCTGATAGCGGGCCTTGGACTCTGATAGAACCTCGCTGACGAAGTAGACTGGACGCCGGACCGGTAGGCGTGGCCGTCTTCCCCGCCGCTCGACAACGATGGCGATGCGACCACGTGAGTAGTCGCAGCGAGGTAGAGCAGTAGCTGCTCGCCCTTGTGAGGAGTCGTGAGGATCGGTGGCTTCGATAAAAAGTCCTTGAGCTGAGCAAGGGCTTGATCCGCCTCTGTAGTCCACACGAACTTCTCTTGATGCTTGAGTAGTTTGAAGAAGGGGAGGCCTCGTTCTCCTAGCCTCGAGATGAGTCTGTTCAGCGCCGCCATGCACCCCGTCAGCTTCTGGATGTCTTTGATGCTCGTGGGAGCTTTCATGCTGGTGATGGCGGAGATCTTCTCGGGTTGGCTTCGATGCCGCGCTGGCTGATGATGAAGCCGAGTAGTTTGCCCGAAGGGACGCCGAAGACGCACTTGTTCGGGTTGAGCTTCCAGCGGTACTCGCGTAGTGATGCGAAGGTCTCTTCAAGGTCGTTGATGAGGGTACTGGAGTCCCTGGTTTTGACAACCACATCATCCACGTAGGCCTCGACGTTCTTGTTGAGTTGCCGCTTGAAGCAGGCTTGGATGGCCCGTTGGTAGGTAGCGCCGGCGTTCTTCAACCCGAAGGACATGGTCGTGTAGCAGTACGCGCCAAACGGGGTGATGAACGCGGTCTTCTCCTGGTCTTCTTCCTTGATTGCGATCTGGTGGTACCCGGAGTAGCAGTCGAGGAAGCAGAGCAAGTCGCAGCCCGCCGTGGAGTCGATGACTTGATCAATCCGCGGCAACCCGAAGGGGTCCTTGGGGCAGTGTTTGTTGAGGTCGGTGTAGTCGACGCACATCCTCCACTCGTTCGAGTTCTTCTTGCGGACGAGGACGGGGTTGGCGAGCCACTCAGGATGGAAGACTTCTCTGTTGAAGCCAGCTGCGAGTAGCTTGGCGAGTTCCTTCTTGATGGCGTCCCGCCTGTCGTCGGCAAAGCGTCGGAGGTGTTGTCGCTTGGGGGTGGCCTTAGGATCGACGTTGAGGCAGTGCTCAATCAACTCCCTGGGCACTCCTGTCATGTTCGCTGGCTTCCACGTGAAGATGTCGCGGTTGGCCCGAAGGAAGCTGATGAGCGCGTCTTCTTATTTGGGATCGAGGCCTGCCCCGATGGTGGTGGTCTTGCTGGGATCGCCTGTTCCAAGGTCGATCGCCTTGACGAGTACCTCCTCAGGTGGCTGAGGCTTGTTGGTGCTGTCAGAGTTCTCTGGGATGTCGAGTTCACTTGTAGCAAGCTTCTTCGAAGCGGCGTAGACCTCCATCATCGCGTTGGGTACTTGATTTGTGGAGGCGATCTCCACGGCTTCTGTGTCGCAGTCGTGGGAGATCTTGAGGTCCCCTTGGAGGGAGAGTACACCGGCTGGACTTGGCATTTTGAGTACCAAGTAGGTGTAGTGGGGCACCGCCATGAACTTGGTGATGGCCGGTCTGCCGAGGATGGCGTGGTAGGAGGTCTTGAAGTTCGCGACCTCGAACTTGATGTACTCAGTATGGTAGTTGTCCCGAGATGCCCCAAAGGTAACTGGCAGGACCACTGAGCCCAGTGGAATAGTCGCGTTGCCAGGGACGATGCCGTAGAAGGGCATGTTGCTCTTGGTGAGCATATGCGTGATGTCGAGCTTCATTTTCTTCAAGGTCTTGGTGAAAAGGACGTTGAGCCCGCTTCCACCGTCGATGAGCATCTTGTTGAGTTTGGAGCCCGCCACCGTTGGCTTCAGGACGAGGGGGAACCGTCCTGGTTCAGAGAAGCTGGTCCATTGGTCCGCGCGAGAGAAGGTGATGGGTACTTCCGACCACCTGAGAGGGGTCGAGACCGCTGGTTCAATGGACATCACTTCACGACGGGTAGCCTTCTGCTCCCGCCTGCTGGGCAGTCCGCCGAAGAGGACATTGACAGTCTTCTCAGGCACTTGGAAGTCGTTGTTGTCGCCGTCCTTCTTCTTGCCCTTTTGGTCGTGAGGGTGCGGTGGCTCCGGCGTCTCCTTGAGTGCGTGCCTGAGCTGGTAGCACTGCTCGGTGGTGTGGTTGCCGTTTGGATGCCACGGGCACTTCTCCTTCAGCAGGTCCTTGAAACCGCCAGAGTTCTTCTTCGAGTTCCCTTTCGCAGGGCGCTGGATAGCCGCGACAGTGTTGTCTGGCTTGCGCTTGCGGTTGGGACCCGAGTAGTAGTAGTTGTTGTTGTTGCGGTCGCCCTGGTTCGCATTGCTGGTGCTGCCGCCACCCTGGTTCTGCTTGGTCTTGCCACGAATGGCATCGTACTTGGCATTGGCCTTGTCTTCTTCATCCGCCCAGGACGTGATCATGTCCTTGAGGTGGGGGATGGACCTGGGGCGGCGGCGACCGAAGTCTTCGAAGGTGCGGCGGTGGTAGAGGCCGTCTTGGAAGAGGTCGATGACCTCCTTGTCAGTGACGTCGACGACGGTGTCGCGCTTGTCGAAAAAGCGGCGCATGTACTTGCGGAGGGTCTCGCCTTGTTCCTGCTTGATCATGGCCAGGTCCATGCGAGTACCCGATCGGCCCATGGGACCCGCGAAGTTGCTCGTGAACTGCTCCTTCAGCTGGTCCCACTTGTCGATCGAGTGCTTGTCCAACGACTCGAGCCAAGTGAGTGGTGCTTGGTCCAGGCACAAGGGGAAGTAGAGGCACTTGGTGTCGCTGTTGCCGCCAGCGTTCTCGATGGAGAGGGCGTAGCATTGGAGCCACTAGATGGGGTCCTGCTTCGCATCGTACTTGGTGATCTCCAACGGCTTGAATTTGTCGGGGAGGAGCAAGTTGCGAAGTCGAGGTGAGAAGGCGGGGAAGCCGTCGCCTTCAGCGGCAGTGGTCGACTTCTTCCGCCGCAGCTCCTCAATCTTCTGGCGGGCGTCGTACCCGCCGTGTGAGGCGCCGGAGGCGTGGCTGTTCGCGTGGCCTCGGCCGCCGCGGGCCGCCGCCGCCTCCAGCCCTCCTGTTGGCCCCATGGTTGGAGCTGCCGCCGTCGCTGCCACCGCCGTCGGGATCGTTGCTGCCGCCACCTGCAGGAGCGCGGTGGGGAACAACTTCTCGGTTGCCGTGGTCTTGCAGTGAAGGTCCGCCGGCGTTGGAGCGGCGACGGTTTGGCTCGGCTGGGAGGTCAGCTCGAGTACGGTTGGGACCGTTGTTGGCGCTGCGACTAGTAGCTTCGTTGTCGTGGGGTTTAGGCCGGGAGGAGGTTGGTTGACTGCGTTGTCGACCCGCATGAAGTAGGCTTCTTCAGCGAGCTTGGCGATGACCTCTCCAGCGCGTATGCCCTGAGCCTGGCGTGCGATCGCTGTGATCGACATGAGGCACTGCTCGGGGGTAGTGTGGACTCTGCTCTCGACCGCCTCAAGAGCTTCCGCAAGGTTGCGGACGAGGAAGTTGTCGCGGAGGCGTCGACGACGTTCGTTGCGCTTCCGGTTGCGTTCACGTCGAGAGTCTCTGTCTGCCGGAGTCTCGTTCGGTGGAGCGTCAGCAGAGAGCTCGTCGGAGGAGATGTCCTCTAGGTACTTGTCCTGAGCTGTTCCTGAAGGCCCTGGGGTGTCGCCGGCAGCCATGAAGACTTGGCGATCGGGGGTGCCAAGGCTGGACTCAAAGGGTGCCACCTCAGTTGGTGTGCTTGAGTCAGCCTGGGCTAGCGGTGCTCCCTCCTGGAATGGTAGCGAGTCGATGTAGGTGACGTAGCGTGAGTCTCCCTTTGCCAGGTCAGCAGGTTTGCGGTCTGGCCAGTAGACGTATCTTCCGGCCAGCGTGGATGCTATAACCAGCCCAGAGGCTGGCCCTGATAAAGGAAGCTCAGTGGAGTTTTCCTCGGACTCGGGCTCCTCAGGGTCCGACCCGAAGTCGAACTCGTAATCCGGGTTCGCGTAGAACTCGGAGAGAGGGCTAGAGTCCGGAGCGCGATCGGGAGTGGCGTCGGAGTCCGAGCTGTACTCGGGTACGGGCTCCTTGCCAGCCCGGCGCGAAGTGCGAGCCCCCGTGCGGGCCCGGCTGAGGATGGGGGGGCCACGCGCGGAGCGCTCGCGAAGTGAGGGGATCGCCTGCGATGGCTGAGCAGCCAGCTCGCATGCGATGGACCATGGCGACGTCGAGTTCGTGTCGGGAGCGGACTCGAGCTCGAAGTCAACGTGGTGGTCGAAGAGCGAAATTTCGCCGAACTTGCCAGCGAGTTCACCCGTGACAACTTCAGGAAGCGTCACGAAGCCTGTCTTCGGGTTGGGCTGCATGGTCAGGCGGCGGTGGAAGGAGCCCGCGCCGTCAGCAGTGCAGACCCAGGCGCCGAACACGAAGGTGTCGCCGCGATTGAAGGCGACGGTTGGCTTGAAGCAGACGGAAGCCGTCGAGTTCGCCATGTGATCTCGGGCGAGAGCCCCTACCTGGTGCGCCAGCTGTCGGTGTTTTAGACCGGCAACCTACTAAGGGGAGTATCCGAAGTAGATGAATGTGACTCGCCGAGATCGGTAACTCGAAGGAAGAGACACGTGGCACACAATTTAGACAGGTTCGGGCCGCGAGGTGCGTAATACCCTACGTCCTGTATGCTGCGTAGCTCTGGATTGATTGGGCACGATTATAAGATGGTGCAATGGTGCACCGTGAGTTGTATGAGAGGAGATTGGATGAGGTGATCGGTCCCTGCCTCGCCTTATATAGTCCGGGAGGCAGGGTTACAAGTCGGAGTAGGGAGAGAGTACTAGTCGAGTACGTCTAGGAGTCCTCTATACTGTGCGGAACATGTACAGCTCCCTAACCGAGTACTACTCCTGTGTAGTCCTCGTGCTCCACGCCTTCAGGTGCCGTGCAGCGCAAGCCGGGTAGTCCCAGGGGCCCACCGAGTAGTCGGTCCTGGTACCCACCGAGGTAGTGGGCCCAGGGAGGTCCATACGACACTCTTTTGAAGGAAAAACTAGAGAGAGAGATTCATAAATTGACTAGCGTATATATTTTTTTGTGGATGGATGGATGTTGCTAACTTCTAGTGTAGAAGTTTAGCATATGAAGGTGGAGTGTACGTGATCTTGGTCATGAAAGCATAAAAAGTTCTAGCAAGGGTCACAACAATTTGACAAAGCTCAATGTAATAACAAGCAGCATATGTATGAGGTTTTCTAATGTAAACAACATATGGCTTTGGTGGGAATATATCATCACTGAGGAGCTTGTAAGGCTATTTTTTCCAAATAAAACATCCCATGCACTTTGTTCGAGAGAGTAAGGTTCATCGCATCGTACCATATCTCATCAATCAACCATTTAGATGAACATGTTTTCCTAATGATATTTGATCACAAGCAACAGATATATGTGCTATAGGAATAAATAACATGCAAGCTAATCAATTGAAACATTTAAAGCAAAGGAGCATTAAGATTCATTGAGTTTAATTTAATGATTATCTTACGAAAGGAATTATAACTTATGAATCATGGAACTGGGGGGAAGAATTGTTCAAACCATGTTGTTCCCTTGAATGTCGGGAGAAGTTGACTCTCGGTACCTCCCCACACTATCTTTTGCTGCGTCCTTTCCTACACACTCTTAGACAAAGATGAGATACATGGATTTGGCTAGTACAAATTGTACTAGCCAAATCAAAGCAAAGTTTTATTTTATTTATTCTCTCTTTTTTTACTGATGGTGATCATTGGGCAACCTCCCGGAAGGGCTTTCTCTAATGTCAAAAGCAGGACATACCTAACTAGGCAAGATGCATGAGCTAACATCATCTCCACACCACGATAGGATTTTGGTATGAGAGGAACTTTACTCGGGATGCTCACGTACCTCCCCCACACATGAAGTTTGCATTGCTAAGCAACAAAACTCAAGTGTGTGGAGATAAAGCTTCCTTTTGTAAACATTGTTTCACCTAAAACTTTCCAAAGTGTTGTAATTGATGTCACTCACATGTTCTTAGGCATCATTTATCCATCATTCTTATTGGTCTCCACCTGAAAGGTTAGTAACCAAAAGTACCTAAAGGAATCTCTTGTCCTAGGAACATGCTCTTGCTTTTATTTGGAAGGAGAAATAAATCTACGCTAATCCAGGCTATCTCCTGGTAGTGCTTTGTTTACGATCATAAGCTCGACCATGGGAACTTCTTCTTGCATCAATGCACTCACAAAATCTGCAATACTTATGGTGGACATATGCATCTACAACCGTTCTTCTAAACTTTTTGCAAAGGAGAACCATGAGGCGACTGTAGCCTTGATGTGTGTGTAACACCCCACCCACCAAAGCTGCGCCGCCCAGCCCTTCCGTACGGGCGAGCACGCGTACACATAGCACCCTGCTTACACTTTCGTCCTCGCTTCGTGTAAAAGGGTTACCCGAGGGTGGTATGGCTGGTGGACAAAGGCTTATAAGTTGGCTCCACCCTTGCTCAACTAGCAATGTGGCACTAAACACACGCACATGCGCTCATGGGCCACTCATGGGCCATCCAAATTGGGCCGGGTGTGACATTCACCCCCCTCAAAGAACCCGACGTTCTCGTCGGCCCAACTCACTCGTCCAGTGACGACCCATACACCATGTCGTGTGCCCCATCCGAGGCACACACGCACATGTATATGTCCACACACTGACCCGAGCAAATGTCTAGGAACCTTCCCTCTTAGCGCACGACTTTACGTCCAGTGCCGACCCATATGCCATGCCGTGTGTCCCATCCCAGGCCCACACGCGCCATGCGCCCTATGTCCGCACACTGACCTGTACGCGCAACCGCGAGGGTCGTCTCTGATACCATTTGTAACACCCCACCCACCAAAGCCGCACCGCCCAGCCCTTCCGTAGGGGCAAGCACGTGTACACATAGCACCCTGCTTACACTTTCGTCCTCGCTTCGTGTAAAAGGGTTAACCCGAGGGTGGTATGGCTGGTGGACAAAGGCTTTTATGTTGGCCCCACCCTTGCTCAACTAGCAATGTGGCACTAAACACGTGCACCTACGCTCATGGGCCAACAATGGGCCATCCAAATTGGGCCGGGTGTGACAGTGTGCTCTGTGCACTAAGCGTGGTTGACTCTGCAAGATATGATGCAAGCATGGTTCTAGAGGTGAATCAAGAATAAAGCTACCATGCTTGTCGATGAGATTCTTTCCTTTGGACCCCAGAGTCAGCTCCTTATAGATTTCCATGGCCCATGAATTCTTCATCTCAAGAGATGTATCATGTATGAACAATGTTGATTCTCGGCCACGATCGGAAACAACATGATACGAGCCAGTGGGAAGAGGCTCAAACTCGATCAAAGGTGTTGATGATCGTTCGTCTCCACAAAGGTGAAGCGGGTCTTCCAAGTTATACTCCTGAGAAGTAGAAAATTCTACAAGCTCAGGGTGAACAGGATCAGACGGGGTGAATGTTAATACATGCATCATTTCCTCGAATGTGTTTTGCTTGGGAAGCGGCGTCACCATAGAATTTTCTGAGAACAAGGGAGTGGTAGCTGAAATGGCTTCCCTAAGCTTTTTATCTAGGCTTTCTCAAAAAGCATCGAGAAGATTAGCCTAGGAGGAGCTCAAGATCGAGGATATCGAAGATGTGGATGTCTAGATTAACCTTAATCTTGTCTACTAGGAGTGGCACAGCACATGCAACCCCTCGACACTCAAGAATGTGTCTGGAGACAAACTCTTGAGGAGCTTGTCAGATGGTCTTAGCGTCACGTTGCCCAAAAAAGTGTACGCTAAGTGCCATGGAATAATATTAACCTCCATGACGGGGTTAAGATGGGCTTCTACGGTAATCCCTTTTATGGAACAAGGAAGGATTGTAGAAGGTGAACAAATCCAAAGTGCTTTGGACAAGTGTTCCACTCCAGTCGACCACTTCCTTTCCATGGCATCCATGATAGATGTTTCGGTTGGAGGATCAGGAGGCAAAGGAGGGACCGTAGGCCTAGGGGAAGGTTCTGTCAAATGATTTCTAGCTGGATGGATTTGGACAGAAGCAGACATAACTTGCTCCATGGGGTCAGCTTCAGGTTCGGGTTCTACACGGGCCTTGATAGCTCGTGAGAGTTGTACGGGCATGTACTCCATACCAACCTTTAGCTCTAGCTCTTGGTCCCTTGGTACTTTTTCCAGGATTTTCATGATAGGCCTTTCGATAATGATATTATGTGAAAGGTTCTTGAGGAGGTCAAAAATGTGAAAATTTAGGTATAGAGTAGGATTGTCTATAAGGACGGGAGCGGCTCTTAGAATCCCGCGACAATCTAAAGATTGTGTAGGGGTGACATGAAGTCATTTTTGAGATGAAGATAAGGGCTCCTCGGATGGCTGAGTTTGTACTAGGGAAGATGATATGTTATTGATCCCCAGACTAGGATCGTATCCGAAACTACCATCCATGCCTATCACCATACAATTTATTGTTCTAAGTTTAGTAGGCAAACGGATGGCTTCGGCAGACAATTTTGCCTCTTCAAGCCATTCTCGGGTCATGATGGCAGATAGATTTCCTATGTATTGTTCTTGCCAGGGAATTCCTCGAGATCTGGTGGGTGGTCCCATTTATCCTTGGGGGGCAAATTTCTTCCCACAAGGGGTTGATTTGCGGCACTCCCAAAGTCATGGAAAAGCTCATCATAGAAATTGAAAGGGAACTCACACGGGGAATTGCACGAGTCCAAGAAAGGTTTTGGGATTGGCTCAGAGATTGTGTCAGAGATATGTGTTGTGGTCAAGGTAGATGTGTGCGAAGGTGTCGCATCTTTTGGCTCAAGGATCTCCATGGAGGGTTCTTCAGGTTGCATTTCCAGTGGTTCTTCGGTAAATTCATCATAAATTCTGGTGTAAGGGGTGTTTGCTAAAATTTTTTCTAAGATCACCCTTCCCTCAGTCAAGGTCAAATCTACGAAAGAACCTCCTGATGAAGAGTATAGGAACTTAGTGGATTCAGCATTGAGGTCCAATATGAACTGCTAGAGACATGTGGGTTCTGGAATCCCTAAATCGGATCCTGAGGCTAAGATATTGGTAAATCAGGCCCAGGCAGTTCCTAAAGACTCACCCTCTTTTTGTTTAAAAAGGATGATTTCTCACTGAACATCACTAATCTGTGCTAGCGAAAAGAAGGTGCGACAAAATTTTTCCATCAAAACTTCCCATTTGCCTTCTACTCTTTGGATGTTGAGGTTGTACCATTGCTTCGCTCTTCCCGTTAATGAAAATGGGAAGAGTATCCACTTCAATGTTTCTTGTGCCATACCCTCTATTGTGATGCATGAGCAAAGTTGCTCGAATTCTCTCAAATGAGTGTATGGGTTTTTCTCTTTGGTCCCAGCAAAGGATTGCTCTCTGGCCATGGCTATGAAACCAGGACGTAGCTCATAGCCGCTAGTATGGATAGGGTGTGATGAAGATGGGGGCTCCAAATTTTCGCCCTTTGGAGCCGAAAATTGTGCAAGGGTAGGAGAGGAGCTCATTATGGTAGGTGGATGATACGTAGACGAACTAGGTACGAAACTAGAATAGCTTACCGTTCCACGGCAACGGCGCCGGAAAGCTTGTTGACACTCTCTAGTGTTGCACCAGGTTTGGAAAAAGTCTACTTTACCCCCCAACCTATATGGTCGGAACACATCACCCCCCAACCTATGAAAATGGATTTTTACCCCCTGAACTTTCTAAAACAGGACCAATCACCCCCTAAAGCAGTTTTGAAAAATCATAGTAAATCACAGAAAAATCATAAATTGGAAAATCCAATTGTGTTGGATTCTATATGAGTACATCTACACAATGAACATATAATATGGTATATTTAGTACATTTTATTACAGTTATGGAGAAAAGCATAGATCTAAAGTTATAACAAAAAAATATGTACTAAAGTATTCCATATTGTATGTTCACTGCGTAAAACTACTAATTTGAAGTCCAACACAATTTGATTTTCCATTTTATGATTTTTCTGTGATTTACTATGATTTTTTAAAACTGCTTCAGGGGGTAATTTGTCCAGTTTTAGAAAGTTCAAGGAGTAAAAAATTCATTTTCATAGGTTGGGGGTGATTTGTTCCAACCCCCATAGGTTGGGGGGTTAAGTAGACTTTTTCCCACCAGGTTTATATCCCCGGCAACAGCGCCAGAAAGCTTGTTGACACTCTCTAGCGCCAGAAAGTATGAGTGTCATGCGAAGAGATTTGTTCGAGAAGCTACGCCTACCGGAGCTAGAGCCTACGGCAATGTGCTTGGAGTTGGGCGACAACTCCATTCGCTATCCTTTGGGCGTCACCGTAGATGTGTCCGTGAAGGTCGGACACCACTTCATCCCCATCGACTTTGTGGTGCTCGAGATGGGAGAAAGGGAGAAGCCGCCACTCATCTTTAGGAGGCCTTTCCTCAAGACCGTCGGAGCTACTATTGATGTCGGTAAGGAAGAGATCAAGTTCAACATCAATCGAGAGAGAAGTTCCTTCAAGTTTTGACCACGCTTCGAGGTATGCAACATGTTCAATGTTAAATATGTTCCACCTCATTGCTACTTTAGTAAAGAAGAGACGAGGAAGAAGGAAGAGCCAGAGAAGAAGGAAGTAAATAGATTTAAAGAAGTTGTTGCATCCATCAAGATCAAGGAACAAAAGCCACCTGTGAAGACCAAAAACATGACTAAGCCGAAGAATAAGCCTGCACCCAAGACAAAGATGGTACAGAAGTTGGTACCAAAGATTGCAACGCCCGCAAAGAGCGTTGATCTGAAGTGAAGAAGTCTAGTCATAGACTATAAACGAAGCCCTAGGCGGGAGGCAACTCGTTCGTCGAGTCAAGAATAAGCTACCAGGAGAATAACTCGATCAAGATTTTTCGATTCTTTCAAGTAAGTTGGTTTTAGAATTTGCTATGCAAGACATTATATAAACTCTTAAGTGGTTGGATAATGTTTAGAGCTATAATTTTTGTTTTATTATTTTATTTGGATCATAAACCCATGACATGAGCCATCCTATGTGTTATTTGCTTCATTTTGAGAAACCAAAACCAAAATTTCAGAACCTACGTCAATCTTTTATCCGCTTCATGATGTTAAGGTTGATTTGTTTTATATGTTAAAAACACACTAGTAGATCCACGCTACAATTCTAGATGGTCTTTAATTTTTAATGCATGGTAGGACTCGCGTGAACCTAGGAAACTTGACTTTTGGTTTGGTTAAAATTCATATCCTTTGGTTCCTCTAGATCTACAATTTTTCTAAGACTCACTTGATTTTATTTTATTCAAAATCATTCTCTCACATTTAGTAAAAATTAAAACCTAAACCTATGCCCCCACGATCAAGCTGGGAGAAGCTTGCTCTCAACTAATGGAAGAAATCACCAAAATAAAAGTAGTCGGAAATCTTTTTCAACTTACATTTGTTTTTGATGCTTAGAAACTCATCTAAATATATTTGAACTCATTGCTAGCTCTGAGTTTGATTTTATATTTCAAAATTAAAGGAGTACTTAGCATTAAAACATGATTAGAGGGAGGTAATTGAATTCACCTAACCACACAAGCACCATGATGCATCAAGGGAGGTCCCTCCATCATTTAACATCAAGGCCCATGCAAAAGACAAGCATGAGGGGTAGCCAAGACATTGTTTTGCAGGATTCTCATGGAGGCATGTGAGGCAAGGAGGCATGGAAGTGACACAAAGTAAAGCAATCAAGTTGGAGACTCAATTATGCAAGCAAAGGAGTGGATGAGAGAGCTTTGACGGTGCAACCACGTTGAGCACGCAGACACAAAGCAACAAAGGAGCAAGGAGCGCACTAGAGAAAGATGGAGCCGAGATGTGTAACAAGGAACCTAGGCCGGTCGGCCCAGGCCGGACGGCCTCCTCTTTTTGTTCACCCCTGGTGCTCGTCTTCCTCAGGTAAGTCTCTAGTCCAGTTGCTAGTTTGTGTTCTTGAGCTCCAAGTCCAGAACCTCTAGAAACTCTGCAATCCATTTTGAGCTTCAATTCACCCACCAAAAACCACCAAAAATCCACTACAATTTCACCCATCCATATACTTTCTTTGTGTGCTTTGCTACTGTCTCAAAACCCCGGATAAACTTATTGAGAGTGAGTGAAACAAACATGTGGAAGGCAGCGTCTAGCTTCCTCTCCAAGAAGGGTTCATCATCAATGGCGTCATCAACAAGTTCTTTGAGGAGGCACTCAGTCTCTGAGTCTCCCCGGAGCATGGAGGAGGACACGGCACTGCTGAGGAGCGACCCCTTGCTCCTTGGTGACATGAGGACCACACTAAGCTCGTCCATGTTGTTCACCGAACCACAAGGACGCATGAAGGAGCCGCCCGTCCGACACGATCAATCGCTCTGCCTCCATACATCCCGCTTTGCCTCCATACGTCCCTTTCAACAATCGAAGGATTTTGGGGAGAATTAGAGAGACCAAGATCACCGACATGGAGTTGAATTGGCTTTACTTGGCTTTAATTGTTGGGCAGCCAATTGACCCCTCATACCTTATGATCAACCGATGGTGTTGCAAAGTAATCTCAAGATCTGGAGACATTGGCTCAAGATGTTACCTCTCCTTGTTGGCCATATCGTTAAGGCTAGTAAATACAAAGAACCCAAAATACCTCCTCACCGGGACTTCCTTGGGTATTGAATATATGAAATAAGGAAATACATAAGTGGGGATGGAAGGAGAGGCTTTAAAGTGGTCAAAGTTAATTTACCCCTACCGGATGCAAGGCTGAAATTATTTATTGAGGGGGAAAAAGATTTGTTAGAGGAAGGACTTCTTGTGCTGGCAAGGAAGAAACAAGAGAGGAAGAATTATAGAGGAATGATCTTTCGCATCCCAAAAACAAGAGGGTGCACCACAAGTTAATGTGCGACCATATGGACGAATCCTGATGCTGCCAAGACAGTACAGAGGTTTACCAATGCAAGCATGGGGGAGTGGGGCAGCCATACCCCCACCAACTCAATTGATGGTACCCGACGTAGCCTTTGCGGGTGAAGGACCGATTAGGCGACGAGAGAGGGGGGAGTGAATGGAAGACAATAAAAATTCTTCCCGAAGGATCAACACGGCCTATGCCCTCACCACAGTCCCGTCCTCCCGATGAAAGCCATGCGATCCCGCCACGTGTCCGCCGGCATCGAAGCTTCTCGGCGCGCCCGGATCCTGTCTCCGCCCACCGAGCCTCTGGTTTTGGTTTTGTGGCTCAACAAAGTAACTTGGTGGTTTTGTGGTGAACCGCCACAAACCCCGCGTGCAGACTCCGGTCGTGAACCGCTACCCTGCACCGGCTCTGATCAACGACTTTGTCGTGCTTTTCTTGCCACCATGCGGCTCGCCCTTGACCTCACTAGCCACCGGGTCCCTCGAGCCAAACCTACTTGTCTCTCCACTCCTCAGAGGCCCCGCAAGGCATAGACCTTTTGCACCCTCTCTTCACCTGCACAAATGCAAATCAAGCCGCAACCTACACCTACAATACTCGGCCAAGAGTCAGTCCACACCACGTTGTCAATCACTCATCACTGCCAGGAGCGACCATCCACCTGTCCTCGGGACTGTCCTCAATCTCCCCCTTCATGAGTGCATTGACAACACACACAAGTAACCAATTCAGAGAAAAGAGAAAAATAAAAGAAATGACTGAAAAACTCAAACAAGTGATCAAAAGTCAAACAAAAGTGAAGACAAGATCACTTGAGTGAGAAACATCTCGGTCCCCTAAGGCAAGGGCAAAGGCTCGACACAACCGAGATAAAATGCTCCAAAGTTGCTGACTCCTCAAGGTGAGGCAAAAGGGCTCGATACCATCAGCAAAAGAGCACAACTAAAATTCAAGCGAAAAAGAGCTCCCAAATACATGAATGCAAGATCCCCCCAAACAAATGCATTTTTTCCAAATTTTTGTTCCCTTGATGGAAAACTCCCCTTGGAAACATGAATGGGGTACTTTCCTCCCAGTTGTTGGTAATACATGAATCAAGTCTATAAATGCAAGCATGTGCTTCTCAAATATACAAAGATCACTACAACATGCTAAAATTGTGACATAGACAAGCAAGATAGCCACAATTTGAGCACAAGCATCACCAACAAGATAGATAGGGACATATAAGCAAGTGACATAGCCATGATCAAAATGAAGCATTTTTCACAAAAAATTCTCTCTCATGAGCATAGGACCTACATATGGTCAAAATGAGCACAAACAACATATAGCCCACAAACATCATGCAAGGTCACACATTCTCATCACAGGATCATCACAAACACCTACAAGCTATCTCATGTCGTGTCAAAGCCACAGAGTCATGTGTCCACTTCTAGATATAAGACTTCTCATTGGTGAACATCATGCAACGGTTTAGCACCCAAGATAAGGAATTTAAAGCATTTATGACATGGAAACATACTTTTCAAGCATAGGCATCTCACATACCAGATTCATGATTTTCAATTTAAGTATGGTACATGAAGTGCCTTTGCGGCAAAAAGAAGATTAGGCTTCTCACAAGGTAGCATGTAGGCTAAACATTCATGATGATAAAAGAATCTTTGACCCCAAATGAAAAGAACATGGTTCCAAGCACAAATTAAGCAAGATATAGCCATAAGCACCCAATTTGAACATGTGAGGCATTCTACTCACAAGAGAGGATCATATAGCATTTTTACAAAAGAAAGCCTTCCACAAGCATATACATACCAAAGCCACCAAGAGCATCGCTATACATCTCATGAGCATCACAAGCAAAGTGATAACCTCATATCTGGCATATTATGGTGATCAAAGCATATGAGAGAAGCACATCTCTATGGCATATGATACAAATGCAGTCTATGATACAAAGATGCAAACATGATATGATAAGTAAATGAAAATTCAACATGCATATTTACATCAACCCTCCCAACCAAATCAACGACTCCAAGCTCTCCCCGCAAACGCGCAAATCTAGCTTGGTCCAAGGGCTTGGTTAGGATATCGGCAAGCTGCTTTTCGGTTGGCACATGGATGAGGTGTATGTTTCTCTTCTCAACATTGTCTCTCAGGAAGTGGTACCTCACCTCTATATGTTTGGTTTTGGAGTGAAGCACGAGGCTTTTGGCAACACTAATGGCACTCGTGCTATCACACATGAGAGGTACATGGGAACACTCCTCACCAAGGTCACTCAACGTGTATGTGATCCAAAGCAGCTGTGAGCAACAACTAGCGGCAGCAACATACTCAGCTTCTGTGGTAGACTCGGCTACACTAGATTGTTTGCGACAAGACCAAGAAACAAGTGAAGAACCCAAAAACTGGTAAGTACTTGAAGTCGATTTCGGATCGACTCGACACCCCGCAAAGTCGGCATCAGAAAAACCAAGAAGCGAAAGGGAAGAGGACACCGAGTACCAAAAACCGAGATCAGGAGTGTATCGAAGATACCCGAAGATGAAGGATCGATGGCGACTAGAGAGGGGGGGGAGTGAATAGGAGCCGGTGAAAATTCTTCCCAAAGAACCCGGCCTATGCCCTACTCAAATCCTCGGTCACACACAAGCGATGGATCGAGTCACACACCAATCGCCAAGACTACGAGGTTATGGATCAATCTCTAGTCCTAGGAACGATTCCTTGAAGCACACGCGGAAGCACAACTCAAAAAGCAAGGGACTTAGGCAATCTGGAAAGCACCGGCGGACCGTCCGCAAGTGTCCGGCGGACCGTCCGCGAGGAGGGCGCGGACTGTCCGCGAGGAGGGCACGGACCGTCCGAAATTGCTACCCGAACCTCCGCATCGCACCGAGAAAAACGGACCGTCCGTGATGGACCCGCGGACCGTCCGCCTCGTCACGGACCGTCCGACACTCTAGTACGGACTGTCCGCAAACTTCATGCACCAAAAACCCACCGACAAAAGGAATCGAAAGAGAGGCGCTCAAGAACCCGCAAGAACACGAAGAACAATTGGGCTGTCAGGCACCTCGCGGACGGTCCGCGGTGACCTCGCGGACGGTCCGCGGCTACCTTGCGGACGGTCCGCGGTGACCTCGCGGACGGTCCACTGGGTGCGAATCAGCACAGCCGAGGAACACGAGAAACAACCTCAAACTTCAATCGATGGATCTCCCAAACCACAAGGAGTCTTGAGACGAAATTTTGGTGAGATGATGAACACCCCAAGGAGAGGTTATGCACCAAAAATTACAGCCTCAAACATCCTACAACTCCCGGAATCGCAAATCCTTGCCAAGAACACTATGACCTCGGGTTCATCCAAAAGTCAACGAATCGAAGGCCAAATCCGGCGTTTGAGGGGTCAAGATCATCCACAAAGAGGCACAAAGCACTCACCCATGATCCCCTCAAAGAAATCCGGAGAGAAACCCACTCAAATCCGCGGAATCACACCGAGAGCATAGGCACCAAGAACAAGCACGAAAAAGACCACGAAAACACAACTCCGAATCTTCTATACAAACCAGGAAAGATTCACAAGGTCTAGCATGCCGCCCTAGCATCCATCCCTCTCAACAAATCTCTCATGAAGCTCTCATGCTAGCCTAGAGAAAATGGAAGGAAAAATAGCTACGAAAATGAGAAAGAGGAGGGAGGAAATGAAACCCTAAGTCGCGGAGAGAGAAGGCCATCAACACACACTCCAGGCTTATATATCGAGTCCCGCCGGAGTGGTAAATGACTCGACTACCCCTAACTACACTACCGGCGATACAACCCACGTAGGGGCATTTTGGTAATGTTTGTGGGTCTTGCCATCGGACGGCCACGCCTTTGCCGCACCCCGCGTCCTCCCGACGCAAGCCATGCGATCCCGCCGCGTGTCCTCCGCTTCGAAGCTTCCCGACACGCCCGGATCCCGTCTCCGTCGTGTTGGGCCCTCGGACTTGGTTTTGAGGCCCAAACCAAGAAACCGTCCGCCGATGGTTTTGTGGGCAAACCACCAAACCCCGCGTGCCCGGTCCGGCCTCCCGCCAAACCACTTGACTTGACCGCCACCGTGCACCGGCTCATCCGTCCATGACTTCGTCTTGCTTGTGTCGCCACCATGTGGCCCGCACCCGGGCCCCGCCGTCCACCGGTCCCTCGAACCGAGCCTACTTGTCTCTCCATCTCCCGGAGGCCCCTCAAGGCCGAAGACCTTTCGCGCCCGTTCTTCACCCGCAACAACACGAACTAGGCCGCAGCCTACACCGCGCACTAAGCCAAGAGTCGGTCCAACACCCGTTGTCAATCACTCATCACTAAGGAGCGGTCATCCACCGACCACCGGGACGCTCCCGGTCCTCAATCTCCCCCTTGATGAGTGCATTGACAACACACAACGCGAAATGAAATTCGAGTAAGAAAGAAAAGAAGAAGAAAGAAAAACGAAGAAGCTCAACTCATGACCAAAACCGAAGAAAGGCAAAGAAAGGTCACAAGCCAAGCAAAGCACAAAATCCACACCGAAAACAAGAAGAAAGCTCCCCCCGAACAAATGCCTCCCCCCGAACATGTGGATGCACACTTCCAAATTTCAGCTCACCTTTTTCTGAATTTTCATTAAGCTCACCTTTTCTCCCCCTTGTTGACAATGTATGAATCAAGGTGAAAATGCGAAATGCAAAGCAAAGCATATAAACAACTACATGAGCTTCTCAAATAGGCCAAATCTAGTGTCAAAGGCTAAAAATGAGACAAAGATCACACATATGAATCATAGCATAGACAAAGCATTGCCACAAGTAATATATGAAAATACAAGCATGTGACAAGCAAAATTTTCGGATTTAAGCAGCTTTTACCAAAAGAAGGCTCGCTTCACATGTAAAAGCCTATCCATGTCACACTTGAGCCACAAACATGCATACCATTTAAAGATCATACAAGGATATCAAATTCTCAAGCAAAAGATCATGGCAAACACCCATAAAGCAAAGCATGTCATGTCAAAGCTCATGAGCCATGTGTCCACTTCGGGGAGACTTCTCCACTGGTGAACATCATGCAACATGTTTTGCACCCAAATGTGAAAGATAAGACATTTTAAGCATAGACATGATGGATGGAGCATTTTTCAAGCATTATGCACTTCTTTTCAAGAATAATTCATTTCATGGTACATGAAGTGCCTTTGCGGCAAAAAGAAGCTTATGCTCCCCCATGAATGCAACATAGGCTAAACATTCACAATGATATCCGGCCTTTGGCCCAAATGCAAGAACAGGCATCCAAGCACAATCTAAGCATGAAAAGCACATTTAGACCAAACCGTGACATGGATACACAACTACACACGAGTGGAGCAAATTTCATCGAAAATTAGTCAAGTTTAGCATTTATTTCAAAAGGGGCTATCTCACCACACATATATCTCAAATATTCCAAGAGCATAGCCTCACATCACCATTTCTCCACACATATAACCAATATCTCACAAATAGCCAAAGAGACTCAAATATGGCATATGAAAGAAGCTCATCATCCTAAAATGCAATATGACACAAATGCAACATGATATATGACAAGATGGCTATCCTACCATGGTTTGTACATCAAGCAAAGCATGTATATACATCAAAGTAAACATGGTATGATACATATGGTACAAAAAGGAAATCCCCCAAGAATCAACTAGAAAGGGCAACAAACCCCAAGTTCCCCCGCAAGCGCACAAAGGTAGCTTGGTCGAGAGGCTTTGTAAAGATGTCGGCTAGCTGATCTTGGGTAGGGACATGGCTCAAAACGATGGTTCCTTTCTCCACATTGTCCCTCAGGAAATGATACCTCACCTCTATGTGTTTGGTTCTGGAGTGAAGCACTGGGTTTTTGGCTACGCTTATGGCACTGGTGCTATCACAAAGAAGTGGGATCTGGGTGCACTCCTCACCAAAGTCTCTCAAAGTGTAGGAAATCCACAACAAATTCGGGGAACAAAGAACTCGCGGCAAAGCAACATACTCCGCCTCGGTGGTAGACCGAGCTACACTAGATCGCTTGCGGGAAGACCATGAGACCAACGAAGAACCAAGAAACCGACAAGTGCCGAAGTAGACTTCCTCTCAACTCGACAACCAAAGAAAATCCGCATCGAAAAACCATGTAGAGAAAGAGTCGAGGAGGAAGAATACCAAAGGCCAAGACCAAGGGCAGATCGTAGGTACCGAAAATCCTCTTGACGGCCCGTCGATGTGATGTCCTCGGCGAAGCCTCGAAAACGAGCGCAGCGGACACACGCTGAACTGTATGTCTGGCCTCGTCGCCGTCAAGTAGAGGAGGGAGCCGATCATGCTCCTGTACTCCCGCTGGTCCACTGGTTCTCCGTCCTCATCCGCATCCAAAGTGGCCGTACTCCCCATGGGAGTCGACATCGGCTTCACATCTTGCATCTGGAACTTCCTCAGCATGTCTTTTGTGTACTTGGTCTGGTGCACAAATGTACCGTCCTTCACTTGCTTGATCTGCAACCCGAGAAAATACTGCAACTCGCCCATCATGCTCATCTCGAACTCCCTGCTCATCTCATCTGCAAACTTGGCAACAAGGTTATGTGACGAGCCACCAAAGACAATATCATCCACGTATATCCGAACAATCGGCAAGTCATTTCCATGCTTGAGGAGAAACAAGGTTCTATCTACGGTACCCATCACAAACCCTCTCGCTCAAAAGAAAACCTCTCAATCTCCCATACCAAGCACGGGCGCCCGTTTTAACCCATACGCAGCCCTTTTCAACCCGTATACCCCGTGTGGGTACAACTCGCTCTCAAACCCGTGTGGTCGCTTCACATACACCTCCTCCTCTATGACCCCATTCGAAAAGCACTCTTCACGTCCATCCGAAACAACTTGAACCCTTTAGCCACGGCAAAGGCTAGAAGGATCCGAATTGCCTCAAGACGGGCCACAGGAGCAAAGGTCTCCTCATAGTCGATCCCCTCCCTTCGACTAAACCCCCGAGCAACAAGTCCGGACTTGTTCCTCACAACCATCCCATTCTCTCCCTCTTTGTTCTTCCAAACCCACTTGGTTCCTATGGGATGGCAATTTGGAGGTGGTTCAACTAACTCCCACACCCGGTTCCTCTCAAAGTTTTCCAACTCCTCATGCATAGAATTGACCCAGTTTGCATCGGATAAAGCATGTCCAATGTCCTTGGGCTCAAAAGTAGCAACAAAAGCAAGCATGAGCAAAATGAGAGGAATTCCCGGACCTTGACCGTGTAGTGCGTTCATTGATGTCTCCAATGATCTTCGACGGGGATGCACTTCTTGAATCCGCCGGGGAGCCTCACGCCTCGAGACTACCTCCCCCTCAATGTCGCCTTCTCTCGCCCGGTCCTCTTGTTGCACCGTCGTTGTCCATGAAGTAGACGGTCCATGCTCCAAAGTGGTCGTAGGGGAAGTAGTGGGTACATGCTCGCCTTCAGGCGCATGGTTCTCCCCATCATCATCTCCAGCCTTCATCTTTCTCCTCTTCAAAGAGGTCCTCGGCCATCTCTTCATCACCCGCACATTCAAAGCCAAGAGAGGTACATGGCATTGTCTCGTCGAAGGTCACCTCGCAAGTCTCCATGATTTTGTTAGTCTCAAGGTTAAGCACCCTATAGGCTCTAGAGTGGTTAGCATATCCAAAGAAAATACCATCACTAGACCTAGCCTCAAACTTGTCGAGTTTTCCCTTTTTCAAAATAAAGCACTTGCGACCAAAAACTCGGAAGTGACTCACCTTGGGTGCCCGACCATGCATAAGCTCATAACAGTCTTCTTCTTGAAAGCTCTCAATAAAATCCGATTGGAAACATGACAAGTCGTATTGACCGCCTCAGCCCAAAACCTCCTAGGAGTCCCGTGCTCATCGAGCATCGTCCTAGCCATCTCACAAAGAGTCCGATTTTTCCTTTCCACGACTCCATTTTGAGGGGGCACATAAGGGGTCGAATACCGATGTTCAAGACCTAGATCACGACAAAAGGCATCAAAACGAGAGTTCTTGAACTCGCAGCCATTATCCTCGCGGATAGCTCGAATAGCATTCCCATGCCTCTCGTTTTTCAACCTCATGATCGATCTCGAACAAAGCCAAAAGTCTCACTCTTATCCTCCAAGAAGAACACCCAGTGCATAGCGAGAGTAATCGTCCACCACAACAAGGACATACCACTTCCCACCCACCGAGCGAACTCGAGCCGGCCCAACAAGGTCCATATGCAACAGCCTCCGTCGGACGCTCGGTCATGACATCGGTCAGGGGTGGATGGGGAGTGGCTACCATCTTACCATGCCTACAAGGAGCACAAACCAAATCCTTCTCAAACTTCAACTTCGGCAATCCTCGGACAAGGTCAAGACCACTCAAGCGGGAAACCAAATCAAAGCTCAAGTGTCCCAACCGCCTATGCCATTTCCACAAATCCGAAGAAGGACCAGCCATCAAACAGCGAGCAGGACCCAAAGAACGAGAGAAATCAGCCCTGAAAATCTGACCCTCGGGGATGATCATACAAACAAGATCACCTCGAGAATCAAGCAAACGAGACTCGCCAGACTTGAAACGCACCTCAAAACCTTCATCAAGCAACTGAGAAACCGAAAGCAAATTAAAACCCAAAGACTTCACAAGAGCCACTCTCTTCAATGTTACCTTGTCACTCACATGCACAACACCCTCAGACAGCACCCTACCTCGTCCATTGTCCCCAAATGTAATGTACATCTTTTCCTTCACTGGGGTGAGGCTGGAGAACCACTTCTTATCTCCGGTCATGTGTCGAGAACATCCGGAGTCGATCAACCAAATGTTCTCCAAGCCTCCTGCCTGCAGTCAAAAACAAGAACGAGAATGAGCTAGCGACTCGACACCGGGGGTTAGCACGAGAGAAAGTTAAACCAAGTGTCGAGCCATCCGCTCAAAAGAGGGGTTAGCAAACATCACTCCCTTGCCACCAAACTTCCCATGTCCCATGGGAGGAGTACGAGCACCACGAGGGGGAAAACGTGGTCCGTAGTTCCTCCGGAACCCAAAGCCGCGATCATCTCCCCCGAACCCGTACCGAGGACGAGTAGGAGGACGTCCAAAGAAAACCACCACGAGCCCGACCAAACCTCTCACCCAAAGACGCACACCATCATCTCTCCCGACAAACCTCTCACCACCACCACCTCCGTGGGAACCCGCCGACACTCCTCACACTTCCCACACCCCGTGGAAGTGGCACTCTAGGCTCGGGAATACCGCGAGACCGGCGATACCGTCCCGGTTTGCTTGCTCCCTAGCAAGCCTCTCATCCCTCTTCCTCTTGTAGCAAAACTCCGCAAGATGCCTCTCCTTGCCACAATACTCACACCCGAAGGGGATGGGTTTTGGTTTTGGCTCGGCTTCTCTCTAGGCTTCTCACCCTTCTCACCCACAAACTTCACTCGGTTTCGGAAATCATTTGTCTTAGGTGGGAATTTGGGTGGATCTTGGGTTGTGTCAAGCTTGTTGCAAAGGTGGTTGGGTTTTGGTGTGAAAGAGTTCTTGGGTGCTTTTGGGAGTGGGACTTGGATCTCTCCGATCACCTCAAACTCGGGGTTAGACTCAACACACTTCTCGTACACACTCTCCCCGCCGTTCTCTCCCACTTTCTCACCCAACTTCTCAAACCCCAAACCACGACCATCGGCCCTCTTGAACTCCTCAATCATGATTTTCAACCGAGGTTCCCTGCCCAGACAACCAACCCAACACCTTCCTCAAATAATCATTTTCCTCATAAATGACATCCAAACGGGAAGTAAGTTCAAGATTACGCAAAGTGACTTCATCACAGCTAGAACATGCATTTGCAACAGGAGATTTCAAAGATGCTTCCAAAGAGCTAATAGTAGAACGAGCATCGACAAGCTTAGCATGCATAGTAGGACATGACTTGCAAGCACCAAGCAAAGTAGGTCTAGCCTTAAGCTCATCGTGTTCAGTCCTAAGAGCATCTAGTTGAGCCAAAATAGAAGCATTCTTCTCATTAAGCAGTTTAATCTCATTCAACCAAGCATCACATTCAACACATTCAACATCATCAGGAGAAGTAGGAGCAAGTTTCAAAGAGTCATTCTCAAGTTTCAATTCAAGCAATTTTGACTCTAACTCTCCTACTTTCTCACTAGCATTCTCAAGCTGAGCCCTAAGATCTTTCCTCATCTTTTTGGCATCTCTCAAAGACACTATCACGGTTATCAAGCAAACCATTCAACCTAGCAATCTCAAAGCAAGCAAAGAGTCGGGATCACGGTTTACCTCATCCTCCGAGTCGGAGTCGCCGTCTTCCTTCACACTCTTCTTCGTTGCTCGAGCTATGGGCCATGCCACAAAAGCCCTCAAGCGCCACACGGCTCGGCCCGCCGAGGTTCCGGCTTGCACTCTTCTTGCCACCGCGCCTCCCGGCGTCTTCATCTTCGCCGCTTGAGCTTGATCGCTCCTCGCTTGAGCTTGAGTCGACGTCGCTCGCACCGGCCACCATCGCTCTTGCCTTGTTCTTCTTGTAGGTGCTCTTGCTCGGTCGCCGCTTGTCCTTGTCCTTGCTCTTGGACTTGTTGAATTGCTTGCCCTTGGAGGAGTACTTGTCTTCACGCCTCGGGTGCGCCTTGTACTCGTTCACCTTGTACTTGTTCTCCTCCGCTTCCGGCACTCGGCGATGAAGTGGCCACGCTTGCCACACTTGTAGCACGTCCCCGAGCTCCGCCTTGCGTTCCTCCGACTCTCGTGTAGTCGTTCAAATCTTCTTGAGAGCAAGGCCGGCTCCTCCTCGCCCAAAGCACATCAAACTCTTCATCCGGAATGGACATAAGAGAGGACAAAGAAAACTCGTCGACAAGAAGGGTTAGATTTGCCTTTTGATCCTCCCATAAGAGCAAGACTATGGTCGGCCGAGCCCTCATGCTTGGATAACATCTTCCCGTCAACCTCACCGACTTGAGCTTAGAAAAGAGGTCATCCAACTCAATAGTCAAATAACTCCCGGACTCCTTGATGGCCTCAACCTTAGCACCCCAAACATTTGGGTCCAAGACATGCAAGAGCTTCAAAGCCCGATCATGTTCGGAGTACGGAAAATCCTCAACATTAGCCTTCATGTTGTTCACGATGGCGGTGAACCTCTCGAAACATCGCATCAATGTCCTCACCGGGAAGTGGAGTGAAATTCTCATATTGCATCCGTAAGAGACAAAGAGGCGAGCCTTCACATGGTTATCACCACCGTGAGCAACCAACAACTTATCCCAAATTTGCCAAGCAAGATTCAAATGGCGAACACGCTCAAACTCGGATCACACAAGCTCCGGCACAAGTGATCAACGGCTTTTGCATTAGCCTCATACTTGGCCTTGCAATCGGCATCGGCCACCATAAGAGTATGGATGTTGACCGGAATAGCATAGGTTTTGTCAAGCACAATAAAATCCAACAGCCTTCCCTCGAAGGAAGATCATCATACGAGCCGCCCACTTGTGGTAACCCTTGCCATCGAAGTGCGGCGGACCGCCCCGCTCAACGTACGCCATCTTAGGATTCGAGACTTGTCAAAGTCGCAAAGAATCCGGCACCAAGCTCTGATACCAATTGAAGGATCAGATGGCGACTAGAGAGGGGGGGAGTGAATAGGAGCCAGTAAAAATTCTTCCCAAAGAACCCGGCCTATGCCCTACTCAAACCCCGGTCACACACAAGCGATGGATCGAGTCACACACCAATCGCCAAGACTACGAGGTTATGGATCAATCTCTAGTCCTAGGAACGATTCCTTGAAGCACACGCGGAAGCACAACTCAAAAAGCAAGGGACTTAGGCAATCCGGAAAGCACCGGCGGACCGTCCGCAAGTGTCCGGCGGACCGTCCGCGAGGAGGGCGCGGACTGTCCGCGAGGAGGGCACGGACCGTCCGAAATTGCTACCCGAACCTCCGCATCGCACCGAGAAAACGGACCATCCGTGATGGACCCGCGGACCGTCCGCCTCGTCACGGACCGTCCGACACTCTAGTACGGACCGTCCGCAAACTTCATGCACCAAAAACCCACCGACAAAATGAATCGAAAGAGAGGCGCTCAAGAACCCGCAAGAACACGAAGAACAGCTGGGCTGTCAGGCACCTCGCGGACGGTCCGCGGTGACCTCGCGGACGGTCCGCGGCTACCTTGCGGACGGTCCGCGGTGACCTCGCGGACGGTCCACCAGGTGCGAATCAGCACAGCCGAGGAACACGAGAAACAACCTCAAACTTCAATCGATGGATCTCCCAAACCACAAGGAGTCTTGAGACGAAATTTTGGTGAGATGATGAACACCCCAAGGAGAGGTTATGCACCAAAAATTACAGCCTCAAACATCCTACAACTCCCGAATCGCAAATCCTTGCCAAGAACACTATGACCTCGGGTTCATCCAAAAGTCAACGAATCGAAGGCCAAATCCGGCGTTTGAGGGGTCAAGATCATCCACAAAGAGGCACAAAGCACTCACCCATGATCCCCTCAAAGAAATCCGGAGAGAAACCCACTCAAATCCGCGGAATCACACCGAGAGCATAGGCACCAAGAACAAGCACGAAAAAGACCACGAAAACACAACTCCGAATCTTCTATACAAACCAGGAAAGATTCACAAGGTCTAGCATGCCGCCCTAGCATCCATCCCTCTCAACAAATCTCTCATGAAGCTCTCATGCTAGCCTAGAGAAAATGGAAGGAAAAATAGCTACGAAAATGAGAAAGAGGAGGGAGGAAATGAAACCCTAAGTCGCGGAGAGAGAAGGCCATCAACACACACTCCAGGCTTATATATCAGGTCCCGCCGGAGTGGTAAATGACTCGACTACCCCTAACTACACTACTGGCGATACAACCCACGTAGGGGCATTTTGGTAATGTTTGTGGGTCTTGCCATCGGACGGCCACGCCTTTGCCGCACCCCCGCGTCCTCCCGACGCAAGCCATGCGATCCCGCCGCGTGTCCTCCGCTTCGAAGCTTCCCGACACGCCCGGATCCCGTCTCCGTCGTGTTGGGCCCTCGGACTTGGTTTTGAGGCCCAAACCAAGAAACCGTCCGCCGATGGTTTTGTGGGCAAACCACCAAACCCCGCGTGCCCGGTCCGGCCTCCCGCCAAACCACTTGACTTGACCGCCACCGTGCACCGCTCATCCGTCCATGACTTCGTCTTGCTTGTGTCGCCACCATGTGGCCCGCACCCGGCCCCGCCGTCCACCGGTCCCTCGAACCGAGCCTACTTGTCTCTCCATCTCCCGGAGGCCCCTCAAGGCCGAAGACCTTTCGCGCCCGTTCTTCACCCGCAACAACACGAACTAGGCCGCGGCCTACACACCGCGCACTAAGCCAAGAGTCGGTCCAACACCCGTTGTCAATCACTCATCACTAAGGAGCGGTCATCCACCGACCACCGGGACGCTCCCGGTCCTCGAAGATCCGCTTGACGGCCTGCCGATGTGAAGTCCTCAGCAATGCCTGAAAACGAGAGCATCGACACACAGAAAACTGGATGTTCAGCCTCGTCGCTGTCAAGTACAAGAGGGAACCGATCATGTTCCGGTACTCCTTCTGGTCCACAGGCTCTCTGTCCTCATCTGCGTCGAGCGTTGTAGTTGTACTCATCGATGTCGACAGGGGCTTCGAGTTGTCCATCTTGAACTTCTTGAGGATATCCTTCGTGTACTCAGCTTGATGCACAAAGGTTCCCTCCTTTGCCTCCTTGATTTGAAGTACGAGAAAGAAATGCAACTCTCTTATCATGGACATATCGAATTCTTTGCTCATATCCTCTGCAAACCTCACAACCAAAGAGTGAGATGAGCCGCCAAAAACAATATCATCCACGTACACCTGGACAATTAGGATATCATCACCCTGCCTGGGGATAAAAAGAGTTTTATCGACCTTGAAGGACCGATACGGCGAACCAGAGAGGGGGGGGGGGAGTGAATGGGAGCCGATAAAAATTCTTCTCGAAGGAGATGAAAACTCCAACAAGATGAACACGGCTTCCAACACACGTCTCCGACTCACTACCCAAGTTAGTCAAGCCCACGTAGCCACTGGAGTGCCACTGGACCTAGGAACCAACACACAACCTTCCGACCCGAGAACGCAGCGGAACACCAAACCTCGAGTCTACAGACCAACACCGGTCAGACCGGTGAGCACCACCGGTCAAACCGGTCACTGCTGGTGAGAGTTGGCAACTTCCACTGAGTGGATTCATACCGGTCAGGCCGGTGTAACGCACCGGTCAGATCGGTCCAAGCCTGAAAGCCCCCAAATCACGAAACGGGCCAACTGACCACCAAACTGACCCAAACTCGAAACAGCAGCAACACAGGACAACAGCGAACACACCCAGACGTTCACCCGAGCAAAAACCCACCGAGGGTTGCACCGGTCAGACCGGTCAAGAGCACCGGTCAAACCGGTGTAGCCGGGCGACTCGGGATGAACAACACCACGGGTCAACTCCCCCAAATCCAAACCTCGATCTCCCGAATCGCTCCACGGACTTGAACAAGACTTTGGGGATATTAGGAACACCTCATGAGGAGTCCATAGCCAAGTTTAATCCCACCAAAACTTGTCCAAAAAGGAGGAATCGAAGAAATCCAGCCAAGAACACCACAAACCCTAGAACTCGGAAAACCCCAAAATCGAGCCCCTTTACTCACGGATTTGGGAGGGGAATCACAGCCCAAAGAACCACGAAGGGTTCCCACAAATTTCCCCCATCAAATCTCAAGAGAAAGGTCCCGAAAACAACCCAAAGAAGTCACCAAGAGAGGGCTCCGAAAATCACCACCAAGAACAACCGGGAACAACACATCCAAACCTTGAGGAACCACGCCGAATCATCTATACATGCAACAAGGGTTCATACAAGGTCTAGCTTGCCGCCCAATCATCCAACCCTCTCACAAGATCTCACCATGAAGCTCTCAAGCTAGTCCTATGAAAATCCTAAGGAAAATAGGATGGGAAAATAGGAAAGCAAAAGAACTAGGGTTTCAAGAGTTGGCTGCCATCCTCTCACCTCTTGGGTTATATGGAGGCAACCGAATGTCTAAAATACCCTTTCCTAACAACTAGGGATACAAGCCCCTCAAGGGCGGTTTTGGAAGTCTTCATGTCTTCACCATCGGACGAATGCCCGGCGACCGCACCCTGCGTAGCCTCGACGCAAGCCATGCGATCCCGACGCGTGTCCTCCGCTTCGAAGTCTCCGGACTGCGTCGTCGCACACCGTCGGACCGGTCCGGCACCGCTGCAAAGACCGTCTTCGGTTCTTCGGTCTTGGCTTTGTGGATCAACCAAGGAACCCAGTGGTTTTCTGGTGAACCACTGGAAACCCCGCGAACTCGGTGTAGCCTCCGCCAATCTCCACTCATGACTCGGCTCCCACGTAGTCCCGGCTCGACCTTGGTTTTGAGGCTCAACCAAGCAACCGTCCACGACTTCATCTTGCTATTAATGCCACCATGCGGCCCGCACTTGACCCCGCTGGCCACCGGGTCCCTCAAACGAAGCCTACTTGTCTTCTCCACACCTGGAGGCCTCACCGGCGACGACCTTTCGCGCTTGTTCTTCACCTGCACCAACACCAGTCAAGCCGCAACCTGCACCTGCAATACTTAGCCAAGAATCACTCCACACAACGTTGTCAATCACTCATCACACAAGGAAGCGACCATCCACCGGTCCTCGAACCACACATGGTCCTCAATCTCCCCCATGATGAGTGCATTGACAACACACACTCGAAAGTAACACGAGAGAAAAGAAAAAAGAAAAGAAACGAACAAAAAGAAACTCCAACAAGCGATCGAAAGCCAAACAAAGGCAATGAGCAAGATCACTTGAAGAAGACAAGTCTCGGACCCCTTAGGCAAGGGCAAAGGCTCGACACATCCGAGACAAAAACCAAGCTCAAGCAAAGAGCGTGAACCACCGAACCAAAGCTCAAACACCACAAAGAGCTCCCCTGCACACATGCAAGCTCCCCCCTGAACCAATGCACCTCCCCCTGGACGAATGCATGCAAACCAGCTGAAAATAGGGCAGCTGCAGCAACTTCAGCTCACACCGGTCAGACCGGCCATCACCACCGGTCAGACCGGTGCCTAAGATGTGCACAGGATCAGCACTCACATCGGTCAGACCGGTGACCTCGACCGGTCAGACCGGTGCACACCAGAGCCCAGAAATGGCTCGAAACCACCTGAAAACCTTCTAAATGCATCCAGCAAGCCATTTCAAGCTCAAACTTCTCCCCCTTGTTGGCAATGCATGAATCAAGCAAAAAATGCAAAAATTTCAACCTAGAGCTTCTCAAATAGACAAAATTCAACAAAGAATGCTACACATGTCCAAAAGAGCAAGTTAGATACTCTACGGCTTCGTATCGATCTCAACTACATGATCACCAAGTTTCACAACCATTGGACGAAGCTAAGATGGATTTGGGCAATTTTGCGAAAAACTTGCCTCTCATGAGCAAAGTCCTAAACATGATCAAGGCATATCAAAATGGCAAAGACACACAAACTTCAAGCTAGCACAGCCATTCTAATCATAAGACCATCACAAACACCCACAAGCACCTCATGTCATGTCAAGGCCACCGAGCCATGCGCCTACTTCTATGTATGAGACTTCTCATTGGTAGGCATCATGCAACGGTTTAGGACCCAAAGCAAATTAAATTCAGCACATGTGACATGGGAGCGCATTTTCCAAGCATTTTACATTTCATTTTCAGATTCATATATGGTACATGAAATGTCTTTGCGACAAAAAGGAACTTATGCCCCTCCACAAGATGAAGCAAGAGGGCTAAACATTCATGATGGCAAATGAGCCTTTGGCCCCATATGATCAATAAACTAGCTATCCAACCACAAATTAAGCATAGCCAAGCCACTAAAACATGTCAAGATCATATAAAGGCATTTACACATGAGAGAGCATACATGTGACCTTTTCAAAAACATAGCTATCAACCATGGATTATTCATCAAGATCATCAAGAGCTAAGCCAAACTAACCATAGCATACCAAACAAGCTCACAAAGACATATATCTCATTCTATGGTGAACAATGTATATGAGAGAAGCTTTTCCTAACCAATGCATGTGATACAAAATGCATGCAATCTAAGATACAAGGATGCCTATACATCATGTTACATATGCCATGACAAATGCAAGAAATGCACAAAGGAAAGCTATACATATGCTACAAAGAGAGCTCCCACACACCCAACTCAAGAAATCAAACACACACCATGTTCCCCCGCAAACGAGTGAAAGTTGCTTGATCTAGGGGTTTGGTGAAAATATCGGCTAGTTGGTCATGTGTGGGTACATGGATCAAAGCTATCTTTCCTTTCTCTATGTTGTCTCTCAGAAAATGATACCTCACTTCTATGTGCTTGGTTTTGGAATGGAGCACTGGGTTCTTTGCAACGCTTATGGCACTAGTGCTATCACTTTGAAGTGTGACATGGGTATACTCCTCACCAAAGTCACTCATGGTGTATGAAATCCAAAGGAGCTGAGAGCAACAACTAGCAGCGGCAACGTACTCAGCCTCGGTAGTGGATTGTGCAACACTCGATTGTTTGCGGGAAGACCAAGACACCAAAGAAGAACCCAAAAACTGGCAAGTCCCAGAAGTGGACTTCCTATCCAACCGACACCCGGCAAAATCCGCGTCTGAAAAACCATGAAGTGCCAAAGAAGAGGACGCGGAGTACCAAAGGCCGAAGTCGGGAGTGTGACGCAAGTACCTGAAAATTCGCTTAACCGCTTGCCGATGTGAAGTCCTCGGAGACGCTTGAAAACGAGCGCACAGACACACCGAAAACTGGATGTCTGGCCTCGTCGCCGTCAAGTAGAGGAGTGACCCGATCATGCTCCGATACTCCGTCTGGTCCTCGTGTTCACCTTCCTCGTCCGCATTAAGAGCTGTAGTCGTACTCATCGGCGTCGTCATAGCCTTGGAGTCCTCCATCTTGAACTTCCGCACAATGTCCTTGGTGTACTTAGCCTGGTGCACAAATGTTCCTTCCTTTGATTGTTTGATTTGTAGCCCGAGGAAGAACTGCAACTCGCTCATCATGCTCATCTCAAATTCCCTGCTCATATCCTCTGCAAACCTTGCAACAAGAGAGTTAGACGAGCCACCAAAGACAATATCATCCACGTACACCTGCACAACACTACAAGAAATCCTGTGATCTATGACGAAATTGTCATGACGAAATCAGAAATCATCACGGATCAACAAATAGCCCATTCAAGCTCAAAATGGGCCCCATTTCTGTGACGAAAATTTTGTGTCTGTCATAGATTGAAAAATGAACCCGATTTCTGTGACAAAAATTTTGTGTCTATCATAGATTAAAAATTGAAAACGTCATGGGTCACTAATGAAATAAATGTTTCACTTGAAGTAACTAAGATGTGTTACTATTTTAATTTTCTCATAAAACAGGAGTGGGTTGGGGGAAAATAGTAATTAAATATGTATGCGTAGGCAAGAAAAAAATTTGGGTGGGTTACAGTTTGAACTAAATCACTCCTACCACTATATAACATTTTATATTTTTCATTGTATTTAACGTTTTTGTACTTAGTTTTGCCACCAACCAACTGCGGCCGTGCTAGGCCGAGGGGGTCGAAAAATTTGGAACAAAAATTAGTCCCGTGAAGGATTCAAACTCAGATCTTGGTGACCACATCTGGAGGACCTTAGCACTAGATTGTAGTTGGCTTTGCGACCTTGGAGGAATTTAAAAACTATTTATTATGTTTTACTTATTTATTTGAAAATAGTCAAAATAAGTGCGGCCGAGACCTTTGAAATCAACCGAACACCCGCATAAAAAACTTCATTAGAAAAATCAAAAGAAAAAATATAATAAAGTATGGAAAAAAGTAGAGAAATAAAAAATGAAAAAACTGGAGGGATTATGGGTTTGAATCCTGTACCTACTCACTCAAGTAAAGGTGCCCTTACCACCACACTATAAACTAGTTTCTATCTTTTGTATGCATATAAATGTTTTGTACTTTGTTTTTCCTCCAACCAGGCAATAAATGCCACATCACTCGCCAATGTACGGTCCACGTGGCCCCCGTAGCGACGCCACATCACCTGCCCAGAATGCCAGGTCACCCAGCCAACAGGCCAGAATTCTTCAAACTCCTAGGTGACAATTTATATTCTTAATATTATATATATAATATATTTATGTGTATAAGATAATAATATTTAAGTGTTACTTTACAATGTCACAACAAAATGAAAAAGAAAAAGAAAAATGTTAGATGACTCGTTTTGGGCTGAATTCACACGGCCCAACCTATTTGAACCGTTCATCAATGATTCTATGGCTTAGATCGTGTTTCAATTGTATATAAACCCCGCAAAACCTAAACCTAACTCATCCTCCCCTCCTCCCCACACCATCTGCCATTTCCACCTCTCTCCCTCACTTCCTCTCCTCCCCAGATCCACTCGAAACCCTCCATGGCCGCCGCAGGTAGCCACCCCGCCCTCCCTCTCCTGCATGGCGACCTCTCCCCACAGACGCCTCCCTCCAGCTTCGGTCCTAGAGACGCGGATGCTGCTCCCCTCATCGACTGGGGGCACGCGGCGAGGCGAGCTCAGTCCGGTCGAGGTGGTCCCGGGATCCTGGCAGTGCGCTTGGCGGGCAGTGCGACTGGCCTGGGGGCGCGGCTTCCCGGCGAGGGGCTCGACTGGCTTGGGGTCGACCTCCCAGCGTGCGCGGCGGCCCTGGTCAGGCCGTCAAGGTTGTGGACTAGGCGGCACCCAAGGTGGTATTGATGGGATCTGGCAGCAGAGTCAGCAGCTCTGACGAGCATTTCTTCACGGTCGGGGACCTCGAGCTTGATCTCTTCGCCAAGCAGGTATGTTCAATCACCTGGGAGATCCGTGGATCTGTGGAGGGGAAATTGCTACTACATACTCTCCCTGCTCTGTTCCTGCAAATGGCATAGCTCTTCGATTGCTTTCAAAATCAGAACCTATAAATTGATGCAAATTTACCTGCAGCTCTCGTCCAATCGATTGGTGGATACAAATTTTCGCTAGCTGGTGAGCTGGATGCATGACCACAACAGCAAGTCAGAATCCTCAGTGTAAAGAGTCGAGCTATGTCTTTGCAGCCACCATGAGTTTGTGAAACTCTTTTCTTGCAGTTGCAAGGGCAGTGATGATGCAGTGATAATGAAACTTCCTGATTTCTCTCTCAACAGATCTAGTGCTTGAGAATGCTTAGTATTAGATGTTTCTCGAATAATTATGTTGCTGATGAACGTTCTGGCATGTAAAGTTGACTCATCATAACTTTTACCATCACCTCCTGGAAGCAAGTCAAGTGTTAAAGTAGCTGTTGTTAGAATGTGTTCATAGTAGCAGTCTTTCCAATTTCAGGTGTGCTGCTGGCAGCTAAATAATTCTGTAACCCTGATGCCCCATCATTGTATTACAATTTTGTTGAGTACATGTGAGTGTCACCTTTGTAATACACCTTTCTTTTAAACGTAATTATGGAATCAACTAGAGATATACTGGTACAGTTTCATATAATACAGTTTTATAATACAGTTTTCTGAAATTTTCAGGTAATAGCAATTTTCGTGGTAAAAGAATTTGATATACCAATTAGTTGAGCAATGCATATGGATATTACTTTTCTGAAATCATTATATGCATCAATTTATTTATTTTTCAGTTATTATGGTCTCCATACAGTACAAGCATTTTTCCTTTGTACTTTTGGGGTAGCTAAATATGCAATTGCGAAGAACAACTTAGTTATCAGCATTCATACATGTGATTTTAGATATTTCCTATAGCTAAGCTAAGCTTATCTTCTAATACCAGTTTTCATAAATGACTTTATTATTTTTAGATGATTTCTGTAGATAACTGTGTATTCTGATATCAGATTTCATGATTCGAGTATTTTTTGCAGAGCTAAGACCATCTCCAGCAGGTTCTTCATCAGGTCGTGCATCTGCAAAATAGAGAAAGAAATAGCACTGTGCAAGCTCCAGCAGATGCTGCATCAGTTTCTTCATTTTGCGGTAGAAGCCCTCCGGTGCTGCATACTCGGGATTTCTCTCGCTTATCTTCATTCCAACCGTCCGCAAGGACCGCTCCTCCTCCTACTGCGAACCACCCGCTCCAGCACCAACACCCTCGCGGCACCTCCACCGGGCCTCCATCGCTCCGCCGCCGCTTCTTTCACCCCGCCGCCGAGGGAGTCGGGTCGGCCACCCTCTTCTAGCCGTACGCCATCTCGATCTCCACCACTTCCTCCACCCCCGCCAGACGCCATCTCCTCCCCCACTGGCCGGCATCTGCTCCACCCGCCGGCCGCCTTCTTCCCCCTCCGGGCGCCTTCTCCAAGCTCCGCCAGCAGATCCGGGCTCTTTCTCCCCCAGGCAGCCACCTCGTCCAGCCCTGCCGCCGCCTGCTCCTCCCCCGCGGGCCACCTTCTCCACCCTCACTTGGGTGGCTCCCGGAGCCTACGGCGGCGGTCCGCCACCTGCGACCCTCGTCTGCCCTCATCAGGCCCTACTCCGGTGAGTGACAGCATGAATGTTGTTGTATTCATGGATTGGTCATGGTTGTAGGATTTGTATTCATGGATTGGTCATGGTTGTAGGCTCCTGTTGGTCAATGGGCACCTAGGCCCTATGATCCCTGTTGCCCGCGGATGCCCTGTTGTCCGCGGCACTCGCGGCTCGCGGACGCCGCCGCCGGCCGCTCCCGGAACCGCGCGGGAGCCAACCGCCCACCCGCGTGATGGAGCAATCCACGACGGGATGCACAAGACTGCTGGGACGGCTTTGTTTTTACACGTCCGGCCCACTGTCCCTCCGTGCTGCAAATGGGCCTTTGCACATCCGGATGCAGATTTCTTGCTGGAGATGGTCTAAAGACTTTTGTAGCCTGTGGGCGGCATGCGGATTGCAGAACATGTGCCAGTTGTTGCAGAACATGCGGATTGCAGAAGTGATCAGTAATCAATGGACCTGATATCTGGAGTTCCGGACTGTTGGACTACTAGTGATGCTACAAGGACATTTGATTTGTTGTTTTGTGATTTCTAGGATTGTTGGGTTGAATTTTATGTTGATTTTGTATTTACTGTTGAATGACTGGGTTTAAAAATTTGGCCTATTGAGCTTTGTTGACAGAAATTATATTTTTGCCATTGAGGTGGTGTGAATGTATTGGAGATTTATTAATTTAAGAATTATTATTATTGAAATGTGTGGCTTTATTGTTGTATTCTGTTTTGTGGAAATACGATCGGTACTGAATTTGCCACGTGAATGCCACGTCAACGCCACGTGGCAGCCACAGTAGCGCCATGTGGCAGCCATGGTAGCGACACGTGGTAGCCAGGCAGTGACATGTGGCAGCCACTTTCGTCACAGATTTTGGGCTTCGGGCTGGGTTCAATGGGCTTTACACCAATCTATGACGGTTTGGGAACGTCATAGATCATGCTAATCCATGACGAAAATTTAAGGACGTCACGAGAAGGGATCCGTGACGCTCAATACATGACGTTCTCAAATTTCGTCATAGATGTCATTTTATGACGAAATTTTGATGATCCGTGACGAAAATTGACCGTCATAGACCACGAGATTTTTTGTAGTGCAATCAGGATATCTCTGCCCTGCCTCAGCAAAATCAAGGTCTGATCGACCTTCCCCATCTCAAAACCTCTCTCAAACAAGAACCCCCTCAACCTACCATACCAAGCTCTAGGTGCCTGCTTCAACCCATACAACGCCTTCCTCAACTTGTACACCCGGTAGGGGTACTTCTCACTCTCAAACCCCGGAGGCTGCCTCACATACACTTCTTCCTCCAACACCCCATTCGGGAAAGCACTCTTCACATCCATTTGGTGCAACTTGAACCCTTTAGCCACGGAAAAGTCTAGAAGGATCCTAATCCCCTCCAAACGGGCTACGAGAGCAAAGGTCTCCTCGTAGTCGATCCCCTCCTTCTAACTGAACCCCTGAGCAACAAGCCTCGACTTGTTTCTCACAACCTCACCCTTCTCTCCCTCTTTGTTCTTCCACACCCACTTTGTACCAATCAGCTTACACCCTGGGGGAGGGTCAACCAACTCCCAAACCTGATTTCTCTCAAAGTTCTCCAACTCCTCATGCATCGAATTAACCCAATTGTGATCAGATAGTGCGTGTCCAATGTCTTTGGGCTCAAAAGTAGCAACAAATGCAGCATGAGCGAAATGAGAGTTGTTCCGAACCCTCGACCGTGTAGTGCGTTCATTCATGTCGCCGATGATCCTCGAAGCTGGGTGATCCACTTGTGAAGGATCGAAACGGCGAACCAGAGAGGGGGGGAGTGAATGGGAGCCGATAAAAATTCTATTCAAAAATTCAGCCTATGAACCCAAATTCACTCGTGCATCTCCGCAAGCTTCTCTTGCCAAGTTCACGTAGCCACTGGAGTCCTACTGAAACTAGGATGAGGACCATGTGTGGTTCGAGGACCAGTGGATGGTCGCTTCCTTGTGAGATGAGTGATTGGCAACATTGTGTGGACTGATTCTTGGCTAAGTATTGCAGGTGCAGGTTGCGGCTTGACTGGTGTTGGTGCAGGTGAAGAACAAGCGCGAAAGGTCGTTGCCGGAGAGGCCTCCAGGTGTGGAGAAGACAAGTAGGATTTGTTCGAGGGACCCGGTAGCCAGCGGGGTCAAGTGCGGGCCGCATGGTGGCATGAACAGCAAGATGAAGTCGTGGATGGTTTCTTGGTTGAGCCTCAAAACCAAGGTCGAGCCGGGACTACGTGGGAGCCGAGTCATGAGTGGAGATTGGCGGAGGCTACACCGAGTTCGCGGGTTTTCCGGTGGTTCACCAGAAAACCACTGGGTTCCTTGGTTGATCCACAAAGCCAAGACCGAAGAACCGAAGACGGTGCTGCAGCAGCGCTAGACCGGTCTGACCGGTGGGTCTGACCGGTCTGACCGGTGGGGACCGGTCCGACCGGTGTGCGACGACGCAGTCCGGAGACTTCGAAGCGGAGGACACGCGTCGGGATCACATGGCTTGCGTCGAGGCTACGCAGGGTGCGGTCGCCGGGCATCCGTCCGATGGTGAAGACATGAAGACTTCCAAATCCCCCCTTGAGGGGCTTGTATCCCTAGTTATTAGGAAAGGGCATTTAAGACATTCGGTTGCCTCCATATAACCCAAGAGGTGAGAGGATGGCAGCCAACTCTTGGAACCCTAGCTCATTTGTTTTCCTATTTTCAATTCCTATTTTCCTTAGGTTTTCCATAGGACTAGCAAGAGAGCTTCATGGAGAGATCTTGTTGAGAGGGATGGATGATCGGGCGGCTTGCTATACCTTGTATGAACCTTTGTTTCATGTATAGATGATTCGGCGTGATTCCTCAAGGTTTGGATGTGTTTTCCCCAGTTGTTCTTGGTGGTGATTTTCGGAGCCCTCTCTCGGTGATTTCTTTGAGTTGTTTTCGAGACTTTTCTCTTGGGGATTTGATGGGGAAAATTTGTGGGAACCCTTCGTGGTTCTTTGGGCTGTGATTCCCCTCCCAAATCCGTGAGTAAAGGTGCTCGTTTTTGGGGTTTCTTGAGTTCTTGGGTTGGAAGTGCTCTTGGCGGGATTTCTTCGATTCCTCTTTTTTGGACGAGGTTTGGTGGGATTAAACTTGGCTATGGACTCCTCATGAGGTGTTCCTAACATCCCCAAAGTCTTGTTCAAGTCTGTGGAGCGATTCGGGAGATCAAGATTTGGATTTGGGGGACTTGACCCGCGGGTGCTGTTCATCCCGAGGCCGCCGAGCTACACCGGTCGACCGGTGCTCTTGACCGGTCTGACCGGTGCGAGCCCTGGTGGGTTTTTGCTCGGGTGAACGTCTTGGTGTGTTCGTTGTTGTCCCGTGTTGCTGCTTTTTCGAGTTTGGGTCAGTTTGGTGGTCGGTTGGCCAGTTTGGTGCCTTGGGGGCTTTCAGGCTGCGATCGGTCTGACCGGTGTGTCTCACCGGTCTGACCGGTGTAAAGCCACTTAGTGAAAGTTGCTCAGTTTCACCAGCAGGGACCGGTCTGACCGGTGGTGCTCACCTGTCTGACCGGTGTGGGTCTGTAGACACGAGGTTTGGTGTTCCGCTGCGTGCTCGAGTCGGAAGGTTGTGTGTGTTGGTGCCTAGGTCCAGTGGCACTCCAGTGGCTACGTGGGCTTGACCAACTTGGGTAGTGAGTTGGAGAAGTGTGTTGGAAGCCACATTCATCTTGTTGGAGTTTCGATCTCCATCGAGAAGAATTTTTATCGGCTCTCATTGACTCCCCCCTCTCTGGTTCGCCGTATCGGTCCTTCAAGTGGTATCAGAGCCGGTTCGGGTCTTTGTTGACTCTAACCAGTCTAAGATCCAAGGATGGCGTACTAGGAACGGGGTTCGGGTCCTCCACACTTCGATGGCAAGAACTACCAGATGTGGAGCAAGTGGATGGGTGCGTTTTTCCGCGGAAAGGGTCAGACTCTTTGGGATGTCACGGTGGACACAGGCTATGTCCAGCCGATGGATTTCCTCGCTCCAGGGTCGAGGGACAGATTCGACGCCAACAATAAGGCGGTCAACTACTTGTTTCGTGCTTTGTGTCAGCCTGAGTTCGATCGGGTGCACACCGAGCACTTGGCTTGTAGGATTTGGGCGGTGTTGAAGGAGGCTCATGTTGGGAACGCCCGGTGTTCGAGCACAGATGTATGCGACCTACCGGAGAGAGTACGAGAACCTCACTCATCTCCCCGGTGAGTCCATCGATGCCTTGTTTCAGAGGTTCACGGTGGTTGTGAACAACATGAGGGCCAATGTGGACGTGCTCCCGTACGATGATCATGATAGAGCGGTCAGCTCTTACACTCTTTGGATCTTACGATTTGGGGCGGAAAGTTCGAGGCCATTGTGGAGTCGGAGAAGTATGACACTGTGACGGTGAACGAGCTATTCTCGAAGCTCAAGTCGGCTGAGGTGGATAGGGGCATGACTGCCAAGCTCGAGGGACCGACTGATTCCCATAGTCTTGCCCTCGTTGGTGGTTCCAAAGGAAAGGCTAACTCTAACCCATCCACCAGGATGTTCTCTTTCTCCTCTTTGATGTCCATGCCAGATGAGGAGTTCGACGAGCTTGGAGAGGACGAGCTGGCACTTCTGACGAGGCAGTTCGAGAGGCTGCACGAGAACCGCGTGAACATGAGGAGGAACACGAGGACGTGCTTCCAGTGCGGCAAGCTGGGACACTTCGTCGCCGACTGCCCGGAGAAGGCTGAGAACAAGGACAGCTACAAGCACAAGTCGAGGACGGATGGCAAGTACCGGTCGAGGCGCGACCACAAGAGCAAGCACAAGAACAAGTACAAGGACGAGCGACGATCGAGGAAGAAGGAGAGCCGAGGCAAGGCCCGAGCGATGGTGGGAGCGAGCGACGTCGACTCCAGTTCCGCGTACTCCACCTCGAGCTCGAGCAGCAGTGAAGACGAAGGTGATCGTCGCAAGAACAAGAAGTCGTCCAAGAACCTGAGCGGGCTGAGCTGCTTCGCGAGAGATGGCCTCTCGCACCATGGCGTTGAGCTCCAGGAAGAAGAAGAGCACACAGAGTGACTCGGACTGCGAGTCCGACGACGAGGTGCGTGATGAACTTCCCTTCTTGCGCCGGGAGAATGAGAGGCTTGGCTCTTTGCTTGATAACCGTGATGACATGCTTAGAGAGGCCAAGAAAATGAGAAAAGAGCTTAGGGCTTCACTCGAGGATGCTAGGACTAGAGTGGGCCGGGCTAGAGACACGGGTGCTTGATAGCAAGCTTGAGATTGATTCCCTTAAGGCTAGCCCCGTTGTTTCGGATGAGAATGATTGTGCCGATTGCTTCATATTCCTTGCCGATCTTGCTTTGTTTAAGGAGAAGCATGCCTCCAAGTGTGAGGAACTAGATGTGCTTAGGGTTGAAGTGGCTGAGCTTAAGTCTAGACCTGCTTTGCTAGGTGCTTGCACTTCTTGCCCTGTTTTGCATGCTAAAATTGATGAGATGCATGCTTACACTAGTTCTCTTGAGGCTAAATTGAAGGAACCCATGCCTACATCTTGCTCTACCTGTGAAATGCATGCATTGAAAAATTTGGAACTTGCACATTATGTTGATCTTTTGCAGGATGAGAATGATGACTTGAGGAAGTTGATGTGTTGGTTGTCCGGTCATGAGCCTCAGTTGAGGATGATGATCGAGGCCTTTAAAAGGCAAGATGGTGAGGGACTTGGGGCAAACAAGGTTGGTGAGGGAAGTGGAGAGAATATCCCGGAACCACCAAAAACCCACCACAAAAATAATTTCCCCCCCAAAACCTAACCATCTTAGGAACCGACTAGACACAACCCCAGCTCCACCCGTGTTTCTACACCCACAAATGACCTACAAAAGCCTATCAAGTTTGTGAGCACTTCGGGGAAAGTGTTCTTTGGGAAAGGAAGTGAGAAGGCTAGTGAGGGGAAACCGGTGGAAGAGTTGAGTGGAGAGAAACCCAGTGAGCAGCCACATCCCAAGCCAAATCCTAAGCTTGTGAGGTTCCATTGTGGCTATTGTGGGAGAGATGGCCATAAGGATGCGTATTGCTTCAATAGGAAGCGAGAGGAGAGAATGGCAAAGGAGTGGGCTAACAAGGACAAGTACCACCCTTCCGATGGTGTACTTGAGCCTCGTGTGCAGATGCCCAGGGCCAAGGCGAATGTGAGGACAGTTCGGGCTTGGGGAGAGCAGAAGGCTGTTGGAGGTGCTGCTATCCAGGTCACACCGGTCAAACCGGTGTGGAGCACCGGTCAGACCGGTGCAGGCCTTGACAGGCAGTGGTTTGGGTTTCGGGCTCGTACAAGTGCGAGGGTTGTTTCTGGAGGTTGTGGTTCTGGTGGTTGGGCTGGAGAGTTTGCAGGTGGTCAGGTTGCTAGGCGTTCTCCCCCTCGAGTTCACTACGGGGATGGGAGGAGTCGTAGCTTTGAGAAGGAGAGGAGGGACGGTCCACGGGTTCTCTTTCATGGTTTTGGTCCTCCTCCAGGCAGAGAGGGGTGGTTCCCTCAGGGTGGTTACCGTGGTGGTGTTCGTGGAGGTAGCTTTGGTAGGAGAGATGCTTTGGTTTGTGCTAACCCCACTTACGAGCAAATGGCTCGGCACTGGTTTTACTCTTTTGGTACTAACCCCAGTGCTGAGTCGTTTGTTCGCTCACGTGCTCGTTTTTGAATTTCAGGTGGGAGACTTGAAGAACATATTGTTGATTGACTCCGGTTGCTCGAGGCATATGACCGGAGACAGGGGGTGGTTCTCAAGTCTCGTCCCTGTGGTGACGAAGAGGTACATCACCTTTGGGGATAATGGGCGTGGGCGTGTGCTTTCAGAAGGTGAGATCAAAGTGAGTGACAAGATCACTCTGAGGCGTGTTGCTCTTGTTCAATCGCTGGGGTACAATTTGCTTTCTGTGTCCCAGTTGTTGGATGAGGGCTTTGAGGTGTTGTTTCGGCCAGGTGGTTCTCGGATAGTGGACTCTCGAGGGGACCTTGTCTGTATGGTCGTTCCCGAGGGTCAGGTGTTTCGTGCTGATTTTTCTCAGTCTTCGGGTGTGGAGCGTTGTTTCTTGTCTGGTTCTTCGAGTGAGTTGTGGAAGTGGCATAGGAAGTTGGGTCACTTGAGCTTTGACCTTTTGTCTCGCTTGAGTAAACTCGATTTGGTCCGAGGATTGCCACGGTTGAGGCTTGAGAAAGAGTTGGTTTGTGCGCCATGTAGGCTTGCCAAGATGGTGGCCTCTTCTCACCCGCCTCTCACCGATGTGATGACTGAGCGTCCATGCGAGCTGCTCCATATGGACCTTGTTGGCCCAGCTCGTGTGCGATCTGCGGGCGGGAAGTGGTATGTCCTTGTTGTGGTGGACGACTATTCTCGGTATGCTTGGTTGTTCTTTCTTGAGGATAAGGGGGAGACGTTTGGTTTTGTTCGAGATCTAGTCTTGAGGTTGAGGAACGAGAGGCACGGAGATGCCATACGAGCTATCCACAGTGATAATGGCTCGGAATTCAAGAACTCTCGTTTTGAAACCTTTTGCCATGACTTGGGTCTTGAGAACCAGTTTTCGAGTCCATATACGCCTCCCCAGAATGGTGTTGTGGAAAGGAAGAACAGGACCTTGTGCGAGATGGCTCGGATGATGCTTGATGAGCATAGGACTCCGAGGAGGTATTGGGCTGAGGCGGTGAATACCGCGTGCTATGTGTCGAACAGGATATACCTCAGAGTGCACAAGAAGAAGACATGCTATGAGTTGATGCATGGTCGCACACCCAAGGTGAGTCACTTCCATGTCTTTGGTTGCAAGTGTTTCATTCTGAAGAAAGGCAGGAAGTTGGATAAGTTTGAGGCTAGGTCTGTCGATGGCATTTCTTTGGTTATGCATCTCACTCTAGAGCATATCGTGTGCTCAATCTTGAAACTAACCAAATCGTGGAGACTTGCGAGGTAACCTTCGACGAGACAGAGCCATGTAGTCAGCTTGTCTTTGAGTGTGCAAGTGATGATGAGCTTGGCGAGGAGATCTTTCAGGAGGAGGAGCATGAACATGGTGATGATGAAGATGGCGGTGTGGTGCCCCCGGCTGAACATGTACCCACTACTTCGACTACGATGATGGATGGACCCTCTACTACACCTACGACGACAAATCAAGAACGAGGAGAAGCTGATGTTGAGGGGGAGGTAGAATCAAGGCGAGAACCTCCCCGGCGAGTACAGATGGATCACCCAGCTTCGAGGATCATCGGCGACATGAATGAACGCACTACACGGTCGAGGGTTCGAAACAATTCCCATTTAGCTCATGCTGCATTTGTTGCTACTTTTGAGCCCAAAGACATTGGACACGCACTATCTGATCACAATTGGGTTAATTCGATGCATGAGGAGTTGGAGAACTTTGAGAGGAATCAGGTGTGGGAGTTGGTTGACCCTCCCCCAGGGTGTAAGCCGATTGGTACAAAGTGGGTGTGGAAGAACAAAGAGGGAGAGAAGGGTGAGGTTGTGAGGAACAAGTCGAGGCTTGTTGCTCAGGGGTTCAGTCAGAAGGAGGGGATCAACTACGAGGAGACTTTTGCTCCCGTAGCCCGTTTGGAGGCGATTAGGATCCTTCTAGCCTTTTCCGTGGCTAAAGGGTTCAAGTTGCACCAAATGGATGTGAAGAGAGATTTTCTGAATGGTGTGTTGGAGGAAGAAGTGTATGTGAGGCAGCCTCCGGGGTTTGAGAGCGAGAAGTACCCCCACCAGGTGTACAAGTTGAGGAAGGCGCAGTATGGGCTGAAGCAGGCGCCTAGAGCTTGGTATGGCAGGTTGAGGGGGTTCTTGTTTGAGAGAGGTTTTGAGATGGGGAAGGTCGATCAGACCTTGTTTTTGCCGAGGCGGGGCGGAGATATTCGATTGTGCGGGTGTACGTGGATGATATTGTCTTTGGTGGCTCGTCTAACTCTCTTGTTGCAAGGTTTGCGAGATGATATGAGCGAGGGAATTTGAGATGAGCATGATGGGTGAGTTGCAGTTCTTCCTCGGGCTACAAATCAAGCAATCAAAGGAAGGAACATTTGTGCACCAGGCTAAGTACACCAAGGATATTGTGCGGAAGTTCAAGATGGAGGACTCCAAGGCTATGACGACGCCGATGAGTACGACTACAGCTCTTGATGCGGACGAGGAAGGTGAACACGTGGACCAGAAGGAGTACCGGAGCATGATCGGGTCACTCCTCTACTTGACGGCGACGAGGCTGGACATACAGTTCTCGGTGTGTCTGTGCGCTCGTTTTCAAGCGTCTCCGAGGACTTCGCATCGGCAAGCGGTGAAGAGAATTTTCAGGTACTTGCGTCACACTCCCGACTTCGGCCTTTGGTACTCCGCGTCCTCTTCTTTGGTGCTTCATGGTTTTCAGACGCGGACTTTGCCGGGTGTCGGTTGGATAGGAAGTCCACTTCTGGGACTTGCCAGTTTTTGGGTTCCTCTTTGGTATCTTGGTCTTCCCGCAAGCAGTCGAGTGTTGCTCAATCCACGACCGAGGCCGAGTATGTTGCCGCTGCTAGTTGTTGCTCTCAGCTCCTTTGGATCACCTACACCATGAGTAGCTTTGGTGAGGAGTATACCCATGTCCCACTTCAATGTGATAGCACCAGTGCCATAAGCGTTGCAAAGAACCCAATGCTTCATTCCAAAACCAAGCACATAGAAGTGAGGTACCATTTTCTGAGAGACAACGTTGAGAAAGGAAAGATAGCTTTGATCCATGTACCCATACATGACCAACTAGCCGATATTTTCACCAAACCCCTAGATCAAGCAACTTTCACTTGTTTGCGGGGGGAACTTGGTGTGTGTTTGATTTCTTGAGTTGGGTGTGTGGGAGCTCTCTTTTGCCGGTGGTGTCGAGCCCGTTTTGCCTCCCCTCGAGGAGCCGGTGGTTTTGTGAGTTTTGTGTGAGAGCTTCTTTGTAGCATTTGTATAGCTTTTCTTTGTGCATTTCTTGCATTTGGCATGGCATATGTAACATGATGTATAGGCATCCCTGTATCTTAGATTGCATGCATTTTGTATCATATGCATTGGTTAGGAAAAGCTTCTCTCATATACATTGTTTACCATGGAATGAGATATATGTCTTTGTGAGCTTGTTTGGTATGCTATGGTTAGTTTTGACTTAGCTCCTGATGATCTTGATGAATAATCCATGGTTGATAGCTATGTTTTTGAAAATGTCACATGTATGCTCTCTCATGTGTAAATGCCTTTATATGCTCTTGACATGTTTTAGTGGCTTGGTTATGCTTAATTTGTGGTTGGATGGCTAGTTTATTGATCATATGGGGCCAAAGGCTCATTTGCCATCATGAATGTTTAGCCCTCTTGATTTATCTTGTGGAGGAGCATAAGTTCCTTTTTGTCGCAAAGACATTTCATGTACCATTTACAAATCTGAAAATGAAATGAAAAATGCTTGGAAATGTGCTCCCATGTCATATGTGCTGAATTTAATTTGCTTTGGGTGCTAAACCGTTGCATGATGCCTACCAATGAGAAGTCTCATACATAGAAGTAGGCGCATGGCTCGGTGGCTTTGACATGACATGAGGTGCTTGTGGGTGTTTGTGATTGTCTTATGATTAGAATGGCTGTCCTAGCATGAAGTTTGTGTGGCTTTGCCATTTTGATATGCTTTGATCATGTTTAGGACTTTGCTCATGAGAGGCAAGTTTTTCGCAAAATTGCCAAAATCCATCTTAGCTTCGTCCAATGGTTGTGAAACTTGGTGATCTTGTAGTTGATGTCAATATGAACCTATCGGGTATCTAACTTGCTCATTTGGACATGTGTAGCATTCTTTGTTGAATTTTGTCTATTTGAGAAGCTCTAGGTTGAAAGTTTTGCATTTTTGGCTTGATTCATGCATTGCCAACAAGGGGGAGAAGTTTGAGCTTGAAATGGCTTGCTGGACGCATTTAGAAGGTTTTGAAGTGGTTTTGAGCCATTTCTGGGCTCTGTTGTGCACCGGTCTGACCAGTCAGGGTCACCGGTCTGACGAGTGTGAGTGTTGGTTCTGTTCACATGTTGCACACCGGTCTGACCGGTGGTGTTGACCAGTCTGACCGGTCAGGGCTGAGTTGTTGCAGCTGCCCTGTTTCAAGTGGTGTCTTGCATGCATTCGTCCAGGGGGAGGTGCATTGGTTCAGGGGTAGCTTGCATGTGTGCAGGGGGACCTTTTTGTGGTTGTTCGAGCTTTGATTCGGTGGTTTGCGCTCTTTGTTTGAGCTTTGCTTTGTCTCGGATGTGTCGAGCCGTTGCCCTTGCCTAAGGGGTCCGAGACTTGCCTTCTTCAAGTGATCTTGCTATTTGCCTTTGTTTGGCTTTCGATCGCTTGTTCGAGTTTCTTTTTGTTCATTTCTTTTCTTTTTCTTTTCTCTCTTGTTACTTTCGCGTGGGTGTTGTCAATGCACTCATCAAGGGGGAGATTGAGGACCATGTGTGGTTCGAGGACCGGTGGATGGTCGCTTCCTTGTGTGATGAGTGATTGACAACGTTGTGTGGACTGATTCTTGGCTAAGTATTGCGAGGTGCGGGTTGCGGCTTGACCGGTGTTGGTGCGGGTGAAGAACAAGCACGAAAGGTCGTTGCGGTGAGGCCTCCAGGTGTGGAGAAGACAAGTAGGCTTTGTTCGAGGGACCGGTGGCCGGCGGGGTCAAGTGCGGGCCGCATGGTGGCATGAACAGCAAGATGAAGTCGTGGACGGTTTCTTGGTTGAGCCTCAAAACCAAGGTCGAGCCGGGACTACGTGGGAGACGAGTCATGAGTGGAGATTGGTGGAGGCTACACCGAGTTCGCGGGGTTTCCGGTGGTTCACCAGAAAACCACTGGGTTCCTTGTTGATCCACAAAGCGACGACGCAGTCCGGAGACTTCGAAGCGGAGGACACGCGTCGGGATCGCATGGCTTGTGTCGAGGCTACGCAGGGTGCGGTCGCCGGGCATCCGTCCGATGGTGAAGACATGAAGACTTCTAAATCTGCCCTTGAGGGGCTTGTATCCCTAGTTATTAGGAAAGGGCATTTTAGACATTCAGTTGCCTCCATATAACCCAAGAGGTGAGAGGATGGCAGCCAACTCTTGGAACCCTAGCTCATTTGTTTTCCTATTTTCCTTCCTATTTTCCTTAGGTTTTCCATAGGACTAGCAAGAGAGCTTCATAGAGAGATCTTGTTGAGAGGGATGGATGATCGGGCGTCTTGCTAGACCTTGTATGAACCTTTGTTTCATGTATAGATGATTCGGCGTGGTTCCTCAAGGTTTGGATGTGTTTTCCCCAGTTGTTCTTGGTGGTGATATTTGGAGCCCTCTCTCGGTGATTTCTTTGGGTTGTTTTCGAGACTTTTCTCTTGGGGATTTGATGGGGAAAATTTGTGGGAACCCTTCGTGGTTCTTTGGGCTATGATTTCCCTCCCAAATCCGTGAGTAAAGGTGCTCGTTTTTGGGGTTTCTTGAGTTCTTGGGTTGAAAGTGCTCTTGGCGGGATTTCTTCGATTCCTCCTTTTTGGACGAGTTTTGGTGGGATTAAACTTGGCTATGGACTCCTCATGAGGTGTTCCTAATATCCCCAAAGTCTTGTTCAAGTCCGTGGAGCGATTCGGGAGATCAAGATTTGGATTTGGGGGAGTTGACCCGCGGGTGCTGTTCATCCCGAGCTGCCCAGGCTACACCGGTCTGACCGGTGCTCTTGACCGGTCTGACCGGTGCGAGCCCTGGTGGGTTTTTGCTCGGGTGAACGTCTTGGTGTGTTCGTTGTTGTCCCGTGTTGCTGCTGTTTCGAGTTTGGGTCAGTTTGGTGGTCGGTTGGCCTCTTTGGTGCCTTGGGGGCTTTCAGGCTGCGATCGGTCTGACCGGTGTGTCTCACCGGTCTGACCGGTGTAAAGCCACTTAGTGAAAGTTGCTCAGTTTCACCAGCAGGGACCGATCTGACCGGTGGTGCTCACCGGTCTGACTGGTGTGGGTCTGTAGACTCGAGGTTTGGTGTTCCGCTGCGTGCTCGAGTCGGAAGGTTGTGTGTGTTGGTTCCTAGGTCCAGTGGCACTCCAGTGGCTACGTGGGCTTGACCAACTTGGGTAGTGAGTTGGAGAAGTGTGTTGGAAGCCACGTTCATCTTGTTGGAGTTTCGATCTCCATAGAGAAGAATTTTTATCGGCTCCCATTCACTCCCCCCCTCTGGTTCGCCGTATCGGTCCTTCATAGGAGCAAGACCCAACCAACAGCCTCAACACACACGCAGCGGAACCACACACGACACGGCTGCTGGCAGCCCAAACCGGACCGGCCGGTTTCTGAAACCGGTCAGACCGCTTCTGTTGGACTTAGCCTCACGCAGGCAGGGGAAACCGGTCAGACTGGTTAGGAAAACCGGTCAGACCGATTCTGTCTAGAAACTCCCCAAAGACTCCAAACACCTCAAAAGCCTTTCCACATCTGAACAAACGAAGCCATGGAGCAGCAAAGACTTCCTTGCTCAAAGACTTTTCTCGACAGCCCACAGGGCGAAACCGGTCAGACCGGTTAGGGAAACCGGTCAGGCCGGTTTTAGCCTGGACAGTCAGGAAGAACACAGCCCGCGGGTCAACTCCTCCAAAACCAAACCTCGATCTCCCGAAACGCTCCCGAAGAGTTGGCTGCCATCCTCTCACCTCTTGGATTATATGGAGGCAACCGAATGTCTAAAATACCCTTTCCTAATAACTAGGGATACAAGCCCCTCAAGGGCGTATTAGGAAGTCTTCATGTCTTCACCATCGGACGGATGCCCGGCGACCGCACCCTGCGTAGCCTCAACGCAAGCCTTACGATCCCGACGCGTGTCCTCCGCCTCGAAGCTGCCTGCGCCCTGCGACCCCAAAACGGTCAGACCGGTTCTCCAAACCAGTCATGCCAGTTTTGGCCAGACATCCATGCCCGGTCTTCGGCCTCGGCTTTGTGGCTCAGCCGAGTAACCCGGTGATTTTCTGGTGAACCACCGCAAACCCCGCGAATTTGATGTAGCCTCCGCCAATCACCACTCATGACTTGGCTCCCATAAAGTCCCGGCTCGACCTTGGTTTTGTGGCTCAACCAAGAAACCGACCACCGACTTCAGCTTGCTGTTCTTGCCACCATGCGGCCCGCACTCGACCCCGCTGGTCACCGGGTCCCTCGAACGAAGCCTACTTGTCTTCTCCACACCTGGAGGCCTCACCAGCAACGACCTTTCGCACTTGTTTTTCACCTGCATCAACACGAGTCAAGCCGCAACCTGCACGTGCAATACTTAGCCAAGAATCAGTCCACACAACGTTGTCAATCACTCATCACACAAGGAAGCGACCATCCACCGGTCCTCGAACCACACATGGTCCTCAATCTCCCCCTTGATGAGTGCATTGAAAACACACACATTTGGTAATTGAAGAGAAAAGGAAAACAGAAAAGAAACAACAAGAAAAACTCCAACAAGCTATCGAAAGCCGAGAAAGGCAAAGAACGAGATCACTTGAAGAAGGCAAGTCTCGAACCCCTTAGGCAAGGGCAACGGCTCGACACATCCGAGACAAAAGCCATGCTCAAGCAAAGAGCACAAACCACCAAAGCACACAAGAGCTCCCCTGATCAAGTGCCAACTCTGGGCACAAACCGATCAGACTGGTTCCCATAACCGGTCAGGTCGGTTCCACCAAAACCGGTCGGACCGGTTTCCAAAACCGGTCAGACCGATTTCACACAACAGACCACACCCCCAAAAGCCAAAAATGCAAAAGAAATGCACAAGCTCCCCCTTGACACTTGGGATAGGTTCCAGGGATACAAAGCAACTTTTCTCCACCTTCCTTTCTCCCCCTTGTTGCCAATGCATGAATCAAGGCACAAATGCAACCTAGAGCTTCTCAAGTATACGAAATTCATCACAAGATGCTACACATGTCCAAATGAGCAAGTTAAATACTCTACAGGTTCGTAAAGACCTCAACTACAAGATCACCAAGTTTCACAACCATTGGACAAGGCTAAAAAAGATTTGAGTAATTTTGCAAAAAGTTACTCTCTCACAAGCAAAAACCTAAACATGAGCAAAACATGTCAAAATGGCAAAGTCACACAAACTTCATGCTAGGACAACCATTCTAATCATAAGACCATCACAAACACCCACAAGCACCTCATGTCATGTCAAAGCCACCGAGCCATGTGCCTACTTCTATGTATGAGACTTCTCATTGGTAGGCATCATGCAACGGGTTAGCACCCAAAGAAAATTAATTTCAGCACATATGACATGGGAGCATATTTTCCAAGAATTTTACATTTCATTTTCAGATTCATAATTGGTACATGAAATGTCTTTGCGACAAAAAGGAACTTATGCCCCTCCACAAGATAAAGCAAGAAGGCTAAACATTCATGATGGCAAATGAGCCTTTGGCCCCATATGATCAATAAACTAGCTATCCAACCACAAATTAAGCATAACCAAGCCTCTAAAACATGTCATGATCATATAAAGGCATTTACACATGAGAGAGCAGACATGTGACATTTTTCAAAAACATAGTCATCAACCATGGATTATTCATCAAGATCATGAAGAGCTAAGCCAAACTAACCATAGCATACCAAACAAGCTCACAAAGACATATATCTCATTCCATGGTGAACAATGTATATAAGAGAAGCTTTTCCTATCCAATGCATATGATACAGAATGCATGCAATCTAAGATACAAGGATGCCTATACATCATGTTACATATGCCATGCCAAATGCAAGAAATGCACAAAGGAAAGCTATACATATGCTACAAAGGAGCTCCCACACACCCAACTCAAGAAATCAAACACACACCAAGTTCCCCCCGCAATCGAGTAAAAGTTGCTTGATCTAGGGGTTTGGTGAAAATATCGGCTAGTTGGTCATGTGTGGGTACATGGATCAAAGCTATCTTTTGTTTCTCTACATTGTCTCTCAGAAAATGATACCTCACTTCTATGTGCTTGGTTTTGGAATGGAGCACTGGGTTCTTTGCAACGCTTATGGCACTGGCGCTATCACATTGAAGTGGGACATGGGTATACTCCTCACCAAAGTCACTCATGGTGTATGAAATCCAAAGGAGCTGAGAGAAACAACTAGCAGCGGCAACATACTCAGCCTCGGTAGTGGATTGAGCAACACTCGATTGCTTGAGGGAAGACCAAGACACCAAAGAAGAACCCAAAAACTGGCAAGTCCCAGAAGTGGACTTCCTATCCAACCGACACCTGGCAAAATCCGCGTCTGAGAAACCATGAAGCGCCAAAGAAGAGGACGCGGAGTACCAAAGGCCGAAGTCGGGAGTGTGACGCAAGTACCTGAAAATTCGCTTCACCGCTTGCCGATGCGAAGTCCTCGGAGACGCTTGAAAACGAGCGCACAGACACACCGAGAACTGTATGTCCGGCCTCGTCGCCATCAAGTAGAGGAGTGACCCGATCATGCTTCGGTACTCCTTCTGGTCCATGTGTTCACCTTCCTCGTTCGCATCAAGAGCTGTTGTCGTACTCATCGGCGTCGTCATAGCCTTGGAGTCCTCCATCTTGAACTTCCGCACAATGTCCTTGGTGTACTTAGCCTGGTGCACAAATGTTCCTTCCTTTGATTGTTTGATTTGTAGCCCGAGGAAAAACTGCAACTCGCCCATCATGCTCATCTCAAATTCCCTGCTCATATCATCTGCAAACCTTGCAACAAGAGAGTTAGACGAGCCACCAAAGACAATATCATCCACGTACACCCGCACAATCGGGGATATCTACCTTCTGCCTCAGCAAAAACAAGGTCTGATCGACCTTCCCCATCTCAAAACCTCTCTCAAACAATAACCCCTCAACCTGCCATACCAAGCTCTAGGCGCCTGCTTCAACCCATACAGTGCCTTCCTCAACTTGTACAACCGGTGGGGGTACTTCTCGCTCTCAAACCCCGGAGGCTGCCTCACATACACTTCTTCCTCCAACACATCATTCAGAAAAGCACTCTTCACATCCATTTGGTGCAACTTGAACCCTTTAGCCACGGAAAAGGCTAGAAGGATCCTAATTGCCTCCAAACGGGCTACGGGAGCAAAGGTCTTCTCGTAGTCGATCCCCTCCTTCTGACTGAACCCTTGAGCAACAAGCCTCGACTTGTTCCTCACCACCTCACCTTTCTCTCTCTCTTTGTTTTTCCACACCTACTTTGTACCAATCGGCTTACACCCTGGGGGAGGGTCAACCAACTCCCACACCTGATTCCTCTCAAAGTTCTCCAACTCCTCATGCATTGAATTAACCCAATTGTGATCGGATAGTGCGTGTCTAATGTCTTTGGGCTCAAAAGTAGCGACAAACGCAGCATGAGCAAAATGGGAATTGTTTCGAACCCTCGACCGTGTAGTGCGTTCATTCATGTCGCCGATGATCCTCGAAGCTGGGTGATCCACTTGAACTCGCCGGGGAGGTTCTCGCCTCAAAGCTACCTCCCCCTCAACATTAGCTTCTCCCCGTTCTTGATTTGTCGTCGTAGGTGTAGGAGAGGGTCCATCCATCATCGTAGTCGAAGTAGTGGGTACATGTTCAGCCGGGGGCACCACATCGCCATCCTCATCATCTCCATGTTCATGCTCCTCCTCCTGAAAGATCTCCTCGCCAAGCTCATCATCACCTGCACACTCAAAGACAAGCTGACTACGTGGCTCTGTCTCGTCGAAGGTTACCTCGCAAGTCTCCACGATTTGGTTAGTTTCAAGATTGAGCACACGATATGCTCTAGAATGAGATGCATAACCAAAGAAAATGCCATCGACAGACCTAGCCTCAAACTTATCCAACTTCCTGCCTTTCTTCAGAATGAAACACTTGCAACCAAAGACATGGAAGTGACTCACCTTGGGTCTGCGACCATGCATTAACTCATAGCATGTCTTCTTCTTCTGCACTCTGAGATATATCCTGTTTGACACATAGCACGCGGTATTCACCGCCTCAGCCCAATACCTCCTCGGAGTCCTATGCTCATCAAGCACTGTCCGAGCCATCTCGCAGAAGGTCTTCCTTTCCACAACACCATTCTGGGGAGGCGTATACGGACTCGAAAATTGGTGCTCAAGACCCAAGTCATGGAAAAAGGTTTCAAAACGAGAGTTTCTGAATTCCGAGCCATTATCACTGCGGATAGCTCGTATGGCATCTCCGTGCCTCTCGTTCCTCAACCTCAAGACTAGATCTCGAACAAAACCAAACGTCTCCCCCTTATCCTCAAGAAAGAACAACCAAGCATACCGAGAGTAGTCGTCCACCACAACAAGGACATACCACTTCCCACCCGCAGATCGCACACGAGCTGAGCCAACAAGATCCATATGGAGCAGCTTGCATGGATGCTCAGTCATCACATCGGTGAGAGGCGGGTGAGAAGAGGCTACCATCTTGGCATGCCTACACGGCACACAAACCAACTCTTTCTCAAGCCTCAACCGTGGCAATCCTCGGACCAAATTGAGTGTACTGAAGCGAGACAAAAGGTCAAAGCTCAAGTGACCCAACTTCCTATGCCACTTCCACAACTCACTCGAAGAACCAGCCAAGAAACAACGCTCCACACCCGAAGACTGAGAAAAATCAGCACGAAACACCTGACCTTCAGGAACAACCATACAGACAAGGTCCCCTCGAGAGTCCAAAATCTGAGAACCACCTGGCCGAAACAACACCTCAAAGCCCTCATCCAACGAGCCCGGGACACGAAAGCGAGTGTACCCCCGGCGATTGAACAAGAGCAACACGCCTCAGAGTGATCTTGTCACTCACCTTAATCTCACCTTCTGAAAGCACACGCCCACGCCCATTGTCCCCAAAAGTGATGTACCTCCTTGTCACCACCGGGACGAGACCTGAGAACCACCCCCTGTCTCCAGTCATATGCCTCGAGCAACCGGAGTCAATCAACCAAATGTTCTTCAAGTCTTCCACCTGAAATTCAAAAATGAGCACGTGAGCGAACAAACGACTCAGCACTGGGGTTAGTACCAAAAGAGTAAAACCAGTGCCGAGCCATTTGCTCGTAAGTGGGGTTAGCACAAACCAAAGCATCTCTCCTACCAAAGCTACCTCCACGAACACCCCCACGGTAACCACCCTGAGGGAACCACCCATCTCTGCCTGGAGGAGGACCAAAACCACGAAAGAGAACCCGTGGACTGTCCCTCCTCTCCTTCTCAAAGCTACGACTCCTCCCATCCCCGTAGTGAACTCGAGGGGGAGAACTCCTAGCAACCTGACCACCTGCATACTCTCCAGCCCAACCACCAGAACCACGACCTCCAGAAACAACCCTCGCACCTGTACGAGCATGAAACTCGAACTGCTGTCTGTTCAGGTCTGCACCGGTCAGACCGGTGCCCCGCACCGGTCTGACCGGCGTGACCTGGGCAGCAACACCTCCAACAGCCTTCCGCTCTCCCCAAGCCCGAACCGTCCTCACACTCGCCTTGGCCCTGGGCATCTGCACACGAGGCTCAAGTACACCATCGGAAAGGTGGTACTTGTCCTTGTTAGCCCACTCCTTTGCCATTCTCTCCTCTCACTTCCTATTGAAGCAAAACGCATCCTTATGGCCATCTCTCCCACGATAGCCACAATGGAACCTCACAAGCTTAGGCTTAGGTTTGGGCTATGGCTGCTCACTTGGTTTCTCTCCACTCAACTCCTCCACCGGTTTCCCTTCACTAGCCTTCTCACTTTCCTTCCCAAAGAACACTTTCCCCGAAGTGCTCACAAACTTGATAGGCTTTTGTAGATCATTTGTGGGTGTAGAAAACACGGGTGGAGCTGGGGTTGTGTCTAGTCGGTTCCTAAGATGGTTAGGTTTTGGGGGGAAATCATTTTTGTGGTGGGTTTTTGGTGGCTCTGGGATATTCTCTACACTTCCCTCACCAATCTTGTTTGCCCCAAGTCTCTCACCATCCTGCCTCTTAAATGCCTCGATCATCATCCTCAACTGAGGCTCACGACCAGACAACCAACCCATCAACTTTCTCAGCCCATCATTCTAATCCTGCAAACGATCAACATAATGTGCAAGTTCTAAATTCTTCAAAGCATGCATTTCACAGGTAGAGCATGATGTAGGCATGGGTTCTTTCAGCTTAGCCTCAAGAGAACTAGTGTAAGCATGCATCTCATCAATCTTAGCATGCAAAACAGGGCAAGAAGTGCAAGCACCTAGCAAAGCAGGTCTAGACTTAAGCTCAGCCACTTCAACCCTAAGCACATTAGTTCCTCACACTTGGAGGCATGCTTCTCCTTACACAAAGCAAGATCAGCAAGAAAGATGGAGCAATCAGCACAATCAACCTCATCCGAAACAACAGGGCTAGCCTTAAGGGAATCAATCTCAAGCTTGCTATCAAGCACCTGTGTCTCTAGCTCAGCCACTCTAGTCCTAGCATCCTCGAGTGAAGCCCTAAGCTCTTTTCTCATTTTCTTGGCCTCTCTAAGCATGTCATCAGGGTTATCAAGCAAAGAGCCAAGCCTCTCATTCTCCTGGTGCAAGAAGGGAAGTTCATCGCGCACCTCGTCGTCGGACGCATAGTCCGAGTCGCTCTGTGTGCTCTTCTTGCTGCCGGAGCTCAGCGCCATGGTGCAGAAGCCGTCTCTCGCGAAGCAGCTCAGCCCGCTCAGGTTCTTGGACAACTTCTTGTTCTTGCGACGATCACCTTCGTCTTCACTGTTGCTCGAGCTCGAGGTGGAGAACATCCTGGTGGATGGGTTAGCGTTAGCCTTTCCTTTTGAGCCACCAACGAGGGCGAGACTATGGGAATCAGTCGGACCCTCAAGCTTGGCAGTCATGCCCCTATCCACCTCAGCCGACTTGAGCTTCGAGAACAGCTCGTTCACCGTCAGAGTGTCATACTTCTCCGACTCCACAATGGCCTCGAACTTTCCGCCCCAAATCGTACGATCCAAAGAGTGTAAGAGCTTGACCGCTCTATCATGATCATCGTACGGGAGCACGTCCACATTGGCCCTCATGTTGTTCACAACCACCGTGAACCTCTGAAACAAGGCATCGATGGACTCACCGGGGAGATGAGTGAAGTTCTCGTACTCTCTCCGGTAGGTCGCATACATCCGTGCCTGAACCTGGGCATTCCCAACATGAGCCTCCTTCAGCACCAACCAAATTCTACAAGCCAAGTGCTCGGTGTGCACCCGATCGAACTCAGGCTGACACAAAGCACGAAACAAGTAGTCGACCGCCTTATTGTTGGCGTCGAATCTGTCCCTCGATCGTGGAGCGAGGAAGTCCATCGGCTGGACATAGCCTGTGTCCACCGTGACATCCCAAAGGATTTGACCCTTTCTGCGGAGGAATGCACCCATCCGCTTACTCCACATCTGGTAGTTCTTGCCATAAAAGTGTGGAGGACCGAACCCCGTTCCTGGTACGCCATCCTTGGATCTTAGACTGGTTAGAGTCAATAAAGACCCGAACCGGCTCTGATCCCACTTGAAGGACCGATACGGCGTACCAGAGAGGGGGGGGGGAGTGAATGGGAGCCGATAAAAATTCTTCTCGAAGGAGATGGAAACTCCAACAAGATGAACAAGGCTTCCAACACACGTCTCCGACTCACTACCCAAGTTGGTCAAGCCCACGTAGCCACTGGAGTGCCACTGGACCTAAGAACCAACACACAACCTTCCGACTCGAGAACGCAGCGGAACACCAAACCTCGAGTCTACAGACCAACACCGGTCAGACCGGTGAGCACCACCGGTCAAACCGGTCCCTGCTGGTGAGAGTTGGCAACTTCCACTGAGTGGCTTCACACCGGTCAGGCCGGTGTAACACACCGGTCAGACCGGTCCAAGACTAAAAGCCCCCAAATCACCAAACAGGCCAACTGACCACCAAACTGACCCAAACTCGAAACAGCAGCAACACAGGACAACAGCGAACACACCCAGACGTTCACCCGAGCAAAAACCCACCGAGGGTTGCACCGGTCAGACCGGCCTAGCCTGGGCTGCTCGGGATGAACAGCACCCGCGAGTCAACTCCCCCAAATCCAAACCTCGATCTCCCGAATCGCTCCACAGACTTGAACAAGACTTTGGGGATATTAGGAACACCTCATGAGGAGTCCATAGCCAAGTTTAATCCCACCAAAACTTGTCCAAAAAGGAGGAATCAAAGAAATCCAGCCAAGAACACCACAAACCCTAGAACTCGGAAAACCCCAAAATCGAGCCCATTTACTCACGGATTTGGGAGGGCAATCACAGCCCAAAGAACCACGAAGGGTTCCCACAAATTTCCCCCATCAAATCCCCAAGAGAAAGGTCCCGAAAACAACCCAAAGAAGTCACCAAGAGAGGGCTCCGAAAACCACCACCAAGAACAACCGGGAACAACACATCCAAACCTCGAGGAACCACGCCGAATCATCTATACATGCAACAAGGGTTCATACAAGGTCTAGCTTGCCACCCAATCATCCAACCCTCTCACAAGATCTCACCATGAAGCTCTCAAGCTAGTCCTATGAAAATCCTAAGGAAAATAGGAAGGGAAACTAGGAAAGCAAAAGAACTAGGGTTTCAAGAGTTGGCTGCCATCCTCTCACCTCTTGGGTTATATGGAGGCAACCGAATGTCTAAAATGCCCTTTCCTAACAACTAGGGATACAAGCCCCTCAAGGGCGGTTTTGGAAGTCTTCATGTCTTCACCATCGGACGGATGCCTGGCGACCGCACCCTGCGCAGCCTCGACGCAAGCCATGCGATCCCAACGCGTGTCCTCCGCTTTGAAGTCTCCGGACTGCGTCATCGCACACCGGTCAGACCGGTGCTCCCCACTGGTCAGACCGGTCAGACCCACAGGTCAAACCGGTCTGGCACTGCTGCAGCACCGTCTTCGGTTCTTCGGTCTTGGCTTTGTGGATCAACCAAGGAACCTAGTGGTTTTCTGGTGAACCACTGGAAACCCCGTGAACTCGGTGTAGCCTCCGCCAATCTCCACTCATGACTCGGCTCCCACGTAGTCCCTACTCGACCTTGGTTTTGAGGCTCAACCAAGAAACCACCCACGTCTTCATCTTGCTGTTCATGCCACCATGCGGTGAAGGATCAGATGGCGACTAGGGAGGAGGGAGTGAATAGGAGCCGATAAAAATTCTTTTCAAAGAACCCGGTCTATACCCTAGTCAAATCCCGGTCTCACACAAGCGATGGATCGAATCACACACCTATCGCCAAGACCACGAGGTTATGGATCAACCTATAGTCCTAGGAACGATTCCTTGAAGCACACGCGGAAGCACAAGATAGGAAAGGAGGAATCGAACCAAGAAGCAAAGCACACAGGCTCTGGCGGACCGTCCGACCAGGAGGGGCGGACTGTCCGCACTGGCCTCGCGGACCGTCCGGCCTGATGCTGCGGACCATCCGCGCCAACCCTGCGGACTGTCCGGCCCTACGCCGCGAACCATCCGATAAAATACACAGAACAAACAGAAGCGACCCGAGAAAAACGGACCGTTCGCAAAGGCCGGGCGGACCGTCCGCGTGGGTCGCGGACCGTCCGCTACTGAAGCTCGGACCGTATGCAAACCATCTGCAACAAAAACCAAAAGCCAAACCGGATCGAAAGCAAAGACGCGCAAGAACACGAAGAACACCGGACGAACTTGCAACCCGCGGACCGTCCGCGCCGCGCGGACAGAGCAGAAAACTGCTCGACCTCGAGGGTCAACTCCCCCAAAACATCATCGGATTTCCCAAACGGTTGAAGCTGTGGAGACAAGGGTTTGGGGACTTGAAAAGCGTCACACAAGGATGCTATAGCCCAAAAATCTTGCCTCCTAACTCCCTAAAACACCTGGAATCGTGAATCCTTTGAACACCACCAAAAGCTAGAGCACCGAACGAAAACTCTCGAATAGAAGTGGTTTCCCGGCATTTGAGGGCACAAGATCAATCACAAAGATGCACGAGACATCCATCCATGTTTCCCTCAAAGAAATCCGGGGAGAAACCCACTCAAATCCGCGGAATCGCACCGAGAACAAAGGCACGAAAACAAGCACAAAAAGACCACGAAAAACACAACTCCGAATCTTCTATACAAACCAGGAAAGATTCACAAGGTCTAGCATGCCGCCCTAGCATCCATCCCTCTCAACAAATCTCTCATGAAGCTCTCATGCTAGCCTAGAGAAAATATAGGAAAAATAGCTACGAAAATGAGAAATGGGAGGGGGGAAATGAAACCCTAAGTCGCGGAGAGAGAGAGCCATCCACACACACTCATGGCTTATATATCGAGTCCCGCTGGGAGTGGTAAATGACTCGACTACCCCTAACTTAACTACTGGCGATACGACCCACGTAGGGGCATTTAGGTAATGTTTGTGGGTCTTGCCATTGGATGGCCACGCCTTTGCCGCACCTCGCGTCCTCCCGACGCAAGCCATGCAATCCCGCCGCGTGTCCTCCGCCTCGAAGCTTCCCGACACGCCCGGATCCCGTCTCCGTCGTGTTGGGCCCTCGGACTTGGTTTTGAGGCCCAAACCAAGAAACCGTCCTCCGATGGTTTTGTGGGCAAACCACCAAACCCCGCGTGCTCGGTCCGGCCTCCCGCCAAACTACTTGACTCGACCGCCACCGTGCACCGGCTCGATTATCCATGACTTCATCTTGCTCGTGTCGCCACCATGTGGCCCGCACCTAGTCCCGCTGTCCACCAGGTCCCTCGAACCGAGCCTACTTGTCTCTCCATCTCCCGGAGGCCCTTCAAGGCTGAGGACCTTTCGCGCCCGTTCTTCCCGCACACAGCACGAACTAGGGCCGCGGCCTACACTCGCGCACTAAGCCAAGAGTCAGTCCAACACCCGTTGTCAATCACTCATCACTGAGGAGCGGTCAACCACCGACCACCGGGACGCTCCTGGTCCTCAATCTCCCCCTTGATGAGTGCATTGACAACACACAACGCGAAATGAAATTCAGAGAAAGAAAGAAAGGAAGAAGAAAGAAAAACAAAGAAGCTCAACTCATGACCAAAACCAAAGAAAGGCAAAGAAAGGTCACAACCCAAGCAAAGCACAAACTCCACACTGAAATCAGTAAGAAAGCTCCCCCTGAGCAAATGCAAGCTCCCCCTGAACATGTGGATGCAAACTTCCAAATTTTCGCTCACCTCTTCTGAATTTTCATTAAGCTCACCTCTTCTCCCCCTTATTGACAATGTATGAATCAAGGTGAAAATGCAGAAATGCAACACAAAGCATATAAACATCTACATGAGCTTCTCAAATAGGCCAAATCTAGTATCAAAGGCAAGAAATGAGACAAAGATCACATATATGAATCATAGCATAGTAAAAGCATTGCCACAAGTAATATATGAAAATACAAGCATGTGACAAAGCAAAATTTTCAGATTTAAGCAGTTTTACCAAAAGAAGGCTCGCTTCACATGTAAAAGCCTATCCATGTCACACTTGAGCCACGAACATGCATACCATTCAAAGATCATACAAGGATATCAAATTCTCAGCAAAAGATCATGGCAAACACCCATAAAGCAAAGCATGTCATGTCAAAGCTCATGAGCCATGTGTCCACTTCGGGGAGACTTCTCCACTGGTGAACATCATGCAACATGTTTTGCACCCATATGTGAAAGATAAGACATTTTAAGCATAGACATGATGGATGGAGCATTTTTCAAGCATTACACACTTCTTTTCAAAATTAAATCATTTCATGGTACATGAAGTGCCTTTGCGGCAAAAAGAAGCTTATGCTCCTCCATGAATGCAACATAGGCTAAACATTCACAATGATATTCGGCCTTTGGCCCAAATGCAAGAAAAGGCATCCAAGCACAATCTAAGCATAGAAAGCACATTTAGACCACAACGTGACATGGATACACTACTACACACTAGTGGAGCACATTTCACCAAAAGATTAGTCAAGATTAGCATTTATTTCAAAAAGGGCTATCTCACCACACATATATCTCAAATATTCGAAGAGCATAGCCTCACATCACCATTTCTCCACACATATGACCAATAACTCACAAATAGCCAAAGAGACTCAAATAAAGCATATGAAAGAAGCTCATCATCCTAAAATGCAATATGATACAAATGCAACATGATATATGACAAGATGGCTATCCTACCATGGTTTATACATCAAGCAAAGCATGTATATACATCAAAATAAAACATGGTATGATACATATGGTACAAGAGAAAATCCCCCAAGAAACAACTAGAAAGGGCAACAAACCCCAAGTTCCCCCTGCAAGCGCACAAATGTAGCTTGGTCGAGAGGCTTTGTGAAAATGTCTGCAAGCTGATCTTGGGTAGGGACATGGCTCAACACAATGGTTCCTTTTTCCACATTGTCCCTCAAGAAATGATACCTCACTTCTATATGTTTGGTTCTGGAGTGAAGCACAGGGTTTTTGGCTACGCTTATGGCACTGGTGCTATCACAAAGAAGTGGGATCTGGGTGCACTCCTCACCAAAGTCTCTCAAAGTGTATGAAATCCACATTAGCTGGGAACAACAACTCGCGGCAGCAACATACTCCGCCTCGGTGGTAGACTGAGCTACACTAGACTGCTTGCGGGGAGACATGAAACCAACAAAGAACCAAGAAACTGGCAAGTACCAGAAGTAGACTTTCTCTCGACTCGACAACCAGCAAAATCCGCATCGGAAAAACCATGAAGAGAAAGAGTCGAGGAGGACGAATACCAAAGGCCATGACCAGGGGCAGACTGTAGGTACCTGAAGATCCTCTTGACGGCCTGTCGATGTGATGTCCTCGGCGAAGCCTGAAAACGAGCGCACAGACACACGCTGAACTGTATGTCTGGCCTCGTCGCCGTCAAGTAGAGGAGGGAGCCGATCATGCTCCTGTACTCCCGCTGGTCCACTGGTTCTCCGTCCTCGTCCGCATCCAAAGTGGTCGTACTCCCCATGGGAGTCGACATCGGCTTCACATCTTGCATCTGGAACTTCCTCAGCATGTCTTTCGTGTACTTGGTCTGGTGCACGAATGTTCCATCCTTCACTTGCTTGATCTGCAGCCCGAGAAAGTACTACAACTCGCCCATCATGTTCATCTCGAACTCCCTGCTCATCTCATCTGCAAACTTGGCAACAAGGTTATGTGACGAGCCACCAAACACAATATCATCCACGTATATCTGAACAATCAACAAGTCATTTCCATGCTTGAGGAGAAACAAGGTTCTATCCACGGTACCCATCACAAACCCTCTGCTCAACAGAAAACCTCTCAATCTCCCATACCAAGCACGGGGCGCCCGTTTCAACCCATACGAGCCCTTTTCAACCTGTACACCCCGTGTGGGTACGGCTCGCTCTCAAACCCCGTGGTCGCTTCGCATACACCTCCTCCTCTATGACCCCATTCAGAAAGGCACTCTTCACGTCCATCTGAAACAACTTGAACCCTTTAGCCACGGCAAAGGCTAGAAGGATCCGAATTGCCTCAAGACGGGCCACAGGAGCAAAGGTCTCCTCATAGTCGATCCCCTCCTTCTGACTAAACCACTGAGCAACAAGTCTGGACTTGTTCCTCACAACCATCCCATTCTCACCCTCTTTGTTCTTACAAACCCACTTGGTTCCTATGGGATGGCAATTTTGAGGAGGTTCAACTAACTCCCACACCTGGTTCCTCTCAAAGTTTTCCAACTCCTCATGTATAGAATTGACCCAGTTTGCATCAGATAAAGCATGTCCAATGTCCTTGGGCTCAAAGGTGGCAACAAAAGCAGCATGAGCAAAATGAGAGGAATTCCTGGACCTTGACCGTGTAGTGCGTTCGTCGATGTTCCCAATGATCTTCGACAGGGGATGCACTTCTTGAATCTGCCGGGGAGCCTCACGCCTCGAGACTACCTCCCCCTCACCTTCAGCTTCTCTCGCCTGGTCCTCTTGTCGCACCGTCGTTGTCCATGAAGTAGACGGTCCTCGCTCCGTAGTGGTCGTAGGGGAAGTAGTGGGTACACACTCAGCTTTAGGCGCATGGTTCTCTCCACCATCATCTCCAGCTTCATCCTTCTCCTCTTCAAAGAGGTCCTCGGCCATCTCTTCATCACCTGCACATTCAAAGCCAAGAGAGGTACATGGCATTGTCTCGTCGAAGGTTACCTCGCAAGTCTCCATGATTTTGTTAGTCTCAAGGTTAAGCACCCTATAGGCTCTAGAGTGGTTAGCATATGCAAAGAAAATACCATCACTAGACCTAGCCTCAAACTTGTCGAGTTTTCCCTTCTTAAGAATAAAGCACTTGCAGCCAACGACTCGGAAATGACTCACCTTGGGTGCCCGACCATGAATCAGCTCATAACAGGTCTTCTTTTTGAAAGCTCGCAATAAAATCCTATTAGAGACATGACAAGCTGTATTGACCGCCTCAGCCCAATACCTCCTAGGAGTCCTGTGCTCATCGAGCATCGTCCTAGCCATCTCACAAAGAGTCTGATTTTTCTTATCAACAACTCCATTTTGAGGGGGCACATATGGGGTTGAATACTGATGTTCAAGACCTAGATCACGACAAAAGGCATCAAAACGAGAGTTCTTGAACTCTGAGCCATTATCACTGCGGATAGCTCGAGTAGCATTCCCATGCCTCTCGTTTTTCAACCTCACGATCAGATCTCGAACAAAACCTAATGTCTCACTCTTGTCTTCCAAGAAAAACACCCAGGCATAGCGAGAGTAATCGTCCACCACAACAAGGACATACCACTTCCCACCCTCCGAGCGAACTCGAGCTGGCCCAACAAGGTCCATATGCAACAGCTATGTCGGACGCTCGGTCATGACATCGGTCAGGGGTGGATGGGGAGTGGCTACCATCTTGCCATGCCTACATGGAGCACAAACCAAATCCTTCTCAAGCTTCAACCTAGGCAATCCTCGGACAAGATCAAGACCACTCAAGCGGGAAACCAAATCAAAGCTCAAGTGTCCCAACCGCCTATGCCATTTCCACAAATCGAGAAGAAGGACCGGCCATCAAACAAAGGAAAGCAGGACCCAAAGAACAAGAGAAATCAACCCTGAAAATCTGACCCTCGGGGATGATCATACAGACAAGATCACCTCGAGAATCCAGCAAACGAGACTCACCAGACTTGAAACGCACCTCAAAACCCTCATCAAGCAACTGAGAAAACGAAAGCAAATTGAAACCCAAAGACTTCACAAGAGCCACTCTCTTCAACGTTACCTTGTCACTCACATGCACAACACCCTCAGAAATCACCCTTCCTCGTCCATTGTCCCCAAATGTGATGTACATCTTTTCCTTCACTGGGGTGAGGCTGGAGAACCACTTCTTATCTCTGGTCATGTGTCGAGAACATCCGGAGTCGATCAACCAAGTGTTCTCCAAGCCTCCTGCCTGTGGTCAGAAACAAGAACGAGAGTGAGCTAACGACTCGACACTGGGGATAGCACAAAGAAAGTTAAACCAGTGTCGAGCCATCTGCTCAAAAGATGGGTTAGCAAACATCATTCCCTTGCCACCAAACTTCCCATGTCCCATGGAAGGAGTACGAGCACCACGAGGGGGAAAACGTGGTCTGTAGTTCCTCTGGAACCCAAAGCTGTGATCATCTCCCCTAAACCCATATTGAGGACGAGTAGGTTGACGTCCAGCAAAACCACCACGAGCCCGACCAAACCTCTCACCATCACGCACACCATCATCTCTCCTCTCAAACCTCGCACCACCACCTCTCTGTGGGAACCTGCCAACACTTCTCACACTTCCCACACCCCGTGGAAGTGGCACTCTAGGCTCAGGAATACCATGAGACTGGCGATACCTGTCCTGGTTTGCTTGCTCCCTAGCAAGTCTCTCATCCCTCTTCCTCTTGTAGCAAAACTCTGCAAGATGTCTCTCCTTGCCACAATACTCACACCTAAAGGGGATGGGTTTTGGTTTTGGCTCTGGCGTCTCTCTAGGCTTCTCACCCTTCTCACTCACAAACCTCACCAGTTTCTGGAAGTCATTTGTCTTAGGTGGGAATTTGGGTGGATCTTGGGTTGTGTCAAGCTTGTTGCAAAAGTGGTTGGGCTTTGGTGTGAAAGAGTTCTTGGGTGCTTTTGGAAGTGGGACTTGGATGTCTCCGATCACCTCAAACTCGGGGTTAGGCTCAACACACTTCTCATACACACTCTCCCCACTGTTCTCTCCCACTTTCTCACCCAACTTCTCAAACCCCAAACCACGACCATCAGCTCTCTTGAACTCCTCAATCATGATTTTTAATTGAGGTTCCTGCCCAGACAACCAACCCAGACCTTCCTCAAATAGTCATTCTCCTCATAGATGACATCCAAACGGGAAGTAAGTTCAAGATTGCGCAAAGTAACTTCATCACAGCTAGAGCATGCATTTGCAACAGGAGATTTCAAAGATGCTTCCAAAGAACTAATGGTAGAACGAGCATCAACAAGCTTAGCATGCATAATAGGACATGATTTACAAGCACCAAGAAAAGTAGGTCTAGCCTTCAGCTCATCATACTCAGTCCTAAGAGGATCTAGTTTTGCCAAAGTAGAAGCATTCTTCTCATTAAGCAACTTGATCTCATTCAACCATGCATCACACTCAAGACATTCAACATCATCAGGAGTAGTAGGAGCAAGTTTCAAAGAGTCATTCTCAAGTTTCAATTCAAGCAATTTGGACTCTAACTCTCCTACTTTCTCACTAGCATTCTCAAGTTGAGCCCTAAGATCTTTCCTCATCTTTTTGGCATCTCTTAGCACACTATCACGATTGTCAATCAAGCCATTCAACCTAGTGATCTCAGCAAGCAAAGAGTCGGGGTCACGATTTACCTCATCCTCCGAGTCGGAGTCGCTGTCTTCCTTCTCGCTCTTCTTGCTGCTTGAGCTATGGGCCATCCCACAAAAGCCTTCAAACGCCACACAGCTCAATCCACTGAGGTTCCGGCTTGCACTCTTCTTGCCCTTGCGCCTCCCAGCATCTTCATCTTCACTGCTTGAACTTGACTGCTCGTCGCTTGAGCTTGAGTCGGCGTCGCTCGCACCGGCCACCATGGCTCTTGCCTTGTTCTTCTTGTAGCCGCCCTTGCTCGGTCGCCGCTTGTCCTTGTCCTTGCTCTTGGACTTGCTGAAGTGCTTGCCCTTGGAGGAGTACTTGTCTTCACGCCTCGGGTGCGCCTTGTACTCGTTCATCTTGTACTTGTTCTCCTCCGCTTCCGGGCACTCGGCGATGAAGTGGCCACGCTTGCCACACTTGTAGCATGTCCCTGAGCTCCGCCTTGCATTCCTCCGACTCTCGTGTAGTCGATCAAACCTCCTTGAGAGCAAGGCCAGCTCCTCATCGCCCAACACATCAAACTCCTCATCTGGAATAGACATAAGAGAAGACAAGGAAAACTGCCGACAGGAAGGGTTAGATTTGCCCTTTGATCCGCCCACAAGAGCAAGACTATGGTCAGTCGAGCCCTCATGCTTGGATTGCAACTTCCTGTCAACCTCAGCCGACTTGAGCTTAGAAAAGAGGTCATCCAACTCAATAGTCAAATACTGCCCAGACTCCTTGATGGCCTCAACCTGAGCACCCCAAACATTTGGGTCCAAGACATGCAAGAGCTTCAAAGCCTGATCATGCTCGGTGTAAGGAAAATCCTCAACATTAGCCTTCATATTGTTCACGATGGCGGTGAACCTCTGAAACATCGCATCGATGTCCTCACCGGGAAGTGGAGTGCAGTTCTCATATTGCATCCGGTAAGAGACAAAGAGGCGAGCCTTCACATGGTTATCACCACCGTGAGCAACCAACAACTTCTCCCAAATTTGCCAAGTAAGATTCAAATGGCAAACACGCTCAAACTCAGGATCACACAAGCTCCAGACCAAGTGATCAACGGCTTTTGCATTAGCCTCATACTTGGCCTTAGCACAGGCATCGGTCACCATAAGAGTATGGATGTTGACCGGAATAGCATAGGTCTTGTCAAGCATAATGAAATCCAACAGCTTTCCACGAAGAAAGATCATCATACGAGCCGCCCACTTGTGGTAACCCTTGCCATCGAAGTGCGGCGGATCGCCCCGCTCAACGTACGCCATCTTAGGATTCAAGACTTGTCAAAGTCGCAAAGAATCCGGCACCAAGCTCTGATACCAATTGAAGGATCAGATGGCGACTAGAGAAGGGGGGAGTGAATAGGAGCCGATAAAAATTCTTTTCAAAGAACCCGGCCTATACCCTAGTCAAATCCCGGTCTCACACAAGCGATGGATCGAATCACACACCTATCGCCATGACCACGAGGTTATGGTTCAACCTCTAGTTCTAGGAACGATTCCTTGAAGCACACGCGGAAGCACAAGATAGGAAGGGAGGAATCGAACCAAGAAGCAAAGCACACGAGCTGCGGCGGACCGTCCCGGCCGGGGAGGGGCGGACCGTCCGCACTGGCCTCGCGGACCGTCCGGCCTGATGCCGCGGACCGTCCGCGCCAACCCTACGGACTGTCCGGCCCTACGTCGCGGACCGTCCGATAAAACACAGAACCAACAGAAGCGACCCGAGAAAAACGGACCGTCCGCAAAGGCCGGGCGGACCGTCCGCGTGGGTTGCAGACCGTCCGCTACGGAAGCTCGGACCGTCCGCAAACCAGCTGCAACAAAAACCAAAAGCCAAACCGGATCGAAACCAAAGACGCGCAAGAACACGAAGAACACCGGACGAACTTGTAACCCGCGGACCATCCGCGACCTCCTCGCGGACCGTCCGCGCCGCGCGGACAGAGCAGAAAACTGCTCGACCTCGAGGGTCAACTGTCACACCCGATTTTACAAGGAAAACCGAATGCATCTCATATGTGCGCCAGGATCATTTACACACACATGATTAGACAAAACGAGAGTAATACCATTGCTGTAATAAAACGTACAAGAGTTTAAACTAGTATGATATCCATTATTACATCCATAAGGGTGGACTCGAAGGTCCGAACAAGACGATAACTAAACGACGACGAGCAACTCCATCGCTGACATCCACAGGCATGATGACTGGGGGATCCGCATGCCTAGAACTCCTCGAAGTCGCTCCAATACTCGTCCTCGCCTCCGACGTTCTCCTCTGAACAGCGGTAAGCAAGGGTGAGCACACTTATGGTTGGAGCTCAGCAAGTGGGGGAAAATAATGCAAGGCCATCAAGGATAGGCTATGGTTCACAGCGGTAAGCATTTTATAAGTTGGTCAAGTTTTATTAGCAAGCACCTAGTTACTAGATGTAAGTGTATACCAACCCATTTAACCTTAAAAGAAACCTCAAACCAAACCTCCAACCCATAATTTACATTAATCTTCAAGTTTATTAATCATGTGAGGGTCCAAGCCGCTCGTGACCGTGAGCACGGCTGATCGATCAGTTTTACACTCTGTAGAGGTTGTACACATTACCCACAGTTCGTGTTCCCCAACTTGCCCGGGTTAGCTAGACCCTTAAACACTTCCAAGGTGAGTGGCTAGGGGTCCACTACGAAGCCTTTACAAAGAAAAGAAGAGAAACCAACAGCCCGCAACAGATTCTACAAGGCGGAGCGGCCATAACCCTCCCTAGTGGTCAACACCTTAGCCAAGGTCGCTACCCCAAAAGGACCGGGCTATACCCCTTCAACTCCGGCCCCCTGTGCCCCTCTCGGAAAAGAGCTATCAGCTAACCCACTCTCCTAATTAATTGGCTAAGCCAGAGCCATGTGGACTGTGGTTGTACTGTTATCTTGGGTGGTTCTCCATGTTCCGATTATATCAAGTTATCTTGTTTATAACACAAGCACATAATAAGCGAAACTGAGATGTAATACATAAACAAAGTATAACCAACTCATGTAGAGCAAACTAAGCATTTATCTACCCCAAACATTTGTTTAAACAGGGTTGATCAAGGTAAAGTGGTAAAGCATCTAGTCAAGTCCTTAGCTAGGTGTTTGCCCATCAGATTTATGCATAACAACAGGAATAGTAAACATTGTTTAGCATGCAGTGTCATAGGTTCAAAAAGATTATGCAGAGGGGGAAAGCCACTTGCCTTCCTCTACAAGCTGAGTGAAATCCTCCTCGAAGACAGGTTCTTCTGGATCACTTCCGACAGGGAGCTCAGACGAAACAGGCACGATATCTACGAGTCAAACATGGATAACAATCAATAAACAAAACAGTACACCAAACAGTAACAAAACTGGTAAATTTACTGTTTAAAAGATTCTACTCGTCGAGACGATCATTTCGGTATATAGAACGCTAAAAACGGAGTTAAAATGAGAAAGATATGATTAAAACGAGTTTACGGGGGCCTATTTGCAAGAAAACTATGTTTACAGGGTTGTTTATAAATAAAATCAGGGGCTAAAACATTTTTATAAATTAAATCAGAGGGTCTAGGTGCAAAAAGGAGTGAAAAGGGCCTAAAACAAAATTATACAGGGTAGACAGGGGTTAGATTGCAAAAACCAGGACCTAACTGTGAATATTCTTAAAGGTGGAAGGACCGGCTTGCTAATATTTGAAATCCCAGGGGCTCTTAATCAAAACCGCCAACTCCGCACCGTGGATCTCAGATCCAACGGCGGTTGACGCGCGCGCGCACCGTGGACCCGGCCGTGGGCGCGGTCCATGGGTCCACCGTGGACCAGCCACTTAAAATCGAAGGGGTACGCGCCCCGGACCGTCCATCGCGGATCGCACGGTCCTGGACGCGTGCGTGCGGCGGGCGGCGGCGACGACGCCGGAAACGGGGGCGGCGCGGCGGCGCGCGGCGGCGCTGCGCCGGCGCGAGCTGCGGGAGTGAGCTTCCGGCCATCTTTTCGTGCACGAGCGGGTGCTACACGCGGCAGAGAGAGCTTGCGCACGCATCTAGGGGTTCGGGGAGGGGCTCGGGCATCCACGCCGCCTGGCACCGGAAGGGGGCGGAACCACTGCTCCGGCGAGCCCGTGCGGGTGCTGCTGTGCACAAGAGAGAGGGGAAAAGGTGGGGCGGTTTTGCTCACCACGTAGAGGCAGCGAGAGCGGGCACGCAGTTGACAAAGGAGCGTTGAAGGTGGGGCTAGATGTCGACGGCGAGCTCGGCGGTGATCCGGCGGATGGCGACACGGCGCAGCTCGGCCCCGAGACGACGAGGTGTCCCTGGAGCAAAGAGAGAGAGAGAGAGGTAAGCCACGCGTGCAAATGAGAAGAAGGGGGGGGGGGAGACGGGGTACTTCACCGTCGGCGCTTGCTCCCGGCGGCGGCGGAAACGAGGCGGCGGCGGCCGGTGGAGTTGGGCTCGGGCACGTGTGTTGGTGAGCTGGGGTTGCAAAAGGGGAGGGCAGGAGCTTGAGCACGAGTTTAAATAGGACCAGAGGAAGGGAAGGGGGAAGAAAGGGAGCGGCGGCCGTGCCTATGGCCATGGGGCGCCGGCGGCCGGATTCCAAGCGTTTGGGGCGGGATTAAAGGAAACTGGCGAGGATTAAAGGGAGGGGTTAATCTCTGGTGCTCCGGTGCTTGATTGATTTCCTTGATGGCCAGAGGGAACAATGGAAGGCGGGCGGGCGCAGCGGGATCCGCGGCGGCGCCGCCGTGCAGAGGAAGGAAAGGGGGAGAGGGAAGGAAGGGGAAGCTGACCGGTGGGTCCCAGCCGTCTGCGGCTCAAAGAAAAAAAGAAAAGGGGGAGGGGGAAGGTGGGCTGACACGGGGGGCCGGCTGGGCCGCCTGGGCCGAAAGGGTGGCCGGGGCGCTTTTCTTTTTTTTCTTTTCCTTTTTCAAACTTCATTTTCAAATCCTTTTTCAACTCAAATTCAAATCAAACTTTTGCAAACTTTTCTCAAGAATTTTATAGACTTTTTAGAGACCACACAAGCAACCAAAAACCATGCAAGCCAACTGATGATGCACATACACTTGTTGTCTCTAAGTTTATTAAATTGTCTTTAATATTTTTAGAGCTCAATTTAAATAGCAATTTAATCTCCTTAAATCCCTAAGACAAATTTAAGTTGCTAAGTGATTTTAGTGATGGAATTTTAGGGTGTCACAAATCCTACCCCCTTAAAGAGAATCTCGTCCCGAGATTCAGAAGACTTAGAGAACAGCTGAGGAAAGTCTTCCTTGAGTTCATCCTCTCTTTCCCAAGTTGCCTCTTCCTCGGTGTGATGACTCCACTGCACTTTGCACATTCTGATGATCTTACTCCTGGTAACTCTTTCTGACACATCCAAGATCTTAACAGGGTATTCCTTGTACGTCAGGTCATTCTCCATTTGAATATCCTCTAACTGTACCGGTTCTATCCTAACCTCACTTGTGCATTTCTTTAGCTGTGATACATGAAACACGTCATGAACTCCGACAACCGTGTCGGCAACTCTAACTGGTATGCTACTTCTCCTTTCCGTTCCAAAATCTTGAAAGGTCCGATGAATCGAGGTGATAACTTTCCCCTGACATTAAACCTTCATAACCCCCGAATAGGTGACACTCTGAGGTATGCATAATCACCGACTTCCAAAATCACCTCTCTTCGCCTAGGATCAGCATAACTCTTCTGTCTTGACTGTGCTGCTTTAAGATTCTCCCTTATGATTTCAACTTGCTTTTCTGCTTCTCGTATGATGTCTGGTCCAAAGAATTGTCTTTCACCAGTCTGATTCCAAAACAACGGTGTTCTACACTTCCTTTCATACAGAGCTTCAAAAGGTGCCATTTTGATCTTCGGATCGATAGTCGTTGTTATAAGCAAACTCGCATAAGGCAAACTCTTATCCCAACCGCCACTCGTTCTTCAACGCACAAGCTCTCAACATATCCTCGAGTATCTGATTTGTTCTCTCTGTCCGCCCATCTGTCTGAGGATGGTATGCTGAGCTGAAGTTTAACTTTGTATCCATCGATTCATGCAACTTCTGCCAAAACCGTGAAGTGAACTGTGTGCCTCGATCTGATACTATCTTCTTCGGTACCCCATGCAAACACACTATCCTTGAATTATACAACTCAGCTAGCTTCACTCCTGTATAGGTCGTCTTCACTGGAATGAAGTGCGCTACCTTGGTTAGTCTATCCACAATAACCCAAATAGAATCATACCCATCACGAGTACGAGGTAATCCCACTATGAAATCCATACCGATTTCCTCCCATTTCCACTCAGGTACCTTCAGAGGCTGTAGCAATCCTGCTGGTCTTTGATACTCAGCCTTCACTCTTTGGCACACATCACACAAAGCTACATGAGCCGCCACATCTTTCTTCATCCCATACCACCAATATCTCTGCTTCAAGTCCTGATACATCTTGGTACTACCAGGGTGTATAGAGTAAGCCGAATCATGTGCTTCCTTCAAGATAGCTTCTCTCAACTCCTTGATCTCGGTACACAGATTCTGTTCTTAAACCACACTTGTTCCTTGCTCATCTTCTGCGAATTCCGGAACTTTGCCTAACTTAATCGGCTTCCGTATTCTCGCAATCTTGGCATCGATCCAATCGTCCCTTTCTGATATCTTGCTCAAGTGTCGACTCAATCTCTAATGTTAAAGTCTCACTTGAAGCAACCATTCCCAAGTTAAGCTGTGCCATCTCCCAACATAGCTCCTGAGGTAACAGGTGTCCTATCAGCATGCTAGTCTGTCCCTTCCGACTCAAAGCATCTGCCACAACATTCGCTTTTCCTGGATGGTACTGGATATCCAATTCATAATCTTTGATCAACTCTAACCATCTTCTTTGCCTCAAATTCAAATCCTTCTGAGTAAAGATATACTTCAGACTCTTATGATCAGTAAAGATCTTACACTTGTTCCCAATCATGTAATGTCTCCAGATCTTCAATGCGTGAACAACCGCAGCTAACTCTAGATCATGAGTAGGATAGTTCTGCTCATGTTTCCTCAACTGTCTTGAAGCATAAGCTACTACCTTTCCTTCTTGCATTAACACACATCCCAAACCTTGCTGAGAAGCATCACAGTATACATCGAACCCTTTGTGTATGTCTGGCATGATTAACACAGGTGCTGTGGTCAACCTCTTCTTCAACTCCTCAAAACTAGCCTGACACTTCTCATCCCACTTGAATTCTCTTCCTTTCTCGAGCAGAGTGGTAAGTGGCTTCACTATCTTAGAAAACCCTTCAATGAACCTGCGATAGTACCCCGCAAGTCCAAGGAAACTTCGATCTCCGGCACATTCTTAGGCGGACTCCGAGTTCAATACATCCCGAACCTTGCTTGGATCGATCGCTATGCCTCCATCCGTGATGATGTGTCCGAGAAAAGAGACCTCCTTCAACCGTAAGAAAGCACACTTGCCGAACTTGGCATACGGTGATGTTCCCGTAGCTTCGTAACACAAGCCTCGGATGTTCCTCGTGTTCTTCCTCACTCCGAGAGAATACCAGTATATCATCAATGAATACCACAACGAACTTATCCGGATACTCCATGAATACCTTGTTCATCAAATACATAAAGTATCTTTGGTGCATTGGTCAGGCCAAAGGACATCACAGTGAACTCATATAACCCGTATCTAGATGTGAATGCTGTCTTTGGTATATCCTCCACACGGATTTTTAACTGGTGATATCCTGATCTAAGATCTATCTTAGAGAAGGCCTTAGCTCCTCTCATCTGATCAAACAAATCCTCAATTAGAGGTAAAGGGTATTTATTCTTGATAGTAACCTCGTTAAGTGATCGATAGTCTATACACAACCTCCTAGATCCATCCTTCTTATCAACGAAGAGTGTGGGGGCTCCCCATGGTGATGAACTAGGACGGATAAACCCTTTACTAAGTAATTCTTCAATTTGTTTCTTTAGTTCAGCTGGATCTTTAACATCCATTCTATATGGTCTTTTAGATATGGGAGCAGTACCAGGTATAAGTTCAATACTAAATTCAATGTCACGATCAGGTGGCATACCTGGCAAATCCTCTGGGAACACATCAGGGAATTCATTCACTACTCTTATATCCTCCAAGGCCTTGCCTTCAACAGAGTTCATAGTTCCTTTGCTAGATGAGGGTGCACTCACATATTCTACTCTTTCCCCTTGAGGACTGGTTAACAGTACTGACCTCTTCCGACACTGAATAACTCCATCACAACTCCTTAACCAATCCATACCAAGAATGACATCTATTCCCCATGATTTTAGAACTACCAGATTAGCAAGAAAGTCTACCCCCATGATATTAATCTTTACTTGTGGGCATATATGACCAGTTTTCATTTCTCCCCCGGGAGTGCTAACTATCGGTGGGTTCTTCATTGTACTCATAGATAAGTTATATTTTGCCACGAATTGATCGGTTATGAATGAATGTGATGCTCTGAATCAAATAATACGGTAGCGAGGTACGAGTTGACGAAAAACGTACCCAATACCACGCCGGCATCATTCCGAGCTTGCTCCACCGATACATGATTGACTCGGCCACGCACATGACTCGCTCGGCCTCTCTTGCCGGGTGTCCGTGGAGTACGAGCCTGCGAAGATGGCTGCCCGGTCCCGTTCCCAATGTCCCTCTGCGGAGTCTGCATCACCCTCTTAGGACAGTTGTTAGCATAATGCCCCAGCTCTCCACACTTGAAGCATCCACCAGGCTGAACAGGGTTGGTGTTTCTGACAGGTGCTCCAGAGTTGTTGCTAGGATGGCTCAGCTGAGGGGTAGGAGCTCTGGGGGTCTGAGGATTGAAGCGCTGTGGCTGAAACGAGCGCTGCAGCTGCATGTTCTGTGGGTACCTCCCAGCTTGTCCACCAGGACGATATGGAGTCGAGCTCGCCGAGAACGTGTAACGGGGACGGGTGTTACTGCTAGACTGCCCATGAGACTGAAACTTGCGTTTCTGCTCACCCATCTCCTTTCTCTTGCTTTCCAGCCCAATAGCTTTGTTCACCAGCGTCTGAAAGTCCGGGAAGATGTGACTCTGCAGTAGATAGTTCAGAGGACCAATCAAGCCATCTAGGAACCTTTCCTGCCTCTTTGGATCAGTGTTGACTTCATCAGGTGCATAGCGTGACAAGTGAGTGAACTTGTCCAAATACTCAGTCACTGACATATTGCCTTGCCTCAGCGACAAGAACTCCCTCTGCTTAAGCTTGAGAACCCCTGAAGGAATGTGATAAGTACGGAAGTTGTCACGAAACTCCTGCCAGGTGATGTTATGCCTGTTGGGATGAGCAGTTGAGTACGCATCCCACCAACGCGGCCTGCCCCACAAGTCTTCCGGCAGCATACGGGACCATCTCTCTATCGGTGCACCTTTGCACAATTTCCGATTTGCTTTGTGATAGTTTTCGGCCGATCATCGGCATCCGGTGGATCGACTGAATGTGAAAATGTAGGGGGATGGTGGCTCATGAACCCCTTGTGCTCGTCCCTTGGTGGCGGGGGGTGGTGGAGGGATCGGCTATGGTGGCTGGTTACGGTTGGGCTTGCATCCGCCGTCTTGTGTTGGTAAGGTTTTGAATCAATTGCATCTGCGCTGCCAGGAACTGCTGCATGTTTGGGTCCATTGCTTGGTTGATCGGTGGAGGTGGTGCTGGGTTTTGTTGATTTGCAATATGTGCCCTGATCACAGGTGGCACGTCTTGACCTCCTCCGGACCTGGTGTTTACCATCTGACCGTTAGAAAAATCATATCTCAGATAATTATACTTGAATCATTGCATAAGAGGATAACTCCAAATAAAATGACAGCATGTACTTCAGTTAAGACAGATTCTATTGACCTCAAAGAATTATGCATAACTTTCTGTGTAATTGTCCAATGACCACAAATTTTTTACCAGATTATAGTGTATAAAATCATGGAACCATCCCAACTGGAATCACCTCATTTGGATATGTATAACTCGAGATATAATTCAAATAGTACAGTTATATCAGCAGAGATTTACAGATTCTGACATGTTCATTACTTCGTGCATAACTTCCAGAATATGTATTGTATACTATTGATTTTTTGACAGAAATTCATCCCCTAAATTTGTGAACTAACCCAACTGGTTTCATGTCGTTTGGAGTTCTGTAGCTTGAGTTATAAGCAAAACATTACTGATATGTCATATGACTGCGAAAACAGATTTGATCCAATCACATTTGCATAAGAGATTAAGCAATGGCAACCGATAAAACCCAAACCAAACTTTAATTAACTAAAGATTTCAGATTGCATAGTAGTCATCACTCCACCATACAATTCACAATCAAGCAAAGATCCAACTCAAGCATGTTTGCAAACAGCATTCATTATTACAAGCAAATACGTTCACGCAGGAACGGTCTATCGAAAAGGTAAATGATAAGGGCGAGCATCCTAGGATCCTAGCCAAGACGAGTGGTAGCTTCATCAGTGCCGTAACGAAGCCTCTTGCGCGGAGGGGAAGCTGTAGTCTGATATGGCATGACTTCCTGAGGCAGTCGCTGTCCTGCCAGCTGTGCTTCCAGACGTGCTATCTTTGCCTGAGCAGCCTGTAGCTCTTCATGGTACTTGTTTATCTCCAAAGTTGCTCCCTCCAGATCTGCATTCAGAGCAGCAGTCACCCGTGCCAAGACATCAATGCGATCATTGCCTCCTGCTGGCACCACAGTCACTTCTGTGCCACTTGCACGTCGAGGCACATGGCGGTACTCCGATTGGAACAACTGCACTCGATTAGCATGGCAGACCGACCAGAGCGCCCTCCTTGCTGCATCATTCACCGCAGCGTCATCCGTAGAGAACCGAGCGTGCTATGGTGAGATGAGCGATACCTCCATCCTTCAGTATCATTCAAGAGGCTTCCCAATGTAAACTTACAAGTGTAGTAATCCCTCATTCCGGGCTCACTGAAATGCTTGGTCACATAGAGAGGCTTTATGGTATACCCCAGATACCTCAGAACATTCCACAGAAGAATGCAGAACTGTCCATTCTCAGCTTCAGTAGAGTGTTTGTGGTATTCAGCTCCATGGTAGCGGGGATCCTCATCTTCCTCTGGGTTGCCAACAGCATTGTTACCATCATCCTCACCCACACTGTCATCACTGGAGTCTTCTGGGTCACCTTCTTCACCTTCCGGCACGGGATCGGCGGGTGCAGGGGGTGCTTCCTCATTGACTGCAGGCGCCGGTGGGATCACGATGTCACCATCGCGTCCGCCTCTAGCACCGTGCCATCGTACGACTGTGGCGTTCCAATGGCTCTTCCGGCTCCTCCTCCTCCATCTCGACTTCTTCGGGATCCTCTTCTTCTTCTTACGTTGGACCTCCTCTGGGTCTTCCTCCACCTCAACCTCTGGCTGGAACTCCTCCTGTTCTTCCTCAACATCTTCAAGACGATGGCGAGGGGCCAGCTGTCCAGAAGGGAAACGCCCACCAGTGCTCTTGCGAGGGGTCATGTAAGTCTTGGCCATCTGTCAAAGCAAAACTAATCTCAGAGTACAGAATAAATCAAAATGATAGTTTAAAATGATAAACAAAATTAAATTAGATTTTTAATGCGTAAATAAGATGATTTGAAGTATGATAAGGCTTTCTAGAACATGAATCCTTAATTTCGTCCATTTCTAACTAAGGCTGCGACCTACAGTCATCACGGCTCTGGTACCACTTTGTCACACCCGATTTTACAAGGAAAACCGAATGCATCTCATATGTGCGCCAGGATCATTTACACACACATGATTAGACAAAACGAGAGTAATACCATTGCTGTAATAAAACGTACAAGAGTTTAAACCAGTATGATATCCATTATTACATCCATAAGGGTGGACTCGAAGGTCCGAACAAGACGATAACTAAACGACGACGAGCAACTCCATCGCTGACATCCACAGACATGATGACTGGGGGATCCGCATGCCTAGAACTCCTCGAAGTCGCTCCAATACTCGTCCTCGCCTCCGACGTTCTCCTCTGAACAGCGGTAAGCAAGGGTGAGCACACTTATGGTTGGAGCTCAGCAAGTGGGGGAAAATAATGCAAGGCCATCAAGGATAGGCTATGGTTCACAGCGGTAAGCATTTTATAAGTTGGTCAAGTTTTATTAGCAAGCACCTAGTTACTAGACGTAAGTGTATACCAACCCGTTTAACCTTAAAAGAAACCTCAAACCAAACCTCCAACCCATGATTTACATTAATCTTCAAGTTTATTAATCATGTGAGGGTCCAAGCCGCTCGTGACCGTGAGCACGGCTGATCGATCAGTTTTACACTCTGCAGAGGTTGTACACTTTACCCACAGTTCGTGTTCCCCAACTTGCCCGGGTTAGCTAGACCCTTAAACACTTCCAAGGTGAGTGGCTAGGGGTCCACTACGAAGCCTTTACAAAGTGTCGGTGCGGAATATGGTCCCGACACTAACCAGTAGATGGCGCCTAGGTCTATCCCTCAATGGTCGATGCCAAGCAACAAATGACACAAGGTTTTATCCTGTTTCCGGCCGCGGGGCCGTACGTCCAGCAGGGGTGTGCTCGTGGCACTATATTGCTCAGCACCGGGGGTGCTTGTAGTGGGGCAAGTACAAGCAAGGCGGGAGAGGAAGCGTGGCTTCCAAGTCCCTCGGAGAGTGGCTGAAGATGTTGTGGGAGAATAAGAGAGTGAGTGCACGGTGAGTTGTGTTGATCTGAACTCCTTTGTCCCCCCGCGGCTGGGGGCTCGCCTCCCCTTTTATAGGCCAAGGGGGCGGCGAGTTACATGCACGCCGCGCTATCCAGCTACGTGGGGGTGCACGTCGTGCTACGCTGTAGAGTGGGCGGCCGTCCGGACGATCTTCGCTACGATCTGGCCATGATGGCCTATCCCGTACCCGAACAGTGGCGGTTCGAGGGTAGGATGGTGGCGGATGGTGGTGGCGTCCTCGATAGGCTTCGAGGGAGGTGCGATGATGGGCGGTACGGGGCACGGGGAGCGGGCGAACGGCGTTCCTTCCCAATGCGCTCCGCGGTAGCGGAGTGGTTCTTCGCAGCGCCGGGCGTGCGCCTGCACGCGTGGGTACGGCGGCCGCGCCGTTACAGTGACCGGGATGGCCATCCACCGGCCTAGCGCTCCTCACCTAACCTGTAGGGTCACGGGAAAGTGAAATCGAGGGTGCGCCCGGCCCCCCTTCGAGGGTCGGGCGCGTTAGCCGTACTGTAGTGGGCGCACGGTGTCACGGGACTGACGCCGGCCGTACCGCACAGTCCATCCCCACAGTGGCGGGGATGGGCTCCTCCCTGGGGAGTTGGTGCGGCGGCACCGGGGCGCGAGCCCTGGGCGCATGATGGTTCCGTCCTGCGGCGTCAGGGCGTTAAATGCCCGTGTACGGGGCCGGCGCACGTGTGCGGGGGCGCCGTGAGCGTGGCGGGCCCCGGCCGAGGGCGGAACGGACCCTCGAGCGGGGCGAGACCCGCTCGAGGGGGGGGAGTTGCCCCTCGAACGGGGCGGAGCCCGCCCGAGGGAGAGTGAGCCCTCGAGCGGGGCGGAACCTACCCGAGGGGGAGCGCGCCCTCGAGCGAGGCGGGGCCTGCTCGAGGGGACTTCCAAGAGGACCGTCTTGGTGGGCCGTCGGGGTCCCGGCGTGGGCCGTGCCCTGCATGGTTAGTCACCTGCATGGTTAGGCTTAGCGTGTTTCGATGTAGTTGCGAGATTTAAGTGAGGGTTTCCCCGTTGCTTAAGGGGACCCCTAGGGCGGTCCCCGACAGTAGCCCCCGAGCATCTGTGGGTTTGCCGTTGCGGCTCCCGCAGATGCTGGAACCTACTGATAGGACGTTCTTCCCTCCTTGTTTGCGAACGCTTACCGTGGGGCCGCGTCGGCGGACCCGCGGGTCTAGCCCCCCGAAGCCCTGCGGAGAGTGTGGGTTCTCTGGCGGGGGGGGTTAACCGCGAGAACTTTGGTCGAAAGGCGTGGCACATATGCCAACCGGCATCGGCGGTATTTCGGCCGGCTTCGGGGTGCACGCTCCCATGTCCTTGTCTCCGGCGGGTGCAATTTCAAGGAGGTGTAGCCGTGCGTCAAGCCCCCGAGCCTTGGCCCGTTCGAGGCGATCGGGTCGAGCCTGACGACTTGTTTTTTAACGCGCCCTCGCCGTCCCTCCGCGGGACGGAGGGTGAGGTTTCCGCGACTCCCATCGAGCGGGTCGTGAATCGCGGATTCCTCGTCGAGCTGCTAGCGGGTGGTTCAAGTGGACGTCCATGCCCCGTTCGATAAGGGTAGGCTGCGCGGTCCGGAGACACGTCCATGGAAGCGCTTGCGTGGGTTTGCTAGGTGGGGCTCGGTCCCGTTCGCTAGGGACCGAGGGCGCGGAAGCTCTCCCTCGGTGGGATCCCCCCGCTAGGCGCCCTCGGCGGCTCTCGAACACGACATGTGGGGCACCCCCGAGCCAACGGGCTCGAGGAACGGCTCGAATGCGCGTGCCCTCGTCGTCCCTAACTCTGCGATCTGAGGCGCCTGTTCGAACCCGTCGAGGGTCAGGCTTCGAACCTCTGATCAGTAGGGCCGTGCGGGGTGGCGCCTGAGCGGCCCCGTCTTTTCACGTTTGCGGCCGTCGAGGGGTCTGGGCGTGCCGACCCTCGAGGTGCTGGTTGGTAGCACAGTGTATGTGCTTTCTTTTAGAGGGTTGAAATTGTCTCGAGCCGGGGGCTCGCTCTGCTCGAGGGTTTTGCGTGGCATGGGTGCCCGCGGTCGCCTGCTCTACATCGAGCAGGTCCCGGGCGACCTTCTCACGTCGATATCCCATCGAGGGTTGACGTCATCTTGAGCCAAGGGCTCGTGCCGCTCGAGGGTTTTACGTGGCATGGGTGCCCGTGGTTGCCTGCTCTACATCGAGCGAGGTCCGGGCGACCTTCTCACGCGCGATATCCCATCGAGGGTCGCTTTTGTTTGGAGCCGAGGGTCATGCCGCTCGAGGGGTTTACGTGGTATGGGTGCCGCGGTTGCCCGCTCTACATCGAGCGAGGTCCCCGGCGACCTTCTCACGCCGATATCCCATCGAGGGTCGCCTGCTCCGAGCCGGGGGTTCGCCCCGCTCGAGGGTGCTCCTTGCTTGGCAAGGGACCCGGGCATTTAAGTGCCTTGCGGTCGTGGCCGCGGTTTTGCGAGCGCGGGCGCGCCTTTTAGGCGGCGGCGCGCGCGCGCGCGAGTAGTGGGCGGCGCGGCGAGGGCGCGGACGTGACGGTTTTGCCTCGGTTGCTGCCGGTCTTTGCCGTAATGATGACCCGCCTGCAGTGTTATAGCCGCTGTGGTCGTGGTGGGGCCCGCCCGTCGACGCGATGGGAAGATTCCCTGCAGTTAATGCTAGTCGGGGCGTCCGCTCCGGAGAGCTCGCCCGTCGGCCTATAAAACTGCGGGGAGGAAGGGACGGCGGTTTTTTACCTTAGCTTCTCACCGTTTTCAGTTCTCCGCCCCTTCGCCTTCGTCTTGCTCTTGCCACCGCGCGGGCTCGCTGTTAAAGCTTTTTCCTCCGTTTCCTCGTCCTCCGCCTTCGCATTCCTCCGTTCCTCCTCATGGCGCCGCCTCAGCTCCCCCTTAGGATCCTGGAGCCGTACGCCTGGGAGAGGTCGACAGTGACCCAGCTCGCCCTGGGCGAGCTGGTCGCCGCCGGCCTGCTGGCGGCCAACGAAGACGGGCGCCGGCGGAGTGGATCGTGCCGCCGCGGCGCACCACGAGGCCAACCCGCCGGAGGGCTACGTGGTGAGCTTCGTCCGCTACCACGAGCGTGGCTTCAATGCGCCGGCGAGCACCTTCATGCGGGCGATGTGCTACTACTACGGGGTGGAGCTGCACAACTTCGCCCCCAACGCGATCTCGCAGGCGGCCACGTTCGTGGGCGTCTGCGAAGGGTACCGGGGATTCCGGTCAAGCGGGATCTCGCGGGTTCACCTTTTCCGCGGGGAGCTCATCACGCAGCCCACGTCGGAGCCGGGGACCCCGCGCGCGGTGCGCGCGGCGGGATGTCGCTTGCCCTGCGGGGGCAGCTCAAGGATTTCTACATCCCCTGCACCATGACGACGAACAACGCCGGCTGGGAGCGGGGATGGTTCTACCTGCGCAACGCCGAGCCCGGCCTTCCTCCTTACACCGGCCGGGTGTTCAAGAAGAGGCCGGACTCCTGGGGCTACGGGGTGTCTACGGCCCAGCATCGGGCGCGGCAAGAGTCCGTCCTCGCCGCCCTGCAGCGGCTGGCGAAGCACGGGCTCAACGCGATGGGCGTCCTCGCCTTCCTCCACCACCGGCCGGGTCGTGCCTCGATGGAGAGGCCGCTCTGCATCTTCGAGATGACAGAGGCGGCCAACCCCGTCGACTCGGCGAGGTCGCGGATGCTCCCGACGCTCCTTGAGCGGCCGTATGCGCTCACCCGGGCGCGGAACGCCGTCGACACCCGGACGCCGCCACCTGCGGGTCGGACCCCATGGGACCTTGAGATGCTCTCCACGGGCCCGCGGGTGAGTTGGGTTCCTGATTTTGTTTTAATTCTTGGTCTTGCTTTTGTTTCCTGATGCGCCATTGTCGCTCCTGTGCACAGCTGGTGGAGTTCAACATCGCCAAGTCCGTTCCACCCACCCCCGACTCCCGTGCGCTCGGCGGGCGGCGCGGCGGGAGCGGGGGCGGGCGGGCGGCGCGCAAGAGGGAGCACGCGAGGCGACGTCAAGCTCGCCGCGGCCGGCGGGCCGCGGAGTACGGCGGCGCGAGGAGCCGGGGCTCTCCTCCCCGGATATCGAGGGAGCCCTCGTCTTCGGACGAGGACGAGGAGGAAGAGGCCGAGGGGGAGGGCCCCTCCGACGGTGGCGGCCTCGCGCCCCCGTCACCGGAACCCGCGCCGGCGTCGGGGGCGGCTTCGTCCGGGGCGGGCGCACCGGCGCCCGCCGCCGGGCAATCGTCATCGGGGGCGGCGCGTGCCGCGGAGGTGCCGGCGCGCGCCGCGGAGGCACGCGCGGCGGCGCGCGCCGGGCGTGCGTCGAGCGTGCTCGCGCGCGGGGGAGCGTGCGCGCGCGCGCGGCGTCATCGTCAAGGGGGCGCGACGGCGAGCGTGCCCGCGCGCGGGGCGAGCGTGCCCCCGCGCGCGGTGGCGCCTTCGGGAGGTGCGGCGTCGGGGTGCACCCGCGCATGGGGGCGGGCGTGCCCGTGCGCGCGGCGGCGCCCATCGGGAGGCGCTTCGGCGGGGCGCGGCCGCCGCGCGGCTTCGTCCGCAGAGGCCTCGAGGAAAAGGAAGCGGGCCTTTTCCTCTGCGAGGTAAGGAGCCTGTCCTCCTTCGTTTGGTTTGGTTCGTTGGTGATCAGGTGATTTAACCCTTCGTTCGTGCCTGCGCAGGGTGGTGCCAACCGTTCCTCCGCTTGCACCAGCCAAGGTGCTGAGGACGGACGCATCGATCCCCACCCGGCGGCGCTCGTCGAGGGGGTCGCGCCGGGGGCGAGCACGACGGCGGGCGCGAGCTCGCAAGGCCCGGCCGGGGCCTCGAGGGCCCCCGGCCGGCGGACCGGCCCCCCGCCGCGGCGCGGTCGGAGGTTGCCGGGGGCGGCCGGCGCCGGCCGCCGCGGAGACACGGGCGCGGCGGCGGCCATGGTGGAGGTGCGGCCGCGGTGGCGCCCGCTGCGGAGGAGGTGGAGCGGGCGCAACCGCGGGGGCGCCCGCGGATGCGGCGGTACGGCGGAGGTGGCGGCCACGGCGGCACGACGGGCGCCGTGGCCGTGGAGGCGCAGGTGGAGGTGTCGGCGGAGGCGGCGCAGCGAGCCGCGCGCCCTCGCCGGCGATCTGCGGCGGAGGTGGTGGAGCTCTCGGATGACTCCCCGCCGCCCGGGTGGAATCGGTGGGCCCCGGCCCACGAACTCCCCCGAGCCCCGGGGAGGGGGCCCTCGTGAGGCGGCACGAGGGTCACATGGTGGTGGGGGGCCGAGGACACGGTGTCGAGGCCTCGTCCTCCCACGCCGGCCCGCCCCGCCCCGAGTGGAGGGGGCGTCGAGGATCCCCCTGCGTTCGCCGACGCCGGGGGGGGGAACGAGAGCTGCGGGGCGAGCTCGGAGCCACGGCGCCACGCTCAACCGCGCGCCGAACGAGGCGGCGCGGGTCCATGGCGGCCCGGCCCCGGCTCGTCTTCCGGGTGAGCCATGGTTGCTCGCCCCTCTTCCTTTTTTGTTTTCGTATGCCGCATTCAAGTCTTGGCGCTTACGGGATTTGGTGTGTGGATGCCGGGAGCTCGAGCGCCGTGCCCATGACAAGTACGACGCCTTCGACCGGGGTGAACGCCGAGGCCCACCCGCCCGGGGAGCGATGCGAGCGCTTTCGACGCGCTTGCGGACGCTCTTAGGACGCCGGACGGTGGGCGGCGTACGGGGCCCCGGCTCGGCCCGACGAGCTCCCCGAGAGCTCGAGGCGGGGACGCGGCACGTCGCTCGAGCCTCGAGCGGGTCCGGCGCCCTCTTCGATCGCGACGAGGCGCCGTGGAACGCGTGCGCGGATGCGGAGAAGACGCGGACGCCGGCCGCCAACCGGGAGGCGGAGGTGGCCACCGCTCGCGCCGAAGCCCGGGAGCTCCGCACGTCGCTCGAGGGGGCGCGGGCGCAAGCCGCGCCGGGCCGAGGAGCGGGCGCGCGGGTTGGGGCGGCGTGCCAAGGAGGGCGGACGACACCGAAGGCCGCCCTCGACGCCAAGGCCGCGGCCCTCGTCGTCGCCGAGGAGCGGCTCTGCAAGAGAGCGCCGCCCGCCAAGGGGCGAGGAGCGGCCGCGGCGAGGGGCGAGGAGCCGCCCTCGTCGATGCCCGTGCGCCGCCGGAGCGGGAGCGCGCCGCCCACGAGGGGACGCGGAAGTCGTTGGAGGAGCAGAGCACCGCGCTCTCCAAAGTTGAGGACGAGGCGCTCGTGCTCAGCATCAGCAACGCCAACCAGGAGCTGGCCCTCCGCGAGCAGGGCGAAACCGTCCAGCGCCTCGAGCTGTTGCTCGAGGCCGTGCGCCGGGACTTCGAGATGGAGAGGAAGCAAGTCGAAGGTGAGCCACTGTTTGACTCTTGCTTGTTGGTTTTTTGTTTGGGAACTCGCATTCCCTTTTTCTGATTTCTTCTTGTCTTGTCGATTCCGGGCTTGCGCACCGCCTTGGGGCACGCGGGCCGAGCGGGCCGAGGCGGCTGCGAGGCTTCCTACGACTCCTCCGAGCGGGAGTTGCGGAACCGCGCGATGCGGCCCTCGAGACCTGCCACGTCGTCGAGGAGGGCGAGGCCCAGGCCGGTAGCTCCCTGGCCAGCCGTCTGCGTGCCCTCGGTGGCCATGTCACCGAGCGGATGCGCCGGGCGTTGCAGCTAGGTGTCCAGAAGGCCCTCGGAGTGGTGCGATCCCACTATGAGGTGAACTTCGAGGCGCTGGCGGAAGGCTACGTCGTGCCCGAGGGCGTCGAGGACGAGGTGGCCATGGAGCGCGCGGATGCGCTCGCGCGCCGACGCCGCGGGTCGCTCGCCGAGGCTTTTGAAGAATTCCTCTTCCGGACGCCGCCGATGCTGCTGCTCCTCCCGCCTGAAAGCAGTTGGGCGCTAGGCCCATTTTTTGTTTATGTGTATCAGAATTCTGGCCTCGTGGCCTTTTGTAAATAAACAGGTTGTCTTGCGAACATGAGCAGTTGTTGTAAATGAAGTTGTTTGTTTATCACGCTTTTTGTTTCTCCTTCTTCCTGAGTAGATTCTAGTTAGGGGAGTTCGATTTTCGTAGGGGGCCCGCTGGGTTGGAGGCGAGAGAGAAGGGCCATAGCCACGCGGCGTAGGCTATCTCTGGCTCGCACGCTCCTTCCGCTGTGCCGCCTGCGCCCTGTTCGAATCGTGGCTCGAGGTTGAAGTAGGAAACAAACTTAGCGCGTGTTGTTTTGTTTTTTGCGCGAAAAAATGGGACCATTTTGGGGGGGATGCCCCCCGCAGTAGCCCCCGAGGGTAACTTGGGTTTCAGGGGAAAGCCGAGTTGCCCTTTTATTGGACTTGGAGCGTTTACATAGTTGACACCAACTGGGGCGTTGGCGATGTGATTTTTACAACAAAAATATTTGGAAAATCCTAGCTAAGGGTAGAAGCGACGTAGCTGTTGGATGTTCCAAGCGTTGGTGAGTTCTTCGCCGTCCTCGTTGGCCAGCTTGTATGTGCCCGGCTTGAGTACCTTCACCACGACGTAGGGTCCCTCCCATGGGGGCGATAGCTTGTGGCGCCCTCGGTTGTCTTGGCGTAGCCTTAGGACTAGATCCCCTTCGGCGAAATCCCTCCGACGTATCTTGCGTGCTTGGTAACGTCGTAGGGGACCGTTGATACCTTGCGGAGTGCATCAACGCCACGAGGCGTACTTCGTCTAGCCGGTCCGGCGAGTCCTCGCGGGCTCGGCCCGGTTAGCATCCTCGTCGTAGCCTCGAACCCCTGGGCGACCCGTATTCTAAGTCCGTGGGGAGGACGGCCTCCGCGGCATGGACCAGGAAAAACGGGGTGAACCCGGTGGCTCTGCTTGGGGTTGTCCTTAGGCTCCACACGACCGGCGGTAGTTCTTGGAGCCATTTCGCCCGGATTTGTTGAGCCGGTCAAAAATTCGGGGCTTGAGGCCCCGTAGGATCATGCCGTTGGCACGCTCTACTTGGCCGTTGGTACGTGGGTGTGCCACGGCCCGCCCAATCCACGCGGATGTGGAACTTATCACGAGAACTCCAAGAACTTCCGGCCGTGAAGCGGGACCCGTTGTCTGTGATGATGGAGTTTGGCACTCCAAAGCGGTAGACGATGTCGGTGAAGAACGTGACCGCCTGCTCAGCCCTTCAATTCGTGATGGGGCGTACCTCCACCCACTTGGAGAATTTGTCGATCGCGACTAGTAGGTGGGTGAAGCCCCCGGCGCCTTCCGCGGGGGCCGACGATGTCCAATCCCCACACGGCGAACGGCCATGTCACGGGGATCGTTTGCGGGGCATGAGCGGGCAAGTTGGACTTGCGGGCGTAGAAGCGGCACCCTTCGCAGGTGCGTACGATTTCGCTGGCGTCCGCGACCGCGGTAGGCCAATAAAAGCCTTGGCGGAACGCGTTGCCGACGAGGGTGCGGGGCGCAGCATGGTGGCCACAGATCCCCGCGTGGATGTCCCTTAGGAGCTCGCGCCCCTCGGGAATGGGCACGCACCGCTGTAGGATGCCTGAGGCGGCGCGCTTGTACAGCTCGCCGTCGACGAGGGTGAATGACTTGGCCATCCTGGCGATGCGCCTAGCCGCGGCCCGGTCTTCGGGGAGTTCCCCTCGAGCGATCCGAGGGCAATATACTTCTCTCGCCAGTCCGCCTGGACGGGAGCCGGCTCGATGTCCATCGCGACGGCCTCGTGGGAGCCGTACCCCTCGAGGAGGGAGAGTACGTACACCTCGTTCGAGGGGTCCTCGTCCATGGGCTCCGCACCCGCTGGATTCGAGGGAGCCCCCGAGGGTTCGTTGTGATTCGAGGGGTAGGGCTCGAGGATGACCGAGGGTTGAGCGATGTCACGCGCGAAAACGTTTGGGGGGACGGTGATCCGCCCAGACGCGATCTTGGAAAGTTCGTCTGCTTCCTCGTTGTACCGGCGGGGTACATGATTAAGCTCGATGCCGTAGAACTTGTCTTCGAGGGCCCGCACGGCTTTACTGTAGGCCTCCATCTTGTCGTCGTGGCAGCTCGCGTTCTTCATGACTTGATCGATCACGAGCTGCGAGTCCCCTCGCACGTCGAGGCGTTTGACGCCCGACTCAATGGCGATTTTGAGGCCGCAGAGAAGGGCCTCGTATTCTGCCATATTGTTGGACGCGGGGAAGTGGAGGCGCCTTCGCGTAGCGCATGTGCTCCCCGAGGGGTGACACGAAGAGCGAGGCCCACGCCCCCCCTGTCTTCATCACCGAGCCGTCGAAGAACGAGTCCGACGTGCGCGAATGCGAGGGGGCGGCAACTGCGTGTCCGTCCACTCGGCGACGAAATCGGCTAGGATTTGCGACTTGATGGCCTTGCGCGGGGCGTAGGCAAGCGTCTCGCCCATCAGATCCACGGACCATTTGGCAATCCTGCCTGCCGCGTCAGGGTTGCGAATGATCTCTCCTAGCGGGAAGGAGGAGACCACCGTGACCGGGTGGGCCTCGAAGTAGTGGCGGAGCTTGCGCCGCGCAAGGACTACCGCGTACAGCAGCTTCTGGACCTGGGGGTAGCGCGCCTTCGTGTCTGACAGGACTTCGCTGATGTAGTAGACCGGTCTCTGCATGGGCAAGGCGTGCCCTTCCTCCGTGCGCTCCACGACGATCACGGCGCTGACCACCTGGGTGGTTGCGGCCACGTAGAGCTGCAGGGGTTCGCCGTCTCGCGGTGGCGTGAGGATTGGAGCGTGCGTCAGAGACGCCTTCAGCTTGTCGAGCGCATCCTGGGCCTCGGCGGTCCAAGAGAAGCGCTCGTGCTTCTTGAGCAGCCGGTAGAGGGGCAGGCCCTTCTCACCGAGCCTTGAGATGAAGCGGCTTAAGGCGGCGAGGCACCCCAACACCTTCTGTACCCCTTTGAGGTCTCGAATTGGACCCATTCGTTCGAGGGCCGCGACCTTTTCAGGGTTGGCCTCGATTCCCCGCTGGGATACGATGTATCCTAGGAGCATGCCCCGCGGCACTCCAAAGACACATTTTTCGGGGTTTAGCTTGACCCCGTTGGCTCGTAGGCAGCTGAACGCGACGCCAAGGTCGCTAACCAGGTCGTCCGCCTTCCTGGTTTTGACGACGATGTCGTCCACGTAGGCTTCGACCGTCCGCCCGATGTGATCCCCAAAAACGTGCTGCATGCAGCGCTGATATGTTGCGCCCGCGTTTCTGAGGCCAAAGGGCATCGTGACGTAACAGAACGTCCCGAACGGTGTGATGAACGAAGTCGCGAGCTGGTCGGACTCCTTCATTTTTATTTGGTGATATCCCGAATAGGCATCAAGGAAACAGAGTAGTTCGCACCCAGCCGTTGAATCAACGATTTGATCTATGCGTGGCAAAGGAAAAGGAACTTTGGGACATGCTTTATTAAGACTCGTATAGTCTACACACATCCGCCACTTCCCATTTTTTATTTTTACAAGCACGAGATTGGCTAGCCACGTAGGGTGGAATACTTCCTTGATGAATCCGGCCTCGAGGAGCTTCCGCGCCTCCGCTCCGATCGCCCGTCGCCGCTCTTCGTCGAAGCGGCGCGGCCGCCGCACGGCGCGGGCGTTTGGCGAGATATCAAGGGAGTGCTCGGCGACCTCCCTCGGGATGCCCGGCATGTCCGAGGGGCTCCACGCGAAGACGTCGGCGTTGGCGCGGAGGAAGTCGACGAGCACGCGCTTCCTATTTAGGGTCGAGGGTCGGCCGACCCTCAACGCCTTGCCCTCGGGGGCCGACGGGTCGAGGGGGACCCCTTTGGTCTGTTCGGCGGCCTCGAAGGTGCCGACGTGTTTGGCGGCGGAGTCGAGGTCCTCGTTGACCATCTTCTCCAGCGTGTTGACCAGCGCTTCGTCCAGCGCCAGTGCTTCTGCGTGTTCCACGCACTCGACATCGCAGTCGAATGCGTGCTCGATCGACGACCCGACGGTGATGACGCCGTTAGGACCCGGCATCTTCATCTTCAGGTACGTGTAGTTGGGGACCACCATGAATTTGGCATAGCATGGTCGCCCAAGTATGGCATGGTAGGCCCCTTTGAACCCCACCACCTCGAAGGTGAGGGTTTCCTTTCGGAAGTTCTTGGGGGTACCGAACCAAACGGGCAGATCGATCTGCCCGAGGGGTTGAACCTGCTTGCCGGGTGCGATGCCGTGAAACGGCTTCGTGCTCGGGCCGCGGTCGGTCCAGCCCAATCCCCATCAGGCGCAATGTATGCGCGAAGAGGATATTGAGGCTGCTGCCTCCGTCCATAAGGACCTTCGAAAACCGGGCGTTCCCAATGATGGGATCGACCACCAGCGGGTACTGGCCCGGGTTCGGGATGCGGTTTGGGTGGTCGTCCCGGCTAAAGGTGATGGCATCCTTCGACCAGTTGAGGAAGGCCGGAGGCGCCCTCTCTGCGGCGAGGACTTCGTGCCGCTCCTTCTTGCGCTGCCGGGTCGACATGTCGACGGTAGGTCCCCCGAAGATGAGGAACACATTTTCGACAGCGGGGAAGCCGCCGGCGTCGCCGTCGCCCCCATCTTTCTTGGCCTCTGCCTCCTTCGCGGCGGCACGGCCGTAGAACTTCTTGAGCATGTCGCACTGCTCAAGAGTATGGTTCACGGGAGTCTTGTGGTAGGGGCATGGCTTCTTCATCATGTCGTCAAACACCCCGGGCCTCGAGGAGCGGTCGAGGGCCCCGTCGAGCCGGGTCGACAGCTAGGGCCTCGGCGTTGCCGCCGTTGCGCCCCGCTCGCGCGCCTCGCGGCGCGGCTTCTTCCCCTTCTTGCCCCGCTTGTCGTTGCGGTGCGGCTCCTTGGACCCGCTGCCCTCCGCGGGCGTGTCCTCGGAGCGCTTGCCCTTTTTGCCGTCGAAGATCGCCCCCACGGCCTCCTCTCCGGAGGCGAAGCTGGTGGCGATGTCGAACAGCTCGTTTGAGTCCGCAGGCGGGCTGCGTCCCAGCTCCCGCACGAGGTCCCGGCACGTGGTGCCCTCGAGGAACGCGTGCACGATCTCGGACTGTGCCACGCTGGGGAGCTCCGTGCAGCGCTTGGAGAAGCGCCGTATGAAGTCCCGCCGGCGACTCGCGGGCTTCGCGTGCGGGAGCGCGAGGTCCCGAGAGTTCCCAGGGCGCACGTACGTGCCCTGGAAGTTGCCCACGAACGTGTGGACTAGATCGTCCCAGGTATGGAACTGGCTGGCGGGCAAGTGCTCGAGCCACGTCCGGGCCGCGTCGCCCAGATGCAGGGGCAAGTTGCGGATGATCACTTCGTCGCTTGTGGCCCCGCCCAGCTGGCAGGCTAGGAGGTAATCGTTGAGCTAGACGCGGGGGTCCGTCTCCCCGTTGTATTTGACGATCGTCGAGGGCTGACGGAAGCGCTGGGGGAACGCTGCCGTGCGGATCTCCCGGCTGAACACACGGGTGCCCGGGGGCTCCGGCGTTGGGGAGCGGTCCTCGCCGCTGTCGTAGCGTCCACCCCTTCGAGGGTGGTAGCCCCCGGCCGCTCGTGCGTCCGCCTTGCCGGTGCGCCCGGCGTTGATGATGTTGCGGGCGTCGCCATCCGGCGCCCCCGCGCGCGCGTCAAGGATCCGCTCCTTGGCCGGCGTGCGTCCTTGGTCGCCGGAGGTTGACCCACGTGCACCGAGGGTTCGCCTCTCGGTGCGGGATCGTCACCCCCGCGCATCCCCCTGTTGGCGGATGCGTGAGGCCGAGCTCTCGGCCTGCTGGACGGCCGCTTGCTCAATGAGGGTTTTCACCTCGCGGTGCATGTCTCGAGCCTCGGGGGTCGAGGGTGCCGGCATGGCGCGCAGCAACATCGCGGCAGCGACGAGCTTCTGGCTCGCCCGCGGCGGAGTGTCCGCGTTGTTGACGTTGGGGGCGGGGTTGATGCGGTCACGGACCCGTCGGCCCGCCTCCCGCGCGCGTTCGCCGCGTGCGGAGGCCTCCCCCGCCATCGAAGCGCGGAGCGGCCCGTCTCGTCCGTATTCCTCCGCCGGCCTGGCCTCTAGCTCACGGGCCGGCCGCCGTGTGGGTCGACGTCGGCCCCGGCGAGAGCGCTTGGCCCCGCGGCCGGCGCGCGTAGCGATCCCCGGGGCAGGCGTGACTTCCCCGTCTCCGGCGCCTGCCGCACCGGCGGCGTTAGCCGGGTCGTTGGTGATGACGGCGCAACACTCCCGTGTGGGGTCGTAGCTCCCGGTGCTGGAGTCGTCGGAGCAGCCAAACCAGTAGTCCGTGGCGTCGAGGAAGCGCCTGAACGCGATTGGGTCCGGCACGCCGGAGAAGTCCCACTCCGCGTACCCGTGGCGGTTGGCGGGTGGCATCGTGTCGACGGAGCCCGGGGGATGACTCGTCCGCCTGGCCGAGGTGCCGGGGTCCCTGGCGACGAAAACGTGGCAGCCAGGTGGAACCCGGCGCATCGTCGTGTTCACGTTGGCGTTATGGGCCGTCGTGGCGCCACGCAGCCCAATGGGAATGCGTGGTCCGGAGACCACACGCGGTCCCGCTGGGGTGGTGGCGGCAGTCGTGACGGTGGGTGCACCGCGTCGGGAGGCGGCACGCTCACCGCCGCCGCTCGGACCGCGCCCGGCGCGAGCGTAGCCCGGAGCGACGGCGGCGTCGCGGCGTCGACGGACCCGCGCATCCGTGCTCCGCGGGCGTCCGCGGTGTCGTGCGCGTGGCGGGGGTCTGAGCAGACCTGGCCTGACGCCGCGCGCGGAGTTCCTCACGGTTAGTGAGGCGCATCAGATAGTCGTTCCCCGTGGCCTGAAAGTTCAGGTCCCTGAAGCGGATTTTGAACCCGGCCGGGAGGGGGTCCGAGCTACCCATGCAATAGCGTGTAGCACGATACTCGGTGCGAATCACCATGGAGGGAGTTGGTGAAATGACCTTAGGCGCTCGTTTGCCCCACGGTGGGCGCCAACTGTCGGTGCGGAATATGGTCCCGACACTAACCAGTAGATGGCACCTAGGTCTATCCCTCAATGGTCGATGCCAAGCAACAAATGACACAAGGTTTTATCCTGGTTCCGGCCGCGGGGCCGTACGTCCAGCAGGGGTGTGCTCGTGGCACTATATTGCTCAGCACCGGGGGTGCTTGTAGTGGGGCAAGTACAAGCAAGGCGGGAGAGGAAGCGTGGCTTCCAAGTCCCTCGGAGAGTGGCTGAAGATGTTGTGGGAGAATAAGAGAGTGAGTGCACGGTGAGTTGTGTTGATCTGAACTCCTTTGTCCCCCCGCGGCTGGGGGCTCGCCTCCCCTTTTATAGGCCAAGGGGGCGGTGAGTTACATGCACGCCGCGCTATCCAGCTACGTGGGGGTGCACGTCGTGCTACGCTGTAGAGTGGGCGGCCGTCCGGACGATCTTCGCTACGATCCGGCCATGATGGCCTACCCCGTACCCGAACAGTGGCGGTTCGAGGGTAGGAGGGCGGCAGATGGTGGTGGCGTCCTCTGATAGGCTTCGAGGGAGGTGCTGATGATGGCTGGTACGGGGCACGGGGAGCGAGCGAACGGCGTTCCTTCCCAATGCGCTCCGCGGTAGCGGAGTGGTTGCTGCAGCGCCGGGCGTGCGCCTGCACGCGTGGGTACGGCGGCCGCGCCGTTACAGTGACCGGGATGGCCATCCACCGGCCTAGCGCCCCTCACCTAACCTGTAGGGTCACGGGAAAGTGAAATCGAGGGTGCGCCCGGCCCCCCTTCGAGGGTCGGGCGCGTTAGCCGTACTGTAGTGGGCGCGCGGTGTCACGGACTGACACCGGCCGTCCGCACAGTCCATCCCCACAGTGGCGGGGATGGGCTCCTCCCTGGGGAGTTGGTGCGGCGGCACCGGGGCGCGAGCCCCGGGCGCATGATGGTTCCGTCCCCGCGGCGTCGGGCGTTAAATGCCCGTGTACGGGGCCGGCGCACGCGTGCGGGGCGCCCGTGAGCGTGGCGGGCCCCGGCCCGAGGGCGGAACGGACCCTCGAGCGGGGGCGAGACCCGCTCGAGGGGGAGTTGCCCCTCGAACGGGCGGAGCCCGCCCGAGGGGGGGAGTGAGCCCTCGAGCGGGCGGAACCTACCCGAGGGGGGAGCGCGCCCTCGAGCGAGGCGGGGCCTGCTCGAGGGGACTTCCAAGAGGACCGTCTTGGTGGGCCGTCTGGGTCCCGGCGTGGGCCGTGCCCTGCATGGTTAGTCACCTGCATGGTTAGGCTTAGCGTGTTTCGATGTAGTTGCGAGATTTAAGTGAGGGTTTCCCCGTTGCTTAAGGGGACCCCTAGGGCGGTCCCCGACACAAAGGAAAGAAGAGAAACCAACAGCCCGCAACAGTTACAGCAGCGGAGCGGGCCATAACCCTCCCTAGTGGTCAACACCTTAGCCAAGGCTGCTACCCCAAAAGGACCGGGCTATACCCCTTCAACTCTGGCCCCCTGTGCCCCTCTCGGAAAAGAGCTATCAGCTAACCCACTCTCCTAATTAATTGGCTAAGCCAGAGCCATGTGGACTGTGGTTGTACTGTTATCTTGGGTGGTTCTCCATGTTCCAATTATATCAAGTTATCTTGTTTATAACACAAGCACATAATAAGCGAAACTGAGATGTAATACATAAACAAAGTATAACCAACTCATGTAGAGCAAACTAAGCATTTATCTACCCCAAACATTTGTTTAAACAGGGTTGATCAAGGTAAAGTGGTAAAGCATCTAGTCAAGTCCTTAGATAGGTGTTTGCCCATCAGATTTATGCATAACAACAGGAATAGTAAACATTGTTTAGCATGCAGTGTCATAGGTTCAAAAAGATTATGCAGAGGGGGAAAGCCACTTGCCTTCCTCTACAAGCTGAGTGAAATCCTCCTCGAAGATAGGTTCTTCCGGATCACTTCCGACAGGGAGCTCAGACGAAACAGGCACGATATCTACGAGTCAAACATGGATAACAATCAATAAACAAAACAGTACACCAAACAGTAACAAAACTGGTAAATTTACTGTTTAAAAGATTCTACTCGTCGAGACGATCATTTCGGTATATAGAACGCTAAAAACGGAGTTAAAATGAGAAAGATATGATTAAAACAGTTTACAGGGGCCTATTTGCAAGAAAACTATGTTTACAGGGTTGTTTATAAATAAAATCAGGGGCTAAAACATTTTTATAAATTAAATCAGAGGGTCTAGGTGCAAAAAGGAGTGAAAAGGGCCTAAAACAAAATTATACAGGGTAGACAGGGGTTAGATTGCAAAAACCAGGACCTAACTGTGAATATTCTTAAAGGTGGAAGGACCGGCTTGCTAATATTTGAAATCCCAGGGGCTCTTAATCAAAACCGCCAACTCCGCACCGTGGATCTCAGATCCAACGGCGGTTGACGCGCGCGCGCACCGTGGACCCGCCGTGGGCGCGGTCCATGGGTCCACCGTGGACCGGCCACTTAAAATCGAAGGGGTACGCGCCCCGACCGTCCATCGCGGATCGCACGGTCCCGGACGCGTGCGTGCGGCGGGCGGCGGCGACGACGCCGGAAACAGGGGCGGCGCGGCGGGCGCGCGGCGGCGCCCGCCGGCGCGAGCTCTGGAGTGAGCTTCCGGCCATCTTTTCGTGCACGAGCGGGTGCTACACGCAGTGGAGGAGCTTGCGCACGCATCTAGGGGTTCAGGGGAGGGGCTCGGGCATCCACGCCGCCTGGCACCGGAAGGGGGCGGAACCACTGCTCCGGCGAGCCCGTGCGGGTGTTGCTGTGCACAAGAGAGAGGGGAAAAGGTGGGGCGGTTTTGCTCACCACGTAGAGGCAGCGAGAGCGGGCACGCAGTTGACAAAGGATCGTTAAAGGTGGGGCTCGATGTCGACGGCGAGCTCGGCGGCGATCCGGCGGATGGCAACACGGCGCAGCTCGGCCCCGAGACGACGAGGTGTCCCTGGAGCAAAGAGAGAGAGAGAGAGCGAGGTAAGCCACGCGTGCAAATGAGAAGAAGGGGGGGAGACGGGGTACTTCACCGTCGGCGCTTGCTCCGGCGGCGGCGGAAACAGAGGCGGCGGCGCTGGTGGAGTTGGGCTCGGGCACGTGTGTTGGTGAGCTGGGGTTGCAAAAGGGGAGGGCGGGGAGCTTGAGCACGAGTTTAAATAGGACCGGGAGGAAGGGAAGGGGGAAGAAAGGGAGCGGCGGCCGTGCCTATGGCCATGGGGCGCGGCGGCGGATTCCAAGCGTTTGGGGCGGGATTAAAGGAAACCGACGAGGATTAAAGGGAGGGGTTAATCTGCGGTGCTCCCGCTTGATTGATTGCCTTGATGGCCAGAGGGAACAATGGAAGGCGGGCGGGTGCAGCGGGATCCGCGGCGGCGCCGCCGTGCAGAGGAAGGAAAGGGGGAGAGGGAAGGAAGGGGAAGCTGACCGGTGGGTCCCAGCCGTCAGCGGCTCAAAGAAAAAAAGAAAAGGGGGAGGGGGAAGGTGGGCTCACACGGGAGGCCGGCTGGGCCGCCTGGGCCGAAAGGGTGGCCGGGGCGCTTTTGTTTTTTTCTTTTTCTTTTCCTTTTTCAAACTTCATTTTCAAATCCTTTTTCAACTCAAATTCAAATCAAACTTTTGCAAACTTTTCTCAAGAATTTTATAGACTTTTTAGAGACCACACAAGCAACCAAAAACCATGCAAGCCAACTGATGATGCACATACACTTGTTGTCTCTAAGTTTATTAAATTGTCTTTAATATTTTTAGAGCTCAATTTAAATAGCAATTTAATCTCCTAAGACAAATTTAAGTTGCTAAGTGATTTTAGTGATGGAATTTTAGGGTGTCACATCAACTCCCCCAAAACATCATCGGATTTCCCAAACGGTTGAAGCTGTGGAGACAAGGGTTTGGGGACTTGAAAAGCGTCACACAAGGATGCTATAGCCCAAAAATCTTGCCTCCTAACTCCCTAAAACACCGGGAATCGCGAATCCTTTGAACACCACCAAAAGCTAGAGCACCGAATAAAAACTCTCGAATCGAAGTGGTTTCCAGGCGTTTGAGGGCACAAGATCAATCACAAAGATGCACGAGACATCCATCCATGTTTCCCTCAAAGAAATCCGGGGAGAAACCCACTCAAATCCGCGGAATCGCACCGAGAACAAAGGCACGAAAACAAGCACAAAAAGACCACGAAAAACACAACTCCGAATCTTCTATACAAACCAGGAAAGATTCACAAGGTCTAGCATGCCGCTCTAGCATCCATCCCTCTCAACAAATCTCTCATGAAGCTGTCATGCTAGCCTAGAGAAAATATAGGAAAAATAGCTACGAAAATGAGAAATGGGAGGGGGGAAATGAAACCCTAAGTCGCGGAGAGAGAGAGCCATCCACACACACTCATGGCTTATATATTAGGTCCCGCCGGAGTGGTAAATGACTCGACTACCCCTAACATAACTACTGGCGATACAACCCACGTAGGGGCTGTCGGGGACAGCCCCGGGGGTCCCCTTAAACAACTGGGGAAACCCCACTTAAAACCTGCAAAAGGCCAAGGCCAAACACATCTCGCTTAAACTCGCACACGGGGCATGACCCACGCCGCGGTGGCCCCGACGGCCCACCAAGGCGGCCCACTCAAAGATCCCCTCGAGCAGACTCTGCATCGCTCGAGGGCACACACCTCCCTCGAGTGGGCTCCGTCCCGCTCGAGGGTGTACACCTCCCTCGACCGGGCTCCGCCTCGCTCGAGGGTTCACATCGCCGCCCTCGAGCAGGCTCCGCCTCGCTCGAGGGCACTCTGCACGCGCACGCCCGTTCCCATACGCGGGTACGGGCATTTAATGCTCTGACAACAGCGGGGCGGCGCCATCATGCGCTTGGGACTCACGCCCCGGTCCTGTTGCACCAACTCCCTAGGAGGGAACCCATCCCCGCCACTGTGGGGGACTGTGCGACGTGGCCGGTGCCAGCCCCGTGACGCCACGCTGCCTACTCCTGTACGGCTAATGCGCCGAGCCCTCGAAGGGGGTCCGGCCGCACCCTCGATTTGCTTTCCCGTGACCTTGCAGGGTTAGGTCACAACGTTAGGCCGGCGGGGCGCCATCCCTACCACTGTTAACGGCATGGCGGCCGCCCCCGCGTGTACAAGCCCATGCGGGCACTGTGGTAACAGCTCCGACGCTGCGAAGCGTGCGGGAACGGGACACCGCCATGCCCGCCACTGCATCCTGTACGGATCGACGTCGGCAACCCCCTCGAGCCCGCCTGGGGACGTCACGGCCATTCGCCGCGCCCCAGCTCTCGAAGCTACCACTATTCGGGTACCAGATACGCCATGATGGCCAAATCGCGGCAAGGATCGTCAAGGCGGCCGCCTACTCTACGGCGCGGAGCACCACACTTCCCCATGTAGCTAAATAGTGCGGCATACATGTAATTCGCTCTCTCCTTGGCCTATAAAAGGAAGACGAACTCCCCCGCCGCAGGGGACAAGACAGAGGAGACAAGGCAGAACAACAACACACGACACACCACGCACTTGCTCTCCAATTCTCCCACAACATCTTCAGCTACTTCACCAGGGACTTGGAAGCCACGCTTCCTCTCCCGCCTTGCTTGTAGCAGCCCCACTACAGGCACCCCCGGTGCTGAGCAATACAGTGCCTCGAGCACACCACTGCTGGACGTACGGCCCTCGGCCGGAACCAGGATAAACCTTGTGTTTCTGATTGCTTGGCATCGACCATTGAGGGATAGACCTTGGCGCTTATTACTGCTTAGTGTCGGGACCACATTCCGCACCAACAGTTGGCGCCCACCGTGGGGCGAACGAGCGCCTAAGGTCAATCCGCCGTCAACTCCCTCCATGGTGATTCGCACCGAATACCGCGGTACGCACTACTCCATGGGCAGCTCGGACCCCCTCCCCGCCGGGTTTGAAATCCGGTTCGGGAGCCTGAATTTTCAGGCCACGGGGAACGACTACCTGATGCGCCTCACCAACCGTGAGGAGCTCCGTGCTCGGCGCCAGGCCGGGTCCGCCCCGGTCGCCGCCGCGCGCGTCGCCACGACACGGACACCCACGAGCACGGATGCCGTGGGCCCGCAAGGGTCACGGCGTCGCCGCCGCTCCGGACGGCGTTCACGCCGGGGCGCGGTCGGAGCGACGGCAAGCCGAATGCGGCACCTCCCAACGCGGCGCACCCGTCGGCGCGACGACCGCCACCCCGGCGGGGGAGCGCGTGGTCTCCGGGCCACGCTTTCCCATCGGTCTGCGCGGCGCTACGACAGCCTACAACACCAACGTCAACACCACGATGCGCAGGGTTCCCCCTGGCCGTCACGTCTTCGTCGCCAGGGACCCTGGCACCTCCGCTGGCGACGAATTGTCCCTGGGCTCCCTTGACGCGTTGCCACCTACCAACCTGCATGGGTACGCGGAATGGGACTTCTCCGGCGTACCGGACCCAGTGATGTTCAGGCGTTTTTTTGACGCCACGGACTACTGGTTCGGCTGCTCCGATGACTCCAGCACCGGGAGCTATGACCCCGCGCGGGAATGCTGCGTCGTCATCGCCAACGACCCAGCAAACGCCACCGGCGCAGCGGGCGCCGGCGACGGGAAGGTTATGCCTGCCCCAGGGATCGCTCTGCGCCTGGCCGCGGGACCGAGCACCCCTGCTGGGGTCGACATCGACGCGCAGCTAGCCCAAGCTCGCGAACTCGAGGCCAAGCTGGAGGAGGAGTATCGGACGGTGCGGTTGTTCCGCGCCTCCATGGCAGGTGAAGCCTCCGCGCGCGGCGAGCGCGCGCGGGAGTTGGGCATACAGGCCCGCGACCGCATCAACGCCGACTTCAATGTCGACAACCCGGACACGCCTCCGCGGGCGAGCCAGAAGCTTATCGCCGCCGCGACGCTGCTGCGGGCCATGCCGGCCCCCTCGACGCCCGAGGTGCGAAACCTGCACCGTGAGGTGCAGGCACTCATCGAGCTGGCGGCCGTTCAACAGGCCGAGAGCTCGGCGTCATGCATCCGCCAACAGGGGGACGCACGAGGCGACGGGGCCGCGTAGGGGGGCGAACCCTCGGTCCATGCAGGTGAAGCAGCGGAGCGACCCGCCAACCCAGGACGCACACCGGCTAAAGAGCGGCTCCTCGACACGCGCAGGGTGCGGGACGACGACGCCCGTAACGTCATCAACGCTCGGCGGACGAGCAAGGCGGATGCACGAGCAGTGGCTGGCTACCACCCTCAGAGGGGTGGACGCTACGACAGCGATGAACACCGCTCTCCGACGCCGAAGCCCCCGGGGACCAGTGTGTTCAGCCGGGAAATCAGCGCGGCGGCCTTCCCCCAGCGCTTCCGCCAGCCCACAACCATTGTCAAGTATACGGGGAAACGGACCCCCGCATGTGGCTCAACGATTACCGCCTAGCATGCCAACTGGGCAGGGCCACCAGCGACGAGGTCATCATCCGCAACCTCCCCTTGCACCTCGGCGATTCAACCCGGACATGGCTCGAGCACCAGCCAGCCAGCCAGATCCACAACTGGGATGATCTGGTCCGCACGTTCGTGGGCAACTTCCAGGGCACGTACGTGCGCCCTGGGAATTCCTGGGACCTGCGCTCCTGCACCCAGCGGCCTGGCGAATCGCTCCGGGACTTCATACGGCGCTTCTCCAAGCGCTGCATGGAGCTCCCAAGCGTGGCGCAATATGAGATTGTGCACGCCTTCCTCGAGGGCACCACGTGCCGGGATCTCATGCGGGAGCTGGGGCGCAGCCCGCCTGCGGACTCAAACGAGATGTTCGACATCGCCACCAGCTTCGCCTCAGGAGAAGAGGCCGTGGGGACGCCGACATCTTCGCGTGGAGCCCCTCGGATATGCCAGGCATCCCGAGGGAGGTCGCCGAGCACTCCCTTGACATCCTGCCTCATTCCCGTGCCGTGCAGCAGCGGCTCCGCCGCTTCGACGAAGAGCGGCGGCGGGCGATCGGAGCGGAGTTGCGGAAGCTTCTCGAGGCCGGGTTCATCAAGGAGGTGTTCCACCCTATGTGGCTAGCGAATTCTATACTAGTAAAGAAAAAGAATGGGAACTGGCGGATGTGTATAGACTACACTAGTCCTAATAAAGCATGTCCTAAAGTTCCCTTTCCTTTGCCACGCATCGATCAGATTGTTGATTCAACAGCCGGGTGTGAGCTACTTTGCTTCCTTGATGCCTACTCCGGGTATCACCAAATAAAGATGAAGGAGTCCGACCAGCTCGCGACTTCATTCATCACGCCGTTCGGGATGTTTTGCTACGTCACAATGCCGTTCGGCCTCCGGAACGCGGGTGCAACGTATGAACGCTGCATGCAACACGTTTTCGGGGATCACATCGGGCGAACGGTTGAGGCGTACGTAGACGACATCGTCGTAAAAACCAGGAAGGCGGACAACCTGGTTGGCGACCTCAACATCGCGTTCGGCTACCTACGGGCCAACGTGGTAAAATTGAACCCCGAGAAGTGTGTCTTTGGTGTGCCGCGGGGCATGCTCCTAGGATACATAGTCTCCCAGCGAGGCATCGAGGCCAACCCCGAGAAGGTTGTGGTCCTCGAGCGAATGGGCCTGATTCGGGACCTTAAAGGGGTACAAAAGGTGCTGGGGTGCCTTGCTGCCTTGAGCCGCTTCATCTCGCGGCTCGGCGAAAAAGGCTTGCCCCTCTATCGTCTCCTCAAAAAGCACGAGCGCTTCTCCTGGACCGCCGAGGCCCAAGACGCGCTCGACAAGCTGAAGGCATCCTTGACCCACGCCCTGATTCTCACGCCACCGCAGGACGGCGAACCTCTGCAGCTCTACGTGGCCGCGACCTCCCAGGTGGTCAGCGCCGTAATTGTAGTAGAGCGCACGGAGGAAGGGCACGCCCTGCCGGTCCAACGGCCGGTGTACTACATCAGCGAAGTCTGGTCCGACACCAAGACACGCTACCCTCAAGTCCAAAAGCTGCTGTACGCGGTGGTCCTCGCGCGGCGCAAGCTTCGCCACTACTTCGAGGCCCACCCTGTCACGGTGGTCTCCTCCTTCCCGCTGGGGGAGATCATCCGCAATCCGGACGCGGCGGGCAGGATCGCCAAGTGGTCGGTGGAGCTGATGGGCGAGACGCTCGCCTACGCCCCGCGCAAGGCCATCAAGTCCCAGATCCTTGCGGATTTCATCGCTGAATGGACAGATACGCAACTACCGCCGCCACAGATCCAAGCAGAGTGCTGGACTTTGTATGTCGACGGCTCGGTGATGAAAACAGGGGCGGGCGCGGGCCTGCTCTTCGTGTCACCCCTCGGGGAGCACATGCGGTACGCAGTACGTCTCCACTTCCCCGCGTCAAACAACATGGCTGAGTACGAGGCCCTCCTTTGCGGCCTCAAGATCGCCATTGAGATAGGCGTCAAGCGCCTCGACGTGCGGGGGGATTCGCAGCTCGTGATTGACCAAGTCATGAAAAATGCGAGCTGCCACGACGACAAGATGGAAGCGTACAGCAAGGCCGTGCGGGCCCTCGAGGACAAGTTCTACGGCATCGAGCTCAATCACGTCCCCCGCCGGTACAACGAGGAGGCGGACGAACTGGCCAAGATCGCGTCCGGACGGATCACCGTTCCCCCGAACGTTTTTGCCCGAGATATCGCGCAGCCCTCCGTCACCCTCGAGCCCCACCCCTCGAGCCACGCAGAACCCTCGGGGGCTCTCTCAAATCCGGCAGGCGCGGAGCCCATGGATGAGGACCCCTCGAACGAGGCGTATGTGCTCTCCCTCCTCGAGGGGTATGGCGCCGACGAGGCCGATGTGATGGATGTCGAGGCAACCCCCATCAAGGCAGACTGGCGCGACAAGTATGTCGCCTGGATGGCTCGAGGGGAACTCCCCTCGGACCGGGCCGAGGCTAGGCGCTTCGCCAGGATGGCCAAGTCCTTCGCCCTCGTCGACGGCGAGGTGTACAAGCGCGCCGCTTCCGGCATCCTGCAGCGGTGCGTGCCGATCCCCGAGGGGCGCGAGCTCCTACGGGATATTCACGCGGGGATCTGCGGCCATCACGCCGCACCCCGCACCCTCGTAGGCAACGCGTTCCGTCAAGGTTTTTGCTGGCCTACCGCGGTCGCGGATGCCAGCGAGATCGTGCGCACCTGCGAAGGGTGCCAGTTCTACGCCCGCAAATCCAACCTTCCTGCTCACGTCCTGCAAACCATCCCCATAACATGGCCTTTCGCCGTATGAGGGCTGGACATCGTCGGGCCCCTGCGGAAGGCGCCCGGGGGCTTAACCCACTTGTTGGTCGCAATCGACAAATTTTCCAAGTGGGTGGAAGTACGCCCCATTATGAATCTCAGGGCAGAGCAAGCGGTGACGTTCTTCACCGACATCGTCCATCGTTTTGGAGTACCAAACTCCATCATCACCGACAACGGGTCCCAGTTCACGGGCAGGAAATTCCTGGAATTCTGCGACAAAGTCCACATCCATGTGGATTGGGCGGCTGTGGCACACCCGCAGACTAACGGTCCAGTAGAGCGTGCCAATGGCATGATCCTACAAGGCCTTAAGCCCAGAATTTTCGACCAGCTGAATAAGTCTGGTCGGAAATGGCTCCAGGAGTTACCAGCGGTCGTGTGGAGCCTAAGGACCACCCCAAGCAGAGCCACTAGGTTCACCCTGTTTTTTCGAGTCCATGGTGCAGAGGTCGTCCTCCCCACAGACTTAGAGTATGGGTCACCCAGGGTACGAGGCTACGACGAGGACGCCAACCAGCGAGCCCGCGAGGACTCACTGGACCAGCTGGATGAAGCGCGCCTCGTGGCCTTGATGCACTCCGCAAGATATCAACAGTCCCTCAGGCACTACCAGGCACGGAAGATACGCCGGCGGGACTTCAGCGAAGGGGATTTGGTCCTAAGGCTACACCAAGACAACCGAGGACGCCACAAGCTATCACCTCCGTGGGAGGGGCCCTACGTCGTGGTGAAAGTGCTCAAGCCCGGCACGTACAAGCTGGCCAACGAGGACGGCGAAGAACTCACCAACGCTTGGAACATCCAACAGCTACGTCGCTTCTACCCCTAGCTAGGATTTCCAAGTCTTTTGTTGTAAATCACGTGACCAACACCCCAGTTGGTGACAACCATGTAAACATCGCCAGTTTAATGAAAAGGGCAACTCGGCTTGCCCCTGAAACCCAAGTTACCCTCGGGGGCTACTACGGGGGGCATCCCCCCCCCCCAAAAAATGGTCCCATTTTTTCAAAAAAAGGAAAAACCCACGCGCGCTAAGCATGCTTTTACTTCAGCCTCGAGCAAAATTCGAACAGGGCGCAGGCAGCCTAGCGGAAAGGACGCGCAAGTCTGAGATAGCCTATGCCTCCGCGAGGATACGACCCTTCTCTCTTGCCTCCAACCCAGCAGGCCGCTCGCGAAAATCGAACTCCCCTAACTAGAATTTACTCAGGAAGAAGGAGAAACAAAAAAGCGCGATAAAGTAAAAGACATCATTCCACTTTGACAAACGCTTGAAGCAAAGTAATCTGTTTATTTACACAGCCACATGGCCCGTACACTAACACAAAAACAAAAAAAGGGCCTGGTGCCAGGCGATCTTCAGGCTGGCGGAGCATCGTCGTCGGCGGCATCAGGGAACAGAAACTCCTCGAAGGCCTCGGCGAGCGCCCCGACGGCGTCGGCGGCTAACGCGTCCACACGCTCCATCGCCACCTCGTCTTCGACGCCCTCGGGGACGATGTATCCCTCCGCCACCACCTCGAAGTTGATCTCATAATGAGATCGCACCACCCCGAGGGCCTTCTGGACACCGAGGTGCAGCGCCCGGCGCATGCGCCCGGTGAAGTGCCCGCCAAGGGCGCGCAGGCGGCTGGCCAGTGAGCTCCCAGCCTGCGCCTCGCCCTCCTCCACGGCCCGGCAAGTCTCGAGGGCTGCGGAGCGCAACTCCAGCAGCTCCTGCTCAGAGGAGTTGTAGGAGGTCTGCAGCGCCTCGGCCCGCTCGGCCTCGTGCCCCAGCGCGGTGCGAAGCTTGAAGTTGCCCAACAAGAAAGGGATCAGAAAAAGGGGCGAACCCTCTAAGGGAAAACCAGCAAAACAAGAGACGAACAGCGACTTACCCTTGACTTGCTTCCTCTCCACCTCGAGGGCGCGGCGCTCGGCCTCAACCTCCTGCTGAAGGCCGCTGAGGGTCCCGCTCTGCTCTTGGAGGGCCAGCTCCTGGCTCGCGCTCGTGATGCTAAGAACCACCAGCTCGCCCTCGAGTTTGGAGAACTCAGCGTTCCGCCCCTCGAGCGACTTCTGTGCCGCCTCGCGAGCGACGCGCTCCTGCTCGAGCGCGGACCGGGCGTCGGCAAGGGCGCCTGCTCCCCGCCGGAGGCCGCCCCTCGGCCCCCGGCGGGCGGTACGCTCTGCGAAGGCCGGTCCTCCGCGACGGCGAGCGCCGCAACCTTAGCGTCGAGGGCGGCCTTTAGATCGTCGGCCTCCTTAGCCTTCTGCTCGAGCGCGCGCGCCCGCTCCTCCGCCTGGCTCTGCTGAGCCTGCGCCCCCCGGAGCAACGAGTGGAGCTCCAGGTTGTCGTTGCGGACAGCGACCACCTCCATCTCCCAGTTAGCCGCCAGGGTGCGCATCCCCTCCAGGTCCGCCCGCGTCTGCCGCAGCGCCTCATGCCGGTCGATGAGGGCCATGCAGACCTGCTCGAGGGTGGAGGGGCGCGCCGCATCCTGCCTTTCGCTCTCATGGAGCTGATCGCGCAGGGCCACGGCCCGGTATAACAGCCAACCGTCCGGAGTCCTCAAGGCGTCGGCGAGCGCGTCGAAGGCGTCGCACCGCTACCGGAGCTGGCGAAGCTCGGCGCTCACCTGATCGAAGGCGCCGTACTTGTCGCGGGCGCGGCCCTCGAGCTCCTGTCACCAACAAGCTGAGACCTGTGAGTGTTACGCTGCAAGGATCGTGCGCAAAAACGAGAAAAACAAAGAAAGCAGATGACGACGCCCCACTTGGAAGACGTGCCACGTGGGGCCGCCATGAATCCGCAGCGCCTCGTTCAACGCTCGGTCGAGCGCGGCGCCGTGGTTGCGGAGCTCTCCCCACAGCTCCTGCTCCCCTTGGGCGTCGGCAAATACAGGCGGATCGCCAACGCGCCCTTCTCCCGGGGCGGAGCGGCCGGCGCGGGAAGAAGAAGCCTCGGCACCGTGCCCTCGGCCTCCTGCCACCATGTGGCCCTCCCGCCGCCTTACAAGAGCCCCCTCCTGGGACTCGGGGGACGGCGTGGGGAAACTCACCCACTGGTCCCACCCGGGCAGCGGGGAGTCGTCGTCCGGATCTCCACCACCGCCGCCGGGAGCCGCCGGCGGTGCCGCCCCCGAGCGTCGCCTCCGGCGACGCCTCCGCCCGCGCCTCCGTGACCGCGGGCTCTCACCGCGGCGCCGCGGCCACCGCCTCCGGCCCGCGTCTCCGCAACCGCGCGGCGCCGGCTCGCCCTCCTCGACCGGCGCCGCCGGCCGCGCCTCCACCACGCCCGGGGCGCCGCCGGCCGCGCCTCCACCACGACCGGCGTCCGCCGCTCCTCGACGGCCGCCGGCCGCGCGCGCGGCGGACGCATCCGCCGGCCGTGTCCTCGGGGCCTCGGCCGTGCCCCGCGAGCTCTCGCCCGCCGCGGCCGCCACGCTCGCCCCGCCCGCGGCGCCCTCGACGAGCGCCGCCGGTGGGAACGGATGCGTCCGCCCTCAACACCTTGGCCAGTGCGAGGGGAGGCACGGTCGGCACCACCCTGCGCAAACACAAACAAACGGTCAGGTACTTGGTTGTCAGAAATGCAATCCCGCAAAAAAGCAAGCCCCTCACCTCGAAGAAGAGAAGGCGCGCTTCCTCTTCCTCGAGGTCCCGGCAGATGACGCCAGCGGGGCCGGCACGGCCGCTGCCGCACCTCCGGCCGTCTCCCGCCGCGCGCGCGCGGCCCCGCCCGCGCGCGGGCGCGCCCGTCGCACGCACCTCCGGGGCGCGCGTCGGCGCCTCCGCGGCCCGTGCCGCTCCTGTCGTCGATCGCCCGGCGGCGGCGCCTCCGCACCCGCCCCGGGCGATCTTCGCTCTTGCCGCCGGAGCTGGCTCCGGCGGCGGGGGCGCGAGCTCCCACCTATCGGGGGAGGCCCCGCCCCCGACCTCTTCCTCCTCTTCCTCCTCCGAGGACGAGTACTCCTCGGTCCCCGGGGAAGAGAGCCCTTGCTGCTCACGCAGCCGGTACTCCTTGTTCCGCCGCTCGCGACTCTTGCGGTGTCGCTTCGCGCGCTCCTTGCGCGCCGCCCGTTCCCGCTCCCGTTGCTGCGACGCTCGACCGAGCGCACGACAGCGGGGAGTGGGCGGATCAGACTTCGCGGCGCTCAGTCTCACCAGCTGCGAGCGAAATGTCGAAGTGCGTCATCAACCTGAAGTATCGGCAAGATCAAAAACGAAACCAAGAATTCTACTCACCAGCGGGCCGGTGGGGAGCATCTCGAGATCCCACAGGGACCGGTCGCCGCGCAAGGACCGGGTGTCGACGGTGCTCCGCGCCCGTGTAGCCGTGTACTCCCGCAGGAGGGGGCTCTGCAGCATCCGCGACCTCGCCAGCGCGACGGGGTTCACAGTCTCCGTCATCTCGAAGATGCGGAGCGGCCTCTCCATCAGGGGGACGACCCGCCGGTGGTGGAGGAAGGCGAGGACGGTCGCCGCGGTCAGCCCGCGGTCAGCCCGCGGTCCGCCAGGTTCCTCAGCGCGGCCAGAAGCGAGTCCAACCACCTCTGATGCTGGGCCGGAGACACCCCATGGCTCCAGGAGTCGGGCCTCTCCCGGAGCACCAGACCGGTGTAGGGGGGAGACCGGGCTCGGCGTTGCGAAGGTAGAACCACCCCCTCTCCCAACCGGCGTTGTTGGTCGTCATGGTGCAGGGAATGTAGTCGTCCTTGTACTGCACCCGCAAAGCGAGCGACATGCCGCCGGCGCGCACCGCGCGGCCGGTCCTCTACTCTGACGTCGGCTGCGTGAACAGCTCCGCACGGAAGAGGTGAATCCAGAGATCCCAATTCACCGGGACCCTAGATACCCCTCGCAAACGCCCACGAACGTGGCCGCCTACGAAATCGCGTTCGGCGCAAAGTTGTGCAGCTCCACGCCGTAGTGGTGGCAGAGCGCCCGCATGAAGCGACTCGCCAGCGCCGCAAAGCCGCGCTCGTGGAACCGGGTGAAGCTAACCACGTAGCCGCTCGGCGGGTTGGGCGCGTGGTCCCCAGCCGGTGGCACGATCCACTCGGCCGGCCGGCCCTCCTCGTTCGCCGCCCGCCGACCGGCGGCCACCAGCTCGCCCAGGGCCAGCAGCGTCACCGTCGAGCGCTCCCACGCGTACGGATCGACGATAATGAGAGGCGGAAGAGGCGCCATGAGGAAACACAAGGGGGGCAGGAACGAAGAACAGGAAGGAGGAGAAGAGCTCCAAAGGCGGGAAGGCGCTGTGGCGAGAACGAGACAGGGGCTGGAGCGCAAGGAGCGAAAGTGGCGAATGCTAAGGTAAAAACCGCCGTTTTCCCCTCTCCTCAGATTTATAAGCCGCAGGCGTGCTCTCCGGAGCGCACGTCCCGCGCGCATTAACTGCAGGGGAAATCTTTTCTCACTGACGGGCGGGCCCCACCACGACCGCGGCGGCCACGCCACCGCAGACGGGCCATCATCACGGCGTAGAACCGGGAGGACCGTGCCAGGCGGTCACGTCCGCCTGCCCACGCCGCCCACTATGCGCGCGGCTGTGGTGCCTAAAAAGGCGTGCCCGCGGCGCGAAACCGCAGCCGCGACTGCAAAGCATTAAATGGCCCGGTCCCTTACCAAGTAAGGAAGACCCTCGAGCGGCACTAGCCCTTGGCTCGGAAAAATTCAACCCTCAAAGGGTGCAAACATCAGACGGTCACCTCGGGGCTCGTTTGAGGTAAAATGGGCACCACATGTACCTTCGATGCACTATTTTACTGATCAGCGCCTCGAGGGCTGACGCGGCCAAGCCCCTCGAGGATTCGCAGATGCAAAGATGGGGGCGCCTAGCTGCCACCCCGCACTATTCTACTGATCAGCGCCTCGAGGGCTGACGCGGTCAGGCCCCTCGAGGACTCGCAGATGCAAAGACGGGGGCGCCTAGCCGCCATCCTGCACTATTCTCCTGATCAGCGCCTCGAGGGCTGACGCGGTCAGGCCCCTCGAGGATTCGCAGATGCAAAGATGGAGGCGCCTAGCTGCCATCTCGCACTATTCTACTGATCAGCGCCTCGAGGGCTGACGCGGTCAGGGACCCTCGAGGACTCGCAGATGCAAAGACGGGGGCGCCCAGCCGCCACCCCGCATGGCCCTACTGATCAGAAGTTCGAAGCCTGACCCACGACGGGTTCGAACAGGCGCCCCAGATCACCAGAGTCAGGGACGACGAGGGCACGCGCACTCGAGCCGTTCCTCGAGCCCGCCGGCTCGACGGTGCCCCACATGTCGTGTTCGAGAGCCAGCGAGGGCAGCTAGCCGGGGGGATCCCACTGAGGGAGAGCTTCCGCGCCCTCGGTCCCTAGCGAACGAGACCGAGCCCCACCTGGCAAACCCACGCAAGCGCTTTAATGGACGCGTCTCCGGACCACGCAGCCTACCCTTATCGAACGGGGCATGGGCGTCCACTCGAACCACCCACTAACAGCTCAACGAGGAATCCGCAATCCGCGACCCGACCGATGGGGGTTGTGGAAACCTCACCCTCCGTCCCGCGGAGGGACGGCGAGGGTGCGTTAAAAACAAGTCGTAGAGCTCTACCCGATCGCCTCGAACGGGCCCAGGCTCGGGGGCTCGACGCACGGCTACACCTCCTGGATTGCACCAGCCGTGGAACAGTGCCAGCAGCGCGTGCGTCACCGAAGCCGGCTGAAACATTGCCGACGCCGGTTGAGATACGTACCACGCCCTCTGACCAAGTCTCGCGGTAAAACCCCTGCAGGAGCACTCACGCTCCTACAGGGCTTCGGGGGCTAGACCCGCGGGTCCGCTGACGCGGCCCCACGGGAAGCACTCGCAAACCAGGGGGAAGGACGTCCTATCAGTAGGCTCCAGCATCTGCGGGAGCCTGGCCGGCGAACCCGCAGATGCTCGGGGGCTACTGTCGGGGACAGCCCTGGGGGTCCCCTTAAACAACTGGGGAAACCCCACTTAAAACCTACAAAAGGCCGAGGCCAAACACGTCTCGCTTAAACACGCACACGGTGCATGGCCCACGCCACGGTGGCCCCGACGGCCCACCAAGGCGGCCCACTCAAAGATCCCCTCGAGCAAACTCCGCCTCGCTCGAGGGCACACACCTCCCTCGAGTGGGCTCCGTCCCGCTCGAGGGTGTACACCTCCCTCGAGCGGGCTCCACCTCGCTCGAGGGTTCACATCGCCGCCCTCGAGCAGGCTCCGCCTCGCTCGAGGGCACCCTGCACGCGCACGCTCGTTCCCATACGCGGGTACGGGCATTTAATGCTCTGACAATGGCGGGGGCGGCGCCATCATGCGCCTGGAACTCACGCCCCGGTCCTGTTGCACTAACTCCCTAGGAGGAAACCCATCCCCGCCACTCTGGGGGACTGTGCGACGTGGCCGGTGCCAGCCCCGTGACGCCACGCCACCTACTCCTGTATGGCTAACGCGCCGAGCCCTCGAAGGGGGGCCGGCCGCACCCTCGATTTGCTTTCCCGTGACTTTGCAGGGTTAGGTCACAACGTTAGGCCGGTGGGGCGCCATCCCTACCACTGTTAACGGCATGGCGGCCGCCCCCGCGCGTACAAGCCCACGCCGGGTACTGTGGTAACAGCTCCGACGCTGCGAAGCGTGCGGGAACGGGACGCCGCCATGCCCGCCACTGCATCCTGTACGGATCGACGTTAGCAACCCCCTCGAGCCCGCCTGGGGACGTCACGGCCATTCGCCGCGCCCCAACTCTCGAAGCTACCACTGTTCGGGTACCAGATACTCCATGATGGCCAGATCGCGGCAAGGATCGTCAAGGCGGCCGCCTACTCTACGGCGCGGAGCACCACACTTCCCCATGTAGCTAAATAGTGTGGCATACATGTAATTCGCTCTCTCCTTGGCCTATAAAAGGAAGATGAACTCCCCCGCCGCAGGGGACAAGACAGAGGAGACAAGGCAGAACAACAACACACGACACACCACGCACTTGCTCTCCAATTCTCCCACAACATCTTCAGCTACTTCACCAGGGACTTGGAAGCCACGCTTCCTCTGCCGCCTTGCGTGTAGCAGCCCCACTACGAGCACCCCGGTCTTGCCGAGCAATACAAAGTGCCTCGAGCACACCACTGCTGGACGTACGGCCCTCGGCCGGAACCAGGATAAACCTTGTGTTTCTGATTGCTTGGCATCGACCATTGAGGGATAGACCTTGGCGCTTATTACTGGTTATTGTCGGGACCACATTCCGCACTGACAGGGGCATTTAGGTAATGTTTGTGGGTCTTGCCATCGGACGGCCACGCCTTTGCCGCACCTCGCATCCTCCCGACGCAAGCCATGCGATCCCGCCGCGTGTCCTCCGCCTCGAAGCTTCCCGACACGCCCGGATCCCGTCTCCGTTGTGTTGGGCCCTCGGACTTGGTTTTGAGGCCCAAACCAAGAAACCGTCCTCCGATGGTTTTGTGGGCAAACCACCAAACCCCGCGTGCTCGGTCCGGCCTCCCGCCAAACCACTTGACTCGACCGCCACCGTGCACCGGCTCGATTGTCCATGACTTCATCTTGCTCGTGTCGCCACCATGTGGCCCGCGCCCGGTCCCGCCGTCCACCGGTCCCTCGAACCGAGCCTACTTGTCTCTCCATCTCCCGAGGCCCCTCAAGGCTGAAGACCTTTCACGCCCGTTCTTCACCTGCAACAGCACGAACTAGACCGCAGCCTACACCTGCGCACTAAGCCAAGAGTCAGTCCAACACCCGTTGTCAATCACTCATCACTGAGGAGCGGTCAACCACCGACCACCGGGACGCTCCTGGTCCTCAATCTCCCCCTTGATGAGTGCATTGACAACACACACACGCGAAATGAAATTCAGAGAAAGAAAGAAAGAAAGGAAGAAAAAAGAAAAACTCATGAACAAAACCAAAGAAAGGCAAAGAAAGGTCACAAGCCAAGCAAAGCACAAACTCCACACTGAAATCAGCAAGAAAGCTCCCCCTGAACAAATGCAAGCTCCCCCTGAACATGTGGATGCAAACTTCCAAATTTTCGCTCACCTCTTCTGAATTTTCATTAAGCTCACCTCTTCTCCCCCTTGTTGACAATGTATGAATCAAGGTGAAAATGCAGAAATGCAACACAAAGCATATAAACATCTACATGAGCTTCTCAAATAGGCCAAATCTAGTATCAAAGGCTAGAAATGAGACAAAGATCACATATATGAATCATAGCATAGTAAAAGCATTGCCACAAGTAATATATGAAAATACATGCATGTGACAAAGCAAAATTTTCAGATTTAAGCAGTTTTACCAAAAGAAGGCTCGCTTCACATGTAAAAGCCTATCCATGTCACACTTGAGCCACAAACATGCATACCATTCAAAGATCATACAAGGATATCAAATTCTCAGCAAAAGATCATGGCAAACACCCATAAAGCAAAGCATGTCATGTCAAAGCTCATGAGCCATGTGTCCACTTCGGGGAGACTTTTCCACTGGTGAACATCATGCAACATGTTTTGCACCCATATGTGAAAGATAAGACATTTTAAGCATAGACATGATGGATGGAGCATTTTTCAAGCATTACACACTTCTTTTCAAAATTAAATCATTTCATGGTACATGAAGTGCCTTTGCGGCAAAAACAAGCTTATGCTCCTCCATGAATGCAACATAGGCTAAACATTCACAATGATATTCGGCCTTTGGCCCAAATGCAAGAAAAGGCATCCAAGCACAATCTAAGCATAGAAAGCACATTTAGACCACAACGTGACATGGATACACTACTACACACGAGTGGAGCACATTTCACCAAAAGATTAGTCAAGATTAGCATTTATTTCAAAAAGGGCTATCTCACCACACATATATCTCAAATATTCCAAGAGCATAGCCTCACATCACCATTTCTCCACACATATAACCAATATCTCACAAATAGCCAAAGAGACTCAAATAAAGCATATGAAAGAAGCTCAACATCCTAAAATGCAATATGATACAAATGCAACATGATATATGACAAGATGGCTATCCTACCATGGTTTATACATCAAGCAAAGCATGTATATACATCAAAATAAAACATGGTATGATACATATGGTACAAGAGAAACTCCCCCAAGAAACAACTAGAAAGGGCAACAAACCCCAAGTTCCCCCCGCAAGCGCACAAATGTAGCTTGGTCGAGAGGCTTTGTGAAAATGTCTGCAAGCTGATCTTGGGTAGGGACATGGCTCAACACAATGGTTCCTTTTTCCACATTGTCCCTCAAGAAATGGTACCTCACTTCTATATGTTTGGTTCTGGAGTGAAGCACAGGGTTTTTGGCTACGCTTATGGCACTGGTGCTATCACAAAGAAGTGGGATCTGGGTGCACTCCTCACCAAAGTCTCTCAAAGTGTATGAAATCCACAATAGCTGGGAACAACAACTCGCGGCAGCAACATACTCCGCCTCGGTGTTAGACTGAGCTACACTAGACTGCTTGCGGGAAGACCATGAAACCAACGAAGAACCAAGAAACTGACAAGTACTAGAAGTAGACTTCCTCTCGACTCGACAACCAGCAAAATCCGCATCGGAAAAACCATGAAGAGAAAGAGTCGAGGAGGACGAATACCAAAGGCCAAGAGCAGGGGCAGACTGTAGGTACCTGAAGATCCTCTTGACGGCCTGTCGATGTGATGTCCTCGGTGAAGCCTGAAAACGAGCGCACAGACACACGCTGAACTGTATGTCTGGCCTCGTCGCCGTCAAGTAGAGGAGGGAGCCGATCATGCTCCTGTACTCCCGCTGGTCCACTGGTTCTCCGTCCTCGTCCGCATCCAAAGTGGCCGTACTCCCCATGGGAATCGACATCGGCTTCACATCTTGCATCTGGAACTTCCTCGCATGTCTTTCGTGTACTTGGTCTGGTGCACGAATGTTCCATCCTTCACTTGCTTGATCTGCAGCCCGAGAAAATACTGCAACTCACCCATCATGCTCATCTCGAACTCCCTGCTCATCTCATCTGCAAACTTGGCAACAAGGTTATGTGACGAGCCACCAAAGACAATATCATCCACGTATATCTGATCAATCAACAAGTCATTTCCATGCTTGAGGAGAAACAAGGTTCTATCCACGGTACCCATCACAAACCCTCTCGCTCAACGAAAACCTCTCAATCTCCCATACCAAGCACGGGGCGCCTGTTTCAACCCATACAGAGCCCTTTTCAACCTGTACACCCTGTGTGGGTACAGCTCGCTCTCAAACCCAAGTGGCTGCTTCACATACACCTCCTCCTCTATGACCCCATTCAGAAAGGCACTCTTCACGTCCATCTGAAACAACTTGAACCCTTTAGCCACGGCAAAGGCTAGAAGGATCCGAATTGCCTCAAGACAGGACACAGGAGCAATGGTCTCCTCATAGTCGATCCCCTCCTTCTGACTAAACCCCTGAGCAACAAGTCCAGACTTGTTCCTCACAACCATCCCATTCTCACCGTCTTTGTTCTTCCAAACCCACTTGGTTCCTATGGGATGGCAATTTTGAGGAGGTTCAACTAACTCCCACACCTGGTTCCTCTGAAAGTTTTCCAACTCCCCCTTCATAGAATTGACCCAGTTTGCATCAGATAAAGCATGTCCAATGTCCTTGGGCTCAAAGGTGGCAACAAAAGCAGCATGAGCAAAATGAGAGGAATTCCTGGACCTTGACCGTGTAGTGCGTTCGTCGATGTTCCCAATGATCTTCGACAAGGGATGCACTTCTTGAATCCGCCGGGGAGCCTCACGCCTCGAGACTACCTCCCCCTCACCTTCAACTTCTCTCGCCTGGTCCTCTTGTCGCACCGTCGTTGTCCATGAAGTAGACGGTCCTTGCTCCGTAGTGGTCGTAGGGGAAGTAGTGGGTACACACTCAGCTTCAGGCGCATGGTTCTCTCCATCATCATCTCCAGCTTCATCCTTCTCCTCTTCAAAGAGGTCCTCGACCATCTCTTCATCACCTGCACATTCAAAGACAAGAGAGGTACATGGCATTGTCTCGTCGAAGGTTACCTCGCAAGTCTCCATGATTTTGTTAGTCTCAAGGTTAAGCACCCTATAGGCTCTAGAGTGGTTAGCATATCCAAAGAAAATACCATCACTAGACCTAGCCTCAAACTTGTCGAGTTTTCCCTTCTTAAGAATAAAGCACTTGCAGCCAAAGACTCGGAAATGACTCACCTTGGGTGCCCGACCACGCATCAGCTCATAACAGGTCTTCTTCTTGAAAGCTCGCAATAAAATCCTGTTAGAGAAATGACAAGCTGTATTGACCGCCTCAGCCCAATACCTCCTAGGAGTCCTGTGCTCATCGAGCATCGTCCTAGCCATCTCACAAAGAGTCCGATTTTTCCTTTCAACAACTCCATTTTGAGGGGGAACATAAGGGGTCGAATACTGATGTCCAAGACCTAGATCACGACAAAAGGCATCAAAACGAGAGTTCTTGAACTCTGAGCCATTATCACTGCGGATAGCTCGAATAGCATTCCCATGCCTCTCGTTTTTCAACCTCACGATCAGATCTCGAACAAAACCAAATGTCTCACTCTTGTCTTCCAAGAAAAACACCCAGGCATAGCGAGAGTAATCGTCCACCACAACAAGGACATACCACTTCCCACCCACCGAGCGAACTCGAGCTGGCCCAACAAGGTCCATATGCAACAGCTCTGTCGGACGCTAAGTCATGACATCGGTCAGGGGTGGATGGGGAGTGGCTACCATCTTGCCATGCCTACATGGAGCACAAACCAAATCCTTCTCAAGCTTCAACCTAGGCAATCCTCGGACAAGATCAAGACCACTCAAGCGGGAAACCAAATCAAAGCTCAAGTGTCCCAACCGCCTATGCCATTTCCACAAATCAGAAGAAGGATCAGCCATCAAACAGCGAGCAGGACCCAAAGAACGAGAGAAATCAGCCCTGAAAATCTGACCCTCGGGGATGATCATATAGACAAGATCACCTCGAGAATCCAGCAAACGAGACTCGCCAGACTTGAAACGCACCTCAAAACCCTCATCAAGCAACTGAGAAACCGAAAGCAAATTGAAACCCAAAGACTTCACAAGAGCCACTCTCTTCAACGTTACCTTCACATGCACAACACCCTCAGTAATCACCCTTCCTCGTCCATTGTCCCCAAATGTGATGTACATCTTTTCCTTCACTGGGGTGAGGCTGGAGAACCACTTCTTATCTCCGGTCATGTGTCGAGAACATCCGGAGTCGATCAACCAAATGTTCTCCAAGCCTCCTGCCTGTAGTCAGAAACAAGAACGAGAGTGAGCTAACGACTCGACACTGGGGTTAGCACAAAGAAAGTTAAACCAGTGTCGAGCCATCTACTCAAAAGAGGGGTTAGCAAACATCATTCCCTTGCCACCAAACTTCCCATGTCCTATGGAAGGAGTACGAGCACCACGAGGGGGAAAACGTGGTCCGTAGTTCCTCTGGAACCCAAAGCTGCGATCATCTCCCCTAAACCCGTATTGAGGACGAGTAGGGGGGCGTCCAGCAAAACCACCACGAGCCCGACCAGACCTCTCACCAGCACGCACACCATCATCTCTCCTCTCAAACCTCGCACCACCACCTCTCTGTGGGAACCTGCCAACACTTCTCACACTTCCCACACCCCGTGGAAGTGGCACTCTAGGCTCAGGAATACCATGAGACTGGTGATACCTGTCCTGGTTTGCTTGCTCCCTAGCAAGTCTCTCATCCCTCTTCCTCTTGTAGCAAAACTCTGCAAGATGTCTCTCCTTGCCACAATACTCACACCTAAAGGGGATGGGTTTTTGTTTTGGCTCTGGCTTCTCTCTAGGCTTCTCACCCTTCTCACTCACAAACCTCACCGGTTTCTGGAAGTCATTTGTCTTAGGTGGGAATTTGGGTGGATCTTGGGTTGTGTCAAGCTTGTTGCAAAGGTGGTTGGGCTTTGGTGTGAAAGAGTTCTTGGGTGCTTTTGGAAGTGGGACTTGGATGTCTCCGATCACCTCAAACTCAGGGTTAGACTCAACACACTTCTCATACACACTCTCCCCACTGTTCTCTCCCACTCTCACCCAACTTCTCAAACCCCAAACCACGACCATCAGCTCTCTTGAACTCCTCAATCATGATTTTTAATTGAGGTTCCTGCCCAGACAACCAACCCAAGACCTTCCTCAAATAGTCATTCTCCTCATAGATGCCATTTAAACGGGAAGTAAGTTCAAGATTGCGCAAAGTAACTTCATCACAGATAGAGCATGCATTTGCAACACGAGATTTCAAAGATGCTTCCAAAGAACTAATGGTAGAACGAGCATCAACAAGCTTAGCATGCATAGTAGGACATGATTTACAAGCACCAAGCAAAGTAGGTCTAGCCTTCGACTCATCATACTCGGTCCCTAAGAGCATCTAGTTTTGCCAAAGTAGAAGCATTCTTCTCATTAAGCAACTTGATCTCATTCAACCATGCATCACACTCAAGACATTCAACATCATCGGGAGTAGTCGGAGCAAGTTTCAAAGAGTCATTCTCAAGTTTCAATTCAAGCAATTTGGACTCTAACTCTCCTACTTTCTCACTAGCATTCTCAAGTTGAGCCCTAAGATCTTTCCTCATCTTTTTGGCATCTCTTAGCACACTATCACGGTTGTCAATCAAGCCATTCAACCTAGTGATCTCAGCAAGCAAAGAGTCGGGGTCACGATTTACCTCATCCTCCGAGTCGGAGTCGCTGTCTTCCTTCTCGCTCTTCTTGCTGCTTGAGCTATGGGCCATCCCACAAAAGCCTTCAAACGCCACACAGCTCAATCCACTGAGGTTCCGGCTTGCACTCTTCTTGCCCTTGCGCCTCCCAGCATCTTCATCTTCACTGCTTGAACTTGACTGCTCGTCGCTTGATCTTGAGTCGACGTCGCTCGCACCGGCCACCATGGCTCTTGCCTTGTTCTTCTTGTAGCCGCCCTTGCTCGGTCGCCGCTTGTCCTTGTCCTTGCTCTTGGACTTTATGAAGTGCTTGCCCTTGGAGGAGTACTTGTCTTCACGCCTCGGGTGCGCCTTGTACTCGTTCATCTTGTACTTGTTCTCCTCCGCTTCCGGGAACTCGGCGATGAAGTGGCCACGCTTGCCACACTTGTAGCATGTCCCTGAGCTCCGCCTTGCATTCCTCTGACTCTCGTGTAGTCGATCAAACCTCCTTGAGAGCAAGGCCAGCTCCTCCTCGCCCAGCACATCAAACTCCTCATCTGGAACAGACATAAGAGAAGACAAGGAAAACTGTCGACAGGAAGGGTTAGATTTGCCCTTTGATCCGCCCACAAGAGCAAGACTATGGTCACTCGAGCCCTCATGCTTGGATTGCAACTTCCTGTCAACCTCAGCCGACTTGAGCTTAGAAAAGAGGTCATCCAACTCAATAGTCAAATACCGCCGGACTCCTTGATGGCCTCAACCTTAGCACCCCAAACATTTGGGTCCAAGACATGCAAGAGCTTCAAAGCCTGATCATGCTCGGTGTAAGGAAAATCCTCAACATTAGCCTTCATGTTGTTCACGATGGTGGTGAACCTCTGAAACATCGCATCGATGTCCTCACCGGGAAGTGGAGTGAAGTTCTCATATTGCATCCGGTAAGAGACAAAGAGGCGAGCCTTCACATGGTTATCACCACCTTGAGCAACCAACAACTTCTCCCAAATTTGCCAAGCAAGATTCAAATGGCGAACACGCTCAAACTCAGGATCACACAAGCTCCGGACCAAGTGATCAACGGCTTTTGCATTAGCCCCATACTTGGCCTTAGCACCGGCATCGGTCACCATAAGAGTATGGATGTTGATCGGAATAGCATAGGTCTTGTCAAGCACAATGAAATCCAACAGCTTTCCACGAAGAAAGATCATCATACGAGCCGCCCACTTGTGGTAACCCTTGCCATCGAAGTGCGGCGGACCGCCCCGCTCAACGTACGCCATCTTAGGATTCGAGACTTGTCAAAGTCGCAAAGAATCCGGCACCAAGCTCTGATACCAATTGAAGGATCAGATGGCGACTAGAGAGGGGGGGAGTGAATAGGAGCCGATAAAAATTCTTTTCAAAGAACCCGGCCTATACCCTAGTCAAATCCCGGTCTCACACAAGCGATGGATCGAATCACACACCTATCCCCAAGACCACGAGGTTATGGATCAACCTCTAGTCCTAGGAACGATTCCTTGAAGCACACGCGGAAGCACAAGATAGGAAGGGAGGAATCGAACCAAGAAGCAAAGCACACAGGCTCTGGCGGACCGTCCGGCCAGGAGGGGCGGACTGGCCGCACTGGCCTCGCGGACCGTCCGGCCTGATGTCGCGGACCATCCGCGCCAACCCTGCGGACTATCCGGCCCTACGTCGCGAACCGTCTGATAAAACACACAGAACCAACAGAAGCGACCCGAGAAAAACGGACCGTCCGCAAAGGCCGGGCGGACCGTCCGCGTGGGTCGCGGACCGTCCACTACTGAAGCTCGGACCGTCCGCAAACCAGCTGCAACAAAAACCAAAAGCCAAACCGGATCGAAAGCAAAGACGTGCAAGAACACAAAGAACACCGGACGAACTTGCAACCCGCGGACCGTCCGCGACCTCCCCGCGGACCGTCCGCGCCGCGCGGACAGAGCAGAAAACTGCTCGACCTCGAGGGTCAACTCCCCCAAAACATCATCGGATTTCCCAAACGGTTGAAGCTGTGGAGACAAGGGTTTGGGGACTTGAAAAGCGTCACACAACGATGCTATAGCCCAAAACTCTTGCCTCCTAACTCCCTAAAATACCGGGAATCGCGAATCCTTTGAACAACACCAAAAGCTAGAGCACCGAACGAAAACTCTCGAATCGAAGTGGTTTCCCGGCGTTTGAGGGCACAAGATCAATCACAAAGATGCACGAGACATCCATCCATGTTTCCCTCAAAGAAATCCGGGAAGAAACCCACTCAAATCCGCGGAATCGCACCAAGAACAAAGGCACGAAAACAAGCACAAAAAGACCACGAAAAACACAACTCCGTATCTTCTATACAAACCAGGAAAGATTCACAAGGTCTATCATGCCGCCCTAGCATCCATCCCTCTCAACAAATCTCTCATGAAGCTCTCATGCTAGCCTAGAGAAAATATAAGAAAAATAGCTACGAAAATGAGAAATGGGAGGGGGGAAATGAAACCCTAAGTCGCGGAGAGAGAGAGCCATCCACACACACTCATGGCTTATATATCAGGTCCCGCCGGAGTGGTAAATGACTCGACTACCCCTAACTTAACTACTGGCGATACAACCCACGTAGGGGCATTTAGGTAATGTTTGTGGGTCTTGCCATCGGACGGCCATGCCTTTGCCGCACCTCGCGTCCTCCCGACGCAAGCCATGCGATCCCATCGCGTGTCCTCCGCCTCGAAGCATCCCGACACGCCCGTATCCCGTCTCCGTCGTGTTGGGCCCTCGGACTTGGTTTTGAGGCCCAAACCAAGAAACTGTCCTCCGATGGTTTTGTGGGCAAACCACCAAACCCCGCGTGCTCGGTCCGGCCTCCCGCCAAACAACTTGACTCGACCGCCACCGTGCACCGGCTTGATTGTCCATGACTTCATCTTGCTCGTGTCGCCACCATGTGGCCCGCACCAAGTCCCGCTGTCCACCGGGTCCCTCAAACCGAGCCTACTTGTCTCTCCATCTCCCGGAGGCCCCTCAAGGCTGAAGACCTTTCGCGCCCGTTCTTCACCTGCAACAGCACGAACTAGGCCGCAGCCTACACCTGCGCACTAAGCCAAGAGTCAGTCCAACACCCATTGTCAATCACTCATCACTGAGGAGCGGTCAACCACCGACCACCGGGACGCTCCTGGTCCTCATGCGGCCCGCACTTGACCCCTCTGGCCACCGGGTCCCTCGAACGAAGCCTACTTGTCTTCTCCACACCTGGAGGCCTCACCGGCGACGACCTTTCGCGCTTGTTCTTCACATGCACCAACACCAGTCAAGCAGCAACCTGCACCTGCAATACTTCGCCAAGAATCAGTCCACACAACGTTGTCAATCACTCATCACACAAGGAAGCGACCATCCACCGGACCTCGAACCACACATGGTCCTCAGACCTTACCCATCTCAAATCCCTTGCTGAACAAGAACCCCCTCAACCCGCCATACCATGCCCTCGGAGCTTGTTTCAGCCCAAACAAGGCCTTCTTCAGCTTGTACACTCGGTGGGGAAACTCAACACTCTCAAACCCAGGTGGTTACCTCACATAAACTTCCTCCTCCAAAAACCCATTCAAGAAGGCACTCTTCACATCCATTTGGTAAAACATGAATCCTTTAGCCACAGAGAAGTCTAGAAGAACCCTGATTGCCTCCAAATGGGCTACAAGAGCAAATGACTTGTCATAGTCTATCCCCTCCTTCTGGCTAAAACCCTAAGAAACCAACCTCGACTTGTTCCTCACCACCTCACCATTCTCACCTTCTTGTTTTTCCACACCCATTTTTTCTTGATAGGTTTGTAGTTTGGTGGTGGCTCCACTAAGTCCCACACCTGGTTTCTCTACAAATTCTCTAACTCCTCATGTATGGCATTCACCCAATTCGGATCAGATAGCGAGCGTCCAATGTCTTCCGGCTCAAAGATACCAAAAAAGCTGAATGAGAAAAGTGAGAAGCATTTCTGGACCTTGACCGTGTCGTATGCTCATTGATGTCACTGATGATTCTTGAGGGTGGATGATCAACTTGAACGTGCCTCGGTGCCTCTCGCCTGGAGACAACCTCCCCCTCAGCAGCTGCTTCCACTTAATCTTGCTGGATCCTAGGCGGTGTAGGGGGTGGACCATCCTGCACTGTTGTCATCGTTGTGGAAGTAGAGGGTACATGCGTGGCTGGAGCTTCGCCATCATCCTCTCCAGCATCATCCTCCTCGTCCTCAATCTTCTTGCCATCTTCGTCAACACGTGCACACTCAAAGACAGACGAATTGCATGGCTGGGTCTTGTCGAAGGTAACCTCGCAAGTCTCTATGACTAGGTTAGTATCAAGGTTGAGCACACGAAATGCTTGAGAATGACTAGCATAACCCAAGAAAATCCCATCAGAGGACCTCAACTCAAACTTATCAAGCCTACCCTTCTTGAGAATAAAGCACCGACAACCAAAGGCCCTTAATAATTCACTCTAGGTGCTTGCCTGTGCATGAGCTCATAGCACGTCTAGTTCAAGAAGGCCCGAAGAAAAATCCCGTTCCCAACATGGCAAGCGGTATTCACCGCCTCCGCCCAGTATCTTCTCGAAGTTCTATGCTCGTCGAGCATCGTCTGAGCCATCTCACAAAGGGAATGATTTTTTCCTCTCAACTACACCATTCTGACAAGCCACAAAGGGAGAAGAAAATTGATGTTCGAGACCCAAATCACGACAAAAGGTTTCGAAACGAGTTTTTAAATTCACTGCCATTATCTCTACAAATAGCTCGAACAACATCTCCATTCATGTCGTTCTTCAACCTCAAGATTAGATCCCGGACAAAACCAAATGTCACCCCTTTGTCAGCTAAGAAGAAGACCCAAGCATAGCGAGAATAGTCATCCACTATCACCAGGACATACCATTTCGCACCCGCTGGGCACACACGAGATGGACCAACCAAGTCCATATGGAATAGCTCGCATGGACTCTCTATCATAACAGATGTCATAGGCAGTTGAGGGGCGGCGACCATCTTACCATGCCTGCATGGAGCACATAACAAATCCTTTTGGTATTTCAACTTTGGCAATCCTCGGACCAAGCGTAGCCCACTCAAGCGTGACAACAAGTCAAAACTCAAGTGACCTAGTCTCCTATGCCATTTCCAAAGCTCCACCGAAACACCAGCAACCAAGTAACGAGAAGAGCCAACACATAGAGAAAAACCGGCTCTAAAAATCTGGCCCTCCGGGACGATCGTGCACACAAGATCACCTCAAGAATCCAAAACACGAGAACAACCCATTTTGAAATGGATTTCAAAACCCTCATCAAGAAGCTGGCAAACCGAAAGAAGATTGTAACCCAAGGACTTGACAAGAGAAACACGCCCAAGAGTCACAGACTCACTCACCTTCACCGTGCCCACTGAAAGCACTCTACCTTTCCCATTGTCCCCAAAAGTGATGTACTCTTTGGTCATCATCGGGTGAGGCTGGAGAACCACCTTCGATCTCCGGTCATGTGTCGAGAGCAACCGGAGTCGATCAACCAAAAGCCCTCCATGCCTCGCACGTGCAAAATAAAAAACTAGAGTGAGAGTGAGCAAACAACTCAGCACTGGGGTTAGTACAAAACGAATCAAACCAGTGTCCTGCCATTTGCTCAAATGTGGGGTTAGCAAAATCCATTCTATCTCTCCTAGGTGGAACACTCACACGTGCCCTTGGAGGACTACACGTACCACGAAGGGGAGACCGTGGCCCGTAGCTCCTTTGGGACCTAAAACTGCGATCGTTCCCCCCATACTCGTATTGACCACGAGCGAAGGAACGTCTAGCAAACTCACCACGCACAAACCCAACACGCCTACAACCTTCTCTATGTGGTGGCTCACCTCGAGGCACGAACTCACGCCTCTCGCGAGGGTTAATGGTATGCACTATACCCTCAACTCTTGGCACCAACCTTGGCTCAGGCAACCACGAGAAGTGAGGTACCTGTCCGTGTTGGCCATCTCTCTAGCCAACCTCTCCTCACGCTTCCTCCTGAAGCAAAACTCAGCAAGATGCCCATCCCTTCCACAATGCTCACAATGGAAGGGTTTTGGTTTTGGCTTTGGTTTTGGTTTTGTCCTCTCTTTGGGCTCTGGCTTCTCCTCACTCAGTTTCTCTCCGTTCTTCTCAAAGAACTCATTCCCCAAGTCACTCTTGAACTTGATGGGGTTCTGGAAGTCATCGGTATGTGGAGGAAACACGAGTGGAGCTGGGGTTGTGTCTAGTCGATTTCTAAGAGAGTTTGGCTTAGGAGTATATGCATTTTTGTGGTGGGCTCTTGGTGGCTCTGGGATATCTCCGATCTTCCCCTCATTCTCATCACTTCCCTCACCAACCTTGTTTGCCCCAAGTGCTTCCTCATCATAGCGCTTGTATGTCTTGATCATCATCCTAAGCTGAGGCTCATGACTAGACAACCAACCCATCATCTTTCTCATCTCATCATTCTCATCCTGCAAGCGATCAATGTAGTGTGCAAGCTCCATATTCTTCACAGCATTTACTTCACAAGTAGAGTATGATGTAGAAATAGGAGCTTTCAGCTGAGCCTCTAGAGATCTAGCATAAACAAGCGAAACATCTAGCTTCTCATGCAAGACAGGACAAGAAGTGCAAGCACCAAGCAAGGAGGGCCTAGATTTCATCTTATCTAGCTCAACCCTAAGCACGTCTAGTTCCTCATCCTTGGAGGCATAATTTTCCTTAAGCACAGTCAAGTAATCAAGGAAATCAGAATAATCAGTGCATTCAGGTTCATTGGTCAAAATAGGAGCAGACTTAAGACAATCTATTTGAGCCCTAGCATCAACAAGCAAAGACTCTAGCTCAACAACCTTTTCCTCAGCCTCTCCAAGCAAAGACCTATACTTCCTGTTCTCCTTGTTGGTCTTTCTAAGCACATCATCACGGTTGTCAAGCAAATCATTCAACCTAGCATTGTCCGCTACCAAGAAGGATGGATCATTGTTTACCTCTTCCTCGGAGTCAGAGCCCGAGTCATCCTTGTTGCTCTTTGCTTGCAGAGCTATGTTCCATGTTGCAAAAGCCTTGGGCGGCGAAGTACAGGCCGTTGATGTTCTTGCTTGACCACTTGCCCTTGTGCTGGTTCTCATCTTCATCACTCGAGCTCGAGGAAGAGTAGAGGGAGCTTGAGTCGATGTCGCTTGCATCGGCAACCATCGCCCGCTCCTTCTTCTTGTGACCACCACTCTTCATTGGCCTCCGCTCGGACTTGTTGTTGCTCTTGTAGTCGTCCCTCGAGCGGTGCTTGTGGTCAGTCTTTGGATGGTGCTTGTGCTCGGGCTTGACCTCCATGGCCTCCGGGCACTCGGCGATGAAGTGCTTGTGCTTCCCGCAACGGTAGCACATGCCCGAGCACCTTAGAGCGTTCTTCTGGTTTGTGTACATGCGCTCGAACCTCCTGCTCAGCAACGTGAGGTCCTCCTCAAATAGCACATCAGACTCCTCATCTGGCATGGACACAAGGCAAGACAACGAAAAATGTCTTGAAGACATGTTAGCGTTAGTTCTTGATCCAGACACGAGAGCCAGACTATGAGGATCAGTCGAGTTCTCGATCTTTGCACGCACCCCACGGTCCACCTCGGACGACTTGAGCTTGGAAAACAGCTCATCCACTGTGAGGGTCTCATACTTCTTCGACTCAAAAATGGCTTCGACCTTCTCACTGCACACGGTAAGATCCAGAGAATGCGGTAGCTTTATAGCCCTGTCATGATCATCGTACAGGAGCACGACCACATTAGCCCTCATGTTGTTCACAATCACTGTGAACCGCTGGAACATGGCATCTATGGACTCGCCGAGGAGATGCGTGAAGTTCTTGTACCCTCTCCGGTAGGTCGCAAAGAGACGAGCCTGAACCTGAGTGTTCCCGGCATGAGCATTCTTCAGCTGCTTCCATATCCTGCACACCAGATCCTCTGTCTCAACCCGATCGAATTCGGATTGACACAGAGCACAGTACAGGTAGTCGACCACCTTGTTGTTAGTGTCGAACATGTCCCTTGATCCTGGAGCAAGGAAGTTCATAGGATGAAAATAAGTTGTGTTCACCGTGACATCCCACAAGATATGACCCTTGCCGCGGAGGAAAGCAGCCATCCGCCTCTACCAAATCTGGTAGTTCTTACAATCAAAGTGTGGAGGACCCGAACTCCGTTCCTGGTACGCCATCATTGGATCTTAGACTGGTTAGAATCACGAAGATCTGTAACTGACTCTGATACCAATTGAAGGACTAATTAGGCAACCAGAGAGGGGGAGTGAATGGGAAACAATAAAAATTCTTCCCGAAGAATGAACTCGGACTATGCCCCAAATCCACAACTAAGGATTCCCACACGAGTTTGCCTAGGTCATGTAGTCACAACAGACCTACCAACCCTAGGAACAAACCCCAACTCAAAGCAACACAAAAGCACAACTCAAGAAGCAAAGGACTTAGGCAATCTGCACAACCTGGGGCGGACCGTCCGTGTGGTGGGTGCGGACTGTCCGTGGTGACCGGGCGGACCATCTGCAAACACAGGGCAGACCGTCCGAAAAAGCCACCTGAACTTCCAGTACTGCACCTCGAATAATGGACCATCCACGCCCTACCCGCAGATCGTCTGGCAAACTTCAAGCAACCAAAAGTGCCTGACAAAACGGATCAAAACACATGCATGCAAGAACGCATGAACATGACGAACTGCCGGCTGAAAGCCTCCTCGCGGACCGTCCGCCAGTGGCCCATGGTCTGTCCGCGTGGTGCGGAGACAGTAGCTCGAGCTCGACCTCTTGAAGGTCAACTCCTCCTTCCCTTTGCCCGATCTCCCAAATCAACCAAGGGATTTCTACCAAACCATAGGTGAAGGTGAAGTGCCTCTAGGAGATGCTATACCTACGAATTTGTAGCCTCAAACCCACTGGATCGAGAGAAATCGAGATTCTACCGAACTCCCCCAAAGAGCTAGGGTTCCAACCGAAATCCTTCAATCGGAGGCCAAATCTTGAGATTGAGGGGTCATAATCAAGCACAAAGATGCACTAGACATCTATCCATGATCCCCACCAACAAATCCGAACCCAAACACCTCAGAATCGATGGAACAAGGCGCACGAAATCAAACAAAAATAGCTCGAAAAAAGACATGAAAATCACACTAGCAACAAGAAGGAAATCAACGCAACCATGAAAGCTTCCATACACTCAGAGGACAGATTCTCTACAAAACGGTGAAGAAAATCTACGCCTATGGAGCAAGGAAATGAGAAGCAGTCCGGAAGAATAGTTTGCCTAGAAACCCTAGAGTAAATATATTTGAGTCCCTTTGGGTTGGGAAAATGACCAAACTACCCTATCACTTAAGTTGTGATACAAACCCCTCAGGGGCAAATAGGTCATGTAGCACTCCTCTTCATCGCACGGCCACACCTTCGCCGCAGTCCGCGTCCTCCCGACGCAAGCCCTACAAACCCGCCACGTGTCCACCGGCATCGAAGCTTCTCAGCGCGCCTGGATCCCGTCTCCACCCGCAGAGCCTCAGGTCTTGGTTTTGTGGCTCAACCAAGTAACCTCACGGTTTTGTGGTAAACCGCCACAAACCCCGCATGCCGACTCCAGTCGTGAGCCACTACCCTACACCGGCTCCGATCAATTACTTAGTCTTGCTTTTCTTGCCACCATGCAGCCCGCACATGACCCCGCTGGCCACCGGGTCCCTTGAGCCGAGCCTACTTGTCTCTCCACTCCTCGTAGGCCTCGCAAGGCATAGACCTTTCGCACCCGCTCTTCACCTGCACAAATGCAAATCAAGCCGCAACCTGCACCTACAATACTCGGCCAAGAGTCAGTCCACACCACGTTGTCAATCACTCATCACATCCTGGAGCGACCATCCACCGGTCCTCAGACACTACGGTTCTCAGCGGGGCAATATGCACACCTTCCTCAACCACAACAAAGTGTGGCCATCATTGGAGGATACGCTGCAAGGAACACGCAAAATATTGCAGCCATCCAATCCAATGGACCGCTAACATCGCTTTTGAGCTAGTTGCCTACACATAGCACCATCGAAGAAATTCATAGGAGGACCGGTGCAAACTTATTATGAGCAAGGATACAATAGCCAAGACTACAATACCAACCATCGGTGGAAGATTAAAGAGAGGAGACACTTATTTCTTCTACTTTGGTTTAATTTTTCCTTTTCCCATTCTTTATTTTTCAGCTTGTGTGCATTTATGTATGCGTAGTATTTTCTGTTTTTATTCATTTCCAGCATGTGTGCTATTATGTTAGCTTAATTTTATCATGAATAAAGTCACCACCTTGTTATTTGTAAGGAATCGGATGCCCGTTAGCCTAAGAGGGGGAGGGGTGAATTAGGAAACTTAAAACCTTAACCAATGGCTCACTAAAATTTGCGAGAAGGTAAACTAGAACTTACTACCTATCTGTGCAACTAGGTTGTTCTAGTGTGAAACTACCATCCCAAAAGAAGGTTTGCAACCTATAGCCAATCCTAGCATGATACTACTCTAGGAAAGTAGAGGCAAACAAAGATTGCAATAGAGTAAAAGCGGAAACGAAAAGGGGATGAGAGGAAGCAAACTCATGACACACGATTTATCCCGTGGTGTCGGTAGGCACTAAGCCACCCATAGTCCACATTGTTGAAGCACTCACACAAGAGTATTGCTTCCCGGTCACCAAGTCTCTCCCAAGAGCACCACTTGACTCGCCACAAAGGCTAGCCACTTAGGCACTTGTCAAGCTCCCTTGGTCACCTTGATGCCGCCTCCACTAAGGAGCTTCTCCACCAAGGAAGGGGGTCTCCACGTCCCTCGCACAAAGTGTCCTCGCCGCTGCACACAAAGCCGGAGGATCGATGACAATTGCCGGTGAGCCACTTAGGCCCCAAGGCTTCCGGTGAACCTTGTACAACTGGATTCACTTAAGAATCACCTCACAAGGTTGGCACAACCTTGCACTCACTCATCTCTAAGCTAAGCCTAGCACTAAGCACATACACAAAGCATGTACTAGTCTAAGGATGAGCAATTAAGCACTTGGATGGATTGGTTATGATCATGAATGTATCTTGAACTCCTCTGCACTTCCACACAATCCAGCAGCCTCAAATGGGTGAGTGGAGGGGGTATAAATAGCCCAAGGCATCAAACTAGCCGTTGGCTAAAAGCTACTGAAAAAGGTACAGTCGGATGATCCGACGCTATGCTTTTCCGGGACGTCGGTTCATCTAGTGCCCCTCCCACGTCACGTAGCCGTTGAGGTTCTCTGACACAACTGTTCTGATGCTATGCTCCGACGCTACGTCGGATCATCCGGTGCTGAAGGCTCACGCTCAAGTCGCCTCTGTTAGCTTCAACTCGACCGTCGGATAGACCGACGCTTTACCCTTGTCAAGGCGTCGGATCATCCGGTGCTGAAGGCTTCGTCTTCGCGTGTCTCTGTATGAATTCAAACTGAGCATCGGATAGACTGACGGGGTCCCCACTTAGACCGTCGGATCATCCGGTGCTACTGTCTTTGCTGCTCTTACTCTGCAACTCGTCCGACGCATCTAGAAATTGGACCGTCAGTTCATCCGATGGTACCTAGGGTTTCACCCTGTGTACCAACTCGTCCGACGATTGCACCGACGCTTGTATTTGAGGGACCGTCGGTTCATCCGAAGGTGTCTTTTCTTTTCCTTTTCTTGCTCGGTTTTGACCCTTGAAAAATACACTATCTTCTCAATTTGGCATATGGTTTTCTTGCATCCTTGGGACCTAGAAATGTCTACAAAGACATGCTAAACAATATGGTTAGTCACAATGATCATGTTGTCATGAATCACCAAAATCAAACTCGAACTAATGGCATATGAGGCCATGTTCGCTACAATCTCCCCCTTTTTGGTGATTTATGACAACACAACCAAAGCAAGCATAAATTTGCAAGAATTGACAAAATTAGAACCACTTACACTTGCTTGGATGCTTACCATCATCCAAACTCCCCCTAGATCAAACTTCTCCCTTTTTGATCTTCATGTTCACATTCTCCCCCTTTGGTCTCATACCTTGAAACCACTTGTAAGCATCCTTGAACCCACTTGTAAGCTTATGCCACAAGCTTGCTTTGGTCACACATTCTCCCCCTTTGGAATAAAATCTCCAAAAAGTCCCAAAGCAAAGGGTCCAAGGAAACTAGCAAGACCTAGCAAACATAGCTCAAAGGAGAGATGTTAAATGCAAGGGAGAAAGCCACATGAAGCATGATCCATAAGTATGATATCAATGAAGATACCACATGTGAGAATAACTAAGGTGGATCACAAGCTCATGAGACTAGCATGATACAACCTAAGCTCCCCCTAAATGTGTGCACAAAAAGAATACCACTTGTAGGACAAGGGTAGTGAGAAACAAGTGCACAACTACAAGCTTGAAAGACAAGGAGGCTTAGGGAATATCATGCAAGGAGGTATCTTAAAGGACAAGAGATAAAACAAATGTATTCTTATTACATTACCACTTGTTGATATCACTTGTAGTCTTTTGATCATTGCATACCTTAGGGGGATGATCCTCTCTACCTTGTTGGCACCACATTGAGATGAGCCACTTGGAAATGATATCACTAAGTGACACCACTTGAAAGAAGATTGCATAGAAGACACTTGGGGTACCACAAGGATTAGGAATGTATGAGTACATTGCCTTTGAACTTATATAGAGACATAAGCTCGCAAGGACATGACTCAATAGCATGAAACTCATATTGCTATATTCACTATTTTAGAGATGTTAGATCACATTGAGAGTGAAATAGCATTCTCTTAGAATGAAGTACCGCACTGGAACGCGTCGCCAAGGGACTGCATAAGATAGGCTTGAAACAATGTTAGTCCCATAACCAAACCATAGGATGAGCTCCCCCTAAATGTGTGCATTTAGTGTTTGAATCACCAACCAAATGTATGAACATTGTTTATGACAACAAAAATGGAAGCTAACCCTATAGCTTGCTCATGATGCAAAGAGATATAGAAGAAAACATGCACCATGAAAGAACAAGTGTAGCTTTCCTACACACTAATCAAACCATGTAAGTTGCTCATGGGTTAGCACATGACACAAGCAACCTACCATATGTAAATATTGCAACAAATGCAACCTAAACAAGGCAATGGAGCTACAATAATACAAGAGATGAGTACTAGTTTCCATTACCTCAACCGGGGAACTTGGGCAACACATGTCCAACTTGCAAGCTTGGCTTCTAGGCTTGAATCTTCACAACTTCTTTGTGCCAAGCCTCCCAAGTCCCCGCACTTAAGGCCTTCAAGTGGCCTTTGGAACCCAAACCATTTGAGGCCCCTTCATGTTGGTGATGGCTTCCTTGGGCACCCAAATGGGTTTGTTCCTACCCCGCTCCTCCTTCATCTTCCCAATCTTGTGAGCAACCACCTTGCCATTTTCCTTCTTCTTGATGACGTAGGTGTTGCTGTTTGTCTTGTTCTTGCGATTGGGCTTGGTGTAGACGAGGGACCTCTTGATGGTGGGCTTCAACTTCTTCTTTGCGCCCTTGTCCATCTTCTTGACAAATTGAGGGCATTTGTAGAACTTGTGCCCTTCTCCATGACATTTGTAGCAAGTCACGGTTGCACCCTTCTCAAGCTTCTTCACCATGGGATCACGGTTATCTTGAGAAGGTTGGACTTTACTCTTCATGTCTTGAGAGATGTCCACTTGTTCTTCATCATTCTTGTCCTTGCCCATCAATCTTGCCAACCTCTCTCGGAGCCATTTCACTTCTTGCTTAAGCTCATCATTTTCCTTGCCTATGAGATAATCACATGTTTCTACAACAACATTCTCATGCCAAGATAGTGAGCAAGATTTATCAATTAAATCAATGCAAGAAGTTGAAGCATCTACCTTGGAGATAGGAATTGCACAAGGGATAGATGTTTCATCAAGCTCAAAGGAATTACTTGTTTTAGTCCCATTGCTCTCAAGCTTAGATTTTAGCTCATCACACTCCTTGCTAAGCAATTTGAATTTGCACGACAAATGTTCATAATTTGTAGCAAGGGTGGCACTAAGATCATTGAGAGCATTGAGTTCTTTAATTTCATTAGCTTGTTTCTTAAGCATTCCTTTTTGCTCATGGACGAGCTCAACAAGATCATCGAGAGAGGTGGTGTCGGATTCATCATCACTTACATTGCTTTCCATACCTTGGGCCATAGGGCACATGTGTGATGATGAAGGACCTTGCATGAAGCGGGTGGTGAAGTTCTTTCTTGATTCATCGCTTGAGCTAGAAGAACTTGATCCACCACTTGTCCACTCACGGACGGCTATAGTTGCGTTTTGTCTTGGTCTTCTCTCCTTGACCACCTTCTTCTTGGGCTTGTGCATGATCTTGGTGAACTTGATGTGTTGATGATGACGCCCTTCTCTCAGGTGGACGTTGTAGCCGTACATGTTGACTTTCTTAACATACCTGAAGATCTTCTTCACGTACTCGGCCATGATGGATTCAACCTCTTCATCACTTGAGGAATATCCACTGTCACCATCATCGCCATCATCTTCGCTTGAGCTTCCATGAGTAGCCATTCTACTCAACACCTTCTCTTGTTGGCTTGAGAGAGCATGGCTTGTGGTTGGAGAAGATGGTTCTTGGGGCGCCTTCTTTGACTTGAGTATTAGTTGAAGCTCATGTGCCATGATCTTGCTCAAGATATGAGATGGCTTCAAATCTTCGAGCTTCTTCTCGTAGATGATTGCCTTCACCAAGTCATAATCCGGCTTCCAGAGACTTTGAATGATCTTGCGGTTGATGTTCAAGTCCGTGATGTCCTTCACACCTAAAGCATTGATCTCATTGACAAGCACATTTAGGCGTGAGTACATAGATTCAGCATTTTCATTAGCAAGTTGCTTAAAGCTATTGAATTCCTCAAGGAGACAACCGTAGCGTTCATTAGCAACTTCTTTTGAACCCTCATTTTGCTCCTTGATGGTTTTCCATAGCTCATGAGCATTTTCACAAGTAAAAACTCTATTGAAAACGCCTACATCTAGTGAGGACAAAATGATACTCTTAGCAATTACATCAAATTGCTTTTCCTTTCTAGTACCATTTTTCATGCCCTCATCGGTGACTCTCCAAACATCAAGATCCTTTGCTTGGAGGATAGCCCGTGCCATCGAAATGTGGAGCCAAACCTATGGTATCCACCCTTTCATTCCTCTATAGAGAAAATCACTAGGCAGTGAAGCCTAACCGTTCCAATGAGCCGGTTTTCACAATTTACCAATCGAATTGGTGTATCCTTGTGAAGGAAGTGAGTCCCGGCTCTGATACCACTTGTAAGGAATCGGATGCCCATTAGCCTAAGAGGGGGAGAGGGTGAATTAGGCAACTTAAACCTTAACCTATGGCTCACTAAAATTTGCGAGAAGGTAAACTAGAACTTACTACCTATCTGTGCAACTAGGTTGTTCTAGTGTGAAACTACCATCCCAAAAGAAGGTTTGCAACCTATAGCCAATCCTAGCATGATACTACTCTAGGAAAGTAGAGGCAAACAAAGATTGCAATAGAGTAAAAGAGGGAACGAAAAGGGGATGTGAGGAAGCAAACTCTTGACACACGATTTATCCCGTGGTCTCGGTAGGCACTAAGCCACCCCTAGTCCACGTTGTTGAAGCACTCACACAGGAGTATTGCTTCCCGGTCACCAAGTCTCTCCCAAGAGCACCACTTGACTCGCCACAAAGGCTAGCCACTTAGGCACTTGTCAAGCTCCCTTGGTCACCTTGATGCCGCCTCCACTAAGGACCTTCTCCACAAGGAAGGGGGTCTCCACGTCCATCGCACAAAGTGTCCTCGCCGCTCCACACCAAGCCGGAGGGTCGATGACGATTGCCGGTGAGCCACTTAGGCCCCAAGGCTTCCGGCGAACCTTGTACAACTGGATTCACTCAAGAATCACCTCACAAGGTTGGCACAACCTTGCACTCACTCATCTCTAAGCTAAGCCTAGCACTAAGCACATACACAAAGCATGTACTAGTCTAAGGATGAGCAATTAAGCACTTGGATGGATTGGATATGATGTTGAATGTGTCTTGAACTCCCCTGCACTTCCACACAATCCAGCAGCCTCAAATGGGTGAGTGGACGGGGTATAAATAGCCCAAGGCATCAAACAAGCCGTTGGCTAAAAGCTGCTGAAAAAGGTACCGTCGGATGATCCGACGCTATGCTTTTCCAGGGCGTCGGTTCATCTGGTGCCCCTCCCACGTCACGTAGCCGTTGAGGTTCTCTGACACAACTGTTCCGACGCTATGCTCCGACGCTACGTTAGATCATCCGGTGCTGAAGGCTCGCGCTCAAGTCGCCTCTGTTAGCTTCAACTCGACCGTCAGATAGACCGACGCTTTACCCTTGTCAAGGCGTCGGATCATCCGGTGTTGAAGGCTTCGTCTTGGTGCGTCTCTGTATGAATTCAAACTGAGCATCGGATAGACTGACGGGGTCCCCACTTAGAGCGTCGGATCATCCGGTGTTACTGTCTTCGCTGCTCTTCCTCTGCAACTCGTCCGACGCATCTAGAAATTGGACCGTCGGTTCATCCGACGGTACCTAGGGTTTCACCCTGTGTACCAACTCGTCCGACGATTGCACCGACGCTTGTATTTGAGGGACCGTCGATTCATCCGACGGTGTCTTTTCTTTTCCTTTTCTTGCTCGGTTTTGACCCTTGAAAAATACACTATCTTCTCAATTTGGCATATGGTTTTCTTGCATCCTTGGGACCTACAAATGTCTACAAAGACATGCTAAACAATGTGGTTAGTCCCTATGATCATGTTGTCATGAATCACCAAAATCAAACTCGAACTAATGGCATATGAGGCCAGGTTCCCTACATTATTACATTTGGCAAAGATAGAAAGTTTGTGTCATGTTGATATATGATGATAGTTGCCGCTTCGCTCATCTTTGTACTTATTTTATGCATGATTAAGCTAATGCTCTCTTAAAATACAAATCTAAAATTAATCTTAATGCTAGCATTAATCCTTTGTGGAGGTTATGATAAATATGAGACTCATAGTTTTTGTCATGCTCTCAACTTTTGGATGGGTTAAAGATGATTTAATTGTTCTTAAAAGTAGTGCTAACCTCGTCATTAATATCACTTGCATGTTTCTCTACCTATCCAAAGCCTTACAATTATTTGAAAAACTTAGTATACAAGGTTTATTTTTGGGTGAGTTAATTCAGGGCTTGATTTCTCCGGCTGGAGACTAAGAAGTTGGTCATTCCGTTTTTGGGTACCTATCTTATCGCTAGCCTTTTCCATCCGTGCATTGTGAAACACCACATCGGAAATTTCACAAACCTCGCCAGATATCCACCCATAAAACCAAAAGATATCATCTTTTTACCTCCTTGACCACAACCTATCATTTGAGGATGGATCGTCAACTTGATGAAGATCGCAAGATGGTGCCAAGATTGATGATTTCAAGTTTCTTCCCAAAGGAAAATATACTTCTGGTATCTACCATATCTCTATCACCTCTTTGCCCGAGGACGAGCAATGTCTAAGCATGGGGGAGGAGGTAGGTACAATGCAATTTAGAGTTCAAGGGGGTAATAAAAAAGATAGAGAAAAAATATTAAAAAAATATGTATGAGAAAGAAAGAAAAAGAAGAAAAAATATTTGTATGTATAAAAATAATAAATAAAGTGAACTCCCCGGTTCTCTAAATGCATTAGGAATTTCAAAAAGCTTCAAGATCAAGATCCAAACTCATCTTGCCAACCATGTGCAATGGTAACAAGGGCGTCCTTTATGCCTAGGGATCACTCTTTGTCATTTGCACATGTCCACCTATTTCAAAGTGTGTGTATTTTTCCTTCCCCTCCTTGAAACAACATTATTTTCCAATGACCTTTTTGACGAGTCTCGGTAAGACCATGAGAAGCTTTTCTTGTTCTAATATAATATCTTAATAATAATATCATGGTAGGACTAAAATTTTCCAAAAAGCTCCATATAAAGCCTACCACTTATATATATTTTAAGAGGGGAGAGGAATAGATCAAATAGGCATGAGAGACAAGATGAGATGAGAGTTCATGAGCAAGATGCAAGGTGGTTTAAAATTTTTAACTTGGTTTAGCTCTTTTCTTTATCTTGCTCTTATTTCAAAATTTCTGAGATCTATTTAAATTTTTGAAGCATGTTTAATTACTTGTGGGGAGAGGTTAATTGATATCCACCCTCCGTAGGGATGGAGGCTAGTACACTATGGAACTCTAACAAATTAAAATTTTGAGAGCATTATGTTTTCTTATGTATGACCAGGTGCATGGTTTGAACAATGAAGGGAAACACTAATATCCATCGAAGCCTTACTTGAGGACGAGCAAGGTTTAAGCATGGGGGGAGCTGTTTACAGTGAATTTCCATCAACCTAGCCATGAGTTTACCTTTGGTGTTTGCATCAATTTAATATCTTATCCATTGGTACTAACCCCCTTGATATAACAAGTTCGCTCTCGCATGTCGTTTTTGGAGTTTATTGTTTATGCAGGACATTAGCACAAAATGCAAGATTTCTAATTAAAGTTCATCAAGCACCTCGTAAGATCATGAAACCCGGTACAAGTCAAGATATGAAGTGAACATGACTCCAAGAGGCCCAGGAACCGAATCGTGAAGGTAGAAAACTTCGAGGACCTAGATAGAAAATGCTGAAGCTTGCGACAAGGAGCCCTATCCAAACTACAGAGAAACTGATGCCAAGGGCCCACTACGAGGTTTTGGGTCAAATGCAACAACGAAGAATTGCAACGTCGAAATTTTGGTAGCTATAGATGGTTATATTGCAACCATTCTAAAAAATCATAGCAATACATGGATTTAATACAATGGTTTTCAAGCTGTCGTGAAGCTCTATTGCTTTTGGTGGGCTATATTGCAATGGTGAAGATGGTTGCAGTAGAATTGATTTTGGTTGCAATTGTGTGGCAGTACTGCAACCACGTTTGCATTTGTTGCATTTGGTTGTGACTATTGCTATGGGTTTGTTGGGTTGCGATAGCTACATGCTTATTGCAACTTTGATAGCCAAAGCAAAAGTGGTTCTCAATTGCAACATTGTTTTGGGGTCGCAATTGCTACAGCTTATTGAGGACTCTAGGGGCCAAACCCAAAGTGGTTCTCGATTGCAACGCTGTTATATGATTATCGCAATGAGAACTCTGGAGGGAGAAGCAAAAGTGGTTCTCAATTGCAACACTTTTTTGGAGTCGTAACTGTTACATGCTTATTACAACGAGCACTAGGAGCTGATGCTGATTTGGATTGGGCAAAGTAGCATGTATGATATATTATGAAAAAAATACAATTAATAGAAAAAAAATAGAACTTGGCTAGTTTTTGAATTTAGAATTTATTCTAATTATTAATTTTAACTAATAAGTTTGAATTGATGGGAAAACAATCTATCAATAGAGACAAAAAGGAAAAAATGAAAAAAAACATCATGGTATGAAATTGAACCAAGGACCTCAATACTACACTAGCATATGACAGACCACTACACCATTTTAATGTTAGTGTTAGCTAGCAACGTTCAAGTCTTTTCAAGTTTCTATGTGGTCTCCCTATAGTAACCTTATAAGTATTAAAATAGAAAAGTTAATTTACATAATTCTATTAGTTAGTTATTTAAAAACAAAGAAGTAAAGTTTCATAAAAAGTATTATTGTTTTTGTCTAATGCAACACCAAAAAAGTGTTGCAATAGGCCCAAAATGGTTGCAATAGACACAATGCTATGTCACCCCAGTCCAACCTTGAGGACGTGGAGATGTGGTCCCACCTTGAGGACACAATAAAAATGAAAAAAAAATACGCTTTATAATGGGTTGGAACTACAAACCAACAACCTCATACCAATTTTCCTATGACACGTACAAATACGAGTCATATATGGAATAAATAAATAAAAGAGAAGATGTGCCTGCATAATCGCAACACAAGACCCTCCGCTACCTGCGGGACTGCCCTACAATTGCCATGCCCAGCCGGCCGCACCTTGGCTGCGACTACCCGCACCCTCGCCACGGCTGGCCATGCCCCACTACACCCATCCGGGCGCACCATGGCCGCACACTGGTCATGACCGGCCACGCCCCCAACTGCGTCTAGCCGCACCCCGGCTGCGGTCGGTGAGGACCATGTGTGGTTCGAGGACCGGTGGATGGTTGCTTCCTTGTGTGATGAGTGATTGACAACGTTGTGTGGACTGATTCTTGGCTAAGTATTGCAGGTGCAGGTTGCGGCTTGACTGGTGTTGGTGCAGGTGAAGAACAAGCGCGAAAGGTCGTCGCCGGTGAGGCCTCCAGGTGTGGAGAAGACAAGTAGGCTTCGTTCGAGGGACCCGGTGGCCAGCGGGGTCAAGTGCGGGCCGCATGGTGGCATGAACAGCAAGATGAAGTCATGGACGGTTTCTTGGTTGAGCCTCAAAACCAAGGTCGAGCCGGGACTATGTGGGAGCCAAGTCATGAGTGGAGATTGGCGGAGGCTACACCGAGTTCGCGGGGTTTCCGGTGGTTCACCAGAAAACCACTGGGTTCCTTGGTTGATCCACAAAGCTAAGACCGAAGAACCGAAGACGGTCTTTGCCGCAAGAAGTGCCGGACCGGTCGACCGGTGGGTCGACCGGCCCGGCCCGGCGGCACCGGTCGATCGGTGAAGAGCACTGGTCTGACCGGTGTGCGACGACGCAGTCCGGAGACTTCGAAACGGAGGACACAAGTCGGGATCGCATGGCTTGCGTCGAGGCTACGCAGGGTGCGGTCGCCGGGCATCCGTCCGATGGTGAAGACATGAAGACTTCCAAATCTGCCCTTGAGGGGCTTGTATCCCTAGTGATTAGGAAAGGGCATTTTAGACTTTTGGTTGCCTCCATATAACCCAAGAGGTGAGTGGATGGCAGCCAACTCTTGGAACCCTAGCTCATTAGTTTTCCTATTTTCCACCTATTTTCCTTAGGTTTTCTTTAGGACTAGCAAGAGAGCTTCACGGAGAGATCTTGTTGAGAGGGATGGATGATCGGGCGGCTTGCTAGACCTTGTACGAACCTTTGTTTCATGTATAGATGATTCGGCGTGGTTCCTCAAGGTTTGGATGTGTTTTTCCCGGTTGTTCTTGGTGGTGATTTTCGGAGCCCTCTCTCGGTGATTTCTTTGGATTGTTTTCGGGACCTTTAGCTTGGGGATTTGATGGGGGAAATTTGTGGGAACCCTTCGTGGTTCTTTGGGCTGTGATTCCCCTCCCAAATCCGTGAGTAGAGGTGCTCGATTTTGGGGGTTTCTTGGGTCGGAAGTGCTCTTGGCGGCATTTCCTTGATTCCTCCTTTTTGGACGAGTTTTTGTGGGATTAAACTTGGCTATGGACTCCTCATGAGGTGTTCCTAATATCCCCAAAGTCTTGTTCAAGTCTGTGGAGCGATTCGGGAGATCAAGATTTGGATTTGGGGGAGTTGACCCGCGGGTGCTGTTCATCCCGAGCTGCCCATGCTACATCGGTCTGACCGGTGCTCTTGACCGGTCTGACCGGTGCGAGCCCTGGTGGGTTTTTGCTCGGGTGAACGTCCTGGTGTGTTTGTTGTTGTCCCGTGTAGCTGCTGTTTCGAGTTTGGGTCAGTTTGGTGGTCGGTTGGCCAGTTTGGTGCCTTGGGGGCTTTCAGGCTGCGACCGGTCTGACCGATGTGTCTCACCGGTCTGACCGGTGTAGAGCCACTTAGTGAAAGTTGCTCAGTTTCACCAGCAGGGACCGGTCTGACTGGTGGTGCTCACCGGTCTGACCGGTGTGGGTCTGTAGACTCGAGGTTAGGTGTTCCGCTGCGTTTCTCGGGTCGGAAGGTTGTGTGTTGGTTCCTAGGTCCAGTGGCACTCCAGTGGCTACGTGGGCTTGACCAACCTTGGTAGTGAGTCGGAGACGTGTGTTGGAAGCCGTGTTCATCTTGTTGGAGTTTCCATCTCCTTCGAGAAGAATTTTCATCGGCTCCCATTCACTCCCCCCCCCTCTCTGGTTCGCCGTATCGGTCCTTCAGTCGGAATTTAATCCGGGGCACTAAAAAAGGTTGCATCCAAATTTGAGGTGTCAATTGGATGAGAAAGTACTTAAGTGTGTAAAATTTTGAAGTTTAAAATTGAGTTGTATGAAACAATGTGATGGACTATCTAGTTTTTGAACAATGTATACTCCAATTCTCACAATTTTTTATGAAACTTTTTTTGTCAATCTTGTATATCCATAAAATGATTTTATGCCATTTTACATAATTTTTGGAAAAGTTTTATGTATTATTATCATCATTCCATAACAAGGTGACTAGTAGAATCTTGAATTTTCCTATATGTCAATTGAATTTTTCATCAATCTCCTGATGTGCGCTAGATTGGACCATAGGCACCTCAATATAGTTTTTTAATTTTTTTGAATTTTGATTATATTCTAATTATTAATTTTGAGAAAGAAGTTTGAATTGGTTGGAAAATTAGAGACAAAATAGAGAAAAATAAAAAAGGCCCATGGTATGGAATTGAACCAAGGGCCTCAATGCTACACCAGTATATGACTTACCACTACACCATTATAATGTTAGTGTTAGCTAGCATCGTTAAATTCTTTTTCTTGTTTCTATGTGGTCAACTTATAGTAACCTTAGGGATATTAAAATAGAAAAATTACTTTACAAGATTCAATTAGTTAGTTATTTAAAAAACAAAGAAGTAAAGTTTTCTAAAAGTATTATTGTTTTTGTCTAATGCAATACTAGAAAAGTGATGCAATAGGTGCAAAATGGTTGCAATAGAAACAATGTCACGAAACCAAAATAACTTTTAAATTGCCATGTCACCAGGTCCCAACTTGAGGACATGGTGATGCGATTCCACTTTGACAACGCAAAAAAAAAAGAAAAAAATATGCTTTATAATGGGTTTGAACTAAGGACCAACAACCTTGTACCAATTTACCTTACCATTAAGCTGCAACACATTTTGTGACAATACGAGTCATGGAAAAAACAGAGAGAAGTGGAGACGTGTCGGCATAATCACAACTCGAGACCCACAGCTACCCGCCGGCCTCCCCTGCATTGCGTCCTTCCAATTTGCAATCAGCAAACCCAAAATCATTCCGGCATCCTGGTCCAGCCGTCCAAGCTTCGACAAGACCAAGACGCCATTAGACCGGTCTCTCCGGTGACCAGGCCTCCAACATAGCGGACGTCAGCCCTTTTCTCGTCAAGGCTGAAGTCTCATGCCACCCTCTAGTGGATGGGAGTAGCGAACTGCAGGCAGGGGCGGGCCTACGTGTATTGAGGGTATTGAACCGAGTACCCATTATTTTTGCAAGCATTACAAGAAATTAATATGTGACGAACTTTCTTCCATATTCTCATAAACATAATATAATTTGTTTTTATCCCTTAATTTGTTGATTACTATTTCTTGATTTTTTTCTCATACAATTTGTTTTTCCCTTAATACTGGAATACTCCCTCATTTGTGCGGTGTCTCAGTTATTAACAATTTTATTTAAAAATTTGAAACGAGACTAACGCGACTACACCACGATGTTATCTCACATGTAAGAAATATGTTGGGTCCATAAGATAATTTCTTTTCCCGTTACTTCATAAAGGTGTCTTAATTAGGTATTTAAAAATAGAAAAACAACTTTTTGGCACAATAAGTGGCATTGTAAATCAACAAATGTTAATAGGAGGGTGAATGTAAAAATATGTCCTAATTTGAGGTTCATACAAGTTTAAAAATGTCAAGAGGTGTTCAAATCCCAAAGTTTTGACTTGAGTTATAAGAAACAATGTAAGAGATGCATCCATTTATAAATGATGTATGATCCTACTTTAGTAAAGTTATTTAGTTTTTTTACTACAATCTGATAGATCAAAAAAATGTTGTCATGTCAATTTGTATAATTTTCTAACCTAATTTTGATATTATTGTAATTAATAATGTGCTTTCAAGAAAATTGAATTTTACATCTATTTTTATATGATCTAAAATAGAATATATGAGACTAAATATATTGGTACGTATTTTTTTTGAAACCCTAGCTCCCCCTAACTCGACGTCACCTATTCGCGAAAAAAAGGAAAATGGACGACTCCTAGGCGGCCCCTTCGCAACGCTCTAGCGGACGAGCAGAAGGCGACCTCGGGAGAGCGCCACTGCCGCACCCTCCGCCGCAGGTACCCCTCCTACGGCAAACCTCCTCCCTTTCTCCTTCTTCCTGCCAGACCATTGTTGACACATTTTATCTATGAATTTTATCCCTCACATTTACTGGAAAAAACACTAAAATAAAATTAGATCACCTTATTAGGGTTTATATTGACAATTTCCACGAGTTTTAGTGAATCTATGAAATTACAGGGACTATTCAGAAAATATGCAAGGAAACCACTCGAGAAGACTCCAGAAGGCTCCGGAACTCAACGTGACTTAGCACCTAAGAAAGAAGCATCTAGAAGGATCAAGGACCCACCTGACCGAAGTGGACCCTGAGGGGGCCCACACCAGTCCGACCGGCCCAGTGGTGGGGCCGACCGGCCACCCCCCGGCACCAAATGGGCCCAGCTTCTGGAACGTTCTTCCACTGCCTATGAGGATCAATCTAAACCACAAGTTAAGGTCGGTTTGATCGTACGGTGCACGTCATCTCCTCTGGACTATATAAGCAGACCCCCTGACCCCAGGGAAGACAACAATTCATTCTATCAGATCCTCCATGCCCATCTGATATTAGAGCTCTAGATTAGAATTAGAGTTGGAGAGTTAGTATCAGGTTGAGAGATTAGAGCCACGATCTATTTAGATCTAGCTAATCTTGTTCGAGAGGATTAGAGAGCGGTAGAGGCAAAGCTGAAGGAAGGCCCGAACGGTGTCTCCTCTTCATCTTCTACCTCTGGGATCAACTCCATTGGAGCCTGATCCTGAGACCTTGTGGAAAGATCGACTTCTTATTCAAGTGACCAACATTGTTTTTATTGTTCTTATGGTTCATAACTCTTTGAGTACTTTAATTCATGTCGCTCTTGAGTTAAAGTTGCATGTTTAGTGTAAGCGTGGTGCTTAAACTAGCTAACTTATGAATGCCTTCTATATTTCGAATCGTGTGGTAGATCGTGGTGGTGACAGCACAATTATGTCCTTTGCAGTCCACCTCCCATTGATAAAAATCGTAGGACTCCCCCATAGGTTCTTGGGAGGTTCCCTTTACTAAGTGTGCCTTCAGACAGTCACCCCATAAGAACAATATTGGCATAGCTTGTGAAAATAAGAACCAGACATCCTTAAGTTTTCCTTATCTCTCTTTCTGTCAAGTCCTTGATAGCTACTCAGTGATTAGTTATATACCTCAGATACTCTCTTTACCATTCTCCCTGTGGATTCAATATTTAAAACCCTCTCCCTGGTGGAATGCTCACCGGTATCCGTGCACTTGTGGATTATCCATCATAATATTTTTATAGGCTTAACAAATACCAACAAGCATTTATGGTGCCATTGTCAGGGAGAACGGTTAAGAGAAAACTCTTCGAGTATAACTAATCTTGTATCTTTCTTTTTTATTTTTAGTTTTATATTACCTATTGTCCTTATGGACACTGCCCTCATTAAAGACTTTTCGGCACCCTCAGAGCTCAACCTTAGGCCTATGACATTATCGAAACCAATCCTATATGATTCCTATGAGCTGCGCCCACGGTTAATGGAGATGGTCCAAACCAACACTTTCTTAGGAATAGAAGACGAAGACCCTTATCATCATCTCCAACAGTTTGAGCAAATGACAGCCTGCACATTGAGGGTATGTCAGACGAGACTATCCGTTGGAAGCTTTTTCCATTCACTCTAAAAGGAAAAGCTCGCCAATGGTATGACCGGACCAAAGAGAAGATGAAAGGCGATTGGGGAACTCTCCGTGCAGATTTTTGCATGGATTTTTATCCCTTATCTAAAGTAGTCGACCTCAGAATCAAGATCATATCCTCCAAACAGGGGAATAATGAGTCTATGAGTTCATCTTGGGAATGTTTTGAACTTCTTTGCAAATCCGGACCAGATCTAAGCCTTCAAAACCATATTTTCCTTCAACATTTCTATATTGGTCTTAATATGGAATCTAGAGCCTATTTAAATACCTCCTCTCATGGATCATTCATACACCTTACGTATAGTGGAGCTAGAACCGTCCTAGACAACAATCTAGCCAGCACTAATGATGGTCCTTTAGAAGAGAAAACTTTAGAAGAAGAGATTCCAGAGATAGCTACACCAGAACCTATGCCAGAAACATCTCAACCTATAGCTATCCGACATATAGATCACCACAGGAAGAAATTCCTCTACCTGATTTTATAAATGATATCGAGGAGATTTATTTTTCCGATTATGGAAACACCTCGAAATATCATAAAGAGAAGAGGCCTTGAAAGGACACATCATCTTCACATGAGAAGATAGACCCTTTTGAGCAAGCCTTCTCAAGAGAATGCACTGTGGAGCTTGCATCCATCATGAGTGGGGAATGGTTGGAAGAGTCAGAGCTTTCCTCTGATGTAGTACATTTGGATTCACCTTCTATACCAATTCAATGTACAATCAACGGAACCCCCTTTGATGTCCTTTATAATCTAGTTCTGGGAATCAATATAATGGCCTTATCCTTTTTCAATCAGTTTATTAAAAACAGGCCATTATCTCCCACAATGAAATTTTTAAAGTGCTCCTCAGGACAAATTATTCAAAGTTCGGGAATTCTCTATGTCTCGCCTGTTTCAGTTTACGACATGTCAATTCACCTGTGCTTTCACATTTGTGATATTAAGGAGTTCGATCTTTTAATAGGCTATCATTAAGAAAAACTCCTTAAAGAAGGATACACAGGGAAACTTGATGTTTGCCTAGGCAAAACCATTAAAGTTCCCTTACACTTCTCACATTTGATCCATACTAGGACCGAACCTAGTCCTGAATCTAACCCAATGGAAGAGGTGAATGAAGCATCTCTACAACATTTCATAAAATCCAATCAACAAGCTGTCACTGAATTCTTCATCGAGGACGAAGAAGAAAATCCTACAGAATCTGAGCCTTTCAATGAAACCGAGGAACCCTCGAGACCTCCCATTGAGACTAAGCCTTTACCACCTAGTCTTAGATATGCCTTTTTGCACAATGATTCTGAGTCTCCTGTGATCATTAATGACCAGCTCACTGAGGAGGAGACTTATATGCTGATAACCATCTTAGAACAACATCGCTCAGCCTTTGGCTACTCGCTCCAAGACCTTAAGGGCATCAGTCCTGCCCTTTCCACTCATCGCATTCCTACAAACCCTGATGTTCTACCATCTAGAGAGCCACAACAAAGACTCAACAATGCGATGAGAGAGGTAGTGAAGAAAGAAGTTCTGAAACTCTTACACGCCGGGATTATATATCTTGTCCCACATAGTGAGTGAGTGAGCCCCGAGCAATTTGTGCCTAAAATGGGAGGCATGACAGTTGTGAAAAATGAGAGCAATGAATTAATTCCTCAAAGAACCGTCACTGCTTGGCGTATGTGCATAGATTATAGAAAACTCAACAAAACCACAAGGAAATATTACTTTCCACTGCCCTTCATTGATGAAATGTTTCAGCGATTGGCAAATCACTCTTTCTTTTGCTTTCTTGATGGATATTCTAGATATCACCAAATCCCAATCCATTCTAGTGACTAGAGCTAAACCACTTTTACATGTCCTTATGGAACTTATGCTTATCGTAGAATATCTTTTGGGCAATGTAATGCTCCAGCTTCTTTTCAAAGATGTATGAAGTCTATATTCTCTGATATGATTGAAGAGATCATGGAAGTTTTCATGGATGATTTTTTCAGTTTATGGAAAATCTTTTGATGATTGTCTAGAAAACTTGGATAAGGTTTTGCAAAGATGTGAAGAAAAGCACTTAGTCCTTAATTGGGAAAATGTCATTTCATGATTAGAGAAGGAATAGTGCTAGGCCATATAATTTCTGAAAGAGGAATTGAGGTAGATAGAGCTAAAATAGAAGTAATTGAACAACTACCTCACCTGTTAATGTCAAGGGAATCAGAAGTTTTCTTGCCCGTGATGGTTCTATAGAAGGTTTATAAAAGATTTTTCTCATATTGCTAGACCTCTTACAAACTTGCTTGCCAAAGATGTTCCTTTTGACTTTGATGATGCTTGTCTTAAATCTTTTGAAACTCTAAAAATGCTCTTATTTCTGCACCCATTATACAACCCCCTTATTGGTATTTACCTTTTGAAATTATGTGTGATGCAAGTGATTATGCTGTGGGGGTTGTTTTGGGGCAAACAAACGACAAGAAACATCATGCCATTGCTTATGCTAGTAAAAGTTTGACAGGACCTCAACTCAATTATGCCACAACTGAAAAAGAACTACTAGCTGTTGTTTATGTCATTGACAAGTTTAGATCTTACTTAGTAGGAGCACAAGTTATTGTTTACATTGATCATGCTGCTTTAAAATATTTGCTCACTAAAAAAGATGCTAAACCTAGATTAATAAGATGGATTCTGCTTCTCCAAGAATTTGACTTAGAAATAAAAGATAAGAAGGGAGTAGAAAATTTTGTTGCCGATCATTTTTCTAGAATATATTTTGAGAAACCACGGCAACTACCTATCAATGACGCAATGAGGGACGACATGCTCTATCGGATCGCCCGGTCAGACCCCTGGTACGCAGATATTGTTAATTTTATGGTTGCAGGGTATGTACAACCAGGAGCCGACAAGAAAAAGCTTATTTACGAGAGTCGTCATCACATGTGGGATGAACCGTACCTTTTTCGAGTATGCTCTGACGGGTTACTCGGGAGGTGGGTACCGGTAGAAGAAGGAATGAAGATCATTGAGAAGTGCCACTCATCACCATATGGAGGTCATTATGGAGCTTTCCGCACACATGCAAAGATCTGGCAAAGCGGATTTTTCTGGCCAACCATGTATCAAGACACAAAAGATTCGTACGAAGGTGCAACTCCTGTCAGCAGCACGGAAACATCAATTCCAGAAATGCCATGCCACTAATAACCAACCTTCAGATCGAGCTCTTTGATGTCTGGGGAATTGACTACATGGGACCATTCCCAAAATCCGAAAAATTCAAGTACATCTTAGTGGCAGTTGACTGTCTCTAAATGGGTTGAAGCCCTGCCATGCAGAACTGCTGACCACAAAAGCTCAATAAGAATGTTTGAAGAAACAATATTTCCGAGATTTGGTACGCCAAGGTTAGTGATAAGTGATGGAGGATCCCATTTCATCGACACGCGCTTCGACAAATACCTCATGAACCATGGGATCCAGAAAATGACGCTACTCCTTACCACTCGCGAACAAGTTGTCAAGCAGAGACATCCAATAAGCAGATCAAGAACATTCTACAGAAGACAGTGGACCAAACGGGGATAAAATGGAAAGACAAGCTACCCAAAGCACTTTGGGCTTATCGGACAGCTTATAAAACCCCCATTGGAATGTCTCCCTACCAACTGGTCTACGGGAAGATATGTCATTTGCCGGTTGAGCTAGAATTTAAGGCTCATTGGGCAATAAAGAGATGGAACATGGACTTTGAAGCAGTCCGAGCTAGAAGAATGGAGAGAGAAGGCGTATCACAGTGCCAAGATCTACAAGGAAAGAACCAAGAGATGGCACGACAAGAGAATCATAAAGAACGAATTCAACCCAGGCGATCAGGTATTACTTTTTAACTCCAGGGTATGACTCTTTGGACACGAAAAGCTACGAAGCAAGTGGGAAGGACCATACAAGGTGGTGAATTCATCGTAACACAAAGCCGTCACTCTTCAAGACGACGAAGATACGTTATTCAAGGTAAATGGTCAACATCTTAAAATATTTTTAGAGCCCAATAAAGAGTCTGAGGATTTAGATGAGATAGATTTCCTTTGTTTTCCCACGAATATTAATTTTAGGCTGTAATGGGCCATCTTAGGGTTTTTAGGGATCAACACACGGTTAGAGCACCCCGCGCCGAAGATCGCCGCGAGACGCCCTGGTGGGGGACCGATCGGCCCCCTCACTGGGCCGATCGAGCCCTGCCTGCCGCCTCGCGCCGCCAGCTTTCGCCCACGCTATCTCTAAGGTGTTAGGGTTTTGAAAAACTTGTTTGGGGATCTTTCACGAGATTTTCCATAGCCCTTCCAAGCCAGGTCAACCCCCTCGGCAAGTTGGGATCGATATATAAGCAAGGGCAGACCTCCACCTTTTTCTCATCCCAAAGCCTTCAAACAGCAGCAATGACCGACAAGCAGCTTGCCGCCTTTAGCTTTGAAGCCAAGGCCGTTGTTCCTTTCGAGATTGAAGCAAAGCCGCTAACCTCCTTCCTTCCTGATCACATCCCTCTCTCGTTGTTCCCGCCTAGTCATCCATGTTCGCCGCCATCACCAAAAGAAAGCAAGCAGGCAATGTACGCTCAGCGGTACAATCGCTGTCGTGAAGTAGCTCAAAAGAAGTCGATCCGTGTTACTAGCTACATGGATCTAAAGAAACCAAGGGATGGAGAGCAACTTGTTGACGTGCGCATGGACAAGCATGGCAACACAAGGGTGCATAAGAACACCACCTCCTCAAGCTGTTTCACCATCGACGGAGTCGTGCCAAAGAACCTCAGATCAAGAGAACTCTGGTCATCGAAGCCAGCCAGCGGATGCTGCAGTCACAGAACACCCAGAAGACTGTAGCTAAGCTAGTGCAAGAAGTAGCAAGCCTGGCAGAAACTTGCAAAGAGATCCACCGCGTCAACACTTCCCTCACCAAGACTGTCCTCAAGCTGTTAGAATCAAAGAAACGTGGACGATGAGGATGACCATAGCCACGACCTTAAGAAGGGCAACTGCCCTGTGTAAACACCATAGTTAGAGAGCACACTAGTGATAGTTAGTTCGAGATAGTTAGTTTGCTTTAGTTCGCTTTAGTTGTTTAATAAAGTGCTCTCTCCTTTAATAAAGAAGTATTCCACAAGTTGAGCTATTTTGGCCTATATATATTTTCTGGATATGTTTTTGTCTCCACCATATTGTGCATGCAAGATAACAGAAAACAAGTGCGGGGAAGAAGAACAGACGACTAAAATCAAGAAAAATGGGAAAAAGCACAAAACAAACGACTCGCATGACGAACCACAGCAGAACCCTATTCGGCCACGTCTCGTCCACCACTCGGTTTGCTTCCTGAACTTTTTAAATTTTTGCAATTTGCTTTCCGTTTCAAAATTTAAATAAAGATGCCCTGATAAAATGTCCTGATAACCTAAAAGATACAGTTTCACATGTCTATGCTCTTAGAAATATTTATTGCTTTTGGGACGATAAGAATGAGGTTAGAATAATGAGAACCATCTTTCTTTTCTCTTGTCTATGGAGAGTGCTTTATTTAAAAATCATCAGATAATGTTCTCCTTTGTGATCAATAATATATCCCAGTAGAGTTTTCATTCAAAATAAATTTGATTAAATGTTGCTTACATGTATTGAGCTTTGTCAAATCTAGAGTTATGTTGAAGTTTTGTCTAAGTCTGTGATGAAGATCACGTACACTTTCACTAAAGTATCTATGCTCTAAGATTTTTGATCTCTGTCTCTCATATCATGAAAGAAAGGTACATCTAAAAAAGAAGAGAGAAAAGGCCAAAGAAAGAAAAGAAAAAATTACGAGTGGATAGAAAAGTGAGAGGACAAAATGGACAAGTGTTCTACGGGTCAAAAGAACCCCCTCTCAGAAAAAAGGCATAAAAAAGAGAAGAATAATGGACATGTGTCCGAGGGTGAGTAGGGCCCACTTCTCTAAAACAATAAGTGAGAGAGTAATAATGGACGCGTGTCCGAGGGTGAGTAGAACCCAACTCTCCACAAAATAGTTGGATACCTTGTTCTAAAAAAATGGGAAAAGATAGAAGATTCTAAAGTCAAAGCAGTGGTTTTTAAAATCTGACACACGCACATATCTTGATCTATGACCTATGACAGGCCTCTTCATGGATACAGATTTTAACCCAGCAATATATGCAAGGTAAGTCTTCCACATCTTTACATTCTAAAACTTTGAGAGTATCACAAAGGAGTAAGCAAGGCTGCATTTTCTTTTCAAAACTTATTAAAAAAAACTCTCCATTGACTTGATTTGAGAAATGAAGGTGATCTATTTCTAACTATGCTCAGATTTCTAGTATAATTATGTTGATTCTTGCCTCTACAGTTGTAAACCATCCTTTTATCGAGGATGAGTAAAAGCCTAATTATGGGGGAGTTTGTTGACACATTTTATCTATGAATTTTATCCCTCACATTTACTGGAAAAGGACTAAAATAAAATTAGATCACCTTATTAGGGTTTATATTGACAATTTCCACGAATTTTGGTGAATCTATGAATTTACAGGGACTATTCGGAAAATATGCAAGGAAACCACTCTAGAAGACTCTAGAAGGCTCCGGAACTCAACGTGACTTAGCACCTACGAAAGAAGCATCTAGATGGATCAAGGACCCACCTGGCCGAAGTGGACCCCGAGGGGGGCCCACACCAGATCTACCGGCCCAGTGGTGGGGCCGACCGGCCACCCCCCGACACCAAATGGGCCCAGCTTCTGGAATGTTTTTCCACCACCTATGAGGATCAATCTAAACCACAAGTTAAGGTTGGTTTGATCGTACGGTGCATGTGATCTCCTCTGGACTATATAAGCAGACCCCATGACCTAGGGCGGACAACAATTCATTCTATCAGATCCTCCATGCGTATCTGAGATTAGAGCTCTAGATTATAATTAGAGTTGGAGAGTTAGTATCAAGTTGAGATATTAGAGCCACGAACTATTTAGATCTAGCTAATCTTGTTCGAGAGGATTAGAGAGCGGTAGAGGCGAAGCTGAAGGAAGGCCCGGACCTGTCGGTGTCTCCTCTTCATCTTCTACCTCTAGGATCAACTCCATTGGAGCCTGATCTTGAGACCTTGTGGAAAGATCGACTTGTTATTCTAGTGAGCAACATTGTTTTTATTGTTCTTACGTCTCATAACTCTTTGAGTACTTTAATTCTTTTCGCTCTTGATGTCGGGGACAGCCCTAGGGGACCCCTTAAACAACTGGGAACCCCCACTTAAAACCCGCAAAGGCCAAACGCACCTCGCTTAAGCACACAGGGCGTGGCCCACGCCACGGTGGCCCTGACGGCCCACCAAGGCGGCCCACTCAAAGATCCCCTCGAGCAGGCTCCGCCTCGCTCGAGGACACACGCCTCCCTGCGGCGGGCTGCGCCGTTCGAGGGGGGTGCGCTTGCCTCGGCGAGGCTCCGCCTCGCTCGAGGGTCCGCGCCGCCCTCGAGCAGGCTCCTCCTCGCTCGAGGGCGCTCCGCACGCGCACACCCATTCCCGTACACGGGCATTTAATGTTCTGACAACGGCGGGGCGGCGCCATCATGCGCCTGGGGCTCGCACCCCGGTTCCGTTGCACCAACTCCCTAGGAGGGAACCCATCCCCGCCACTGTGGGGGACTGTGCGACGTGGCCGGTGCCAGTCCCGTGACGCCGCGCCTGAAGGACCGATACGGCGAACCAGAGAGGGGGGGGAGTGAATGGGAGCCGATAAAAATTCTTCTCGAAGGAGATCGAAACTCCAACAAGATGAACACGGCTTCCAACACACGTCTCCGACTCACTACCAAGGTTGGTCAAGCCCACGTAGCCACTGGAGTGCCACTGGACCTAGGAACCAACACACCACCTTCCGACCCGAGAAACGCGGCGGAAAAACCAAGCCTCGAGTCTACGGGCCCACACGGTCGGACCGGTGAGCACCACCGTCGGACCGGTCCCCGCCTGGTGAGCCGAGCAACTTTCACTAAGTGGCTCTACACCGGTCGGACCGGTGAGACACACCGGTCGGACCGATGGCGGCACCGAAAGCCCCCAAGGCACCAAACGAGGCCAACCGACCACCAAACGGACCCAAACTCGAAACAAGCCAGCAACACGGGACAACAACGAACACACCAAGACGTTCACCCGAGCAAAAACCCACAAGAGCTCGCACCGGTCGGACCGGTCAAGAGCACGGTCGACCGGTGTAGCACGGGCGACTCGGGATGAACGAAGCACCCGCGGTCAACTCCCCCAAATCCAAATCTCGATCTCCCGAATCGCTCCACGGACTTGAACAAGACTTTGGGGATATCAGGAACACCTCATGAGGAGTCCATAGCCAAGTTTAATCCCACCAAATCTCGTCCAAAAAGGAGGAATCGAAGAAATCCCACCGAAGGCACTTCCAACCCAAGAACTCAAGAAAACCCCAAAATCGAGCACTTTTACTCACGGATTTGGGAGGGGAATCACATCCCAAAGAACCACGAAGGGTTCCCACAAATTTCCCCCATCAAATCCCCAAGAGAAAAGCCTCGAAAACACCCCAAAGAAATCACGAAGAGAGGGCTCCGAAAATCACCACCAAAAACAACCGGGGAAAACACATCCAAACCTTGAGGAACCACGCCGAATCATCTATACATGAAACAAAGGTTCGTACAAGGTCTAGCAAGCCGCCCGATCATCCATCCCTCTCTCGAAGATCTCTCCGTGAAGCTCTCTTGCTAGTCCTAAGGAAAACCTAGAGAAAATAGGTGGAAAATAGGAAAACTAATGAGCTAGGGTTCCAAGAGTTGGCTGCCATCCTCTCACCTCTTCGGTTATATGGAGGCAACCGAATGTCTAAAATGCCCTTCTCTAACAACTAGGGATACAAGCCCCTCAAGGGCGGATTTGGAATTCTTGATGTCTTCACCATCGGACGGATGCACGGCGAACGCACCCTGCGTAGCCTCGACGCAAGCCATGCGATCCCGACGCGTGTCCTCCGCTTCGAAGATTCGGACTGCGTCGTCGCACACCGGTCGAGCCGGTGCTCCTCACCGTCGGACCGGTCCCCACCGGTCGGACCGGTGCGGTGCTTCTTGCACCTCCGTCTTCGGTTCTCCGGTCTTGGCTTTGTGGATCAACCAAGGAACCCGGTGGTTTTACGGTGAACCACCGGAAACCCCGCGAACTCGGTGTAGCCTCCGCCAATCTCCACTCATGACTCGGCTCCCACGTAGTCCGGCTCGACCTTGGTTTTGAGGCTCAACCAAGAAACCGTCCACGACTTCATCTTGTTGTTCATGCCACCATGCGGCCCGCACTTGACCCCGGCGGCCACCGGGTCCCTCGAACGAAGCCTACTTGTCTTCTCCACACCCGGAGGCCTCACCGACGACGACCTTTCGCGCTTGTTCTTCACCCGCACCAACACCGGTCAAACCGCAACCTCGCACCTGCAATACTTAGCCAAGAATCGGTCCACACAACGTTGTCAATCACTCATCACACAAGGAAGCGACCATCCACCGGTCCTCGAACCACACATGGTCCTCAATCTCCCCCTTGATGAGTGCATTGACAACACCCACACGAAAGTAACAAGAGAGAAAAGAAAAAGAAAAGAAACGAACAAAAAGAAACTCCAACAAGCGATCGAAAGCCAAACAAAGGCAAAGAGCAAGATCACTTGAAGAAGACAAGTCTCGGACCCCTTAGGCAAGGGCAACGGCTCGACACATCCGAGACAAAACAAAGCTCAAGCAAAGAGCGCACACCACCGAAACAAAGCTCGAAAAATCACAAAGAGCTCCCCCTGCACACATGCGAGCTCCCCCTGAACTAATGCAACTCCCCCTGGACAAATGCATGCAAAACAGTTGAAAACAGGGCAGCTGCAGCAATTTCAGCTCACACCGGTCAGACCGGTCATCACCACCGGTCAGACCGGTGCCCAACATATGTACAGGACCAGCACTCACACCGGTAGACCGGTGCTCATCACCGGTCAGACCGGTGTACAACGAAACCCAGAAATGGCTCGAAACCACCTGACAACCTTCTAAATGCGTCCAACAAGCCATTTCAAGCACAAACTTCTCCCCCTTGTTGGCAATGCATGAATCAAGCCAAAAATGCAAAACTTTCAACCTAGAGCTTCTCAAATAGACAAAATTCAACAAAGAATGCTACACATGTCCAAATGAGCAAGTTAGATACTCTACGGCTTCGTATCGATCTCAACTACATGATCACCAAGTTTCACAACCATTGGACGAAGCTAAGATGGATTTGAGCAATTTTGCGAAAAACTTGCCTCTCATGAGCAAAGTCCTAAACATGATCAAAGCATATCAAAATGGCAAAGCCACACAAACTTCATGCTAGGACAACCATTCTAATCATAAGACCATCACAAACACCCACAAGCACCTCATGTCATGTAAAAGCCACCGAGCCATGTGCCTACTTCTATGTATGAGACTTCTCATTGGTAGGCATCATGCAACGGTTTAGCACCCAAAGCAAATTTAATTCAGCACATATGACATGGGAGCATATTTTCCAAGCATTTTTTATTTCATTTTCAGATTTGTAAATGGTACATGAAATGTCTTTGCGACAAAAAGGAACTTATGCCCCTCCACAAGATAAACCAAGAGGGCTAAACATTCATGATGGCAAATGAGCCTTTGGCCCCATATGATCAATAAACTAGCCATCCAACCACAAATTAAGCATAGCAAGGCCACAAAGACATGTCAAGAGCATGTAAAGGCATTTACACATGAGAGAGCATACATGAGACATTTTTCAAAAGCATAGCTATCAACCATGGATTATTCATCAAGATCATCAAGAGCTAAGCCAAACTAACCGTAGCATACCAAACAAGCTCACAAAGACAAATATCTCATTCCATGGTGAACAATGTATATGAGAGAAGCTTTTCCTAACCAATGCATATGATACAAAATGCATGCAATCTAAGATACAAGGATGCCTATACATCATGTTACATATGCCATGCCAAATGCAAGCAATGCACAAAGGAAAGCTATACATATGCTACAAACCGGCTCCTCGAGGGGAGGCAAAACGGGCTCGACACCACCGGCAAAAGAGAGCTCCCACACACCCAACTCAAGAAATCAAACACACACCAAGTTCCCCCCGCAGACGAGTGAAAGTTGCTTGATCTAGGGGTTTGGTGAAAATATCGGCTAGTTGGTGATGTGTGGGTACATGGATCAAAGCTATCTTTCCTTTCTCAACGTTGTCTCTCAGAAAATGATACCTCACTTCTATGTGCTTGGTTTTGGAATGGAGCAACGGGTTTTTTGCAACGCTTATGGCATTGGTGCTATCACATTGAAGTGGGACATGGGTATACTCCTCACCAAAGTCACTCATGGTGTAGGTGATCCAAAGGAGGCCGAGAGCAACAACTAGCGGCGGCAACATACTCGGCCTCGGTCGTGGATTGAGCAACACTCGACCGCTTGCGGGAAGACCAACACACCAAAGAAGAACCCAAAAAGCGGCAAGTCCCGAAGTGGACTTCCTATCCAACCGACACCGGCAAAATCCGCGTGCGAAAAACCATGAAGCGCCAAAGAAGAGGACGCGGAGTACCAAAGGCCGAAGTCGGGAGTGTGACGCAAGTACACGAAAATTCTCTTCACCGCTTGCCGATGCGAAGTCCTTGGAGACGCTTGAAAACGAGCGCACGGACACACCGAGGCGCGTATGTCCCGGCCTCGTCGCCGTCAAGTAAAGGAGTGACCCGATCATGCTCCGGTACTCCTTCGGTCCACGTGTTCACCTTCCTCGTCCGCATCAAGAGCGTAGTCGTACTCATCGACGTCGTCATAGCCTTGGAGTCCTCCATCTTGAACTTCCACACAATGTCCTTGGTGTACTTAGCACTGGTGCACAAATGTTCCTTCCTTTGATTGCTTGATTTGTAGCCCGAGGAAGAACCGCAACTCGCCCATCATGCTCATCTCAAACTCCCTGCTCATATCATCCGCAAACCTCGCCACAAGAGAGTTAGACGAGCCACCAAAGACAATATCATCCACGTACACACCGCACAATCGGGATATCTCGCCCTTTGCCTCGGCAAAAACAAGGTCGATCGACCTTCCCCATCTCAAAGCCTCTCTCAAACAAGAACCCCCTCAACCTGCCATACCAAGCTCTAGGCGCTGCTTCAACCCATACGGCGCCTTCCTCAACTTGTACACCCGGTGGGGGGTACTTCTCACTCTCAAACCCCGGAGGCTGCCTCACATACACTTCTTCCTCCAACACTCCATTCAGAAAAGCACTCTTCACATCCATTTGGTGCAACTTGAACCCTTTATCCACGGAAAAGGCTAGAAGGATCCTAATCGCCTCCAAACGGGCTACGGGAGCAAAGGTCTCCTCGTAGTCGATCCCCTCCTTCTGACTGAACCCCTGGGCAACAAGTCTCGACTTGTTCCTCACAACCTCACCCTTCTCTCCCTCTTTGTTTTTCCACACCCACTTGGTACCAATCGGCTTACACCCCGGGGGAGGGTCAACCAACTCCCACACACGATTCCTCTCAAAGTTCTCCAACTCCTCATGCATCGAGTTAACCCAATTGTGATCAGATAGTGCGTGTCCAATGTCTTTGGGCTCGAAAGAAGCAACAAATGCAGCATGAGCAAAATGGGAATTGTTTCGAACCCTCGACCGTGTAGTGCGTTCATTCATGTCGCCGATGATCCTCGAAGCTGGGTGATCCACTTGAACTCGTCGGGGAGGTTCTCGCCTCGAAGCTACCTCCCCCTCAACATCAGCTTCTCCTTGTTCTTGATTTGTCGTCGTAGGTGTAGCAGAGGGTCCATCCATCATCGTAGTCGAAGTAGTGGGTACATGTTCAGCTGGGGGCACCGCACCGCCATCTTCATCATCACCATGTTCATGCTCCTCCTGAAAAATCTCCTCGCCAAGCTCATCATCACCTGCACACTCAAAGACAAGCTGACTACGTGGCTCTGTCTCGTCGAAGGTTACCTCGCAAGTCTCCACGATTTGGTTAGTTTCAAGATTGAGCACACGATATGCTCTAGAATGAGATGCATAACCAAAGAAAATGCCATCGACAGACCTAGCCTCAAACTTATCCAACTTCCTGCCTTTCTTCAGAATGAAACACTTGCAACCAAAGACATGGAAGTGACTCACCTTGGGTGTGCGGCCATGCATCAACTCATAGCATGTCTTCTTCTTGTGCACTACGAGGTATATCTGTTCGACACATAGCATGCGGTATTCACCGCCTCGGCCCAATACCTCCTCGGAGTCCTATGCTCATCAAGCATCGTCGGAGCCATCTCGCACAAGGTCCTGTTCTTCCTTTCCACAACACCATTACGGGGAGGCGTATACGGACTCGAAAAGCGGTGCTCAAGACCCAAGTCATGACAAAAGGTTTCAAAACGAGAGTTCCCGAATTCCGAGCCATTATCACTGCGGATAGCTCGTATGGCATCTCCGTGCCTCTCGTTCCTCAACCTCAAGACTAGATCTCGAACAAAACCAAACGTCTCCCCCTTATCCTCGAGAAAGAACACCCACGCATACCGAGAATAGTCGTCCACCACAACAAGGACATACCACTTCCCACCCGCAGATCGCACACGAGTTGGGCCAACAAGGTCCATATGGAGCATCTCGCATGGACGCTCAGTCATCACATCGGTGAGAGGCGGATGAGAAGAGGCCACCATCTTGGCATGCCTACACGGAGCACAAACCAACTCTCTCTCAAGCCTCAACCGTGGCAATCCTCGGACCAAATTGAGTTTACTCAAGCGAGACAAAAGGTCAAAGCTCAAGTGACCCAACTTCCTATGCCACTTCCACAACTCACTCGAAGAACCAGCCAAGAAACAACGCTCCACACCCGAAGGCGAGAAAAATCAGCACGAAACACTTGACCCTCGGGAACGACCATACGGACAAGGTCCCCTCGAGAGTCCACAATCCGAGAACCACCGAGCCGAAACAACACCTCAAAACCCTCATCCAACAAGCGGGACACGGAAAGCAAATTGTACCCCGGCGATTGAACGAGAGCAACACACCTCGAGTGATCTTGTCACTCACTTTTATCTCACCTTCGAAAGCACACGCCCACGCCCATTGTCCCCAAAGGTGATGTACCTCTTCGTCACCACGGGACGAGACTTGAGAACCACCCCCTGTCTCCCGGTCATATGCCTCGAGCAACCGGAGTCAATCAACCAAATGTTCTTCAAGTCTCCCACCGAAATTCAAAAATAGGCACGTGAGCGAACAAACGACTCGCACCGGGGTTAGTACCAAAGGAGGAAAACCGATGCCGAGCCATTTGCTCGAAAGTGGGGTTAGCACCAACCAAAGCATCTCTCCTACCAAAGCTACCTCCACGAACACCACCACGGTAACCACCCCGAGGGAGCCACCCCCTCTCTGCACGGAGGAGGACCAAAACCACGCAAGAAAGCCCGTGGAACGTCCTTCCTCTCCAACTCAACGCCACGACTCCTCCAATCCCCGTATTGAGCACGAGGAGGAGAACGCCTAGCAAGCCGACCACACCGCACCCTTTCCGGCCCAACCACCGAACCACGACCACCGAAACAACCCTCGCACCGTACGAGCTCGAAACCCAAACGGTTGTCTGTCCGGAGCTCGCACCGGTCCGACCGGTGCTCCACACCGTCCGACCGGTGTGACCCGGCAGACAACACCACTGCGGCCTTCTTCTCTCCCAAGCCCGAACCGTCCTCACAATCGACTTGCCCCCGGGCATCCGCATACGAGGCTCAAGTACACCATCGGAAGGGTGGTACTTGTCCTTGTTAGCCCACTCCTTCTCCATTCTCTCCTCTCGCTTCCTCTTGAAGCAAAACTCCTCCTTATGGCCATCTCTCCCACAATAGCCACAATGGAACCTCACAAGCTTAGGCTTTGGCTTGGGATGTGGTCCGCTCACTTGGTTTCTCTCCACTCAAACCCTCCACCGGTTTCTCACCACTAGCCTTCTCACTCTCCTTCCCAAAGAACACTTTCCCCCGAAGTGCTCACAAACTTGATAGGCTTTTGTAGGTCATTTGTGGGTGTAGGAAACACGGGTGGAGCTGGGGTTGTGTCTAGTCGGTTCCTTAGATGGTTAGGTTTTGGGGGGAAATCATTTTTGTGATGGGTTTTTGGTGGCTCAGGGATATTCTCTCCACTTCCCTCACCACCTTGTTTGCTCCAAGCCCCTCACCATCTTGCCTCTTAAAGGCCTCGATCATCATCCTCAACTGAGGCTCGTGACCGGACAACCAACCCATCAACTTCCTCAGATCATCATTCTCATCCTGCAAACGATCAACATAATGTGCAAGCTCCAAATTTTTCAATGCATGCATTTCACAGGTAGAGCAAGATGTAGGCATGGGTTCCTTCAATTTAGCCTCGAGCGAACTAGTGTAAGCATGCATCTCATAAATCTTAGCATGCAAAACAGGGCAAGAAGTGCAAGCACCTAGCAAAGCGAGTCTAGACTTCATCTCGACCCACTTCAACCCTAAGCACATCTAGTTCCTCACACTTGGAGGCATGCTTCTCCTTGAACAAAGCAAGATCGGCAAGGAATATAGAGCAATCAAGCACAATCATTCTCATCGAAACAACGGGGCTAGCCTTAAGCGAATCAATCTCAAGCTTGCTATCAAGCACCTGTGTCTCTAGCTCGACCACTCTAGTCCTAGCATCCTCGAGTGAAGCCCTAAGCTCTTTCCTCATTTTCTTGGCCTCTCTAAGTATGTCATCACGGTTATCAAGCAAAGAGCCAAGCCTCTCATTCTCTGGCGCAAGAAGGGAAGTTCATCACGCACCTCGTCGTCGGACTCGAGTCCGAGTCGCTCCGTGTGCTCTTCTTGCCGCCGGGAGCTCGGCGCCATGGTGCGAAGCCATCTCTCGCGAAGCGGCTCGGCCCGCTCGGGTTCTTGGACGACTTCTTGTTCTTGCGGCGATCTCCCTCTTCTTCACCGTCGCTCGAGCTCGAGGTGGAGTACGCGGACCCGGAGTCGACGTCGCTCGCTCCAACCATCGCTCGGGCCTTGCCTCGGCCCTCCTTCTTCCTCAATCGTCGCTCGTCCTTGTACTTGTTCTTGTGCTTGCTCTTGTGGTCGCGCCTCGAACGGTACTTGCCATCGTTCATCCTCGGCTTGTGCTTGTAGCTGTCCTTGTTCTCGGCCTTCTCCGGGCAGTCGGCGACGAAATGTCCCGGCTTGCCGCACTGGAAGCAAGTCCTCATGTTCCTCCTCATGTTCACGCGGTTCTCGTGCAGCCTCTCAAACCGCCTCGTCAACAGCGCCAGCTCGTCCTCTCCAAGGTCATCAAACTCCTCATCTGGCATAGACATCAAAGAGGAAAACGAGAACATCCTGGTGGATGGGTTAGAGTTAGTCTTTCCTTTGGAACCACCAACGAGGGCAAGACTATGGGAATCGGTCGGTCCCTCGAGCTTGGCGATCATGCCCCTATCCACCTCGGCCGACTTGAGCTTCGAGAACGACTCGTTCACCGTCGAGTATCATACCTCTCAGACTCGACTATGGCCTCGAACTTTCCGCCCCATATCGTACGATCCAAAGAGTGTAAGAGCTTGACCGCTCTATCATGATCATCGTACGGGAGCACGTCCACATTGGCCCTCATGTTGTTCACCACCACCGTGAACCTGCGAAACAAGGCATCGATGGACTCACCGGGGAGATGAGTGAAGTTCTCGTACTCTCTCGGTAGGTCGCATACAACCGTGCCTCGAACACTCGGGCGTTCCCAACATGAGCCTCCTTCAACACGGCCCAAATCCTACAAGCCAAGTGCTCGGTGTGCACCCGATCGAACTCGGCCGACACAAAGCACGAAACAAGTAGTCGACCGCCTTATTGTTGGCGTCGAATCCGTCCCTCGACCCCGGAGCAAGGAAATCCATCGGTCGGACATAGCCTTTGTGTCCACCGTGACATCCCAAACGGCCTCGACCCTTTCCGCGGAGGAACGCACCCATCCGCTTGCTCCACATCCGGTAGTTCTTGCCATCGAAGTGTGGAGGACCCGAACCCGGTTCTCGGTACGCCATCCTTGGATCTTAGGCGGTTAGAGTCAACAAAGACCCGAACCGGCTCGATACCACTTGAAGGACCGATACGGCGAACCGGAGAGGGGGGGGAGTGAATGGGAGCCGATAAAAATTCTTCTCGAAGGAGATCGAAACTCCAACAAGATGAACACGGCTTCCAACACACGTCTCCGACTCACTACCAAGGTTGGTCAAGCCCACGTAGCCACCGGAGTGCCCACCGGACCTAGGAACCAACACACCACCTTCGGACCCGAGAAACGCGGCGGAAAAACCAAGCCTCGAGTCTACGGAGCCCGCACCGGTCGGACCGGTGAGCACCACCGGTCGAGCCGGTCCCCCGCCGGTGAACCGAGCAACTTTCACTAAGTGGCTCTACACCGGTCGGACCGGTGAGACACACCGGTCGGACCGATGGCGGCCCGAAAGCCCCCAATGCACCAAACGAGGCCAACCGACCACCAAACGGACCCAAACTCGAAACAAGAGGCAACACGGGACAACAACGAACACACCAAGACATTCACCCGAGCAAAAACCCACAAGAGCTCGCACCGGTCAGACCGGTCAAGAGCACCGGTCAGACCGGTGTAGCCTGGGCAGCTCGGGATGAACAGCACCCGCGGGTCAACTCCCCCAAATCCAAATCTCGATCTCCCGAATCGCTCCACGGACTTGAACAAGACTTTGGGGATATCAGGAACACCTCATGAGGAGTCCATAGCCAAGTTTAATCCCACCAAATCTCGTCCAAAAAGGAGGAATCGAAGAAATCCCGCCGAAGGCACTTCCAACCCAAGAACTCAAGAAAACCCCAAAATCGAGCACTTTTACTCACGGATTTGGGAGGGGAATCACATCCCAAAGAACCACGAAGGGTTCCCACAAATTTCCCCCATCAAATCCCCAAGAGAAAAGCCTCGAAAACACCCCAAAGAAATCACGAAGAGAGGGCTCCGAAAATCACCACCAAGAACAACCGGGGAAAACACATCCAAACCTTGAGAAACCACGCCGAATCATCTATACATGAAACAAAGGTTCGTACAAGATCTAGCAAGCCGCCCGATCATCCATCCCTCTCTCGAAGATCTCTCCGTGAAGCTCTCTTGCTAGTCCTAAGGAAAACCTAGAGAAAATAGGTGGAAAATAGGAAAACTAATGAGCTAGGGTTCCAAGAGTTGGCTGCCATCCTCTCACCTCTTCGGTTATATGGAGGCAACCGAATGTCTAAAATGCCCTTCTCTAACAACTAGGGATACAAGCCCTCAAGGGCGGATTCGGAATTCTTGATGTCTTCACCATCGGACGGATGCCCGGCGACCGCACCCTGCGTAGCCTCGACGCAAGCCATGCGATCCCGACGCGTGTCCTCCGCTTCGAAGATTCCGGACTGCGTCGTCGCACACCGATCTGACCGGTGCTCCTCACGGTCGAGGCCGGTCCCCACCGGTCGACCGGTCGGACCGGTCCGAGTGCTTCTTGCACCTCCGTCTTCGGTTCTCGGTCTTGGCTTTGTGGATCAACCAAGGAACCCGGTGGTTTTACGGTGAACCACCGGAAACCCCCGCGAACTCGGTGTAGCCTCCGCCAATCTCCACTCATGACTCGGCTCCCACGTAGTCCCGGCTCGACCTTGGTTTTGAGGCTCAACCAAGAAACCGTCCACGACTTCATCTTGCTGTTCATGCCACCATGCGGCCCGCACTTGACCCCGCTGGCCACCGGGTCCCTCGAACGAAGCCTACTTGTCTTCTCCACACCTGGAGGCCTCACCGGCGATGACCTTTTGCGCTTGTTCTTCACCTGCACCAACACCAGTCAAACCGCAACCTGCACCTGCAATACTTAGCCGAGAATCAGTCCACACAACGTTGTCAATCACTCATCACACAAGGAAGCGACCATCCACCGGTTCTCGAACCACACATGGTCCTCAGCGCCGCCTACTCCGGTACGGCTAACGCGCCGAGCCCTCGAAGGGGGGGCCGGCCGCACCCTCGGTTTACTTTCCCGTGACTTTGCAAGGTTAGGTCAGGGCGTTAGGCCGGCGGGGCACCATCCCTGCCACTGTTAACGGCATGGCGGCCGCCCCCGCGCGTACAAACCCACGCCGGGCACTGTGGCAACAGCTTCGACGCTGTGGAGCATGCGGGAACGGGACACTGCCTTACCTGCTACTGTGCCCCGTACGGACTGACGTCAGCAACTCCCTCGAGCCCGCCTGAAGACATCACGGCCGTCCGCTGCACTCCTACCCTCGAAGCTACCACTGTTCGGGTACAAGATACGCCATGATGGCCGGATCGTGGCAAGGACCGTCAAGGCGGCCGCCTACTCTACGGCATAGCACACCACACTTCCCCACGTAGCTAAATAGCGCGACATACATGTGATTCGCTCTCTCCTTGGCCTATAAAAGGAAGACGAACTCCCCCGCCGCGGGGGACAAGTCAGGACACAACACAAGGCAGAACAACGCTTGACACCACGCACTTGTTCTCCAATTCTCCCACAATATCTTCAGCCACTTCACCAGGTACTTGAGAGCCACGCTTCCTCTCCCGCATTGCTTGTAGCAGCCCCACTACAGGCACCCCCGGTGCTAAGCAATATAGTGCCCCGAGCACACCACTGCTGGACGTACGGCCCCTCGGCCGGAACTAGGATAAAACTCTGTGTCTCTGATTGCTTAGCATCGACCATAAAGGGATAGACCTTGGCGCTTTTTACTGGTTAGTGTCGGGACCACATTCCGCACCGACAGTTGGCGCCTACCATGGGGCAAGCGAGCGCCTAAGGTCAACCCACCACCAACTCCCTCCATGGTGATTCGCACTGAGTACCGCGGCACGCGCTACTCCATGTGCAGCTCGGACCCCCTCCCCACCGGGTTTGAAATCCGGTTCGGGGGCCTGAATTTTCAGGCTACGGGAAACGGCTACCTGATGCGCCTCACCAACCGTGAGGAGCTCCGTGCGCGGCGCCAGGCCGGGTCCGCCACGGTCCACACTGCGCACGCGCCACGACGCGGACGACCGCCGGCATGGATGACGCGGGCCCGTCAACGCCGCGACGTCGCCGCCGCTCCGGCCGGCGTTCACGCCGAGGGGCGCGGTCCGAGCGGCGGCAAGCCGAACGCGCCGCCTCCCAACGCGGCGCACCCGTCAGCGCAGCAACCACCGCCCCGGTGGGGCAACGCACGGTCTCAGGACCGCGCTTCCCCATCGGTCTGCGCGATGCCACGACGGCCTACAACGCCAACATTAACACCGCGATGCGCGGGGCTCCCCCTGGCCGTCACGTCTTCGTCGCCAGGGATCCCGGCGCCTCCGCGGGCGACGAGTCATCCCTGGGCTCCCTTGACGCGTTGCCGCCCGCAAACCTACACGGGTACGCGGAATGGGACTTCGCCGGCGTACCTGACCCAGTGATGTTCAGGCGTTTTCTTGACGCCACGGACTACTGGTTCGGCTGCTCCGACGATTCCAGCACCGGGAGCTACGACCCCGCGCGGGAATGTTGCGTCGTCATCGCCAACGACCAAGCAAACGCCACCGGTGCAGCGGGCGCCGGCGAAAGGGTGGTCACGCCCGCCCCAGGGATCGTTCCGCGCCTGGCTGCAGGGCCAAGCACCCCTGCTGGAGCCGACGTCGACGCGCAGTTAGCCCAGGCTCGTGAGCTCGAGGCCAAGCTGGCGGAGGAATATCGAACGGTGCGGTTGCTCCGCGCCTCGATGGCTGGAGAAGCCTTCGCGCGCGGCGAACGCGCACGGGAGCTGGGCACACAGGCCCGCGACCGCATCAACGCCGACTTCAACGTCGACAACCCGGACATGCCTCCGCGGGCGAGCAGAAGCTTATCGCTGCCGCAACACTGCTACGGGCCATGCCGGCCCCCTCGACGCCTGAGGCGCGAAACCTGCACTGCGAGGTGCAGGCTCTCATCGAGCAGGCGGCCGTCCAGCAGGCCGAGAGCTCGGCATCACGCATTCGCCAACAGGGGGACGCGCGAGGCGATGGGGCCGCGCAGGGGGGCGAACCCTCGGTCTATGCGGGTGAAGCGGCGGGGCGACCCGCCAACCCGGGACGCACGCCGGCCAAGGAGCGGCTTCTCGACACGCGCAGGGCGCTGGACGGCGACGCCCGCAACGTCATCAACGCTCGACGTACGAGCAAGGCGGATGCGCGAGCGGCGGTAGGCTACCACCCTCGACGGGGTGGCCGCTACGACAGCGATGAGGACCGTTCTCCGACGTCGGAGCCCCCAGGGACTCGTGTGTTCAGTAGGGAGATCCGCGCGGCGGCCTTTCCCCAGCGCTTCCACCAGCCCACGACCATCGTCAAGTACAACGGGGAAACCAGCCTGGCATGCCAGCTGGGCGGGGCCACCAGCGACGAGGTCATCATCCGCAACTTGCCCCTACACCTCGGCGATTCAGCCCGGACATGGCTCGAGCACCGCCCGCCCGGCCCGGATCCGACCAACTGGGATGACCTGGTCCACACGTTCGTGGGCAATTTCCATGGCACGTACGTGCGCCCCGGGAATTCCTGGGACCTGCGCTCTTGCACCCAGAAGCCCGGCGAATCGCTCCGGGACTTCATACGGCGCTTCTCCAAGCGCTACACGGAACTCCCAAGCGTGGCGCAATCAGAGATTGTGCACGCCTTACTCGAGGGCACCACGTGCCGGGACCTCGTGCGAGAGCTGGGACGCAGCCCGCCTGCGGACTCCAACGAGCTGTTCGACATCGCCACCAGCTTCGCCTCGGGAGAAGAGGCTGTGGGGGCGATCTTTGACGGCAAGAAGGGCAAGCGTTCGGACGACGCGCCCGCGGAGGGTAGCAAGTCCAGGGAGCCTCATCGGAAGGACTAGCGGGGCAAGAAAGGGAAGAAGCCACGCCGCGAGGCGCGCGAGCAGGGGCGCGACGGCAACGACGCCGAGGCCCTTGCTGTTGACCCGGCTCGACGAGGCCCTCGACCGGCCCCTCGAGGTCCTGGGGTGTTTGACGACATGTTGAAAAAGCCATGTCCATACCACAAGACCCCTGTAAACCACACCCTTGAGCAATGCGACATGCTCAAGAAGTTCTACGGTCGGGCCGCCGCAAAGGACGCGGAGGCCAAGAACGACGGAGGAGATGGCGACGCCGGCAGCTTCCCCGCCGTAGAGAATGTGTTCCTCATCTTCGGGGGCCAACCGTTGACATGTCGAGCCGCCAGCGCAAGCGGGAGCGGCACGAGGTCCTCGCCGCAGAGAGGGCACCTCCCTCCTTCCTCGACTGGTCGGAGGACGCCATCACCTTCAGCCGCGAAGACCACCCGAACCGCATCCCCAACCCGGGCCAGTACCCACTGGTGGTCGACCCGATCATTGGGAACGCGCGGTTCTCAAAAGTCCTGATGGACGGGGGCAGCAGCCTCAACATCCTTTACGCGCATACGCTGCGCCTGTTGGGGATCGGGTTGGACCAGCTGCGGCCCAGCACGACACCGTTCCATGGCGTCGCGCCCGGCAAGCGTGTCCAGCCCCTCGGGCAGATCGACCTGCCAGTTTGGTTCGGCACTTCGAAGAATTTCCGCAAGGAAACGCTCACCTTCGAGGTGGTGGGATTCCGGGGTGCCTATCACGCCATACTTGGGCGGCCCTGCTACGCCAAGTTCATGGCGGTCCCCAATTACACCTACCTCAAGATGAAGATGCTGGGACCAAACGGCGTCATCACCGTGGGCTCGTCCATCGAGCACGCGTTCGACTGCGACGTCGAGTGCGTAGAGCATGCGGAAGCGCTGGCGCTGGACGAAGCGCTGGTCACCACCTTGGAGAAGATGGTCAACGAGGACCTCGACTCCACCGCCAAGCACACCGGCAACTTCGAGGCCGCGGAGCAGACCAAGGAGGTGCCCTCGACCCTGCTGCCCCCGAGGGCAAGGCGTTGAGGGTCAGCTCCACCCTCGACCCAAAATAGGAAGTGGTGCTCGTCGACTTCCTCCGCGCCAATGCCGACATCTTCGCGTGGAGCCCCTCGGATATGCCAGGCATCCCGAGGGAGGTCGCCGAGCACTCCCTTGACATCCTGCCTCATGCCCGTGCCGTGCATCAGCGGCTCCGCCGTTTCGACGAGGAGCGGCGGCGGGCGATTGGAGCGGGCTGCGGAAGCTCCTCGAGGCCGGGTTCATCAAGGAAATGTTCCACCTTACGTGGCTAGCAAACCCTGTACTTGTAAAGAAAAAGAACGGGAACTGGCGGATGTGTATAGACTACACTAGTCTTAATAAAGCATGTCCTAAAGTTCCTTTTCCTTTGCCACACATGGATCAAATTGTTGATTCAACAACTGGGTGTGAGCTGCTTTGCTTCCTTGATGCCTACTCCGGGTATCACCAGATAAAGATGAAGGAGTCCGACCAGCTCGCGACTTCGTTCATCACGCCATTCCGGATGTTCTCTTACGTCACGATGCCGTTCGGCCTCCGAAACGCGGGTGCAACGTATCAACGCTGCATGCAACACGTTTTCGGAGATCACATCGGGCGAACGGTTGAGGCGTACGTAGACGACATCGTCGTAAAGACCAGGAAGGCGGATGACCTGGTTGGCGATCTTAACATCACGTTCGGCTGCCTACGGGCCAATGGGGTCAAACTAAACCCCGAAAAATGTGTCTTTGGAGTGCCGCGAGGCATGCTCCTAGGATACATCGTCTCCCAACGTGGCATCGAGGCCATCCCCGAGAAGGTTGCGGCCCTCGAGCGAATGGGCCCAATTCGGGACCTCAAAGGGGTGCAAAAGCTGCTGGGGTGCCTTGCCGCCTTGAGCCGCTTCATCTCGCGGCTCGGCGAGAAGGGCCTGCCCCTCTATCGCCTCCTCAAGAAGCGCGAGCGCTTCTCCTGGACCGCCGAGGCCCAAGACGCGCTCGACAAGCTGAAGGCATCCTTGACCCACGCCCTGATCCTCACGCCGCTGCAGGACGGCGAACCCCTGCAACTCTACGTGGCCGCGACCACCCAGGTGGTCAGTGCCGTAATCGTGGTGGAGCGCACGGAGGAAGGGCACGCCCTGCCGGTCCAGCGGCTGCTCTATTACATCAGCGAAGTCTTGTCCGACACCAAGACGCGCTACCCTCAAGTCCAAAAGCTGATGTATGCGGTGGTCCTCGCGCGGCGCAAGCTCCGCCACTACTTCGAGGCCCACCCCGTCACGGTGGTCTCCTCCTTCCCGCTAGGAGAGATCTCCGCAATCCAGACGCGGCGGGCAGAATCGCCAAGTGGTCGGTGGAGCTGATGGGCGAGACACTCGCCTACGCCCCGCGCAAGGCCATCAAGTCCCAGATCCTGGCGGATTTCGTCGCTGAGTAGACGGACACGAAGCTACCCCGCCGCAGATCCAAGCAGAGTGCTAGACTCTGTATTTCGACGGTTCGGTGATGAAAACAGGAGCGGGCGCGGGCCTGCTCTTCGTGTCACCCCTCGGGGAGCACATGCGGTACGCGGTGCGCCTCCACTTCCCCGCGTCAAACAACATGGCTGAGTACGAGGCCCTCCTTTGCGGCCTCAAGATCGCCATCGAGATAGGCGTCAAGCGCCTCGACGTGCGGGGGGATTCACAGCTCGTGATTGACCAAGTCATGAAGAATGCGAGCTGCCACGACGACAAGATGGAAGCGTACTGCAAGGCCGTGCGAGCCCTCGAGGACAAGTTCTACGGCATCGAGCTCAATCACGTGCCCCGCCGGTACAACGAGGAGGTGGACGAGCTAGCCAAGATCGCGTCCGGGTGGATCACCGTCCCCCCGAACGTTTTTGCCCGTGATATCGCCCAGCCCTCCGTCGTCTTCGAGCCTCACCCCTCGAGCCACGCGGAACCCTCGGGGGCTCCCTCGAATCCAGCAGGTGCGGAGCCCATGGACGAGGACCCCTCGAACGAGGTGTACGTGCTCTCCCTCCTCGAGGGGTATGGCGCCAACGAGGCTGATGTGATGGATGTCGAGCCAGCCCCCGTCAAGGCTGATTGGCGCGACAAGTATGTCGCCTGGATGGCTCGAGGGTAACTCCCCTCGGACCGAGCCGAGGCCAGGCGCATCACCAGGATGGCAAAGTCCTTCGCCCTCGTTGACGGCGAGCTGTACAAGCGCGCCGCCTCCGGCATTCTGCAGCGATGCGTACCCATTCCCGAGGGGCGCGAGCTCCTCCGGGACATTCACGCGGGAATTTGCGGCCACCACGCCGCACCCCGCACCCTCGTTGGCAACGCATTCCGTCAAGGCTTTTACTGGCCTACCGCGGTCGCGGATGCCAGAGAGATCGTGCGCACCTGCGAAGGGTGCCAGTTCTACGCCCGTAAATCCAACCTCCCAGCTCACGTCCTGCAGACCATCCCCATAACATGGCCTTTCGCCGTGTGGGGATTGGACATCGTCGGGCCCCTGCGAAAGGCGCCCAGGGGCTTCACTCACCTGTTGGTTGCGATCGACAAGTTTTCCAAGTGGGTAGAAGTGCGCCCCATTACGAATCTCAGGGCAGAGCAAGCGGTGACGTTCTTCACCGATATCATCCATCGTTTTGGAGTGCCAAACTCCATCATCACCGACAACGGGTCCCAGTTCACGGGCAGGAAATTCCTGGAGTTCTGCGACAAATTCCACATCCGTGTGGATTGGGCAGCTGTAGCACATCCACAGACCAACGGCCAAGTAGAGTGTGCCAACGGCATGATCCTACAAGGCCTTAAGCCCAGAATTTTCGACCAGCTGAATAAGTCTGGTCGGAAATGGCTCCAGGAGTTACCAGCGGTCGTGTGGAGCCTAAGAACCACCCCAAGCAGAGCCACCGGGTTCACCCCATTTTTTCTAGTCCATGGCGCAGAGGCCGTCCTCCCCACGGACTTAGAATACGGGTCACCCAGGGTTCGAGGCTACGAAGAGGACGCCAACCAGCGAGCCCGCGAGGACTCACTGGACCAGCTAGACGAAGCACGCCTCGTGGCCTTGATGCACTCCACAAGATATCAACAGTCCCTCAGGCGCTACCAAGCGCGGAAAATACGCCGGCGGGACTTCAGCGAAGGGGATTTGGTCCTAAGGCTACGCCAAGACAACCGAGGACTTCACAAGCTGTCACCTCCGTGGGAGGGACCCTACGTAGTGGTGAAAGTGCTCAAGCCCGGCACGTACAAGCTGGCCAATGAGGACGGCGAGGAACTCACCAACGCTTGGAACATCCAACAGCTACGTCGCTTCTATCCCTAGCTAGGATTTCCAAGTATTTTGTTGTAAAATCACGTAACCAGCACCCCAGTTGGTGACAACCGTGTAAACATCATCAGTTTAATAAAAAGGGTAACTCGGCTTTCCCCTGAAACCCAAGTTACCCTCGGGGGCTACTACGGGGGCATCCCCCCCCCCAAAATGGCCCCATTTTTGCGCAAAAAAGAAACAACTCACGCGCGCTAAGTATGTTTCTACTTCAGCCTTGAGCAAAGATTCGAACAGGGCGCAGGCAGCCTAGCGGAAGGGACGCGCGAGCCAGAGATAGCCTACGCCTCCGCGAGGATACGGCCCTTCTCTCTTGCCTCCAACCCAGCAGGCCACCCGCGAAAATCGAACTCCCCTAACTAGAATTTACTCAGGAAGAAGGAGAAACAAAAAAGCGCGATAAAGCAAAAGACATCATTTCACTTTGACAAATGTTCGAAGCAAAGTAATCTGTTTATTTACAAGGCCATACGGCCAGCATACTAACGCATAAACAAAAAGGGCCTAGTGCCCGGCTATCTTCAGGCTGGAGGAGCGGCGGCATCAGCGGCATCCGGGAAGAGGAACTCCTCGAAGGCCTCGGCAAGCGTCCCGGCGGCGTCGGCAGCTAACGCGTCCACGCGCTCCATCGCCACCTCGTCCTCTACACCCTCTGGTACGACGTAGCCCTCCGCCAGCGCCTTGAAGTTAACCTCGTAGTGAGATCGCACCACCCCGAGGGCCTTCTGGACGCCGAGATGCAGCGCCCGGCGCACGCGCCCGGTAACGTGGCCGCCAAGGGCGCGCGGGCGGCCGGCCGGCCGAGCTACCGGCCCGCGCCTCGCCCTCCTCCACGGCCCGGCGGTCTCGAGGGCCACGGGGCGCAACTCCTCCGGCGGCTCACCGCTTGGAGGAGTTGTAGGAGGTCCGCGCGCCTCGGTCCGCTCGGCCCGCGTGCCCCAGCGCGGTGCGCAAGCCTGAAGTTGCCCGGCAAGAAAAAAGTCAGAAAAGGGTGCGAACCCTCTAAGAGAAAACCAGCAAAACAGCAGTCAAACAGCGACTTACCTTCGACTTGCTTCCTCTCCACCTCGAGGGCGCGGCGCCCGGCCTCGATCGCCTGCTCAAGGCCCTTGAGGGTCTCGCCTTGCTCCTGGAGGGCTAGCTCCTGGCTCGCGCTCGTGATACCGAGCACCATCAGCTCGCCCTCGAGTTTGGAGAACTCGGTGTTCCGGTCCTCCAGCGACTTCTGCGCCGCCTCGCGAGCGACTCGCTCCCGCTCCAGTGCCGACCGGGCGTCGGCAAGGGCAGCCCGCTCTTGCCGGAGTCGCCCCTCGGCCCCCGGCGGGCGGTACGCTCCTGCGAGGAGCTGGTCCTCCGCAACGGCGAGCGCCGCGACCTTGGCGTCGAGGGCGGCCTTCGCATCGTCGGCCTCCTTGGCCTTCGCTCGGCGCGCGCTCGCCCGCTCCTCGGCCCCGGCTCGCCGAGCCTCGCGCCCCCGGAGGAACGGGTGGAGCTCCAGGTTGTCGTTGAGGACGCCGGCCACCTCCGCCTCCCGGCTTGGCCGCCAGGGTGCGCGTCTTCTCCCGAGTCCGCCCGCGCCTGCCGCAGCGCCTCATCCCGGTCGATGAGTGCTGTGCAAACCCGCTCGAGGGAGGGGGTGCGCGGGTCCTGCCTTGCGCTCTCATGGAGCCGATCGCGCGGGGCCATGGCCCGCACGACGGCCCGGCCGTCCGGGGTCCTCAGGGCGTCGGCGAGCGCGTCGAAGGCGTCGCACCGCTCCCGGAGCTTGCGGAGCTCGGCGCTAACCTGGTCAAAGGCGCTGTACTTGTCACGGGCGCGGTGCTCGAGCTCCTGTCACCAACAAGTCAAACCCTGTAAGCAACATGCTGCAAGGATCGCGTGCAGAAACGAGAAAAAGAGAGAAACAAGCAACGGCACCCCACCTGGAAGACGCGCCACGCGGGACCGCCGTGGATCCTCAGCGCTTCGTTCAGCGCTCGGTCGAGCGCGGCGCCGTGGTTGCGGAGCTCTCCCCATAGCTCCTGCTCCCCCTGGGCGTCGGCGAACGCTGGCGGGTCGCCAGCGAACCCCTCTACCGGGGCGGAGCGGCCGGCGCGGGAAGACGAGGCCTCGGCACCGTGCCCTTGGCCTCCTGCCACCATGTGGCCCTCCCGCCGCCTCACGAGGGCCCCCTCCTGGGGCTTAAGGGACAGCGTGGGGAAGCTCACCCACTGGTCCCACCCAAGAGGCGGGGAGTCGTCGTCCGGGATCTCCACCACCGCCGCCCGAGAGCCGCCGATGGGTGCCCGCCCCTGCGTCGCCTCCATCGACGCCTCCGCCCGCGCCTCCGTAGCCGCGGGCTCCCACCGGCGGTGCGCGGCCACCGCTTCCGCCGCCCCCCCCGCGTCCACGGCGCCCGACCGCCCACCACGGCCGGCGCCGCGGCCGCGCCTCCACCATGGCCGCCGCCGCAGCCGTGCCTCCACCACGGCCGGCGCCCGCCGCTCCTCGGCGGCCGCCGGCCGCGGCGCGGCGGACTCATCCGCCGGCGGTGGCCTCGGGGGCCTCGGCCCACGCCCCGCGAGCTCTCGCACGCCGCGGCCGCCGCGCTCACCCCCGCCTGTTGCACCCTTGACGAGCGCCACCGGGTGGGAACGGACGCGTCTGCCCTCAACACCTTGGCCGGTGCGAGGGGAGGCACGGTCGGCACCACCCTGCGTAAACACAAACAACTAATCAGAATTCTTGGTTGTCAAAAACGCAACCCCGCAAAGGAGCAAGCCCCTTACCTCGAAGAGGAGAAGGCGCGCTTCCTCTTCCTCGAGGCCCCGGTGGATGACGCCGGCGCGGCCGGCGCGTCCGCCGCCACGCCCCTCCGCCGCGCGCCGCGCGCCTCCGCGGCCCGCGCCGCTCCTCGTCGTCGATTGCCCGGTGGCGGGCGCCTCCGCACCCCGCCCCCAGCGACGCGGCTCTTGCCGCCGGAGCTGGCTCCGGCGACGGGGGTGCAGGCTCCCACCTGTCAGGGAGGCCCTGCCCCCCGGTCTCTTCCTCCTCATCCTCCTCCGAGGACGAGTACTCCTCGGTTCCTGGGGAAGAGAGCCCCTGCTGCTCACGCAGCCGGTACTCTTTGTTCCTCCGTTCGCGACGCTCGCGATGTCGCCTTGCGCTCTCCTTCTTGCGCGCCGCCCACTCCCGCTCCCGTTGCTGCGACGCCCGACCAAGCGCGCGGGAGTCGGGAGTGGGCGGATTAGACTTCGCTGCACTCAGGCTCACCATCTACAAGCGAAACATTGAAGCGCGTCAGCAACCTCAAGTGTCAGCAAGGTCAAGAGTGGGATCAGGAGTTCTACTTACCAACTGGCCGGTGGGGAGCATCTCGAGGTCCCACAGAGACCGGTCGCTCTGCAGCGACCGGGCGTCGACGGCGCTCCGCGCCCGTGTGGCCGCGTACTCCCGCAGGAGGGGGCTCGGGAGCATCCGCGACCTCGCCAGCGCGACGGGGTTCGCCGTCTCCATCATCTCGTAGATGCAGAGTGGCCTCTCCATCAGGGGGACGACCCGCCGGTGGTGGAGGAAGGCGAGAACGGTCACCGCGGTCAGCCCGCGCGCCGCCAGGTTCCTCAGCGCGGCCAGGACCGAGTCCAACCGCCTCCTATGCGAAGGCGGGGACACGCCGTGGCTCCAGGAGTCCGGCCTCTCCCGGAGCACCAGGCCGGTGTAAGGGGGGAGGCCGGGCTCGGCGTTGCGAAGGTAGAACCACCCCCGCTCCCAGCCGGCGTTGTTGGTTGTCATGGTACAAGGGATGTAGTCGTCCTTGTACTGCGCCCGCAAGGCGAGCGACATGCCGCCGGCGCGCACCGCGCGGTGGGTCCTCTGCTCCGCCGTCGGCTGCGTGTACAGCTCCGCGCGGAAGAGATGTATCCAGAGATCCCAATTCACTGGGATCCCTAGATACCCCTCGCAAACGCCCACGAATGTGGCCGCCTGCGAAATCGCGTTTGGCGCAAAGTTGTGCAACTCCGCGCCGTAGTGGTGGCAGAGCGCTCGCATGAAGCGGCTCGCCAGCGCCGCGAAGCCGCGCTCGTGGAAGCGGGTGAAGCTCACCACGTAGCCGCTCTGCGGGTTAGGCGTGTGGTCCCCGGCCGGCGGCACAATCCACTCAGCCGGCCGGCCCTCCACGTTCGCTGCCAACTGACCGGCGGATACCAGTTCACCCAGGGCCAGCCGCGTCACCGTGGAGCGCTCCCACACGTATGGATCGACGATGACGAGCGGTGGAAGAGGCGCCATGAGGAAAGGCAGGGAAACAGGGAACAAAGGACGGGAAGGAGAGGAAGAGCTCCAACGGCGAAAGGGCGCGGCGACGAGAACGAAACAGAGGCAAGAGCGCGGGGGGCAAGAGTGGCGATTGCTAAGGTAAAAACCGCCGTTTCCCCTTCTCCTCAGATTTATAAGCCGTGGGCGTGCTCTCCGGAGCGCACGTCCCGCGCGCATTAACTGCAGGGGAATCTTTTCTCGCTGACGGGCGGGCCCCACCACGACCGCGGCGGTCACGCCACCGTAGACGGGCCATCATCACGGCGTAGAACCGGGAGGACCGTGGCAGGCGGTCACGTCCGCCTGCCCACGCCGCCCACTACGCGCGCGGCCGCGGCGCCTAAAAAGGCGCGCCCACGACGCGAAACCGCAGCCTCGACTGCGAAGCATTAAATGGCCCGGCCCCTTACCAAGTAAGGAGGACCCTCGAGCGGTACGAGCCCCTGGCTCAGCAGAATTCAACCCTCGAAAGGATGCAGGCGTGAGACGGTCACCTCGGGACCCGTTTGAGACAGGGCAGGCACCGCAGGCACCAACCCCGCACCACCCTACTGATCAGCGCCTCGAGGGCTGACACGGTCAGGCCCCTCGAAGAGTCGCAGATGCCAAGACGGGAGCGCTTAGCCGCCACCCCGCACCACTTTACTGATCAGCGCCTCGAGGGCTGAAGAGGTCAGGCCCCTCGAAGAGTCGCAGATGCAAAGACGGGGCCGCCTAGGCGCCACCCCGCACCACTTTACTAATCAGCGCCTCGAGGGCTGACGCGGTCAGGCCCCTCGAAGAGTCGCAGATGCCAAGACGGGGAGCGCTCGCCGCCACCCCGCACACCTTACTGATCAGCACCTCGAGGGCTGACACGGTCAGGCCCCTCGAGGACCCGCAGATGCAAAAACGAGGCCGCCTAGGCGCCACCCCGCACGGTCCTACTGATCAGAGGTTCGAAGCCTGACCCTCGACGGGTTCGAACAGGCGCCTCAGATCACCAGAGTCAGGGACGATGAGGGCACGCGCATTCGAGCCGTTCCTCGAGCCCGCCGGCTCGAGGGTGCCCCACATGTCGTGCTTGAGAGCCAGCGAGGGCAGCTAGCCGGGGGATCCCACCGAGGGAGAGCTTTCGCGCCCTCGGTCCCTAGCGAACGGGACCGAGCCCCACCTAGCAAACCCACGCAAGTGCTTTAATGGACGTGTCTCCGGACCACGCAGCCTACCCTTATCAAACGGGGCATGGGCGTCCACTCGAACCACCCGCTAACAGCTCAACGAGGAATCCGCAATCCGCGACCCGCTCGATGGGGGTTGCGGAAACCTCACCCTCCGTCCCGCGGAGGGACGGCGAGGGCGCGATAAAAACAAGTCGTAGAGCTCTACGCGATCGCCTCGAACGGGCCCAGGCTCGGGGGCTCGACGCACGGCTACACCTCCTGGATTGCACCCACCGCGGAAAGGGACAGTAGCGCGTGCATCACCGAAGCTGGCTGAAACATTGCCGACGCCGGCTGAAACATGTACCACGCCCTCTGACCAAATCTCGCGATAAACCCCTATAGGAGCGCCCGCGCTCCTGCAGGTCTTCGGGGGCTAGACCCGCGGGTCCGCTGACGCGGCCCCACGGAAAGCGTTCGCAAGCCAGGAGGGAAGCACGTCCTATCAGTAGGCTCCAGCATCTGCGGGAGCCTTGATGGCGAACCCGCAGATGCTCGGGGGCTACTGTCGGGGACAGCCCTAGGGGACCCCTTAAACAACTGGGGAACCCCCACTTAAAACCCGCAAAGGCCAAACGCGCCTCGCTTAAGCACACAGGGCATGGCCCACGCCACGGTGGCCCTGACGGCCCACCAAGGCGGCCCACTCAAAGATCCCCTCGAGCAGGCTCCGCCTCGCTCGAGGACACACGCCTCCCTCAGGCGGGCTCCGCCCCGTTCGAGGGAGTGCGCTTGCCTCGAGCAGGCTCCGCCTCGCTCGAGGGTCCGCTCCGCCCTCGAGTAGGCTCCGCCTCGCTCGAGGGCGCTCCGCACGCGCACGCCTGTTCCCGTACACGGGCATTTAATGTTCTGACAACGGCGAGGCGGCGCCATCATGCGCCTGGGGCTCGCACCCCGGTTCCGTTGCACCAACTCCCTAGGAGGGAACCCATCCCCGCCACTGTGGGGGACTGTGCGACGTGGCCGGTGCCAGTCCCGTGACGCCGTGCCTCCTACTCCGGTACGGCTAACGCGTCGAGCCCTCGAAAGGGGGTCGGCCGCACCCTCGGTTTACTTTCCCGTGACTTTGCAGGGTTAGGTCAGGGCGTTAGGCCGGCGGGGCACCATCCCTGCCACTGTTAACGGCATGGCGGCCGCCCCCGCGCGTACAAAGCCACGCCGGCACCGTGGCAGCGGCTCCGGCCCGCGCTGTGGAGCGTGCGGGAACGGGACGCTGCCTTACCTGCCACTGTGCCCCGTACGGACCGACGTCAGCAACTCCCTCGAGCCCGCCTGAAGACATCACGGCCGTCCGCTGCACTCCTATCCTCGAAGCTACCACTGTTCGGGTACAAGATACACCATGATGGCCGGATCGTGGCAAGGACCGTCAAGGCGGCCGCCTACTCTACGGCATAGCACACCACACTTCCCCACGTAGCTAAATAGCGCGGCATACATGTGATTCGCTCTCTCCTTGGCCTATAAAAGGAAGACGAACTCCCCCGCCGCGGGGGACAAGTCAGGGCACAACACAAGGCAGAACAACGCTTGACACCACACACTTGTTCTCCAATTCTCCCACAATATCTTCAGCCACTTCACCAGGGACTTGGGAGCCACGCTTCCTCTCCCGCATTGCTTGTAGCAGCCCCACTACAGGCACCCCCGGTGCTGAGCAATATAGTGCCCCGAGCACACCACTGCTGGACGTACGGCCCCTCGGCCGGAACCAGGATAAAACTCTGTGTCTCTGATTGCTTAGCATCAACCATAGAGGGATAGGCCTTGGCGCTTATTACTGGTTAGTGTCGGGACCACATTCCGCACCAACACTTGAGTTAAAGTTGCATGTTTAGTGTAAGCGTGGTGCTTAGACTAGCTAGCTTATGAATGCCTTCTATGTTCTAGATCGTGTGGTATATCGTGGTGGTGACAGCACCATTGAGTCCTTTGCAGTCCACCTCCCGTCTATAGAAACCTTAGGACTCCCCCATAGATTCTTGGGAGGTTCCCTTTACTAAGTGTGCCTTCAGACAATCACCCCATAAGAACAATATAGACATAGCTTGTGAGAATCATCCTTAAGTTTTCCATATCTCTCTTTCTGTCAAGTCCTTTATAGCTACTCGATGATTAGTTATATACCTTAGATACTCTCTTTACCATTCTCCCTATGGATTCGATATTTAAAACCCTCTCCCGGGTGGAATGCTCACCGGTATCCGTGCGCTTGCGGATTATCCATCATAATATTTCTGTAGGCTTAACAAATACCTGCAACCATCTCGCTCCAAATCTTTTTTGTGCTTCCTGAATCAATATTTTTGCAGCTGGTACGCCTCTCGAGATCCTCCGCCGATGACCGTCACCACCTGTTGACACCAAAAATTGGACAGACTAGGTAGGCGTAGGCCGGTCTAACCGGTGGGCCCACCCAGTCAGACCGCCCTGGTCAAAGTCATCAAAAGGCAATTTGATCTTAACCATTGGATAGGTCTCGTCGAGTACATCAAGATCCATATATAGAACGTCCAATTCGGAGTCCGGATGAAGGAGATATGGCTTTTGGGAGATCTGCACATCAAAGAGGCAGTTTGACCGCGTCCCATAGGCGCTTAGACCACCCCGTCCTACCAAAACTGGTTAGGAGTTATATTTCGACATGATTTTGTAAGGGTTTCGACTCCTAATAAGGCAAGACCTCCCCTCCCTATAAATATAAAGGGCCATGGCTGATTAAGCATCTACTCTTTATCATTTTGTCTTTACTTTCATCTGTTTGCCTTAGCTTTTCCAATCTACAACTTGTTGTTCTTCCTCCGTCTTCGCGATGTCCGAAGGCATTCCAAGTGGCCTGCCGACCCTAGAGCAACCCTACGTGCATTAGCTCCAATGGGTCCCTCCCGAGACGATATTCGTAGGTCTACCGCCGGTTCATCCCGGTACCCCGGTCTAACCGCCCTGCATAGGCGGTCTGACCGCCCCGCATAGAGAAGCTGCAGCGAGCTTTTTTTGTGTGTTTGTTGATCCCGGAAAAGGTGTCAACAAATTGGCGACTCTGCTGGGGAAGAGGATTTGGCTATCTTAACCGATCTATCAAACTCCGACGACATGTCTCAATGTGATCTAGACAAGGGCAATATCATCGACTTCACGGATGAAGAGCTCTCACCAGAAGATCATCAAACTATGGAGGACTTCATGAAGCAGAGGGCCGAATGAGATCACCAAGAAGTAGAAAAGCTCATGAAGGAGAAGGCTGAGAACGATCGACTTCACTACTTGTCGCACTTCAAGAAGACTCGCGAAGGCAAGGTGAAGAAGATCAAGGAAGTCACCTTCGACACTCCACCGCCTGAGGTACCACCCAATGTTAGCACATCATCAACTCAATCCTCTTTTGTTACCGTTAATGATCTTACTACCGTGATGGATAGTTTTCGCTTATCAATGATTGAGAATATGCAAAACATGCTAGGTAAGAGTCTTGGTAAACGATTAGAGGAGGGTAGTAATGTTACATTTGGATCTAAAACTATGGTACCTCAGACCCCATCTATTAATGCATCAGTTGCACGCACGGTTAATCCTTAGTTTGGCATGCTGTTGAATTACTTCGCGGGATAAACACCACCACTGCCGTCTGGTCAGAACAGGCCGGTCAGACCGCTTGGTCCGACCGGTCAGACCGGCCCTGGTGTTATGGTGCCTTATCCCTCGTACCTAGAACCTATAGTTACTATTCCTCCCGTTCAGGCTACTTCTAGCCGATCTGGTGGGAATATTCCAGTAGCTCATGGTATTCCAATTATGGTTCCGTTTGAAACAGGCACTGCTTATGGTTATGCACCGAATGCCCAATTTAATAGTCGTTTGCAACATAACGCTTCTAGATTATACACACCGCCGAATGTGTTGTAATCGAATGCTTCTACCACGCCAATGCCAACCACCATACAAGAAGTCATCGATAGGTTTAATGCTAATCTTGCTAAACAAATGAGGGATGACTATGGGATAGAAGTAAAAAATAATAATCTTTCATATCGAAAACCGTATCTTTCTAGTTTTGATTCGGTTCCCTATCCTACTGGTTGGCGTTGTCCTGAATTTGTGAAGTTTAATGGGGATGATAGCAAACCTACATGGGAGCATGTTAGTCAATATCTTGCTCAATTAGGAGAAGCTAGTACCATAGAATAAATAAAAGTGCGATTATTTTCTTTATCTTTAACTGGCAATGCTTTTTCATGGTTCGCTTCATTACCTATTAACTCTATTGGTACTTGGGAACAATTAGAGTACAAATTTCGTGATCACTTTTATAGTGGAGATAATGAGTTGAGGTTGAGTCATTTAACATTGGTTAAGCAAAAAAATGATGAACCTGTTACTAATTATATTAGAAGGTTTAGAGAAACAAAAAATCGTTGTTATAATATTGTTATCTCCGAAAGGGATCTTGCTGAATTAGCTTTTAATGGTTTACGATCCCATATTAGAGAAAAACTAGAAGGTCATGAATTTATTGATGTTGCCCAAGTTTTGACAAGAGCTTTAGCTCATGAAAGCTGAAGCAAAGACAATCGGCTCAAATCTGATTGTCTTAATATGCATATGCTATATTATGAATCTTCGGATGATGAGAGTAAAGAAGTATATGTTGCTGAATTTACATGGTCATCTGATGATAAAACAAATACTTGTGCTTCTCTCAAGCCAACCCATAAGAGTCGGCAAGAGGAATTTTCTTTTGATGTGGCTAAGTGTGATAGGATCTTTGATGAATTATTAAAACTAGGTAAGATTAAAATATCTCACACTTTGCCACCACCTGATGAAATAAAGAAGCATGCATATTGTAAATTCATCATTCTTATTCCCATGCTACTAATGATTGTAATAGTGTTCGTCGGCAAATACAATCGGCCATTAATGAAGGCCATTTAGTGCTTCATAAAATGCAAGTCGACAAAAATCCTTTCCCTGTTAATGCTTTTATGAATACTCTTGAGTTGCTAAATCCCAAGGTGCTCATTCAGCCAGATCAAGCCGTTAAAGCTAAGGGGAAGAATATAATCATTAGAGAGCAAAGGCCTGACAAGAAGCTGTCACTAGAGGAGACCCCCAAGATTGCAGCAAAGGCTTCAACGCTCGGGGGGCAAGGCACTTCAGAAAAAGCCGACACTGCATTGACCGGTTTGGCTACTGCCCAGGGTGGTTTAACCGGGTCCAGGGGCGGTTTAACCGCATCTCAGGGTGGTTTAACCGCGTCTCGGGGCGGTCTAACCGCTATTTCCAGAAAAAAGGAGATGTTCTCAAGAAAAAGGTAAGGTCGAGTTTTGAAGAACTCCTGGCCAAATATAAGAGTAAGGGAGCTGCAAGGACGCGAAGAAATTAGCCAATAGGTGCTAAGGGCGAAAAAACACCAATACATGAGAAGCAAGAAAATGCGCATCACCAATAAGGTAATTTTGTTTATTCTTTTGTTGGATCATTTACACCATGCTCTTGGTATTATCCTTATTATTACTCACCTACCGATTATAGTAGTATGTACATGAAACCATATATGATTCAATATCCTATTGCACATCCAAATTATGGTACATTGCGAAGACCGATTGCTTACAACAACAATCTGGTTAAAAATAATGTATGTGCTACTATCAAGCAAGGTGAGGGTATCAATGAGAAAAATTCTAAGGGTATGCAGCTGAGGTGGTGTCCCTCATGCTTATCCCGCACTCAAAAAAGGAAATCACAGCGGATGCGAAAGAAAAGATCAATGGAGCAACCTACAGTGGTCACATCGGTAAGGTCAGCGACTACTAAGCAGGTATGGAGACCAAAACAAGTTGTTCCATGAGTTCATAGCAGGTTCATGGCCGATAAAGCAATTATCGCCCTTACGAGCAAAAATATGGACGGTGTATCGTTAGTCATCATTTTTGCCAATTGTAATCGTATAGGTGTTTTCTGGCATGCAAGCTTTGCCATAAACAGGGGGGCATATGTTGACACCAAAAATTGGGAAGACTAGGTAGGCCGGTCTAACCGGTGGGCCCACCGAGTCAGACCACCCTGGTCAAAGTCCTCAAAATGCAATTTGGACTTCACCATTGATTAGGTCTCGTCAAGTACATCAAGATCCATATATAGAACATCAAATTCGGAGTCCGGATGAAGGAGATATGGCTCCTGTGAGATCTACACATCATAGAGGCGGTTACCAAAACTAGTTAGGAGTTGTATTTCGACATGATTTTGTAAGGGTTTCGACTTCTAATGGGGCAAGACCTCCCCTCCCTATAAACATAAAGGGTCACGGCGGATTGAGCATCATCCAATCAATCAAATACATCTACTCTTTATCGTTTTGTGTTTACTTTCATCTCTTTGCCCTTAGCTTTTCCAATCTACAACTTGTTGTTTTTCCTTCGTCTCCGCGACGTCCGAAGGCGTTCTAGGTGGCCTGCCGACCCTAGAGCAACCCTATGTGCATTAGCTGCGACGGGGTCCCTCCCGAGTCGACGTTCATAGGTCTACCGCCGATTCATTCTGGTACCCCGGTCTAACCGCCCTGCATAGGCGGTCTGACCGCCCTGCGTAAAGAAGCTGCAGCGAGCTTTTTTTCCGCGTGTTTGTTGATCCCGGAAAAGGTCTCAACACCACCCCTTCGGGCTTCCTCTCCACCAGAGAGCAGGCGAGGGCACCGTGCCACCACGCCTTCCTTCGCCAGCGAGCACGCTGCCCGTCTCGGCCTCCCTCCACCGACGAGCTCGCCACCCTTCCCGGCCTCCCTCTGCCGACGGCAGTTCTCCATGGTTGGGCTTGGGTAACTTGATGCACTTATCTTTTTGGTCTCTACCTGGGTAACTTGATGCACTTATCTTTTCGGTCTCTATCTTGAGATCTCGTGCTAAGATGCTAGCATGCTACTAAGATGCGTGATGCTAATGTTGGGGCGTTCTTGTTACTCTGCGTCACTCAGAAAGTAGAAAGGATTGTGCATCAGCTGATCGTTGTCATCACACATGTAATCTTCTTTTCTTTGTTCAAGGAATAATTTCTATATTTACAGATTGTTTTGTTATTGCTCTGTTATCTATATTATAAGGATAGAAAACAATTGAAAACTTTTCTCACTCAATTCGGACCCGCCTTACCCCTCACACCGGACCCACCCGTAAGATTGCATACTGACAAAAAGGTGGAACGACCGTAAAAATGGCAATTTGAGGAGCACTTCTACTAAAAACCGCCGCCTACCCGCCCTCCGTACCTGCCTTGGCCTCACGTGCACGCACCCGGGCGTCTGCAGGACGATGTTTTTGAAAAAAAACTGCTCAGCGAGGCGACGGGGACGGCTCGTTCTCCCAGACCGAATCGAGCAGGTTGACGCCGCTATACGGCCTCGTCCTCCGAAGGCGACACTGCGGCCGGATCCAGCACGACGCATGTGGGCGCGGGTGATTTCCCTGCAACTGGCGTGAAGGGGAGGGAGCAGGACTAGGGAGGAAGAGGCTCGCCGGATCCGGAAGGCAGGTGCGCTGCCACTCGGCATCCGCCACCGCCGTCCTCGAGAAGGAGTTGCTGCTGCCGGCGCGGAAGCAGGGGCCGGCGTGGTGGATTTGGCCAGCGGGGGAAGCAGCAGGCAGGGGAGGAGGGGTGGTCGCCGCCGGAGCTCCTCGCCGGCGTTGGAGGAGCTCCCAGGCGGGAAGGAGCGCCGCAGCACGGCGGAGGCGTCCGAGGCAGGTGAAGGCAAAGGTTACCGGAGCTCCTCGCGCCGGACGTTGGAGAGAGATATCAGCCACCGGACCTGCTCACCTTCGCTTTCTTCGAATCCGCCATAGAGGAGATGCAAGGGACACCAGCCGGGACCTACGCCAAATCCTGGCCGGCGGCGGAGCTCCCATGGCGGTCTACTGTAAATTAATTCAGTCCAGCTTGTTGTTTCTTTTTACTGACTGTTCTTGCCTTTCACAATCGTTTACAGAAAGGCAATCAAAAACTGAAGCTAAAAATGAAGGATTGCTATCCAGCTTCCAGTCCGAATTGGATCACAGTCTTGGAGTTCTGCATAAAACAGTAGTTGGATAAGTCTGCGAACAGGGTACAATTTTGGAGTCTATGAATGAACATATGAAGTCATACTTTTCAGCTAAAACTGAGGTGACACTCTTTTTGAAATGCTATACTTTTGAATGATCACTACCCCTCTCCTAAGACATTAAAACAGCTGCAACATACAAATTTGATTTCAGTGAGCAAACCACTTGGAGAGAAGAATTGCAAAAGCCAAAGATATGTATGTGCCTGAGATCCAATGCATGAAGGAGCTTGCTGATACCCTGAGACAGCAATCTATCATAGACTCTGAGGAGGTAAGGCTGAACAAATCGACTCATGCAGTAACTGTCGAAAATGTATGAAATAACATAACCTTTCATATGAGTATCTAACGCAAAAAGTAAATGCTTAATGAGTTCTAATTATTATCTACATATGAACACAAACAGTTTCTAGCAATGATGGTTTTGGAAGCTGAACATGTTCTGGATGATGTTCTGAACTCTAATTCAGAGCTCAAGGAACTAATAGCCTTCTCTGCAGAACAACAACATGATGTATGTCTTCTTGATCTTGTCAGTCTTGTGAAACAACATGCTATATGGAACATATTTAGCTAGATGCAGCAACTTATTGAAATAATTTTTCTTTTCAGGGTTTGAAAAGGAGTCTTACTTCTGCACAAGCCATGTCAAAGACATCAATTGATTTTTTTAAAGGTATCAGGATACATGTGTCTCGGTTCATCAAACTTATGGAACAGAATCAAATAGAAAGGTCCACAAAGCTTCTCAAATTTTAGAATGAATTTAAGGTAATTAATTTTGGTATATGTGGTGCTATATTTCATTTATGAGCATATTCTCTGAGGACACACTTCATTTTGACAGGAGATTTGTGTTAAAGATGAGTAAGATTACTACGATTTTATCAGGCTTGACTGCCAAGAAAACTTCAATGGCCAGATAGTTTACTGTGCATGTGCAAATCCGCTTTATCTGATGTATCTGTTAGCAGGTTTCAGCATACACAGGATAGTTGAATGAGAGATACAATAAGAGCAAAGACACCTAAATTTGGGGATGTCCAACCTACAACAGGTTTCAGATAATTGCACAAATGAGACTTTGGCTTATGTTAGAGTGGTAGAGAGCCAGTTCCAGGAGGACATTGAGGACCATGTGTGGTTCGAGTACCGGTGGATGGTCGCTTTCTTGTGTGATGAGTGATTGACAACGTTGTGTGTACTGATTCTTGGGTAAGTACTGTAGGTGCAGGTTGCGCCTTGACTGGTGTTGGTGCAGGTGAAGAACAAGCGCGAAAGGTCGTCACCGGTGAGGCCTCCAGGTGTGGAGAAGACAAGTAGGCTTCGTTCGAGGGACCCGGTGGCCAGCGGGATCAAGTGCGGGCCGCATGGTGGTATGAACAGCAAGATGAAGTCGTGGACGGTTTCTTGGTTGAGCCACAAAACTAAGGTCGAGCCGGGACTACGTGGGAGCCGAGTCATGAGTGGAGATTGGCGGAGGCTACACCGAGTTCGCGGGGGTTTCCGTGGTTCACCGTAGAAAACCACCGGGTTCCTTGGTTGATCCACAAAGCCAAGACCGAAGAACCGAAGATGGTGCTGCAGCAGTGCTAGACCGGTCTGACCGGTGGGTCTAATCGCCCGGACGTGGGTACCCGGTCCGAGCGGGTGGGGAGCACCGGTCTGACCGGTGTGCGACGACGCAGTCCGGAGACTTCGAAGCGGAGGACACGCGTCGGGATCGCATGGCTTGCGTTGAGGCTACGCAAGGTGCGGTCGCCGGGCATCCGTCTGATGGTGAAGACATGAAGACTTCCAAATCCTCTCTTGAGGGGCTTGTATCCCTAGTTATTAGGAAAGGGCATTTTTAGACTTTCGGTTGCCTCCATATAACCCGAGAAGTGAGAGGATGTCAGCCAAGCCTTGAAACCCTAGATCTTGTATGAACCTTTGTTGCATGTATAGATGACTCGGCGTGGTTCCTCAAGGTTTGGATGTGTTGTTCCCGGTTGTTCTTGGTGGTGATTTTCGGAGCCCTCTCTTGCTGATTTCTTTGGGTTGTTTTCGGGACCTTGCTCTTGTGGATTTGATGGGGGAAATTTGTGGGAACCCTTCGTGGTTCTTTGGGCTGTGATTCCCCTCCCAAATCCGTGAGTAAAGGGGCTCGATTTTGGGGTTTTCCGAGTTCTAGGGTTTGTGATGCTCTTGGCGGGATTTCTTCGATTCCTCCTTTTTGGACAAGATTCGGTCGGATTAAACTTGGCTATGGACTCCTCATTAGGTGTTCCTATTATCCCCAAAGTCTTGTTCAAGTCCGTGGAGCGATTCGGGAGATCGAGATTTGGATTTGGGGGAGTTGACCCGAGGGTGCTGTTCATCCCGAGCTGCCCAGGCTACACCGGTCTGACCGGTGCTCTTGACCGGTCTGACCGGTGCAACCCTCGATGGGTTTTTGCTCGGGTGAACGTCTGGGTGTGTTCGTTGTTGTCCTGTGTTGGAGTTGTTTCGAGTTTGGGTCAGTTTGGAGGTCGGTTGGCCTGCTTGGTGCTTTGGGGGCTTTCAGGCTGTGACCGGTCTAACCGGTGTGTTTCACCGGTCTGACCGGTGTGGAGCCACTTAGTGAAAGTTGCCCAGTTTCACCAGCAGGGACCGGTCTGACCGGTGGTGCTCACCGGCCTGACCGGTGTTGGTCTGTAAACTCGAGGTTTGGTGTTCCGCTGCGTTCTCGGGTCGGAATGTTGTGTGTTGGTTGCTAGGTCCAGTGGCACTCCAGTGGCTACGTGGGCTTGGCCAACTTGGGTAGTGAGTCGGAGATGTGTGTTGGAAGCCGTGTTCATCTTGTTGGAGTTTTCATCTCCTTCGAGAAGAATTTTTATCGGCTCCCATTCACTTCCCCTCTCCCTGGTTCGCCGTATCGGTCATTCAAGTGGTATCAGAGCCGGTTCGGGTCTTTATTGACTCTAACCAGTCTAAGATCCAAGGATGGCATACCAGGAATGGGGTTCGGGTCCTCCACACTTCGATGGCAAGAACTACCAGATGTGTAGTAAGCAGATCGGTGCGTTTCTCCGCGGAAAGGGTCAGATCCTTTGGGATGTCACGGTGGACACAAGCTATGTCCAGCCGATGGACTTCCTCGCTCCAAGATCGAGGGGACGGATTCGACGCCAACAATAAGGCGGTCGATTACTTGTTTCGTGCTTTGTGTCGACCGAGTTCGATCGGGTGCACACCGAGCACTTGGATTGTAGAATTTGGACGGTACTGAAGGAGGCTCATGTTGGTAATGCCCAGGTTCAGGCACGGATGTATGCGACCTACTGGAGAGAGTACGAGAACTTCACTCATCTTCCCGGTGAGTACATCGATGCCTTGTTTCAGAGGTTCACGGTGGTTGTGAACAACATGAGGGCCAATGTGGACGTGCTCCCGTACGATGATCATGATAGAGCGGTCAAGCTCTTACACTCTTTGGATCGTACGATTTGGGGTGGAATGTTCGAGGCCATTGTGGAGTCGGAGAAGTATGACACTCTGATGGTGAACGAGCTATTCTCAAAGCTCAAGTCGGCTGAGGTGGATAGGGGCATGACAGCCAAGATCGAGGGCTCGACTGACTCTCATAGTCTCGCCCTCATCAGTGGTTCAGATGGAAAGGCTAACACTAACCCATCCACCAGGATGTTCTCTTTGTCCTCTTTGATGTCTATGCCAGATGAGGAGTTCGACGTGCTTGGAGAGGATGAGCTGGCGCTCCTGACGAGGCGGTTCAAGAGGCTGCACGAGAACCGGGTGAACATGAGAAGGAACACGAGGACATGCTTCAAGTGCGGCAAGACTGGACACTATTTCGCCGAGTGTCCGAAGGTGAACAACCACGACAAGCACAAGTTCATGGACAAGAGGAAGAAGTTCAAGAAGAAGGATCATGAACATGGGAAGAAGGCTCGGTCTCGAGAGAAGATGAAGAGATCAAGCGACATCGAGTCCGATTCCGAGGACACGTATTCAAGCTCAAGTGATGAAGACAAAGAGGATGAGAAGAAGAAGAAGAAGAACCTCGGCAAGTATCTCAACGGCCTTTGTGTGACGGGCCTAAGCCTCAAGGACGACTTCTGCGGCATGGCTCGCAGTTCGAGCAGCAAGAGAAGCCAGAAGGACGCCTCGGACTTGGATTCCGAGGATGAGGTATGTGATGAGCTCTCTTCTTTGCGCAAGGAGAATGAGGAGTTGGTTGACTTGCTTGATAATCGCGATCACATGCTCAGAGAGGCTAAGAAGCTTAGGAAGGAACTTAGATCTTTGCTCGAGGATGCTAGGACTAGAGTGGCTGAGCTAGAAACACAGGTTCTTGATAGCAAGCTTGAAATTGATTCTCTTAAGGCTAGCCCTATTGTTTCTGATGAGAACAGTTGTGCTGATTGCTCTGCTTTCCTGGCTGACTTTACTGATCTTAGGGAGAAGTATGCCTCCAAGTGTGAGGAACTATATGCTAAGCAGCACGGATACGGATACGTGTATCGGTATCGGAAGGATACGGATACGTGGATACGACAATTTCCCAAACAACCTGATACGCGGATACGTTTTAACATTTTTTAATAAATAAAAAACAGTGCATATTAAATTGTGAAATAGATTTTCCTGCTCAACATACGGACATTTAAGGTCTATTATACTCAAATAACATGATAGCAGGTTCTAATTTAGGAAAAAATAAAAGGTAATAGCAAACTAACAATATGGTCTAATCGGTAACCGGTAGTTGCGGTTGCGGCTCTAGATCTCTAATGTGGTGCTACTAACAAACAAAAACGAGGAAGGGGAAGATTGAATCAATGAATCTTACCCAAGTAGTACCAGAGCTGCAGCCGCTCTAGATCTCTAATGTGGTGCTACTAAAGGACTAAACAAGAACAGAGAAGGGGACATCGAAACTCACCCAAGCAGTACCAAGCTAGCAGCCTAGCAGGTAGCAAGGGTTACGTTCTTTGCAGGCTTGCAGGAGGCCGGATGGGCGCAGTTGCGTTGCAGGCGGTGGGAGGGCGCACCTATGTTGCAGGAAGCCTAGGGCAGCTCCTCGAGTCCTCGTCGCCGCTGCGTGGGGGTTCCCTACGGCGGTCGCGGGTGGTCAGTGGCGGAGGTTGATCTCGCAGGAGCTTCCCATCGCGGGAAGGTGTCACACCCTGAAATTTCCAATTTCAGGATGTGAATAGAAAGAATAATTAAATAACAATTTTCTCATAATTTTAAAAATTTTCCAACATTTATTTTTTTACAGGAAATATAGTATAGGAAAAATCCTTGTTTGATTTTCTTAAGCAAATAAAAAGTTGTGAGTGTTGCATTCATGCCGATGCATCTTGGCGCTTCCTGAGTGCTTAAGGTTTCGAAAACGCGTTTAGGAGCTGTCCAAATCCTTCCGAGAATTTTCTGGATTTTTCTGGAATTTATTCTCATTTTTCTTGAGCTATTTCTATTTATTAGAAGGCTCTAAAATCTTTTTCGTGAGCATCAAATACTTTATTTGGATTGTTCATGCTCCAATCTAGTTCTGGGAATTTCCCTGGAATTTTTGTGATTTTCGGAGTATTTTTCGTGCTTTTAAACAATTTCTGGATTGTTTTTCTGAAATTGTTTCGCATTGAAAATGAATCCGAAAAAAAACACAACCTATCCTACTGGGCCGAGCCCGAAGGCCCGACCCACCTTCACTTCGCCCGCAACCGGCCCGGCCTAGGCCCGCGTGAGGCCCATCTGGGCCCGGCGTTCCTGGCCATGGCCTCCACGACCGGGGTGTCCATGGCGGACACGCCTGCGCCGCTGCCAGGCCTTGCCTTGGCGTGCGCGCCACGGCCAGGCGCCTGGCCCTTTAAAGACCGCACGCCCGGCTTCGCAAGCCCCGCCGCCGCCCTGCATTGTTTGCGCAAGGCGCGCTCCGCCGGCCACCCCGAGCTCGCCGCCGGTTTGCTCGCGGGTTCGCTGGCAGGGAGTCCCGCCGGAGGGAAACCGTCGCCACCAGCAGCTTCGCGAGGCCAAGCCGGATGTCCGCCGCCCCCGCCCGTCGCCTGGGAAGCGCCGGAGCGCCACCGCCCCTTGCGGACCGAGTCGGCCGCCGTCCATCGTCCTCTCCAAAAAAACGGTCTGCTCCGTCCGACTCCCACGATGGTAAGCATCTTCCTGCGATCCCCATCGATGTCATCTTTCAATTTCATGCCTCATCCGAGCTTCCAAGCTACCGGTGCACCGCAGTTGCTTGAACCAGAGCCGGCCACCTCCAAGATCCACGCCGAGCGTCCTCCCAATTCCGGTCGCTCCTGTTGTCGTCTGCCGCTCGTGGCAGGTCTTCAAGCTTCCCTTTATCTTCCCTCTCCATCCCTCACCGCAGCCGAGCTCCAGGGGGGTCCCAGTCCCCGGTGATTTGGCCGCCAATGGTACTGCCCGCCGTGAGCCAGAGGTAGAAGAACTAGATGGTTGGCTGTTTTGTGTTTAGCCCCTAAGGAACAATTTAATCTATAGATCCTTTATGTGTCTTGCATCATTCTCAATTTTACCTGTAGATCTTCCGGACCTTCGCAATCAGATCCAACCACTGTTTTTTTAGATCTAACCTCAACCTTTTATCTATTCACAAAAAACTATTCTTTGTGTCTTGGGAATCTTCTCTGCTAACCCCCGACATCTATGGTTAATTGCGACTAGGTCCTTTCAATCTTGTTTATCCCATAAAATCTTCGTTTTAACTCCGTTTTAATCCGTTCAAGTTGCGTCAGGTCCATAATGATGTAAAGCACGCGTTAGCGGAGTGTTTTCACCATGTTTTGTTTTCTGAAAATAAAATTAATATTAATTTTGATTAATACCTAGTTATACATGCCTTTTCTAAATAAAAGCCACACAGATCTATACATCGTTTTTCATAAGCAAATTTAATTTGATTAATGTTTCTATCACATGCTTTTGTAAATAAAATCTAATTAGATCTTTTACCCGGTTTTCCATAAGTCAAATATTAATTTGCTTAATGATTTATTAATTTTTATAATTAAAAGTTGATTAGGCTTTTACTCCGGCTTTATAAATAAATGTTAATTTTGATTAATACCAATGTAAATGCTGTTTTTAATAATAATAATATGATCTACTCGAATACAAAGTTACGTTTAAATTGTTCATAAAATTAAATGTTTAATTGATTAATTCATATATGAATCTTTATAAATAAAACTTGACTAGTTCTTTACACCGGTTTTGCAAATAAAGTTTAATTTACTTTAATTCCAACATGGGGTATTTTATTTATGAAATATCCTTACATATATTTTGTTAACTAAAATAAACCTAAGCTTATAGTTTGTTCTCTCACATGTGCAAATCAATCGTTAGACGTTCTTTACCTCAGTATCTCTTTTCATCAAGTCTATCTGAAGCTCTGAATCTTTCTAGTGTTAGCTCAAGCTCGTCTCGTGTGTGTCTCTGTTGTAGAGCTAGCCTTCTTTCTAGCTCCAGATCTTTCCAATCCTAGCACATGCTATCCTATCATAATTGTCTTTTATGTAAGACAACTATACTCTTTCAGTTCTTTGATCCAACGTTGTGCAGCTATCTTTCTTAGAATCAATGTCTCTGTCATCCAGTTGTTCTTTGCTCATCCGAGTTCTCTTCGTAGACTATTTTTCCTAAACCTAGCCTAAGGTTTCTTATGCACTTGATAGTTCGTTGCTACCGCTCTCGTTTGCTTCACCTTAACTTATACGTTAGCATGTGTATCACCTGTTACTTGTTTTAACATTAAAGATGCATGTTAATCCTGACTAATTCTTATTCCAATGCTTTTATAAATAAAAGTGATTAGGTTCAAATCCGGTTTTCTTTAATCATGATGTAATTGGTTAATCTCTATTCACAACTAGTTTTTCTAAATAAAAGATGTTAGAGTTAAACATCGGTTTTCATAATAAAGTTAATGTGCCTAATGACATCATAAATGCCTTTTCAATATTGAATATGTTTAGTTGGACACGTGACATAAAGTTATTCGCCTAGATGTCTTATACTTGCTTTATCTTTCTAAAGTAATTGTTAACTTGACATAACTTCCACTCAAATGTTATAAATAAAATATGATTAGGTTTATCGCGATTTCTTTAATTAAATGTAACTTGTTTAATGGTAACATAGAGTATTTCTCTCGAAATATTATTTCACATGATTTCTTAATTAAAATATGCCAAGCGTAGTCTCTTGTTGTTTGATAATAATCTCATGATAGTTCCGAGCTTAGTTCTGTTTTAGCGTTTCTTGCGCTTGCGTAACCAATAGAATCAAGCTCTATCTTAGTGTGATCTTTCCGGTCCTTGCTCAATCTTCCGCAATCATCTCTTCAAAGTTAACCAAGCCTTTCCCTTCCAAGCACTTTGTGTTCTTTAGTGATCCATCTAATCAAGCCTATCCTTTAGTGCGTTCTTTTAAAGCTTTTCTTTCGAGTGGTGTATTGTTCTTAGTTTGTTTGTTTGTCTGTCTGCTTTGTGTATGTTTGTGCCCGATGATTGATGCGATTAGAGTGAACGTTGTTCGTGGTTCGAGAGCTTGGAAGAATGTGAAGGTGAAGACAATCTGAGCAACTACTCCTTGGTTAAAGGCAAGTGTGTCCTTGATCTTTTGTCCTAATAACTTTATTAATCACTACGCATGTGCCTTGCATTAATTTTGATGGGTTCCGTTAAGGATGACTAGCCTCTTTTGACTATTATCTTGAACCTCGGTTTTAATTAATATTGATGGTAGATATTGCTTAGTGTGCTCAACTGGGTTGGTAATAATCAACATGGTTATCATTTTATGCTCTATGTTCCTTTATGTGATGTTTAATATACAAGACCATATGTTTAATCGGAACATGGAGAACCACCCAGGAAAACCGTACAACCACATGAACTAATGGGCAATGGTCTTGGCTGAATAATTAGGAACTTTAGCTTGGAGTGATCTTACCTGATAAGGACAAGGGATCGGCGGTACTGCGGGGTATGGACTCGCTCTAGCAGGGGGATTGGGTGAGTTATTCTTTTTATGGTGGGGTATCGACCTGCTAGGGGACTTTATACCTTGCTAACTGATCCGGACCTTGTGGGTCACTACTTGTTGGAGAACCTTTGTAAAGGCCTTGTAGCGTCCCTATGCAGCCACACCTCGGTAGTGTGGTATGGTGCCTGATCAGCATCGCATGGTTGGGTTCAAAGTTCTTCGGAGCTTTTACGCTGCTTGTGGGTAAAGATGTACAACCTCTGCTGAGTGTTAAACTAATCGATTAGCCGTGCTCACGGTCAAGAGCGGCCTGGACCCTCACATGATAATTGAACTTGAAGATGGACTTAAATTGTGATATGTGTTATGGTTTTGCTTGCCATATGCTTATGGCGTATCTCTTATCTTTATGTTTAATGTGGGATGGTATATACTTATACTTGCTAGTAAATAGTTGCTTAATAAAATTTGACCAACTAAAATGCTAAATGCTTATAGCCCAGTCCACTATAAAGCCTTTGCATTCATACTTTCCCCACACTTGCTGAGTACGACAAGTGCTCACCCTTGCTATAAACAATGTTGCTCAGAAGGAGGAAGCTACTTTGAAGTCTGGTGAAGATGTTGCTGGTTCTAGGCGTACGCAACCCCCAGTCGATTACTTGTGAAGTTTGGTGCCTTCGTTTCCAGGATTAAGCGTAAACTCTGACAATCTCCCTTTTTCTTACGTGATATTGTTTCTGTTATTCACTTATGTCAGCTATATGCATGAAACTTGATCCTGGCATGCATATAGGTTTGCACTTGTGTTTTATTTGGAAAAACAGGTGTGAAAGAGTGGTATCAGAGCTGTATCGACTGTAGGACGTAAGCCTAGTTAGCACTGGTCGTTTCTTAATGCCTCTTTTGTTCTACAATCCCTCCTTACCGTATCCCTGACCTCTCTGATAAAGGATCTCACCTCTTAACCATCTTCTTTTCTCCATACCATGAATTCTTATATATTTATCTTCACTCTCCTTGAACATGTCTTCGTTCTCGCATGTCCATTCCCTCAAGCAATAACACCCCCTTGATTCATTGGTGGAACCGTTACCCTTAACATTCTATCTATTCGCGGAGCTCCCCGACACATCAGCGCTGTTTCAATTTTATCTCGAGCTACAGAACTCCGATTGACACGAAACCAGTTGGGCTAGTTCCTAAATTTCATAATTGAATTTCTACCAAAAATTCAGCCCTATCCAGTACATATTCCAGGAGCTATGATCGAAACATTGGAGCTATCAGAATCTGTAAACTCTGCTGACCTGGTTACCTTCATTATTTTATATCTCGGGATATGGACCTCCGATTGAGTTAAATCCAATTGGAGTAGTTCAGGAATTTCATAAGATTCACTCTGTCCAAAATTCATCAATTTTGGTTTCATATACAGAGAGTTATGCCTGAAACTTTGGAGGTTCCTGAATCTGTCAACACTGTTGACATAGCCATCTTGTTTAATTCATATCTCGAGTTCTAAACCTCCGATTGAGGTGATTCCAGTTGGGTTGAACTCATAATTTTGGCCTCCTTGATCTGGGAAAAAATCCCTTATTTTTGGAGATCCCTGCTTGGAGCTACATCTGATCCATTAGGAGGATACCTTCTGACTTTATTAACAACGTGTAGTATCGTTCCCTTAGCTATGCCTTGATTGGTGGGATTGAGTGCTTGCATGATGATGCTTGGTTTTATGACCTTGATTGATTTGGTCCTTTGAAGTGAGTGTTAGTGTATTGTGGATCTTACATCTGCAATAACATCAGTTGCTTAGTTGGGTTCTTCTTTTGTATCTCCCACCTCCTTGCCCTTCCCATTCTTTCTCTCTACTCTTCAGTCTACCTCTTCTGACCCTATCACAAATACCCCATCAGATGAAGAGTTCCAACACAAATCATGAAGATAAAGGTAATGAAGGAAGCATCAACATTCCTCTTGCAACCTCAGCATTGGAGCGCAAGATGATGGAGTATATCGCTGCACAAACTCAGGTTTTGCAAGCAATGGCTCAACCCATGGTTAAGGAATCATCAGTCCATTACAGAGCAAGCTTCACTCCCTAAAAACCACAATACCGTCACCAATGATAACCATCAAAACATGACTCCTCCACCATTTGATAAATAGAAGCTATCAGACTCAAGCCTAACAAGGAAAGATGCAGCCTAGCACAACCTACTTTCGTGATGAGATGGCCAAAGACAGAATTCCCATTGGGCCAATGAAGAGGCAAGTTGCTGAAGCGTGGAATAATCAAAGAAAGAAGAAGAAGCATGAAGCACTGAAACTAACCATGAAGAAACAACATGATGTTAACAAGGTTTCAAATATGTGTGTGGTCAGCACCATGGTCTTTCATGTCCCCCGAAGGAAGCTAGTCTTATGACAGCAGAAGCTCGCCAACATAACCCTATAGATATCAATAAGTAGAGGATGTTGTCCACCCAAAACCCAACTCAAGAAGAAGGTTCTCAAGTTGAAGGTCATACTCAAACCCTAAACCTTGATGATTGGATTATCACTTGCAAGGAATACAAACCTAGTAGACGCAAGCGATCTAATGAACAAAATCGTAGAACGAGACGAGAGAAGAAGTCATCACATCTAGGGGCAGATAATGGTACTAAACCTGGTTCTGACAAACCCCAGCCTAAGATTGTTCGACCTATATATGTCACTCCTATCCAGAAGAATCCTGATGCACAAGTTGATCTACCAAGGACTATGATGGAGCAACGCGAAGAATGGAGAAATCACAGTGATAGAAGAATGGATAAGTTATAAGTGGGACCAGACTATATATTCCTATGAAGAGCATGTTCGGTATGCTGGTGTAAGGAAGGTCGACATAAAGAAAGTTGATAAGCTTTGGATAACACCCACATGAGTCGTTGTTTCTTGCTAACCTTTCTCGAATCTCGGGACGAGATTCCTTTTAAGGGGGGTAGAGTTGTCACACCCTGAAATTTCTAATTTCAGGATGTGAATAGAAAGAATAATTAAATAACAATTTTCTCATAATTTTAAAATTTTTCCAACATTTATTTTTCTTTACAGGAAATATAGTATAGGAAAAATCCTTGTTTGATTTTCTTAAGCAAATAAAAAGTTGTGAGTGTTGCATTCATGCCGATGCATCTTGGCGCTTCCTGAGTGCTTAAGGTTTCGAAAACGCGTTTAGGAGCTGTCCAAATCCTTCCGAGAATTTTCTGGATTTTTCTGGAATTTATTCTCATTTTTCTTGAGCTATTTCTATTTATTAGAAGGCTCTAAAATCTTTTTCGTGAGCATCAAATACTTTATTTGGATTGTTCATGCTCCAATCTAGTTCGGGAATTTCCCTGGAATTTTTGTGATTTTCGGAGTATTTTTCGTGCTTTTAAACAATTTCCGGATTGTTTTTTCGAAATTGTTTCGCATTGAAAATGAATCCGAAAAAAAACACAACCTATCCCATCGGGCCGAGCCCGAAGGCCCGACCCACCTTCACTTCGCCCGCAACCGGCCCGCCTAGGCCCGCGTGAGGCCCATCCGGGCCCGGCGTTCCCGGCCATGGCCTCCACGACCGGGGGTGTCCATGGCGGACACGCCGCGCCGGCCGCGGGCCTTGCCTTGGCGTGCGCGCCACGGCCGAGCATCCGCCGACCCCTTTAAAGACCGCACGCCCGGCTTCGCAAGCCCCGCCGCCGCCCCCGCATCGTTTGCGCAAGGCGCGCTCCGCCGGCCACCCCCGAGCTCGCCGCCGGTTTGCTCGCGGGTTCGCCGGGCAGGGAGTCCCGCCGGGAGGGAAACCGTCGCCACCGGCGGCTTCGCGAGGCCAAGCCGGATGTCCGCCGCCCCCGCCCGTCGCCCGGGAAGCGCCGAGCGCCACCGCCCCATGCGGACCGAGTCGGCCGCCGTCCATCGTCCTCTCCAAAAAACGGTCGCTCCGTCCGACTCCCACGATGGTAAGCATCTTCCTGCGATCCCCATCGATGTCATCTTTCAATTTCATGCCTCATCCGAGCTTCCAAGCTACGGTGCACCGCAGTTGCTTGAACCGAGCCGGCCACCTCCAAGATCCACGCCGAGCGTCCTCCCAATTCCGGTCGCTCCCGTTGTCGTCCGCCGCTCGTGGCGGGTCTTCAAGCTTCCCTTTATCTTCCCTCTCCATCCCTCACCGCGGCCGAGCTCCGTGGGGGTCCCGGTCCCGGTGATTTGGCCGCCGGGGTACTTGCCCGCCGTGAGCCGCAGGTAGAAGAACTAGATGGTTGGCTGTTTTGTGTTTAGCCCCTAAGGAACAATTTAATCTATAGATCCTTTATGTGTCTTGCATCATTCTCAATTTTACCCGTAGATCTTCCGGACCTTCGCAATCAGATCCAACCACTGTTTTTTTAGATCTAACCTCAACCTTTTATCTATTCACAAAAAACTATTCTTTGTGTCTTGGGAATCTTCTCTGCTAACCCCCGACATCTATGGTTAATTGCGACTAGGTCCTTTCAATCTTGTTTATCCCATAAAATCTTCGTTTTAACTCCGTTTTAATCCGTTCAAGTTGCGTCGGGTCCATAATGATGTAAAGCACGCGTTAGCGAGTGTTTTCACCATGTTTTGTTTTCTGAAAATAAAATTAATATTAATTTTGATTAATACCTAGTTATACATGCCTTTTCTAAATAAAAGCCACACAGATCTATACATCGTTTTTCATAAGCAAATTTAATTTGATTAATGTTTCTATCACATGCTTTTGTAAATAAAATCTAATTAGATCTTTTACCCGGTTTTCCATAAGTCAAATATTAATTTGCTTAATGATTTATTAATTTTTATAATTAAAAGTTGATTAGGCTTTTACTCCGGCTTTATAAATAAATGTTAATTTTGATTAATACCAATGTAAATGCTGTTTTTAATAATAATAATATGATCTAATCGAATACAAAGTTACGTTTAAATTGTTCATAAAATTAAATGTTTAATTGATTAATTCATATATGAATCTTTATAAATAAAACTTGACTAGTTCTTTACACCGGTTTTGCAAATAAAGTTTAATTTACTTTAATTCCAACATGGGGTATTTTATTTATGAAATATCCTTACATATATTTTGTTAACTAAAATAAACCTAAGCTTATAGTTTGTTCTCTCACATGTGCAAATCAATCGTTAGACATTCTTTACCTCAGTATCTCTTTTCATCAAGTCTATCTGAAGCTCTGAATCTTTCTAGTGTTAGCTCAAGCTCTGTCTCAGTGTGTCTCTGTTGTAGAGCTAGCCTTCTTTCTAGCTCCAGATCTTTCCAATCCTAGCACATGCTATCCTATCATAATTGTCTTTTATGTAAGACAACTATACTCTTTCAGTTCTTTGATCCAACGTTGTGCAGCTATCTTTCTTAGAATCAATGTCTCTGTCATCTAGTTGTTCTTTGCTCATCCGAGTTCTCTTCGTAGACTATTTTTCCTAAACCTTGCCTAAGGTTTCTTATGCACTTGATAGTTCGTTGCTACCGCTCTCGTTTGCTTCACCTTAACTTATACGTTAGCATGTGTATCACCTGTTACTTGTTTTAACATTAAAGATGCATGTTAATCCTGACTAATTCTTATTCCAATGCTTTTATAAATAAAAGTGATTAGGTTCAAATCCGGTTTTCTTTAATCATGATGTAATTGGTTAATCTCTATTCACAACTAGTTTTTCTAAATAAAAGATGTTAGAGTTAAACATCGGTTTTCATAATAAAGTTAATGTGCCTAATGACATCATAAATGCCTTTTCAATATTGAATATGTTTAGTTGGACACGTGACATAAAGTTATTCGCCTAGATGTCTTATACTTGCTTTATCTTTCTAAAGTAATTGTTAACTTGACATAACTTCCACTCAAATGTTATAAATAAAATATGATTAGGTTTATCGCGATTTCTTTAATTAAATGTAACTTGTTTAATGGTAACATAGAGTATTTCTCTGAAATATTATTTCACATGATTTCTTAATTAAAATATGCCAAGCGTAGTCTCTTGTTGTTTGATAATAATCTCATGATAGTTCCGAGCTTAGTTCTGTTTTAGCGTTTCTTGCGCTTGCGTAACCAATAGAATCAAGCTCTATCTTAGTGTGATCTTTCCGGTCCTTGCTCAATCTTCCGCAATCATCTCTTCAAAGTTAACCAAGCCTTTCCCTTCCAAGCACTTTGTGTTCTTTAGTGATCCATCTAATCAAGCCTATCCTTTAGTGCGTTCTTTTAAAGCTTTTCTTTCGAGTGGTGTATTGTTCTTAGTTTGTTTGTTTGTCTGTCTGCTTTGTGTATGTTTGTGCCCGATGATTGATGCGATTAGAGTGAACGTTGTTCGTGGTTCGAGAGCTTGGAAGAATGTGAAGGTGAAGACAATCTGAGCAACTACTCCTTGGTTAAAGGCAAGTGTGTCCTTGATCTTTTGTCCTAATAACTTTATTAATCACTACGCATGTGCCTTGCATTAATTTTGATGGGTTCCTGTTAAGGATGACTAGCCTCTTTTGACTATTATCTTGAACCTGGTTTTAATTAATATTGATGGTAGATATTGCTTAGTGTGCTCAACTGGGTTGGTAATAATCAACATGGTTATCATTTTATGCTCTATGTTCCTTTATGTGATGTTTAATATACAAGACCATATGTTTAATCGGAACATGGAGAACCACCCAGGAAAACCGTACAACCACATGAACTAATGGGCAATGGTCTTGGCTGAATAATTAGGAACTTTAGCTTGGAGTGATCTTACCCGATAAGGACAAGGGATCGGCGATGCTTGCGGGGTATGGACTCGCTCTAGCAGGGGGATTGGGTGAGTTATTCTTTTTATGGTGGGGTATCGACCGCTAGGGGACTTTATACCTTGCTAACTGATCCGGACCTTGTGGGTCACTACTTGTTGGAGAACCTTTGTAAAGGCCTTGTAGCGTCCCTATGCAGCCACACCTCGGTAGTGTGGTATGGTGCCTGATCAGCATCGCATGGTTGGGTTCAAAGTTCTTCGGAGCTTTTACGCTGCTTGTGGGTAAAGATGTACAACCTCTGCTGAGTGTTAAACTAATCGATTAGCCGTGCTCACGGTCAAGAGCGGCCTGGACCCTCACATGATAATTGAACTTGAAGATGGACTTAAATTGTGATATGTGTTATGGTTTTGCTTGCCATATGCTTATGGCGTATCTCTTATCTTTATGCTTAATGTGGGATGGTATATACTTATACTTGCTAGTAAATAGTTGCTTAATAAAATTTGACCAACTAAAATGCTATATGCTTATAGCCCAGTCCACTATAAAGCCTTTGCATTCATACTTTCCCCACACTTGCTGAGTACGACAAGTGCTCACCCTTGCTATAAACAATGTTGCTCAGAAGGAGGAAGCTACTTTGAAGTCTGGTGAAGATGTTGCTGGTTTTAGGCGTACGCAACCCCCAGTCGATTACTTGTGAAGTTTGGTGCCTTCGTTTCCAGGATTAAGCATAAACTCTGACAATCTCCCATTTTCTTATGTGATATTGTTTCTGTTATTCACTTATGTCAGCTATATGCATGAAACTTGATCCTGGCATGCATATAGGTTTGCACTTGTGTTTTCTCTGGAAAAACAAGTGTGACAGGAGGCCGGGCGCACCTGCTCGTTTCACGGGGTCTCGCGGCGGGCACGGGCGGCGCGTGGTGGAGACACCAGACGGGAGGGGGAAGGGGCGGCATCTGCATCGGACTGAATGGGATGCGGAGGTCGGGGCGCAGACCGTTAGATGGGCTGGGCTGTACCGATACGTGGGCTGAGACGTATCCAATTCAGAGTTTTTGGCCCATTTAAAACAGGATACGTGGACACGGCGTGGATACGTATCCTAGGCGTATCCGCGAAGTATCGGATACGGATACGTATCCCAAACGTGATACGCTACCAAATTGAAGTATCCGTGTTTCAGAGACTATATGTGCTTAGGGTTGAGTTGGCTGAGCTACAATCTAGACCCACTTTGCTTGGTGCTTGCACTTCTTGCCCTAGTTTGCATGAGAAAATTGCTGAGCTCCGTTCTCGCATTGTTTCGCTTGAGGCTGATTTGAAAGTGCCTATTTCTACTTCTTGCTCTACATGGGAGTTGCATGCTATGAAGAATTTGGATCTTGCAAAATGTGTTGGTCACTTGCAAGATGAGAATGATAAGTTGCGTGAAGCGCTGAGTTGGTTGTCGAGTCAAGAACCTCAACTTGGTATGATGATTGCTAGCTGTAAGCGCTTTGACGGTTGGGCTTCGGGATTGGATAAGGTTGGTGAGGGCAGTGGTGAGAGAGAAAGGAAATTTGGGAATGTTTCAGTTCCACCACAACCCACACCCAAAGACAAGTTTGCATCCAAGCCAAACCAACCAAGAGAAAAACTGAGTGAGAAGGCAAGTGAAATGCCTAGTGAGAAACCAAGTGAGAAGCCTTGTGAAGAGCCTCATCCCAAGCCTAAGTCCAGATCGATCCGTTTCCATTGTGAGTTTTGTGGAAAGGATGGTCACAAGAGAGCGTTTTGCTTCAAGAGGAAGCGTGAGGAGAGAATGGCGAAGGAGTGGGCTAACAAGGACAAGTACCACCCTTCTGATGGTGTACTTGAGCCTCGTGTGCAGTTGCCCAGGGCCAAGGCGAGTGTGAGGTCAGTTTGGGCTTGGGGAGAGCGGAAAGGTCGTTGGAGGTGCTTCTTTGCCCGAGCTACACCGGTCGGACCGGTGAGGGGCACCGGTCGGATCGGGTGCGAGCTCGGACGAGCGGCAGTTTGGGTTTCGTGATCGTACAGGTGCGAGGTTTGGTTCTGGAGTTCGTGGTTCTGGTGGTTGGGCTGGAGAGTTTGCAGGAGGTCAGTTTGCTAGGCATTCTCCTCCTCGAGCTCACTACGGGGATGGGAGGATCCGTAGTTTTGAGAAGGAGAGGAGGGACAGTCCACGTGCTCTCTTTCGTGGATTTGGTCCTCCTCCAGGTAGAGAGGTTTGGTTACCTCATGGTGGTTACTGTGGTGGTGTTCGTGGAGGTAGCTTTGGTAGGAAAGATGGTTTGGTTTGTGATAACCCCACTTTCAAGCAAATGGCTAGGCACTGGTTTTACACATTTGGAACTAACCCCAATGTGGAGTCGTTTGCTCGCTCTCGCTCTTTGTTTTGAGTTGCAGGTGGATGGACCGGAGAACATTTGGTTGATATCGGGGGGTGGTTCTTCGGCCTCATATCCCGGTGGTGACATGGAGGTACATCACTTTCGGGGATGGTGGACAAGGATGAGTGACTTCTGAAGAAATGATAAACGTAAGTGAATTTGTGACCTTCAAGTATGTGGCCTTGGTCAAGCCACTTGGTTCTTTTTGCTCTTTGCCCTATCTCATGCGTGTAAGGTGAGCTTTGTATGCTCTTTGGCCTTAATGCATGAGTTTAGGGGGAGCTTGTGAGTTTTGTGCTCCTTTGCTCTTTTGCCGGTGGTGTCAAGGCCTTTTTGCCTCCCCTCGAGGAGCCGGTGGTTTGTAAGTTTTGTGTGGGAGCTCCTTTGTAGCATATGTATAGCTTTCCTTTGTGCATTTCTTGCATTTGGCGTGGCATATGTAACATGATGTATAGGCATCCTTGTATCTTAGATTGCATGCATTTTGTATCATATGCATTGGTTAGGAAAAGCTTCTCCTATATACTTTGTTCACCATGGAATGCTATTTATGTCCTTGTGAGCTTGTTTGGTATGCTATGATTAGTTTGGCTTAGCTCTTGATGATCTTGATGAATAATTCATGTTTGATGGCTAGTTTTTTTTTAAAAAAATGTCACATGTATGCTCTCTCATGTGTAAATGCCTTTATATGATCTTGACATGTTTTAGTGGCTTTGCTATGCTTAATTTGTGGTTGGATAGCTAGTTTATTGATCATATGGGGCTAAAGGCTCATTTGCCATCATGAATGTTTAGCCCTCTTGCTTCATCTTGTGGAGGGGCATAAGTTCCTTTTTGTCGCAAAGACATTTCATGTACCATTTAAATCTGAAAATGAAATGGAAAATACTTGGAAAATATGCTCTCATGTCATGTGTGCTGAATTTAATTTGCTTTGGGTGTTAAACCGTTGCATGATGCATACCAATGAGAAATCTCATACATAGAAGTAGACACATGGCTCGGTGGCTTTGACATGACATGAGGTGCTTGTGGGTGTTTGTGATGGTCTTATGATTAGAATAGTTGTCCTAGCATGAAGTTTGTGTGGCTTTGCCATTTTGATCTGTTTTGATCATGTTTAGGACTTTGCTCATGAGAGGCAAATTTTTCGCAAAATTGCCCAAATCCATCTTAGCTTCGTCCAATGGTTGTGAAAGTTAGTGATCTTGTAGTTGATGTCAACACAAACCTATCGGGTATCTAACTTGCTCATTTGGACATGTGTAGCATCCTTTGTTGAATTTTGTCTATTTGAGAAGCTCTCGATTGAAAGTTTTGCATTTTTGGCTTGATTCATGCATTGCCAACAAGGGGGAGAAGTTTGAGCTTGAAATGGCTTGCTGGATGCATTTAGAAGGTTTTCAGGCGGTTTCGAGCCATTTCTGGGCTCTGTTGGTCACCGGTCTGACCGGTGGTGATGACCGGTCTGACCGGTGTAAGCTGAAAGTGTTGCAGCTGCCCTGTTTTCAAGTGGTTTGCATGCATTCGTCCAGGGGGAGGTGCATTGGTTCAGGGGAGCTTGCATGTGTGCAGAGGGAGCTCTTTGTGGTTTTTCGAGCTTTGCTTTGGTGGTTTGCGCTCTGTGCTTGAGCTTTGTTTTGTCTCGGATGTGTCGAGCCGTTGCCCTTGCCTAAGGGGTCCGAGACTTGTCTTCTTCAAGTGATCTTGCTCTTTGCCTTTGTTTGGCTTTCGATCGTTTGTTGGAGTTTCTTTTTGTTCGGTTCTTTTCTTTTTATTTTCTCTCTTGTTACTTTCGTGTGGATGTTGTCAATGCACTCATCAAGGGGGAGATTGAGGACCATGTGTGGTTCGAGGACCGGTGGATGGTCGCTTCCTTGTGTGATGAGTGATTGACAACATTGTGTGGACTGATTCTTGGCTAAGTACAACAGGTGCAAGTTGCGGCTTGACTGGTGTTGGTGCAGGTGAAGAACAAGCGTGAAAGGTCGTCGCCGGTGAGGCCTACAGGTGTGGAGAAAACAAGTAGGCTTCGTTCGAGGGACCCGGTGGCCAGTGGGGTCAAATGCGGGCCGCATGGTGGCATGAACAGCAAGATGAAGTTGTGGACGGTTTTCCGAGTTCTAGGGTTTTCCGAGTTCATAAGGGAGAATCTTAAAGCAGCACAGTCACGTCAGAAGAGTTATGCTGATCCTCGGAGAAGAGAGGTGATTTTGGAAGTCGGTGATTATGCATACCTCAGAGTGTCACCTATTCGGGGATTACGAAGGTTTAATGTCAGAGGGAAGTTATCACCTCGATTTATCGGACCTTTCAAAATTTTGGAACGGAAAGGAGAAGTAGCATACCAGTTAGAGTTGCCAGCATAGTTGTCGGGAGTCCATGATGTGTTCCATGTATCTCAGCTGAAGAAATGTACAAGTGAGGTTAAGATAGAACCGGTACAGTTAGAGGATATTCAAATGGAGAATGACCTGACATACAAAGAATACCCTGTTAAGATCTTGGATGTATCAGAAAGAGTTACCAGGAGTAAGATCATCAGAATGTGTAAAGTACACTGGAGTCATCATACTGAGGAAGAGGCAACTTTGGAAAGAGAGGATGAACTTAAGGAAGACTTCCCTCAGCTGTTCTCTAAGTCTTCTGAATCTGGGGACGAGATTCTCTTTAAGGGGGTAGGATTTGTGACACCCTAAAATTCCATCACTAAAATCACTTAGCAACTTAAATTAGTCTTAAGGATTTAAAGAATTTAAATTGCTATTTAAATTGAGCTCTAAAATATTAAATATAATTTAATAAACTTAGAGACAACAAGTGTTTGTGCATCATCAGTTGGCTTGCATGGTTTTTGGTTGCTTGTGTGGTTTCTAAAAAGTTTATAAAATTCTTGAGAAAAAGTTTGAAAAGTTTGAATTAAATTTGAAATGAAAAATGGTTTGAAAATGAAGTTTGAAAAAGAAAAAGAAAAAAAAGAAAACCGCGCCGGCTTCCCTTTCAGCCCAGACGGCCCAGCGGCCCGTCTAGCCTTCCCCGCGCCGGCCCACCTCTTCTCCTCTCCTTTTTTCTTATTCCCCCGCGGCGCTGACACGTGGGCCCCGCCTGTCAGCCTCCCCTCCCTCCCTTTCCTTTCTTCTTCCTCTCGCCACCCACCCGACCCGGCGCCGCCGCGCAATCCCCGTCGCGCCCGGCCGCCTCCCCACCTTCCTTTCCTCTCCCCGCAGCCAATTAAGGCAATCAAACCCCCCGTGATCAATTAGGACCGTTACTTCCCATCTTTAAACCCTAGCCGTGACGGCCGTGGCCATCAATGGCAAGCCGTCGGCCGCCCCATCCCCTTCCCGCCTTGCCTTCCTCCCTTTGCTTCTATTTAAGCTCGCACACGAGCCCCTGCGCCTCCCTTTGCCTCTGCAACACACCAACACACGCACGTGAGCCCAATTCCCCTGCGCCGCCGCCTCGGGTTTCCGCCGCCGTCGTCAATTCGTCGCCGCCGGTGAAGGATTGTTTCCTCCGCTCGTTCCTTTTGATTTTTGGGAATGCCAGGAGCTTAACGAGCACGTGCTGTCGCAGGTTCCAGTCCTCGACGCCCGTGGCAGCCGCGCCCCGACCTCACCGAGCGCGCCGCCCGATCCGCCGCCGTTGCCAAGCTTCCCCCCGGCGCCTTCTCTTCGTTTTTGAGCCCGCCTTCTTTCTCTACACGCAAAGTGAGCAAAACCCCCGCCCAATTCCCCTTTATTTCGTGCACAACGGCGTCTCCCCGAGCTCGCGGGAGTAGCCGCGCCGCCCCCTTCGGTGCCGGCCGCCGGTGAGGCCCGATCGCCCCCCCGACCCCTTGGTCACGTGCGCAAGCGCCCGCGCCGCATGTTGCCCCAACCCGTGGTCGAGAAGATGGCCGGGAGCACCGTCCGGGGCTAGCGCCGGCGAGCCCCCGCCGCTCGCCACCGCACTCCGGCGTGCCCGCCGTCGCGCCCCGCTCGCGCACGTCCCCCGGCCGTCGGATTTGGCACGGGCGGTCCTGATCAAAACAAGGGAGTACCCCTTGGCCTCGGTCCACCGTGGACCCGTGCGCCAGGCGCACGGCGCGGGCCACGGGTGCACGCGTGCACCCGTGGCCATTGGATCTGAGATCCACGGTGCTGGGCTGGCCGTTTTGTTTAAGAGCCCCTGAGCTTTTATATTTTTTGCAAGTCGGTCCTTCCACCTTAGAGAATCTTTACAGTTAGGTCCTGAGTTTTATGTTTTAGCCCCTAGCCAGCCTAGTTTTCTTTAATAAGGGTCCTTTCCATTCCTTTTTGCACTTAGACCCCTCTGTTTTATTTTATAATTTTGTTTTAGCCCTGATTTTATTTATAAATAGCCCTGTAAACTTAGTTTTCTTGCAGATAGGTCCCTGTAAACTTTTTTTAATCATATCTTTCTCATTTTAACTCCGTTTTTAGCGTTCTATATACCGAAATGATCGTCTCGACGAGTAGAATCTTTTAAACAGTAAATTTACCAATTTTGTTACTGTTTGGTGTACTGTTTTATTTATTGTTTGTTGTTCATGTTTGACTCGTAGATATCGTGCCTATTTCGTCTGAGCTCCTTGTCGGAGGTGATCAGGAAGAACCTGTTTTCGAGAAGGATTTCACCCAGCTTGTAGAGGAAGGCAAGTGGCTTTCCCCCTCTACATTATCTTTTTGAACCTATGTCACTGCATGCTAAACAATGTTTACTATTCCTGTTGCTATGCATAAACCTGATGGGCAAACACCTAGTTAAGGAATTGACTAGATACTTTACCACTTTACCTTGATCAACCATGTTTAAACAAATGCTTGGGGTAGATAAATGCTTAGTTTGCTTTACATGAGTTTGGTTTTGCTTTGTTTATGTTTTACATTCTAGTTCTGCTTATATATTGTGCTTGTGCTTTAAACAAGATAACTTGATTTATAATCGGAACATGGAGAACCACCCAAGATAACAGTACAACCACAGTCCACATGGCTCTGGCTTAGCCAATTAATTAGGAGAGTGGGTTAGCTGATAGCTCTTCTCCGAGAGGGGCACAGGGGGCCGGAGTTGAAGGGGTATAGCCCGGTTCTTTTGGGGTAGCGACCTTGGCTAAGGTGCCGACCATTAGGGAGGGTTATGGTCCGCTCCGCCGCCGTATACCGTTGCGGGTCGTTGGTTTCTCTTCTTTCCTTTGTAAATGCTTCGTAGTGGACCCCTAGCCACTCACCTTGGAAGTGTTTAAGGGTCCGGCTAACCCGGGCAAGATGGGGAACACGAACCGTGGGTAAAGTGTACAACCTCTCGCAGAGTGTAAAACTGATCGATCAGCCCGTGCTCACGGTCATGAGCGGCTTGGACCCTCACATGATTAATAAACTTGAAGATTAATGCTAATCATGGGTTTGTGGTTTGGTTTGAGGTTTCTTTTAAGGTTAAGTGGGTTGGTATACACTTACACCTAGTAATTAGGTGCTTGCTAATAAAACTTGACCAACTTATAAAATGCTTACCGCTGTGAACCATAGCCTATCCTTGATAGCCTTGCATTGTTTCCCCCACTTGCTGAGCACCAACCATAATTGTGCTCACCCTTGCTTACCGCTGTTCAGAGGAGAACGTCGGAGGCGAGGACGAGTACTGGAGTGACTACGAGGAGTTCTAGGGCATGCGGATCCCCCAGTCATCATGCATGTGGAAGTCAGAGATGAAGCTGGTCGTCGCTTAGTTATCGTTGTGTTCGGACCTTCGAGTCCACCTCTCTGGATGTAATATTGGATATCGTACTGGTTTAACTCTTGAACGATTTATTACAGCAATGGTATTACTCTCGTTTTGTCTATCATGTGTGTGTAAATTGATCCTGGCGCACATGTGAGATGCATTCGGTTTTCCTTGTAAAATCGGGTGTGACAAAGTGGTACCAGAGCCGTGATGACTGTAGGTCGCAGCCTTAGTTAGAAATGGACGAAATTAAGGATTCATGATCTAGAGAACCTTATCATGCTTCAAATCATCTTATTTACGCATTAAAAATCTAATTTAATTTTGTTTATCATTTTAAACTGTCATTTTGATTTATTCTGTACTCTGAGATCAGTTTTGCTTTGACAGATGGCCAGAGCCTACATGACCCCTCGCAAGAGCACTGGTGGGCGTTTTCCTTCTGGACAGCTGGCCCCTCGCCATCGTCTTGATGATGCTGAGGAGGAACCGGAGGAGTTCCAGCCAGAGGTTGAGGTGGAGGAAAACCCAGAAGAGGTCCAGCCGGAGCCAGAAGAGGAGGATCCTAAGGAAGTTGAGATGGAGGAGGAGGAGCCAGATGAGCCATTGGAACAGCCACAGCTGTACAATGGCACCGTGCTGGAGGCAGACGCCGATGGGGACATTGTGATTCCACCGGCGCCTGTGGCCAATGAGGAAGTACCCCCTGCACATGTTGATCCTGTGCCTGATGGTGAAGGAGGTGACCCGGATGACTCTAGTGATGACAGTATGGGTGAGGATGATGGTGACAATGCTGTTGGCAACCCGGGGGAAGATGAGGATGAAAACCCCCGCTATCATGGAGCAGAATACCACAAACATTCTACTGAAGCTGAGAATGGACAGTTCTGCATTCTTCTGTGGGACGTTCTGCGGTACCTGGGATATACCATAAGGCCTCTCTATGTGACTAAGCACTTTAGCGAGCCAGGAATGAGAGACTACTACACCTGCAGGGTTTACATCAGGAAGCATCTGAATGATACAGAAGGAGGTATCGCTCATCTCACCATAGCACGGCTCAGTTCTCCACAGATGATGCTGCGGTGAATGATGCAGCAAGGAGGGCACTCTGGTCGATCTGCAATGCAAATCGGGTGCAGTTGTTCCAATCGGAGTATCGCCATGTGCCTCGTCGTGCAAGTGGCACAGAAGTGACTGTGGTGCCAGCAGGAGGCAATGATCGCATCGACGTCTTGGCACGTGTGACTGCTGCTCTGAACACAGATCTGGAGGGAGCAACTACTGAGATGAACAAGTATCATGAAGAGTTGCAGGCTGCTCAGGTGAAGATAGCACGTCTGGAAGCACAGCTGGCGGGACAGCAACTTCCTCAAGAAGTTATGCCATATCAGACCACAGCTTCCCCTCCGCGCAAGAGGCTCCGTTACGGCTCCGATGAAGCTACTACTCGTCTTGGCTAGGATCCTAGGATACTCGCCCTTATCATTTACCTTTCGTTAGATCGTTCCTGCGTGAACGTAATTGCTTGTAATAATGAATGCTGTTTGCAAACATGTTTGAGTTGGATCTTTGCTTGATTGTGAATTGTATGGTGGTGTGATGGCCACTATGCAATCTGAATTGTTAAGTTAATTAAAGGATTGTTTGGGTTTTATCGGTTATCATTGCTTAATCTCTTATGCAAGTTTGGTTGGATCAAATCTGTTTTCGCAGTCATATGACATACCAGTAATGTTTTCTTTATAACTCAAGCTACAGAACTCCAAATGACATGAAACCAGTTGACTTAGTTCACAAATTTAGAGGATGAATTTCTCTCAAAAATTCAATGGTATACAATACATATTCTGGGAGTTATGCACAAAGTAATGAACATGTCAGAATCTGTAAATTTCTGCTGACACAGCTGTACTGTTTGAATTTTATCTCGAGTTATAGATGTCCAAATGAGGTGATTCCGGTTGGGATAGTTCCATAATTTTATACATCATAATCTGGTAAACTTTCGTGGTCATTGGATAATTACACAGAGATTTATACATAATTCTTTGAGGTCAACAGAATCTGTCCCAGCTGAAAGAACATGCTATTATTTCATTTTGAGTTATCCTCTTATGCATTGATTTGAGTACAACTATCTGAGATATGATTTTTCTAACGGTCAGATGGTAAACACCAGGTCCGGAGGAGGTCAAGACGTGCCTCCTGTGATCCGGGCACATATCGCAAATCAGCAAAATCCAGCACCACCCCCACCAATCAACCAAGCAATGGACCCAAACATGCAGCAGTTTCTGGCAGCGCAGATGCAACTGATTCAGAATCTTACCAACACTGTGCAGCAAATGCAAGCTCAACAGAACCAGCCACCACAGCCGAACCCTCCGCCACCCCCGCCACCAAGGGACAGGCACAAGGAGTTCATGAGCCACCATCCTCCTACGTTTTCCCACTCGTCTGATCCAATGGATGCTGACGACTGGGTGAAAACTATCACCAAGAAGCTGGAGATCGTGCAATGCACTGACAGGGAGATGGTCCTGTATGCTGCTGGAAGACTTGTGGGGCAGGGCGCGCATCTGGTGGGATGCGTACTCAACTGCTCATCCCAACAGGCAGAACATTACTTGGCAGGAGTTCCGTGACAACTTCCATACTTACCACATTCCTTCAGGAGTTCTCAAGCTTAAGCAGAGGGAGTTCTTGTCACTGAGGCAGGGCAATATGTCAGTGACTGAGTATCTAGACAAGTTCACTCACTTGTCACGCTATGCACCTGATGAAGTCAACACTGATCCAAAGAGGCAGGAAAGGTTTCTGGATGGCTTGATTGGTCCTTTAAACTATCAACTGCAGAGTCACATCTTCCCAGACTTTCAGACGCTGGTGAACAAAGCTATTGGGCTGGAAAGCAAGAGAAAGGATATGGGTGAACAAAAATGCAAGTTTCAGTCACATGGACAGTCTAGCAGCAACACCCGTCCTCGTTACAGTCCTCAGCAGAGCCTGACTCCATATCGTCCTGGTGGTCAAGGTGGGAGGTACCCACAGAATATGCAGCTGCGGCGCTCGTTTCAGCCACGGCGCTTCAATCCTCGGACACCCGCAGCTCCTACCCCTCGACCGAGTCGTCCCAACAATAACTGCGGGGCGCTCGTCGAAACACCAACCCCTGTTCGACTCGGTGGATGCTTCAAGTGTGGAGAGCTGGGGCATTATGCTAACAATTGTCCCAAGAGGGTGATGCAGACTCCGCAGAGAAACAATGGAAACAGGACTGGGCAACCATCTTCGCAGGCTCGTACTCCACAGACACCCAGCAAGAGAGGCCAGCAGAGTCATGTGCGTGGCCGAGTTAATCATGTATCAGTGGAGCAAGCTCAGAATGACGCCGGTGTGGTATTGGGTACGTTTTTCGTCAACTCTGTACCTGCTACTGTATTATTTGATTCAGGAGCATCACATTCATTCATAACTGATCAATTTGTGGCAAAATCTAACTTATCTATGAGCTCAATGAAGAACCCACTGATAGTTAGCACTCCTGGGGGAGAAATGAAAACTGGTCATATATGCCCACAAGTAAAGATTAATATCATGGGGGTAGACTTTCTTGCTAATCCGGTAGTTCTAAAATCATGGGGAATAGATGTCATTCTTGGCATGGATTGGTTAAGAAGTTGTGATGGAGTTATTCGGTGTCGGAAGAGGTCGGTGTTGTTAACCGGTCCTCAAGGGGAGAGAGTAGAATATGTGAGTGCACCCTCATCCAAAGCAAAGGAGTTGTGAACTCGTTGAAGGCAAGGCCTTGGAGGATATAAGGGTAGTGAATGAATTCCCTGATGTGTTTCCAGAGGATTTGCCAGGTATGCCACCTGATCATGACATTGAATTTAGTATTGAACTTATACCTGGTACTGCTCCCATATCTAAAAGACCATATAGAATGGATGTTAAAGATTTAGCTAAATTAAAGAAACAAATCAAAGAACTACTTAGTAAAGGGTTTATCCGTCCTAGTTCATCACCATGGGGAGCCCCCACACTCTTCGTTGATAAAAAGGATGGATCTAGGAGGTTGTGTATAGACTATCGATCACTTAATGAGGTCACTATCAAGAATAAATACCCATTACCTCGGATTGAGGATTTGTTTGATCAGATGAGAGGAGCTAAGGCCTTCTCTAAAATAGATCTTAGATCAGGTTATCATCAGTTAAAAATCCGAGTGGAGGACATACCAAAGACAGATTCACATCTAGATACGGGTTGTATGAGTTCACTGTGATGTCCTTTGGCCTGACCAATGCACCAGCATACTTTATGTATTTGATTAACAAGGTATTCATGGAGTATCTGGATAAGTTCTTTGTGGTATTCATTGATGATATATTGGTATTCTCTCGGAGTGAGGAAGAACATGAAGAACATCTGAGGCTTGTGTTGCAGAAGCTTCGGGAACATCAGTTGTATGTCAAGTTCAGCAAGTGTGCTTTTTGGTTGAAAGAGGCCTCTTTTCTCGGACACATCATCACAGATGGAGGAATTGCAGTCGACCCAAGCAAGGTTCGGGATGTATTGAACTGGAGTCCGCCTAAGAATGTGCCAGAGATCAGAAGCTTCCTTGGACTTGCAGGATACTAACGGAGGTTCATTGAAGGATTTTCTAAAATAGTGAAGCCACTTACCACTCTGCTCGAGAAAGAAAGAGAATTCAAATGGGATGAGAAGTGTCAGGCTAGTTTTGAGGAATTGAAGAAGAGGCCGACCACAAGACTCGTGTTGATCATGCCAGACATACACAAAGGGTTCGATGTATACTGTGATGCCTCTCGGCAAGGTTTGGGATGTGTGTTGATGCAAGAAGGGAAGGTAGTAGCTTATGCTTCAATACAGTTGAGGAAACATGAGCAGAACTACCCTACTCATGATCTGGAGTTAGCTGCGGTTGTTCACGCATTGAAGATTTGGAGACATTACATGATTGGAAACAAGTGTAAGATCTTTACTGACCATAAGAGTCTGAAGTATATCTTTACTCAGAAAGATTTGAATTTGAGGCAAAGAAGGTGGTTGGAGTTAATCAAAGATTATGATTTGGATATCCAGTACCATCCAGGAAAGGCAAATGTTGTGGCAGATGCTTTGAGTCGGAAGGGACAGACTAGCATGTTGATAGGACACCTATTACCTCAGGAGCTATGTTGGGAGATGGCACAGCTCAACTTGGGAATGGTTGCTTCGAGTGAGACTTTGACATTAGAAATTGAGTCGACGATTGAGCAGGATATCAGGAAGGGACAGTTGACTGATGACAAGATTACAAAATACAGGAAGTTGATTAAGTTAGGCAAGGTTCCAGAATTCAGAGAAGACGAGCAAGGAACAGTGTGGTTTAAGAACAGAATCTGTGTACCTGAGATCAAGGAGTTGAGAGAAGCTATCTTGAAGGAAGCACACGATTCAGCTTACTCTATACACCCTGGGAGTACCAAGATGTATCAGGACTTGAAGCGAGAGATACCGGTGGTATGGGATGAAGAAAGATGTAGCGACTCATGTAGCTCGTGTGATGTGTGTCAAAGAGTGAAGGCCGAGTATCAAAGGCCGCAGGATTGCTTCAGCCTCTGAAGGTACCTGAGTGGAAATGGGAAGAAATCGGTATGGATTTCATAGTAGGATTACCTCGTACTCGTGATGGGTATGACTCTATTTGGGTTATTGTGGATAGATTAACCAAGGTAGCACACTTTATTCCAGTTAAGACGACCTATACAGGAGTGAAGCTAGCTGAGTTGTATAATTCAAGGATAGTGTGTTTGCACGGGGTACCGAAGAAGATAGTGTCAGATCGAGGCACACAGTTCACTTCACGGTTTTGGCAGAAGCTGCATGAATCGATGGATACGAAGTTAAACTTCAGCTCAGCATACCATCCTCAGACAGATGGGCAGACGGAGAGAACAAATCAGATACTTGAGGATATGTTGAGAGCTTGTGCGTTGAAGAACAGTGGCAGTTGGGATAAGAGTTTGCCTTATGCAGAGTTTGCTTATAACAACAGCTATCAGTCCAGCATCAAAATGGCACCTTTTGAGGCTCTGTATGGAAGGAAGTGTAGAACACCGTTGTTTTGGAACCAGACTGGTGAAAGACAATTCTTTGGGCCGACAGCATACGAGAAGCAGAAAAGCAAGTTGAAATCATAAGGGAGAATCTTAAAGCAGCACAGTCACGTCAAAAGAGTTGTGCTGATCCTCGGAGAAGAGAGTGATTTTGGAAGTCGGTGATTATGCATACCTCAGAGTGTCACCTATTCGGGGATTACGAAGGTTTAATGTCAGAGGGAAGTTATTACCTCGATTTATCGGACCTTTCAAAATTTTGGAACGGAAAGGAGAAGTAGCATACCAGTTAGAGTTGCCAGCACAGTTGTCGGGAGTTCATGATGTGTTCCATGTATCTCAGCTGAAGAAATGTACAAGTGAGGTTAAGATAGAACCGGTACAGTTAGAGGATATTCAAATGGAGAATGACCTGACATACAAAGAATACCCTGTTAAGATTTTGGATGTATCAGAAAGAGTTACCAGGAGTAAGATCATCAGAATGTGTAAAGTACAGTGGAGTCATCTTACTGAGGAGGCAACTTGGGAAAGAGAGGATGAACTTAAGGAAGACTTCCCTCAGCTGTTCTCTAAGTCTTCTGAATCTCGGGACGAGATTCTCTTTAAGGGGGTAGGATTTGTGACACCCTAAAATTCCATCACTAAAATCACTTAGCAACTTAAATTAGTCTTAAGGATTTAAAGAATTTAAATTGCTATTTAAATTGAGCTCTAAAATATTAAATATAATTTAATAAACTTAGAGACAACAAGTGTTTGTGCATCATCAGTTGGCTTGCATGGTTTTTGGTTGCTTGTGTGGTTTCTAAAAAGTTTATAAAGTTCTTGAGAAAAAGTTTGAAAAGTTTGAATTAAATTTGAATTGAAAAATGGTTTGAAAATGAAGTTTGAAAAAGAAAAAGAAAAAAAAAAGAAAACCGCTCCGGCTTCCCTTTCAGCCCAGACGGCCCAGCGGCCCGTCTAGCCTTCCCCGCGCCGGCCCACCTCTTCTCCTCTCCTTTTTCTTTTTCCCCCGCGCACCGACACACACGGGCCCCGCCCGTCGGCCCTCCCCTCCCTCCCTTTCCTTTCTTCTTCCTCTCGCCACCCACCCGACCCCGCGCCGCGCGCAATCCCCGCCGCGCCCGGCCGCCTCCCCACCTTCCTTTCCTCTCCCCGCAGCCAATTAAGGCAATCAAACCCCCCGTGATCAATTAGGACCGTTACTTCCCATCTTTAAACCCTAGTCGTGACGGCCGCGGCCATCCATGGCAAGCCGCCGGCCACCCCATCCCCTTCCCGCCTCGCCTTCCTCCCTTTGCTTCTATTTAAGCTCGCACACGAGCCTCTGCGCCTCCCTTTGCCTCTGCAACACACCAACACACGCACGTGAGCCCAATTCCCCTGCGCCGCCGCCTCGGGTTTCCGCCGCTGTCGTCAATTCGTCGCCGCCGGTGAAGGATTGATCCCTCCGCTCGTTCCTTTTGATTTTTGGGAACGCCAAGAGCTTAACAAGCACGTGATGTCGCAGGTTCCGGTCCCCGACGCCCGTGGCAGCCGCGCCCCGACCTCACCGGAGCGCCGCCCGATCCGCCGCCGTTGCCAAGCTTCCCCACCGGCGCCTTCTCTTCATTTTTGAGCCCGCCTTCTTCCTCTACACGCGGTGAGCAAAAACCCCCGCCCAATTCCCCTTTATTTCGCGCACAACAGCGTCTCCCTGAGCTCGCCGGAGTAGCCGCGCCGCCCCCTTCCGGTGCCGGCCGCCGGTGAGGCCCGATCGCCTAAACCCTCGTTGGGACCCGAGTAGTTGCTGTTGTTGTTGTTGTTGTTGCGGCCGCCTTGTTTGCATTGCTGCCGCTGCCGCTGCCCTGGTTCTGCTTGGACTTGCCGCGGATGGCGTCGTATTTGGCGTTGGCCTTGTCCTCTTCATCCGCCCAGGACGTGATCATGTCCTTGAGGTGGGGGATGGACCTGGGGCGGCGGCAACCGAAGTCCTCGAAGGTGCGGCGATGGTAGAGGCCGTCCTGGAAGAGGTCGATGACCTCCTTGTCGGTGACGTCGACGACGGTAGCGCGCTTGTCGAAAAAGAGGCGCATGTACTTGCGGAGGGTCTCACCCTGTTCCTGCTTGATCATGGCCAGGTCCATGCGAGTACCCGAACGGCCCATGGCGCCCGCGAAGTTGCTCGTGAACTACTCCTTGAGCTGGTCCCACTTGTCGATCGAGTGCTTGTCGAGCGACTCGAGCGATGTGAGTGGTGCTTGGTCCAGACAGAAGGGGAAGTAGAGGCATTTGGTGTCGCTGTTGCCGCCAGCGTTCTTGATGGAGAGGGCGTAGCATCGGAGCCACTGGATGGGATCCTGCTTCGCGTCGTACTTGGTGATCCCCAAAGGCTTGAACTTGTCGGGGGAGGAGTAAGTTGCGAAGTCGAGGTGAGAAGGCGGGGAAGCCGTCGCCCTCGGCGGCGGTGGTTGACTTCTTCCGCCGCGGCTCCTCAATCTTCGGCGAGCGTCGTACCCGCCGTGCGAGGCGCCGGAGGCGTGGTCGTTCGCGTGGCCTCGGCCGCCGTGACTCCCCGCCACCTCCGGCTCTCCTATTGGCCCCATGGTTGGAGCCGCCGCCGTCGCCGCCCCCGCCGTCGGGGTCGTTGCCGCCGCCACCGGCCGGAGCGCGGTGGGGAACAACTTCTCGGTTGCCTTGGTCTTGCGGTGAAGGTCCGCCGGCGTTGGAGCGGCGGCGGTTTGGCTCGGGCCGGAAGGTCGGCTCGAGTACGGTTGGGGCCGGCGTTGGCGCCGCGACTAGTAGCTTCGTTGTCGCGGGGGTTTAGCCGGAGGAGGTTGGGCGACTGCGTTGTCGACCCGCATGAAGTAGGCTTCTTCAGCGAGCTTGGCGATGACCTCTCCAGCGCGTATGCCCTGAGCTTGGCGTGCGATCGTTGTGATCGACATGAGGCATCGCTCGGGGGGTGGTGTGTACTCTGCTCTCGACCGCCTCGAGAGCTTCCGCAAGGTTGCGGATGGGGAGGTTGTCTCTGAGCCGCCGGCGTCGTTCGCTGCGCTTCCTGTTACGTTCGCGTCGAGCGTCCCTATTGGCGGCGGTCTCGTCTGCAGGTGCGTTGGCAGACAGCTCGTCTGCGGAGATGTCCTCCAGGTATTTGTCCTCAGCCGTGCCTGAAGGTCCTGGGGTGTCGCCGGCAGCCATGAAGACTTGTCGATCAGGGGTGCCCAGGCTGGTCTCAGAGGGTGCTACCTCAGTTGGTGTGTTTGAGTCAGCCCGGGCTAGTGGCGTTCCCTTCTGGAACGGTAGCGAGTCGATGTAGGCGACGTAGCGTGAGTCTCCCTTTACCGGGTCAGCGGCTTGCGGTCTGGCCAGTAGACGTATCTCCCGGCCGGCGTTGATTTTATAACCAGCCCCGAAGCTGGCCCTGACAAGGTAAGCTCAGTGGAGTCGTCTTCGGACTCGGGCTCCTCAGGGTCCGACCCGAAGTCGAACTCGTAGTCCGGGTTCGAGTAGAACTCGGAGAGAGGGCCGGAGTCCGAAGCGCGATTGGGGACGGCGTCGAGTCCGAGTTGCACTCGGGTACGGGCTCTTTGCCGGCCCGGCGCGAAGTGGGAGCGCTCGTGCGGGCCGGCCGCGGATGCGTGGGCCACGCGCGGAGTGCTCGCGTGGTGAGGGGGCCGCCGCGATGGCCGAGCGGCCCGGCTCGCATGCGATGGCCCATGGCGACGTCGGGTTCGAGTTGGAGACGGACTCGAGCTCGAAGTCGGCGTGGTGGTTGAAGAGCGAAATTTTGCCGAACTTGCCAGCGAGTTCGCCTGTGACAACTTCAGGAAGCGTCACGAGGCCTGTCCTCGGGTTGGGCTGCACGGTTAGGAGGCGCTGGAAGGAGCCCGCGCCATCAGCAGTGCAGACCCAGGCGCCGAAGACGAAGGTGTCGCTGCGGTTGAAGGCGACAGTTGGCTTGAAGTGGACGGAAGCCGTCGAGTTCGCCATGTGATCTCGAGCGAGAGCCCCTACCTGGCGCGCCAGCTGTCGGTGTTTTAGACCGGCAACCTACTACGGGGAGTGCCCGAAGTAGATGATCGTGACTCGCCGAGACCGGTAACTCGAAGGAAAAGACACGTGGCACACAATTTAGACAGGTTCGGGCCGCGAGGTGCGTAATACCCTACGTCCTGTATGCTGCGTAGCTCTGGATTGATAGGGCACGATTACAAGATGGTGCAATGGTGCGCCGTGAGTTGTATGAGAGGAGATTGGATGAGGTGATCCTGAGATCGGTCCCTGCCTCGCCTTATATAGTCCGGGAGTCAGGGTTACAAGTCGGAGTAGGGACAGAGTACTAGTTGAGTACGTCTAGGAGTCCTCTATACAGTGCAGAACATGCACAGCTCCCTAACTGAGTACTACTCCTGTGTAGTCCTTGTGCTCCACGCCTTCAGGTGCCGTGTAGCGCAAGCCGGGTAGTCCCAGGGGCCCACCGAGTAGTCGGTCCTGTTACCCACCGAGGTAGTGGGCCCAGGGAGGTCCATACGACACGCCCCCTCTGACCCCTTGGTCACGTGCGCAAGCGCCCGCGCTGCATGTTGCCCCAACCCGTGGTCGAGAAGATGGCCGGGAGCACCGTCCAGGGCTAGCACCGGCAAGCCCCTACCGTGCGCCGCCGCACTCCGGCGTGCCCGCCGTCGCGCCCCGCTCTCGCACGTCCCTGGCCGTCGGATTTGGCACGGGCGGTCCTGATCAAAACAAGGGAGTACCCCTTGGCCTCGGTCCACCGTGGACCCGTGCGCCAGGCGCACGGCGCGGTCCACGGTGCACGCTTGCACCCGTGGCCGTTGGATATGAGATCCACGGCGCTGGGCTGGCCATTTTGTTTAAGAGCCCCTGAGCTTTTATATTTTTTGCAAGCCGGTCCTTCCACCTTAGAGAATCTTTACAGTTAGGTCCTGAGTTTTATGTTTTAGCCCCTGGCCAGCCTAGTTTTCTTTAATAAGGGTCCTTTCCATTCCTTTTTGCACTTAGACCCCTCTGTTTTATTTTATAATTTTGTTTTAGCCCTGATTTTATTTATAAATAGCCCTGTAAAGTTAGTTTTCTTGCAGATAGGTCCCTGTAAACTGTTTTAATCATATCTTTCTCATTTTAACTCCGTTTTTAGCGTTCTACATACCGAAATGATCGTCTCGACGAGTAGAATCTTTTAAACAGTAAATTTACCAGTTTTGTTACTGTTTGGTGTACTATTATATTTATTGTTTGTTGTTCATATTTGACTCGTAGATATCGTGCCTATTTCGTCTGAGCTCCTTGTCGGAGGTGATCAGGAAGAACCTGTTTTCGAGGAGGATTTCACCCAGCTTGTAGAGGAAGGCAAGTGGCTTCCCCCTCTACATTATCTTTTTGAACCTATGTCACTGCATGCTAAACAATGTTTACTATTCCTGTTGCTATGCATAAACCTGATGGGCAAACACCTAGTTAAGGACTTGACTAGATACTTTACCACTTTACCTTGATCAACCATGTTTAAACAAATGCTTGGGGTAGATAAATGCTTAGTTTGCTTTACATGAGTTTGGTTTTGCTTTGTTTATGTTTTACATTCCAGTTCTGCTTATATATTGTGCTTGTGCTTTAAACAAGATAACTTGATTTATAATCGAACATGGAGAACCACCCAAGATAACAGTACAACCACAGTCCACATGGCTCTGGCTTAGCCAATTAATTAGGAGAGTGGGTTAGCTGATAGCTCTTTTCCGAGAGGGGCACAGGGGGCCGGAGTTGAAGGGGTATAGCCCGGTTCTTTTGGGGTAGCAGCCTTGGCTAAGGTGCGACCATTAGGGAGGGTTATGGTCCGCTCCGCTCTTGCCGAATCGTTGCGGGCTGTTGGTTTCTCTTCTTTCCTTTGTAAAGGCTTCGTAGTGGACCCCTAGCCACTCACCTTGGAAGTGTTTAAGGGTCCGGCTAACCGGGCAAGATGGGGAACACGAACGTGGGTAAAGTGTACAACCTCGCAGAGTGTAAAACCGATCGATCGGCCGTGCTCACGGTCATGAGCGGCTTGGACCCTCACATGATTAATAAACTTGAAGATTAATGCAAATCATGGGTTTGTGGTTTGGTTTGAGGTTTCTTTTAAGGTTAAGTGGGTTGGTATACACTTACACCTAGTAATTAGGTGCTTGCTAATAAAACTTGACCAACTTATAAAATGCTTACCGCTGTGAACCATAGCCTATCCTTGATAGCCTTGCATTGTTTCCCCCACTTGCTGAGCACCAACCATAAGTGTGCTCACCCTTGCTTGCCGATGTTCAGAGGAGAACGTCGGAGGCGAGGACGAGTACTGGAGTGACTACGAGGAGTTCTAGGGCATGCGGATCCCCCAGTCATCATGCCTGTGGAAGTCAGAGATGAAGCTGCTCGTCGCTTAGTTATCGTTGTGTTCGGACCTTCGAGTCCACCTCTCTGGATGTAATAATGGATATCGTACTGGTTTAACTCTTGAACGATTTATTACAGCAATGGTATTACTCTCGTTTTGTCTATCATGTGTGTGTAAATTGATCCTGGCGCACATGTGAGATGCATTCGATTTTCCTTGTAAAATCGGGTGTGACACCTGTGTGGGGTTGTTTCGAGTTTGGGTCAGTTGGAGGTCGGTTGGCCTGCTTGGTGCTTTGGGGGCTTTCAGGCTGTGGCCGGTCTAACCGGTGTGTCTCACCGGTCTGACCGGTGTGGAGCCACTTATTGAAAGTTGCCCAGTTTCACCAGCAGGGACCGGTCTGACCGGTGGTGCTCACCGGTCTGACCGGTGTTGGTCTGTAGACTCGAGGTTTGGTGTTCCGTTGTGTTCTCGGGTCGGAAGGTTGTGTGTTGGTTTCTAGGTCCAGTGGCACTCCAGTGGCTACGTGGGCTTGGCCAACTTGGGTAGTGAGTCGGAGACGTGTATTGGAAGCCGTGTTCATCTTGTTGGAGTTTTCATCTCCTTCGAGAAGAATTTTTATCGACTCCCATTCACTTCCCCCCTCTCTGGTTCGCCGTATCGGTCCTTCAGACTTGTCATCGCATGCTAAATTAAATGATCAATGGAAAGCATCTTGCAGCACTGGTACCTATCTCACCTGTGGACCTCACACATAGTACAATTTGAACCAGCTATTCACTCTTGAAGCATCTCTATTTCCATTATTTATTTATGCTGAAGAGGGACTGTCCATTACATCATGAGGAAAGGTGGACAGTCTGTATCTTACTGGTCACATACACAATCGTCTATGCATGATCTTTGTAAGAACTCAATCATGGAGGCAGATGAACTCATCAAGTAAGTTGTGATGATGTTTAGTAAAAAAATATCATCTGTTGATATTATGAGTGTTTAGGCTTTTCCAGGTCTCATACTTGTTTCTGGTTTGCAGAGAAAGGAGAACCAAAAATGATAAAATTTTCCTGGTGAAATTGATGTTTTCGTTGCAGAGTGATGCAGAGTTTCATGCCATTACATCTGATGTGTTGACTGCTTCAAAGAGTAACACAACTACCTTTATATAAATTTGTTTCCTGAAAGATGCCATCTTCCTTATGTTTTCCATGCTCATTACAGGTTTCCTCTTAGATCACAAAACTAGAAAAATGATGGAACGTGTCTCCACCATTTTCTCAGATAATCTGGAATTGTTGAATGAGAAATACAGTGAACGCACAGAGTATATAAGAAACAATGCGAGTAACTGTCTGGATAAGGATTACATGATACGCTCTGCACATTTGATTAGTGAAGTTGTATAAGGGTATCAGGTATATAAGATAATACAAGTGCCTATTAATGAATTTTAGCCCATCGAAACTGTACTAATGCTATCTGGCTGAAAAAGTAGCAAATTTCTTATTGTGACAGAATCATATCTTCTTATGATCATGTTCAAAATTTCAAGTGATGAACTAACTATTGCTAAATGCAAGAGGCACTAGGGGGCAGGGGAGCTCTGGCAACGCGCGGCACTGCTCCCGATGCTGGAGCTCGTCGACGGTGGTGGGAGCCTCACGCCGCCAAGTCGTTGGCACCGGAGCTCGAAAAGGTGCTGCTGTGCTTGAAAGGAGATGAGGCAAAGAGATAGGAAAGAAACAAAGGATTCTAGAAAATGATTAGAGAACTAGTGAGTTACGAGATATTTTGGACAACTATGTGGTTTAGAATATTTGATATTTTTTATTCATTTGATATTTTGAATCTATGGTCTAAAGATGAAATTACACTTGATAACCATTGATTTATGTGTACATGCATGAATTTTATAGCTACATGCAAATGGTCACACAATGGTACACACAAACACATTTGTAGTTGATCTTAAACTACATGCAAAATCTTAAATAGCTTACAGACGACATCTCTGTTTTTGGGTTGTATGACAGTTTGTACATCACAGTTCAAGGTTCTACAGACGCGAAAGGGCATGTAGCCTAGTGGTTACAAGAGCTCCGGTAGCACCTCAGGTCCTGGGTTTGACTACCCGTGGGAGCGAATTTCTCAGGATTTAACGGCATTTGTGCTTTCAGTGGTAGGCGACATTCCCGTCGATAGCGAGGCGCCTATGGTGATTTCGTCAATCTTGTGGATTTGTCGGCACAGTCTTCGAAGATGCTCCTAGGGGTAGGGTTTGCGCGAGTGTTTTCATAGGGATGAGTGTGTGTGCATTGTGAGTGTCTATTATGTATTGTGTAATTCGAAAAAGAGGTTCTACAGACGGCCCTTGTCTATAGGTTTTACACACCGTTAAGAAAAAAAGAATCATTTTTTTCAGGCAGTGCCGACGGCTGTCGGGATGCAGCGCAGCACACACCGGCCGCGCAGCTGGAGCGCCGGCCTGGCGGCTGGCGTTGTCCCCTTCCTCCGAGCTCAGTGGCGGCCATGGCGATTTGTGTGCTGGCCTCCCTCCCTCTCTTCTAGCGGTGATGACACGGTCACCTCACACCTCCACCCGCGCACGGCTCTCGCAAGTCGTGTCGCGCGACCTCCAAACACGCCCCAACGTCACCGCCCCACCCATCGCTGCTGCCAATTGGCTTCCCTGCGCGGCCCCGACGCCATAGCCAACATCTCTGCCCCGCTGTTGACTCTGCTGGATTGAACTGTGCGCAAGAGGTCGTTATGTGCGCGCTTGGCGGCTGCTCACACTCCTGCTGGCACACCGCCTGCCACGTGGACAACATCTGGGAGCGCCTCTTCCGCTGCCACTGGTCGGCCGCCGTGGCGGAAGCGGCGATAGCGTCCCGTGTGCATGTACTGAAAAGGGGATTGATAGTTTAGCTCTTGATGTAGCCATATTCGGATCTAGTAGTCATCATAGCTCAATTTAATGGGAATTTCGTCATCACTAGAATTCCGCTAAAATGTTACATGTTTATCATGCGGTATGTCTACAAATTTCCTGCTCATTAGATGTATCATTGCCAAAGTGAAGTTTTCCAATCATACCTTATGTACACCATCCGATACATAGGTGGGCAAATAGAAGTATGAAAAAAGAAAACAAAACAGAAACATTTAAAACACGTGATGAAGTTTTTTTAAGAACCAATTTCAAAAGATTATAGGGTGGTGTTAATTATTTTGTTGAAATGTAGATAGGTGATTAAATTTAAACTTTGGTTCAATAGAACTTGTTACATTAGTTCAATTAAAATATTTGTTTAATAGGTTCTTTTCTATTGTCCTCTTATCGCTTCACATGATGCAAATTAAAGGTTTAATGACTATGTTCTTTCTTGTAGGCTTCAATAGCACTGTACCTACTAAGCTTTGGGATCTCGGGCTGCCATGTCAAGAAGAATATTGAAGTTAAGGTTCTAGCACATGTTCTTTCTCTTCATGTTGCTTAATGTAGTTTCTGGAGTGCATGTGTGAAAGTAAGGAAATTATCTACTTCCACCAAGAAAAAGCATCATTATGATTTAGTCAGGTTTCTTTTTACTCCCTTTTGATCTGTGATGTCCAATGAAATTATGAAATGTTTATTTTTATGTGTGTAGAAATTCAATCTAAATAATTCAGGTTTACCATATGATAGTTGATGGCTGACTTTTGTGTTTGTGGATGATGAATAATTTAGTGATCACAATTAACCTTCTAGGATAGAGAGTATGTGGTGAAGACAGCTAGCTGATAGGTCATTTGTGGCTGGGGTGTTTTTGTGTAAAGAAGGTTTTCAAGCACTTGGTTTCATCCATGCCACTATTAGTATCCAAATTGATAGTATGGCCACATACTCACTAGATCTTGATACACAATATATCAAATTTATTGGCCACATACTCTCTATCCCTCTTAATTAAATGGTACAGGTGAAGCAGGGTTTTATATCAAATTTAATGATCACAATTAACCTTCATCTGGTGCTCTATCCTTCATATGACCACATACTCTCTATCCCTCTTGATACACAATATTCAAATCTTGATACACAATACACAGTTAACCTCTCGATACATATCCCTCTTAATTTAATGGCCACATACTCTCTATCTTGGAACCTTTGAGGCTTTTCCTGGAAGTTCCTAGCTGCTCCTAGACAGCCTGCTGAAGTTCTCCAGATCTTGGAGGTTCCGAGATCTTGCCCGGAGATTACAAGATTTCGAATCTAACCGTTGCAGATCTAGTTCTCGGGGTATTTATTCCCTTCTTCGCCAACAGTCATCCTTTTCCTCCCTGTGTTGAAACAATAGCTTTGGCTCACCTCTCACTCAAGCATTGACTCCCACCTACTTGAATCCAAATCCAACACTAGCATTCAAGTGTGGAGTGATTACTTGTGACAAAAAGCAAATCTAAATCCCTTCTTGTGTCCTTGAGCACTTGGTGAACCCCTATCCCCTTGGTGGATCTTTTACTCTTGGATCTTGGCTCCTAGACGGCTAGAGGCTGCTTGGAAGCTCTCCAATTGGTTGTGGAAGCTCCAAGAAGTTTGTATTACCCTTGCTTGCTTAGTGGAAACCCTCCACCTATTGCCTTGGTGATAGATGTGAGAGAGGAGTGGATCTAGAGATATCCGATAGCCTTTGTGGCTAACCTCAATAACATGGATGTAGGCCAACCATTGTAGAAAGCTGAACCATGGGATAAATAGTTGTCTCTTGTGCTTTACCTTTCATATCTTGTTGCTTGCTTGTTCTAGGTTGGTTGCTCACTAGATCTATTAGGGTTTGCTTAGTTTCTTGCTATGCCCTTAACCCTAAGGTTGCTAGTGTGGTTAGGCATCTATATGTTGGTGTTTGTAACCTTTTTCTTGCTCAATATCTGCTCTCTAACCTTGTAATCTGCAGCAAATCTTCAGACGTTTCTTTTCCCAGAGGCTCTAGGAAAATTCACCCCAGTGCATTTTTCTGGAGGTTCAAGGGGAATCCCTGAGGTTCGAGGGGAATCCCGGAGGTTCCAAGGTCTGGTTGTTTTTTGGCAGAAAATAGTTGAAATTGTTTTGTAGGCCTATTCACCCCCCCCTCTCTAGGCCACTTGCATCGATCCTTTCAAAGGCAATGACGACTACCAACATCCTGACAAGACAGTCAACGTCATCTTCGGTGGTCTACCCACCAAGCGAGCACAGAACTTAATTCTACGCGACATTATGTCCATCGAACCCGTGACACCGATGCCTCTTAGGTGGTCAGAGGAACCCATCACCTTCTCTCGCACAGATCAGTGGAAGAGCTTCTTCAAGCCAGGACGTTTCCCTGTTGTTTTGGACCTGGTAGTCGCAGGCTTCATGCTCACCAAGGTACCCATCACCTTCAAATGTTGGTCGTGCCAATCCCGGTCCTGTGGCTCCCCCAGCCATTGAAGCTCCTGCAATGCCAGAGTCATCAGGGAACTCCTCTGAGGGGTTGACGTAGATTTTTCGGATTTGGGTTTTCTTTTTCATGTTCATATAGTTGGTCTTGTGGATGGAAAGATCAATGGTATGTTTTCTTTTGGACAGAAAGATCGATCCCTTGTTTTCCTGCTCTGTGAATCTTGTAGTGGAAAGAAAATCTCTTATTTCCATTGTTATACATGAAGAACATTGGTGTTCTTCTTTTCCATGATCATCTTCCTTGCTTCAATGGTTTTCCCTGATCATGACGCATTGTCGTAGTCTGAGATGTAATGTCTTGTCATATGATATTTTATTCTTATCACACCGCACCGCATTGCTAGATACACATATAAATGATGAGCTATTTTACCAATTTATGTTTGACCAAATTCACCATTTCACCAAGAATATACACAATGTAAATGATGGTCACCTTGCCAAAATTATTCAACTTAAATGTGCACATACATGATACATCCCCATAGACCCACACTCATATAGTGACATTGGCATAGGCACATGCACGCGCACGCACACACACCCAGCAACGAAACCTTTGGACTTGGCAACGAGGAGACAATAGACACAATCATGGAGATGGATATGCACACGCATATGCCACCATACTTAATGCATGACGGAATGTAGCATAACAAGGATCCGTGCAGAGATATTCCTCCAATGCATGATGCCTACCCCTCAACTTCATGGTACGTCCTGAGTGACCAATGCCAGAAGCATGTTGCAGGATGTCACGAAAACCCCACTGCTGGTGGGTAAGATTGCGGTAAGGGCACACACAGCAACTATGGAGAAGCACACGAGTGTAACCCTGCTCCTGCAACCAAGCCAAGGCATCTTTCTTCATTTCCTCCATTTCTTCCTCCTCTTCGTCCATGTCGTACATATCATATGGATCCATGTATCCTGGCCGCTATGGAGGTAGCACTGTTGACGCAAAAAGTGCACCTAGCGCCAAACACACAGCAAGCCGAACAAGCTGGCTTTGCACGCGCAAAGAGTAACGATGACGTGCCAGTCAATTTTTCCTGAAAATTAACAAAAGATAAGGCAGTTAGATACCAAAGCTTGGAACTTGCCGGGTGGTGCCAGACAGTTCCATATTTACGGCTAAGAAGCCACATAAGATGACACATAGCTATGCAAAAGCTATTTGCCAAAAAATTGAAACCATTCGGGAACTTATAAAAGGAAAAGCAATACTGCCGAATGGATGATGTAAGCATGATGGCAATCGGTCTTTGTTTGGTCAACAATGCATAAACACGATATATGACCGATCCCATAATAACAAAGTTAAATAAATGAATGAAGTAAAGCACGAACGTAAACATGTAATAAACAAGCATGCATAGATCTAAAGCACTAGTCTACCGCATGTCTAGGTACTTAGAGATCCGTCGGGTACGATGCCAAAACAAATCTATCCACCGCATGATACAACTTGCAAGAAATCGTACCACTTTCCACAAATAGATCTATCCACCGCATGATACAATCTAAATATGGAAAGCTAAAAGCACGCATTATTAAAGCATGAATTGCGCACGTGTTTTACTCGTGGAGAAACATAACCGAATACGGCTGAACAGCCGATTCGGGGTCCATGAAGAAGGAACGAACATTACCAAGTGCATAAATCTATCAGGTTAATTCGAAATCTAATCCACCGGATGAATAGCTCTAAAGCAACCCAAAAACCTGCATCTACCGCATGATACTCGGTTCTTTCAAGATTTATACCGACAATGGCAAGCTTGAACCCACAACACGTAACAACCTAGATCGATTCGGTTTCGGCTATCGGAAAGCACAAGATCCACGTGTTAAAACATGAAACCTACTCGAACAAGGATCGCAAAAGGGGTAAAGCCGATCCAAACCCATCTAGATTGGGCAAAGGTGTTACATGAATCTAAACATAAAGTAAAAACTCGAAGTAACACAGGGTAACTTAATGAATCTATTGGATCTTGACAAAAATCCAATAGAGCCGATAACTAGCTTCAAGCTAGATCTTAGCCCACCGCATGGCTCATGACCTAACAAGAAACCCTCTTGAACCAAGCTTGAATCTACCGCATGACACGAAGCATGGTAACAAGACTACTTGCATCAGATCTAAATCCACCGCATGATACTAGACATGATACAAGGTTGCCGGTACTCACGGAGGTCGACGGATCGATTGGCCCTCTCGAAGAACTCGACGACACGACAAAAGGACTCTAGGGTTTGGCGTAAGGCCGGTGTGTATTGAAGAATGATTGTTTTTTTGTTACATACATTCAGGGGTCATATTTATACACTGTCAAGTACAACTTCGAATGGATTCGTTACCTAACTTATCTCTAAGCTCGATCGCCTATCCATCCATTCGTTTTCCCTGATTGAGCAACGTCACCATTCAATCCCGCAAAATCAGCTCTACTATTCCTTTGCCGAACTGGAGCAGATAGCCGACCGCAGATCTCTTTGCCGAATATCTCTGAAAATATCATTCCTTCCGCCAGACGGACTCTTTATCGAACCGGACCCACAAATCAGACTCCTTACCAAATTTTGGTGTTAACACATGCCCCTTCAATTGTGGGATAAAAGTAATTTTGTTCCACAATTGACTCCAGCCACGAATACTTCAAATCAAATTTGTCAACACCTGTTCTTCGCAATCCGCCGGAATCTTCATCCAGATCCAAACCCTAGATCCCCTTCGTTCCGAGCTCAAAACTCCAATGGCAGCTCAAAACCAGGATGCTCAGGTAAATTTCTTCCCCGTAAATCTCGTTCGGCATTTAGGTTTTCAATTTCACCTGAGATTTCTTCTTCCGCTTTTCGCTTCAGGAGCCTTCCACTGAACTTCTGATTCGCACTGAGGCCAATTCGAGATCCTATTACCTTGGTCCTGTAGGGAACTCTGACCCTCGAGATTTCATCGCAGCTGAATCTCAGAGAATCCCCTTTAAAGCAGCTCTATCTCCACCTCCTCAGTGGCAAGACGCTTTCAAGAACTGGCCCTTACCTCCAATCGCAGGCTGGAAGACTTGGTACCGGAGGATTCTCGCAGACAAGAGCGGATTGACCAACCTGGATACCCTCCGTATCGCCCAGTGCTTGGAGTTATCCGTGGCTGAGACCCCCAAGAACGAAGATCTCTTGATAGCAGCCTGCCATTTCTGGTCAAACGGCGTCAACGCCTTCCTTTTTGGCCATGGCCCAATGTCTCCAACCCTGGCCGATGTGTATATGATTACCGGCCTTGACATCACTGGGTCTATTCAGCCTTGGAAATTCAAGAATTCTTCCCGCAAACAGGGGGTAAAGCCGGGGAACGGATATAAGAATTACATCTTGAAGCACATGAAAGACAATCCCCTTGGTGATGTTGAATACGAGCATTTCGAATATGTGGGCCGTGCAGATTTGTCTTCTCGTGGCAAAGCCAACGAGCCTACCTTGAACCATATTGTAATGGCGTCTCATTTGGCCAGTGGCAACCGCCTTCCCCTTGGGAAATTCTTCCTTGGCAGTGTATACCATATGCTTCACCAAACTGTTACTCAGATGTATACTAGCCAAAGGATAGCATGTGTCAACGGCCCTTGGTGGTTCGTTCGGATATGGTCATAGCCTCCACCTGCACCAAATTGTTGGTGTTGATTTGAACGCCAGGCTTTTCCCTTCGTCCAATCACCCTGAAGGAGAAAACAATGCTACCGGGGGATGCCGAGTTATGGAGAAGCGGCTTCAATCGTTCTTATTCAAGCAAGACATCGGCCCGGCTTTTTGAACTATTCTTCAAAGGTTTCCCGAGTCCTCTCTGGCTCCCCTATCTGGATAATGACACCTTGACTTTCCCTGTTGAATTCTCCTTTGAGCCCGGTCGTCAAGATGGGAGATTTCTTGAAATCTTCAACATCATAATCCGCCCATGTATACTTCCGGCTGAATTCAATGGAGGAAGGCAGAATCAGAGCACTTATGAATATTATCAGCCTAATATAATGGCCCGGCAACTTGGATGTGGTCAGATGCCCCCGAGGCTATTTCTGCATGAATTCCTTAAGCCCAGGGAGGAAATCAAAGAACTTATGCACAGCAGCAGAGTTTTCAATTATGTGTGCAGTCCCACTGTCTATACCTGGCCTTTTGTGCCTATAACCTTAACTCATCCCACCTTCAATTCCTGGTGGCAAGAATTCCATGATCACATCTTCAGTGAGCCTGTACACGTGTTCTGTGCAGAGTTGATGCCTGATTTCCTACCAACTTCAGAGGTAACATAATGAACCTTTGGATCAGATATTTCTCCTCTCAATCATGATTCTGACCTCATTCCTTTGATTCCACAGAACACAGTGCCTGCCCCTCGAGCCAGGAATATCACCTACAATCCTGTAGGCCCAATCTCAGCACTGGGATTCAAGTCAACAACTCTGGCTCAGTTAATGGCCCGGTTTGCTACAGCAGACCCCAGCCTTTCTAGCCTTGCTGCTGACAGGAGGCAAGGTTTATCTTTGGTTGCTCCTCCAAGTGCCAAGAGGAGGAGAACTATCAAGAAAATCCTTGTCGAGGTAAAATCCTTTGCCTTCCTGACCCCAAGATTGCTCTGTTCCTGATAAATTATCTCTTTGTGCATTCTCAGACCAGAGCTCAGCAACCTTCAATGTCAGAACCTGCCAATGCCCCATCCACAGGTATGACCTTTATTGTCCTCTTTTAATGATGAACACTGGCATTTACCCTTGTGACTTGACATTTGCAGAAGAAATAGTGGAAGAACAACTGGTTGACGTCCCAGTGGCTCAACAAGCAAGTCCACCCAGGGTTGAATTACCTATCCCAGTAGAGATCTCATCTTCATCACCCTCTGCAGAAGCAATGAATTCCCCAGAGATGAGTCTCCCAATCCAGCCGGAGCCATCAAGTCCCCCAAGGGCACAATCACCTGTTGATCACGCAGCAACTCCAACCCCAACAAAGGTGGATCCGACTTCTCATCAGCCAGAAGTCCATGAACTACCAGCAACTGCATCAACACCTTCTAGCTTGGAAGTTTCAGCTCTACTTGGAGCACCTCCTTCACCTGCGATTACCCCTGCTCAAGAAATCGGCCACGAGGTAATCATTTGCACTCAACTCTGCTATTTTTACTTTTAGCACCTCTAACTCGGCAATACGGCTTCTTAGGATCAGGCTCCATCATCATCAAGCCTGCTGTCGGGGACCAATCCAGTTGCCGAGGCGATGGAAGGGATGCACCAGCCTCTGTCAGATGAGGTGCTAGCAAAGCTTCGAGAAATTGTTGCCTGGCTGGAAAGAGATGCACAAGATCAGTTCAAGGATCTTGATTACTTCGAGGAGATGCTCGAATCCATCAGCCAAGAACTTCCTGAAGATGTCAGAGCTTCTTTAGTATCCATCTGTGGCTTGGACATCCTTTATGCGCCCATAAGGCACGCTCTGAGAAAATTGCGCTCCCGCCCGGCTATTGAAAAGAAGAAAGCTGATGCAGAGCACGCCATGAGCGGGGCGCAATCCCAAGCAGAGAACCACAAAGATACATTGGCTAGTCTGCAGGCTTCCTATGATCTGAAAATTGCCAAGAAAGCCGCTCTAGAGGCAGAACTGAGAAGCCTGTCAGCTGAAATAGAGGCTGATAAAGAGAAAATAGCCGAGCTCCCGGGATTGATAGAAAAGACCCAAGCGGAAGCAAAATCGGCTGTCACCAAGATAGAGCAATGCGATGCAGAACTCACCAACCTGTCTGGTGCTCAAAAAGATTGCCAGGAACTGCTGGACCGCTTCCATCAAGCAACATCCAATGCTCGTAGCATGATCACGAAATATTTGAACATTTGAATGCCCTTATTGATGTATAACCGAATTGGCCGTTCTTGTGGCATTTTCTTGTAATTTGTTTCTTTTCTTCTGTGTACCTATAATGCTGAACGACCCATTCGGCAAAGAAACGCCAACTCCCGAATGGCACTTTGATTCTCCTTAGCCGAACCAATCAACTGAATGCGACTCAGCCTAGAACTCCAAGCGACTCGTCGGCGGGCTGGCCAAGGAAACCTTTCCACCTTCCGATTTTCTTGGGATATGTGCCACGATCCAAAGCCACGACTCGAAGCCACGATTCATCTTGCCAGGCCTATAAATGCAACCGTAGGTGCCCCTAGCTCTCCACCAGGCCTTCTAGCTCTCGAATCTTTGCCAATCTCAGTCCTTTCTCTTTCCAAACAGTACACATCCCAAACCACCATGGTGCGCCGCCTCAACCGCCGCCGCGCTTCCGATGAGGCGGAGGGGAGTAGCGCCAACGCGCGCCGGAGGCAATGATCGTCGATTTCCTCTTCTTTGATTCAACTTTTGATCTTCTTGTTTTGACGATCATCCCCTTTTCAGATTGATTCAGTGGAATCCGTCTCCTGCGCCGGCCAATCAACCCCTCCCAGACGACTCCTCGGAGTCCGACGGCCACTCCCCCGTGCCGTACGGGGAGGTCGATGCCCTCCGCTTCAAGGAGGAGCTGGAGGCGTCCCGGCGTGAGCTAGAGGACGTCTCCAAGAAGGCGGGCATAGCCGAGTTGGAATGGGAAGACCAGCGCAAACAGCTACTGGAAGCCATCGATGGTACGGCTCTGAAAGCAGTTCTTGATCCAACCCGGCTTTTGATGCTAATCTTTTTTCTTCTTGCTCTTTGCAGCCCGCGATGCTGAGCTCAACCAGCTAAAGGCGCTGGTAGAGCAGCTGGCCGAGAAGGTGAACGCCCGCGGTGACACGCCGGTGGAGCGCCTTGCCGCGGTGGATCACCGTGTCGACGAGGTGGCCACCCATGGCGTTCGTCTGGGCACCACCTTGGGCCTGGCTGCCATGGCGACGCACACGGACGTCGACTACTCTACCAGGCCGCGCGGCTTTCGGGGCGGCGCGCCAGAGGACATTGAGGAGATCGAGCTCATCCTGGAGCGCCTTGATGGCCATGGCGACGCCATTGCCGAAATTCTCATCCCCAATCTGTGTTGAACAGGCTCTTCGACTAGATTGTATTAGTGATGTGTAAATATCGGCAATAAATGAAGAACTTTTGAATTCTGTGCTTGTTCTGTGATGACTCCCTTTACATTTTGCATCCGTGAATCTTGTTTTCTTTGAATGCATCCGGGAACTATCTTGAGCCGAACGCGCGAGAACAACTGCCCCTTGGCGCAAAATCCACAGAAGATCCCGATTCGGCAATCCATAAACACCGTTCAAGCAAAACCCTTCGCACCTGGGAGAAAACCCTGCCGTTTGGTATTCAAACAGTGCGTACTGGCCGGTCATCACTCCCAATGCGTCCCTTCGGTCAATAAAATAGCCTCCCGGGATGCTCTGCAAATCCACTCGCACACTCATCCATCATTTCTCATCTCCTCCCCTGTCTTTAGAGGAGAAAACCCCAAAGCCATGGACAAGGGCAAGCAACCCCAGGAGAGCAGTTCATCAAAGAAGTGCACGATTCGGAAGTGAGTTCTCCCTTGATCTACCCCTCGCTCTTCCGCATGATCTCGCGCTTCATCTTTTCTTCTTTTCCTCTTCCAGCCTTGATTTGCTCCCTGAAGAAATCATCGGGACCGAAGATGTGCCTGAGTACATCTCCTCCGATTCCTCCCTCGAAGCAGAGGATGCCACGCTTGAACAGAGGACCAACCATCAACTGCGCCGCCGCGTTCGGCATCTGGAGCACGGCCTCAGGGACATCACTGCCCGTTGCCAAGCCGAGCGCGAGCGTCGCATGGCTCTGGAAGCACTAGTAGGGGGTAAACGCTTCTGACTTCTTCTTGACCTTATGCTCGCATTTGGATCTCTTGCCCCTAACACCGATTCCTCCGCTTCAGATGTCTCTGACAGGTACAACAACCTGAAGACGGCCTGGGAGAGCTTGGTGGAGGCCGCCAACCATGGTCACCCCCACGCGTTCCAAGTTGCCGTCACGGTGGTCCTGGAACAACTGAAGAGGGAGCAGCCGAAAAAGTAAAGAAAAGATCGAATCATACTTTCGCTTCTTTCTCCACGCCTTCTTCTTCCCACTTCCTTGGAGATCTGACCACCAGGGTTGTTAAATGTAAACCTGCAAGAAGCAGTTGTAATGTAGTTTTTGTGCTAAGGGCAATGCATCTGGGCACTGGCCATTTTCTTCTGTTTATGGATTTTGCTCGAAGGCGGCCTCATTCTTGAGCGCCGCCTATCTCTCGTGTCGGATGTGTGTAATCATCGATCGATCTCAATGCTAGGATAATATTTCTTCAGATATCTTCCATTTATTGCAGCGGAAAATTCTTCTCCTAGCAAAGTTTTCAATATATATGCGTTACCGGGAACGCATCTGACCACACGGAAAGGTCCTTCCCAGTTAGGGGACCATTTGCCGAATTCACTGTATTTAGTTCCAATCGGCAATAGCGCTTTCCAAACTAGATCGCCTTCTGCGAATTGCCTTACTTTTACCTTCTTGTTGTAGTACTTGGCAACCCGCAGTTTGTTTTTCTCGATGTTTTCGAGGGCCCTAAGACGGATCATATGTAAATCCTCCAGCTCGTCCATCATTAGGCTACTGTAATCCTTGGAGCTCAAGTCTTTTTGTAGCACCACCCTCCTTGAATCTGAATGCATCTCCCAAGGCAGAATTGCGTGATGCCCGTAAACCAACTCGTAAGGAGAAGTCTTTGTAGCTCCATGGGGGGCCATTCGGTAAGCCCACAGTGCTTCACTGAGAACCGAATGCCACCTTCTTGGCTTCTGATCGATCTTCTTTTGTATTATCTTGATCATGATTTTGTTAGAAGCCTCCGCTTGACCATTAGCTTGGGCATAATAAGGAGAAGAGTTAAACAATTTGATCCCCATGCTTTCGGCAAACTCTCTGAACTCCAATGACACGAATTGTGCCCCTTGATCAGTGGTAATTGTCCGAGGGATTCCAAATCGATAGATTATGTGCTCCTTGACGAATTCAATCATGTTTTTTGACGTCACCTTCTTCAGTGGGATCGCCTCAACCCATTTAGTGAAATAATCTGTAGCCAAAAGCACGAACTTATGCCCCTTGCTAGATGGTGGATTAATTTGGCCAATCAAGTCTATACCCCAACCCCTGAATGGCCACGGCTTGATGATGGGATTCAATGCCGATGCAGGGACCCTTTGAATATTCCCAAACCTTTGGCAATCCTGACATCCCTTGTAATACTCAAAGCAGTCCTCTAATATCGTCGGCCAAAAGCATCCGCCTTGTCTAATAACCCACTTCATACGGTAGGCCGATTGGTGTGCTCCGCATATCCCATCGTGCACTTCGCTCATCATGTTCTTGGCTTCTTTCGGACCCGAGCGCCGTAATAATACCCCATCTAATGATTTATAGAATAAATTATCATCCAGAAGAACGAACTTTATGGCTTTGTACCTGAGCTTCCTAGAGACTTTACGGGATGGATCCTTCAAGTAATCAATGATCTCTTTTCTCCACTCATCTTCTGCAAGATCCGTCCCCAGTGCACACGCCTCTGCAGCAAATGCTTCTTGGCTCTCTTTGTAACCAGAGGCGCTTTGAGCCAGCCTGTTTGCTTCTTCGTTATGTTCCCTAGGGATGTGCTGTAGAGTCACCAACGGGAAGCTCTTCAAGATTTCCCTGCATTCTTCGTAGTAACTCCTCAGCGCTTCACTTTTACACTCGTATTGGCCGTTCAATTTCTTGATCACCAGCTCTGAATCTCCATAAACTTCAACTGAAACGGCCCCTGCTTCTCTCAAGTATTGAAGCCCTCGAAGTAATGCCTCGTATTCAGCCTGATTATTTGTTACAGTGGGCTGAATAGGGATGGCAAATTCAAACATCTCACCTCTAGGAGAAATCAGTAGGATCCCTACTCCCCCACCTTTACCACATGATGACCCATCAAAAAATAAAGCCCAAGGGGTGATCTCAAGCAGATCAATTGACGGGTCACGATGTTCAGTTATAAAATCGGCAATGATCTGACCTTTGATGGCTTTTGCCGATTCGAACTTCAACTCGAACTCTGATAAAGCTAAAATCCACTTGCCAATCCGGCCGTTCAAAATTGGCATAGATAACATATGTTTTATTACATCAAACTTGGAATACACAGTGCATTCGGCATTCAACAGGTAGTGCCGAAACTTTGTACACGAGTAGTACATGCGAAGACACAGCTTCTCCACAAGGGAATACTCGGTTTCGGGATCAAGTAGTTTTCGGCTAAGATAAGCTACTACCCGCTCCTTTCCTTCAAATTCTTGAATAAGGGCCGATCCAATGGTTTGGGTATCGGCCGCCACGTACAACTTGAAAGGCTTGTTCAGGCGGGGAGGAACCAAGATCGGTGGCTCCTTCATGTCTCGCTTGATCTCATCGAAAGCCTTTTGTTGTTCGTCGCCCCAAATAAACTTCGATCTTTCTTTAACTTCAACAGCGGAGAAAATGGCAAGACCTTCTGTGACAAATTCGATATGAATCTTCTTACGAAATTGATCTTGCCGAGCAGTGACTGCAACTCCTTGAGGTTAGTTGGAGGAACAACTTCATCAATGGCCTTCATGCTCTTTTTGCCAACTTCAATTCCCCCTTCGTGGACCAAGAACCCCAAGAATTCTCTAGCTGATACACCAAAAGCACACTTGTTTGGATTCATCTTCAAACCGTGTTTCCGGGTGCACTCCAAGGTTTTCTTCACATCTTCCAAATGGGTGTCATGACTTAGGGACTTGATCACCACATCATCAATGTAGATCTCCACAATCTTGCCGATCAACTCATGAAAAATGTAAATCATGGCTCGTTGGTAGGTTGCACCGGCATTTTTCAATCCAAATGTCATGACGATCCACTCGAATAGGCCTATATGACCAGGACATCTAAAGGCCGTCTTTGAAATGTCTTCTATTGCCATGAAGATCTCATTGTATCCCGCATTGCCATCCATGAAACTGATCACCTTGTGTCCAGCGGCGGCGTCAATCAACAAATCGGAAATAGGCATCGGGTATTCATCCATCGGAGTAGCTCTGTTTAGGTCCCTGAAATCTATGCAAACCCTCATTTTTCCATTCTTCTTGTATACAGGGACGATGTTAGAAATCCACTCCGCATATCTGCATGGCCGAACGAAGTTTGCGTCAAGTAATCTTTCAACTTCCTTCTTCACATCGGCCAATACCTCATCCTTGTAGATTTTCCGGGGCGGTTGCTTATATGGTTTGAAACCAGATTTGATTGGCAACCGATGCTCGACGATAGAACGATCCAATCCAGGCATCTCCGAATAATCCCAGGCGAAGCAATCTTTGTATTCCTTGAGAAGCTTAATTAATTCTCCCCTGAAGTCCGGTTGCAAGCCTGCGCTGATGAATGTCGGCCTTGGCTTATCACCATTTCCAATGTCAACCTCTTCTAGTTTATCAGCCGACATGAATCCCCGCCCTAGCTTTCCATCAGTGCCGTCTACGGGGTTCTCCATTAAAAATTGCTATAAGAGCCGACTGCTTGAATCGGCTGTTGATCACTGCTGACAGGTTCAACAGGACCTTCCCCCCAGTCTTTGCCTGAGAAGCAATCAATACCTTGGTACTCCCAGAAAGCTGGTTCCATGTTCGCCACGCTCACGAAGTCATCTGCCTGGACGACCTCAATCTCATCGTCCACCCACTGGATAAGCTGTTGATGCATGGTGGACGGGACGCAACAGTTGGCATGGATCCAGTCCCGCCCAAGCAGCAGGCTGTAGGCCCCCTTGCCCTCGATGACAAAGAAGGTAGTGAGCAGCGTCTTGGATCCGATCATCAAATCCACGTGAGCACACCCCTTGGTATCCGAAGGGCTCCCAGCGAAGTCGTTGAGGATTATACTCGTGGGCGTCAAATCGCCCGGGCCCATGCCAAGCTTCCTGAAGGTGGTGTACGGAATTACGTTGACTGCCGCTCCACCATCGACGAACATCTTTGTCAATGGCTTGCCATTGACGTATCCCCTTAAGTACAGTGGCCTCATATGTCGATTCTTGGCCGGCTTGTCGAAGATTGCCTGCTTGGCCAGCACCAATTGTGCCAGCATCCCCTCGGCCTCGCTCATCATCTAGGGCCGCTTCCTCCCCGCACAACCCGGTTAGCAGGGAGCCATGAATTCGTTCGGCGAAAGTATACCATGCATGTTGGAGCCGAACGCTTCGATCCTTCAGGTTGATCTTTGGGGCGCCACACTTGACGCGTCTGGATTCCGGCCTGTCTCAACTCGCGGTTCCTCAAGCGCTGGACCCGTCTCTTCTGGCTTCTCCTCAGGCCGGGCGGGCACCATTGCCCCTTCTGCCAGACGTAGTCATCTTCATCCTCCTCCCCGATCGGCCCACCTGAGGTCAGCATGCCGCTTCCTAGGATGATCAATGACTTCAATTTTTTGGCGCCGATCCCCATTAGGTTGGATCCTTCCAATTCTCTCGTGGACGGATCGGCGATTGACAGTCTCCTGCCTGTACTCAAGATACCTGTCACTGCATTCAGGATAGTTCTTCAACGTGGGTAGCTTCAAACCCTCATTCCAGCAATGCCTGAAGAAGGCACAGCCCCAGTGTGCGCGCTCCTGCTCGCACGTGTACTGCTCTTGGTCCCTTCTGTGTGCTTCTTCTTCGGCTCTGCGCCTCTCCTCCTCGTAGCGCCGCTCCTGGTAGCGCTCTTTCTCCATCTGGCGCTGCCACTTGTTGAGGAGGATGCGCGATGTCACCCTGGGCTTGGCTCTAGATGACTCCCCAATTTCGATGTGACTTCTAAGAATGCGGGGGGCTCCGCCTTGCACCTGTTCCAGGGTCACTTGGCGCTCGGGGTCCACTGCTCCATCTTGTCTAGACTTGGATGAGGTCAAGACCTTGACTTTTCCCTTCTCCTCGGTTGTTATCACATTAACAGAAAAGCCCACCATGTTCTGAGGGAAGGGGTGGCCATCCAGCTTCATCTTGTTGTCAAACTTGAGGTGACCCTCCTCGATGGCTTTCTGGATCCTCATCATGAAGACCCTGCAATCATTGATGGAGTGCGAATCCCTGTCGTGGAAGCCACAGTAACGTTTTGCTTTAACTCCATCGGGCCGAAGCATGGAATGCCCCTCGGGCAGCTTGATTCGGCCTTCTTTCACTAAGAGCTCGAACAATTTATCAGCTTTCGTGATATCAAAATCATAAGTGCCCTTGGTCTGCTTGACCCAGCGCTGATTCATTGTCAAAGGCTCCTTCCCCCACATGATCTCTGTTGCGGCTACATCCAATTCCTCATCAGAATCCTCGAACAGATCAGCCTTGTCCAAGAACTGGTTGTAGACGTCAGCGACGTCATGCTGCTTGCCAAATTTGGCATCCTTCTTAAAGCCATACGTCTGATTAATCATCAGTGATAGCTTCTGCGATAGCTGGCCCAGATTCTCAAACTCCATCCCGAACAACTTTTCACGCACGGCTGGCAACATCCCGGCGACGGCCATATCAGCCAACTGGTCATCTAGCAAGTTAAGCGAGAAGCACATGCCTTTAACCTCCCTGAATCTTCTAAGAAATTCGAGCGGCGTCTCGCTGTGCCTCTGCTTCAGGGTGGCAAGGTCGATCAACTTCTTCTCTGAGCTGCCACTGAAATAATGAGCGTGGAATTTCCGCTCTAAGTCCTTCCATCTGGCAACTGATTCAGGGGGTAGGGACGAGAACCACTGGAACGCCGGACCGTCGCTGATGCGGGGAAGTAGCGGACCCTGAATGTATCCTCAGCTGAGCACTCCCCGAGCTGCATGAGGTAACGAGCGATGTGCTCGACCGTGCTCGTGTCGTCTTGCCCCGAAAATTTTGTGAACTCTGTTGGCGGCTTCACCCTTGGCGGCAAGAGCACATTGTAGTACCATTCTGGGAACGATGGCTTATAGGCGGGTCCTTGCATTTTTGGCTTGAGGCCGAACTGATTTTGCATCAATTCGGCCATTTTCCGCGCCAGGGCGTCGTCCTCTTGTGCGCCTGCAGCTGGCGCGTATCCTGGATGCGGGAAGGCGTCAAATGCTCCGTAGTTTCCCACCTCATGATAGCCTCCGCCGTACAAGTTCCTCTGCAACCAGTTGGTCGCCAGCACAATCCTGTGGCCGGAAGCAAGTGGGGCTCCAGGCGAGCCGAACGCTAGATCTCCATACGTAGGCTCGTACGGATTCGGCTGCTGCACAGGCTAACCCGTACTGCTCTGTGGCGGTGGCTGAATTGGCTGCCCTCCTGAAGCTTGTAATGGGGGCTGAACTGGCTGACCCCAGTGCCCTGCGGAGGAGGCTGGAACGCTTGACTTCCAGAGCTCTGAGGAGGAGGCTGCTGTGGTTGGCTCCGTAACGGCGGTTGAGAGCTTGACTCGCCCAGCTCCACGGTGCCCCCCTGGATGGGTGCCTTGCTGAACGCTTGTTCCATGCCCGGGCCAAAGACGGCCACCATCATCTGCTGAAGCGCACCGAGGAAAGCTTTGTTGTGCTTGCTAAGCATGTAGTCTGCAGATTCTTGGAACACTCGCATGCACTCCTCTTTCTCCTGCTGAGCTGTGGTATCGCTCTCCACTGGTAGCAACACCCTGGGCATCTCGTTCTTCAAATACGGGATGCCGCTTCTATTATTCTTGAATGACAGCAGACATTTCTGCTGAAACTGGTCCATGACATCCCGGAGTTGCCGTTTGCTCGGGAGAGAGATCTTCAAGGTTGACATCCATGAGGTCTCCGATTTCGGGCATCTTGAATCTATTCGGCTGTCCCACTGGGCGTGCCAAAAAGTGTGTTGACGCAAAAAGTGCACCTAGCGCCAACACACACGGCAAGCCGAACAAGCTGGCTTCGCACGCGCAAAGAGTAACGATGACGTGCCGATCAATTTTTCCCTGAAAATTAACAAAAGATAAGGCAGTTAGATACCAAAGCTTGGAACTTGCCGGGTGGTGCCAGACAGTTCCATATTTACGGCTAAGAAGCCACATAAGATGACACATAGCTATGCAAAAGCTATTTGCCAAAGAATTGAAACCATTCGGGAACTTATAAAAGGAAAAGCAATACTGCCGAATGGATGATGTAAGCATGATGGCAATCGGTCTTTGTTTGGTCAACAATGCATAAACACGATATATGACCGATCCCATAATAACAACGTTAAATAAATGAATGAAGTAAAGCACGAACGTAAACATGTAATAAACAAGCATGCATAGATCTAAAGCACTAGTCTACCGCATGTCTAGGTACTTAGAGATCCGTCGGGTACGATGCCAAAACAAATCTATCCACCGCATGATACAACTTGCAAGAAATCGTACCACTTTCCACAAATAGATCTATCCACCGCATGATACAATCTAAATATGGAAAGCTAAAAGCACGCATTATTAAAGCATGAATTGCGCACGTGTTTTACTCGTGGAGAAACATAACCGAATACGGCTGAACAGCCGATTCGGGGTCCATGAAGAACGAATGAACATTACCAAGTGAATAAATCGATCAGGTTGATTCGAAATCTAATCCACAGGATGACTAGCTCTAAAACAACCCAAAAACCTGCATCTACCGCATGATACTCGGTTCTTTCAAGATTTATACCGACAATGGCAAGCTTGAACCCACAACACGTAACAACCTAGATCGATTCGGTTTTGGCTATCGGAAAGCACAAGATCCACGTGTTAAAACATGAAACCTACTCGAACAAGGATCGCAAAAGGGGTAAAGCCGATCCAAACCCATCTAGATTGGGCAAAGGTGTTACATGAATCTAAACATAAAGTAAAAACTCGAAGTAACACAGGGTAACTTAATGAATCTATTGGATCTTGCCAAAAATCCAATAGAGCCGATAACTAGCTTCAAGCTAGATCTTAGCCCACCGCATGGCTCATGACCTAACAAGAAACCCTCTTGAACCAAGCTTGAATCTACCGCATGACACGAAGCATGGTAACAAGACTACTTGCATCAGATCTAAATCCACCGCATGATACTAGACATGATACAAGGTTGCCGGTACTCACGGAGGTCGACGGATCGATTGGCCCTCTCGAAGAACTCGACGACACGACAAAAGGACTCTAGGGTTTGGCGTAAGGCCGGTGTGTATTGAAGAATGATTGTTTTTTTGTTACATACATTCAGGGGTCATATTTATACCCTGTCAAGTACAACTTCGAATGGATTCGTTACCTAACTTATCTCTAAGCTCGATCGCCTATCCATCCATTCGTTCTCCCTGATTGAGCCACATCACCATTCAATCCCGCAAAATCAGCTCTACTCTTCCTTTGCCGAACTGGAGCAGATAGCCGACCGCAGATCTCTTTGCCGAATATCTCTGAAAAGATCATTCCTTCCGCCAGACGGACTCTTTATCGAACCGGACCCACAAATCAGACTCCTTACCAAATTTTGGTGTTAACAAGCACAACATGGAAGTTGGTGGTTGGCTGGTTGCTCCATTTGTATCAGAAGCCATCCTCCTACACACACACCAACAAAGTAAACATGATAAGCACTAATCACAAATATGATGGTAACATGTAAAAACACGATGCGGAAGCTAAGAGCTCACCTCTTTTCACAGAGTGCGGAACCAAGTAGAGCTGCTAGCACAATGTTGGAGGATGAAGAGGTGATGAGCAAAGGTCTTGGGGGCAAGCCTATTTATCGAACCATGACCGATCATAAGGAAGCGTGCACCTCGTGGAAGAGCATGCCTCACGGGATTGCGGTAGCCATGAAATATGCGGGATGCTCGAAATACGCAGGCCTACACTGCTCAGGAATCATATTACAAGTATAGGGTAGAATATGCAGGCTTTTTCACCGGTAGGCATGCGAAATATTTGGTGGGTACACGAGTGTGCTTTGGTCCGGATAAGAACGAAAAAGGAAGATCCTTATATATGCATGAGTTAAAAACATAGACGTGTAGGCTTTATAGTAGGAGAAGCTATTAAGCTTTGTGATCTTTGACTGGAAACGCACCCAGCTTCACTGAAGTGCGGGCCTCTTCTAGATATTTGTCTCCCACCTATATTTTACTCCACCGAAATCCCACCCAAACTCGCCGACAATATGGGGTCGTGCAAGCACGGCCCCCCTTATTAGTGGCCCCGAAGCAAGTGCAGATTACCAAATTTTCATTTCGCGGCTAGGAAGTCAAAAGTGGGATTTTCAAATTATGTCTTCCCTCGCCTCCCCAAAATAATAAATACTCTACTCCATTGCTACCACGTTGCACCACTAAACTCTCACCTTTCATTTCCAAAAAGTATCACTCTGCTCAGCTAGATTTGTGGTGGCGGTCTGACCTCACCGTCACTGGTGGAGGGGGAGGGGTAACTCAACGAGATAGTGGGTGGCAGATATTGGTGTTTTGCTTGCGTCTGTTGTGCTGGCCAAGCTGAGCAGCTGTGCGAGGATGTGGCGCAAGCACTGGCTCCCGATGCCCCCTCAATCCATGGGCTCCTGAATCTTGGAGCTTCACATGTGAGAATCTCAATTCCTTCTCTCTCTAGTCCCCTAGGAATATTTTCGTTGGCTTATAAAGTAAATTGCTTCATGTATTGTGTTAGTTCTGAGATTCTTCTCTTACCTTTGCCACTCTAGATCTAGTCACTGATTTGTAACACAAGTTAATCGATGAGCCATTCTTAGAAAGTAAATTGCTTTGTGTATTATGATAGATTTGAGATTCTACTCTTACCTTGGCTACTCTAGATCCAGTTACTGATTTGTAACACAACTTAATCAATGATCCATGTTTAGAAAGTAATTGTCTAGTTTATTGTGTTAGATTCGAGATCCTTCTCTTACATTGACCACTCTAGATCCAGTTCTTGATTTGTAACACAAGTTAGGAGGGGGCCATTAGTTCTCATATGTTGTTTCATGAACTCATTTTTTAATTTCTAAGCATCAATTTGTAGATGCTCAATACTCCTTGCAATTGACAATTTTCCAAGGTTTTAAATCGCGGGCTAAGGCATTTAGCGGCGGAGCTGCCAAAATGATGTTTAGCGGGCTATAGTGAGGACCAGGAGCGTCCCAGTGGTCGATGGATGACCGCTCCTCAGTGATGAGTGATTGACAACGGGTGTTGGACTGACTCTTGGCTTAGTGCGTAGGTGTAGGTTGCGGCCTAGTTCGTGTTGTTGCAGGTGAAGAACGAGCGCGAAAGGTCTTCAGCCTTGAGGGGCCTCCGGGAGATGGAGAGACAAGTAGGCTCGGTTCGAGGGACTCGGTGGACAGCGGGACTGGGTGCGGGTCACATGGTGGCGACACAAGCAAGACGAAGTCATGGACAAGCGAGCCGGTGCACGGTGGCGGTCAAGTCAAGTGGTTTGGCGGGGAGGCGGACCGAGCACGCGGGGTTTGGTGGTTTGCCCACAAAACCATCGGCGGACGGTTTCTTGGTTTGGGCCTCAAAACCAAGTCCGAGGGCCCAACACGACGGAGACGGGATCCGGGCGTGTCGGGAAGCTTCGAGGTGGAGGACACGCGGCGGGATCGCATGGCTTGCGTCGGGAGGACGCGGGGTGCGGCAAAGGCGTGGCCATCCGATGGCAAGACCCACAAACATTACCTAAATGCCCCTGCGTGGGTTGTATCGCCAGTAGTTAAGTTAGGGGTAGTCGAGTCATTTACCACTCCGGCGGGACCCGATATATAAGCCATAAGGGTGTGTGAGTGGCTCTTGCTCTCCGCGACTCAGGGTTTCATTTCCTCCCTCCTCTTTCTCATTTTCGTAGCTATTTTTCCTTCCATTTTCTCTAGGCTAGCATGAGAGCTTCATGAGAGATTTGTTGAGAGGAATGGATGCTAGGGCGGCATGCTAGACCTTGTGAATCTTTCCTGGTTTGTATAGAAGATTCGTGGTTGTGTTTTCGTGGCCTTTTCGTGCTTGTTTTCGTGCCTTTGTTCCCGGTGTGATTCTGCGGATTGGAGTGGGTTTCTCCCCAGATTTCTTTGAGGGATACTTTTATAGATGTCTTGTGCATCATTGTGATTGATCTTGTGCCCTCAAACGCCGGGAAACCACTTGGATTCGAAGTTTTTCGTTCAGTGCTCTAGTTTTCGGTGGTGCTCAAAGGATTCGCGATTCCCGGTGATTTAGGGAGTTAGGAGGCAAGATTTTTGGGCTATAGCATCCTTGTGTGACGCTTTTCAAGTCCCCAAACCCTTGTCTCCATAGCTTCAACCGTTTGGTAAATCCGATGATGATTTGAGGGAGTTGACTTTTGGGGTCGGGCTGTTTCTGTTCTGTCCGCACCTGGCGGACAGTCCGCGGGGTGCTGGCGGACAGTCCGCGGGGCTAGGGTTCATCGCGTGTTCGTCGTGTTCTTGCGCGCCTTTGTTTTCGATCCGGTTTGGCTTTTGGTTTTTGTTGCAGCCAGTTTGCGGACGGTCCGGGCTTGAGTAGCGGACGGTCCGTGGGTGGCGCGGACGGTCCGCCCGGCCTCGGCGGACGGTCCGTTTTCTCGGGTCACTTCTGGTGTTCTGTGTGGTTTAACGGATGGTCCGCGGTGTTGGGCCGGACGGTCCGCGGTGCTGTTGCGGACGGTCCGCGGCCTCAGGTCGGACGGTCCGCGAGGCCTGCGCGGACGGTCCGCCCCTCCTGTCCGGACGGTCTGCCAGAGCCTGTGCGCTTTGCTTCTTGGTTCGATTCCTCCCTTCCTTTTCTAGTGCTTCCGCGTGTGCTTCAAGGAATCGTTCCTAGGACTAGAGGTTGATCCATAACCTCGTGGTCTTGGCGATTGGTGTGTGATTCGATCCATCGCTCGTGTGTGACCGGGATTTGACTAGGGTATAGGCCGGGTTCTTTGGGAAGAATTTTTACCGACTCCTATTCACTCCCCCCCCTCTCTAGTCGCCATCTGATCCTTCAATTGGTATCAGAGCTTGGTACCGGATTCTTTGCGACTTTGACAAGTCTCGAATCCTAAGATGGCGTACGTTGAGCGGGGCGGTCCGCCGCACTTCGATGGCAAGTGTTACCACAAGTGGGCGGCTCGTATGATGATCTTTCTTCGTGGGAAGCTGTTGGATTTCATTGTGCTTGACAAGACCTATGCTATTCCGGTCAACATCCATACTCTTATGGTGACCGATGCCGGTGCTAAGGCCAAGTATGAGGCTAATGCAAAAGCCGTTGATCACTTGGTCCGGAGCTTGTGTGATCCAGAGTTTGAGCATGTTCGCCATTTGAATCTTGCTTGGCAAATTTGGGAAAAGTTGTTGGTTGCTCACGATGGTGATAACCATGTGAAGGCTCGCCTCTTTGTCTCTTACCGGATGCAATATGAGAATTTCACTCCACTTCCCGGTGAGGACATTGATGCGATGTTTCAGAGGTTCACCGCCATCGTGAACAACATGAAAGCTAATGTTGAGGATTTTCCTTACACCGAGCATGATCAGGCTTTGAAGCTCTTGCATGTCTTGCACCCAAGTGTTTGGGGTGCTAAGGTTGAGGCCATCAAGGAGTCTGGACATTATTTGACTATTGAGTTGGATGACCTCTTTTCTAAGCTCAAGTCGGCTGAGGTTGACAGGAAGTTGCAATCCAAGCATGAGGGCTCGACTGACCATAGTCTTTCTCTTGTGGGCGGATCAAAGGGCAAATCTAACCCTTCCTATCGACAGTTTTCCTTGTCTTCTCTTATGTCCATTCCAGATGAGGAGTTTGATGTGCTGGGCGAGGAGGAGCTGGCCTTGCTCTCAAGAAGGTTTGATCGGCTACATGAGAGTCGGAGGAACGCAAGGCGGAGCTCAGGGACGTGCTACAAGTGTGGCAAGCGTGGCCACTTCATCGCCGAGTGCCCGGAAGCGGAGGAGAACAAGTACAAGGTGAACGAGTACAAGGCGCACCCGAGGCGTGAAGACAAGTACTCCTCCAAGGGCAAGCACTTCAACAAGTCCAAGAGCAAGGACAAGGACAAGCGGCGATCGAGCAAGAGCGGCTACAAGAAGAACAAGGCAAGAGCGATGGTGGCCGGTGCGAGCGACGTTGACTCAAGCTCAAGCGAGGAGCAGTCAAGCTCAAGCAGTGAAGATGAAGACGCCGGGAGGCGCAAGGGCAAGAAGAGTGCAAGTCGGAACCTCAGCGGGCTGAGCTGTGTGGCGCTTGAGGGCTTTTGTGGCATGGCCCATAGCTCAAGAAGCAAGAAGAGCGAGAAGGAAGACAGCGACTCCGACTCTGAGGATGAGGTAAACCGTGACCCCGACTCTTTGTTTGCTGAGATTGCTAGGTTGAATGGCTTGCTTGACAACCGTGATAGTGTGCTTAGAGATGCCAAAAAGATGAGGAAAGATCTTAGAGCACAACTTGAGAATGCTAGCGAGAAAGTAGGAGAGTTAGAGTCAAAATTGCTTGAATTGAAACTTGAGAATGACTCTTTGAAACTTGCTCCTCCGCTCCCGATGATGTTGAATGTGTTGAGTGTGATGCATGGTTGAATGAGATCAAACTCGCTTAATGAGAAGAATGCTTCTACTTTGGCTCAACTAGATGCTCTTAGGACTGAATATGATGAGCTTAAGGCTAGACCTACTTTGCTTGGTGCTTGCAAATCATGTCCTACTATGCATGCTAAGCTTGTTGATGCTCGTTCTACCATTAGTTCTTTGGAAGCATCTTTGAAATCTCCTGTTGTCAATGCATGCACTAGCTGTGATGAAGTTACTTTTTGCAATCTTGAACTTACTTCCCGTTTGGATGTCATCTATGAGGAGAATGACTATTTGAGGAAGGTGTTGGGTTGGTTGTCTGGGCAGGAACCTCAATTGAAAATCATGATTGAGGAGTTCAAGAGAGCTGATGGTCGTGGTTTGGGGTTTGAGAAGTTGGGTGAGAAAGTGGGAGAGAACAGTGGGGAGAGTGTGTACGAGAAGTGTGTTGAGTCTAACCCCGAGTTTGAGGTGATCGGAGAGATCCAAGTCCCACTCCCAAAAGCACCCAAGAACTCATTCACACCAAAGCCCAACCACCTTTGCAACAAGCTTGACACAACCCAAGATCCACCCAAATTCCCACCTAAGACAAATGATTTCCAGAAACCAGTGAAGTTTGTGGGTGAGAAGGGTGAGAAGCCTAGAGAGAAGCGAGCCAAAACCAAAACCCATCCCCTTCGGGTGTGAGTATTGTGGCAAGGAGAGGCATCTTGCGAGTTTTGCTACAAGAGGAAGAGGGATGAGAGGCTTGCTAGGGAGCAAGCAAACCGAGACGGTATCGCCGGCCTCATGGTATTCCTGAGCCTAGAGTGCCATTTCCACGGGGTGTGGGAAGTGTGAGGAGTGTTGGCAGGTTCCCACAGAGAGGTGGTGGTGAGAGGTTTGTCAGGAGAGATGATGGTGTGCGTGCTAGTGAGAGGTTTGGTCGGGCTCGTGGTGGTTTTGCTGGACGTCCTCCTACTCGTCCTCAATACGGGTTCAGGGGAGATGATCGCAGCTTTGGGTTCCAGAGGAACTACGGACCACGTTTTCCTCCTCGTGGTGCTCGTACTCCTCCCATGGGACATGGTAAGTTTGGTGGCAAGGGAGTGATGTTTGCTAACCCCTCTTTTGAGCAGATGGCTCGACACTGGTTTAACTTTCTTTGTGCTAACCCCAGTGTCGAGTCGCTAGCTCACTCTCGTTCTTGTTTCGACTACGGGCGGGGAGGCTTGGAGGACATTTGGTTGATCGACTCCGGTGTTCTCGACACATGACCGGAGATAAGAAGTGGTTCTCCAGACCTCACCCCGGTGAAGGAAAAGATGTACATCACATTTGGGGACAATGGACGAGGTAGGGTCTTTGTCCGAGGGTGTTGTGCATGTGAGTGACAAGGTAACGTTGAAGAGAGTGGCTCTTGTGAAGTCTTTGGGTTTTAATTTGCTTTCGGTTTCTCGGTTGCTTGATGAGGGTTTTGAGGTGCGTTTCAAGTCCGGCGAGTCTCGTTTGCTTGATTCTCGAGGTGATCTTGTACGTATGATCATCCCCGAGGGTGAGATTTTCGTGGCTGATTTCTCTCGTTCTTTGGGTCCTGCTTTCGTTTGTTTGATGGCCGGTCCTTCTTCGATTTGTGGAAATGGCATAGGCGGTTGGGACACTTGAGCTTTGATTTGGTTTCCCTCTTGAGTGGTCTTGACCTTGTCCGAGGATTGCCGAGGTTGAAGCTTGAGAAGGATTTGGTTTGTGCTCCTTGTAGGCATGGTAAGATGGTAGCCACTCCCCATCCACCCCTGACCAATGTCATGACCGAGCGTCCGACGTAGCCGTTGCATATGGACCTTGTTGGGCCGGCTCGAGTTCGCTCGGTGGGTGGGAAGTGGTATGTCCTTGTTGTGGTGGACGATTACTCTCGCTATGCACGGGTGTTCTTCTTGGAGGATAAGAGTGAGACATTTGGTTTTGTTCGAGATCCGATCGTGAGGTTGAAAAACGAGAGGCATGGGAATGCTATTCGAGCTATCCGCAGTGATAATGGCTCTGAGTTCAAGAACTCTCGTTTTGATGCCTTTTGTCGTGATCTAGGTCTTGAACATCAGTTTTCGACCCCTTATGTGCCCCCTCAAAATGGAGTCGTGGAAAGGAAAAATCGGACTCTTTGTGAAATGGCTAGGACGATGCTCGATGAGCACAGGACTCCTAGGAGGTATTGGGCTGAGGCGGTCAATACGGCTTGTCATGTTTCCAACAGGATTTTATTGCGAGCTTTCAAGAAGAAGACTGTTATGAGCTGATGCATGGTCGGGCACCCAAGGTGAGTCATTTTCGAGTCTTTGGCTGCAAGTGCTTTATTCTGAAGAAGGGAAAACTCGACAAGTTTGAGGCTAGGTCTAGTGATGGTATTTTCTTTGGATATGCTAACCATTCTAGAGCCTATAGGGTGCTTAACCTTGAGACTAACAAAATCATGGAGACTTGCGAGGTAACCTTCGACGAGACAATGCCATGTACCTCTCTTGGCTTTGAATGTGCAGGTGACGAGGAGATGGCCGAGGACCTCTTGGAAGAGGAGAAAGATGAAGCTAGAGATGATGATGGGGAGAACCATGCGCCTGAAGCTGAGTGTGTACCCACTACTTCCCCTACGACCACTACGGAGCGTGGACCGTCTACTTCATGGACAACGACGGTGCAACAAGAAGATCAGGCGAGAGAAGCTGAAGTTGAGGGGGAGGTAGTATCGAGGCGTGAGGCTCCCCGGCGGATTCAAGAAGTGCATCCTTTGTCGAAGATCATTGGGAACATCGATGAACGAACTACACGGTCAAGGTCCAGGAATTCCTCTCATTTTCCTCATGCTGCTTTTGTTGCCACTTTTGAGCCCAAGGACATTGGACATGCTTTATCTGATGCAAACTGGGTCAATTCTATGCATGAGGAGTTGGAAAACATTGAGAGGAACCAGGTGTGGGAGTTAGTTGAACCACCTCCAAATTGCCATCCCATAGGAACCAAGTGGGTTTGGAAGAACAAAGAGGGAGAGAATGGGATGGTTGTGAGGAACAAGTCCAGACTTGTTGCTCAGGGGTTTAGTCAGAAGGAGGGGATCGACTATGAGGAGACCTTTGCTCTTGTGGCCCGTCCTGAGGCAATTCGGATCCTTCTAGCCTTTGCCATGGCTAAAGGGTTCAAGTTGTTTCAGATGGATGTGAAGAGTGCTTTTCTGAATGGGGTCATAGAGGAGGAGGTGTATGTGAAGCAGCCACCTGGGTTTGAGAGCGAGCTGTACCCACACAGGGTATACAGGTTGAAGAGGGCTCTGTATGGGTTGAAACAAGCGCCCCGTGCTTGGTATGGGAGATTGAGAGGTTTTCTGTTGAGCAGAGGGTTTGTGATGGGTACCGTGGATAGGACTTTGTTTCTCCTCAAGCATGGAAATGACTTGTTGATTGTTCAGATATACGTGGATGATATTGTCTTTGGTGGCTCGTCACATAACCTTGTTGCCAAGTTTGCAGATGAGATGAGCAGGGAGTTCGAGATGAGCATAATGGGCGAGTTGCAGTATTTTCTCGGGCTGCAGATCAAGCAAGTGAAGGTGGAACATTTGTGCACCAGACTAAGTAGACGAAAGACATGTTGAGGAAGTTCCAGATGCAAGATGTGAAGCCGATGTCGACTCCCATGGGGAGTACGGCCACTTTGGATGCGGATAAGGACGGAGAACCAGTGGACCAGCGGGAGTACAGGAGCATGATCGGCTCCCTCCTCTACTTGACGGCGACGAGGCCAGACATACAGTTCAGTGTGTGTCTGTGCGCTCGTTTTCAGGCTTCACAGAGGACATCTCATCGACGAGCCGTCAAGAGGATTTTCGGTACCTACGGTCCGCCCTGGTCTTGGCCTTTGGTATTCTTCCTCCTCGACTCTTTCTCTTCATGGTTTTTCCGATGCGGATTTTCTTTGGTTGTCGAGTCGAGAGGAAGTCTACTTCGGTACTTGTCGGTTTCTTGGTTCTTCATTGGTCTCATGGTCTTCCCGCAAGCGAGTCTAGTGTAGCTCGGTCTACCACGGAGGCGAGTATGTTGCTGCCGCGAGTTGTTGTTCCCAGCTGTTGTGGATTTCATACACTTTGAGAGACTTTGGTGAGGAGTGCACCCAGATTCCACTTCTTTGTGATAGCACCAGTGCCATAAGCGTAGCCAAAAACCCAGTGCTTCACTCCAGAACCAAACACATAGAGGTAAGGTATCATTTCCTGAGGGACAATGTGGAGAAAGGAACCATTGTGTTGAGCCATGTCTCTACCCAAGATCAGCTAGCCGACATTTTCACAAAGCCTCTCGACCAAGCTACATTTGTGCGCTTGCGGGGGGAACTTGGGGTTTGTTGCCCTTTCTAGTTGATTCTTGGGGGATTTTCTTTTTGTACCATATGTATCATACCATGTTTACTTTGATGTATATACATGCTTTGCTTGATGTATAAACCATGGTAGGATAGCCATCTTGTCATATATCATGTTGCATTTGTATCATATTGCATTTTAGGATGATGAGCTTCCTTCATATGCCTCATTTGAGTTTCTTTGGCTACTTGTGAGATATTGGTCATGTGTGTGGAGAAATGGTGATGTGAGGCTATGCTCTTAGAATATTTGAGATATATGTGTGGTGAGATAGCCCTTTTTGAAATAAATGCTAATCTTGACTAATTTTTGATGAAATATCCTCTACTCATGTGTAGTTGTGTATCCATGTCACAGTTTGGTCTAAATGTGCTTTTCATGCTTAGATTGTGCTTGGATGCCTTGTTCTTGCATTTGGGCCAAAGGCCAAATATCATTGTGAATGTTTAGCCTATGTTGCATTCATGGGGGAGCATAAGCTTCTTTTTGCCGCAAAGGCACTTCATGTACCATGAAATGATTTAATCCTGAAAAGAAGTGTATAATGCTTGAAAAATGCTCCATCCATCATGTCTTGCTTAAAATGTCTTATCTTTCACATATGGGTGCAAAACATGTTGCATGATGTTCACCAGTGGAGAAGTCTCCCCGAAGTGGACACATGGCTCATGAGCTTTGACATGACATGCTTTGCTTTATGGGTGTTTGCCATGATCTTTTGCTGAGAATTTGATATCCCTGTATGATCTTTGAATGGTATGCATGTTTGTGGCTCAAGTGTGACATGGATAGGCTTTTACATGTGAAGCGAGCCTTCTTTTCGTAAAACTGCTTAAATCTGAAAATTTTGCTTTGTCACATGCTTGTATTTTCATATATTACTTGTGGCAATGCTTTGACTATGCTATGATTCCTGTGTGTGACCTTTGTCTCATTTTTAGCCTTTGACACTAAATTTGGCCTATTTAAGAAGCTCATGTAGGTGTTTATATGCTTTGCTTTGCATTTCTGCATTTTCACCTTGATTCATACATTGTCAACAAGGGGGAGAAAAGGTGAGCTTAATGAAAATTCAGAAGAGGTGAGCTGAAATTTGGAAGTTTGCATCCACATGTTCAGGGGGAGCTTGCATTTGTTCAGGGAGAGCTTTCTTCTTTGTTTTCGGTGTGGATTTTGTGCTTTGCTTGGCTGGTGACCTTTCTTCGCCTTTCTTCGGTTTTGGTCATGAGTTGAGCTTATTTGTTTTTCTTTCTTCTTCCTTTCTTTCTTTCTGCGAATTTCATTTCGTGTTGTGTGTTGTCAATGCACTCATCAAGGGGGAGATTGAGGACCAGGAGCGTCCCAGTGGTCGATGGATGACCGCTCCTCGGTGATGAGTGATTGACAACGGGTGTTGGACCGACTCTTGGCTTAGTGCGCGAGTGTAGGCCGCGGCCTAGTTCGTGTTGTTGCGGGTGAAGAACGAGCGCGAAAGGTCTTCGGCCCTTGAGGGGCCTCCGGGAGATGGAGAGACAAGTAGGCTCGGTTCGAGGGACCCGGTGGACCGCGGGACTGGGTGCGGGTCACATGGTGGCGACACAAGCAAGACGAAGTCGTGGACAAGCGAGCCGGTGCACGGTGGCGGTCAAGTCAAGTGGTTTGGCGGGAGGCCGGACCGAGCACGCGGGGTTTGGTGGTTTGCCCACAAAACCATCGGCGGACGGTTTCTTGGTTTGGGCCTCAAAACCAAGTCCGAGGGCCCAACACGGCGGAGACGGGATCCGGGCGTGTCGGGAAGCTTCGAGGCGGAGGACACACGGCGGGATCGCATGGCTTGCGTCGGGAGGACGCGGGGTGCGGCAAAGGCGTGGCCGTCCGATGGCAAGACCCACAAACATTACCTAAATGCCCCTGCGTGGGTTGTATCGCCAGTAGTTAAGTTAGGGGTAGTCGAGTCATTTACCACTCCGACTGGACCCGATATATAAGCCATAAGGGTGTGTGAGTGGCTCTTGCTCTCCGCGACTCAGGGTTTCATTTCCTCCCTCCTCTTTCTCATTTTCGTAGCTATTTTTCCTTCCATTTTCTCTAGGCTAGCATGAGAGCTTCATGAGAGATTTGTTGAGAGGGATGGATGCTAGGGCGGCATGCTAGACCTTGTGAATCTTTCCTGGTTTGTATAGAAGATTCGTGGTTGTGTTTTCGTGGCCTTTTCGTGCTTGTTTTCGTGCCTTTGTTCCCGGTGTGATTCTGCGGATTTGGGTGGGTTTCTCCCCGGATTTCTTTGAGGGATACATGGATAGATGTCTTGTGCATCTTTGTGATTGATCTTGTGCCCTCAAACGCCGGGAAACCACTTGGATTCGAAGTTTTTCGTTCGGTGCTCTAGTTTTCGGTGGTGCTCAAAGGATTCGCGATTCCCGGTGATTTAGGGAGTTAGGAGGCAAGATTTTTGGGCTATAGCATCCTTGTGTGACGCTTTTCAAGTCCCCAAACCCTTGTCTCCATAGCTTCAACCGTTTGGGAAATACGATGATGATTTGAGGGAGTTGACTTTCGGGGTCGGGCTGTTTCTGTTCTGCCGCACCTGGCGGACAGTCCGCGAGGTGCTGGCGGACAGTCCGCGGGGCTAGGGTTCATCGCGTGTTTGTCGTGTTCTTGCGCGCCTTTGTTTTCGATCCGGTTTGGCTTTTGGTTTTTGTTGCAGCCAGTTTGCGGACGGTCCGGGCTTGAGTAGCGGACGGTCCGTGGGTGGCGCGGACGGTCCGCCCGGCCTCGGCGGACGGTCCGTTTTCTCGGGTCGTTTCCGGTGTTCTGTGTGGTTTAACGGACGGTCCGCGGTGTTGGGCGGACGGTCCGCGGTCTTTGTTGCGGACGGCCCGCGGCCTCGGTCGGATGGTCCGCGAGGCCGCGCGGACGGTCCGCCCCTCTGGCCGGACGGTCCGCCGAGCCGTGCGCTTTGCTTCTTGGTTCGATTCCTCCCCTTCCTTTTCTAGTGCTTCCGCGTGTGCTTCAAGGAATCGTTCCTAGGACTAGAGGTTGATCCATAACCTCGTGGTCTTGGCGATTGGTGTGTGATTCGATCCATCGCTCGTGTGTGACCGGGATTTGACTAGGGTATAGGCCGGGTTCTTTGGGAAGAATTTTTACCGGCTCCTATTCACTCCCCCCCCTCTCTAGTCGCCATCTGATCCTTCATATAGCCGGCATTTAGCGGGATATAGCCGGCTATAGCGGGCTAAATGCCATAGCCGCTACCCTTCCGAACAGCTATATCCGGCTATAGCGGCAGCTTTAGCCGGCTATTTAGAACCATGCAATTTTCCAATGTCTAGATCTATGTGCAAGTCTTCTAATGGTCACAATACAGTCTATTCCAGATATCTAAGGCAACTGACCTATTGTGCAGGGACTAGCATCCCATTCCTGCATTGCTAAGATTCAATCACATGTCATAGTATGTAATAGAACGCATGATTATCCTGCTACTTTATTCTTTGGATTAATCTTAACTTTATTGGTTTTCTTTATTTAAGGTTCAAGTTTGACTTCTCATTTCATTTTTAGGCTCAAATATTGAGGACAATCCTTGCAGAGGCTACATGCTCAGGACCAGAAGTTTCTTTGGGAGGGCTAGATGAAGTTGGTGACATTGGTGAAATCTTTGTTGAATAGGACCAAGTTTTGAAAGACCAGAAGATCAAGGCACAAGCTTCAGATGTAGGAATGAAAGTGTAGACTAATGAGATTGAGAGGTGGAAGAAACAAGTAGAAACTATTGAGATCCTCCTTCGTCAATTGCTAAGCTCGCACCTTTGGTAAAGCCACTGTGTTTCTTAGTCTTCTACTTGTGTCCTCCCAGCTAGTTGTGCTGGTTTGTAAGTACTGAGCTTTGTTATCTTAGTGGATTCTATTTCAAGACTAGCTTTATTTGTGAGCAGGGAGATATCATGTGTATTGGTTTGAGAGCTCCTACTGAGAATCTGCTTGTGGTTGTTCTGTGTTCATTGATAATAATATGTCATGTGTGATCCGAAATATTTATTTGTATCAGTGTTAAGCAAATATTATATGTGATGTCAATTAATAAATTGATTAGCAAGTAAAATGAGATTGAATTCTATTTAATTTAAGCGCTACCTAGAGTGCAACCCCAAATAACAGGGTACAAAATTATGTGGGCTTGCCCCCATCGGCCCATTTTTTTTACGTATTCAAATAATGATCCAAAAAGAATTGGGCCGAATCCAATATTACGTCAGTGATTGGTGGGCTCAGTCCATCGTCATTGGGCCTAAATCAACATATGATGTCCTCGAATATTGGACTCGATTCAACTAGTACTTGACCTAAAAAAATTAATGATGACTGCAATTATTGGGCTCGGTCCAACTAAAATCAGGCCTAAAACATTCTATGACGACTGCAATTATTGGGTTGGTCGAACCAAAATTTGGCCTAAAACTATCTATGACGACCACAATTATTGGGCTCCATCCAACCAGAATAAGGCCTAAAACAATCTATGACGACACAATAATGGGCTACACCAACCAGAATAAGGTTTAAAATAATCTATGACGACCACATTTATTGGGCTCATTCCAACCTTCATAAGGCCTAAAACCAATTTGTGACGACTGAAACTATTGGGCTCATTAACTTGGCCAAATTCAATCTATGACGACAAGGTTTTTGGGCTTGGCCCAACAAGAAATGGGCTGAATTCACTTAATGACGAAATGGTTTGTCACAAAATGTCGTGTCACATCAGATTTTGGTCCAACATGGCATGTAGCTTATGACGCCTTAATGTTACGAATTTATACACGTCATTAATCTCATTACATCACGAAATAAGGTCTCGTCATTAATCACAGTTTATGACGCTCGATTAATGATAGAGAGTTTTCATAACAACTGACATCATTAATCGCGGTTTATGATGAGAAATGTCTTTTTTGTGTCACTATTCAGAACATTCATTGTAGTGTATGAGTGAACTGGATGGGAAGTCGAAGGACTACAGCAGAAGGGTGGCCGTAGCGACACTTCATGGCAGGATGTAGGAGATGACCTTACACGTGGGTCTCACGTGTAAGTGACAGGGAAGAGAGTAGGAGGAAGAGGGCAGGGGCAGGTAAGGTCATTTTGCACAATCGCATGTCCTCGATACACAGTGGAAGGCTCACGTGGCATGCCAACAAAAGTGGTAAAATTATATCGCTTTCGCAGTATCATGGGCGGCCACCGTTAAAGTGCTAAACGGAGAGTGGCCATTTGTTATAATGATAAATGGTTAAATATCCCTGAAGTGAGGAGGCTAGCCTCATTATGTATAGAATCATCCAGCAAATGTTAAGAAGATTTGGTTGTGCTAATCTTGTCCTTTTATTTGATCGGTCACATTAGTTCTTTGTGACATTTTCCAAACCCGCAAACTCCACGAATCGTTACGGAAGCAATTTGTTGAAAACATAGGACAATTACTGTACTCCCTTCGTATCACTGAAGAAGGTTGTCCTGGCGAAATGCGCGATTGCAAAAAAACAAGTCGCTCCTCCTGCATCGCTGTTAAGGGCATGTACAACAGTGTAGACAACTGGGGCGTGTTTGATTTCTTGGTCCCGGCGAGCCTGGCCTATGAGCCTGGTTGTGGCCAGCCAGAGCCAAGCTCCACTCATACAACTCTGTTGTTTGATTCATTTTCTCCATTGAGCCAGGTTGAGTTCATATTTGTGTTTGATATGTTACAAAGAAGTATAGAGTGACCTTTGAACTGGCATTCGGTGGCCTTACCACCATCTCACTCTCTTTGGCATTTCATCAAACACTCCTGCCTCTCTCCCCCATCCCCAAACCCAAACCCACCACCGCCGGCCGGCCCTCCGTGTCCTCCTCTCCGCTCCGGTCCGCTGCTACTGCGCTCCTCCTCCGGTGGTAGCCGCAAGCAATTGGCCTGCTGATGGGCTGATCCGCGCTCCCAATCGCCCCATCCAACCAACCGAGCAGGCGATTCATCGATGGGCGAGGAGGCTGTCGACAAGTACCAGTACCACCTGCTGGGCGGCGTCGGCGGCGACGGCCGTGTGATGGAGTGGGAGGCGGGGCTCTCCGGCGCGGAGGAGCTGACCCCTCTGTCCCGGCCCGGCCCGCCGGTCCCCCCGGCCTCGCCGCCGCGTTTCGCATCCCGGCGAGCCGGGCGGACGGCGCTCGACGTGCACCGCGCGTCGGCCGCGACGGTGTCGAGGGCCGGGCGGGGAGAGGCGGCGGAGGCAGCGGCGGGACGTTCCAGCCGTCGCGAGCGAGTGCGAGTGGGAGCTCGCCCCAGCAGCCGTCGCGAGGGCAACACGGGCGCGGTGGAGCTCCGCCCGAGACCGCCACCGCGAGGAACGAGAAGATGGTGAGAGAGGTGACACGATCCAAGCGGGAGCTCGCTGCAGCTCGGCCACGGCTTGGCTCTGGAAAAACGAGATGGATTTGCGTTCGGCCAGAGACAGGAGAGAGAAGAGATTTTGCATCGTGAGAGCCAGGCCGGCAAAGGAAGCAAGGATATGAAACACGGTAAGTTGCATCCCAAGAGCCTGGCCGTGGTATTTTGGCTCATATCAAACACACCCCTGTTGTCTGTAAGTGGTACATAGACGGTTAAAAAGACACCTTATACAATGGGTTGTCTATTTAGCTGTCTGCAAACTATTTAATTGTCTCATAGACACATAAATCATGATGATCAAATACATTACTAATAATACACTTTACTATTTTTCATCATTGTAGCTATTTTGCATCCACCAGACATATGTTACAGATAATACAATTTACTATTTTGCCTATTTTCTTTCTGTCGGGCATACACCCCGGGTACTCATGCAAGGAAGGATGAAGATGGACTCCTACTAGAATTCCCCTTAATCCTACTAGGACTTATTCTGTGTAATCCTACTAGGACTCCTGCCTTGTAACCGATTAGGAACCCACTCCCTAGACTATATAAAGAGGGCTGGGTACCTAGGAGGACATCGGAACATGTAACACCCGAAAATTCCATCACAATAAAATATTGTTAGCAACAAGGTTTAGTTTTATTTTCTAAGGATTTAATAAATTTGAATAAATAAATTTGCCTTTAATTAAATTAAACAACAATTAATAATTAGAATCACCCAAGTGTTTGTGCATCATAATTGAAATGCATGAGTTTTTGTTGTGGTGTGATTTTAAAAGTCTTACAAAGAAAATATTTGTGAAAAAGTCCTTAAATTAATTGTAAAAAAATTTGTGGAAATTGGTGTAAAAATTTGAAAAAAAAAATGAAGGTTTGAATGAAAAAAAAAATGGTTGAAAAGTTGTAAAAATGATTTGTGAAGAGTCTTAAAATAGTTGAGTAAATTTGTGTTAAAATTTGTGTTTGAAAAGTTGAAAAAGTTTTGAATTTAAAAGGTTTTGAATTTGGTTTGAAAAGGATTTGAAAAGAAAAAAAAAGAAAAAAAAAAGAAAAAAAAAACAAACAAGCTAACCTAGCCAATCTAACCTGACCCAACCCCCGCGGCCCATCCCTGTTACGGCCCAGCCGGCCCACCCCGCCGCCTCCCTCCCTCTCCTCTCTCTCCCTCTCGCCGACAGGTGGGGCCCACCTGTCGGGTTCTTCTTCTCCCTCAATCTCCAGCCGCGCCCCCATCCTCCCCGAGCCGGCCGCCGGCCACCGCCCGCACCCGGCGCCGCCCCTTCCTTTTCCCCGCGCCCAACCGCCTCCTCCACTCGCCATCAATGCGCCGCCCCACTCCACTACCCCTTCCCCTTCCCCTTCCCCTTCCCCTACCGAAACCCCGCGCCGCCGCCATTAATGTCGCCGCCACCGAGCTCCGCCACCGCCTCACCGCGCCGTCTCCTCTTCCTCCTCGGGCTATAAAAGGTGACCCAAGGCCCCCTCTACACCCCGCGCCACTCCTCCTCCCTCCTCTACTTCCCCACGGGTGCCACCGCCGGAGCACCGCCGCCGCCGCCGGAGCCGCCGCCCGATCCGCTTCACCGGCGCATTTCCCTTCCCTCCGAGCCCCCGGTAATCTTCCCCGCCTCCTCCTCTTCGTTGCGGTATTTTTCCGCGCGATTTGGTGCCGGGAGGCCAACATTGGCCATCGCCGGCGAGCCCCGCCGCCCGGCGCCGCCGCGCCGCCGCCGCCCGGCCGGCTGCCGCCGCCGCCCGACGCCCACACGCCACCGCGACCGTCCGATCTAAATCCACGGCCCGGATTAAAAGATCTCATACCCCTTGGGTCCGGTCCACCGTGGACCATGGACCAGGGTCCACGGGCGCGGTCCACGCGCCGTGTCACGCCGACGTCACCACTCGCGTCGGCACGGCCGGTAGCAAGCCGCCACGTGTCGCTCCCTTGGCTCACCCGCCGCCGTTTGGCGGTTTTGCGAGAAAGAACCCCGATGTTTCGAATTTACAAATAAACCCTTCCACCTATATAAAAGCCTTTCAATCGGGTCCTTTTCCTTACACTTAGGCCCCCTATGAGTCCTTAGATTTCATGTTTAATAGCCTATCCTTAACCTTTTACATGTTAGACCTCCTAGTTTCACACATATTTATGTTTAGGTCCCTGAAATCTTCCAGAAAACCCCTAAACTTCCAGTTCTTTTACAATTTAGTCCCTGAACCTTGTTTCAGCCATAACTTTTCCATCCTAGCTCCGTTTTACGCGTTCTTGATGTCCATGCGATCGTCTCTCCGAGCCCGTCATTTCTAAAAGCTTGTTTTAGTCTTTTGGTAATGTTTGATGTATTGTTTTATTTATTGTATGTTTTTCTTGCATGATCGTAGCCAACACGCCGTTCGAGGAAGTTCAAGTGCAGAGCTTTGCAGATAAGGAAAGTAGCTTATCGTTGGAGAAAGGCAAGTGACCCTAACCATCCTTCTACCTATGCTTTAATCAAGAACACTATAAATTAATCGGAACATGGAGAACCACCCAGGAAAACAGTGCAACCACAGTCCATATGGCTCTGGCTTAGCCAATTAATTAGGTGTGCGATTGATCCGATGGCCCTTTTCCGAAAGGAGCGAGAGGGGGATCCGGGTTGCGGGGGTATAGCCCGGTCCTTTTGGGGTAGCGAGCCTTTGCTAAGGTGCGACCACTAGGGAGGGTTATGGTCCGCCCGATCCGTAACTATGCGGGTCGTTAGTCTTTTGCATATCTTTGTAAAGGCTTCGTAGCGTCCCTATGCAATCACACCTCGGAAGTGTGGTATTGTGCACGATCGGCACATGCGTGGTTGGGTTCAAAGTTCTTTGGAACTTTTACGCGAACCGTGGGAAAAGTGTGCAACCTCGCGAGTGTTAAGGCGATCGATCGGCCGTGCTCACGGTCAAGAGCGGCCTGGACCCTCACATGATTAATTGAACTTAAAGATGGATTAATTTTGCTTTCCGGTTATTTACGTGGCCTTGCTGAGTACCAACCATAAGTGTACTCATCCTTGCTTACGTTGTTCGAGAGAAGAATCCGGAGTGGAGTACTTCACCGACTATGAGGAGTTCGAGGATGCGATCAACCGGTCGGATACTGTGGAAGATGAAGATGGAGTCGCGTCTTCATAGTTATCGTTGTTCGTGTAAAGACCTTTGTGTCTACCATCGTGAGTGTAATAAAAGTTAATAAACCTTTTCTGTACGTTTTGAGCAATGTCTTGTGATATTACACTCATGAGTCTATCATATGTGTGAAATTGTGATCCTGGCACACATATGAGATGCATTCGGTTTTCTACGGAAAATCGGGTGTGACAGAACAACCCAACACCAAGCGCAGGGCGCCATACTTGATCCCCCAAATAAGACGTAGGGTTCGCTACTCTAGCAGCCTGAACCTATATAAATCTTATGTCACGTGTCCCTACGCATACCTTCGAGTTCCAGGTCTGGCGATCCCCACCACAATCATCTACCTCGGGTACCCCTTGGTAGGTTTTCCTGTCTAAAACACCGACACTTTCCTTCTTTATATCTTTTTTTTCCTCTTCGCTTATCCCTTTCTTTTCCTTTCTGAACATCTGTTTTTTTTACTTCTAGCCATTCATTGGCACCTGAACTGGGCCTTATCCCCGGCAGGACCTTATCCATTGCCCCTTTTTCCTTTTCTTCGGGTCGTCGCCGCTGCGCAGGACTCTGTCACTGGTGCTCCACCTCTGCTATTGTTGTTGCTCTATCGCTGCTATTGTGCTTCTAGTCCGCCGCTGCAAAATAGCCGGAGTTGGGGGCGCTGGTGAAAGATGATGGGGATTGAAGGGAGGCGGTACCTGCCGTCGAAATCAAGCCTTGCTGCTCCACCGTGACGGACTCATGGGCCGAGGCCGGGGCCTTCCTTGCTGCCGCTGCTACACTAGTTCCCTTCATTTTCAAAGCCGATGCAACCTCCTTAAGAAGCATTCCCGCCGCTAAGGTGCTCATCTGCGACATCCCTCCACCGTAGTGGATCAACTTCCATCGTCGTCTTGGGCGGTGAGTCTGTACAATGGTGCTGGAGTGGGCACCATTGCTTCGGAGCATAAGTCCGAGTCGTCCTTTCGCGAGGTGACGATGAGCTCATCGCTGCGCTCGGGTGGGGGTTCGCTGCAAAATTATCGGCTCGCAGATGACTTGTAGATTCCCGTTGTATGTGCCCTAAGAAGGACACGACTGCCCCTACCTCATTTCCAGTCCGCATTTACACTCCTGTCCATCAGCTACCTCATTTCCTATCCTCACATTAAAGCGCCCAGTCCAATAGCCACTTGGGATTCAAAACCCTAATGTCAGTCTCAGTGCAAGTTTTATGAGCACAATTACTGTCAGGGTTCTCTACCACCGGACAGTAAATCTGTATCCATCGTGTGTCAGGCCCGTATGGTTAGCACAGGAGACACCGAGATTTATACTGGTTCGAGCCTCAGAGGAGTAACACCCTACGTCTAGTGTCGAGCTATCGTGTTCCCGTGCTAGGTTTGTTTGTAGTTGGGGTTACAAACTGGTCGGCAAAGGGTTTCGAGCCCAAGTTGTTGTCGTAGAGGCCACACCATGTTGTCGTAGAGGCCGTCTCGTGGCCGGGCAGGGCTGTTCACTTTGTACGCCTGGCGCTTCCTCCGAGTAGTTTGATGCTGACTCAACCCGTCTGAGTACAGGATGAAATCTCCACGTTAAGGCCTAATTGATGGGGACGTGGGTTCCCGATCTTCCGTCAGGTGGAGATAGCTATCGATTTGGTGGAGATGTCAAATCGAAAGACACAAGCAAGAACAAGAAAGAAACACAATCTGGAAAATTGCAGATGAATGATTAAGCTCACAAGTTGGGGTCTCACAAACCGATCGAGCGGCGAACTGTCCTTGACAGAATGACTTAAGCAAAACCCGAAACCCTAATGAAGGTGGCGGCTACGGATAAATAGAGGTTAGGGGCGTGACCCCCTCTCTGGATGCACCCCTAATGGGCTCAACAAAGATACACGGCCCAAAGGCCAAAATATGGTGTCGCAGCACCGAGGCAGATTTTGGACATCAACTTGTTTCGACGATTCCCGTTGACTCAGGACGAATTTTGGTATGAGACCGGTGCCATTGGAAGCTCTATGAAATTCTGCTTCCAACCATATATAGAATGTCCAAATACAACTCCGTATGCGACCTGGGCGTCCGTTTTACGACGGGCTGTTCCTGGAGTCCGAAACTGAAGCGAAGTCGAATTGATTTGGGTCTCCACCTTGGGGACTCGAACCGGATGAGCCTTGAACCTCCTCGTTGACTTGGACACCCTCTTTGGACTCCTTCTTCTCCATGCCATGCTCCCATCATGGCCGTATGCATGGGTGCCATGTCCTCATCACTAATCGTAGGCCACTGTTAATCGTAGGGGGCACTCGAGTTCCTCGATTGGAGTTGGCGTGCTGCAGGGCCGGATGTGACGACGAGTTTTATGATCGCGTGGCTGAGCAGAGCTGCATTAAGACTCCTATCAGAGCCAGTCACCCGCACGTGCCACAAGTTGGCGCGCTTGCATGGCATGGAGTTGGGCGAGCCGGTGGAGTCGGGGGTCAAGGCCTCTGAGTTTGCTGCACCCGTGGCCGCAGCCTCGGCTGAAGTGGTGGAGCCTACCAATGAGGAGCCCACGCCCGATGCAACTGTGGCGGGACAGAAGGCGCCGGGCCAAGTGGAGTTCTCGGAGCTCCCGAGTCTTCGGTCACATCGGAGGCGGCCAAGGAGGTTCTCTAGGAACCTGCAACCGGCGTAGAGTCAATGTTGCCCTACACGCTACACGCTACACAGTCAGTCACCCTTCGATTAGCGAGTAGTCGGATTATACGGTTGAGTAAACAGACAAAAAACGGATTACACGGGATTAATCAGATTAAACGGCCTACACGGCCAACACAGTTGACTATTGAGTAGCATTTAAACGTTGTGTAAACGGCCGACACGACCGTTTACGGCAACATTGAGTTGACCCTGGCCATGTCCTCGGCCCCGGCCGTAGTGGTGGACTCAACCGCAGCAGATGCACTAGAGTCATCATCTCTCCGGCCTGCCGCCCCTGTCGACAAGGTGGCACCCGCGGCGAGCCCGACCCTCCCGGCTCCGCAAGAACACGATGTTCCCATGAGTGCAATGGGGGTCGCCTCCCTGGAGATCCAAAAGGTCGAGGAGGGCTCTGGCGTGGGCCTACTGCCGGAGCCTGAGGAAGGTGGTGCACAGATCTCAGACCTTGCCTGCTCCACGTGGGTGGCCGCTTTCGAGGCAGACGTGTCGAGCGACGAGGATAAAGAGACTACATCCTGTCGCAGCCTCGAGCGTGGGCTCTTGTGGGTGCATCGTGCATTTGACAGGCTCATCCTCCCTGCGACAACGGTAAGTCTTCTTGACGTAGTAGCCTACTCTTGTCTTTTTGTTCTTCCAATTTTTGTGGTCAATGTACTCTTGCCCGGAGCAGGCGCTCGTGGGGTCTAGTAGGAGGAGAGTGCACACTGTTGACGAGCTCCAAGCAGAGAGGGCTCAGATGGAGATGCAGCTGGTGGTCACCCGCGTGGCCGCCACTAGGGAGGTGGCGAGCGAAGCGTCGTCAAGAGCTGCGCTCAAGGCCGCCAAGCAGGCTGCAGAAGACCGTTCCACGGGCGCGCAAGCCGCTACTGCCACCGCTACGACGGAGCGGGAATCTCTCGAGACGAGGTTGGCTCAGGCGGAGGCGAAGATCGAGGAGTTGCAGGCTGCCATGACGACTGCCAGTGATGCCACCGAGAAGGCCACCACCGTTGCCGCCACTACCGAGGCCGCTGCTCAGAACGCCACCCAGGCCGCTACCTAGGAGAAGGCGGCGCTCGAGACAAAGGTGGCGGAGCTGGAGCAAGAATTGGTCACCGCCGGAGCGGACCTCAGGACGGTCAACCGACAATTCTCCGAGGTGACCAACAAGCTCCAGGAGGTGACGGATGAGGTGACCCGACTTCGGGGGGACAACTCCAAGTTGTCGCAGTATGTCGACGGTGAGGCTTGATGCTTCCAACCGCAACCTCCTCTCCTTTTTCTCATCCAGGTCGGTGCTGACTCATCTTCTCACGGTTTCAGGGCTGCACACATACCGCGTCGGGATGACCGTGAAGCTCACGGAGAAGACGCAGGAGGTAAATGTCGCCCTACTCAAAATCCTCGAGAAGGACGGCTTGATCAAGCAGCTGTCGGAACAGCTTGAGAGTAGCCCTTTTCTCTGATTCCGATCTCACTTTTCTCCTGAACTAGTCGTGCCATGTTTGTTGATTTTGACTTCTTAACTTTTTCAGAGTCCAGAGCTAAGCTCGAGCAGTCCTAGATGGCTCGGGATCATGTCGCGGTTGAGATGGAGTAGGCCAGGAACGCCCGACGCGAGTCTGAGGCGTCTCGTGAGGCGAGCGTTCTGGATCACGCTAAGCTCGTGAGAGCTATCAGCGGGGTCTTGTCAGGGCTCAGCATCCCCATCGGGCCAATGCTCCCCGACAAGGTTCTTTAAGAGGTCGGGCGCCTCCCGGAAGTGATCAGGGAGCGAGAGTTTTCAACTACTCGGAGGGTGGTGCACCGGGTGCTCGCCATGTTCGGGTCGCACTACCAAGGGTTGGATCGCATGGCGCTGAGTGGTGGCTAGGCCCCTGACATCTCCAACACTCACTGTGACCAGCTTGAGGAAGACTGCGCTGCCTTCGCCCGCAACATGGCCAACTCCTCCCTGAAGAACCTGGACCTGCTACCAAGAAACACACCAAAAGACCCAGAGAGCTCCAGGCCTTAATCTTAGATGTATCACTCTTAGATGTATGTAATCAAGAACAGTTCGTATGCGTAACACCGCGAACAACATTATGTTATCGAGAACTTTTGTTCAAAAGGTATTACAGCTCAAATGCTCCCGAGCACCCAGGGTCGACCGCAATAACGTGTAGCAGACCTTAGAAGTTTGAGATGACCCAGCTCTACTCTGGAGCCGCGGGGGCGTAGGAGTCAAAAAACTCGGCCCTCTCGAACCTCTAAGGGGTGCCACGCGTTCGCAGCCCCCGAGCACTTGGGGAAGTTCGGGAACTAAATTGCAAGATTTGTCGTCAAAATCATTTTAGACCGGAATTTGGGAGGTTGCTCGAGCACTTTTTGAAAAGAGGTCGGACGAAGACCTAAGGACCCGAGCTGTGCTCGCAAGTCTTCGCACTATAGCCGCTGAGGCGTAGGCGCTAGGAACATTGAACGAGCGGCAACGTCGTGCACCACGCAAGACATCGTCTTTACTTCTCGTAAGGTCGAGCCTTCTGCCAAAAACCCTTTCGTCGTGCGATCATTTATGACACAGATGTCAGATTTTGTTTCGAAAAATCACAAAAAACGGAAGGAGGGTATCGTTCCCTGGGTAGCCCCTGAGCAGGGAGCGTTCCGGCACAGGTGCGAGGACACTCGCCGCTCAGCCTTCAGAAAAGTTGCGACATACGGAAACATGTCAACCAAGAAGTTTTCAAACTTATAGACAAATGAGCAAAGCATGCGGCATTTATTCACTTATTTATAAGATTTAAACAGTTACTCAAGGGTAAAATGGCTGCATGTGCTCCACGTTCCATGCGTTGGAGACGACTCGCCTGTCCTCGTATCGGATCTTGAATGTTCCGGGTCGGAGCACTTGGTCGGCGATGAACGGCGCCTCCCACGGTGGTGAGAGCCTGTGGTGGTCCTTGCTGCTTACTCATCAGAGAACCTGGTCCGCGACCTAGAACTCGCGGATGCACACATTGCACTCGTGGTAGCACCGTAAGGCTTGCTGGTACTTGGCGGAGTGTAGCATTGTCACGTTGCACGCCTCGTCAAGCTAGTCGATCGCATCCTAGAGCGCGACTTGATTGCCATCTTCAGTGTAGGCCCGCACCCAAGGGCTGCCATAGTCAATATGTACTTGGCGGAGTGTAGCAATGTCATGTTGTGCGCCTCGTCAAGCTGGTCGATCGCGTCCTCGAGCGCTACTTGATTGCCATTTTCAGTGTAGGCCCGCACCTAGGGGCTGCCATAGTCAATGTCTGTAGGCAGGACTACTTCCGACCCATGCACCATGAAGAATGGCATGAAGCGGGTTGCTCGACAAGGCGTGGTGCGCAGACTCCAGAGAACGGATGGCAGCTCGGCCACCCACCTAGCTCGGAACTTCTCAGGGCGCTTGAAGATGCGAGGCTTCAAGCCTTGCAATATCATGTTGTTGGTCCTCACGACTTGCCCGTTCGTCTTCAGATGTGCCACGGCAGACCAGTCCCGTGAACTGGGTGCCGTTGTCAATGATGATCGTGTTGGGTATGCCGAAGCGATAAATGATGTCGGTGAAGAATGCTATGGCCTCCTCATAGCGGATGTTCACGATGGGTCGAGCTTCGATCCACTTTGAGAACTTGTCGACTGTTACAAGGAGATGCGTGAAGCCCCTAAGCGCTTGTCGGAGCGGCCCCACCATGTCGAGGTGCCACACAGCGAAGGGCCATATGATGGGGATAATTTGAAGTGTTTGCGCCGGGAGGTGGGTTTGTTGGGCGTAGAACTGACACCCCTCACAACGATGCACGATGTCCTTGGAGTCCACCACCGCTGTGGGCCAGTAGAACCCTTGTCGGAAAGCATTTCTGACAAGAGTCCTCGGACCGGTGTGACGTCCGCACGTGCAGGCGTGGATCTCATGAAGTAGTTCCTTGCCTTGATCTCCAAGGATGCACTGCATGAGTATGCCTGCCGCACCCCACTTGTAGAGCTCACCCTCGATTAGGACGAACGCTTTAGCTCATCTCGTGATGCGACGTGCCTCCGTCTGGTCCGAGGGAAGCTTACCCTCGACAAGCCACTCGAGGATGGGGAAACGCCAGTCCAGGTCTTCGAGGTTCGGCTCGGGCGGCTGGTCGATCTCCATGACTTCCGGACCTTCGGTTTCTGGTGGCTTATCCCCTTCAATACGTACAGAGGTCATGTGCTAGTCACTTGCAAAAACTCTGTGTGGCACCCGCTTGCGACTTGATGCAGTCTTAGTGAGGACGTCGGCAGCTTTGTTGTAGTCGCACAACCCATGATAAAGCTCGAGCCCATGGAACTTGCCTTCCAGCTCACGCACGGCCTAGCAGTATGCCACCATCTTCGGATCAACACAGTTTTTCTCTTTCATGACTTCATCCACGACAAGTTTTGAGTCTCCTCTGATCTCGAGACGACGGATCTCTAGCTCGATCGCTATTTTTAGTCCGTTAATGAGTGCCTCGTACTCGGCGACATTGCTGGAGGCTGGGAAGTGTAGTCGAACCATGTACTCCATGCGCACACCCAGAGGCGAGATGAAGACAAGGTCTGCTCCCTCACCTTCCTTCATGACTGAGCCATCGAAGTACATCATCCATGTCTCATGCTCGATAGGTGCCAGTGGACTTTGGATCTCCATCCACTCAGCAACAAAATCCGCCGACACTTGGGACTTGATGGCACTGTGGGGTGCATACGAGATGCTCTGCCCCATTAGCTCGAGTGCACACTTGGCTATCCTTCTCTCGGCCTCAGGGTTCTAGATAACTTCTTCGAGCAGATACTTGGACACCACCGTGATGGGGTGTGCGTCGAAGTAGTGGCGGAGCTTGCGCATGGTCATCAAGAGAGCGCACGAGTCTTGAAATCGGATAATACCGGTTGACGGTGAAATTCCGTCAACCTAGCCATGAGTTTAGCTTCGGTGTTGGCATGAGTTTTATACCTTATCCATTGGTACTAACCCCCTTGGTATAACAAGTTCGTTTGTGCATGTCGGTTTTGGAGTTTAGTGTTTATGCAGGGTTTTAGTGTTGAAAGCAAGACTTTCAGAATAAGTTCATCAAGCACCTTGTGACAAGACCTTGAAGCCTAGTACAAGTCATGCAATGAAGTAAACATGACTCCAAGAAGCCCAGGGACCAAACCCGAGAAGATGGAAAACTCCGACGACCCAGTCAGAAAAGTGCCAAATTTTGCGGGACAAGGAGCTTCATCCAATTCAGAGAGAAACTAATGACAAGCGCCCACATGCAGAAAGGGGAGGAATCTAGAAGACTCGAGAACTGAGACCAGGCAAAGGAGACAGCTGACTGGGCCAAAGTGGGCCCAGGCCAGCCGGCCCAGCCCATTTCGGGGCCCAGTCAGCCCCCTTTGACCTAGCCGCCATTCAGACTATTTATAGCCCTGAGACCAAGAGCCACGCATCAATTCATTCATCATCCGCCGTCGAGGAGCAGAGAAGAGAGGGACACCATCTCGGAGAGGAGAGGGTCGAGCTAGTTGACTAGGATCTTCCTAGCCGGCGTGGGAACCTTGCAAGGAAGACCACGTCGGAGTTCCCGGATCTAGAAGCAAGATCAAGGTAGGATCCCGGTGGTGATCTTGATTCATGTATCATGTAATTTTGAATTATCAAGTTGCAATCCCATTTCTAGCGATCAAGTGTTTCTCCTACGTCTTTGATTTCGATCGGTTTTTCGTATCTTAAGATCTATTCTCGAGATAGATCACCGAGGATGTTCTTGTAGCCGTGGTGGCTAGAGGTGCATGCCTGACCTTCCGAAAGATTTCAACTTGTCCTTGGATTCACCCTAGACTAACCCGCACGAATAGGAGTGCGTTGTGACATAACGGTGGCTCCAAAAGGCGGGCGTTTTCGGAGTCGGACGGGAAACCGTGGTTTAAAGAGGCTTTTTATGAGATTGAACTTGTTACTTCTTCCTTTGCTCGGAACTTCAACTAAGGCTTGATCCCATCTCTCTAGATTGGTTTATCTAACCCCTCTATCTCTTGCTACCTCCGATCTTTAATAGATTAGATTATTTCTTGTGATGTTCTTTAAGATTAGATGCATAGGTTCACCTCTTGAAGATCGAAGTTTCTCGACTTTACTAGATCAACTCTTGCGTCACACATGTGTTCCACGGATTCGATACCTTGGGTTCACCACTCGAGGGAAGAAGGGTCCCTTGACTACGACGGGAGACTTGTCCTCTTGCAAGTCTACTTGAACTTTAACATGAATATATACCGTCAAAAATACCTCACTCACGAAATATACTGGGTGTTGCACCTTGAGTGATCTTCCAGGTTCTTCTCGCTCGACCACCAGCGCAGCACTGACCACTTAGGTTGTCGCAGTGATGTACAGGAGCATTGGTTCTTCAGGCACTAGAGCCGTGAGTATCGGGAGACTCTTGAGCATGTTCTTGAGGGAGTCGAGCGCTTCCTGAGCTTCGGGAGTCCACACGAAGTGATCGGATTTCTTCATTAGGCGGTACAGCGGCAGGCTGCGCTCCCCGGGTCGTGCAATGAATCGGCTAAGAGCCGCGAGGTAGCCCGTGACGCGATGTACGCCCTTCAAGTTTTGGATTGTCCCCATGTCCGTAATGGCTGAAATCTTCTCGGGGTTAGACTCAATGCCACGTTCTGACACGACAAAGCCGAGGAGCATGCCCCTCGGAATCCCGAAAATGCACTTCTCGAGGTTCAGCTTTACCCCGTGCTCTCTTAGCTTCGTGAACACCTCCGTGAGGTCTGGGACTAGATCGCCAGTCCTTTTCGACTTGACCACGATGTTGTCAACGTATGCCTCGATGATGTGTCCTATGAGTTCCCCGAAGACGCGTCACATGGATCTTTGGAACGTAGTGCCCGCGTTTTTTAGCCCGAAGGGCATCGCCTTGTAGCAATAAGCGCCAAACGAACTAATGAATGAGGTCACGAGTTGGTCCGCTATGCACATCGCTATCTGGTGGTACCCGGAGTATGCATCGAGAAAACAGAGGGTTTCGCACCTAGCTATCGAATCGAATACCTGATCTATGCGAGGCAAAGGAAACGGATCCTTGGGACATTCCTTGTTAAGGCCCGTGTAGTCAACACACATCCTCGATTTCTTATTCTTCTTCTTTACAAGTACAGGGTTAGCAAGCCACTCGGGGTGGAATACTTCTCGGATGAACCCTAAACTAAGGAGCTTCTTGATATTCTCACCAATTGTCTTGCACTTCTCGTCGTTGAAGCGGTGAAGGCGTGTTTCACCGGTTTCAATCCCAACTTTATGTTCAACTTGTGCTCGGCAACCACTCTCAGGATCCCCTTCATGCCGGACGGTTTCCATGCAAACACGTCGAGGTCGCTTTGAGGAAGTCGACGAGCGCACTTTCCTATTTAGGATCGAGCGCCATCCCGATACGGAGCATGCGGCCATTGTCAAAGACGGCCGCATCCTTGACATCCTTGGCGGGCTCGAAAGAGCAGGCCGCTCGCTTGGACGACTCGGGGATATCTTGGTCCTTGGAGTGAGGTTCGGTGTGAAGCCCACGGACCGAATCAGTGCCTCCGCAAATTGGAAGTACTCAGCGTCGCACTCGAATGCGCGCTGGAACATAGTCCCCACTGTGATGATCCCCTTCGGACCGGGAATCTTTAGCTTGAGGTATGTATAGTTGGGCACAGCCATGAACTTCGCGTACGCTAGCCTCCTGAGGATAGCGTGATACGTCCTCGAGAACCCCACCACTTCGAAGGTGAGGGTTTCTGTGTAAAAGTTTTGCAGCGTCACGAACTTGATGGGCAGATCGATCTGCCCGATCGTGAGTGCTTCCATCCCAGGGATGACCCCATTGAATGGTGTGGTTGAAGGCCGCAGTTTGGACTGCGGGATGCCCATGTTGTCGAGCGTCGACACATAGAGCATGTTGATCCCGCTCACCCTGTCCATAAGGACCTTGTGGACACGCTTGGACCTAAACAGGGGAGCTACCACTAGTGGGTAAGCCCCCGACTTTGGTGCGCGGTCGGGGTGATCCTTGCGGTCGAAGGTTATTGGAACCTCCGACCACTTTAGGTAGGATAGTGGCGAGGACTCGGCGTTGAAGACTTCACGCCGGATGAGCTTCTGTCGACACCTTGAAGGTCGTGCCAGGGACCCGCCAAAGATCATGCAGAACGCGTCGTCCTCACTTGGGTACCGAGCCTCTGCGTCGCCGTCGTCGTTGTCGAGAGGCGGCGCGGCCTTCTTCGGCGGGTCTGTCGCCCTTGGCTTGAGGGTGCCGTTGATGTAGTTCTTGATCAAACGGTCCTTGAGCGCATATTTCACGGGGACCTCGTGGTGGGGGCACAGTGCGTCCATTAGCTTCTCGAAATGGTCCTTCGGAGGACCAGCCTTGGCCGGGCTGCTCTTGGGTCGTGTCGCCTTGCACTCAACTGCTGCGACAAGGTTGTCGTCAAGCCATCGCTTGTCGCTCTTCTTCTTTTTATTGAAATGTGAAGAAGTCCCCTCGCCATGGTCCACGATTTCTTTTCCCTTTCCCTGGGGGTGTTGAGGGTCGCCACAACCGCCTCCTCGCCGTCCGCATGGTTGCTCGCGATGTCAAGGAGGTCCCGAGTAGTTCGGGGTGTGCGGCGCCCGAGTCGATGAATGAGGGAGGAGCAAGTCATGTCATTCTGAAATGTCGAGATGGCGTCATTGTCCATCGCGCTGGGAAGCTCGGTACAGTGCTTGGAGAAGCAATGGATGTACTCACGCAGGCTCTCCTTCGGCTTCTGCTTGCAGTTGCACAACTCCCACTGCTTGCCGGGGCGGGCGTACATGCCCTGGAAGTTGCCGACGAAGACCCGGCGTAGGTCCGTCCAGTCATTAATCTTGTTGCGGGGCAAGTGCTCGAGCGACGTCCGTGTAGAGTCACCGAGGTAGAGCGGCAGATTCTTAATGATGAAGAGGTCATCTGTCGCTCCGCCCGCGTGGCACGCGAGCCGGTAGTACTCCAGCCACACGCTGGGGTTTGTGTCCCCATCGTACCTAGGGACATTGGTCGGAGCCCAGAAACATGAGGGGATCCTTGCGTCCCGCACGCCCTATCCGAAAGCCCGCAGACCCCTTTGACTTGGAGTCCAACTGCGCTCATGGTCGTCGTCGCTGTCGTAACGTCGCCCACATCCTCGATCGTCGTGTCGGCATGGGCGGTGCTCACCGCGACGGATGTGGTTGTCGACGTCGCGGTGGTTGTCGACGCTCGCGGACCGTCGGCGAGCTTCAATGGTGTCCCGGGCGTCACGGTTGGGCCCGTGACGGCTCTTGACCGCCGACGCTATGCCCTCGGCCCCGTCTCTGCGATCCTGATGCCGAGTGGGGGGAGGGTTTGAGCGATGCGTGGAAGGTGTTGCTCCTCGGTCATGCTCCAACCTTTGGCGCGAGGCAGAACTCTCTGCATGCTATGTCGCTGCTACTTCAAAAGCAGCGGCTAGGTTCTGTTATGCCCGCCTGAAAAGTAGCGGAGCGTCACCGTCGATGTTCGCGCACTCATCAGCGCGTCAGTTGTCATCACGTACACACCCTGGAGCCGGCGGTGTCAGGGTGCGGGCTCGGGGCTGGTCGACGCTCCTGTCATTCGTCGTTTCCTTCTCGGTGTTGTTCTTTCACCGGGACTTGCTGCGGGGCAGGAAGCGGTGCTGGCCACATGTTGTGGGGCCCGTGGTCCTTTACGAGCTCCTGGTGGAGGTTGGCCAGCTCCTCGTCAAGTTGGCGCCTGGCCTCGGCAAGCTCGTCGATGTGCGCCCTGTGCTGGGTGTCAGTGGCGCGATGGTGTGGCGCCGGCTCCACGTCGTTGGAGCTACTCGAGGCCGATGCCACACAGACAAAGCACTCGCACGTGAAGTCACGCGCTCGAGGTGCCCTCCGGGCTGTCGCGGAGCCCGTGGTAGCACGGGATGCTCGCAGCGCACCCACGTAGGTCGTCACCGGATCGTTCGGGAGGACTGGCTGTCCACGGGGTACATAGCAGTGTACCGCTCCCTGAACTCTCCCCACACGAGCGGCACGACTCTGCTAGCCTGGAAGGCGAGGTCGGTGAGGTAGTAGGCAGCGAGCCTAAAATGCTCTTGTGTTGGGTTTGGCCCCAACATGGAGATGATCGTCTCGTCCGAGAAGCCTCGGACGAACTCTGCGCGTCTCGCTTCCCCCGTCAGGGGATTAGGACAGGTTGGTCGGGCGAATGTGCGCCTGACGACGAACTCCGCCGACCCGGCGTAGACGAAGCCGAGGGAGCTGAAGCGCATGGTGGCCCTAGGGGTTAGCGAAACCCTACGGCCCTCCATCTGTGTTGTTGGTGATGTCCGTCGAGACACACGGTCCCCCTACCTGGCACGCCAACTGATGGGTTCTCTACCACCGGACAGTAAATTTGTATCGATCGTGTGTTGAACCAAGATGGTTAGCACATGAGACACCGGGATTTATACTAGTTCGGGCCTCCGAGGAGTAACACCCTACGTCTAGTGTCGAGCCGTCGTGTTCCCGTGCTAGGGTTGTTTGTAGTAGGGGTTACAAAATGGTCAAGAGAGGGTGTCGAGCCCAAGTCCCTGAGTATGAGTGTTCGATTCGTTAGCCCATGTGACGATTGCCCTCCTCTCCCTTTTATAGACGCAAGGGGAAGGGGCAAAAAGAGAAATAAAAGAAAGGTTACAGTGTTGGCCGTTGGGACGTCCTCTAGCGTGTCGCTGTCCATTAGGGCGCATTGAAGAGGTGCCACACCATGTTGTCATAGAGGCCGCCGCGTGGCCAGGCGGGGCTGTTCACTTTGGACGCCTGGCGCTTCCTCCGAGTAGTTTGATGTTGACTCAACCCATCTGAGTACGGGATGAGCTCGCCACATTAAGGCCTAATCGTAGGCCAACAGGGAGTGCTTGTGCGAATGAGCTGGTTGTCGTGCGAGGCGGAGACTTGTCGAAGGAACTCCCTCTAGTAGGGAACTTATCGTAAAAGCTCCCAACTAGTCGGGAACAAGACATCTTGACAATGATGGTCTTGACAGGTGTCCTTAGTCCTCCTCGTCTTGAATCTTGACCTTCACGTTGTCAATGGTGTCAGAAGACTCCACCTCAGGAGTGATTATCTCACCATCAAAGGAGGGCTCTAATCTGGGACCTCGTCAATTACCTAGACTGAAAACTAGGTAATTGTGTCAAAGGAGTTTAATGATGAAGCTCTCCTCACACCCCATGAAACTCTCACATTCTCTCTTTGCCAAGTCAACATATTTAATGTAATGAAACTTTTCATAAAACTCCACTGAGATTGGCCTAAGGTTGCCACTGGGAGGGAATGAACAAATCAACTATTGTTCATATCCAAATCCAAATAGTTATTATCCATTTCTTACCCTTTCCAATTCTACCCATACTCACCCGATATATTAGATTTAACACATACCCAATTGATTATATTATTTGTACCTTCTCGACACTTACCATTCTTATTTAATTAATGGATATTTTTTTTACTCATCTTCTGGGTTGAGATGGGTGTAGATTTAATTACGAGTAATGGATAAAAACAACAGGCATAACCCCTTCCAATAGGCCTCGAGTCGCAGCCACCAGACCACTCCAGCTAGTAAAAATAAGAGGATACCTGCAGCCTATATTGAAGAATACTCCCTAATTAATTACTCCTTGGTAAGTATAATCATGTTTTAAACGACATCTAAATATTACACGAAGGGAGTACACCAACAGAAAAAAACAAAGCCCTGAAAAACCCGGAGAGGACACCAGTTAAGCAAAAGGATGTCCAGAGCGGCAGAGCCAAGTTCGTTCTTTTTAGGGCTCACGCAACTTTGTTGGTGATATGCCCAAGAGCCCATCATCACAATATGGTTTAAAGGACCAAGAGGATATTGATCCAAGAGGGATTAGGGTTACTAATGGGTCTATGAGATAGAAGCCCATTAGTACGCACTATATATACGTAGCAGGGGCAAAGGGGACGTCCCGACTGGTTAGCCGCGCCTCCCCTTTACCATCGCCCTCCTCTTGCCGCCGCCCTAGCCGAACGTGCGGTGCTAGCACACCGACATCCGGCGTTCCATCCCCGTACGTGTGGACTCCGTAGAGGTGCTACTACTACTGCTGCCCTGATCGGCTGCTGGGATCAGGGACGAGGAGCTCAGTTCGTGGGACGTGATTGACTACTTCCTCTACACCGACGCGCGACTTCTTCCGCTGTGCTGCGCGTCTAGTGGTAACGATCTATGATCTCCTACTCGCAAGTATCTTGGGTGTACGCTGTAAATTAGCTAGTGTAGCCTACCCGTTTACCTACAGTGGTACCAGAGCCATCTTGTGTAGTTTTTGGTCTGGATCTTTAACATATAGGTGATATGTTGTTGAAGTAGATTGGATCTATTACTTGTGCGCAGTTTGATTATATCAATTGGTTATAAGGGGTTAAAACTGGAGTGAGTTGATTGCGGTATGTGACCAAAAAGATTAGTTCGTGTTCCTTCTCTGTTGTTCATACGACATGTCCCTACTGGCTGGAATCACCATAAGGGACTAATTGTGTGCATATTCAGTAGATTGAACCAACAGATCGAGGTCATGTGTGGATGCGATCTTCTCAGGTGCAAAGGTTGCACGATCAAGTGAAAATTGAGGCATTATGAATGGCTCAGATTTGGGGTGATGCGATCACTCCAATGAGATTTTCAAAGGGATTCCATTGATGCGATCTGTGTAATTCTGTGAGGTTTTCAGGGCGCCGCCCTGAGACCGCCGTTGCTTCCTTCTATAGCGGCTTCCTAAGCGCGCCTTTGTTAGAACATGTCGTACGCCTAACTTGTTTTTGTAGGGTGTGATGTGAATGGTATGGCCTCAATATCTTGTGATGATGTATGTGATAATTTGTGCGGCCTGCGTGTCGCAAGTTAACACAACCGGGTTGAGGTTGCACCATTATTGTATAACGACCTGCGTGTCGACTTGTGATGTTTGAATCCTCATGTAATCTTTTCACTAGCTATTAGATGTAGTAGCTTAGTATCTATCCATGGAGGCTTCAAGCATGATGGCAATGATGATCACCACAAGACAGGAGGGATGGCAATGGAGGTCACATTAGAGCCATGGCGATGGAGCTAATTGTGATGCATGAGGCCATACTATTCACAAATAATTTGATTATATGCATGTGATGTTTATTTTCCTATCATACTATTCCTTCGTGCTTTACATATGGTGGATGTTTTCGTCATGATAGAATAGCTCCCCTCAGAAAAGTTGAGATTTTGATGCCTTTTACCAATAGCTACAATTATAAAATTTGATCGTTGTGTGGTAGGTTTACCAAAGTAGAGTACCCTCAGCTATCATTTTTGTATAGGGTGGATGTCGGACATTCACAAGTATAGTATTGGTTAACTCAGCAAAGCTATCAAAACGGTTTTGGGCTTTAAGGCATAGTGTTGGGGCCGGGGCATTGGATGCCACCCGACAAACAAGAGTCATATAGAGATATGATTAGCAAAAATTGTTGCTTACCTGTGTCACTACTTTTCTAGCCGTGATGCTAAAGCTCACTAGGATTTTAGTGACTATGGATCTTGAACTACTATATGTCATTAGAGGGAAGATGAATTTTCATACAGTAGGTTGTCTTTTGTTAAATCAGTTAATGAAAGTCTTTACATAAACTTAGTGCTGAATTCTTGCTTTACTTTAATGTTGTAGATCATGTCTGCCAGTAACAATTCCGTTTTCAATTTGCGATCTGTTCTTGAGAAAGAAAAGTTGAATGGAACAAACTTTATTGATTGGTACCGCAACCTGAGAATTGTTCTCAGACAAGAGAAAAAGGAGTATGTTCTTGAGCAGGCATATCCTGATGATCTCCCTGACAATGCAAATGCTGCTGAACGCAGAGCTTATGAGAAGCACTTCAATGACTCACTTGACGTCAGTTGTCTAATGCTCACCACCATGTCCCCTGATCTGCAGAAGCAGAATGAGCATGTGGATGCTTACACCATGATCAAGGGGCTGCGTGGGATGTTTCAGAACCAATCTAGGACTGAGAGGTACAATATCTCAAAGTCCTTGTTTGCGTGCAAGCTGACAGAAGGTAGCTCGGTTAGTCCTCATGTGATCAAAATGATTGGTTACATTGAGACTTTGGACAGACTTGGTTCTGAACTTCACCCTGACTTGACTACTAATGTTATTCTCCAGTCGCTCCCGGCGAGCTATGAGCCTTTTATCTTGAACTTTCAGATGAATGGCTTGGATAAAATATGGAGTGAGTTGCATGGGATGCTAAAGAAGGCAGAGGAGAGCATTAAGAAAAATCCCAATCATGTGATGATGATTTAGAAGGGGAACAAAAAGAGGAAGCGTTGGACGCCTCCTAATTCCAAAGGTAAAGGCAGGGAAAAGAGTTCCGACAGTGAGTCCTCGGGCTCTAAGCTAAAGCCAGCACCTAAGGCCCAATCTGGCCCTACTTCTGAGGATGAATGCTTCCACTGTCATGAAAAGGGACATTGGTCTAGGAATTGCAAAAAAATACTTGGAGGAGGAGGAGGAGGAGGAGGAGAAGAGGAAGAGGAAGAGGATGAGGAGGAGGAGGAAGAAGAAGAAAGGAGGAGGGAAGTAAGACTTTCACTTCAGGTATAAATGTTATAGAAATAAATATTGCATTAAGAAGAAGAAGAAGAAGGAGGAGGAGGAGGGAAGTAAGACTTCCACTTCAGGTACAAATGTTATAGAAATAAATATTGCACTATCTTCTAGTGAATCATGGGTATTTGATACTGGGTCGATGATGCACACTTGCAAATCGTTGCAGTGTATAAGTGAGACTAGAAGGTTTGCAAAAGGCGAGTTGGACATTCGTGTCCACAATGGCGCAAAGGTTGCGGTGTTGGCGGTCGGCACCTACCACTTGTCTCTACCCTCCGGATTAGTTTTGGAATTGAATAATTGTTATTGCATTCCTGCTTTGAGTAAAAACATTATCTCCTTTCCATGTTTGGAACAAGTTGATGGTTTTAAGATTGTAATAGAGAACAAACGTTGTTCTATTTTTTGCAATGGAATTTTTTATGCTCATTGTCCATTGGTGAATGGATTATATGTTCTTGATCTTGAGGATAAATCTGTCTGTAACATTAATGCTAGGAGGCTTAGACCAAATGATTTGAATCCCACTTTTATTTGGCATTGTCGCTTAGGTCATATAAATGAGAAGCGCATCGAACAACTCCATAAAGATGGTTTGTTAAGTTCATTTGATTTTTAATCATTTGAAACGTGCGACTCTTGTTTACTTGGGAAGATGACTAAAGCGCCTTTCACTAGTCATAGCGAGAGGGCGAGTGACTTGTTGGGACTTGTACATACCGATGTATGTGGACCAATGAGCTCAATAGCCAGAGGTGGTTTTCAGTATTTCATTACTTTTACTGATGACTTCAGTAGATATGGCTATATCTACTTGATGAGACACAAGTCTGAATCATTTGAAAAGTTCAAAGAATTTCAGAATGAAGTACAAAATCAATTAGGCAAGACAATTAAGTATCTGCGATCTGATCGTGGAGAAGAATATTTGAGCCTCGAATTTGGTGATCATTTGAAGAAATGTGGAATAGTTCCGCAGCTAACTCCGCCAGGAATGCCTCAATGGAATGGGGTATCCGAACAGAGGAACCGAACCTTGTTGGACATGGTTCGGTCGATGATGAGCCAAGTTGATCTTCCATTGTCATTTTGGGGTTATGCTCTTGAAACTACTGCGTTCACACTGAATAGGGTTCCAAGTAAGTCTGTTGAGAAGACACCATATGAGATATGGACTGGGAAACGTCCCGGATTATCTTTTCTCAAAGTTTGGGGATGTGAGGCTTATGTCAAACGTTTGATGTCAGATAAGCTCACTCCAAAGTCAGACAAATGCTTCTTTGTGGGGTATCCTAGGGAAACCAAAGGATATTATTTTTTATAATAAAGCGGAAGGCAAAGTGTTTGTCGCTCGCAATGGTGTTTTCTTAGAAAAGGAGTTTCTATCAAAAGGATTAAGTGGGAGCGAAGTGCAACTTGAATAAATTCAGGAAACCCTTGAAACTGTTTTAGCACCCACTGAAGATCCACGGGATGTGCAAGATGTTGCACAAACCGTAGTTGAGGCACCAACCCCACGAAGGTCTATACGGGCACATCGCGCAACTGACAAGCTCAACCTCCTTATTACGGAGGAGCGCCATGTATTATTGAAGGAAAATGATGAGCCCATGACCTACACGGAAGCAATGAAGGGACCCGACTCCGACAAATGGCTTAAGGCCATGGAATCCGAGTTAAATTCCATGCATGACAATCAAGTTTGGAACTTGGTTGATCCAATTGAAGGTGTTAGACCTGTCAATTGTAAGTGGATTTTTAAGAAAAAGTTAGACATGGATGGAAATGTTCACATCTATAAGGCACGATTGGTGGCAAAAGGTTTCTGACAAATTCAAGGCGTTGATTATGAGGAAACATTTTCGCACGTCGCAATTCTAAAGTCTGTTCGGATTCTCCTAGCAATTACTGCATATTATGACTATGAGATATGGCAAATGGATGTCAAAACCGCTTTCCTTAATGGACATCTTAGTGAGGATGTGTACATGACACAGCCTGAAGGTTTTGTCGACCCTGAAAATTCTGGGAAAATATGTAAGCTTCAGAGGTCCATTTATGGATTGAAGCAAGCATCTCGTAGTTGGAATATTCGTTTTGATGTAGTAGTCAAAGGGTTTGGCTTTATCAAGAATGAAGAAGAGACTTGTGTTTACAAAAGGGCTATTGGGAGCACACTTGTGTTTCTAGTCCTATATGTGGATGACATATTGCTGATCGGAAATGATATTTCAATGCTTGAAGCCGTTAAAACCTCATTGAAAAAAAGTTTTTCGATGAAGGATTTAGGAGAGGCGGCTTATGTCCTGGGGATAAAGATCTATAGCGATAGATCAAAGAGGCTAATTGGATTAAGCCAAGATACGTACATTGACAAGATATTGAATCGGTACATTGACAAGATATTGAATCGGTTCAATATGCAAGATTCCAAGAAAGGTTTCCTGCCAATGTCACATGGTATTACTCTAAGCAAGAGTCAGGGTGCTACGACACCTGATGAGCAAAAGAAGATGAGTGCGATTCCTTATGCTTCAGCCATAGGATCCATCATGTATGTTATGCTTTGTACGCGCCCAGATGTCTCCTTTGCTCTAAGTGTTACGAGCAGGTACCAATCAGACTTCTGTGAAGATCACTAGACAGTTGTAAAGGGTATTCTTAAGTACTTGAGAAGAACTAAGGATATGTTCCTAATATTTGGAGGCGAAGATGAGCTCGTTGTAAAGGGTTACACCGATGCTAGTTTTCAAATAGATAAAGATGACTCCGCATCGCAATCCGGATTTGTTTTCTGCTTCAATGGTGGGGCGATCGACCGCAATACGGTGGCTGATTCGACGACAGAGGTCGAGTATATTGCAGCTTCCGAAGCTGCAAAAGAAGTTGTTTGGATCAGAAATTTGTTTCTGAGTTGGGTGTTGTTCCTAGTGAGTCCAGTCCAGTGGACCTCTATTGTGATAATTGTCGGTGCGGAATATGGTCCCGACACTAACCAGTAGATAGCGCCGTGGTCTATCCCTCAATGGTCGATGCTAAGCAACAAATGACACAAGGTTTTATCCTGGTTCCGGCCGAGGGGGCCGTACGTCCCGACGAGGGGGTGTGCTCGTGGCACTATATTGCTCAGCACCGGGGGTGCTTGTAGTGGGGCAAGTACAAGCAAGGCGGGAGAGGAAGTGTGGCTTCCAAGTCCCTGGAACGGTGGCTGAAGATGTCGTGGGAGAATAAGAGAGTGAGTGCACGGTGTGTTGAGTTGAACTTCCGTCCCCCGCGGCTGGGGGCTCGCCTCCCCTTTTATAGATCAAGGGGACGGCGGGTTACATGCGCGCCGCGCTACTTAGCTATATGGAGAAGTGCGACGTGCTACGGTGTAGAGTGGGCGGCCGTCCGTGCGATCCCCGCCACGATCCGGTCATCATGGCACGACTTGTACCCGAACGGTGGCGGTTCGAGGGTAGGAGAGCGACGGATGGCGGTGAGGTCCTGCGATAGGCTCGAGGGAGGTGCGACGCCGGCCCGTACGGCGCACGGGGAGTTGGCGAACGGCGTTCCTTCCCAACGCGCCTCACGGGGCGGGAGTCGTCGCTACGGGGTCGGCGTGCGCCGCGCGTGCGGGTACGGCGGCCACGCCGTTACGGTTGCGGGGATGGCGGTCCACCGGCCTACCGCCTCCACCTAACCCCCGTAGGGTCACAAGAAAGTACATCGAGGGTGCGCGGCCCCCTTTCGAGGGCTCGGCGCGTTAGCCGTGCGGGGCGTGCGCGCGGTGTCACGGGACCGACTCCGGACGCACCGCACGGTCCATCCCCACGGTGGTGGGGATGGGCTCCTCCCCGGGGAGTTGGTGCGGCGGCACGGGGCGCGAGCCCCGGCGCATGATGGCGCCGTCTGCGCGGCGTCGGGGCGTTAAATGCCCGTGTACGGGGCCGGCGCACGCGTGCGGGACGCCCGCGAGCGTGGCGGGCCCCAGCCGAGGGCGGGGTGTGCCCTCGAGCGAGGCGAAACCTGCTCGAGGGAGGTGCTGCCCCTCGAGCGGGGCGATACCCGCCCGAAGGGTGCGTGCAGCCTCGAACGAGGCGGAGTCCGTTTCGAGGGGATCCTTGCGTGGGCCGCCTCGATGGGCCGTCGGAGTCCCTGTGGGCGTGTCCTGCATGGTTAGGCACCTGCATGGTTAGGCTTAACATCATTGGGTTTCGTCCTGGGTTTTAAGTGGGTCTTCCCCTATCGTTTAAGGGGACCCCTAGGGCTGTCCCCGACAGTAGCCCCCGAGCATCTGTGGGTTTGCCGTTGCGGCTCCCGCAGATGCTGGAACCTACTGATAGGACGTTCTTCCCTCCTTGTCTGCGAACGCTTTCCGTGGGGCCGCGTCGGCGGACCCGCGGGTCTAGCCCCCCGAAGCCTGCGCGGAGTGTGGGTTCTCTGCGGGGGGTTAACCGCGAGAACTTTGGTCAGAAAGTCGTGGCACATATGCCAACCGGCATCGGCGATATTTCAGCCGGCTTCGGGGGTGCACGCTCCCCTGTCACTGTCTCGGGCGGGTGCAGTCTCAAGGAGGTGTAGCCGTGCGTCAAGCCCCCGAGCCTTGGCCCGTTCGAGGCGATCGGGTAGAGCCTGACGGCTTGTTTTTAAGCGCGCCCTCGCCGTCCCTTCGCGGGGCGAAGGGTGAGGTTTCTGCAACTCCCATCGAGCGGGTCGCGAATTGCTGATTCCTCTTCGAGCTGGTAGCGGGTGGTTCAAGTGGACGCCCATGCCCCGTTCGATAAGGGTAGGCTGCGTGGTCCGGAGACACGTCCATGGAAGCGCTTGCGTGGGTTTGCTAGGTGGGGCTCGGTCCCGTTCGCTAGGGACCAAGGGCGCGGAAGCTCTCCCTCGGTGGGATCCCCCCGGCTAGGCGCCCTCGGCGGCTCTCGAACACGACATGTGGGGCACCCTCGAGCCGACGGGCTCGAGGAACGGCTCGAATGCGCGTGCCCTCGTCGTCCCTAACTCTGCGATCTGTGGCGCCTGTTCGAACCCGTCGAGGGTCAGGCTTCGAACCTCTGATCAGTAGGGCCGTGCGGGGTGGCGCCTGGGCGGCCCCGTCTTTTCACGTTTGCGGCCGTCGAGGCGTCTGGGCGTGCCGGCCCTCGAGGTGCTGGTTGGTAGCACAGTGTATGTGCTTTCTTTTAGAGGGTTGACATTGTCTCGAGCCAAGGGCTCGCGCCGTTCGAGGGTTTGGCGTGGCATGGGTGCCCGCGGTTGCCTGCTCTACATCGAACAGGTCCTGGGTGACCTTCTCACGTCGATATCCCATCGAGGGTTGACGTCATTTTGAGCCGAGGGTCACGCCGCTCGGGGGTTTTACGTGGCATGGGTGCCCGCGGTTGCCTGCTCTACATCGAGCAGGTCCCGGACGACCTTCTCACGCTGATATCCCGTCGAGGGTCGCCTGCGCTCGAGCCGGGGGGTTCGCCCCGCTCGAGGGTTCTCCTTGCTTGGCAAGGGACCCGGGCATTTAAGCGCCTTGCGGTCGCGGCCGCGGTTTTGCAGCGCGGGCGCGTCTTTTTAGGCGTTGCGGCCGCGCGCGCGCGCGTAGTGGGCGGCGTGGCGGAGGCGGACGTGACGGCTTCGCCTCGGTCGCTGCCGGTCTTTGCCGTAATGATGGCCCGCCTGCAGTGTTGTGGCCGCTGCGGTCGTGGTGGGGCCCACCCGTCGACGCGATGGAAAGATTCCCTGCAGTTAATGCTAGCGGGGCGTCTGCTCTGGAGAGCTCGCCCGTCGGCCTATAAAGCTGCGGGGAGGAGGGGGCGGCGGTTTTTTACCTTAGCGTCTCACCATTTTTGATCCTCCGCCCCTTCGTCTTCGTCTCGCTCTTGCCACCGCGCGGTTTCGCCGTTAGAGCTCTTTTTTCCGTTTCCTTGTCCTCTGCCTTCGCATTCCTTCGTCCCCCCTCATGGCGCCGCCTCAGCTTCCCCTTAGGATCCTGGAGCCGTACGCACGGGAGAGGTCGATGGTGACCGGCTCGCCCTTGGCGGGCCGGTCGCCGCCGGTCGGTGGCGGCTAACGAAGAAGGGCGCCGGCGGAGTGGATCGTGCCGCCGGCGGCGCACCACGAGCCCAACCCACCGGGAGGGCTACGTGGTGAGCTTCGTCCGCTACCACGAGCGTGGCTTCAACGCGCCGGCGAGCACCTTCATGCGGGCGATGTGCTACTACTACGGGGTGGAGGCCGCACAACTTCGCCCCCAACGCGATCTCGCGAGCGGCCACGTTCGTGGGCGTACGCGAAGGGTCCCCCCGGGGATCCCCGTCAAGCGGGATCTGCGGGTACACCTTTTCGCGGGGAGCTCATCACGCGGCCCACGTCGGAGCCGAGGACTCGCCGCGCGGTGCGCGCCGGCGGGATGTCGCTTGCCTGCGGGGGCGGCTCAAGGATTTCTACATCCCCCGCACCATGACGACGAACAACGCCGGGCGGGAGCGGGGATGGTTCTACCGCGCAATGCCGAGCCCGGCCTTCCTCCCTACACCGGCGGGTATTCAAGAAGAGGCGGGACTCACGGGGCTACGGGGTGTCTACGGCCCGGCATCGGGCGCGGCAAGAGTCGCGTCCTCGCCGCCTGCGGCGGGGCGGCGAAGCACGGGGCCGAACGCGATGGGCGTCCTCGCCTTCCTCCACCACCGGCGGGTCGTGCCTCGATGGAGAGGCCGCTGCGCATCTTCGAGATGACAGAGGCGGCCAACCCCGTCGACCTGGCGAGGTCGCGGATGCTCCCGACGCCCCTTGAGCGGCCGTATGCGCTCACCCGGGCGCGGAACGCCGTCGACACCCGGGTGCCGCCACCTGCGGGTCGGACCCCATGGGACCTTGAGATGCTCCCCACGGGCCCGCTGGTGAGTTGGGTTCCTGATTTTGTTTTAGTTCTTGGTCTTGCTTTTGTTTCCTGATGCGCCATTGTCGCTCCTGTGCGCAGCTGGTGGAGTTCAACATCGCCAAGTCCGTTCCACCCACCCCCGACTCCCGTGCGCTCGGCGGGGCGGCGCGGCGGGAGCGAGCGGGGAGCGGGCGGCGCGCAAGAGGGAGCACGCGAGGCGACGTCAAGCACGCCGCGACCGTCGGGCCGCGGAGTACCGAGCGGCGCGAGGAGGCGGGGCTCTCCTCCCGGAGATCGAGGAGCCCTCATCCTCGGAGGAGGACGAGGAGGAAGAGGGCGAGGGGGAGGGCCCCCTCCGATAGGTGGCGGCCCGGCGCCCCGTCGCCGGGAGACCGGCGGCGGCGTCAAGGGCGGCTTCGCTGGGGGCGGGCGCACCGGTGCCCGCCGCCGGGGCAATCGACATCGGGGGCGGCACGCGCGCGCGGTGGTGTCGGCGCGCGCCATGGAGGCACGCGCGGCGGACGCTCCGTGCGCGCGTCAAGCGTGCCCGCGCGCGCGGCGTCATCGTCGAGGGGCGCGACGGCGGGCGCGCGCGCGCGCGGGCGAGCGTGCCCCGGCGCGCGGCGGCGCCCTCGGGAGGTGCGGCGTCGGGCGCGCCCGCGCATGGGGGCGGGTGTGCTGCGCACGCGGCGGCGCCATCGGGGGGCGCTACGGCGGCGCGCGGCGCCGCACCGGCCTCGTCCGCGGGAGGCCTCGAGGAAAAGGAAACGGGCCTTTTCCTCCGCGAGGTAAGGAGCTTTGTCCTTCTTCGTTTGGTTTGGCTCTTTGGTGATCGGGTGATTTAACCCTTCGTTCGTGTACGCGCGGGGGTGGTGCCAGCTTGTTCCTCCACTTGCACCGGCCAAGGTGCCGAGGACGGACGCGTCGATCCCCACCGGCGGCGCTCGTCGAGGGGGTCGCGCCGGGGACAAGCACGGCGGCGGGCACGAGCTCGCAAGACCGCGGGCGGGGCCTCGAGGCCCCGGCCCGGCGGATCCGGCCGCCGCGGCGCGGCCGGAGAGGTCGCGGGGGGGCGGCCGGCGCGGTTGCCGTGGTGACACGGGCCGCGGCGGCGGCCACGGTGGAGGTGCGGCCGCGCGGTGGCCGCCCTTGCGGAGGGAGGTGGAGCGGGCGCAACTTGTGGGAGCGCCGCGGATGCGGCGGTACGGCGGAGGTGGCGGCCACGGCGGCGCGACGGGCGCCGCGGCCGCGGAGGCGCGAGGAGGAGGTGCGGCGGAGGCGGCGCAAGCGGCTGCGCCCGCCGGCGATTTGCGGGGGCGGAGGTGGTGGAGCTCTCGGATGACTCCCCGCCTGCACGGGTGGAATCAGTGGGCCAGCTGGTCCACGAACTCCCCCGAGCCCCAGGAGGGGGCCCTCGTGAGGCGGCACGAGGGTCACATGGTGGTGGGGGGCCGAGGACATGGTGCCGAGGCCTCGTCCCCCCACGCGGCCGTCCCGCCCGGGTGGAGGGGGCTGTCGAGGATCCCCCTGCGTTGCCGACGCCGGGGGGGGGAACAGGAGCTCTGGGGCGAGCTCCGGAGTCACGGCGCTACGCTCAACCGCGCGCTGAACGAGGCGCTGCGAGTCCATGGCGGCCCGGCCTGGCTCGTCTTCCAGGTGAGCCATGGTTGCTCGTCCCTCTTCCCTTTTCGTTTTCGTATGCTGCATTCGAGCCTTGGCGCTTACGGGATTTGGTGTGTGGATGCCAGGAGCTCGAGCGCCGCGCCCACGACAAGTACGACGCGTTCGACCGGGTGAACGCCGAGGCCCACCAGCTCCGGGAGCAGTGCAGCGCTTTCGACGCGCTTGCAGACGCTCTTAGGACGCCGGACGGTGGGCCGGCGTGCGGGGCTACGGCACGGCCCGACGAGCTCCCCGAGAGCTCGAGGCAAGGCACGGCGCATCGCTCGAGCCTCGAGCGGGTCCGCGCGGCCCTCTTCGATCGCGACGAGGCGGCGTGGAACGCGCGCGCGGATGCGGGAGAAGACGCGGACGGCGGGGCGCCAGGCGGGAGGCGGAGGTGGCCACCGCTCGTGCCGAAACCCGGGAGCTCCGCACGTCGCTCGAGGGGGCGCGGGCGCAACGCCGCCGGGGCGAGGAGCGGGCGCGCGGGTTGGAGCGACGCGCCAAGGAGGCCGACGACACGAGGGCCGCCCTCGACGCCAAGGCCGCGGCCCTCGTCGCCGGCGAGGAGCGACTCCGGCAAGAGCGCATCGCCGCCGGGGGGGCGAGGGGCGGCTCCGGCGGGGAGCGAGGGGCGCCCTGGCGACGCCGGCGACGGCCCCGGGAGCGGGGGAGCGCGTCGCTCGCGAGGGCGGCGGAGAAGTCGGCCCGGAGGAGCGGAACACCGCATTCTCCAAGGTTGAGGACGAGGCGCTCGTGCTCAGCATCAGCAACGCCAACCGGGGGCGGCCCTCCGCGAGCAAGGCGAAACCGTCCGGCGCCTCGAGTTGGCGATCGAGTCCGCGCGCGCGACCTCGATTTGGAGAGGAAGCAAGTCGAGGGTGAGCCTCTGTTTGACTCTGCTTGTTGGTTTTTGCTTTAGAGGGTTCGCTTCCCCCTTTCTGATTTCTTTTCGGCTTGTCGATTCCGGGCTTGCGCACGGCCACGGGGCACGGCTGGCCGGGGCGGGCGGGCGGCTGCGGGGCCTCCTACAACTCCTGCGAGCGGGAGGCGGCGGGAGGCGCGCGATGCGCCCTCGAGACTTGCCGCACCGTCGAGGAGGGCGAGGCACGGGCGGCGGCTCGCTAGCCAGCCGTCTGCGTGCCCTTGGTGGCCACGTCACCGAGCGGATGCGCCGGGCGCTGCAGCTGGGCGTCCAGAAGGCCCTCGGAGTGGTGCAATCCCACTACGAGGTGAACTTCGAGGCGCTGGCGGAAGGCTATGTCGTACCCGAGGGCGTCGAGGACGAGGTGGCTATGGAGCGTATGGATGCGCTCGCTGCTGATGCCGCCGGGTCGCTCGCCGAGGCCTTCGAGGAGTTCCTCTTCCCGGACGCCGTTGACGCTGCTGCTCCTCCCGCCTGAAAGCAGTTGGGCGCTAGGCCCGTTTTTTGTTGTGTATCAGTACCCTGGCCTCATGGCCTTTTGTAAATAAACAAGTTGTTTCATGAACATGGGCATTTGCTGTAAATGAAATCGTTTGTTTATCACGCTTTTTGTTTCTCCTTCTTCCTGAGTAGATTCTAGTTAGGGGAGTTCGATTTTCGCAAGGGGCCCGCTGGGTTGGAGGCGAGAGAGAAGGGCCATAGCCACGCGGCGTAGGCTATCTCTGGCTCGCACGCTCCTTCCGCTGTGCCGCCTGCGCCCTGTTCGAATTGTGGCTCGAGATTGAAGTAGGAAACAAACTTAGAGCGTGTTGTTATGTTTTTTGCGCGAAAAAATGGGACCATTTGGGGGGGTGCCCCCCCGCAGTAGCCCCCGAGGGTAACTTGGGTTTCAGGGGAAAGCCGAGTTGCCCTTTTATTAGACTTGGAGTATTTACATAGTTGACACCAACTGGGGCGTTGGCCATATGATTTTACAACAGAAAGTACTTGGAAACCCTAGCTAAGGGTAGAAGCGACGTAGCTGTTGGATGTTCCAAGCGTTGGTGAGTTCTTCGCCGTCCTCGTTGGCCAGCTTGTACGTGCCGGGCTTGAGCACCTTCACCACGACGTAGGGTCCCTCCCATGGGGGCGATAGCTTGTGGCGCCCTCAGTTGTCTTGGCGTAGCCTTAGGACCAGATCCCCTTCGCTGAAATCCCTCCGACGTATCTTGCGTGCTTGGTAACGTCGTAGGGGCTGTTGATACCTTGCGGAGTGCATCAACGCCACGAGGCGTACTTCGTCTAGGCGGTCCCGGCGAGTCCTCGCGGGCTCGGCCGGTTAGCATCCTCGTCGTAGCCTCGAACCACGGGCGACCCGTATTCTAAGTCCGTGGGGAGGACGGCCTCCGCGCCATGGACCGGGGAAAAACGGGGGTGAACCGGTGGCTGCGCTTGGGGTGGTCCTTAGGCTCCACACGACCGCTGGTAGTTCTTGGAGCCATTTTCGCCCGATTTGTTGAGTGGTCGAAAATTCGGGCTTGAGGCCTTGTAGGATCATGCCGTTGGCGCGCTCCACTTGGCCGTTGGTTTGTGGGTGTGCCACGGCCGCCCAATCCACGCGGATGTGGAACTTATCACGAGAACTCCAAGAACTTCCGGCCGTGAATTGGGACCCATTGTACGTGATGATGGAGTTTGGCACTCCAAAGCGGTACACGATGTCGGTGAAGAACGTGACCGCCTGCTCAGCCCTTAAATTCGTGATGGGGCGCACCTCCACCCACTTGGAGAATTTGTCGATCGCGACAAGCGGATGGGTGAAGCCCCGGGCGCCTTCCGCGGGGGCCCGACGATGTCCAACCCCCACACGGCGAACGGCCATGTCACGGGGATCGTTTGCGGGCGTGAGCGGGCAAGTTGGTCTTGCGGGCGTAGAAGCGGCACCCTTCGCGGGTGCGTACGATTTCGCCGGCGTCCGTGACCGCGGTAGGCCAATAAAAGCCACGGCGGAACGCGTTACCGACGAGGGTGCGGGGGTGCGGCGTGGTGGCCACGGATCCCCGCGTGGATGTCCCGTAGGAGCTCGCGCCCCTCGGGAATGGGTATACACCGCCGGAGGATGCCGGAGGCGGCGCGCTTGTACGGCTCGCCGTCGACGAGGGTGAAGGATTTGGCCATCCCGGCGATGCGCCTCGGGCCGCGGCCCGTTCGCGGGGAGTTCCCCTCGAGCGATCCGGGCGATGTATTTTTCCCGCCAATCCGCTTGGACAGGGAGCTCGCTCTATGTCCATCGCATCGACCTCGATGGAGCCGTACCCCTCGAGAAGGGAGAGCACGTACGCCTCGTTCGAGGGGTCCTCATCCATGGGTTCCGCACCCGCTGGATTCGAGGGAGCCCCCGAGGGTCCGTCGTGGCTCGAGGGGTAGGGCTCGAAGGCGACCGAGGGTTGCGCGACGTCTCGTGTGAAAACGTTCGGGGGAACGGTGATCCGCCCGGACGCGATCTTCGCCAGCTCGTCTGCTTCCTCGTTGTACCGGCGGGGTACATGATTAAGCTCTATGCCGTAGAACTTGTCTTCGAGGGCCCGCACGGCTTTACAGTAGGCCTCCATCTTGTCGTCGTGGCAGCTCGCGTTCTTCATGACTTGATCGATCACGAGCTGCGAGTCCCCTCGCACGTCGAGGCGTTTGACGCCCAACTCAATGGCGATTTTGAGGCCGCAGAGAAGGGCCTCGTATTCGCCATATTGTTGGACGCGGGGAAAGTGGAGGCGCACCGAGTAGCGCATGTGCTCCCCGAGGGGTGACACGAAGAGCGAGGCCCGCGCCCGCTCTGTCTTCATCACCGAGCCGTCGAAGAACGAGTCCGGCACTGCGCTTGAATGCGAGGGGGCGGCAGCGCGTGTCCGTCCACTCAGCGACGAAATCGGCTAGGATTTGCGATTTGATGGCCTTGCGCGGGGTGTAGGCGAGCGTCTCGCCCATCAGCTCCACGGACCATTTGGCAATCCCGCTCGCCGCGTCGGGGTTGCGAATGATCTCTCCTAGCGGGAAGGAGGAGACCACCGTGACCGGGTGGGCCTCGAAGTAGTGGCGGAGCTTGCGCCGCGCAAGGACTACCGCGTACGGCGGCCTTTTCCGGACACGGGGGGTAGCGCGTCTTCGTGTCCGACAGGACTTCGCTGATGTAGTAGACCGGCCTCTGCACGGGCAAGGCGTGCCCTTCCTCCGTGCGCTCTACGACGATCACGGCGGCCGACCACTCGGGTGGTTGCGGCCACGTAGAGCCGCGAGGGGTTCGCCGTCTCGCGGCGGCGTGAGGATTGGAGCGTGCGTCAGAGACGCCTTCAGCTTGTCGAGTGCGTCCTGGGCCTCGGCGGTCCAACAGAAGCGCTCGTGCTTCTTGAGCAGCCGGTAGAGGGGCAGGCCCCTCTCACCGAGCCTCGAGATGAAGCGGCTCAAGGCGGCGAGGCACCCCAGCACCTTCTGCACCCCTTTGAGGTCCCGGATCGGGCCCATTCGCTCGAGGGCCGCGACCTTTTCAGGATTGGCCTCGATTCCCCGCTGGGAGATGATGTATCCTAGGAGCATGCCCCGCGGCACTCCAAAGACACATTTTTCGGGGTTTAGCTTGACCCCGTTGGCCCGTAGGCGGGCCGAACGCGACGCCCGGGTCGCTAACCGGGTCGTCCGCCTTCCGGGTCTTGACGACGATGTCGTCCATGTAGGCTTCGACCGTCCGCCCGATGTGATCCCCAAAAACGTGCCGCATGCGGCGGCGATATGTTGCGCCCGCGTTTACGAGGCCAAAAGGCATCGTGACGTAGCGAACGTCCCGAACGGTGTGATGAACGAAGTCGCGAGCTGGTCGGACTCCTTCATTTTTATCCGGTGATATCCCGAATAGGCATCAAGGAAACGAGTAGTTCGCACCCGGCCGTTGAATCAACGATTTGATCTATGCGTGGCAAAGGAAAAGGAACTTTGGGACATGCTTTATTAAGACTCGTATAGTCTACACACATCCGCCACTTCCCATTTTTCTTCTTTACAAGCACGGGATTGGCTAGCCACGTAGGGTGGAATACTTCCTTGATGAATCCGGCCTCGAGGAGCTTCCGCGGCTCTCGCTCCGATCGCCCGTCGCCGCTCTTCGTCGAAGCGGCGCAGCCGCTGCTGCACGGCGCGGGCGTTTGGCAGGATATCAAGGGAGTGCTCGGCGACCTCCCTCGGTATGCCTGGCATGTCCGAGGGGCTCCACGCGAAGATGTCGGCGTTGGCGCGGAGGAAGTCGACGAGCACTGCTTCCTATTTAGGGTCGAGGGTCGAGCTGACCCTCAATGCCTTGCCCTCGGGAGCCGACGGGTCGAGGGGGACCCCTTTGGTCTGCTCGGCGGCCTCGAAGGTGCCGACGTGTTTGGCGGCGGAGTTGAGGTCCTCGTTGACCATCTTCTCCAGCGTGTTTACCAGCGCTTCATCCAGCGCCAGTGCCTCTGCGTGTTCCACGCACTCGACATCGCAGTCGAATGCGTGCTCGATCGACGACCCGACGGTGATGATGCCGTTCGGCCCGGGCATCTTCATCTTTAGGTACGTGTAGTTGGGGACCGCCATGAATTTGGCATAGCAAGGTCGCCCAAGTATGGCATGGTAGGCCCCTTTGAACCCCACCACCTCGAAGGTGAGGGTTTCCTTACGGAAGTTCTTGGGGGTACCAAACCGGACCGGCAGATCGATGCGCCCGAGGGGTTGAACACGCTTGCCGGGCGCGATGCCGGTGAAACGGCTTCGTCTGCCGGGCCGCGGGCCCGGTCCGCCCCAATCCCCATCGGGCGCAATGTATGCGCGAAGAGGATATTGAGGCTACGCCTCCGTCCATAAGGACCTTCGAAAACCGGGGCGTTCCCAATGATGGGATCGACCACCGGCGGTCTTGGCCGGGTTCGGGATACGGTTTGGGTGGTCGTCCCGGCTGAAGGTGATGGCATCCTTCGACCAGCTGAGGAAGGCCGGAGGTGCCCTCTCTGCGGCGAGGACCTCGTGCCGCTCCTTCTTGCGCTGCCAGGTCGACATGTCGACAGTAGGTCCCCCAAAGATGAGGAACACATTTTCGACGGCGGGGAAGCCGCCGGCGTCGCCATCGCCCCCGTCTTTCTTGGCCTCTGCCTCCTTTGCGGCGGCGCGGCCATAGAATTTCTTGAGCATGTCGCACTGCTCAAGGGTGTGTTGCACTGGGGTTTTGTGGTAGGGACATGGCTTCTTCAGCATGTCGTCGAAAACCCCGGGCCTCGAGGGGCCGGTCGAGGGCCCCGTCGAGCCGGGTCGACAGCGAGGGCCTCGGCGTTGCCGCCGTTGCGCCCCTGCTCGCGCGCCTCGCGGCGCGGCTTCTTCCCCCTTCTTGCCCCGCTTGTCGTTGCGGTGCGGCTCCTTGGACCCGCTGCCCTCCGCGAGCGTGTCCTCGGAGCGCTTGCCCTTTTTGCCGTCGAAGATCGCCCCCACGGCCTCCTCTCCGGAGGCGAAGCTGGTGGCGATGTCGAACAGCTCGTTTGAGTCCGCAGGCGGGCTGCGTCCCAGCTCCCGCACGAGGTCCCGGCATGTGGTGCCCTCGAGGAAGGCGTGCACGATCTCGGACTGCGCCACGCTGGGGAGCTCCGTGCAGCGCTTGGAGAAGCGCCGTATGAAGTCCAGCAGCGACTCGCCGGGCTTCTTCATGCAGGAGCGTAGGTCCCAAGAGTTCCCAGGGCGCACGTATGTGCCCTGGAAGTTGCCCACGAACGTGTGGACTAGATCGTCCCGGGTATGGATGCGGGTGGCGGGCAAGTGCTCGAGCCATGTCCGGGCCGCGTCGCCCAGATGCAGGGGCAAGTTGCGGATGATCACTTCGTCGCTAGTGACCCCCGCCCGGTGGCGAGGCTGGCGGTAATCGTTGAGCCAGACGCGGGGGTCCGTCTCCCCGTTGTATTTGACGATCGTCGAGGGCTGACAGAAGCGTTGGGGGAACGCTGCCGCGCGGATCTCCCGGCTGAACACGCGAGTGCCCGGGGGCTCCGGCGTCGGGGAGCGATCCTCACCGCTGTCGTAGCATCCACCCCTTCGAGGGTGGTAGCCCCTGGCCGCTCGTGCGTCCGCCTTGCTCGTGCGTCTGGCGTTGATGACGTTGCGGGCGTCGCCATCCAGCGCCCTGCGCGCGTCGAGGAGTCGTTCCTTGGCCGGCGTGCGTCCTTGGTCGGTGGGATGCCCCGCTGGTCCCCCCGCGTGCACCGAGGGTTCGCCCCCCGGTGCGGCTTCATCCGCCCCGCGCATCCCCCCTGTTGACGGATGCGTGAGGCCGAGCTTTCGGCCTGCTGGACGGCCGCTTGCTCGATGAGAGTTTGCACCTCGCGGTGCATATCTCGAGCCTCGGGGGTCGAGGGTGCTGGCATAGCCCGTAGCAGCGTTGCGGCGGCGACGAGCTTCTGCTCGCTCGTGGGGGTACGTCCGTGTTTCCGACGTTGGTGGCGATGTTGAGGCGGTCGCGGACCTGTCGGCCCAGCTCCCGCGCGCGTTCGCCACGCGCGGAGGCCTCCCCCCGCCATTGAGGCGCGGAGCAACCGCACCGTTCGGTACTCTTCCGCCGGCTTGGCCTCGAGCTCGCGGGCTTGGGCCGGTGTGCGTCGACGTCGGCCCCGGCGGGGAGCGCTTGGCCCCCGCGGCCGGGCGCGTGGCGATCCCCACGGGGCGGGCGTGACTTCCCCGTCTCCGGCGCCGCCGCGCGGCGGCGTTGGCCGGTCGTTGGTGATGACGGCGCAACACTCCCGCATGGGGTCGTAGCTCCCGTGCCGGGAGTCGTCGGAGCGACCAAACCGGTAGTCCGTGGCGTCGAGGAAGCGCACGAACGCGGCCCCGGGTCCCGCACGCCGGAGAAGTCCCACTCCGCGTACCCGTGGCGGTTGGCGGGTGGCATCGTGTCGACGGAGCCCGGGGGATGACTCATCCGCTGGCCGAGGTGCCGGGGTCCCGGCGACGAAGACGTGGCGGCCGGGCGGAACCCTCGCGCATCGTCGTGTTGATGTTGGCGTTGTAGGCCGTTGTGGCGCCACGGGCCCGATGGGAATGCGCGGTCGGGAGACCGCGCGCGGTCCCGCCGGGGTGGTGGCGGCGGTCGTGACGGTGGGCGCACCGCGCCGGGCGGCGGCGCGCTCCGCCCGCCGCCGCTCGGACCGCGCCCGACGCGAGCGTTGCCCGGAGCGACGGTGGCGTCGTGGCGCCGACGGACCCGCGGCCTCCGTGCTGCGGGCGCCTGCGCCGGAGTCGTGCGCGTGGCGGGGGTCTGATCAGACCGGGCCTGATGCCGCGCACGGAGTTCCTCACGGTTAGTGAGGCGCATGAGATAGCCATTCCCCGTGGCTTGAAAGTTCAGATCCCCGAAGCGGATCTCGAACCCGGCCGGGAGGGGGTCCGAGCTACCCATGCAGTAGCGTGTAGCACGGTATTCAGTGCGGATCACCATGGAGGGAGTTGGCGAAATGACCTTAGGCGCTCGCTTGCCCCACGGTGGGCGCCAAGCGTCGGTGCGGAATATGGTCCCGACACTAACCAAGTAGATAGCGCCGTGGTCTATCCCTCAATGGTCGATGCTAAGCAACAAATGACACAAGGTTTTATCCCGGTTCCCGCCGAGGGGGCCGTACGTCCGACGAGGGGTGTGCTCGTGGCACTATATTGCTCGGCACAGGGGTGCTTGTAGTGGGGCAAGTACAAGCAAGGCGGGAGAGGAAGTGTGGCTTCCAAGTCCCTGGAACGGTGGCTGAAGATGTCGTGGGAGAATAAGAGAGTGAGTGCACGGTGTGTTGAGTTGAACTTCCGTCCCCCGCGGCTGGGGGCTCGCCTCCCCTTTTATAGATCAAGGGGACGGCGGGTTACATGCGCGCCGCGCTACTTAGCTATATGGAGAAGTGCGACGTGCTACGGTGTAGAGTGGGCGGCCGTCCGTGCGATCCCCGCCACGATCCGGTCATCATGGCCTGACTTGTACCCGAACAGTGGCGGTTTGATGGTAGGAGAGCAGCGGATGGCGGTGAGGTCCTCTGATAGGCTCGAGGGAGGTGCTGACGCTGGCCCGTACGGCGCACAGGAGTTGGCAGAACGACGTTCCTTCCCAACGCGCCTCACGGGGCTGGAGTCGTCGCTACAGGGTCCGGCGTGCGCCTGCGCGTGCGGGTACGGCGGCCACGCCGTGCGGTGGCGGGGATGGCGGTCCACCGCCTACCGCCTCCACCTAACCCCGTAGGGTCACAAGAAAGTACATCGAGGGTGCGCGGCCCCCTTTCGAGGGGCTCGGCGCGTTAGCCGCACGGGGCGTGCGCGCGGTGTCACGGGACCGACACGGCCGCCGCACCGCACGGTCCATCCCCACGGTGGTGGGGATGGGCTCCTCCCCGGGGAGTTGGTGCGGCGGCACGGGGGCGCGAGCCCCGGCGCATGATGGCGCCGTCCGCGGCGTCGGGCGTTAAATGCCCGTGTACGGGGCCGGCGCACGCGTGCGGGACGCCCGCGAGCGTGGCGGGCCCCGGCCGAGGGCGGGGTGTGCCCTCGAGCGAGGCGAAACCCGCTCGAGGGAGGTGGCGCCCCTCGAGCGGGGGCGATACCCGCCCGAAGGGTGCGTGCAGCCTCGAACGAGGCGGAGTCCGTTTCGAGGGGATCCTTGCGTGGGCCGCCTCGATGGGCCGTCGGAGTCCCTGTGGGCCGTGTCCTGCATGGTTAGGCACCTGCATGGTTAGGCTTAACATCATTGGGTTTCGTCCTGGGTTTTAAGTGGGTCTTCCCCTATCGTTTAAGGGGACCCCTAGGGCTGTCCCCAACAATAATAGTGGTGCCATTGCGCTTGCAAAGGAGCCTAAATCACACAAGAAGTCCAGACATATACTACGGAAGTATCACCTCATCTGTCACTTTGTTGAGAGAGGTGATGTGAAGGTTTGCAAGGTGCACATAGATTCAAACGTCGCTGATCCATTGACAAAGCCTCTCCCACAACCAAAGCATGAGGCACACATGAGGTCTATGGGTACTAGATACTTACATCAGTGATTCTAATGTGCGTGGGAGAGGAGGTTTGTGTCATGAGCATGTTTATGTAATAATGAATAATTGTTATTTGTTCCATGGATGACTGTCATTTATATTGATTATCGAGTACGTGACTTGATCGTGAAACTCTTTGTTTATAATGATGTTATTCTAAAGTATCCCTAGTTTGGGTCGTTATGTGGGACAATAACGACGGAGAGACTAGCACATGCATTAATTGATGATCATGTTTCACGGATCATAGATATGGAGATATCAGATTAATGATGTGGACACATGTTAGTGAACATGGTGTTGGATTGACCCACTCCAAGACAATGTTAGGATTGTTACTTGAAATGTGCCATCAGTTGTTCTTGAGTGTTATATCTACTGGATCCTTAGACCTAAGATCGCCATTGATTCTCACTGTGTGTAGTGGTGCATCTTGGGGCTACTAAACGCTACTCCGTAAATGTGCGGATCAAGATGAAATTTGCCCCTCCTAGATAACAGGAGAGATATCTCTGGGCCCCTCGAGATAGTTGGATTTGAAAGTGCATGGCCATGCCAAAGTGATTAAGGAGTTAATCATAATGACTAAAGGTTAGTCACAAATAGAATCCGCTATTAGATCGAGAGAATGGTCAAGCTATCACAAGGGTGGCACGCATCTCACCTTGAGCTTGACTGGTATCGTGTGGCAAAGGGATCAATGTACAAGTATATCTAAGGTTCGGCGGATATGATATTTATGTGTATTTGTGAGTCTACGCCCTGCTAGGTGCCGCTTTTGACTAGTGATTCGGAAATGGTTTCCACTCACGACCATCTACACATGAACCTAACGTGTCACACACTTAAGGGGTTTTAGAATGTTTGAAAGCTTGCATAGATGATTGTCTCTAGTGCAAGTGAGAGATTGTTGGTGATATGCCCAAGATCCCATCATCACAATACGTTATAAAGGCCCAAGAGGATATTGATCCAAGATGGATTAGGGTTACTAATGGGCCTATGAGATAGAAGCCCATTAGTACGCCCTATATATACGTAGCAAGGGAAAAGGGGCGCCCCGACCGATTAGCCGCACCTCCCCTTTGCCGCCGCACCTCCTCTTGCCGCCGCCATAGCCGAACGTGTGGTGCTAGCACACCGCGTCCGACGTTCCATCCCCGTACTTGTGGACTCCGTAGAGGCGCTGCTACTACTGTTGCGCTGATCGGCTGCTAGTATCAAGGACGAGGAGCTCGGTTCGTGAGACATGATCAACTACTTCCTCTACACCGACGCGCGACTTCTTCCGCTGCGCTGCGCGTCTAGTGGTAACGATCTATAATCCCCTACTCGCAAGTATCTTGGGTGTACGCGGTAGATTAGCTAGTGTAGCCTACCCGTTTACCTACACTTTTTAGGAGGGCTCACACACAATAGAAGGTTCCTATCCAGTCTGAGATAGTCTTGCTGGATGTAGAAAAAGACGCTACAATGGTCAAACGGTTACATGGCATACAAGGTAAAGATCTCTGGTGCCGCAAATGATCAGCAGAGTGCCATCATCACCATCACCACCACCACCACTGATTTTCTATCAAGTTGGTGTCTAACAGTTCATTGATCAGCATCTGCATGCTCATTAGAAGCTGGTTTTTAGATTCAAAGCCTCACAAAGTGTAAATAAGGATCCTGATCTCAAATTTAAGCAAAATACTCTACTATTTGCACATCTTACATTATTGTTACGGTTGCACCAACATTTTTTGCTCATCTTTGCAATCTTCTGATGGCACCCTACGAGTTTCCAAGGGTACCTTGGGCTCTGCACATTATTAAATGTGCAAAAGGATTATATCTGTTCATTGTGCAAGCATATGTGTAACATACTATTCATATGGGTAACTCACCAGGTTCAGTCTTCAAGCATGTTGACGATATGATTTGTTCTTTAGTTGCTGTTACAACCTTTGAGCAGTGTCTTTGAAACAGCAAATGAGCTACTATTCGATCAATTGGATTTGTTGTTGTTTCCGCTTCCTTATATAGAGATCTGAGATCAAGCAAACGAGGAACCAAGTCAGCTGAAAGCTCTCGGTGATTAAAAAACCGAAACTACTAGTACTTGTGCACATACTCCCTCCGGTTTGGTAAATAAAATCATTTTTGACAAGATTTGAATCAAACATTGGGAATATAAATAATTAATAACTTTTAATTCGTTGAGTTTGAAAATGTGAAAACAACATGAATAGATTTGTCTTCCAAAATACTTCCACAAAAGTATACTCCCTCCGTCCCAAAATAAAAGCAATTCTAGAATTCAAAATTTGTCCCACAAAGAATGCAACTTTGACTAACCAACCACAAAAGACAAGAGAATCTAGAAACTTCTCACATATTAGACAAGGCAGTTGCTAGATCTTTCTCATATAAGACAAGGGGTATTTTGATCATTTTACACTTTGTATTGGTTTTCGTGCTCGGTCCTAGAATTGCATTTATTTTGGGACGGAGGGAGTACATATGTTAGTTTTTAATAAATATTTTTATAAAATAAGAAGTCAAAATTGTACTTTAGAGACCGTGTCGCTATCCTAAACGACTTTATTTACCAAGAAAACATGTCCACGGTAAATTTCTTAATTACATCGAGCAACTTTGAAATCAGATGGTGTTTTTTTGCAGCTGCCCCAAGGGGTTGGTTTAATTGTGGTCATGCTACCTTTGCTTTGCTCTTCTTTTCGGAATACACTTGGCATGGCACTCGAACCTTGCATAAAATCACTTAACAAATAGCTAACCAAGAAAATAATACCAAAACACATTTATAAACCATGTTCTGGTGAATAAACTACCTTGTTCTCATAGTAGATGTGTCATGTTCTGAAGCTTCATCTTCATCATTAGTAGTCTTGTTAGAGCTACTCCTGTCACCAGCAATTTGTCTCTCTGCGGCACTACAGGCCAAACGAAGCAAACTATCTCGAATACAAAGTCGAGTTTTGGTATCCAACTGTGTGAGAAAGGTAAGAAAAATGAAGTTAATTTCTTTTCTTGCCAACATCTTCAGTAACTGAATAAGGATCAATTAAATTGAAAGGGGAGAACAAATTGCCTTGCCAATTGCATCTTGAAGCTGATAATATATTTTTTCCTCTGTGAAGGGATCATCAGAAATTGCAGAACTTTTGTGAACCTCGTCATGGCTAGTTGGGATCATCTCAGGCAAAAAGCCCTTAGTTGTGTTTTCATCTTTGACAATTGAGATCCGTAAAGAATCAGCATTTTTGTTCCTGGGGGAGCCTGGTTGAAGTACAATTGTGTCACTGCAAGAACCCTCTTGACCAAATCTTTGCTGCTGTTGCTGAATAGCCATTAGGGCTTGCATTTGCTGTTTGCGCCTAAGCTTTTCAATCTTTTCTTTTGGTGTCATCCTCAGTGCCCTTGATGGTATATCCTGTGACATTTCTAAGGAACTTGAATGCTTTGGAGAATCTGCTGATTTTTGGTAGCTTGTTACAGGTAGTTTCCTCTGATGGTCTTCAGCTTGAATGTTCGACACCAATGGAATCGTAGGAAATGGATATGAAGGATACCCGTATCCAGTACAAATAAACTGATTAGAATGCTGAACTTGCCCCATGGTTTTGCTATCCAGCAAGAGTGCATATTGAGGAGTCTGGACTGGTTGCATAGGAGCTTGCAAACTGGCTGCTGGGTTCTGTACTTTGCTATGGGAGAAGCCATTTGTATCGCTGGATAGATTACTTTTGCCTCTTTCCTCCTGTTTTCTGAGTGATCTCACTTGTCTCTTCTGCACATCTCCCTACATTGAGTGGTTAATTCACACCGAATTAAAGAACCTCAGCCCCTAAAACTCAGATGCAAGAAAGTACTAATTGAGTAAGCAGATTGATCTGAGGCTCTAAAACTAGTTTTCACAAAGAGATGACAAAAACAAAATTGACTTGGCATCTTTTCACCCCATCTATTTCCAACAAAAGCTATGCTTTGTTCTTAATGTACACCAAAGGAACAAGAACTTCTATTGCAGATTTCAGAGCACCTATTGAAGCATCTTTAGGCTTAAAAATATAACATCACATTGTTACAACCAGATTGTCACAACAGATCTTAAGTTATGCCGGAATCAGTTCATAATCAGATTCACTGTTATTGTCAAGTGTCAAGGGCCTAATGGGCCGGGAGGCCCGTTAGGGTTAGGTTTAGGGATAAGATCGAGTCCTTACTTAGGGGTCAAGTAATCCTCTCTATTTAAAGAGAGGAGATGTATCAATTTAATCAAGCAAGAGATTAGAAGGAAAACCCTTCTCTCTTGCCGGCCGTGGGCGAAGCCCCGCGGCCGGCGTTCCTTGCGGCCCAGCAACCCTAGCTGCCCCCCTCTCAACTTTCTCCGCGTGAACAGTACCCGCAGCACACAAAATTATGACCTAAAAATAAGCCTTTTACATCTCGGCTTATTTGATTGGAGGATTAGAGGCTGATTTATGGAAGATTAGGGCTGCTGCGCTACAGTAACCGCGTGCTACAGTAGCCGCGGGTACTGTTCACGCGGAGAAAGTTGAGAGGGGGGCAGCTAGGGTTGCTGGGCCGCAAGGAACGCCGGCCGCGGGGCTTCGCCCACGGCCGGCAAGAGAGAAGGGTTTTCCTTCTAATCTCTTGCTTGATTAAATTGATACATCTCCTCTCTTTAAATAGAGAGGATTACTTGACCCCTAAGTAAGGACTCGATCTTATCCCTAAACCTAACCCTAACGGGCCTCCCGGCCCATTAGGCCCTTGACACTTGACAGTTATAGTGACCAACTATTTCTTTATAATTCATTGCTCTAGTGGTAAAATGCCATTTTGCTTGACGGCGTAAATCCAAATAAGAATTATCAAACATCAGCATATAAATTAGTACAATTTGGTACAAAAGCTTATAAGTGATTTTTTTAGGGCAAGCTTATAAGTGAATTCATTAATATAAAATTTGACAGGGTACACCATATGCCTTCTACCTCCTGTGAGAACTGGTTTGGTTTTCCAGAATATTCACAAGTCATATGATTTTTACTCTGAACTTGCTCTCCAGATTTACCATTAGCATCTGCTACCTGCCAAAAGTGTATAACAAGAGTAGCCAAGAAAAAATTGCTAAAAGTGAGCATATGCATATGCACTTATTCATGTACCTTGTGTTCTTGTTTGGTAATGCCACCAGAAATTTCATTAATCAGAAGCAAAGAAGGCCCATGATCAGATAGTAGCTGCTTATTTAATGGTACTTGCTAAACAAACACAAGCAAATCACAGTGAGTAGAATGTGCAACAGAAAAAACATGGAATTTTGCAGCACACAAAGGACTACATTCACATACTGGAATCGGAATTGACTGCACAACATTATCCATCACATCTGAAGATGCAGAAAGAAAATCACTGTCGCTGGCAACCATTTCATTACAGAATATGGAGCCACTATTGCTGCAAAAAAAAAATATATCACCTGATAAGTTTAGGATGTTTATAGTGATATCAAGTCATTGACTGCGTCAATGACTGCAAATTTAAATCGTGAGTTGATTAAGAAATATTAAGTTTCCAATCACACCTAAATAGACGGTCAAAATCATCAAAGTTGCCAATATTACCCCAGTCACAATCAACAAAGCTGCTGCTCTTTTCTTCGTGATCATTACCAAACACTTCAGATTCACCATCCAGCTGCACTGTACACAGATTGAGGAAGCTATGTAATTTTCTTATTTTTCATAAAGGTGTGATATGTATTGCAGTAGAAGTTTCCACATTAAAGAAGAAATACAATACATATTTGGCAGCACAGCATGCTGAAAGAAGAACCTGTAGTATTTCCTATCACTTTCTGTAAACTGGGCTCAGCACTGAAATCCAGATACATGGATGCTATATTATCATCGCTATAGTTTCTATCAAGCGCAGGATTAAGAGAAGGGAGATCAGGCCAGGATTCCATGTCAAGTCGTGTAGCAGAAAAATGTGCATTTGTCCGATTTGCATGCTGCTTTTCCATCCCTTCAAGTTCAGTTTGATCACCAGCAGAATGTTTAGTAATGCCCACTATACTCGCTACTTCTTCATCATTGTTCTTGTAATCTCCAACACTAACTAACGTGCTATCGTCTGCACGTTTAGGGTAAGGCACAATATGGTCTTCACTCTCATTGAACTCAGCCCATATTGCATCTCCTACCTGCATTTCAAAAAGAATGGAATAATGGGAAAATGGGCATACCCAGTGCTCAAAGCTGCAAGAATACATGAGAAAACAAATTTAAATTATAAAAAATCATCTTCTGGACGAGTAACCAGTGCGCTAGTCGTCCAAATTCCTAGATCACATAATCTGGATATACTATACTAGAAAAACAAATTGCAAAATATTTAAAAACAATGTCATATAACTGAAACCTTGTCTAATATACAAAAAACTTCAGTAAAAAATGTAGACACCATGAATGCATGTACTCAGACCTTGGTGAACATCTTTCTCATTATACAGACTGGCCAGAACAAAACTAAAGGCAGTATCGGTGTTTTAACCCGGCAAATCTACCTAGTGGGTACCCAGGTAGTAGATTGTGCGATGGAGGATCACCAGACCTGGAACTTGAAGGTAAAGGCCAGAACATGGGACACAGATTTATACAGGTTCAAGCCTTGCGCTTGGGAGTTGTTCCCCGGAGGGGTTCAGGATGTCCACCTAGGTACCCGACCCTCCTTTATATAGTCCAAGGGGCGGGTGCCTTACAAGAAAGGAGTCCTAGTATGTTTGCACAGTACGAGTCCGTATTCTTCCATGTATAGGTACTTGGGTGTAGGCCAGGCAAGCCCCCGAGCACTTTGTAGTCTAGAGTAGTAGTTCGAGTAGTCTCGAAGCCTATTCGAGTAGTTCTTGAGTGTCCTCGAGTACTGTTTGGAGAAGTCTTCAATAGTACTTGAACTGCCACGAAGCTAGAATGTGGTTCAGTTCATCAGTCTTGTAGCCGAGATCCTTCCCGTTGAGAATTAAATGGAAGTGCAATTGTAAAATTGCACTCCATATGCCTTAGGTTGAATCGAAGAATCAAGCTTAGGGTCAATCTTGAATCTGCATCTTCTGTCATGAAAAATTAAATGATGGGTGTAGCATAGTAGCCCTTGAATCTTGAAATGATTCTATAATCAATCCAAGGGTCTTCAGAGTTTGTGAGACCATCATGCGAGTACTCTTGCAGCGTCCAGCCCCAAGATTATGTGCCAAGTGAGCCGTATGAACCACGTCGAGTAGTGATTGAAATTGAGCCCCCCCCCCAGGTAGAGAGCTAGTGGAGCATACTGAAGTTGTTTTCAAGTAGTAATTTGACGTTGAGCCATCAAACTTGATAGGCAGCGAAGACTGCCCGAGTTGTCTTTGAGTAATAATTTTGAACTTAATGGCTACCGTTAGAGCGGACTTTAGATGCGACCGAAGTTGACTTTTTGCAACCAAAATAAACTTTAGATGCGACCGAAGTCGACTCTAGATTGCCACTAGAGCGGACTTTAGATGCGACCGAAGCCGACTTTAGATTACCGCTGAAGCGGACTTTAGATGCGATCGATTCGACTTTAGATTGTTGTTGGAGCGGACTTTAGATGCGACTAGAGTAGTCGACTTTATGCCGCGCAGAGCGGACTTTGAGATGTGACAAGAGTAGTCGATTTTAAGTAATCATGGCCAAGTATGAAACCCGAAGTACAAAGCTGGAAAGGCAAAAATGAAAAGCACTTCCGAAAGGCAAAAACAAATGAAAAATCAGAAAAACGAAAAGTTTGCCGCTGGAGCAGGCTTGAATGCGACCGAAGTCGGCTTGTGCCTCTTCCGCGGGCTTTGAGATCAACCAAAGTTGGGTTGTGCCTCCAGAGCGGACTTTAGATGTGATCGCACGATGAAGTGCAGCTCTGGAGGGTAGTTCCCATGGAGAGGTGTAGGCGAAGTACAGCCAGTGCGAACGGACAATGAGTCAAGCAGCGAGACAATACACCCGAATGTCGGGGACAGCCCTAGGGGTCCCCTTTAACAACTGGGAAACCCCCAATTAAAACTCGCAACAAAGACAAACACGCCTCGCTTAACCATGCAGGACACGGCCTGCCAAGGCGACCCACTCGAAGATCCCCTCGAGCAGGCTTCGCCTCGCTCGAGGATGCGCGCCTCCCTCGGGCGGGCTCCGTCCCGTTCGAGGGGGTGCGCTTCCCTCGAGCAGGCTCCGCCTCGCTCGAGGGCCCGCTCCCCCTTCGAGCGAGGCTCCGCCTCGCTCGAGGGTCCGCTCCGCCCTCGAGCGGGGTCCGCCTCGCTCGAGGGCGCCCGCACGCATGCGCCCGCACCCGTGCACGGGCATTTAATGCCCCGACAACGGCGGGGGCGGCGCCATCATGCGTGCGGGGCTCGCGCCCGGTGCCGCCACACCAACTCCCCAGGAGGGATCCCATCCCCACCACGCGTGGGAGGGAGCGTGCGGCGTGGCGCGGCGCCGGCCCCGTGACGCCGCGCCGCCCACTCCGGTACGGCTAACGCGCCGAGCCCTCGAAGGGGGGCCGACTGCACCCTCGATTAGCTTTCTTGTGACCTTACAGGGTTAGGTGGAGGCGCTAGGCCGGTGGGACGCCATCCCCGCCACTGTTAACGGTATGGTTGCCGCCCCCGCGCGTACGGGCGCGCGCCAGGCGATGTGGCAACGACTCCAGCACTGTGGAGCATGCGGGAATGGGACGCCGCCTTACCTGCCACTGTGCCTCGTACGGACCGACGTTAGCAACTCCCTCGAGCCTATCAGAAGACATTACAGCTGTCCGCCGCTCTTCCACCCTCGAGGCCGCCACTGTTCGGGTACAAGACGCGCCATGATGACCGGATCGCTGCCAGGATCGTCCGGACGGCCGCCTACTTTACGGCACGGCGCACTACGCTCCCTCACGTAGCTAAATAGCGCGGCGCGCATGTGATTCGTTCTCTCCTTGACCTATAAAAGGAGGACGAACCCCCTTGCCGCAGGGACAGAGACACACACACACAGAACACAACACGAGACAAGCCGCGCCACGCACTTGCTCTCCAATTCTCCCACAATATCTTCAGTCACTACGCCAGGGACTTGGAGGCCACGCTTCCTCTCCCGCCTTGCTTGTAGCAGCCCCACTACAGGCACCCCCGGTGCTGAGCAATATAGTGCCTCGAGCACATCCCTGCTGGACGTACGGCCCCCTCGGCCGGAACCAGGATAAACTCTGTGTCTCTCATTGCTTAGCATCGACCATTGAGGGATAGACCACGGCGCTTATTACTGGTTAGTGTCGGGACCACATTCCGCACCGACACCGAACGCACAACATAGTCTAGGTAGAACCTGTGCGGCCGAAAGACGATGTCGTCGTACTCGTGAGGTCGAAGTAGTCTACAGCGTGTTGATGTTGCCGAGCGTTGAAATATAGTTGCACACGCGTACAACTCTTGTCTGCATTGAGCGAAGGTCTTGAAGTCTTACAGGTTGCCCTTGTGTGTGCGTAGCAAATCACCATCCAATTTTGCTTTGCATGTGGAATTGCATGTGCCTGATGAGTTTAACTCGAGTAATGCAGCACATTGTCTTCGATTTCGAGACGAAAAAAATGGAGTTTGTTTCTGCCTCGAACTTGGTGCTCTGTTCCAGAATCCAAATTGACAAATCTTCCTAATGCGCGCGGAGGGAAATCGGACCCGCCTAGACGAAAACTCGACACTTTGCTAAAGTAGATCGATTTTTGAAAATTGGTCCTTCGAATTCGCCTGATGATCTCAACGATCACCCCTACCTGACGCGCCAGCTGTTAGTGTTTTAACCCGGCAAAACTACCAAGGGGGTACCCGAGGTAGTAGATTATGCGGTGGGGGATCGCCAGACTTGGAACTCGAAGGCAAAGGCAAGGACACGAGACACAAATTTATACAGGTTTAAGCCACCAAAGTAACCAACCCTACATCCTATTTGGAGTATCATATATTCATATGCGGCACCCTACGCTTGTGAGTTGTTCCCCGGAGGGGTTTAGGATGTCCTCCTAAGTACCCAAGCCTCCTTTATATAGTCCAAGGGGGTGGGTGCCTAGTCGGTTATAAGGTAGGAGTCAAGAGTAGGATTACGTACAATTCCATATTCTTCCATGTATAGGTGCCGGCGGTGTATGCCCGACAAGCAGATCTCCTATTTCTATTGGTGCAATCTACCCTCTAATGAGATAATTTATTTTTGTTTCCCCATGTACATGTTGAGTTTGAAGTTCAAAAACTTATGAGGCAACTCTGAACAAGATTTCAAACATTATAAAAATAGATTAATAGTGTTTCATTGCTTTTCATGCGGTTTTAATTCGGTAGTGAATGCTGCTAATCTATGAAAATAATCACAAAAAGAATTCTTCATTTATTTTTCTAACATAGGCATAGTGTTCTTTATTTGCTTAGAAAATTTGAACTTAAAACTCAATCTGTCACGGAGAAATGAAAAAAAAGGAAAATCTCATCATGGAATAGACACAACAATATGTCTAAAACATTGATTTGTGACCAGACAGACGACATAATAAATCTATGAAGGACTGCCTAAAGCATTTAACGATAACAAACAATTGATAGTTCACAGTCAAATATTCCATTAAAATTGTAAAGCAATAATCAAAGCACAAAGCAACACCGTATCAGATATTATAACAGAAGGTACAGAGTTTTTAGTATTGTATGTCACATCTTCAAATTCGTACGAGAATGTTTGAATTATATTTCCTGAATAAACAGATCGTTTTTCCATGGAAATACAAAAAACAATTGAGTAACATTGTCACCTATTTGCACGCACCAAAATCTGTAGAGCAAAATAGCAAGATTCTGAACATGATTTATTACAGAACTAGTTGTCAGTTCACTTAAGACGCTATGTTCATAAAACATTTGCGGCTCAGTTCACTTCAGATTTCTTTTCCAACAAACTATAGAAGCAACATTCACAAACTAGACCCTAAGAGCCATGAAACTTATAAAGACTCCCTGTATTATGGATTATTTGGTGGACTAGAACACGATGAGAAGATTGATAACACCTAGGTTCGCCCTCCCTTGGAGGCACTGAACTCTTTAGGATTATCTTTCTGCTTACCCTCAACTGATACAATAGGGTCTCCTTTTATAGAGATCCCTGACTTGACCCTCAAGTAAATACCCTAACAAACCAATCTAACTTATCCCTATCTTAGCACTAATCCTATCCCTACTCGCGGGTGCTGTTCACGGTACAGTACCGGTGGGCTTTGGCCCAATCAACTGGCCATAACACTTCACCACCCCTCGAAGACAGCTTGTCCTCGAGCTGGGATACCACCATTGCTGAAATCTTGAAACTCTGATTGATGGTGAAGGTGGACTCTTAGTCTGGCTGTCGAAGAAGGTTGCCTGTTGAAAAGGGGGGAATCATCAACGTGTGTTGGAGGCACCACACAACAACAGTAGGCCAGCTGCTCCCAAGATGCTGTGACAAGAGCGCAGCTGACCCTGGCCCATCTGAAGAGGACCCCAACTCCTGCCACAGATGAACCTGGAGATGCCGAACTCCAGTTGATGGCGAAGTGAAGAGCACAGACGCCGTGTCCTGAATATGCTCCATAGCCTGAGGAAGAAGGGTAACTGGAAATGCACAGTACACCCAATCAAACACTGATAATGGCCCAGTGATGAGGTGAAGATGTTGGAGCCTGATGGAGTTGCTGAGGTCGGCGACCGCCAATATTATCCCCTGAGTTGCAGCTGGAGGACAGGGCCGTGCATGGCGGAGAAGGCATGCGACCGAGAGGAGCACTTCACCACCTTTCGAAGACAACTCGTCCTCGAGTTCAGACACTGCCAATGTTGAAACGTTGTTGATGACGAAGACGAGGACTATGGTTCTGGGTGCTGAAGGAGGTGCTCGCCCAACTTGCTGCAGAGAGACCCACTTGCCTGGCCTTCACCCTGCAGAAAAAGGAGCTCCGGAGGTGGTTTGGATGGCTCCTCCGTGAAGAACATCTTGCGACAACGGTCTTGGTTGCAGGTCTGTATGAAGAGGTCGGCAGCTTGGCTGCAGCAGACACGCCTTGGACACCGTTGCTGGAGGCCTGGCAGCCTCTGTCACCGTCCTGACCACCGGTGTCATGGCCACCGGTACCTTTGCAGTGGCGGCGTCGGTTGCCCCCAGATGTCCATCCCAAGAGGGGCCTGGAGCTGCGGACGGCGAGGTTGCCGGCAGGTGCGGAGCCGCTAACAGCTCCTGGACATTTGTGGAGGCGTGTTGCTTGGGCAACTTGCACAGTGCTTGACCTCCACCGTATGGCGCAGGCGAGGGAGGCGGCGTGGAGGGTGGGGCTGCCCATGATGCGGCAGGGGATGCCGGCCGTGGCGTGAGAACGGATGCCGGGGCCGCGCGTGATGAAGTCGCGCGGGCCACGACAGGAGACGCCGCGACCGCATGAGATACGACAGCTGGTGACAATGGAGGCGCTGGTGGTGGCTGTGGCTGGCCTCCTGAGTTGGGGGCCGGAACAAAGGAGCCAGAGATGCCGCTCGACATGGAGGCGGAGGAGCACCTTCGTAGGCCAACCTGTGTGTAGGAGCGGGACGGGCAATGCCCGAGGCATAAGGTGGTTGAATCCCTGGCCTCATCAGTGAGGTACGACAGATGGTGGCGGCACCGGAGACGAGGCCACCCGTGGTGCGGATGCCGAAGGCGGAGTGGTGGTTGGCGTTGACGCCGAAGCAGGCGCCACGCATGACCCAATGTCCATCAGTGCGTGCGCGGGCGCGAACAGATCCTTACGAGGAGCGGCTGAGGCGTGGCGCGTTGCGGCGGCGGCGGCGGCACCGTCGAGTCCTGCTTCGCGACTTTAAGCTGTGCTGGCTCAGCGAAGGCGATGTCCAAGGACGAGAAGGGCTGATGGCCCATCATGACTTGCGTGTGCAACAGTCGCTGGGCCACGTTGTAGTGGGCCGGATGAGGATATTGGGTTGCCGTTGTAGTCAAGAGGAGGCCACCGTTCCGTGGAGACTGGCCGAAGTCTGTTGCTACACTCGCGGCGCCCCTAGGGTTTCCGCCCCACCTTGTTGTGTAGGCGGAGGCGCCAGCGAGGAGCCCGTGAGGGAGGCGGCGAATGACTTGGCAGAGCCGGTGAGGCCACAACCAGCCGAGGAGGAGGCGCGGCCGGCAACGAGGGGGCGGCACCGACGGGGGGGTGGTCCGCGGGCGAGCCTCTCGCGGAGCGGAGGACGCCAGATGCGCCGGAGACGTCGAGGCTCCCTAAGCATCTCCCGCGCAGCCGCCGGTGCTACTCCGCGTGGCTCCTCCTTGCCGAGGTAGGCGTCAGGGATGGCCGAGACGTGCTTGTCGTGGCTGGGCTGGCAGAGGTGCGAGGACGCCGCCGCTCGAGCCAAAGGTTGGGTCGAGGCCGTGGAGTCTGGGTGGCTAGGTGGCGTGCGAGGGACGGCCGGTGGTGTGGCAGATGGCAACACAATCGGAGTCAACGCCATCTGCGGAGCTGGTGCAGATGTAAGCGTCGTTGAAGCTGTTGCGGTAGATGTGAACGTGACTGGTGGTACCGACGGTGTGCGAGGGGCGCAACCATCGGAACGACCACTGGTGTTTGCGGCGGCACCGGAACAGGCAACATGGAGGATGAGGCCGCGGGAGGTGCGACTGGGGACGCCGGAGCTGGTAGTGCCGCTAATGCCACAGGCGACGCAGGCTTGATGGTCCCCGGGACTGATGCTGCAGCAACCGATGCAAATTGGCGGTTGAAGGCGTCGATGAAGCTGGGCCAAGCAAATTGGCGGTTGGAACTGTATGCTCCATCCAGCGGAACAAGATGTAGGCGGGACCTTCCATTCGGAAGGAAACTACCAAGACCTTCATAGTCTCGTGGATTTGCCCTGCATCGAAGCACTGATCGCAATGGCTCAATCACTGCAGTGGATCAGAGCTCCCATCAAAAGGCTAGGATCTGGAATATGGAGAATCCCATAGTTGCTGGACTGGATTAGGGGTGGGATCTGGGTGGGATTTCTTGTGCCGACGGCGGAAGCAGATGCAATCCAAGAAAGCTGGCTCTGAATACCAAGATGTTATGGATTATTTGGTGGACTAGAACACGATGAGCAGATTGATAACACCTAGGTTCGCCCTCCCTTGGAGGCTCTGAACTCTTCAGGATTATCTTTCTGCTTACCCTCAACTGATACAATAGGGTCTCCTTTTATAGAGATCCCTGACTTGACCCTCAAGTAAATACCCTAAGAAACCAATCTAACTTATCTCTATCTTAACACTAATCCTATCCCTACTCGCGGGTGTTGTTCACGCTGCAGTACCCGTGGGCTTTGGCCCAGTCAACTGGCCATAACACTCCCTTTCCTATAGAGCATACAGTTCCAAGTCCCAACATTTCAACACTACTCTGCACATTAGACAACCTTACAAGCTTCAACGCATAAAAGGTAGAGGTAATCGAAGCCGAATTATTCCTCTACCATGCTTGTTACCACAGAAAGCGAAGGATAACAAACGGAAGCGTGACTTTGTTGTACGGAACACTCCGTAGCACCACGCTTTCCGCTCGAAATCCCCTGCTCCTCCAACACCGACAACTTAAACCCAACAGAAGTGGAAAATGACAAAATTTCCTTCCGGAACAACCACATCCAAACTAAAACTAGTTAATTTGAGAACGTGGAGTACGGAATGACACGACGAATCCCACAGCTGGATTAGATCTAGTCGCGCGAGAAATCATAGGGCAAGATCCTATGGATTATGATGCAAAGGGTAGACGGGGAGGGACACCTGCTGCTGCTCGTCGTTCCAGCTGAACATCCTGCTCAGGTGGCGGCCGCCGCCGCGGGTACCGCCGACGAGCCCGAGTCCGAATTGCGCTTCCCGGCGGGTCCCGAGGGTCGCATCTCCGGTCGTCGGAAATCCACCCCAACTCGCCAGCACGGCGTAGCCTCTCCGTACTCTCCTCCTCTACAACCCGTGCTGACTTTTCGTATTCTTCAACCCCTTTCGTTGCCCCTTCTGCGCCCCTCCCTCGCTCCACCCACCGAGGAGTCCAGGGAAGGCTGAACGCGTGGGTGCCACCAATTGGGCAGCGGCTGCGGTGGGAACTGGAAAGCCACGTGTGCGACGACGGCACATCTCGGCTAGTGGTCGAGAAAGCTCGATCAAATGCCACGCGCTGATTGGCTGCGGTTTTTTTTTTACAATTGCAAACTACTCTCTCGAAAAAAAAGGATGTGATTCAAAATTTGTCAAAAAAGAATAACGTTTTACTTAATTTGGCAAGTGTGTATGTTTATGTAGGCATATAATAATCAATTAGCACATAATATGGCAAATAAATAGGGGTAACCGAGGTCATTTGACCTTAATAATGTGTCCTAAAATTACTAAAATGACATTCTTTTTGGACGGAAGGAGTATTTCACAGAGAAGCCAATTTTACATAGAACCCTCCAAGAATGACAGAATTACAACTTGGTCCAAAGACTAGATAAGAAAAGCAATTGCTATGAGAGGCGGACGACGCCAACGGAAGACAGTAGAAGCTATTGTCGGATGGAAGGTCGTGCACAAAAGCATCGGTTGTAGTAGACCGACAGAGCCTGTGAGGATGCTTACACCGGGCAACAGAAAGATTCTTGTATTGTCGTCGCCGAAGATTGAGGGAGGAAATCCGAGTCGAGATCCAGGGGAAGACGAGGTCGTCGATGCAACGCTTGGTGTAAGAGTGATGCTTGTATTGTAGACCTGCAAATCCTGGGGCTGCTTGAGCTGAGGGCGAGGCGGAGGCGGACGGCGATGAAGGAGGGTCGGAGGAGCTTGAATCTTGAAGGCGGGGAAGAGGTCAGCGGAGAGAGGCGTGGGAAGATTCGAGCAAAGGGGGGATTTCTTACCACTAACCTTGGCAAAAGCGAAGGCGACTGTGACAACCCGCCTAGGAAAATATCGTACTATCGCCTAAACCAATCCACTTTGGCCATTAAGCGACAGCAAAGTATCATCCCGTCGTAAGTTGCGGGTTATCGCCCGGTGAATTACTTGGAATTCACACAGAGGATCGAACACATGCATTAAAACTCACACGAAGACGAGTGTAACACCCCAGGTGTTTATTAAATATAAATACCTTATTTAGTTGTGTTAATCAAGTGTAATCGGCTCCTAAACATGTTTGACGTGATTTGGCACATATTTGCACAAAAGACCTTGGTCAAAATCCCAAATCACGGTCAAATCCTAAATGCTCCTTTAAGGCTGAAATGGTTTTCTTGCACGTTCTCCAAATTTCAATATAGAAGTTCAAAATCAGCCAATACGAAAGTTGTTCGTTATTTCCTGTAACACATTTTTTTTAATTGGCGGACATTCCAATTTTGAGTGCAAATTGGCCAACAATCGAGTTGAACACGTTGTGAACTGTAACTCGAGCCGTGGAAAAACTGCAACTTCGGCCGACGTTCCCGGACAAACCGTTGATCAAAACATATGTCGCCCTTTGGGAAAGTTGTAGGTATATAGCTCCTCTACAACTTTTGTTTTTGGAGATTTTTCACTTAGTTGGTAATTTTCGGAGTTACGGAATTTTGAAAACTGAATCGCGAATTGAATTTGGTCGCTAGTGTCGCCGCTGCCTGCCCCGACATCTGCACCTGGGTCCACTGCCGCCATCCGTACGCCGTCACAGCATGGGCCACACGTCAGCCATTGTGACCCACATGTCGTCCAGGTGGACACGCGCCCCTCTCCGCGTCGTCTGGCCGCTGTCCGTCGGCCACGCGCTGTGCGCGCGCGCGCTTGGCGAGCCGCGCGGCGGCGCCCGTCCGACCAGCTGCCCCAAGGGCGCGGTGGACATCCACCAGACCTGCCACATCTCCCTTCCCCGTCCTTAGTCGTCTCCCTGAGCAAAAGCCGAACCGTGTTGCTCCTCTGCTCGCTCCGTCGTCCGCCATTGATGCGCCGCGGAGGAGCTCCACCCTCTGTTTGCCACCACCGTCTCAGAACCTTACCTGAGCCGCCCCACGGCTCCACTCCACCCTCCACGTCCATCAGGTCGTGTCCATTGTGAGCACGCACGCCGGAGCAGAGGCAGAGGCGGCCTCAGATCCGCCGCGCCACCGTTCTCCATCGCTTGAGCATCCTCCAACCTCCGGACCGTTTCAAATCGAACCCCTGGCGAGCCTACACCACTCCCCCGCCCTTTCCCGACCAAGTTCGGCCGCCTCCTCGCCAGATTCCGGCCATCTTCATCCCTGTCCGCGGTCTGGACCACATTGCGAGGTCTGAGGTCTTTCTAGGGGTTGGGACGCAAAACCCAGGGACCTGTTCGTAAGAAATCAGTTTTCGGATCTAGGGTGTCCAGGCTGAACCTTTGAAAAATCGTTAAAAGACGTAGAAAAATCAGAAAAATACAAATCCAATTTTGTTGGGTTTCTGGTGAAGAAACCTATCTTTTCTAGAAAATATGTATTGGGTTTTTCTGTGTAGTTTTGGAATGAAAATTCAAATTCAGTTTGAAGTGTTTTTAGTGTGGTTTAAATTACACACATGCTATGGACTTGAATTTTGGATATGTTGCTCTTTATGGCATGTCTAGATCTGTGGCAAAAGCTTGAATGATTTTGATGTATATATTTTCAGTTATGATTTTTGTAAGCTTTATGCTAATTTAAGTTTGATGCTTTTTATAACCCCTTTAATGAACTTTTCTGCAACCACATGTGCACCCTAGGGCTTTGCCTTGTTGAGTAGTATCTCTGGTAGAGTGAATTTGATTTTAGGGAATTGTTTACTAGGTGATTTGGATTTAATCATGTGTAGGCGTTTAAATTCAAAATCTGAAAAATAATTTGAATCTGCACTTATGCTTTGGTCAGAGGCTCATTTTTGGTATACATGACCTGTAGGATAAAGTGGAGATCAAAAAGTTTATTAAATCTTTTTATATGAATTAATGGTGTTTTACTAGGCTGAAATTTATCTTTTTCGTTTAAATTAATTTATAAATGATCTTAAGCTATATTTTAGTTTGAGAGCTTAAATTAAGCATATGTTGCTGTGTGCAAAAGATTAGGCTCATTGGAAGTGTTTTTGATTTAATTTTGATTTATGGTTCAAAGGCTTGTTTTGAGCAATTAAAGAAAGAAATGGATTAAAGTGTTAAATTGTGAAATCATGTTTGTTTCTGTTTTTATTAATTTAAACACACCCCCTTGCTGTTTGGTGAAGTTAAATAACTTAATTTGCTTATATGTACACAGTCACCATCAAGATTAACTTTAATTAATGCATATGCATGTATACGTGTAGATTTACCAAACGGGACGTACACGCTCACCCAGGAGGAGGAGGGAGCAGCTAGTGGAGAGCTGAACCAAATTGGTGTGCATCAAGACCTAGACCAAAGTCCAGAAGAGCCCAAGGCTTGTGTTTGTACTGAGTCTGAGGAAGGCAAGCACCGGTTTCATCTAACCTACTTTATAAATGAAAATCATGTCCTTTACTTTTCAGCACTTTATTGCTTTACTTGTGCATTTAAGTTTCATGAGTTGTTTTGAAACCTAGTTGCATGATCCTTAGGAGTCCTATACTCTTTTACTAGTATGTTAGGAACGCTAGTGCCATGCTCTAAGGATGCGGTAGAAGTCGAGTAATGACTCATTGCTCCCGAGACATAGGATGCTTATGTTGGAATCATAAGTTGGTTAAATTGACTCGCTCATGTGGTAAGAGCAATGGGTTCGGTCTCGACCGAGTAGCATTGTGCTGGTCCTAAGCTATTGAACGTACCAAGTGCTTGTCGGGAATGGGACCGGTAAGCCTAGTACCTTCTGAACCAGGGCGGGATCTTTCTAGCTACCCGCTTGGGATGTGTCTCCGGGCTAGCTACCCGTGGTATAGTATGTGAGTCCGGACTGGTCGGGTTAGACCCTCCGGATAACCGTGTACCGAGTTTGTAGCGTCCGATCCCAAACTGTGGGATGTTGGGAACCGCCTGGTCGGGGTAGACCCTGCATTTGCTTTTATTTGAATTCTTGGGGTCTACTTCTTCTGTGTATCTTGGGTTTACCTTGCAAGGATATAAATCGATTGATCGTCGGTCACTCGCCGTTATCTGAGTCGGCTTGACCACTGGCTACCCCATGTTTAATTATGGAACATTTTGGATTAATATTGTTACCTGTTTAATATTGTTTGCACAACATGCTTGTTTAGTACAGGTTTTCACCTAGACTGATTGACATACTAGAATATGAGCTAAAACTTGAAAATAAGGATCCACTATTAGTCGCTTTTGGCAAAACAAACCCACAAGCCAAAACGCCTTGCATGTCTAAGTCTTACTTTATTTTTGTCGGGTGAGTCTTGCTGAGTATTAGTACTCAGCCTTGCTTAATTTGTGGTTTTCAGGTAACCCCATCTGGCCTAGCTCTATCCCAGATGGTTGGGAGCTTGAATGGGAGAACGATGATGATGAGTGATATGCATGGATGGCCTCCTATGTGTATCATGCGTGTAGTTTACTTTCCGCTGTTTAAACTCTGATCATGTTTACTTTTATGTGTGAAAAACCTGGTTTGTAATAATGTTGAACTTGGGAACCTTTTTGTAATGTAATGTTGCACTCTGGTCCCGCCTTCGTGTGGGCTTAGCGCATATCAGCGATCCTGTTGTATGTGATTTACCTGGCTTTACTCGGCGGAAGCGACTTAATAATTCTTTATTATTGCTTAATGGCCATGTGGACCGGCTTAGGCGATAATACGGAATTATTTTGGGCGGTTCTGTCACAGCTGGTACCAGAGCGATGATATGCACCAGAGTAATTAAAATACCTTAACAAACTTGTTTTTGGAATAAAAATTGCCAAGATTAATAATCTTGCTAAAAGAGTAGGACGTTAAGGTTTAATCTAGTCCGAGAGGCCCTAGAGGGAATTTTGGGTTCTTTCAGGTGGCTAGTATTCTATGGTGTATTTAGTCTGACTTCTAGCACATTTATTTATGTTAAAACTTATTTTCTTGCACAACCAAACTAGATGAGACACGTGTTTTATACGTGTGTTGTTACGCATCACGGGAATTGCGAGGGTTGATGGAGTGATCCATTCCACGGATCCCATCTTCGCGTCTGTTTATGAGTTGTGTGTCGCCACGTGTTTCATACGTGTGCATTCCGCATATCGCTCATGCGAGGCAAGGGTACACTCCATTCAAACGGAGGGTGTCTGAGGTTGGACGCTGTCCATGCAGCGGCTTGATGCATGGATACCGTTTCTATAGTGAACGGTAATGAATGTGGACGCTTTCGTGAGTGCTGGCACGAAAGGTTCTGAATGTTCGTGATTTTCTTGCAGGTACACTAACCACGGTTGTTAGGCATGGTAATTAAGAAACGAATAGCTTCCGACTAGTTATTATAGGGAGAGACGTTTATATATGCCCTGCCACCGGCACTAACTTCGTTTTTAAGCTTAAAAGCTTTGTGAGGAAGTTTAGGACGCTTTTTGCATCATGTAAAAGCTATCAAATCAAAACTGAAGTTAATTCATGTGTTGCTTGGTCTCTATTTAATGTGTGTTTCTTAAGGACCAATCTTGCTAGTGTGATTGCTTTGATCAGGTGTTAAGCAAAAATTGTAACTAGATCTTTGTTCAAATTTTCTAAGGTTTATCTAGAAAATGTCCGGCTAGGTGCTCTTCGGGAAATTGTTCGTCACCTAGTTAAGTTTGCTTTCTAAATTTTTCATGATTTTAGGATGTTTAAAACTGAAGTTAGGATCAAAATGGCTAGCCTAAGTCTTGCTGAAATCTTGTCAAAATCCCGAGTTAGGTAGAAAACTCAATTTTTACCTATAGTTCCAAACGAACAACCTGAGAATCTATAGCAAAATGTTTATTATCTACCATAGATCGTGCTGTCAAAATCTCATGGTCATAGGGTTCTAATTTTAGAGATATGATCTTTTTAGTGAAGTTTTGGTTTCAGTTTAAATTTCTAAGCAACAACACCTGGAAAATGCACTTTGCACCCTTTTCAATCAATGGATTCGACCTTGAATACCAAAAATGCTCCTTAGGTATCTATCTACCTCCAGACCCCAAGATCACTAGATTTTTAGTTTGAAAAGTATATCAAAACAATAGGTCTCTGTCCTGCGGAATTCAGAACTAATGATCTCTGAAATTCAAATTTTTAGGTCATCTTCCTTTGGGATATAGAGCAACCTTGAATATCAAAATGTTTCATACTCTTGTGATAGCAATGCTCACAAAATTTCAGCATTCCTGCATGTGTATATTGAGAAATATCGAATTTTAGTCAGCTACCGTTTGCTGTCCAAACTGCTAGACAAGCGTAGCTTTGGTAATGAATTTTTCAACCCTGGGTGAAAGCTAAATCTGTTCTGGAGTTGAATACCAAAGTTGTGGATTATGAAATTTACATGCTTACCAAAATTTAGAAATTTTTGACACTTGAGTAGAGATATGAATTTATTTCTAAGAGTTGTTGTCCAAATTCTGAAAACGATTGGAAGTCTCCTTAGACATGCCTACTTGTCATTTTGTTGGCAAAATTATGGATGTATATCAAATGCAATATCACATGGTTTCGATGGACGGAAATCCTCTCGGGGCTTCGGTGAGGAGTAGTTGATGTAGAGTAAACCGGTAACAATCTGTCACCGCCATCTAACTTGTGCCATGCATGTGGCTGGTTGCCTCCCATTTGGTGTGGTGATCCATGCATGAGGTTAGCTCGCGCTTCAATATGCTCTCGCGTAGAAAATGCGTTATTAGCACCATGAGGAGCATGGCCCAAGCATTGGCACCAAAATAATCATTTGATAGCTAGGATTTTTTTTTTCTTCCAAATAAAATCATGATAAGGTCTTCTTATAATTTCCTTGAAATTTTGGGGAATAATTAAAAAAAATAATAATACAAGCATGGGTTGAAACTTGTATTCAAGACGCTCATCAAAATTCAAATTTCTCCTCACCTACTCTAAGAGTTGTGAACATGTTTGTGAACCTTGGCTTGCCGCACAACCGCCAAGGTAGTAGGGTTTTCGATTCTGAGTATGATTTCTTAGCCGACGTGTTCGCTCCCGTATCATGTGGGTATTCTGAAGTACCCAACTATTCCTCGATGCTGACATCATGGGTTCGATCACCATTGATCTTCCAACTTTGAAAAAATGTTTCTTTTTTGACCTTGCTCAACGATTCTCAGCAATAAAATGAATACTAGGCATCGACACCTTCTTACCTACATAAGGAACATATCATATCTTTTGTCAAGTCAACTAAAACCCGTTGTGCTCTTTTTCTTGGTCAAGTTTTCCCACGCTTTCTTTAGATAGGAGACAACATCAACCTCTTATAGCCATGAAACGTTGGTCCCACAACTTTCTCGCATTGGTATCCCAACTTTTCTCGCTCTAAAATTCCTTGCCTCAAACTTGATTTTTTTCCCTATGTTTTCTCACAAACAAATAAATAAATTCATGTTTATAAGTGTGAAGAATCAAAATGGCATGCAAATTGAGCATTTTATCACAATGCATGCATACCTTAACAACACAGCTTCATCAATAAGATTATATAAGTGCATTTGGGAAATCTTGGGTGACTAACTTGCATAAGTATTAAAAAAAATCCTTCTACTCTACCTTCCTCGTGGTTGATGATGTTTCCTAACTAAAGGTCCTGACGACTCAACCTAGGGTATCATGTGGTCCGTTGCACCATGTGATTATCACAAGGAGCGCGCCGGGTATCTTGGGTTATGGAAAATTACTCACCACAAGTTTGTTCCTTACTCTTTGATTGCTTCGCCTTTTCTTAACTAACTCCATGGGTGAAATAAGGCATACCGACTATGCACCATGAGCAACATATCTCATGAGCATATGCATCAACGCATTTCATCAACATGTGCACGTACATGTGTGCACTACATCATACACGCATCATGTGCATCACTCATTATGCATCATTACATAAGCACCATAAGTCTAAGTGTCCATAAACATCATATGCTCATGTTCATATACATCATACTATATGCACCTCATCATAAGCATCATTATGTGCACCATTCCACTAATGCACAACTCATCTATATACATTAATATTGCAAGCATGTCTCATTGGTGCACCACATGATCCAGCTAAAAGTCATTGTACCACTAATGGGATGAAGGATGTTAATACTCATAAAAATAAGACAGGTGAGCAAGCCTTTCTAAATTCCCGTACTAGCCCATCTTTGCATATCTTTCCCACTAAATATCTCAGAAGAACTCCCGGTAACGGCTCTCTAACTATTCTTATGAACTAACATCGCAGCTATGATGGCAAAATTTAACCCTTTAAGCCATCATCGAACCCTTGTATACATTCTCAAAAAAAATTCTTTTAAAGCAATCTTAAAGATCAATTGCTAAGATTCCCATTCCTTATAGAGATCCTTATGAAAACTTTTCAACTCTCTATTTCTCTTTTCGATTTCTCACACCAGCTTGCCTGACATCAACTTAACCGAGTTAAGGTGAAGGTGTATAAACAGAGATGTTTCATGAACAATCAAGGTTCTCCAAAAGTCAAGATATGAGGAGCTTCCTGAGAACTCGTTGATTTGTGATCCTTTTTAATGTTTCTTTCAAATTAATGAAATCAGATATAAGAAAACAAAAGTTTGGCAAATCCTTCGATAAACCTTCTCAAAGCAACTCGACTCTAAATGAGGTTACCTCGAGACCTTTCGATTTCTCCAATAAATTACGCTAATTCTCTCGAGTCATTTATCTCATCCTCTCGCAGCCATGACGACATTACACAACATCATCTCTCTACCATCTCTTCACCGTAGTGTCGTTGCCAAGTTGCCAAGGGCATCTCGATGGTAGTGCACCCTCTCGTCGACATACCAATGGTTATCATCTATGACAACTCAAGCCGATCACTACCTGCATGGGTGGCCTACGTATGGCATGAATTGGGATAAAGATAGAACCCTCCATCCGTCTTCTTCTTCCGAGTTGGTTAAACTCGGGAACGATTTGCTCTTTCGAAATTCCTTTGGAGGATGAGGAATGTTCTAAGGATATGAAAAGAATCGGCATTCTTATGGGATGAATCCGGGACGACGATCTCCACCAAAGCAAATCCCATAAACCTACAACTCGAATACTAACGATCTGACCACCTACATATTCGTGCTCGATCGAATCCGTGCCACTCCATTACCGCCGTGTTTCACTAAGGCCGGCCAATGCCGTATTAATCTCCCGTCCCGCCTCTAACGCCAAGCGTGCCATCACACGGCACTATGGCAACCATCGTTCGAAGAGGGGAGTATCGACTTGATTCCCGACCACCCTTTGTAGAACATGGCTAATAGCTTCTTTCTTCAAAACAAACCCCTATAAAACCTTCTGACGAGTTCTCTAACTTTCTAACCTCGTTGATATGCTTGTTCATCAATAACTACCATACTCGAATTTTTGTACTCTTAGGGAGTCTAATTGGATCGTCATGGAACTTTCAGGGAAATGGAATCCACCACGGAGATCCAAATAATCTTCGACCCAATGAGATGTCCCCATCTCTTCCACCAACACAGAGGTGGTGGATATCTTTGCCAACACCATGAAAATTTTGAGGGCCAAAATTTGGTGTTAAGCCAACTAGTGCAAAATGTCATCCATAATCGTTATCAAGGACTATCTTCAAACCAGTCTATCCGACAAGCCTTTCCCAAGCAATTTCAGAATCTATTATGGAGCAAGTTCATCTATTCAATCTATTGATGAATCATGAAGCTCAAAATCGACGTAATCAAGATTCCAATCAAAGAACTCCTAGATTCACTAATGCCACCGTCGCAACTTCCTATGGAACTTAGGGAGGAAGAAGGAAGGAATAAGAGTCACAAGCGAGATTTACCAAAGATTGACTTGAATGGATGGGAAATTACATGCACCGAACTTCCTCCCGTGAGAAAAAGCCAAGCAACCCATCTAGTGTTGTGGATCGACCCCATCAAAACCCAAGTGGGTCCCAAGGTCCAATACACCCACACCTCGTCTCGCTTCAATTGTAGAGATCCGACATTTTGTGAGGAGTGCCCTGAACCGAGCGTAACAAAACAAACCTAAGACGGGCCGAGGCTCAAGAGCCAAGGTGGAAGTTACAAACGACCAAACCCCAAGTGAAACAAGGCAAACATAACTTCACGGTATACCTTTCTATTTGAGAACAACCTCCCCCTAAGCTAATTTTTTTAAATTTCTAACTTCGGGACGAGATTTCTTTTAAGGGGGTAGACCGTAACACCCTGTGTTTGCTAAAGCTAACTAACTTAATTAGCGGCTTTAATCGTGTTTAATTTGGCTCATAAACATGTTTGACATGATTGGGCACACTTTTGCACAAAAGACCCTTGGCCAACATCTCAAACCACTGGCCAAACCCTAGATCTACTTTAAAGGCCGAAATGGTTTTCTTGCGCGTTCTCCAAATTTTTCACTATAGAAGTTCAAAATCGCCAATACGAAAGTTGTTCGTTATTTCCGGAACACATTTTTCGTAATTACGCGACATTCCAATTTTGAGCGCAAATTGGCCAAAAATCGAGTTTACGCGCCGTGAACAAGAACCGAGCTTCCCGCGTTCCCGGCAAACCATTGATCAAAACATATGTCGCCCCTTGGGAAAGTTGTAGATCTATAGCTCCTCTACAACTCGCTGGGAGATTTTCAACTTAGTTGACGATTTTTGAGTTTCGCAATTTTGAAAACAAGTAAATGAAATAGAAACGCAGCTAGACCGACGTCGCCCGCGCTCGCTCCGGGAGCACGCGCGTGCGTCTGTGCGCGCTTCGCCACGTGTCGTGGTCGCGATTCTCCGCGTACGGTAGCCCGCAATCCCGCTCGTGGACCCATGCGACCGTGGGACCTCCGCCTCGCGCCCACCGTACACCGGCGCCTACCGCGCCCGTGCGCCGTCTCTCGCGCCACGCGCCCGTCGCTGTCGCCACCGCAACGTGCACGCCGCCGCCGGTCGCGTTTAAAGGCGAGGGGAGCAGCGGGGTCGATTGTTTTCTCGTCCTCCCGCTCGCCGTCGAGCTCGCCACCTCATCCTCTCCGTGCCACCGCACGGGGTCGCGCCGAGCGCAGCTAGGCGTCACCGCGCCCCGCCCTCGCCACCGCCGCCGGCGAGCCGCAGCCGCCGTGGAGCCTCGCCGAGCGGGCCGCCTTCCCCCTCCGCTCCCATCGCCACCCCCGCCACCAGAGGGTCGCACGGTGCTGCACCTGCGTCTGACGGGGGCGCAGCTAGGCCGCCGCCCATGGCCGCCACGCCGCCGGCGCCCGTCCGTTTCCATCCCGAGCCCGTGACCCACCTCAAATCGGTCCGTGAAGGTACAAATCGACCCTACGGCCGCTCACCGTCGAGCTCCGCGACTGACCGCCGTCGGCGAGCCCCTCCCGCCGGCAGGGACCCGATTGCATTGATTCGAGTCTCTTTCAAAGGTTCCCAATGTAAGATTCCAGGGACCCTACTGTGAAAAGCAAGCTTTTTTAGGGTTACAAAGAGTACCTTCGAAAATCATTAAAAATCGTAGAAAAATCAGAAAAAATGCAAAACCAATTTTCTTGGGTTCGTGGTGACGAAATCTATCTTTTCTAGAAAAAACATGTATAGGTTTTTCTTGTACAGTTTTTGAATTAAAAATTCAAACGCAGTTTGGAGTGTTTTTAGTGCAGTTTAAAATATACACATGCTATGAACTTGAATTTTGGATATGTTGCTCTTTATATCAAGGTCTAGATCAGTGGAAAAAGTTTGCATGGTTTTGGATGTATATATTTGCAGTTATGATTTATTTAAGCTTTATGCTAGGAATAAGTTTGATCCTTTTTATAGCACCTTTAATGAACTTTCTTTGAGCACAAGTGCACCCTAGGGCTTTGACTTGATGATTAGTACCCCTGGTGTGATGGATGAATTTAGGGAATTGTTTACTAGGTGTTTTGGATTTAACCTTGTGTAGGAGCTTAAATTCAAAATCTGGAAAAAAAAAATTGATTTTACAACCATGCCCCTGGTCAGAACCTCATATTTGGCATACTTGACCTGTGGAGAAAGTTGGGATCAAAAAGTTTATTAAATCTTTTTATATGAATTAATGTTGGTTTAATAGGCTGAAATTTGTCTTTTTCATATAAATTAATTTATAAATGTTCTTCAGCCAAATTTGGTGTGAAAGCTTAAACTAAGCATATGTTGCTGTGTGCAAAAGATTAGGTTCATTGGAAGTGTTTTTGATTTAATTTTGATTTATGGTTGAAAGGCTTGTTTTAAATAATTAAAGAAAGAAATGGAAATTAAATGTGCTAAATGGTAAAATCATGTTTGGTTCTGTTTTTAATATTTAAACACAACACCCTTGTTGTTTAGTAAAGTTAAGTAACTTAAATTACTTAGATGTGCACACAATCACCATCAAGATTAACTTTAATCCGTCGCATTCGTACGTAAACGCGCGTGCATCTCCCGACGCGTACGTACACACTCGCCTCAGAGGGAGACTCGGGATCGTTGATGGTGAGCTGAACCAGATTGGTGTGCAAAGCAAGACCCGGACCAAAAGTCCGTAAGAGCCCAAGGCTAGTTTAGGAACCGAGTCCGAGGAAGGCAAGCACCGTTTCATCTAACCCATGTTTTTAAATATAAATCATGTCCTTTACTTTTCAAGACTTTAATGCTTTATTTGTGCATTTAAGTTTCAGAGTTGTTTTGAAACCTAGTTGCATGATCCTTAGGACTCCTATGCTCTTTTTACTAAGATGTTACGAACGCTGGGCGGCTATGCCTCTAAGGTCACTTCGTAGAAGTCGAGTAATGACTCATCGCTTCGCGAGATATAGGATGCTTATGTTGGAATCATAAGTTGGTTAAATTGGTTCCGCTTCATGTGGTAAGAGCAATGGGTTCGGCCCGACCGAGTAGCATTGTGTCAGTTTAAGCTATCAACGACTCAAGGCTTGCGGGAATGGGACCGTAAGCCTAGTACCTTCGAACCGGGCGGGATCTTTCTAGCTACCCGCTTGGGATGTGTCTCCGGCTAGCTACCCGTGGTATAGTGTGAGTCCCGACCGGGCTCAAGCGACCTCCGATAACCGTGTACCAGTTTGTAGCGTCCGATCCTAAACCGTGGGATGTTGGGAAACCGCCCGGTTGGGGTAGACACCGCACTTGGTCTACCTTCTTCCGTGTATCTTGGGTTTACCTTGCAAGGATATAAATCGATCGATCGTCTCCGTCACTGCTATCCGAGTCGGCTTGACCACCGGCTACCCCATGTTTATTTAAGGGAATGGGCCGATTAATATTGTTACCCGTTTAATCTTGTTTGAACAACATGCTTGTTTAGTGCAGTGCTCACATAAGAATGGTTAACATATTAGAACTTGAGCTAAAATCTGAAAATAAGGATCAACTCTTAGTCGCTTTTGGCAAAAACAAACCACAAGCCAAAAAGCCTTGCATGTCTAGTCTTGCTTTATTGGTTTCAAGAAGTCTTGGCTGAGTATTAGTACTCACTTCTGCTTAATTTGTTGTTTTCTGTGTAATCCTCTGGCCCGGTGTTATTCCGCAGGGATGGGAGGTCGAATGGGAGAACGATGATGATGAGTGATATGCATGATGGCTTCCTTATGTGTATCACGCGTTAGTTTATTTTTCCGTTGTTTAAACTTCCGAACCATGTTTACTTTTATGTACAAAAACCTGGTTTGTAATAATGTTAACTTGTGAAACTTTTTATGTAATGTTGTACTCGGTCCCGCCTTCGTGTGGGCTTGGGCCGCATATCGGGGCCGATCCCGTTGTATGTGATTTACCGAAGCCATCTCCCGGCGGGAAGCGACTTAATAGTTCTTTATTATTGCTTAATGGCCATGTGGACCGAAGCTTAGGCGATAATACGGAATTATTTTGGGCGGTTCTCACATACGGGAATTCTTCCACCCGATGGATGTGGAGGCCATTAGCAATACACCCCTAAGCACCCAGAGACAGAGATTTCGTACGGGGTATTTGCAAGAGGGTGTCTTCTGCGCGCTTTATCTGATGCTTGTGTGGAATAGAGAGAACAATTGTGCTTATTACGAAGGGAGACTGGCACATCTAATGTCAAGGTGGACCGAAAGGAGTGGACACACTTGTGGTAGGTACCGTCAACGCCATTGGCCTTCCTATGGAGGCTTGCAAGGTGTTCATTACCGCCGGGAAGTCCTCGCACCGTCAGAACATGGCTCCATCGATGTATGCTCTATTTGTGGTGCAAAGAACTCGTGGAAGCACTCTCTAATTGAGTGCAACATGTCGAAATGTGTTTGGGCATTAGAGAAGGAAGACCTTGCCGTATTTCATCGTCCGCAGAGAAGAAGATGCGAGAGCATGGTTAGCGAAGGTGCTCTCTTCTTTACCCCACGAGGAGAGGGTGCGAGTTGTGGTAACTATGTGGGCGATTTGGCATGTGAGGAGGAAGGCGATCTCACTTGTACAATATTTTTGAAGGACCGCTATCAACGCATGGTTTCATTATCGGTTTGTTGACTCGTGTATTTTGGTACACCAAACATGTTCATTACACTTTGGATCGGATTTGATTATGGAATTAACCTCACCACTAGGCACACTAATCATATAACAACTTCACCTTCGTGTGTGCATTTGGAAGTGTTATGTTTATGTAGGAAAACATGGACATAAAGGACGGATCCACAACAAGTTCAAAGGAGCAATTAAGGAGTCTTGTTCGTGTTTATGAGCTTGATGAAATCACTTCCAATAGTGGCAAGGACCGAAGTGTTACAAAGGAACATCCCCGAGGATTGAAGCGTAAAAGGCCGGACTTCATGCAAGGAGAACCTCCATCTTGGATGCAAGGATGACATCGTCAAAATGGTGCAAGTGGAGGGGGCAAAGTGCATAAATACATGATAACCCACGGGAGCGAAGGGGCGACCAAACCGGGGGATGGGCATGGGCTCTGCCGCCCAAGCCGCCGGGCCTTGCCTACTCCGGGCCTGCCTTGGCCTCCTTTTCTTTGCACCCGAAGATCCTTCAACCCTAAGTTCGTGGAGGTGCCGCCATTTGCAAACGAGAGTCATTCGTACTAAGAGGCCATCCACAAGCTAGAGAGAAGAGGAGGGAGATCGTTTGGAGAAGGATCGCCAACTCGAAGGAAGCACCCACAAGTGGAGAAGAAGGGAAGACACCGTCGCAAGCGTCACCACGATCAACGTGCCATGTCTAGCACCTTGATAAGGTAATCTTCTCATTTGTCCATGGGTTGTAACCGAACTTGAAGATGTAATCGCTACTTTGTTTGGTTATCTATCTATCATCTAGTGTTAAGGAAGCTTTGATGTTTAAGGTTAGCTACCATACCGTAAAGGGAGTTAAGATCTCAATGTTCCCTTGGATCCATTCAATACGCCGTGTTCGTCATAGGTCTAGTCACGAATACCTCCGCGTAGTCACAGTACAGGGGGAGGGAAAGGGAGAAACCGTGGCCACAACCCCCGATAGATTAGATTGGTTTTCATATCTTAAGCGGTTGCATGTTCAAGTATCGTAGACCCTTGGGCAATTGCCTTTTACATATCTTGTCGGTTTAATTGTTCTCTCTAGTGTATCGTAGTTATTCTCTAGTTTAACCGTAGATTAGGGTTTGGGTAAGTTAGTAAGTATAGGTAGATCAAACGCGTGTAATCCCCTTGCTCCGCTGATTGGATAAGAACTCTGGGGAATCCTCGTGGTGAAAAAGGTGTAGGTCCGTACGCTTGCGATCGTAGGTGGATACGAGTTTTATCCGTCAACAAGATTCATCAACTTGGTGTTGGAATGACAACAACCACATCGGGGCGAGGTGAAGCACCGAGATCCCCACCGCGTCGGGGTTCCTTCGCCCCGGGCCTGTGAAGATCAATGTTGATGTTGCGGTCTCCAAATCTCCGATCGAGCGGCGTGGTAGCTATAGCTTGAGATGTTGGATGGCATTTTTATCGGGCTTCGGAGTAGTTCCTATTGGAATCACTGATCCCGAGTCTTTGGAGGCATGTCGTGAAGGTTTGAGCCTAGCCGGTATCACTTCCGTTGGATTCGTGTTGCTAGCGATTGCACTAATGTAATCAAAAGCATCCATTCTCGACTAATGGGTTTCTGCTGTACCATGTGATCTAGAAGATCAAGGCTCGTGAGGAGATTTCCGTACGATGGAGTTCGTCCATGAGTGGCGAGAGGCCAACTACGATGCGCACAACTTGGCTCGTGGTTCCCTCTTTGATCCAATCGGCGAGCATGCATGGCTAGTTAGTCTGCCCCCGGGCGTTTGTACCTCTATAGCTTTAGCTGTGTAGAGTGTGTTATGTATCTCAAAAAAAAACTAAGCATTGCGCACATAGGAGAGTTACTCCTTCCGTTTCAAAAAAATATTTGCCGCTGTTGACTTTTTTGCAACTTTTATCATTCATCTTATTAAAAAATTATCGCAAACATGTAAAATGATAAGTCAAACTTAAAATGCATACAACATTAAACATATCGCAAACATAATAAATTGTACTCACACAATTTTTTGAATAAGACAAATGGTCAAAGTTGCAGAAAAAAGTTAACGGCGAAAAGTATTTTGAAACCATGGAGACTAACTAATCGGAACGTACCGCAAAAATCTAATAACGTGCATAAAAAATAAAAAAATAGGTTTCAATCAACTCCTAGAACTAATGCACACATTTGAAAAAACAGTTTTGATTATTTTACATAATAATTAAGAAAACATAGGTAGGTATAAATGTATCGAGGCTTGCCTTGGGTCCCTGTTCTTAATTAGTATCCTAAGAACAACCCTCCACAACGTGAACAAGCTCAAGAACTCCTCAGCTTCCTGTGTAGCTTCATATAACTCCATAAACTAAACTTCGATCTTCAGGTTCTACAGGAAGATGCAAGTCATGCGCCATGTTCGTATGGCTTATCACAGCCCACCGGTCGCCAGTGATTTCTTCACTCCAAACAAACCAACCCACCAACCACCAACCAACAAGAAAACAACTCCAAGACCAAGAACTACCAAATGAACAAGATGATGGTCAATATGACAATATGCAAACTTTTTAATAAATGAAAGTCGTACAACTTATCTCCATGATAAAGTTGCAAACCAATGGTACACTACAAAAGTCTTCTACCACGTTTTCTTACTCATTAACCTACCTTAAACATCTTAATTTTTACTAAATAAATTGGTTTCATTAATTATTCTCTATCTCAAAACCTAACTCCCATGTCTTAAACAAATACTTATTGTTGAGTAAATCACTGTTCAGAATTGTTATACATTTTGTAGCTGTTAAGCATTTATCTAACACCTTAATAAAGGTACTTAAATAAATACCTAACTTTTTATTACTTGTTAAGGTTTAAGAGTTTTGATGCATAAAGGAAAATAAAACTATCCTGATGAACAGATTACAAATTCTCCTTCTCAAATGCTTGAAATCTAACATTGTCTCAATCCTCTTCACTTTTTTATCAGCCCTTGAATCCCAAACTGATGTTTTTCTCTGGATGTCACTTGTGTAGTTTTTACTTTTCCGGGGCCTGCACCCTGCATCCACACCCGAACCTGCTAAGTGAGCTGGTCACAAAACCTTCCCTGTCTCTTTATTTTTTTCTTTCATTTCATTTCCCAGTCGCTCTTTCATTTCGTGCCCGCCGGCGGCTCTAACGACGCTCCGGTGATCGACGCACGCACACCCCTCGTTAGCCCATACACCTCCACACCCCGGAAGGTTTTCCCCTTTACTCCAATCCATCTCCATCCCAATCTAATCAATCCTGGAATCCCATGAATCTACTAGGTCTGATTATCTTCGTTTGTCATGCAGTTGTGTTAGATTTGTGAGGTTAATGGTTGATTTGTCCCGTGGGATCATAAATTTTTACATGTTGTTGTATATGTGAGTTTCTGTGTGCAAATGTCCTAGAATCATGGGAAGTAGCAGGTGTGCAATGTGCTCCCTAGGTGTTCGACAAAATATCCCAGTGCCAAGAGAAGGGAAGTTAGTGTTGGCATTGGTGTAAAATGGAGTCAGGCAGAGAGGATAGTGGTTTGTGTTCTCAATTCTGTTAGATTAATGGTCCATTTGTGTTGTGTGTCCATCAATTTTGAACTGATTGTTGTGCTTGTATGTTTCTATGTACAAAAACCGGAAGGTGTAGGGGATTTCCAGTGTGCTCATCTTGTGTCAATAAAATTCTGCAATGCCAAGCACCAGGACGCAGCTGTAGCTGTTGTCACTGTGAGTGGCAATAGCTTCACATGCATGATAACAAGCAAGCTAGAGCAGTTGTGCCTCTGTCCATGAGATGTTGCTGGAAAGTTATGAAGCATGAGGCAGTAATTAAGAGGAAGCATTCGGTACTGTGTTTCTATCATGTTTAGAACTACAATTTAAGCATTTGTGCAACTAAAATAAGTAAAAGAATCAACGTTTCTTCAAACTGAAATCTTTAATGGCATAGAGCTGGGTGAGGTATTTCTCATTAACCTTCTTGTCAATGACCCTTAACCCTTTGGTTTTACTATCCTCGGTGCCAAGCTAAAGTTATGTGTTGGAGTTGAATCATGGTGTCAATTTTTTGTGTTCATATATTGTTGTGTGTGTTACATATATAAAAGGGTATTACCTTGTTTGATTTTTTAAAAAAACAGTCTACTTGTATTAGAACTACACCCTGATATAGCAGTCTAACCTTTTATTTTCTTTATCTTCTTGTCGTCCCCCTGACTACATGATTTCTTCATTTTTACTCGTTTTAATTTCTCACTTCAGGGAGTTAAGCACAGTTGCACTGTTTATTAGTGGAGCGAGCTTTTCCTTTTTCACGAAGATTTTCTCCATAATAGGATATTTGCCATATGGAAACTTGCCCATTTAAATGCGATCTAGTGGTATTTTAGGGTCTGTTTTGTTCAATTTTTAGATGTTTTATTGCACCTACATCTGGCCAACTTGATAGTGTTTATGGCTTCACCTATCCACACTCGAGGAATACAAATTATTTCCTGTGTCTTGTTTCTGGGGTTTCTCAGTATGGATTGTATGGATCGATAGTTTTCTCTAACTGGCATGGTTTCTATAGGCTTTTTGTCAGATTAGGTACATATATGCATGGGCATGCCCTTTTTGCCCCATTATATGTGTGTAAGCTGTACACTTTTTCAATTTTTTTTTAGATGATTTATAGTCAAATTACTGTGCTATTTTTTGTGAATATTATCTTTTTTGCCAAAGGCCTGCTGCTTCTTTGGTTGAAGATAGCATTCATAAGAATTTTGGAAACCGTAAAATTTCTTCTAGCAATTCTAGAAAATTTTTGCTTGAGCAATTATGAGCTAATTTTCTTCTTTGTTGTTGTTGCAGATGTCAAACTCCTGTCGAACTCATATATGTCTAGGAGATTTGATAACAAGGCTCTTTGGGATATCAAGGGCAAATATATTTTTTTTCCTTGATTGGCTCATCCAAATTTTCTTAGCTAACTGCCATGCAAAAAATGTGTCATTGCTACTCTGTTACGCTTGTCAGTAGCTTGATTCTTTTGCTGATATTCTTTTTTTCTATGCCTAATGTTCCAGCACTTATTTTGTAGTTTCTATTTATGGTCACTTCAAAATAATTTAATCATTCAGTTTTAAGCATTACTCAGTTTTTTAGACTTTCATTGTGTCATTTAGATTTTTTTGCAGTTTTATTATGAATATAGTGTCCTTTGTGAAGATCGCATGTTTCTTTACTCCTTTTTTTTACCAAGGAAAGGTTTCCATCCAGGCTGTAGGTACAGTGAATATGTCCTGGCTGCCCATCTGCACCCCCCTCGGGACCCACCACTACAGGCTCATGAAGGTAATCCCCTAACTTTTTATGAATCTTATATTGTGGCACATTGACGCTATGCATGATAATACAATATAAATGAAGGTAATCCCTCAACTTTTTATGAATCTTATATTGTGGCACATTGACGTCATGCATGATAATACAATATAAAGATCTATTATTTACAAGTTTTTTAAAAAAAGTTACATCTACATGATGATACTGCTAAGTTTTACACCATCAATTTCAATTGTAAGTTAGACGTTGGTCTTGTGTAAGTTAATTTTCTTATTGCATAAGAGAAAATTGTTCCATTAATGTTACTAGATTCTCTTTAACATAAGCGCCGGATATAATGTCACTTATGTTGGATGTTATTTTCTTTACTTTTCTTCTATTGCAATTTTTACTAAAGGATATACTTAACTTCCTTTTTAAGTAAGGATAGAGTGTCTCTATTTTTATGTTCATTTTCATCCTTTCAGGGCCTCTACTTTTTTCCCATGCTCTCCCCTTTGTTCACTCACGATCTCTCATTTTTATATGTTTTGTGCACCACATTTTTTTCTAGCCTCTTCTGACATTTTAATTTCTCCAGAGTTACAACTGAGGAGATTGTGCAGGTAAAGGTGTGACCCAACAGGTGTAGAACTCATTTGTTGGGTTGTAATATGATCTTTGCTCAGGTAGATAATTTCTCAAGAAAGTTCAGAATTTTTTTCTCTCTGAATCAGTTCAAAAGCTAAGTTTTTGCGAGTATCTATTTCATACAAGTTGAATTCTAGGTCTGGTTCAATTGCATTATAGTTAGTTTTTTATTCGGTAAAGTCATTGTGTATATGTCGTTCAATGGGGTGAAAGTGAAACTAGATCCTTAGTGTTACTTTTAAAAATCACTATGCTTTTTAAAAAAATAACCTCTCATTTTCTCAATGTTTTTTTCAGTTTTTATATGCCATCCTTATTGATCTAGCTGTAGTGTTCCTTTTAAACAAGTTAGTATATGACAAATTTGTGTGTTATTGGGCTCACAGCCACAGTTTGGTGTCGATTTGTTGCTTTTCTTAGTATGTTTGTTGTGTTTGCTGCATGCTACTTAGTGTTTGGTACCTTATTGTTATGTGCTTATTTTAATGTATTTGGGTGTCCATTGATCTTGCTAGTAGTGCTCACATTGCATAGTTTATTTGGTTCTCTTGTGACCTTCAGATGCTACTGGCGGTACAGAGTGTTGTACTGCCTTCGTGTTGTCAAAGAGCCTGCCTTGGGTTTGTAGTTTGCTGTTTTAATTATGTTTTCAACTTTAGGTTTTTATTGGTACTTTGTATTTCAGTATAGTTTCTCTTGTGAGGGCTGCACAGTTGTATACATTTCTGCATCCATGCCACCTACGGGATTAATGATTTCCATGTTAGCTGAGTATGCAACATCAATCTGCTAGGGTGATCTATATGATTATGTGTCCATCAAATTTTTTGAACATTTTCTGGAGCCTATCTTTTCGTTTCCCGAGTATATTGATATGCTAAAAGTTACATTCATTAGTTTTGCAATGTGTGATTTATACATAATTTTGAAAATTTCTTCTAATCTTTTATCAGTATCTTAACTTTTTCCTGCTCCATTTTGTGCACTTCCTTTAAAAATCCACATTTTTCTTAGTTTAAATTCTTCTTGTTTGATATGGTGAAACTTTTTGCTACATATAGGGTCAATGTTGTGATCATTTCTGTAACCTTAGGGTAATGTAATAAATATTGTTTTGTTCACATTATATATTTTGAAATTATTTGGGCCATACCGAGGCCTTTTTTTATATGAGTTGACACTTTTTCAATATACAACTATACACAAGTGTTATTTTTCATGTGACCTTGTCATGTACGGCGAACGTACGTCGTGCGCCGGCCGTGCGCGCGATGTGCGCCGCGCTCGCGAACGCGCTGCAGAGCGCGCGAGACGGCGCGACGGCGCGGGAAGGCCCGGGGCGCTGATCGTGGCTAGGGAAGATCTCTCCGGAGGATTTTAGTTCCTAAATTAGTGGGGTTAGTTACCCGTTTTAGGTGGGCCTCTCGGGCCATATATACTTGTAATCTGATTGGTTAGAGATTAAGCAAGTTTTGCTATCCCTCAACCCTTCTCCTTCCCCTCGTGTCTCTCAAGCCGCCGGCGAGGGCAAACCCTCACCTGGCCAGGACCGAGCGCGGCTACGAACTACGTAGTCGCGTCCGCCGTCGTTGGGTACCGAGGCCCCTGACAACTTGGTATCACGATCCCGCGATCCCCGCCTACACGCTCCGCGTCCCCACCGCGCATCCGCCGCGCTCGTCATCGCCAACCTCCGCGACATCACGCGCCCAGACGGAGCATGGGTGACGACGACGGCCAAGTCCTCCCTCGCGGAGATCACCAAGGCGCTGCAAGCCCTCCAGACCACCACCGAAGCCAACGCCAAGGCCATCCAGGCCCTCACCGCCGAGCGTGCGTCGTCCTCAGGCTCCAAGGCGACCACCACCGAATCCAACACCGACCGACCACCACCTCGCTTCCAGAAGTTGGATTTTCCCAAGTATGACGGCACCACCGACCCCCTCATCTTCCTCAACCGTTGCGAGTCGTTCTTCCATCAGCAGCGCACCATGGAGGAGGACAAGGTGTGGATGGCCGGCTACAACCTGGAGGCCGGTGCTCAATTCTGGTGGATCCAGGTCCAGCACGACGAGGGGATTCCATCGTGGAAACGCTTCTCCGACCTCCTCCATCTGCGATATGGACCACCACTCCGATCCGCACCCCTTTCGGGCTCGGCGGACCGGCCGGCGCACGGACGGCCACGGAGTACCAAGACCGGCCTGTGCGCTCCTCGCGCGCCGGCCGGGGGCCGGAGGAGTCCCGCCGGTCCAAACTCTCTTCACCGGCGGCCTCCTTCCGCCCACCTCGCAACGCCGTCCGCATCCACAACCCGCAAGCCGCCGGCCAACGCGATGAGTCTCGCCCCGCCACCTGGAGCTGATGGGCCACGCAACACCACCGACGATGCAAGCACCGAGCCCCGCCCCTTCCGCGCCGACCTCTACCGCCACCGCCGCCACGCCTCTCGCGTTGCCGCCACCACCGCAGTCGTCGCGCCCGCCGGCTCCGCCCGGCGGCAATCCGGCGGAAGCGCCCGTCGCAGCGATGTGCGAGCGTCGTCGCCCTGGGCCCGTGCGAACCGTGACGAGCGCTACACCCGGGCCATAACCGCGGCTCTGCCGCCGCATCTTCTTCATCGACGCGCATCGAGCCTCGCCGACGCCGACCACGCGATCGTGACCCCGAGGCACCGTATTCTCCGTGCGCGCGGTGTCCGGCCCCGGCGCCGACACGATGCGTGAAGGCCGCGCTTGGGCCGCCAGGCGCTCGGTCGCCCTCCTCGACACCTGCGCACGCACAGCCTTCATCTCCGAGGAGGCGCGCGCCGCCGGCATGCTCATCGACCAACGCTCCCCGCCTCACCGCCACGGTCGCCAACGGGGAGCGCGTGCCGTGCGTGGGCTCCATACGCGACGCGCCGCCACCACGACGGCGACGTTCCCGGCCGACCTTCGTGATGCCCTCGCCGGCCTACGACGTGGTGCTCCTGCACTCGCTGGCTCCCGCGCGCCGGGGCCTTTCTTCATCGACCTCGCCTCGCGTCCTGGGATGTGGTTCCGCCACCGCAACCGCACCCGTCCGCCGGACCGCGTCCCTCGGAGCGGCCGCGCGCGTCTCCAAAAAGCCACCATCGTCCCCGACTCCCGCCCGGGCGCGCTCCTCGGCCGCGTCCGCCGACCTCTTCGCGGAGCCATCTGGGCTGCCGCCTAAACGGTCGCACGACCACCGCATCATCCTCAAGCCCAACACAGCGCCGGTGGCAGTGCGGCCGTATCGGTACCCGGCGGCCCATAAAGACGAGCTGGAACGACAATGCGCCGCCATGATCGCCCAGGGCATCGTCCGTCGCAGCGACTCCCCGTTCTCCTCGCCGGTCCTCCTCGTGAAGAAGCCCGACGGCGCATGGCGTTTCTGCGTTGACTACAGGGCCTTGAACGCGCTCACTATCAAGGACGCATTCCCCATACCTAAGTGGTCGACGAACTCGGACGAGCTCCACCTGCCACGGCTCCTTCACCAAACTCGACCTACGCCGGGTACCACGTACGCATGCGGCCTAAGACGTCCACAAGACCGCCTTCCGCACTCATGAGGGCCTCTACGAGTTCCCCGGCCATGGCGTTCGGGCCCGTGCAATGCGCCGGCCACGTCTGTGCCCTCATGAACGAGGTGCTCCGCCTCCTTCCTTCACGGCCGTCCTTGTCTTTTTCGACGACATCTTGATTTACAAGCCCTCATGGGACGATCATCTCCTCGGGCCACCTCGCCGCCGTCTTCACCGAGTCGCGCCGAGGATCGTCTCTCGTCGAAGAGATCGAAATGCTCTTTTCGGGCGAGCCCTGCGGGCCTACCTCGGCCACGTCATCCCTGGGCGGCCAGCGTCGCCATGGATCCAACTAAGGTCCAGGCCATCGTCGACCGGCCGCACCGCGCCCGCCCGCGCCGCGGGCTTCCCGCTCGCTGCCACTACCGCAAATTTGTCCACAACTACGCACATCGCCGCGCCGCTCACGCCCTCAAGAAGGAGCGGGGTTCACCCGGGACGACGCGGCCACGGCGGCCTTGCGGCCCCTCAAGACGGCGGCCTCGCTCCGGTCCTCGCCATGCCGCGATTTCGCCAAACCCTTCACCGTGGAGTGCGACGCCCGTCTACCTGGCCGGCGCGCGGCGGCTGTCCAGAGGGACACCCGATCGCTTCTTCGGGCCCGCCCGTCGCGCCGCGCCATCGGCCCTCGCCGCGTATGAACGCGAGCTCATTGGCTTGGTTCAGCAAGTCCGCCACATCGCGGCCCTATCCGTGGGGCGTCGCCCACCGTCAAGACCGACCACTCGCGCCCTCAAATATCTACTCGGATCGAGGTCGGGCAACGATTCCGCAACATCACCGGGCCTGTAGGCCGCCGGGATTCGACTTTCGCGTGAGCACCTACGGCGCCTCCAACACCGCCGCCGACGCGCCGAGGCGCGACACAACGGACGCACGCTTCTCGAGGGCGACCCCGTTGGCCATCTCCGCACCGCGCTTGGACTTCCTCGACCGCCTACGCAGCCTGGGGGCCACCGATCCGCCCGTGGCCGTGCACGCTGGTGTCCGCGACTCCCGCACCTCGGGGCCGCCGTGGTCCGGTGGGCGACGGATGGCCGGGCGTTCGACGGCGCTCACATCCCGCCACATCACCGCTTCTTCAGAAATCCCCGGCGGCCGTCCACAACGACGCACATGAGGAAGGCCCACCGCACGCTCCATCGTCTCCGCCGCGACTTCCATTTTCCCAACATGCGTCGTGTGGTGCAGGACTTTGTGCGGGAGTGCGCTACTTGCCGGGCCGTTTCCAAATCGACCACCTCCACCCGGCCGGCGACACAACTCTCCCGCACCGTCCACCGTTCGCTTTCGACATCGCGATGGACTTTGTGGAGGCGCTCCCCAAGGTGCAAGGCAAGTCGATCATCCTCTCCGTCGCTCTAATCGTTTCAGCAAGTACGCCCACTTCGTCCGTTGGGCCACCGTACACCGCCGGAGAGTCCGTGGCGGTGCCTTCTTCTCCGACATCGTGCGCTCCACTCAAGATTCCTCGTTGTGCCTCCATTGTCTCCGACCGTGACCCAGTTGTTCACCTCCGGCTCGCGCTGGTGCCCATGCGCCTCATGGGGACGAAGCTCCTCATGTCGGGCCGCTTTTCATCCGCAAACCGATGGACACGTGAGGCGGCCGGTCCCGGTCATCATCATGTACCGTGCTTCACCTGGCCGATCGCCCACGACATTGGCTCTGGCTACCATGGGCGAGTACATCTACAACACTCTGCTGCCCAGCTCACCCGCGAGACGCCGTTCGCAGTGGTCTACGCTCACACCCCCTCCATTCGTTCCTATGAGCCGGCGACACCTCGGTTGCCGCGGTCGCCCAGGAGATGGAGGCTCGTGAGGCGTTCCTGGGGGACGTCCGCTACCGTCTCGAGCAGGCGCAGACGGTGCAGAAGCTGCACTACGACCGTCATCACCGGCCGGTGTCCTTTGACGTGGGCGACTGGGCTCTCCTCCGCCTCAGCCGCGCCGCTCACTCGCTCGTGCACCCAAGGGTGCTCTGCCACGCTACGTGGGGCCGTACCGTCGACCGCCGTCGGTCAACCCCCGTCGCGTGCGCCCGCAACCGCCGCCCGGGGCTCGCATCCATGACGTTTTCCACGTCGGCTCTCCTCTCAAAGTTCATGGGCTCCCGTCAGATGCTCCACCTGCCGCTTCCCCAACACGGGTGGACCCGGCGCAGGGCCACCCGCCCCAACGCGTGCGGCCGCAGGCGCGTGGCGTCTCAAGTGCTCGTGCACTGGCTTGGCGAACCCGCTACGTCGGCTACGCAGGGGAAGACTTGGACGACTTCAAGGCTCGCTATCCCCGAGCTCCCGCCCTCGGCGGACGAGCTGGATTTCGACGGAGGGGGAGATGTCATGTACGGCGAACGTACGCTGTGCGCCGGCCGTGCGCGCGATGCGCCGCGCTCGCCGAACGCGCCGGTGCAAAGAGCGCGAGACGCGCGACGGCGCGAAGGCCCGGGGCGCCGATCGTGGCTAGGGAAGATCTCTCGAGGATTTTAGTTCCTAAATTAGTGGGGTTAGTTACCCGTTTTAGTGGGCCCTCTCCGGCCATACTTGTAATCGGATTGGTTAGAGATTAAGCAAGTTTTGGTTATCCCTCAACCCTTCTCCTTCCCCGTGTCTCTCGCCGCCGGGCGAGGGGCAAACCTCACGGCGAGGACCGGAGCGCGGCTACGAACTACGTAGTCGCGTCCGCCGTCGTTGGGTACCGTGGCCCTGATTGCATCTTCTATGAGTTCCAGTGGTATAATTACACACTTGAAACCAGTAACTTTAGTAAATGATGTGCATTCATGACCTGCATGTGATGTAGTTGCACAAATCATTAATTTTTGGAACAAGTAAATGCATCATGGTAGTGGGCAAATGGGTACTAGTAGGAGCTGCATGAAGGGGAAAAGTATAAATAATGATCTTCTGGTTAATGGGTACTTACATGTATTGTGTCCCATCTGGAATGTGCTGGTGTTAACAAACAATAATATTCCATTATTGATCTTGTGAGTTACTCAACTTCAGAGAATTCAATTGGCTACCATTTTGCATATACTATTGATTTTGTATAGGTACTATGAGCAACGGGTATTGACTATGGCGGATAATGTTTACTTGCAGAAATGTTCTTTTTATCTCAGGGGAACAACACAACTCACTGGTGGAGTAAATTCATAAAAAGCTTAATCTCTTGTGTCGGTTCTCAAAAAAATCTTTGTAGATGTGTCTTTGTTCATTGATTTCACATGTGATCATTCTTTTTTCCTTTTTCCTTTCCTTTCTTGCAGAGGTTGTGTTGTGTAGTTGATGCCTCTGTTATGTAATGAAAAACTGTACATGTACAAAAGTGTTTTTGCATGTGCGTATTTTCACATGTAATTTCTAAGAAAAAAAAAAAAACACTACAAAAAACGGCCTCAAAGTTTAAAAATGTAACCGAAAGAACCAACATGATTCACCTTGGAAAAGTCTAGCTCATCACATCTCTGTTTCAAAAAAGTGTTGGGGCCGAGTAAACAGCAATCAGTCTTGGATGGGTAGACAAGTTTAACAGGTAGAAGAAGTGATTGATAAAGACGTAAATCTCAATCGTTTTAATGAGTAAACAGAAGAATAGCTACCCTTCCCTACCTAGCCGTTGGATGCAGCATCCACGGTTAGAAAGATTGAGAGATACTTTGATTTCAAGCATTTGACAAGGAGACATACCCAACTGATTATACAGATTGGGGTGATTCTACAAATCATAAGAAATTATGGAAGAAAACAAAAATCTAAATCGAATTCTAGAACACTTGACCCCATCCTACAGACTCACAGTCACCAGCTGAACACACCACAAGACCAAGCCCGCAAGTTGGCCGGCGGTAGGGAGGGTTTTTCAGCACCGACGAGGTTTCCGACGAAGGCGAGGACATGGACAGGTGCACCTCGACCTTACGCACAGGTAGGTGGGGTTGGTTGGGTGACTAAGGACCGACGTACGGCGCAGAATGCCAGCGACGACGGTGGAGCAGCTAGGGTTGCGGCAGCGGCGCGGCTCAACGACGGTAAACCAGCAACAAATAGCACCAGGAGCTTCGCCTAGACCTAGAACGCACAGAGCTCTCCAACACGAGAGCTCCTTGCAGTCGAAGTCAATAACTCCGCGGCGACGGCCATGACGAGAGCGCGCACGCAGCAACGCAGGAACTCTGGCCAACCCTGTTGTGCTCCTGGACAAAAAGCATTAAGCCATCTAGTGCTTGCACACGACACACCTAAGCCTAGTAACTACAGCATGAACACTGGAAAGACCAAGCCGGCGAAGGACTCACCAGAACATGAACGGCGAACGTCGGATGTCACAGAGGAAAGCGATGAGGCATGGGCACAATGGTGGATAAGGCGGACTAGACCTCGAGGACTGGTGGAGGACGATCAGACGGAGGCTCGGGAGGGGATTAGACGGAGACGACCGGATGGCGGTGTAGTTCGCCAACCACCGAAGGGTGTAAGGAATCTGATGTCAGTAACCTAAGATAGGATGGATTAAATTAGGCAACTTAAAATCTTAATCTATGAATTCCACTACTTTCCATAAGGTAAACTAGATCAATTCTATCTAGATGTGCAATCTAAGGTTGATCTAGTGCTAGCATGATACTACTCTAGGAAAGTAAAGGCAAGTAAGGATTGCAAGAGAGTAATGCGGAAACGTAAAGAGAGACGAGTAAGCAAACATTCGACACGGATCATCAAGTGCAGACGTATACTGGCCCACCCCGCCCACGCGTCGAAGACTCCACACAAGCAGGCTTGCTTCCTCGGTCACCAAGTCTCTCCCAAGAGCACCACTTGACTTGTCACAAAGACTCATCACGAAGGCACTCGCTAAGCTCCCTTGGTCACCTTGATGCTGCCTGCACTAAGGAGCTTTTCCACCAGCGGCGGCCTCCACGTACCCCACACGGTGCGTGTCCCTCGTCACCCTCACACCAAGCTAGAGGGTCCCCAAGGCTTTCCGACGCACCTTGCATGTGCCTTGATCCACTCAAGAACAACTCCTCACAAGGTAGATGACCTTGCACTCACTCAACTCTAAGCTAAATCTAGCACTAAGCATACACACAAAGCATGTGCAAGTCTTTGGATGAGCATTTTAGCACTTGTATGGCTTGGATATGATCTTGCATGTGCCTTACACTCCTTTACACTTCCACACAATCCAAAGAACCTCAAATGGGTAAGTGGAGGGGGTATAAATATTTCCGCGTCCAAAGAGCCGTTGATAATAGCCACTTGAAAATATAGCTGCCAAATGTCGATGAACCAATACTAGATTTTCAAGACCATCGGTCTATCCGTGCCTCATTCACGTCACTTAGCCATTAAGGTCTTCTCTCGACACACCATCTCCCGTATGCTTGCACCGATGTACTCGCTTGCTCCGACCGGTCGGCTCATCCGGTGTCGAAGGGTTCCTCACCAAGACCTTACCGTTAGCATTTTCGTAACCGCCGCATGAACCGTCGCTACCATCATTGGTTCATCCGGTGCTTAATTTTCACCATTTTTGTTTGTAGTTTTCCTGTTATTCTAGACACGTGTTTGAAATTTTGGGTCTTTTTTTGTTTAAACCGTCTATCTCCTTCACTTGTAGTCATTTATCATTCGATTAGTGAAGCATAAACTCACTCATTTGATTTCCTAATATTTTTCCTAATATTAATCAAATTAGCATATTTCTTCCTTTAGAAAGAAAGCCTTTTCCTTTTTAGCAAAATTCTTTCTATTTCTACCTGCTCAAGGTATTCATCATTCCAGTACAACTGTTGCAGTAGAATGACAACAGACTCGTGTATAGGGAACTAGATTAGCTTAGCTACCTATCTAATTTATTGTAGAAATTCCGGGATCCGCGATTGGACATGGAAAATAGAAATACTTTTTCTTGGTTAAAGGAACAGATGATTCGATCGATTTCCGTATCGATCATGATATACGTAATAACTCGCACATCCATTTCAAATGCATATCCCATTTTTGCGCAGCAGGGTTATGAAAACCCACGGGAAGCAACTGGACGAATTGTATGTGCCAATTGCCATTTAGCTAATAAGCCCGTGGATATTGAGGTTCCCCAAGCAGTGCTTCCTGATACTGTATTTGAAGCAGTTCTTCGAATCCCTTATGATATGCAGCTGAAACAAGTTCTTGCTAATGGTAAAAAGGGAGGGTTGAATGTGGGTGCTGTTCTTATTTTGCCCGAGGGATTCGAATTAGCGCCGCCCGACCGTATTTCTCCTGAGTTGAAAGAAAAGATAGGAAATCTCTCTTTTCAGAGTTATCGTCCCAATAAAAAAAATATTCTTGTGATAGGCCCTGTTCCCGGTAAGAAATATAGTGAAATTGTCTTTCCTATTCTTTCCCCCGATCCCGCTACGAAAAAAGACGTTCATTTCTTAAAATATCCCATATATGTAGGGGGAAACCGAGGAAGGGGACAGATCTATCCTGATGGTAGCAAGAGTAACAATACGGTCTATAATGCTACGTCAACAGGTATAGTAAAAAAAATACTACGTAAAGAAAAGGGGGGATATGAAATATCCATAGTCGATGCGTCGGATGGACGCCAAGTGATTGATATTATACCTCCCGGGCCAGAACTTCTAGTTTCAGAGGGGGAATCGATCAAGCTTGATCAACCATTAACAAGCAATCCTAATGTCGGAGGGTTTGGTCAGGGGGATGCAGAAATAGTGCTTCAGGATCCATTGCGCGTCCAAGGCCTTTTGTTCTTCTTCGCATCTGTTATTTTGGCACAAGTTTTTTTGGTTCTCAAAAAGAAACAGTTTGAAAAGGTTCAATTGTACGAAATGAATTTCTAGATCCTGGGATTTCTTACCATCAAGTTCGAAAAAAGCCTCGATTTCCGGAATTCCTTATTTCTATCTCATGCAAAAAAAGAGGATCCAAGGCGGAGGCGAGAACAATAAAAGGAACGAACAAGTCCTTTTAGGAGGAATTGCGGATCTTCTTAATCCTCTATTGGGCACAAGAAAAAGGCAAAAAAGCCTTTTTCTTGTGTCGATTCTTCTTTTCTTGTATCGAAGTAAGAATCATTTTTCTTCTTATTTGTTTTGTCATTACTAGTTATTCGTCTATCTTTTGGACTTCCTTTGCTTAGGTTCGGGCCCGGTAGTGGATAAACAGAGGGAAAGAAAGTATGGCGGGGGACAAATTTCTTATGAGCAAATGGAATTGCTTGACTTTTTCAATTAAGTTCAACTTCGAACTTACAGAAATTGGGTAAAAAATGTATACCTTCCCCTTTAAGGGTGGTTTAGGCTAGTTGAGTAGTTTTGATTAAGGTTTTATTAGTTTATTACTCTAAACTAAATCAATGATTTGCAGGATACTTCCTTCATGGAATAAAATACTGGATCCTCTCCGCTCTTTCTTGTTGCTTTATAAGAGTGAATCCATTTTATGGGTGAAAGGCGGGGGCTTTAAATGGACCGATGGATTGCTTCACTAACATCATTAACAAACAAAAGAATAAATAGAGGGATTCTAACCATCAGAGCAAAGGTTTTCTCTTTGTTATTTTTACAAATAGAAATAGGTAACAAATTTCTAGATTATGGAAGAAAATCGCGTTATAAGAATAAGAATTCCGCGGGCCCTTTCCGCTCTAATCAGATAAAGGGGGGTAAGGACCCGCTAAGCTCCTACTTTTTCATGTTTACAATCTGGATCCTCCAATTACTATAGAGATGAACCCAATCCAGAATACGAACCGTAAAAGAAAACACCTATTAAACCAATCACAAGAATACCAGTTACAGTACCTATCAGCCAAAGAGGAATTCTTCCAGTAGTATCGGCCATTTCCCCTACTTTCCTCCACATTTTCTCAAGTGGTCATGCTAGAGACAAAAACAGTCATGGATAGTTATAAGGATGGTATCCTTCCAAATGGGATAAGAGAATTATTACTACTCTCTTTCTTTCTCTCAATTGAAGAAATAATTGGAAAATAAAACAGCAAGTACAAAAATGAGTAATAAACCCCAGTATAGACTGGTACGATTCAATTCAACATTTTGTTCATTAGGGTTTGATTGTGTCATAGTTCTATAGTTGGAATTTGGTTTATCGTTGGATGAACTGCATTGCTGATATTGATCCCAAGAAAAAAACCGTGGGTACAGCTAATCCGTGAACAGCCAGCCATCGCACTGTAAAAATAGGATAGGTTCGATCTATGGTCATTGGGGGCCTCCTAAAAGGATCTACTAAATTCATCTAGTTGTTCTAAAGAATCAAAACGGTCGGTTATTAATGGAATTCCTTGTCGGCTTTCCGTGAAATACTCGTTTGGTCGAGGACTTCCAAACACGTCATAAGCTAAACCCGTACTGACAAATAACCAACCCGCAATGAATAGGGAAGGTATAGTAATGCTATGAATAACCCAGTATCGAATACTGGTAATAATATCAGCAAAAGAACGTTCTCCCGTGCTTCCAGACATGCTGAGCTCCCCAAATTTTTGTACATTCAAAAAAGGAATTGATTCCGTAAAAGATGGGATCGACCAGTAAATAGAAAATTACTGATATTTCATCCTTGTGAGATTGTCAATTTTGTACCAAAGGTGTATTTTGAGTATACCGAATTAGTATAGCTATCCTTCCTATGGCACAGCAATCCAGTTTTGCTTGGTCCCGAAACATAATTCCTTTTTTCTCTTCTTTGTTCCTTGTCTATAGGAAAATTACATGTTATTCAAGGCAGCAATAGAACCCCACAATTTTTTGGGTCCTACTTATTTTCATTGTCTTCGGAATAGTAAAATAATTTCATTTCTAATAGCGGCCAAAATCTTGGGAAAACCTAAGTTAATGATCAATAAGATAAAGAATTTAGAAAGGATATTCTCATATTGACGCAATACAAGGATAAGTATATGCAAAATCTATCCCTTTTTTCAGTTAAAAAAAAGTTTTATTCGAATCCAACCTTTCCCTTTAAGGAAAGAAATTGGTTAGCATAAAATAATATCTAATAAATAGAAAATCGAATAGTGGATAATCCGTTATGAAAGAAACGGAATACATTCTTTGAAGAATCAAGATTCGTAATCAATCCTTATCTTGTTTGTTGGATTAAGTCTAACTTTCTTGACCAAACAAAACAACAAGCATGGAACTTTACGAAAAGAACTTAAAAGAAAAGGATAATTGAAGTAACTTCGAATCAACTTTGGTTGGGATTCAAAAAACGAATAAAAAATAAATAAAAAAAAAGTAAATTCAAGGAAGAGTTCCCTTTTTCAGGGGGCCCTTCGGGGGTCGTGGAATGCTTTTCTTCTACTCTTATTCCATATGGAATACAATGAGTTAAAATAAGAAGGAATAGGGGAATATTTGACCGTTTGCTCCAAAAAAAGGATGAAATCCATCCTATTGAAAAAGAAATAATCCGAAATAGAAAGAACTTTTTTCAAATTGAATTTTTTATTAATCTTTTTTCCAAAATTTCCCCGAAAACCCCATTTTATTTTTCAATGGGGTTAGATGATCTAGTTTTTAATATTATTACTTTACTGACAAATTCCACAACAAATCTCTTGATTCGGCATTAGGGACTCATGTCCCGTCTGATGAATCAATTTTCTTTTACACTTTTTTATCTCACTCGATCTTGTTTTTTAGTATTATCTAAAATAACCGATGAATTATGAATTTTCCATAACTTAGGTAAGTGCTTTACCAACATATGTAGTGTAGTAAAAAAATAAATGGAATTTAACCCCTTCATGCTTACTATAACTAGTTATTTCGGTTTTTTACTGGCTGCTTTAACTATAACCCCAGCTCTATTTATTGGCTTGAACAAGATACGTCTTATTTGAAATGAATTGAATGAATAAGTCAGAAAAGAATAATCTTTCTTTTGGATTCCCGGTATTCTAGACTCTTTTCCACACTAATTATCAACTCTTTTCTTGGTCATTGAGATTCGTGGATAATTTAGACTATTATTTAGAGATAGATCGTACCTCTTTTTTTTTATCCCCTCGAACAAATCGAAATGATTGAAGTTTTTCTATTTGGAATCGTCTTAGGCCTAATTCCTATTACTTTAGCGGGATTATTCGTGACTGCGTATTTGCAATACAGGCGTGGGGATCAGTTGGATCTTTGATTGAGTAATATTTCTTTTTTGATTGACCTCCTCTCTTCTCTGGTCTGGAGGAGGTCAAATTGGAGTTGCAATTCTACTTTGTTTTTTTAAGTTATTTTACTCCGTTTTGACATAAGATATATGGAATCACGCTCTGTAGGATTTGAACCTACGACATCGGGTTTTGGAGACCCGCGTTCTACCAAACTGAACTAAGAGCGCTCTCAAAAAATCCTTTTCTACTCCTAACGTGTCTCACGTCTGTATAGTATCCACAAATTCAAGTTATACCCACTTTAATTGATCTTCCCACTACTGCCCATAAAGAAGAGAGAATTTATAGGTAGGGATGACAGGATTTGAACCTGTGACATTTTGTACCCAAAACAAACGCGCTACCAAGCTGCGCTACATCCCTTTTCCAAATTGTTCTACAAGGGGATTGTACATAATTCCTTTCTTGTTTTCCACATCGTAATTTTCTTCTATTTCTCTACCTATATAGAACTTTCTTGTCATTTCTTGTTTTTGGTCTCATATAATCAAGGAAGGGTATACATCTAAAATCCAGTCGAATTTCACCTAGAAAAGAACGATTCCTATTCCTTAGTAATGTATAGGAAGAAGGGGTCATCTTTTTTAGGGATAGGAAAATCTCGTCTATTATGATTCATTCTATATATATAGAATACTGATTTTGTTTTTTTAGTTAGGAATTTCGCCTAAACAAAAGAAATACAAAGGATCTTGGGCAAGAGTATCTGATCATATATGTATTCCAATACGGAAGGAGGATTTTCAATGCAGGATATAAAAACATATCTCTCTGTAGCACCCGTGCTAAGTACTCTATGGTTTGGGGCTTTAGCAGGTTTATTGATAGAAATCAATCGTTTATTCCCAGATGCTTTGTCATTCCCTTTTTTTTAATTCTAGTTATTCCTATGCGAAAGATAGAATTCTTCGTGACATGACAAAAATTTTCCCTTTTTGAATTCTTTTTTAGTATATGAAGCAAAAAGAAAGAAAAGATGGATAAGGATTGTATTCTTTAATTATTTCTCTATTTTTTATTACTTAATTTACGAATTTCAAAAATTTTTTATTCTATTGGATTCGTTAGAGAATTCGAAGAATTACAACAAAATCTTTAGAAATCACATTTTTAGTTAGGAGCTTCTATGGATTTTATTCTTCTTCTTTGGATCCAAAATAGAAGAATAAAAGAATAGGTATAAGAATTAAGTTAAGTCGATCCAAAAAGGAAAGGAGGTTCATGGCCAAGGGCAAAGATGTTAGAATCCGAGTTATTTTGGAATGTATTAATTGTGTTCGAAAGGGTACCAATAAGGAATCGACGGGGATTTCCAGATATAGTACTCAAAAGAATCGCCACAATACACCCGGACAATTAGTCTTAAGAAAATTTTGTCGTTATTGTCGCAAGCATACGACTCATAATGAAATAAAGAAATAGGAGCACCGTGTGTTCAATTTTTTCAAAGAACAGAAAGAGTAAGAACTTCTTATTATCTTATTAAATATATAGAACATAGATGGAACACAAAATACAAATCAACTCATCTGATTTTAGTTAGATATTATTTTATATGTATTGTATAGAGGGTTTATATTTTTATATTTGATATTTTTATATCATAGTATATGAATGAAATAATATATGGACCAAAGAAAGACTACTTCTTCTGGATCCAAAATTAATAAAATAAAGAAATCCATTTTTTTTTTTTTTTCAAATTTTAAAATAAGGAATAAATCATGTATATATCTAAACAACCTTTTCATAAATTTAAGCAACCCTTTCGTAAATCCAAACAAACTTTTCATAAATCAAAGCAAACTTTTCGTAAATTCAAACAACCTTTTCGTAAATCCAAACAACCTTTTCGTAGGCGTTCTCGAATAGGCCCGGGGGATCGAATTGATTATAGAAACATGAGTTTAATTAATAGATTTATTAGTGAACAAGGAAAAATATTATCCAGACGAATAAATAGATTAACCTTGAAACAACAACGATTAATTACTCTTGCTATAAAACAGGCTCGTATTTTATCTTTCTTACCATTTCGTAACTATGAGAATGAGAAGCAATTTCAAGCCCAGTCAATTTCAATAATTACTGGTCCTAGACACAGAAAAAATAGACATATTCCTCAATTAACACAAAAGTTCAACTCCAATCGAAACTTAAGAAACTACAACCAGAATTTAAGAAACAACAATCGAAACTTAAGTTCCGATTGTTGATGTTTTATTCGAAAGGGTCAGACTCATATATAAAGAAAGTAATCCAGTTTTGATTCTTGTGTTTGTTATAAGAAAGAGAAATGGGAAAAAAGAAATAGTTTTTTTATTTATTGCAACACGCTCGTTGATTCCTACCACTTAATCTTAATTTATTGTATCTTCCCGGAGTTCCCTCTCCGGGAATTCATTTTTAATTATTCCTGTATATTACTTTTTTATCCCTTTAATTGATGGTCTTTATTTTATTGGAAATCGTGTAAAGATTATTTGGATTTGATACAGCTACTTGTGCAAGCATTTTACGATTAAGAATCAATTCCTTCTTGTACAGATTGTGTATTAATTTACTATAACTATCGAATACGTTATATACCCGTGTTGCTGCGTTTATCCGAGTGATCCACAAACGACGAAAATCCCTCTTTTGCCTACCCCTATCTCGATGAGAAGAAACAAAAGCTCTTCTTACTTGTTGAGTAATCATTCGATTAAGTCTTAAATGAGCCCCTCTAAAGTTTGAGGCAAATGAACGCATTTTTGTTCGTCGTCTTCGAGCTATATATCCTCGCGGAACTCTGGTCATTGAATCAAATTAACCTTAATGAATAACTAATGATTTCTCTTCTTTTTAACCCTCTTTTTTCCCATTAATAACAAAACGAATTATTCCGATATATAAAATATTAATTCCAATGGCTTTTGCTACTATAACCTTCCCAACCACGATTTTTTAGTCTATTCTCTTCACTTATTTTGCATAGAAATAACAAATTCTAACGATATTAAAAAAAACAGTGGGTTCCATCGTTTCTATGGTTCCCTTTTAAACGGCGAGGCCCTCTCTATACACCGGAGCCTTTCTTTCATTTCATCAAAAGGTATTGTGAACTTGTATAGTTCACATTCTTTGGCTCTACCTATCCATTATAGAGTAAATAGCTCTTTTCACAATAAGAGTTATTCATACAGTGACGGTATTTAATTATGAAAGTTGACTAAGTAGCTGGCCCTTTAGTCCGTTCTTTTAAGATAAAGGAGTAGAAACCTTTTTCTTTTTATTACTATTTCCTCCGCTTAATGGATAACCATTTGCTACCAATGGAGGAATTGCTTCTTGCAATTCCAATCTAGATGATTGGATTTGCACCAAAGGAAACCATAAATTCCATATACCATAGAAATCTAGGATAGAGAAGCTCTATCCTATTCATTGGTACCGATCATGGATACTTCCAAAATTTTCTTATTTGTTTGAACTCATGATCTGAACGAGTCGCACATACACCCTAGCACATGTTCCTCGACGCTGAGGACATCCCTTAAGCGCGGCCGATTTTCTAGCATTTCGTATTGGCTGTCTTGCATTTCTAATAAGTTGTTTAACCGTTGGCATGTCGTATGTATATAGAAAAAACGGATTGGTTTAGATCGATCTTAACCTGATGATTCATCATCATGAAGTATTTCTATTTTCTATAAAATAGCATAAAATCCGAATTTCGGTTTGAAATAAATTTACAAGAAATCCAGCCACTACCAATCCTTAAACATTTCTGGAAACCACACTGGATCAGTATCGCAGTGCTCGTCAATCATTTCATCCCCTACAATATCGACAAGTCCATAAGCTTTGGCTTCGTCTGCTGACATAAAAACATCCCTTTCCATGTCTTCGGATACAACCCAAAAAGGCTTGCCTGTTCTTAGTGCATAAACCCTTGTGATCATTTCGCGAACTTTGTGTAACTCTTCCACTTCTAGTAAAAATTCTGGTGTCCTTGCCCGATAATAAGCACTAGCGGGTTGGTGAAGCATAATCCTAGCGTGAGGGAATGCTATACGCTTGGTGGGTTCTCCTCCAAGCAGAATGAAGGAGGCCATGGACGCGGCTATTCCGAGGCATATTGTATATATATCAGGTGTCACCGTTTGCATCGTATCAAAAATCGCCATTCCTGAGATTAGCCACCCGCCAGGGGAGTTTATAAACAAAAAAATATCGCTAATTCCATCTTCTATACTGAGATATACCATCAAACCTGTAATATGATTCGTGATCTCGCAACGAATCTCTTGACCTAAAAAAAGTGTCCTTTCTCGATACATAACATTGTATAAGTCAACCCAAGTCGCTTCTTCATCTCCGGGAATCCGGTAAGGTACTTTTGGAACACCAATGGGCATATTAGATTAATATTATTAAATTTAAGTAAGAAAACTACACTTTAATACGGAAACGTAAGAATGGAAGAGAAAGAAAGAATCCAGAGTTTATTATCTTCATTTTTTTCTTATTCTATAAGAATACTATAGATTCTATTAATACATAGATTGAAAGATTATACATATAAGGAAAGTAAGACAGATTGAATAAAGAAAAAGGAATCCGTGATTCGAATGATAAACAAAGAGGGATTAAGGATCTATTCTTACTTTTCCCAAATAGCCCAAGCTACCCATTGCATATTGGCACTTATCGAGTATAGAATAGATCTGCTTCTCTTTCTTCTTACAAACAGAATTGGCTTGTTATTTTTAATGGAATGAAATAAATATTTACGCTTTCTGACATAGAATCCCCTCGAAGGGTTAGGTACATAGGATATGTATGGATAGTTTTTTCCAATGCGATAAAATAAAGCGACATCGTGTCTATTTTTCTTTGCTAAAGGGGTATTTCCATGGGTTTGCCTTGGTATCGTGTTCATACTGTCGTATTGAATGATCCGGGTCGATTGCTTTCGGTGCATATAATGCACACAGCTCTAGTTTCTGGTTGGGCTGGCTCGATGGCTTTATATGAATTAGCGGTTTTTGATCCTTCTGATCCTGTTCTGGATCCAATGTGGAGACAAGGTATGTTCGTCATCCCCTTCATGACTCGTTTAGGAATAACCAATTCCTGGGGTGGTTGGAGTATTTCAGGAGGAACTGTAACGAATCCGGGTATTTGGAGTTATGAAGGTGTGGCAGGTGCGCATATTGTGTTTTCTGGCTTGTGTTTCTTGGCAGCTATCTGGCATTGGGTATATTGGGACCTAGAAATATTCTGTGATGAGCGGACGGGAAAACCTTCTTTGGATTTGCCCAAGATCTTTGGAATTCATTTATTTCTTGCAGGGGTGGCTTGTTTTGGCTTTGGTGCATTTCATGTAACGGGTTTATATGGCCCTGGGATATGGGTGTCCGATCCTTACGGACTAACTGGAAAAGTACAAGCTGTAAATCCTGCGTGGGGTGCAGAAGGTTTTGACCCTTTCGTTCCGGGAGGAATAGCTTCGCATCATATTGCTGCGGGTACATTGGGCATATTAGCGGGCCTATTCCATCTTAGTGTTCGTCCGCCGCAACGTCTATACAAAGGATTACGTATGGGCAATATTGAAACTGTACTTTCCAGTAGTATCGCTGCTGTTTTTTTTGCTGCTTTCGTAGTTGCTGGAACTATGTGGTATGGATCGGCAACTACCCCAATCGAATTATTTGGGCCTACTCGTTATCAGTGGGATCAGGGATACTTTCAGCAAGAAATATATCGAAGAGTTAGCGATGGGTTAGCCGAAAATCTTAGTTTGTCAGAAGCTTGGTCTAAAATTCCCGAAAAATTAGCCTTTTATGATTATATTGGTAATAATCCGGCAAAGGGGGGATTATTCAGAGCAGGCTCAATGGACAATGGGGATGGAATAGCTGTTGGATGGTTAGGACATCCCGTCTTTAGAGATAAAGAAGGACGCGAGCTTTTTGTACGTCGTATGCCTACTTTTTTTGAAACATTTCCGGTAGTTTTGGTAGATGAAGAGGGAATTGTGAGAGCGGACGTTCCTTTTAGAAGAGCAGAATCCAAATATAGTGTTGAACAAGTAGGGGTAACGGTGGAGTTCTATGGTGGCGAACTTAATGGAGTAAGTTATTCTGATCCTGCTACTGTAAAAAAATATGCGCGACGTGCTCAATTAGGGGAAATTTTTGAATTAGATCGAGCTACTTTGAAATCAGATGGTGTTTTTCGCAGCAGTCCAAGGGGTTGGTTCACTTTTGGTCATGCTACCTTTGCTTTGCTCTTCTTTTTCGGACACATTTGGCATGGGGCTCGAACCTTGTTCCGAGATGTTTTTGCTGGTATTGATCCAGACTTGGATGCTCAAGTTGAATTTGGAACATTCCAAAAAGTTGGAGATCCAACTACAAGGAGACAGGCAGCCTGATACCACATTGCTATGGTATCTTTCACCTCTCTTTTTTGATTTGACATGAGAAACATCTCCTGTCCTTTCTTTGACTCTTTTTCTTTTTTTATATGGGAAATGCTCCCAAATGATAAGTGAATAGGTGTGGAAGTTATAATTGTAAATAAACCAGGATCGAATCTATGGAAGCATTGGTTTATACGTTCCTTTTAGTTTCGACTTTAGGGATAATTTTTTTCGCTATCTTCTTCCGAGAACCACCTAAGGTTCCGACTAAAAAATGAAATAATTTAATTGAAGGAAATAAAAAATTTCATTGAAGTAAGAAGTCCCCCAGAGGGGAGACTTCTTACTTCAATTAGTCCCCATGTTCTTCGAATGGATCTCTTAATTGTTGAGAGGGTTGCCCAAACGCGGTATATAAGGCATACCCAGTAAAGCTTACAAGTAAACCAGATATGGAGATGGCGACTAAAGTTGCTGTTTCCATTTTTATAGAATTTCAAGATTACAATGGATCTATGAAAAGATCGTGTATTTACAACTACAACGGAATAGTATACAAAGTCAACACCAATGATTAAATAGAATTTATGGCTACACAAACCGTTGAAGATAGTTCTAAACCTAAGCCAAAACGGACTGGCGCAGGTAGTTTATTGAAACCCTTGAATTCGGAATATGGGAAAGTAGCTCCGGGTTGGGGGACTACTCCTTTGATGGGGGTCGCAATGGCTTTATTCGCGATATTCCTATCTATCATTTTAGAAATTTATAATTCTTCTGTTTTACTAGACGGAATTTTAACGAATTAGGTTTCTACTAACAAAAACTATGAAGTCATAGTTTTTCCATCCAAAAAAAGCCTTTCTACTTTAAGCTTCACATTTCTAGACATTCTGGTAGTTCGACCGTGGATTTTTTTGTTTCGGTATCTCTGGAATATGAGTGTGTGACTTGTTAGAATTGATCCTATTGATAATACATAGAAAGGGCCTGTTATCTCTATCAAGATGATTCTAATTCGTCGGATATTATTTATTCTAGTATCTGGAACACGAAATACATAGAGTGGATCAAGAAAAAAAAATGGAACTATGATTCATACTCACTATTTAGACCTCGCAACCAGACTGAAAAAAAAATTCAAGTAGTTCTTAATAAAAAAGAAATTTTCTTCCTTCCAATTTTGTTTGCCCAAAACACAATTTTTTTCTCTTTCAATAAATGATGATCAAGCGGTTCTTATTCGAAGAACCCTTGCCTTTTGTTTAGCTTGAGACTCAATCATCGTGGCTCTAGTATGAATCTAAGGTTTTAATTGAACTGATTTATAGGATCACAACAAGAAAATTTCTATAAGAAAACCACTATAAATTTTTATTTGATTTTTTTACTTGTGAAAAAATCAAATAAAAAAAAATAGGGAAGAGAAAAGTCAAGAGGCCTCTAATGATCAACATACGAAAGACAGATGAGCCAACTTGAGATTTTTTGGCATTATCATCACAAAGAAGAAATTCCGGATTTTTCTTATTTCATATCTTCAAGGCAAATCGATCGAATATCGTGGCTGGTGAAGTTTTGAACTTTTTTTTTCTAATATCCGTTGAAAATTTGTGTGTTTCTGCTTGAGCCGTACGAGATGAAATTTTCATATACGGTTCTCGGAGGGGGAGTCGGGCTAGTTACCTATCTCAATAAAGTATATGATTGGTTTGAGGAACGTCTTGAGATTCAGGCAATTGCAGATGATATAACTAGTAAATATGTTCCTCCTCATGTAAACATATTTTATTGTTTAGGGGGAATTACACTTACTTGTTTTCTAGTACAAGTCGCTACCGGTTTTGCTATGACTTTTTACTATCGACCAACCGTTACAGAGGCTTTTTCCTCCGTTCAATATATAATGACGGAGGCCAACTTTGGTTGGTTAATCCGATCAGTTCATCGATGGTCAGCAAGTATGATGGTTCTAATGATGATCCTGCACGTATTTCGTGTGTATCTCACAGGTGGATTTAAAAAACCCCGTGAATTAACTTGGGTCACAGGTGTGGTTTTGGCTGTATTGACTGCATCATTTGGTGTAACTGGTTATTCTTTGCCTTGGGATCAAATTGGTTATTGGGCAGTCAAAATTGTGACAGGTGTACCTGAAGCGATTCCAGTAATAGGATCCCCTTTAGTGGAATTATTACGTGGAAGTGCTAGTGTGGGCCAATCCACTTTGACTCGTTTTTATAGTTTACATACCTTTGTACTACCGCTGCTTACTGCCGTATTTATGTTAATGCACTTTCCAATGATACGTAAGCAAGGTATTTCGGGTCCTTTATAGGGAAAGCATATCATAGAGAATTCTAATTCTCATATATCATCTAGGGTAGGTTGTGGTATTTCATTGCTACAAACATATCTTATTTTACAATAAGACATGTCATTTGGACACTTCTCTTCAACTTCGAAGTATTTTGATACAAATAGTTATAGTTGAAGTTAATTTTACGAAAGAAAATAAGGCGGATTATGGGAGTGTGTGACTTGAATTATTAATTTGGCCATGCAGATAGAGAATTGGATCTGCCACATTAGAATTCACGACCAAAGGTGTCTCCGCATCCAATCAACACGTAAGTCCCCCATTTAGGAAGGATAGGCTGGTTCACTCGAGGAGAATATTTTCTATGATCATACCCCAACCATGTCATTCATGAGCAGGCTCCGTAAGATCCCATAGAGTATAAATGGAATAAGTCATGTGATATGACCCAATTCTATATTTATTACACATACTTTTTATTATAGTATGGAAATGCATTCATTTTCTTTGCATCGATTTCGATCCGCAATACTATCGGAGTAAAAGAAGGGATCTAAGGAAGAACGTAGGCTAAACTTTTTTTTATTAGTAACAAGTAAATACTTTGTTTGGATGTAAGAAACTTGCGATATTGAGGGGATAAACACCAACTAATCAAGAGACAATCCACAAAGCAATTGATCATGATCAAATTTGTAAGCCCACTTGGATATTGAGCATTTACGCATAAGAATAGGATTGAGTAGTTATAGGCGCAACTTGGGAAAAGATAATCTGATAAAGCTTTTCTTGCCTTGAGTCATTGAGTCATTATATACCCCTATTCTATTGTGGATTCTCCACGGTCTTATTTCTTTCATTCTTGCTCGAGCCGGATGATGAAAAATTCTCATGTCCGGTTCCTCTGGGGGATGGATCCTAAAGAATTCACCTATCCCAATAACAAAGAAACCTGACTTAAATGATCCTGTATTAAGAGCAAAATTAGCTAAAGGGATGGGACATAATTATTACGGGGAACCCGCATGGCCCAACGATCTTTTATACATTTTTCCAGTAGTAATTCTAGGTACTATTGCGTGTAATGTAGGTTTAGCGGTTCTCGAGCCGTCAATGATTGGTGAACCGGCGGATCCGTTTGCAACTCCTCTGGAAATATTACCCGAGTGGTACTTCTTTCCCGTATTTCAAATACTCCGTACAGTACCCAATAAGTTATTGGGCGTTCTCTTAATGGTTTCTGTACCAACGGGCTTATTGACAGTACCCTTTCTAGAGAATGTCAATAAATTCCAAAATCCATTTCGTCGCCCGGTAGCTACGACCGTTTTTTTACTCGGTACTGCAGTAGCTCTTTGGTTAGGTATTGGAGCAACATTACCCATTGATAAATCCTTAACTTTAGGTCTTTTTTAGGGATTTTTCGAGTTGATTCATTCAACCGCGAAGCCCCCCGCATGGGTATCTAGGAAATAGTTACTTCCAAGTGAATCTTCCCTAGATACCTAAAATCTATTTTATTATGATCCATTTCGCAAAAATATAGATTGTGCCAAAGATGCAAAATTGCTTTTTTTTCTTTTTATTCTAATTCAAAAAAAAAGAGTAAAAAATTGCAATGGATTTAAAGCGAGAACTTGTTCTTAGGTAAATCAATTGGGAGATGCTTCTCGAGAGTGTCCCATATAAGTTTTCCATCTTCCATACAAAAACTGTCAATTCGCATAAGATCCTCTTCAGTCTTACTCAAAAGGTCCAATAGTGTATGTATATTGGCCCTTTTGAGACAATTATACGTTCTAGAAGGCAATTCTAATTGATCAATAAAAATACAATTCAATGGAATTCCTTTTTTGTTTTTCTTTAGAGTAGTGAATCTTTTTTGAAAGGTTAAAAGGGGTGGAGTAAATCTGTTTTTATTTTCTTCGAAACTAGTGCCCTCTTCCTCGGCGTGTAGAAAAGGAAGAAATAAATCAATCAAATTACGAGAAGCTTCATAAAGCGCTTCTTTAGGAGTTAAACTTCCATTCGTCCATATTTCTAGAAAAAGTATCTCGTGTTTTTCATTTCCATTCCCACAAGAAAAAATACTATAATTCACATTTCGAACAGGCATGGATACAGCATCTATAGGATAACTTCCATCTTGAGAGTTCTTTCTGAGTTCCGTATGATATCCGCGATCTCTCTTGATCTGTAACTCAATATATAAATCAATCGGCTCTCTTAAGTTAGCTATAGGTTGTGTCGTATCAACGATTTCTACGGAAGGCGGTAAGATTATATCTTGAGCGGTTATGTATCTAGGACCTTTGACACAAATTGATGCGTCTCTAACTCCATAGAGATTACTTCTCAATACAATTTCTTTCAAATTTAGTAAAATTTCTTGTATGGATTCTTCAATACCTACTATTGTAGAATATTCGTGTGCTACGTTCCCAAATTTGGCGCGTGTGATACACGTTCCTTCTATTTCTCCAAGTAAAGCTCTTCGCAAGGCAATACCGACAGTATCCGCTTGACCTTTTCTAAGCGGGGACAGAATGAAACGACCATAATAAAGACGCTTACTATCTACTCTTGATTCAACACACTTCCACTCTAGTGTTTGGGTGGATCCTGTTACCTCCTCTCGAACCATAACGGACTAGTATTATTATTTGATCATTGAATCGTTTATTTCTCTTGAAAGCGGGTTAATTCTTTTACAGACGTCTTTTTTTAGGAGGTCGACATCCATTATGCGGCATAGGTGTTACATCGCGTATACAACTTAACCGTACACCACTTTTAGCAATGGCTCGTAATGCGGCGTCTCTTCCGCTACCAGCACCTTTTACCATAACTTCTGCTCGTTGCAAACCCACTGTACGAATAGCATCTACTGCTGTTCTTTGACCAGCATAGGGTGATGCTTTTCGTGAGCTTTTGAATCCACAAGTACCTGCGGAGGACCAGAAAACCACCCGACCTTGTGGGTCTGTAACGGTTATAATGGTATTGTTGAAACTGGCTTGAACATGAATAACCCCTTTTGTTATTCTACGTGCACTCTTCCGTAAACTAAAACGGGCATTCCTACGCAAACCAATACGTACTTTCTTACGTGAACCTATTTTTGGTATAGCTTTTGTCATATTTTATTATCTCATAAATATGAGTTAGAAATAACAAAAAGAAAAAAAGATACAAAGATATCCGTTTCAGGGGAAAATATAGATATCCGTTTCAGGGTAAAATATATCCTTTACTTTCATTTTTTTATTTGGAATTTGGACATTTCCGTAGGTACTTTTTTTACTTTTTAGAAGGAAAAGCTCCTTTTTCGAAAGATTACCCCTGTCTTTGTTTATGCTTCGGATTGGAACAAATGACTCTAATTCGTCCACGCCTCCGAATCAGTCGACATTTTGTACAAATTTTACGAACGGAAGCTCTTATTTTCATATATAGGTATTCCTTTCTTAAACTATGAATCTATTTTTTTGGAAAAAATGAGTCTCTTCACTTAAATTTTGAAACTTGGAAGTTATTACCCTAGAAAAACCTAATCCTTTGGATCTTTGGTATCCTTCAAATCTTCAGTATCCTTCGAGTCTTCGGTACGCTTCGAATCCTTATGGGGAAGTCTATAAATTATACGCCCCTTGCTGGAATCATAACGACTTACTTCAATTTTGACCCTATCCCCCATCAGTATTCGTATAGAGCTAGACCGGATCTTTCCGGAAATATAGCCCAGGATGATGGTGTCATTCTCTAGGCGAACGCGGAACATTCCGTTGGGTAGGGCTTCCGTAACTAAACCCTCGAAAGTGACTTTTGCTTCTCTCGGTTTTTTTTTTTCTGTCATATTTTTTTTCTCCTATTTTTCCATTTTTATTTTCAAAATAGGAAGTTCAAGATAGAATTCGGGTACTATAGGTGGGGCCATTACCATATATAACATAAGACTTCTCCCCCAATTCTGTTTAGTCGAGCTTCTCGATCTGTCATTATACCTCGAGAGGTAGAAAGAATAGCAATTCCCATTCCGCCCAAAACCTTAGGAATTCCTTGATAGTTGACATAAATTCGTAAGCCAGGTCGGCTGATACGCTTTAAAGAGGTTCTAGTTCTATATATTCCCTTTCTAGTTTTTCTCTTTTGATGTCGCAAAGTTGAAACCAAGAAATATCTGGTACTTTCCTGATGTTTCCGAACACTTTCAATAAAACCCTCTCGTAGAAGTATTTTAACAATGTTTTCGGTAATATTTGTGGATACTACTCGAACAGTTCCTTTTTTATTCATGTCTGCGTTTCTTATAGAGGTTAGTAAATCAGCAATAGTGTCCTTGCCCATAAGACTCTAATTCTAGGTTCCTCCTAATTTTTCTATAATCAACATGTTTTCCTTTTTCTTTTCATTTTAGATTTTAAAGCATATACGTGAGACACAATCTACTTATTTTTTTTTCTTTGATCTATATCTCGTCTACTAGTGTTTATAATACTTCAGGAGCTAATGAAACTATTTTAGTAAAATTCAATTCTCTCAATTCTTCGGCAATCGCGCCAAAAACTCGAGTTCCTTTTGGATTTCCTTTTTGATCAATGATAACTGCTGCATTGTCATCATAGCGTATTATTATACCATCTTCGCATTTGAATTCTTTACATGTACGTACAATTACAGCTCGAATTACTTCTGATCTTTCTAGAGGCATTTGGGGTACTGCGTCTTTGATTACAGCAACAATAACATCACCAATACGAGCATATCGCTGATTACCAGCGGCTCCTATGACTCGAATACACATCAATTTTCTAGCTCCACTGTTATCTGCTACATTTAAAAGGGTCTGAGGTTGAATCATATTATTTTGATTTCAATTTGTTATTTCAATGCAAAAGGATGAAAGAAATATTGTCTTTCCAGAAAGAAAAACCTGGGTTTTTTATCTTAAATACTCCTTTTTGGGGTTCTATATCTCTAATCGAAGAAATTGACTTCGTATGGGCATTTTACTGGCAGCTATAGAGATAGCTGCTCTAGCTACAGTTTCGGATACTCCGCTCATTTCATAAAGTATTCTACCTGGTTTAACAACGGCTACCCAATATTCGGGGGATCCCTTTCCCGAGCCCATACGTGTTTCTGTGGGTCTTATTGTAACTGGTTTGTCGGGAAATATACGCACCCATATTTTTCCACCACGACGTGCATATCGTGTCATTGCTCTTCGTCCTGCTTCTATCTGTCTTGCGGTGATCCAAGCGGGTTCAAGTACTTGAAGAGCATATCTACCAAAACAAATACGATTGCCTCGGCAGGATTTTCCCTTCATTCTTCCTCTATGTTGTTTACGAAATCTAGTTCTTTTGGGGTTATAGTCGACGGTTCTTTCTTAGTTCCATCTCTACTGCAAAACTGGACATGAGAGTTTCTTCTCATCCAGCTCCTCGCGAATTAAATGAGAAAGCGTGCGAATTTCTCAAATTCCATAATATTTTAGAATCTCCTTATTTTTATTCTTATTGAATCGTGGTAAAGTATTCTAATCCAATAAGGATTTCGCGGGCGAATATTTACTCTTTCCTGTCTTATTTGTTAATTTAGAATCTTATCAAATAAAGCAATTTTTTTTTTGGTTTGTTCCGCCATCCCACCCAATGAAGTGTTAGGATTCTTTTCAATAAAATCCGATGCCTCATAGGTTTTGTCGTTCCCACAGCTTCTCCTTTAATGGTTAGGTTTGAATCCTGCAATGGAGCTTCCAAAAAATTTCTTTCCGAGTCAATTTTCTCAGTTTTATTAACGCGGGCTGCTCTTTTTTATTTCTTTAAATTTTGATTTGTTATTTCAAAAGTTACGATTTCAAATTCTCTTTTTTTTTATTATTTTATTATATTGATGCTTTATCACATTGCTTTTTTTTTTATGATGTAATTCATAGACCATACACATTGGAATTCTATATCTTTCTTATTCTTCTTCCTTCTATCTATCATCCCTCCTTTTATCCACATCCTTTTAGTTTTGCTTCACAGCCTAAAATCAAGTTTCTTTTGTAGAGAAAAAAATGCAGTTGCTACAACTATATGATAGATCTACTCATTTTTTATAGATGTATTTATTCACATAGTGACTGGTTCTTAGTTAGGATCTCGACAATACGAAGCAATAGGTTGGTTATTAGTTAATTTTCTAGAATTACTAAGTTTTTTCTATTTTTAGTAGGGTTCAGCCAATTTTTTTTATAAATCCTCATTTTTCACCCTAAAGAAAAAACTAACGAGTCACACACTAAGCATAGCAATTATATTAAAAGATTTATCAATTTTCATTAAATCTTATAGAAAGAGATCTAATTTCTTCTTTTTTTAGGGATTTTGGGAAAAAGAAGTTCTTGTTTTTTTTATTCTATCACAGGGCAGAATGGGAAGACTGGGTTAGTTATTCTTCTTCTACGAATATCCAAATTTTTACACCTAATACTCCATAGATAGTTCGAATTGGATAGCAGCAATAATCAATTTTAGCGCGAATTGTTTGTAAGGGCAGTCTGCCCTTTTTGATGCATTCGGCACGTGCAATTTCTTTCCCTGCTAGACGACCCGCAATTTTGATTTTGACTCCCTTTATGTCTGCTTTTTTAGTTAATTCAATGGCTTTTTTCATTGCTTTTCGGAATGAAACTCTATTTTTTAATTGGAAAGCTATATATTCTGCAAGAATATTAGGTTGTCTATAAGGTTCTTTAACCTTTTCAATAGCAATATTAAGTCTCTGGTTTACAGAATTAACTTCCTTTTGGAGATCTTTCTCTAATTCTTCGATTGCTCCCTTTTTCTTTAATAAATTTGGGAATCCAATATGGATTATGACGTGGATTGTATCAATTTCTTTTTGAATTTCTATATGTGTAATTACTTCAGAACTTGAGTCTGATTCTATTTTTCTATTCGAGCCTTTTTTCCTATTCTGTTGTATATAGTTCTTGATACAATTCCGTATTTTTTTATCTTCCTGTAGACCTTCAGAATAATTTTTTGGTTGTGCGAACCAAAAGGAATGGTGATTTTGGGTTGTACCAAGTCTGAAACCGAGTGGATTTATTTTTTGTCCCATATTTTTCTATTCTATTTCTTTTTTTATTGGGAATCGAAATCTTGGAAAGATCTAAAGATTATTTAGATTTCTTTACTATATAAAGATAAAGATTATTTAGATTTCTTTACTATATTTAGTACAATTGTTATATGACACATGGTTTTTTTTATAGAATAACTACGTCCTCGAGCTCGAGGTCTGAATTTTTTCATAATAGTACTCCTACTGACTTCGGCTTTAGTGATGAATAAACTCGCTTTGTCGAAATCCCTATAATGAGTAGCATTTGCTGCTGCCGAATAAACCAACTTTAAGATGGGATAAGACGCTCGATAAGGCATGAGGTTCAGTATCATAACGGTTTCCTCGTAGTAACGCCAGCGAATCTCATCAAGAACTCTTTGTGCTTTGAAAACAGACATATGTATGCGTTTTTGTGCTTTAAAAACCCGTTCAAATTTAAGTAGACGATCAGTTGGAACTTTTCTTGCGAGTTTCCTTAGCTCGTTCTTCTTCTTCTTTATCCTAGGAGTATACTTTACCAATTTGAAACTTGTCATAAATAAGGTTATTACCCGTCTATCTTTACTTTATTTGAATCCAATTATTTCTTTGTTTATTCTGAATCTTTCTATTCTGAATTCAGTTAACGACGAGATTTAGTATCCTTTCTTGCACTTTCATAACTCGTGAAATGCCGAGTAGGCACGAATTCCCCCAATTTGCGACCTACCATAGGATTTGTTATGTAAATAGGTATATGTTCCTTTCCATTATGAATCGCGATTGTATGGCCAACCATTGCGGGTAGAATGCTAGATGCCCGGGACCACGTTACTATAATTTCTTTCTCCTCCTTCATATTAACCTTTTCGATTTTTGCCAATAAATGACGAGCTACAAAAGGATTCGTTTTTTTTCGTGTCACAGCTAATTACTCCTTTTTTCATTTTAAAGAGTGGCATCCTATGTCCACTATCTCGATCGAGGTATGGAGGTCAGAATAAATAGAATAATGATGAATGGAAAAAAGAGAAAATCCTTTAGCTGGATAAGGGGCGGATGTAGCCAAGTGGATCAAGGCAGTGGATTGTGAATCCACCATGCGCGGGTTCAATTCCCGTCGTTCGCCCATCGCATTATTGCAAATTCCAAAAATGCAATTTTCCATATTCCTAGTTACGTATTTACTTACGGCGACGAAGAATAAAACTATCACTATATTTTTTCCTTTTCCTAGTTCTTCTTCCAAGCGCAGGATAACCCCAAGGGGTTGTGGGTTTTTTTCTACCAATGGGGGCTTTCCCTTCACCGCCCCCATGGGGGTGGTCCACAGGGTTCATAACTACCCCTCTTACTACGGGGCGTTTACCTAGCCAACACTTAGATCCGGCTCTACCCAAACTTTTTTGGTTCACCCCAACATTACCCACTTGTCCGACTGTTGCTAAGCAGTTTTGGGATACCAAACGGACCTCCCCAGATGGTAATCTTAAAGTGGCCAATTTACCCTCTTTTGCAATCAGTTTCGCTACAGCACCTGCTGCTCTAGCTAATTGCCCACCCCTTCCACGTGTGATTTCTATGTTATGTATGGCCGTGCCTAAGGGCATATCGGTTGAAGTAGATTCTTCTTTTTTCTCAAAAAACCCCTTCCCAAACTGTACAAGCTTCTTCCAAAGCATACGGCTTTCTAGATGTATATGACGATCTCTAGACAGATGGATCTTATATGAATCGTATGATGAAGTACCACATGAGTGGATATATAGAAAAGGAATCAAAATCTGCCGAATCGCTCATGTTATGATCTTCTACATCCTAGGTCTCCACGTTCCGTCATCTGGCTTATGTTCTTCATGTAGCATTCAGATCGAATGACTCTATGAAATTACGTCGATACTTCCACATATTATGGGTAACGTAGGAGACATCCCTATTTTCACCCGGGGGTCTTAATTACCACTGCTTAGCTTTCAATTCGCCTCTGACCATCAAATTAAATGTGAATAACCCGTCCTCCTCTCTTTGAAACAAGGGGCGCTTCCGGTTCTGTGCGTGCTTCAAACAATTTTGTCTTCTCCATATTACCATATCTCTAGAGTCAATAATTTTCTATGAGGAACTACTGAACTCAATCACTTGCTGCCGTTACTCAACAGTTTTCTGTTGAGGTCTATCCCGTGGAGGTAGTCAAATTGGATCAGTGATCGATTTCTAGGTTTCGTCGTAAACCTAATTGGTTACTTCCAATTACGTAAATCAATAGTTCAAACCGCACTCAAAGGTAGGGCATTTCCCATTGATATAGGAACTTTTGTACCAGAAACAATAGTATCTCCAATTATAGCCCCTCTGGGATGTAAAATATATCTCTTCTCACCATCCCCATAGTGTATGAGACAAATGTATGCATTTCGATTAGGGTCGTATTCTATGGTTACGATTCTACCAGATATGTCTTTTTGATTCCGTCGAAAATCGATTTTACGGTATAGGCGCTTATGACCTCCCCCTCTATGCCTTGCGGTAATGATTCCTCTGGCATTACGACCTTTACCACAACGGTGCCGTCCATGGATCAATTTATTTCGTGGATTGGATTTCACTTGCCTGTCTACGGTTCCCTTGCGTGTGCTCGGGATAGGTGTTTTGTATAAATGTTTCGCCGTATTATTAAGTATTCTCCTTTAGTTCGTTTCTCTATCTAGAAGTGGAATAGAATAACCCGGTTGAAGGGTAATGATCATACGTCTGTAATGCATTGTATGTCCCAGAATAGGTCCCATTCTTCTACCCTTTCCGGGTAGTCGATGGCTATTCACAGCTACTACCTTAACACCAAAGAAGAGTTCGACCCAATGCTTTATTTCTGTCTTAGTGAATCCCGATTCGACATTAGAAGTATATTGATTCTTTCCCAATAAACGAAGACTCTTTTCTGTAAATACTGCGTATTTGATTCCATCCATAAATCGACTTTCCCTCCTATGCTCTGAGTTCCAGTATCGATAAGAATTCGAGTTCTTATTGTTCTTATGTTATGGTATGAATATACCATACCAATTCGTTATGTATGGATGATGGATGAGATTCCATAGATAGAGAGCCAGTTCCAATAGACTTATGGAACGTTCCCGTTCGCGTGCATCCAGCAGGAATTGAACCCGCAAATTTACCAATTATGAGTTGGGCGCTTTAACCATTCAGCCATGGATGCTTAACAGGGATCATCGTACATCGTAAATAACCAATTTTCATATAGAAAGACATATCATAGAAAAATGAGAAAATATTCGGAGATGGCAAATATTCGGAGATGACTATGAAAACACCTCTCTGGATCCTCGAATTGAAAGAGAGATTGAGAGGGATCAAGAATCCTAATTCTCGCTATTTGGAATGGATCCAATTCTATTGAGTCTGACCCATAGTGATCATTTCTCTTTAGCAAAGAATGACCTTGGTTATCAAAGGATTGAACAACCGGGATCCATTTACTTATGATACCTAGTTGACATTGCTAACAAGGATCTAATGAATTATGAGTTTAATAGATGCTCTTTAGCAGAAAGACGTATATTCCTTGCTCATTATCAGACAATCACTTATTCCCAAACCTCGTGTGGGGCTAATCGTTTTCATTTACCATCTTATGGAAAACCCTTTTCGTTCCGCTTAGCCCTATCGGATATTTTAGTGATGGGTTCTATAGGAACTGGACGATCCTATTTGGTCAAATACCTAACGAAAAATTCCTATTTTCCTTTCATTAAGGTACGAGGGCTTCTTATTCCACAAGAACGAAAGCACCTTTTCATTCTTTCATATACTAGGGGTTTTTACTTGGAAAAGACAATGTTCCATACTAAAGGATTCGGGTCCATAACCACGAGTTCCAGTGCACTAGATCTTGTAGCACTTAGCAACGAGGCCCTATCCATTAGTATTCCACATAAGAAATCCATTATAGAAACTAATACAATTAGATTAGCTCTTCATAGACAAACTTGGGGTTTGCGAGCCAAGATAAGACCGGCTCGGGATCATGGGACCCTTTTCTATCAGATAGGAGGGGGTCTTGTACAAAATAGACTTCTAAGTAATAACCCCATGGATCCTCTATCTATCTATATAAAGAGGCAATCGTGTCAGGAAGCGGCTTTTTCTTTGGCCAAACGGTACTTCGAACTTGGAACGAGCATGAAGAGATTAACGAGACTTCTTTCTCTTTTGAGTTTTTCTGGCGGACCGGTCGCGCAAGATCTTTGGTCTTCCCCCGGAACCGATGAAAAAGTGAGTCGCTTCTTATGGACTCGCTCAGAATGATTCTTCTCTATCTAATCTATAGTTCATGGCCTATTAGAAGTAGAAGGTGCTCTGGTGCAATCCTTACCGACAGAAAAAGATTGCACTCGGGTTGATAATAATCGAGTGCCATTACTTCGTCGGTCCGAACCAAGGAATCCGTTAGAAATGTTTTGAAATGGATATTGTTCTCTCTTTGATTAGGGATTGCTATATGAAAAGAAGTGGAGTTTTAAAAAGGGAACGGAATGGTCAAACCGGAACTGCTAGAGGAACGAATTTTCAATAGCATAACTTGGGCTCCTAGAATATGGGGCCCTTGGGACAATCTATTTGATTGCAGGGATAGGTACGCTGAATATGACTGGGGATTTTCCTATGGGTATTGGAGCGGGTCCAAGCAGATTAAAGAGGATGAGTTGTCAGAGACTGCTATTTATTCGAATTATTTCTGGTCTTTTCATTCTAATACTCTATCCGAGAGTTCTCAGTATTTAGCAAAGCTGTTCCTATCTAACGGAAGGCTCCTGGATCAAATGACAAAGACATTGTTTGTGGAGAAAGAGGTGGCTTTTCCCGGATGAAACATTTGATTTGTGTAACAGGAGAAAGATTTCCCACTCCTTAGCCGTAAAGATATGTGGCCATGAAAAAGGGAGGGGATTCAGTGGAACAGGATTGGCCGGGCGGTAGAGTTGTGGAAACACTTGTTGATTCCTATTTTGGACCCTAGCTCCATGGAACAATATGCTACTGCGGAAACATGGAAGAATTGCAATCTTAGATCAAAACACTATGTATGGGATGATATGAACTGCCTAAATAAGAATTCTTGAGCGTCGAACAACCTGAGTACTAACTACATCAAACAATTTGCATTAATGAAACTGTGTAAATCCACCGGATAATCAAAAATACGCATGTCTGATGAAATGGTTGTTGCTATCTGCTTCCATAACGAATCCTCGGTTTAACTGAATAAAATAAGTAAAGAAAATTGGCCCTTTCTCTTCGTCTCAGATCGATGGATCTTCTCGATTGGAAGATCTCCCATATGGATAATACACATTCCAGTTGACCGAGCCTAATGCTAATTGTTTTGTTCCGAAGCAAAGATATCCGCGGAGGCCGGTTCGTTCGTCCTATTCTGATATTCAGGACCAAGAGGTCCTGGATTCTCTTTCGGATAGGCCCCGAAAGGAGAAGAGAAGCTGAAATGCCAACGGACCCCTGTCTATTCTCTAATTCACCCGATCCGATAGTACCCGTTTTGGAACGTCCAGTGCCAAAGTCACTGAATGGGTAAGTCACCAATCCAATCCCTTTGACAAATCGGGTGTCATATTAGATATCATATTCTATATATATAGAAATATCATAGAATAGACATATATAATTTTTGGTTGGGAAATTCGAATGAATCATTGAGTGAAAAAGGAGCAAAGAATGACAAAAGATGAGACTCTACTAGTCTTCACTCTTGTGGTTTCCTCGGTTTCTGTTTTCTTATTCGGGATCTTGCTTTTCATGGTTCTCATCTCTGCAACTCGCAATTTTCGCGAGAGAACCAAATCCAAGTTGGTGAAGATCATGATTTGGGCTGGCATAGTAGTTATTACCTTTGCAATTGCGGTTCGAATCTATCCGATCTTTATCTTTTTGCTCAAAGAACGAATAAAACCCCTTGTTGAAGCCCTTTATGATAAGCTTCCCTGGATCTGGGAAGTTTCTCTTTCACGGTATTGGGATCGTTTGATCGATTTCCTTGATCGCTACTTAATGGGCGTGCGCTCAAAGGATACAAACAGGGATTCGCAAACAAAAAGGGGAATTCGTAGTCACTTTTTCCTGTCGCGTAAAAAAAAGGCTTTACGCGAGAGCAATAGAGGTTGGGATACATCTATCTCTTCTGAGCAACCTCTTTTGGATTCTTAAGACCACCCTTGCAGTAGGATACCGTCTGCTTTAGGTTCTTTATTATCTCCTTCGAGGGGTTTTTAGGATCGTTCAGGCTATATTTAGTCTATTTTGGCTTTTACTGTCTACTTTTCTCAGGGAGATGGTTAAGGACCTCAGAAGATAGAGGAGAGCGCCAGGCGCAGATTTCCGGAATACTTCTACGGGGAATGCTCATTGAATGAGCATTCTCCATATTATGCCTTGAAGAGGACTCGAACCTCCACGCTCTTTAGCACGAGATTTTGAGTCTCGCGTGTCTACCATTTCACCATCAAGGCATCTTGAAAGTGAATCGTATTCCATGAATATGATATCTATCGAATGTGATATATGGAATATATGACAAAGGTGGAGTCTTGGAGTATTTCGATCGATCGGTCATATAGGCCTGAGTCAGACATCAAATAGCTTCGATTTGCATTATCCGTAGGGCACCTTATATGTATCAAAATCGATATCAAAAAAAAAAGATGTACAATCCAATTTGTCGATTCAATAGAAGCCCAAAGAGGTGCATATGGTACCCAAATAAGGATAGGATAGATATGTCAAAAGCAGGTCTGATTACACCTATTCCTAATCCTAAATAGAATGTAAGGACGTAGGGATTTCTATGTAAACAGAGTATCCTATTTCCATAGGCTCGAATGACCCCTTCTCATAATAAGAATGTGCACGGTCTGGTCCGGTATGGAATGAACTTATAATCTGATGATCGAGTCGATTCCATGATTATAAGTTCATAACCCTAGCACCCATTCCCATTTTGGGCGGAACAGATCTACTAATTCTTTTATTCCAGTTAGTAAGAGGGATCTTGAACTAAGAAATAGACCTAGCAGCTAAAAGAGGGTATCCTGAGCAATTGCAAGAATGGGGTTCATTGATATTCCTGGTATAGTAGATGCTATCACACATACAGTCATACTCAATTCGATGGAATGTTTGATCTTAAAGGGGATCTTCTATAATTTCGCACATAAGGGGTTATTTCTTGGTTTCGTCCAGTCATTAATAACTTGATTATTTTTAGATAATAGTAGATAGAAAGAACGCTCGTAAGGAGTCCTATTGAAACCAAGAAATATAGGCCTGCTTTGCCATCCACACCAGAATAGATAGAGTTTTCCGAAGAAACCTGTTGTAATGTAATGTTGTACCTCCTGCCCGCCTTCGTGTGTGCTTAGCGCATATCAACATCCTTGTGGTTATGTGATTTACCCAAGCCATCTTGCCAGGCGACTTAATAGCTTCTTATTATCATGAACGGCTACGCGGACCTACTAGGCGATAATACGGAATTATTTTGGGCTATTTCCGTCGGCCACTGTACCGTAGCGATGATATGCACCGTAGTAATTAAAATACCTTAACAAACTTGTTTTTGGAATAAAATTTGCCAAGATTGATAATCTGCTAAAAGAGTAGACGTTAAGGTCTAATCTAGTCCGGGAGAGGCCCTAGAGGGAATTTTCTTTGGGTTCTTTCTGTGGCTAAGATTCTATGGTGTATTTAGTCCGACTTCCTAAAGACATTTGGCCTCAATGCCAAAACTTACTTTCATGCACAACCATACTAGTTCATCACGTTTTGCCATACGTGGTGGTACCACGGAAGTCCCGTGAGGGACTAGTGGGACCTATTCCAATGGGTGCCACGTCGCGTCTCGCGTCTCATCACGTTTTGCCATACGTGGTGGTGACTACGTGGAAGTCCTCGTGAGGGACCAGTGAGACTCATTCCAATGGGTGTCACGTCGCGTCCGAGTCTCGTCATGTTTTGCCATACGTGATGGTACCACGGTGAAAGTCCGTGAGGGATGAGTGAGGCTCATTCAATGGGCACTCACGTCGCGTCGTAGTCTTAAACAGACGCCGTCCATGCACAAGCGTACGCATGGATACCGTTTCTATAAGTGAACTGCAGAATGAATGTGGACGTTTGTGAGTGCCGGCACAAAAGGTCTTCGAATATCCGTGATTTTCTTCTGCAGTACACTACAACTACCATTGCTAGGCACCGTAATTAAGAAACGAATAGCTTCCGACTAGTTATTATAGAGACGTTGACATACCGCCACGGAGATTTGACTTCCTTTTTAAGCTTAAAAGCTTTGTGAGGAAGTTTATGACGCTTGCATCATGTAAAGCTTACCAAACCAAAAACCGAAGTCAATTCATGTGTTGCTTGGTCTCTATTTAATGTGTGTTTCGTAAGGACCAATCTTGCTAGTGTGATTGCTTTTGACTGTAAGTTAAGCAAAATTGTAACCAGATGTCGTCCAAATTTTCTAAGGTTTATCTAGAATATTTCCGGCTAGGTGCTCGTTAGGGAAATTGTTCATCACTCAGTTAAGTTTGCTTTCTGAATTTTTCAGGAGTTTAGGATGTTTAAAACTGAAGTTAGTATCAAAATGGCTAGCCTAAGTCTTGCTGAAATGCTGTCAAAATCCCGAGTTAGGTAGAAAACTCAATTTTTACCCATAGTTCCAAACAGATCCTTCCCAGAATCTATACCAAAAATGTTTATTATACAGCATACTTTAGCTGCCAAAATCTCATGGTCATCGGGTTCTTAATTTTAGAGATATGATCTTTTTAGTGAAGCGCTGTCTTGCTGAAATTTCTGGGCAACAGCACTCTGAAATGATCTTTTGCACCTTTTTTCCAATACGATATTATTCAAACTTTGAATAACAAAACTGCTCCTTAGGTATCAATCTACCTCCTGTAGAAATCTCAAGGTCGTTAGATTTTTAGTTCGAGAGTTATACCCAAAACACTAGGTCTCTGTCCTGCTGAATTTCAGAATTAGTGATCTCTGAAAGTCAAATTTTTAGGTCATCTTCTTTTGGGATATAGAGCAAACCTTGAATATCAAAATGATTCACAATTTTGTGATGGTCATGCTCACAAAAATTCAGCATTTTTGCATGTGTATATTGAGAAATATTAAATTTTTAGTAAGTCCCTGTTTGCTGTAAAAAAACTGCTAGACACAGTTTTGGTAACGAACTTTTCGACCCCGGTAAAAGTTGAATCTGTCCTGGAGTTGAATACCAAAGTTGTGTCTTATGCAATTCTACACATGCTTACCAAAATTTAGAAATTTTCGACACTTGGGCCGAGAGAAATGAATTTATTTCTCAGAGCTATTGATGTCCAAATTCTGGAAGTTTCCACTTGAAGTCTCCTTAGACATGCCTATTTGTCATTTTGTTGGCAAAATTATAGATGAAATATCTAAGGGAAAATCACATGGTTTCGATGGACGGAAACCCTTTCCTCAATTCTGGAGAAGTAGTTGATAATGAGGAAAGTGGTAGCAATCCACCATTGTCATCGAACTTGTGCTATACGAATGGCTATTACCTTCCATTTGGTGTGGTGATCAATGTGAGGCTAGCCCAACTTGAAATTGCTCTCGCTTGGCAAGTGCTTGATTAGCACCATGAGAGCATGGCCCAAGCATTGGATACCAAATGAAATCATTTGATAGCTAGGATTTTTCTTCCAGCGAAATCGTGATAAGATCTTCTTTTAATTTCCTTGAAAATTTGGGGCTAATTAAAACTACAAACGTGGGTTGACACTTTGTATTCGACACGCTCATCAAAATTCAGCCTCCTCGTGTTCCTACTCTAAGAGTTGTGAACATGTTTGTGAACCTTGGTTTGCTGCACAACCGCCAAGGCAGAGTAGAGGTTTTCGGATTCGTGAGTATGATTTCTTAGCTGACATGTTCACTCCCGTATCATGCGGGTATGCTCTCTGAAGCACTCAACTATTCCTGGATGTTGACATCATGGGTTTGATCACTATTGATCTCCCAACTTTGAAAATGTTTCTTTTGACCTTGCTCATCGATTTTGAGTGCAATAAAATGAATACGAAGTATCGACACCTTCTTACCTACATAAGGAACATATCATATCTTTTGTCAAGTCAACTAAAACTCCGTTGTGCTCTTTTTCTTTGGTCGTTTTCCCCACACTTTCTCTAGATAGGAGACAACACTTCAACTCCTTATAGCCATGAAACGTTGGTCCCACAACTTTCTGGCGTTGGTATCCCTACTTTTCTCGCTCTAAAGTTCCTTGCCTCATATTTGATTTTTTTCCTATGCTTGATCACAAAGAAATAAATAAATTCATGTTTATAAGTGTGAAGAATCATGTGGCATGCAAATTGGAGCATTTTATCACAATGCATATGCGTACCTTAACAACACATTTTCATTACGCATTATATAACTTGTGCATTTGGGAAATCTTGGGTGACTAACTTGCATAGGTATATATATATAATCCTTCTACTCTACCTTCCTTGTGGTTGATGATGTTTCCCTAACTAAAGGTGCCGCGACGGGACCTAGGGTATCATGTGGTCTGCAGCCATGTGATTATCACAAGGAGCGCGCTAGGCATCTTGGGTTATGGAAAATGACTCACCACAATTTTGTTCCCTCCTCTTTGATTGCTTCCCCTTTCTTAACTAACTCCATGGGTGCAATAAAGCATACTGACTATGCGCTATGAGCAACATATCTCATGAGCATATGCATCAACGCATTTCATCAACATGTGCATCAGCATGTGTGCACTACATCATGCACGCATCATGTGCATCACTCATTATGCATCATTACATAAGCACCATAAGTTCATGTGCGTAAGCATCATATGCTCATGTGCATATACATCATGATGCGTGCACCACATATCCAGTTAAAAGTCATTGCACCACTAATGAGATGAAGTATGTCGCTGATACTCATAAAATAAGTGACATGTGAGCAAGCCTTTCTGAAATTCCTGTACTAGCCTGTCTTTGCATATCTTTCCTACTAAATATCTGTAAGAACTCCTGGTAACGGCTCTCCATGACTTTACCATCCTTAACTATTCTTATGAACTAACATCAGATCTACGATGGTAGAACCCTTAATCCATCATCGAACCATTGTTACTCTCCTAAAATATTTCTTTTAGCAATCTTAGTATGATCAATTGCTAAGATTCTCATTCCTTGTAGAGATCCTTATGAAAATTTTTCAACTCGGCCTTCTTTCGCTCATTCACAAAAGTTCGCTCAATATCAACTCAACTGAGTTAAGGTGAAGGCGTATAAACAGAGATTTTCATGAGCAATCAAGGTTCTCCAAAAGTCATCTATGAGGAGTTTTCGGGTACTCAGTGATTTGTGATCATTTTGCACATTTCTTTTAAATTAATGGAATCAGGATACAAGAAAACAAAAGTTGGCCAATCCTTCGATCAGCCTTCTCAAAGAAACTCTGATTCTAAATTAAGGATACCTCAAGCTCTTTTTGATTTCTCCACTACCTCGGCTAATCATCTCAACGGCCAATTTGACCCCTCTATATCCGTGCTTCGCCTGTTCTGCGTCGCTTTGTCATATCCACCGTTGTTGATCGTGGCCGTCATGTCGTCAAGGTATCACAATGCCGGTCACTAGCGCGCCAGGCGCAGCCATCACAACATCATTTCACCTACCCTACTACAACTTGGCACGCACACCAATTGTTGTTGCAGTTCTCTGGTCATCGTTAAAAGGAGAGCACATCTCGTCGATCCCTTACCACCTCCAAACATCACCTCCAATTGAGTTGTACGCCACTTTTCCTTCGTCTGCTCCTTTGAGGAAGCACACCGGCCACTTCTGCTGCTCACGGCATTCCGTGTCGATTAAGCTCTTTCCCCTATCTTCCCCAGCAATGTGGAGAAGAGTCAAGCTCCTCTAGCTATCGGTGTTAAGTCTGAGCCTTTTCCTTGAAGCTCGTCCACTGAAGGTTGGTGCCAACATCACAAAGAAGAAGCTCGAGAAGAGAGACACAAGAGGGAGCTAACCGCACACCACCAACTATGGATCGTTTTCCGGAGATGTTTGATTCCGTATGTTGGACTCTAGTAGGACTGTATGTCTGCTTTGCGATCCAGTACTTGATGGTTTTAGTTTGTCATGTATACATTCATCGCCCACTCCTCACGAGTAACTTTGATTTTCTCTTCAAGCATGTTATTCCCCCTGGAGGCTTTCCTCTGATCCTATTGTCAAATCTCGAGACGAGATTTCTTTTAAGGGGGGCAGACTGTAACACCCCAGGTGTTTATTAAATATAAATACCTTATTTAGTTGTGTTAATCAAGTGTAATCGGCTCCTAAACATGTTTGACGTGATTTGGCACATATTTGCACAAAAGACCTTGGTCAAAATCCCAAATCACGGTCAAATCCTAAATGGTCCTTTAAGGCTGAAATGATTTTCTTGCGCGTTCTCCAAATTTCACTATAGAAGTTCAAAATCGGCCAATACGAAAGTTGTTCGTTATTTCCGGGAACACATTTTTCGTAATTGGTGGACATTCCAATTTTGAGTGCAAATTGGCCAAAAATCGAGTTGAACGCGCTGTGAACAGTAACTCGAGCCGTGGAAAAACTGCAACTTCGGCCGACGTTCCCGGACAAACCGTTGATCAAAACATATGTCGCCCTTTGGGAAAGTTGTAGGTCTATAGCTCCTCTACAACTTTTGTTTTTGGAGATTTTTCACTTAGTTGGTAATTTTCGGAGTTACGGAATTTTGAAAATTGAATCGCGAATTGAATTTGGTCGTTGGTGTCGCCGCTGCCTGCCCCGACATCTGCACCTGGGTCCACTGCCGCCATCCGTACGCCGTCACAGCATGGGCCACGCGTCAGCCATTGTGACCCACATGCCGTCCAGGTGGACACGCGCCCCTCTCCTCGTCGTCTGGCCGCTGTCCGCCGGCCACTCGCTGTGCGCCCGCGCGCTTGGCGAGCCGCGGCTGGCAGCTGTCCGACCAGCTGCCCCAAGGGCGCGGTGGACATCCACCAGACCTGCCACATCTCTCTTCCCCTTCCTTAGTCGTCTCCCTGAGCAAAAGCCGAACCGTGTTGCTCCTCTGCCCGCTCCGTCGTCCGCCATTGATGCGCCGCAGAGGAGCTCCACCCTCTGCTTGCCACCACCGTCTCAGAACCTTACCTGAGCCGCCCCACGGCTCCACTCCACCCTCCACGTCCACCAGGTCGTGTCCATTGTGAGCACGCACGCCGGAGCAGAGGCAGAGGCGGCCTCAGATCCGCCGCGCCGCCGTTCTCCATCGCTTGAGCATCCTCCAACCTTCGGACCGTCTCAAATCGAACCCCAGGCGAGCCTACACCACTCCCCCGCCCTTTCCCGACCAAGTTCGGCCGCCTCCTCGCCAGATTCCGTCCATCTTCATCCCTGTCCGCGGTCTGGACCACATTGCAAGGTCTGAGGTCTTTCTAGGGGTTGGAACGCAAAACCCAGGGACCTGTTCGTAAGAAATCAGTTTTCAGATCTAGGGTGTCCAGGCTGAACCTTTGAAAAATCATTAAAAATCGTAGAAACATCAGAAAAATACAAATCCAATTTTGTTGGGTTTCTGGTGAAGAAACCTATCTTTTCTAGAAAATATGTATAGGGTTTTTCTGTGTAGTTTTTGAATGAAAATTCAAATTCAGTTTGAAGTGTTTTTAGTGTGGTTTAAATTATACACATGCTATGGACTTGAATTTTGGATATGTTGCTCTTTATGGCATGTCTAGATCTGTGGCAAAAGCTTGAATGATTTTGATATATATATTTTCAGTTATGATTTTTGTAAGCTTTATGCTAATTTAAGTTTGATGCTTTTTATAACCCCTTTAATGAACTTTTCTGCAACCGCATGTGCACCCTAGGGCTTTGCCTTGTTGAGTAGTATCTTTGGTAGAGTGAATTTGATTTTAGGGAATTGTTTACTAGGTGATTTGGATTTAATCATGTATAGGCATTTAAATTCAAAATCTGAAAAATAATTTGAATCTGCACTTATGCTTTGGTCAGAGGCTCATTTTTGGTATACATGACCTGTAGAAGAAAGTGGAGATCAAAAAGTTTATTAAATCTTTTTATATGAATTAATGGTGTTTTACTAGGCTGAAATTTGTGTTTTTCATTTAAATTAATTTATAAATGATCTTAAGCTATATTTTGGTTTGAGAGCTTAAATTAAGCATATGTTGCTGTGTGCAAAAGATTAGGCTCATTTGAAGTGTTTTTGATTTAATTTTGATTTATGGTTGAAAGGCTTGTTTTGAGCAATTAAAGAAAGAAATGGAAATTAAAGTGTTAAATTGTGAAATCATGTTTGTTTCTGTTTTTATTAATTTAAACACACCCCCTTGCTGTTTGGTGAAGTTAAATAACTTAATTTGCTTATATGTACACAGTCACCATCAAGATTAACTTTAATTAATGCATGTGCATGTATACGTGTAGATTTACCAAACGGGACGTACACGCTCACCTAGGAGGAGGAGGGAGCAGCTAGTGGAGAGCTGAACCAAATTGGTGTGCAGCAAGACCTGTACCAAAGTCCAGAAGAGCCCAAGGCTTGTGTTTGTACTGAGTCTGAGGAAGGCAAGCACCGGTTTCATCTAACCTACTTTATAAATGAAAATCATGTCCTTTACTGTTCAGCACTTTATTGCTTTACTTGTGCATTTAAGTTTCAGGAGTTGTTTTGAAACCTAGTTGCATGATCCTTAGGACTCCTATACTCTTTTACTAGTATGTTAGGAACGCTAGTGCCATGCTCTAAGGATGCGGTAGAAGTCGAGTAATGACTCATTGCTCCCGAGACATAGGATGCTTATGTTGGAATCATAAGTTGGTTAAATTGACTCGCTCATGTGGTAAGAGCAATGGGTTCGGTCTCGACCGAGTAGCATTGTGCTGGTCCTAAGCTATTGAACGTACCAAGTGCTTGTCGGGAATGGGACCTGTAAGCCTAGTACCTTCTGAACCAGGGCGGGATCTTTCTAGCTACCCGCTTGGGATGTGTCTCTGGGCTAGCTACCCGTGGTATAGTATGTGAGTCCGGACTGGTCGGGTTAGACCCTCCGGATAACCGTGTACCAGAGTTTGTAGCGTCTGATCCCAAACTTTGGGATGTTGGGAACCGCCTGGTCGGGGTAGACCCTGCATTTGCTCTTATTTGAATTCTTGGGGTCTACTTCTTCCGTGTATCTTGGGTTTACCTTGCAAGGATATAAATCGATTGATCGTCGGTCACTCGCCGTTATCTGAGTCGGCTTGACCACTGGCTACCCCATGTTTAATTCTTGCTGAGTATTAGTACTCAGCCTTGCTTAATTTGTGGTTTTCAGGTAACCCCATCTGGCCTGGCTCTATCCCAGATGGTTGGGAGCATGAATGGGAGAACAATGATGATGAGTGATATGCATGGATGGCCTCCTATGTGTATCATGCGTGTAGTTTACTTTCCGCCGTTTAAACTCTGATCATGTTTACTTTTATGTATGAAAAACCTGGTTTGTAATAATGTTGAACTTGGGAACCTTTTTGTAATGTAATGTTGTACTCTGGTCCCGCCTTCGTGTGGGCTTAGCGCATATCAGCGATCCTGTTGTATGTGATTTACCGGGCTTTACCCGGCGGAAGCGACTTAATAATTCTTTATTATTGCTTAATGGCCATGTGGACCGGCTTAGGTGATAATACGGAATTATTTTGGGCGCTTCTGTCACAACGAGTCTAAAGTACAAACACAAATTAAATTCAAATTACTTCTAAGGGTTCAATTATTACAAACCACTGTTCCTAACATGATAAGTAGAGGTTCAGAGTTCGAAAACAGCAGAAAATTAAACTACGCAACGGTAGACATCACATGAGGCCGTTCGTGATGCCATCACTCGTCATCATCCACCCATTCCAACCCCAGCGAGCTGGAATCTCACCAGGCCAAACAACACCTACAACAACAATTTAGAAGCAAGGGTGAGTGTACTAATACTGAGCAAGACTTAACTGTCACACCCTGAAATTGGAAATTTCAGGATGTGAATAGAAATAATAATTAAATAACGATTTTCTCATAATTTCAAAAAATTTCCAACATTTATTTTTTCTTTACAGGGAATATAGTATAGGAAAAATCCATTGTTTGATTTTCTAAATTAAATAAAAAGTTGTGAGTGTTGCATTCATGCCGATGCATCTAGTGGTTCTTGATTGCAAAAGGTTTCAAAAATGCGTTTAGGAGCTGTCCAAACTCTCCCGAGAATTTTCCGGATTTTTCTTGAATTTATTCTCATTTCCTTGAGCTATTACTATTTATTAGAAGGCTCTAAAATCTTTTTCATGAGCACCAAATACTTTATTTGGATTGTTCATGTCTTAATCTAGCTCTGGGAATTTCCCTGAAATTTTTGGGATTTTCAGAATGTTTTTCGTGACTTTAAGGAATTATCTAGCTATTTCTAGATTATTTTGTTTTCACGAAAATGTTTTCTGAAAATAAAAAGGAATTTCCTTTCTCCTTCCCTTTTCGTCCCAAAGCCGTTTGCGGCCCAAGTCTCCGAAGTCCGTTCGGCCTCCCTTGACTTCACCACCATCTTGTTTGCAAAGTCTGTTCGTGCCCCTTCAGTTCTCGTCTAGCCTGCTCTTTTCCTTTCAACCCAACCTACTTTGCAGCCCGAACTTAGCCCGACCCACTCCTTCCGGCCCAGCCGCGAGCCCGCTGGAACCCATCAGGGGCCCTGGCGCGCCAGTGTCCATGGCGGACACGGCGAGCCGCCGCCGCCGTTCTTGGCGTGTTTGCCACGCCGCAGCCACCTGCGCGCCCCTATAAAGTGCGCCGCCCGAGACCTGATGCGCCTTCGCCTCGCCCTAAGCCCTAGCCGCCGTCCCTGCACTGGAGCGCCGCAACACCTTGAAGCCCGAGCCGCCGGCCGGCCAAAATTCCGCTCGCCGCCGGTTTCCGTCCGCGTCTCGGCGTCTCCTCCATCGGTGAGCCACTCCGCGAGGTCGCCTTCCCCTCTACCCCGTATGCCGCTCACCCGAGCCTTTTGATGCCCAGGCCGCCGGCAATTTGGCCGCTCGGAGCTCGACCGCCGTCGCCGTCAACCCCGAAATCCGGCCAACTCCGCCGCACTCTGCCGCCGGAGTGCATACCTACGAGATTCTCTCGAGCCCCTTTTCCGATTTCTCATGCAGGACGAGCTCCTGACTCGCCGTCGTGCCGGCGATTCGATCACCCAGTCCCGCCGTCCGCCACGGACCAAGGGAGGAAGAAGCCTCTGCCTGTTTTGCGGTTAAGCCCCTACAAGATCCTGAAACCTATATGTTAGTTTAGGTCTTTGCATCTTTTATAAGGTAAACCCTAGATCTTTTTAGATCTTCACAACCAGATCCACCCAACACCCTTTTACAGATCTAACCCCGAGCTTTATCAATTTTGCGAGCACTTTTGCATGTGTCTTGCAGATCTTCTTAGCTAGCCCTTGAAATGTATAGTTAATCGTGTAAAGGTCCTTCCAATCTTGTTTTATCTATATCTCCTTCGTTTTAACTCCGATTTCATTCGTTCAAATCGCATTAGATTCATAATAATGTAAAGCATGCGTTAGTGGTTTGTTTTCATCATGTTTGTTTTCTGAAAATAAAATTAATATTAATTTTGATTAATGTCTAGTTATACACGTCTTTTCCAAATAAAAGCTATATAGATCTATATATCGTTTTTTATAAGCAAATTTAATTTGATTAATGTTTCTATCACATGTTTTTATATATAAAAGTTAATTAGATCTTTATCTCAGTTTTCGTAAACCAGATGTTAATTTGTTTAATAGTTAATTAATCTTTTCTAATTAAAATTTGATTAGGCTTTTACATCGGCTTTTCTAATAAATGTTAATATGATTAATGCCAATACCATAATGTTTTAATAATAATATGATCTACTCGAATTACAAAGTTTCGTTTAGATTGTTCATATAGTTTAGTTTTTCTAAATTAAATGTTTAATCAGTTTAATCAATATATGAATCTTTATTAATAAAACTTGACTAAGTTCTTTACACCGGTTTCACAAATAAAGTTTAATATTGCATTAATGTCAACATAGGGTATTTTATTTCTGAAATGTCCTTTATATTTGTTTTGTTAATTAAAATGAACTTAGCTCATAGCCTTGCTCTCTCATATATGCAAAATGTTCGTTAGACGTTCTTTTCTCAGCTCAATCTCAGTGTGATCTTTCCGGTCTTTGCTCAATCTTCCGCGACCATCTCTTTAAAGTTAACCAAGCCTTTCTTCCTCTAAGCACGGTTTGTGTGCTTTAGTGATCCACCTAATCGAGCCTATCCTTTAGTGCGTTCTTTTAAAGTTTCTTTTGATTGGTGCTTTGTTCTTAGTATGCTTGTTTGTTTGCTTTGTGTATGTTTGTGCCCGATGGTTGATGCGAGTAGAGTGAACGTTGTTCGTGAAGCTTTGAAGAACAAGAGGTTGAAGATATTCTGAGCAACGACATTACTTTGGTTAAAGGCAAGTGTGTACTTGATCTTTTGTCCTAAGAATTTTATCAAATCACTCATTGCTTTGCTTTCATTAATTTTGATGGGTTCCTATTAAGGATTACCTAGTCTTTGATTGTCAATCCTTGTTAACCTGGGTTTACATTTATGTTGGGTAGCTATGCTTAGTTGCTATACCTGGGTTATGGTGGTTTTAATGAACAACAATGATGAAATATGCTATACCTTTATGCTATATCTTTGGATGTTTAATGCAAGACCATATGTTTAATCAAAACATGGAGAACCACCCAGGAAAACAGTGCAACCACAAGGACTATATGGCTCTGGTCTTGGTCGGGTAATTAGGGAAGTCTTTGTGTGGTTATTATTCGCATAGTAGGTTGGGGACGGAGGAATGCTTTTATGGCTCTTCTATTCCAGAGTGGTATTGGAACGGAAGACTCTATGGCTGACCGTCCGTGAATAGAAGTGAGGTACGAAAGATAGCCTCTATGACATACTACTATGGACTAATACGCACGGGAGAACTCTTTGTAAAGGCCTCGTAGCGTCCCTATGCAATCACACCTCGGTAGTGTGGTATGATGCATGCGCAGCATCGCATGGTTGGGTTTATAGTTCTTCGGGACTTTTACGTGACTTGTGGGTAAAGATGTATGACCTCTGCAGAGTGTAAAACTAATCGATTAGCCGTGCTCACGGTCAAGAGCGGCCTGGACCCTCACATGATAATTAAACTTGAAGATGGACTTAAATCGTTCTCTCTGGTTATGCTTGCCATATGCTTATGGCGTACCTCTTATCTTATGCTTAATTGTGGGATGGTATATACTTATACTTTATTAGTAATCAGGTGCTAATAAAACTTGACCAACTAAAATTGCTTAAATGCTTATAGCCCAGTCCACTATAAAGCCTTTGCATTCATGTCTTTCTCCACACTTGCTGAGTACGACAAGTGCTCACCCTTGCTATAAATAATGTTGCTCAGAAAGAGGAAGCTACATGAAGATGACGTGAAGATGTTGTGGAGTGCTAGGCGTACGCAACCCCCAGTCGACTGCCTGTGATGTTTGGAGCCTTCGTTTCCAGGAATAAGCGTAAACTCTGACAATCTTTCTCTTTCTTACGTGATATTGTTTCTGTATTCACTTATATGTCACTATATGCATGAAACTTGATCCTGGCATGCATATAGGTATGCACTTGGTTTCCTTCGGAAAATCGGGTGTGACATTAACCGTCGGGTGATAACTACATCACCAAACTCTAGGCATGAGAGGCTTTTTGGCCGATGGAGTTCTTTTGCTGAAAAGCAACAAAGAGTAGGTCCTTACTTTCAATATTTTAGCACAAGTTCTATTTGATTACCATTTCTAAGTTTGCCAACTAATTCAATCAAAAATTGTACAATACAATTAATTCAAGCAATACTATTCACAAAGTTCCATCAATAAGGGATATCATGGCCAGTTGATTAAGCAGTCTCAGATAACGGTGAGAGACCGACAATCGATTAGTTTTATAACCTTGCAAGGTAAACCTAAACACACAGTACGGTGCCCCCCACATGGACAATCACCAGGTGATTCCCAAAAGTCCTCGACTTGGGATCGAAACTTACAGTCCCGGGTACACGACTATCTAGCATGCCCCACACAGTACATCCAGCTTCACACATGTACCCACCTCTCGATAGCTAGCCGGCCAGGTGATTACTCAAGATTAGTAATAGTAAGTTCCCACACCGTCTCATTAAGGTACTAGGCTTATCGGTCCCATTCCCGACAAGTGCTTCGTACGTTCAAAAGCTTAGCCCACGAAAGCCACTAGACCGAAGCCCAAATCCCATGCTCTTATCACATGAGCAATCCATTTATAAAGATGTTATGATTCCAACGTAAGAAACTATTCTCGGGAGTGACGAACATCACTCGGCTTCTATCGGGTCCTATAGCATAGCAACTATTGACCTAGTATACTAGTAAAGACATAGGTACCTAGGGATCATGCATCTAGGGTTTCATTTCAACTCCTGAACGTAAATGCACAAACCTAGCAAAGGTAAATGCATAATTTTAAAAAGACAGGGTTAATGATCCGGGGCTTGCCTTCGCTGGCAAGGTTGGCTTTGGGCCCTTCTGGACTTTGGTCCAGGTCCTGAGCTACGTCCTCGTACTGTAGCCCACCGCCAGCTTTCCGTCTCCTCCTTCCGGCACGAACGAAAAGCTACCGTCCGGAAGATCTACATGAGGATGCAAATGCAAGATTTAATTGACAATTTTTGATTTAATTAATTACAAACAACAAAAGACAACCATGGGGTGCATGGTTGACCACATTCACCTAGATAAACATACATTCAGCATACTCTTCCAACAAAGGAACAATATGCGGTTCTTTATTATTTCTTTTGATAGTGACTGGTATATATTTAGGTAAATAAATTAATTTAAACTTCACGAAACAACAAGGGTGTGTCACTTAGCTTCTTAGCATGATTTACATCACATACACAAGGTCATTAAGTGTGTAGTGGATGATTTTTCCAATTTTACTTTACTATTAAGCTTTAAATGGCTTCCATAGCTTTTATTCACAAATAAATTCATAAAATTTAGTGGAGTGTATTATGAAGTACAACAAGTCAAAACAAAGCCACTGCACACACATGCACACTTAGGAGAGCTATGAAATTAAACATACAGAAAATAACAAGAGCTATCTACTAAAGCAAGAGAAATGCATATAAAAAAAATAAGCATCAAAATGATTCCAACTTTCCCAGGCCTCTAGCCCAAAACTAAGCTAGGCATGCAACATATACACCTAAAGCTACTATAGATCTTGGGTTTATGCAATTTCAAATGAAATTAAGCATAAAACAAGATTAAATATTTCTGACAGATATAAAATTGTGATTAAATCACCAAAGGTGCATTTAAACATAACAAGATCACATGTAGAAGTTGAGCACAAAAATCTATTTATTTTTAGCAACAAAAATCATTTGGACAGATATATCATAATACAAAACAATTCATAATAGAAGATCTACATCATAACTTTGTGAAATTTTAGGTACAGAAGCTAGGCAAAACATAACACACAACATATCCAAAATTCTTCCACAGATCACTTGTGGATTTTGAGATACAACAGATCTAGGTTTAACTGATTTGTATTTTTTATGTAAAACTATCATGCAAAAGAGGGGTCATGCTTTACAAAAGTTGCAGGTTTATTCAAAAGGAATCCAACAAAATTGAGTTGGCATTTTTCTGATTTTTCTACAGTATTCTACGGATTTTACAAGTTTCAGCAAAACAACAAACACTATTTTAGATCCACTTTACATGAAGGTCCCTGGAGAGATATGGTTCTTCACGAATATGCCCCTAGTTCATAGATTGCCCCCTAGAAAGACGTACAGGCTTGCAATGCAACCCCTAGGCCATGGCCGGCGGCGGTTCTAGCCAAAATCCGGTGAGCCTGCGGTGAGGGTGATCGGGGAGAAGGTAGAGAAGTCCACTGTGATCACCTAGGCCTCAATTTGCACCAGAGTTGAAGACCGGGGCGGCTCCGGTGAGCTAGCTCGACGTTGGCCGGCGGTTGCGGCCGCTGGAGTGCAAATTCCGGTGAGGAGACCGGCGGGGCTAGCCAGTACGTGAGGGCTAGAGCTCGAGGGTGACATGGTGGAGGCGCTAGAGGTGTTGTCTGGCGATGGCAGAGCGCTAAGGCTGGAGCTCGGCTCTGGCAGCAGCAATGGTGCCGGCGGCGCTCGGCGAGTGGCAGGGTGCGGGCGCGCCCGACGGACGGGGTTTCCGGACTTATATAGGCGAGCTCCCTTTGCTTCGCGGTGAAGGGATCGATGGAAATATGCCGCGGTACGGCGGCCGACCTCGGTAGGCGCGCGCGGCAGGGAGGGGACGGTCGGTCCGGTGGGCAAAACGGCGGTGTGGCCGGCCAACGCATGAGGACACGACGCATGGCCCGGCCCCGGGGTCCACTTGTGTCACGTGAAGCACGGCGCTCGGACCGGCGGTCGCGGGCCCACCTCGGCGTGCGTGTAGGGCGGTGGCAGACGTGGCGCGGTGCGCGCGTGCGCTCTGTAGCGCGGCCACGACGCTGTGGCGCGACATCACAAAAACGTTTCATGCAGCTTCGTTTGACAACGTTTTTCTCGAAATTTTGCAACTAAAGTGCGTCAAGGTGTTTATACAAAAGTTGTAGATCTCACTACCCTCTGCAACTTTTGCAAAGGCCAATGGGTGTTTTGCTCGATGAATTTTGCATAAACTGCTCGCCATGTTGAGACTTTTCATGGCGCTGATAACTAGTAACCGGAGGCGTTGACCGAGCTTTTTCACCTATTTCCACTTCAAATTGCAAATGCCGCCCAACATGAAAGTTGTGTCCCTCGAAAAACTGGACAACTTTTGTATTCGGAGAATTTGAAGTGTTTAGGTGAAATTTGGAGAACGCGGCAAAATTTCCAGAGGAGGTTCAAAGACGTTGGGGTTTGACTAGGGTTTTAGCTAGGGTTTGACCAAACTTTGACCAAAGGTAGTCCATTAGGGGATGTTGGTTAGGTTTTCTAGGTGATGATCCAGGTTGACCAAGGCTTGACCAATGTCAACAGTGTTTGATTCGGTTGATTCGGTCATTAGCATAATGACGCTAATTAAAAACCTAGGGCGTTACAGCTTACACCCCTTGAAAAGAATCTCGTCCCGAGATTCAAAAGTAAAAGTTGCAGTAGGGAGGGGCTCTCGAATTGAGTTGTTACCCATGAAATTAAGCTGGCCTTGCTTCACTTGAAAGATCAGGTTCTTGCCATGGTTGCCTTTAGTTGCTCCGGGATTCTGATTCTGCTGCTGGGGCTTCTGCTGTTTGGGGTGCGGGCACTCATTTGCATAATGCTCGGGCTGTCTATAGCTGTAGAAAATGCGGGGCGGAAGTTCTTTATGCTTGGACACTTGCTGCTGATCCTTCCGGTACTGGAAATTTCCCGAAGGCTTGTTCTGGGACGTGGTCACTCTCCACTACCCAGAGGAAAAGGATTGCGAAGACCGATGAGTATGGTTCTTGACAAAGTGGAACTTCTTGCGCGATCCACTTCCCGAAGTAAAATCAGCTTGTCGCTTCCTATCTTGCTTGAAAGCTTGCTTGAATTCCTATCTTGCTTGACAAAGTGGAACTTCTTGCTTGAATTCAGCCCAAGTGACTTCGTGTCCGGTGGGTTGCATGAATTTCAAATGCTCCCACCACATCGGTGCTTCACCACAAAGTTGCAAGGTCGTAAAGTTTGCCTTGCGCTCCTTAGAGCAAGGCAGGGTAAAAGCTGAAAATTTGGCCTCTATGGCCCTGACCCATGCATCAGCTTCAAGTGGTTCTTGTGCCTTAGTGAACGTTGGGGGCTTCATCCCAATAAACTGGGTGTAGGTAGTGATCATATGTGGTCCCTCATGATTGGACCCATTTGGAGGTCTCTGTTCCAGCTGCTATATCGGTTGGGCTATCTGCTGGTGCATCTGCAGGAGCTGACGCAATGCTTTAGTTTGCGCTGCCATGAGTGCCTCTACCGGTGTCATGGGTGGTGGCGGCAGTGGGTCACCACTACCTGATGCACCAAAACCATTGGGAGTGTTGCGTGTCAGTCCGACCATCTGAAAAATTGAGTTTTCATTAAACACACATTCATAAGCTTGCTCATAACATTAACCAGTAGAATATGTACGACAAAAACTCATTAATGGTTAAATTTTGCGGAACCGGACAGCACCGCAATTACAAGCATAAATGGTATCAATCTCTACTCATGTACCAAAAATTTTCATTTTTGGTCAGCAGGCATAGGATTTCGTAGCTCTAAAGTGGGTATTCCACTCCAAAGCAAGCTCCAAGGGTAACATGCTGGAAAAATTCCATTACCGAGGTTTTGTCTACCTAATTTGGACAGCGAGCAGGTTGCTCTACAAGTTTCATAACTCTTGGTAGAAATGTGCAAAAATGTTGAAATTTGGTGAACATGATCATCATAAAATTCTGGTCAATTCTGGTATTCATCAAGGAACTTCGATCTGACCATAACTAGCTCAATCCAACATTCAACAAACCACAACCGAATGTATTCAACCATGGCATTACATAGATGAAAGGTTTCGGGATTACCAATAACACCTCGGGGTTACAATGCATCCTAGCCTCATAAAAGAAGGCTCCTGGCTCAGCCTACCACAAAAACCAACCAAAAGTGGCTGCACACACTAGAGGTTCCTTACTACTACTACACTCGTACAACTCATTATTTTATTACAAGCGTACCAACTTCCAACTAGACGACAAAGTAGTCTTAGGTTTACTTCCTACTGGTTGAGCTTCCATGCCGAAGGAAAGCTACGGTGAAGTAGGTCCAGCCTCTACTCCAGATTCTCCTTGAATTTCCTCAGCATATTCTTCTTCTGATCCGGGAATGACAGGAGGTGGAGCTGCTATTGCTTCTAGTTGATTCTCTATTTCAAATATATATTGGTCATTATGCTGCAACATGAAATTCTGCTCATGAATAACTTCACTCAATTCTCGTATCTTTGCCTTATCCTTGCGTCTTCCCTTCTTGAGAGTGTTTATCATTGTCGGTGTTTTAGACCGGCAACCTACCAAGGGGAGTACCCGAGGTAGATGAATGTGGCCTCGCCGAGATTGGTAACTCGAAGGAAGAGACACGTGGCACACAGTTTAGACAGGTTCGGGCCGCGAGGTGCGTAATACCCTACGTCCTGTATGCTGCGTAGCTCTGGATTAATTAGGTGTGATTACAAGATGATGCATATGAGAGAGAAGGGTCCCTGCCTCGCCTTATATAGTCCGGGAGGCAGGGTTACAGGTCGGTTTAGGGAGAGAGTACTAGTAGTGTACGTCTAGGAGTCCTCTACACAGTACAAGGCATGTATAGCTTCCTATCAGAGTACTTCTCTACCGTAGTCCTTGCACCTCACGCCATCAGGTGCCGTGTGGCACAAGCCAGGTAGTCCCAGGGGCCCACCGAGTAGTCGGTCCTGGTACCCACTGAGGCAATGGGCCCAGGGAGGTTCATACGACAATCATTGCTCGAGCTTCCTTCAACGCTTGAGCGGTATTCTCCACTTCTTTAACTCGATGATTATAGATTTGACGTCTATAGACCGCACTTTCTCCCACCATCAGTCGGTAGGTGTCGTATGGACCTCCCTGGGCCCACCACCTCGGTGGGTACCAGGACCGACTACTCGGTGGGCCCTTGGGACTACCCGACTTGAGCTGCATGACACCTGATGGCGTGGATCACAAGGACTTCGGTGAAGGAGTACTCGGATAGGAGACTGTACATGACCGGCTCCATGTAGAGGACACCTAGACGTACACAACTAGTATTCTTCCCTGAACCGACTTGTAACCCTGCCTCCCGGACTATATAAGGTGAGGCAGGGACCCTTACCTCTCTCATACGCATCATCTTGTAATTACATCCAATCAATCCAGAGCAATGCAGCATACAGGATGTATGGTATTACGCACATTGCGTCCCGAACATGTCTAAATCGTGTGCTACGTGTCTCTTCCTTCGAGTTACCGATCTCGGTGAGGCCACGTTCATCTACCTCGGGTACTCCTCTTGGTAGGTTGCCGGTCTAAAACACCGACAGCTGGCGTGCCAGGTAGGGCTTCTCGCCGAAGATCTCATGGAGAACTCGACGGTTTCAATCTTCATCAAGCCAATTGTCGCCTTCAAACGCAACGACACCTTCGTCTTCGGGTCCTGGGTCTGCACAGCTGATGGCGCTGGCCCCTTCCAATGCCGCCTCACCTTGACACCCAACCCGAAGACCGGGCTTGTGACACTTCCCGAGGTGATCACGGGCAACCTCGCCGGAAAATTCGGCGAAATTTCGCTCTACAACCAACACGCTGACTTCGAGTCCGGATCCGCTTCCAACTCGAACTCGACGTCCCCATGGGCCATCGCATGCGAGCCAGCAATTGAGCCATCATGTGCCGACGTCCCGCTCCACGAACTTCCCATATGTCCTCTGCAATGCTAGCAGGGCCCATGCGGAGGCTCTCGCTGCACGCCGGGCTGGAAAGGAGATCGTCTCCGAGTACTCTTCGGACTCCAACCCCGCCTCCGGCTACTACTCGGACTCCTCTTACGAGTTCAACTTCGGGTCGGACCCTGACGAGCCCAAGTCCGAGAACTCCACGATTGAGCAACCGCTGTCAAGACCAGCCTCCGGTCTGATCTACACCCACCGGGAGATTCGTCTACTGGCCAGATCGTAAGCCTGCAGACTTGACAGACGGGAACTCACGCTGCATCGCCTAACTTGACTCTCTTCCCTTCCAGGAGGGAACACCCTTAGCTCCAACAGAAGAGCATACTTCAACCGAGGTGGTGACTACTGACTCCGGTCTCGGTACCCCTGATCGCCAAGTCTTCATGGTTGCTGGCGAGACGCCAAGACCTTCAGGGACCCGACCTGACTGATACTTCGATGACATCTTAGCAGGCAAGTTGTCTGCCAATGCACTTGCCGATGAAACCAATGACGACAAGAATGCCTGATGTGAACGCAACAGGAAGCGAAACGAACGGCGTAGACGTCTCCCGAATCCCTTCCCATCCGTAATCTCGCAAAGACCCTCGACCAAGTTGCCAACTGTAACAACCCAGGAATTTAGGTGTGAAATTTTTGCGAAAAATTAAAACTTTTTTTGCTTGAAATTGAGTGCTATCAATTTTTGAACCAAAATTGCTAGCCCTTCTCTAAATTCTCCACCAATTTATCCCATTTATAAAACATATATTTAAAATATGGTAAAACATGTGAGTTGGTTTTTCTCTGGTTCTTTTGGAGTTCAAATGTGTGAGTTTGAATTTGAATGGGAATCAAATTCAAACTCTAGTTCTAATCCCTAGTTTAAGCTTGTGCTATTATTTGCTAAGGCTATTCAGTTAAACGGGCCGCATCTATCTCTTTCTAACCCAGCCAGCCCAACCCGTGAGGCATCCCGGCCCAGTTAACACCGCCGCCCTTCACCCTCTCCTTTGGCCACCGACCAGCGGACCCCACGCGTCAGCCTTACCCCTTTCTCCCCACCTACCCACCTAACCAGCCAGCCGCACCCAATCGCGCCGCCGCCGGTCCCGTCGCACCCGCTCGCGCGGCACGGGGGCGCGGCCGAGCCGCCCGGCCGCGCGCGCACGCCGAGGGCCGGGCGCCCGCGCGCGAACCGAGCCGGGGACCGGGGGGAGGAAAGGCCTAATCTACCCCCGTGCCTTGTCCCGGTGGCGGCCGAGAGCGCGAGAGGGGGCGAGCGCCGCCGCCACGGGCACCGGGCGGTCCAAGCCGGGGGGCAGCCCTGGGAATTCCGCCTCGTCCTTGCGGCGCCGCGGGTTCAAATGCGGGAGGAAGGCAAGCGCCAGAGGACCACCGCCACCAACCCGCATTGGGGTTTTGCCCCCTTCCCGAGCCGCCGCCGAAGGGGAAGCAGAAGGGGGGGAGGTATAGAAGGGAAGTAGGAGCGGGGAGGGCTGGTGAGCCGCGCCGCCGCCGGCGCGTCGCCGCCGTGGAGTGACGAGTTCGCGAGGAGCCGGACGAGAGGGAGGCGCCGTTCGTGTCCGAAGAGGAGCCGGACCGGAGCAGAGGATCGAGCGCCGCCGTGAACACCGACGCCGCGCCGCCACCCACGCCGGCCCGCGACGTCTACACCGCCGACCCGCGGTGAGCGCCGTGGCCTTCTCTCTCTCTTCTCCTTGCGCCGGTCACGTTTTCGTCTCCCGCCCGTGGGCGTGCCTTCGAGCCGCCGAAGGACCGGGCGCGCGCGCGCCGCCGTCTCCCCATGGACGACGCCGCGTCGTGCCCTGCCGGTGAGGTCCAAGGGCGTGGCTACCCGAAGCCACGCGCACCGGGCGAACCAGTAAGGACGGGAGCTCGGGCTGTCTTGCTGGGGAAGAGGAGGACGCCCCCGTGCCGCGCCGTTGAGCCCTGTGCCGAGCGCGCGTCGCGTCTCAGGTTTCATGTTTTGGCCGTGGTGCCGTTCTGGTGCGTGTCTCAGGGAGAGCACGGTGGCGGAGCCGGCGCACCCCAGCGCCAAGCCCGGACCGTGTCCAACCGCTGTTGCCGGTGTTTGCGAGGGAGCCGGCCTGGCCGGTGTGCAGGGGATCCCATCGACGCCGCGCCGTCTCTGGGCGAGCCGCCGCGGTGGTTCGTGTCTTGTGCTGTGAGCCGGCCTTTGTGCCGTGGACTTTTGTAGCAGGTGCTGGTGAATGCGAGGGCTGGCCGGCCGCACCCGCGCGCGCCATGGCCACGCCTTCGCCACCAGTGGAGGCCAACGCAGGCGCGCCGCGCCGCGTCGCGTGCGTGGCGCCTTCCCCGGGCGGCGGACGCCTTCGGGCCATGAGTTTTCCTTGCGGGGGAGAGGAAGGGGCTTGCCCGGCCGAAGCGCACCCCGGCGCGCGCCATGGTCGGCCGCCGCCGCCGATGCCGCGTGCCGGGCGCGCCGCCGCCGGCGCGGCGAGCGCCTAAGGGAGAGGCAAGGAGGCCGCCGGGCCTCCAGTGTTAGCTGGGCCTTAGGAGCCGTCCGGCCCGTCGGGCCGCTCCAGAAGCCCAGCGCGTTGAGAGAGTGGCTCCAAATAGTGAGTTCAGGGTGACTTTCTGGACTTCTTTCGCCTGGGCCCGATGGACCGAGCCCACTGGACCGTTTCCAGCCCAGTAATCCCCTTTAGCCCACCTTCGGCCCATAAATTGAGAAAACCCCCTCTTCTTTCTCGTTTAAAATCCCAGAAAATGTATTTAATCTTCAAAAATTCGTAATAAATTCTAGGGAGCTCAGAAAAATACAAAACTAATTTCTATAAATCCGTATTTGCGAAACCTTGCTGATTGTAGGTAGTTTGGGTTCATTTGGATCTTCTAAATTGATTCTTATTTGGAGTTATTGCTTAGATGTGCACCGTTATCTTATTTTCGCGTCGAATCTCGTGCCGCAGACCCGAGCTTCGACCAGGAGGACATGGAGGACCCCGAGTACACTGCTCCGGACAGCGACTGCTTCAACGGCAACGAAGGTGTCATGTCACTCCCAACCATATAGATCCTATGTTGCTATGTAGCTGCTAGTGCTTTACTTTAATGCATGGAATTGATGAATTGCATAACCCGTTTAATAGCCATGCCTTGATGCTTTGTTATATCCTGTTTCCTTGTTCTACTACCTGCGGGACTAGCTACAGACCCCTAGCTAGTCCCTTACCTCAACTATCCATACTTTTGTTGTTTGATTTATGGATGGTATTCTGGGCTTGGGCTGAGATGTGGGTATCTCGCTGTGATTCTAGCGTGTGTTCGGGGTGCGTATCTCCTTGCTTGTGTTTTGGCGGGAGCGAGCCGCTTGGTTACTTGTGAACGGCTGCCGAGGGAAGATGCGATCGGCCTCTTACCCGAGGGTCGTGTCGTGTGGGATGGAGATGTTGAGTGCTCGCTCTCGGCCCCTTAAGGACCGATCGTCGGTTGACCTTGCTTCGGATGACTATTTACGTACGTACCGCCCGCCTTGTATTGGGCGGGGGTGCGAGGTGAGACTTGTAGTGGATAGCACCCCCTCGCCGTTGGAGGATCGGTGTGATCGTGTCGGGAGTGGTCTTTCCCTCCTTAGTAGACTTTGCCCCGGCGAGGCCGAGGGAAGGGTTCCACATCTTCGAGGGACCTCTCGCGGGTAGTATGAGCTCGCCGCGGAGGCCGGGCCGGCTCGGAGATGCGAAGGGTACTATCCACTTACTTGGGCTTCGGCCGTATGGTAGGGTCGGACACGGTGACGGCCGGTTCCGACCTATTCGGGCGGGTACGGTTGTACAACCTCTGCGCAGTGTTAAACCTATAGCTATAGTCCGTGTCCACCGGTTATGGACGAGCCTTTCGATCTCTCACCTGACTAGTTACACTCCTCTTGTGCTTCTTCTCTCCCCCGAGTGTGTGTGAGCCGGCTTCGGCCGTTGAGATGTGGGGATAGGAGCGGGTGGGCCCCACATCGCGGATGAGAGTTGGGTTCTCGGATCGTGGTTGGGATCCGTGTTTTGGTGTGGTATTCCTTGAGCGGGGTGTGGACCCCTGAGGTGTGGACCTCGGAAGCGGAAGCTTCCCCGAGGTGTGGACCTCCTTGCTATATTCTCGCTTACCTTGTACGTTGCAATGTCGCTTTGCTTAAGCTTTCTACGGCCCCGTAATAGGGTTATCTCATGCATAGTAGAATATACACCGCTTTTGCCTCTTTGTTGGGAAGTCGACATGACCTACCCGCTTATCGGGTAGACCCCGGTGACTCGACGCGAGCCGGACTACGACTTCGACAACGACGGTTGGGTGGACTAGAGCTCTTCCTACACTTGAGCCGCCCGCGGATATGGAGTTTCCCGCGCTTTCATGGAGCCGTCGCTAGACGTCTTATTTATGTTTGATTCGTCCCGAGGGACATGTACCCGACATGTGCCGAAGAGATGTACTCGATTAATGTAATAAAATAAATGTTGTACTCTACTTTACTGTTTTTATCTTTCTGTATGGATTTTTGGAATCGCTGAGACAGGGATTGCACGTGGTAGCCCTCCTGGGACTACCACCGAGGTGCTAAGATTCGGGGTTTTGTTCGCGGAAATCCGGGTCGTTTCAGTTGGTACCAGAGCCATGCTTGACTGTAGGACGAGCCCCAGGAATGCTCGATAGCATAGGAAGCCGTTTCTGAACCTTGAAACTTTATATATAAACCCCTTGGCTTCCGTATGTATATAACTATACTTATATATATGCATTACCTTGATTAACTTTCACTAACTACCTTACTAACTACGCTCTAACAACGTTGTGCAGATGGCGGAGAGGACGTGGGTTCCTTTGGAGTCGGACGGCAAGAGCTACGGAGGCTTCTGCCGCTTGCCGAGAGAGTGCCCGGAGGCAACCGGAGTGGGGACCGACGGAGTCGGCCTACAAGGGGAGGGCCATGGGGCACATGGAGCGGACCCCCACTTTCCCGGCCGTCACGGTGCCGGCGGACCCACGGGTGCCGCAGTTCAAGGAGATTGAGGTGCATCGTTTCGAGAGTTCGATCACGGAGGCACACCAGACTGGCGCACGCAGAGCTCTCAAGAAGGTTTGTGTCCAGCTCAGGGAGAAGCTTAAGGACACCCCGTTCAGCGTGCTTCCGACAGAGATCTACGACCCGGGTCGCTGGGACTCGAGCGACCGAGCACGGTACCTGGAGGTGACTTCAGTGGAGGAGGACAAGATGATGCTCGCAGCCAGACGGTGCATCCTGGCTCAGGACCAGGCGCTGTACTGGGCAGACGGTGAGATCGCGTACCTTCGGTGGAGGTGTGACGATGCCCTGCAGCAGGTTCGGGACCTGGAGCTGGAGAGAGAGGATATACTTGACGAGTTGGAGGCGTCGCACGTGAGGAACGGGGAGCTGGTACAGCTTGGACCGGCAGGCGGCCACGGCCCGACCGAGAGGGACGCCAGGAGGATCGCTACGCTGGGGGCACGGCTGAGGGCAGAGCAGGAGTTGCACCGGGCTACCGTGGAGGCCACGCGTGAGGACAGAGTGAGGCTTGCAGAGGCCAGGGACCAGTTGGAGTCGGTTGGAGCTGCAGCAGCTGACTATCAAGTCAAGGTGTGGGATCTTCAGGAGGCGAGTCGACACAACTACCACCACTTGTGCTACCTCGGTGGACTGGTCTACAAGGAGAGAGACCGAGCAGACAGGACCCGCACAGCCTGGGAGCGTTCTGACCAGCAGAGGCTGAGAGAGTTGGAGGAGCTCTCCGCGCAGCTACCACTCAAGAAGAGGCCCCGACTGAGGACAGAGACCTTCGAGCTACCGCCGACACTCCTACCACGTGTACGCCCGTACCCGAGTGGTTCTCAGGACACAGCAGAGATGGACCGTGCTCTCCAGGATACCTGTGACTACTACGGAGGACCGGCGATCAGGGTGCCGGGATACCCAGGGGCACACTCACCGCCGTTCTACTCAGTTCCACCAGACGCCAGCCTCGAGGCACCTCAGTGTACCCCGTGATGGGAGTAGAGACTTCGCTGTAGATTCTGAGTCGTTGTAATAAGCTAGATGTGATGCTGTCGCTTATGTTGTCATGCTTGTAGTGGCTACCCCCATGATGTACCATGCGTTAGCGTGATGTGTTGCCGTGTATCCTCGAAGGTTGTCGGAGTAAACCTCGAGGTGCACCCCTTTTGTATGGTGGCATTGATTGAGTGACATGGATCTTCATGGTTTCTTTCGGATTTCATGCTTCTTTATGTCTGTCTGAAATTCTGTGACTGTTAGCAGGATTACTCCTTTATAGTAACAACCTTAATAGATACATTCTCCCTACCACTACTAACTCTTGCACCTGGAACAGATGTCGGGAGCAAGGAGGTCCGGGCGACTCTTGGCCCGTTTCGAGGAGGTCGCTGGGGACGACGGAGGGGAGGGTGCCCCTAACCCAGCGGGAGCGAGAGGCCGCGGACGCCGTGGAGGTCACGCGCCACGAGGCGGGCTCCGCGGAGGCACCGGGCAGCCGCGTTGGCCGAGGAGGCCGAGTGGGCGGACGAGGAGCCGCGCACGACGACGAGGGAGCTCGGGGAGCGGGGAGCTCGAGCACGAGCAGTACCCCGCCCACCGAGGGAGGAGCAGAGGCCAGGCTCAGGGACACGAGGTGCCACCACCGCCACCTCCCCCGAACTTGGCCGACGTGATGGCAGTGCAGACTCAGCTGATGCAGACGATCACCCAGATGCTAGCTCAGAACAACAACAACAACCACAGGGGTCAGAACCGCAACGCGCCAGAGGGTTTCCAGAAGAAGGTTGAGAACTTCAACAAGCTGCGACCGCCTACCTTCGACCACTCAGCTGACCCGATGGACGCAGACAACTGGCTACGTGAGATTGAGAAGAAGCTGGAGCTGACTGAGCTTACAGAGGAGGAGTGTGTGACCGTGGCCGCGCACCAGCTGGTTGGCACAGCCAGTGCGTGGTGGGACAGCTACTGTGACTCGCACCGAGACCCGTTGCACATCGGGTGGGACGAGTTTGTGGAGGCCTTCGGAGAGCCACCACATCCCGGATGCAAAGGATGGACGGAGAAGGCCGACGAGTTCGGCACCTCAAGATGGGAAACATGTCGCGTGTGAGTACGCCAACCGCTACCGGAGCCGATGAGGTACGTGCCGACGACACCGACACGAGAGAAGAAGAAGGTCTACCGGTTCGTAAAGGGGCCGCACAAGGGGATGGCACACCACTTGTCCGCGCACGACCGCCCGACACTTCGCTCCATTATCGACAAGGCACCGATCGTGGAGAGGTCAAGGCTTGAGTACATGGAGGTTCGTGGAAGCAAGTCCAAGCGCGCGGACCCGGGCAGACGCTCGAGACCACCTCGCAGGCAGAGAGGACAAGTTACGCTCGTGGCCACCGCGGTCGGCAGCAGAGGCACCACGTCTCTCAGTCTCAGCCGCAGAGCAGAGCCAACCCAGGCGGGAGTGGAGGTCAGAACAGCTGGAAACCGAGGCCACCACCGCAGTCAGCAGACAGATCCAAGGTGACTTGCTTCAACTGTCGTCAGGTTGGGCACAAGTCGTTCGAGTGTCCACAGCAGGCGCCACCGGGGAGTCAGAGCCGCAGCTCTCAGTTCCAGACCCCAGCCAAGCCACCAGCACCAGGAGGACAGCCACCCCGTACACGGCGCAGAGGAGCGGCTCGCCCGCCGGCCTACACGAGGCCAACTGAACCACCTCACCGCCGAGGATGCAGCAGCCGCACCCGATATCACACTTGGTGAGTTCCTTGTTGACTCAGTGTTGGCAACTGTTTTGTTCGATACTGGAGCTCAGTTTTCGTATATTTCTACCAAGTTTGCTAAAGAAAGGTCTTTACCAACTAAGCCTCGACCAAGGCCTATCTTGACTAGCTCTCCGCTAGGAGAGAAGAGGAGTACGTTAGAGTGCAGGGGAGTGAGGATGGTGTTTGAAGGGCAACAGTTCACGGCAGACTTGACAGTTTTGGAGTCTACCGGGATTGACGTGATTCTAGGGATGGATTGGTTGGCAAAGCACAACGGGATAGTCTCTTGCAACCCCAGAGTGATACAACTGGAACACCCCCAGTGGAACTATAGTGCGGATCGAGCCGCGTAGTCCGAAGGTTGCTACGATGATGTGCAACATGAGTGGGAAAGAGATTGAAGAAATCCCGGTGGTCCGTGAGTTTCGGACGTGTTCCCGCAGGAGCTTACGGAGTTACCCCCGACCGGACGTGGAGTTCGTGATTGAGCCGATGCCGCCGGGGGCGGGGCCCGTTGCAAAGAGTCCGTACCGATGTCGTCCGACGAGCCGGACGAGTTGAAGAAACAACTCAAGAAGCTGCTCGAGCAAGGGTTTGTTCGGCCGAGTGCCTCACCGTGGGGTTCACCAGTGCTCTTCGTGGAGAAGAAAGACGGCACCAAGAGAATGTGCATTGACTACCGCACGCTCAACTCGATGACAATCAAGAACAAGTACCCGCTACCCAGAATCGAGGATTTGCTGGATAGGCTCAAAAGGGCAAAGTTCTTCTCCAAGATCGACTTGAGGTCAGGTTACCACCAGATGAAGATCCGAGAACAGGACATTCCCAAGACAGCCTTCACCACGCGGTACGGCTTGTACGAGTTCGTGGTGGTTTCTTTCGGGCTGACCAACGCCCCTGCATACTTCATGAACTTGATGAACAAGGTCTTCATGGAAGAGTTGGACAGGTTTGTAGTGGTGTTTATCGATGATATCTTGATCTACTCTGAGACCACGGAGGAGCACGAGGAGCACCTGAGGGTCGTGCTAGAGAGGCTGAGGCAGCAGAAACTGTACGCCAAGTTCAGCAAGTGCGAATTCTGGATGGAGAAGGTCGCGTTCTTGGGACACGTGTTGTCAGCAGAGGGGATAGCCGTGGACCCGTCCAAGGTTGAGTCGGTGACCAAGTGGGAGCAGCCATTAAACGCGACAGATGTCAGAAGCTTCCTTGGGTTGGCAGGTTACTACCGGAGGTTCATTGAGAACTTTTCCAAGATCGCAAAGCCAATGACAGAGTTGCTCAAGAATAACACAAAGTTCGAGTGGTCAGAAGCGTGTGAGAAGAGCTTTCAAGAGCTGAAAAAGAGACTCACCACAGCCCCAGTGCTCACCTTGCCAGATATCAAGAAGGACTTTGTGGTCTCTCGTGACGCTTCAAAGCAAGGACTCGGATGTGTGCCGATGCAGAAGGGAAAGTTGTGGCTTATGCTTCCAGTACTCGAAGAAACACGAGGAAAACTACCCGACACACGACTTGGAGCTGGCAGCTGTTGTGCATGAGCTCAAGATCTGGAGACACTACCTGATAGGGAACAAGTGTGAATCGTTTTCCGACCACAAGAGCCTGAAGTACTTCTTTACACAGACAGAGTTGAACATGAGGTAGAGGCGGTGGTTAGAGCTGATCAAGGACTACGACGTCGAGATCAACTACCACCCAGGCAAAGCTAACGTCGTGGCAGATGCACTGAGCCGGAAAACATATTGCAACAACCTCATGGTAAAAGAAGAGCAACCCCGCCCCGCATGAAGAGCTAGAGAAGCCGAGAATCGAAATTGTAGACCAAGGCCAAGTCAACGTGATGCAAGTGACCTATGACCTGGAGGAGCGAATCCGTACGGCCCCGAAGGAGTGTGCGAAATCAAAGTGCCGCGAGAACTAATGAAGCAGGGCAAAGCGAGAGGACTACCGGGTTGATGAACAGGCACCGTGTGGTTGAAAGAACGGATCCGTGTACCACAAGACAAGGCAATCCGGAGCGGAGATCATGAGAGAAGCTCACGACTCGAGGTACTCGATTCACCCGGCAAAGCACCAAGATGTACGGAGATCCGAAGATCGAGTACCGGTGGAAGGACATGAAGAAGGATATTGCACACTACGTGGCCTGTTGCGACACCTGTAGCAGAGTAAAGATTGAATATCGAAACCCGCCGGGTTTGTTGAAGCCGTTGGATATTCCAGTGTGGAAGTGGGAGAACATTTCCATGGACTTTGTGGTGGGACTTCCTCGAACACCAAAAGGAAATGACTCGGTTTGGGTCATAGTGGATAGGCTGACCAAAGTGGCTCACTTTGTGCCGTGAAGACCCGTATGCAACCGAGAAATTGGCAGAACTGTACGTAGAGCACATACTCAGGCTGCACGGAGCACCCAGAAGTATTGTATCTGATCGAGGGCCACAGTTTGTCTCCAAGTTTTGGCGTAGCCGCCACAAGCTCATGGGCACCACTCTCGCCTACAAGACAACTTTTCACCCTCGGACAGATGGTCAGACAGAGAGGGTCAACCAGGTGTTGGAGGATATGCTACGAGCGTGTGCACTCACTTATGGCACCGATTGGGAGAGCAGTTTGCCGTTTGCAGAGTTCTCGTACAACAACAGCTTTCAAGCAAGTCTCCGGATGGCACCCTTCGAGGCCCTTTACGGGCGGAAGTGCAGAACCCCGCTAGCTTGGTCAGAGGTGGGAGAGCGGACACTGTTTGGGCCAGCAATCATTGAGGAAGCAGAGGAGAAAGTTGAGAAAGTTCGTGAGAACCTGAAGATTGCTCAAAGTCGTCAGAAGAGCTATGCCGACAAAAGAAGGAGAGAGTTGACTTTTGCAGTTGGCGATCGAGTGTACCGGAAAGTCTCACCGCTTCGAGGGACTAAAAGGTTCTTAGTAAAGGGAAAGCTTGCACCGAGGTACGTGGGACCGTACCCAATCACCCGAAGGATTGGGAGTTTGGCTTACCAGCTTGCTTTACCCGAGACAATGGCAGGAGTTCACCCAGTGTTTCACGTGTCGCAGCTGAAGAAGAGCGAGAAGGCAGTGGAGGCAAAGCAAGTGCCCATGGAGTTGCTTGATCTGCAAGATAACCTTGAGTATGCAGAGTATCCTGAGAAAATCTTGGACAGAGCTGTCAAGGAAACAAGGAGAACCACCATTCCTTTCTGTAGAGTGTTGTGGAGCAACCATACAGAGCGAGAAGCAACATGGGAGAAGGAAGCTGACCTCAGGAAAGAGTACCCTCACTTGTTCACGGAGGAGGTCGAGGACTAAATCTCGGGGACGAGATTCTCGGTGGTGGGGGAGAATGTAACAACCCAGGAATTTAGGTGTGAAATTTTTGCGAAAAATTAAAACTTTTTTTGCTTGAAATTGAGTGCTATCAATTTTTGAACCAAAATTGCTAGCCCTTCTCTAAATTCTCCACCAATTTATCCCATTTATAAAACATATATTTAAAATATGGTAAAACATGTGAGTTGGTTTTTCTCTGGTTCTTTTGGAGTTCAAATGTGTGAGTTTGAATTTGAATGGGAATCAAATTCAAACTCTAGTTCTAATCCCTAGTTTAAGCTTGTGCTATTATTTGCTAAGGCTATTGAGTTAACCGGGCCGCATCTATCTCTTTCTAACCCAGCCGGCCCAACCCGTGAGGCATCCCGGCCCAGTTAACACCGCCGCCCTTCACCCTCTCCTTTAGCCACCGACCAGCGGACCCCACGCGTCAGCCTTACCCCTTTCTCCCCACCTACCCACCTAACCGGCCCCGCCCGCACCCAATCGCGCCGCCGCCGGTCCCGTCGCACCCGCTCGCGCGGCGCGCGGGCGCGGCCGAGCCGCCCGCCGCGCGCGCACGCCGAGGGGCCCGGCGCCCACGCGCGAACCGAGCCGGGACCGGGGGGAGGAAAGGCCTAATCTACCCCCGTGCCTTGTCCCGGTGGCAGCAAGAGCGCGGAGAGGGGGCGAGCGCCGCCGCCACGGGCACCGGGCGGTCCAAGCCGGGGGGCAGCCCTGGGAATTCCGCCTCGTCCTTGCGGTGCCACGGGTTCAAATGCGGGAGGAAGGCAAGCGCCAGAGGACCACCGCCACCAACCCACATTGGGGTTTTGCCCCCTTCCAGAGCCGCCGCCGAAGGGGAAGCAGAAGGGGGGAGGTAGAGAAGGGAAGGAGGAGCGGGGAGGGCTGGTGAGCCGCGCCGCCGCCGGCGCGTCACCGCCGTGGAGTGACGAGTTCGCGAGGAGCCGGATGAGAGGGAGGCTCCGTTCGTGTCCGAAGAGGAGCCGGACCGGAGCAGAGGATCAAGCGCCGCCGTGAACACCGACGCCGCACCGCCACCCACGCCAGGCCTGCGACGTCTACACCGCCGACCCGCAGTGAGCGCCGTGGCCTTCTCTCTCTCTTCTCCTTGCGCCGGCCACGTTTTCGTTCGCCCGTGGGCGTGCCTTCGAGCCGCCAGTGACTGGGCGCGCCGCGCCGCCGTCTCCCCATGGACGACGCCGCGTCGTGCCCTGCCGGTGAGGTCCAAGGGCGTGGCTACCCGAAGCCACGCGCACCGGGCGAACCAGTAAGGACGGGAGCTCGGGGGCCGTCTTTGCCGGGGAAGAGGAGGACGCCCCCGTGCCGCGCCGTTGAGCCCTGTGCCGAGCGCGCGTCGCGTCTCAGGTTTCATGTTTTGGCCGTGGTGCCGTTCGGTGCGTGTCTCGGGGGGGGGGAGAGCACGGTGGCGGAGCCGCGCACCCCGCGCCGCCAAGCGCGGACCGTGTCCAACCGCCGCGTGCCGGTGTTTGCGAGGAGGGCCGCCACGGCCGGTGTGCGAGGGGGATCCCATCGACGCCGCGCCGTCTGCGGGCGAGCCGCCGCGGTGGTTCGTGTCTTGGCCGTGAGCCGGCCTTTGTGCCGTGGACTTTTGTAGCAAAGGCCGGTGAATGCGAGGGTCGGCCGGCCGCACCCGCGCGCGCCATGGCCACACCTTCGCCACCGGTGGAGGCCAACGCAGCGCGCCGCGCCGCGTCGCGTGCGTGGCGCCTTCCCGGGGCGCGGGCCTTCGGGCCATGAGTTTTCCTTGCGGGGGAGAGGAAGGGGCTTGCCCGGCCGAAGCGCACCCCGGCCGCGCGCCATGGTCGCCGCCGCCGCCGATGCCGGCGTGCCGCCGCGCGCGCCGCCCGGCGCGGCGAGCGCCTAAGGGAGAGGCAAGGACCCTTCCCTGGCTGCGGTAGAGAAAAAGGCCGCCGGGCCTCCAGTGTTAGCTGGGCCTTAGGAGCCGTCCGGCCCGTCGGGCTGCTCCAGAAGCCCAGCGCGTTGAGAGAGTGGCTCCAACTAGTGAGTTCAGGGTGACTTTCTGGACTTCTTTCGCCTGGGCCCGATGGACCGAGCCCACTGGACCGTTTCCAGCCCAGTAATCCCCTTTAGCCCACCTTCGGCCCATAAATTGAGAAAACCCCTCTTCTTTTCTGTTTAAAATCCCAGAAAATGTATTTAATCTTCAAAAATTCGTAATAAATTCTAGGGAGCTCAGAAAAATACAAAACTATATTCTATAAATCCGTATTTGCGAAACCTTGCTGATTGTAGGTAGTTTGGGTTCATTTGGATCTTCTAAATTGATTCTTATTTGGAGTTATTGCTTAGATGTGCACCGTTATCTTATTTTCGCGTCGAATCTCGTGCCGCAGACCCAAGCTTCGACCAGGAGGACGTGGAGGACCCCGAGTACATCGCTTCGGACGGACCGGCGCTTCAACGGCAACGAAGGTGTCATGTCACTCCCAACCATATAGATCCTATGTTGCTATGTAGTTGCTAGTGCTTTACTTTAATGCATGGAATTGATGAATTGCATAACCCGTTTAATAGCCATGCCTTGATGCTTTGTTATATCCCGTTTCCTTGTTCTACTACTGCGCGGACTAGCTACAGACCCCTAGCTAGTCCCTTACCTCAACTATCCATACTTTTGTTGTTTGATTTATGGATGGTATTCTGGGCTTGGGCTGAGATGTGGGTATCTCGCTGTGATTCTAGCGTGTGTTCAGGGTGCGTATCTCCTTGCTGTGTTTTGGCGGGAGCGAGCCGCTTGGTTACTTGTGAACGGCTGCCGAGGGAAGATGCGATCTGGCCTCTTACCCGAGGGTCGTGTCGTGTGGGATGGAGATGTTGAGTGCTCGCTCTCGGCCCCTTAAGGACCGATCGTCAGTTGACCTTGCTTCGGATGACTATTTACGTACAGACCGCCCGCCTTGTATTGGGCGGGGGTGCAGGGTGAGACTTGTAGTGGATAGCACCCCTGCTGTTGGAGGATCGGTGTGATCGTGTCGGGAGTGGTCTTTCCCTCCTTAGTAGACTTTGCCCTGGCGAGGCCAGGGAAGGGTTCCACATCTTCGAGGGACCTCTCGCGGGTAGTATGAGCTCTGCCGCGGAGGCTGGGCCAGGGTCGGAGATGCAGAAGGGTACTATCCACTTACTTGGGCTTCAGCCGTATGGTAGGGTCGGACAACGGTGACGGCCGGTTCCGGACCTATTCGGGCGGGTACAGTTGTACAACCTCTACAGAGTGTTAAACCTATAGCTATAGTCCGTGTCCACTGGTTATGGACAGTCTTTCGATCTCTCACCTGACTAGTTACACTCCTCTTGTGCTTCTTCTCTCCCCCGAGTGTGTGTGAGCCCGGCTTCGGCCGTTGAGATGTGGGGATAGGAGCCGGTGGGCCCCACATCGCAGATGAGAGTTGGGTTCTGGATCGTGGTTGGGATCCGGTGTTTTGGTGTGGTATTCCTTGAGCGGGGTGTGGACCCCTGAGGTGTGGACCTCGGAAGCGGAAGCTTCCCCGAGGTGTGGACCTCCTTGCTATATTCTGCTTACCTTGTACGTTGCAATGCTGCTTTGCTTAAGCTTTCTACGACGAGTAATAGGGTTATCTCATGCATAGTAGAATATACACCGCTTTTGCCTCTTTGTTGGGAAGCTGACATGACCTACCCGCTTATCGGGTAGACCCTGGTGACTCTGACGCAGAGCCGGACTACGACTTCGACAACGACGGTTGGGTGGACTAGAGCTCTTCCTACACTTGAGCTGCCTGCGGATATGGAGTTTCCCGCGCTTTCATGGAGCCGCTGCTAGACGTCTTATTTATGTTTGATTCAGTCCTGAGGGACATGTACCCGGCATGTGCCGAAGAGATGTACTCTGATTAATGTAATAAAATAAATGTTGTACTCTACTTTACTGTTTTTATCTTTCTGTATGGATTTTTGGAATCGCTGAGACAGGGATTGCACGTGGTAGCCCTCCTGGGACTACCACCGAGGTGCTAAGATTCGGGGTTCCGTTCGCGGAAATCCGGGTCGTTTCACCAACCAGGTGCACACTACCCCGAACAGTGCCTCATGTCTATCACCACGATAGCGCGTCAGGCCCAGGGGATACGCGCAGGCGAATTCATCGCCAAGCTTGCGGAGGACACCTACTTCATGAGGGTTGACAACAGAATCACTCAAGTACCTCCCCCCCCAGAACTCGTGATCATGCGCACCATGAGGCCACTAGCCACAGTCCAGCGGATGGCGGACGCAACCGTCCCCAAGGAGAATAGCCACAGAATCCCAACCGTACCAGGGCATCAGCTGGAGGACCTTCTCAGGGCGGCAACAGTGCCGGCGACGCCGGTGGAAGCCGCGGCGCCACTAGTCACGGTGACGCCGGCAATGGAGGCACTAGCGGCGGGAGCTCCTGACACGGGGCTGGCAGGAGAGCCAACGACGGAGGCGATCGCGGAGGACGAGGCCACGCAGACAGCCACGTCACCGGTGTCTCACGCAGCGGCTACGATGCCCGCCGCAGAATCGAAGAAATACGACGCAAAAAGTCCTCCGAGGCAGGCGACAGTGACGACTTCCCCGCCTTCTCCGCTCCACTTCACAATCTCCTTCTCCTAGAGAAATTCAAACCTCTTGGGATCACTAAGTACGGCGCGAAGCAAGACCCAATTCAATGGCTCAGATGCTATGCCCTATCCATCGAGAATGCTGGTGGCAACAACGACACAAAGTGCCTTTACTTCCTTTTCTGCCTAGACCAAGCACCACTCACCTGGCTCGAGTCGCTCGACAAGAACTCAATTGACAAGTGGGACCAGCTCAAGCCTCAGTTCACCGGCAACTTCGTGGGCGCCATGGGACGCTGGGGTACTCGCATGGACTTGGCAATGGTGAAGGAGGAACAGGGCGAGACCTTGCACAAGTACATGCGGCACTTTTTCAACAAGCGCGCCACTGTAGTCGATGTCACCGACAAGGAAATCATCGACCTTTTTCAAGACGGTCTCTACCACCGTCACACCTTCGAAGACTTCGGTCGCCGTCGCCCGAGTTCCATCACTAAGATCAAGGACATGATCACCTCATGGGCCGACGAAGAAGACAAGACAAACGCCAAGTACGACGCCATTCGCGGCAAGAGCAAGCACAAGACGGGCGGCAGCAACAACAACACCAGGGATCAAGGAGGTCGCAACAACAACAACTACTCGGGTCCTAACCGCAAGCGCAAGCCAGACAACACAGTCGCGGCTATCCAACGTCTTGCGAAAGACAACTCGGAGAAGACCTCTGGCGGCTTCAAAGATTTGTTGAAAGAGAAGTGCCCGTGGCACACGGAGGGCAATCACACCAACGAGCAGTGCTATCAACTCCGGCGAACACTCAAGGATAGTCCAGACCAGTAGTCGGGCGGATCAATGGACAAGCTTCTCCGAGCCAGGGCGTTTCCCGCTCGTCCTGAAACTAGTAGTCACGGGCTCCAGACTCAACAAGGTACTCATCGACGGTGGAAGCGGACTCAACGTCCTTTTCACCAAGACCTTGAAGAAGATGAAGCTAGACATCACCCACATGCTCACCAAGAGCACATCGCCTTTTTACGGTATCGTCCCTGGTAACGCGGCTATTCCACTAGGCTTAGTGGTCCTGCCAGTTACCTTCGGGGAAGCCAGAGAGAACTACCGCACCGAGTACATCAAGTTCGAGGTTGCGGACTTCGAAACTTCCTACCATGCCATCCTCGACAGACCAGCTATCACCAAGTTCATGGCGGTACCCCACTACACGTACTTGGTACTCAAAATGCGAAGTCCTCGCCTGGGAGTACTCTCACTACAAGGGGACTTGAAGATATCCTTCGACCGGCGACACGAGGCTATGGAACTCACGGCCTACTAATCAAGTACCCAACACAATGATGGAAATCTATGCTATATTCAAGAAGCTTGCCCAACTGAACTCGAGATACCAGAGAAGTCTGACACAACCAACAAGCCTCAACCATCTGAGGAAGTGCAAGTCAAGGCGATTGACCTTGGGACAGGGGACAACAGCAAGACTACCATGATCGGGGCAAGCCTTGACCCGAAACAAGAAGACGTGCTCGTCAGCTTTCTTCGGGCTAACCGAGACATCTTCGCTTGGAAACCAGCGAACATGCCAGGGGTGCCCAAGCTTGCGGAGGACACCTACTTCATGAGGGTTGACAACAGAATCACTCAAGTACCTCCCCCCCAGAACTCGTGATCATGCGCACCATGAGGCCACTAGCCACAGTCCAGCGGATGGCGGACGCAACCGTCCCCAAGGAGAATAGCCACAGAATCCCAACCGTACCAGGGCATCAGCTGGAGGACCTTCTCGGGCGGCAACGAAGCCGCGACGGCGGCCGGAAAGCCGCGGCGCCACTAGTCACGGTGACGCCGGCAATGGAGGCACTAGCGGCGGGAGCTCCCGACACGGGGGGGCCGGGCAGAGAGCCAACGACGGAGGCGATCGCGGAGGACGAGGCCACGCAGACAGCCACGTCACCGGTGTCTCACGCAGCGGCTACGATGCTCGCCGCAGAATCGAAGAAATACGACGCAAAAAGTCCTCCGAGGCAGGCGACAGCGACGACTTCCCCGCCTTCTCCGCTCCACTTCACAATCTCCTTCTCCCAGAGAAATTCAAACCTCTTGGGATCACTAAGTACGGCGCGAAGCAAGACCCAATTCAATGGCTCAGATGCTATGCCCTATCCATCGAGAATGCTGGTGGCAACAACGACACAAAGTGCCTTTACTTCCTTTTCTGCCTAGACCAAGCACCACTCACCTGGCTCGAGTCGCTCGACAAGAACTCAATTGACAAGTGGGACCAGCTCAAGCCTCAGTTCACCAGCAACTTCGTGGGCGCCATGGGACGCTGGGGTACTCGCATGGACTTGGCAATGGTGAAGGAGGAACAGGGCGAGACCTTGCACAAGTACATGCGGCGCTTTTTCAACAAGCGCGCCACTGTAGTCGATGTCACCGACAAGGAAATCATCGACCTTTTTCAAGACGGTCTCTACCACCGTCACACCTTCGAAGACTTCGGTCGCTGTCGCCCGAGTTCCGTCACTAAGATCAAGGACATGATCACCTCATGGGCCGACGAAGAAGACAAGACAAACGCCAAGTACGACGCCATTCGCGGCAAGAGCAAGCACAAGACGGGCGGCAGCAACAACAACACCAGGGATCAAGGAGGTCGCAACAACAACAACTACTCGGGTCCTAACCGCAAGCTCAAGCCAGACAACACAGTCGCGGCTATCCAACGTCTTGCGAAAGACAACTCGGAGAAGACCTCTGGCGGCTTCAAAGATTTGTTGAAAGAGAAGTGCCCGTGGCACCTGGAGGGCAATCACACCAACGAGCAGTGCTATCAACTCCGGCGAACACTCAAGGATAGTCCAGACCAGTAGTCGGGCGGATCAATGGACAAGCTTCTCCGAGCCAGGGCGTTTCCCGCTCGTCCTGAAACTAGTAGTCACGGGCTACAGACTCAACAAGGTACTCATCGACGGTGGAAGCGGACTCAACGTCCTTTTCACCAAGACCTTGAAGAAGATGAAGCTAGACATCACCCACATGCTCACCAAGAGCACATCGCCTTTTACGGTATCGTCCCTGGTAACGCGGCTATTCCACTAGGCTTAGTGGTCCTGCCAGTTACCTTCGGGGAAGCCAGAGAGAACTACCGCACCGAGTACATCAAGTTCGAGGTTGCGGACTTCGAAACTTCCTACCATGCCATCCTCGACAGACCAGCTATCACCAAGTTCATGGCGGTACCCCACTACACGTACTTGGTACTCAAAATGCGAAGTCCTGCCGGAGTACTCTCACTACAAGGGGACTTGAAGATATCCTTCGACTGCGACACAGAGGCTATGGAACTCACAGCTACTAATCAAGTACCCAACACAATGATGGAAATCTATGCTATATTCAAGAAGCTTGCCCAACTGAACTCGAGATACCAGAGAAGTCTGACACAACCAACAAGCCTCAACCATCTGAGGAAGTGCAAGTCAAGGCGATTGACCTTGGGACAGGGGACAACAGCAAGACTACCATGATCGGGGCAAGCCTTGACCCGAAACAAGAAGACGCGCTCGTCAGCTTTCTTCGGGCTAACCGAGACATCTTCGCTTGGAAACCAGCGAACATGCTAGGGGTGCCCAAGAGGCTGATCGAGCACTCACTCAACGTCGATCCTAAAGCTACCCCCAAACGACAACACCTACACCATTTCGTCGACGACCGACGAGATGCCATCAAGAAGGAACTCGCCAAACTACTCGTGGCCGGCTTCATCAGAGAAGTCTTCCATCCTGAGTGGCTTGCCAACCCTGTCCTCGTCCGCAAGAAGAACACAAACGAGTGGAGGATGTGCGTCGACTACACTGATCTCAACAAACACTGCCCCAAGGACCCCTTCGGGTTGCCGCGGAATGATCAAGTCATCGATTCCACGGTGAGGACCATGTGTGGTTCAAGGACCGGTGGATGGTTGCTTTCTGGTGTGATGAGTGATTGACGATGTTGTGTGGACTGATTCTTGGCTAAGTATTGCAGGTGCAGGTTGCAGCTTGACTGGTGTTGGTGCAAGTGAAGAACAAGAGCGAAAGGTCATTGCCGGTGAGGCCTCCAGGTGTGGAGAAGACAAGTAGGCTTGGTTCGAGGGACCCGGTGGCCAACGGGGTCAAGTGTGGATTACATGGTGGCAAGAATGGCAAGATGAAGTTGAGGACGGTTTCTTGGTTGAGCCACAAAACCAAGGTCGAGCCGGGACTTCATGGGATCCAAGTCATGAGTGGTGATTGGCGGAAGCTACATCAAGTTCGCGGGGTTTGCGGTGGTTCACCAGAAAATCATCGAGTTACTCGACTGGGCCACAAAGCCGAGGCCGAAGACCGAGCATGGCTGTCAGGACAAAACTGGCCTGACCGGTTTGGAGAACTGGTCTGACCGGTTTGGGGCCCCAGGGCGTCGGAAGCTTCGAGGCGGAGGACACGTGTCGGGATCGCAAGGCTTGCATCGAGGCTACGCGAAGTATGGTCGCCGGGCATCCGTCCGATGGTGCTACAAAGACAAATTCCCAAAGTGCCATTGGTGGGCGTGTATCCTAGTTTAGGCTTTAGGGATATTTTAGTCTTTCGACTTGCCTCCATATAACCCAAGTGGTGAGAGGATGGAAACCATCTCTGGGAACCCTAGCTCATTTGTTTTTCCTATTTTCCCTTCCTATTTTCCTTAGGATTTCTAAAGGACTAGCTTGAGAGCTTCATGGTGAGATCTTGTGAGAGGGAAGGATGATCGGGCAGAAGCTAGACCTTGTATGAACCTTTCATGGTATGTATAGATGATTCGGCGTGGTTCCTCAAGGCTTGTTGTGTTCCTCCCGTTTTTCCTTTTTGATGATTTTCGGAGCCTTTTCTTGGTTTTTCCGTGGGGAAGATTTGAGGGTGTTTCTTTGAGGGATTCTTGTTGGATGTCACGTATGAGGACCTTGTGCCTCTTTGCTGGGTGATCTTGATACAACAAACCCTCCGAAATGACTTCAATTTGGATGTTTTCAGTGGTTTCCATGGGAAGTTGTTCATGAGGGTTGACTTTCGATTCCTCTTGATTGAGTGGGTTTTGGGGACCGAGCTTCTAGCCAAGGGTAGCCCATGAGGTACCCCAACTATCCCCAAAGTCTCCCTTTGATCTGTGGAACGAATCGGGAGATCGATCGCTTGAAGGTTTGAGTTTTTCCCGCGGGTTGAGTTCTTCCCGACTGTCCAGGCCAAAACCAGCTTGACTGGTTTCCCAAACCGGTCTGATCAGTTTAGCCCTGTGGGCTGTCGTGAAGAGTTTCTGAGCAAGAAAGTCCCTATTGTGCTATGACTGTTCTTGTTCAAAGGAGAGGTTCTTGAGGCAGGTTTTCTCTGGGAAGGGTCTTTGGGGAGTTTCTGGACAGAACCGGCCTCACCGGTTTGCCAAACCAGTCTGACCGGTTTCCCCTGCCTGTGTGAGGCTAAGTCCAACAGAAGCGGTCTGGCCAGTTTGAAGAATTGGCCTGACCGGTTTGGGCTGTGTTGATGGTGTATTTTGGTGCACCTAGCATGTTCATTACACTTTGGTTTGGATTTGATTATGGAACTAACTCGCCACTAGGCACACTAATCATATAACAAGTTCATCTTTGTGCATGCATTTGGAAGTGCTGTGTTTATGAAGGAAAACATGGACATAAAGGACGGATTCACAACAAGTTCAAAGGAGCATTTACGGAGTCTTGTTCGTGTTCATGAGCTTGATGAAATCACTTCCAAAGGTGGCAAGGACCGAAGTGCTACAAGGAACACCCCCAGGGATTGAAGCGTAAAAGATCGAACTTCATGCGAAGAGAACCTCCATCTTGAACGCGAGGATAACATCATCAAAATCATGCAAGTGGAGGGGGCAAAGTACATAAATTCATAAGGACCCACGGAGCAAAAGGGGCGACCGAACCGGGCCGAGCCGGGCCCGAGCCGGTCGGCCCGGCCGGCCGGCCCAGCCCTGTTCTGGCACCGGTTCGGTCCCGTTTTCCTTGCCCTCGAAGGATCTTCAACCCTAAAAGCCCCGAGACACCGCCAACACGGAGAGAGGAGTCATTCGCACCAGAAGGCCATCCACAAGCTAGAGAGAGAGGAGGAGGATCTCCGGCGGGAGATCAACCACCTTGAAGGAAGCACCCTCTCGTGGAGAAGAAGGAAGACACCGGCGGAAGGGAAACCATGATCAACGGTGCCATGATCAGCACCTTGATGGGGTAATCTTCTCATTCGTCCATGGGTTGTAATCGATCTTGAAGATGTAATCGCACTTTGTCGGATTATCTATCTATCATCTTGTGTTGAATATACTTCCATGCTTAAGGTTAGCTGCCAAGGGAGTGTAGGCCTTAATGCTTCCTTGGATCCATTCAATACGCCGTGTCCATCAAAGGTCTAGTCACGAATACCTTCGCGTAGTGACAGTACGAGAGGAGGGAAAGGGCGAAACCGTGGTCACAACCCCGATAGATTAGATTGGTTTTCATGTCTTTAAGCGATTGCATGCTCTAGTATCGTAGACCCGTGGGCGAGTGTCTTTTATCTTGATATCTTAATCATTCTCTCTAGTGTAGTTTAGTTGTTTTCTAGCATAATAATAGTTAGGGTTTCAGTAGCTAGTGTGTCGTTGTAGATCGAACGCTTGTAATCCCCTTGCTCTGCGGATTGACAAGAACCTTGGGAATCCCGTGGTGAAAAAGGTGTGGGGTCCGTACGCTTGCGGATCGTAGAGGGATATGTCTTTTATCCGTCAACAAGCCCCTTTTTCTGGCGCCGTTGCCGGGGAGCAAGTTAGTTTATATCGTTTGATTTGCATCTAACTTAGTTTTATATTTTAGTTTATCTTTTATTTGCTTTTTCTAACATATATTATCTAGAAAACACTTGTTTCGTTTTTGTTTTTGTTTTTATCTTATTGTCTAGATGGCGTTCATTAATCAACCCGTGGAAGAACTGGAGAAATCATTAAGGGATTACGCTAGCCCTCGATGTGAAGACATAAAAGTACAAGAGTCGGATTCAAAGCTTGAAGCGACCAAGTATGAGATTAAATCCAAGATCATCGAGATGGTGGCAGCGAACCCATTTGAAGGGATGGTTACGGAGAACCCATATAGACACGTAAGGGATTTCATGACAATATGCAACACGGTGTGTCAAGAAGGAGTTCCCGATGAATGGTTCAAATGGAATCTCTTTCCCTACTCACTTGCCGGCAATGCAAAGACATGATATTCGGTTGCGTCCTTTGAAGTTGAAGGCAATTGGAACAAGTTGACAAAGAAGTTTTGCGAGAAGTTCTTTCCAATTAGCAAGGTTCAACATCTAAGGAGGCAAGTGATCACTTTCATACAAGGAGAAGAGGAAGGGATAGACCAAGCCTGGGATAGGTTTAATGGATTGATCGAACAAGGACCAAAACTCGGCTTCACCGGTGACGTACTCTTGCATACATTTTTCTTTTCCCTAACCCCTAGTTGCATGCAACACGTCGAAATATGTGCGGGTGGGGATCTCATGGAGAAAACACTCACGGAAGCCGCCCAACTTCTACAAAAAATTAGTAAAGCGGCTGCCATGCGAAGAGATTGGGAAACAAGACTTGCGGAAGAGCCGGAATATAATTCGAGGAAGAAGAAGTGTGCTGATTTTTCTAAAGAGGCAACCCCGGAAGTCACAAAAGAGCAGCCAATCATGGAAAAGCTTGAACAAGAACACATCAAGTCAAGAACTACACCAAGCGTCGACTTCGCCACACCAAATGAGACGAACAAGAGAAGCATGTCAAGCGCGAAGCCACTAAGGGAGTTCGAACCAATGGATTGGGTTCCTATTGATTACGGAGAAGTATTCGACAAGAGAAGACCGTTCCCTAATCAAAAGGGAATGGCGAGAGCATTGGAAGTGGATTTTCCACCGGAGAAGAAAGCGGAAAATTCATACGACCTTGAAACCACCGGTGAGATTTTTCAAAAGCTCTTTGGAGATGACATAGTGGATCTGGAACACATAGCCGAGGTGAAGAGAATCATGGGGATCAAGCCCGAAGCATCACCATACGCTCGCCTCGCCGAAGTCTACTCGATAGGATCCGAAGAAGAAGAGAAGATGACACCACACTCCAGTTGCGAGATCAACGGAGTTCAATGCAAGGCTTTATGCGACATCGGAGCCCAAGTAAGTGTTTTATCTTCTAAAATTTACGATAAATTTCAAGACCACAACCTAGACTTAGCTCCAATTGGGTTCATAGGCCGAATTCTTGAATAAAATTTTTATCGGCTCCCATTCACTCCCCCTCTCTGGTTCACCGCTTCGGTCCTTCAAGTGGTATCAGAGCCGGTTACAGGTCTTGATTGACTCTAACCAGTCTAAGATCCAAGGTTGGCGTACCAAGAATGGGGTTCAGGTCCTCCACACTTCGATGGAAAGAATTACCAGATGTGGAGTAAATGGATGGCAGCGTTCCTCCGCGGAAAGGGTCAGATCCTTTGGGATGTCACGCTGGAGACAGACTATGTCCAACCGATGAACTTTCTCGCTCCAAGATCGAGGGACATGTTTCGTGCTCTGTGTAAACCTGAGTTCGATCGGGTGCACACAAAGAGCTTGGCTTGTAGAATCTGGTCGGTGTTGAAGGAAGCTCATGTTGGAAATGCCTAGGTTCAGGCTCGAATGTATGCGCCTTACCAGGGAGAGTACGAGAACTTCACTCATCTCCCCGGTGAGTCCATCAATGCCTTGTTTCAGAGGTTTACGGTGGTGGTGAACAACATGAGGGCCAATGTGGATGTGCTCCCGTACGATGATCATGATAGAGCTGTCAAGCTCTTACACTCGTTGGATCGTACAGTTTGGGGCGGAAAGTTCAAGGCCATTGTGGAGTCGGAGAAGTATGACACTCTGACCATGAACGAGCTATTCTCGAAGCTCAAGTCGGCTGAGGTGGATCGGGGTATGACAACCAAGATCGAGGGCCCGATTGACTCTCATAGTCTCGCCCTCATCGGTGGCTCGAAAGGAAAGTCTAACTCTAACCCATCGACTAGGATGTTCTCCTTGTCCTCTTTGATGACTATGACAGATGAGGAGTTCGACGTGCTTGGAGAGGACGAGCTGGCGCTGCTGACCAGGCGGTTCGAGAGGATGCACGAGAACCGGGTGAACATGAGGAGGAACACGAGGACTTACTTCCAGTGCGGCAAGCCGGGACACTTCGTCGCCGACTGCCCCGAGAAGGTCGAGAATAGGGACAACTACAAGCACAAGTCGAAGACGAATGGCAAGTACCGGTCAAGGCGCGACCATAAGAGCAAGCACAAGAACAAGCACAAGGACGAGCGACGATCGAGGAAGGAGAGCCAAGGCAAGGCCCGAGCAATGGTTGGAGCGAGCGACGTTGACTCCAGTTTCGCGTACTCCACCTCGAGCTCGAGCAGCAGTGAAGATGAAGGTGATCGTCGCAGGGGCAGGAAGTCATCCAAGAACCTGAGCGGACTGAGCTACTTCGCTCGAGACGACTTTTGCACCATGGCGCTAAGCTGCGGCAGCAAGAAGAGCACAAAGAGCGAGTCAAACTCCGACTCCGATGACGAGGTGCGTGATGAAATTCCCTTCTTGCGTCAGGAGAATGAACGGCTTGGCTTGCTGCTTGATAATCGTGATGACATGCTTAGAGAGGCCAAGAAGATGAGGAAAGAGCTTAGGGCCTCGCTTGAGGATGCTAGGACTAGATTGGCTGAGCTAGAAACACAGAATTTGGATGCTAAGCTTGAAATTGATTCTCTGAAAGCTTCACCTGTTGTTTCTGATGAAGTTGAATGTGCTGATTGTCCTATCTTTCTAGCTGATCTTGCCTTGTTTAAGGAAAAGCATGCCTCCAAATGTGTGAGGAATTAGATGTGCTTAGGGTTGAAGTGGATGAGCTTAAGTCTAGACCTACTTTGCTAGGTGCTTGCACTTCTTGCCCTGTTTTGCATGAAAAAATTGATGAGATGCACGCTTACACTGTTTCTCTTGAGGCTAAACTGAAAGAACCAATTCCTACATCCAGCTCTACCTGTGAATTGCATGCTTTGAAGAATCTGGAACTTGCACATTATGTTGATCATTTACAGGACGAGAATGATGAGTTGAGAAAGTTGATGGGTTGGTTGTCTGGTCATGAGCCTCAGTTGAGGATAATGATCGAGACATACAAGAGGCAGGATGGTGAGGGAGTTGGGGCAAACAAGGTTGGTGAGGGAAGTGGAAAGAATATCCCAGAGCCACCAAAAACCCACCACAAAAATGATTTCCCTCCTAAACCGAACCATCTTAGGAACCTACTAGACACAACCCCAGCTCCACCCGTGTTTCCTCCACAAACAAATGATTTCCAAAAGCCTATCAAGTTTGTGAGCACTTTGGGGAAAGTGTTCTTTGGGAAAGAGAGTGAGAAGGCAAGTGAGGAGAAACCGGTTGAGAAGCCGAGTGGAGAGAAACCAAATGAACAACCCCATCCCAAGCCCAAGCCTAAGGTTGTGAAGTTCCATTGTGACTATTGTGGGAGAGATGGTCATAAGAGTGAGTTTTGCTTCAAGAGAAAGCATGAGGAGAGAATGGCGAAGGAGTGGGCTAACAAGGACAAGTACCTCCCTCCTAATGGTGTACTTGAGCCTCGTGTGAAGATGCCTAGGGCTAAGGCGATTGTGAGAACAGTTCCGGCTTGGGGAGAGCGAAAGGTTGCAGGAGGTGTTGCTGGATGAGTGAAACCGGTCAGACCGGTTTTGAAACCGGTCAGACTGGTTTGGAGTCAGCAGGGGGTAAGTTTGGTTTTCGTGCTCGTGAGGAGTCTAGGTTTGTTGCAGGAGGTCATGGTTCTGGTGGTTGGTCTGGAGAGTTTGCAGGTGGTCAGTTTGCTAGACGTTCTCCTCCTCATGCTCAATATGGGGATAGGAGGAGTCGTGGCTTTGAGGTGGAGAGGAGGAACGGCCATGGTCTTTCTTTCATGGTTTCGGTCCTCCTCCTGGTAGAGAAGGCTGGTTCCCTCGGAGTGGTTACTGGGGTGGTGTGCGTGGAGGTAGCTTTGATAGGAGAGATGCTTTGGAGTGCGCTAACCCCACTTTTGAGCAAATGGCTCGGCACTGGATTTAATCTTTTGGTACTAACCCCAGTGCTGAGTCGTTTGTTGGCTCACGTGCTCGTTTTTGAATTTCAGGTGGGAGACTTGAAGAACATTTGGTTGATTGTCTCCGGTTGCTCGAGGCATATGACCGGAGACAAGGGGTGGTTCTCAAGTCTCGTCCCAATGGTGACAAAGAGGTACATCACCTTTGGGGACAATGGGCGAGGGCGTGTGCTATCAGAAGGTGAGATTAAGGTAAGTGACAAGATCACTCTCAGGCGTGTTGCTCTTGTTCAATCGCTTGGGTAAAATTTGCTTTCTGTGTCCCAACTATTGGATGAGGGTTTTGAGGTGTTGTTTCGGCCTGATGGTTCTCAGATTTTGGACTCTCGAGGGGACCTTGTCTTTATGGTCATTCCCGAGGGTCAGGTGTTTCGAGCTGATTTTTCTCAGTCTTCTGGTGTTGAGCGTTATTTCTTGGCTGGTTCTTCGAGTGAGTTGTGAAGGTGGCATAGGAAGTTGGGTCACTTGAGCTTTGACCTTTTGTCTCCCTTGAGTAAACTCAATTTGGTCCGAGGATTGCCACAGTTGAGGCTTGAGAAAGAGTTGGTTTGTGCTCCGTGTAGGCATGCCAAGATGGTAGCCTCTTCTCACCCGCCACTCACCGATGTGATGACTGAGCGTCCATGCGAGCTACTCCATATGGACCTTGTTGGCCCAGCTCGTGTGCGATCTGCGGGCGGGAAGTGGTATGTCCTTGTTGTGGTGGACGACTACTCTCGGTATGCTTGGGTGTTATTTCTTGAGAAGAAAGGGGAGACGTTTGGTTTTGTTTGAGATCTTGTCTTGTGGTTGAGGAATGAGATGCACGGAGATGCCGTACGAGCGATCTGTAGTGACAATGGCTCAGAATTCAGAAACTCTCGTTTTGAAACCTTTTGCCATGACTTGGGTCTTGAACACCAGTTTTTGAGTCCGTATACGCCTCCCTAGAATGGTGTTGTGGAAAGGAAAAACAGAACCCTGTGTGAGATGGCTTGGACGATGCTTGATGAGCATAGGACTCCGAGAAGGTTCTGGGCTGAGGCGGTGAATATTGCATGCTATGTTTCGAACAGGATCTACCTCAGAGTGCATAAGAAGAAAACCTGTTAAGAGTTGATGCACGGTTGCACACCCAAGGTGAGTCACTACCATGTCTTTGGTTGCAAGTGTTTCATTCTTAAGAAAGGGAAGAAGTTGGATAAGTTTGAGGCTAGGTCGGTCGATGGTATTTTCTTTGGTTATTATGCATCTCATTCTAGAGCATATCGTGTGTGTCGGTGCGGAAAGTAGTCCCGACACTAACTAGTACGAGCGCTGAGATCTATCTCTCTATGGCCGGTGCTAAGCAACTAGTGACACGAGGTTTATCCTGGTTCCGGCCAGGGCCGTACGTCCAGAAGTGGTATGCTCGAGGCACTGTATTGTGTTGCACCGTAGTGCTTGCAGAGGGGAGCTACAAGCGAGGTGGGAGAGGAGGCAGGGCCTCCAGGTCCCTGAAGTTTGATTGAGGCGAAATGCCAATATCGTGGTGAAGGCGGTAAGCTTGTAAGTGTGCTCTCCGTCGTCCCCCCGTGGCCAGGGGACCGCCCCCTCCTTTTATAGGCCAAGGGGAGGCGATTTACAATCGTACCGCACTGTTCTAGTTACGTGCGGCGGTATGGTGTATAGTGCCGCAGAGGTGATGGCCATCCTGGCGAATCTTGTTTCCGCCAAGTGTCGTGGTGAGTCCTGTTCCCGCCCAGGAGCGGCTTCGACAGTGGCTGTGTGGGGACTCCCGTTCGATCGCCGACCGTACGCTGATTCCAGGCTGCGGCGGACGGGAGGCCGTAAGGTGCACAACAGCAGGCGTGGCGGCGTCTTGTCGCCCCGGACTCCCACAGCATTGGGGATGGTGCTACAGTGCCCGTGATGGCGTCGTGGTAGCGGGGATGGCCACACAAGGCCGATGATGACGGAGGAGACACGCCTCACTGGTCCGATGTCACGGCGTCGTCCTGGGCTGACGTCGTCCTGGGCTGGCGCGAGATAGGCGTCCGTCCCCTTTTCGAGGGTTCTACCGTCCTCTTTTGAGGGTGCAGCGCACGGGCCGTACGAGAGTGGGTAGCATAGTGTCACGGAGCTGACACTGGCTGTAACACCTTGTGTTTTTACTTAAGTGACAATGAGTGTTTTGGACCCTAATTACAACCTTAAGCACTTGGACCAATACTTGATCAAAAACCCTAACCCTAGAACCCTAAGTCATCACCTTGTCTATATGAGTAGTGAGAACTTTGCCACGTTCCTCAAAAGTTTGCTTAAGCACTTCAAAATCGCCCAAAGGGAAAAATGTGTAGAATGTCAAGGCACACAACTTTCCTGTTGAGTGGCATTTGAAATTCGGAGTAAAACTTGATGAATTTTGCATTTGAACGCTGGGAGTTACTATTCACCCGCGCCGAGAAAATCCCCAAGTTGGCATGCTGTTCCTGCTCAATTCCTTGGGTAAAACCCCTACCAGCCTTTGCAATTGTTGAAGAGGGATCCTTGATCTACAACTTTGCTGTTCCGCGGAAGGCACGGTTTAGTTTCAAAAATTGGAGAAAATCGTGTTGAAAAACTGCATCAGCGAATTGGAAAAGCCCTGGAACGCCAGAACGCGCTCTGCCGTGACGTCGTGCGCGGCCACGTCGACAAGCCGCCGTACGCGCCGTACGCGCCGTACCCGCGTCGGGCGCGCACGCCGAGGCGCCGGAGCGACCATCGGCCGCCGCGCCGCGACGACGAGAGCTCACCCATGCCGTCCGTGGCAAGTGGGCCGCGCCAAGTGGTGTCAATCCACCGGCCGACGCACCGCCCGTGGCGCGCCGTTGGCCGCCGGAGCGGCGCACGTCGTCGGCCATGCCGCGACCCCTCCACGCGGCGTGAGTCACCGGCTTGACCTCACTAGCCCCCAATCGACCTCCCGCGGGTATAAAACCAGCCCGTTCTCCTTCCTCGCACGCACGCACATCTGCCACCGAGCCCCGCCGTCCGCCATTGGCACCGCCCAGTGCAAACCTCCCTCCCGTTGACGCCCTCACCCCCACAAGCCCTTGAGCTCTTCCTTGTGCATCACTAAACCTTCCCGAGTCGCTTGTTGATCAAGGTGAGCCGCACGATCGCCGGAGCCCGAGCTTCCGCGGCCGCCGCCGGACCGCCATTGTCGAGCTCGCCTCTCTGCGAATCCTCCGAGTCCAGGGGCCAGCCTACATCTTCCCTAGGCCACATGGAAGCTTCCGGTGCAACACATTGTTGAGCACCGCCCGTTTCTTCACCGCCGTCCGAGCCCCCGCGGCCGCACCGCCTCTGCGTTGTCGCTCGCCGGCGACCTCCCCGGCCGATCCTCCTCCACCAATTGATCGAGGGTGAGCCCAGTTGCAGTTTCCTGCCGCTTGTTTACCACCCCGTGCCCCACCTCACCGCCGGCGAGCACGCCATCGCCGTCGGGTCCAGGGGGACCAAGGGCATATCTGTGAAATATTTAAAACTTCCAGGGTCCTACGCACAAAAAGATTCTTCCCCTTTGCTATGTGTTGGATGAAACTTGTAAAATCGATTTAAAATTGTAGAAAAATCCAAACATAGCAAAATTAATTTTGCTGTGCTCAGTGTAACAAGAACAACAACTTTCTCCAAATATGTATATACTTTTGAGCTATAGTTGTTGCTTGAAAAATAGAAAAGTAAAATATCTAGATCTGTGTTTCTGCAAAATCCACACATGATCTTGAGGTGGATTTTGGATATATTGTACTCCATGTCATGACTGGTCACCACACCAAAATTTGCACAAAGTTACTGAAGGGATCGTTTTATATAAATTATCTTGTGATATTGATAAAAATCTGCCTAGATGATTTTTGTAGCTTAAAATATAATTATTCTTGAGCCCAACTTCTGGATATTGTCATGTTATACCAAAATGCACCTTTGGTGAATTTATCCTGATTTTATATCTGTTAGAAATATTATTTCCTAATTTATGCTTTTCTTTAATCATAAATGTGTATAGCAAGATCCATAATAGCTATAGGTGTGTTTGTTGGTTGTTTAAGCTTGTTTTGGACCAAAGCATGTGTAGGAGAAAGTTTGGGTTCATTTCTGTTATATTTTTTCTATTACACATTAATCCTCTAAATGCTAACTAGAAATGCCTTTATTTTGTGCATTTAAATTCAGTGGTGCAAAAACTAGTTGCTTGCTGTCCAAGGGAGTGTTTCTGATCATTAGGGCCAGTGGGCACTGTTGGGCAACTTTGATATGTGTTTAGTTGAGTAAAAGAGTGTAAACTAGATTAATCTAGTAAAGGGAAAAATAGGAAAAATACATTCTCTTGTGCATAAGTTAAGGAAATGAGTTAGGAAAGTAAAATGGTGGTACAACAGTAAATTCCTTGCTGTTTGTATTTAAATTAAATATTCTTAAATAGATGTGCACACAATCACCTTAAAGAGACGGCTAAATAAGCTTTTTTGATTATCTTTAAAAGGAGAAATGTCTAAATACCTTTCTTTAAAGTGAATATGACCAACCCTCTACAACTTGTAGCTGTTGCTACTGTTTTATTATGTGAATTAAATTAATTCCTTTGTATATATATGTACACAGCCACCATTAAAAAGTCTAGCTAATAAAGCATCACACAATGCTCCTTTATAGGAAGAGTATGCTGAATGTAGGTGAATGTGGTCAACCATGCACCCCATGGTTGCCAAAAGTGGTTTTGTGATGAATTAACTCAATCTGCCAATTAAGTCTTGCATTTGCATTCTCCGTGTAGAAGTCTCCTACGGTAGCTATACGCTCGTACCGGCTGACGAGGACGAGGGAGCAGGAGGAGACGTGCACTACGTGACCGTAGAGCAAGACCCGGGCCAAAGTCCGGAAGTTGGTGTGTCTGCTTGTGCTGACGAAGGCAAGCCCTGGTTTATTCATTAACCTATGTGTTTGTTTAAACTTCTAAATTTACTTATTGTTATTGTATGTGCATTTACATTCAGGAGTTGAAATGAAACCCTAGTTGCATGATCCATAAGTACCTATGATCTTTTACTAGCATGTTAGGTCGCTAGTGCTATGCTTTAAGGATCCGGTACAAGTCGAGTGATGTTCGTCACTCGCGAGATTAGGATCTCCTTTATGGAATCACCATATGTTAAATGGATTGCTCATGCGGTAAGAGCATGGGATTGGGCTCCGGTCCAATGGCTTCGTTGGTTAAGTGTTTGAAAGTACTAAACACTTGTCGGAAATGGGTACGATAAGCTTAGTACCTAAATGAGGCGGTACGAGGTTTTACTATCACTACTCTTAGGGTTGCGGCACCGGGCTCGCCACCCGGGTGCATGCGTGAGGCTGGGTGACCTTGGTGGCGTAGCCCAGATAAACCTTGTACTTAAGACTGTGAGCTATTATCCCCAAACCGAAGAATGACGGGAACCGCCTGGTTGGTGAACTCTTGGTGAGGACACCTCCCATGTGTTTAGGTCCACCTTGCAAGGTTATGAATCAATCGATTGTCGGCCTCTCACCGTCATCAGAGACTACTTACCCGTATGGCCATGATATCCCTTTATGATGGAACTTTGTGAAGATTATTACTTTGATTAAATGTTTGTACAACTTGGTTGCAATAGTTGCTTATCTAGTAATGATTACTTCTACTAGAACTTGAGCTAAAATGTGAAAGTAAGGATTCACTACTTTGTAGCTTTTTGGCAAACAAACCCACAAGCCAAAAGCCTTGCATGACTAGAGGTAAAGTCTTTCTTTTAGACGGGTAAGTCTTGCTGAGTATTAGTATACTCAGCCTTGCTTTATAAATGTTGTTTCCAGGTAATGCATGTGATGTGTGGCCTGGAGAACTTCCTCCCGGCTGGTAGCTGGAATGGGTGGATGACGAAGAGTGATTGCATCATGGACAGGCCTCCTATGATGTGATCGTACCGTTTAGTTGTCTTCCGCTGTTTACAATAAACTCTGAACCATTTACTTTCAGGTCAAAGAACTATGTTTGTAATAATGAACCCTACGGGGATGTGATGGTTAAGTTGTAAGGCACTCTGGACTCTCCTTCGTGGGAGTTTTAATGCATACGTTCGATCCTCTCTGTGATGTCAAGTGATTTACCGGGCGTTAACCCGGCAACACTCAACAGGATACTTCTTTATTATCGCTTAATGACCAAATGGAGTGGTTTAGGCGATAGTACGGAATTATCTCGGGTGGGGTTGTCACAGTTGGTATCAAAGCATCCGTATGCACCAGAGTGATTAGCTTAATACTAATCACGTGATTTACAATAACACTTGCCAAGATTGATTGGATTTTGAAAATCCGTTGGATCGTTAAGGAATGATCTAGATCGAGAGGCCCTAGAGGGAATTTTGGGTTCTTTAAGGTGGCATAAGAATCTATGGTTTATTTTGCTAACTTTCAGCACTTTACTTTATGTCAGACTTACTTTCTTGTACAACCAAACTAGATGAGCCACGTGTTTCATACGTGTGCTGTTCCGCATCACGGGAATTGCGAGGGTTGATGGAGTGATCCATTCCACGGATCCCATCTTTGTGTCTAGATATGAGTTGTGGTGTCGCCACATGTCTCATACGTGTGCATTCCGCATGTCGATCATGCGAGGCAAGGATACACTCCATTCCAACGGAGGGTGTCCGAGGTTGGACGCTGTCCATGCAGCGGCTTGACGCATGGATACCATTTCTATAGTGAACGATAATGTATGTGGAAGCTTTCGTGACGTGCTGGCACGAAAGGTTCGTTTTCTGCAGGTACACTAACAACGTTCGTAAGTCATTAAGTGCGAATCGAGTAGCTCCGACTAGTTATTATAAGGAGAGCCGATTATAAGCTTGCCACCGGCACTAACTACGTCTTTTGGATCTAGTAGAGTAAGGTCGTTTAAGGCGTGTGCATGCATAATTAAAATCTTGTTGAATCTAAAATTGGTCCCCGGTTGCTCGAATAATTTTTCTGAGTAATTTAGTTGATCTTAGATAAGGCTTTCCTCTCTTTTGGTCTTAGGAAATTTCTGGTAGATTCTGTCTCTGTCATTTCTCAATTTTTGTAGCCAAATCTGTAAGGAATCTAACTAGACATCCTTTAGGAACGTTGTTTCTTATCAAGTTGAGCATCCTCTGTGAATTTTTCAGGATTTTAGGAATTTTATGCAGAGAGTTATGCTCAGTTTAGTGAGTCTCTGTTTTGCTGTTTTTCAGAGCAGCACCCCCCTGCAAATGAAATTTTTCGAGTATGTTCCAATCCAATCTAGATCTACCTTTGAATACCAAAAGTGTGCATAATCATGTCATTGAGTTTCTGCGTAAATTTGGGGTTGGGAGGTCTAGATGTAATTCTAGGAATGAATTGGTTGACCCAACATTAAGTTGTTTTGGACATTGCCACTAAAATGATAGAAATCCATTCCCCTACCAGTGGTCACACCACCTTGTACTTACCCAAAGTAGAAGGCATAAATCCTTGTTCCTATGCTGCTGTGACCATCCAACTAGAAGACATTCCAGTAGTGTGCGAGTATCCAGATGTCTTTCCCGACGACTTGCCTGGTATGCTGTTGACGGATAAAAGACGTATCCCTCTACGATCCGCAAGCGTACGGACCCCACACATTTTTCACCACGGGATTCACAAGGTTCTTGTCAATCCACGGAGCAAGGGGATTACAAGCGTTCAATCTACTTCTAAGCACTAGCTACTAAAACCCTAACTACTATTATACTAGAAAACAACTAAACTACACTAGAGGGAACGATAAGTGATTAATGTAGGAGACACTCGCCCATGGGTCTACGATCATGCAATCAATTAAAGACATTAAACCAATCTAATCTATCGGGGGTTGTGACCACGGTTTCGCCCTTTCCCTCCTCTCGTACTGTCACTACGGGAAGGTATTCATGACTAGACCTATGATGGACACGGCGTATTGAATGGATCCAAGGAAGCATTGGAGCTCTACTCCCTTTACGACATGGTAGCTAACCTTAAGCATTAAAGTATATTCAACACAAGATGATAGATAGATAATCCAACAAAGTATGATTACATCTCAAGATCGATTACAACCCATGGACGAATAAGGAGATTACCCCATCAAGGTGCTAGACATAGCACCGTTGATCATGGTTTCCCTTCCGACGGTGCCTTCTTCTTCTCCATGAGAGGGTGCTTCCTCCGAGGTGGATTGATCTCCCTCCCGGAGATCCTCCTCCTCTCTCTCTAGCTTGTGGATGGCCTCCTGGTGTGAATGGCTCTCTCCTTTGTCGAATGGCTGCGCCTCCAGGGTTTTAGGGTTGAAAATCCTTCGGGTGCAAGGAAAGGGGGGCCGAACCGGCCACCGAAGTGGGCCGGGCCGGCCGGCCTGGGCCGACCGGCCCCGGGCCGACCGGCCTGGGCCCACCTCGGCCCGGTTCGGTCGCCCCTTCGCTCCCCTGGGTCCTCATGTAATTATGCACTTTTCCCCCTCCACTTGCATGATTTTGACGATGTCATCCTCACGTGAGGTTCTCTTCGCATGAAGTTTGGTCTTTTACGCTTCAATCCCCGGGATGTTCCTTTGTAGCACTTCGGTCCTTGCCACCATTGGAAGTGATTTCATCAAGCTCATGAACACGAACAAGACTCCGTAAATGCTCCTTTGAACTTGTTGCGAATCCGTCCTTTATGTCCATGTTTTCCTACATAAACACAACACTTCCAAATGCATGCACATAGATGAACTCGTTATATGATTAGTTGAGGACCATCTGTGATTCGAGGACCGGTGGATGGTCGCTTCCTTGTGTGATGAGTGATTGACAACGTTGTGTGGACTGATTCTTGGCTAAGTATTGCAGGTGCAAGTTGCGGCTTGACTCGTGTTGGTGCAGGTGAAGAACAAGCGCGAAAGGTCGTTGCCGGTGAGGCATCCAGGTGTGGAGAAGAAAAGTAGGCTTCGTTCGAGGGACCGGTGGCCGGCGGGGGTCAAGTGCGGGCCGCATGGTGGCATGAACATCAAGATGAAGTCGTGGACGGTTTCTTGGTAGAGCCTCAAAACCAAGGGCGAGCCGGGACTACGTGGGAGCCGAGTCATGAGTGGAGATTGGCGGAGGCTACACCGAGTTCGCGGGGGTTTGCGGTGGTTCACCGCGAAAACCACCGGGTTACTCGGTTGAGACACAAAACCGAGGCCGAAGACTCGACGAGGAGGTGCGGCCACCCGGGCCGGTTCAACCGCCCGGGAGGGGCGGTCGACCGCCCGGGGTCGGTCAGATCCCCGGGGCCGGTCTAACCGCCCAGGGGGGGCGGTCTGACCGCCCTGGCCGCCGACGCCGAGAAGCTTCGAAGCGGAGGACACGCGTCGGGATCGCAAGGCTTGCGTCGAGGCTACGCAGGGTGCGGTTGCCGGGCATCCGTCCGATGGTGAAGACATCAAGAATTCCAAATCCGCCCTTGAGGGGCATGTATCCCTAGCTATTAGTGAAGGGTAGTTTAGTCTTTTGGGTGCCTCCATATATACTCATTAGATGGGTGGATGGCAGCCAACTCTGGGAACCCTAGCTCATTTGCTTTCCATTTTCGTTCTCCATTTTCCTTAGGATTTTAGAAGGCTAGCTTGAGAGCTTCATGTGAGATCTAGAGAGAGGGATGGATGTTTGGGTGGCAAGCTAGACCTTGTACGAACCATTCATGGCATGTATAGAAGGTTTGGCGTTGTTCATCATGGTGGTTTTCCCGTCTCTTTGGTGTTGATTTTCGGAGCTCTTTTTGGCGGTGTTTTGAGGACGATTTCTTGGAGCTTTTGGTGGGTGTCACGTATGAGGTTCTGTGCCTCTTTGGCTGGTGACTTTGCCCCCAAATCCCCTTTGAATCGGACTCGATTTGGTGGTTTCTCGAGTTGGGCGAGTTCTTGACCTAGAGAAGCGATTTCTTCGATTCCTCTTGATTGTGAGCGTTTCGGGTCGATTCCTTTGAGGTAGAGGTTGCCCGAGAGGTAACCCGGCTATTCCCGAAGTTTGGCCGCAATCCGTGGAGTGATTCGGGAGATCGGGCGCGAGGAAGTTGAGGTTTGACTCGCGGGTTCATTTTCCGGAAGGGGCGGTCTAACCGCCTAGGTCTAACCGCCCCGGGTGTTTCCGGTCAAAGTTTTGTTTCACCGGATTTTCCTCCGTGAGTTTGTTCGCCTTGATCGGAGGAGTGTCTCGGGTGAAATTTGGGGTCGTTCTCGTGCAATTTGCTAGGTGTTCTTGGTCGGGGTTCGTTGTTGGGTACAAGAGGTTAGACCGCCCTGTAGCCGGTCTAACCGCCCCTAGGCCCTTGGGTGAAGTTTTGGTTTTCGCCAAGATTTTCCGGTAGCTAGCATGGCCTTGACCAGAGATCTCTCGTTGGTGAAACCGTGGTGTGTTTTGGTGCTCGGAAGAGGCGCTTCGGAGGATTTCTTGGTTGCCGTGTGGAGGCGGTCTAACCGCCCCCTATACCCGGCCTAACCGCCCCCCTCCGGTTAGCCGGCTTTCGAGTTGTTTCCGTCGGTCTTTGCCGCGTGTGTGTTGTGGTTGCCGGTAGAGTTTGTTCCTAGGACCGTAGCACTCCGGTGGCTACGTGGTTTTGGAAACGGGAGGTAGAAGTGCGGAGCGTGTGATTTCGGGGGTTCGACCGAGCTAGTTCGTCTTGTCGGAGTTTCAATCTCCCTCGAGAAGAATTTTTATCGGCTCCCATTCACTCCCCCCCCTCTCTCGGTCGCCTAATCGGTCCTTCAAGTGGTATCAGAGCCGGTTCGGGTCTTTGTTGACTCTAACCAGTCTAAGATCCAAGGATGGCGTATCGCAGAACGGGGTTCGGGTCCTCCACACTTCGATGGCAAGAACTACCAGATGTGGAGCAAGCGGATGGGTGCGTTCCTTCGCGGAAAGGGTCAGCTTCTTTGGGATGTCACGGTGGACACAGGCTATGTCCAGCCGATGGATTTCCTTGCTCCAGGGTCGAGGGACAGATTCGACGCCAACAATAAGGCGGTCGACTACTTGTTTCGTGCTTTGTGTCGCACCGAGTTCGATCGGGTGCACACCGAGCACTTGGCTTGTAGGATTTGGGCGGTGTTGAAGGAGGCTCATGTTGGGAACGCCCGTGTTCGAGCACGGATGTATGCGACCTACCGGAGAGAGTACGAGAACTTCACTCATCTCCCCGGTGAGTCCATCGATGCCTTGTTTCAGAGGTTCACGGTGGTGGTGAACAACATGAGGGCCAATGTGGACGTGCTCCCGTACGATGATCATGATAGAGCGGTCAAGCTCTTACACTCTTTGGATCGTACGATATGGGGCGGAAAGTTCGAGGCCATTGTTGAGTCGGAGAAGTATAACACTCTGACGGTGAACGAGCTGTTCTCGAAGCTCAAGTCGGCTGAGGTGGATAGGGGCATGACTGCCAAGCTCGAGGGACCGACTGATTCCCATAGTCTTGCCCTCGTTGGTGGTTCCAAAGGAAAGACTAACTCTAACCCATCCACCAGGATGTTCTCCTTTTCCTCTTTGATGTCTATGCCAGATGAGGAGTTTGATGACCTTGGAGAGGACGAGCTGGCGCTGTTGACAAGGCGGTTCGAGAGGCTGCACGAGAACCGCGTGAACATGAGGAGGAACACGAGGACGTGCTTCCAGTGCGGCAAGCCGGGACACTTCGTCGCCGATTGCCCGGAGAAGGCCAAGAACAAGGACAGCTACAAGCACAAGCCGAGGAAGGACGGCAAGTACCGTTCGAGGCGCGACCACAAGAGCAAGCACAAGAACAAGTACAAGGACGAGCGACGATCGAGGAAGAAGGAGAGCCGAGGCAAGGCCCGAGCGATGGTTGGAGCGAGCGACGTCGACTCCAGTTCCGCGTACTCCACCTCGAGCTCGAGCAGCAGTGAAGACGAAGGCGATCGTCGCAAGAACAAGAAGTCGTCCAAGAACCTGAGCGGGCTGAGCTGCTTCGCGAGAGATGGCTTCTGTACCATGGCGCTGAGCTCCGGCAGCAAGAAGAGCACACAGAGTGACTCGGACTCTGAGTCCGACGACGAGGTGCGTGATGAACTTCCCTTCTTGCGCCAGGAGAATGAGAGGCTTGGCTCTTTGCTTGATAACCATGATGACATGCTTAGAGAGGCCAAGAAAATGAGGAAAGAGCTTAGGGCTTCACTCGAGGATGCTAGGACTAGAGTGGCCGAGCTAGAGACACGGGTGCTTGATAGCAGAGCTTGAGATTGATTCGCTTAAGGCTAGCCCCGTTGTTTCGATGAGAATGATTGTGCCGATTGCTCCATATTCCTTGCCGATCTTGGTTTGTTTAAGGAGAAGCATGCCTTCAAGTGTGAGGAACTAGATGTGCTTAAGGGTTGAAGTGGCCGAGCTTAAGTCTAGACCGCTTTGCTAGGTGCTTGCACTTCTTGCCCCGTTTTGCATGCTAAGATTGATGAGATGCATGCTTACACTAGTTCGCTCGAGGCTAAATTGAAGGAACCCATGCCTACATCTTGCTCTACCCGTGAAATGCATGCATTGAAAAATTTGGAGCTTGCACATTATGTTGATCGTTTGCGGATGAGAATGATGACTTGAGGAAGTTGATGGGTTGGTTGTCCGATCATGAGCCTCGCTGAGGATGATGATCGAGGCCTTTAAGAGGCAAGATGGTGAGGGGCTTGGGGCAAACAAGGTTGGTGAAGGAAGTGGAGAGAATATCCCGGAGCCACCAAAAACCCACCACAAAAATGATTTCCCTCCAAAACCCAACCATCTTAGGAACCGACTAGACACAACCCCGCCCTCCACCTATATTTCCTACACCCACAAATGATCTCCGAAGGCCTATCAAGTTTGTGAGCACTTCCGGGAAAGTGTTCTTTGGGAAAGTGAGTGAGAAGGCAAGTGAGGAGAAATCGGTGGAGGAGTTGAGTGGAGAGAAACCAAGCGAGCAGCCCCAATCCAAGCCTAAACCTAAGCTTGTGAGGTTCCGTTGTGGCCATTGTGGGAAAGAGGGTCACAAGGATGAGTTTTGCTTCAAGAGGAAGCGGGAAGAGAGGATGGCAAAGGAGTGGGCGAACAAGGATAGGTACAACCCTTCCCATGGTGTACCTAAGCCTCGTATGCCACTACCCAGGTGTAAGGCTGTGGTGAGAAGTGTTCCGGCATGGGGAGATGCGAGTTCCCGCGGCCGAGGAGCAGCTTCGGGAGGGGGCGGTCGACCGGCCCGGCTAGGCGGTCCGAGCCCGGCCCCAGGGCGGAGGGGGCGGTTAGACCCGGCCCGGCTAGGCGGTTTAACCGCCCCCGGCACTCGGGCGGAGTGGTTTTCGAGGTGGTGAGTCGAGAGGTTTCGGTGTCCGGAGGTGGAGTTGCCGGTGGTTGGTCCGGAGAGACGGCGGTGGTCGGCTTGATAGGCATTCTCCCCCTCGAGTTCACTACGGGGATGGGAGGAGTCGTAGCTTTGAGAAGGAGAGGAGGGACGTTCCACGGGTTGTCTTCCGTGGTTTTGGTCCTCCTCCAGGCAGTGAGGGGTGGTTTCCTCGGAGTGGTTACCGAGGTGGTGTTCGTGGTGGTGGTTATGATAGGAAAGATGGCTTGATGTGTGCTAACCCACTTTCGAGCAAATGGCTCGGCACTGGTTTTCTTCTTTTGGTACTAACCCTGGTCTCGAGTCGTTTGTTCGCTCACGTGCTTGTTTTTGAATTTCAGGTGGGAGACTTGAAGAACATTTGGCTGATTGACTCCGGTTGTTCGAGGCATATGACCGGAGATAGGGGGTGGTTCTCAAGTCTCGTCCCGGTGGTGACGAAGAGGTACATCACCTTTGGGGACAATGGGCGTGGGCGTGTGCTTTCGGAAGGTGAGATCAAAGTGAGTGACAAGATCACTCGAGGCGTGTTGCTCTTGTTCAATCGCCGGGGTACAATTTGCTTTCGTGTCCCGCTTGTTGGATGAGGGCTTTGAGGTGTTGTTTCGGCCGGGTGGTTCTCGGATTGTAGACTCTCGAGGGGACCTTGTTTGTATGGTCGTTCCCGAGGGTCGGTGTTTCGTGCCGATTTTTCTCGGTCTTCGGGTGTGGAGCGTTGTTTCTTGGCCGGTTCTTCGAGTGAGTTGTGGAAGTGGCATATGAAGTTGGGTCACTTGAGCTTTGACCTTTTGTCTCGCTTGAGTAAACTCAATTTGGTCCGAGGATTGCCACGGTTGAGGCTTGAGAAAGAGTTGGTTTGTGCTCCGTGTAGGCATGCCAAGATGGTGGCCTCTTCTCACCCGCCTCTCACCGATGTGATGACCGAGCATCCATGCGAGCCGCTCCATATGGACCTTGTTGGCCCGGCTCGTGTGCGATCTCGGCGGTGGGAAGTGGTATGTCCTTGTTGTGGTGGACGACTATTCTCGGTATGCGTGGGTGTTCTTTCTCGAGGAGAAGGGGGAGACGTTTGGTTTTGTTCGAGATCTAGTCTTGAGGTTGAGGAACGAGAGGCACGGAGATGCCATACGAGCTATCCGCAGTGATAATGGCTCGGAATTAAGGAACTCTCGTTTTGAAACCTTTTGCCATGACTTGGGTCTTGAGCACCAGTTTTCGAGTCCGCATACGCCTCCCCAGAATGGTGTTGTGGAAAGGAAGAACAGGACCTTGTGAGAGATGGCTCGGACGATGCTTGATGAGCATAGGACTCCGAGGAGGTATTGGGCTGAGGCGGTGAATACCGCGTGCTATGTGTCGAACAGGATATACCTCAGAGTGCACAAGAAGAAGACATGCTATGAGTTGATGCATGGGCGCACACCCAAGGTGAGTCACTTCCATGTCTTTGGTTGCAAGTGTTTCATTCTCGAAGAAGGGCGAGGAAGTTGGATAAGTTTGAGGCTAGGTCCGTCGATGGCATTTTCTTTGGTTATGCATCTCATTCTAGAGCATATCGTGTGCTCAATCTTGAAACTAACCAAATCGTGGAGACTTGCGAGGTAACCTTCGACGAGACAGAGCCACGTAGTCGCCTTGTCTTTGAGTGTGCAGTGATGATGTGCTTGGCGAGGAGATCTTTCGGAGAGGAGGAGCATGAACATGGTGATGATGAAGATGGCGGTGCGGTACCCCCGGCTGAACATGTACCCACTACTTCGACTACGATGATGGATGGACCCTCTGCTACACCTACGACGACAAATCAAGAATGAGGAGAAGCTGATGTTGATGGGGAGGTAGCTTCGAGGCGAGAACCTCCCCAGCGAGTTCAAGTGGATCACCCAGCTTCGAGGATCATCGGCGACATGAATGAACACACTACACGGTCGAGGGTTCGAAACAATTCCCATTTTGCTCATGCTGCGTTTGTTGCTTCTTTCGAGCCCAAAGACATTGGACATGCACTATCTGATCACAATTGGGTTAATTCGATGCATGAGGAGTTGGAGAACTTTGAGAGGAATCAGGTGTGGGAGTTGGTTGACCCTCCCCCAGGGTGTAAGCCGATTGGTACAAAGTGGGTGTGGAAAAACAAAGAGGGAGAGAAGGGTGAGGTTGTGAGGAACAAGTCGAGACTTGTTGCTCAGGGGTTCAGTTAGAAGGAGGGGATTGACTACGAGGAGACCTTTGCTCCCGTAGCCCATTTGGAGGCGATTAGGATCCTTCTAGCTTTTTCCGTGGCTAAAGGGTTCAAGTTGCACCAAATGAATGTGAAGAGTGCTTTTCTGAATGGTGTGCTGGAGGAAGAAGTGTATGTGAGGCAGCCTCCGGGGTTTGAGAGTGAGAAGTACCCCCACCGGGTGTACAAGTTGAGGAAGGCGCCGTATGGGTTGAAGCGGCGCCTAGAGCTTGGTATGGCAAAGTTGAGGGGGTTCTTGTTTGAGAGAGGTTTTGAGATGGGGAAGGTCGATCAGACCTTGTTTTTGCTGAGGCAGGGCAGAGATATCCTGATTGTGCAGGTGTACGTGGATGATATTGTCTTTGGTGGCTCGTCTAACTCTCTTGTTGCAAGGTTTGCAGATGATATGAGCAAGGAGTTCAAGATGAGCATGATGGGTGAGTTGCAGTTCTTCCTTGGGCTACAAATCAAGCAATCAAAGGAAGGAACATTTGTGCACCAGGCTAAGTACACCAAGGACATTGTGAGGAAGTTCAAGATGGAGGATTCCAAAGCTATGACGACGCCGATGAGTACGACTACGGCTCTTGATGCGGCCGAGGAAGGTGAACACGTGGACCAGAAGGAGTTCCAGAGCATGATCGGGTCACTCCTCTACTTGACGGCGACGAGGCCGGACATACAGTTCTCGGTGTGTCTGTGCGCTCGTTTTCAAGCGTCTCCGAGGACTTCGCATCGGCAAGCAGTAAAGAAAATTTTCAGGTACTTGCGTCACACTCCCGACTTCGGCCTTTGGTACTCCGCGTCCTCTTCTTTGGCGCTTCATGGTTTTTCAGATGCGGATTTTGCCGGGTGCCGGTTGGATAGGAAGTCCACTTCTGGGACTTGCCAGTTTTTGGGTTCTTCTTTGGTGTCTTGGTCTTCCCGCAAGCGGCCGAGTGTTGCTCAATCCACGACCGAAGCCGAGTATGTTGCCGCTCGCTAGTTGTTGCTCTCGCCTCCTTTGGATCACCTACACGATGAGTGACTTTGGTGAGGAGTATACCCATGTCCCACTTCAATGTGATAGCACCAGTGCCATAAGAGTTGCAAAGAACCCAGTGCTCCATTCCAAAACCAAACACATAGAAGTGAGGTATCATTTCCTGAGAGACAACGTAGAGAAAGGGAAGATAGCTTTGATCCATGTACCCACACATGACCAACTAGCCGATATTTTCACCAAAACCCTAGATCAAGCAACTTTCACTCGTTTGCGGGGGAACTTGGTGTGTGCTTGATTTCTTGAGTTGGGTGTGTGGGAGCTTTCTTTTGCCGGTGGTGTCGAGCCCGTTTTGCCTCCCCTCGAGGAGCCGGTGGTTTGCGAGCTTTGTGTGTGGGAGCTCCTTTGTAGCATATGTATAGCTTTCTTTTGTGCATTTCTTGCATTCGGCATTGCATATGTAAAATGATGTATAGGCATCCTTGTATCTTAGATTGCATGCATTTTGTATCATATGCATTGGATAGGAAAAGCTTCTCCTATATACATTGTTTACCATGGGTTGCTATATATGTTCTTGTGAGCTTGTTTGGTATGCTACGGTTAGTTTGGCTTAGCTCTTGATGATCTTGATGAATGATCCATGGTTGATGGCTAATGTTTGAAAAATGTCACATACATGCTCTCTCATGTGTAAATTCCTATATATGATCTTGACATGTTTTAGTGGCTTTGCTATGCTTACTTTGTGGTTGGATAGCTAGTTTATTGATCATATGGGGCCAAAGGCTCATTTGCCATCATGAATGTTTAGCCCTCTTGCTTAATCTTGTGGAGGGGCATAAGTTCCTTTTTGTCGCAAAGACATTTCATGTACCAATCATAAATCTGAAAATGAAATGAAAAATGCTTGGAAAATATGTTCCCATGTCATATGTGCTGAATTTAATTTGCTTTGGGTGCTAAACCGTTGCATGATGCCTACCAATGAGAAGTCTCATACAAAGAAGTAGGCACATGGCTCGGTGGCTTTGACATGACATGAGGTGCTTTTGGGTGTTTATGATGGTCTTATGATTAGAATGGCTGTCCTAGCATGAAGTTTGAGTGGCTTCGCCATTTTGGTATGTTTTGCTCATGTTTAGGTATTTGCTTGTGAGAGAGTAACATTTCGCAAAATTACTCAAATCCTTTTTAGCCTTGTCCAATGGTTGTGAAACTTGGTGATCACGTAGTTAAGGTCATTACGAACCTGTCGTGTATCTAACTTGCTCATTTGGACTTGTGTAGCTCCTTGTGATGAATTTTGTATATTCGAGAAGCTATATGTTGAAAGTTTTCGCATTTTGCCTTGATTCATGCATTGTCAACAAGGGGGGGGGGGGGGGGGGGGCGAAGTTTGTGCATGTTTTGGGCACCTGGGTGTGTTTGGAAGGTGTTCAAATTGTTTCGGGCAAATTTTGAGCAGTTTGGTGCAGGGCCGGTCTCTTGGGGCGGTCTAACCGCCCCGGTGCGGTCGATCGGGCATAGGCGGTCTAACCGCCCGTACTGTGCGGTCTAACCGCCCCGGGCGTGTGAGCAAGTTTTTGCTCTTTGTTGCATTCCCGAGTTGCATTGCTGCATGTGTTCAGGGGGAGTGTGCTGTGGCTCAGGGGGAGCTTGCATATGTGCAGGGGGAGCTCTTTGTGTTGTTCGAGCTTTGCTTTGGTGGTTTGCGCTCTTTGCTTGAGCTGTGTTTTGTCTCGGATGTGTCGAGCCGTTGCCCGTTCCTAAGGGATCCGAGACTTGTCTTCTTCAAGTGATCATGTTCTTTGCCTGCCTTTGGTTTTCGATCGCTTGTTGAGGTTTCTTTTTATTTGTTTCTTTTCTTTTCCTTTTCTCTTGTGTTACTTCATGTGAGTGTGTTGTCAATGCACTCATCAAGGGGGAGATTGAGGACCATGTGTGGTTCGAGGACCGGTGGATGGTCGCTTCCTTGTGTGATGAGTGATTGACAACGTTGTGTGGACTGATTCTTGGCTAAGTATTGCAGGTGCAGGTTGCGGCTTGACTCGTGTTGGTGCATGTGAAGAACAAGCGCGAAAGGTCGTTGCGGTGAGGCCTCCGTGTGTGGAGAAGACAAGTAGGCTTCGTTCGAGGGACCCGGTGGCCGGGCGGGGGTCAAGTGCGGGCCGCATGGTGGCATGAACAAGCAAGATGAAGTCGTGGACGGTTTCTTGGTAGAGCCTCAAAACCAAGGGCGAGCCGGGACTACGTGGGAGCCGAGTCATGAGTGGAGATTGGCGGAGGCTACACCGAGTTTGCGGGGTTTGGCTTGTGGTTCACCGTAAAACCACCGGGTTACTCGGTTGAGCCAAAAAACCGAGGCCGAAGATTCGACGAGGAGGTGCGGCCACCCGTGCCGGTGCTCAACCGCCCAGAGAGGGGCGGTCGACCGCCCGGGGCCGGCCGGATCCCCGGGGCCGGCCTAACCGCCCGGGGGGGGCGGTCCGACCGCCCCGCCGCCGGCGCCGAGAAGCTTCGAAGCGGAGGACACGCGTCGGGATCGCAAGGCTTGCGTCGAGGCTCCGCAGGGTGCGGTTGCCGGGCATCCGTCCGATGGTGAAGACATCAAGAATTCCAAATCCGCCCTTGAGGGGCATGTATCCCTAGCTATTAGTGAAGGGTAGTTTAGTCTTTTGGGTGCCTCCATATATACTCATTAGATGGGTGGATGGCAGCCAACTCTGGGAACCCTAGCTCATTTGCTTTTCCATTTTCGTTCTCCATTTCCTTAGGATTTTAGAAGGCTAGCTTGAGAGCTTCATGTGAGATCTAGAGAGAGGGATGGATGTTTGGGTGGCAAGCTAGACCTTGTACGAACCATTCATGGCATGTATAGAAGGTTTGGCGTTGTTCATCATGGTGGTTTTCCCGTCTCTTTGGTGTTGATTTTCGGAGCTCTTTTTGTCGGTGTTTTGAGGACGATTTCTTGAGGCTTTTGGTTGGTGTCACGTATGAGGTTCTTGTGCCTCTTTGGCTGGTGACTTTGCCCCCAAATCCCCTTTGAATCGGACTCGATTTGGTGGTTTCTCGAGTTGGGCGAGTTCTTGACCTAGAGAAGCGATTTCTTCGATTTCTCTTGATTGTGAGCGTTTCGGGTCGATTCCTTTGAGGTAGAGGTTGCCCGGAGGTAACCTGGACTATTCCCGAAGTTTGGCCGCAATCCGTGTAGTGATTCGGGAGATCGTGCGCGAGGAAGTTGAGGTTTGACCCGCGGGTTCGTTTTCGGAAGGGGCGGTCTAACCGCTTACGGGGGCGGTCTAACCGCCCGGGTGTTTCCGGGTCAAAGTTTTGTTTCGCGGGATTTTCCTCCGTGAGTTTGTTCGCCTTGATCGAGGAGTGTCCGGGTGGAATTTGGGGTTGTTCTCGTGCAGCTTGCTAGGTGTTCTTAGTCGGGGTTCGTTCTTGGGTACGGGAGGTTAGACCGCCCCGGTGTGGGTCACTTGGCCCACAGGCCCTTGGGTGAAGTTTTGGTTTCGCAAGATTTTACGGTAGCTAGCATGGCCTTGACGAGAGATCTACGGTGGTGGCCGTGGTGTGTTTTGGTGCTCGGAAGAGGCCTTTCGGAGGATTTCTTGGTTGCCGGGTGGAGGCGGTCTAACCGCCCCTATACCGGTCTAACCGCCCCCTCTGGTTGGCGGCTTTCGAGTTGTTTCTTGTCGGTCTTTGCGTGTGTGTTGTGGTTGCTAGTAGAGTTTGTTCCTAGGACCAGTAGCACTCCAGTGGCTACATGGTTTGGCAAACGGAAGGTAGAAGTGCGAAGCATGTGATTTCGGGGGTTCGACCGAGCTAGTTCGTCTTGTCGGAGTTTCAATCTCCCTCGAGAAGAATTTTTATCGGCTCCCATTCACTCCCCCCCTCTCTGGTCGCCTAATCGGTCCTTCATTAGTGTGCCTAGTGGCAGGTTAGTTCCATAATCAAAGCCAAACCAAAGTGTAATGAACATGCTAGGTGTACCAAAATACACCGTCAACATCTCCCCCACGCTTAGCTCTTGCTCGTCCTCGAGCAAGTACTCGTAAAAGAACTTCGTCCAAAGTGTTGTAATTGTGAACCACTTATCCTTCTTCACAAGTTAGTCAATCCTTTCATCTTTAATACGTAAACATAATGTAATGATCATCAAACATAAACATGGGCGTTTAGAATTTTTACCACGTCAAGATTTACCCCTGAAGGATCAGATGGCGACTAGAGAGGGGGGAGTGAATAGGAGCCGGTAAAAATTCTTCCCAAAGAAACCGGCCTATGTCCTACTCAAATCCCGGTCACACACAAGCGATGGATCGAATCACGCACCAATCGTCAAGACCACGAGGTTATGGATCAACCTCTAGCCTTAGGAACGATTCCTCAAAGCACACGCGGAAGCACTAGAAAGGGGAGGAAGGAATCGAACCAAGAAGCAAAGCACACGGAGCTGCGGCGGACCGTCCGCGCGGGAGGGGCGGACCGTCCGCAAGAGCCGCGCGGGACCGTCCGCGCCTTAGCCGCGGACCGTCCGTTAATTTACACGAACGACCCAAAGACACCCCCGTGCCACGGACCGTCCGCGGGGAGCACGCGGACCGTCCGCCAAGCACCCGCGGACCGTCCGCCCGACACCGCGGATCGGTCCGAAACTTCGTCCAACCGAAAACCAAAATCACAACGGATCGAAACAAAAGACGAGCAAGAACACGAAGAACTCGGGACGAACTCAAGCGGCCCGACCGTCCGCCCGGGGGAGGGCGCGGACCGTCCGCGAGGCTCGGACGAACGAGAAAAATGCCCGAGCTCGAAAGTCAACTCCCCCAAATCATCATCGGATTTCCCAAACGGTTGAAGTTGTGGAGACAAGGGTTTGGGTACTTGAAAAGCGTCACACAAGGATGCTATAGCCCAAAAATCTTGCCTCCTAACTCCCTAAATCACCGGGAATCGCGAATCCTTTGAGCACCACCAAAAGCTAGAGCACCGAACCAAAACTCACGAATCGAAGTCGTTTCCCGGCGTTTGAGGGCACAAGATCAAGCACAAAGATGCACAAGACATCTATCCATGTTTCCCTCAAAGAAATTCGGGAAGAAACTCACTCAAATCCGCGGAATCACACCGGGAACAAAGGCACGAAAATAAGCACAAAAAGCCACGAAAAACAACCCCGAATCTTCTATACAAACCAGGAAAGATTCACAAGGTCTAGCATGCCGCCCTAGCATCCATCCCTCTCAACAAATCTCTCATGAAGCTCTCATGCTAGCCTAGAGAAAATAGGAAGAAAAATAGCTACGAAAATGAGAAAGAGAAGGGGGGAAATGAAACCCTAAGTCGCGGAGAGAGCCCACCATCAACACACACTCCAGGCTTATATATCAGGTCCCGCCGGAGTGGTAAATGACTCGACTACCCCTAACTACACTACTGGCGATACAACCCACGTAGGGGCATTTTGGTAATGTTTGTGGGTCTTGCCATCGGACGGCCACGCCTTTGCCGCACCCCGCGTCCTCCCGACGCAAGCCATGCGATCCCGCCGCGTGTCCTCCGCTTCGAAGCTTCCCGACACGCCCGGATACCGTCTCCGTCGTGTTGGGCCCTCGGACTTGGTTTTGAGGCCCAAACCAAGAAACCGTCCGCCGATGGTTTTGTGGGTAAACCACCAAACCCCGCGTGCCCGGTCCGGCCTCCCGCCAAACCACTTGACTTGACCGCCACCGTGCACCGGCTCACTTGTCCATGACTTCGTCTTGCTTGTGTCGCCACCATGTGGCCCGCACCCAGTCCCGCTGTCCACCGGGTCCCTCGAACCGAGCCTACTTGTCTCTCCATCTCCCGGAGGCCCCTCAAGGCTGAAGACCTTTCGCGCCCGTTCTTCACCTGCAACAACACGAACTAGGCCGCGGCCTACACTCGCGCACTAAGCCAAGAGTCGGTCCAACACCCGTTGTCAATCACTCATCACTAAGGAGCGGTCATCCACCGACCACCGGGACGCTCTGGTCCACAATCTCCCCCTTGATGAGTGCATTGACAACACACAACGCGAAATGAAATTCGCAGTAAAAGAGAAAGAAAGAAGAAAGAAAAACAAAGAAGCTCAACTCATGACCAAAACCGAAGAAAGGCAAAGAAAGGTCACAAGCCAAGCAAAGCACAAAATCCACACCGAAAACGGCAAGAAAGCTCCCCCTGAACAAATGCCTCCCCCTGAACATGTGGATGCACACTTCCAAATTTCAGCTCACCTTTTTCTGAATTTTCATTAAGCTCACCTTTTCTCCCCCTTGTTGACAATGTATGAATCAAGGTGAAAATGCAGAAATGCAAAGCAAAGCATATAAACATCTACATGAGCTTCTCAAATAGGCCAAATCTAGTGTCAAAGGCTAAAAATGAGACAAAGATCACACACATGAATCATAGCATAGTCAAAGCATTGCCACAAGTACTATATGAAAATACAAGCATGTGACAAAGCAAAATTTTTAGATTTAAGCAGTTTTACCAAAAGAAGGCTCTCTTCACATGTAAAAGCCTATCCATGTCACACTTGAGCCACAAACATGCATACCATTTAAAGATCATACAAGGATATCAAATTCTCAGCAAAAGATCATGGCAAACACCCATAAAGCAAAGCATGTCATGTCAAAGCTCATGAGCCATGTGTCCACTTCGGGGAGACTTCTCCATTGGTGAACATCATGCAACATGTTTTGCACCCATATGTGAAAGATAAGACATTTTAAGCATAGACATGATGGATGGAGCATTTTTCAAGCATTATGCACTTCTTTTCAAGATTGATTCATTTCATGGTACATGAAGTGCCTTTGCGGCAAAAAGAAGCTTATGCTCCCCCATGAATGCAACATAGGCTAAACATTCACAATGATATCCGCCTTTGGCCCAAATGCAAGAACAAGGCATCCAAGCACAATCTAAGCATGAAAAGCATATTTAGACCAAAGCGTGACATGGATACACAACTACACACGAGTGGATCAAAATTTCATCAAAAGTTAGTCAAGTTAAGCATGTATTTCAAAAGGGGCTATCTCACCACACATATATCTCAAATATTCCAAGAGCATAGCCTCACATCACCATTTCTCCACACATATGACCAAAATCTCACTAATAGCCAAAGAGACTCACATATGGCATATGAAAGAAGCTCATCATCCTAAAATGCAATATGACACAAATGCAACATGATATATGACAAGATGGCTATCCTACCATGGTTTATACATCAAGCAAAGCATGTATATACATCAAAGTAAAACATGGTATGATACATATGGTACAAAAAGGAAATCCCCCAATAATCAAATAGAAAGGGCAACAAACCCCAAGTTCCCCCCGCAAGCGCACAAATGTAGCTTGGTCGAGAGGCTTTGTAAAGATGTCGGCTAGCCGATCTTGGGTAGGGACATGGCTCAAAACAATGGTTCCTTTCTCCACATTGTCCCTCGGGAAATGATACCTCACTTCTATATGTTTGGTTCGGGAGTGAAGCACTTTGGATTTTTGGCTACGCTTATGGCACCGGTGCTATCACAAAGAAGTGGGATGCGGGTGCACTCCTCACCAAAGTCTCTCAAAGTGTATGAAATCCACAAAAAGCGGGAGCAACAACTCGCGGCGGCAACATACTCCGCCTCCGTGGTAGACTGAGCTACACTAGACTGCTTGCGGGAAGACCATGAGACCAACGAAGAACCAAGAAACTGACAAGTGCCAGAGGTAGACTTCCTCTCGACTCGACAACCGGACAAAATCCGCATCGGAAAAACCATGAAGAGACAGAGTCGAGGAGGAAGAATACCAAAGGCCAAGACCAGGGACAGAGTGTAGGTACCTGAAAATCCTCTTGACGGCCTGTCGATGTGATGTCCTCGGCGAAGCACTCGAAAACGAGCGCACGGACACACGGCCGAAGCGTATGTCTGGCCTCGTCGCCGTCAAGTAGAGGAGGGAGCCGATCATGCTCCTGTACTCCCGCTGGTCCACTGGTTCTCCATCCTCATCCGCATCCAAAGTGGCCGTACTCCCCATGGGAGTCGACATCGGCTTCACATCTTGCATCTGGAACTTCCTTAGCATGTCTTTCGTGTACTTGGTTTGGTGCACAAATGTACCGTCCTTCACTTGCTTGATCGCGGCCCGAGAAAATGCGCAACTCGCCCATCATGCTCATCTCGAACTCCCTGCTCATCTCATCTGCAAACTTGGCAACTAGGTTATGTGACGAGCCACCAAAGACAATATCATCCACGTATATCTGCACAATCAGCAAGTCATTCCTATGCTTGAGGAGAAACAAGGTTCTATCCACGGTACCCATCACAAACCCTCTGCTCAAAAGAAAACCTCTCAATCTCCCATACCAAGCACGGGGCGCCGTTTCAACCCATACGAGCCCTTTTCAACCTGTATACCCCGTGTGGGTACAACTCGCTCTCAAACCCAGTGCGGTCGCTTCACATACACCTCCTCCTCTATGACCCCATTCAGAAAGGCACTCTTCACGTCCATCTGAAACAACTTGAACCCTTTAGCCACGGCAAAGGCTAGAAGGATCCGTATTGCCTCAAGACGGGCCACGGGAGCAAAGGTCTCCTCATAGTCGATCCCCTCCTTCGACTAAACCCCACGAGCAACAAGTCCGGACTTGTTCCTCACAACCATCCCATTCTCTCCTTCTTTGTTCTTCCAAACCCACTTGGTTCCTATGGGATGGCAATTTGGAGGTGGTTCAACTAACTCCCACACACTGGTTCCTCTCAAAGTTTTCCAACTCCTCATGCATAGAATTGACCCGAGTTTGCATCGGATAAAGCATGTCCAATGTCCTTGGGCTCAAAAGTAGCAACAAAAGCGAGCATGAGCAAAATGAGAGGAATTCCGGACCTCGACCGTGTAGTGCGTTCATTGATGTCTCCAATGATCTTCGACATGGGATGCACTTCTTGAATCCGCCGGGGAGCCTCACGCCTCGAGACTACCTCCCCCTCAACTTCAGCTTCTCTCGCCTGGTCCTCTTGTTGCACCGTCGTTGTCCATGATGTAGACGGTCCATGCTCCAAAGTGGTTGTAGGGGAAGTAGTGGGTACATGCTCAGCTTCAGGCGCATGGTTCTCCCCATCATCATCTCCGGCTTCATCTTTCTCCTCTTCAAAGAGGTCCTCGGCCATCTCTTCATCACCGCACATTCAAAACCAAGAGAGGTACATGGCATTGTCTCGTCGAAGGTCACCTCGCAAGTCTCCATGATTTTGTTAGTCTCAAGGTTAAGCACCCTATAGGCTCTAGAGTGGTTAGCATATCCAAAGAAAATACCATCACTAGACCTAGCCTCAAACTTGTCGAGTTTTCCCTTTTTCAAAATAAAGCACTTGCAGCCAAAAACTCGGAAATGACTCACTTTGGGTGCCCGACCATGCATAAGCTCATAACAGGTCTTCTTCTTGAAAGCTCTCAATAAAATCCGATTGGAAACATGACAAAGTTGTATTGACCGCCTCAGCCCAAAACCTCCTAGGAGTCCTGTGCTCATCGAGCATCGTCCTAGCCATCTCACAAAGAGTTCGATTTTTCCTTTCCACGACTCCATTTTGAGGGGGCACATAAGGGGTCGAATACTGATGTTCAAGACCTAGATCACGACAAAAGGCATCAAAACAAGAGTTCTTGAACTCAGAGCCATTATCACTGCGGATAGCTCGAATAGCATTCCCATGCCTCTCGTTTTTCAACCTCACGATCAGATCTCGAACAAAACCAAAAGTCTCACTCTTATCCTCCAAGAAGAACACCCAGGCATAGCGAGAGTAATCGTCCACCACAACAAGGACATACCACTTCCCACCCACCGAGCGAATTCGAGCTGGCCCAACAAGGTCCATATGCAACAGCTCTGTCGGACGCTCGGTCATGACATCGGTCAGGGGTGGATGGGGAGTGGCTAACATCTTACCATGCCTACAAGGGGCACAAACCAAATCCTTCTCAAACTTCAACTTCGGCAATCCTCGAACCAGGTCAAGACCACTCAAGCGGGAAACCAAATCAAAGCTCAAGTGTCCCAACCGCCTATGCCATTTCCACAAATCAGAAGAAGGACCAGCCATCAAACGGCGAGCGAGGACCCAAAGAACGAGAGAAATCGGCCACGAAAATGCGACCCTCGGGGATGATCATACAGACAAGATCACCTCGAGAATCAAGCAAATGAGACTCGCCAGACTTGAAACGCACCTCAAAACCTTCATCAAGCAACTGAGAAACCGAAAGCAAATTAAAACCCAAAGACTTCACAAGAGCCACTCTCTTCAATGTTACCTTGTCACTCACATGCACAACACCCTCTCAAAGCACCCTACCTCGTCCATTGTCCCCAAATGTAATGTACATCTTTTCCTTCACTGGGGTGAGGCTGGAGAACCACTTCTTATCTCCGGTCATGTGTCGAGAACACCCGGAGTCGATCAACCAAATGTTCTCCAAGCCTCCTCTGCAATCGAAACAAGAACGAGAATGAGCTAGCGACTCGACACTCGGGGTTAGCACGGAGAAAGTTAAACCGGTGTCGAGCCATCTGCTCAAAAGAGGGGTTAGCAAACATCACTCCCCTTGCCACCAAACTTCCCATGTCCCATGGGAGGAGTACGAGCACCACGAGGGGGAAAACGTGGTCCGTAGTTCTCTCCGGAACCCAAAGCTGCGATCATCTCCCCTAAACCCGTGCGAGGACGAGTAGGAGGACGTCCGGCAAAACCACCACGAGCCCGACCGAACCTCTCACCAGGCACGCACACCATCATCTCTCCCGACAAACCTCTCACCACCACCTCTGCGTGGGAACACCGCCAACACTCCTCACACTTCCCACACCCCGTGGAAGTGGCACTCTAGGCTCGGGGAATACCGCGAGGCCGGCGATACTGTCTGGTTTGCTTGCTCCCTAGCAAGCCTCTCATCCCTCTTCCTCTTGTAGCAAAACTCGCAAGATGCCTCTCCTTGCCACAATACTCACACCGAAGGGGATGGGTTTTGGTTTTGGCTCGGCTTCTCTCTAGGCTTCTCACCCTTCTCACCCACAAACTTCACTGGTTTGCGGGAAATCATTTGTCTTAGGTGGGAATTTGGGTGGATCTTGGGTTGTGTCAAGCTTGTTGCAAAGGTGGTTGGGCTTTGGTGTGAAAGAGTTCTTGGGTGCTTTTGGGAGTGGGACTTGGATCTCTCCGATCACCTCGAACTCGGGGTTGGACTCAACACACTTCTCATACACACTCTCCCCTTTGTTCTCTCCCACTTTCTCACCCAACTTTTCAAAACCCAAACCACGACCATCGGCTCTCTTGAACTCCTCAATCATGATTTTCGGTGAGGTTCCCGCCCGAGACAACCAACCCAACACCTTCCTCAAATAGTCATTTTCCTCATAAATGACATCCAAACGGGAAGTAAGTTCAAGATTGCGCAAAGTGACTTCATCACGGCTAGAACATGCATTTGCAACGGGAGATTTCAAAGATGCTTCCAAAGAGCTAATAGTAGAGCGAGCATCAACAAGCTTAGCATGCATAGTAGGACATGATTTGCAAGCACCAAGCAAAGTAGGTCTAGCCTTAAGCTCATCATGTTCGGTCCTAAGAGCATCTAGTTGAGCCAAAACGAGAAGCATTCTTCTCATTAAGCGAGTTTAATCTCATTCAACCAAGCATCACATTCAACACATTCAACATCATCGGGGAGGAGTAGGAGCAAGTTTCAAAGAGTCATTCTCAAGTTTCAATTCAAGCAATTTTGACTCTAACTCTCCTACTTTCTCGCTAGCATTCTCAAGCCGAGCCCTAAGATCTTTCCTCATCTTTTTGGCATCTCTCGGCACACTATCACGGTTATCAAGCAAACCATTCAACCTAGCAATCTCGGCAAGCAAAGAGTCGGGGTCAAGGTTTACCTCATCCTCCGAGTCGGAGTCGGCCGTCTTCCTTCACACTCTTCTTCTTGCTTGAGCTATGGGCCATGCCACAAAAGCCCTCGAGCGCCACACGGCTCGGCCCGCCGAGGTTCCGCTTGCACTCTTCTTGCCATCGCGCCTCCCGGCGTCTTCATCTTCGCCGCTTGAGCTTGCTTGCTCCTCGCTTGAGCTTGAGTCGACGTCGCTCGCACCGGCCACCATCGCTCTTGCCTTGTTCTTCTTGTAGGTGCTCTTGCTCGGTCGCCGCTTGTCCTTGTCCTTGCTCTTGGACTTGTTGAAGTGCTTGCCCTTGGAGGAGTACTTGTCTTCACGCCTCGGGTGCGCCTTGTACTCGTTCACCTTGTACTTGTTCTCCTCCGCTTCCGGGCACTCGGCGATGAAGTGGCCACGCTTGCCACACTTGTAGCACGTCCCTGAGCTCCGCCTTGCGTTCCTCCGACTCTCGTGTAGTCGTTCAAATCTTCTTGAGAGCAAGGCCGGCTCCTCCTCGCCCGGCCACATCAAACTCCTCATCCGGAATGGACATAAGAGAGGACAAAGAAAAGCGTCGACGGGGAAGGGTTAGATTTGCCCTTTGATCCTCCCACAAGAGCAAGACTATGGTCAGTCGAGCCCTCATGCTTGGATAGCATCTTCCTGTCAACCTCAGCCAACTTGAGCTTAGAAAAGAGGTCATCCAACTCAATAGTCAAATAATTCCCAGACTCCTTGATGGCCTCAACCTTAGCACCCCAAACATTTGGATCCAAGACATGCAAGAGCTTCAAAGCTCGATCATGCTCGGAATACGGAAAATCCTCAACATTAGCCTTCATGTTGTTCACGATGGCGATGAACCTGCGAAACATCGCATCAATGTCCTCACCGGGAAGTGGAGTGAAATTCTCATATTGCATCCGGTAAGAGACAAAGAGGCGAGCCTTCACATGGTTATCACCACCGTGAGCAACCAACAACTTATCCCAAATTTGCCAAGCAAGATTCAAATGGCGAACACGATCAAACTGCGGATCACACAAGCTCGGCACAAGCGATCAACGGCTTTTGCATTAGCCTCATACTTGGCCTTGGCATCGGCATCGGTCACCATAAGAGTATGGATGTTGACGGGGAATAGCATAGGTCTTGTCAAGCACAATAAAATCCAACAGCTTTCCTCGAAGAAAGATCATCATACGAGCCGCCCACTTGTGGTAACCCTTGCCATCGAAGTGCGGCGGACCGCCCCGCTCAACGTACGCCATCGTAGGATTTGAGACTTGTCAAAGTCGCAAAGAATCCGGCACCAAGCTCTGATACCAATTGAAGGATCAGATGGCGACTAGAGAGGGGGGAGTGAATAGGAGCCGGTAAAAATTCTTCCCAAAGAAACCGGCCTATGTCCTACTCAAATCCCGGTCACACACAAGCGATGGATCGAATCACGCACCAATCGTCAAGACCACGAGGTTATGGATCAACCTCTAGCCTTAGGAACGATTCCTCAAAGCACACGCGGAAGCACTAGAAAGGGGAGGAAGGAATCGAACCAAGAAGCAAAGCACACAGGCTCTGGCGGACCGTCCGCGCAGGAGGGGCGGACCGTCCGCAAGAGCCGCACGGACCGTCCGGCCTTAGCCGCGGACCGTCCGTTAATTTACACAGAATGACCCAAAGACACCCCCGTGCCACGGACCGTCCGCGGGGAGCACGCGGACCGTCCGCCAAGCACCCGCGGACCGTCCGCCCGACACCGCGGACCGTCCGAAACTTCGTCCAACCGAAAACCAAAATCACAACGGATCGAAACAAAAGACGAGCAAGAACACGAAGAACTCGGGACGAACTCAAGCGGCGCGGACCGTCCGCCGGAGGGCGCGGACCGTCCGCGAGGCTCGGACGAACGAGAAAAAATGCCCGAGCTCGAAAGTCAACTCCCCCAAATCATCATCGGATTTCCCAAACGGTTGAAGGTTTGTGGAGACAAGGGTTTGGGTACTTGAAAAGCGTCACACAAGGATGCTATAGCCCAAAAATCTTGCCTCCTAACTCCCTAAATCACCGGGAATCGCGAATCCTTTGAGCACCACCAAAAGCTAGAGCACCGAACGAAAACTCACGAATCGAAGTCGTTTCCGGCGTTTGAGGGCACAAGATCAAGCACAAAGATGCACAAGACATCTATCCATGTTTCCCTCAAAGAAATTCGGGAAGAAACTCACTCAAATCCGCGGAATCACACCGGGAACAAAGGCACGAAAATAAGCACAAAAAGCCACGAAAAACAACCCCGAATCTTCTATACAAACCAGGAAAGATTCACAAGGTCTAGCATGCCGCCCTAGCATCCATCCCTCTCAACAAATCTCTCATGAAGCTCTCATGCTAGCCTAGAGAAAATAGGAAGAAAAATAGCTACGAAAATGAGAAAGAGAAGGGGGGAAATGAAACCCTAAGTCGCGGAGAGAGCCCACCATCAACACACACTCCAGGCTTATATATCGAGGTCCCGCCGGAGTGGTAAATGACTCGACTACCCCTAACTACACTACGGCGATACAACCCACGTAGGGGCATTTTGGTAATGTTTGTGGGTCTTGCCATCGGACGGCCACGCCTTTGCCGCACCCCGCGTCCTCCCGACGCAAGCCATGCGATCCCGCCGCGTGTCCTCCGCTTCGAAGCTTCCCGACACGCCCGGATACCGTCTCCGTCGTGTTGGGCCCTCGGACTTGGTTTTGAGGCCCAAACCAAGAAACCGTCCGCCGATGGTTTTGTGGGTAAACCACCAAACCCCGCGTGCCGGTCCGGCCTCCCGCCAAACCACTTGACTTGACCGCCACCGTGCACCGGCTCACTTGTCCATGACTTCGTCTTGCTTGTGTCGCCACCATGTGGCCCGCACCCGCTCCGCCGTCCACCGGGTCCCTCGAACCGAGCCTACTTGTCTCTCCATCTCCCGGAGGCCCCTCAAGGGTCGAAGACCTTTCGCGCCCGTTCTTCACCTGCAACAACACGAACTAGGCCGCGGCCTACACCGCGCACTAAGCCAAGAGTCGGTCCAACACCCGTTGTCAATCACTCATCACTAAGGAGCGGTCATCCACCGACCACCGGGACGCTCCGGTCCACAACCCCACAACTCAAACTCTTCACTCAAAGTCTTCAATTTCAGCCATGCTTACTTCTTTGCTTCCATCGGAGGGTTTTTATGACTTTTAAAAACAAAATTCCCGCAACAAGTATTAGATAAAAACCTTTCTCCAAGCTCTCTCAAGTCACTCATATGAGGTGGCTATCCTAAACCAATTTTATAAAACTCTCACCTCCCATAAGTCTCTCATATAACATGTAAAGTGGAACTATAGGTAGGGCTAGCGCAATCAACACAAGTATTGTCAAACTAAGAACATCCTCTAATGGTTGTTCACCTTTCAAAGCCAATAATCATGAGAATTAACCATATGTAGGGATATCGAGGACGAGAAGATTTAGAATGGTGGACATGTGCAAGGGCAAAAGATAATTAATGACTACAAGGCACCAATAATGTCCTCGTTGTCGGATTGCACATGGTTGGAAAAAGAGCGAAAGTTTCGTCTCTCAACAATGTGACATCCTTCCTTACACTTTTAACTTTCTTTTCTTTCACTTGATTCATCAATCTCGTATCTTTATTGCTACCTCCTCTTTTTTTCATTCTTTCATTCACATATATATTTTTTCTTTCACATATATTTTTTTCTTTCCTTCTTTCTTTTCCATACTCATACCTTTTTCTTTATTTTTCCCTCTCTTGACAACTTTTCAAAGCTCTCAACTCCTCTCTTTCTCACATGCATACAATATGAAATTTTAAATAAATCATGCTAGAGACGAGACGAAACTTTTAGAATAGGTTATGTTCCAGGAATGTGATGTACAAAAGAGATGTATAGGGTTGGGTAAGGAATTTGGCGATGTACGGGACTTCCAATGTGAAAGTCTCGTTACCGAATGTATGACGAGGCTAGCAACAAAAGATAAGCACAAGAACGTAATCATTGCTCGAAATTAAAACTCACAAAAGAGAAGGGTCCTAGCCTAACTCATCATGCTAATCACACTTATGGTGGAGCAAAAAATAAATTGGCCTTGTATAGAATTTTTTTCCTTACTCTCAACTTGGAAAAAGAGGTTTTGCTAACCTTTATTACAAGGTTTTTAAGATAATTTTCAGAACTGAAATCCTCCAACTTTTAGCATTGAACATAGCACAACTAACATGTGAAGCTCAAGATCGAAGTGCGGTATGAATACTTTAAGTAGTAGCAATTCCACTAAGCACCACGGTAAACATTTTTCAAACCACACACTTATGTTCATATATCAAGAATCAAAGATAAACAAACAAGTGAATAAAGATAAGCATCACACAAGACACAAAATATATAAACACTCTTTTTATTTGGTTTTCTTTGACTCAACACTAATTTAAGACACTTCAAACTTGAAAAAATTTAAAACACACTCGAAAACTAAGACTCATTAAACTCTAAGACTCTCACTTGAAGACTAAACCGAACCTAAACTTGAAACTCAAAAGCTAAGGCTAGCTAGCTAGCTCTCCCCCATGCTAAAAACATACGACGTCCTCGTCGTATCTTACAAAATTCCTAAGGGGAAAACTAGACCTAGTGGTACTTTAAGCAAGTATTGCACCACTTGCATCTCATGTTTCCAACCATGCCAAAAAGTTTGCACACGTTACGGTTTAGGAACTTGTAGTCGTCTTCGACTACGCGCTCCAAGTCCTCCATACGCTGCTTCATCGCTTCCATGGCTTGGAGACATTCATCGACCGACACGTAGAGATCCGCAATGGATTGACGGCAAGCTCGACAACACATCGGATGCAATCCGAAGGGGTCGTCATCACCATTATCTCCATCATCATCACCGTCGTCGTTGCCACCACCATTGTCGTCACCGCCGTCGTTGCCACCGTCATCGCCACCGCCGTTGTTGTCGTTGTTAGGGCCTTCGGGAGTCTTCTCCTTGGGCTGCTCATCCCAAATGTAGAGGTTGTTATCATCTCTTCCGGCGGCCGCCCACGAGCTCGGGCTACGATCCTCGGAGTAGTCGGTACCCCCATAATCCTTAGGCTCGGGCGACACCTCCTTGTAGTCTTTCCGCTTCATGCCTTGGATGTGCGCCGACCTTCGAATGGGCATAGGGACCTTCTCTCCTTCGACGGGGTTGCGAGATGCAATAGCTCCGGTCGGGACACGCCCTCCGCAACGGATGCGGGCGGTCTTCTTGATCTCGATGGGTAGCTTGAGCTCGCATCACTTCGCCTCCTCCATCGATGGCTCCTTGGCTTCTAGCTTCAACTCTAAGCTTCTTGGGGGCACAATGGGCTGCCGCAAGGGTGCAAAATATTGCTTGAAGTGGTTGATTCCCGAGCTCCCAATTCGGCCAAATAAATAGTCCGGAGAGGGAAGCCACGGGAACCTCATTTTTCTTTTCAAACTTCCCTTAAAATTTTCTAACCAAAGAAGGAAGTCGAAAAGGAGCAATTCGGGCAAAAATCGGAGACGACCGCCGCCGGGACCCGGGTGGGCCGGTCGGCGGGGCGGTCCCGGCCCACCTTTGTTTCGGGGGGTCGGGCCGGTCCCGGTTTTCGTGCACCGCCCTTTTTTTGCCTCCTTAGCCCATGGGAAAAAGTTGGCCCGATAAATCTTCGCGAGAAACTCCGGAAAATTAAAAGAAAAACTATTTACGTAAATTCATGCCTTGTTTTTTCATCCTAGGCGGGACGTTCGGGCTCTTCTTCCATGGTGAAGACATCAACATGGTGAAGGGGCACAACTTCATCTTTAATACATAAACACAAAGTAATGATAATCAAACATAAACATGGGCGTTTAGAATTTTTACCACGTCAAGTTTTACCCCACAACTCAAACTCTTCACTCGAAGCTTTCAATCTCAACCATGTTTACTTCTTTGCTTCCATCGGAGGGTTTTTATGATTTTCAAAACAAAAATTCCTGCAACAAGTATTAGACAAAAATCTTTCTCCAAGCTCTCACAAGTCACTCATATGAAGTGGCTATCCTAACCAAATTTTATAAAACTCTCACCTCCCATTAATCTCTCATATATCATGTAAAGTGGAGCTATAGGTAGGGCTAGTGCAATCAACACTAGTATTGTCAAACTAAGAACTTCCTCTAATGGTTGTCTACCTTTCAAAGCCAATGATCATGAGAATTAACCATATGTAGGGATATCAAGGATGAGAAGATTTAGAATGGTGGACATGTGCAAGGGCAAAAGAAAATTATGACTACAAGGCACCGATGATGTCCTCGTTGTCGGATTGCACATGGTTGGAAAAAGAATGAAAGTTTCGTCTCTCAACGACGTGACCTCCTTCCTGACACTTTATTTTTCTTTTCTTTCACTTGATCCATCCCTCTCATATCTTTATTGCTACCTCATCTTTCTCTTTCTCTTTTTCTTCTTTCATTCACACATAAATTTTTTTTTTTCTTTTTTCTTTCTTTTCCATACACATACTTTTTCTCTTTATTTTTCTCTCTCTTGACAACTTTTCAAAGCTTTCAATTCTCTCTTTCCTTGCATGCAAACAATCTGAAATTTTAAATAAATGATGCTAGAGACGAGACGAAACTTTGAAAGTAGGTTGTGTTCAAGGAATACGATGTACAAAAGAGATGTATAGGGTTGGGTATGGAATTCGGCGATGTACGTGACTTCCATTGTGAAAGTCACGTAACCGAATATATGACGAGGCTAGCAACAAAAGATAAGCACAAGAACATGATCATTGCTCGGAATTAAAACTTACCAAGAGAGAAAGGTCCTAGCCCAACTCATCGTGCTAATCACACTTATGGTGGAGCGAAAAAAATAAACTTGGCTTTGGATAGGAATTTTTTTCTTACTCTCAACTTGGAAAAATAGGTTTTGCTGACCTTTATTACAAGGGTTTTAAGATAATTTTCAGAACTGAAATCCTCCAACTTTTAGCATTGAACATAGCACAACTAACATGTGAAGCTCAAGATCGAAGTGCGGTATGGGTACTTTAAGTAGTAGCAATTCCACTAAGCACCACGGTAAATGTTTTTCAAACCACATACTTATGTTCATATATCAAGAATCGAAGATTAAACAAACAAGTGAATAAAGATAAGTAATACATAAAACACAAAGATATATATATAGACTCTTTTTATTTGATTTTCTTTGACTCAACACTAATTTAAAATACTTGCAAAAATTTGAAAACACACTCAAAAACTAAAGACTCATTAAAACACTAAGACTCATTAAAAAGCTAAGACTCTCACACGAAGATTAAACCGAACCTAAACTTGAAGTTCAAAGAATAACTAAGGCTAGCGAGCTAGCTCTCCCTCACGCTTAAAACATACGACGTCCTCGTCGTATCTTACAAAAATCCTAAGGGGAAAACTAGACCTAGTGGTACTTCAAGCAAGTATTGCACCACTTGCCTCTCATGTTTCCAACCATGCCGAAAAGTTTGCGCACGTTACGGTTTACGAACTTGTAGTCGTCTTCGACTATGCGCTCCAAGTCCTCCATACGGCCGCTTCATAGCTTACATGGCTCGGAGACATTCATCGACCGACGCGTATAGATCCGCGATGGATTGACGGCAAGCTCGACAACACATCGGATGCAATCCGAAGGGGTCGTCGTCGCCATTGTCTCCACCGTCGTCGCCACCGTCGTCGCCACCTCCATTGTCGTCGTTGTCGTCGCCGTTGGGGCCATCATTGCCGTCGCCGTTGGGGCCTTCGGGGAGTCCTCCCCTTGGGCTGCTCATCTCAATCGTCATCATCTCTTCGGCGGCCGCCCACGAGCTCGGGCTACGATCGTCGGAGTAGTCTCTACCCCCATAATCCTTAGGCTGCGGCGACGCCTCCTTGTAGTCTTTGCGCTTGATGCCTTGGATGCGTGCCGACCTTCGAACGGGCGTAGGGACCTTCTCTCCTTCGACGGGGTTGCGAGATGCAAGAGCTCCGGTCGGGACACGCCCTCCGCAACGGATGCGTGCTGTCCTCTTGACGGGTAGCTTGAGCTCGCATCGCATCGCCTCCTCCATCGATGGCTTCTTGGCTTCTAGCTTCAACTCTAAGCTTCTTGGGGCACAATGGCTGCTACAAGGGTGCAAAATATTGCTTGAAAGGTTTGATCCTCGAGCTCCCAATTCGGCCAAATAAATAGTCCTGAGAGAAAAGCCCTGGGAACCTTATTTTCCTTTTTTACACTTCCCTTAAAATTTTCTGACCAAACAAGGAAGTCAAAAAGGAGCAATTCGGGCGAAATTCGGCGTCATCGGCCGCCGGAACCCTCTGGGCCGGTCGGCCTGGGCCGGCCGGCCCACCCTGCCTCGGGGGCCGGGCCGGTCCAGTTTTTTGCACACCGCCCTATTTTTTCTTCCTTAGCCCATGGGAAAAAGTTGGCCCAGTAAATCTTCGCGAAAAACTCCAGAAAACTAAAAGAAAAACTATTTACAAAAGTTGATGCCTTGTTTTTCGTCCTAGGCGGGACGTTCGGGCTCTTCCTCCATGGTGAAGACGTCAACATGGTGAAGGGGCACGACGTCGGGTTCGTAGTAAACCTTAAGCCGCTGTCCATTCACCACAAATTGATCGCCGTTTATATCCATAATGGTTACCGCTCCGTTGGAGAACACCGAATGCACAACATAAGGTCGCGTCCCATTTGCTTTGCAATTTCCCCTTTCCGAAGGTTTTAAACCTCGAATTGTAGAGTAGGACCTTATCTCCTTCTTTAAATTCTTTTTTCTTCAATCTTTTATCATACCACCTTTTGATTCTCTCTTTGTATATGCTTGCGTTTTCATATGCTTTCAACCTCAACTCCTCTAGCTCGCTTATTTGGATTCTTCGTTTCACCACCGCGGCATCGAGATCGAGGTTCCTCTCTTTAATCGCCCAATAGGCTTTATGTTCCAACTCAACCGGAAGGTGGCAAGCTTTTCCATAGACGAATTGATAAGGGGTCACACCTATCGATGTCTTGAACGCCGTTCGGTAAGCCCATAAAGCTCCGTCTAATTTCTTTGACCAATCTTTGCCTCCCTTCTCTATGGTCTTGTTGAGTATGCTTTTTAATTGCCTATTTGACGTCTCCGCTTGTCCATTGGTTTGTGGATGATAGGCCGTAGAGACCCTATGATCAATTCCCAACTTGGACAAGCACTTTTTGAAATTCTTCCGGTGAAGTGAGTTCCTCCATCACTTATCAAGATTCTCGGTGTACCGAAACGAGGAAAAATCACGTTCTTGATCATAGTAATGGACTCCTTCGTGGAAGCCTTACGATATGGTATAGCCTCTACCCACTTGGATACATAATCAACCATGACTAGGATATACTCAAATCCAAATGAGTTTTTAAAAGGCCCCATGAAGTATATACCCCATACGTCGAATATGTCGATTTGTAAGTTGTATTTCAAAGGCATAGAATTTCTGCGAGAGATGTTTCCGATTCTTTGGCATTCGGGGCATGATGCAACATATCTTTTAGTATATTCATGCATCTCCCGGCCAAAAGAATCCGCTCGACCATACTTTTGCTTGGGTTCGAAAATGGCTATAGTGTCCACCGTACTCCGCCGAGTGGCACTTCCTTAGAATTTCTACCCTCTCTTCTCTTGGCACACATCTTCTCATGACTCCATCATTGCCAAGTTTGAAGAGGCATGGTGCATCCCAAAAGTACTTTCTACTTCGGAGATTATTTTCTTTTGAGAGTTTTTATCTAGATGATCGAGAGGCATCTTCCGAATCGCTCGAATGATATCAATCATCCAAGTGTCTTTATCGAGCACTCGATAGAGGTGGTCATCTCTCATCTTATCTTCTATGGGCTCTTTATCATCTTGTCCACGATTCATCCTAGACAAATGATCGGCCACAACATTCTCCACCCCCTTTTTATCACGAATTTCAACATCAAATTCTTGGAGAAGAAGGATTCAACGAATCAAACGTGGTTTAGCTTCCTTCTTAGCCAAGAGATACCGATGGCTGTGTGATCGGTGTAAACAATGACCTTCGAGTTCACGATGTAAGATTTGAATTTTTCGAAAGCGAATACCACCGCTAGCAACTCCTTTTACGTAGTGGCATAATTTAATTGCGTCCCACTAAGAGTTTTGCTAGCATAGTAAACGGCGTGAACTCGGCTTTCCTTTCTTTGACCCAAAACCGCGCCTACGGCGTAGTCACTTGCGTCACACATGATCTCGAAAGGTTGGCTCCAATCCGGAGGTTGGATGATGGGATCACTCACCAACGCACTTCTCAAGGTCCGAATGCCGCTAGGCACTTCTCATCAAAGTCGAAAGCCACATCCTTTTGAAGAAGATGCGTTAAAGGCTTAGTGATCTTTGAGAAGTCCTTAATAAATCTTCTATAGAATCCGTCATGGCCTAGAAAGCTCCTTAAGGACTTAACATCTGTAGGAGGTGGGAGTTGCTTGAACCGTCTCCACCTTAGCCTTGTCAACTTCAATTCCTCTCTCGGATATAACATATCCGAGCACTATGCCTTGCTTAACCATGAAGTGACACTTTCCCCAATTTAACACCAAGTCTACCTCCGCACACCTTGTGAGAACCTTTTCCAAGTTTGCTAAGCAATCCATGAACGTCTTCCCATAAATGGAAAAATTATCCATGAACACCTCGACAATTTCTTCGATGAATTCCGAAAATACGGCCATCATGCAACGTTGAAAAGAGGCGGAGCGTTGCACGGAGCCGAAGGGCATCCTTCTATATGCAAACGTTCCGTAAGGGCACGTAAACGTTGTCTTGTGTTGATCTTTCGGGTGAATGGGAATTTGCATGAACCCCGAGTACCCATCGAGAAAGCAAAAATAAGCATGGTTTGCTAACCTCTCGAGCATCTCGTCAATGAACGGTAGGGAGAAATGATCTTTCTTCATCGCTTTGTTAAGCTTACGATAATCAATACACATCTGCCACCTGGTCACGGTTCTTTGTGGTATCAATTCGTTCTTCTCATTCTTCACCACGGTCAATCCTCCTTTCTTTGGTACACAATGTACCAGGCTCACCCATTCGCTATGCGGAACCGGGTAGATGATTCCGGCATTGTCGGTGTTTTAGACCGGCAACCTACTACGGGGAGTACCCGAAGTAGATGAATGTGACTCGCCGAGATCGGTAACTCGAAGGAAGAGACACGTGGCACACAATTTAGACAGGTTCGGGCCGCGAGGTCCTGTAATACCCTACGTCCTGTATCTTTGCGTAGCTCTGGATTGATAGGGCACGATTACACGATGGTGCAATAGTGCGCCGTGGGTTGTAGATGAGAGGAGATTGGATGAGGGGATCGGTCCCTGCCTCGCCTTATATAGTCGGGAGGCAGGGTTACAAGTCGGAGTAGGAAGAGAGTACTAGTCGAGTACGTCTAGGAGTCCTGTGCACAGTGCGGAACATGTACAGCTTCCTAACCGAGTACTACTCCTGTGTAGTCCTTGTGCTCCACGCCTTCAGATGCCGTGTAGCGCAAGCCGGGTAGTCCCAGGGGCCCACCGAGTAGTCGGTCCTGGTACCCACCGAGGTAGTGGGCCCAGGGAGGTCCATACGACAAGCCCCCGAGTACTTTGTAGTCGAGAAGGATAGCTTCAAGTAGTCTTGACGGCCTTAACGAGTAGTCCTCAAGCGTCCCTGAGCGCTACAAGTCAAAAGTCCTCAAGAGTAGTCGAAGCATCCCGAGGCCGGAATGTACTTCGCCGATGTTTGAGCAATGTTGAAGTCTTCTCAAGTAGTCCCAAGCGTCCTTGAAATCTGCCTTCGAAGGTCTTCAAGAAATGCCAGTCTTGTCTTGAAGCCGGAGCGCGTCATGGAGGTACGATTTGCGAACCGCACTCCACATGGTGTAGCCCCCGAGCCTCGAGCCGCGGGCTGCGGCTTAGGGTCCATCTCGAAATCTTGGCAAGATAATCCCGAAAAATCCGGAGAGAAAAAACCGAAGGACACGTGGCACGGAGCCCCCGAGCCTTGAGTCGAGTACTTCCTCTCGAATTGAAGGGTCTTCTTGGAGAATGTGTCCTGAGATGCTCTTGAGACTAGCCGCTTCCCAGGTAGTCGAGTAGAAGTAGCCGAGCCCCCGAGGTGAGGCGCGTCGACTAGTAGAATTCGAAGAGTCACGCGCAGCCGCTGAGTCAGCCGCGCGTGGACTTATCCAACCGCCCGTTACGGAGGCGATTTGGCTTATAAATAAGAGCCAAAACCTTTAGGGTTTTTCACCCAAGTGAGCCGCAGTCATCTCCACTTGAATCTTGAAGTAGATCCACTCCCAGCAGCCTGCTACCGCCGTAGTAGATCTGAGCGCATCGCCACCCGAAGCCTTTAGGGTAGCCCCCTAGCAGATGCGAGTGAAAACTCCTTGCACTTGGAGAATGAAGCCGTTGCCGTCGAAGACGTCCAAGGCCGGCGGGGAAGAAGAGGGGCCGTGCGAGAGGCCGCCGCGGCCGCCACCGGTGCGGCGCCGCCGCTGTCTCCACCGCGCGGCGATCCAAGCCGCGAGTGGAAAAAATCGAAGGTCAAGACGGAGGACCTGCTGACCCCGTTGAACAGCGGGTTCATCAGGGAGAAGGAAGTTGACATGTGGAGATCCGCCGTAGGAGATCCTTATCCGATGGAGAAGGCGGAAGACGAGATCCCGATGTTCTCGCGCTTCATGGAGCGCGGTCTTGCGCTCCCAGCAAGCGACTTCTTCAAGGGGCTGCTCGGGTACTACGGCATCGAGTACCTCAACCTGAACCCGAACGGCATCTTCCACACGTTGGTCTTCGTCCACTTCTCGCGAGGCTTTCCTCGGAATCAAGCCGCACGGGGTGCTCTTCGGAAGTTCTTCCGCATCAAGCCGCGGCCCGGTGCCTCCAACCCCGAGTTGTCGGAGGGGCCGGGATCCGGGCGAGGGAAGACGCCGCGGATCGCACGGCGTACAAGCTCGTGGACTCCAACACGGACTGGAAGACGAGGTGGTTCTACATCACGAACCACCACCCGGCTGCGCCGGCCGAGCGGACGGCAGCCCAGGCATCGTGAGTGGTGGAACACAGAGCCCACCATGCAAGAGGGGATCCAGCTCCCCGAGCTGCTAGCACGCATTCGAGTGCTCGGAGAAGGCGGACCGAGGGCCGAACACGTGGCCTTCGGTTTCATGAAGCGCGAGGATCCGGCCCGCCGATGGCGCGGGATACGGCGGGGCTTCGAGTACACCGGCGACGACGACTCGTCGCGGATGCCGGGGGGCGAGTTGGATGACAACGACATCGTCGAACGATTGTCGCGTATCTTCAAGGACATGTCGTCGTACACGGCGTGTCCGGTCGAGGAGTACTCCGCCGCGCGCCCTCCCCAACGAGGTGAGTAGTCGTACCCCCCTCGTCGAGTAGTGAGTTCTCGTAATGAAGTTTCGACGCCTTATGTCTTTGCGCGGGATGATGTGAAGCGGTTCCTCTCCGAGCCGCGGCCGCCACCGAGCGGGATCGAGATCCCGGCGGAGGGGGGGGGGAAGGTGAAGGAGCGCCGTGAAGTCGGTGAAGGCGACGACACCGTCATCGTGGAGGATACCTCTGATGACGACGACGAAGACGAAGAGACTCTTCAGGACCGCTTCCAGCTGCGGTCGAGGTTTAGCCGTCCGGGCTTGCCTCATGTACCACTTGTTCAAGACCCTCCGGCTAGCCTGGAGGCTAGCCTTGCTGCGCCGCCAAGGAAGCCACGCAACCCCGCCAAGAAGCGGGTGGTGAAGAAGATGAAGGTCTCAGAGACCACGCCTCCGGAGGTAAGTTATCTTGAGCAGAGTAGTCGAGTACCCGCTGTTCGAGTACGTTGCTGACGAGTAGTCTCCCTTTGTGTGCAGGAGGTGCCGCCAACGGAGCCCGTCGAAGAGGGCGACGAGGGCATGTGGGACACGGTGGGGGAACCGGCTGGAAGCCGAAGTCCGACCCCCCCACCGTCGAGGAACTCTGGCGCACGGGGAGCGCCGGCCGCCCCCGCTCCGGTAGAGAGCAGAGGACCCGTGGCCGCCACCGTTGGAAAGGTGGTGACCCCTGGAGCGGAAGGTGAAGGTGTGCCGGCCGCCGCCGCCGTGGAGGAGGCGATGGCCGAAGAGGCGGAGGAGGAGGCGCCCGCCGAGGGTGGACCGGTTGATATTGCCGCATCCTCGGTGCTCCGGCCGTGACCATCGTACGGTCGAGCTTGTAAGTACCATGTTTTACGAGTAGTACTAGGCTGCGTAGTCGATGATTGCTCGACGATCTTCTATGAACACTTACGCGAGAAAATCCACGGATCTAAGGCCGGGATGGAGACGAGCCCTCATCGGCGGTGGCGGAGGAAACCGCGCCGCCCGTCGAGGAGGCCGCTCCCGAAGCCCAAACCACGACCGAGCCCCCGGCTACCGAAGCGCGCGGCCGCCGAGGCGGTCGTAGTCGAAGGTGAGTACCCTTCTTGAAGCTGTAGAGCTCCAGGATGAGTAGTCGTAGGCGCTGACGCCCATGTCGTGTTGTTGACAGGTGATGAGGGTGGTGACATCCCTGCGGGGGTGCCCATGCAGGAGTTGACACCAGAAGCCCCAGAGGGTGCAGGAGGAGCCCCCGAGCCCGTGGGGGAGGTCGTCGAGAAGTCCGCCAGGGGGGAGGCGGTCACCACGTCGCCAGGGGTTGCCCTGGAGGTGGCTATCCGCTCCCCTGAAATCCAAGACGCGGAGCCCATCCGGTCTGCGCCGATGACGGAGGCTACGTCGAGTAGCCGCGGCGGGATTGAACTTCTGGCCGACGATCTCGTCGAGCCGGCGATGGTGGCCCAGCACCTGGAGGCGATGCGGTGAGCCGAACAGTGGATGAAGGTGCGTAGCCGTTGCCTCCCGAGTAGTCGATCCTTTGCCGTTGAGTACTCTTCTTGACCTGAGCTTGTCTTGTGCAGGACGTCGCGGAGCGATCCCGCGAGAAGTCGAACCTGCGCCGCAAGGTTACGGCGACACCGTGCTCCGAGCCGAGGCCCCGGAGGAGCGGCTCGTGAAGTCGCGGAAGCACGCGGGCGCCATGCAGTCAAAACTCGACGCCGCCTTCGCCAAGTACCACAACGACGTGATGGAGTTGCGGGCGAAGGGCGACGAGTTGGTGCGGAAGAACAAAGGCCTCCGCAACAAGAATAAAGGTATGTCCTTTGACTTGTCGGGTACTTGTTGGAAGTCGTCAAGCCTCGACTCGTTGTTGTGTTTCCATGTTGCGAACTCGAAGGCCGGGTGGAGCAGTCGAAGGCCTCGGAGGTCGGCATGAAGAACCTCTTCTACCGGGAGCAAGAAGCCCGCGGTACTTGAGCTCGACTACAAGTAGCTCGCCTTCGAGTGCGAGAAGCACATGGAGTTGCGGATTGCCTCGACAGAGATCTCGTCAAGCTGCTACAAATCTTTGCGAAGTTGAATGAAGATTGCGAGGCGCTCCGGCCCGAGTCGAAGGACCTTGAAGAGGTCTGCTCTCCCGATCGCGAGGCTCCCGGTGCCGCACCCGGCGGCCCCAAGATCGCTCCCTCGGCGGATCGTCTTCGTGAAGCACCAAGCCGGCCGGCCGCCTACGTCAAGCACATGGCCAAGTCGATCCCGAAGCGAGGTCCCGGCCTTCATGAAGTCGTACTTCCCAAAGGCCCCGGTGGAGGTGGTCGCCGGCGGGGTAGCCGCCAGCGCTCGGATGAGCGAAGACGCGAGCTGGCCGGAGCGAGATGGCTCCCATCGCGGAGCGGTAGCCGAAAAGCCGAACCTCCGGTAGCCCCGCATAGGTAGCTAGTAGCCATAGTTGTACAAAAAACACTTGTAATGAATTATTCATGTATCAATGAAATGAAATTTTCCGGACAATGAGTACTCGTAACCTCGATCTCGCAGTGCGGAGCGCCCATCGTGGAGTAGGTGCGAGTAGTAGTACTCGGCTTTAGTAGTCCCGTCGTAGGGAGCGAACGTAAACGAGGTTGATGAACAATCAAGCTTTATTGCGAAGAAGTACACACGGGCGGCCGGGGGCCGTAGTTACAAGTAGTCGCCCGGACCGGAGGCCGCTTACAACTAAGTGGCGCCGGAGCGGGTAGCCGCTTGCGGCGGTGATCCGTAGGTAGCCGTGTAGGCTGGATCGCGCATCCGTAGGTAGCCGCGCGGGCCGGATCTTGGAGTGTGGTCTCTTGGTGGACCGCCGCTAGAGTCCTTGACGCTCGTCGCGGCCCGGGGTCCGTAGGTAGCCGTGCGGGCCGGATCTCGGGAGGAGAGTAGTCCGGAGACTTGAAGCCGGGACCGGAGGGTCGCTTGCGGCGAGGGGGGTGTTGATGTAGTCGTGTAGACTTGAATCCGGAGTAGTCGTGTGGACTAGGCGTAGAATCGACAGAGTTGGTCGACGTTCCACGAGTTGTTGACGTCTTCGCCTTCAAGTGTTTGGAGGCGGTAGGAGCCCGGCCCGGTCACCTTAGCCACGGTGAAGGGGCCTTCCCGTGGGGAGCCGAGCTTGTGGAGTCCTTCCGTCGGATACCCTCCGGGTACCTTGCCGATTGGACGAGGGCGGCGCGGCGAGCTTCTTCGAGGCCGTCGATATCAACTCATCCGCCGTCTTCCGAGACGCCTTCGTCATAGTGCTCCACCGCCGGCGAGTTCCATATGACGTCGGCGGGGAGGATGGCTTCGAGCCGTAGACCAGGAAGTAGGGGGATTGCCCCGTTGGCTTGGATGGTTGAGTCCGGGGCCCCCGCAGTGCGTTGGGTAGTTCCTTGATCCACTTGCCCCCTTTGGAGTTAGCGGCGTCGTGTAGCCGCTTCTTGAGGGCGTCGAGCACCATCCCGTTGGCACGCTCGACTTGTCCGTTGGCCCGTGGATGGGCGACCGAGACGTATCGACGTCGATCCCGCCGTTCTCGCAATATTCCCGTAGGCGGTGGTTGTTGAAGTTGGATCCCGGTGTCCGTGATGATGCGGTGGGGTAGCCGTAGCGGTGTACGAGTTCATCCAGAAGTCGAGTACTCTGTCGCCCTTGGGGCATGTGACCAGGCTTGACCTCGATCCACTTGGTGAACTTGTCGATAGCAACCGGTACCCGTTGAATCCTCCCCGGCGCGGTTGGCGGTGGCCCAATCATATCGAGCCCCCGGGCGGGCGAAGGGCCGGGTTTGCGGTATGGTGACTAGCTTGTAGGCCGGGACGTGTTGCCGCTTGGCGAAGAACCGACATCCTTGGCACCTTCGACGAGTTCTTCGGCATCGCCCGGGGCCGTGGGCCGCAGAAAGCTCGCCGGAAGGCCTTGGCGACCGGCGTGCGTGAAGACGCGTGGTTGCCGCGGACGCCCTTGTGGATCTCCTCCAAGATGTCCTTGCCTTCATCACGAGGGACGCACTTCATGAGTACTCCGAGAAGATGCGCCCCACTTGTAAAGCTTGTCACCGACGAGGACGTAAGACTTGGCGCGGCGGACGAGTTGTTCGGCTGCGTTCTTGTCGGAGGGGACCTTCGCTCGGCCGAGGTAGTCGATGAAGGGTTGCCTCCGGTCCACGTCGATCATCATGACCTCCTCGCCCGCGGTGGTGGATGAGCCGGCGGTACGGTGGTCGGTGGCGCCGGCTCCGGGATGGATGGCGTGTGAAGCTCATGGACGAAGACGCCCGCGGGTACTTGGGCGCGGGTGGATCCGAGCTTCGAGAGGACGTTCGCCGCAACGTTGTTGTCGCGGACGATGTGATGGAACTCGAGACCATAGAATTTGTTCTCGAGCTTGCGGACTTCTAGGCGGTAGGCATCCATGTTCTCCTTGTTGCGGTCCCGGGACTTGTTGACTTGGTTGATGACCACCGCGGAGTCGCCGTAGACTAGTAGCCGCTTGATGCCCAAGGTGACGCCGCGAGGCGGAGCCCGTGTAGGAGAGCTTCGTACTCGGCTTCGTTGTTTGAGACCTTCCGGAAGATGCAGGACGTACTTGAGTTGTTCGCCCGTTGGAGAGATCGGGAGTACCCCTCGCGCCGCGCCCTCGAGGTTGAGTGAGCCATCAAAGTACATCACCCAATGCTCGGTCGCACGGTGGGAGTAGGTAGGCGGTTCTCCCGCCACTCGCCATGAAGTCGACTAGTGCTTGCGACTTGATGGCCGTGCGTGGCTTGAAGTCGATGGTGAGGGCGCCGAGCTCGACGGCCCACTTGGAGATTCTTCGGTGGCGTCTTGGTTCCTCGGGATGTCGCCGAGCGGGTAGTCGGTGACGACGGAGACCGAGTACTCCTGGAAGTAGTGTCGCAGCTTCCGCGAGGTGATGAGTAGAGCGTACGGGAGCTTCGCACGGGCTGGTAGCGAGCCTTGGATTCTCGATAGAACCTCGCTGACGAAGTAGACTGGGCGCTGGACCGGGTAGGCGTGGCCGTCTTCCCCGCCGCTCGACAACGATGGCGATGTGACCACGTGAGTAGTCGCAGCTAGGTAGAGCAGTAGCTGCTCGCCCTTGTGAGGAGCCGTGAGGATTGGCGGCTTTGACAGGAAGTCCTTGAGCTGGGCAAGGGCTTGATCCGCCTCTGGAGTCCACACGAACTTCTCATGATGCTTGAGTAGTTTGAAGAAGGGGAGACCCCGTTCTCCTAGCCTCGAGATGAATCTGTTCAGCGCCGCCATGCACCCCGTCAGCTTCTGGACGTCCTTGATGCTCGTGGGAGCTTTCATGCTGGTGATGGCGGAGATCTTCTCGGGGTTGGCTTCGATGCCGCGCTGGCTGATGATGAAGCCGAGTAGTTTGCCCGAAGGGACGCCGAAGACGCACTTGTTCGGGTTGAGCTTCCAGCGGTACTCGCGTAGCGATGCGAAGGTCTCTTCAAGGTCGTCGATGAGGGTACTGGAGTCCCTGGTTTTGACAACCACGTCATCCACGTAGGCCTCGACGTTCTTGTTGAGTTGTCGCTTGAAGCAGGCCTGGATGGCCCGTTGATAGGTAGCGCCGGCGTTCTTCAACCCGAATGACATGGTCGTGTAGCAGTACGCGCCAAACGGGGTGATGAACGCGGTCTTTTCCTGGTCTTCCTCCTTGATTGCGATCTGGTGGTACCGGAGTAGCGATCGAGGAAGCAGAGCGGTCGCGGCCCCGCCGTGGAGTCGATGACTTGATCAATCCGCGGCAACCCGAAGGGGTCCTTGGGGCGTGCTTGTTGAGGTCGGTGTAGTCGACGCACATCCTCCACTCGTTCGAGTTCTTCTTGCGGACGAGGACGGGGTTGGCGAGCCACTCAGGATGGAAGACTTCTCGGATGAAGCCAGCTGCGAGTAGCTTGGCGAGCTCCTTCTTGATGGCGCCCCGTCTGTCGTCGGCAAAACGTCGGAGGTGTTGTCGCTTAGCGGTGGCCTTTGGATCGACGTTGAGGCGGTGCTCAATCGGCTCCCCGGGCACTCCGGCATGTCCGTGGCTTCCACGCGAAGATGTCGCGGTTAGCCCGAAGGAAGCCGATGAGCGCGTCTTCCTATTTGGGGTCGAGGCCGGCCCCGATGGTGGTGGTCTTGCTTGGGGTCGCCCGTTCCAAGGTCGACCGTCCTGATGAGTACCTCCTCAGGTGGCCGAGGCTTGTTGGTGCTTGTCGGACTTCTGCGGGATGTCGAGTTCGCTCGTGGCGAGCTTCTTTGACGCGGCGTAGACCTCCATCATTGCGTTGGGTACTTGGTTCGTGGAGGCGATCACCACGGCCTCCGTATCGCGGCCGTGGGAGATCTTCAAGTCCCCTTGGAGGGAGAGTACGCCGACCGGACTTGGCATCTTGAGTACCAAGTAGGTATAGTGGGGCACAGGCCATGAACTTGGCGATGGCCGGTTTGCCGAGGATGGTGTGGTAAGAAGTCTCGAAATCCGCGACCTCGAACTTGATGTACTCGGTGCGGTAGTTATCCCGAGACGCCCGAAGGTAAGCGGCGGTACCACCGAGCCCGGTGGGATAGCCGCGTTGCACGGGACGATGCCGTAGAAGGGCGCGCCGCTCTTGGTGAGCATGGGGGTGACGTCGAGGTTCATCTTCTTCAAGGTTTTGGTGAAGAGGACGTTGAGCCCGCTTCCACCGTCGATGAGCACCTTGTTGAGCTTGGAACCCGCCACCGTTGGCTTCGGGACGAGGGGGGAACCGTCCCTGGTTCGGAGAAGTTGGTCCACCGGTCCGCGCGGGAGAAGGTGATGGGTACCTCCGACCACCCGAGAGGGGTCGGGACCGCCGGTTCAATGGACATCACTTCACGACGGGTAGCCTTCGCTCCCGCCTGGCGGGCGGTCCGCCGAAGAGGACGTTGACGGTCTTCTCGGGTTCTTGGAAGTCGTTGTCGTCGCCGTCCTTCTTCTTGCCCTTTTGGTCGTGAGGGTGCGGTGGCTCCGGCGTATCCTTGAGTGCGTGCCGAGCCGGTAGCACTTGTTCGGTAGTGTGGTTGCCGTTTGGATGCCACGGGCACTTCTCCTTCGGCGGGTCCTTGAACCCGCCGAATTCTTCTTCGAGTTCCTTTTCGGAGGGCGCTGGATAGCCGCGACGGTGTTGTCTGGCTTGCGCTTGCGGTTGGAACCCGAGTAGTAGTAGTTGTTGTTGTTATTGTTGTTGCGGCCGCCTTGGTTTGCATTGCTGCCGCTGCCGCCGCCCTGGTTCTGCTTGGACTTGCCGCGGATGGCGTCGTACTTGGCGTTGGCCTTGTCCTCTTCATCCGCCTAGGACGTGATCATGTCCTTGAGGTGGGGAATGGACTTGGGGCGGCGACGACCGAAGTCCTCGAAGGTGCGGCGATGGTAGAGGCCGTCCTGGAAGAGGTCGATGACCTCCTTGTCGGTGACGTCGACGACGGTAGCGCGCTTGTCGAAGAAGCGGCGCATGTACTTGCGGAGGGTCTCGCCTTGTTCCGCTTGATCATGGCAAGGTCCATGCGAGTACCCAAACGGCCCATGGCGCCCGCGAAGTTACTCGTGAATCGCTCCTTCGCTGGTCCCACTTGTCAATCGAGTGCTTGTCCGGCGACTCGAGCCATGTGAGTGGAGCTTGGTCCGGACGTAAGGGGAAGTAGAGGCATTTGGTGTCGCCGTTGCCGCCGGCGTTCTCGATGGAGAGGGCGTAGCATCGGAGCCACTGGATGGGATCTTGCTTCGCGTCGTACTTGGTGATCCCCAAAGGCTTGAACTTGTCGGGGAGGAGCAAGGTTGCGGCCGGGGTGAGAAGGCGGGGAAGCCGTCGCCCTCAGCAGCGGTGGTCGACTTCTTCCGCCGCAGCTCCTCGATCTTCTGGCGAGCATCGTACCCGCCATGAGAGGCACCGGAGGCGTGGCTGTTCGCGTGGCCGTGGCCGCCGCGGCTGCCGCCGCCTCCAGCCCTCCTGTTGGCCCCGTGGTTGGAGCCGCCGCCGCCGCCGCCGGCCGCCGTCGGGGGTCGTTGCCGCCGCCACCGGCGGGAGCGTGGTGGGGAACGACTTCTCGGTTGCCTTGGTCTTGTCGTGAAGGTCCGCCGGCGTTGGAGCGGCGGCGGTTTGGATCGGCCCGGGAGGTCGGCTCGAGTACGGTTGGGGCCGGGGTCGGCGCCGCGACTAGTAGCTTCATTGTCGCGGGGGTTTGGGCCGGGAGAGGTTGGTTGACTCGTTGTCGACCCGCATGAAGTAGGCTTCTTCGGCCGAGCTTGGCGATGACCTCTCCGGCGCGTATGCCCCGAGCTCGACGTGCGATCGTTGTGATCGACATGAGGCATTGCTCGGGGGGTGGTGTGTACTCGCTCTCGACCGCCTCGAGAGCTTCCGCAAGGTTGCGGATGGGGAGGTTGTCTCTGAGCCGCCGGCGTCGTTCACTGCGCTTCCTGTTGCGTTCGCGTCGAGCGTCCCTGTTGGCAGCGGTCTCGTCTGCAGGTGCGTCGGCGGACAAATCGTACGCGGAGATGTTCTCCGTGTACTTGTCTTCGACCGTGCTCGAGGGTCCTGGAGTTTCGCCGGCAGCCATGAAGACTTGGCGATCGGGGGTACCCAAGCTGGACTCAGAGGGAGCCACCTCAGTTGGTGTGTTTGAGTTAGCCTGGGCCAGTGGTGTTCCCTCTTGGAACGGTAGTGAGTCGATGTAGGCGACGTAACGTGAGTCCTCCTTTGCCAGGTCAGCAGGCTTGCGGTCTGGCCAGTAGACGTATCTTCCGGCCGGCGTCGATCTTATAACCGGCCCCGCAGGCCGGCCCCCGACAAGGGAAGCTCGGTGGAGTCATCTTCGGACTCGGGCTCCTCGGGGGTCCGACCCGAAGTCGAACTCGTAATCCGGGTTCGAGTAGAACTCGGAGAGAGGGCTGGAGTCTGAGATGTGGTCGGGGACGGCGTCGGAGTCCGAGTTGTACTCGGTTACGGGCTCCTTGCCGGCCGGCGTGGTGTAGGAGCCCCCGTGCGGGCCCGGCCGAGGACGCGGGGGCCACGCGCGAGCGCCGAAGTGGTGAAGGGGCCGCCGCGATGGCCGAGCAGCCCGGCTCGCATGCGATGGCCCATGGCGACGTCGGGTTCGAGTCGGAGACGGACTCGAGCTCGAAGTCAGCGTGGTGGTCGAAGAGCGAAATTTTGCCGAACTTGCCGGCGAGTTCGCATGTGACGACCTCGGGAAGCGTCACGAGGCCTGTCCTCGGGTTGGGCTGCATGGTCAGGCGGCGCTGGAAGGAGCCCGCGCCATCGGCGGTGCGGACCCGGGCGCCGAAGATGAAGGTGTTGCCGCGGTTGAAGGCGACGGTTGGCTTGATGTGAACGGAAGCCGTCGAGTTCGACATGTGATCTCGAGCGAGAGCCCCTACCCGGCGCGCCGGTGTCGGTGTTTTAGACCGGCAACCTACTACGGGGAGTACCCGAAGTAGATGAATGTGACTCACCGAGATCGGTAACTCGAAGGAAGAGACACGTGGCACACAATTTAGACGAGGTTCGGCCGCGAGGTGCGTAATACCCTACGTCCCGTATGCCGCGTAGCTCTGGATTGATAGGGCACGATTACACGATGGTGCAATAGTGCGCCGTGGGTTGTATGAGAGGAGATTGGATGAGGGGATCGGTCCCCGCCTCGCCTTATATAGTCGGGAGGCGGGGTTACAAGTCGGAGTAGGAAGAGAGTACTAGTCGAGTACGTCTAGGAGTCCTCTCGCACGGTGCGGAACATGTACGGCCTTCCTAACCGAGTACTACTCCCGTGTAGTCCTTGTGCTCCACGCCTTCGGATGACGTGTAGCGCAAGCCGGTAGTCCCGGGGGCCCACCGAGTAGTCGGTCCCGGTACCCACCGAGGTAGTGGGCCCGGGGAGGTCCATACGACAGGCATTAAGTAACTTGATGACCTCTTTCTTTACTACCTCTCGCATGGCATGAGTTAGCCTCCTTTGGTGGTCCACTACGGGCTTACATTGGTCTTCCATTGGTATACGATGAGTGCAAAAGGCTGGGCTAATACCTTTGAGATCATTAATCGAATATCCAATCACCTTCCTATGTTTTTTAATAAAATCAGCAACAACTCATTTTCTTCGGGACTCAACTCGTCGCTCACGATGACTGGATAAGTTTTGTCTAGGCCCAAAAATTCATACTTTAATCCTTTGGGCAAAGGTTTAAGGTCTACCTCAAGCGCTTGTGGCTCCTCGGGTTTAATCTCTCCTATATCTTCGAATTTTCCTTCCTCCACGCTTCCATCATGTGGTTCCAAGCCTTTTGTTGCTTCTTCTAGGTCTTCATCTTGTTGATTACTAATCTGATTTTCCATCGCTATTTGCAGCGGGTCTCTAAGGGTTTCAACAAGACAAAGGCTATCTATCTCTTCTACTTCTTCATCTTCGGGAGGAAAGGGTGTAAGGTGTTTAGAAGCACAAAGAAAGTTATATGTGTACTTTGTTCCATTAAGGTTCAATGTTGCCTTGCCTTCTCCGGCATCTAACACGACATCAACCAACTTAAGAAAGGGCCTACCTAAGATTATGTGATCATGATTACTATGGTAAGTGTCAATAACAAAGAAATCGACCGGTATACAATTTCTAGAGATTTTTACTTTCATGTTACAAGCAATACCTAGAGGTTTAATAGTTCTACCATCTCCCATAATTAATTTCATTGATGTTGGAGCTAAGTCTAGGTTGTGGTCTTGAACTTTATCGTAAATTTTAGAAGATAGGACACTTACTTGTGCTCCGATGTCGCATAAAGCTTTGCATTGAACTCCGTTGATCTCGCAACTCAAGTGTGGTGTCATCTTCTCTTCTTCTTCGGATCCTATCGCGTAGATTTCGGCGAGGCGAGCGTATGGTGATGCTTCGGGCTTGATCCCCATGATTCTCTTCACCTCGGCTATGTGTTCCGGATCCACTATGTCATCTCCAAAGAGCTTATGAAAGATCTCACCGGTCGTTTCAAGGTCGTATGAATTTTCCGCTTTCTTCTCCGGTGGGAAATCCACTTCCAATGCACTCGCCATTCCCTTTTGATTAGGGAACGGTCTTCTCTTGTCGAATACTTCTCCGTAATCGATAAAAACCCAATCCATTGGTTCGAACTCCCTTAGTGGCTTCGCGCTTGACATGCTTCTCTTGTTTGTCTCATTTGGTACGGCGAAGTCGACGCTCGGGGTAGTTCTTGACTTGATGTGTTCTTGTTCAAGCTTTTCCGTGATTGGTTCCTCTTTTGTGACTTCTGGGGTTGCCTCTTTAGAAAATTCAGCACACTTCTTCTTCCTCGAATTATATTCCGGCTCTTCCGCAAGTCTTGTTTCCCAATCTCTTCGCATGGCAGCCGCTTTACTAACTTCTTGTAGAAGTTGAGCGGCTTCCGTGAGTGTTTTCTCCATGAGATCCCCACCAAGACACATTTCGATGTGTTGCATGCAACTAGGGGTTAGGGAAAAGAAAAATGTATGCAAGAGTACGTCACCGGAGAAGCCGAGTCTTGGTCCTTGTTCGATCAACCCATTAAACCAATCCCAGGCTTGGTCTATCCCTTCCTCTTCTCCTTGCATGAAATTGATCACTTGCCTCCTTAGATGTTGAACCTTGCTAATTGGAAAGAACTCGCAAAACTTCTTTGTCAACTTGTTCCAATTGCCTTCAACTTCAAAGGACGAAAACGAATACCATGTCTTTGCATTGCCGGCAAGTGAGTAGGGAAAGAGATTCCATTTAAACCATTCATCGGGGACTCCTTCTTGACGCACCATGTTGCATATTGTCGTGAAATTCCTTATGTGTCTATATGGGTTCTCCGTAACCATCCCTTCAAACGGGTTTGCCGCCACCATCTCTATGATCTTGGATTTAATCTCATACTCGGTCGCTTCGAGCTTCGAATCCGACTCTTGTACTTTTATGCCTTCACATCGAGGGCTAGTGTAATCCCTTAATGATTTCTCCGGTTCTTCCATGGGTTGATTAACGAATGCCATCTAGACAATAAGATTAAACAAAAACAAAAACAAACAAAGGTTTTCTAGATAATATATGTTAGATATAGCAAATAAAAGATAAACTAAAATATTAAACTAAGTTAAATGCAAATCAAACGATGTAAACTAGCTTGCTCCCCGGCAACGGCGCCGGAAAAAGGGGCTAGTTGACGGATAAAAGACGTATCCCTCTACGATCCGCAAGCGTACGGACCCCACACCTTTTTCACCACGGGATTCCCAAGGTTCTTGTCAATCCGCGGAGCAAGGGGATTACAAGCATCCAATCTACTTCTAAGCACTAGCTACTAAAACCCTAACTACTATTATACTAGAAAACAACTAAACTACACTAGAGAGAACGATAAGTGATCAATGTAGGAGACACTCGCCCATGGGTCTACGATCATGCAATCAATTAAAGAAATTAAACCAATTTAATCTATCGGGGGTTGTGACCACGGTTTCGCCCTTTCCCTCCTCTCGTACTGTCACTACGCGAAGGTATTCGTGACTAGACCTATGATAGACACGATGTATTGAATGGATCCAAGAAAGCATTGGAGCTCTACTCCCTTTACGGCATGGTAGCTAACTTTAAGCATTAAAGTATATTCAACACAAGATGATAGATAGATAATCCGACAAAGTATGATTACATCTCAAGATCGATTACAACCCATGGACGAATAAGGAGATTACCCCATCAAGGTGCTGGACATAGCACCGTTGATCATGGTTTCCCTTCCGACGGTGTCTTCCTTTTCCACGAGAGGGTGCTTTCTCCGAGGTGGATTGATCTCCCTCCCGGAGATCCTCCTCCTCTCTCTCTAGCTTGTGGATGGCCTCCTTGTGCGAATGTCTCTCTCCTTTGTCGAATGGCGGCGCCTCCAGGGTTTTAGGGTTGAAAATACTTCAGGTTCAAGGAAAGGGGGGCTGAACCGGCCACCGAAGTGGGCTGGGCCGGCTGGCCTGGGCCGACCGGCCTGGGCCCACCTCGGCCCGGTTCGGTCGCCCCTTCGCTCCAGTGGGTCCTCATGTAATTATGCACTTTGCCCCCTCCACTTGCATGATTTTGACGATGTCATCCTCGCGTCCAAGATGGAAGTTCTCTTCGCATGAAGTTCGGTCTTTTACGCTTCCATCCCCGGGGGTGTTCCTTTGTAGCACTTCGGTCCTTGCCACCATTGGAAGTGATTTCATCAAGCTCAGGAACACGAACAAGACTCCGTAAATGCTCCTTTGAACTTGTTGTGAATCCGTCCTTTATGTCCATGTTTTCCTACATAAACACAACACTTCCAAATACATGCACATAGATGAACTCGTTATATGATTAGTGTGCCTAGTGGCGGGTTAGTTCCATAATCAAAACCAAACCAAAGTGTAATGAACATGCTAGGTGTACCAAAATACACCATCAACATATGCCACCAGACAGGGACGTCGAATTTGTCATAGAGCTTCAGCCAGGCAGCACACCAATATCTCAAGAGGCCTTACCGAATGCCACCCAAAGAGCTGTCTGAGTTGAAAACTCAATTGCAAGAATTGCTTGATAAGGGGTATATCCGCCCAAGTTCTTCTCCTTGGGGAAGCCCCGCTCTTTTTGTGAAAAAGAAAGATGGTAGTTTGTGGGTGTGTGTTGACTATCGTCCACTCAATGCGGTGACAATCAAGAATAAATATTCGTTGCCCCGCATTGATGTGCTCTTTGATCAATTGGCTGGTGCCAAGGTCTTTTCCAAGATTGATCTTTGATCAGGCTATCATCGAATCAAGATTCGGGCAAGTGACATTCCAAAGACAGCCTTTTCCACCCGATACGACCTTTACGAATTCCTAGTGATGTCTTTTGGTCTCACCAATGCACCTGCCTATTTCATGTACCTTATGAACTCAGTCTTCATGAATGAACTGGACAAGTTCGTAGTGGTCTTTATCGATGATATTCTCATTTATTCCAAGAGCAAAGCCGAGCATGCGAAGCATCTTCGTATTGTCTTGTAGTGATTGAGAGATCACAAACTCTATGCCAAATTCTCTAAATGTGAGTTTTGGCTGGATAGTGTGAAGCTTTTGGTCACACTATTTCCAAGGATGGTATCTCCGTGGATCCTAGCAAAGTGCAAGAGGTCATGGACTGGAAGCCACCCAAGTCAGTACATCAAATCCGTAGTTTTCTGGGTCTAGCAGGCTATTACCGTCGGTTTATTCCGGATTTCTCCAGAATAGCTAAACCCATGACCGAATTATTAAAGAAGGGTGTCAAATTTGTGTGGAGTAAGGAGTGTGACCAAGCTTTCCATACCTTGAGGAAACACTTAACCTCAGCTCCCGTATTGACTTAACCGGATATGTCCAAACCGTTTGAGGTGTTTTGTGATGCTTTGGGCACTGGTCTTGGTTGCGTGCTTATGCAAGAAAACCGAGTCATTGCCTATGCCTCACGGGAACTTCGACCTCATGAGAAGAACTATCCTACTCATGATCTTGTGCTAGCAGCAGTCGTGCACGCCTTAAAACTTTGGCGGCACTACTTGATGGGTAATCACTGCAATATCTATACCGACCACAAGAGTCTCAAGTACATTTTCACTCAATCTGATCTGAATATGAGGCAAAGAAGATGGTTGGAATTAATCAAGGATTATGATCTGGAAGTCCATTATCATCCCGGCAAAGCTAACATGGTTGCAGATGCACTTAGCCGCAAGCATTGCAACTATGTGACGTTAGAGCCGAAGAATGAAACCTTATGTGAAGAAATGAGGAAGCTTAACTTGGAAGTGGTCGAGCATGGCAAGCTTCATGCTGTCTCGATACTCCATGAGAGAATTGCTATAGCTCAACTCATCGACGAAGAGGTTCAGAAAATCAAACAGAAATTAGAATAAAGAGACCCCAAGTATGATTGTTTCCGGAGGGACGACAAGGGAGTTGTTTGGTTCAGACAAAGAGTAGTGGTACCTCGGGATCAAGACTTAAAGAAGGAAATTTTAGATGAGGCCCATCTTTCTAAGTTCACCATTCACCCCGGAAGTACCAAAATGTACCGAGACCTTAGGGAAAACTTTTGGTGGTCAAATATGAAGGGCGAAATAGTCGAGTATGTGTCCGGATGTGATACATGTCAAAGAATCAAAGCTAGTCATCTACAGACTGCAGGTCAAATGCAACCATTGTCCATTCCTGCATGGAAGTGGGACGATATCAGCATGGATTTCATTGTCGGCTTACCTCTCACGCCCCGGAAGCATGATTCCATTTGGGTAATAGTGGACCGGCTTACCAAGACCGCTCACTTTATCCCCGTTGACACTACCTATTCAGTTGAGCGCTACGCGTAAATCTATATTGATCTCATAGTGCGCTTACACGGTGTTCCCAAGACTATCCTGTCAGATCGAGGCACTCAGTTTGTTGCTCGCTTCTGGGCACAAGTGCACGAATCTTTGGGAACCAAGCTAATCCATAGCTCCAGCTATCATCCTCAGGCTGACGGTCAGACGGAAAGAGTAAATCAGATAGTAGAAGATATGTTGAGAGCTTGTGTCATTCATTTTGACAAATCTTGGGACAAATGCCTAGCCCTAGCAGAGTTTGCTTATAACAATAGTTATCAAGCTAGTTTGAAGATGGCCCCGTTTGAAGCCATGTATGGAAGGTGTCGTACCCCTTTGAATTGGTCACAAGCGGGTGAGTGAACCTTGTTTGGTCCTAAGTTAGTACAAGAAGACGAAGAGAAAGTGGGTGTGATTAGAGAAAATCTTAGAGCAGCTCAGATGAGGCAGAAGAGTTACCATGATAAAGCTAAAGCTCCCCGAGAGTTTGAAGTCGGTAATTATGTATACCTAAAGGTATCTCCGACCAAAGGCGTACAACGCTTTGGAGTAAAAGGGAAATTAGCTCCACACTATGTTGGTCCTTATGAAGTCACCGAGAAGTTTGGTACGGTTGCCTACCGTATTCGACTTCCCGACCGATTAGCTGCAATGCACGACGTGTTCCCGACCGGAAGCACAAATAATTGAAGAGACCAATGAAGAAATAGAACCAGATCTATCCCTAGAAGAGTATCCAATGAGAGTATTGGATCATAAAGAAAGACAAACTAGGAGACAAAAAGTAAGAATGTATAAAATACAGTGGAGTCACCACACAGAAGAAGATGCTACGTGGGAGACCGAGCACTTTCTAAATACCAAGTATCCGAGTTTTCTTTCGAGTTAAACTCGTATGTAATCTTTCTACTCATCTCTTAAATTTCGAATCTCGAGACAAGATTCCTGTTAAGGGGGGTAGGTTGTAACACCCTGTGTTTTTACTTAAGTGACAATGAGTGTTTTGGACCCTAATTACAACCTTAAGCACTTGGACCAACACTTGATCAAAAACCTTAACCCTAGAACCCTAAGTCATCACCTTGTCTATATGAGCAGTGAGAACTTTGCCACGTTCCTCAAAATTTTGCTTAAGCACTTCAAAATCGCCCTAAGGGAAAAATGTGTAGAATATCAAGGAACACAACTTTGCTGTTGAGTGGCATTTGAAATTCGGAGTAAAACTTGATGAATTTTGCATTTGAACACTGGGAGTTACTATTCACCCGCGCTGAGAAAATCCCCAAGTTGGCATGCTGTTCCTGCTCAATTCCTTGGGTAAAACCCCTACCAGCCTTTGCAATTGTTGAAGAGGGGTCCTTGATCTACAACTTTGCTGTTCAGTGAAAGGCATGGTTTAGTTTAAAAAATTGGAGAAAATCGTGTTGAAAAACTGCATCAGCAAATTGCAAAAGTTCTGGAACGCCAGAATGCGCTCTGCCGCGACATCGTGCGCGGCCACGTCGGCAAGCCACCGTACGCGCCGTACCCGCGTCGGGCGCACACACCGAGGCGCGGAAGCAACCATCGGTCGCCGCGCCGCGACGACGAGAGCTCACTCGTGCCGTCCGTGGCAAGTGGGCCGCGCCAGGTGGCGTCAATCCACCGGCCGACGCACCTCCCGTGGCGCGCCATTGGCCGTCGGAATGGCGCACGTCGCCGGCCATGCCTCGACCCCTCCACACGTGCGTGAGTCACCTGCGTGACCTCACTAGCCCCCAACCGACCTCCCGCGAGTATAAAACCAGCCCGTTCTCTTGCCTCGTGCGCACGCGCATCCGCCACCGAGCCCCGCCGTCTGCCATTGGCGCCGCCCGGTGCAAACCTCCCTCCCGTTGATGCCCTCACCCCCACAAGCCCCTGAGCTCTTTCTTGTGCATCACGAAACCTTCCCGAGTCGCTTGTTGATCAAGCCGAGCCGCAAGATCGCCGGAGCCTGAGTTTCCGCGGCCGCCGCGGGACCGCCATTGTCGAGCTCGCCTCTCCGCCGATCCTCCGAGTCCAGGGACTAGCCTAGCATCTTCCCTAGGCCACATGGAAGCTTCCGATGCAACATATTGTTGAGCACTGCCCCTTTCTTCACCGCCGTCCGAGCCCCCGCTGCCGCACCGCATCTGCGCCGCCGCCGCCGCTCGCCGGCGACCTCCCCGGCCGATCCTCCTCCACCAATCGATCGCGGGTGAGCCCAATTGCATTTCCCTGCCGCTTGTTTACCACCCAGTGCCCCACCTCGCCTCCGGTGAGAACGCCATCACCGTCGGGTCCAGGGGGGATCCAAGGGCATATCTGTGAAAGAATTAAAACTTCCAGGGTCCTACGCGCAAAAAGATTCTCCCCCTTTGCAATGTGTTGTCCGAAACTTGTAAAATCGATTTAAAATCGTAGAAAAATCCAAAAATAGCAAACTCAATTTTTCTGTGCTCAGTGTAACAGGAACTACAACGTTCTCCAAATATGTATATACTTTTGAGCTATAGTTTTTGCTTGAAAAATAGAAAAGTAAAATACCTAGATCTGTGTTTCTGCAAAATCCACACATGATCTTGAGCTGGATTTTGGATATGTTGTACTCCATGTCATGGCTGGTCACCACACCAAAATTTGTACAAAATTTGTACAAAGTTACTGAAGGGATCTTTTTATATAAATTATCTTGTGATATTGATAAATTTGCCTAAATGATTTTTGTAGCTTATAATATAATTATTCTTGAGCCCAACTTCTGGCTATTGTCATGTTATACCAAAATGCACCTCTGGTGAATTTATCCTGATTTTATATCGGTTAGAAATATTATTTCCTAATTTATGCTTGTCTTTAATCATAAATGTATATAGCAAGATCCATAATAGCTATAGGTGTGTTTGTTGGTTCTTTAAGCTTGTTTTGGACCAAAGCATGTGTAGGAGAAAGTTTGGGTTCATTTATGTTATATTTATTTTATTACACATTAATCCTCTAAATGCTAGCTAGAAATGCCTTTATATTGTGCATTTAAATTCAGTGGTGCAAAAACTAGTTGCTTGCTGTCAAAGGGAGTGTTCCTGGTCATTAGGTTCAGTGGGCACTGTTGGGCAAGTTTGAGATGTGTTTAGTTGAGTAAAAGAGTGTAAACTAGATTAATCTAGTAAAGGGAAAAATAGGAAAAATACATTCTCTTGTGCATAAGTTAAGGAAATGAGTTAGGAAAGTAAAATGGTGGTACAAAAGTAAATTCCTTGCTGTTTGTATTTAAATTAAATATTCTTAAATAGTTTTGCACACAATCACCTTAAAGAGAAGGCTAAATAAGCTTATTGATTATCTTTACAAGGAGAAATGTTTAAATACCTTACTTTAAAGTGAATATGACCAACCCTATACAACTTGTAGCTGTTGCTACTGTTTTATTATGGGAATTAAATTAATTCCTTTGTATATATATGTACACAGCCACCGTTAAAAAGTCTAGCTAATAAAGCATCACACAATGCTCCTTTATAGGAAGAGTATGCTGAATGTATCTTTATCTAGGTGAATGTGGTCAACCATGCACCCCATGGTTGCCAAAAGTGGTTTTGTGATGAGTTAACTCAATCTGCCAATTAAGTCTTGCATTTGCATTCTCCGTGTAGAAGTCCCCGACGGTACCTATACGCTCGTACCGGCTGATGAGGACGAGGAAGTAGGAGGAGACGTGCACTACGTGACCGTAGAGCAAGACCCGGGCCAAAGTCAGGAAGTTGGTGTGTCTGCTTGTGCTGACGAAGGCAAGCCCCAGTTTATTCATTAACCTATGTGTTTCTTTAAACTTCTGAATTTACTTATTGTTATTATGTGCATTTATGTTTAGGAGTTGAAATGAAACCCTAGTTGCATGATCCATAAGTACCTATGATCTTTTACTAGCATGTTAGGTCGCTAGTTCTATGCTTTAAGGATCCAGTACAAGTCGAGTGATGTTCGTCACTCGCGAGATTAGGATCTCCTTTATGTAATCACCATATGTTAAATGGATTTCTCATGTGGTAAGAGCATGGGATTTGGGCTCTGGTCCAATGCCTTCGTTGGTTAAGTGTTTGAAAGTACTAAACACTTGTCGGAAATGGGTACGATAAGCCTAGTACCTAAATGAAGCGGTACGGGGTTTTACTATCACTACTCTTAGGGTTGCGGCCCCGCTCGCCACCCGAGTGCATGCGTGAGGCTGGGTGACCTTGGTGGCGTAGCCCAGATAAACCTTGTACTTAAGACTATGAGCTATTATCCCCAAACCGAAGAATGACGGGAACCGCTGGGGCTGACTGTTCTGGTGGGCCGTTGAGGCTACCGGGACCATGGGCCCCTGCCACCCGGTCATGATTGTCTCGGGCGTGTTTTATGTTTTGTGAGTTTGTTTGCGTTGTTTGCGAAAGAAAATGGGTTTCCCCCCGGTTTTTAGGGGACCCCTATGGCTGTCCCCAACAGTAGCCCCGAGCCTCTGCGGTGGTATCCGTCAGGATCTCGTAGAGGCTGATGCTTGCTGATGGGACATTCTTCCCCCTAGATGTTGTGTTGTTCCGTGGGGGCGCGCTAGCGCACCCGCGGGTGTAGCCCACGAAGCCTTGCAGGAGCGTGGGTGCTCCTGCAAGATTTTTTCTCAGAGTTTTCCGGTGTGCAAGGTGTTAGTTTCAGCCAGTGTCGGCAATATTTCAGCCGGCCTCGGCGGTGCCATGCGCACATACTTGGCAAACGTCTGCGTCCGGTGCATTTCCAGGAGGTGTAGCCACGCGTCGAGCCCCCGAGCCTGGGCCAAGTCAAGGCGATCGAGGGGTGCTCTCTGTCTCATCTACACGCCCCTTCGCCGTCCCTCCGCGGGACAGAGGGGTGAGGCATCCACAACTCCCATCGAGCGGGTCGCGAATTGCGGGTTCCTCATTGAGCTGTTATTAGGTGATTCAAGTGGGTGTCCGTGCCCCGTTCGATAGGGGTTGGCTCGTGGTCCAGAGACTCATCCATGAAAGCGCTTACGCGGGTTTGTTAGGTAGGGCTCAGTCCCGTTCGCTGGGGACCGAGGGCGCGGAAGCTCTCCCTCGAAGGGATCACTCGACTAGCTGCCCTCGTTGGCTCTTGAATACGACACAAGGGGCACCCTCGAGATGGTAGGCTCGAGGATAGGCTTGAATGCACGCGCCCTCATCGTCCCTGACTCTGTGGATCTGGGGCGCTTGTTCGAACCCTTCGAGGGCTAGGCTTCGAACCTCTGATCAGCAGGGCCATCGCGGGGTCGCTGCTAGGTGCCCCTGTCTTGGTTGCATCTGCAGGATTCATGGGTTCGCGACCGAGCCGACCCTCGAGTTGCTGATCAGTAGTCCTCCAGGTTCGAGGGCACCTGTGGCGCCCGCTCTCACCGAGCGTGTCTCGAAGCCACTGGTCAGTAATCACACCCATTGAGGATCTGGTTTCTCGTGCCCTTGGCTCGGGGCACGCGACGGTTACACTTACTCGGTAAGGAACTGGTTCATTAAATGACCATGGTCGCAGCAGCAATCGTGCGCTGCGGGCGCGCCTTTTCAGGCGGCGCAACCGCGCATGTGGTGGGCGACGTGGGGGCGGACGTGACAGCCGCCACGGCCCTTCGGTCGCCGCGCCGTAATGATCGCGCACGCGCGCGCGCCCGACTGTTTCGGTGCGGTGGGGCCCGCTCATCAGTGATAGATGACGCCGCCTGCAGTTAATGCACGCGACGCGCGCAGTTTGGGGAGCGCGGCTCCCCCAGATCTATAAATCGTAGGAGAGGGAGGGGAAGTCCCTTACCTCATCACTTAGCACCCGCTGCCCATTGCTTCTCGTCTTCATTTCCCAGTCGCGCGCCCCTTTGCTCTCGCCGCTGCTTGTTTCGTCTTCGCGCACCGCCGCCAATCGCAATGGCTCCGCCCCAGCCAATCATGGTGCTAGATCCGCTGCCATGGACTCGATCGACGGTGATGGAGTTCGCCTTGCACGAGCTCGTGAATGGCGGTCAGCTGGCGCCAAACGTGGAAGGGTCACCCCGGGCGTGGATCGTTCCACCGGCGACGGATCGGGAGCCCAACCCGTCGTACGGCTACGTCGTCAGCTTCATTAGGCATCACGGGCACGGCTTCGCCTCGCCCGCGAGCCGCTTCATGTGCAGGCTGTGCCACCACTACGGGGTGGAGCTTCACAACTTCGCCCCAACGCGATTTCGCAGGCGGCCACCTTCGTCGGCGTCTGCGAGGGGTTCATGGGGATCCCCTTGAACTGGGACCTCTGGGTCCACTTGTTCCGCATGGAGCTGCACACGCTCGCCACGGCCGAGACACGGTGCGCTGAGCGGTGCGCGCCGGCGGCCTGTCGATCGCGCTGTGGGACTCACGCAGAGAGTTCTACCTGCCCTGCATGATGACATCTAACAATGCGGAGTGGGAGAGGGGGTGGTTCTACCTTCGCAACGACGGCGCCGGCCTCCCCCCTACACCGGCAAGGTGCTGAAGGAGAAGACCGGCTCCTGGCATCATGGCGTGTCTCCCTCCTCGCGCCAGGAGCAGCTGGAGTCGCTCCTGAATGCACTAAAGGGCCTAGCGGATGCCGGGTTGGGGGCGGCTTCGGTCCTCGCCAACCTCCACCATAGGCGGATCGCCCCCCTCATGGAAAGGGAGCTCCGCATCTACGAGATGAGCGACGTGGCCAACCCTATGGCGTTGGCGCGTTTGCGGCTACTGCACGAACGCCTTCCCCCGGAGTATGCGGCCACGAGGGCGAGGCGCGCCATCAGCCTCAAGGCCGTGCGGTATGGCAACAATGCCCTCGGGTCGTTCGTTATGCTCCCCGACGCCCCGGTGGTGAGTAGGCTTCCCTCCTCTTCCTCGTTCTCTTGCGACACACCGGTGCGGTCTTGATAGTTGTCTTTTAGCAGAGGGTGATCGTGGACGCCACACGATCGGATCCACCGACGCCCCAGGCCCAGGCGGCCGCCCGTACCATGCAGCGGTGCAAACAAGAAAAGGCGGCGCACTCGAAAGAGAGAAGAATCAGACGGCGCGAGCGCCGGGAGCAGCAGGATGAGGAGTACTGGTTGCGCGAGCAGCAGGGACCCCCCCCCGCGAGGTGACTTCGGAGAACTCGTCGTCGGGGAAGGAAGAGAGCAACGGGGGACGCTCCCCCGGGAGGTGGAATCCCCCATCCCTGTCACCAAGGGCCGCAGAGGCGGTAGAGGAGCAGGCGCCCGCCGCTGGGCGGTTAGTGGGGGAAGCCACGCGCGCCACAGAGGCGCCAGCAAGCACCACGGGGGCGTCGGCGAGCGCAGCGGCGGCGACGACAGGCACAGTGGTGGTGCCTCACGAACCCTCGAGGAAGAGGAAGCAGGGCTTCTCTAGTTTTAGGTAAGTGGCGCTCTCCCCAGGCGCCCCTGATTTCAAGGGGCTGGAGCTCAGTCTTGTGTTTCTTCGTTCGTTGGGTGGTGCCGACCATCCCTGCCCTTGCACCAGCTAAGGTGCTTAGGTCGGACGCGTCCATGCCCACGAGGCGGCACTCGTCAAGAGCGCCACAGGCGGCGGGGAGGGTGGCGGTGATGAGTGGGCCACCGCGTGGCATGGCTGTGGCCACGGGGTCGCGGCAAGAGGCGGCGGCTGCGGCGGCGTCCACAACAGCGGCAACCACAGTGTCGGTGGTTCCACCAGCGCCTGTCCCTACCACGGGCGATCGAGCGGTCATGGTGGAGATCCCCGACGACGACGCCCCGCCACCCGGGTGGGGCGAGTGGGAGAACTGGCCCACGCCAGCCCCCGAGCCTCGCGGCGGGGTGCTAGTGATGCGGGAGGACGGCTGCGTGATGCCGCGGCGTCGACGCATGGCGCCGAGCCCTCGTCGTCACGCGCCGGCCTGCCCGCCCGAGATGTCACCGTTGCGCGCCCGGAGCACGAGTAGGGGCACGCCAGCGCGCTGCTGACCCACTTTGACCAAGCCCAGGCCGAGCAAGCACCGTGGAAAGAATTTCGAGACCACGGTGCCTCGCTCAACAACACGCTGAACGAGGCGCCGCGGATCCACGGGGGTCCCGCATGGCGAATCTTCCGGGTATATATTTTCGTTGAATTTGGAGTTTTCTACCTTGTCTCTTCCGCGTTCGTGCGTTTCCTGACTCAGTTTCTCTCTTGCCTTGTCCGCCGGTGACAGAGTTGGAGGGTCGAGCTCGGGAGAGGTACGTCCGCCTCGACCGATTGAGCTCCGAGCGCGACTGGTACTGGGACCAGTATGACGCCCTTGACTCTCTCGTCGAGGCTCTGCGAACCGACAACGGGTGGCTGGAGTACCAGCTGCAAGTTGTGCGGGACGCGTTCCTAGATCAGGGCGCCCAGGCTGCGAAAGACGCCTCCGCGGTCGAGACGATGACAACGACGCTTTTGGAGCGGGATGAGGCGCTGCGGAAGGCACGTGAGGACCTGGCCGTGATGTGAACCGTGGCGGCGGAGTGTGTGACGTCCCAGATTTTTAATTAGTGTCAAACCCCGTCAAACTTGAGTCACCGACATGGTCAAACCCCGCTTGATACCCTGACGTCGGTGAGTGTCTTCCGGAACTTTTGCCACGTTCTCCAAATTTCACCTAAACACTTAAAAATCTACCAATATGAAAGTTTTCCACTTTGTCGAGGGACACAACTTTCATGTAGATTGGCATCTCAAATTTTGAGAGGCAATTGGTGAAAAACGCGGTCAACCGCCAGCAGCTCCTGTTTACCGGATCAGGGCGACATTCAAAGTTGGCAAGCCGTTCCTGCAAAAACCATTGAGAAAAACATCTACCAGCCTTTGTAAAAGTTGTAGTGGATATTGAGATCAACAACTTTGGTATTCACTGCTCGGAGCACTTCAGTTCAAGTTTTGGCAGAAAAACTCGGTCAAAGTCACCTAAGTCAAAACATTCGCGCTACACACAGTCCCGCACCGCGACGTCGCATCGGCCAGAGCGCCGGGTGCGCCGCGCGCGCCGCGCTCGGGCCGCCGCCGCCTCGGCGTCCGGTCAAGCCGGCGCACCTTCCCGAGACAACCACGGGCCTTCCCCAGGCTGCACACACCCCCAAATCGCCTCGAAATCCCCTTTCCCGTGCCACGCATTCGCCGCCGACAGCACTGGCCATTGCCCATCGGTCCGCCCGCTGTCTCCCCGTACGCGCCGTCCTGAGGCCACCGCACCACGGTGCGGTCCATCGCCTAGCTCCGAAGCACGAGGTAGCTCCCTATTTAAGGCCGACGCGCTCCTCCTTGTGCAAGCACGCCCCCTCCTACGCCGAGCTCACCGCTGTCTGCCATGGCAGCCGCCACCGCGGAACCCATGTTTCCGGTCGCTCCCACCGCCGGCTGACACACTCAGAACCTTCACTAGCACCCAATCGAGCTGCCACCACCTCTAACCGCACCTATTTGCCTCACTCTTCGCCGGGACTCTGGCCGCAGCGGATGCCACCGCCGGGCGCCGCCGCGTGCTCGCCCGCCGCCCCCACCGCTCCAAGCTTCGATCTAAATCGGGCCTAGAGACCCCTCTGGTCGTCCTCCTCCTGCACCCGGCCGGTCCCGGCCGTCGGTTCGCCGGAATTTGGCCGGACCGCCGCCGGCCAGTGCTCGGGGGACTACATTGTGAGCCCCAAATTATTTGCAAGGTCTAAACCACGAACCGAGGGTATATTTGTGAGGAATCAAAAGTTCCAGGGGCCTGCTCGTAAGTTGTTTCTTGAATAGTGTTACAGCTTTTGCTGAAATTTGTAAAATCTCTAGAAAATCTTAGGAAAATCTGAAAAATGCAAACCCAATTTTGTTGGATTCGTTGTGAAAAATCCTACAACTTTTCTTATTCTTTTCTGAGCTGTTTCCTGATAGTTGTTGCATGAAAAATAGGAATGCGAAAACCCTAGATCTATCATATCCCAAAATCTATACATCCTCTATAGCTAATTTTTGGATATGTTGGGTGTTATGTCTTTGCTAGCTCCTGTACCAACAATTGCACAAAGTTATGTTGTAAATCTTTTTACATCAATTGTTTTCTATTTATTTAGAATATGTCAAAATGATTTTTGTAGCTAAAAATAATTAGATTTTTGTGACCAACTTCTGCATGCTATCTATTTATGCCAAAATACACCATTGGTGAATTAATTACAATTTTATAATTGCTGGAAATAGTTATTCTTGATATATGCTTGTTTTTCTTGGTAATTGCATAAGTCAAGTTTCATAATAGTTCTAGGTGTATATGATACCTCCCTAGGTTAGGTTTGGACCATATTACATGTGTGAGAAAGTTTGGGTCATTTTGATGAGTATTTGTTTTTGTGTGCATTTACCTTGATCTTCTAGCTAGCTTCTATTATTTTAAAAAATAATTAATTTCTTAGCTATCCTAAGAATGCATGTGTGTCCAGTGGCTTGTTAAAGGTGATTAGTGCCTAATACACACTTCCACTAAATTTTAATTAATTAAATTATGAATAAAAGCTATTGGAGCAATTTAAGGCTTAATAGTCATTTAAATGAGAAAAATCACCAAACCCCTTTTTATGACTTTGTGTGTGATCAATATCATTTTAAAAAGATAAATACCAACCCACTGCTGTTTGTGAAGTTAAATTAAATTATTAACATATATATATGTACACAATCACTATCAAAAAGAATAATTAATAAAGAGCTGCATATTGTTCCTTTTTGGAAGAGTATGCTTAATGTATTCTTATCTAGGTGAAGTGTCCAACCAATGCACCCCATGGTTGTCATTTATTGTTTGTAGTTAGTTAAAAAAACCGACAATTAAATCTTGCATTTGCATCCTCGTGTAGATCTTCCCAACGGTAGCTATACGCTCGTGCCGGAAGGAGGAGACGAAGGAGCTGACGAAGAGTTGCAGTACGTGTTCGTCGCTCAAGGCCTGGACCAAAGTCCAGAAGGGCCCAAGGCCAACCTTGTCAGTGAAGGCAAGCCCCGGATCATTAACCCTGTCTAAAAAAATAAATTATGTCATTACCTTGTTGTGATTGTGCATTTACGTTTCAGGAGTTGAATTGAAACCCTAGATGCATAATCCCTTGGTACCTATGCTCTATCCCTAGGATGGTAGGTCGATAGCTACTATGCTATAGGACCGGTTCAAGTCGAGTGATGTTAGTCACTCGCGAGAATAGGTTCTTATGTTGGAATCATAAGATCTTTATAAATGGATTGCTCATGTGGTACGAGCATGGGATTTGGGCTCCAGTCCATTGGCTTTCGTGGGCTAAGCTTTTGAACGTACTAAGCACTTGCCGGGAATGGGACCGGTAAGCCTAGTACCTTAATAAGACGGCGCGAGAACTTTTCCCTACTACTCCTGAGTGTTCACCTAACCGGCTAGCTACCTGGAAGGGGGGTGCATAAGTGAGACTGGGTGCCTCGTGGGGTATGCCAGCTAACCTTGTACCCAGGACTGTAGGCTCTGTTCCCAACCCGAGGACTTTTGGGAACCGCCTGGACGGTTGTCCTCGTGGGGGCAACCTACCGTGTGTTTAGGTTTACCTTGCAAGGTTCAAATCAATCGATTGTCGGCCTCTCATAGTTATCCGAGATTGCTTAATCAACTGGCCATGATATCCCGTAATGATGGAATTTGGTGAATATTGTTGTATGAATTAATTGCTTGTCCAATTCTTGATTGAATTAGTTGGCACACTTAGAAATGGTAATCAACTAGAACTGGAGCTAAAATGATGAAAGTAAGGACCTACTCTTCGTGGCTGTTCAGCAAAAGAAGCTCCACCGGCCAAAAGCCTTTCATGTCTAGAGTTTGGTGATGTAGTGATCACCCGACGGTTAAGTCTTGCTAAGTATTAGTATACTCAGCCTTGCTTTAAAATTGTTGTGCAGGTGTTGTTGATCGGGTAGATGACGACAAGTGATGACATCACGGATGGCCTCCTGTGATGTATACCATCGCGCTAGTTTAATTCACTTCCGCTGTTTTCGAACTCTGAACCTTTACTCCATGTCATGAACAATGGTTTGTAATAAATTATTTTTAACTCGTGTTGCACTCTGTACTCGCCTTCGCGTGAGTTTTAATGCATATGTCGATCCTTTATACGACTTTCAAGTGATTTACCGGGCGTTAACCCGACAACTGACGACAAGATGATACTTTACTATTGCTTAATGACCAAAGTGGATTGGTTTTATGCGATAGTACGGTATTTTCCTGGGCGGGTTGTCACAGCTGGTATCAGAGTGATTGCATGTACCAGAGATTAATTAATAACCTTAATCACTGATTTTTTTGGATAAAAGTTACCAAGATTGTTGGATTTTTCAAAACCCGTTGGTACGTTAAGGATAAACTAGACCGAGATGCCCTAGAGGGAATTTTTGGGTTCTTTCAGGTGGCTTATTAACCTATGGTTTATTTTGCTAACTTCCAGCACATTTACTTGATGTCAGACTTACTTTCTTGCACAACCAAACTAGATGAGCCACGTGTTTTATACGTGTGCTGTACCGCATCACGGGAATTGCGAGAGTTGATGGAGTGATCCACTCCACGGATCCCATCTTCGCGTCTGGTCATGAGTTGTGTTGTCGCCACGTGTTTCATACGTGTGCATTCCGCATGTCGAATATGCGAGGCATGGATACACTCCATTCAAACGAAGGGTGTCCGAGGTTGGACGCTGTCCATGCAGCGACTTAACGCATGGGTGCCGTTTCTATAGTGAACGGTAATGTATGTCGACGCTTTCATGAGTGCTGGCATGGAAGGTTCATTGTGTTCTGTGATTTTCTGCAGGTACACTAACCTCATTTCGTAAGTCGCTAAGTGAGCATCGACTAGTTCTCGACTAGTTATTATAGGGACAAACGTATATGTGCCTTGCCACCGGCGCTAACTTCGAGTTTGGCTTGATTGCCATGTGAGGACGAATAGGACGTCTTGCATCATGATAAAAATCGTAAAATTTCAAAACTAAACCCATACTTGTTTGTGTGCCCTCTAAGGTAAAATATTGCTAGTATGTTTTGTCTTGCCTAGCCTCTCTGGTGTAGGTGTTGCTGTCCAAAGATCTGTTGTGACTAATGGTGTAGATCTTGCACCCTGTCCAAGAATCCTTTGTCTAAGAGATCTCTACCAAAGTTTCTCCACATCTACTCTAGTTCCTGCTCGCAAAAGCTCGCAATCACAGCTTTTGTATATATCAAGTTATACTCAGATTTAGGAACCTCCGTCTTTCTGATTTTACAGGGTACCTAATCCGAAACTCTTGCTTAGTTAAGCACCTTTCCGACCTTCTAGCTCAATCTTGCTTATCCAACCTTGTGTCTCATAACCTTGCTAAGTGCTACGCAAATTTGAGGAATTTGGACTCTGGTTTGAGTTATGGAGCTCGGTTCACAAGTACAAGAACCTCGTATCCTTAGGTATGCCTGCTCGTTTCGAGTTCACATACGATGGTGTCTTAGTATACATGGTTACCCCATATCTTAACCACCCACCCTTTATTCGTGGATCGAGTTATCCTTGTATACTCGCACCCGACTGAGTCTCACTTTTGTCGTTATGACCAGATGGACAACGCTGGATCTGCGTCGGCTGATGTGGAAACATGGACTCTCGTGAATTACCTCGAGGAGGGTGGATTTCCTGCACTCTTGTGGGACACCCTGAAGGACTTTGAGTACACTACTTGCCCAGAGTACTCGACACGTGAGGTCATGACCACAAGCCAACTTCTTCGTTGCTAAGTAAAGGTGAAGATTTCCGTGTGTCCGATCAATCCTGCTTGGGAAGAGTGGGAGTGTAATGCACAAGGGCGAAACTTGACTGACACGGTGCAGAAGGCTGCTCTCAAAGCGCTCACAACTTTTTGTGGGAAGCACCTTGATGAGGTAGCCGGCTCTGCAGCCAAAGTAATTCCTCTACCTGAGCGACACACTGTACCTTGTGTCGAATCTGAAGCTGTCCTTCCAGCTCAGGGCAACTCTCATGATAGTCCTGATCTTGTCACCTCAGTTCATTTCTCCGAAGCAATGTATGACACCTACCGGCGCATGGTGGGAGAAAATGTATTCTATAGACACCAGATCTATAGGCCGAGTTAAAGAGATGGAGTGTACAGCTCAAGCGTTGAAGGAAGCCCGAGCAATGATAGCTACTCTTAAGAAGGAAAGACGCAAGGACAGAGCAAAGATACAAGAGTTGAGTGAGATCATACATGAGCAGAACTTTTTGTTGCAGCATAACGACCAGTATATGCTTGAACTAGAAAACCAACTGGAAGCTATAGCCGTTCCACCTCCGGAACCTATCATTCCTGGACCAGCAGAAGAAGATGTCGAGGACGTCCAAGGAGAGTCCGGAGTAGAATCTGGACCCGAGTCACTATAGTCCTCCAGCATGGGAGATCCGACCGTACGAAGTTGGTATGTTGGAAATAAAAGTCTTAGTCGTACAAGTGTAGTATTTGTAAGGAACCCTAGTGTACAACCGCGTTTGGTTAGCTGTTGCGGTTGGTTGAACTAGGAGCTTCTTTGTGCAGCTAGTCTGCATTGTAATCCCAAACGTTGTTTGGTAATTCTGAAACCCCTCATTGATGTAATGTCTTGATTAAACATCTCTTTCCGCAATGATCTTCGTAAAGCATTATTTATGTTAGTTCCGATCAAATCAAAGTTCTGTAGTGAATCTCGAACTCGTCCAAAATTTCTTGCTAATCAAGATCCGAGTAATCCCTCACTCTGAACTTATTCCTTTTGGTCTTGCTCACGACTTTTTGAAATAAATTAAATGCCACTTTTGATGCCTTCACTTGCATAGCATATACATTTGGGGAAAAACTTGGGCATACTAACATGCATTCGCATGAAAACTCCGTACTCATCCTCTACCTCTCTTGTTGGTGATGTTGTTATTCCATAGACAAAGGTGCCGCGACGGAACCTAGGTGATAGAGGGGGAGTGCCCAATCTTTCGGTGAGTGGGATAAATGTCGATTTGGTGGTGGTTCGACCCTCACGATCCGACTACGACGAGCGAACCCGTTGCGCCAATGCAATCGCTGAACCGTACCTCCAATGGTTACCAACCTCGCGGTGCGAGATCAGCCTGATCATAGAACGAACAAAAAAAATACAACGAGCAATATTATTAATCACTCACAAGGTGGAGCTTGAATTGACGACGGCGGCATGGAATACACAGCGGTTCGGAAAGTAGCAAAGGCTAGCAATGAAAACAAACTCAAGTTCTAATCTACTAGGGTCCCTCTCTAATATAGATGGAAAACAAAAAAAAGGAAGGAGGAATTTCCCTGGCGGCGCAAACCAACCGAAGCTGGCGGCGCAGGGCCACACGCGTGCAGGACACACACGTCCTGGCGGCGCGCGCCGTGCATGGAAAGGCCAGGTCGGCCCCACATGCCCACGCGGCCACAGGATGGCGCAGGCGCCCTTGCGTGAAGGCCATGGTCTCTGACCACGCGCCTTTGAGTGAAGGCCGTGGCCTCCTGGCCCCACGTGGCCCACCATCCGCCGGTCTTCAAGCTTCTGGTCCTTCGTTTGTCGGCAACAACACAAAGTTTAATTCATGAGCACGAGCCCGAGTAAGTGGTCCGGAAAATGGCGCCGGAAGTGTGTCCTCTGGTGGTGCCGGAGATGATGCTGCCGGTGTCGACGTACGCGTGTCGATGTCCATGTTCTCATCAGGTGCTGCTGCTGTAGTCGTACGCATGTCGGTGTTCATGTCCTCATCATCCTCCCCTTCTTGAACTGAAGTCGCCCTCGACGGCAACTCCGCATCGGCGCCCGCATAGAGCTTCAAATCTGCAACATTAAAACTAGTGGAAACACCAAACTCCGCAGGAAGGTCAAGGATATAAGCATTATCATTAATCTTGGTTAGCACTTTAAAAGGACTAGCAACACGAGGCATTAGTTTTGAACGGCGCAAAGTAGGAAACGATCCTTGCGCAAATGCAACCAAACCATATCACCAGGTTTAAAAGTGACAAGTTTTCTACCTTTACTACCAGCAACCTGATATTTAGCATTAGCAGCAGCAATGTTTTATTGAGTTTGTTCATGCAGATTAATCATTTGTTCAACATGGGCAACCGCATCGATGTGTGGGGCGTCCTCAGCAGCAAGCGAAAATAAATCAATAGGCGCCCGAGGAATGTAACCATACACAATATGAAAAGGACTCATCTTTGTAGAAGAATGTGTCGCATGATTATAAGCAAACTCAACATGAGGCAAACAATCTTCCCAACGTTTCAAATTTTTATCTAGAACAACCCGAAGCATGGTTGACAAAGTCCTATTAACCACCTCAGTTTGCCCATCAGTCTGAGGGTGACAAGTTGTACTAAACAACAATTTAGTTCCCAATTTATTCCAAAGTGATCTCCAAAAATGACTAAGAAACTTAGCATCACGATCAGAGACTATTGTATTAGGAATACCATGCAACCGAATAATCTCTCTAAAGAACAAGGCAGCAACACTGCTAGCATCATCAGTCTTATTACAAGGTATGAAATGAGCCATTTTAGAGAAACGATCAACAACCACAAAAATGCTATCCCTCCCCTTCTTAGTTCGAGGCAATCCTAAAACAAAATCCATCGAAATATCAATCCAAGGAGAAGTAGGGACAGGCAAAGGCATATACAAACCATGATTGTGCAAACGTGACTTAGCTTTTTGACAGGTAATGCAACGCGCAACAATGCGCTCAATATCTTTGCACATCCGGGGCCAAAAGAAATGAGCAGCCAGCACCTCATGGGTCTTATAAACACCAAAATGCGCCATGAGACCGCCTCCATGCGCCTCCTGCAATAACAACAGACGAACCGAACTAGTTGGAACACACAGCTTGTTAGCGCAAAACAGGAACCCGTCCTGCAAGTGAAATTTGCCCCATGGTTTCCCATTAACACAATGAGCGAAAACATCTTTGAAATCAGCGTCGTCCACATATAAATCCTTCACAGTGTGCAAGCCAAAAATTTTAAAATCTAACTGTGACAGCATAGTATAACGACGAGACAAAGCATCAGCGATAACATTATCCTTGCCGTTTTTATGTTTGATAATGTAAGAAAAGGACTCAATAAATTCGACCCATTTAGCATGACGACGGTTCAGATTTGTTTGATTACGAATATGTTTCAAAGCCTCATGGTCAGAATGAATGATAAACTCGCGATGCCAAAGGTAGTGCTGCCATGTTTGCAAAGTACGCACTAAAGCATAAAGTTCCTTATCATAAGTGGAGTATTTCAAGCTAGCACCGCTTAACTTTTCGCTAAAGTAAGCAACCGGTTCACCTTCTTGTAACAAAACAGCACCTAGCCCAATACCACTAGCATCGCATTCAAGCTCAAACACTTTAGTAAAATCAAGCAACTGCAAGAGAGGAGCGTGGGTTAACTTATCTTTCAATGTGTTGAACGCTACCTCCTGTGCATCACTCCGAGCAAAAGGTACATCTTTCTTTGTAAGCTCATGTAGAGGTGCTGCAATGGTGCTAAAATCACAGACAAAACGACGGTAGAAACCTGCAAGACCAAGGAAACTCCGAATCTGTGTAACCGTCGTCGGTGTAGGCCACTCCCGAATGGCATCAATCTTGCTGCTGTCCACCTCAATACCCTGTGGGGTTACAACATAACCAAGAAATGAGACACGTGTTGTGCAGAAGATGCATTTTTCAATGTTAGCAAATAAATGGGCATCCCTCAATGCGTCAAAAACAACACTCAAATGTTCTAACTGTTCTGCCATAAACTTGCTGTAAATCAAGATATCATCAAAATAGACAACGACAAACAATCCTATGAAGGGCCTCAGAACTTCATTCATCAAGCGCATAAAAGTGCTAGGCGCATTAGTCAAACCAAACGGCATAACCAACCATTCATATAAGCCAAATTTTGTTTTAAAAGCCGTTTTCCATTCATCTCCCAATTTCATTCTAATTTGGTGGTAACCACTATGCAAATCAATCTTAGTAAAAAGACTGGCACCACTACGCTCGTCTAGCATATCATCAAGGCCTGGTATAGGGTATCGGTAACGAATGGTTATATTATTAATAGCACGACAGTCTACACACATACGCCATGAACCATCTTTCTTGGGGACAAGTAACACAGGAACTGAGCAAGGGCTAAGAGACTCACGAATGTAACCCTTATCAAGCAATGCCTGCACCTGGCGCTGAATTTCTTTTGTCTCATCCGGGTTTGTACGATACCGGGCGCGGTTTGGGAGCTGGGCACCGGGAATGAGGTCGATCTGGTTCTCAATGCCACGAAGTGGTGGTAGACCCGGTGGCAAATCGTTGGGAAAAACATCAGCATACTCCTGCAAAAGGTTAGCAACCGCAGGCGGAATATCCAAAGATGGTGCATCCCCAAGGGAAACAAGCACACGAGAGCATACAAGTGCATATCATGGCAAAGGAGCATCGCGAATATCATCAAAATCAGCACGTGTAGCAAATAGAACAAGAGCATGTAACTTAATTTCAGATTTAGCAGAAATGGGTGGTGATGGTTCCTGTTTGTTAACAATTTTAACAGTTCTAGCAAGATCATCTTTAACAATCTGTTCAGGTGTCATAGGATGGATAATTATTTTCTGACCCTTAAACAAGAGAGAATAATGATTCAAACGACCATGATGCAAGCTGTCGGTATCATATTGCCAAGGTCTACTAAGTAACAAAGAGCATGCTTCCATAGGAACAACATCACAATCAACATAATTAGAGTAGGCGCCTATAGAAAAAGGAACACGCACCGATCGTGATACTTTAATTTTGCCACCATCATTAAGCCATTGAATGTAATATGGGTTCGAATGCTTACGAGTGGGGAGCGACAACTTCTCGACCAGCATAGTACTAGCCAAATTGTTGCAGCTCCCACTGTCGATGATGATGCGAATCGACCGCTCCTGCACAACACCCTTCGTATGGAACAGAGTGTGGTGCTGATTCGTTTCCGGTGAAGCGACCCGTGTACTGAGAACACGCTGCACAACAAGAGTTTCATACCTATCGGCGTCATCTGGGTTGACATGGACATCCGTCTGTGCTGCAAAGTCAGTGGCCAGCAGAGTATGTTGATTATCCTCAGAATCACTAGCGGAAGAGTACTCACCATCGTCACGAACGATCAACATGCGCGTGTTGGGACAGTCCCGAGCCATGTGACCACGTCCACTGCAGCGAAAACAAGTGATATCCCGCGTACGACTAGTGGGAGGAGGGGCGCCTGTGGATGGAGTAGTGCCGCCGGCTTTGGCCGCCTTATCACGAGATGTCGACACAGCGGCAGGTGGTGTAGAAGGAGCGTTCCCGGAGCCGGAAGTGGAGCTGCGCCCTGAAAAAGAGTTAAAAAATGGCTTTGAGCGGCGTCCCTGCACTTCACGTTCAGCTTTGCAAGCATATGAAAATAATGTAGTCATGTCATCATATTCTTTATAGTCAAGGATATCCTGAATTTCCCGGTTTAAACCACCACGAAAACGTGCCATAGCAGCGTCGTTTTCCTCGAATAACCCACACCGAATCATACCTTTTTTAGCTCCTGCTAATAGTCCTCAACAGACTGAGAACCTTGCTGGAAACGCTGCATTTTGTTAAGCAAATCACGAGCATAATATGATAGTACAAATCGATGTCGCATAGCAGCTTTCAATTCATCCCAAGTGGTCGGAACGGTGGTTGGATGTTTAGTTTTATACTCACGCCACCAAATTAAAGCAAACTCAGTAAATTCACTAATAGCAGCTTTAACTTGAGAATTTGCAGCAATATCATGGCATGAAAATTTTTGTTCAACCTCTAACTCCCAATCAAGATACGCAACAGGATCGTATTTACCATTGAAAGATGGAATTTTAAATTTAATCTTAGAAAAGGAATCATTACCGGGGTGGTGTGGTACGCGACGAGCTTTGCCACGACGGTCAGTGTCTTCTGGCTCATCGTCACCAACACATCCTTGGGCCACCAAATCAGTGACCACCGTGTTCAATGCATCAAGGCGTGACACAATGGTGTCGAGTGTCGTCTTGGTAGCCGTCTGCGCGAGGTCGAGCTGGTCAAATCGCTCGTTGGCCGTAGTGACCGTGGAGTCCATCCTCTCATGTATTGTCTTGAGGTCCGTGACCAGACCATCAAGCTCTACGCTCAAGTCCTGTAGCTGTGTCTTGTCGTCATCTCCTGCCATAGTTAGTGAAAACACAAAAAAAAAGATGCAAAAAGGAGGATGGGACAGCCCACAAAGGCGCACAAACTAATGCCGTTATAAAATTCTTATCCGATCTGACCAATCACACAAGGGCAACCTGCAACCGACCGGTGGAACGTCTCGAAAGCAAGGCGCAACGACTGATCGGGAACAAAGGCAGCTCGTAGTAGAATTTTGTGTCGTTATGGGTAGGCTGCACTCAGATGAAAGATTAGCACAAACAAACAATAATGCAGAGTTAAATAAGAGTGCTAAGCCCGTCACAAACGCTGCTGATCACAAGTGCGAAAGAAAATAGACAAAGAAAAAAAAACGAGAGGGAGGACAAAGGAGGGGAGACACGCTGCGAGCCCGAAACGAGTTCTTACAGGTGTTGCCGAACCGATCGTCCCTCTTGCCCTGTTTTTTTTGTTGCACTAACTGCCTCTGTTTTTTTAATACACAGCGGGGGCGCAAACCGGGGCAAACCACGAGAGAGAACTAGGCAGGGCCGCAGCTGGCCATAGCGGACCGCGGGGAGTCTGCGGGCGGCGCTCGCAGACGCGAGACCGAGGCGTGGCCGGCCAAGATTCGCGCAGCGGTTGTTGCGTGCTTTCTTTTTTTTGTTTCGTTCAGCAATGCACGCAGGCACGGAGTTGCGTGACCGGGGTGTCTGCTGGCAACCGAGACAGGAAACGGCGGCGGAAGAAAAAAAAATTGATGGGAAAGGAGATGGAAAAGACACACAAGATCAGCAACGAACAACGAAATTAGTACGCCAATTCAACCCCAACACTTATCGAATGAAAGTGCGAGGCTAAAACGGGTTGCTAGGACAAGGTAAAATTTTTTGTATGGGTTTTGTGGACTATGGGAAATAAAAAAACACTCGATAACTCACCGATCAACCTGGAATCCTGATACCACTTGATAGAGGGGGAGTGCCAGATCTTTCGGTGAGTGGGATAAATATCGATTTGGTGGTGGTTCGGCCCTCACGATCCGACTACGACGAGCGAACCCGTTGCGCCAATGCAATCGCTGAACCGTACCTCCAATGGTTACCAACCTCGCGGTGCGAGATCAGCCTGATCACGAAGATCGTTTTTCCTGCAAGCAATCGATAGAACGAACAAGAAAAATACAACAAGCAATATTATTAATCACTCACAAGGTGGATCTTGAATTCACGACGACGGCGTGGAATACGCAGCGGTTCGGAAAGTAGCAAAGGCTAGCAATGAAAACAAACTCAAGTTCTAATCTACTAGGGTCTCTCTCTAATATAGATGGAAAACAAAAAAAGGGAAGGAGGAATTTCCCTGGCGGCGCAAACCAACCGAAGCTTGCGGCGCAGGGCCACACGCCCGCAGGACACGCACGTCCTGGCGGCGCGCGCCGTGCATGGAAAGGCCAGGTCGGCCCCACATGCCCACACAGCCACAGGATGGCGCAGGCGCCCTTGCGTGAAGGCCGTGGTCTCTGACCACGCGCCTTTGCGTGAAGGCCGTGGCCTCCTGGCCCCACGTGGCCCACCATCCGCCGGTCTTCAAGCTTCTGGTCCTTCGTTTGTCAGCAGCAGCACAAAGTTTAATTCATGAGCACGAGCCCGAGTAAGTGGTCCAGAAAATGGCGCCGGAAGTGTGTCCTCTGGTGGTGCCGGAGATGATGCTGCCGGTGTCGACGTACGCGTGTCGATGTCCATGTTCTCATCAGGTGCTGCTGCTGTAGTCGTACGCATGTCGGTGTTCATGTCCTCATCACTAGGGCATCACGTGTGCTGCATCCACATGACTACCACTTGGAGCGTGCTAGGTATCTTGGTTGTGAGAATGCGACTCGCCACACAGATCTCTTCTCTGCTGGTGATTGCCCTCGCAACCACTAACTCATCATATGGGTAACCGAGTTGTACCAACTTGCATCATAAGCACCATACCGCGTGGACCTATGCATCATGTCATCGCAAGCACGTGCATCGCATCAACTTTCTAAAATCATTGCACCTCAAAATAATGAGTCGTCAACACCTCAATTGCACAAGTTGAGTAAAGGTGTGAGCAAGATGGTTGCGAAGCTCCCACACGAATTTATCTTTCGTACAAGAAGTTATAGAGCTCGTTTACTAGCCTTCCTTTCCGTCGCAAAGGTCTTTTCATAATCCCCGTCGACTTGATTCCTTGTCGCCAAGCTAGATGACTTTTTAACAATCAATTATTTTCCGATCAGATGAGCAGTAGAAGTAGAAATTTTCTTAAGCAGTCAAGGTTCTCGAAAAGTCCATGTGGAAAGGTCATCCATCGCTTGTCCATTCTTAATCCGTACTCATAACCTCCGAATCATCAAAATCGACCAAGGAAGTAAACCCAGGATCGATCGAAGCCCTTGCTGAGCATCTCTTTGTCGCAATCACGAGCTGAGGATGCTAATACCTTAAGTCCTTCTCGTTCTTCTCCCCATCACGGTCGATTCTTCGGACCATTGGACCCTATCCTTTCAGTGTCACGACCATACGATGTCGTGACGCCACTAAGCCATCTTCTTCCGCAACCGTGCTCACGCCATCGAAACCTCACGGGCTGACCATTGTCGAGCTCCGTGTTGTCTACACCAGATACCCGGCTGAATAAATGACCGTTGCAGCCCCGCAGCGGCCATAAAAGGGAAGCCCTATACCCAGAACCGCCGATATGAAAGCCTCATGTCCATCCGAGCTCAGCATCACCACCGCTCTTGTTCTTTCCCGGTTAGATTTTGGTCACCATGCCACTAGAGCATCTCTCCCATCTGTTCCGTTCCTCGCCGAGCAGGCTGTTCCTCCGTTTTCGTCCAAGACGTCGAGAAGAAATTCGGAAGTAGGCCGGAAGAAGGGCTCGAGCTACGCCGACACCCATGACTCCGACCTCGGAAGAGTTCAAGTCATTTCGCTGGACATTGATAGGGATGTATCTCTGTATCGCAGGCGGAATCTGTCTGCTATTAGCTGTCCATGTGCACCTTCATCGCCCGCTTCCTCATGAACAGCGATGAGGGAGTAGGGAACGCCCCTTGTACCTTTTGTTCCCATCTGAATCCCCGAGATCAGGGAAGTGTAAGCGGAGATATCTTTCTAACTTTGTAACTCCTTGCCATGATGGAAGGAATCACTCTAATCTTGTTAATCGAATCTCGGGACAAGATTCTTCTTAAGGGGGGTAGGCTGTGACGCCCCAGGTTTTTAATTAGCATCATTAACGCTAATGGCCGAATTAGCCAAGTCAAACCAGCAGACTTTGGTCAAACCGAGGTCAACCTGGGTCATCACCTCGAAAACCGAGTCGACAACCCCTAATGACCTTCTTGATCAAGTCAAAACCCCTGGTGGTTGAAGGATCGATACGGCGAACCAGAAAAGGGGGGAGTGAATGGGAGCCGATAAAAATTCTTCTCGAAGGAGATGGAAACTCCAACAAGGTGAACACGGCTTCCAACACACGTCTCCGACTCACTACCCAAATTGGCCAAGCCCACGTAGCCACTGGAGTGCCACTGGACCTAGGAACCAACACACAACCTTCCGACCCGAGAACGCAGCGGAACACCAAACCTCGAGTCCACTGACGAACACCGGTCAGACTGGTGAGAACCACCGGTCAGACCGGTCCCTGCTGGTGAAACTTGGCGACTTCCACAAAAAGGCTCAACACCGGTCAGACCGATGGAACATACCGGTCGGACCGGTCTCAGCCAGAAAGCCCCAAAACACCAAACAGGCCAACCGAGCTCCAAACCGACCCAAACTTGAAACAGCTGCAACACAGGACAACAGCGAACACACCCAGATGTTCACCCGAGCAAAACCCCAATAGGGGTTGCACCGGTCAGACCGGTGAGAGGCACCGGTCAAACCGGTGTGACCTGGGCTTCTCGGGATGAACAACACCCGCGGGTCAACACCTCCAAATCCAAGCCTTGATCTTCCGAATCGCTCCACAGGCTTGAACAAGACTTTGGGGACAATAGGAACACCTCATGAGGAGTCTATAGCCAAGTTTAATCCCACAAAAACTTGTCCAAATAAGAGGAATCAATGATATCCCGCCAAGACCTTCTCTAACCCTAGAACACCGAAAACCCCAAAATCGAGCCCGACGCGTGTCCTCCGCTTCGAAGATTCCGGACTGCGTCGTCGCACACCGGTCAGACCGGTGTTCCTCACCGGTCAGACCCACCGGTCAGACGGGTCTGGCACTGTTGCAGCTCCGTCTTTGGTTCTTCGGTCTTGGCTTTGTGGATCAACGAAGGAACCCAGTGGTTTTCTGGTGAACCACCGGAAACCCCGCGAACTCGGTGTAGCCTCCGCCAATCTCCACTCATGACTCGGGTCCCACGAAGTCCCGACTCGACCTTGGTTTTGTGGCTCAACCAAGAAACCGTCCATGACTTCATCTTGCTGTTCATGCCACCATGCGACCCGCACTTGACCCCTCTGGCCACTGGGTCCCTCGAACGAAGCCTACTTGTCTTCTCCACACCTGGAGGCCTCACCGGCGACGACCTTTTGTGCTTGTTCTTCACCTGCACCAACACCAGTCAAGCCGCAACCTGCACCTGCAATACTTAGCCAAGAATCAGTCCACACAACGTTGTCAATCACTCATCACACAAGGAAGCGACCATCCACCGGTCCTCGAACCACACATGGTCCTCAATCTCCCCCTTGATGAGTGCATTGACAACACCCACAAATAGAGTAACAAGAGAGAAAAGAAAAAGAAAAGAAACGAACACAAAGAAACTCCAACAAGCGATCGGAAGCCAAACAAAGGCAAAGAGCAAGATCACTTGAACAAGACAAGCCTCGGACCCCTTAGGCAAGGGCAACGGCTCGACACATTCGAGACAAAAGAAACTCAAGCTAAGAGTGCAAACCATTAAAGCAAACCTCGAAAAGCCACAAGGAGCTCCCCATGCACACATGCAAGCTCCCCCTGAACCAATGCACCTCCCCCTAGACGAAAGCATGCAAACCACTTTAAAACGGGGCAGCTGCAACAACTTCAGCTCACACCGGTCAGACCGGTCACCACCACCAGTCAGACCGGTGCCCAACATGTGCACAGGACCAGCACTCTGACCGGTCAGACCGGTGACCTCGACCGGTCAGATCGGTGCACAACAGAGCCCAGAAATGGCTCGAAACCACCTGAAAACCTTCTAAATGCATCCAGCAAGCCAATTCAAGCTCAAACTTCTCCCCCTTGTTGACAATGCATGAATGAAGCCAAAAATGCAAAACTTCAACCTAGAGCTTCTCAAATAGACAAAATTCAACAAAGGATGCTACACATGTCCAAATGAGCAAGTTAGATACTCTATAGCTTCGTATTGACATCAACTACAAGATCACCAAGTTTCACAACCATTGGACGAAGCTAAGATGGATTTGGGTAATTTTGCAAAAAATCGCCTCTCATGAGCAAAAGTCCTAAACATGATCAAAACATATCAAAATGGCAAAGCCACACAAACTTCATGCTAGGACAGCCATTCTAATCATAATACCATCACAAACACCCACAAGCACCTCATGTCATGTCAAAGCCACCGAGCCATGTGCCTACTTCTATGTATGAGATTTCTCATTGGTAGGCATCATGCAACTGTTTAGCACCCAAAGCAAATTAAATTCAGCACATATGACATGGAAGCACATTTTCCAAGTATTTTACATTTCATTTTCAGATTCATATTTGGTACATGAAATGTCTTTGCGACAAAAAGGAACTTATGCCCCTCCACAAGATAAGGCAAGAGGGCTAAACATTCATGATGGCAAATCAGCCTTTGGCCCCATATGATCAATAAACTAGCTATCCATCCACAAATTAAGCATAACCAAGCCACTAAAACATGTTAAGATCATATAAAGGCATTTACACATGAGAGAGCATATATGTGACATTTTTCAAAAAACATAGCCATCAACCATGGATTATTAAACAAGATCATCAAGAGCTAAGCCAAACTAACCATAGCATACCAAACAAGCTCACAAAAACATAAATAGCATTCCATGGTGAACAATGTATATAGGAGAAGCTTTTCCTGTCCAATACATATGATACAAAATGCATGCAAACTAAGATACAAGGATGCCTACACATCATGTTACATATGCCATGCCAAATGCAAGAAATGCACAAAGGAAACTATACATATGCTATAAAGGAGCTCCCACACACCCAACTCAAGAAATCAAACACACACCAAGCTCCCCCCCGCAAACGAGTGAAAGTTTCTTGATCTAGGGGTTTGGTGAAAATATCAGCTAGTTGGTCATGTGTGGGTACATGGATCAATGCTATCTTTTCTTTCTCTATGTTGTCTCTCAGAAAATGATACCTCACTTCTATGTGCTTGGTTTTGGAATGAAGCATTGGGTTCTTTGCAACGCTTATGGCACTGGTGCTATCACATTGAAGTGGGACATGGGTATACTCCTCACAAAAGTCACTCATGGTGTATGAAATCCAAAGGAGCTGAGAGCAACAACTAGCAGTGGCAACGTACTCTGCCTCGGTAGTGGATTGAGCAACACTCGACTGTTTGCGGGAAGACCAAGACACCAAAGAAGAACCCAAAAACTGGCAAGTCCCAGAAGTGGACTTCCTATCCAACCGACACCCGACAAAATCCGCATCCGAAAAACCATGAAGCGCCAAAGAAGAGGACGCGAAGTACCAAAGGCCAAAGTCAGGAGTGTGACGCAAGTACCTGAAAATTCGCTTCACCGCTTGCCGATGCGAAGTCCTCGGAGACACTTGAAAACGACTGCACAGACATACCGAGAACTAGATGCCCGGACTCGTCGCCGTTAAGTAGAGGAGTGACCTGATCATTCTTCGGTACTCCTTCTGGTCCATGTATTCACCTTCCTCGTCCACATCAAGAGCTGTAGTCGTACTCATCAGCGTCGTCATAGCCTTGGAATCCTCCATTTTGAACTTCCGCACAATGTCCTTGGTGTACTTAGCATGGTGCACAAATGTTCCTTCCTTTGATTGCTTGATTTGTAGCCCAAGGAAGAACTGCAACTCGCCCATCATGCTCATCTCAAATTACCTACTCATATCCTCTGCAAACCTTGCAACAAGAGAGTTAGACGAGCCACCAAAGACAATATCATCCACGTACACCTGCACAATCAGGATATCTCTGCCCCGCCTCAGTAGAAACAAGGTCTGATCGACCTTCCCCATCTCAAAACCTCTCTCAAACAAGAAACCCCTCAACCTGCCATACCAAGCTCTAGGTGCCTGCTTCAACCCATAAAGCGCCTTCCTCAACTTGTACACCCGGTGGGGGTACTTCTCACTCTCAAACCCCGGTGGTTGCCTCACATACACTTCTTCCTCCAACACACCATTCAGGAAAGCACTCTTCACATCCATTTGGTGCAACTTGAACCCTTTAGCCACAGAAAAGGCTAGAAGGATCCTTATTGCCTCCAAACGGGCTACGGGAGCAAAGGTCTCCTCGTAGTCGATCCCCTCCTTCTGACTGAACCCCTAAGCAACAAGTCTTGACTTGTTTCTCACCACTTCACCTTTCTCTCCCTCTTTGTTCTACCACACCCACTTTGTACCAATCGTCTTACACCCTGGAGGAGGGTCAACCAACTCCCAAACCTGATTCCTCTCAAAGTTCTCCAACTCCTCATGCATCGAATTGACCCAATTATGATCAGATAGTGCGTGCCCAATGTATTTGGGCTCAAAAGTAGCAACAAATGCAGCATGAGCGAAATGAGAATTGTTCCGAACCCTCGACCGTGTAGTGCGTTCATTCATGTCGCCGATGATCCTCGAAGCTGGGTGATCCACTTGTACTCGCCGGGGAGGTTCTAGCCTTGATGCTACCTCCCCCTCAACTGTAGCTTCTCCTTGATCTAGATTTGTCGTCGTAGGTGTAGGAGAGGGTCCGTCCACCACCGTAGTCGAAGTAGTGGGTACATATTCAGCCGGAGACACCACACCACCATCTTCATCGTCTCCATGTTCATGCTCCTCCTCCTGAAAGATCTCCTCGCCAAGTTCATCATCACCTGCACACTCAAAGACAAGCTGACTACGCGGCTGTGTCTCGTCGAAGGTCACCTCGCAAGTCTCCACGATTTGGTTTCAAGATTGAGCACACGATATGCTCTAGATTGAGATGCATAGCCAAAGAAAATACCATCGACAGACCTAGCCTCAAACTTATCTAGCTTCTTCCCTTTCTTCAGAATAAAGCACTTGCAACCAAAAACATGGAAGTGACTCACCTTGGGTGCGCGACCGTGCATCAGCTCGTAGCAGGTTTTCTTCTTATGCACTCTGAGGTAGATCCTGTTCGACACATTGCACACGGTATTCACCGCCTCAGCCCAGTACCTTCTCGGAGTCCTATGCTCATCAAGCATCGTCCGATCCATCTCACACAAGGTCTTGTTCTTCCTTTCCACAACACCATTCTGGGGAGGCGTATACAGACTCGAAAACTGGTGTTCAAGACCCAAGTCATGGCAAAAGGTTTCAAAATGAGAGTTTCTGAATCTTGAGCCATTGTCACTACAGATTGCTCGTATGGCATCTCTGTGCCTCTCGTTCCTCAACCTCAAGACTAGATCTCGAACAAAACCAAACGTCTCCCCCTTATCCCCGAGAAAGAGCACCCACACATACCGAGAGAAGTCGTCCACCACAACAAGGACATACCACTTCCCACCCGCAGATCGCACACAAGCTGGGCCAACAAGATCCATATGGAGCAACTCGCATGGACGCTCAGCCATCACATCGGTGAGAGGCGGGTGAGAAGAGGCTACCATCTTGGCATGCCTACACGGCGCACAAACCAACTCTTTCTCAAGCCTCAACCGTGGCAATCCTCGGACCAAATTGAGTTTACTCAAGCGAGACAAAAGGTCAAAGCTCAAGTGACCCAACTTCTTATGCCACTTCCACAACTCACTCGAAGAACCAGCCAAGAAACAATGCTCCACACCCGAAGACTGAGAAAAATCAGCACGAAACACCTGACCCTCGGGAACGACCATATAGACAAGGTCCCCTCGAGAGTCCAAAATCCGAGAACCACCAGGCCGAAACAACACCTCAAAACCCTCATCCAACAGCTGGGACAAAGAAAGCAGATAATACCCCAGCGATTAAACAAGAGCAACACGCCTGAGAGTGATCTTGTCACTCACCTTAATCTCACCTTCTGAAAGCACACGCCCACGCCCATTCTCCCCAAAAGTGATGTACCTCCTTGTCACCACCGGGACGAGACTTGAAAACCACCCCTTGTCTCCGGTCATATGCCTTGAGCAACTGGAGTCAACCAACCAAATGTTCTTCAAGTCTCCCACCTGAAATTAAAAAATGAGCACGTGAGCAAACAAACGACTCAGCACTGGGCTTAGTACCAAAATGGTAAAACCAGTGCCGAGCCATTTGCTTGAAAGTGGGGTTAGCACAAACCAAGCCATCTCTCCTACCAAAGCTACCTCCACGAACACCACCACGGTAACCACCTTGAGGGAACCAACCCTCTCTGCCTGGAGGAGGACCAAAACCATGAAAGAAAGCTCGTGGACTGTCCCTCCTCTCCTTCACAAAGCTACGACTCCTCCCATCCCCGTAGTGAACTCGAGGGGGAGAATGCCTAGCAACCTGACCTCTTGCAAACTCTCCAGCCCAACCACCAGAACCACGACCTCCAGAAACGAATCTCGCACCTGTACGAGCACGAGACCCAAGCGCTGCCGTCCGGAGCCCGCACCGTCCGACCGGTGCCCCTCACCGGTCTGACCGGTGTAGCCTGGGCATCAACACCTCCAACAGCCTTCCGCTCTCCCCAAGCCCGAACTGTCCTCACACTCGCCTTGGCCCTGGGCATCTGCACACGAGGCTCAAGTACACCATTAGAAGGGTGGTACTTGTCCTTGTTAGCCCACTCCTTCGCCATTCTCTCCTCTCGCTTCCTCTTGAAGCAAAACTCATCCTTATGGCCATCTCTCCCACAATAGCCACAATGGAACCTCACAAGCTTAGGCTTAGGCTTGGGCTGTGGCTGCTCACTTGGTTTCTCTCTACTCAACTTCTCTACCGGTTTCTCCTCACTAGCCTTCTCACTTTCTTTCCCAAAGAACACTTTCCCCGAAGTGCTCACAAACTTGATAGGCTTTTGGAGATCATTTGTTGGTATAGGAAACACGGGTGGAGCTGGGGTTGTGTCTAGTCGGTTCCAAAGATGGTTAGGTTTAGGAGGGAAATCATTTTGTGGTGGGTTTTTGGTGGCTCTGGGATATTCTCTCCACTTCCCTCACCAACCTTGTTTGCCCCAAGTCCCTCACCATCCTGCCTCTTAAATGCCTCGATCATCATCCTCAACTGAGGCTCATGACCAGACAACCAACCCATCAACTTTCTCAGCTCATCATTCTCATCCTGCAATCGATCAACATAATGCGCAAGTTCCAAATTCTTCAAAGCATGCATTTCACAGGTAGAAAAAGATGTAGGAATTGGTTCTTTCAGCTTAGCCTCAAGGGAAGCAGTGTTAATGAAGGACCGATACGGCGAACCAGAGAGGGGGGAGTGAATGGGAGCCGATAAAAATTCTTCTCGAAGGAGATTGAAACTCCAACAAGATGAACACGGCTTCCAACACACGTCTCCGACTCACTACCAAGGTTAGTCAAGCCCACATAGCCACTGGAGTGCCACTGGACCTAGGAACCTACACACCACCTTCCGACCCGAGAAACGCAGCGGAAAACCCAAACCTCGAGTCTACAGACCCACACCGGTCAGACCGGTGAGCACCACCGGTCAGACCGGTCCCTGCTGGTGAAACTGAGCAACATCCACTAAGTGGCTCTACACCGGTCAGACCGGTGAGACACACCGGTCGGACCGATGGCGACCGAAAGCCCCCCAAGGCACCGAACAAAGCCAACCGACCACCAAACCGACCCAAACTCGAAACGGCGGCAACACGGGACAACAGCGAACACACCAAGACGTTCACCGAGCAAAATCCCACAAGGGCTTGCACCGGTCGGACGAAGTCAAGAGCACCGGTCGGACCGGGTGTAGCACGGGCGACTCGGGATGAACAACACCCGCGGGTCAACTCCCCCAAATCCAAATCTCGATCTCCCGAATCGCTCCACGGACTTGAACAAGACTTTGGGGATATCGGTGTTGACGCAAAATGTGCACTCGGCGCCAAAACACACGGCAAGCCGAAAAGCTTAGCTTCGCACGCGCGAGAGAGAGAGAGTGACGTGCCGATCAATTTTTCCCGAAAATTAACAAAAGATAAAACAGTTAAATACCAAAGCTTGGAACATACGGGTGGTACCGGGCGGTTCCATATTTACGGCTAAGAAGCCAAGCAAGACGACATGTAGCTATGCGAAGCTACCTGTCAAAGAACCACAACCATTCGGGTAACCGCGAAGGAAAAAAGAACATTGCCGAATGGATGACGTAAGCATGACAACGATCGATCTTTGAACAAACATGGATGTATGTGCAAAGCCATGACCGATCCTCATGAAGATTAACATTAAATGAAGTAAAGCACGAACATGATCATGTATTAAAATAAGCATGCATAGATCTAAAGCATTAGTCTACCGCATGTCTAATTACTTTAAGATCCGTCGGGCACGATATCAGCAAATCTATCCACCGCATGATACAACTTGCACGAAAGAACGCACCACTTTCCACAAATAGATCTATCCACCGCATGATACAACCTAAATATGGAAAGCTAGAAGCATACGTCTTTTAAAACATAAATAACGCACGTGATCTACTCGTGAAGGTATAACCGAATGCGGCCGAACAACCGTTTCGGGGTCCATGAAGAAGGAACAAACATTACCACGTGAATAAATCTATCGAAAGTTGAATTGGAAATCTAATCCACCGGATGACTAGCTCCAAAGCAACCCAAAAACCCGCACCTACCGCATGATACCGGCTCTTTCAAGATTTATACTAACAAAGCAAGCTTGAACCCGCAACACGTAACAACCTAGATCGATTCGGTTTCGGCTATCGGAGAGCACGAGATCCACGCGTCAAAGACACGAAACCCTGCTCTTGCACGGATCTTAAGAGGAAAAGAGCCGATCCAAACCCATCTAGATTGGGCAAGAGTGTATTACATGAATTAAAACATAAAGTAAAACTCATGATAACACGGGGTAACTTAATGAATCTATTGGATCTTGCCAAAATCCAATAGAGCCGATAACTAGCTTCAAGCTAGATCTTAGCCTACCGCATGGCTCATGATCTAACAAGAAACCCTCTTGAACCAAGCTTGAATCTACCGCGTGACACGAAGCATGGTAACAAGACTACTTGCATCAAATCTAAATCCACCGCATGATACTAGACATGATACAAGGTTGCCGGTACTCACGGAGGTCGACGGATCGATTGGTCCTCTCGAAGAACTCGACGACACGACAAGGGACTCTAGGGTTTGGCGTAAGGCCGGTGTGTATTGAGGAATGAACGTGTTTTTTCTACATACATCCAGGGATCATATTTATACCCTGCTGATTACAACTGCGAATGGATTCATTGCCTAACTAAACTTGATCGCCTATCCATCCATTCGCTTCCTCTGATCGAGCCACGTCACCGTCCAATCCCGCAAAATCAGCTCTACTGTTCCTTTGCCGAACTGGAGCAGATAGCCGACCGCGGATCCTTCTCGCCGAAAATCTCTCGAAGATATCTTTCCTTCCACCAGACGGACTCTTTTCCGAATCGGACCCACATGTCATACTCCTTACCAAATTTTGGTGTTAACACATGCCCCTTCAATTGTGGGATAAAAGTAATTTTGTTCCACAATTGACTCCGACCACGGATCCTTGAGCCAAACCTGTCAACACCTGTTCTTCGCAATCCGCCGGATTCTTCGTTCAGATCCAACCCTAGATCCCCTTCGTTCCGAGCTCGAATCTCCAATGGCAACTCGAACCAAAGCTGCTCGAGGTAAATTCACCCCCTCCAAACCTTTGTTCGGCATTAGGTTTTCAATTTTACCCGAGATTTTCTTCTTCCGCTCTCTTCCGAGAACCTTCTGCTTGCTCTTTTGATTCCTATTGAGGCCAATTCGCAGTCTTATTATCTTGGTCCTGAAGGGAATCCTGACCCTCGAGATTTTATTGCCGCTGAATCTCAGAGAATCCCTTTCAAGGTAGCTTTATCTCCACCTCCTCAGTGGCAAGATGCGTTCAAGAACTGGCCTTTGCCCCCAATCGCAGGCTGGAAGACTTGGTACCGTAGGATTCTTACGGATAAGAGTGGATTGACCAATCTGGATACTCTCCGCATTGCTCAATGTGCGGAGTTATCCGTAGGGCCGAAACACCCAAGAATGAAGATCTTCTGATAGCCGCGTGCCACTTCTGGTCAAATGGCGTCAATGCCTTCCTTTTTGGGCATGGCCCAATGTCTCCAACTTTGGCCGATGTGTACATGATCACCGGCCTTGACATCACCGGGTCTGTTCAGCCTTGGAATTTCAAAAATTCCTCACGCCAGACAGGGGTAAAGCCAGGGAATGGCTACAAACAATATATTTCGAAGCACATGAGAGACAATGCACACTTGTTTGGATTCATTTTCAGGCCATGCTTCCGGGTGCATTCGAGGGTCTTCTTCACATCTTCCAGATGGGTGTCATGACTTAAGGACTTGATCACCACGTCGTCAATGTAGATTTCCACGGTCTTGCCGATCAACTCATGAAAAATGTAATTCATGGCCCGCTGATAGGTTGCACCGGCATTTTTCAACCCAAATGTCATGACGATCCATTCAAATAGGCCTATATGACCGGGACATCTAAAGGCCGTCTTCGAGATGTCTTCTATTGCCATAAAGATCCGATTGTACCCTGCGTTGCCATCCATGAAGCTAATCACCTTGTGCCCGGCGGCGGCGTCAATCAACAAATCGGCAATAGGCATCGGGTATCCATCCATGGGAGTAGCTCTGTTTAGGTCCCCGAAGTCTATGCAAACTCTCATTTTTCCATTTTTCTTATACACGGGGACAATGTTAGAAATCCACTCCGCATATACGCGGGGCCGAACGAAGTTTGCGTCAAGTAACCTCTCGATTTCTTTCTTCACATCGGCCAATACTTCATCCTTGTAGATTTTCGGGGCGGTTGCTTATATGGCTTGAAACCAGGCTTGATTGGCAACCGGTGCTCGACGATGGATCGATCCAATCCGAGGCATCTCCGAGTAATCCCGGGCGAAGCAATCTTTATATTCTTTGAGAAGCTCAATTAAGTTCCCCCGAAGTCCGGTGCTGATTTGCACCGATGAACGTCGGCCTTGACTTGTCACCGCTTCCAATGTCAACTTCCTCCGGCTTATCGGCCGACATGAATCCTCGTCCCAATTTGCCATCGGTGCCATCCACGGGGTTCTCCATTAAAAATTCTCGTAAGAGCCGAGCGCTTGAATCGGCCGTTGGTCACTGCCGACGGGTTCAACGGGACCTTCTCCCCCGGTCCTTCCACGAGAAGCAATCGATGCCTTGGTACTCCCCGGAAAGGCTGGTTCCATGTTAGCCACGCTTACGGAGTCATCCGCTCGGACGACCTCGATGTCATCGTCCACCCATTGGATCGACCGTTGATGCATAGTGGATGGGACGCGGCGGTTGGCGTGGATCCGGCCCCGCCCAAGCAGCGGGGGCGTAGGCTCCCTTCCCTTCGATGACGAAGAAGGTAGTGAGCAACGTCTTGGACCCGATCATCAAGTCCACGTGAGCGCATCCTTTGGTGTCCGAGGGGTTCCGGCGAAGTCGTTTAGGATGATGCTCGTTGGTGTCGGATCGCTCGGGGTCATGCCAAGCTTCACGAAGGTGGTGTACGGCATTACGTTGGCCGCCGCGCCACCGTCGACGAACATCTTGGTCAATGGCTTGCCATTGACGTACCCCCTCAAGTACAGCGGCCTCATGTGGCGATTCTTGGCCGGCTTGTCGAAGATGGCCTGCTTGGCAAGCACCGACTGCGCCATCATCTCCTCGGCTGCTCGTCGTCGAAGGAAGCTTCCTCCGCATCACACGGTTAGCGGGAGCCATGAACTCGTTTGGCAGGAAGTATACCATGCATGCAGGGGCCGGACGCTTCGATCCTTCTGGCTGGTCCTTGGGGCGCCACTTCTGTCTCGTCTGGACCCCGGCTTGCTTCATCTCGCGGTTCCTCAAGCGTTGGACCCGCCTCTTCTGGCTCTTGCGTAGACCGGGTGGGCACCATTGCCCCTTCTGCCAGACGTATACATCTTCGTCCTCCTCCTGGTCAGCCCACCTGAGATCAGCTTGGCGCTTCCTGGGGTGATCTATAACCTCAATTTTTTGCCGCCGATCCCCATCTGGGTGAATCCTTCCAAGTCTTTCATGGACGGATCGGCGATTGGCGAGTTTCCCCGCCCGTACTCGCATATCGTCGCTGCATTCAGGACAGTTCCTTAATGTGGGCAGCTTTAGGCCCTCATTCCAGCAGTGCCTGAAGAAGGCGCATCCCCAGTGGGCGCGCTCCTGCTCGCGCGCGTGCTGTTCCTGATTCCACCTGCGCGCATCCTCTTCAGCCCTGCGCTGCTCCTCCTCGTGACGACGCTTTTGGTAGCGCTCCTTTTCCATCTGACGCTGCCATTTGTTGAGGAGAATGCGTGACGTCACCTTGGGCTTAGGCTTGGACGATTCCCCGACCTCGATGTGGCTTTTGAGAACGCGGGGGCGTCGCCCGCACTTGCTCTAGGGTCACTCGACGCTCGGGTCAGCGACCCCTCTTGCTTGGACACGGGCGAGGTCGGGACCTTGACTTTCCCTTTCTCTTCGGCGTTATCGCGTTGATAGAAAAGCCAAGCATGTTCTGCGGGAAGGGGTGGCCATCCGGCTTCATCTTGTTATCGAATTTGAGGTGCCCTTCTGGATAGCCTTCGGATCCTCATCCCGAAGACCACCGCAATCGTTGATGGAGTGCGAGTCCCTGTCATGGAAGCCGCGGTAACGTTTCGCTTTGACTCCATCGAGCCGAAGCATAGAGTGCCCTTCGGGCGGCTTGATTCGGCCTTCCTTTACCAAGAGCTCAAACAACTTATCGGCCTTTGTGATGTCGAAGTCGTAGGTTCCTTTGGTCCGCCCGACCCACCGCCGATTCATTGTCAAGGGCTCTTTACCCCACAAGATTTCTGCTGCGGCTACCTCCAATTCGTCGTCGGAATCCTCGCACAAATCGCTTTGTCCAAGAATTGGTTGTAGATGTCGGCGATGTCGTCTTCGCTTGCCAAACTTGGGATCCTTCTTGAGGCCATATGCACGATTGCTCATCAAGGATAACTTCTGCGACGAGTTGGCCTAAGTTTTCAAACTCCATCCCAAATAGCTTTTCGCGCACGGCCGGTAACATCCCGGCGACGGCCATATCGACCACCGATCGTCCGGCAAGTTCAATGAGAAGCACATGCCCTTGACTTCTCCGAATCTTCGAGAAACTCCGGCGGTGTTTCCCTGTGCCTTTGCTTCGGGGTGGCGAGGTCAATCAACTTCTTCTCGGAACCGGCCGCCGAAGTAATGAGCGTGGAATTTACGCTCCAAATCTTTCCACCTCGGCCACCGACTCGGGCGGCAAGGACGAGAACCACCGAAAAGCCGGACCCGTTAGTGAGGCGGGGAAGTAGCGAACCCCGAACGTCTCTTCGGCCGAACATTCCCCTAGGCCGCATGAGATAACGAGCGATGTGCTCGACCGTGCTTGTCTCGTCCCGCCGCGAGAGAACTTTGTGAATTCCGTCGGCGGTTTTACCCTTGGCGGCGGGGAGCACGTTATAGTACCACTGCGGGAACGGCGGCACGTAGGTGGGGCCCCGCATCCTTCGCTTGAGGCCGAACCGATTCTCGCATCAATTCGGCCATCTTGCGTGCTAGGGCATCTTCCTCCGAGCGCTGCGGCCGGCGCGTACCCCGGGTGCGGGAAGGCGTCGAACGCCCCGTAATTTCCCACTTCATGATAGCCACCGCCGTATAGATTCTTCGGGAGCCGGTTGGTTGACGGAGCTATTCTTCGGACCGGGGTCGGGTGGGGCCCCGAGTGAGCCGAACGCTAGGTCTCCGTACGTAGGCCGGTACGGATTCGGGCCGTTGCACGGGCCGACCCGTCTTGCTCCGTGGTGGCGGCGGGGATTGGTTGACTTCCCCGAAGCTTGCGGTGGAGGCCGAGGCGGCCGCCCCTAGCGCCTGCGGAGGAGGTTGGAATGTCTCGCTCCCGGAGCTTTGAGGAGGAGGCTGCTGCACTTGGCTTCGCAGCGGCGGCTGAGAGCTTGATTCACCCAGCTCCACGGTGCTCTTTCCGGTGTACGTCTTTCCAAACGCCTGCCCCGCGCCCGGGCCAAAGAGGGCCACCATCATCTGCTGGAGCGACCCGAGGAAAGCTTGGTTGTGCTTGGTGAGCATGCTGTCTACCGACTCCTGGAAGATCCGCGCGCATTCCTCTTTTTCTTGTTGGGTTGTGGCGTCGGTCTCCCCGCAACAACGGCACTCTGGGGGGCTACTCTTCAGATATGGTACACCACTTCGATTCTTCTTGAATGACATGAGACATTTTTGTTGAAACTGATTCACGGCGTCTACGAGCTGCCGATCTTTGCTGGGAGAAAGCTCCTCAATGCTGACATCCAGGAGGTCTGTGATCTCAGGCATCCTGAACCAATTCGGCTGTTTGTCCCACCGGGCGTGCCAAAAAGTGTGTTGACGCAAAATGTGCACTCGGCGCCAAAACACACGGCAAGCGAAAAGCTTAGCTTCGCACGCGCGAGAGAGAGAGTGACGTGCCGGTCAATTTTTCCCGAAAATTAACAAAAGATAAAACGAGTTAAATACCAAAGCTTGGAACATACGGGTGGTACCGAGCGGTTCCATATTTACGGCTAAGAAGCCAAGCAAGACGACATGTAGCTATGTGAAGCTACCTGTCAAAGAACCACAACCATTCGGGTAACCGCGAAGGAAAAAAGAACATTGCCGAATGGATGACGTAAGCATGACAACGATCGATCTTTGAACAAACATGGATGTATGTGCAAAGCCATGACCGATCCTCATGAAGATTAACATTAAATGAAGTAAAGCACGAACATGATCATGTATTAAAATAAGCATGCATAGATCTAAAGCATTAGTCTACCGCATGTCTAATTACTTTAAGATCCGTCGGGCACGATATCAGCAAATCTATCCACCGCATGATACAACTTGCATGAAAGAACGCACCACTTTCCACAAATAGATCTATCCACCGCATGATACAACCTAAATATGGAAAGCTAGAAGCATACGTCTTTTAAAACATAAATAACGCACGTGATCTACTCGTGAAGGTATAACCGAATGCGGCTGAACAACCGATTCGGGGTCCATGAAGAAGGAACAAACATTACCACGTGAATAAATCTATCGAGATTTGAATTGGAAATCTAATCCACCGGATGACTAGCTCCAAAGCAACCCAAAAACCTGCACCTACCGCATGATACCCGGCTCTTTCAAGATTTATACTAACAAAGCAAGCTTGAACCCGCAACACGTAACAACCTAGATCGATTCGGTTTCGGCTATCGGAGAGCACGAGATCCACGCGTCAAAGACACGAAACCTGCTCTTGCACGGATCTTAAGAGGAAAAGAGCCGATCCAAACCCATCTAGATTGGGCAAGAGTGTATTACATGAATTAAAACATAAAGTAAAACTCATGATAACACGGGGTAACTTAATGAATCTATTGGATCTTGCCAAAATCCAATAGAGCCGATAACTAGCTTCAAGCTAGATCTTAGCCTACCGCATGGCTCATGATCTAACAAGAAACCCTCTTGAACCAAGCTTGAATCTACCGCGTGACACGAAGCATGGTAACAAGACTACTTGCATCAAATCTAAATCCACCGCATGATACTAGACATGATACAAGGTTGCCGGTACTCACGGAGGTCGACGGATCGATTGGTCCTCTCGAAGAACTCGACGACACGACAAGGGACTCTAGGGTTTGGCGTAAGGCCGGTGTGTATTGAGGAATGAACGTGTTTTTTCTACATACATCCAGGGATCATATTTATACCCTGGCGATTACAACCGCGAATGGATTCATTGCCTAACTAAACTTGATCGCCTATCCATCCATTCGCTTCCTCCGATCGAGCCACGTCACCGTCCAATCCCGCAAAATCAGCTCTACTGTTCCTTTGCCGAACTGGAGCAGATAGCCGACCGCGGATCCTTCTGCCGAAAATCTCTGAAGATATCTTTCCTTCCACCAGACGGACTCTTTTCCGAATCGGACCCACATGTCATACTCCTTACCAAATTTTGGTGTTAACATCAGGAACACCTCATGAGGAGTCCATAGCCAAGTTTAATCCCACCAAATCTCGTCCAAAAAGGAGGAATCGAAGAAATCCCGCCGAAAGCACTTCCAACCCAAGAACTCAAGAAACCCCCAAAATCGAGCACTTTTACTCACGGATTTGGGAGGGGAATCATAGCCCAAAGAACCACGAAGGGTTCCCACAAATTTCCCCCATCAAATCCCCGAGAGAAAAGCCCCGAAAACCACCCAAAGAAATCACCGAGAAAGGGCTCCGAAAATCACCACCAAGAACAACAGGGAAAACACATCCAAACCTTGAGGAACCACGCCGAATCATCTATACATGAGACAAAGGTTCGTACAAGGTCTAGCAAGCCGCCCGATCATCCATCCCTCTCTACAAGATCTCTCCGTGAAGCTCTCTTGCTAGTCCTAAGGAAAACCAAGAGAAAATAGGTGGAAAATAGGAAAACTAATGAGCTAGGGTTCCAAGAGTTGGCTGCCATCCTCTCACCTCTTGGGTTATATGGAGGCAACCGAATGTCCAAAATGCCCTTCTCTACTAACTAGGGATACAAGCCCCTCGAGGGCGGATTTGGAATTCTTGATGTCTTCACCATCGGACGGATGCCCGGCGACCGCACCCTGAGTAGCCCCGACGCAAGCCATGCGATCCCGACGCGTGTCCTCCGCTTCGAAGATTCGGACTCGCGTCGTCGCACACCGGTCGAGCCGGTGCTCCTCGGTCGGACCCACCGGTCGGACCGGGCCCAGTGCCTTCTTTGCGGCTCCGTCTTCGGTTCTCGGTCTTGGCTTTGTGGATCAACCAAGGAACCCGGTGGTTTTTACGGTGAACCACCGGAAACCCCGCGAACTCGGTGTAGCCTCCGCCAATCTCCACTCATGACTTGGCTCCCACGTAGTCCGGCTCGACCTTGGTTTTGAGGCTCAACCAAGAAACCGTCCACGACTTCATCTTGCTTGTTCATGCCACCATGCGGCCCGCACTTGACCCCCGGCGGCCACCGGGTCCCTCGAACGAAGCCTACTTGTCTTCTCCACACCCGGAGGCCTCACCGGCGACGACCTTTCGCGCTTGTTCTTCACCCGCACCAACACGAGTCAAGCCGCACCGCGCACCTGCAATACTTAGCCAAGAATCGGTCCACACAACGTTGTCAATCACTCATCACACAAGGAAGCGACCATCCACCGGTCCTCGAACCACACATGGTCCTCAATCTCCCCCTTGATGAGTGCATTGACAACACCCACATGAAAGTAACAAGAGAGAAAAGAAAAAGAAAAGAAACAAACAAAAAGAAACTCCAACAAGCGATCGAAAGCCAAACAAAGGCAAAGATCAAGATCACTTGAAGAAAACAAGTCTCGGACCCCTTAGGCAAGGGCAACGGCTCGACACATCCGAGACAAAGCAAAGCTCAAGCAAAGAGCACAAACCACCGAAACAAAACTCGAAAACTCACAAAGAGCTCCCCCTGCACACATGCAAGCTCCCCCTGAACCAATGCAACTCCCCCGGACGAATGCATGCAAGAAACCACATGAAACGAGACAGGTGCCGCAAAGCACTTTCGACTCACACCAGGTCGGACCGGTCATCACCACCGGTCGGACCGGTGCCTAACATATGTACGGGACCAGCACTCACACCGGTCAGACCGGTGATGACCGGTCAGACCGGTGTACAACGAGAGCCCCGGAAATGGCTCGAAACCACCTGAAAACCTTCTAAACGCGTCCAACAAGCCATTTCAAGCTCAAACTTCTCCCCCTTGTTGGCAATGCATGAATCAAGCCAAAAATGCAAAACTTTCAACCTAGAGCTTCTCAAATATACAAGATTCAACAAAGAATGCTACACATGTCCAAATGAGCAAGTTAGATACTCTACGGCTTCGTATCGATCTCAACTACATGATCACCAAGTTTCACAACCATTGGACGAAGCTAAGATGGATTTTGGCAATTTTGCGAAAAAAACTTGCCTCTCATGAGCAAAGTCCTAAACATGATCAAAGCATATCAAAATGGCAAAGCCACACAAACTTTATGCTAGGACAGCCATTCTAATCATAAGACCATCACAAACACCCACAAGCACCTCATGTCATGTCAAAGCCACCGAGCCATGTGCCTACTTCTATGTATGAGACTTCTCATTGGTAGGCATCATGCAACGGTTTAGCACCCAAAGCAAATTAAATTCAGCACATATGACATGGGAGCATATTTTCCAAGCATTTTTCATTTCATTTTCAGATTTGTAAATGATACATGAAATGTCTTTGCGACAAAAAGGAACTTATGCTCCTCCACAAGATAATTCAAGAGGGTTAAACATTCATGATGGCAAATGAGCCTTTGGCCCCATATGATCAATACACTAGCCATCCAACCACAAATTAAGCATAGCAAGGCCACACAAACATGTCAAGAGCATGTAAAGGCATTTACACATGAGAGAGCATACATGTGACATTTTTCAAAAGCATAGCTATCAACCATGGATTATTCATCAAGATCATCAAGAGCTAAGCCAAACTAACCATATCATACCAAACAAGCTCACAAAGACATATATCTCATTCCATGGTGAACAATGTATATGAGAGAAGCTTTTCCTAACCAATGCATATGATACAAAATGCATGCAATCTAAGATACAAGGATGCCTATACATCATATTACATATGCCATGCCAAATGCAAGAAATGCACAAAGAAAAGCTATACACATGCTACAAACCGGCTCCTCGAGGGGAGGCAAAACGGGCTCGACACCACCGGCAAAAGAGCAAAGGAGCACCAAACTCACAAGCTCCCCCTAAACTCATGCATTAAGGCCAAAGAGCATACAAAGCTCACCTTACACACATGAGATAAAGCAAAGAGCAAAAGAAACCAAGTGGCTTCACCAAGGCCACACACTCGAAGGTCACAAGTACACTTACCTTTATCATTTCTTCACAATTCACTCATCTTTGTCCACCATCCCCGAAAGTGATGCACCTACATGTCACCACTGGGATATGAAGCCGAAGAACCACCCCCAATATCAACCAAATGTTCTCCGGGCAATCCACCTGCAACTCAAAACAAAGAGCGAGAGCAAGCAATCGACTCAACACTGGGGTTAGTTCCAAATGTGTAAAACCACTGTCTAGCCATTTGCTCGAAAGTGGGGTTAGCACAAATCAAACCATCTTTCCTACCAAAGCTACCTCCACGAACACCACTACGGTAACCACCATGAGGGTACCAGCTCTCTCTGCCTGGAGGAGGACCAAAACCACGAAAGAAAGCCCGTGGACCATCCCTCCTCTCCTTCTCAAAACCATGACTCCTCCCATCCCCGTAGAGAGCTCGAGGGGGAGAATGCCTAGCAAACTGACCTCCTGCAAACTTTCCAGCCCAACCACCAGAACCACGAACTCCAGAACCAAACCTCGCACCTGTACGAGCACGAAACCCAAACTGCTGCCTGTCCAGGCCTGCACCGGTCTGACCGGTGCCCCTCACCGGTCTGACCGGTGTAGCCTGGGCAGCAGCACCTCCAACAGCCTTCCGCTCTCCCCAAGCCCGAACTGACCTCACACTCGCCTTGGCCCTGGGCAACTGCACATGAGGCTCAAGTACACCATCGGAAGGGTGGTACTTGTCCTTGTTAGCCCACTCCTTCGCCATTCTCTCCTCACGCTTCCTCTTGAAGCAAAACGCTCTCTTGTGACCATCCTTTCCACAAAACTCACAATGGAAACGGATCAATCTAGACTTAGGCTTGGGATGAGGCTCTTCACAAGGCTTCTCACTTGGTTTCTCACTAGGCGTTTCACTCGCCTTCTCACTCGGTTTTTCTCTTGGTTGGTTTGGCTTGGATGCAAACTTGTCTTTGGGTGTGGGTTGTGGTGGAACTGAAACATTCCCAAATTTCCTTTCTCTCTCACCATTGCCCTCACCAACCTTATCCAATCCCAAAGCCCGACCGTCAAAGCGCTTACAGCTAGCAATCATCATACCAAGCTGAGGTTCTTGACTCGACAACCAACTCAGCGCTTCACGCAACTTATCATTCTCATCTTGCAAGCGACCAACACATTTTGCAAGATCCAAATTCTTCATAGCATGCAACTCACATGTAGAGCAAGAAGTAGGAATAGGCACTTTCAAATCAGCCTCAAGTGAAACAATGCGAGAGCGGAGCTCAGCAATTTTCTCATGCAAACTAGGGCAAGAAGTGCAAGCACCAAGCAAAGTGGGTCTAGATTGTAGCTCAGCTAACTCAACCCTAAGCACATCTAGTTCCTCACACTTGGAGGCATACTTCTCCCTAAGATCAGTCAAGTCAGCTAGGAAAGCAGAGCAATCAGCACAATCATTTTCATTAGAAACAACAGGGCTAGCTTTGAGCGAATCAATTTCAAGCTTGCTATCAAGAACCTGTGTTTCTAGCTCAGCCACTCTAGTCCTAGCATCCTCGAGCAAAGATCTAAGCTCCTTCCTAAGCTTCTTAGCCTCTCTAAGCATGTGATCGCGATTATCAAGCAAGTCAACCAACTCCTCATTCTCCTTGCGCAAAGAGGAGAGCTCATCACATACCTCATCCTCGGAATCCAAGTCCGAGGCGTCCCTCTCGGCTTCTCTTGCTGCTCGAACTACGAGCCATGCCGCGAAGTCGTCCTTGAGGCTTAGGCCCGTCACACAAAGGCCGTTGAGATACTTGCCAAAGTTCTTCTTCTTCCTCCTCTTCTTCTCATCCTCTTCGTCTTCATCACTCGAGCTTGAAGACGTGTCCTCGGAATCGGACTCGATGTCACTCGATCTCTTCATCTTCTCTCGAGACCGAGCCTTCTTCCCATGTTCATGATCCTTCTTCTTGGACTTCTTCCTCTTGTCCATGAACTTGTGCTTGTCGTGGTTGTTCACCTTCGGACACTCGGCGAAATAGTGTCCAGCCTTGCCACACTTGAAACATGTCCTCGTGTTCCTCCTCTTGTTCACCCGGTTCTCGTGCAGCCTCTCGAACCGCCTCGTCAGGAGCACCAGTTCGTCCTCTCCAAGCACGTTGAACTCCTCATCTGGCATAGACATCAAAGAGGACAAAGAGAACATCCTGGTGGATGGATTAGTGTTAGCCTTTCCATTTGAACCACCGATGAGGGCGAGACTATGAGAGTCAGTCGGGCCCTCGATCTTGGCTGTCATGCCCCTATCCACCTCAGCCGACTTGAGCTTCGAGAACAGCTCGTTTACCGTCAGAGTGTCATACTTCTCTGACTCCACAATGGCCTCGAACTTTCCGCCCCATATCGTACGATCCAAAGAGTGTAAGAGCTTGACGCCTCTATCATGATCATCGTACGGGAGCACGTCCACATTGGCCCTCATGTTGTTCACCACCACCGTGAACCTCTGAAACAAGGCATCGATGGACTCACCGAGGAGATGAGTGAAGTTCTCGTACTCTCTCCGGTAGGTCGCATACAACCGTGCCTGAACCTGGGCGTTCCCAACATGAGCCTCCTTCAACACCACCCAAATCCTACAAGCCAAGTGCTCGGTGTGCACCCGATCGAACTCAGGCTGACACAAAGCACGAAACAAGTAGTCGACCGCCTTATTGTTGGCGTCGAAGCTGTCCCTCGATCCTGGAGCGAGAAAATCAACCGGCTGGACATAGCCTGTGTCCACCGTGACATCCCAAAGGATCTGACCCTTTCCGCGGAGAAAAGCACCCATCCGCTTGCTCCACATCTGGTAGTTCTTGCCATCGAAGTGTGGAGGACCCGAACCCCGTTCTCGTTACGCCATCCTTGGATCTTAGGCGGTTAGAGTCAACAAAGACCCGAACCGGCTCTGATACCACTTGAAGGACCGATACGGCGAACCAGAGAGGGGGGGGAGTGAATGGGAGCCGATAAAAATTCTTCTCGAAGGAGATTGAAACTCCAACAAGATGAACACGGCTTCCAACACACGTCTCCGACTCACTACCAAGGTTGGTCAAGCCCACATAGCCACTGGAGTGCCACTGGACCTAGGAACCAACACACCACCTTCCGACCCGAGAAACGCAGCGGAAAAACCAAACCTCGAGTCTACAGACCCACACGGTCAGACCGGTGAGCACCACCGGCCGACCGGTCCCTCGCCGGTGAAACCGAGCAACTTCCACTAAGTGGCTCTACACCGGTCGGACCGGTGAGACACACGGTCGGACCGATGGCGCCTCGAAAGCCCCCAAGGCACCGAACAGCCAACCGACCACCAAACCGACCCAAACTCGAAACAAGGCAGCAACACGGGACAACAGCGAACACACCAAGACGTTCACCCGAGCAAAATCCCACAAGGGCTTGCACCGGTCAGACCGGTCAAGAGCACCGGTCGACCGGTGTAGCACGGGCGACTCGGGATGAACAAGACCGCGGGTCAACTCCCCCAAATCCAAATCTCGATCTCCCGAATCGCTCCACGGACTTGAACAAGACTTTGGGGATATCAGGAACACCTCATGAGGAGTCCATAGCCAAGTTTAATCCCACCAAATCTCGTCCAAAAAGGAGGAATCGAAGAAATCCCGCCGAAAGCACTTCCAACCCAAGAACTCAAGAAACCCCCAAAATCGAGCACTTTTACTCACGGATTTGGGAGGGGAATCACAGCCCAAAGAACCACGAAGGGTTCCCACAAATTTCCCCCATCAAATCCCCGAGAGAAAAGCCCCCGAAAACCACCCAAAGAAATCACCGAGAAAGGGCTCCGAAAATCACCACCAAGAACAACCGGGAAAACACATCCAAACCTTGAGGAACCACGCCGAATCATCTATACATGAGACAAAGGTTCGTACAAGGTCTAGCAAGCCGCCCGATCATCCATCCCTCTCTACAAGATCTCTCCGTGAAGCTCTCTTGCTAGTCCTAAGGAAAACCTAGAGAAAATAGGTGGAAAATAGGAAAACTAATGAGCTAGGGTTCCAAGAGTTGGCTGCCATCCTCTCACCTCTTGGGTTATATGGAGGCAACCGAATGTCCAAAATGCCCTTCTCTACTAACTAGGGATACAAGCCCCTCAAGGGCGGATTTGGAATTCTTGATGTCTTCACCATCGGACGGATGCCGGCGATCGCACCCTGCGTAGCCCCGACGCAAGCCATGCGATCCCGACGCGTGTCCTCCGCTTCGAAGATTCCGGACTGCGTCGTCGCACACCGGTCGGACCCACCGGTCGGACCGGTGCAGGCCTTCTTTGCGGCCTCCGTCTTCGGTTCTCGGTCTTGGCTTTGTGGATCAACCAAGGAACCCATTGGTTTTACGGTGAACCACCGGAAACCCCGCGAACTCGGTGTAGCCTCCGCCAATCTCCACTCATGACTTGGCTCCCACGTAGTCCGGCTCGACCTTGGTTTTGAGGCTCAACCAAGAAACCGTCCACGACTTCATCTTCTGCTCGTTCATGCCACCATGCGGCCCGCACTTGACCCCGCCGGCCACCGGGTCCCTCGAACGAAGCCTACTTGTCTTCTCCACACCTGGAGGCCTCACCGGCGACGACCTTTCGCGCTTGTTCTTCACCTGCACCAACACGAGTCAAGCCGCAACCTGCACCTGCAATACTTAGCCAAGAATCAGTCCACACAACGTTGTCAATCACTCATCACACAAGGAAGCGACCATCCACCGGTCCTCGAACCACACATGGTCCTCAGTAAACATGCATCTCATCAATTTTAGCATGCAAGACAGGGCAAGAAGTGCAAGCACCTAGCAAAGCAGATCTAGATTTCAGCTCTGCCACTTCAACCCTAAGCACATCTAGTTCCTCACACTTGGAGGCATGCTTCTCCTTAAACAAAGCAAGATCAACAAGAAAAATGGAGCAATCAGCACAATCAACCTCATCAGAAACAACAGGGCTAGCCTTAAGGGAAACAATCTCAAGCTTTCTATCAAGAACCTGTGTTTCTAGCTCAGACACTCTAGTCCTAGCATCCTCGAGTGAAGCCCTAAGCTCTTTTCTCATTTTCTTGGCCTCTCTAAGCATGTCATCACGATTATCAAGCAACGAGCCAAGCCTTTCATTCTCCTGACGCAAGAAGGGAAGCTCATCACGCACCTCGTCGTCGGAATCAGAGTCCGAGTCGCTTTGTGTGCTCTTCTTGCTGCCGGAGCTCAGTGCCATGGTGCAGAAGCCGTCTCTAGCGAAGCAGCTCAGCCCGCTCAGGTTCTCGGACAACTTACTGCTCTTGCGATGATCACCTTCATCTTCACTGCTGCTCAAGCTCGAGGTGGAGTACGCGGAACTGGAGTTGACGTCACTCGCTCCCACCATCGCTCATGCCTTGCCTCGTCTCTCTTTCTTCCTCGATCGTCGCTCGTCCTTGTGCTTGTTCTTGTGCTTACTCTTGTGGTCCCGGCCATCCATCCTAGACTTGTGCTTGTAGCTGTCCTTGTTTTCGACCTTCTCCGGGCAGTCGGCGACGAAGTGTCCCGGCTTGCCGCACTGGAAGCATGTCCTCGTGTTCCTCCTCATGTTCACCCGGTTCTCGTGCAGCCTCTCGAATCTCCTCGTCAGCAACGCCAGCTCGTCCTCTCCAAGCACATCGAACTCCTCATCTGGCATAGACATCAAAGAGGACAAAGAGAACATCCTGGTGGATGGGTTAGTGTTAGCCTTTCCTTTCGTACCACCAACAAGGGCAATATTATGGGAATCAGTCGGACCCTCGAGCTTGGCTATCATGCCCCTATCCACCTCAGCCGACTTGAGCTTCGAGAACAGCTCATTCACTGTCAGAGTGTCATACTTCCCCGACTCGACAATGGCCTTGAACTTTCTGCCCCAAATCATACGATCCAAAGAGTGTAAGAGCTTGACAGCTCTATCGTGATCATTGTACGGGAGCATGTCCACATTGGCCCTCATGTTGTTCACAACCATCGTGAACCTCTGAAACAAGGCATCGATGGACTCACCGGGGAGATGAGTGAAGTTCTCGTACTCTCTCCGGCAGGTCGCATACATCCGAGCATGAACCTGGGCATTCCCAACATGAGCATCCTTCAACACCAACCAGATTCTACAAGCCAAGTGCTCGGTGTGCACCCGATCGAACTCAGGCTGACACAAAGCACGAAACAAGTAGTCGACCGCCTTATTGTTGGCGTCGAACATGTCCCTCGATCCTGGAGCAAGGAAGTTCATCGACTGGACATAGCCTGTGTCCACTGTGACATCCCAAAGGATCTGACCCTTTCCTCGGAGAAACGGAGCCATCCGCTTACTCCACATCTGGTAGTTCTTGCCATCGAAGTGTGGAGGACCCGAACCCCGTTCCTGGTACGCCATCCTTGGATCTTAGACTGATTAGAGTCAATGAAGACCCGAACAGGCTCAGATACCACTTGAAGGACCGATACGGCTAACCAGAGAGGGGGAGAGTGAATGAGAGCCGATAAAAATTCTTCTCGAAGGAGATGGAAACTCCAACAAGGTGAACATGGCTTCCAACACACGTCTCCGACTCACTACCCAAATTGGGCAAGCCCATGTAGCCACTTCAGTGCCACTAGACCTAGGAACCAACACACAACCTTCCGACCTGAGAACGCAGCAGAACACCAAACCTCGAGTCCACTGACCAACACCGGTCAGACCGGTGAGCACCACCGGTCAGACCGGTCCCTGCTGGTGAAACTTGGCGACTTCCACAGAAAGGCTCTACACCGGTCAGACCGATGCAACACACCGGTCAGACCAGTCTCAGTCAGAAAGCCCCAAAACACCAAACAGGCCAACCGAGCTCCAAATTGACCCAAACTCGAAACAGCTGCAACACAGGACATCAGCGAACACACCTAGATGTTCACCCGAGCAAAACCCCAACAGGGGTTGCACCGGTCAGACCGGTGAGAGGCACTAGTCAGACCGATGAACAACACCTGCGGGTCAACACCTCCAAATCCAAGCCTTGATCTCCCGAATCGCTCCACAGGCTTGAACAAGACTTTGGGGACAATAGGAACACCTCATGAGGAGTCCATAGCAAAGTTTAATCCTACCAAAACTTGTCCAAACAAGAGGAATCGAAGAAATCCCGCCAAGACCTCCTCTAACCCTAGAACACCGAAAACCCAAAAACCGAGCCCCTTAACTCACGGATTTGGGAGGGGAATCACAGCCCAAAGAACCACGAAGGGTTCCCACAAATTTCCCCCATCAAATCCCCAAGAGCAAGGTCCCGAAAACACCCCAAGAAAACAACCAAGAGAGGGCTCCGAAAATCACCACCAAGAACAACCAGGAACAACACAACAAGGCCTTGAGGAACCACGCCGAATCATCTATACATGCCACAAAGGTTCATACAAGGTCTAGCTTGCCGCCCGATCATCCAACCCTCTCACAAGATCTCACCATGAAGCTCTCAAGCTGTCCTATGGAAATCCTAAGAAAAATAGGAAGGGAAAATAGGAAAGCAAATGAACTAGGGTTCCTAGAGATTGGCTGCCATCCTCTCACCTCATGGGTTATATGGAGGCAACCGAAAGTCCAAAATACCCTTTCCTAACAACTAGGGATACAATCCCCTCAAGGGCGGTTTTGGTAGTCTTCAAGTTTTCTCCATTGGACGGATGCCCGGCGACCGCATCCTGCTTAGCCTCGACGCAAGCCTTGCGATCCCGATGCGTGTCCTCCGCTTCGAAGATTCCGAACTGCGTCGTCGCACACCGGTCAGACCGGTACCCACAGGTCAGACCCACCGGTCAGACCGGTCTGGCACTACTGCAGCTCCGTCTTCGGTTCTTCGGTCTTGGCTTTGTGGATCAACCAAGGAACCTAGTGGTTTTCTGGTGAACCACTAGAAACCCCGCGAACTCGGTGTAGCCTCCGCCAATCTCCACTCATGACTTGGCTCCCATGAAGTCCTGGCTCGACCTTGGTTTTGTGGCTCAACCAAGAAATCGTCCATGACTTCATCTTGCTGTTCATGCCACCATGCGGCCCGCACTTGACCCCGCTGGCCACCGGGTCCCTCGAACAAAGCCTACTTGTCTTCTCCACACCTGGAGGCCTCACCGGTGACGACCTTTCGCGCTTGTTCTTCACCTACACCAACACCAGTCAAGCCGCAACCTGCACCTGCAATACTTAGCCAAGAATCAGTCTACACAACGTTGTCAATCACTCATCACACAAGGAAGCGACCATCCATCGGTCCTCGAACCACACATGGTCCTCAGTGGTCAACCGCCGGAGTCCGGTCCCGCCGGCGCACCTTCCTGAGACAACCGCGCGCCTTCACCGGGCTGCACACACCCCTAAATCGCCTCGAAATCCCCTTCCCCGCGCGACGCGTTCGCCGCCGGCCGCACTGGCCGTTGCCCATCGGTTCGCCCGCTGTCTCCCCATACGCGCTGTCCCGAGGCCGCAGTACCACGGTGCGGTCCATCACCTAGCTCCGAAGCACGAGGTAGCTCCCCTATTTAAGGCTGCCGCGCTCCTCCTTGCGCAAGCACGCCTCCTCCTGCGCCGAGCTCGCCACCGTCTGCCATGGCAGCCACTACCGCGGAACCCATGTTTCCGGTCGCTCCCACCGCCGACCGACGCACTCAGAACCTTGACTAGCACCCAACCGAGCTACCACCACCTCTAACCGCACCACCTTGCCTCACCCTTCGCCGGGACTCTGGCCGCAGCGGATGCCGCCACCGGGCGCCGCCGCGTGCTCCGCCGCCGCCCCCACCGCTCCAAGCTGCGGTCGAAATCGGGCCTAGAGACCCCTCCGGTCGTCCTCCACCCGCGCCCGGCCGGTCCCGGCCGCCAGTTCGCCGGAATTTGGCCGGACCGCCGCCGGCCGGTGCTCATGGGACTACATTGCGAGCCCCAAATTCTTTGCAGGGTCTAAACCACGAATCGAGGGTTATTTGTGGGGAATCAAAAGTTCCAGGGGCCTGCTCGTAAGTTGTTTCTTGAATAGTGTTACAGCTTTTGCTGAAACTTGTAAAATCTCTAGAAAATCGTATAAAAATCAGAAAAATGCAAACCCAATTTTGTTGGATTCGTTGTGAAAAATCCCACAACTTTTGTTATTCTTTCCTAAGCAGTTTCCTGATAGTTTTTGCATTAAAAATAGGAATGTGAAAACCCTAGATCTGTCATATCCCAAAATCAATACATTCTCTATAGCTATTTTTCGGATATGTTGGGTGCTATGTCTGGACTAGATCCTATACCAAAAATTGCACAAAGTTATGTTGTAAATGGTTTTTTACCAATTGTTTGCCTTTTATTCAGAATCTGTCCAAATGATTTTTGTAGCTAAAAATAATTAGATTTTTGTGACCAACTTCTGCATGCTATACTTTTATGCCAAAATACACCCTTGGGGAATTAATCACAATTTTATAATTGACAAAAGTATTTATTCTTGATATATGCTTGTTTCTCTTGGTAATTGCATAAGTCAAGTTTCATAATAGTTCTAGGTGTATATGCTACCTACATAGGTTAGTTTTGGACCATATTACATGTGTGAGAAAGTTTGGGTCATTTTGATGAGTATTTATTTTTGTGTGCATTTACCTTGATCTTCTAGCTAGCTTCTGTTATTTTGAAAAATAATTAATTTCTTAGCTATCCTAAGCATGCATGTGTGTCCAGTGGCTTGTTAAAGGTGATTAGTGCCTAATACACACTTCCACAGAATTTGAATTAATTAAATTATGAATAAAAGGTACTGGAGCAATTTAAGGCTTAATAGTCATTTAAATGAGAAAAATCATCAAACCACTTTTTATGACTTTGTGTGTGATGAATATCATTTTAAAAAGATAAATACCAACCCATTGCCGTTTGTGAAGTTAAATTAAATTATTTACATATACATGTATGCAGTCACTATCAAAAAGAATAATTAATAAGGAGCTGCATATTGTTCCTTTTTTGGAAGAGTATGCTGAATGTATTCTTATCTAGGTGAATGTGTCCAACCAATGCACCCCATGGTTGTCATTTATTGTTTGTAGTTAGTTAAAAAACCGACAATTAAATCTTGCATTTGCATCCTCGTGTTGATCTTCCCGACGGTAGCTAATACACTCGTGTCGGAAGGAGGAGACGAAGGAGCTGACGAAGAGTTGCAGTACGTGTTCGTCGCTCAAGGCCTGGACCAAAGTCTAAAAGGGCCCAAGGCCAGCAGGAGCGCGCCGCGCTGGAGAAGGTGCAGGCGACCCTCAAGCTGCGGGGCAAAGAAGTCGCGTGGCTTGACGGGGAGCTGAACCAGCTGAGCGTCTCCTACGAGGATCAGCGCCAGGCCAGCAAAGAAAAGGATGCGATGATCCTTGACCTGCAGAAGGCGGTTGAGACTACGCGTACGACCCTTGAGATGGAGAAGAAACAGGTCGAGGGTGAGTCATCCTTTTCTGTCTTTCGTTTGTCGGCTTGATTCGTTCGGGATTCGCTCCCAACTTGATTTGTGTTTCAGCTTTCAGGCCTGCGGACCGCTCTTAGGAACTCGGTGACCCAGGAGCAGGCCGTCCAGACGACATACAACTCTCCACAGCAGGAGTTGGAAGAGCTGCAGGTCGCCGCCCTCGAGGTGTGCCAGGGGTCGAGGAAGGCGTTGGATGTTCCAAGCATTGGTGAGTTCCTCGCCGTCCTCGTTTGCCAGCTTGTAGGTGCTGGGCTTGAGCATTTTGACAATGACGTAGGGTCCCTCCCATGGGGGCGATAGCTTGTGGCGGCCTCGATTGTCTTTGCGCAGCCTCAAAACTAGGTCCCCTTCGTCGAAGTATCGGTGTCGTATCTTTCGGGTTTGGTACCACCTCAGTGCCTGCTGGTATCTTGCTGAATGCATCATGGCCACGGTGCGGGCCTCATCCAATTGATCTAGTGAGTCCTCACTGGCTCGCTGGTTGGCGCCCTCGTCATAGCCCTTGACTCTGGGCGACCCGTACTCCAGGTCCATGGGGAGGACAGCTTTCGTGCCGTAGACCAGGGAAATGGGGTGAATCCCGTGGCCCTTCTCGGGGTGGTCCTGAGGCTCCAAACAACCGCCGACAGCTCCTAGAGCCATCTTCGGCCAGACTTGTTCAGCCTGTCAAAAATCTTGGGCTTGAGGCCTTGTAAGATCATGCCATTGGCCCACTCCACTTGACCATTGGTCTGTGGATGTGCGACAGCTGCCCAATCTACGTGGATGTGTTGCTTGTCGCAGGACTCCAGGAACTTCCTGCTGGTGAATTGGGACCCATTGTCGATGATGATGGAATTAGGCACCCCGAACCGGTCGATGATGTCAGTGAAGAACAATACAGCTTGCTCTGCCCTGAGGTTTGTGATTGGGCGCATGTCAACCCATTTAGAAAACTTGTTTATGGCGACCAGCAAGTGAGTGTAGCCCCCGGGCGCCTTTCGCAGGGGCCCGACGATGTCCAGCCCCCACGCGGTGAAAGGCCATGTGATGGGGATCGTCTGGAGGGCGTGCGCTGGGAGATTGGTCTTGCAGGCGTAGAATTGGCACCCCTCATAGGTGCGCACAATCTCGTTGGCGTCAACGACTGTGGTGGGCCAGTAGAAGCCCTGGCAGAATGCGTTTCCCACGAGGGTTCGCAGCGCCGCGTGGTGGCCACACACGCCCACATGGATGTCTCGGTGGAGCTCGTGCCCCTGGGGGATGGGTATGCACCGCTGCAAGATGCCTGACGCGGCATGCTTGTACAACTCGATGTTAAAAAGGGTGAACGATTTCGCCATCCTAGTAATGAGCCTGGCCTCAGACCTATCCGAGGGAAGCTCCCCTTGATCCATCCAGGAGAGGTACTTGGCCCGCCAGTCCTCCGCGCGGGGGGCTAGCTCTGTGTCCATGGCCTCGGCCTCATTCGCACCGTAACCCTCGAGCAAGGAGAGCACAAACGCCTCGTTCGAGGGGTCCTCATCCATGGGCTCTGTGCCCGTTGGACTCGAGGGAGCCCCCGAGGGTTCCTCTTGACTCGAGGGTGTTGGTTCGAGGTTGATGGACGGTTTTGCGACATCCCGTGCAAAAACGATCGGGGGAACGGTGAAGTGCCCCGACACAATTTTGGTGAGTTCGTCCGCCTCCTCGTTGCACCGGCGGGGAACGTGATTGAGCTTGATGCCGTAAAACTTGTCCTGGAGGGCTCGTACGACAATGTAGTAGGCCTCCATTTTGTCGTCGTGACAACTCGCATTCTTAATGACTTGGTCAATCACGAGTTGAGAGTCCCCCCTGACATCGAGGCGTTTGATGCCTATCTCGATGGCGATTCGGAGGCCGCAAAGAAGGGCCTCATACTCCGCCATGTTGTTCGATGTGGGGAAATGTAGGCGCACCGCGTACCTCATGTGTTCCCCAAGGGGTGAGATGAAGAGCAGGCCCACGCCCGTCCCCGTTTTCATCACCGACCCATCGAAGTAGAGGGTCTAGCACTCAGCCTGAATTTGCGGCAGCGACAGTTGTGTGTCCGTCCACTCAGTGACAAAATCCGCCAGGGACTTAATCGCCTTACACGGCGCGTAGGCGAGCGTCTCGCCCATAAGTTCCACAGACTAGCTGGTGATCCTGCCCACCACGTCCGGGTTGCGGATGATCTCCCCCAACGGGAACGAGGAGAGCACCGTAACCGGGTGGGCCTCGAAGTAGTGCCGGAGCTTGCGCCGCGTGAGCACCACCGCGTAGAGCAGCTTCTGGATCTGTGGGTATCGCGCCTTGGTTTTGGACAGCTCCTCGCTAATGTAGTAAACTGGCCTCTGAACCGGTAGGGTGTGCCCTTCCTCCGTACCTTCTACCATGATGACGATGCTAACCACCTGAGTAGTTGCGGCGACATAGAGGTACAGAGGTTCGCTGCCCTGGGGTGTTGTTAGGATTGGCGCATGGGCTAGTGTCGCCTTGAGTTTATCAAGCACCTCCTGGGCCTCGACGGTCCAGGACAATTTATCATGCTTCTTCAGGAGTCTGTAGAGGGGCAAGCCCTTCTCGCGGAGCCACGAGATGAAGTGGCTCAAGGCGGCAAGGCACCCCAACGCCTTGTGGACCCCCCTTGAGGTCTCGAATCGGGCCCATTCGGTCTAGGCTGCGACCTTCTCGGGTTGGGCTCGATGCCCCGCTGGGAAACGATGTATCTCAGCAACATGCCGCGCGACACTCCGAAGACACACTTCTCAGTTTTACCCCGTTGGCCCGCAGGCAATCGAACGCGATGCGCAGGTCGTTAACCAGGTCGTCCACCTTCCTGGTCTTTACGACTATGATGTCTATGTAAGCCTCAACGGTCCGCCCGATGTGGTCTCCGAAGACGTGCTGCATACATCACTGGTATGTAGCGCCCACATTTCGGAGGCCAAATGGCATCGTTACATAACAGAACATCCCAAATGGTGTGATGAAGGAAGTCGCGAGCTGGTCGGATTCTTTCATCTTTATTTGGTGGTACCCGGAATAGGCATCAAGGAAACACAAAAGCTCACACCCTGCAGTTGAGTCAATGATTTGATCGATTCGTGGCAAAGGAAAAGGAACTTTGGGACATGCTTTATTCAAACTAGTGTAATCTACACACATCCGCCACTTCCCATTCTTTTTCTAAACTAGTACATGATTAGCTAGCCATGTAGGGTGAAAGACTTCCTTAATGAATCCAGCCTCGAGGAGCTTCCGCAGCTCCACTCCGATCGCCTGGCGTTGCTCTTCGTCAAAGCGCCACAGCCGTCGTTGCACGACTCGGGATTGAGGTAGGATATCAAGGGAGTGCTCGGCGACCTCCCTCGAGATGCCCGACATATCCGAGGGGCTCCACGCGAACATGTCGGCATTGGCGCAGAGAAAGTCGACGAGCAGCACTTCCTATTTTGGGTCGAGGGTAGAACTGACTCTCAATGCCTTGCCCTGGGGGGCAACAGGGTCGAGGGGCAGCTCCTTGGTCTGCTCGGCAGCCTCGAAGCTGCCATCATGCTTGGCGGTGGATTCGAGGTCCTCGTTGACCAGCTTCTACAGGTTCGCTACGAGCACTTCATCTAGCGCCAACACCTCGGCGTGCTCCACGCAATCGAAGTCGTAGTCGAACGCGTGCTCAATTGACGAGCCCACGGTGATGACGCCTTTTGGTCCCGACTTCTTCATCTTGAGGTACGTGTAGTTCAGGACCTCCATGAACTTGGCGTAACACGACTGCCCAAGGATGGCGTGACATGTGCCCCTGAACCCCACCATCTCGAAGGTGAGCGTTTCCTTGCGGAAATTGTCCGGTGTGCCGAACCAAACCGGCAGATCAATCTGTCCGAGGGGCTGGACGCACTTGCCCGGCGTGACGCTGTGGAACGGCGTCGTGTTGGGTCGCAGCTGGTCCAACCCGATCCCCATCAGCCGCTGGGTGTGTGCATAGAGGATGTTGAGGCTGCTGCCTCCGTCCATCAGCACCTTGGAAAACCGCGCATTGCCGATGACTGGGTCGATGACCAGCGGGTACTAGCCCGGATTGGGGATGCGGTTCGGGTGATCTTCGCGACTGAAGGTGATGGCGTCCCCCGACCAGTCGAGGAAGGAGGGGGAGCCTTTTCTGCAGCGAGGACCTCGTGCCGCTCTCGCTTGCGCTGGCTGTTGGACATGTCTACAGTCGGTCCCCCGAAGATGAGGAAAACGTTCTCCACCATCGGGAAGCCACCGGCGTCCCCGTCACCACCGTTCTTGGCCACGCCATCCTTCGCGGTGGCGCGGCTGTAGTATTTCTTGAGCATGTCGCACTGCTCGAGGGTGTGGTTGACCAGTGTCTTGTGGTATGGGCACGACTTCTTCAGCATGTCATCGAACACGCTGAGGCCTCGAGGGGCCGCTCGAGGGCCCTTTCGGGCCGGGTCAACAGCGAGGGCCTCGTCCCCGTCGTCGTCGCGTCCCTGCGTGCGCGCCTCGCGGCGCGGCTTCTTACCCTTCTTGCCCCGCATGTGTTTCTGCTGGTGTTGACGGATAAAACTTGTATCCACCTACGATCCGCAAGCGTACAGACCTACACCTTTTTCACCACGGGGATTCCCTAGGTTTTTATCAATCTGCGGAGCAAGGGGATTGCTAGCGCTTAACCAAGTACTAATCTAGTTGATGGGAAACTTTTGAAAGGGGTATTAATCTAAACGTAAAGACAATCTAACCTAAGTTGATCAAACAATTCTAAGGTTAAACTAGATGGTAAAGGGTGGACACAAGAGAGAGATTACGATAGATAAGCGTTCCCTCCCTAGGGTTTAGGATCACATGAACATGCATCTAGTACATGAAAAGGGTGTTGCCTACACTAGCTTCATGGCAATTATGCGGCCGCTAAGCCTTTTCCCTACATCGTACTGTCACTATGCAAGGTAATCAAGCACTTTCACATATAACCGCATGTATGCCTAAGCATCCATAGGGTTAAGCTAATCACCACGATTACCACAAACCCTACTAAGACCACATCTTGTGCAAACATATGTAAACAAAGCATACGCGAAGACATAGACCATAAAGCATTGATTAGCATAAGGTTCATGTATAGATTACATATCATGCATCCATCTAACCCTAGGGTCGAACGGAGACATTACCCCATCATCTTACACGGATTGAAGCACATAGGGGTCATGGAGACTCCGGAGAACGTAGTCGATGAAGATGGTGTCGATGAAGCTTGGGAACACCCCTAGGCCAGCGGCTTGGAGTCCTCCTCTTGCTTCCTTCCTTCCGCCGGTGTTGATCCTTGCGACGAGCTCATCCAACTCTCTCCCTCATCTTGTGGTGGTGGTTTTCTGGTGAATGGCGTCGGTAGAATGATTTGTTCGATGTGGCGGCCGACGGAGGCGGAGGCAATAAATAGACAACCACCTAGGGCAAAGGGGGCGCCAAACCAGGCCCGGAGTGGGCTCGGCCGGTCAGCCCAGGCCCATTTTGGCCCGGTTCGGCCCCGGTTTCCTCCCCGGTTGCTTCTTGCATGATTCCTTATTTGTGTGCACTTGCATGTGGGCCTTTGACGTCATTTTCTTCACGGTTAAGGCTTGAATCCTTGCTATGCAAGTTGCGCTGTTTTCTGGTTGAGTCCCTGAAGACTTGCACGTTGACGCTTCGGTCCTCCTGTCATTTGGAGTCATGTTCATCACGTGTTTTGACTCTTGTCGGGCTTCATGATCTTCTTCCAAAGTGCTTGGGGAACTTATCCCGAAAGTCTCCTCTTTAGCGTAGATTTCTTGTGTAAACAATGAACTGCAAAATCGACATGCAAGAGCGAACTTGTTATATATGGGGGGTTAGTTCTAGTGGTTAGAATAATAAATCAATACCAACATTAAAGGTAAACTCATAGCTAGGTTGACAGAAATTCACCGTCAACATCTCCCCCATGCTTAAACCTTGCTCGTCCTCGAGTAAGTAATCCTCTTTTAAAAGGGAAATCAGTGTTGCCTTCCAATGTTGTCCCTGCACTTAGTCATTCATGACGAGGCAAATTGCTCTCTCTTAAGAATTTATTTTTAAAGTTCTAGTTGTGACCGGCTTCTTTTTCATTATGGAAGATAGACTAACAATAAAGAACAAGCCACATTTAACAAACACGATGCTCTCAAACTTAAGCAAACCTCAAACCATTACCTTGTTACATGGAAGAATTTTCAAAAAGATGCATATCCAACATAAGTGAAAATCTCTTGCAAAAGCTCATGGAAACACTCATCTCATCAAGTCACTCAAGCCTATACTAGATTATTTTCAACCTAATCTACTCATATGTGATAGTGGAAGGCTTATGTGGAGCTTGGAAGGTTAAAAACAATCCTAGCAAAACATACATCTGAAATATTGTCAAATTAAGAGAGAGATCTATTGGAATTACCGAAACTCGTGAAAAAGGCCATGGAAAATAAATGTTGGAATGAGAGAGAGAGAGATGGAACACACACATTTAGAAAGGTGGCCATGTGCAAGTGGCAAATGGATGATCCCGAGGCACGAGTGAAGTCCTCGTTATTGGATTGCACATGGTTGGAAGATTTGAGCATGGATTTGTCATCAAGGCACCTGAGAACTTATGAAGCAAAAAGAACCGAGGAGCATCTTTATTATTTTTTACTTTTACTTTATTTCCTTCTCATTTTTCTCTCTTTCTCTTTCTTTATTTTTCTTTTTTTCTTACTTTTCTTTTCTTCTCATCATAATATTTTTTCATTTTTCATTTTTTTCTTTTGCTCCTCAAAACTTTTGCAACATAATACTTACATAGCATTTGTCAGAAATGATGTGATGACTCCTCCCCCATGCTTGAACAATGCTCGTCCTCGAGCATAAAAGAGAGGGGAAATGACTGCTAAAGTAAGTATAAATTCCATAATCTTGCAGAATATTTGAATCTCTATCGCGGATTTTACTCCATACTCAAATTGGGTTGTGGTCAAGGAGGTGATCACAAAAAGATGTTTTTGGTTTAGGGTGGATGCCTAGCAAAGTTTGTGAAATTTTCGAAGTGAAAACCAACAATGCATGGACAAAAAGGCTAGAATGAAAAAGTTACACAAAGGAATGGCCATCTTCTTAGTCTCGAACCATAGAAATCAATCATAATCCAACTCATCGAAACATATGTTTGCAATCTATGGGTTTTGTTATCATAAAACATATATGTATAAGGCTTTGGTAGGTAGAACTTTGCAAGAGCATAACAAATATGTAGATAGCATAAAAGTTAAGTTTTCATAAAAACAAGTTATCCGGCTATCCATAAACTTAAATCAAAGAGCAAAGATATGTATGTGGGTCTAGAGCATAGTCATTTCACCTCCACAAATAAAAGAGCCGGTATTTAAATTAATTTTAGATCATATTATAGAGAGCAATTAGCCAAGACATGTATAACTTCATGTAGGTAAAACAAAGCGGCAACTTTCATCATCTTTCTGTAAGCATAGGCAATGTAAAACATCAAGGTGAACACATGGTCATGACTATCTATTGAAAGTAAAAGGAAACCTAGGTTGTCCTCCTAGTAGCCATGTTATTGTTTGAAGAGAAAAAACAAAAGGTTGCACTTAGTTGATGTTGAAGGCATACTTACAAGCATTTGTGTTTGGAAAAGAGAAGGTCTATGGAGGTGTTACCGTCTTTTGTAGTTCTTCGTTGCCTTCTTCCGACATCTCCATGTATAGATGTGGCTTTTGATTTTTTTCTTGATTTATCAATGCTCCTAAACTTCTGAATTTGATCTTGTATGCTTAATGGAGTCATTGGTCGCCCTTCTCTTCAATGTTGTCATCACCATCTCCTCTTTCTTCTTCCGATCATCTCCTTGCTGTCTCTTTTTCATGGATTTCCCCCTCTTTCCAGAACAGAACATATATCGAAATATAGCTCTATTGAAAATTTTATGAAATTACCTTTCCAACATGTGGTCATTCATCAAGAAACAAGGTTCAAACAAGGGAGCTATGTCCGTTTTACTTCAGCGCTGCGTGCTGTCCAAAACTGATTTCAGGACGTGTTGCACTCGGTGATTAGGGCATAGCCGCTTGTAGGAATCTCCGATTGTCTTGATTCTTGATTTGTTGGAATCGTAACTTCATGGGGATTCTAAATATCCAAAAATATCCAGTGTTTTCCCTTCGAGACCACACATAATTTTGATGAGATCGGTGGCTTCTTGCGCATTGATCTGGTGATGTTAACGATCTTGATCATTCTATATTCTAGAACGTCATGTTGCACTTCCGTGTTGAAGATTCAGGGTCTCCCCCATGCTTAGCATTTTGCTAGTCATGGAAGAAGAAGACAAAGCATTTTTATCTTAGCCATCCTTCAATTTCCTTGTAGTGAGAGTCTCTATCTTGCCTGCAAGACGTTTTAAGCGCACATTCGAGTTTGGTAACGAAATACCGTTCGGCAGAAAAAAAATCTTCTCAGAGGATTCGGTAAAGAATGCTTGTGGTCGGCAATGCACCATCATTCGGCAAAAGGACTGTTTGCGCTTTTAAAAGGAAGTTTTCGGGAATGCGTGATGACGTGGCCTGATATAAGGGACGAATTGATGACGGGTACAAGATGGACATTGGTGCCGGAGCATTAATTTGGATATTAAATGTTGTACTCGTAGTCGACCAGGAGTCGTGTTAGGACAAGGGTATAAATATAAACCCTTGACGTCTGTAATAGGGATCGAACATCTACACAACAAAACCGGCCCCGTGCCAAACATCAAGTCCTTTAGTCGAGTCGTCGAGTTCTTCGAGAGGAGCCATCGATCCGTCGACCTCCGTAAGTACCGGCAACCTTGTATCATGTCTAGTATCATGCAGTGGATTTAGACCGTGATGCAAGAAGTCTTGTTACCTTGCTTAGTATCATGTGGTGGATTTAAGCTTGGTTCAAGAGGGTTTCCTGTTGGATCATGATCCATGCGGTAGGCGAAGATCTAGCTCGAAGCTAGTTATCGGCTCTATTAGATTTGGCAAGATCTAATAGATTCATTAAGTTACCACGTGTTGCTTTGAGTTTTTGCTTTATGTTTAAATTCATGTAACACTCTTTTGCCCAATCTAGATCGATTGGTTTCGGCTTTAACTCTTCAAGATCCATGTGATGTGCTTTCAAGTCTTTTTTTATTATAAAGGATCAAGTGCTCTCAATAGCCGAATTTAGATCAATCTAGATTGTCATGTGTTGCGGGTTCAAGCTTTGACTTTTCAAATGTTTGTTCCTTCTTCACGGAACCCGAATCGGCAGTACAGCTATATTCGGCAATGCTACCGTGAGTGAAACGTGTTCATAAGTTTGTTTTAAATAATGTGTGCTTTTAGCCTTCCATATTTAGATCGTATCATGCGGTGGATTAATCTCTTTGTGGTTGGTGGCGTGGTTTCAAACAAGTTGTATCATACGGTGGATTAACTTGTTTGTTATCATGCTTGACGGGTTTGAAAGTATCTAGACATGCGGTACACTAGTGCTTTTGGCCTATGCATTCTTGTTTACTTCATATTTATAATCACGCTTTTACCTTATTTGTTTTAATTGTTATTTATCCTCAAAAATCGGTCATGTCCATGTGCGAACAATGTTATGTAAACAAAGACCGATCTTTTGTCATGCATACGTCATGCATTCGGCTATGTTTTGGTTTCACGTTTTAAAGCTCCCGAATGATGTTTAAACTGTTGACAGATAGCTTGTTGTAGCTATATGTCATTTTGTTTGGCTTTCTAGCTGTAAATACGGAACTGTCTGGTACCACCCGACAAGTTCCATGTTTTATCTAACTATTTTTATCCTTTGTCAGTTTTAGGAAAATTGACTGGCACGCTCTCGGATCCGGCACGTGTGTTAAGCCAGCTTCGTTCGGCTTGCTGTGTGCTTGGCGTGGGGTGCTGATTTTGTGTCAACACACTTTTTGGAACGCCCAGTGGGACACATTCTAGCTGATTCAAGATGCCTGACATTCATGACGTCATGGATGTCACCATGGATGACCTGTCTTCGGAGCAGCGGATACAGTTGAAAGATGCCATTGACCAGTTTCAACAAAAGTGTTTAATGTCATTTGGCAAGAATAGAAGTGGTGTGCCGTATCTCAAATCAGACATGCCAAGGGTTCTAATACCAGGGGAGCCTGACACCACGACTGTTGAGGAGAAACAGGAGACTATGAATGCTTTTCAGCAAATTATGGAAAGCATAATGGTCAAACATCATACTGCTTTCTTGACTATGTTCAAGCAGATGATGGTTGGAGTCTTTGGCCCAGGCATGGAGAGGACACTTAGTCGAGTATCGCCTCAAACATCTACTGTAGAGGTTGGAGAAACTAGTGCTGCTCAACCAGCTCGAGATGCGAGTGCTCAACCGCCTGTGCAAAGTGTGGGAGGCCAACCAATTCAACCACCTCCTCAAAGCGTGGGAAGTCAACCGATCCAGCCGCCTCTACAAAGTACTAGACGTCGCCCAGTCCAACAGTTGAACCCTTATTAGGCAATGCCCAACAGGCCTACTTATGGAGATCTGGCGTTCGGTTCTTCTGGAGTTCCACCTAACTCCACTTATAAGATAGCCCCAGCCAACAACAGGCTGCAGAAGAATATGTATGGTGAGGGGTATTCAGAAATCATGGATGTTGACGGTGAAAATCCGTCAACCTAGCCATGAGTTTACCTTCGGTGTTGTCATGACTTTTGTATCTTATCCATTGGTACTAACCCCCGTGGTATAACAAGTTCACTTGTGCATGTCGGTTTTGGAGTGAAGTGTTTACGCAGGGTTTTAACGTTAAAAGCAAGACTTCCGGGATAAGTTCATTAAGCACCTCATGACAAGACCTTGAAGCCCAGTACAAGTCAAGCAATGAAGTGAACATGACTCCAAGAGCCCAAGGACCAAGCCCGAGAAGATGACAAACTCCAAGGACCTAGCCAGAAAAGTGCTGAATCTTGCAAGACAAGGAGCTTCGTCCAATTCGGAGAGAAACCGACGACAAGGGCCCACATGCAAAAGGGGAGAGGATCTAGAAGACTCGGGAAGCAATACCAGACGAAGGAGGACACAGACTGGGCCGGGATGGGCCCAGGCCGGTCGGCCCAGGCCGGCCGGCCTAGCCTGTTCCGAGGCCCAGTCGGCCCCCCCTTTGACCTAGTTGCATTTTGAGCTATTTATAGCCCCCTGACCGATAGCCACGCATGAACTAATTCGTCATCCGCCGCCGAGGAGCCGAGAAGCTTGAGGGACACCATCTCGGAGATGAGGGTCGTGCTAGTTGTCTAGGGTCTCCCTAGCCGACGTGGGAACCTTGCATGAAAGACCACGTCGGAGCTCCAGAGCAAGGATCAAGATCGAGGTAGGATCCCGGTGGTGATCTTGTTCGTCTAATCATTCATGGTGAAGTCTTTAAGTGAATTCGATTTCTAGCGATCAAGTGCCTTCTCGATGATTTTGTTTTCTTCTTGGTTTTGCTTATTCCCCAATCTAGTCTATAGCAAGATTGCTTAGGGTGCTCTTGTAGCCACAGTGGCTAGAGGTGCATACCGGACCGGCCAAGTGATTTCAACTTGTTCTTATCGAACTCTCCTTAGACTACTCGCATGAGTAGGGATACGTTGTGACAGAACGGGGATTCCGAAAGGCGGGCATTTTCGGAGTCGGATGGGAGGCCACTATTTAAATATGCTTTTAATGAGATTCGCTTTTCTATCTTCATCTTTCTTGTTTGGAGCTACAACATAAGCATGATCTAGACTCTCTAGATCGGTTATCTCTTTGCTTTCTCTTGCTACCTCTTTAGTAGAATAGATTAGATTAGTTTTCTTGATGATATCTTAGATTAGATGCAATTTGATTCTTCATAAGATATATTACCTTGCTTTACTAGATTGAATCCTTGCATTGCACATTGTTCCACGAATTCGATACCTTGGGTTCACCACTCGAGGGAAGAAGGGTCCCTTTACTATGACGGGAGACTTGTCCGCTTGCAAGTCTAAACGAACTTTGATACAACTATTAACCGTCAACAAGCCTCTTTTTCTGGCGTCGTTGCCGGGGAACAAGCAATCAAGACCCAATCTAGTATCGCTTATCTTTCAGTTTTTCTTTTGATTTTCTTTTGCATCTCTTAAGTTTGATCATCCTCAAAAAGAAAAAAATTAATCTAATCTAGTTTTGATTAACCCTAATATTTCTTTTTAGATTTTTGTTTTATTTCTAACCCTAACCGGAGATGGTTGGCTACCTCTCCAAGAAACCCAAACTTTTTGTTGTGGATGATCCAGGAAAACTTTACAGGCAAAGGAGACGTGCAACACAAGCTAAAGGGTTGGAAACCCTAGATTCAAAAGCTGAAGTTGAAGGACCGCCAGAATCTCCAAGGGAATCACCACCTCCAAGTCCAAAGGAAGATCAACCTAAACCGACATCGTTGATCTACCTATCATAAACCTTCAAGACGCTGAAAGGCCGTTCAAATCAAGAGGAGGATGGAGAAGATGGAGGTAGAGAAAGAAGCTCAACACCTAAAGGCTGCCAAGGCAATATCCACATGCGAGGAGTGTGAGGAGTACGACCATGTCCAAGATCAACAAGGACGCCGTCACTAAGTTCAAGTCTATGGAGAAAATATTGAAGAATTTAGATGGCAAGGTGACGGAGGTAGGAAGCTCTATACGTGAAGTGTTCATCGTGATGAAGATGCTAGAGATGCAAGTGGGACAACTTGCCGGGCGCCCGATGGGTAACAAAGAAGAATATCCGAGACAACTCCAAGGTCCCAAGACGGCGAAGGCTACTCAAACTCATTCGGGAGAGATGAAGGATCACACTAAGGAGACCACGAAGATCACGACCGAAGGACCGGAGTTTGAGATGCCGAGCCACTACATGAAGGAAGTTGTTGCATCCGTCAAGACCAAAGGACAATGCCAGCCTGTGAAGACCAAAAATATGACTAAGCCAAAGCATAAGCCCGTGCCCAAGATGGTGCGGAAGTGGGTACCCAAGATTGCAACGCCCACAAAGAGCGTTGATCCGAAGTAATCAAGTGAAGAAGTCTAGTCATGGACTATAAACGAAGCGCTAGGCGGGAGGCAACCCGTTTCGTCGAGTCAAGAATAAGCTACCAGTAGGACAACCCGATTCTAGGTTTTTCGAGTCTTTTTATATAATTCAGTTTTTAATTTTACTACGCAAGGACATTAGACTTAGAATGGTTGAACAACATTAGATACATAATTCTTGGTTGAATATTTTGTTTTGATCATAAACCCTTTACATGAACCATCCTATGTGTTTGTTGCTTCTTTTTCGAGAAACCAAAACCAAAAAAATTCAGAACCTAACTCAACCATTCATCCTCTTTATGATGTTGTGGTGGACTTGTTTTTCATGCTAAAAACACACGAGTAGAGCCACGACTTGTATGTAGATGTTATTTAAATTTCAGCACGTGGTAGGACTCGCGTGGATCTAGAAACTTGATTTTTGGTTGGTTTTAAAATCCATATCCTTTGTTTCTCTAGAGTTAGAATTTTTCTAAGCCTCATTTAATTCTATTTTATTCAAAATCTCTCTTATCCAAATAAAATTAGAACCTAAACCTATGCCCCCATGATCATGCCGGGAAAAGCTTGCTCTCAACTAATGAAAGCAAACGATACCGGTGAGACCGAAATAAAAGTAGTCAGAAATATTTTTTGACTTACATTTGTTTTTAATGCTTTAAAAACTTCTCTAAATTTATATTTGAACTCATTAATATCTCTGATTTCATTTTTTATTTTCGAAATTAGAGGGGTGCTTAGCATTAAAACATGCTTAGAGGGAGGCAATCTAGTTAACCTAACCATACATGCACCATGATACATCACGGGATGCCCCTCCAACCTATTTTATCAAACCACATGCAATACAAGCATGGGGGGCAGCCAAGGCCTTGTTTTGTAGGAATATCATGGACGCATGTGAGGCAAGGGAGTATGGAAGTGAGTCAAGCGAAAACATCAAGTGGAAGGAGCAATAATGCAAGCGAAGGATTGGACGAGGTTTGGAAGGTGCACGCGGTCACGAAGCAACAAGCATGAGTGCACTAGAGAAGAACCGAGCCAAGAGGAGGAGAGAGGTAAGTCTCCCATCCAGCTCTTTGTTCGTGTGCTCTAGTTTGTAGGCCAGAACCACCTTAGACTTAGCCATCCACCGCGTTTGTTTCGTGTAACAAATCACATCCTTAATCCACTCAAAGTCCAGACTCCAAAATAATATTTGTGTACCTTGTTACCGGGTGAAAACCCCGGATATATATTTGTGAGGGAGAGTGCTGCAATCGTGGAAGAAAACTACAAGCCTTTTCACCGAAGAAGAAGGGATCATCGTCGTCTAAGCCATCAACCTCTTCGAGGAGGCACTCGGTTTCCGAGTTTCCTCGGAGTATGGAGGAGGACACGGCACCGCTAAGGAGGAACCACACTCTTCTCCTCGGTGGCATGAGGGCTACACGAAACTCGTTCATGAGGTTCACCAAACCTCGAGGACATATGAGGAGCCGCCCGTCCGACCTCGCCACTCGACACGATCATCCGCTCCAGCTCCATACACTCCGCGGTATTCCGAGGGGTATGTCATCATGACGGAGGAGGAGGAGAAGAAGCTCACTCACCTTGAGTAGAGGCTTGTAGCGAACGTCGACTTCGACGACCAAGCTCTCCACATATTGGGTTTTCATACGGGACACCAGTGCAATTCTCTAATGGAGTGACGGCAAACACCCACAAGGAATTCGCCTAGGAAATTCTCACGACCATGGCGCATACCCTTTATGAAGGAGTGCTGAGTCTCTCATTCCGTTTGGTGGGAGCCCACAAGTGGAGAAGAAGGAAGACACCGTCGGAAGGGTAACCTTGATCAACGATGCTATTTCTAGCACCTTGATGGGGTAATCTCCTTTCATCCATGGGTTGTAATGATCTTGAGATGTAATCATACTTTGTTGGATTATCTATCTATCATCTTACACCGGACCATCATAGGTCTAGTCATGAATACCTTCGCGTAGTGAGTGTACGAGAGGAGGGAAAGGGCGAAACCGTGGTCACAACCCCCGATAGATGAGATTGGTTTTCATGATCAAAACGATTGCATGTTCTAGTATCGTAGACCCATGGGCGAGTGTCTCCTATTTTCAAAAGGGAGCTCCGGAACAAGTGGATGTGCATGAAGGCACATGGGAAGGTTTTTGGAGTATGATCACGGGAGGAGACCATCAACGAAGAAATACTATCCGGAACCCCATCATCCAAGTGTGTCACTTTTGTGCAAGTGGATTTTTGGGAGAACGAGAGAGACAAAGATAACCAACACGGAGTTGAATTGGCTTTACTCGGCTTTGCCAAGAAGCCAATCAACCCCACTCACCTATGATCAACCGGTGGTGTTGTGAGCAACATCGGATTCGGGAGATCAGGTTGTTACCTCTCCATGTTGACTATCTCTTTAAAACCGGGTATTACAAGGAACTCGAATCATCTCCTACCTGGGACCTCCCTAGGTATATGAAGAAAGGAAAATTTAAATGAAGATGAGAGAGGAGGCTTCAAAGTGGCCAAGGTGAAATTGCCCCTTTCGGAAGGAAGGGTTAAGACTTTTTCTTGAGGGGAAAGAAGATTGGTTAGAGGAAGGACTTCTTGTGCCGGTGAAGGAAATGAAAGAGAAGGATTATAGGAGAAGGATCTTCTATGGCCCAAGAGGGAGGTGCACAACAAAATTATGTGCCACCATTTGCAGGAATTCCGGCGCCGCCAAATTACTACGGTGGTGTACCAATGCAAGCATGGGGGAGTGGTGCAGCCATAGCCCCACTAATTTTTGCGGTGCCCAACGTAGCCTTTGCGGAGCCATATGCACATATTCCTCAACCACAACAAAGTGTGGCCACCATTGGAGGATACGCTGCAAGAAACATGCAAAATATTGCAGCCATCGTAACCAATGCAAACCTAACAGGTGAAGGAAATGCAAACGTCGCTTGTGTGCTTGGACACCTTCACCTAGCGCCGTCGGACAATTCATAGGAAGAGAGGCGCAATCTTATTATGAGTAAGGGTACAACAACCAAGACTATCAATATCAACCACCAGCGGAAGATTAGAGAGAGGAGGAGCTTTAGTTATCTTCCCTTTACCCCCTTCTCTTTAATTTTCAGCTTGTTTGCGCCTATGTATGCGTAGTATTTTCAGTTCTTATTTAAATTTCAGCATATGTGTTAGTTTATTTTCAGCATGTGTCTTAGTGTTTATTTTCATCATGAATAAAGTCACCACCAAGTTTTTACCTTTGGTAAAGTTACAAAGTTTGTGCCATGATGATATATGATTATAATTGCCGTTTTGTTTATCTTTGTAATTGTTTTATGCATGTTTAAGCTAGTGCTCTCTTAAAAATACAAATCTGAAATTATCTAAATGCTAGCTTAATCTTTAGCGGAGGGATAAAAATAAAGACCCATAGTGTTTTTTGTGCTCTCAAGTTTTAGATGGATTAAAGATGATTTATTTTTGTTCTTAAATGTAAAGCTAACCTTGTCATAAATACCAGTTGCGTGTTGCTCTACCTATCCAGAGCCATATAAATATTTGAGTGCAAAAACTTAGTATACAAGGTTTATTTTTGGGTGAGTTATTTCAGACCATGATTTCTCTGGCCCGAGACTAAGAAGCTGGTCATTCCGTTTTTGCATATCTATCTTTTTGCTAGCCTTCCTATTCGTGCATTGTGTATCCCCACATCGGAGATCTCACAAACCTCGCCGGATATCCATCCTTAAAACCAAATATCATCTTTTTTATTTATCTCCTTGACCACAACCTATCGTTGAGTATGGATCATCAATTCAAGGAAGATCGCAAGATGGTGCCAACATTGAAGTTTCAAGTATCTCTCCGAAGTAAAAGTATTTCCGGTACCTACCTTATCTCTATCACCTCTTTGCCCGAGGACAAGCAACGTCTAAGCATGAGGGAGGAGGTAGGTACAATGCAATTTTAGAGTTCAAAGGGGAGCAAATAAAAATTTTGAGAAAGAAAAAAACGATAAAGAGAAAGAAAGAAAAAGAAATAAAGAAGAAAAGTATATGTATGAGGAAAAAACAGAAAAGAAAAAAATATGAGTATGTGTAAAAATAAAAATAAAGTGAACTCCCTGGTTCTCTAAAGAGCATTAGGAATTTCAAGGCTTCAAGATTAAAAGATCCATATTCATTTTCCAACCATGTGCAATCCAATAATGAGGACTTCCTTTGTGCCTTGGGATCACTCTTTGCCATTTGCACATGTCCACCCATCTCAAGTGTGTGTATTTTTCCCTTTCCCCTCCTTGATATAACATCATTTTCCAATGACCTTTTTGATGAGTCTCGGTAAGACCATGAGAAGCTTGTCTTGTTTTGACAACATCTCATTTATAATATCTTGGTAGGACTAAACTTTCCCAAAAAGCTCCATATAAAGCCTACCACATAAATGAATGTTATGAGAGGGAAAGGAGTAGAATAAATAGGCTTGAGAGATAAGATGAGATGAGAGTTCATGAGCAAGTTGCATGGCGGTTTAAATTTGTGAACTTGGTTTAGCTCTTTTTCATCTAGTTCTTTATTTCAAAATTTCTGAGATCCATTTGAATTTTGGGAGAATGTTAATACTTGTGGGATAAGCTTAATTATTAATCTACCCTCCGTAGGGATGAAGCCTAGTACATTATGGAACTTTAATGAACTAAACTTTTGAGAGCATTATGTTTTCTCATGTATGATCAAGTGCAAGGTTTAAACAATGAAGGGCAACGATGATATCCATCGAAGGCTTACTCGAGGACGAGCAAGGTTTAAGCATGGGGGAGCTGTTGACGGTGAAAATCTGTCAACCTAGCCATGAGTTTACCTTCGGTGTTGGCATGACTTTTGTATCTTATCCATTGGTACTAACCCCCGTGGTATAACAAGTTCACTTGTGCATGTCGGTTTTGGAGTGAAGTGTTTACGCAGGGTTTTAACGTTAAAAGCAAGACTTCCGGGATAAGTTCATTAAGCACCTCATGACAAGACCTTGAAACCCAGTACAAGTCAAGCAATGAAGTGAACATGACTCCAAGAGCCCAAGGACCAAGCCCGAGAAGATGACAAACTCCGAGGACCTAGCCAGAAAAGTGCTGAATCTTGCAAGATAAGGAGCTTCGTCCAATTCGGAGAGAAACCGATGACAAGGGCCCACATGCAAAAGGGGAGAGGATCTAGAAGACTCGGGAAGCAATACCAGACGAAGGAGGACACGGACTGGGCCGAGATGGGCCCAGGCCGGTCGGCCTAGGCCGGCCAACCCAGCCTGTTCCGAGGCCCACTCCGCCCCCACTTTGACCTAGTTGCATCTCGGGCTATTTATAGCCCCCGACCAAGAGCCACGCATGAACTAATTCGTCATCCGCCGCCAAGGAGCCGAGAAGCTTGAGGGACACCATATCGAAGATGAGGGTCGTGCTACTTGTCTAGGGTCTCCCTAGCCGACGTGGGAACCTTGCATGGAAGACCACGTCGGAGCTCCGGAGCAAGGATCAAGATCGAGGTAGGATCCCGTTGGTGATCTTGTTCATGTAATCATTCATAGTGAAGTCTTTAAGTGAATTCGATTTCTAGCGATCAAGTGCCTTCTTGATGATTTTGTTTTCTTCTTGGTTTTTCTTATTCCCCAATCTAGTCTATAGCTAGATTGCTTAGGGTGCTCTTGTAGCCGCGGTGGCTAGAGGTGCATACCAGACCGGCCATGTGATTTCAACTTGTTCTTATCGGACTCGCCCTAGACTACCCGCATGAGTAGGGATATGTTGCACATTGTTCCACGGATTCGATACCTTGGGTTCACCACTCGAGGGAAGAAGGGTCCCTTGACTACAACGGGAGACTTGTCCGCTTGCAAGTCTAAACGAACTTTGATACAACTATTAACCGTCAACAATGGACTATGGCGCCATTGATGCTTTCCCAAACCCTGGTTATGGTGCAGCTGCAGGAATGCTTAATGGACCTGTTGGAAGGCCAGGGGATCAAGATGCTAATGTTGATCTTATGGTGCAGAAAATGGCTGATGTTTTGCAAAATTAATTCGGCCTGAAACCTAAGATGCAGGGACAAGTTTATACTCCTCCTTTCCTAGAGTGGTACTACAGGGTGGCTTTGCCACCAAGGGTGAAACCTCCTGCAGATTTCACAAAGTTCTCTGGGCAAGATGATACAAGTACTGTGGAACACATAGCCCGATACCTGATGCAACTTGGGGAAGCTTCAGCTGATGAAGCGTTTAGGATCACATACTTTCCCTTGTCATTGACAGGCCCGACCTTTACATGGTTTGCTTCTTTGCCTGCTCAATCAATCTGTTCTTGGAAGGATTTGGAACAGAAGTTCCATGCTCATTACTTCAGTGGGAGTAATGAGAAAAAGCTAATTGATCTGGCCACCCTGAGATAGAGGCACAATGAAACACCCATGGAATTTCTCAGAAGATTCAGAGAGACCAAAGGCATGTGCTACTCTTTGAATCTGCCAGATGATCAATTGGCTGATATGGCTGTTGCGGGTATGTTGCCAGCTATTTGGGAAAAGCTATTCGGCATGGAGTTTGACAATCTTGGTCAACTGTCACAGAGGTTGTCATTAATGAGCAATCAAGCTTACGGATTCAAGAAAGACTCTAGATTTGCCAAGCACAATGATATAGCTGACATCTACAACCAATTCCTCGAAAGAGCTGATCAAGGGGAGGAATTTAATGATGATGAGGAGATAGCAACAGCTGAGATGGTGTGGGGCAAAGAGCCGCTAACTGTGAACCAAAGATGGATAAAGCAAGCCAAGGGCACATATGATTTTGATGTGACCAAAGCTGACAAGCTCTTTGAGTTCATTGTAAAGGAAGGCCAAATCATGTTGCCAGGAGGGCATTCTATGCTTCGTCCTGATGGAGTTAAAGAGAAAAGATACTGTGGATTTCATGACAGGAACTATCACTCCATCAACGATTGCAGGGTTTTCAGGATGAGGATCCAAAAGGCTATCCAGGAGGGTCACTTGAAATTTGATAATAAAATGAAGCTGGATGGCAACCCTTTCCCTCAGAACATGGTTGGTTTTTCTGTTAACATGGTAACCGCTGAGGAAAAGGGAAAAGTGAAGGTCCTAATTTCAGCTAGAGCAAAGCAGGATGGATTAGTTGATCCTGCTCAGCAAGTGACAGTGGAACAAGTCCACAAAGAAGCGCCTCACATACTGAGAAGCCAAATTGAAGTGGGGGAATCTTCCAGATCTAAACCCAGGGTGACTACACGTATCCTCCTTAACAAGTGGCAGCGTCAACAAGAGAAGGAACGCTACCAAAAACAAAAATACGAGGAGGAAGCACAGAGGTTTGAGGAAGAAGCGCACAAAAGAAAGCTAGAAGAATATGCACGAGAACAGGAGCGTGCACATTGGGATTGTGCTTTCTTCAGGCATTGCTGGAATGAGGGTTTGAAGCTTCCTACATTGAACAATTGCCCTGAATGCTGTGACAAGTACACTGAGTATAGGCAGGATACTGTCAATCGCCGATCCGTCCATGAAAGAATTGGAAGGGTACATCCTAGTGACGGTCGGCGCGTAAAAAATAAATGAAGTCAGAAAAGATATGCTGATCAAAAGTGGGTTGATCAAGAAGAACAAGAGCATGAATACATCTGGCAGGAAGGACAGTGGCGCCCACCTGGCTTGAGGAGAAGCCAAAAGAGAAGGGTTCAGCGCTTGAGTAATCAAGAGTTGAAACAAGCAGGAATGAAGAGAAAGCAGGTGTGGCGTCCAAAAGATAGGCCTGATGGATCTGCTCGTTCGGCTCCAACATGCATGGTATGCTTTTTTCCAAATGAGTTCATGGCTCCAGCTAACCAGGTTGTGCAGGAAGAGGCGTCTCCAGACATCAATGAGGATGAACAAATTGGGCTAATGGCACAGCTGGTGTTGGCTAAGCAAGCAACCTTCGACAAACCGGCCAAGAATCGACATATGAGGCCGCTGTACTTGAGAGGATACGTCAATGGCAAGCCATTGACCAAAATGTTTGTTGATGGTGGAGCTGCAGTCAATGTGATGCCATACACCACGTTCAGGAAGCTTGGCATGGGCCCTGGAGATTTAACGCCAACAAGTATAATTCTAAATGATTTTTGGGGAATCCTTCAGACACCAAAGGCTGCGTGCATGTGGACCTGATGATCAGGTCTAAAACTTTGCTCACGACCTTCTTTGTCATTGAGGGCAAAGGGGCTTATAGCTTGCTGCTTGGACGGGACTGGATCCATGCAAATTGCTGCATCCCATCTACCATGCACCAACAGCTTGTTCGATGGGTAGATGATGATATAGAAGTGGTCCAAGCAGATGATTCAGTGAGCGTGGCTAACGTCGAACTTGCCTTCTGGGAGTATCAAGGCATAGATTGCTTCCCAAGAAAGGACTGGGGTGAAGGTCCTGTTGAACCAGTCAGCAGTGATCAACAGCCGATTCAAGCAGTCAACTCTTATAGCAATTTTTAATGTATAATCCAATTGATGAAACTGATGGGAAGTTAGGGCGTGGATTCATGTCGGCCGACAAATTGGAAGAAATTGACATTAGAGATGGTGACAAGCCAAGGCTGACATTTATCAGTGCTAACTTAGATTCAAGTTTCAGAGAAGTATTAATCAAGTTGCTGAAAGAATATAAAGATTGCTTCGCTTGGGATTATTCGGAGATGCTTGGTTTCGATCGTTCCATTGTTGAGCATCGGTTGCCATTAAGCCTGGTTTTAAACCTTATAAGCAACCTCCCCGAAAAATTTACAAGGATGAAGTATTGGCCGACGTGAAAAAAAAGGTTGAGAGATTGATCGATGCAAATTTCATTCGGCCATGCAGATATGCGGAGTGGATCTCTAACATCGTCCCTGTTTACAAGAAAAATGGGAAGATGAGGGTTTGCATAGACTTTAGAGATTTAAATAGAGCTACTCCCATAGATGGATATCCAATGCCTGTTGCTGATTTGTTGGTTGATGCCGCTGCTGGACATAAAGTTATTAGTTTCATGGATGGCAATGCCGAGTACAATCAAATTTTTATGGCAATAGAAGATATATCAAAGACAGCCTTTAGATGTCCTGGACATATATGCCTTTTTGAGTGGATTGTCATGACATTTGGGTTGAAAAATGTCGGTGCAACTTATCAAAGAGCCATGAATTATATTTTTCATGAGTTGATCGGCAAAATTGTTGAGATGTACATTGATGATGTCGTGATCAAATCTTTGAACCATAAATCACACTTAGATGATTTGAGAAAATCTCTAAAGTGCACCCGAAAGCATGGGTTGAAGATGAATCCGAACAAGTGTGCCTTTTGGGTTTCAGCTGGAGAATTCTTGGGATTTTTGGTGCATGAAGGAGGAATAGAAGTTGGCAAGAAAAGCATGAAAGCTATCGATGAAGTTGTTCCTCCAACTAATCTCAAGGAGTTGCAATCACTGCTTGGCAAGATCAATTTTGTGAGGAGATTCATTTCAAATTTGTCACAAAAGGTTTTGCCTTTCTCTCCGCTGTTGAGGATCAAGAAAGATCAGAAGTTTGTATGGGGTGACGAACAACAAAAGGCTTTCGATGAAATCAAGCAGTACATGAAGGAACCACCAGTGTTGGTGCCTCCACAGTTGAACAAGCCTTTCAAGTTGTACGTGGTGGCCGATACCCAAACTATTGGATCGGCCCTTATACAAGAATTTGAAGGAAAGGAACGGATAGTAGCGTATCTTAGCCGAAATTGCTTGATCCTGAGACCAGGTATTCGGCTGCGGAGAAGCTTTGCCTGTGTGTTTATTACTCGTGTACAAAGTTTCGGCACTAATTGTTGAATGCCGAATGCGTTGTATATTCAAAGTTTGATGTAATTAAACACATGTTATCTATGCCAATTTTGAATGGAAGGATTGGCAAGTGGATTTTAGCTTTGTCTGAGTTTGAGTTGAAGTTTGAATCGGCAAAAGCTATTAAAGGTCAGATTATTGCTGATTTCATTACTGAACATCGTGATCCATCAATCGATTTGTTTGAAATTACTACTTGGGCTTTATTCTTTGATGGATCTTCATGTGGCAAAGGTGGTGGAGTAGGAATTTTATTAATTTCACCCAGAGGTGAGATGTTTGAGTTTGCTATTCCTATTCAGCCTACTGTCACCAATAATCAAGCTGAATATGAGGCACTGCTTAGAGGGCTTCAATATTTGAAAGAAGCAAAGGCTATTTCAATTGAAATTTATGGAGATTTAGAGCTAGTTATAAAATAATTGAATGGCCAATACGAATGTAGAAGTGATATCCTGAGGAACTACTACGAAGAGTGCAAGGAAATCTTGAAAAGTTTTTAGTTAGTAATTTTACAAGATATTACTAGAGATCACAATGAAGAGGCAAACAGGTTGGCTTAAAGTGCTTCGGGTTATAGAGAAAACCAAGAGGTGTTTGCCACGGAGGTGTGTGCTTTCGGGAGTGATCTAGCAGAGGATGATTGGAGAAAAGAGATTGTTGATTATCTGGAAAATCTATCCCGAAAGGTTTCTTGGAAGCTCAGGTATAAAGCTATAAAATTTGTTCTTCTTGATGGGCGTTTGTTTTACAAATCATTAGATGGGGTGTTGTTGCAGTGCCTGGGTCAAGAAGAAGCGAAGAAAATGATGAGTGAAGTGCACGATGGGCTGTGTGGAGCGCATCAATCGGCTTATCGAATGAAATGGGTTATCAGGCGCACTAGATGTTTTTGGCCGACGATGCTGGAGGATTGCTTTGAGTATTACAAAGGTTGTTAAGATTGTCAGAAGTTTGGGAATATCCAAAGAGTCCCAACATCAGCTCTGAATCCTATTATCAAGCCGTGGCCATTCAGAGGATGGGGTATAGATTTGATTGGCCAAATAAATCCTCCATCTAGCAAGGGGCATAAATTTGTGCTTTTGGCAATAGATTATTTCACCAAATGGGTTGATGCAATTCCATTGAAGAAAGTAACGTCAGAAAACATGGTTGAGTTTGTTAAAGAACACATCATTTACAGATTTGGGATTCCTCAAACAATTACAACTGATCAAGGAGCTCAATTTGTATCTTCAGAGTTCAGAGAATTTGCTGAAAGCATGGGAATCAAATTATTGAATTCTTCTCCTTATTATGCCCAAGCTAATGGTCAAGCAGAAGCTTCCAACAAGATCATGATTAAGATTATACAAAAGAAAATTGATCAGAAGCCTAAGAGGTGGCATTCGGTACTCAATGAGGCTTTGTGGGCTTACCGAATGGCTCCTTATGGAGCTACAAAAACATCTCCTTATGAGTTGGTTTATGGGCATCATGCTGTTTTGACCTGGGAACTACAATCAGATTCGAGCAGAGTAGTTTTGCAAACGGATTTGAGTTCCAAAGATTATAGTGGCTTAATGATGGACGAGTTCGAGGATTTGCATATGATTCGTCTTAAGGCCCTGGAAAATATTGAAAAGAACAAGATCCGAGTTGCTAAATATTACAACAAGAAAGTAAAGGTCAAGCAATTTGCAGAAGGAGATTTGGTTTGGAAAGCATTACTGCCGATTGGGACTAAGTATAGTGCTTCGACAAATGGTCCCCGAACTGCGAGGGTCCTTTTCGGGTAGTTAGATGTACACCTGGTAATACTTACATATTGAAAACTCTACTAGGAGAGGAGTTTAGTGCTGCTATAAATGGAAGATATTTGAAGAAATATTATCCTAGTATTGAAGTTGATCATTGATTACAAGCACCAGGATTGCAGGCTTTTATTTGACAACCCAGCTACTTAAGATTACAAGAGGGTGGGAAGCAGAAGGCCTGGAGGAAGAAGCGAAAGTATGCTTCATTCCTTTGATTCCTTGTTTTTCCTCTTCAGCTCTTCCCTCTTCAACTGTTCCAGGACCACCGTAACACCAACCTGGAAGCTTCGGGGGTTGCCATGACTTGCAGCTTCCATTAGGCTGTCCCAGGAAGCCTTCAAGTTGCTGTATCTGTCAGAGACATCTAAAGAAGGAAACAATTGTTAAATGTGAGATCTGAGCTTAGGCGTGGGAGTCAAATAAAAATGGAGATCTTACCCCCTATCAACGCCTCCAAGCTCATGCGACGTTTGCGTTCGGCATTGCAGTGGGCGGTGATGTCCCGCATGTTGTGCTCTAGATGCGGAATACGGCGGCGCAGTTGGTGGTTGAGCCTCTGTTTCGGCGTGGCATTTTGTTCTTCTATGGAGGAATCGGAGAGGATGTGCTCAGGAACCTCTTCAGTTCCAAAGTTCTCTCCAGGAAGCAAGTCAGGACTGAAAGAACGGAGAGGGGTGAGCCATAAGATTGCAATCAGGAGCAAAGAAAGGATTGACAGAAAACTTACTCTCGAATGGTACGCTTCTTTGGTGGAGCGTTGCCTTCCTTGATGGGTTGCTTTCTTGTTCGCCATGGCCTTGGGGTTTTTTCCTCTGGAGCAGGGGGAGAAGATGTGAGCTGATGGAAGTGTATGCGAGTGGATTTGCAGGGCACCAAGGGGGCTATTTTATTAGCTGTGAGAGCGCATTGGGAGTGATGACTGGTTGGCGTGCGTTGTTGGAATACCAAGCGGCAGGGTTTTCTTCCCGAATGCAAAGGGTTTTCATTGAACAGTGTTTATGGTTCCCGAATTGAAGATTTTTTGCGGATTCTGTGCCAAGGGGCAGGAGTTTTTTGCGTGTTCGGCTAAGAAAAAGTTCCCGAATTCGTTCAAAGGATTCGCATTCACGAGCAAAAGGCAATCATGACAATACAAACACAGAAGTTAAAATTTCATTATTTATTGCTGAAATTCCAAACATCCCTAGTACAAACTAGTCAAAAAGCCTGTTCAACACAGACTGGGATGGATGGAGTCGGCAATGGCGTCGCCGTGGCCGTCGAGGCGCTCCAGGATGACCTCGATCTCGTCGACGTCCTCTGGTGCGCCGCCCTGGAAGCCGCACAGCTGCGTGGAATAGTCGACGCCGGTGTGCGTCGCCATGGCGGCCAGGCCAAGGGTGGTGCCCAGGCGAACGCCATGAAGGGCCACCTCATCGACACGGTCTTCCACCATGGCAATGCGGTCTGCTGGCGTGTCCCCGTGGGCGTTCACCTTGTCCGCCAGTTGCTTCACCAACATCTTCAGCCAGTTAAGCTCGGCGTCGCGGTCAGCAATGTTGCAGGGCAATGGTGGTTAGTTCAAAGATGAGTTGGATCAAAGTCAATCAAGAGATTTACCATCAATGGTCTCCAGTAGCTGCTAGCGCTGATGCTCCCATTCGAGCTCAGCGATGCCGGCTTTCTTGGAAACATCTTCCAGCTCGCGCCGGGTTTCGTCGCGCTCCGCCTTGAAACAGAGGGCGTCGCGCTCGTCGTAGTGTGAGAGGGAGTAGTTGTATGACTCCGAGGAGTCGTCTGGCAGGGCTGGATTCGCGGTCGGCGCAGGGGCCGGATTCCACTGGATGAGCCTGAAGATACAAAGAGGATCATTAGACACAAAAAGAAATCTAGAGAGAGCTGCAGAGGAAGTTGATGATCACCGCCTCTGACGAGCGCCAGCGCGGCTTCCTTCAGCCTCGTCGCTGGCTCGGCGCCTGTTGCTGCTGCCCGCCATCAAGTTTTTGGGAGTACTAGTGCTGGGGAAGAAAGTTTAGATTGGCGAATGCTTGAAGGCAAAAGACTTGGTGAAAGGCTGGGGGCACCCACAGTTTTATTTATGGGGATGGCAAAGAGATCGTTGTCATAGATCGTGGTGCATATTCCGAGAAATTTGGAAGGTGGAGAGGTTTTCTTAACCGAATCGTCGTCGGGTCGTTTGGAATTCAAGCTGAGTCATATTCAGTTGACTGGCTCGGTTGAGTTGCGGTCGGATTGCTGTTCGGGTCTTGTACTGTTTGACCAAAATTGCCGAATGGATTATCTAAGTTACTCGCGAGGCAAGACAGAAAATGGAAAGTGAAGATTATGGTAAATGAAATTACAACGATGATCAATCATTTGGCTACAAGTTGTTCAACACAATCAAATGTTCAAATACTTTGAGATTACACTAGAAGCGTCTGATATCATTTTGCTGATACTCTCCAGTAGTTTCTGATCAGCTTCTTGAGTGTTAGACAGGGCGGAAAGCTTTGTCTTGAGCTGGTTTGGTTCAATCAGGGCTGCTGAAGCTTCCTTTTGGATTTTTTCTGTCAATCCAGAGAGTTCGGCTATCTTCTTCTTGTCAGCCTCAATTTCAGCTGTCAGATTCTTTAATTCAGCTTCTAGTGCAGCTTTCTTGGCAATTTCCAATTCAAGTGCAGGCTGCAGTTCAGCTAGCAACTCCTTGTTGTTCTGGATTTAAGCCTGTGATTCTTTCACGAACTGCTTGGCTTTAGTTCTCTTTTGCTCCAGGGCTGGTCGAGAGGATTGATTCTTCAGGGCTCTCCTCACTGCTGCAAATGATTATCCAGTTGAGAGATAGGCTCCAAAGAGGCTTTGATATCATCAGGAAGTTCCTGATTGATGGACTCAAGAACTTCTTCTAAGAGATCCACATCCCTGACTTGGTCCTGGATGTCTCTTTGCAGTAGAGAGAAGATTTATCTCAGTTTTGCCTGGTTTTCTTCTGATAAAGTTTGGCTTGAAGATCCTTCATCACCTTTTTCGACAGTTAAATCATCCATAGTGAATGAAAAGCTTAGTGATGATGCAACCTGATCCTGAAAGTTTGCTGAATTAGGGACAGTTTATTGAAAAAGAATGACAGAGTTGAATGCCCATACTTACTTCATTCGTGGCTTCCTGAATTGGAGAAGGAATTTCTTCAGGCTCAAGAGGGAGTTCTTGGATGACTAGCTGAGGAGGAGCTTGAGGAGTTCCTGGTAAAGCTGAAGCTTCTAACTGAGGAGAAGCTGGTGGAGTCCCTGGTAGATTTGAAGCTTCTGGCTGAGGTGAAGATGGATTCATCCCTGGTGAAATTGGAGCTTCTACTTGAGAGGGAGATGATTGAATCCTTGGTGAAGCTGAAGTTTCTGCTTGAGGGGAAGATGTTTGGACCCTTGGTGAACTTGGGTTTGAAGCATGTTGAGGAGAAGAACTCCCTACAGGTTGATTCACCAGTGTTTCTTCTGCAAACAATAAGTAGAAGGTAAGTGCCAATGAAAAGAATGGTCTTTGAAAGGAAGTAAAATAGTAAGGACCATACAAGTAGATGGGGCATTGGCAGGTTCTGTTGTGGTTGATGGTTGCTAAACTCTGGTCTGAAATTGCACAAGATAAATTTATCAGAATGGAGAATGGTTTTGTGTTGAAAAAGGAAGAGATGTTACTTCAATAAGAACTCTTTTGGAAGTTCTTTTCTAGTTGGCAGCTGGAGGGGCAACCAGAGATGGAGTTTTTCTCTTATCAGAAGTTGAACTGATAAGATTTGGGTCTCATGTAGCATATCTGGACATCAGCTGAGCCAGAGTTGTGGATTTAAATCCCAAAGTAGAAATTGGGCCTGCAGCATTGTAAGAAATTGTCCTAGCTCGAGGGGCAGGCACTGTATTCTGCAAGAAGTGGCAAAAATCATGATCAGTAAGGAAGGGCATGCTTGACAAAAGAAAAAGATAAGTGCATTACCTCTGAGGTTGGCTGGAAGTCAGGCATTAGCTCAAGACAAAAAGAGTGTATTGGCTCACTGAAGATATGATCATGAAGCTCTTGCCACCAGGAAATAAAAGAAGGATGAGCTATTGATGTTGGTACAAAGGGCCAAGTATAAATAGTTGGACTGCATTGATATTCAAAGACCCTTCTGGCTTGCAGGTTTTCTTTTATTTCCTCTCTGGGCTTGGGGAATTCATGGAGGAATAACCTTGGAGGCACTTGGCCACGTCCTAGCTGTCGGGCCATCATGTTTGGCTGATAATATTCATAGGTACTATGATTTTGCCTTCCTCCACAAAATTCTGCTAGCAGGATGCATGGATGGATTAAGATATTGAAAATTTCTATGGATCTTGCATCAATGCATCCATTCTCAAAAGTGAATTCATAAGGGAGAGTCAAGTTATCATTGTTCAAATAAGGAAGCCAAAGGGGATTGGTGAAACCTTTGAAGAAAAGCTCAAAGAGTTGAGTGATGTTTTGGTCAATGGATATGGTTGAGGCAGCTTCTCCATAGGTTTGGCATCCTTTTGTAATATGAATTTCTCCTTCCTTATAGCCGGATGACGGACAATGCCGATTGTTGAGATTAATACCAACGATCTGGTGCATATATAGTTGCAGCCACATTTGTACAAACCACCAGGGGCCATTGACACAAGAGATCTTTTGGCTGGTGTACATCAGATGAGTGGTTTGATGAAGCATATGGTATACACTTCCTAGGAGATACTTCCCAAGGGGAATGAGGTGACCAGTAGCCAAATCATCAGCCATTGCAATATGGTTCAGGGTTGGCTCATAGGCTTTGCCACAAAAGACAAATCTGCATAGCCACATGTTCAGGAACGCCCTGTATTCAACATCAGTCTGAGGACCATCAGACATATGGTTCTGGATATATGCTTTATATCCAAATCCTGTTTTACTCCTCTTTGCCTGGTGGAGCCTTTGTATTTGTAAGGATACATGGATCCCGTGATATCAACGCCGGTCATCATTTATACATCGGCCAGAGGGAGACATTGGTCCATGACCAAAAAGGAAAGCATTGACACCATTTGACTGGAAATGACAGGCTGCAATTAGAAGGCTCTCGTTCTTGGGAGTTTCGGCCAGAGATAACTCCAAGCACTGGGCAATGCGAAGGTTGTCCCAATTGCCGGTTTTTACACTATTATCTTCAAGTATTCTCTTATACCAATTTCTCCAACCTGCAATTGGGGGCAGGGGCAGTTTCTGAAGGCGTCTTGCCACTCATGAGGTATTGACAAAGCTGCTTTGAAGGGGATTCTTTTAGATTCGGCTTCAATGAACTCAAGGGGGTCAGAGATTCCCACAGGTCCGAGGAAATAGGATGATGATTTGTCCTTGATGGGAATCAAAAGCTCGGTGGATAGGGCCTATCAAGAAAAGGTAGAAGAATAAATCTAAGATGGGAATCGAGAAAGTAATACTGAATGGACCTTAAGGGGATGAGATTTACCGGGACAGCTTGATCTTGATCCGCCATTTGAAGATTTGAGCTTGGGGGATTGATGACCTAGGGTTTGGATCTGAGCGGAGACTCCAACGGATTTTGGGAGAAAAGAATGGGTGTTGAACAGATTTAGCTCGGAGACGTTGAGCATTTATGGTCAATTCCGAAATAAACTCACTTTTATCCCGTAATTGAAGGGGCAGATGTTAACACCAAAAATTGGTACAGGAAAGGGACTGACTTGTGGGACGAGTTTGGTAACGAAATACCATTCGACAGGAAAAAATCTTTTCAGAGGATTCGGCAAAGAATGCTTGCGGTCGGCAATGCACCATCATTCGACAAAAGGACTGTTTGCGCTTTTAAAAGGAAGTTTTCGGGAATGCGTGATGACGTGGCCCGATATAAGGAAGGGACGAATTGATGATAGGTACAAGATGGACATTGGCGCCAGAGCATTAATTTGGATATTAAATGTTGTACTCGTAGTCGACCAGGAGTTGTGTTAGGACAAGGGTATAAATATAAACCCTTGATGTCTGTAATAGGGATCGAACATCTACACAACAAAACCGGCCCCGTGCCAAACATCGAGTCCTTTAGTCGAGTCGTCGAGTTCTTCGAGAGGAGCCATCGATCCGTCGACTTCCGTAAGTACCGGCAACCTTGTATCATGTCTAGTATCATGCGGTGGTTTAGACCGTGATGCAAGAAGTCTTGTTACCTTTCTTAGTATCATGCGGTGGATTTAAGCTTGGTTCAAGAGGGGTTCCTGTTGGATCATGAGCCATGTGGTAGGCTAAGATCTAGCTCGAAGCTAGTTATCGACTCTATTAGATTTGGCAAGATCTAATAGATTCATTAAGTTACCACGTGTTGCTTTGAGTTTTTGCTTTATGTTTAAATTCATGTAACACTCTTTTGCCCAATCTAGATCGATTGGTTTCGGATTTACCTCTTTGAGATCCATGTGATGTGCTTTCAAGTCTTTGTTTATTATAAAGGATCAAGTGCTCTCAATAGCCGAATTTAGATCAATCTTGATTGTCACGTGTTGCGGGATCAAGCTTTGACTTTTCAAATGTTTGTTACTTCTTAACGGAACCCGAATCGGCTGTACAACTATATTCGGCAATGCTACCATGAGTGCAACGTGTTCATAAGTTTGTTTAAAATAATGTGTGCTTTTAGCCTTCCATATTTAGATCGTATCATGCGGTGGATTAATCTCTTTGTGGTTGGTAGTGTGGTTTCAAACAAGTTGTATCATGCGGTGGATTAACTTGTTTGTTATCATGCTTGACGGGTTTGAAAGTATCTAGACATGCGGTAGACTAGTGCTTTTGTCCTATGCATGCTTGTTTACTTCATATTTATAATCACACTTTTACGTTATTTGTTTTAATTGTTATTTATCCTCAAAAATCGGTCATGTCCATTCGCGAACAATGTTATGTAAACAAAGACCAATCTTTTGTCATGCATAAGTCATGCATTCGGCTATGTTTTGGTTTCATGTTTTAAAGCTCCCGAATGATATTTAAACTGTTGACAGATAGCTTGTTGTAGCTATATGTCATTTTGTTTGGCTTTCTAGCCGTAAATACAGAACTGTCTGGTACCACCCGGCAAGTTCCATGTTTTATCTAACTATTTTTTTATCCTTTGTCAATTTCAGGAAAATTGACTGGCACGCTCTCGGATCCGGCACGTGTGTTAAGCCAACTTCGTTCGGCTTGCTGTGTGCTTGGCGCAGGGTGCTAATTTTGCGTCAACACATTCTACCCCCAATGTGACGGTTGGGAGTAGATAGAATTGCCAACAATTCAACAATACCTCCTAGTTTAATGAGAAATAAAAACCTAATGAGTGTACATGGTGCATGGTGTGTATGCACATGAGAGGAGAGCATATAAACAAAGACAATGTTTTCACCTAGTTCTAAACAGCATGTTTACAACTAGGTTGCCGAATTTCTCCATAGCCAATAACTCTTATAGCACAAGAAAAATTAAGTGCATTGCAGAGCTTATAAACTAACCAATGCAAAATAAGAACATATGAAAAGCTAGCAAGGTTTATCAAACTTAATGATGATGGTCCGCAATCATGTTTAAACACCACGTTTACACAAGATCACAGAAGGAAAATGCCCAGCTGGAGCATTAACATGGATATGAAAGCATACATCATTGAGCCTTAAAACAACCAAGCCAACTATATGCAAAACATGTACATGCAAAGAAACATCACATTGATAACACTATGCATGCAAACAAATAAATATGAACATGAACATGATGGTGGATCGAAAAAGAAAACTAAACTTAGATTAATAACCACAAGTTGATCATCATAAGATGGTGTCATTCTTTATTTTCTCTAAGAAATTAGTGGAAATATAAAGAAACGGGTTACCTCCCGAAAAGCGCTTCATTTGAAGTCATAAAGCTTGACTTTCTCACATACCTTCTTTTCATCGCATAGCCATGGCCCTTCATGCAAGTAGAAAAAGTACCAATTCAGCTTTAATTCCCATGTTGTGCTTGATCACTTATAGAATACTTGCTCAAGGCATCCTTTTGTTTCATTGCTATCTCCTTCTTTATCATCCTTCGGTGCTTCCTTCATTCCATGAATTTTTTCTTTAATGTCCAGAACAGAAAGTATACCCAAGCTCTACTCCATTGCACAGTGCACAAAATTTCCTTTCCAACGAGTCTTTATTTTCCCAAATCGGACTCCGGACAAGAGAGTTACGTCCGTTTTACTTCAGCGACGAAATCTGTCCTGAAATTTCAGAACGTGCAACGCTCAATGTTTTCTCCATAACTCCTTGCACGGGTCTTCAAATTCGTTGGTTCTTGATGCGTTGGAATGGTAACTTGATGGAGCTTTCCGAATATCTCATTTTCTTCATTTGTACACCTCTGAACAAGCTCTCAAATCGATGAAGACAGTAGCATCCATCGCGGGATTTGGAGAGATTGATGATTTATCTTGCACTCTTTTAGGCATGACTTCTTTTTTTAATTATTCGAGCCTTGTCTACATGTTTAGTGAAAATTGGGCCTTTCCCGATATGTGATTATTTAAGGTCGTTAGCTTGACCAAGCGCAAAGCATGATCAAGATTTACAAAACTTATTGTAAACATACGCGTCCATAATTAACACCACATGCGAATTGTAGCAACAAGTCAAGGTGTAAACAAAAGAAGCATATGTTTCATGCATAGCACTTAGTTCATCATTAGGCAAAGGTTCTTTAGGTGTGAGATTAATTAGTTCAAACATAAATGTTTCCTCTTTTTCATTCTCATGAAAATCTAGCCTATCAACATGATCATTATTGGAACAAGGCATATGATTTAAACTATCATGCATACTATTGGTCGAGTATGAGTATTTGAATTTATCAACATCAATACCAATAATATCCTGAGATTTCAGCGCGTACCTTGGCCTTAGAGCTTTTTCAACAAGAGTGATATTTGGTTCATTTAGCGGTGTTGAAGGCGAATCAATCTCAATGAGTGAAGGTGTCTCTTTGTTACCTTTTTGCACCCCCTCCACCTCATCATGTGGAACGTGTAATCCATCAACTACATTTGCATTTGTCTCTTCTTTGAAGTCTTCATTGTCATCCCAATCTTCATCTTCAAAGTCTTGTATGTTACTTTCTTTATCTCCCGTGTACCACATGTCGTCAAGGTCACTCTTCGTTGATTCACTCTTTTCTTCATCCTTGAGCACATCCATATCTTGATTTGCTAGTGTGTATGCTTCAATAGCACACAGGCTATCACCTTGCGGGGAGGGGCCTTCTTGGAGTACTTACTCTATGTCAACTCCTTCCCATTCATCTTCTAGCTTGAGTCCTATCTCCTCCCATTTATCCTTTGAGTCACTAGGCTCGTCACGGTTGTACTCTTCTCTTTCTTCATCATAAATCCTTGAGTTGTCAAACCGGTCGATCCATCCTTCATCTCCTTCTTCTCTTTCTTCTTAAATTATCTTTTGGATCGACTCTCCACTCATCTCTTGATAAAAATGTCTTCAACTTGTTTGGCAATGTGTCGGTGTTCCTCCTTCCTTCGGTAGTTGATTAGTGGGGCAAAATCAACATGAATCCAACCGGATTGATTGAACTCCACCAATGGTCTAGCATTCCACATACTTCAGCCTATATTCATGTTAGTTTCAACATTTTTAACATCTGAAATGACTTCTCTTACCTTGTGAAGGATCAGATGGCGACTAGAGAGGGGGGGAGTGAATAGGAGCCGGTAAAAATTCTTCCCAAAGAACCCGGCCTATGCCCTAGTCAAATCTCGGTCACACACACAAGCGATGGATCGAATCACACACCAATCGCCAAGACAACGAGGTTATGGATCAACCTCTAGCCTTAGGAACGATTCCTTGAAGCACACGCGGAAGCACGAGAAAGGAAGGGAGGAATCGAACCAAGAAGCAAAGCACACGAGCTGCGGCGGACCGTCCCGGCCCCGGGAGGGCGGACCGTCCGCACCGACCTCGCGGACCGTCCGGCCGGCCGCTGCCGCGGACCGTCCGCGCCTACACTGCGGACCATCCGGCCCTACGCCGCGGACCGTCCGATAAAGCACACAGAACCAATAGAGACGCACCCGAATAAAGGACCGTCCGCGGGGAGCATGCGGACTGTCCGCCAGGCACCCGCGGACCGTCCGCCCACTGCTGCAGACCGTCCGAAACTCCGTCCAACCAAAACTCAAAATCACGGCGGATCGAAACGAAAGACGAGCAAGAACACGAAGAACTCCCGACGAACAGGACCCGCGCGGACCGTCCGCCGACCCCAGGCGGACCGTCCGCCCCTTGCGGACAGAACAGAAAAATGCCCCACCTCGAAGCTCAACTCCCCCAAATCATCATCGGATTTCCGAAACGGTCGAAGCTGTGGAGACAAGGGTTTGGGGACTTGAAAAGCATCACACAAGGATGCTATAGCCCAAAAATCTTGCCTCCTAACTTCCTAAATCACCGGGAATCGCGAATCCTTTGAGCACCACCAAAAGCTAGAGCACCGAACGAAAACTCTAGAATCGAAGTGGTTTCCTGGCGTTTGAGGGCACAAGATCAATCACAAAGATGCACAAGACATCCATCCATGTTTCCCTCAAAGAAATCCGGGGAGAAACCCACTCAAATCCGCGAAATCGCACCAAGAACAAAGGCACGAAAACAAGCACAAAAAGACCACAAAAAACTCAACTCCGAATCTTCTATACAAACCAGGAAAGATTCACAAGGTCTAGCATGCCGCCCTAGCATCCATCCCTCTCAACAAATCTCTCATGAAGCTCTCATGCTAGCCTAGAGAAAATGGAAGAAAAATAGCTACACAAAATGAGAAAGAGGAGGTGGAAATGAAACCCTAAGTTGCGGAGAGAGAGCGCCACTCACACACCCTCATGGCTTATATATCGGGTCCCGCCGGAGTGGTAAATGACTCGACTACCCCTAACTTAACTACTGGCGATACAACCCACGCAGGGGCAATTAGGTAATGTTTGTGGGTCTTGCCATCGGACGGCCACGCCTTTTTCGCACCCCTCGTCCTCCCGACGCAAGCCATGCCATCCCGCCGCGTGTCCTCCGCCTCGAAGCTTCCCGACACGCCCGGATCCCGTCTCCGTCATGTTGGGCCCTCCGACTTGGTTTTGAGGCCCAAACCAAGAAACCGTCCTCTGATGGTTTTGTGGGCAAACCACCAAACCCCGCGTGCTCGGTACGGCCTCCCACCAAACCACTTGACTCGACCGCCACTGTGCACCGGCTCGATTGTCCATGACTTCGTCTTGCTCGTGTCGCCACCATGTGGCCCGCACCTAGTCCCGCTGTCCACTGGGTCCCTCGAACCGAGCCTACTTGTCTCTCCATCTCCTGGAGGTCCCTCAAGGCTGAAGACCTTTTGCGCCCGTTCTTCACCTGCAACAACACGAACTAGGCCGCGGCCTACACTCGCGCACTAAGCCAAGAGTCGGTCCAACACCCGTTGTCAATCACTCATCACCGAGGAGCGGTCATCCATCGACCACCGGGACGCTCCCGGTCCTCAATCTCCCCCTTGATGAGTGCATTGACAACACACAACGCGAAATGAAATTCAGAGAAAGAAAGAAAGGAAGAAGAAAGAAAAACAAAGAAACTCAACTCATGACCAAAACCGAAGAAAGGCGAAGAAAGGTCACAAGCCAAGCAAAGCACAAACTCCACACCGAAAACAGCAAGAAAGTTCCCCCTGAACAAATGCAAGCACCCTCTGAACATGTGGATGCAAACTTCCAAATTTTAGCTCACCTCTTCTCAATTTTCATTAAGCTCACCTCTTCTCCCCCTTGTGGACAATGTATGAATCAAGGTGAAAATGCAGAAATGCAAAACAAAGCATATAAACATCTACATGAGCTTCTCAAATAGGCCAAATCTAGTGTCAAAAGCTAAAAATGAGACAAAGATCACACATATGAATCATAGCATAGTCAAAGCATTGCCACAAGTAATATATGAAAATACAAGCATGTGACAAAGCAAAATTTTCAGATTTAAGCAGTGTTACCAAAAGAAGGCTCGCTTCACATGTAAAAGCCTATCCATGTCACACTTGAGTCACAAACATGCATACCATTCAAAGATCATACAAGGATAGCAAATTCTCAGCAAAAGATCATGGCAAACACCCATAAAGCAAAGCATGTCATGTCAAAGCTCATGAGCCATATGTCCACTTCGGGGAGACTTCTCCACTGGTGAACATCATGCAACATGTTTTGCACCCATATGTGAAAGATAAGACATTTTAAGCATAGACATGATGGATGGAGCATTTTTCAAGCATTATACACTTCTTTTCAAGATTAAATCATTTCATGGTACATGAAGTGCCTTTGCGGCAAAAAGAAGCTTATGCTCCTCCATGAATGCAACATAGGCTAAACATTCACAATGATATTCGGCCTTTGGCCCAAATGCAAGAAAAAGACATCCAAGCACAATCTAAGCATGAAAAGCACATTTAGACCAAACTGTGACATGGATTCACTACTACATACGAGTGGAGCACATTTCACCAAAAATTAGTCAAGATTAGCATTTATTTCAAAAATATCTATCTCACCATACATATATCTCAAATATTTCAAGAGCATAGCCTCACATCACCATTTCTCCACACATATGACCAAAATCTCACAAATAGCCAAAGAGACTTAAATAAGGCATATGAAAGAAGCTCATCATTCTAAAATGCAATATGATACAAATGCAACATGATATGTGACAAGATGGCTATCCTACCATGGTTTATACATCAAGCAAAGCATGTATATACATCAAAATAAAACATGGTATTATACATATGGTACAAAAGAAAATCCCCCAAGAATCAACTAGAAAGGGCAACAAACCCCAAGTTTCCCCCGCAAGCACACAAATGTAGCTTGGTCGAGAGGCTTTGTAAAGATGTCGGCTAGCTGATCTTGGGTAGGGACATGGCTCAACACAATGGTTCCTTTTTCCACATTGTCCCTCAAGAAATGATACCTCACTTCTATGTGTTTGGTTCCGGAGTGAAGCACGCGGGTTTTTGGCTACGCTTATGGCACCGGTGCTATCACAAGGAAGTGGGATGCGGGTGCACTCCTCACCAATGTCTCTCAAAGTGTATGAAATCCACAACAGTCGGGAACAACAACTCGCGGCCGCAACATACTCCGCCTCGGTGGTAGACCGAGCTACACTAGGCGCTTGCGGGAAGACCATGAGACCAACGAAGACCCAAGAAACTGACAAGTACCAGAAGTAGACTTCCTCTCGACTCGACAACCAGCAAAATCCGCATCGGAAAAACCATGAAGAGAAAGAGTCGAGGAGGACGAATACCAAAGGCCAAGACTAGGGGCAGACTGTAGGTACCTGAAGATCCTCTTGACGGCCTGTCCATGTGATGTCCTCGGCGACGCCTGAAAACGAGCGCATAGACACACGCTAAACTGTATGTCTGGCCTTGTTGCCGTCAAGTAGAGGAGGGAGCCAATCATGCTCCTGTACTCCCGCTGGTCCACTGGTTCTCCGTCCTCATCCGCATCCAAAGTGGTCGTACTCCCCATGGGAGTCAACATTGGCTTCACATCTTGCATCTGGAACTTCCTCAGCATGTCTTTCGTGTACTTGGTCAGGTGCACAAATGTTCCATCCTTCACTTGCTTGATCTGCAGCCTGAGAAAATACTGCAACTCGCCCATCATGCTCATCTCGAACTCCCTGCTCATCTCATCTGCAAACTTGGAAACAAGGTTATGTGACTAGCCACCAAAGACAATATCATCCACGTATATCTGAACATTTAACAAGTCATTTCCATGCTTGAGGAGAAACAAGGTTCTATCCACGTGTCGGTGTTTCAGACCGGCAACCTACTAAGGGGAGTACCCGAAATAGATGAATGTGGCCTCGCCGAGATCGGTAACTCGAAGGAAGAGACACGTGGCACACAATTTAGACAGGTTCGGGCCGCGAGGTGCGTAATACCCTACGTCCTGTATGTTGCGTAGCTCTGGATTGATTGGGCACGATTACAAGATGATGCAATAGTGCGCCGTGATGAGGTATTGTGAGGTGATCCTAGAGATCGGTCCCTGCCTCGCCTTATATAGTCCGGGAGGCAGGGTTACAAGTCGGAGTAGGGAGAGAGTACTAGTCGAGTACGTCTAGGAGTCCTTCATACAGTGCGGAACATGTACAGCTCCCTAACCGAGTACTACTCCTTTGTAGTCCTTGTGCTCCACGCCATTAGATTCCATGTAACGCAAGCCAGGTAGTCCCAGGGGCCCACCGAGTAGTCGGTCCTAGTACCCACCGAGGTAGTGGGCCCAGGAATGTCCATACGACAAGCCCCTGAGTACTTTGTAGTCGAGAAAGATAGCTTCAAGTAGTCTTGACGGCCTTAACGAGTAGTCCTCAAGCATCCCTGAGTACTACAAGTCAAAAGTCCTCAAGAGTAGTCGAAGCATCCCGAGGCTGGAATGTACTCCACCTGATGTTTGAGCAATCTTGAAGTCTTCTCGAGTAGTCCCAAGCGTCCTCGAGTACTGCCTTCGAAGGTCTTCAAAAAATGCCCGCATTGTCTTGAAGCCGGAGCTGATATGGAGGTGCGATTGCAAAATCGCACTCCATATGGAGTAGCCCCCGAGCCTTAGGTTGAGCCGCGGGCTGCTCGGCCGAGTGTCCATGCGAAGTCTTGGCAAGAAAATCCCAAAAAATCCGGAGAGAAAAAACCGAAGGACACGTGGCACGGAGCCCCCGAGCCTTGAGTCGAGTACTTCCTCTCGAATTGAAGGGTCATCTTGAAGAATGTGTCCTGAGACGCTCCTGAGCCTTGCCGCTGCCCAGGTAGTCGAGTAGAAGTAGCCGAGCCCCCGAGGTGAAGCGCGTCGACTAGTAGAATACGAAGGGTCACGCGCAGCCGCTGAGTCAGCCGCGTGCGGACTTATCGTTCTGGCCGTTGGAGGACCGGTTTGACTTATAAATAGAAGCCGAAACCCTTAGGGTTCTTCACCCATTCGAGCTGCAGTCATTCCGATTCCATCTGAGGTAGATCCACTCCCAGCGCACGCTGCCGCCGTAGTAGATCCAAGTGCGCCGCCACCCAGAGCTTTTAGGGTAGCCCCCGAGCGGATGCGTGTGAAGACGCCTTGTACTTGGAGAATGAAGGCTTCACTGTCCAAGTCTGCGAAAGCCGCCGGGAAGAAGATGGGCCGCAAAGAGGCCGCGCGCGCGCCACCGACAAGCGCCGCCAATGTCTCCACCGCGGGCCGATCCAAGCCGCGAGTGGAAGAAATCAAAAGTGAAGACCGAAGATCTGTTGGCCCTCCTTAACAGTGGATTTATCCGGGAGAAGGAGGTTGACATGTGGAGGGCCGCTGCCGGAGATCCATATCCGATGGAGAAAGCCGAAGACGAGATTCCAATGTTTGCGCTGTTCGTGGAGCGCGGACTCGCGCTCTCGGCTAGTGATTTCTTCAAGGGCCTCCTCGGGTACTATGGAGTTGAGTACCTGAATTTGAACCCTAACGGTATCTTCCATACTGCGGTCTTCGTGCATTTCTGTGAGGCTTTCCTTGGAATCAAGCAGCATTGGATCCTTTTCCGGAAGTTTTTCCGGGTGAAGCCACAGCCAAGCGCCACCAATCCAAGAGTAGTCGGAGGAGCCGGCATCAAGTTGAGAGAAGACGCAGCGGAGCAGTACCTGGCGTACAAGCTCGTTGACTCCAACACCGATTGGAAGACGAGGTGGTTCTACACCACGAACCACCACCCCGGCTTGCCGAAGCCGAGCGGAAGGCAGCCCAGGCACCGCGAGTGGTGGAACACGGAGCCCACCATGCAGGAAGGGATCCAGCTCCCCGAGCTGCTGGCATGCATCAAGGTGCTCAGGGAAGCTGGACTGAGAGCCGAGCATGTGGCCTTCAGTTTCATGAAGCGGAGGGTGCAGCCACTGATGGCTTGAGACACCTTGGGCTTCGAGTATACCGGCAACGACGACACGTCGCGGATGCCCGGAGCGGAGATGGACGACGACGACATCATCGAGAGGCTGACGCGGATCTTCAAGGATATGCCGCCGTACACGACGTGCCCTGTCCAGGAGTGCTCCACCGCGCGCCCGCCGAAGGAGGTGAGTAGTCGTGCTACCCCACTCGAGTAGTCCTTACTTGGAGTAGACATGCTGATGTCGTTGTGTCTTGCAGGATGACTTGAAAAAGTTCGTCTCCGAGCCACAGCCGCCCCCTCATGGGATCGAGATCCCGAAGGAAGGGAAAGCCAAAGCCAAGGAGCGGCAAGAGGTTGGCGAAGGTGATGACACCATCATCGTGGAGGACACCACCGACGACGACGACGATGATGAGGAGATGTTGCAGGACCGCTTTCAGATGCGGTCGAGGCTTAGCCATCCAGGCTTACCTCATGTGCCTCTTGTGCAAGACCCGCCGGCTAGCCTGGAGGCTAGCCCGGCTAGCCTGGAGGCTAGCCTGGCTGCGCCGCCACGGAAGCCGCGCAACCCCGCCACAAGCGGGTGACGAAGAAGATGAAGGTCACGGAGACCACGCCTCAAGAAGTAAGATGTCTTGACTAGAGTAGTCGAGTACCCATCGTACGAGTACGCTTGCTGATGAGTAGTCTTCCTTGTATGCAGGAGGTGCCGCCAGCGGAGCCCGTCGAGGAGGGCGACGAAGGCGAATAGGACACAGTGGGAGAGCCGGCCGGAAGTCGTAGCCCAGCCCCCACCGTTGAAGAGCTCCTGGCGCAGTTGGAGCGCTAGCCCCCTGCTCCACAGGAGAGCACAGAGCCCGCAGCCGCCGCCGTTGAAGAGGTGGTGGCCACGGGGGCGCAGGAGGGCACTGCGCCGGCCGCCGTTGCTGCAGAGGAGGCGGTAGCCGTAGGGGCGCAGGAGGAGGTGCCCGCCGAGGGTGGACTGGTAGACATTGCCAGCATCCTCGGAGCCCCAGCCGTGACAATAGTCTGGTCAAACTGGTAAGTATTGCATCTTCCCGAGTAGTACTTGTTGTAGTAGTCGAGGTTGACTGACGACCAATTGTGTGTGCTTCTGCAGGAAATCGACGGATCTGTCCTGGGAGGGGGATGAACTCTCTTCGGCGGTGGCGGAAGGAGTCGTGCCGCCCACCGAGGAGTCCGCTCCTGCGTCCCAGGCGGTGCCCGAGCTGCCGGCTACCGAAGCACCATTGCCGGAGGCCAGCGTAGTCGAAGGTGAGTACTCTTCTGAAGCTGTAGAGTTCCTTGAGGAGTAGTCGTCGTCGCTAATACACTTGTCTTCTCTTTGACAGGTGCCGAGGCCGAAAGGAGTGACATCCCTGCGGGGGTGCCAATGCAGAAGTCGACACCAAGTGTGCCGGAGGCTGCCGGAGGAGCCCCCGAGCCCATGGAGGAAGTCGTCGAGGAAGCCGCCATGGCGGCCAGAGGAGAGGAGGTCACCACGTCGCCAGAGGTCGCTCTGGAGGTGGCTATCCGCTCCCCGGAGTCCAGGACGCAGAGCCCATCCGCTCTACGCTGATGACGGAGGCCACCGCGAGTAGTCGTGGCGGAATAGAGCTGCTCGCGGACGATCTTGTCGACCCGGCAACGGTGGCCAAGCACCTAGAGGCGATCCGCCAGGGCGAGCAGTGGATGAAGGTAAGTAGCCTTAGCTTCTGAGTTGTCAATCCTCTGTCGTTGAGTACTCGTGTGACATGAGTTGTTAATGCAGGACGTTGCAGAGAGGTCCCGCGAGAAGTCCAACATGCTGCAAGGCTTTGGTGACGCGGTGCTCCAGGCTGAGGCACTGGAAAAGCAGCTTTTGAAGTCGCGGAATCACGCGGCCGCCATGCAGTCTAGGCTCGACGCCGCCTTCGCCAAATATCATAATGATGTCCAAGAGTTGCAGGCGAAGGGCGACGACTTGGTGCGGAACAATAAGAGCCTCCGCAACAGGAACAAAGGTACGCCGCTGGACTTGTCGGGTAGTTGTTGGAGGTCGAGAGGTAATCCGACCCCCATGCTTGTTGCTGTGTTGCGAGCTTGAGGGCCGGGTGGAGCAGCTGAAGTCCTCGGAGACGAGCATGAAGAATCTCTTCTACCGGGAGCAAGAAGCCCGCCAGGTACTCGAGCTCGACTACAAAGAACTTGCCTTCGAGTGCGAGAAGCACATGGAGCTCCGGATTGCCTCTGACCGCGATGTCGTCAACTACTACAAATCATTGCAGAAGTTGAATGAAGACTGCGAGGCGTTGCGGGCCCAACTGAAGGAGCTTGAGGACGCCATGCTGCCGATCGCAAGGCTCTTGGTGCCGCACCTGGGCGGCCCCAAGATTGTTCCACTAGTGGATCGCCTCAAGGAAGCCCCAAGCCGGCTGGCGGCTTATGTCAAGCATATGGCGAGGTCGATCCCGAAGTAGGTCTTGGCCTTCATGAAGTCCTACTTCCCGAAGGCCCCAATGGAAGTAGTCGCCGGCGGGGTAGCCGCCAACTGCACCGATGAGCAGTACTCGGAGCTGCTGGAGCAGATGGCTCCCATCGCGGAGCAAGTAGCTGATAAGCTTAATCTCCAGTAGCTCTGTAATAGATAGCTAGTAGCCAGGGTTGTACAGAAACAATTGTAATGTAATTGCTTAAGTATCAATGAAAGGAATTTCCAGCAATGAGTACTCGTAGTCGCGATCTCAGAGTGCGGAGCCCCATCGTGGAGTGGATGCGAGTAGTCGTACTCGGCGGTAGTAGTCCGTTGTAGGGAGTAGACAGTAAAGAAGTTGATGAACGATCAAACTTTATTACTGAAGAAGTACACCTGGATGGCCAGGGCCATAGTTACAGAGTAGTTGCCTGGACCCGGAGGCCGCTTACAGCTGAGTAGTGCTAGGGCGGGTAGCCGCTTACAGCAGTAGATCCGTAGGTAGCCGTGGAGGCTGGATCTTAGAGTGTGGTCTCTTGGTAGACCGCTGCTAGAGTCCTTGACGCTCGTCGCAGCCCAGGATCCGTAGGTAGCCGCACGGGCTGGATCCTGGAGAGGAGTAGTCCGGAGACTGGAGCCGAGGACCGGAGGCCGCTTACGGCGGAGGGGTGTTGATGTAGTCGTGTAGACTTGAACCCCAGAGTAGTCGTGTAGACTAGGCGTAGAATCAACAGAGCTGGTTGACGTTCCACGAGTTGTTGACGTCTTCGCCTTCAAGTGTCTGGAGGCGATAGGAGCCCGGCCCAGTCACCTTTGCCACGGTGAAGGGACCTTCCCAGGGGGAGCTGAGCTTGTGTAGTCCTTCCGTGTTCTGGATACGGCGGAGGACTAGATCACCAACGTTGAAGGAGAGTTCCTTGATGTTGCAATCATGGTAGCATCAGATACCCTCTAGGTACCTTGCTGACTGGACGATGGCAGCGCAGCGAGCTTCTTCGAGGCTGTCGATGTCAACTCGTCTGCTGTCTTCTGAGACGCCTTCGTCGTAGTGCTCCACTGCCGGTGAGTTGCATATGACGTCGGCAGGGAGGATTGCTTCGGAGCCGTAGACCAGGAAGTAAGGGGATTGCCCCGTTGGCTTGGATGGCTGAGTCCGTAGCCCCCAGAGTGCGTTGGGTAGTTCCTTGATCCACTTGCCCCCTTTAGAGTTAGCAGCGTCGTGTAGCCGCTTCTTAAGAGCGTTGAGCACCATCCCGTTGGCGCGCTCGACTTGTCCGTTGGCCCGAGGATGGGCAACTGAGACGTATCGTACGTCGATCCCGCTGTTCTCGCAGTACTCCCAGAACTGGTGGTTGTTGAAATTGGAACCCAGATCTATAATGATGCGGTGGGGTAGTCCGTAGCGATGTACGAGTTCATCCAGGAAGTCGAGTACTCTGTCAGCCTTAGGGCATGTCACCGGCTTAACTTCGATCCACTTGGTGAGCTTGTCGATGGCCACCAATACTCTGTTGAAACCAGCTGGCGCAGTTGCAGTGGCCCAATCATGTCGAGCCCCCAGCAGGCAAAGGGCCAGGTTGGCGGTATGGTGACTAGCTTGTAGGCTGGGACGTGTTGCTACTTGGCGAAGTACTAGCATCCTTAGCATCTTCTGACGAGTTCTTCAGCGTCGCCTAGGGCAGTGGGCCAATAGAAAGCTCGCCGGAAGGCTTTGCTGACCAGCGTGCGTGAGGACGCGTGGTTGCCGCACACGCCCTTGTGGATCTCCTCCAAGATGTCCTTGCCTTCTTCGCGAGGGACGCATTTCATGAGTACTCCAGAAGATGCACCCCGCTTGTAAAGCTTGTCTCCGACGAGGACGTAGGACTTGGAACAGCGGACGAGCTGCTCAGCCAAGTTCTTGTCTGAGGGAACCTTTTGCTCACTGAGGTAGTTGATGAAGGGTTGCCTCCAGTCCACGTCGATCATCATGACCTCCTGCCCGGCTGGTGGGTGAGCTGGGACAGTGGTCGGTGGCGCCGGCTCCGGGATGGATGGCGCGTGAAGCTCATGGACGAAGACACCCGCTGGGACTTGAGCGCGGGTAGATCCAAGCTTCGAGAGGACGTCCGCTGCAACGTTGTTGTCGCGGACGATGTGGTGGAACTCGAGACCGTAGAACGTGTTCTCGAGCTTGCGGACTTCTAGGCAGTAGGCGTCCATGTTCTCCTTGTTGCGGTCCCAAGACTTGTTGACTTGGTTGATGACCACTGCGGAGTCGCCGTAGACTAGTAGCCGCTTGATGCCTAGTGAAGCCGCGAGGCGGAGCCCGTGTAGGAGGGCTTCGTACTCGGCTTCGTTGTTTGAGACCTTCCAGAAGATCTGCAAGACGTAGTTGCGTTGTTCGCCCATTGGAGAGATCAGGAGTACCCCTGCACCTGCGCCCTCGAGGTTGAGTGAGCCGTCGAAGTACATCACCCAATGCTCTAGTCGCACGGTTGGAGTTGGTAGCTGGTTCTCGCGCCATTCCGCCATGAAGTCGACTAGCGACTGCGACTTGATGGCTGTGCGTGGCTTGAAGTCGATGGTGAGGGCACTGAGCTCGACTGCCCACTTGGAGATTCTTCCAGTAGTATCTTGGTTCCGCAGGATGTCGCCGAGCGGGTAGTCGGTGACAACGGAGATCGAGTACTCCTGGAAGTAGTGTCATAGCTTTCGCGAGGTGATGAGTACTGCGTACAGGAGCTTCTGCACAGGCTGATAGCGTGCCTTGGACTCTGATAGAACCTCACTGACGAAGTAGACTGAGCGCTGGACTGGGTAGGCGTGGCTGTCTTCTTGTCACTCGACGATGATGGCAGTACTGACCACGTGGGTAGTCGCAGCGAGGTAGAGCAGTAGCTGCTCGCCCTTGTGAGGAGTCGTGAGGATCGGCGGCTTCGATAGGAAGTCCTTGAGCCGGGCAAGGGCTTGATTCGCCTCTGGAGTCCACACGAACTTCTCTTGATGCTTGAGTAGTTTGAAGAAGGGGAGTCCCCGTTCTCCGAGCCTAGAGATAAATCGGTTCAGTGCCGCCATGCACCGGTCGGCTTACGGAGCGTCTTTGATGCTCGTGGGAGCTTTCATCTTGGTGATGGCGGAGATCTTCTCGGGGGTTGGCTTCAATGCCGCGCTGGCTGATGATGAAGCCGAGTAGTTTGCCCGAAGGTACGCCGAAGACGCACTTGTTCGGGTTGAGCTTCCAGCGGTACTCACGCAGGGATGCGAAAGTCTCTTCAAGGTCATCGATGAGGGTACTGGAGTCTCTGGTCTTGACGACCACGTCATCCACGTAGGCTTCGATGTTCTTGTTGAGTTGCCTCTTGAAGCAGGCCTGGATAGCTCGTTGGTAGGTGACGCCGGCGTTCTTCAGCTCGAAGGACATGGTCGTGTAGCAGTACGCGCCAAACGGGGTGATGAACGCGGTCTTCTCCTGGTCTTCTTCCTTGATCGCGATCTGGTGGTACCCGGAGTAGCAGTCGAGGAAGCAGAGCAGGTCGCAGCCTGCCATGGAGTCGATGACTTGATCAATCCGCGGCAACCCGAAGGGGTCCTTGGGGCAGTGCTTGTTGAGGTCGGTGTAGTCGACGCACATCCTCCACTCGTTCGAGTTCTTCTTGCGGACGAGGACGGGGTTGGCGAGCCACTCAGGATGGAAGACTTCTCTGATGAAGCCGGCCGCGAGTAGTTTGGCAAGTTCCTTTTTGATGGCGTCTCGTCTGTTGTCGGCAAAGCGTCGGAAGTGTTGTCGCTTGGGGTTGGCCTTAGGATCGACGTTGAGGCAGTGCTCAATCAGCTCCCTGGGCACTCCTTGCATGTCCGCTGGCTTCCACGCGAAGATGTCGCGGTTAGCCCGAAGGAAGCTGATGAGCGCATCTTCCTATTTGGGGTTCAGGCCGGCCCCGATGGTGGTGGTCTTGCTGGGATCGCCCGTTCCGAGGTCGATCGTCTTGACGAGTACCTCCTCGGGTGGGCGAGGCTTGTTGGCGGCTTGTCGGACTTTTCTCGGGATGTCGAGTTCACTTGTAGCATGCTTCTTCGACGCAGCGTAGACCTCCATCATCGCGTTGGGTACTTGATTTGTAGAGGCGATCTCCACGGCTTCTGTGTCGCAGTCGTGAGAGATCTTCAAGTCCCCTTGAAGGGAGAGTACACCAGTCGGGCTTGGCATTTTGAGTACCAAGTAGGTGTAGTGGGGCACCGCCATGAACTTGGCGATGGCGGTCCGCCGAGGATGGCGTGGTAGGAAGTCTCGAAGTCCGCGACCTCGAACTTGATGTACTCGGTACGGTAGTTGTCCCGAGATGCCCCGAAGGTAACTGGCAGGACCACTGAGCCCAGTGGAATAGCCGCGTTGCCGGGGACGATGCCGTCGAAGGGCGTGTTGCTCTTGGTGAGCATGTGAGTGATGTCGAGCTTCATTTTCTTCAAAGTCTTGGTGAAAAGGACGTTGAGCCCGCTTCCACCGTCGATGAGCACCTTGTTGTGTTTGGAGCCCGCGACCACTGGCTTCAGGACGAGGGGGAACCGTCCTGGTTCGGAGAAGCTGGTTCATTGATCCGCGCGGGAGAAGGTGATGGGTACCTCCGACCACCTGAGAGGGGTCGGGACCGCTGGCTCAATGGACATGACTTCACGACGGGTAGCCTTCTGCTCCCGCCTGCTGGGAAATCCGCCGAAGAGGACGTTGACAGTCTTGTCAGGCTCCTGGAAGTCGTTGTTGTCGCCGTCCTTCTTCTTGCCCTTCTGGTCATGAGGGTGCAGGGGCTCTGGCGTATCCTTGAGTGCATGCCTGAGTTGTAGCACTGCTCGGTAGTATGGTTGCCGTTTGGATGCCACGGGCACTTCTCCTTCAGCAGGTCTTTGAAACCGCCGGAGTTCTTCTTCGAGTTCCCTTTCGCAGGGCAGTGGATAGCCGCGACAGTGTTGTCTGGCTTGCGCTTGAGGTTGGGACCCGAGTAGTTGTTGTTGTTGTTGTTGTTGTTGCGACCGCCTTGGTTCACATTGCCACCGCTACCTCCGCCCTGGTTCTGCTTGGTCTTGCCACAGATGGCGTCGTACTTGGCATTGGCTTTATCCTCTTCATCCGCCCAGGACGTGATCATGTCCTTGAGGTGGGGGATGGACCTGGGGCGGCGACGACCAAAGTCTTCGAAGGTGCGGCGGTGGTAGAGGCCGTCTTGGAAGAGGTGAAGGACCGATACGGCGAACCAGAGAGGGGGGGAGTGACTGGGAGCCGATAAAAATTCTTCTCGAAGGAGATGAAAACTCCAACAAGACGAACGCGGCTTCCAACACACGTCTCCGACTCACTACCAAGATTGGTCAAGCCCACGTAGCCACTGGAGTGCCACTGGACCTAGGAACCAACACACAATCTTCCGACCCGAGAAACGCAGCGGAAAAACCAAACCTCGAGTCTACATACCCACACCGGTCAGACCGGTGAGCACCACCGGTCAGACCGGTCCCAGCTGGTGAAACTGAGCAACTTCCACTAAGTGGCTCTACACCGGTCAGACCGGTAAGACACACCGGTCAGACCGATGGCAGCCTGAAAGCCCCCAAGGCACCAAACAGGCCAACCGACCACCAAACGGACCCAAACTCGAAACAACAGCCACACGGGACAACAACGAACTCACCAAGACGTTCACCCGAGTAAAAACCCACCAGGGCTCGCACCGGTCAGACCGGTCAAGAGCACCGGTCAGACCGGTGTAGCCTGGGCAGCTCGGGATGAACAGCACTCGCAGGTCAACTCCCCCAAATCCAAATCTCAATCCCCCGAATCGCTCCACGGACTTGAACAAGACTTTGGGGATATCAGGAACACCTCATGAGGAGTCCATAGCCAAGTTTAATCCCACCAAATCTCGTCCAAAAAGGAGGAATCGAAGAAATCCCGCCGAAAGCACTTCCAACCCAAGAACTCAAGAAACCCCCAAAATCGAGCACTTTTCCTCACGGATTTGGGAGGGGAATCACAGCCCAAAGAACCACGAAGGGTTCCCACAAATTTCCCCCATCAAATCCCCAAGAGAAAAGCCCCGAAAACATCCCAAAGAAATCACCGAGAGAGGGCTCCGAAAATCACCACCAAGAACAACCGGGGAAAACACATCCAAACCTTGAGGAACCACGCCGAATCATCTATACATGAAACAAATGTTCGTACAAGGTCTAGCAAGCCGCCCGATCATCCATCCCTCTCTACAAGATCTCTCCGTGAAGCTCTCTTGCTAGTCCTAGAGAAAACCTAAGGAAAATAGGTGAAAATGGGAAAACTAATGAGCTAGGGTTCCAAGAGTTGGCTGCCATCCCCTCACCTCTTGGGTTATATGGAGGCAACCGAATGTCTAAAATGCCCTTCTCTACTAACTAGGGATACAAGCCCCTCAAGGGCGGATTTGGAATTCTTCATGTCTTCACCATCGGACGGATGCCCGGCGACCGCACCCTGCGTAGCCTTGATGCAAGCCATGCGATCCCGACGTGTGTCCTCCGCTTCGAAGATTCCGGACTGCGTCGTTGCACGCCGGTCAGACCGGTGGTCCTCACCAGTCAGACCGGTCCCCACCGGTCAGACCGGTCAGACCGGTCTGGTGCTGCTGCACCTCCGTCTTCGGTTCTCCGGTCTTGGCTTTGTGGATCAACCAAGGAACCCGGTGGTTTACGGTGAACCACGGAAACCCCGTGAACTCGGTGTAGCCTCCGCCAATCTCCACTCATGACTCGGCTCCCACGTAGTCCCGGCTCGACCTTGGTTTTGAGGTTCAACCAAGAAACCGTCCACGACTTCATCTTGCTGTTCATGCCACCATGCGGCCCGCACTTGACCCCGCTGGCCACCGGGTCCCTCGAACGAAGCCTACTTGTCTTCTCCACACTTGGAGGCCTCACCGGTGACGACCTTTCGCGCTTGTTCTTCACCTGCACCAACACCAGTCAAGCCGCAACCTGCACCTACAATACTTAGCCAAGAATCAGTCCACACAACGTTGTCAATCACTCATCACACAAGGAAGCGACCATCCACCGGTCCTCGAACCACACATGGTCCTCAATCTCCCCCTTGATGAGTGCATTGACAACACCCACACGAAAGTAACAAGAGAGAAAAGAAAAGAAAAAGAAACAAACAAAAAGAAACTCCAACAAGCGATCGAAAGCCAAACAAAGGCAAAGAGCAAGATCACTTGAAGGGAACAAGTCTCGGACCCCTTAGGCAAGGGCAACGGCTTGACACATCCGAGACAGAGAAAATCTCAAGCAAAGAGCGCAAACCACCAAAACAAAGCTCGAACACCACAAAGAGCTCCCCCTGCACACATGCAAGCTCCCCCTGAACCAATGCACCTCCCCCTGGACGAATGCATTCAAGACACCACTTGAAACAGGACAGCTGCAACAAAACAGCCCTTACCGGTCAGTCCGGTCCACACCACCGGTCAGACCGGTGTGCAACATGTGTACAGAACCAGCACTCACACCGGTCAGACCGGTGACCCTGACCAGTCAGACCGGTGCACAACAGAGCCCAGAAATGGCTCGAAACACATGAAAACCTTCTAAACACGTCCAACAAGCCATTTCAAGCTCAAACTTCTCCCCCTTGTTGGCAATGCATGAATCAAGCCAAAAATGCAAAACTTTCAACCTAGAGCTTCTCAAATAGACAAAATTAAACAAAGAATGCTACACATGTCCAAATGAGCAAGTTAGATACTCGACGGCTTCGTATCAATCTCAACTACAGGATCACCAAATTTCACAACCATTGGACGAAGCAAAGATGGATTTTGGCAATTTTGCGAAAAACTTGCCTCTCATGAGCAAAGTCCTAAACATGATCAAAGCATATCAAAATGGCAAAGCCACACAAACTTCATGCTAGGACAGCCATTCTAATCATAAGACCATCACAAACACCTACAAGCACCTCATGTCATGTCAAAGCCACAAAGCCATGTGCCTACTTCTATGTATGAGACTTCTCATTGGTAGGCATCATGCAACGGTTTAGCACCCAAAGCAAATTAAATTCAGCACATATGACATGGGAGCACATTTTCCAAGCATTTTTCATTTCATTTTCAGATTTGTAAAAGGTACATGAAATGTCTTTGCGACAAAAAGGAACTTATGCTCCTCCACAAGATAAGTCAAGAGGGCTAAACATTCATGATGGCAAATGAGCCTTTGGCCCCATATGATCAATAAACTAGGCATCCAACCACAAATTAAGCATAACCAAGCCACTAAAACATGTCAAGAGCATATAAAGGCATTTACACATGAGAGAGCATACATGTGACATTTTTCAAAGACATAGCTATCAACCATGGATTATTCATCAAGATCATCAAGAGCTAAGTCAAACTAACCATAGCATACCAAACAAGCTCACAAAGACATATATCTCATTCCATGGTGAACAATGTATATGAGAGAAGCTTTTCCTAACCAATGCATATGATACAAAATGCATGCAATCTAAGATACAAGGATGCCTGTACATCATGTTACAAATGCTATGCAAAATGCACGAAATGCACAAAGGAAAGCTATACATATGCTACAAACCGGCTCCTCGAGGGGAGGCAAAACGGGCTCGACACCACTGGCAAAAGAGAGCTCCCACACACCCAACTCAGGAAATCAAACACACACCAAGTTCCCCCCGCAAACGAGTGAAAGTTGCTTGATCTAGGGGTTTGGTGAAAATATCGGCTAGTTGGTCATGTGTGGGTATGTGGATCAAAGCTATCTTCCCTTTCTCTACGTTGTCTCTCAGGAAATGATACCTCACTTCTATGTGCTTGGTTTTGGAATGGAGCATTGGGTTCTTTGCAACGCTTATGGCACTGGTGCTATCACACTGAAGTGGGACATGGGTATACTCCTCACCAAAGTCACTCATGGTGTAGGTGATCCAAAGGAGCTGAGAGCAACAACTAGCAGCGGCAACATACTCGGCCTCGGTCGTGGATTGAGCAACACTCGACTACTTGCGGGAAGAGCAAGACACCAAAGAAGAACCCAAAAACTGGCAAGTCCCAGAAGTGGACTTCCTATCCAACCGACACCGCAAAATGCGTCCGAAAAACCATGAAGCGCCAAAGAAGAGGACGCGGAGTACCAAAGGCCGAAGTCGGGAGTGTGACGCAAGTACCTGAAAATTCGCTTCACTGCTTGCCGATGCGAAGTCCTCGGAGACGCTTGAAAATGAGCGCACAGACACACCGAGAACTGTATGTCCGGCCTTGTCGCCGTCAAGTAGAGGAGTGACCCGGTCATGCTCCGGTACTCCTTCTGGTCCACGTGTTCACCTCCCTCGTCCGCATCAAGAGCTGTAGTCGTACTCATCGGCGTCGTCATAGCCTTGGAGTCCTCCATCTTGAGCTTCCTCTCAATGTCCTTGGTGTACTTAGCCTGGTTCACAAATGTTCCTTCCTTTGATTGCTTGATTTGTAGCCCGAGGAAGAACTGCAACTCACCCATCATGCTCATCTCGAACTCCCAGCTCATATCATCTGCAAACCTTGCAACAAGAGAGTTAGACGAGCCACCAAAGACAATATCATCCACGTACACCCGCACAATCGGGATATCTCGCCTGCCTCGGCAAAAAACAAGGTCTGATCGACCTTCCCCATCTCGAAGCCTCTCTCAAACAGGAACCCCCTCAACCTGCCATACCAAGCTCTAGGCGCCTGCTTCAACCCATACAGCGCCTTCCTCAACTTGTACCCCCGGTGGGGGTACTTCTCACTCTCAAACCCCGGAGGCTGCCTCACATACACTTCTTCCTCCAACACTCCATTCAGAAAAGCACTCTTCACATCCATTTGGTGCAACTTGAAACCTTTAGCCACGGAAAAAGCTAGAAGGATCCTAATCGCCTCCAAACGGGCTACAAGAGCAAAGGTCTCCTCGTAGTCGATCCCCTCCTTCTGACTTAACCCCTGGGCAACAAGTCTCGACTTGTTCCTCACTACCTCACCCTTCTCTCCCTCTTTGTTTTTCCACACCCACTTTGTACCAATCGGCTTACACCCTGGGGGAGGGTCAACCAACTCCCACACCTGATTCCTCTCAAAGTTCTCCAACTCCTCATGCATCGAATTAACGCAATTGTGATCAGATAGTGCGTGTCCAATGTCTTTGGGCTCAAAAGTAGCAACAAATGCAGCATGAGCAAAATGGGAATTGTTTCGAACCCTTGACCGTGTAGTGCGTTCATTCATGTCGCCGATGACCCCCGAAGCTGGGTGATCCACTTGAACTCGCCGGGGAGGTTCTCGCCTCGAAGCTACCTCCCCCTCAACATCAGCTTCTCCTCGTTCTTGATTTATCGTCGTAGGTGTAGCAGAGGGTCCATCCATCATCGTAGTCGAAGTAGTGGGTACATGTTCAGCCGGGGGCACCGCATCGCCATCTTCATCATCACCATGTTCATGCTCCTCCTCCTGAAAGATCTCCTCGCCAAGCTCATCATCACCTGCACACTCAAAGACAAGCTGACTACGTGGCTCTGTCTCGTCGAAGGTTACCTCGCAAGTCTCCACGATTTGGTTAGTTTCAAGATTGAGCACACGATATGCTCTAGAATGAGATGCATAACCAAAGAAAATGCCATCGACAGACCTAGCCTCAAACTTATCCAACTTCCTGCCTTTCTTCAGAATGAAACACTTCCAACCAAAGACATGGAAGTGACTCACCTTGGGTGTGCAACCATGCATCAGCTCATAGCATGTCTTCTTCTTGTGCACTCTGAGGTATATCCTGTTCGACACATAACACGCGGTATTCACCGCCTCAGCCCAATACCTCCTCGGAGTCCTATGCTCATCAAGCATCGTCCGAGCCATCTCGCACAAGGTCCTGTTCTTCCTTTCCACAACACCATTCTGGGGAGGCGTATACGGACTCGAAAACTGGTGCTCAAGACCCAAGTCATGGCAAAAGGTTTCAAAACGAGAGTTCTTGAATTCTGAGCCATTATCACTGCGGATAGCTCGTATGGCATCTCCATGCCTCTCGTTCCTCAACCTCAACACTAGATCTCGAACAAAACCAAACGTCTCCCCCTTATCCTCAAGAAAGAACACCCACGCATACCGAGAATAGTCGTCCACCACAACAAGGACATACCACTTCCCACCCGCAGATCGCACACGAGTTGGGCCAACAAGGTCCATATGGAGCAGCTCGCATGGACGCTCAGTCATCACATCGGTGAGAGGAGGGTGAGAAGAGGCCACCATCTTGGCATGCCTACACGGAGCACAAACCAACTCTTTCTCAAGCCTCAACCGTGGCAATCCTCGGACCAAATTGAGTTTACTCAAGCGAGACAAAAGGTCAAAGCTCAAGTGAGCCAACTTCCTATGCCACTTCCACAACTCACTCGAAGAACCAGCCAAGAAACAACGCTCCACACCCGAAGACTGAGAAAAATCAGCACGAAACACCTGACCCTCGGGAACGACCATACAAACAAGGTCCCCTCGAGAGTCCACAATCCGAGAACCACCTGGCCGAAACAACACCTCAAAAGCCTCATCCAACAACTGGGACACAGAAAGCAAATTGTACCCCAGCGATTGAACAAGAGCAACATGCCTCAGAGTGATCTTGTCACTCACTTTTATCTCACCTTCTGAAAGCACACGCCCACGCCCATTGTCCCCAAAGGTGATGTACCTCTTGGTCACCACCGGGACGAGACTTGAGAACCACCCCCTGTCTCCGGTCATATGCCTCGAGCAACCGGAGTCAATCAACCAAATGTTCTTCAAGTCTCCCACCTGAAATTCAAAAATAAGCACGTGAGCGAACAAACGACTCAGCACTGGGGTTAGTACCAAAGGAGGAAAACCAGTGCCGAGCCATTTGCTCGAAAGTGGGGTTAGCACCAACCAAAGCATCTCTCCTACCAAAACTACCTCCACGAACACCACCACGGTAACCACCCTGAGGGAACCACCCCTCTCTGCCTGGAGGAGGACCAAATCCACGCAAGAAAGCCCGTGGAACGTCCTTCCTCTCCAACTCAAAGCCACGACTCCTCCAATCCCCGTATTGAGCACGAGGAGGAGAACGCCTAGCAACCGACCACCGCACCCTTTCCAGCCCAACCACCAGAACCACGACCACCGAAACAACCCTCGCACCGTACGAGCTCGAAACCCAAACAAGCGTCTCCGTCCATGCCCGCACCGGTCCGTAGGTGACCGGGCACAGCACCACACCACCTGCAGCCTTCTTCTCTCCCCAAGCCCGAACTGTCCTCACAATCGCCTTGCCCCTGGGCATCTGCATACGAGGCTCAAGTACACTATCGGAAGGGTGGAACTTGTCCTTGTTAGCCCACTCCTTTGCCATTCTATCCTCTCGCTTCCTCTTGGAGCAAAACTCCTCCTTATGGCCATCTCTCCCACAATAGCCACAATGGAACCTCACGAGCTTAGGCTTAGGCTTGGGATGTGGCTGCTCACTTGGTTTCTCTCCACTCAAACCTTTCACCAGTTTCTCACCACTAGCCTTCTTACTCTCCTTCCCAAAGAACACTTTCCCCGAAGTGCTCACAAACTTGATAGGCTTTTGTAGGTCATTTGTGGGTGTAGGAAACACGGGTGGAGCTGGGGTTGTGTCTAGTCGGTTTCTTAGATGGTTAGGTTTTGGAGGGAAATCATTTTTGTGGTGGGTTTTTGGTGGCTCCGGGATATTCTCTCCACTTCCCTCACCAACCTTGTTTGCCCCAAGCCCCTCACCATCTTGCCTCTTGAAGGCCTCGATCATCATCCTCAACTGAGGCTCGTGACCGGACAACCAACCCATCAACTTCCTCAAATCATCATTCTCATCCCGCAAACGATCAACATAATGTGCAAGCTCCAAATTTTTCAATGCATGCATTTCACAGTAGAGCAAGATGTAGGCATGGGTTCCTTCAATTTAGCCTCGAGCGAACTAGTGTAAGCATGCATCTCATCAATCTTAGCATGCAAAACGGGGCAAGAAGTGCAAGCACCTAGCAAAGCAGTCTAGACTTAAGCTCGACCACTTCAACCCTAAGCACATCTAGTTCCTCACACTTGGAGGCATGCTTCTCCTTAAACAAAGCAAGATCAGCAAGGAATATGGAGCAATCAGCACAATCATTCTCATCAGAAACAACAGGGCTAGCCTTAAGCGAATCAATCTCAAGCTTGCTATCAAGCACCTGTGTCTCTAGCTCAACCACTCTAGTCCAAGCATCCTCGAGTGAAGCCCTAAGCTCTTTTCTCATTTTCTTGGCCTCTCTAAGCATGTCATCACGGTTATCAAGCAAAGAGCTAAGCCTCTCATTCTCCTGGCGCAAGAAGGGAAGTTCATCACGCACCTCATCGTCGGACTCAGAGTCCGAGTCACTCTGTGTGCTCTTCTTGCTGCCGGAGCTCGGCGCCATGGTGCGAAGCCATCTCTCGCGGCGCCTCGGCTGCTCGGGTTCTTGGATGACTTCTTGTTCTTGCGATGATCTCCCTCGTCTTCACCGCCGCTCGAGCTCGAGGTGGAGTACGCGGGACCGGAGTCGACGTCGCTCGCTCCAACCATCGCTCGGGCCTTGCCTCGCCCTCCTTCTTCCTCGATCGTCGCTCGTCCTTGTACTTGTTCTTGTGCTTGCTCTTGTGGTCGCGCCTCGAACGGTACTTGCCATCGTTCATCCTCGGCTTGTGCTTGTAGCCGTCCTTGTTCTCGGCCTTCTCGGGCGGTCGGCGACGAAGTGTCCCGGCTTGCCGCACCGGAAGCAAGTCTTCGTGTTCCTCCTCATGTTCACGCGAGTTCTCGTGCGGCCTCTCGAACCGCCTCGTCAACGGCGCCGGCTCGTCCTCTCCAAGGTCATCAAACTCCTCATCCGGCATAGACATCAAAGAGGAAAACGAGAACATCCCGGTGGATGGGTTAGAGTTAGTCTTTCCTTTGGAACCACCAACGAGGGCAAGACTATGGGAATCAGTCGGTCCCTCGAGCTTGGCAGTCATGCCCCTATCCACCTCAGCCGACTTGAGCTTCGAGAACAGCTCGTTCACCGTCAGAGTATCATACCTCTCCGACTCGACTATGGCCTCGAACTTTCCGCCCCATATCGTACAATCCAAAGAGTGTAAGAGCTTGACCGCTCTATCATGATCATCGTACGGGAGCACGTCCACATTGGCCCTCATGTTGTTCACCACCACCGTGAACCTCTGAAACAAGGCATCGACGGACTCACCGGGGAGATGAGTGAAGTTCTCGTACTCTCTCCGGTAGGTCGCATACAACCGTGCCTGAACCTGGGCGTTCCCAACATGAGCCTCATTCAACACCGCCCAAATCCTACAAGCCAAGTGCTCGGTGTGCACCCGATCGAACTCAGGCTGACACAAAGCACGAAACAAGTAGTCGACCGCCTTGTTGTTGGCGTTGAATCTGTCCCTCGACCCTGGAGCGAGGAAATCCATCGGCTGGACATAGCCTGTGTCCACCGTGACATCCCAAAGAAGTTGACCCTTTCCGCGGAGGAACGCACCCATCCGCTTGCTCCACATCTGGTAGTTCTTGCCATCGAAGTGTGGAGGACCCGAACCCTGTTCCTGGTACGCCATTCTTGGATCTTAGACTGGTTAGAGTCAATAAAGACCCGAACCGGCTCTGATACCTCTTGAAGGACCGATACGGCGAACCAGAGATGGGGAGAGTGAATGGGAGCCGATAAAAATTCTTCTCGAAGGAGATGAAAACTCCAACAAGACGAACGCGGCTTCCAACACACGTCTCCGACTCACTACCAAGATTGGTCAAGCCCCCGTAGCCACTGGAGTTCCACTGGACCTAGGAACCAACAAACAATCTTACGACCCGAGAAACGCAGCGGAAAAACCAAACCTCGAGTCTACAGACCCACACCGGTCAGACCGGTGAGCACCACCGGTCAGACCGGTCCCAGCTGGTGAAACTGAGCAACTTCCACTAAATGGCTCTACACGGGCCGACCGTGAGACACACCGGTCGGACCGATGGCAACGAAAGCCCCCAAGGCACCAAAAAGGGCCAACCGACCACCAAACGGACCCAAACTCGAAATAGCAGCCACACGGGACAACAGCGAACTCACCAAGACGTTCACCCGAGCAAAAACCCACAAGGGCTCGCACGGTCGGCCGACCGGTCAAGAGCACCGGTCAGACCGGTGTAGCCTGGGCAGCTCGGGATGAACAACACCCGCGGGTCAACTCCCCCAAATCCAAATCTCAATCTCCCGAATCGCTCCACGGACTTGAACAAGACTTTGGGGATATCAGGAACACCTCATGAGGAGTCCATAGCCAAGTTTAATCCCACCAACTCTCATCCAAAAAGGAGGAATCGAAGATAACCCGCCTAAAGCACTTCCAACCCAAGAACTCAAGAAACCCCCAAAATCGAGCACTTTTCCTCACGGATTTGGGAGGGGAATCACAGCCCAAAGAACCACGAAGGGTTCCCACAAATTTCCCCATCAAATCCCCAAGAGAAAAGCCCCGAAAACACCCCAAAGAAATCACCGAGAGAGGGCTCCGAAAATCACCACCAAGAACAACCGGGGAAAACACATCCAAACCTTGAGGAACCACGCCGAATCATCTATACATGAAACAAAGGTTCGTACAAGGTCTAGCAAGCCGCCCGATCATCCATCCCTCTCTACAAGATCTCTCCGTGAAGCTCTCTTGCTAGTCCTAGAGAAAACCTAAGGAAAATAGGTGGAAAATGGGAAAACTAATGAGCTAGGGTTCCAAGAGTTGGCTGCCATCCCCTCACCTCTTGGGTTATATGGAGGCAACCGAATGTCTAAAATGCCCTTCTCTACTAACTAGGGATACAAGCCCCTCAAGGGCGGATTTGGAATTCTTGATGTCTTCACCATCGGACGGATGCCCGGCGACCGCACCTCGCGTAGCCTCGACGCAAGCCATGCGATCCCGACGCGTGTCCTCCGCTTCGAAGATTCGGATTGCGTCATCGCACACCGGTCGACCGGTGCTCCTCACCGGTCGGACCCACCGGTCGACCGGTTAGACCCACCCGGTCGGACCGGTCCGGGTGCCGCCGCACCTCCGTCTTCGGTTCTCCGGTCTTGGCTTTGTGGATCAACCAAGGAACCCGGTGGTTTTCTCGGTGAACCACCGGAAACCCCGCGAACTCGGTGTAGCCTCCGCCAATCTCCACTCATGACTCGGCTCCCACGTAGTCCCGGCTCGACCTTGGTTTTGAGGCTCAACCAAGAAACCGTCCACGACTTCATCTTGTCGTTCATGCCACCATGCGGCCCGCGGTTGACCCCCGCCGGCCACCGGTCCCTCGAACGAAGCCTACTTGTCTTCTCCACACTTGGAGGCCTCACCGGCGACGACCTTTCGCGCTTGTTCTTCATCTGCACCAACACGAGTCAAGCCGCAACCTGCACCTGCAATACTTAGCCAAGAATCAGTCCACACAACGTTGTCAGTCACTCATCACACAAGGAAGCGATCATCCACCAGTCCTCGAACCACACATGGTCCTCAAGAGGTCGATGACCTCCTTGTCGGTGACGTCGACGACGGTAGCGCGCTTGTCGAAGAAGCGGCGCATGTACTTGCGGAGGGTCTTGCCTTGTTCCTGCTTGATCATGGCCAGGTCCATGCGAGTACCCGATCGGCCCATGGCACCCGCGAAGTTGCTGGTGAGCTGCTCCTTCAGCTGGTCCCACTTCTCGATTGAGTGCTTGTACAGCGACTCGAGCCATGTGAGTGGAGCTTGGTCCAGGCAGAAGGGGCAGTAGAGGCACTTGGTGTCGTTGTTGCCGCCAGCGTTTTCGATGGAGAGGGCGTAGAACCTGAGCCACTGGATGGGATCCTGCTTCGCGTCATACTTGGTGATCCCCAAAGGCATGAACTTGTCGGGGAGGAGCTAGTTGCGAAGTCGAGGTGAGAAGGAGGGGAAGCCGTCGCCGTCGCATGCGGTGGTCGACTTCTTCCGCCGCAGCTCCTCAATCTTCTGGCGGGCATCGTACCCGCCCTGTGAGGCACCATAGGCGTGGCTATTCGCGTGGCCTCAGCCGCCGAGACTGCCGCCGCCGCCAGCCCTCCTGTTGGCTCCATGGTTGGAACTTCCGCCGTCGCTGCCGCCGCCGTCGGGGTCTTGGCCGCCGCCGCCGGCCGGAGCGCGGTGGGGGACGACCTCGCGGTTGCTGTTGTCACGCTGTGGACGTCCGCCGACGTTGGAGCGGGTGCGGTTGGGTTCGGCTGGGAGCTCAGCTCGAGTACGGTTGGGACCGTTGCCAGCACTGCGACTTGTAGCCTCGTTGTCGCGTTGCCTGGCGGGGGGAGGTTGGTTGACCCTGTTGTCGACTCGCATGAAGTAGGCATCTTCAGCAAGCTTGGTGATGACCTCTCCGGCGCGGATGCCCTGAGCCTGACATGTGATCGCTGTGATCGACATGAGGCATTGCTCAGGGGTAGTGTGTACTCTGCTCTCGACCGCCTCGAGAGCTTCCGCAAAATTGCGGACGGGGAAGTTGTCGCGGAGGCACCGACGACGTTCGCTGCGCTTCCGGTTACGCTCGCGTCAAGCGTCTCTGTCTGCAGGGTTCTCGTTTGGCGGAGCATCAGCAGAGAGCTCGTCGGAGGAGATGTCTTCCAGGTACTTGTCCTGAGCCGTACCTGAAGGCCCTGGGGTGTCGCCGGCAGCCATGAAGACTTGGAGATCGGGGGTGCCAAGGCTGGACTTAGAAGGTGCCACCTCAGTTGGTGTGTTCGAGTCAGCCTGGGCAAGTGGCGTTCCCTCCTGGAACGGTAGTGAGTCGATGTAGGCGATGTAGCGTGAGTCTCCGCTTATCAGGTCAGCAGGCTTGCGGTCTGGCCAGTAGACGAATCTCACGGCTGGTGTGGATGTTATAACCAGCCCAGAGGCCGGCCCTGACAAGGGAAGCTCAGTGGAGTTTTCCTCGGACTCAGGCTCCTCAGGGTCCAACCCGAAGTCGAACTCGTAATCGGGGTTCGAGTAGAACTCGGAGAGAGGGTTGGAGTCCGAAGCGTGACTGGGGCGGTGTCGGAGTCAGAGTTGTACTCGGGTACGGGCTCCTTGCCGGCCCGCGCGCGAAGAGGGAGCCCCCGTGCGGGCCCGGCTGAGGATGCGGGGGCCACGCGTGGAGTGCTCACGGGGTGAGGGCACCGCCTGCGATGGCTGAGCAGCCGGCTCGCATGCGATGGCCCATGGAGACGTCGAGTTCGAGTTGGAAGCGGACTCGAGCTCGAAGTCAGCGTGGTGGTTGAAGAGCGAAATTTCGCCGAACTTGCCGGCGAGTTCGCCTGTGACAACTTCAGGAAGCGTCACGAAGCCGGTCTTAGGGTTGGGTTGCACGGTTAGGCGGCGCTGGAAGGAGCCCGCCCCATCAGCAGTGCAGACCCAGGCGCCGAAAACGAAGGTGTAGCCGCGGTTGAAGGCGATGGTTGGCTTGAAGTGGACGGGAGCCGTCGAGTTCTCCATGTGATCTCGGGCGAGATCCCCTACCTGGTGCGCCAGCTGTCGGTGTTTTAGACCGGCAACCTACTAAGGGGAGTACCTGAAGTAGATGAATGTGGCCTCGCCGAGATCGGTAACTCGAAGGAAGAGACACGTGGCACACAATTTAGACAGGTTCGGTCCGCGAAGTGCGTAATACCCTACGTCCTGTATGCTGCGTAGCTCTGGATTGATTGGGCACGATTACAAGATGATGCAATAGTGCGCCGTGATGAGGTGTTCTGAGGTGATCCTAGAGGTCGGTCCCTGCCTCGCCTTATATAGTCCGGGAGGCAGGGTTACAAGTCAGAGTAGGGAGAGAGTACTAGTCGAGTACGTCTAGGAGTCCTTCATACAGTGCGGCACATGTACAGCTCCCTAACCGAGTACTACTCCTTTGTAGTCCATGTGCTCCACGCCATTAGATGCCATGTAGCGCAAGCTGGGTAGTCCCAGGGGCCCACCGAGTAGTCGGTCCTGGTACCCACCGAGGTAGTGGGCCCAGGGAGGTCCATACGACACCACGGTACCCATCACAAACCCTCTGCTCAACAGAAAACCTCTCAATCTCCCATACCAAGCACGGGGCGCCTGTTTCAACCCATAAGAGCCCTTTTCAACCTGTACACACTGTGTGGGTACAGCTCGCTCTCAAACTCGGAAATGACTCACCTTGGGTGCCCGACCATGCATAAGCTCATAACAGGTCTTCTTCTTGGAAGCTCGCAATAAAATCCTGTTAGAGACATGACAAGCTGTATTGACCGCCTTAGCCCAATACCTCCTAGGAGTCCTGTGCTCATCGAGCATCGTCCTAGCCATCTCACAAAGAGTCCGATTTTTCCTTTCCACAACTCCATTTTGAGGGGGCACAAAAGGGGTCAAATACTGATGTTCAAGACCTAGATCATGACAGAAGGCATCAAAACGAGATTTATTGAACTCTGAGCCATTATCACTGCGGATAGCTCGAATAGCATTCCCATGCCTCTCGTTTTTCAACCTCACGATCAGATCTCGAACAAAACCAAATGTCTCACTCTTATCCTCCAAGAAAAACACCCAAGCATAGCGAGAGTAATCGTCCACCACAACAAGGACATACGACTTCCCACCCACCAAGCGAACTCGAGCTGGCCCAACAAGATCCATGTGCAACAGCTCTATCGGACGCTCGGTCATGACATCGGTCAGGGGTGGATGGGGAGTGGCTACCATCTTGCCATGCCTACACGGAGCACAAACCAAATCCTTCTCAAGCTTCAACCTCGGCAATCCTCGGACATGGTCAAAACCACTCAAGCGGGAAACCAAATCAAAGCTCAAGTGTCCCAACCGCCTATGCCATTTCCACAAATCAGAAGAAGGACCGGCCATCAAACAAATGAAAGCAGGACCCAAAAAACGAGAGAAATCGCCCCCGAAAATCCGACCCTCGGGGATGATCATACAAACAAGATCACCTCGAGAATCCAAAGAAACGAGACTCGCCGTACTTGAAACGCACCTCAAAACCCTCATCAAGCAACTGAGAAACCGAAAGCAAATTGAAACCCAAAGACTTCACAAGAGCCACTCTCTTCAACGTTACCTTGTCACTCACATGCACAACACCCTCAGAAATCACCCTTCCTCGTCCATTGTCCCCAAATGTGATGTACAACTTTTCCTTCACTAGGGTGAGGCTGGAGAACCACTTCTTATCTCCGGTCATGTGTCGAGAACACCCGGAGTCGATCAACCAAATGTCCTCCAAGCCTCCTGCCTGTAGTCAGAAACAAGAACGAGAATGAGCTAACGACTCGACACTGGGGTTAGCACAAAGAAAGTTGAACCAGTGTCGAGCCATCTGCTCAAAGGAGGGGTTAGCAAACATCATTGCCTTGCTACCAAACTTCCCATGTCCCATGGGAGGAGTACGAGCGCCACGAGGGGGAAAACGTGGTCCGTAGTTCCTCTGGAACCCAAAGCTGCGATCATCTCCCCTGAAACCGTATTGAGGACGAGTAGGGGGACGTCCAGCAAAACCACCACGAGCCCGACCAAACCTCTCACCAGCACGCACACCATCATCTCTCCTAACAAACCTATCACCACCACTTCTCTGTGAGAACCTACCACCCTGAGCTCCAACTCCACCAACACTCCTCACACTTCCCACACCCCGTGGGAGTGGCACTCTAGGCTCAGGAATACCATGAGACTGGCGATACCTATCCTGGTTTGCTTGCTCCCTAGCAAGCCTCTCATCCCTCTTCCTCTTGTAGCAAAACTCTGCAAGATGCCTCTCCTTGCCACAATACTCACACCTGAAGGGGATGGGTTTTGGTTTTGGCTCTGGCTTCTCTCTAGGCTTCTCACCCTTCTCACTCACAAACTTCACAGGTTTCTTGAGGTCATTTGTCTTGAGTGGGAATTTGGGTGGATCTTGGGTTGTGTCAAGCTTGTTGCAAAGGTGGTTGGGCTTTGGTGTGAAAGAGTTCTTGGGTGCTTTTAGAAGTGGGACTTGAATGTCTCCGATCACCTCAAACTCGGGGTTAGACTCAACACACTTCTCATACACACTCTCCCCACTGTTCTCTTCCACTTTCTCACCCAACTTCTCAAAACCCAAACCACGACCATCAGCTCTCTTGAACTCCTCAATCATGATTTTCAATTGAGGTTCCCGCCTGTACAACCAACCCAACACTTTCCTCAAATAGTCATTCTCCTCATAGATGACATCCAAACGGGAAGTAAGTTCAAGATTGTGCAAAGTAACTTCATCACAGCTAGTGCATGCATTGACAACAGGAGATTTCAAAGATGCTTCCAAAGAACTAATGGTAGAACGAGCATCAACAAGCTTAGCATGCATAGTAGGACATGATTTACAAGCACCAAGCAAAGTAGGTCTAGCCTTAAGCTCATCATATTCAGTCCTAAGAGAATCTAGTTTAGCCAAAGTGGAAGCATTCTTCTCATTAAGCAACTTGATCTCATTCAACCATGCATCACACTCAAGACACTCAACATCATCAGGAGTGGTAGGAGCAAGTTTCAAAGAGTCATTCTCAAGTTTCAATTCAAGCAATTTGGACTCTAACTCTCCTACTTTCTCACTAGCATTCTCAAGTTGAGCCCTAAGATCTTTCCTCATCTTTTTGGCATCTCTTAGCACACTATCACGGTTGTCAATCAAGACATTCAACCTAGTGATCTCAGCAAGCAAAGAGTCGGGGTCACGATTTACGTCATCCTCCGAGTCGGAGTCGCTGTCTTCCTTCTCGCTCTTCTTGCTGTTTGAGCTATGGGCCATCCCACAAAAGCCTTCAAGCGCCACACAGCTCAACCCACTGAGGTTCCAGCTTGCACTCTTCTTGCCCTTGCGCCTCCCGGCGTCTTCATCTTCGCTGCTTGAGCTTGACTGCTCGTTGCTTGAGCTTGAGTCGACGTCGCTCGCACCAGCCACCATCGCTCTTGCCTTGTTCTTCTTGTAGTCGCTCTTGCTCGGTCGCCGCTTGTCCTTGTCCTTGCTCTTGGACTTGTTGAAGTGCTTGCCCTTGGAGGAGTACTTGTCTTCACGCCTCGGGTGCGCCTTGTACTCGTTCACCTTGTACTTGTTCTCCTCCGCTTCCGGGCACTCGGCGATGAAGTGGCCTCGCTTGCCACACTTGTAGCACGTCCCTGAGCTCCTCCTTGCATTCCTCCGACTCTAGTGTAGTCGATCAAACCTTCTTGAGAGCAAGGCCAGCTCCTCCTCACCCAGCACATCAAACTCCTCATCTGGAATAGACATAAGAGAAGACAAGGAAAACTGTCGACAGGAAGAATTAGATTTGCCATTTGATCCGCCCACAAGAGCAAGACTATGGTCAGTCGAGCCCTCATGCTTGGATTGCAACTTCCTGTCAACCTCAGCCGACTTGAGCTTAGAAAAGAGGTCATCCAACTCAATAGTCAAATATTGCCCTGACTCCTTGATGGCCTCAACCTTAGCACCCCAAACATTTGGGTCCAAGACATGTAAGAGCTTCAAAGCCTGATCATGCTCGGTGTAAGGAAAATCCTCAACATTAGCTTTCATGTTGTTCACAATGGCGGTAAACCTCTGAAACATCGCATCAATGTCCTCACCGGGAAGTGGAGTGAAATTCTCATATTGCATCTGGTAAGACACAAAGAGGCGAGCCCTCACATGGTTATCACCACCGTGAGCAACCAACAACTTTTCCCAAATTTGCCAAGCAAGATTCAAATGGCGAACACGCTCGAACTCTGGGTCACACAAGCTTCGGACCAAGTGATCAACGGCTTTTGCATTAGCCTCATACTTGGCCTTAGCACCGGCATCGGTCACCATAAGAGTATGGATGTTGACCGGAATAGCATAGGTCTTGTCAAGCACAATGAAATCCAACAGCTTCCCACGAAGAAAGATCATCATTCGGGCCGCCCACTTGTCGTAACCCTTGCCATCGAAGTGCGGCGGACTGCCCCGCTTGACGTATGCCATCTTAGGATTCAAGACTTGTCAAAGTCGCAAAGAATCCGGCACCAAGCTCTGATACCAATTGAAGGATCAGACGGTGAGTAGAGAGCGGGGGAGTGAATAGGAGCCGGTAAAAATTCTTCCCAAAGAACTCGACCTATGCCCTAGTCAAATCCCGGTCACACACACCAGCGATGGATCGAATCACACACCAATCGGCAAGACAATGAGGTTATGGATCAACCTCTAGCCTTAGGAACGATTCCTTGAAGCACACGCAGAAGCACGAGAAAGGAAGGGAGGAATTGAACCAAGAAGCAAAGCACATAGGCTCTGGCGGACCGTCCGGCCAGGAGGGGCGGACCGTCCGCACTGACCTCTCGGACTGTCTGGCCTGCTGCCGCGGACCGTCCGCACCTACACTGCGGACCGTCCGGCCCTACGCCGCGGACCGTCCGATAAAGCACACAGAACCAACAGAGACGCACCCGAATAACGGACCGTCCGCGGGGAGCACGCGGACTGTTCGCCAGGCACCCGCGGACCGTCCGCCCGCTGCTACGGACCGTCCGAAACTCCTTCCAACCAAAACTGAAGGACCGAATAGGCGACCAGAGAGGGGGGGGAGTGAATGGGGGCTGATAAAAATTCTTCTCGAGGGAGATTGAAATTCCGACAAGATGAACTAACTCGGTCGAACCCCCGAAATCACACACTCCGCAATTCAACCTTCCGTTTGTCAAAACCACGTAGCCACTGGAGTGCTACTGGTCCTAGGAACAAACTCTACCAGCAACCACAAAACACACGCAAAGACCGACAAGCCGGAAACAACTTGAAAGCCGGCTAACCGAGGGGGCGGTTAGACCGGTATAGGGGGCGGTTAGACCGCCTCCACCGGCAACCAAGAAATCCTCCGAAACGCCTCTTCCGAGCACCAAAACTCACCACGGTTTCACCAACAGAGATCTCTCGGTCAAGGCCATGCTAGCTACCGTAAAATCTTGGCGAAAACCAAAACATCACCCAAGGGCCTAGGGGCGGTTAGACCGGCTACCTAGGGCGGTCTAACCTCCCGTACCCAAAGAACGAACCCCCGACCAAGAACACCTAGCAACCGCACGAGAACGACCCCAAATTTCACCTAGACACTCCTCCGATCAAGGCGAACAAACTCACGAGGAAAATCCGGCGAAACAAAACTTTGACCCGGAAACACCTGTGGCGGTTAGACCGCCCCCGTAGGCGGTTAGACCGCCCCTTCCGTAAAACTAACTCGCGGGTCAAACCTCAACTTCCTCGCGCCCGATCTCCCGAATCACTCCACGGATTGCGCCCAAACATCGGGAATAGCCGGGTTACCTTCGGGCAACCTCTACCTCAAAGGAATCGACCCGAAACGCTCACAATCAAGAGGAATCGAAGAAATCGCTTCTCTAGGTCAAGAACTCGCCCAACTCGAGAAACCACCAAATCGAGTCCGATTCAAAAGGGATTTGGGGGCAAAGTCACCAGCCAAAGAGGCACAAGAACCTCATACGTGACACCCACCAAAAGCCCCAAGAAATCGTCCTCAAAACACTGCCAAAAGAGCTCCGAAAATCAACACAAAAGAGATGGGAAACCACCATGATGAAAAACGCCAAACCTTCTATACATGCCATGAAAGGTTAGTACAAGGTCTAGCTTGCCACCCAAACATCTATCCCTCTCTCTAGATCTCACATGAAGCTCTCAAGCTAGTCCTCTAAAAACTACGGAAAATGGAGAACGAAAATGGAAAAACAAAATGAGCTAGGGTTCCAAGAGTTGGATACCATCCTCTCACCTTTTGTGTTACATGGAGGCAACCGAATGTCCAAAATACCCTTCTCTACTAACTAGGGATACAAGCCCCTCAAGGGCGGATTTGGAATTCTTGATGTCTTCTCCATCGGACAGATGCCCGGCGACCGCACCCTGCGTAGCCTTGACGCAAGCCATGCGATCCCGACGCGTGTCCTCCGCTTCGAAGTCTCCGGACTGCGTCGTCGCACACCGGTCAGACCGGTGCTCCCCACCGGTCAGACCGGTCTGGCGCTGCTGCAGCTCCGTATTCGGTTCTTCGGTCTTGGCTTTGTGGATCAACCAAGGAACCCAGTAGTTTTCTGGTGAACCACCTGAAACCCCGCGAACTTGGTGTAGCCTCCGCCAATCTCCACTCATGACTTGGCTCCCACGTAGTCCCGGCTCAACCTTGGTTTTGAGGCTCAACCAAGAAACCGTCCACGACTTCATCTTGCTGTTCATGCCACCATGCGGCCCGCACTTGACCCCGCTGGCCACCGGGTCCCTCGAACGAAGCCTACTTGTCTTCTCCACACTTGGAGGCCTCACCGGCGACGACCTTTCGCGCTTGTTCTTCACCTGCACCAACACAAGTCAAGACGCAACCTGCACCTGCAATACTTAGCCAAGAATCAGTCCACACAACGTTGACAATCACTCATCACACAAGGAAGCGACCATCCACCGGTCCTCGAACCACACATGGTCCTCAATCTCCCCCTTGACGAGTGCATTGACAACACCCACACGAAAGTAACAAGAGAGAAAAGAAAACGAAAAGAAACGAACAAAAAGAAACTTCAACAAGCGATCGAAAGCCAAACAAAGGCAAAGAGCAAGATCACTTGAAGAAGACAAGTCTCGGACCCCTTAGGCAAGGGCAACGGCTCGACACATCCGAGACAAAGCAAAACTCAAGCAAAGAGCGCAAAACCACCAAAGCAAAGCTCGAGCAACCACAAAGAGCTCCCCTGCACACATGCAAGCTCCCCCTGAACCAATGCACCTCCCCCTGGACGAATGCATGCAAAACACCACTTGAAACAGGGCCTGCAACAACTCGGCCCGACCGGGGTCGGACCGGTCAACACCACCGGTCGACCGGTGTGCAACATGTGAACAGAGCCAAGCACTCACACCGGTCGACGGTGACCCCGACCGGTCGACAGTGCACACCGCAGCCCCGGCTCGAAACCACCCGAAAACCTTCCGAATGCGCCCGCAAGCCATTTCAAGCTCAAACTTCTCCCCCTTGTTTACAATGCATGAATCAAGCCAAAAATGCAAAAAATGCAACCTAGAGCTTCTCAAATAGACAAAATTCAACAAAGAATGCTACACATGTCCAAATGAGCAAGTTAGATACTCTACGGCTTCGTATCGATCTCAACTACATGATTACCAAGTTTCACAACCATTGGACGAAGCTAAGATGGATTTTGGCAATTTTGCGAAAAACTTGCCTCTCATGAGCAAAGTCCTAAACATGATCAAAGCATATCAAAATGGCAAAACCACACAAACTTCATGCTAGGACAGCCATTCTAACCATAAGACCATCACAAACACCCACAAGCACCTCATGTCATGTCAAAGCCACCGAGCCATGTGCCTACTTCTATGTATGAGACTTCTCATTGGTAGGCATCATGCAACAGTTTAGCACCAAGCAAATTAAATTCAGCACATATGACATGGGAACATATTTTCCAAGCATTGTTCATTTCATTTTCAGATTTGTAAATGGTACATGAAATGTCTTTGCGACAAAAAGGAACTTATGCCCCTCTACAAGATAAATCAAGAGGGCTAAACATTCATGATGGCAAATGAGCCTTTGGCCCCATATGATCAATAAACTAGCTATCCAACCACAAATTAAGCATAGCAAGGCCACAAAAACATGTCAAGAGCATGTAAAGGCATTTACACATGAGAGAGCATACATGTGATATTTTTCAAAAGCATAAGTATCAACCATGGATTATTCATCAAGATCATCAAGAGCTAAGCCAAACTAACCGAAGCATACCACACAAGCTCACAAAGACATATATCTCATTCCATGGTGAACAATGTATATGAGAGAAGCTTTTCCTAACCAATGCATAGATACAAAATGCATGCAATCTAAGATACAAGGATGCCTATACATCATGTTACAAATGCCATGCCAAATGCAAGAAATGCACAAAGAAAAGCTATACATAGCTACAACCGGCTCCTCGAGGGGAGGCAAAACGGGCTCGACACCACCGGCAAAAGAGAGCTCCCACACACCCAACTCAAGAAATCAAGCACACACCAAGATCCCCCCGCAAACGAGTGAAAGTTGCTTGATCTAGGGGTTTGGTGAAAATATCGGCTAGTTGGTCATGTGTGGGTACATGGATCAAAGCTATCTTCCCTTTTTCTACGTTGTCTCTCAGAAAATGATACCTCACTTCTATGTGCTTGGTTTTGGAATGAAGCACTGGGTTCTTTGCAACGCTTATGGCACTGGTGCTATCACATTGAAGTGGGACATGGGTATACTCCTCACCAAAGTCACTCATGGTGTAGGTGATCCACAGGAGCTGAGAGTAACAACTAGCAGCGGCAACATACTCGGCCTCAGTCGTGGATTGAGCAACACTCGACTGATTGCGGGAAGACCAAGACACCAAAGAGGAACCCAAAAACTGGCAAGTCCCAGAAGTGGACATCCTATCCAACCGACACCCGACAAAATCCGCGTCTGAAAAACCATGAAGCGCCAAAGAAGAGGACGCGGAGTACCAAAGGCCGAAGTCGGGAGTGTGACGCAAGTACCTGAAAATTCTCTTCACTGCTTGCCGATGCGAAGTCCTCGGAGACGCATGAAAACGAGCGCACAGACACACCGAGAACTGTATGTCCGGCCTCGTCGCCGTCAAGTAGAGGAGTGACCCGATCATGCTCCGGTACTCCTTCTGGTCCACGTGTTCACCTTCCTCGTCCGCATCAAGAGCTGTAGTCGTACTCATCGGCGACGTCATAGCCTTGGAGTCCTCCATCTTGAATTTCCGCACAACGTCCTTGGTGTACTTAGCCTAGTGCACAAATGTTCCTTCCTTTGATTGCTTGATTTGTAGCCCGAGGAAGAACGGCAACTCGCCCATCATACTCATCTCAAACTCCCTGCTCATATCATCTGCAAACCTCGCAACAAGAGAGTTAGACGAGCCACCAAAGACAATATCATCCACGTACACCCGCACAATCGGATATCTCCCGCCCTCGCTCGCAAAAACAAGGTCTGATCAACCTTCCCCATCTCAAAACCTCTCGCAAACAAGAACCCCCTCAACCTGCCATACCAAGCTCTAGGCGCCTGCTTAAACCCATACAACACCTTCCTCAACTTGTACACCCGGTGGGGGTACTTCTCCCTCTCAAACCCCGGAGGCTGCCTCACATACACTTTTTCCTCCAACACACCATTCATGAAAGCACTCTTCACATCCATTTGGTGCAACTTGAACCCTTTAGCCATAGAAAAGGCTAGAAGGATCCTAATTGCCTCTAAACGGGCTACGGGAGAAAAGGTCTCCTCGTAGTCGATCCCCTTCTTCTGACTGAACCCTTGAGCAACAAGTCTCGACTTGTTCCTCACAACCTCACCTTTCTCTCCCTCTTTGTTTTTCCACACCCACTTTGTACTAATCGGCTTACACCCTGGGGGAGGGTCAACCAACTCCCACACCTGATTCCTCTCAAAGTTCTCCAACTCCTCATGCATCGAATTAACCCAATTGTGATCAGATAGTGCGTGTCCAATGTCTTTGGGCTCGAAAGAAGCAACAAATGCAGCATGAGCGAAATGAGAGTTGTTCCGAACCCTTGACCGTGTAGTGTGTTCATCCATGTCGCCGATGATCCTCGAAGCTGGGTGATCCACTTGTACCCGCCGGGGAGCTTCTCGCCTTGATGCTACCTCCCCCTCAACACAGCTTCTCCTTGTTCTGCATTTGTTGTCGTATGTGTAGCAGAGGGTTCATCCATCATCGTAGTCGAAGTAGTGGGTACATGTTCAGCCGGGGGCGCCACGCCACCATCTTCATCCTCTCCATGTTCATTCTCCTCCTCCTGAAAGATCTCCTCGCCCAGCTCATCATCACCTGCACACTCAAAGACAAGCTGACTACGTGGCTCTGTCTTGTCGAAGGTTACCTCGCAAGTCTCCACGATTTGGTTAGTTTCAAGATTGAGCACACGATATGCTCTAGAATGAGATGCATAACCAAAGAAAATGCCATCGACAGACCTAGCCTCAAACTTATCCAACTTCCTGCCTTTCTTCAGAATGAGACACTTGCAACCAAAGACATGGAAGTGACTCACCTTGGGTGTGCGATCATGCATCAACTCATAGCATGTCTTCTTCTTGTGCACTCTGAGGTATATCCTGTTCGACACATAGCACGCGGTATTCACCACCTCAGCCCAATACCTCCTCGGAGTCCTATGCTCATCAAGCATCGTCCGAGCCATCTCGCACAAGGTCCTGTTCTTCCTTTCCACAACACCATTCTGGGGATGCGTATACGGACCTCGAAAACTGGTGCTCAAGACCCAAGTCATGGCAAAAGGTTTCAAAACGAGAGTTTCTGAATTCCGAGCCATTATCACTGCGGATAGCTCGTACGGCATCTCCGTGCCTCTCGTTTCTCAACCTCAAGACTAGATCTCGAACAAAACCAAATGTCTCCCCCTTATCCTCGAGAAAGAACACCCACGCATACCGAGAATAGTCGTCCACCACAACAAGGACATACCACTTTCCACCCGCAGATCGCACACGAGCTGGGCCAACAAGGTCCATATGGAGCAGCTCGCATGGACGCTCAATCATCACATCGGTGAGAGGCGGGTGAGAGGAGGCTACCATCATGGCATGCCTACAAGGCGCACAAACCAACTCTTTCTCAAGCCTCAACCGTGGCAATCCTAGGACCAAATTGAGTTTACTCAAGCGAGACAAAAGGTCAAAGCTCAAGTGACCCAACTTCCTATGCCACTTCCACAACTCACTCGAACTTGAAGACGTGTCCTCGAAATCAGACTCAATGTCGCTTGATCTCTTCATCTTCTCTCGAGACCGCGTCTTCTTCTCATGTCCATGATCCTTCTTCCTGGTCTTCTTCTTGTCCTTGAACTTGTGCTTGTCATGGCTGTTCACCTTTGGACACTCGGCGAAATAGTGTCCAATCTTGCCGCACTTGAAGCATGTCCTCGTTTTCCTCCTCCTGTTCACTCGGTTCTCGTGGAGCCTCTTGAACCGCCTCGTCAGGAGCGCCAGCTCGTCCTCTCCAAGCTCGTCGAACTCCTCATCTGGCATAGACATCAAAGAGGAAAAAGAGAACATCCTGGTGGATGGGTTAGTGTTAGCCTTTCCTTTCGAACCACCAACGAGGGCAAGACTATGGGAATCAGTCGGTCCCTCGAGCTTGGCAGTCATGCCCCTATCCACCTCAGCCGACTTGAGCTTCGAGAACAGCTCGTTCACCGTCAGAGTGTCATACTTCTCCGACTCAACAATGGCCTCGAACTTTCCGCCCCAAATCGTACGATCCAAAGAGTGTAAGAGCTTGACCGCTCTATCATGATCATCGTACGGGAGCACATCCATATTAGCCCTCATGTTGTTCACAACCACCGTGAACCTCTGAAACAAGGCATCGATGGACTCACCGGGGAGATGAGTGAAGTTCTCGTACTCTCTCTGGTAGGTCGCATACATCCGTGCCTGAACCTGGGCGTTCCCAACATGAGCCTTCTTCAACACCGCCCAAATCCTACAAGCCAAGTGCTCGGCGTGCACCCGATCGAACTCAGGCTGAAACAAAGCACGAAACAAGTAGTCGACCGCCTTATAGTTGGCGTCGAATCTGTCCCTCGACCCAAAAGCAAGGAAATCCATCGGCTGGACATAGCCTGTGTCCACCGTGACATCCCAAAGAAGCTGACCCTTTCCGCGGAGGAACGCACCCATCTGCTTGCTCCACATTTGGTAGTTCTTGCCATCGAAGTGTGGAGGACCCGAACCCGAACATCTGGTATAGGGGGCGGTTAGACCGCCTCCACCTGGCAACCAAGAAATCCTCCGAAATGCCTCTTCCGGGCACCAAAACTCACCACGGTTTCACCAACAGAGATCTCTGGTCAAGGCCATGCTAGCTACCAGAAAATCTTCGCGAAAACCAAAACTTCACCCAAGGGCCTAGGGGCGGTTAGACTAGCTACCTGGGGCGGTCTAACCTCCCCGTACCCAAAGAACGAACCCCGACCAAGAACACCTAGCAACCGCACGAGAACGACCCCAAATTTCACCAAAACACTCCTCCGATCAAGGCGAACAAACTCACAGAGGAAAATCCGGTGAAACAAAACTTTGACCCGGAAACACCTGTGGCGGTTAGACCGCCCCTCGTAGGCGGTTAGACCGCCCCTTCTAGAAAACGAACCCGCGGGTCAAACCTCAACTTCCTCGCGCCCGATCTCCCGAATCACTCCACGGATTGCAGCCAAACTTCGAGAATAGCTGGGTTACCTCCTGGGCAACCTCTACCTCAAAGGAATCGACCCGAAACGCTCACAATCAAGAGGAATCGAAGAAATCGCTTCTCTAGGTCAAGAACTCGCCCAACTCGAGAAACCACCAAATCGAGTCCGATTCAAAAGGGATTTGGGGGCAAAGTCACCAGCCAAAGAGGCACAAGAAGCTCATACGTGACACCCACCAAAAGCCCCAAGAAATTGTCCTCAAAACACCGTCAAAAGAGTTCCGAAAATCAACACAAAAGAGATGGGAAAACCACCATGATGAACAACGCCAAACCTTCTATACATGCCATGAAAGGTTAGTACAAGGTCTAGCTTGCCACCCAAACATCCATCCCTCTCTCTAGATCTCACATGAAGCTCTCAAGCTAGTCCTCTAAAAACTAGGGAAAATGGAGAACGAAAATGGAAAAACAAAATGAGCTAGGGTTCCAAGAGTTGGCTGCCATCCTCTCACCTCTTGGGTTATATGGAGGCAACCGAATGTCCAAAATACCCTTCTCTACTAACTAGGGATACAAGCCCCTCAAGGGCATATTTGGAATTCTTGATGTCTTCTCCATCGGACGGATGCCCGTTGACCGCACCCTGCGTAGCCTCGACGCAAGCCATGCGATCCCGACGCGTGTCCTCCGCTTCGAAGTCTCTGGACTGCGTCGTCGCACACCGGTCAGACCGGTGCTCCCCACCGGTCAGACCGGTCCCCACCGGTCAGACCGGTCTGGCGCTGCTGCAGCTCCGTCTTCGGTTCTTCGGTCTTGGCTTTGTGGATCAACCAAGTAACCCAGTGGTTTTCTGGTGAACCACCGGAAACCCCGCGAACTTGGTGTAGCCTTCGCCAATCTCCACTCATGACTTGGCTCCCACGTAGTCCCGGCTCAATTTTGGTTTTGAGGCTCAACCAAGAAACCGTCCACGACTTCATTTTGCTGTTCATGCCACCATGCGGCCCGCACTTGACCCCGCTGGCCACCGGGTCCCTCGAACGAAGCCTACTTGTCTTCTCCACACTTGGAGGCCTCACCGGCGACGACCTTTCGCGCTTGTTCTTCACCTGCACCAACACAAGTCAAGCCGCAACCTGCACCTGCAATACTTAGCCAAGAATCAGTCCACACAACATTGTCAATCACTCATCACACAAGGAAGCGACCATCCACCGGTCCTCGAACCACACATGGTCCTCAAAAACTCAAAATCACGGCGGATCGAAACGAAAGACGAGCAAGAACACGAAGAACTCCCGACGAACAGGACCCGCGCGGACCGTCCGCTGACCCCAGGCGGACCGTCCGCCCCGTGCGGACAGAACAGAAAAATGCCCGACCTCGAAGGTCAACTCCCCCAAATCATCATCGGATTTCCCAAACGGTTGAAGCTGTGGAGACAAGGGTTTGGGGACTTGAAAAGCGTCACACAAGGATGCTATTGCCCAAAAATCTTGCCTCCTAACTCCCTAAATCACCGGGAATCGCGAATCCTTTGAGCACCACCAAAAGCTAGAGCACCGAACGAAAACTCTCAAATAGAAGTGGTTCCCGGCGTTTGAGGGCACAAGATCAATCACAAAGATGCACAAGACATCCATCCATGTTTCCCTCAAAGAAATCCGGGGAGAAACCCACTCAAATCCGTGAAATCGCACCAAGAACAAAGGCACAAAAACAAGCACAAAAAGACCACGAAAAACACAACTCCGAATCTTTTATACAAACCAGGAAAGATTCACAAGGTCTAGCATGCCGCCCTAGCATCCATCCCTCTCAACAAATCTCTCATGAAGCTCTCATGCTAACCCAGAGAAAATGGAAGAAAAATTGCTACACAAAATGAGAAAGAGGAGGGGGAAATGAAACCCTAAGTCGCGGAGAGAGAGCGCCACTCACACACCCTCATGGCTTATATATCGGGTCCCGCCGGAGTGGTAAATGACTCGACTACCCCTAACTTAACTACTGGCGATACAACCCACGCAGGGGCAATTAGGTAATGTTTGTGGGTCTTGCCATCGGACAGCCACGCCTTTGCCGCACCCCGCGTCCTCCCGACGCAAGCCATGCGATCCCGCCGCGTGTCCTCCGCCTCGAAGCTTCCCGACACGCCCGGATCCCGTCTCCGTCGTGTTGGGACCTCGGACTTGGTTTTGAGGCCCAAACCAAGAAACCGTCCTCCGATGGTTTTGTGGGCAAACCACCAAACCCCGCGTGCTCGGTCCGGCCTCCCGCCAAACCACTTGACTCGACCGCCACCGTGCACCGGCTCGATTGTCCATGACTTCGTCTTGCTCATGTCACCACCATGTGGCCCGCACCTAGTCCCGCTGTCCACCGGGTCACTCGAACCGAGCCTACTTGTCTCTCCATCTCCCGGAGGCCCCTCAAGGCTGAAGACCTTTCGCGCCCGTTCTTCACCTGCAACAACACGAACTAGGCCGCGCCTCACACCGCGCACTAAGCCAAGAGTCAGTCCAACACCCGTTGTCAATCACTCATCACTGAGGAGCGGTCATCCATCGACCACTGGGACGCTCCTGGTCCTCACCTTGGGAAGTGGATCTTCAATTTCTTGTATGGTCGATTCATCTTTCTTGACCTCTGGTTCATCTTTTTTAGAAATTTCAGCAAGCACCTCGAGCTTGCTTTTGTCGTTTTGCTCCTCCCGACAACATCTTTGTCAATCTCGTTGCGTTCTTTGTCCATTGCTTATCCTTTGTAAGACTTATGCGGCTTCACTAATTGTTTTATCCATTATATCACCGCCTGCACACATGCTTACAAAACGAGACGAGTTAGGGGTTAGTGAAAAAGAAAAGATATGCAACATCAAGTCACCGGAAAATCCCAAGTTCGGGCCTCGCTCAAGTAGTTCATTAAAATGGTCCCATGCTTCATCAATTCCTTCATCCTCTCCTTGCTTGAAAGTGAGCACTTGCCTCATTAAGTCTTGGACCTTGCTTATGGGAAATTACTTCAAAAGAAACTTCTTCACTAGCTCATCCCAATTTCCTTTTGCTTCAACGGACACAAGTGTGTACCATCTTCGCGCTACATCTTCGAGGGAGAATGGAAAAAGATTCCACTTGAACCAAGCGGCCGGAACTCCTTGTTACACCGTGTTGCATATCATCGTGAATTCCTTAATGTGTCTATATGGGTTGTCATCCTCCAATCCTCTAAATGGTTTTGTCGCCACTAACTTGATGATTCCAGGCTTCACTTCATAGTGGGTTGTAGCAAGCGTCAAATCTGATTTTTGCATCTCAATATCTTCCATTGACGGCATTGCTAGCTCCCTTAGCGACATCTCTTCGTCTTCCAATGGTGAGGTGAACAAATCCATATAGGCATAAGAAAAGTAGAAAGAAAAACAAAAAAAGATTTTTTTCTAGAAAATAAGGATTAGATGTTAGTAATCAACAAAATTAATACTAGATTAAACGTAGCAAACTGGCTTGCTCCCCGGCAACTGCGCTAGAAAAAGGGGCTTGTTGACGGATAAAACTTGTATCTACCTATGATCCGCAAGCGTGCGGACCTATAACTTTTTCACCATGGGGATTCCCTAGGTTATTATCAATCCGCGGAGCAAGAGGATTGCTAGCGCTTAACCAAGTACTAATCTAGTTGATGGGAAACCTTTGAAAGGGGTATTAATCTAAAGGTAAAGACAATCTAACCTAACTTGATCAAACAAATCTAAGGTTAAACTAGATGGTAAAGGGTGGACACAAGAGAGAGATTAAGATAGATAAGTGTTCCCTCCCTAGGGTTTAGGATCACATGAACATGCATCTAGTACATGAAAAGGGTGTTGCTACATCGTACTGTCACTACGGCCGCTTATGCGGCCGCTAAGCTTCATGGCAATTATGCGGCCGCTAAGCCTTTTCCCTACATCGTACTGTCACTACGCAAGGTAATCAAACACTTTCACGTATAACCACATCTATGCCTAAGCATCCATAGGGTTAAGCTAATCACCACGATTACCACAAACCCTACTATGACCACATGTTGCGCAAACATATGTAAACAAAGCATACACGAAGACATAGACCATAAAGCATTGATTGGCATAAAGTTCATGTATAGATTACATATCATGCATCCATCTAACCCTAGGAACGAACAAAGACATTACCCCATCATCTTACACGGATTGAAGCACATAGGGGTGATGGAGACTCCGGAGAACGTCGTCGATGAAGATGGCGGCGATGAAGCTTGGGAACACCCATATGCCAATGACTTAGAGTCCTCCTCTTCCTTCCTTCACTCCGCCGGTGTTGATCCTTGTGACGAGCTCATCCAACTCTCTCCCTCATCTTGTGGTGGCGGTTTTCTGGTGAATGGCGTCGGTAGAATGATTTGTTCGATGTGGCGGCCGACGGCGGTGGAGGCAATAAATAGACAAACACTTAGGGCAAAGGGGGCGCCGAACCTGAGGCCAGAGTGGGCTGGGCCGGTCAGCCCAGGACGGTTGGCCCTAGCCCATTTCGGCCCGGTTCGGCCCCGGTTTCCTCCCCGGTTGCTTCTTGCATGATTCCTTATTTGTGTGCACTTGCATGTGGGCCTTTGACGTTGTTTGCTTCACGGTTAAGGCTTGAATCCTTGCTATGCAAGCTTCGCTGTTTTCTGGTTGAGTCCCTGAAGACTTGCACGTTGACGCTTCCGTCCTCGGGTCATTTGGAGTCATGTTCATCACGTGTTTTGACTCTTGCCGGGCTTCATGATCTTCTTCCAAAGTGCTTGGTGAACTTATCCCGAAAGTCTCCTCTTTAGCATAGATTTCCTGTGTAAACAATGAACTCCAAAATCGACATGCAAGAGCGAACTTATTATTTACGGGGGGTTAGTTCTAGTGGTTAGAATAATAAATCAATACCAACATTAAAGGTAAACTCATAGCTAGGTTGATGGAAATTCACCGTCAACAGCTGGGCTCTTTGGACTTGCTGCCCTCCGCGGGCGCGTCATCCACGCGCTTGCCTTAGTTGCCGTCGAAGATGGCCCCCACCGCCTCCTCACCGGAAGCAAAGCTGGTGGCGATGTCGAACAGCTCGTAGGAGTCGATCAGCGGGCTGCGCCCGAGCTCGTGCACGAGGTCCCAATAGGTCGTGCCCTCGAAGAAGGCACGCACGATATCGGACTAGGCTACGCTCGGGAGCTCAGCACAACACTTGGAGAAGTGCCTTATGAAGTCTCGGAGCGACTCGCCGGGCTTCTGGGTGCACGCCCGCAGGTCCGAGGAGTTCCCAGGGCGCACGTACGTGCCATGGAAGTTCCCCACGAACGTGCACACCAGGTCGTCAAAGTTATGGATCTGGCTGGGTGGCAGGTGTTCGAGCCACGTCCGGGATGAGTCCACGAGGTGCAACGGCAGGTTGCGGATGATGACCTCGTCGGTGCTGGCACCGCCCAGTTGGCACTCCAGGCTGTAGTCGTTGAGCCATAAACGAGGATCTGTCTCCCCCATGTATTTGTCGATTGACGTGGGCTGGCGGAAGCGTTGAGGGAAGCTTGCCGTGCGGATCTCCCGGCTCAAAACACGGGTCCCCGGGGGCTCCAGTGTCGGCGAGCGATCCTCGCGGCTATTGTAGCGCCCGCCCCGCCACGGGTGATAGGCTACCATCACCCACGCCTCCGTGTTGCCCGTTCGGCGGGCGTTGATGACATTGCGCGCGCCGCCGTCCTTGGCCTGTCCGCACGCATCAAGGATTCGCTCCCTGACCGGCGTTCGACCCTGGTCGGTCGGTTGTCCCGCCGCGCTGCCTGCGCGAACAGACGCTACCGGGCCTTGCACGCCACCGTCATCCCGCGCGCTGCCCTACTGGCGAATGCCGGACGCCGGCTTTCGGCCCATTGCACGACCGCCTGCTCGATTAGCGCCTGCGCCTCGCGGTGCAGGTTCTGTGCCTTGGGCATAGAGGGAGCGGGCATGGCCCGCAGCAGTGTCGCAGCTGCGATGAGCTTCTGACTCGCTCGCGGGGGCGTGTTCGAGTCGTTAACGTTGAAGTCGGTGTTGATGCGCTCGCCGGCTTGCCTACCCAATTCGCGCACGTGTTTGCCACGCGTGGAGGCCTCTCCGGCGATGGAGGCGCGTACCAGTCGTACCGCGTGGTACTCCTCCGCGATCTTTGCATCGAGCTCGAGCGCTTGAGCCAGCTGCGCATTGATGTCGGTACCTCTCGCTGGTGAGGTGGGGGGTGCGCTCAGCCTCGGGTTCTGGGGCACGCCAGCCTCGGGTTTCGGGGGGGTTCTCCGTCCCCAAACCCCACCGCATTCGTGCCATCGGCCTGGTCGTCGACGACCACCACAAAGCACTCACGTGCAGGGTCGTTGCTCCTGGCGCCTGAGTCGTCGGAGCAGCCGAACCAGTAGTCCGCGGCATCGAGGAACCACTGGAACATCACTGGGTCCGGCACGCCGAAGATGTCCCACTTTGCGTACACATGCGAAGTGGCGGGTGGTAGCTCACTGGAGGAGCCGTGGTAGGACTCGTCGTTGGTGGTGACGATGAGGTTCCTGACTGCCAGGAGCTGGTGGCCGGGGAGGTCCTCGTACGCCGCCACATCGGTGCTGGCAGACGAGGTGTATGCGGTCGCGGTGTTGCGCATCCCGTGGGGGAACCACGGCTTGGGAGCCACGCGCTCCTCCCTGGGTTCCGCCGCCGTCTCGCTGGTGGGTGTGTCGCGTTGTGAGGCGACGTGCACGGCCCGACATCGTTCCATCCGTGCCTGGCGAGAGCACTGGCCGAAGCATCGTTGGTGTTGAGGTGCTAAAGGGCCCGCAGTGTCTGCTTGGGCGGGTGCCAGGGCGTCAGCAGCGGGCGTTGCGGGAACCGGTCCTGGCCCGGTCGATCGCCACGGGTGGAGCTAGGCACGGTTGGTGATGCGCATGAGGTAGTCATTCCCCGTGGCCTGAAAGTTCAGGCTCCCGAACCGGATTTCGAATCCGGCTGGGAGGGGGTCCGAGTTTCCCATGGAGTACCTCTGGGACCTGTACTCGGTGTGGATCACCATCGAGATGGCTAGTGGAAAGCTGATCTTCAGCGCGCTTCCCCTACCTGGCGCGCCAACTGTCGGTGCGGAAAGTAGTCCCGACACTAACTATTACGAGCACTGAGATCTATCTCTCGATGGCCGGTGCTAAGCAACTAATGACATGAGGTTTATCCTGGTTCCGGTCGGGGCCGTACATCCAGCAGTGGTATGCTCGAGGCACTATATTGCGCTGCACCGTAGTGCTTGCAGATGGGAGCTACAAGCGAGGTGGGAGAGGAGGCAGGGCCTCCAGGTCCTTGAGGTTTGATTGAGGCGAAATGCCAAAAACGTGGTGAAGGCGGTGAGCATGTAAGTGTGCTCTCCGTCGTCCCCCCGTGGCCAGGGGACCGCCCCCTCCTTTTATAGGCCAAGGGGAGGTGATTTACAATCGTACCACACTTTTCTAGTTACGTGCGGCGGTATGTTGTATATTGCCATAGAGGTGATGGCCGTCCTGGCGAATCTTGTTTCCGCCGGGCGTCGTGGTGAGTCCTGTTCCCACCCAGGAGCGGCTTCGAGGGTGGCTGTGTGGGGACTTCCCGTTCGGTCACCGTCCGTAAGCTGATTCAAGGCTGCGGCTGACAGGAGGCCGTAAGGTGCACAACAGCAGGCGTGTCGGCGTCTTGTTGTCCCAAACTCCCACAACGTCAGGGATCGTGCTGCAGTGCCCGGGATGGCGTCGTGGTAGTGGGGATGGCCACACTGGACCGATGATGACCGAGGAGACACACCTCACTGGTCCGACGTCATGGCGTCGTCCTGGGCGGGCGCGAGACAGGCGTCCATCCCCTTTTCGAGGGTTCCACCGTCCTCTTTCAAGTGTGTGGCGCACGAGCCGTACGAGAGTGTGTAGCACAGTGTCACGGAGTTGACACTAGCCTTACCGCACAATGTCGTACAGTGGCGGGGACGGCCTCACCGGGAGGGTTCGCGAAACAGTGTCGGGATATGATTCCCAGGCGTGTCAGAGGGATGGCATGGCGCGGATTCATCTTTGACTTGGGCGCCTGCATGTGTCAGAACATTAAATGCTTCTGTCGGGGAGTGGGTGTGGGAGTAGCGAGCCCGTGAGACCCTCGAGCGAGGTGGAGTCTCACCCGAGGGGGTGTCTAGCCCTCGAGCGAGGCGGAGTCCCTCGAGCGAAACGAAGTTCCGCCCAAGGTGTGAAGAGTGCCTTCTTGAATGGTGTGTTGGAGGACGAAGTGTATGTGAGGCAGCCATCGGGGTTTGAGAGTGAGAAGTACCCCCACCGGGTGTACAAGTTGAGGAAGGCGCTGTATGGGTTGAAGTAGGCGCCTAGAGCTTGGTATGGTAGGTTGAGGTGGTTCCTGTTTGAGAGAGGGTTTGAAATGGGGAAGGTCAATCGGACTTCGTTTTTACTCAGGCAGGGCAGAGATATCCTAATTTTGCAGGTGTACGTGGATGATATTGTCTTTGGTGGCTCGTCTAACTCTCTTGTTGCAAGGTTTGCAGATGATATGAGCAGGGAATTTGAGATGAGCATGATGGGTGAGTTGCAGTTCTTCCTCGGGCTACAAATCAAGCAATCAAAGGAAGGAACATTTGTGCACCAAGCTAAGTACACCAAGGACATTGAGGAAATTCAGAATGGAGGATTCCAAGGCCATGGCGATGCCTATGAGTACGACTACAGCTCTTGATGCGGATGAGGAAGGTGAACACGTGGACCAGAAGGAGTATCGGAGCATGATCGGGTCACTCCTCTACTTGACGGCGACGAGGCCAGACATCGAGTTCTCGGTATGTCTGTGCACTCGTTTTCAAGCGTCTACATGGACTTCGCATCGGCAACCGGTTAAGCGTATATTCAGGTACTTGCGTCATGCTCCCAACTTTAGTCTTTGGTACTCTGCGTCTTCTTCTTTAGCTCTTCATGGTTTTTTGGACGCGGATTTTGCCGGGTGTCGGTTGGATAGGAAGTCCACTTCTGGGACTTGCCAGTTTTTTAGATCTTCTTTGGTGTCTTGGTCTTCCCGCAAATAGTCAAGTGTTGCTCAATCCACTACCGAGGTAGAGTACGTTGTCGCAGCTAGTTGTTGCTCTTAGCTCCTTTGGATCACATACGCCATGAGTGACTTTGGTGAGGAGTATACCCATGTTCCACTTCAATGTGACAGCACTAGTGCCATAAGCGTTGCAAAGAACCCAATGCTCCATTCCAAAATCAAGCACATAGAAGTGAGATATTATTTTCTGAGAAACAACGTAGACAGAGGGAATATAGCCTTGATCCATGTACCCACACATGACCAACTAGCCGATATTTTCACCAAACCCCTAGATCAAGCAACTTTCACTCATTTGCAGGGGGCGAGCTTGGCGTGTGTTTGATTTCTTAAGTTAGTGTGTGGGAGCTCCTTTGTAACATATGTATACCTTTTCTTGATGCATATCTTGCATTTGGCATGGCATATGTAACATGATGTATAGGCATCCTTGTATCTTAGATTGCATGCATTTTGTATCATATGCTTCTCTCATATACATTGTTCACCATGACGTGCTATATATGATCTTGTGAGCTAGTTTGGTATGCTATGGTTAGTTTGGCTTAGCTCTTGATGATCTTGGTTTATATCCATGGTTGATGGCTATGTTTTTGAAAAATGTCACATGTATTCTCTCTTGTGAGTAAATGCCTTTATATGGTCTTGACATGTTTTAGTGGCTTGGCTATGCTTAATTTGTGGTTGGATAGATTATTTTGATCATATGGAGCCAAAGGCTCATTTGCCATCAAGAATGTTTAGCCCTTTTGCTTTATCTTGTAAAGGGCATAAGTTCCTTTTTGTCGCAAAGACATTTCATGTACCAAATATGAATCTGAAAATGAAATGTAAAATGCTTGGAAAATGTGCTCCCATGTCATATGTGATAAATTTAATTTGCTTTGCGTGCTAAACCGTTGCATGATGCCTGCCAATGAGAAGTCTCATATATAGAAGTAGGCACATGGCTCGGTGGCTTTGACATGACATGAGGTGCTTGTGGGTGTTTGTGATGGTCTTATGATAAGAATGGTTGTCCTAGCATGAAGTTTGTGTGGCTTTTCCATTTTGACATGTTTTGCTCATGTTTGGGACTTTGCTCATGAGAGGGTAAATTTTCGTGAAATTGCTTAATTCCATCTTAGCTTCATCCAAAGGTTGTGAAACTTGGTAATCATGAAGTTAATGTCATTACGAAGCTATAGAGTATCTAACTTGCTCATTTGGACATGTGTAGCATCTTGTGATGAATTTTGTATACTTGAGAAGCTCTATGTTGCATCTTTTCAAATTTGAGCCTTGATTCATGCATTGGCAACAAGGGGGAGAAATAAAGGTGGAGAAAAGTTGCATTGCATCCCTAGAACCTATCCCAAGAGTCAAGGGGGGCTTTTCCATTTCTTTTACATTTTTGGCTTTTGGGGGGTGTGGTCTGCTGTACCAAATCGGCCTGACCGGTTTTGGGAACCAGTCTAACTAGTTTTGATGGAACCGGTCTGGCCAGTTTTGGGAACCGTCCTGACCGGTTTGTGCCCAGAGTTGGCACTTGTTTTGGGGGAGTTTGCATATATGCAGGGGGAGCTCTTGTATGCTTTGGTGGTTTGTGCTCTTTTCTTGAGCATGGTTTTGTCTCGGATGTGTCGAGCCGTTGCCCTTTCCTAAGGGGTCCGAGAATTGTGTTCTTCAAGTGATTTTGCTCTTTGCCTTTCCCTGGCTTTCGATCGCTTGTTCGAGTTTCTTTTACTCATTTCTTTTCTTTTTCCTTTTCTCTTTGATTACCAAATGTTTGTGCTGTCAATGCACTCATCAAGGGGGAGATTGAGGACCACGTGTGGTTCAAGGACCGGTGGATGGTCGCTCCCTGGTGTGATCAGTGATTGACAATGTTGTGTGGACTGATTCTTGGCTAAGTATTGCAGCAGGATGCAGCTTGACTGGTGTTGGTGCAGGTGAAGAAGAAGTGCTAAAGGTCGTTACCGGTGAGGCCTCCAGGTGTGAAGAAGACAAGTAGGCTTGGTTCGAGGGACCCTGTGGCCAGCGGGGTCAAGTGTGTACCGCATGGTGGCAAGAATGGCAAGATGAAGTCGAGGACGGTTTCTTGGTTGAGCCACAAAACCATGGTCGAGCCGGGACTTCATAGGAGCCAAGTCATGAGTGGTGATTGGCGGAGGCTACATCAAGTTCGCGGGGTTTGCGGTGGTTCACCAGAAAATCATCGTGTTGCTCGGCTGAGCCACAAAGCTGAGGCCGAGAAGACCGGGCGTGGCTGTCAGGCCAAAACCGGCTGGACCGGTTTGGAGAACCGGTCTGACCGGTTTGGGGTCGCAGGGCGCCGAAAGCTTCGAGGCGGACGACACTCGTCGGGATCACAAGGCTTACGTCGAGGCTACGCGAAGTGCGGTCGCCGGGCATCCGTCCGATGGTGCTACAAAGACAAATTCCCAAAGTGCCCTTGGTGGGCGTGTATCCTAGCTTAGGCTTTAGGGGTATTTTAGTCTTTCGACTTGCCTACATATAACCCAAGTGGTGAGAGGATGGTAGCCACCTCTGGGAACCCTAGCTCATTTGTTTTTCTTATTTTTCCTTCCTATTTTCCTTATGATTTCTATAGGACTAGCTTGAGAGCTTCATGGTGAGATCTTGTGAGAGGGAAGGATGATCGGGCGGAAGCTAAACCTTTTATGAACCTTTCATGGTATGTATAGATGATTCAGCGTGGTTCCTCAAGGCTTGATTGTGTTCCTCCCATTTTTCTTTTTTGATGATTTTCGGAGCCTTTTCATGGTTTTTCCGTGGGGAAGATTTGAGGGTGTTTCTTTGAGGGATTCTTGTTGGATGTCACGTATGAGGACATTGTACCTCTTTGCTGGGTGGTCTTGATCCAACAAACGCTCCGAAACGGCTTCGATTTGGATGTTTTCGGTGGTTTCCATGGGAAGGTGTTCTTTAGGGTTGACTTTCGATTCCTCTTGATTGAGTGGGTTTTGGGACCGAGCTTCTAGCCGAGGGTAGCCCACGAGGTACCCCAACTAGCCCCAAAGTCTCACTTTGATCCGTGGAATGAATTAGAAGATCGATCGCTTGAAGGTTTGAGTTTTTCCCGTGGGTTGAGTTCTTCCCGACTGTCCAGGCCAAAACCGGTTTGACCGGTTTCCCAAACCGGTCTGACCGGTTTAGCCCTGTGGGCTGTCGTGAAGAGTTTCTAAGCAAGAAAGTCTCTATTGTGCTATGACTGTTCCTGTTCAAAGGAGGAGAGGTTCTTGAGTTAGGTTTTCTCTCGGAAGGGTCTTTGGGGAGTTTTTGGACAGAACCGGCCGGACCGGTTCGCCAAATCGGTCTGACCGATTTCCCCTGCCTGTGTGAGGCTAAGTCCAATAGAAGCGGTCTGACCGGTTTGGAGAACCGACCTGACCGGTTTGGGTTGCCAGCAGCCGTGTCGTGTGTGTTTCCGCAGCGTGTGTCTCATGGCTGTTGGTTGGGTCTTGCTCCTAGGTCCAGTAGCACTTCAGTGGCTGTGTGGACTTGGCAAGAGAAGCTTGTGGAGGTGCACAAATGAAATTGGGTTCATAGGCCGAATTCTTGAATAGAATTTTATTGGCTCCCATTCACTCCCCCCTCTCTGGTTCGCCGCTTCGGTCCTCCACACGGCGGGCTGCGACCTGCTCTGCTTCCTCGACTGCTACTCCGGGTACCACGAGATCGCTGTCAAGGAAGAAGACCAGGAGAAGACCGCATTCATCTCCCCGTTTGGTGCCTACTGCTACACAACGATGTCATTCGGGTTGAAGAATGCCGGCACCACCTATCAGCGAGCTATCCAGGCCTGTTTCAAAAAACAGCTCAACAAGAACGTGGTCGTCAAGACCCGAAACTCCAACATGCTCATCGTCGATCTTGAAGAGACTTTCTCATCTTTGTGGGAGTACCAGTGGAATCTCAACCCGAACAAGTGCGTCTTCGGTGTACCCTTTGCGGGAGTGGTAGGAAGACGACCACGCCTACCTAGTCCAGCGACTAGTCTACGTCATCAGCGAGGTCCTGTCGGAATCCAAGGCACGCTACCAACCAGTGCAGAAGCTACTTTATGTGGTGCTCATCACCTCGCCAAAGCTATTGTGGCAACCCGCCCAGGAAAATACCGTACTATCGCCTAAGACCGATCCACTTTGGTCATTAAGCAATAATAAAGTATCATCATGTCGTTAGTTGCCGGGTTAACGCCCGGTAAATCACTTGAAAAGCAACAAGGATCGAATATATGCATCAAAACTCACTGGAAGGCGAGTCCAGAGATACAACAACATTAACATCCAAATTTGCACCCCGAAGGGTTTATTTATTACAAACCATAGTTTTTGCCATACTGAGATAGTTCAGAGTTTCGAAAGCAGCGGAAATACACTAACGGAAGCGAAGACACCACGGGAGGCCATCCATGATGCTTTCAGTAGTCGTCCTCCACCCACTCCAGCTCCCAGCCGGGCGGGATCTCTCCGAGCCACACATCACTGAAGGCATTACCTGGATCAACACATTAGCAAGGCTGAGTATACTAATACTCAGCAAGTCTTACCCGTCGGTGATAACTACTTCACCAAATCTAGACCATGAAAGGCTTTTTGGCTACTGGGTGGCTTTTGCTAAAAAGTAACAAAGAGTATGTCCTTATCTTCAAGATTTTAGCACAAGTTCTAGTGGGTTTAATCTTTACTACATTAGCCAACTAGTACAAACAAAGTTGTACAATGCCCTTAATCAAGCATAAAGTTCATCAACTTCCATCATTTGGGATCTCATGACTAGTGGAGTAAGTAGTCTCAGATAAGGGTTCGAGGCCGACAACCGATTGATTTAAACCTTGCAAGGTAGACCCAAACACACGGTAGGCTGTCCACAAAGGGACAACTTTCCCAGGCTGTCCCCAAAAATCCTCGGGTCGGGATGAAAGGCCACAGTCTTTGGTGCAGGCTATCCGACATACCCCTCGAGATACCCGGAGTCACCATACACCACCGGTAGCTAGCCGTGAGAGCGAATCCCAAGAGTAGTGGTAGTTCCATCCCTAGCCGTCTCATTAAGGTACTAGGCTTACCGGTCCCATACCCGACATGTGCTTAGTACGTTCAAAAACTTAACCCACATAACCACTAGACCGGAGCCCAGATCCCATGCTCTTACCACGTGAGCAATCCATTTAGGATATTTTGTGATTCCCATCTAGGAACCTATTCTCGCGAGTGAGGTCATCACTCGACTTGTAACGGTCCTATAGCTTAGCAGCTATCGACCTATCATACTAGTAAGGACAAAGGTACCTAGGGATCATGCATCTAGGGTTTCATTCAACTCCTGAACTTAAATGCACAATCATCCATAGATAATTGAATAAAGAATTTGAAAACTGGGTTAGATGCACCGGAGCTTGCCTTCGTCAGCTAGGTTAGCCTGGGCACCCTCGGTGTCGAGCACTTCCACGTACTGCAACGATGCTTCCGCTCCTCCTTCCTCGGTTTCCGGGACAAGGGAGTAATCTCCGTCCGAAAGATCTACACGGAATGCAATGCAAGATTTAGGTGATGTGATAGTTTGTTGTCTTATCCAACTCTTGGTTGGTCATATTCACCTTAACAAGCATTTAGATAGGGTTTCCCTTTTAGGAAGGTTATTGGTGTACATGGGTTATTCTTTATTGCATTTTTGAATAAAGGTTTTTATTATACTTGTTATTTCATGTGAAGGCTTTAATTCTTTTTCTTCACAGGCAAGGGTATCAATAATATTTTTATTCATGAATTACTTTCTGATCAGCAATGGTAATTAATTACCCTTTAATTAAATTAGGAAATACTTTCAAAAAGGAAAAAGAATTAAATAAGGGTTTTTCTTTATTTAATTTCTCTTTATTATTAAAAGGGCTTTTAAGCTTTCTATTAAGCAATTAAATTACCAAAAATTAAAGGAGTGTTTCTTAAGCATACTAGTACCTATCCTTGTCCATTGGACCCACATGTAAGCGTTGGATGCTAGAAAATTAAATATTATTGAAAATAACAAAGGGCTAGCTAGTGATTCAAATTATATGCATACAAAAATAAATAAGCAGCAAAATGATCCCAACTTTCCCATGCATGCTCTCTGGTCCTAAACAATCCTAAAGGACCAGCACATTCACCTAGAGGCTCTACTGATCTTGCCTTATCCATTTGCAAAGGAAAATATGCATAAATCAAGAATAATTATTTCTGATAAGCCAAAAATCATGATCAATTCACAAGATGTGGATTTTGACATATCAAGACAGTGTGCATAAGTTGATCTCCAGAACATAAATATATTTAACAAGAAAAATCATTTAGGCAGTTTCTGCAAGAATGGAAAAGAATTTATTTAGCAAGATCTACTGCATAACTTTGTGCAATTTTTGGCACAGTAACTAGTCATGGCCTAACACACAACATATCCAAAGTTGGGATACAGAGGAGTTATGGATTTTAAGTTATGCAAGATCTAGGTTTTTCACATTTGTGTTTTTCATGCAAAAACTATTTAGAATCTAGCCATGTGCAAATAACAAAAGAGATGGGATTTATCATCCTGAACCCAACAAAATTGGTTTGGGATTTTTCTGATTTTTCTAAGGAATTCTAGGCATTTTACAAGACACTGGACTAAACCGTAAGAAAAGCTAGATAGGGATCTTCACAAGCAGGCCCTGCACTTTTACACGAAACACCCTAGAAAGACTCAAATCAACGCAATTGGGTCCATGGCTGGGGAGGGCGGCGCGGGCGCGGTCAATTCGGCGAGCCGGCGGCGCTCCCCGGCCGGGCAAGCGGTGGGGGTCGACGACATGCTCACCTAGGGGCTAAGGGTGACCGGAGTTAGGGCGAAGAAGCTGCCGGCGAGGGGGATCGACGGCGGCCGGCGGCGGTGACCGCGGCGGCTCGGGAAAATACGGCAAGGAGCCGTTGTGCTGGGTAATAAGCGGGCTTTGGAGCTTTACCAGAACCTAGGGAAGCTACTAGAGTAGCTGTCCGGCGACGAGCACGGGCGGGAGGTGCTAGCACCGAGCGGCGGCGGCCATGGCGGCGGGTGGTTCGGGTGGCGCGCGGAGGAGAGACAAGAGGGCTTTTATATGCGCTCGGCGTGACCGGGGTGACGTAGGGGTGATGGGGGAGATACCCGCCGTGCTACGGCGGCTCGGGGGCTCGCGCGTACGGCGGCGGCACCGCCGACGGACCGCCGGTCCACGGCGTGCGCGCGCGTACGGCGGCGGTGGCCTCGGGGCGCCTCGGGACGGGGGCGCGTTGGGGGCGCGGGGCCTCGGGACGGCGCGTGCCTCGGCCGGTGTGGGCCTCGGGCGGCGCGGGCGTGGACGCCGGGGCGCGGTCGGCGGCGGGCGGCGACGGTGGCGCGCGGGTGCGCGACGTCACGGCGCGCCGGCGTTCGGCTGGTTGTTGTTTCACTGGTGTCGTGTTCAAGACGATTTTTCTCTAAAATTTTGAATAGAACTGGACCAAGTGATGAATACCAAAGTTGTAGATCTAGCTACCAACAACAATTTCTACAAAATCCATATAGGGTTTTTCTGCCCAGATCAATAGTTATTTGAATGCCAACTTTGAGTGTCAGTAGGGTTTTGCAAACAGTGAATTCTGGCTTGCAGTTGATTTTTCAAGTTTTTCCTCTCAAAATTGGAAATGCCAATCTACATGAAAGTTGTGTCCCTCATCAATATCTACAACTTTCATAAAGGTAGAATTCTAAGTGTTTAGGGAAATTTTGGAGAACGCGGCAAAAGTTCCGGCAGACACTTGGGGACACTAGAGTGGCAAGGGGTTTGACCATCCTTTGATCATGGGTTGGCCCCAGAAGTGTGTTTACTAGCCAATTAGGGTCACTAGGGTGGGTTAGTGAGTTTTTCGAGGTGAGGGCCCAGGTTGACCTATGTTTGACCATGGTTGACTATTTGACCGGATGTTAAGGCTAATTAAAAACCTGGGGCGTCACACGACACTACTTCCAGGAGTACTCGATCACTGTCGTCACCGACTATCCGCTCGACGACATCCTACAGAACCAAGATGCTACTGAAAGAATCTCCAAATGGGCAGTCAAACTCGGCGCCCTCAACATCGACTTCAAGCCATGCACAGCCATCAAGTCACAAGCACTAGTCGACTTCATGGCAGTGTGGCTAGAGAATCAGCTACCAACTCCAACTGAGCGGCCAGAGCATTGGGTGATGTACTTTGATGGCTCGCTCAAGATCGAGGGCGCGGGTGTAGGAGTACTCTTGATTTCTCCAAAGGGCGAACAACTCAAGTACGTCCTGCAGATCTTTTGGAATGTCTCAAACAACAAAGCTGAGTACGAAGCTCTGCTACATGGGCTCCATCTCGCAATATCATCGGGCACCAAGTGACTACTAGTCTACGACGACTCCGCTGTGGTCATCAACCAAGTTAACAAGTCTTGGGATCACAAGAACGAGAACATGGACGCCTACTGCCTAGAAGTCCGCAAGCTTGAGAACAAATTCTACGGTCTCGAGTTCCATCACGTCGTCCGCGACAACAATGTTGCAGCAGTTGTCCTGTCGAAGCTTGGCTCTACTTGCACACAAGTACCAATGGGAGTCTTCATCCACGAGCTTCATGCACCATCCATCCGGGAGCCGGCACCCATGACCACTGACCCAGCACCCTCTCAGACTGGAAAGGAGGTCATGATGATAGACGTGGACTGGCGACAACCCTTCATCGACTACATCCGCGAGCAGAAGGTTCCTTTAGACAAGAACTTGGCCGTGCAGCTCGTTAGCCGCGCCAAGTCCTATGTACTAGTCGGAGACAAGCTCTATAGGAGGGGCGCCACTTCTGGAGTACTCCTGAAGTGCGTCCCCCACGAAGAAGGCAAGGATATATTGGAAGAGATCCACAAAGGCGTCTGCGACAACCACGTGTCTTCCCACACGCTGGTCAGCAAGGCTTTCCGACGAGCTTTCTACTGGCCCACAGCTCTGGGAGATGCAGAGGAACTCGTCAGAAGGTGCCAAGGGTGCCAGTACGTCGCCAAGCAATAGCACGTCCCAGCCTACAAGTTATTCACCATACCACCAACTTGGCCTTTCGCCTGCTGGGGGCTCGACATGATTGGGCCTCTCCCGACTGCGCCAGGAGGGTTCAACAGGGTTCTAGTGGCTATCGACAAGTTCACCAAGTGGATCAAAGTCAAGCCAGTCACCTACCCAAAGGCCGATAGGGTACTCGACTTCTTGGATGAGCTCGTGCATCGCTACGGACTACCCAGCGCATCATGACCGACCTGGGCTCCAATTTCAACAACCACCAGTTTTGGGAATATTGTGAGAACAGCGGGATTGACGTCCGATATGTCTCAATCGCCCATCCTTGGGCCAACGGACAAGTCAAGTGAGCCAACGGGATGGTACTCGCGCTCTCAAGAAGCTACTACACGACGCTGCTAACACAAAAGGGGGCAAGTGGATCAAAGAACTACCAAATGCACTCTGGGGGCTTCGTACACAACCTACCAAGCCGATGGGGCAGTCACCTTATTTCTTGGTCAACAGCTCTGAAGCTATCCTACCTGCCGATGTAATGTGGGAATCACTGTTGACGGTGAGCATCCGTCAACGTAGCCATGAGTTTACCTTCGGTGTTGGCACAAGTTTTATACCTTATCCATTGGTACTAACCCCTGTGGTATAACAAGTTCAGGTGTGCATGTCGGTTTTGGAGTTTAGTGTTTATGTAGTGTTTTAGCGTTGAAAGCAAGACTTTCGGGATAAGTTCATCAAGCACCTTATGACAAGACCTTGAAGCCCCATACAAGTCATGCAATGAAGCAAACTTAACTCCAAGAAGTCAGGGACTTGATCCGAGAAGACGACAAACTCCGAGGACCTAACCAGAAAAGTGCTGAATCTTGCAAGATAAGGAGTTATGCCCAATTCGGAGAGAAACTGACGACATGGACCTACATGCAAAAGGGGGAACATTGAGGAAGCAAGGGAACCAACGTAGAGCAAAGGAGGCCTAGGGCTGGGCCTAGATGGGCCCAGGCCTGCCGGCCCAGGCCGGTCGGCCCAGCCCTGTCCAGGGCCCGTTTGCCCCCTCCTTTGCCCTAGCCGCCGTTCAGGCTATTTATAGCTCCCTGACCGAGAGCCACAGAGGATACAATTCGTCATCAGCCGCCGAGGAGCAGAGAAGATAGGGACACCATCTCGGAGAGGAGAGGGTCGAGCTAGTTGACTAGGGTTTCCCTAGCCGACGTGGGAACTTTGCACGGAAGACCACGTCGGAGTTCCCGGAGCTAGAAGCAAGATCAAGGAAGGATCCCGGTGGTGATCTTCTGTATGTATCATTGTTATAGTTGAATTATCAAGTTGAATCTTTTCCTAGCGATCAAGTGTTTCCTCGAAGATTTCGTTTTTCGATCGGCTTTGCTTATTCCAATTCTATTCTCGAGATAGATTACATAGGGTGTTCTTGTAGCCGCGGTGGCTAGAGGTACACGCCGGATCTTCCGAAAGAATCTCGACTTGTCTTTTCACTCGCCCTAGACTCCCCGCATGAGTAGGGATACGTTGTGACAGAACGAGGGTTCCGAAAGGCGGATGTTTTCGGATTTGGACGGGAAACCACGATTTAAAGAAGCTTCTAATAAGATTCGATTTGCTACTTCTTCTCTTGCTTTGAACTTCAACAAAAGGCTTACCCCGATCTCTCTAGATCGGTTTATCTACCCAATCTTACTTTGTTATCTCCAGTCTTTAGTAGATTAAATTAGTTTCGTGCCTTTTACCTAGATGCATTAGGGTTTCCTTTACCGAAGATTGGAGTTACTTGGCTTTACTAGATCAACTTTTGCGTCACACATTTGTTCCACGGATTCGATACCTTGGGTTCACCACTCGAGGGAAGAAGGGTCCCTTGACTACGACGGGAGACTTGTCCGCTTGCAAGTCATAAACGAACTTTGATATAACTATTAACCGTCAACAAGCCCCTTTTTCTGGCGCCCTTGCCGGGGAACAAGTGATCAAGATTTAATTTTTTATTGCCTTTTTGTAATATTTAGTTTTCTTTTTGTTTTTCTTTTTGCATCTACTAAACTTTGATCATCCTCAAAATACATCTAATCTAGTTTGTCTAACCCTAGTTTTTATAGATTTGTTTTTACTTTCTAGTTTTTGCATACTTTGTTTATTGCTAACCCTAACAGGAGATGGACGGCTACCTCTCCAACAAACCTGATAATTTTGTGGATGATCCAGAAAAACTTTACAGGCTAGAGAGATGGGAAGCACATCAAGCTAAAAAGCTGGATTTTGTAGATTCGGAGTCGGAAGACAAAGGATTGCAGGAATCTCCGAAGAATTCACCACCTCAAAGTCCTCGGTAGAACCGACTGCCACCGATGGGTGACCAACCACCGCAAGAGCGCAAGATTGGGGAGCTATGCACCCCGGACATCATTGACCTACCAATCTTGAGCATTGAGGAGATCGGAAGACCGTTCGAGATCAAAACATCAACAAACCGCATGGTGCAACATTCACCCTTCACCGGTAAAGAGGATCCGAACCTTCACCTCCAAGCATTCATTCAACTATGTCAGACTTTCAACATGGATATGGTGACTCAAGACCAAATGAGGGCAAGGCTTTTTCCGTTCTCACTACTCGGGAAGGCTTTGCAATGGTTCCACTCTCAACCGGCGGAGACAGTGCAAAATTGGAACACGTTGATGAAGGCTTTCATGAAGGAATACTACTCACCGGGTAAAACTCAAAGCTTGCGTAATAAGATTGCCACCTTTGTTGAATATCCTACGGAAACTTTCTCGGAGGCATTCGAGCGCTTCAACGAGTACACTCGGGCGGTTCCACATCACAAGTTCCCGAAGGAAGACCTCGTGCAAAAGTTCTATCAAGGACTCACCATGGCGTCAAGGACGATCATCGATGCATCGGCGAGAGAATCCATCATCGAACTTACACCGGCGGAAGCTTTCACTCTATTCAAGAAGGTCGCAGATAATGACACATGGGCATCGTCCGGGCGCCTACATCCGGTTCAACCTACGGGGAACGTCAAAGGAGTCTTGCAAGTGGAGAAGGAGAACATACTTGAAGGCAAGATCGACTCGCTCATGAGGAGGTTGGAGAAGATGGAGATGGAAAAGAAAGAGGCTCAAGACTTGAAGGCCACCGAAGCAAGGTCGACATGCGAAGAATGTGGAGAGTATGTCCATGTCCGCAAAGATTGTCCGGAGGAAGCCAAAGCGCTCGACTACATGAGGAAGGGAGAATTGCCGAACTTCCGCTACGGGCAAGGTAGACCTCAATTTAATGCAAGCTCATCTATTCCTAACGCGGTTCCACTTCGTATACAATTGAAGGAGTTCATGGATGAGCAAGCTAAGATCAACAAGGACACCATCACCAAGTTCAACACCATAGACAAGGTGTTGGAGAACATCGATAGCAAGGTGACGGAGGTCGGAAGTTCCAATCAACAAGTGCTCAACATGATGAAGATGCTCGAGACGCAAGTTGGACAACTTGCGGGGCGCCTCACTAATGATGAAGGTAAGCTTCCGGGACAACCCAAAAGTCCCGAATCGGCGAAGGCCATTCAAACACGTTCGGGGAAGGAGACAGAAGATCCAGAACGTTCCGCGAGAGCAAGGAAGCTTAAACCATCCACCGAGATGGAAGGAGTTGCTAAAGAGAAGGTTACGGGGATCGTCATCGAAGAGCCTGAATTTGAGATGCCGGAGGAAGACACGAGGATACCACAACTCAAGCCACGCTACTTCCGAGGTAAACTTGACAACCACTTTGAGAAGTTTGTGGAAGTTGTGCGTAGGCTTAGCATCAACATGCCATTACTAGATGCCCTACAAGTACCTACATATTCTCGTTACTTTAAAAACATACTTGCAAATAAATATGAGATAGCAACACTCGGGGTAGATCATGTCAAGATGTCCGAGGAGTGTAGTGCCGCTATTGCTAATGGGCTAGATAAGCAAAAGGACCCCGGGTGCCCTACTATTCCATGTTCGGTTGGTTCTTTCAACTTCAAGAAGGCGTTATGCGACCTTGGAGCTAGTGTAAGCGTCATGCCGAGGGATGTGTTCGAGAAGCTACGCCTACCAATGGAGCCTACGGGTATATGTTTGGAGTTGGGAGATAACTCCATTCGCTATCCCTTGGCCATTGCCGAAGATGTACCCATGAAGGTCCGACACCACTTCATCCCCGTCAACTTCGTTGTGCTCGAGACGGGAGAGAGGGAGAAGCCGCCGCTCATCCTTGGGAGGCCGTTCCTCAAGACCATGGGAGCTACTATTGATGTTGGCAAGGGGGAGATCATGTTCAATATCAACGGAGAAAGGAGTTCCTTCAAGTTCTGTCCAATAATCGAGGCATGCAACATGATTGGAGTGAAGGGAGAACCAAAGCAAAAGGAGGGGCTGAAAAAGAAGAAGGAGCCGAAAAAAATGAACACAAAGAAAATCAAAGAAGGTGTTGCATCCGTCAAGACAAAGGAAGAGAAGCCGCCTGTGAAGACCAAAGAAATGACTAAGCCGGAAGACAAGCCCGTGCCCAAGATGGTGCGGAAGTGGGTACCCAAGATTGCAACGCCCGCAAAGAGCGTTGATCCGAAGTAATCAAGTGAAGAAGTATAGCTATAGACTATAAACGAAGCGCTAGGCGGGAGGCAACCCGTTTCGTCGAGTCAAGAATAAGCTACCGGGAGGACAACCCGATTCCAGTTTTTTCGAGTCTTTTTAATAATTTAGTTTTGGGTTTTATTACGCAAAGACATTAGACTTAGAAGTGGTTGAACAATATTAGAGACATAATTCTTGATTGAATGTTTTGCTTTATCATAAACCCTTTGCATGAACCATCCTATGTGCTTGTTTGTTCTTTTCTTTTCGAGAAACCACAACCAAATAATTTTAGAACCTAAATCAACCTTTCACCCTCATTATGGTGTTGAGGTTGACTCATTTTTCATGCTAAAACCACATGAGTAGAGCCACGACTTATATCTATGTGTTAATAAAAATTCAGCACGTGGTAGGACTCGCGTGAACCTAGAAATCAAAACTTTTGGTTGGTTTAAAAATCTATATCCTTGGTTTCTCTAGGATTAGAATTTTTCTAAGCCTCATCTAATTTTGTTTTATTCAAAATCTCTCTTATTTAGCCAAAATTAGAACCTAAACCTATGCCCCCATGTTCAAGCCGGGAAAAGTTCGCTCTCAACCGATGAAGGCAAACTATACCGGTGAGACCGATATCAACGTAGTCGGAAAATATTTTCGACTTACATTTGTTTTTAATGGTTTAAAAACTTCTCTAAATTTATGCTTGAGCTCTTGCATGGCTCTGAAAAAATTTTTTAATTTCGAATTAGAGGAGTGCTTAACCTTAAACATACCTAAACGGAGGCAATCTAGTTTGAATTAATCATACATGCACCATTGGATACCCTTTCATCAACTTTCACCAAATCCACATGCAAAGGACAAGCATGGTGGGCAGCAAGCATCAACTTTGCAGGAATTTCATGGTGGCATGTGAAGCAAGTGGAGCTAGGGAGCATGGACATGACCCAAAGAATGAAGCATCAAGTGGAAGGACCAATAATGCAAGAAAAGGAGTGGACGAGAGCGTTTGGGCGGTGCAACTCGTGGAGCACGCGGGCGGGGAAAGTTGCGGGAGGCGAAATGATCGTCTTTCGGAAGAAAGCCGGGGAGGGGAGGAGCACCGGGCACCCCGGCCGGTCGGCCCGTGCCGGCCGGCCTTCCCTACTTAAGGAGCCCCCCGGCTCCCGTTTTTTGCAGGCAAGCTTCCCTCTTCTTCCTTAGTTTGTGTGTTCAAGTTTGTGTGCCCAAAACCTCCGTGGACATAGCCAACCTTCCCAAGCTTGATAGCTCAAGAAAATCCACCACCTTAATCCACTCAAAGTCCACATCCGAAGTAAGATTTTAAGTGCCTAGTTACCGGTTGCAACCCGGAGTTTTAGTAGAAGAAAAGAGTGCAACAACCATGTGGAAGAAAACCACAAGTCTCTTCTCCAAGAAGAAGGGTTCATCGTCATCCAAGCCGTCATCGACGACGTCTTCGAGGAGGCACTCGGTTTCCGAGTCTCCCCGGAGCATGGAGACGGATACGACACCACCAAGGAGGAACGATTCTCTCCTCCTTGGTGGTATGACGGCTGCAAGGAGCACGTCCATGAGGTTTACCGAACCTCAAGGGCACACGGAGGAGCAGCCCGCGCCCCCACGACAATCGACTCGTTCGACCGCACCACCTCCTTACACTCCGATATATTCCTCGTACGGCTTCATCATCTTGTTGTCGTCGAGGAGGAGAGGCTCGCTCGTCTTGAGAAGAGGCTTGTGCCCAACGTCGAGTTCGACGACCAAGCACTCTTCACCTTGGTTTCGGCACCGACATATACTACATGTTGGGGCACCTTGGATGGGTGCAATTCTCCAACGGAGTATCGGCGGACACCCACAAGGGGTTCGCCTTGGAAATCTTGATGACCATTGCACCTATCCTTGATGATGGGGTGCAAAGCTTATCATTCCGTTTGGAGGGAGTCCAACAAGTGGTTCCCTACTAGCATGTTAGGGAGCTACTTGGATTCCATAAGGGAGCTCCGGAGAAAGTTGACGTGCCACCCGACATGTTAAATGGATTTTGGAATTTAATCTCCGGAGAAGCCCATCAACAACACAATTGCATCCGCAACCCCATTATCCGGATATTTCACTCTTGGTTGTGCAAGAGGGTATTGGGGAGGTGAAGGAGAGGAAGGTGACCGACATAGAGTTAAATTGGCTATACTCGGCTTTAATTGCCAAGTAGCCAATAGACCCCTCTTACCTTATGATCAAACGTTGGTGTTGCGAGGCAACATCGGGGGCGGGACATATTGGTCCGGGGTGCTACCTCTCCATGTTGGTCTTCTCCTTACGGCCGGGGATCGCAAGGAACCCCGACCATCTTTTGCGTGGTACCTCTCTCGGCATTGAATATTTGCGACAAGGCAAATACATTAGTGGAGATGAGAGAGGAGGTTTTCGTTTGGCCATAGTGAACCTACCCCTTCCGGATGCGAGGCTTAGGCTTTTCATCGAAGGGAGGGAAGATTGGTTGGAAGAGGGACTCCTTGTCCCGGCAAGGAAAACAAAAGAGAAGAATCGTAGAGGAGGGAACATCCTCTGCACAAGCGAGTGGTGCACAACCCAATGTGCCACGATTCGGCGGGATCCCTCCTCCGCCAAGTTATTACGGAGGGCCACAAGAGCAAGCATGGGGGGGTGGTGCACCGGTACCCCCACCAAATTATGTGGTGCCCAACGCTAACTTCGCGGAGCCCTACGCACAATATCCCCAACCACAACAAAGCATGGCCATAATTGGAGGGTATGTTGCAAGAAATGCCCAAAACATCGCAGCCATCCAAGCCAACGCGGCTCAACTTGGTGAGGGCAATGCAAATATTGCCTATGAGCTTGGACGCCTTCACCTAGTGGAGCCGAATCAATTCATCGGAGGGAATGTCCAACCATACTACGAGCAAGGGTATTACTATCAAGGTCATCAACACCAACCACCGGCGGAGGACTAGGAAGATTAAGGAACTTTAGTTTTCTTTTCTTTTCTCTTTCTCTGTAATTTTCATCTTTTATTTATGTGTGTTTGCATAATATTTTCTATTTTTATTTAAATTTCAGAAAGTGAGTTCGTTTATTTTCAGTTTGTATTTCAACTTGATTTCATCATTAATAAAGACACCACCTTGATTATATCATTGGAAAAGTTACAAAATTTGTGCCATGATGATATATGATTATAATTACCGCTTTGTTTATCTTTGTAATTGATTTATGCATGTTAAAGCTAGTGCTCTCTCAAAATACGAATATGAATTTATTTAAATACTAGCTTAAACTTTAGCGTAGGTTATGATTAAAATAAAGACCCATAGTGTTTTATGTGTTCTCAAGTTATGGATAAATTAAAGATGTCTTTTATGCTCAAAAATATCGCTAACCTTGTCACAAATATCACTTGTGTGTTGCTCAACCTATCCAAAGCCTAATATACATTTGAGTGCATAAACCTTAGTGTACAAGATTTATTTTTGAGTGAGGTATTGCAGGCCATGATTTTTCTAGCCCGAGACTAAGAAGCTGGTCATTCCGTTTTTGCGTATCTATCTTTTTGCAAGCCTTTTATCCGTGCATTGTGTATCCCCGCATCGGAGATCTCACAAACCTCGCCGGATATCCACCCTTAAAACCAAATATCATCTTTTGTGTTTATCTCCTTGACCACAACCTATTGTTGAGAATGGATCATCAATTCAAGGAAGATCGCAAGATGGTGCTAACATTGAAGAATTCAAGTATCTCTCCAAGGAAAAATATTTCCGGTACCTACCTTATTTATCTCCTGTTTGCTCGAGGACGAGCAACGTCTAAGCATGGGAGAGGAGGTAGGTACGATGCAATTTTAGAGTTCAAAGGGGAGTATTTTTTTAAAAAAAGAAATGAATGATAGAAAGTTCAAAGGCGATGTACGGGACTTCCAAGGTGAAAGTCTCACAAGAAAAAAATGAATGAATGAAAGAAAGAAAGAAAAGAAGGAGAAATGTGAGAAAGAAAGAAAAAATATGAGTATGCGTAAAGTGAACTCCCCGATTCTCTAAAATGCATTAGGAAATTCAAGGCTTCAAGCTTAAAAGATCCATTCTCATTTTCCAACCATGTGCAATCCGATAACGAGGACTTCCTTTGTTCCTCGGGATCATTCTTTGCCATTTGCACATGTCCACTCATCTAAAGTGTGTGTATTTTTCTCTTTCCCCTACTTGATATAACATTATTTTCCAATGACCTTTGTGACGAGTCTCGGTAAGACCATGAGAAGCTTGTCTTGTTTTGACAACACCTCATTTATAAAATCTTGTTAGGACTAAACTTTCCAAAGCTCCATATAAAGCCTACCACGCATATATGTTATGAGAGGGAAAGGAGTAGAATATATAGGCTTGAGAGACAAGCGAGTTGAGAGTTCATGAGCAATATACAAGATGATTTAAATTTGTGATCTTGGTTTAGCTTTTCTTTATCTCGTTCTTTATTTCAAAAATTCTGAGATCTATTTAAACTTTATGAGAATGTTAATACTCGTGGGATAAGCTTAATAAGAATCTACCCTCCGTAGAGATGAAGGCTAGTACATTATGGAACTTTAATGAATTAAAATTTTGAGAGCATTATGTTTTCTCATGTATGATCAAGTGCTAGGTTTGAACATTGTTTGGCAACGATGATATCCATCAAAGGCTTACTCGAGGACGAGCAAGGTTTAAGCATGGGGGAGATGTTGATGGAGAAAATCTGTCAACCTAGCCATCAGTTTACCTTCGGTGTTGGCATAAGTTTTATACCTTATCCAATTGTACTAACCCCCATGGTATAACAAGTTCACGTGTGCATGTCGATTTTGGATTTAGTGTTTATGCAGGGTTTTAGCGTTGAAAGCAAGACTTTCGGGATAAGTTCATCAAGCACCTTATGACAAGACCTTGAAGCCCCATACAAGTCATGCAATGAAGCAAACTTAACTCCAAGAAGTCAGGGACTTGATCCGAGAAGACGACAAATTCCGAGGACCTAACCAGAAAAGTGCTGAATCTTGCAAGACAAGGAGTTATGCCCAATTCGGAGAGAAACTGACGACATGGCCCTACATGCAGAAGGGGGAAACATCCAGGAAGCAAGGGAACCAACGTAGAGCAAAGGAGGCCTCGGGCTGGGCCTGGATGGGCCCAGGCCGGCCGGCCCAGGCCGGTTGGCCCAACCCTGTCCAGGGCCCATTTGCCCCCTCCTTTGCCCTAGCCGTCGTTCAGGCTATTTATAGCCCCCTGATCGAGAGCCACGGAGGATACAATTCGTCATCGGCCGCCGAGGAGCAGAGAAGAGAGGGACACCATCTCAGAGAGGAGAGGGTCGAGCTAGTTGACTAGGGTTTCCCTAGCCGATGTGGGAACCTTGCACGGAAGACCACGTCGGAGTTCCCGGAGCTAGAAGCAAGATCAAGGAAGGATCCTAGTGGTGATCTTGCGTATGTATCATTGTTATAGTTGAATTATCAAGTTGAATCTTTTCCTAGCGATCAAGTGTTTCCTCGAAGATTTCGTTTTTCGATCGGCTTTGCTTATTCTAATTCTATTCTCGAGATAGATTACATAGGGTGTTCTTGTAGCCGCAGTGGCTAGAGGTACACGCCGGATCTTCCGAAAGAATCTCGACTTGTCTTTTGACTCGCCCTAGACTCCCCGCATGAGTAGGGATACGTTGTGACAGAACGGGGGTTCCGAAAGGCGGATGTTTTCGGATTTGGACGGGAAACCACGATTTAAAGAGGCTTCTAATAAGATTCGATTTGCTACTTCTTCTCTTGCTTGGAACTTCAAAAAAGGCTTACCCCGATCTCTCTAGATCGGTTTATCTACCCATTCTTACTTTAATATCTCCAGTCTTTAGTAGATTAGATAAGTTTCGTGTCTTTTACCTAGATGCATTAGGGTTTCTTTTACCGAAGATTGGAGTTACTTGGCTTTACTAGATCAACTTTTGCGTCACACATTTGTTCCACGGATTCGATACCTTAGGTTCACCACTCGAGGGAAGAAGTGTCCCTTGACTACGACGGGAGACTTGTCCGCTTGCAAGTCATAAACGAGCTTTGATATAACTATTAACCGTCAACAATCACCAACAGTAGAGCAGTACGACAAAGACATATCAGTAGACAACAGACGAGTTGATATCGATGGACTCGAAGAAGCTTGTTGTGCCGCCCTCGTCCAGTCAGCAAGGTACCTTGAGGGTATCCGACGCTACCACGATCGCAACGTCAAGGAACGCTCCTTCAACGTTGGTGATCTAGTCCTCCGCCGCATCTAGAACACGGAAGGACTACACAAGCTCAGCTGGCCATGGGAAGGTCCCTTCTCAATCTCGAAGGTGACCGGACCAGGCTCCTATCGCCTCCAGACACTTGAAGGCAACAATGTCAGCAACTCATGGAACATCGTCCAGCTCTGTCAATTCTACGCGTAGCCTCTCGACTACTTCAGCGTCCAGGTCTGTACGACTACTCCAGGACTCCTCGCCGTAAGCGGCCTCTAGGTCCAGGCACCGGTCTCCGTACTACTCCACTCCAAGGACTCTAGCGGTGCTCTACAAGAACATGTACTTTAGATCCAGCCTATACGGCTACTAACGGATCTCCAGCTGTAAGCGGCCACAGGTTCTAGCGCTACTTAAGCCGTAGGCGGCCTCCGGGTCCAGGCGACTACACTTGTAAACGTCCCTGGCCATCCAGGTGTACCCTTTTTATCAGTAATAAAGTCTGATTTACAATCAAATCATATACTATGTTTCCCTGCACAGGATCCACTGTCGAGTACTACTACTCGCACGGATGCGCACTCCGCACATATAAAACAGCGACAACGAGTACTCATTTCAAACATATATCATGGAAGACTTTCATCCAAACTCAAACAAGTTGTTCATAACTTTGTTTATATTACATATGCTGCCAAAAGCTAACCCTATAGGGTCATTACTGAAGATTGAGCTTCCCGGCTACTTGTTCCGGATCGGCGCCATCTGCTCCAGCAGCTCGTTGTATTGGTCATCTGTGCTGTTCGCGGCAAGTCTTCCAGCAACTACATCCACTGGAGCCTTGGGGAAGTACGACTTCATGTACGCCAAGACCTGGTTGGGATGGACCTTGGCAGATGCTTCACATAGGTCGCCAGACGTCCGGGGGCTTTCTTCAGCTGATCCACCAATGGAGCTATCTTGGGCCCACCTAGATGAGGCACTAGCAGTCTCGCAATTGGAAGCGCGGCTTCTTCAAGCTCTTTCAGCTAGCAGCGCAGCTTCTCATAGTCCTCGTTTAGCTTTTGCAGAGATTTATAACAATTGACCAGATCACGATCCGAGGCTTCACGAAGCTCCATGTGCTTAACGCACTCATGAGACAGCTGCTTATATTCATACTCAAGTACCTCACGTGCATCCTTTTCTCGGTAGACAATGTTCTTCAGATCGGTCTCTGATGCCTTCAACTGGTCTACCCGGGCCTCAAGCTCTGCAAAAATTTCAAGGACAAATGTCAGACTACTATAAGGTACGCTCAATAAGTACTCAACAAGCTGGAGGTGGCATACCTTTGTTCTTCTGACGTAACCACTTATTCTTTCGAATCAAGTCGTCGCTCTTCGCTTGCATTTCTTGTACCTCGTTGTGGTACTAGGCGAAGGCTCCATCCAGCTTGGATTGCAACAAGGCAGAGTGTTTCCTGGCCTTATCGAGCTCCTTCTCCAACGATTCCGCTCGGAGCACTGTGTCACCGTATCCCTGGAGCATGTCAGATTTTTTTCGGGACCTCCCCACGACATCCTGCACAAGGCAACATTCATTACCGAGTACTCAATTCTTGCGGAATTCGACTACTCAAGGGTACTGCTACATACATTCATGCACTGCTCAGCCCGGCATATCGACTCCAAGTTACGGGCCACCATCGCTGGGTCGATAAGGTCGTCAGCCAGAAGCTCCAGTCCGCCATGACTAGTCGTCGCTGTCTCTGACATCGGCGCAAAACGGATTGGCTCTGCTTCTTGGATCTCCGGTGATCGAACAACTATGCTAGATTCCGGGAGCGCATCGTCATGCACCTCCTCCGTGATCTGAGGGGCTATTGGACCCTCCGGACCGGAAGTTGCTCCTCCTAGCATATCGGCTTCGGGTACGACGCCTTCAATTGCCACAGCTTCAGGGATTGCGGTCCCCTCGACTTGTGTTTCTGTCACCACAACATACACGAAGTCGGTATCTGGGGGCTACGACTACTACATGGGGCTAACAACATCAGCACAGTCTACGTACCTTCAACCACGGTGACCTCCGGCGGCGTAGTTTCCGCGACCTGTGAAGTGGTCTCAGACTAGGGAAGGGGTGCAGACTCCTCAACTGATTGTGCCCGGTCCTCCTCACCAGCTGCTGCACTAGGCATCTCACCTTCCCAGGATAGATTGCTGGATTTCTTACATAGTACAACTTTTGTGATCAGCCAAGCGAGATTACCAACTTACATGTACTACCTCGAAGTTTGATTTTACTTACAAGCTGGACCGGACAACAGTCACAGTCGGAGCGCCAAGTATGCTGGCAATATCAACAAGCCCGGCTTCTGCGGGCGCCTCTTCTTCAGCATGGGCTACTACTGGCTCCATGGTTCCAGTAGTCGCGGAGGGCTCTGGCCTTCTTTCTTCTGCTGGCGCCTGCGGCTCGGCAGTCACAGTCGCGTGTTGTGCCGTCACCAGCATGGTCTCTTCAACGGTGGGGGCTGGACTGATGCTCCTCTCAATCGCTCCTCCCACCGTATCCCAGTTGTCCTCCCCCCGCCCCCCTCCCCCCTTATGGAATATCCTGCGACTACTCCGAAATCAACTGTCAACATGCAGTACTCCATGACAAGTACTCAACTACGCTACACGAGGAACTCACCTCGTGGGCAGTTGTTTGTCAGCTTCAGCTTCTAGGCGACGTGCTTTCGTGCCACATTGCGCGGCCTTCTCGGCGGTGCGGGAAGACTAGCCTCCAAGCTAGTCGGTTTATCAACAATGAGGGGGATATGGGACAGTCCAGGGCGACTAAATCTGGACTGCAGGTGAAACCGCTCCTGGAGCGTTTCCCCATCCTCCTCATCGGAGGTATCTTCAATGGTGATGGAGTCATCACCCTCACCGATTTCGCGGCGTTCCTTCACTTTGCCCTTGCCCTCCTCCGGTGCATCTTCTAGTCGAGGGGGGGAGTTGGGTCGGAGACATACTAGGCGATGTCATCCTGCAGACAACCACTTGGGTGAGTGCGACTACTCTAGGCCAATTAGTACTCAAAGACAGAAGTCACAATTACTAACCTTGTTCGGCGGACGAACCGCGGAGTACTTAGGGACTCGGCAAGTAAGGTGACATGTCCTTGAATATCTTGCCAGCCTCTTGACAATGTCTTCATCATCGACTTCGTCACCGGGCATTCTCGAAGTGTCTTCGTTGCCCGTGTACTGGTACCCGAGGCTGTTGCGAGCCATCAGTGGCTGCACCCTCCTCTTTATGAAGCTGAAGGCCACATGCTCGGCCCTCAGCCCGGCCTCTCTGAGGGCCTTGATCTTCATCAACTTGGGTAGTTGGATACCCTCTTGCATTCTGGGCTCACTACAAGGTTTTTCCCCTATTGCAACAAATCCCTTAGGCAGCACCACTAATTCGGTTGCAATAGGGGGGTATTATTGCACCGAAACGGTGATTTGGTTGCAATTTGTGTGTCTATTGCAACAAAAAATTTGTGTTGCAATATTTTTTTTGTGTTGCAACAGGTTGACACTAATGCACCCATTTTAGGATTTCCGTTGCATTTTGTTGGAAATAATGCCACCCCATTATTGTCTTGCATTAGCATTCCTTGCGTTGCAACAGAAAGTTGTTGTAGCCACCATACTAGGATACTAGGGATGGTTGCGTTTGAATAGCTATGTCGCAACGTAGAATTTTGGTTGCAAATATATCTTTGCGATGTTGCAACAGGTTGGCGCTAATACACCCATTATTCAGAATTGTGTTGCATTTGGTAGGAAATACCGCTACCCTATTTCTGCGTTGCACTAGAAATTCGCATGTTGCAATAGAAACTTGCTATGGCTACTATACTAGGGTTGGTGTCGTTTGAATGGCTTTATCACAATGTCTTATTTGGGTTGCAAATATATCTTTGCGTTGTTGCAAAACAAGGAAGGCTATTGCTTCGTTTCTAGCCTCAAGGATAAATATCGTGTACGTATTGCCACGACATTTGTTTTGATGAAAAAATCTGCTATGGGGTTGTAGCGAAATTTAAAATGCGATTTAATAAATAAATGTTATTATGAAAAATCTGAATTTTAACAATATAGTATAGACTATATGTACCATGAAAAAAGAGAGGATTTCTTTAGATGAAAAAATGGTGTGGTATGGGGATGTGGGCTAAGCCAGACCATAACAGGCTCAACTGGCGAGCGTAAAGCCAAGCGAGCGGGAGCCTGAGTGGCAAGCATTAGTTGATGACGGCAATTCGGAGTTCGAAAATGCAGGCACACCTGCCCTTTTAAGCTGGGATACCCCCTTCTCAGTTTATGGGGTGGCACTAAAGGTACTGGAGTGTGACGCTACTGCAAAAATGTCAAATGGGCCGGTGAGAGTAATAAAAACAATGATGTGCCGGCCCAAATCGTCTATAACTTTTAGCTCCCCACCCCCAATACACTTTAGCTCCCAACCATCCCCCTCGTCGGCTCCGACCGACGCGTCCACATCGAGATGCCCCGCATCGCGATTTCCCCTGCGGCAAGCGGCGACAGTGGCCAGAGTGGCCGCATCGAGCCTTCCCAGACCAGCGATGGGCGCGGACGGAGGGGCCACAACGCTGCAACACAGCCAAGCGGCCGCCACGGCAGGCGGGGCCGCATCGAGGGGATCTAGGAGAGCGGCAGCAGCGGACGGCGGGGCCGCACTGAGGGTTTTCAGGCGAGTGGCGGCGGCGTACGGAGGGGCCACAGCTCCACCACACAGAAGCGCGATGCATGCGAGCGGTTCAAGTGTACCACACCACCGACCTCGTCTTCCTCCGGTACGGTCAGCGGCACCCCAACCCTGTCGTCCTCTGGTACGGACGATGCCACCACCACGTCATCGTTGTCTAATGGCCCGCTTCGCCAAGTCGATCCATCCGGTAAGGCTAGGCAGGCCCTAGTTGGATGCAAGCGTTCCAGAAGTGAAGTGAGGTACATTGCCCTGCCCTCTTTGACTTTCCAGGAATCGTGTGACTCCTTTTGCAATTGAAAAAATGTTAATAGTTCATAGTAATCAAAATTTCATACTAGATAATGATAATTGTGTTTTTGTGTGGATCCATCTCACCCCATACTAGATAATGATAATGATAATTGGCTTGATTTCTTGCCATCTTTTGATGTGAATCTGACCTGTGTACATTTGATCACATTGCTGAAAACAAAGCCAGCCAAATGAATGCAGGCTGTGCCATTTAGTAGGTTAGGCCTTTTCTGGCAGCTAGTAGGGGGATCAAGGGTAAATTGGTATACATTATGAGTCAAGAGATTGAATAGGCTGTCTTAAACAGAAAAATAGCTAATTGTTTTGTTTGGTCAGGCTAGTGAACACTTCTAATCAGATGAGGATCGTCATTCCGGACTCGGATGATGAGCAGGACAATAGCAAGAAACCGTCTTCATCGAAAGCTTCGGGATCATCGAAAAGAAAGGTGCATTTTTTGACTATTTGGCTGCATTGGCCACTGCTGTTGTAACACATTTCATGTTAGTAACTTGTGTTTGTTGTCTGCCGTAGTAAACGCCCTTGCGCCAAATGGTTCAGCAGCTGAAGGAGCGCTATGATGATTTGCGGGAGCAGATTGAGAACCTAAGCGTGGACATTACTGGAACACAGGAAGACATGGAGATGACCCTGGAGGAATTCATGGAGACTGTTGCTGACAAGTTAGAAGTGAAGGCGAAGAAGATCCGCAAGCTTCCGGATAAAGTCAATCGCAAGTAGTAGTAATCTAGCTTAGTACGTAACATAACCAGGTCCTAGGTGAATGTTATGCAGATGCTGGTGAATGGTCTAAGAATGGATGTGTATGTGGCAACATCTAAGTATGCCAACATCTAAGTAATAACTTTGAACCTCTATATTGTAATTGTAGTACTTCGTGTACGTATGGTTGTGTGCTAAAACTTGTATATATGCATGTTCGTATGTCTATGTGTTTGGATCTGGATGAGCCCTTGCAAAATATTTTAACTTATGAGTGACACAAATTGAAATCTGTTGGGTCCTGTCATGCATATTTGGACTAACCATTTGTCTGTTTCCAGAATTGCGACATGCTATTGTTTATGCTAGACTAGTGTATATTCACAAATCATTGTGATCAACAATTAGAGACTCTTCACTAGAACTCCTGAATTTTGTGTATTATTGTTAGCCTCTATAGTAGCCGATCGGAAAAGAAAAATAATGAATTAAGCATCTGTTGAAAACCCAGGGCACATAATGTGGACCTTGAGAAAGGTCATAATACGTACAACCTCAGAAATATTGAAACAAGGTATTCCTTGGTTGTACTGAAATTTGTCTATCGTGTATGTATTGCCACGAAATTTATTCGTTGCATTATTTTTCTGTTATCGCTGCAACTGTATAAAAATTATTGCAACGAGGTATTCCTTGGTTGCACTGTAATGTGTCTGTCGCAACGTTTATGCAGGAGATCAATACGACGATTAGATAGAGGCTCTTCCGATCCGGACCATTCCAAAATTCCGTCTTTGACAAACTGGTTCTTGTTGCGGAGTTCTCCATGAGGGCCTCTAGGGGATCGATCTCCACGGCGATCTGCATGTGGTTCTAGTTGTGGAGATTTGTGCGGCGCCACGGCCACGGCCGGTACATACTGCTGGCTTGATGATCTCGTATATATATTCAATGGTTTGCTGCATATGCATGCATATTGCTATATCATGATCTAGGTCGATTGAAACATGAACAATGTAGATTAATTAATGGCATCAGACGCAGATCGAAGTTGGATGCGCTTGCCTTGACACTCGATCTATTGCGTGCCCATGTACTTTGTGTCAATGCATGATCAGACATTCTACCGTGTTTCTCATTCAAATGCATTTACTGAATAAAGGGTTTGCTGATTATTTCATCGATGATGGTAACATTCAAGACCAAACTGATACTTCATCTCAGGGTCCTGTGAATCAAGATGTTACTACTGATCTCAATAATCATGATGCAGTACCTACAACTGATGATAACACACTTTTTTTTGGAGAAGACAATGAAGAAGATGGTTGGGATGATAACCTTGCTGCCACTAATACTCGGATTAGAAACATTATTAGTGGCACTATACATCATGGACAAACCAGAGATGAGGAGGAGGCAGATAAGTAGCCATAGATATTTTTTTGAAATTATTAGAGCAGGCAAAGAAGGAATTGTATCCAGGATGCAAAAATGCAACTAAGGTCTCTTTTATTGTGGAGCTTTTTCAGATAAAGTGCATGTATGGCTTAAGTAACACGGCGTTGGAGGCCATACTTAAGCTCTTTGGAAAGGTTCTCCGTGAAGGGCATTGTATTCCTGACTCCTTGGATAAAGTGCAAAGGGTGGTTCGAGACCTGGGCTTGGACTATGTCAAGATACACGCATGCCTAAATGATTGTGTGTTATTTTTTGATAAATACACAAATCTGGAAACATGTCCCATTTGTAAGAAGTCAAGGTGGAAAGTTGTAGAAAAAACCTCTGATAATAATTGCAGTGCAGTTGGTGCTACTTCTGTTAAGAAGTGGTTACCAGTTAAGATCCTACGCTACTTTCCTCTTATTCTTCGGCTGCAAAGAATGTATATGTCAAAGCAAATGTCAAAGGATATGCAGTGGCACAAGAAAGAATTAGTGAATGATGGGAAAATGCGTCACCCTGCTGACTCAAAGGCATGGAAGCACGTGGATTCAGAGTTTAAATGGTTTTCAGAAGAAGGAGGTCGTAATATTAGGCTGGGTCTTGCTTCTGATGGGTTCAATCCCTTTGGCATGCAAAGTCTTACGTACTCCATTTGGCCTGTCATCCTGGTACCTTACAATTTTCCTACATGGTTGTGTCAGAAACAGTCTAACTGGATCTTGTCAATGTTGATTCTTGGTTCAAAATCTCCCGGAATGGATATTGATGTATATTTGAGGCCCCTGATACTGGAGCTCAAGGAGCTTTGTAATAATGGTGTTAAAACAAGAGATGCAGGGACTAAGAAGAATTTTAGATTGCGTGGTTTACTTCTTTGGACAATTAATGACTTCCCAGTCTATGCTATGCTATCTGGTTGGAGCACTAAAGGAAAGTTTGCATGTCCATACTGCCACAAACATACTGAGTATTTGTGGTTGAAACATGGGCGGAAACACTGCTACATGGCACATCGACGGTTTTTGCCCCCCGACCATCCATGGCACAACAACACGGTCAGCTTCAACAACAAGGTCGAAACCAGGGAGGCACTAGAACCACTATCTGGTGCACATGTACTTGAGCAGTATTCTACTATTGAACAAGTAGAATTTGGAAAGACCTTGTTATCAAAAAAAGGAAGCCACAACTTGAGGAAGAAGAGTAATTTTTTGAGCTCCCTTACTGGTCTTCTTTGCTCATCAGGCATACTTTTGGACGTGATGCACATTGAGAAAAATATATGCGGGAGCGTTCTAGGCACTCTACTTTAATTGGATGGCAAATGTAAGGACAGGGAGAATGCTCGGCTTGACATGGAACATCTATGGATATGACCAGATCAGCACCCTGTGATTAAAGATGATAAGTATACCTTGCTATCAGCCTTGTACGAGTTAGATAAGGATGTCAGGGAAAGTTTGTGTGAATTTCTATTTGGAGTGAAGATGCCTGATGGGGTTTCCTCAAATATAAGAAGATGTGTGGATGTAAAGTCACGTAAGGTGTCTGGCTTGAAAACGCATGACTACCATTTAATTCTACAGAAACTTTTACCCTTAGTGGTGGGTAGGATTTTGCCAGAAGCTGTTGTCATTAGATTGATTCAGTTTAGTAATTTCTTCGATTCACTATGTTCAAAGGAGCTGGTGGAAGCAGAATTGAACAGGCTTAGCTGTTCAATTAGGGAGGCTGTTTGTCGACTTGAGATGATATTGCCACCTGCATTTTTTGATATCATGATCCATTTGCCTATTCATCTAGCTGAAGAAGCTAAACTTGGGGGGCCAGTGTGTTACATATGGATGTACCCAGTGGAATGATACCTACGCACTGTGAAAGGGTATGTGAGGAACAAGGCTCACCCTGAAGGTTCAATTGCTTAGGGATACATACTCGAGGAGTGCCTTACATTCTTCTCAACATTCTTGGACGTGGACACCAAAGACAATTGTGTTGATTGACATGAAACAATTACTGTGAATGAGCCACCATCTGGTTTGAGCATTTTTCCAGAAATGGATTACAAGAGGAGAGGACAGATGGTCGAAGAAATTCCACCAAATGAGTTTTGGAAGATGAGGCACTACATAATTTGCAATTGTGATGAAGCTAGACCATATGTCGAGTAAGATACACTACTCAACTTCATTTATTGCTTTTAATTTTAGATTTCAAACTAACGGTAATATTCATTTGTGTGCAGCGAGCATTTGGAAGAACTGAAGGTATATGGAATCACAAATCTTGATCAGCGACATGAGGCTCAACTTGTAAGATGGTTTGAAAGCAAGATCATATGTCTACATGCTAGAGGGGAAGTAAGTTCAGATTTATTTGCACTTGCTCAAGGACCGGATCCCCGACCTCGTATATTGAATAGATGTCATATCAACAATTGGCTGTTTCGAACCGTTAACATCGAGCAAACCCTTGTGACACAAAACAGTGGTGTGCTTGTCAAGGGTGAGGCAAAAGGCACGAACTGGTATGGGGTGATTAAAAGAATGATCTCACTGGAATTCCCTGGACAAAAAGAAGTTATTACGTTCCGAGTGTGGTCGGTTTGATGTGCCTATTGACACAAGTACCAACGGAGGCAAAGGATACGGTAAAGATAAATTTGGGGTCATTGACATCGATACTACTCGACACAAGTTTAGGAATGAACCCTATATTCGGCAACACGAGCGGGATCTGGTGTTTTATGTGAATCTGGTGAACAAACCGGGTTGGAGCAGTGTTATTTCAATGAAACCAAGGAACTTGTTTGCCATGCCCGAATTAGATCTTGAGGACTCACTTGCTGTGGGTATCGAAGGTATTAATTTGCTCAGTGAACACTAGGATTTGACAAATTTGTCTAGATCGGACAAGGAAGGCACAACTGACGATGTCTAAGTTATTAATCAGGTTCGGGCCGATGTGATTGATGAACCAGACGATGAATTATTTGATGTTGATGATGAACATGATGCAGATGACACGTACATTGATGATGGAATTGTTGCACCAAAAGTTCAAGATGCCCAAGATGATGAGTTTTTCAATTGATACTTAGTCGTTTTTTGTTGGGCGTGTTAAGAGGCAATTTATTCTTGCCTTGACACTGTAGTCATGACTTAGATGTTGCCATTATTTACTACTTCTGGAAGACTTTGGCATAAAGCTTGGAGATCTTCTTCTCCATTGCACAAAGCTTGGAGATCTTCTTCTCCATCGCATAAAGCTTGGAGGTCTTCTTCTCCATCACATAAAGTGGATGCGTCGGAGACTCCGATGGGGGATGAGGAATTTTTGAAGCTTCGAGGGGATTGGGGCTCGGAGATGACTCGCTATGTTAACAAACGGTTTGGGCCGGCCGGTTGGCATTGTATTCCTTTGCACCAGCCCATTAGTGTTATTTCCAGCGCCGTCGCACTATACTACATTTAGTCCCACACCAAAACCTGAGAAGGGTGTAGCACAGCTTAAATATGGAGGTGTGGTTGTGCTATCAAACTCCTAATTGATCAACCATGACTCCTTCCTCTTTGTGCTATGGGGCTTAATGGGCTGGCTGGCCTATCAGGCTCCCGCTCGCTGGCCCATCGGGCTTCTGCTTGCCGGTTGAGACTGTTGTGGCCTGGCTGGCCTGTAGCCCCATGACACATTTTTTCCAACTAAACAAAACTTTTTATTCATATTTTACATATTAACATTAACTATTTATATCTTTTCATCTACACAAATCCTCATTTTCTTTATACACATATCAAATTTTAAATTCATATTTTACGTATTAAAATTAACCATTTCAAATCACATAGCAGATGATACACTTTACACCATTTTTTCCACCAAGGGCAAAGCCCAAATGTAATTAACAACGCAACGAAATTACAGAGTTCAGTACCAACACCACAAAGAAAAGAGTAGCAAACGAAAGCTTAAAGACAGAAAGCCATCTCCATCATGAAGCAACCAAGGGCTTCCACAGCTGGGAGGGAAACAAGCTCTAGAAAAAACAAACCTAGACCAACTTGAACAACTAAAGGTCAGATAGACAGGCACAAAAGGCCACTAAAACCTGCAACTGACTTCGCCCAGCAGAGCGTGTCGGTGTTTAAACCTCTCGACCTCCATGGGGGTACCCGCAGCAAGGTAGAAGGTGGGGATCGCCATGATCTGGAACCCGAAGGTACGCGTGAGGACACAAGACACGAGATTTATACAGGTTCGGGTAGCCGGAGTAGCTACCCTACGTCCTGTTTAGAGTAGTATTGCGCCCTGCGCTTGGTGTTGTTCCCCGGAGGGATTGAGGGATGTTCGGCTAGGTACCCGGCCCTCCTTTATATAGTACAGGGGGTGGATTCCTAGTCGGTTAAAAGGTAGGAGTCCTAGTAGGATTACACAGAGCGAGTCCTAGTAGGAGTACAGGGGAATTCTAGTAGGAGTCCGTCTTCTACTCTTCTTCCTTCCTTGTATGAGTACCTGGGGAGTATGCCCGGCAAGCTCCCGAGCACATTGTAGTCTACTGTAGTAGTTCGAGTAGTCTTGAAGCCTCTGCGAGTAGTTCTTGAGCGTCCTCGAGTACTGCTTGGAGAAGTCTTCAATAGTACTTGAACTGCCACGAGGCTAGAAGGTGGTCCAGCTCATCAGTCTTGAAGTCGAGATTATATGGAAGTGCGGTTGCAAAATCGCACTCCATATAGAATAGCCCCCGATCCTTAGGTTGAGTTGCAGACTCTAGCTGAGGGTCAATCTTGATTTCGAATCTTTCGTCTTGAAAAAATCAACTAATGGGTGTAGCCTAGTAGCCCCTGAGACTTGGAACGATTGAAGAATCAATCCAAGGGTCTTCAGTGTTTGCGGAAGTCATCATTTGAGTACTCTTGTAGCGTTCAGCCCCCGAGCTCGTCACCAGGAGAGCCGTAGGAGCCACGTCGAGTAGTTATTGGTGCTCAGCCCCCGAGCTAGAGAGCTAGCGAAGACAACTCGAGTTGTGATCGAGTAGTAATTTGGTGCGTAGCCCCCGAGTTTGAGAACTAGCCGTGCCAATGGAGGTACACGAAGCGTACTGGAAAGTCGTCACCAGAGCTTGACCTGAAAGTAGAGATGCGTACATTATGTAGCATTTTTGTAGAAATTGAATCTACAAATGACAAATACAAATATGAATATAGATGTAAATGTCATGTGTCATGCTCTTGTTGTGGTCGTTAGGCGACGAGTAGTTAGCCTGATGCAGTTTAGCGCCCAGTCTCTTTGGTCGCTGTTTAGCCATAGACGCTGGGGGCGCGGAGGCATGACAAGAGGGCTGGTTTAAGCGCCCGGTCTTTGAGGAGCCTGTTTAGCCATAGCCATTGGGGGCGTGGAGGCATGACAGGAGAGTCGAGGCTTTGCGCAGATCAAGGCGTGTGCTACTATAGCGGGACCAATAAGAGGTAGACGAAAGTAGTCTGCGAGGCGACAAGAGAGAGCACATTTGCTCATTGTTCCGCATGGCGGAGAGCAAGATTACGTAATGCCTCCTCAGGGTGTAGCTGTTGTGCGCCTCCAGCACTCAGTACACGAAACGTCGTGGCAAGAGCCTCCTAATTTGGTGTACCAAGCCTGTGACACTCAGTCAACTGTCCCCAAAGAATAATTGGCACAATGTAGCTCTACTGGCAGGTAGCCGTTGAGAGGCGTACATGAAGTAGTCTTCAGCATTGGTTCCTGTATGTGGAAAACAAGCCGAAGAAAAATAATTATTGAAATAAGTGACTTAGTTTGATTCGTGGACGAGTGTCGACGAAGCCGTGGCGGTCGGTGATGGAGCCGCGACGGTTGGAGCTAAAGTCAACTAGTCGACAGTGGATCCGACTAGTTGTTGATGTTGTGGGAGCCGTCCTCGACTAGTTTTCTGGTTGAGACTAGTCGAGGTAAGTAGTCGAGGTGGTCGTACGCCCAGAAGATGACGTCGCAGCGGCGTAGTCGATGTAGAGCCGCTGTGGTCGGGAGATGAGTACTCGCGGCGCACAACGAGGTTGACGTAGAGCCCGTGCGGCCGGAGACGTAGCCCACGTACATCTTCAATGTACATCAAGCAGGGACCTTGTAGCTTGCCTGGTAGGTTCCCGTGTGCGTGTATAGCATAATGCTCAAGATTCTGCCTTTTTTGCATGGAAACTTATCCTGCCTCGTTGCTTGCATTGCATCTCTGTTTTTATCAGGAAAGCAAGGAGTCGTGTCTCCTTCGGACTCGAAGCCGATCCCATGCGCACACGGAAATTTTTCTCCACGGAAGCTATCTTCTGACGGTGGACGAACGCTGTTCGTTTTGAATTGAAACTCGACGGGATCGATTACTTGGACGGTTGGACTACTGCGAACTTCAATAGCTTGTCGGCGATTCCGTGTATGAATACAAGATTCTTTGACGCACCGGCAAGAGCAGTGACTACGGTGAGTTCGCTGGATCTCACGCCGTCGTACCAGGTTGATTTCTCGATGGAGTCCTTCGAATTCGCCGGATGATCATGACGATGGCCCCACGGTGGGCGCCAGCTGTCGGTGTTTAAACCTCTCGACCTCCATTGGAGGTACCCGCAGCAGGTAGAAGGTGGGGATCGCCATGATCTGGAACCCTAAGGTACGCGCGGGGACACAATACACGAGATTTATATAGGTTCGGGTAGCTGGAGTAGCTACCCTACGTCCTGTTTAGAGTAGTATTGCGCCCTGCGCTTGGTGTTGTTTTCCGGAGGGATTGAGGGATGTTCGGCTAGGTACCCGGCCCTCCTCTATATAGTCCAGGGGGCGGGTTCCTAGTCTGTTAAAAGGCAGGAGTCCTAGTAGGATTACACAGAGCGAGTCCTAGTAGGAGTACAGGGGAATTCTAGTAGGAGTCCGTCTTCTACTCTTCTTCCTTCCTTGTATGAGTACCTGGGCAGTATGCCCGACAGAGCGCAACTGAACAAAACACCATGTTTCCTTGCTAAACTTCATGGGGGTGGAATTGGATTGTTGCATCCATTTTAGCCTCTGAAAACATGATTAACACCAACGAAGAAGCCATCGTATTCGAAACAAAGACTACATTCATCACTACAGAAATGCATGGCAAATCCCCTCCGGCTCGGCTCCCTACTGCAGAAGGTTCGACCTATGCAGTGTTGAATGTTACCTCTAGCCACCGCCGGTGGGAGCGTCGGCCGGCGGCGGCCGTCGCGGAGCATGATAGTCCTCATTTGCGTTGCAAGATTAACCCCACGAGTCCGGAAATAAAGAGGATGCACGTTGTTGAGCATCCACCGATGCCACTGCCCTGGAGCCTCGCCCTCAACCTGTTTCATGTACGCATATGCAGTGCCGTCGGCATCGGCCCCGCTGTAGAACCTGTAGAGGACGAAGACCACCACATAGGCCGCCCCTCTGTGCACAGTCTGGGCAGCACATGTAGCTCGTCGAGGGCAGGACGCGGGCTGCGGTTCCTACCGAAGATGTTGTCGATCCCGACGTGGAAGCCGGTAGCCGGGTTGCCGGCTGCAGCCAGGCTACGAATGAAGACGTCATAGCCTTCGGGGTCGGTGTTCTGCATATACTGGACTGGAACCCGATCTAGTGCCAGCTTCCTACCGACATCTTTGTCGCGGCAGGGGCCGAGCAAGCTCTTGCAGGTGGCACGTAGGCTGCGAAGATCGTCCATGGGCTTCTTCGATGTCGCAGTGACTAGGCCAGCGATGTTTGCCTGCAACTCAATCGGGAGTTCCGCGAGCGACCGGGGGTGCTCCCTCGATGCCATGGAAGGCAAGTTTGGCGCGGCGCGGACCGTGAAATCTGGACAGAGATGGCTGTTAACACCAAAATTTGGTAAGGAGTATGACATGTGGGTCCGATTCGGAAAAGAGTCCGTCTGGTGGAAGGAAAGATATCTTCAGAGATTTTCGGCAGAAGGATCCGCGGTCGGCTATCTGCTCCCGGTTCGGCAAAGGAACAAGAGAGAGCTGATTTTGCGGGATTGGACGGTGACGTGGCTCGATCAGAGGAAGCGAATGGATGGATAGGCGATCAAGTTTAGTTAGGCAATGAATCCATTCGCAGTTGTAATCAGCAGGGTATAAATACGATCCCTGGATGTATGTAACAAAAGACGTTCATTCCTCAATACACACCGGCCTTACGCCAAACCCTAGAGTCCCTTGTCGTGTCGTCGAGTTCTTCGAGAGGACCAATCGATCCATCGACCTCCGTGAGTACCGGCAACCTTGTATCATGTCTAGTATCATGCGGTGGATTTAGATTTGATGCAAGTAGTCTTGTTACCATGCTTCGTGTCACGCGGTAGATTCAAGCTTGGTTCAAGAGGGTTTCTTGTTAGATCATGAGTCATGCGGTAGGCTAAGATCTAGCTCGAAGCTAGTTATCGGCTCTATTGGATTTTGGCAAGATCCGGTAGATTCATTAAGTTACCCCGTGTTATCATGAGTTTTACTTTATGTTTTAATTCATGAAATACACTCTTGCCCAATCTAGATGGGTTTGGATCGGTCTCTTTTCCTTTTAAGATACGTGCATGAGCAGGTTTCGTGTTTTGACGCGTGGATCTTGTGCTCTCCGATAGCCGAAACCGAATCGATCTAGGTTGTTACGTGCTGCGGGTTCAAGCTTGCTTTGTGCGTATAAATCTTGAAAGAACCGGGTATCATGCGGTAGATGCAGGTTTTGGGTTGCTTTGGAGCTAGTCATCCGGTGGATTAGATCTCCAATTCAATCGATAGATTTATTCACGTGGTAATGTTTGTTCCTTCTTCATGGACCCTGGATCGGTTTGTTCGGTTTGTATTCGGTTATATTTTCACGAGTAGATCACGCGCCTCGTTCGTGCCTTAAGTGATGTATGCTTTTAGCTTTCGTTTTTAGATTGTATCATGCGGTGGATAGATCTATCGCGGGAAGTGGTACGTTTTTCATGCAAGTTGTATCATGCGGTGGATAGATTTGTTTGTGATCGTACCCGACGGATCTTAAAGTACCTAGACATGCGGTAGACTAGTGCTTTGATCTATGCGTGCTCATTTAATACATGATCATGCCCGTGCTTTACTTCATTTAATGTTAATCTTCATGAAGATCGGTCATGGCTTTTCACGTGCATTCATGTTTATTCAAAGATCGATCGTTGTCATGCTCACGTCACCCGTTCGGCAATGTTCTTTTTCCCTTCGCGGTTACCGAATGGTTGTGGTTCTTAGACGGGTAGCTTCGCATAGCTACATGTCGTCTTGCTTGGCTTCTTAGCCGTAAATATGGAAGCGCTCTGGTATCACCGGTATGTTCCAAGCTTTGGTATTTAATTTGTTTTACCCTTTTTGTTAATTTTCGGGAAAAATTGAGCGGCACGTCACTTTCTCTGCGCGTGCGAAGCTAAGCTTTTCGGCTGTTGTGTGATTGGCGGCGAGTGCACATTTTGCGTCAACACACTTTTTGGCACGCCCAGTGGGACAATACAGCCGAATTGGTTCAAGATGCCTGAAGTTTCAGACCTCCTGGATGTCAACATCGAGGAGCTCTCTCCAGAGCAGCATCAGCAGCTCCTAGACGCGTGAATCAATTTCGGCGAAATGCCTCATGTCATTTAAGAAGAATCGGAGTGGTGTACCATATGCGAAGAGTAGCCTACCCGAGTGCGTTGCGGGGAGACCGACGCCACGACCCAACAAGAAAAAGAGGAATGCGCGCGGATCTTCCGGGAATCGGTAGACGACATGCTCACCAAGCACAACCAAGCTTTCCTCGGGTCGCTCCGGCGGATGATGGTGGCCCTCTTTGGCCGGGCGCGGGGCGGGCGTTTGGAAAGACGTACACGGAAAGAGCACCGTGGAGCCGGGTGAATCAAGCTCTCGGCCGCCGGCCGGCAAGTGCGGCGGCCTCCTCCTCAAAGCTCCGGGAGCGAGACATTCCAACCTCCTCCGCGGGCGGGCGGGGGCGCCGGTGCGGCCTCCGCCGCAAGCTTCGGGGAAGTCAACCGAGCCCCGCCGCCACCACGAGCGGCACGGGTCGGCCGTGCACGCGGCCGAATCCGTACCGGCCTACGTACGGAGACCTAGCGTTCGGCTCACCTCGGGGCCCCACTTGACCCCGGTCGAAGAATAGCTCCGTCAACCAGCGGCTCCCGAGAAGAATTTGTACGGCGGTGGCTATCACGAAGTAGGAAATTACGGGGGAGTTCGACGCCTTCCCGCACCCGGGGGTACGCGCGCGCTGCGGGCGCTCGGGGAGGAAGATGCCCTAACACGCAAGATGGCCGAATTGATGCGAGAATCAGTTCGGCCTCAAGCCAAGGATGCAGGGCCCCACCTACAGGCCGCCGTTCCCGGAGTGGTACTATAACGTGCTCCTGCCACCAAGGGTAAAACCGCCGACGGAATTCACAAAGTTCTCTGGGCAGGACGAGACAAGCACGGTCGAGCATATCGCTCGTTATCTCATGCAGCTTGGGGAATGTTCGGCCGAAGAGACGTTCAGGGTTCGCTACTTCCCGGCCTCGCTCACGGGTCCAGCTTTTCAGTGGTTCTCGTCCTTGCCGCCTGAGTCAGTGGCCAGGTGGAAAGATTTGGAGCGTAAATTCCACGCTCATTACTTCAGCGGCAGTTCTGAGAAGAAGTTGATTGACCTCGCCACCCTGAAGCAAAGGCACGGTGAAACACCGCCGGGAGTTTCTTAGAAGATTCGAGAGAAGTCAAGGGCATGTGCTTCTCGTTGAACTTGCCGGACGATCGGTGGCTGATATGGCCGTCGCCGGGATGTTACCCGGCCGTGCGCGAAAAGCTATTTGGGATGGAGTTTGAAAACTTGGGTCAGCGTCGCGAAGTTATCCTTGATGAGCAATCGGGCATATGGCCTCAAGAAGGACCCCAAGTTTGGCAAGCGACACGACATCGGCCGACATCTACAACCAATTCTTGGACAAAGGCGATTTGTGCGAGGATTCGACAACGAAGGTGGAGGTAGGCGCAGCGAAATCTTGTGGGGTAAAGAGCCCTTGACAATGAACCGGCGGTGGGTCGGGCGGACCAAAGGAACCTACGGCTTCGACATCACAAAGGGCGATAAGTTGTTTGAGCTCTTGGTAAAGGAAGGCCGAATCAAGGCGCTGAAGGGCACTCTATGCTTCGGCTCGATGGAGTCAAAGCGAAACGTTACTGCGGCTTCCATGACGGGGACTCGCACTCCATCAACGATTGCGGGGTCTTCGGGATGAGGATCCGAGAAGGCTATCCGGGAAGGGCACCTCAAATTCGATAACAAGATGAAGGCTGGATGGCCACCCCTTCCCGCGAGAACATGCTCGGCTTTTCTATCAACGCGATAACGGCGAAGAGAAAGGGAAAGTCAAGGTCCGACCTCGGCCCGAGGTCCAAACAAGATGGATCGGTTGACCGGAGCGCCAGGTGACCCTAGAGCAAGTGCAGGGCGACGCCCCCCGCGTTCTCAAGAGCCACATCGAGGTTGGGGAATCGTCCAAGCCTAAACCCAAGGTGACGTCACACATTCTCTTAAACAAATGGCAGCGTCAGATGGAAAATGAGCGCTACCAAAAGCGTCGTCACGAGGAGGAGCAGCGCAGGGCTGAAGAGGAGGCGCGCGGATGGAATCGGGGAACGGCACGCGCGCGCGGGAGAGCGCGCCCCGCGGGGATGCGCCTTCTTCGGGCACTGCGGAATGAGGGCCTAAAGCCGCCCACATTAAGGAAGCGTCCCGAATGCGGCGACGGATATGCGAGTACGGGCGGGGAAGCGCAATCGCCGATCCGTCCATGAAAGACTTGGAAGGATCCACCCAAATGGGGATCGGCGGCAAAAAATTGAGGTTATAGATCACCCCGGGAAGTGCCAAGCCGATCTCGGGTGGGGCGACCGGGAGGAGGACGAAGATGTATACGTACGGCGGAAGGGGCAATGGTGCCCACCGGTCTACGCAAGAGCCAGAAGAGGCGGGTCCAACGCTTGAGGAACCGCGAGATGAAACAAGCGGGATCCGGACAAGGCGGAAGTGGCGCCCCAAGGACCGGCCCCGGGAAGGATCGAAGCGTCCGGGCCCCCGCATGCATGGTATACTTCCCGCCAAACGAGTTCATGGCTCCCGCTAACCGGGTGATGCGGGGAAGAAGCTTCCGTTGACGACGAGCAACCCGAGGAGATGATGGCGCGGTCGGTGCGGCCAAGCGAGGCCATCTTCGACAAGCGGCCAAGAATCGCCACATGAGGCCGGCGTACGCGAGGGGGTACGTCAATGGCAAGCCATTGACCAAGATGTTCGTCGACGGTGGCGCGGCAGTCAACGTAATGCCGTACACCACCTTCAGGAAGCTTGGCATGACCCCGAGCGATCTGACACCAACAAGCATCATCCTAAACGACTTCGCCGGGAACCCCTCAGACACCAAAGGATGCGCTCACGTGGACTTGATGATCGGGTCCAAGACGTTGCTTACTACCTTCTTCGTCATCGAAGGGAAGGGAGCCTACAGCCTGCTGCTTGGGCGGGCCCGGATCCACGCCAACTGCTGCGTCCCATCCACTATGCATCAACAGCTGATCCAGTGGGTGGACGATGAAATCGAGGTCGTCCAGGCGGATGACTCCGTGAGCGTCGCTAACATGGAACCGCCTTGCGGGAGTACCAAGGCATCGATTGCTTCTCGGGGAAGGAGCGGGGAGAAGGTCTGTTGAACTGTCGGCGGTGACCAACGGCCGATTCAAGCGGTCGGCTCTTACGGTAATTTTTAATGGAGAACCCCGTGGATGGCACCGATGGCAAGGCGGGACGAGGATTCGTGTCGGCCGATAAGGCTGGAGGAAGTTGACATTGGAAGCGGTGATAAGCCAAGGCCGACGTTCATCAGTGCGAATTTGCAGCCAGACTTCAGGGGGAACTTAATTGAGCTTCTCAAAGAATATAAAGATTGCTTCGCCTGGGATTACTCGGAGATGCCTGGATTGGATCGATCCATCGTCGAGCACGGTTGCCAATCAAGCCTGGTTTCAAGCCATATAAGCAACCGCCCCGGAAAATCTACAAGGATGAAGTATTGGCCAATGTGAAGAAGGAAATCGAAAGATTACTTGACGCAAACTTCGTTCGGCCCTGCAGATATGCGGAGTGGATTTCTAACATCGTCCCGTGTATAAGAAAAATGGAAAAATGAGAGTTTGCATAGACTTCGGGGACCTAAACGAGCTACTCCCATGGATGGATACCGATGCCTATTGCCGATTTGCTGATTGACGCCATTTCTTGGGCACAAGGTGATTAGCTTCATAGATGGCAACGCGGGGTACAATCGGATCTTTATGGCAATAGAAGACATCTCGAAGACGGCCTTTAGATGTCCTGGTCATATAGGCCTATTTGAATGGATCGTCATGACATTTGGGTTGAAAAATGCCGGTGCAACCTATCAGCGGGCCATGAATTACATTTTTCATGAGTTGATCGGCAAGACCGTGGAAATCTACATTGACGACGTGGTGATCAAGTCCTTAAGTCATGACACCCATCTGGAAGATGTGAAGAAGACCCTCGAATGCACCGGAAGCATGGCACCGAAAATGAATCCAAACAAGTGTGCATTTGGGGTGTCGGTGGAGAGTTCTTGGGGTTCTTGGTCCACGAAGGAGGGATCGAAGTTGGCAAAAAGAGCATGGAAGCCATTGATGAAGTCGTTCCTCCAACCAACCTCAAGGAGTTGCAATCACCGCTCGGCAAGATCAACTTTGTGAGAAGGTTCATCTCAAATTTATCACGAAGGTGTTGCCATTCTCTCCGTTCTTTGAAGCTAAAGAAGGATCGAAGTTCACATGGGGCGACGAACAACAAAAGGCTTTCGAGGAAATCAAGCAATACATGAAGGAGCCGCCGGTCTTTGGTTCCTCCTCGAATTTGGACAAGCCTTTCAAGTTGTACGTGGCGGCCGATACCCAAACTATTGGATCGGCCCTTATTCAAGAATTCGAAGGAAAGGAGCGGGTAGTAGCTTATCTTAGCCGAAAACTACTTGATCCCGAAACCGGTATTCGGCTATAGAAAGATTGTGTCTTTGCGTATACTACTCGTGTACAAAGTTTCGGCACTACTTGTTGAATGCCGAATGCACTGTATACTCGAAGTTTGATGTGATAAAACATATGTTATCTATGCCAATTTTGAATGGTCGGGTTGGCAAATGGATTTTAGCCCTATCAGAATTCGAGTTGAAGTTCGAATCGGCAAGAGCCATCAAAGGTCAGGTCATTGCCGATTTTATAACTGAACACCGTGACCCTTCGATTGATCTGCTTGAAATTACCCCATGGGCTTTATTCTTTGATGGGTCATCATGTGGCAAAGGTGGGGGAGTAGGGATCTTGCTAATTTCTCCCGAGAGGTGAGATGTTCGGGTCGCCATTCCTATACAACCCACGGTCACAAATAACCGAGGTGAGTACGAGGCAACGCTTCGAGGGCTTCAATATTTGAGAGAAGCCGGAGCCGTTTCGGTTGAAATTTATGGAGATTCGAGTTGGTCATCAAGCAATTGAACGGCCGGTACGAGTGCGGGGAGCGAGGCGGCGAGGAGTTACTACGAGGAATGCAGAGAAATCTTGAAGGGCTTTCCACTGGTAACCCTACAGCACATTCCTAGAGAGCATAACGAGGAAGCAAACAGGCTGGCTCAGAGCGCCTCTGGTTATAAAGAGAGTCAAGAAGCATTTGCTGCGGAGGTGAGCGCACTAGGGACGGATCTTACAGAAGATGATTGTCAAGGCAAAAGAAGATCAAAAAGGAAGATCGACGAGGAGAAATTGATGATCATCACCGCCTGCGCGCATTAGCGCTGCTTCCCTCAGCCTCGTCGGAGGCGCGGCGGCGGTTGAGGCGGCGCACCATTGCGGTTTGGGGATGTGCACTGTTTACAAGAAGACCAAAGATTGGCAAAGATTCGAGAGCTAAAAGGCCCGATGGAGAGCTAGGGGCACCTATGGCAACATTTATAGGCACGGCGGGGTAATCGTGGCTTCGAGTCGTGGGCGTGGATCGTGGCGCACGTCCCAATAAAATCGGAAGGCGGAGAGATTTCCTTGACCGGCCCCGCCGGCGGGTCGTTTGGAGTTCTAAGCTGGGCCGTGCGCAAGTCGATTGGTTCGGCTAAAGGAACTCAAGGTATCGTTCGGGAGTTAGCGTTTCACTACCGAATGGGTCGTTCGGCATCACATCTCAAAGTACGCCAAGGAAAGGAAACAAATCGCAAAGGAAATATTACAAGAACGACCAGTTCAGGTATACATCAATAAGGACGGTCAAGCATTAAGGAGTTTTGCGAGTGCATGACGAACATTGGATACTATCAAGTGGGAATTGTCCAAGATCTCCGATAGTCCTTTTGGGCATCGGATAAGTCGGTAAGCTCGCATCGCATTGCTTTACTCCGGTAACGACCGATTCGCCTCCGCTTCGGTCTTTGCTATTAATCCGGGGAGATCGGCTATTTTCTTCTCGGGGTCAATCTCCATCTCCGCCGACGGAGCTTTTCAATTCCGCCTCTAGAGCAGCCTTTCGGCGACTTTCAGATCGTAAGAAGCTTGCAGGTCAGCCAAGGCATCCTTATGGCTTTTTGCTTGGGATTGTATCCCGTTCATGGCTCGTTCAGCATCAGTTTTCTCCTTTTCAATGGCCGAACGGGAGCGCAATTTCCTCCAAGTGCGCCTCAAGGGAACATAAAAGGGCTCTAAGTCGTAGATGGATGATAGGAAAGCTCTGATGTCATCAGGAAGTCTTCGACTAATGGGTTCAAACATCTCTTCAAAATGGCGAAGATCATTGAGCTGATCCTGAACATCTTTTTCTAGCCAAGCTGCAATTTCTTTGAGTCTGAGCAACACTTCATCGGCGGCGGCTTGTTTATTTCTTTCATCACATCGGCAGTTGATGGGCCCTCTGATGGCAAGCTCGATGATGACGGGGTGTGATCCTGAAAACAACATTGCCGAGGTGAGAATGCTAGCAGCAAGGTATCGAGATTAAGAGCAGAATTGGGCACCTCATGAGTGGTTTCTTGAGCGGGAGCAATCGCGGACGGAAGAGGCGTCCCGAGTAGAGCCGAAACTTCCAAGTCGGGGAGATGCCGATGCGGCCATCGGTGACTCGTGAGTTTCGGGTCGGTGAAGAATTGGATCCTCCTCTCGTTGGGTTGGTCATTGTCGCTGACCGATAGGCGATGGCATCCCGGGGGAATTTGGTGGCTCCGGTTCGGTTGGGAGATTCATCTCCGGAGAACGTCTTCGCTTGCGAGAAGGTGACGAAGATGAGATCTCTCTCGGGATGGGCAATTCAACCCCGGGAAGGGCTCGCTTGTTGAACCACCGGAACATCTACAAGTGGTTCTCCCACGGCTTCCCCGTAAGTGTCCAATTGAAAAAGTGAGTGCCGGTGCTCATCCTTGAAAAAGAACAAGAAAAGACGTACCGTTGAGTGGAGCATTGGCGAGTGCTTTGGTTCGAAGAATGTTGGGCTACGGTCCGAAATACACAATGATATGATCCATCAAGAACAGAGTGACCCAAGAATCAAGAAGGTAAAGGAGTTTACCTCAACCGGTACTTTCTTGACGGTTCTCCTCCTTTTAGCGCTCGGAAGGGGAATCGGATGCGGACCTTGCCTCCCTGTCAACAAGCAAGGCTAGAAAGGCCGGGATCGGTGGTAGCATACCTGTCCATCGGTTGGCGCGGGGTTGTGGATTTAAACCCCGGTGCTTGAAATTGGGCCTTCGGCATTATAAGTTATTACCCCGGCTCGAGGGCGAGAACCGTGTTCGTGGACGAGAAGATGAAGGTCGGGACCATGAATAAAAGAGGGAAAAGTCCGATCAAGGGGCTCATTGTGTTACCTCCGAAGTCGGCGGGGAAATCGAGGCACCAGTGCACGCACGAACACATGAACGGGTTCACCGAAGATGTGGTCATGGAATTCTTGCCACCATGAGTTGAAGGTGGGGTGAGCTATGGTTGCGGGCACAAAAGGACATGTGTAGACGGTGGGGACCGCACACATAGTTGAAAACTCGCCGCACCGCATCGGTTCTTTGATTTCCTCCCCGCGCTTGAGGAATTCATGCGAAACAATCTTGGGGGCGGTGGCCACATCCAAGTTGCCCGGCCATTACGTTAGGGCCGGTAGTACTCATAAGTACGGCATTCCGCCTCCCTCCATTGAACTCGGCCGTAATATACATGGGCGGATTATGATATTAAAGATTTCCGGGGAATCTCCCATCTTGATGGCCGGGCTCAAAGGAGAACTCGACGGGGAAGGTCGAGTGTCATAGCCTAGATAAGGGAGCCAAAGAGGATTGGGGAAGCCTTTGAAGAACAACTCGAAGAGTTGGGTGATGTCTCGTCGAACGATAACGATTGAAGTTGCTTCTCCATAGCTTTGGCATCCTCTCGGTGACTTGAAGCTCTCCTTCGGGGGATTGGACCGGGGGGAAGAACCCGGAGTTCAAGTCGACACCTACAATCGATGCATGTGAAGTGCGGCCAAATTTGAACAAACCACCAAGGGCCATTGACGCACGTTATCCTCTGGCTGGTGTACATTTGGATAACGGTCTGATGAAGCATATGGTATACACTGCCCAAGAGGAATTTTCCAGAGGAAGGCGATTGCCACTGGCCAGATGGATCGCCATCGCGATATTGTTCAAAGTGGGTTCGTTGGCCTTGCCACAGAAGACAAATCTGCATAACCACATGTTCAAAAAGGCTCTGTATTCAACTTCGCCAAGGGGATTATCTCTCATGTGCTTCAAAATATAATTCTTGTAGCCATTCCCTGGCTTTACCCCTGTTTGGCGTGAGGAATTCTTGAAGTTCCAAGGCTGAACGGACCCGGTGATGTCAAGGCCGGTGATCATGTACACATCGGCCAAGGTTGGAGACATTGGGCCATGCCCAAAAAGGAAGGCATTGACGCCATTTGACCAGAAGTGGTACGCGGCTATCAGAAGATCTTCATTCTTGGGTGTTTCAGCTACGGATAACTCCAGACATTGAGCAATGCGGAGAGTATCCAGATTGGTCAATCCACTCTTATCCGCAAGAATCCTACGGTACCAAGTCTTCCAGCCTGCGATTGGGGGCAAAGGCCAGTTCTTGAACGCATCTTGCCACTGAGGAGGTGGAGATAAAGCTACCTTGAAAGGGATTCTCCGAGATTCGGCGGCAATAAAATCTCGAGGGTCGGGATTCCCTTCGGGACCAAGATAATAAGGCTGGCGAATTGGCCTCAATAGGAATCAAAAGAGCGAGAGAAGGTTCCCGGAAGAGAGCGGAAGAAGAAAATCTCGGGTAAAATTGAAAACCTAATGCCGAACAAAGGTTTGGAGGGGTGAATTTACCCGAGCAGCTTGGTTCGAGTTGCCATTGGAGATTCGAGCTCGGAACGAAGGGGATCTAGGGTTGGATGCGAACGAAGAATCCGGCGGATTGCGAAGAACAGGTGTTGACGAGGTTTGGCTCAAGGATTCGTGGGCGGAGTCAATTGTGGAACAAAATTACTTTTATCCCACAATTGAAGGGGCATGTGTTAACACCAAAATTTGGTAAGGAGTATGACATGTGGGTCCGATTCGGAAAAGAGTCCGTCCGGTGGAAGGAAAGATATCTTCGAGAGATTTTCGGCGAAGGATCCGCGGTCGGCTATCCGCTCCGGTTCGGCAAAGGAACAAGAGAGCCGATTTTGCGGGATTGGACGGTGACGTGGCTCGATCGGAGGAAGCGAATGGATGGATAGGCGATCAAGTTTAGTTAGGCAATGAATCCATTCGCAGTTGTAATCGACGGGGTATAAATACGATCCCCGGATGTATGTAACAAAAGACGTTCATTCCTCAATACACACCGGCCTTACGCCAAACCCTAGAGTCTCTTGTCGTGTCGTCGAGTTCTTCGAGAGGACCAATCGATCCGTCGACCTCCGTGAGTACCGCAACCTTGTATCATGTCTAGTATCATGCGGTGGATTTAGATTTGATGCAAGTAGTCTTGTTACCATGCTTCGTGTCACGCGGTAGATTCAAGCTTGGTTCAAGAGGGTTTCTTGTTAGATCATGAGTCATGCGGTAGGCTAAGATCTAGCTCGAAGCTAGTTATCGGCTCTATTGGATTTTGGCAAGATCCAGTAGATTCATTAAGTTACCCCGTGTTATCATGAGTTTTACTTTATGTTTTAATTCATGAAATACACTCTTGCCCAATCTAGATGGGTTTGGATCGGCTCTTTTCCTTTTAAGATACGTGCATGAGCAGGTTTCGTGTTTTGACGCGTGGATCTTGTGCTCTCCGATAGCCGAAACCGAATCGATCTAGGTTGTTACGTGTTGCGGGTTCAAGCTTGCTTTGTGCGTATAAATCTTGAAAGAACCGGGTATCATGCGGTAGATGCAGGTTTTTGGGTTGCTTTGGAGCTAGTCATCCGGTGGATTAGATCTCCAATTCAATCTGATAGATTTATTCACGTGGTAATGTTTGTTCCTTCTTCATGGACCCTGGATCGGCTGTTCAGCTGTATTCGGTTATATTTTCACGAGTAGATCACGCGCCTCGTTCGTGCCTTAAGTGATGTATGCTTTTAGCTTTCTGTTTTTAGATTGTATCATGCGGTGGATAGATCTATCTGCGGGAAGTGGTACGTTTTTCATGCAAGTTGTATCATGCGGTGGATAGATTTGTTTGTGATCGTACCCGACGGATCTTAAAGTACCTAGACATGCGGTAGACTAGTGCTTTGATCTATGCGTGCTCATTTAATACATGATCATGCCCGTGCTTTACTTCATTTAATGTTAATCTTCATGAAGATCGGTCATGGCTTTTCACGTGCATTCATGTTTATTCAAAGATCGATCGTTGTCATGCTCACGTCACCCGTTCGGCAATGTTCTTTTTCCCTTCGCGGTTACCCGAATGGTTGTGGTTCTTAGACAGGTAGCTTCGCATAGCTACATGTCGTCTTGCTTGGCTTCTTAGCCGTAAATATGGAACTGCCTGGTATCACCCGGTATGTTCCAAGCTTTGGTATTTAACTGTTTTACCCTTTTTGTTAATTTTCAGGAAAAATTGACTGGCACGTCACTTTCTCTCTGCGCGTGCGAAGCTAAGCTTTTCGGCTTGCTGTGTGATTGGCGCTGAGTGCACATTTTGCGTCAACAATGGTGTTGCGGCGTAGCGTGAGATGTGGGCGGAGAGTGTGCGACGCGGGAGCGTGACATGTGTGCGGAGAGCGCACAGTGGGGGAGCATGAGATGTGGGCAGCGAGGGCACGGCGGGCGAGCGTGAGATGTGGGCAGAGCTGACTTTCCAATAACAGTCGGCGTCTTTCTATTTTCCAATTATTCGGCTCGGCCTTTCAGGTTGTTTCTACAGAAATTTACAACTGAACGTCAAAACTGCCGTGTCGTGGTGTGGGTTCGAACTAGCGTGGCGTGGTGTGTCGTGTCGTGGCGTGGCGTGCCGTGGTGTGGTGTCATTTCATGTGTCAACCTATAAGACCAAAGTTTCCATTTCACATCATGAAAAAGACTTGCACATATATTCCAAAGTACCAGCAACGTACTTGCATTGACTACATCACTGCATTACTAGCAATATGTACACAGATACTTGTTCTGAAAACCCAGAAATTCTACTTGTTACTTTTGGTTAGTACATTACATAGGTGATTCTAACCATTTAACATCTGGCACAATTAGGTAACCATGCTTGATCTCAAGCTGATTAGCAATCTCAAATAACAAAAATGCATCCTTGGAGGCGTAATTCACCTGCCAGTCTAGCAAATACCTCAAACCCCACAGCTTGTGGTTCACTTTTCTGCCGTTGTACAGAGGTAGCTCTAGTACAACATTTCCAATCTTCTCTAGTGAAGACCTGTAACCATTTTGGTACAGATGGCTATACTTGTCATCAACCTCAGAAACATCAGTTGAAAGTCTCTCCAATTAGAAATCTTGATGCCACAGTCCTGCTGTAGGCGTTCAACATCATTGGAGATATGCGCTCCGACAAATATGTGGCCTTCCTCGCTGAGAAACTTGCCCAAGACATCAGGAAGCTTGTAGCCGGCATGGCGCACCTGGTAAATAAGGCAACACGATGTGACGAACAATTGCAACAATGCGACCTTGTGCTCGCCACTGAGAAGCTCAATCAACTCAGTATCCAATCCAACGAGCAAACATTTTGGAGGAGGGCTACCTTTGATTTTGTTGATGTACTCTGCCACTACTCCCGCGTCGCAAGTGACGGTGGTCTTGATGCTCGGGTACCACTCCTTGAAGAATTCAACCTCGTGCATCGAGGTTGGGGGCGATCCCTACTTCTGCGAAAGTCGTGGACGGACGACGGCGGGGCGCCATTCGTCCCAGCCACTACGTGATCGAACGTCAACTGGATTGACAGCGACATCCCACTCATTCACGGCGACACGCTTGCCACCCTGCAGTCCCAATCCAAGAAAACAGAGTTCGGAATCTTTAATCTCGCGACAAATCCACGACTAGAAACGCATTGTACCACAAAGGACTTACCTTCAAATCGACGCTCTCTGCTGACGCGGCGGGGCTTGCTCCGCCTGCAGCACCTAGGCTACTGTAGAGGCCGGCACCGGCGGTTGCCCGTACGGCATCCCCCTTCATTTCAGGGGCGGCGCCACCTTCCGCTGCTTCGCTTCGGGTCATCACCACCTTCGGAAGCTTGGGGGTCGCTGGCGATGGCGGTAACTAAGATTGCAAGCTTGGGGGTCACCGGCGATGGCAGGCAAGAAAACCCCCTCCTTCGATGGGACAGGTTGGGGGGGAGGGATGAATCAAAACTAGTATATTCTATGCCGTCGGTTTAGATTCATGTACGCTGCTCTTCCTGTGGGGCATGCTCTTCCCGCGGGCCTGGACGGAGCACCCTACGCGGCGTCCATTCGTGGATGAAGTATGATGCGGAGGGGTGCGCACGGCGCATGTAGTGCGCAGGGGGCACACTGGATTCGGTCTCCGGCTTTTCTAGAAGTCAAAGCGAAGTGTGAACATGCGGCTATCTATTTCTCTAAAGTTTGCTTTCTTTCTTCACAGTTTTTGTAGCCGTAGATTGTCTTGTTTGGGTTTGATTTTTACAATATCTTATGCTGCTATTCTTTTTTAATTTTCTAGCACCCCTTTTATAACTAATTGTTCCTTCACACATTGACAGCATGATATAATTACAAAGAGTTGAGAAAGAAGAGAAAAACAAGGTAGGAAAAAATCTTTCAGGATTTGAAAGAAGATAACTTTTAGGTTTCTCCACGTCATTATTAAGAATCTTACTTTCAAGATTCATTTTCCTTTACCATGATGGCTATGTAAACACTATAAACAACATTTCTTACCATTTCTAGGAAAAAATGAGAGAGAACCATTATGAGAGAGAAGCAGCATTTCTTACCAACTATTTTATTCTAATTATCATGTCATTATGTCCTACATTATTCCCTTTCATGTTTTTCATACCCAACTTTACCAAACTATTCTTTTCTTCATTTAAGCCTTTTTAGGGTACAATTTGTTTTATTTCTCCAAAAGTTTTGCAAAAAGCATCCCATCGTCTATCACATCACTCACATCACCTCTCAATATTCATCTACATTTACACCAATTCTTCCCCAATTCATCCCCATTTCAGTCATCTAAACACAATGGGTGTGTTTAGATGGCTAAAAGGGGAACCCAAAAGGGTGGATTTTGTATGGTTTTTAGGCTGAAAAGCATTGTACCAAACTGAAAAAGCACTGTAGCACTTTTCGTTTTTTGGTAAATATTATTCTACCATGAACTAACTAGACTCAAAAGATTCATTTTTTAGGACGACATTTTGGTGAGATGTTTGATGTGATGGGGAATCTTTTTTTGCATAGTGCTTTTTGGAGGAAGTTGGGCATCTAAACAGGCCCTAATTTGGCTCCGATATATATGCCCAGCAACAGCATTCCGTCCAAAAAGGTTTTGGTAAAGAAAAATAGTCAACACTATTGAATGCTAACGGGTGCGCGAGCAGGGAGGTGAACCCGGTAAACCAAAATCATCCGCAGCTCAAGTTTTATGTTCATTCTTACAAAATGTGCAGCATTTTTTAAAAGTTTGCTTTGTGTTCTTAGAAAATGTTCTAAATACAAACCGAAGTAGAGTAAGGCCACTTCAGAAGGGTCATTACACAAAAACCATGATTCCTAGGTCATAAATACACAAGGGTCAAGATCACAAGCTACTTCATCTTGAAGGTGGGTAATAAACCCAACGCTTGATTGCCACGCGAAGCTCCTCCACCAGCCGCTCGACCTAACATCTTTTAAGTATGCATTACAGAGACATGTACAACACAATTTGCATATGGAACATAATAGAACATAGGGAATGAAGGTAAAACATATACCTCAGTGTTAGTAGGTGGCCTACGGTTGGGCCTGCAGTGCTCATCATCGCTGTCGTCAGTGCAGTCCACGAAGATCCTGGCTCGCGGCATGTTGATCTTATACGTGACCTTGGGCCCACGTTCCTGAATTAAGAAATGTAGACATGAATTAATACTAAATTTTGCAATGAACAGCAGGGATAGATGTTGGCAGAAAATGCAAGAGACATATTTGCTAGTGAATTTTGTAGACAAGATAAGACTAATCTTTTGTAGTAAAACGTACATATCATGATGAGAAGGTAGCACTGAATGCCAAAGAAGGTTCCTATCAGCTCTTGCCTTTTATGTTCATAACTTCTCATCATAGAATGCAACCAATCTCTTGTTCAACTAACTCCTCCACCTGTGCCTTGCAAATGTTAGGACAAAGCTAGCAGTGTTATTGCTGAGGCGGAATCAAATGCAGAGAACAACTTCGTTTCCCAAAAGGAAAAAAAAGATATGTTCCAAAAAGCCTACAACGAAGTCACAAAGTGCAAATCAACCAAGTTCCATGGAAATGGGTACCTGGCAAAGAACCCAACTAGAAGGCAGCTGCTCAATGTGGAGCGTGAGGAACAAATTCGTAGGTGAAGAGCTACAGCATCAGGAACACGTCGAGCTCATGGACGCATTTGGGAAACTACAAGAAAAAATGTCATCATGGGAAGAAGAAAGGGAAACAAAAAGGAGAGAACATGCACAACAACTTGAAGAAAGTGAAAAGAGAAGGCAGACAGATCTGCAATAGCTTAGGCAAGAGTTCTATCAATGCTGCAAGCAACAAATGGACATGCACAAGTTTCAAGCTATTTGCATGAATGAGTTTCTTTCCTTGGGTTCTATATATGAATGTTTGTATCCTTTCATAGGTTGACCAGCCAATATCTGTCCAACCAAGAAACAATGTCACTGAATCTGCCGACGTGGCGGCGGCTGCATCAATCACCCAGCAAAACAACCTTGTCGCTGAATCTGCAGACAACGTGGCAGCAGATGCATCAATTCCTATAGTTGGGAATGTACAACCAGACTCCAGGAATGTGCTCTCTTCTACTGAGGATGTTCTCGAATTCACAACTTGTTACTAGTACATATCATCAGTTACTGATCAAATTACGCCTAATCTTGTTCTTCCAAATGATTGGTTCATACGAGAAGGAATCTGAAGACGTTCCAAAACAAGTCTTGTGCAAAACCAGAAGCACTAAAGGCGTAAACATTCTTGAAACACAATCCACCGTCCCTTTCGTTAGACAAATTTCTTCTCAACAGCTACAGGTACAAGCTGCACAAAGGAGACGACAAAGCACCAAAAAGACATGAGGTGATGTTTTTTCAACTCCTCTTCCTAATGTGAATGTAATTCATGTTTCGGCTGTCAAAGTATGTTTATGGTTGTGATAATTATTTGATGTCATTATGCTATATTTTAAATCACAATCAATCTTTGGTTTGCTATATGCTATTGTTCCACAAATTCCAATATTAGAGATTATTTGATGCTAGCTTAAAATTTTGTTGATTCTTTACAGTTGATGCGACCTCCTTGCATTGAATCCCCTCTTTGCTGATCAAGTGTTGGGACCATCTCCAAGTAACCATTTGCAGACCAAGTTCTTCATGTCCTAGCAAATTTTCCTACTATGTGTTGAAACTATGTCCTGTGCCAAACTTTTCAGTATTTAAGTACTTCATGAGTCATGTAATAACTCAGTGGATGGTTGAATGTTGGTTCATTAACTATAAATGCATAGTTATATTTATCTGATTATGTTAAGCAATGTTTATTAGTGCTGCTACATAAATGAGCGTGGCAGAATACACCATATGTTGCAAAGGATAAATCATCATATCACAACCAGTGTTTTTCGTTGCCAAAAAGGAACGTGGCAATAGTAAGTTGCACTTGTAGCAACCCTAATAGAAACGTGGTAATAAAAAGTTCAACTTGTAGGAACACAAAAGGAACGTGGCAATAGTAAGGTGCACTTGTAGCAACCCTAATTGAAACGTGGTAATAAGAAGTTCAACTTGTAGCAACACAAAAGGAACGTGGCAATAGTATGGTGCACTTGTGGCAACCCTAATATAAATGTGGTAATAAGAAGTTCAACTTGTAGCAACACAAAAGGAACGTGGCAATATATAGTGCACTTGTAGCAACCCTAATAGAAATGTTGTACTAGAGACTTTAACTTTTGGCAACCAACCAAATTTCGAAGCAACAATAGAGGACCACATATTACAAACCAATCAAACTACATGGAAATATAGGATACCACCTATAGAAACGTAACCAATATCGTGGCATCTGACAATACTACCTATCGCATCGAAATCAACTTTTGTGGCAATAGAGGAGACCACCTATAGCAACTAACTAATTTCGTGGCATCAGACAATACTACATATTGCAAACAAATTACTTTCATGATAATAGAGGAGGTTCAACCTATAGCAACCAAATTCAATGTGTAGCAATACTATAATTTGCAACGCAACAAAAACATTGCAATTGCACCTTTGGCAACACCCCAGATGCGTCGCAATAGTACACTTTGCAACCAGAACAAGCGTGGCAAAAAACCTAATTGCAATGTCGCGTTACGTTGCAACAAAAATACTTTTACAACTACGTGATGGACAACGTAGGAATACCCTAATGCAACGCGGCCTTTCGCATCCCATGGCCCACGAAACAATTTGGTTGCAATTGTGTCTATTGGAGCCAAATATGGCATATTGCAACACATTTTGTGTGTTGCATTAGGGGGAAAATCCAGTAGTGGCTCGGTGTTCCACCACTCCTTGTGCTTGGGCTGCTTTCCGCTCGGCTTCGGCACCTCCGGATGATGGTTGCATATATAAAACCATTTGGACTTCTAGTCTTGGTTTGACTCTATTAGTTTGTACGACAAGTACTGGTCGGCCGTATCCTCATGCATATTTGAATGTCTGCCCCTCTGACTACTCGTGGGTCATTGGTGCTTGGCTGTGGCTTCACACGGAAGAACTTTCGGAAGAGAATGCAGTGGGGTTTGATTCCCACAAATGCTTCGCAGAAATGCACAAAGACGGAAACATGAAATATTCCATTGGGATTAAGATCCACGTACTCGATGCCGTAGTACCTGAGTGAACCCTTGAAGAAGTCGCTGGTTGGAACTGCTAGTCCGCGCTCCACAAATCTGGCGAACATCAGGATTTCATCTAGATTCTTCTCCATTGGATATGGGTCACCAGAGGCAGGGTGCCACTGATCCATCTCTGAAGGACCGATACGGCGAACCAGAGAGGGGGGAGTGAATGGGAGCCGATAAAAATTCTTCTCGAAGGAGATGGAAACTCCAACAAGATGAACACGGCTTCCAACACACATCTCCGACTCACTACCCAAGTTGGCCAAGCCCACATAGCCACTGGAGTACCATTGGACCTAGGAACCGACACACAACTTTCCGACCCGAGAACGCAGCGGAACACCAAACCTCGAGTCTACAGACCAACACCGGTCAGACCGGTGAGCACCACCGGTCAGCCCGGTCCCTCCTGGTGAAACTAGGCAACTTTCATTAAGTGGCTCCACATCGGTCAGACTGGTGAGACACACCGGTCAGACCGGTCACAGCCTGAAAGCCCCCAAAGCACCAAACAGGCCAACCGACCACCAAATTGGCCCAAACTCGAAACAGCAGCAACACAGGACAACAGCGAACACTACCAGACGTTCACCCGAGCAAAAACCCACTGAGGGTTGCACCGGTCAGACCGGTCAAGAGCACCGGTCAGACCGGTGTAGCACGGCGACTCGGGATGAACAACACCCGCGGGTCAACTCCCCCAAATCCAAACCTCGATCTCCCGAATCGCTCCACGGACTTGAAGAAGACTTTGGGGATAATAGGAGCACCTCATGAGGAGTCCATAGCCAAGTTTAATCCCACCAAAACTTGTCCGAAAAGGAGGAATCGAAGAAATCCCGCCAAGAACACCACAAACCCTAGAATTTGGAAAACCCCAAAATCGAGCCCCTTTACTCACGGATTTGAGGGGAATCACAGCCCAAAGAACCACGAAGGGTTCCCACAAATTTCCCCCATCAAATCCCCAAGAGAAAGGTCCCGAAAACAACCAAAAGAAATCACCAAGAGAGGGCTCCGAAAATCACCACCAAGAACAACCGGGAACAACACATCCAAACCTTGAGGAACCACGCCGAATCATCTATACATGCAACAAAGGTTCATATATGGTCTAGCTTGCCGCCCAATCATCCAACCCTCTTACAAGATCTCACCATGAAGCTCTCAAGCTAGTCCTATGGAAATCCTAAGGAAAATAGGAAGGGAAAATAGGAAAGCAAATGAACTAGGGTTTCAAGGCTTGGCTGCCATCCTCTCACCACTTGGGTTATACGGAGGCAACCGAAAGTCTAAAACGCCCTTTCCTAATAACTAGGGATACAAGCCCCTCAAGGGCGGATTTGGAAGTCTTCATGTCTTCTCCATCGGACGGATGCCCGGCGACCGCACCCTGCGTAGCCTCGACGCAAGCCATGCGATCCCGACGCATTTCCTCCGCTTCGAAGTCTCCGGACTGCGTTGTCGCACACCGGTCAGACTGGTGCTCCCCACTGGTCAGACCGGTAACCAACGGTCAGACCGGTCAGACCCACCGGTCAGACTGGTCTGGCACTGCTGCAGCACCGTCTTTGGTTCTCCGGTCTTGGCTTTGTGGATCAACCAAGGAACCCAGTGGTTTTTTCTGGTGAACCACCGGAAACCCCGCGAACTCGGTGTAGCCTCCGCCAATCTCCACTCATGACTCGGCTCCCACGTAGTCCCGGCTCGACCTTGGTTTTGAGGCTCAACCAAGAAACCGTCCACGACTTCATCTTGTTGTTCAAGCCACCATGTGGCCCGCACTTGACCCCGCCGACCACTGGGTCCCTCGAACGAAGCCTACTTGTCTTCTCCACACCTGGAGGCCTCACCGACGACGACCTTTCACGCTTGTTCTTCACCTGCGCCAACACCAGTCAAGCTGCAACCTGCACCTGCAATACTTAGCCAAGAATCAGTCCACACAACGTTGTCAATCACTCATCACACAAGGAAGCGACCATCCACCGGTCCTCGAACCACACATGGTCCTCAATCTCCCCCTTGATGAGTGCATTGACAACACCCACACGAAGGTAACAAGAGAGAAAAGAAAAAGAAAAGAAACGAACAAAAAGAAACTCCAACAAGTGATCGAAAGCCAAACAAAGGCAAAGAGCAAGATCACTTTACGAAGACAAGTCTCGGACCCCTTAGGCAAGGGCAACGGCTCGACACATCCGAGACAAAGCAAAGCTCAAGCAAAGAGCACAAACCACCGAAACAAAGCTCGAAAACCACAAAGAGCTCCCCCTGCGCACATGCAAGCTCCCCCTGAACCAATGCACCTTCCCCTGGACAAATGCATGCAAACCACTTGAAAACAGGGCAGCTGCAACACTTTCAGCTCACACCGGTCAGACCGGTCAACACCACCGGTCAGACCGGTGCCCAACATGTGCACAGGACCAGCACTCACACCGGTCAGACCGGTGACCTCGACCGGTCAGACCGGTGACCTCGACCGGTCAGACCGGTGCACAACAGAGCCCAGAAATGGCTCGAAACCACCTGAAAACCTTCTAAATGCGTCCAGCAAGCCATTTCAAGCTCAAATTTCTCCCCCTTGTTGGCAATGCATGAATCAAGCCAAAATGCAAAAAAAAAAAATCAACCTAGAGCTTCTCAAATAGACAAAATTCAACAACGAATGCTACACATGTCCAAACGAGCAAGTTAGATACACTACAGCTTCGTATCGATCTCAACTACATGATCACCAAGTTTCACAACCATTGGACGAAGCTAAGATGGATTTGGGCAATTTTGCGAAAAACTTGCCTCTCATGAGCAAAGTCCTAAACATGATCAAGACATATCAAAATGGCGAAGCCACACAAATGTCATGCTAGGATAGCTATTCTAATCATAAGACCATCACAAACACCCACGAGCACCTCATGTCATGTCAAAGCCACCGAGCCATGTGCCTACTTCTATGTATGAGACTTCTCATTGGTAGGCATCATGCAACGGTTTAACACCCAAAACAAATTAAATTCAGCACATATGACATGGGAGCATATTTTCCAAGCATTTTACATTTCATTTTCAGAATCATATATGGTACATGAAATGTCTTTGCGACAAAAAGGAACTTATGCCCCTCCACAAGATGAAGCAAGACGGCTAAACATTCATGATGGCAAATGAACCTTTGGCCCCATATGAACAATAAACTAGCTATCCAACCACAAATTAAGCATAACCAAGCCACTAAAACATGTCAAGATCATATAAAGGCATTTACACATGAGAGAGCATACATGTGACAATTTTTAAAAAACATAGCCATCAACCATGGATTATTCATCAAGATCATCAAGAGCTAAGCCAAACTAACCATAGCATACCAAACAAGCTCATAAAGACATAAATAGCATTCAATGGTGAACAATGTATATAGGAGAAGCTTTTCCTATCCAATGCATATGATACAAAATGCATGCAATCTAACATACAAGGATGCCTATACATCATCTTACATATGCCATGCCAAATGCAAGAAATGCACAAAGGAAAGCCATACGTATGCTACAAAGGAGCTCCCATACAAAACTCACAAACCACCGGCAACTCGAGGGGAGGCAAAAAGGGCTTGACACCACCGGCGAAAGAGCGAAGGAGCACAAAACTCACAAGCTCCCCCTAAAATCATGCATTAAGGCTAAAGAGCATACAAAGCTCACCTTACACACATGAGATAGGGCAAAGAGCAAAAGAAACAAGTGGCTTGACCAAGGCCACACACTTGAAGGTAACAAATACACTCACCTTTTTCATTTCTTTACAATTCACTCATCCTTGTCCACCATCCTCGAAAGTGATGCAACTACATGTCACCACCGAGATATGAAGCCGAAGAACCACCCCCCGATATGAACCAAATGTTCTCCGGGCAATCCACCTGCAACTCAAAACCAAGAGCGAGAGTGAGCAAACGACTCAACACTAGGGTTAGTTCCAAAAGTGTAAAACCAGTGCCTAGCCATTTGCTCGAAGGTGGGGTTAGCACAAACCAAACCATCTTTCCTACCAAAGCTACCTCCACGAACACAACCACGGTAACCACCATGAGGGAACCAAACATCTCTACCTGGACGAGGACCAAAACCACGAAAGAAAACCCGTGGACTGTCCCTCCTCTCCTTCTCAAAACTACGGATCCTCCCATCCCTGTATTGAGCACGAGGAGGAGAATGCCTAGCAAATTGACCTCCTGCAAACTTTCCAGACCAACCACCAGAATCACGACCTCCTGAACCAAACTTACCATCTGTACGAGCACGAAACCCAAACTGCTGCCTGTCCAGGCCTGCACCGGTCTGACCGGTGCCTCTCACCCGTCTGACCGGTGTAGCCTGGGCAGCAGCACCTCCAACAGCCTTTCGCTCTCCCCAAACCCGAACTGTCCTCACACTCGCCTTGGCCTTGGGCAACTGCACACGAGGCTCAAGTACAGCATCGTAAGGGTGGTACTTGTCCTTGTTATCCCACTCCTTCGCCATTCTCTCCTCACGTTTCCTCTTGAAGCAAAACGCTCTCTTGTGACAATCCTTTCCACAAAACTCAAAGAGGAAACAGATTGATCTAGCTTAGGCTTGGGATGAGGCTCTTCACAAGGCTTCTCACTTGGTTTCTCACTAGGCTTTTCACTTGCCTTCTCACTCGTTTTTTCTCTTGGTTGGTTTCGCTTGGATGCAAACTTGTCTTTGGGTGTGGGTTGTGGTGGAACTGAAACATTACCAAATTTCCTTTCTCTCTCACCACTGCCCTCACCAACCTTATCCAATCCCAAAGCCCAACCGTCAAAGCGCTTACAGCTAGCAATCATCATACCAAACTGATGTTCTTGACTTGACAACCAACTCAGCGCTTCACGCAACTTATCATTCTCATCTTGCAAGCGACCAACACATTTTGCAAGATCCAAATTCTTCATAGCATGCAACTCACATGTAGAGCAAGAAGTAGGAATAGGCACTTTCAAATCAGCCTCAAGCGAAACAATGCGAGAACGGAGCTCAACAATTTTCTCATGCAAACTAGGGCAAGAAGTGCAAGCACCAAGCAAAGTGGGTCTAGATTGTAGCTCAGCCAACTCAACCCTAAGCACATCTAGTTCCTCACACTTGGAGGCATACTTCTCCCTAAGATCAGTCAAGTCAGGCAGGAAAGCAGAGCAATCAGCACAATCGTTCTCATCAGAAACAACAGGGCTAGCCTTAAGAGAATCAATTTCAAGCTTGCTATCAAGAACCTATGTTTCTAGCTCAGCCACTCTAGTCCTAGCATCCTCGAGCAAAGATCTAAGCCCCTTCCTAAGCTTCTTAGCCTCTCTAAGCTTGTGATCACGATTATCAAGCAAGACAACCAACTCCTCATTCTCCTTGCGCAAAGAAGAGAGCTCATCACATACCTCATCCTCGGAATCCAAGTCCGAGGCGTCCTTCTGGCTTCTCTTGCTGCTCGAACTGCGAGCCATGCCGCAGAAGTCGTCCTTGAGGCTTAGGCCCGTCACACAAAGGCCGTTGAGATACTTTCCAAGGTTCTTCTTCTTCTTCCTCTTCTTCTCATCCTCTTCATCTTCATCACTCGAGCTTGAAGACGTGTCCTCGGAATCAGACTCAATGTCGCTTGATCTCTTCATTTTCTCTCGAGACCGTGTCTTCTTCCCATGTCCATGATCCTTCTTCTTGGACTTCTTCCTCTCGTCCTTGAACTTGTGCTTGTCGTGGTTGTTCACCTTCGGACACTCGGCGAAATAGTGTCCAGCCTTGCCGCACTTGAAGCATGTCCTCGTGTTCCTCCTCATGTTCACTCGGTTCTCGTGCAGCCTCTCGAACCACCTCGTCAGGAGCGCCAGCTCGTCCTCTCCAAGCACGTCGAACTCCTCATCTGGCATAGACATCAAAGAGGACAAAGAGAACATCCTGGTGGATGGGTTAGTGTTAGCCTTTCCATTTGAAGCACCGATGAGGGCAAGACTATGAGAGTCAGTCGGGCCCTCGATCTTGGCTGTCATGCCCCTATCCACCTCAGCTGACTTGAGCTTAAAGATAGCTCGTTCACCGTCACAGTATCATACTTCTCTGACTCCACAATGGCCTTGAACTTTCCGCCCCAAATCGTACGATCCAAAGAGTGTAAGAGCTTGACCGCTCTATCATGATCATCGTATGGGAGCACGTCCACATTGGCCCTCATGTTGTTCACAACCACCGTGAACCTCTGAAACAAGGCATCAATGGACTCACTGGGGAGATGAGTGAAGTTCTCTTACTCTCTCCGGTAGGTCGCATGCAGCCGTGCCTAAACCTAGGCATTCCCAACATGAGCCTCCTTCAGCACCGTCCAAATTCTACAAGCCAAGTGCTCGGTGTGCACCTGATCGAACTCAGGCTAACACAAAGCACGAAACAAGTAGTCGACCGCCTTATTGTTGGCGTCGAATCTATCCCTCGATCCTGGAGTGAGGAAGTCCATCGGCTGGACATAGCCTGTGTCCACCGTGACATCCCAAAGGATCTGACCCTTTCCGCGGAGAAACGCACCCATCCGCATGCTCCACATCTGGTAGTTCTTGCCATCGAAGTGTGGAGGACCCGAACCCCATTCCTGGTACGCCATCCTTGGATCTTAGACTGGTTAGAGTCAACAAAGACCCGAACCGGCTCTGATACCACTTGAAGAACCGATACGGCGAACCAGAGAGGGGGGGAGTGAATGGGAGCCGATAAAAATTCTTCTCGAAGGAGATGTAAACTCCAACAAGATGGACACGGCTTCCAACACACGTCTCCGACTCACTACCCAAGTTGGCCAAGCCCACGTAGCCATTGGAGTGCCACTGGACCAAGGAGCCAACACACAACCTTCCGACCCGAGAACGCAGCGGAACACCAAACCTCGAGTCTACAGACCAACACCGGTCAGACCAGTGAGCACCACCGGTCAGACCGGTCCCTACTGGTGAAACTAGGCAACTTTCACTAAGTGGCTCTACACCGGTCAGACCGGTGAGACACACCGGTTAGACCGGTCACAACGTGAAAGCCCCCAAAGCACCAAACAGGCCAACCGACCACCAAACCGACCCAAACTCGAAACAGCAGCAACACAGGACAACAGCAAACACACCCAGACGTTCACCCGAGCAAAAACCCACTGAGGGTTGCACCGGTGAGACCGGTCAAGAGCACCGATCAGACCGGTGTAGCCTGGGCAGCTCGGGATGAACAGCACCCGTGGGTCAACTCCCCCAAATCCAAACCTCGATCTCCCGAATCGCTCCACGGACTTGAACAACACTTTGGGGATAATAGGAGCACCTCATGAGGAGTCCATAACCAAGTTTAATCCCACCAAAACTTGTCCAAAAAGGAGGAATCGAAGAAATCCCGCCAAGAACACCACAAACCCTAGAACTCGGAAAACCCCAAAATCGAGCCCCTTTACTCACGGATTTGGGAGGGGAATCACAGCCCAAAGAACCACGAAGGGTTCCCACAAATTTCCCCATCAAATCCCCAAGAGAAAGGTCCCAAAAACAACCCAACGAAATCACCAAGAGACGGCTCCGAAAATCACCACCAAGTACAACCGGGAACAACACATCCAAACCTTGAGGAACCACGCCGAATCATCTATACATGCAACAAAGGTTCATACAAGGTCTAGCTTGCCACCCAATCATCCGACCCTCTCACAAGATCTCACCATGAAGCTCTCAAGCTAGTCCTATGGAAATCCTAAGGAAAATAGGAAGGGAAAATAGGAAAGCAAATGAACTAGGGTTTCAAGGCTTGGCTGCCATCCTCTCACCACTTGGGTTATATTGAGGCAACCAAAAGTCTAAAATGCCCTTTCCTAATAACTAGGGATACAAGCCCCTCAAGGGTAGATTTGGAAGTCTTCATGGCTTCTCCATCGGACGGATGCCCGGCGACTGCACCCTGCATAGCCTCGACGCAAGCCATGCGATCCCGACGCGTGTCCTCCGCTTCGAAGTCTCCAGACTGCGTCGTCGCACACCAGTCAAACCAGTACCCACCGGTAGACCGGTCAGGCCCACCGGTCAGACCGGTCTGGCACTGCTGCAGCACCGTCTTCGGTTCTCCGGTCTTAACTTTGTGGATCAACCAAGGAACCCAGTGGTTTTCTGGTGAACCACCGGAAACCCCGCGAACTCGGTGTAGCCTCCGCCAATCTCCACTCATGACTCGGCTCCCACGTAGTCCTGGCTCGACCTTGGTTTTGAGGCTCAACCAAGAAACCGTCCACGACTTCATCTTGCTATTCAAGCCACCATGCGGCCCGCACATGACCCCGCCGGCCACCGGGTCCCTCGAACGAAGCCTACTTGTCTTCTCCACACCTGGAGGCCTCACCGGCGACGACCTTTCGCACTTGTTCTTCACCTGCGCTAACACCAGTCAAGCCATAACCTGCGCCTGCAATACTTAGCCAAGAATCAGTCCACACAACGTTGTCAATCATTCATCACACAAGGAAGCGACCATCCACCGGTCCTCGAACCAGACATGGTCCTCAATCTCTTTCTCCCGCAAGAACCTGCTATTCACTAGGGCCAGCAGATCTTCCATCTTCAGTTTGGACTTCTTCCATTTTTTGGCCGGATTGGGATGCGGAGGAGATGTTGGCGGCGACGACTCTTGAGCAGATCCCTCTGACTCGCTGTGGGACCTCTTCTTTCCTCCACCAGTCTTCGAGCCCTTGGACGGAGACGCCTTCATCCTCCAAGAGCATAGAGTCTTCACTTGCATTTGCTCGGGGGCTGCTCTAGTGGCAGGTGGTGGAGACGCGCGTGTAGTTTCTCTTTCTCACACGGCAGCAAAGGCGACAGAGGAGGGAACCTCGATTGGATCTATTCAAGCGGCCGCTACTGGGAGAGAATGAAAAACCTTAAGGTTTTAGGTGTCTATTTATAACCCAATAAGCGCCACCACAATGGCTGAACAGATAAGTGCCAGCGGGTCGACTCAGCGGTGGCTGCCTGACCCTTCAGTTTCTAGTGTTCGACTCAATCCATCCCGGTGGCTCGGCTACATCTGACAGATTTAATGGGTGACAACAAGACTCAAGAGCAACTCAAGACACATTCTACATTCAAGGTGTCCCTTCAATTCGTGAGGAAGTACTTGACTCAAGGCTCGAGGGCTCCGTGCCATGTGTCCTTCGGTTTTTTCTCCGGATTTTAGGGAATAAGCTTGGCAGAACTTCAGATTGACCCTCAGCTTGAATCTACAATTCGACCTAAGGCCCGGGGGCTACATTCCATATGGAATGCGATTCTTCGAATCACATTTTCCATATGGTTTCTTCTTCAAAGAAGAGCGAGTACTATTGAAGACCTTCAAGATGAGAACTCGAGGACGCTTGGGGACAACTCAAGAAGACTTCAAGACTAGTCAAGGATCAGTTGGAGTACCTTCCAGCCTCGGGATGCTTCAAGTATTCTTTAGGACTTCTGGCTTGTAGTACTCGGGGACGCTTGAGGACTACTCGTCAAGGCCATCAAGACTACTCGAAACTATCCTGCTCGACTACAAAATACTCACGGGCTTGTCATATGGACCTCCCTGGGCCCACCACCTTGGTGGGTACCAGGACCGACTACCTGGTGGGCCCCTAGTACTACCCGACTTGAGCTGCATGACACCTGATGGCATGGATCACAAGGACTTCGGTGAAGGAGTACTCGGATAGGAGACTGTACATGACCGGCTCCATGTAGAGGACACCTAGTCGTACGCGACTAGTACACTTCCCTGAACCGACTTGTAACCCTACCTCCCGGACTATATAAGGTGAGGCAGGGACCCTTACCTCTCTCATACACATCTTGTAATCACACCCAATCAATCCAGAGCTACGCAGCATACAGGACGTAGGGTATTACACACATTGCGGCCCGAACCTGTCTAAATTGTGTGCCATGTGTCTCTTCCTTCGAGTTACCGATCTCGGAGAGGCAACGTTCATCTACCTCGGGTACTCCCCTTGGTAGGTTGCCAGTCTAAAACACCGACAGTAGGTGTCATACATGGCTTCAGAAAAAACGAACTGAAGTGACAAGGTCAGGACAATAGTGAGAGTTGCCCTGAGCTGAGAGAGAAGCTTCGCATTCAACCCATGGTTCAGTGTGTCGCTCAGGTACATGAATCACTTTGGCTGCCGTGCCAGCTACCGAGTCAAGGTGCTTCCCTCAAAAAGTTGTGAGCGCTTCAAGAGCAGCCTTCTGCACTGTGTCAGCCAGGTTCAGTCCTTGTGCCTTACACTCCCACTCTTCCCAATCAGGATTTGTCGGGGACACGGGGATCTTCATCTTCACCTCACAACAAAGGAGCTGTCCTGTGGTCATGACCTCACGTGTCAAGTACTCCGGTGTACCCAAAGTCCTTCAGGGTGTCCCACAAGAACGCATGAAATCCACCCTCCTCGAGATAGTCCACGAGAGTCCATGCTTCCACATCAGCCGACGCAGATCCAAGATGGTTCATCTGGACATAACGACAAAAGTCAGAACTAGAAGGATGTGAGTGTACAAGGATAGATTCGGTCAGTGATGAAAAAGAATGCGTGGGTAAGAAATGGGGTAGCCAGGATATAATGATACAACTTGGCAAGGTTCCCGCAGTTGTGAACAAATATTTATAAATCAGAAACCAGAGCCCCAAAAGTTCCTAAATTATTGTAGCAACTCAGCGAGGCTATGAGGCATAGTACTGGGTATACAAAGATTGATCCAGAAAGGTTAGGAAGGTGATTAACTAAGCGAAATTTCAGATTGAGTTCCTGGAAAAACAGAAGGACAAAGGTTGACTAAACCGAGCATAACTTGAGATATACAAAAGCTATGACTGCAAAATTTTTCGAGCAGAAACTAGATTAGATTTGGAGCAACTTTGGTAGAGTCACCTAGGCAAATTGATTCCTGAACAAGGTGCACAATTCAAGAAAACAACCCTATCAAGATTTGGACAGCACAACATCTACACACAAGAGGCTATAAAAGAAAAGGCACACTAGCAAAATTTCACCTTGGAGAGCACATAAAACAAATAGGGGTTCAGTTTTAAGTTTTCACGATTTTTAACATGATGCAAGATGTCCTATTCGTCCTCACAAAGTGATCAAGCCGAAAATCGAAGTTAGTGCCGGTGACAAGGCAAATACACGGTTCTCCGTATAATAACTAGTTGAGAACTAGTCGATGTGGTTAGTGTACCTGCAGAAGATCATAGAACACAACGAACCTTTCATGCCAGCACTCACGAAAGCGTCCACATACATTATCGTTCACTATAGAAATGGTATCCATGCGTTTATCGCTGCATGGACAGTGTCCAACCTCGGACACCCTCCATTTGAATGGAGTGTATCCTTGCCTCGCATATACACAATGCGGGACACATACGTATGTCAAAATGTGGCAAGACACAGACGCAACGGTGGGTTCCCAATAGAATAAGTCCCATTCATCCCTCACAGGACTTACTGTGGTACCACCACGTATGGCAAAACGTGATGAACTAGTATGATTGTACAGAAAGTAAGTTCTGATAGGAATAAAATATGCTGGGAGTTAGCAAAATAAACCAAAGATTTGTAAGCCACCGTAAAGAACCAAATTCCCTCTAGTGGCCTCTCGGTCTAGATTTATCCTTAAGGGACCAACGTATTCTGCAAATCCAAACAATCTTGGCAAGTTTTATTCAAAAACTAGTGATTGATGTTGTTAATTAAACTATGGTGCATATAATCGCTCTGATACCAGCTGTGACAACCCGCCTAGGGAAATACCGTACTATCGCCTAAACCAATCCACTTTGTCCATTAAGCGACAGTAAAATATCATCCCGTCGTAAGTTGCCCAGTTAACGCCCGGTGACTCACTTGGAGTTCACATAGAGGATCGAACATATGCATTAAAACTCACATGAAGGCGAGTGCAGAGTACAAACACAAATTAAATTCAAATTACCCTAAGGGTTTAATTATTACAAACGATTATTCCTGACATGATAAGTAAAGGTTCAGAGTTCGAAAACAACGGAAAATTAAACTACGCAACGGTAGACATCACTGGAGGCCGTCCGTGATGCCATCACTCGTCGTCATCCATCAATTCCAGCTCCTAGCTGGGAGGAATCTCACTAGGCCAACCAACACCTGCAACAACAATTTAAAAGAAAGGCTGAATATACTAATACTCAGCAAGACTTAACCGTCGGGTGATAACTACATCACCAAACTCCAGACATGAGAGGATTTTTGACCTGTCGGGTGATATTCACAAAGTTCCATCAATAAGGGATATCATGGCCAGTTGATTAAGCAGTCTCAGATAATGATGAGAGGCCAACAATCGATTGGTTTTATAACCTTGCTAGGTAAACCAAAAGACACGGTAGGGTGCCCCCACATGGATAACCACCAGGCGATTCCCAAAAGTCGTCCGCTTGGGATCGAAGCTTACAGTCCCAGGTACATTGCTATTTGGCATGCCCCACACAATACATCCAGCTTCACATATGTACCCACCTCCCAGTAGCTAGCCAGCCAGGTGATTACTCAAGATTATTAATAGTAAGTTCCCGCACCGTCTCATTAAGGTACTAGGCTTACTGATCCTATTCCCGACATGTGCTTAGTACGTTCAAAAGCTTAGCCCATGAAAGACACTGGACCGGAGCCCCAATCCCATGCTCTTATCACATGAGCAATCCATTTATAAAGATCTTATGATTCCAACATAAGAACCTATTCTCGGGAGTGACGAACATCACTCGGCTTCTATCAGGTCCTATATCATAGAAGCTATCGACCTAGCATACTAGTAAAGACATAGGTACCTAGGGATCATGCATCTAGGGTTTCATTTCAACTCCTGAACGTAAATGCAAAAACTGGGCAAAGGTAAATGCATAATTTTGAAAAGACAGGGTCAACGATCCGGGGCATGCCTTCGCTGGCAAGGTTGGCTTTGGGCCCTTCTGGACTTTGGTCCAGGTCCTGCGCTACGTCCCCGTACTGTAGCCCACCATCAGCTTTCCGTCTCCTCCTTCCGGCATGAAAGAAAAGCTACTGTCTGGAAGATCTACACGATGATACAAATGCAAGATTTAATTAACGATTTTTTATTTAATTAATTGCAAACAACAAAAGACAACCATGGGGTGCATGGTTGACCACATTCACATAGATAAATATACATTCAGCATACTCTTCCAACAATGGAACAATATGCGGTTCTTTATTATTTCTTTTTGATAGGTACTGGGTACATATTTAGGTAAATAAGTTAATTTAAACTTCAAAATACAACAAGGGTGTGTCACTTAGCTTCTTAGCATGATTTACATCACATACACAAGGTCATTAAGTGTGTAGTGGGTGATTTTTCCAATTTACTTTAATATTTAGTTTTAAATGGCTTCCATAGCTTTTATTCACGAATAAATTCATAAAATTCAGTGGAGTGTTTTACGAAGTACAACAAGTCAAAACAAAGCCACTGCACACACATGCACACTTAGGAGAGCTATGAAATTAAACATACCGAAAATAACAAGAGCTAGCTGAAGGCATCTAGGACCCTAACTCGTGTTTTGGTAATTAATGACAATCATTGTGGACTAACATTTTTATTTGAGTTATAAGAGTAGGTTAGTCCGGTGAAATGATGAGCTCATGAGCTATGCACAAGAAAGTCTTGTATGGCATGTGTTGGAAAGAGCTCAAGGCAAAGGTACAAAATAGGGTTTTTATTTTTGCTGGTCATAAGGTGATTAGAGAATGCTAAATGACCAGGTTGATAGGATAGATAGCCGTACTATCAAGAGGGGTCAATTTCATTGGCTTGACTTTCCATAGTGCCACTTTGATCAAGAAATTGCATGCATTGCATTTACATGAGTGGTGATTTCTCTTGGTAAAAGGGTTTCGTTGAAAATCTTTAGAAAAATCAGTTTTCAAGTGTTGGGCGGACAGTCCGGGCTCTCAGGGCAGACGGTCCGCGGGTTTTTGAGATTTATTTAATATCTGAGGTTTTTGGCAAAGGTTTTCGAGAAAATTCACTTCCACGTGGACAGTCCGCGAGTCCTAGGCGGACGGTCCGTTATTTACCTCGAAACTAGACAGAACAGTGTGCAGCTCGGGAGGACCGGGCGGGCTGGTCGCCGGGGCCGCTGCCCGCTGACAGTCCGCGGGGTCCTGGCGGACAGTCTGCCTGGCCCAACAAGCACCTCTTACAGCCGTTGACTTTTCGTTTTTACCGTTGGAATTCAAACGCGGACAGTTCGCAAGAGCATCACAGACAGTACGCGAGGTACGCATTTTCACATAACGGCTAGTAACGAGAAGAGGGAGTATATATACTCCATGCCTGAGTTGGGAGAGCCTCTATTGGAACTTTGAAAGGTTCATACTCCCTTGTAGAGCTCACCCTCTCCTTTCTCTCACCCACTTGGCTTAGTGATTGCATTCTTTGTGAGATTGAGAGCTTCTAGTGCATTGCATCAATGTTTTGATCTTTGTGGCAATAGGAAATCATCAAGCAAGTGGTTTATTTGTTACTCTAGGAAGTTGCCGCTTCCTAGAAGGCTTGGTGGTGGAGAATCCGTTGAAGCTCGCAAGAAGATTGTGCGTGGCTCCAGATTTCTTGTTGTGAGAGGTCTTGTGCTCACCTCACCGGAGTGGTAAAGAGCAACTCTAGTGGAATCAAGGTGTGGAGTGGTTCTTTGGTTCTAACCGGCTCAAGATCAAGCGGAGCCTTGATAGAGGAGCGGTTGAACATTGAATCCACCTCAATGTGGATTAGGGGTGACCGGCAAGTCATCGATACCACAGGATAAAATTCGTCTCTTGTGCTTGGTTATTTCTTTGCTCAATCTTCTTTCAAGTACTTTACTTTGAGCATTTATTTTCTAGAGATTGAATTGTATCTTGTCACCCTAGGCCACAAACCCCCCAACATAGGAGTAGAATAGGTAGACATTTAATCCTCCTTGTGGTTCTAATTAAATTTCTTTAGTGTTGTGCTTTTAGATTTTAAACCGCCTATTCACCCCCCTCTTGTTGGTATCCTAGATCCTACAAGTGGTGTCAGAGCTAAGGACTCCTTATTTGAGAGGTTTAACCATCTCGGAGTAGGATAAATGGCAGAGGAAGATAAGTTTCATATGGGGAAGCCACTGGTCTTTGATGGGAACAATTATGACTATTGGAGAAAGAATGGAACTTCACTTCAAGGCCTTGGGAAGAGATTTATGGAGAATTGTAATGGAAGGGTATGTCATTTTGGATCCTAAGAATAAGTTGAGTGATGATGATAAAAATGAAAAACTCAATGATAGAGCTTTGAGTGTACTCTACAATGCTCCTGCTCTTAGTGAATTCAATAGAGTGAAGGGACTTGAAAAAGCAAATGAAATATGGGAGAAGCTTATGGAAATCAATGCGGGAACATCCACCGTTAAAGAAGCAAAGATTTGTGAGTACAAGGGAAAGTTCAATGAGTTCACTATGAAGAAGGATGAAGATGTTTCAACCATGTTCAACTGGATTAATGATATAGTGAATGAACTTAAGTGTCTAGATTTTGATGTCACAATCAAAGACTTCTCTCACAAGTTCCTTAGATGCCTTCTGGAAAAATACGAGACAATTGTGACTTTGCTTGTGAGGACCGATTTGAATAAGATGACTCCTACGAAAGTGCTTGGTGAAGTGCAAACTCATGACTTATTCAAGAAATCACAAAAGGAAGTTCAAGATGAGAACCAAGAAATTGACTTCGATGAGGAAATGACTCTTATTGTAAAAGGGCTTAAAAGAATTATGAAGAAGAAGTTTGGGAAGACGGGACAATCATCAAAGAAGAATCCTTTTGAGGGCAAAGATTGCTTCAATTGTGGTGAAATTGGACATATCTCAATTAATTGTCCAAACAAGAAAAAAAACAAATATGGCAAGAAGGAAGACAAGAAGAGTGTGCCTAAGAGGAAGAAATATTACAAGAAGGAGAAAAATGGCCAAGCCTACTTTGTTGAATGGGATTCCGATGCAAGCTCCGATGAAGAGGATGATGACAAGGCTTCAAGGGGTCTTGCCGGGGTTGCTATCAAGGAAGCTCTTTCACTCTTCTTCTTATGATAATGCCTTATCTTATGATGATCTTGTTGCCATGGTCATTAAGTCCGATGACAAATTGCGCATGGAGAGATCAAAGTTGAGGGATTTGGAGTTGAAAAATGTTTCACTTCAAAATTCGTTTGAGGAGCTAAAGACTACTCATGAAAATCTTAAGATATCTCATGAAACACTCAACATTTCGTGGGGAACTCTTAAAGAAAAACATGAGGATCTTAAGGAAGCTCACAACTCTCTCCTTGCACAAGAAGTCAAAGGAAAAATAAGCATTGTGTTGAATGTAATATATTGAATACTTCTCCATGTACATTTAACTCATCTTGTAGCACAAGCACTAGCTCTTACACTAGTGACGATATGTCTTGTGACTAGGAATGGATTCGGATGTCTGGAAATCCGAATTATCCATATTCGTATTCGCTAAAAACGCTAATATGAATATTTGTATTCGTATTCGTTTTTAATATGGATGTCAGATGGATATATTTGAATCTGGTTTTCAATATTATCCATATTGACATTATACAAAATATCCGACAAAAATCTGACATTATTTGTATCCAAAAAATAAAGTACGCATAGAAACCATCTAAATTTTATTTATATTACTAAATGCTAATTACAAATGATGTTAATTTTAGTATTGCTAGTAAAATAATTATTTACACCATTTTAACTATTAAAATTATATAAATCACAACTAACAAATTATGCTAACCTAATATTACTAAATTATATAATAATATTTTTTTAATTAATTTCGACGTGTCTAATCATAGTAATTTTAAATACATGTTTAGCAAATGAATAAAGTATATGTAAATGTATTCATGTACTTATTTTGACTAATAAAAAATGTTTATATATTTACAAAATTACTTATTTTATATTTATTATGATATATTAATTAATCAATCAATTAATTAATTAAGATATCTATTATGTATAATGATCATAATTTACTCTCTACTTGTAACATGATTTGATCAATTATAAAACCATTGACAAATGAAATTGAAACTCATTATGACTCTATGCTATAAATCGAGTAAGTATTCGAATGCGAATCCGAATTTGAAATATCTGTTTTGTATTCGTATTCGATAATATTCATATTCGTATCCGAATTCGAAATAAAATGTGGTGAATAGTGACATCTGAATTCGTATCCGATCCGAATCCAGACCTACTTGTGACTCTTTATTGTTGGAAAATGAATCTTTGAAGAAGGAGATTGAATGCTTGTCAAAAGATCTTACAAGATATTTTGGGAGTCATGTTCGGTTTAATCATATTTAGACAAATCAAAAGTTCACCTTGGACAAAGATGCTCTTGGTTACTTGCCCAATAAAGAAAAGAGGCATTCATTCCTAAGGAGAGTATTTTTGTAAATTCAAATATGTCCTTTGAAGAAGAAGAAAAAGTAAAGATGTGTCATAAGTGCAAGACAAAAAGTTGATGTGAATCACCAATGCAAGAGCAAGAAGACCATATTCTTGGATCCTTCCTATATTCTTAAGAAAGATTCTAAGGGTGTTGTTTGTGCTCAATATGTTGGTCGATCCCTTGGTGGTAGTAAAAAGAAATCTATTTGGGTGCCAAAAATTTTGGTCACTAACATTGAAGGACCCAAGAAAATTTGGGTACCTAAAACAAAGTAATTTCTTTTGTAGGTGAACTATAAATCCGGAGCAAGACATTGGGTTATTGATAGTGGTTGTAGAAACAACATGACCGGCGAAAGAAAAATATTCTCTCATCTTGATGAAGATATTTCCGATTTTGACAACATCACTTTTGGAGATGATAGAAAGGGAGGTGTGAAAGGCATTGGTGAAGTACCTATATCTAAGGATTACAATCTCTCTATTCTCTTGCTAGTTCATTCTCTCAATTTCAATGTGCTATCTATTGCTCAACTTTGTGACAATGGTTATAAATGTACATTCACTAGCAATGATTTTGAAGTTACCTCACTTGATGGGAAAGATTCTATTTTAAGGGTTTTTGTCATGAGAGCTTATATCTAGTGGATTTCTCATCCAAGAAGGCTAATTTGACTACTTGCTTATTCTCAAAAGCCTCTATGGGTTGGTTATGGCATCGAAGACTTGGTCGTGTTGGCATGAAACAACTCAACCGATTAGTGAAGCATGACTTAGTTCTTGGCTTGAAAGATGTAAAATTTGAGAAAGATAAATTGTGTAGTGCTTGTCAAACCGGAAAGAAAGTTGTCAACCCACATCCTAACAAGAGTACTATGTCAACCACAAGACCACTGGCATTGCTACATACGGATTTATTTGGTCCCACTACCTATAGAAGCATTGGTGGAAATACCTATTTTCTTGTAATTGTGGATGATTATTCAAGATACACATGGGTATTCTTTCTTCATGACAAAGCTATTAATTGTGACATTTTCAAGTCATTTGTGAGAAGAGCCAAAAATGAATTTGAGCTAAAGTTGAAAAATGTGAGAAATAACAATGGTAGTGAATTCAAGAACACAAATGTTGAAGAGTTTTGTGATGAGAAAGGACTCAAGCATGAGTTCTCAACTACATATACACTGGAGCAAAATGGTGTAGTTGAGAGGAAAAATAGGACCTTAATTGAGATGGCAAGATCAATGCTAGATGAGTACAAAGTTTTGGATTCTTTTGGGGCCGAAGCTATCAACACCGCTTGCCATGCCTCCAATAGGCTATATTGTCACAGATTCTTCAACAAAACACCATATGAACTTCTAAATGGAAGGAAGCCAAATGTTTCATATTTTCAGGTTTTTAGTTGCAAGTGCTATATTTTGAGGAAAGGCTCTCGGTTATCTAAATTTCAAAGCAAGTGTGATGAGGGATTTCTTCTTGTATATTCTTCAAATTCCAAAGCTTTTAGAGTATACAACAAGTCCAATGTATTTCTGAGGAAGCTTATGATATGCAATTTGATGAAACAATGGGCTCTCAAGATGAGAAAGACAATTTAGACGATGTGAGAGGTGAAGAATTGAGTAAAGCGATGAAGACCATATCTATCGGGGATATCATTCCTAGAGAAGAAGAAGATGATGAAGGTCCATCAATCTCTATTCAAGCAAATCCATCTACCCAACCGACATAGCCTTCGGTGCCACGCGCATCTGACACTACGAAGAAGGGACGGCAGTAGAGACGTGCAAGGTCGACCTTGACAGCATCGAGGAGCACCGAGTTGCCGCACTAATGCGGCACACGCGGTACGAGTAGTAGCTACGACGCTATCATGGCCGCAACGTATAGGAGGGATCCTTTAACGTGGGAGACCAGGTCCTACGCCGTATCCAAAGCACCAAGGGAGTGCATAAACTCTCCGCCCCGTGGGAAGGTCCCTTTATCGTGATGGAAGTCGTCAGCCCATCGACCTATCGCCTCCAGTGGGCTGATGGTCAAGGCGCTCCTAACGTCTGGAACATCAACCATTTACGTCGCTTCTATCCGTAGAAGATCTATACAAAAATAAAGCTATATACTCTCCCTTCCTTGTAATTTCAATATAATAAAGAAAAGAATCCCCTGTTCGGCAACCCCTCTATCGACCTGTGTTTAGGTCTCCCTTTTTCTTTACTTTACATCTTTTTCCCTTCCCCCTCGAAGTGCTCGGGGGCTTCGTTTAGGTCAGGTCTCGAAACGCTCGGGGGCTTGGCTTTGCCAACCTAAGGGTCTTGCGGCCTGAAGGGATTTTCTTTATGTTTTACGCTTTCAAGTCATAGCTAGCATCCACTCCCATTGTAAGCGTTCCTAAGTCCCTGGTTCAAAAGACCTAGGGTCTACGACCCCCCTCCATGCGCCGGTCGTGCCTAAGTCCTGCATTGGGCCGCACAGTCGGTAAGCCGTTCCTCCACTGAGTTGGGTGAGCGGAGGGTTTCCTCTTGCGACCCAGTTACTTTCGACGTGCACAATGAGAAAGTTTCGCTAGAACTCGCATGCATCTTTTCATAAGCAAAAGCTTTTTAATATTGCAAGTTTATTTACATATCCATCGACCTAACCTACGTCTAAAAAGCTCGTTTCAGCACCACCTCGGTCAGTGTCAAAGTCAAACTTCTTGACGACCTCCACCATGGCTGCCACGACGTCTTCATGCCTGACGAGACCTGACAGGTCCACGTCTTCTGTGACCTTCTGCAGGTCAAATGACGGGTCGTGGTACTTGACGGTCGACAATGCTGCGGCTGCCACAAGATTGCGGTGTCTAGGAGCAAACCCTTGATACGACCTTCATCCTCATCAAGTCGGTCGATCAATGGCTTGGGTTCAGCCCCTTCCTCCTGCGGGATGTAGAGGACCATGATGTACTGGGAGGCATCTTTGAGCTCGCCCAACTCCTCTTCAAGACCTGCATCACAAGCAAGTAAAATCAGCAACAGACCCAGCTACAACACGTCTACCAACTTTCAAACAACAAGGGAGATGCTACAAGGGAGATGCTAACCCAGTCGGGTCTCCGTGAACTTCCCTTAATGGCCGTCACCTAGCCCTTGACCACGGACAGCTCCTTCTTGAAGGCCTCCTCGGTCTCTCAAGCACCTGCAGTGATTCAAGGTCAGAGCATCAGGACCAGGAACTTACAAAAAGCACCCAGAATCAGCCCAGGGCATCATTGAAGACTTACCCTCTACCATGGCCTGGAAGTCGGCTGCTGCTTCCTTGGCCTTCTACTCAGCGTCCTCCAGCTTCTTCTCCAGATCTGCTGCATGCGCCGCCGAGCGACGACCTTGGACGGAGCCCTGCTCGACGTGGTGGGAGCATCATGGTCACTCCCCATCGTCGAATTTGATACGTACTCATCGACAGGAGGAGGCGGTGCCGCCTACACATCCACCACGTCGCAGACCTTGTAGCTGTGTTGGTCTTCGTCACGCAGCGGTACCGGGCACTAGTAGATGCCTTCGCGGTGCTGCCAATCAAGACGTACATATTTCATCAGTAGCAAGATGTGTGTTCACAAAAACTCAGCGTGGAAGAACAACAAAGGTCGAAACTTATTGGGTCGGAGGGGTTGTACACCCCAGTGCCTTGGGGCACTCCTTGTTGCAGATTTGCCCGCCGAAGATGTTCTTCGCGCGAACCATCATCTCCGCCTTGGAGAACTTGCGCGGGGCGACCCGGGTTGGGTCGGACTGCCCCCAGTACTCGAAGTCCGCATGGGCCCGATCCTGGAGAGGCTGGACGAGGCGGTGGCAGAAGCTGATGGCCATCACGGTGCCGGTCAGCCTTTCCGCCTTGAGCTGTTCCAGGTCGTCCAGCAAGGGCTTGAGCTCCTTGGTGTCCCGCATCGCCAGCTGGTTGGTCCACTCCGGACCCGACAAAGGAATCCGCCCTGTCCACTCCCTCAACGCCGACGCAGGGTTGTCAAGGTAGAACCACCCCTGCTTCCAGCTGGTGGTGTTGTCGGGGAGCGCCAAGTTGATGTACTCCTGTTGACGTAAAATCTGCACGTCACGCCAAGCACACAGCAAGCCGAAAAAAGCTAGCTTCACACGCACAAAGATCCCAAGACGTGCCAGTCAATTTTTCCTAAAAAGTAACAAAAGACAAAGTAGTTAAATTCCGAAGCTTGGAACTTGCCTGGTGGTACCAGACAGTTCCATATTTATGGCTAGAAAGCCAAGTGAGATGACATATAGCTATAAAGAGCTATCTGCCAGCAAACTAGAAACCATTCGGGAGCTTTAAAGTGCAAACAGTAACATAGCCGAATAGATGACGTAAGCATGACGATAGATCGGTCTTCATTTGGATATAGATGCACGAGCGCAAGGCCATGACCGATCCTCGCGGTAAATAACATTAAACAATAAATGAAGTAAAAGCATGATCATAAATATGTAATAAACAAGCATGCATAGGCCCAAAGCACTAGTCTAGATACTTTAAGACCCGTCGGGCTTGATATCAAACAAATCTATCCACCGCATGATACAACTTGTTTGGAATCAAGCCACCGTCCACAAATAGATCTATCCACCGCATGATACAATCTAAATACGGAATGCTAAAAGCATACAATATTTAAAGCATAACTTATGAACACGTTTTACTCATGAAAGCATAACCAAATACGGCTGAACAGCCGAGTTAGGGTCCCTGAAGAAGGAACGAACGTTACCAGACAAGATAAACCGATCAGATTGGATTGAAATCTAATCCACCGGATGACTAGCTCCAAAACAACCCAAAAACCTGCATCTACCGCGTGATACCCAGTTCTTTCAAGATTTATACAAGATTTTGTAAGCTTGAACCCGCAACATGTGACAACCTAGATCGATTCGGTTTCGGCTATCAGGGAGCATGTGATAAAGTAAAAACTCAAAGCAACACGGGGTAACTTAATGAATCTATTGAATCTTGCCAAAACTCAATAGAGCCGATAACTAGCTTCGAGCTAGATCTTAGCCTACCGCATGGCTCATGATCTAACAAGAAACCCTCTTGAACCAAGCTTGAATCTACCGCATGACACTAAGCATGGTAACAAGACCACTTGCATCAGATCTAAATCCACCGCATGATACTAGACATGATACAAGGTTGCCGGTACTTGCCGGTACTCACGGAGGTCGACGGATCGATGAACCCTCTCGAAGAACTCAACGACACGACAAAGGACTCAAGGGTTTGGCGTAAAGCCGGTTCGTATTGAGAATGTTTCTGATGATAATACATACATTTAGGGTCTATATTTATACCCTGTCACAGCATGACCTCGAATGGATTTGATACCTAATTTATCTCTAAATACGATCGCTTATCCATCCATTCGCCCCTTCCTCTCGGGCCACGTCACCACGCAATCCCGCAAAATCAGCACAACAGTTTTCTTACCGAACGAAAGCAAATTACCGACCGCGGACTCTTTTTGCCGAATTCTCCTGAAGAAACCTTCCTTCCTCCGGACGGACTCCTCACCGCGTTGGACCCACAAGTCAGGCTCCTTACAAAATTTTGGTGTTAACATATTCCCCTTCAATTACGGGATAAAAGTAATTTTATTTCGGAATTGACTCCAGCCACCAACGTCTTGAATCTGTTCAACACCTATTCTCTCTCTTCGCAATCCGCCGGAATCCTCGTCTAGATCCAAACCCTAGATTCACCTTTTCTTGAGCTGAAATTCTCAATGGCAGGTCAAAATCAAGCTGCTCAAGTAAATTCCTCCTCCATAAGCTTCATTCGGCATTCAATCTTTTTGATTTTACCTGAGATTTCTTTTCCGCCTTCTTCCAGCACGAACTCTCCACTGAGCTTCTGATTCGCACTGAGGCCAATTCGACGTCTTATTTCCTTGGTCCCGTGGGAGTTTCTGATCCCCGTGAATTCATCGCAGCCGAATCCCAAAGAATCCCCTTCAAAGCAGCTTTAACCGAGCCTTCCCTGTGGCAGGATGCTTTCAAGAACTGGCCTTTGCCCCCAATTGCGGGCTGGAGGAATTGGTATAAGAGGATCCTTGCGGACAATAGTGCTAAGACCCAACTTTGGGACACCCTCCGAATTGCTCAATGTTTGGAGCTCTCTTTGGCCGAGACCCCGAAAAACGAAGACCTCCTGATTGCCGCCTGTCATTTTTGGTCAAATGGTGTCAATGCCTTCCTTTTTGGTCACGGCCCAATGTCCCCCACTCTGGCCGATGTATACATGATTACCGGCCTTGATATTTCAGGATTCGTTCATCCCTAGGACTACAGAGGTTCCACAAGACAAACGGGAGTGAAGTCGGGGAGTGGGTATAAAAATTATATTCAGAACCATATGAAAGATGGTCCACTTGGTGAAGTTGAATATAGGGCCTTCTTGAATATGTGGCTGTGCAGGTTCATCTTCTGTGGTAAAGCCAATGAGCCTACTCTGAATCATATTGTAATGGATACACAATTGGCTGGTGGTAAGCGCATTCCCCTTGGAAAATACCTCCTGGGCAGTGTGTACCACATGCTTCATCAAACTGTCACCCAAATGTACACCAGCCAGAAGATAGCATGCGTCAATGGCCCTTGGTGGTTTGTACAGATGTGGCTGCAACTGCACATGCACCAAATCGTTGGTATTGACCTCTACACCTGGTTTTTCCTTCATCCAACTATCATGAAGGGGAAGTTCAGGTTACCAGAGGATGCCACACCTATGGAGAAGCTGCTTCAACTGTTCCCATCAATCAGAACGTCAGCCAGCTCTTTGAGCTCTTCTTCAAAGGCTTCCCCAACCCTCTCTGGCTTCCTTACTTCGACAATGATAATTTAACTCTCCCTTGTGAGTTCTCCTTTGAAGCTGGACGCCAAGATGGAAGATTTCTGGAAATCCTCAATATCCTCATCCATCCATGCATTCTGCCAGCTGAATTTAGTGGGGGAGGTTAAACCACAACACTTATGAATACTATCAGCCAAATATGATGGCTCGACAACTTGGATGTGGCCAGATGCCCCCAAGACTATTTCTGCATGAATTCCTCAAACCCAGAGAGGAAATCAAAGAACTTGCTGAAACTAGCAGGGTTTTTCAATATGTATGCAGTCCAACTGTTTACACCTGGCCCTTCACACCTACAACAGTAGCTCACCCCACCTTCAACTCTTGGTGGCAAGAATTCCATAACCATATTTTTAGTGAGCCAGTGCACTCTTTTTGCACAGAGCTGATGCCTGATTTTCAGCCAACTTCAGAGGTAACATGATTGTCCTTTCTTCCAAATCAGATATTTCTTCTTCTAACCATGACCTTGACTTTTTCATGCAGAATACAATACTTGCCCCTCGAGCCAGGGCAATTACTTACAATGCAGTATGCCCAATCTCAGCACTGGGATTTAAATCCCCAACCTTGGCTCAACTGATGGCTAGGTATGCCACAACAGACCCAATTTTGTCCAGTATTACTGCTGACAAAAGAAAAGGCCTATCTCTGATCGCACCTCCAATTGCCAAGAAAAGGAGAACTGTCAAGAAAGTTCTTATTGAGGTAGAATCTCCCCTTTCTTGATCACAAGATTATCCTTTACTGATAAATTTCTATACAATTTTCAGACCAGAACCCAGCAGCCTTCAGTCTCAGAACCTGCCAATGCTCCATCTACTGGTATGACTTTTATTGCTTTTTCTTCAAAGATCAACACTGGCATTTACCCTTAATCTGGTATTTGCAGAAGAAACACTGGTAGATCATCCTGTGGATATCCCTGTTCCTCAACATATAAGCCCACCAAGGGCTGAGTTACCTGCCCAAATAGAGATTTCATCTTCACCAGGGACTCAATCACCCCCTGCTCAAACAGAGACACCAACACCACAAATGAAATTTCCAATCCAGCCAGAGTCTTCAAGTCCTTCAAAGGTTCAATCCCCTATTGACCAGGCATAAATCCCGACCTTAGCAGAGGTAAATCCATCTCCTCTCCAGCCAGAAGCTTCAGAGTTGCCAGAGACTGCATCAGCACCATCTCATACAGAAGCTTCAGCCTTGCCAAGAGCACCTCCTTCACCAGTGGCTCCAGAATTCGCCCCTGAAACTGAACAAAACCCTGTTCCAGTTCAGGAAGTCAGGCATGAGGTAAACATTTGCACTTAACCCTGTTATCTTTTATTTCCCAACACTCCTAACTCTGCAATGTTACTCTTTCAGGATCAAGCTCCGTCATCATCGAACCCGTTAATGGAGAATAATCCAACTGCCAAGACAAGGGAAGGAGGGACTCAAGCCTTGTCAGAGGAAGCACAAGAAAGGCTCAAGGAAATTTTTGCCTGGCTGCAGAGAGACGCTCAGGATCAAATCAGAGATCTCGATCACTTCGAGGAAATGCTCGGACCCATCAGCCAAGAACTCCCTGAGGACATCAAGACCTCACTTGAACCCATCTCTGGTTTGGATGTTCATTATGTGGCCATAAGACAACCTCTGAGGAATGTGTCTTCCCGCCCAGCTGTTGAACAAAAGAAAGCCAAAGCTGAACAAGCCGTGAAGGGAGCACAATCTCAAACTGAGAATCACAAAGAGATATTGGCCAATCTGCAAGCTGCTCGTGAACTAAAAATCACCAGAAAGGCCGTACTGGAGGTAGAGCTGAAAAATTTATCAGCGGAAATAGAGGCTGATGACAAGAAGATAGCCAAACTTCCTGGACTGATAGGGAAGATCCAAGAGGAAGTAACATCGGCCATAGCTGAGGTGAATCAATGTGATGCAGAACTCACCATCTTGTCCAACGCCCAGAAAGATTATCAAGAACGGATGCAGAACATTCACCAAACGACATCGAACGCCTCCAATGTAATTGCAAAGTACTTGAACATTTAGCCGTACTGATCAATGTGTAACCGAACTGGTCGTTCTTGCAACATTTGCCTTTTATAAATTTGCTTTCACTTTTCTTGCGTGATCTTGACTGCCACGCTGAACGACCCATTCGGTAATCAGTAGTCAAACAGTGCCATACCCGAACGACACCTTGACCGTATCTTAGCCGAGTCAGTCAACCGAATACGACTCAGCCTTGAACTCCAAACGACCCGATGGCGGATTGGTCAAGGAAACCTCTCCACCTTCCAAGTTTCTTGGGATATGCGCCACGATCTAAAGCCATGACCTGAGGCCACGATCTGTTTCATCAGGCCTATAAATAAAACCGTAGGTACCCCCAGCTCTTTACCAAGCCTTTAGTCTTCAAATCTTTGCCAACCTCAAATCTTCTATTCCCAATCAGCGCAAACCACAGAAGCATGGCGAGCAGCAACAACAGGCGCCGTGCCGCCGACGAGGCGGAAGGGAGTCGCACTAGCGCGCGTCGGAGGCAATAATCGTCAACTTTTCCCTTTACGATTCGTCTTTGATCCCTTCTTTGTTTTTGACGATCATCTCTGTTGCAGGCTCATTCAATGGAATCTGTCTTCTGCACCGGCCGGTCAGCCCCTGCCGGACGACTCCTCGAAGTCAGACCACTACTCCCCCGTGCCCTACGGGGAACTTGATGCTCTCCGCTTCAAAGCGGAGCTGGAGGTGGCCCAGCGCGAGCTGGAAGACGTCTCCAAAAAGGCTGGCATAGCCGAACTGGAGTGGGAGGACCAGCGCAAGCAGCTGCTGGCGACCATCGACGGTACGACTCTGGAACCGCTCCCTAATCCAATCTGGCTTTTGATACTAATCACCTTTATCTTGCATTTTTGAAGGACCGATTAGGCGACCAGAGAGGGGGGGAGTGAATGGGAGCCGATAAAAATTCTTCTCAAGAACTTGGCCTATGCCCCCAAATCACTTCCGAAGAATCTCGCATGAACTTGCCAAGATCACGTAGTCACAACGGACCTACTGACCCTAGGAACAAGTTAGATCAAGCCTAAGAACAAAGCGGAAGCAAGCGCCAAACGAACCGAGAGAAAAAGCTAGCACGAGGCAAGCTGCAGCGAGAAATTGTCGGTACTACCGGCCCCGGGTCGGTACTACCGATATGGGCATCGGGCACCTAAAACCCAGGTTATCGGTACTACCGGCACTGGGTCGGTACTTCCGACTATCGGTACTACCAACCTTGTGTCGGTACTACCGATAAGGACTCTCTGGCAGCTGAAAATTAGGTCATCGGTACTACCTACACAGTGTCGGTAGTACCGCCCCCCCCCCTAAAAATCAGCCCGCGAAACAGCCCAAACTTTCGATCGACGGATCTCCCAAACCACTTGGAGTCTTGAGATGAAATTTTGGGGAGATGATGAACACCCCAAGGAGAGGTTATGCCCCAAAAATTATGGTCTCAAACTCCCTACAACTCCCGGAATCGCAAATCCTTGCCAAGAACACCAAGACCTAGGGTTCATCCAAAAGTCAACGAATCGGAGGCCAAATCCGGCGTTTGAGGGGTCAAGATCATCACCAAAGGTGCGCAAGGCATCCATCCATGTTTCCCTCAAAGAAATCCGGGGAGAAACCAACTCAAATTCGCGGAATCACACCGGGAACAAAGGCACGAAAACAAGCACAAAAAGCCACGAAAAACAACCCCGAATCTTCTATACAAACCAGGAAAGATTCACAAGGTCTAGCATGCCGCCCTAGCATCCATCCCTCTCAACAAATCTCTCATGAAGCTCTCATGCTAGCCTAGAGAAAATAGAAGGAAAATAGCTACGAAAATGAGAAAGAGGAAGGAGCAAATGAAACCCTAAGTCCCGGAGGAAGAGAGCCATCAACACACACTCATGGCTTATATATCAGGTCCCGCCGGAGTGGTAAATGACTCGACTACCCCTATCTACACTACTGGCGATACAACCCACGTAGGGGCATTTTGGTAACGTTTGTGGGTCTTGCCATCGGACGGCCACGCCTTTGCCGCACCCCGCGTCCTCCCGACGCAAGCCATGCGATCCCGCCGCGTGTCCTCCGCCTCGAAGCTTCCCGACACGCCGGATCCCGTCTCCGTCGTGTTGGGCCCTCGGACTTGGTTTTGAGGCCCAAACCAAGAAACCGTCCGCCGATGGTTTTGTGGGCAAACCACCAAACCCCGCATGCCCGGTCCGGCCTCCCGCCAAACCACTTGACTTGACCGCCACCGTGCACCGGCTCGCTTGTCCATGACTTCGTCTTGCTTGTGTCGCCACCATGTGACCCGCACCCAGTCCCGCTGTCCACCGGGTCCCTCGAACCGAGCCTACTTGTCTCTCCATCTCCGGAGGCCCCTCAAGGCCGAAGACCTTTCGCGCCCGTTCTTCACTCGCAACAACACGAACTAGGCCGCAGCCTACACCTGCGCACTAAGCCAAGAGTCAGTCCAACACCCGTTGTCAATCACTCATCACTGAGGAGCGGTCATCCATCGACCACTGGGACGCTCCTGGTCCTCAATCTCCCCCTTGATGAGTGCATTGACAACACACAACGCGAAATGAAATTCAGAGAAAAAGAGAAAGAAAGAAGAAAGAAAAACAAAGAAGCTCAACTCATGACCAAAACCGAAGAAAGGCGAAGAAAGGTCACAAGCCAAGCAAAGCACAAAATCCACACTGAAAACAGCAAGAAAGCTCCCCTTGAACAAATGCAAGCTCCCCCTGAACATGTGAATGCAAACTTCCAAATTTCAGCTCACCTCTTCTGAATTTTCATTAAGCTCACCTTTTCTCCCCCTTGTTGGCAATGTATGAATCAAGGTGAAAATGCAGAAATGCAAAAGCAAAGCATATAAACATCTACATGAGCTTCTCAAATAGGCCAAAGTTAGTGTCAAAGGCTAAAAATGAGACAAAGATCACACACATGAGTCATAGCATAGTCAAAGCATTGCCACAAGTAATATATGAAAATACAAGCATGTGACAAGGCAAATTTTTCAGATTTAAGCAATTTTACCAAAAGAAGGCTCGCTTCACATGTAAAAGCCTATCCATGTCACACTTGAGCCACAAACATGCATATTACTCAAAGATCATACAAGGATATCAAATTCTCAGCAAAAGATCATGGCAAACACCCATAAAGCAAAGCATGTCATGTCAAAGCGCATGAGCCATGTGTCCACTTCGGGGAGACTTCTCCACCGGTGAGCATCATGCAACATGTTTTGCACCCATATGTGAAAGATAAGACATTTTAAACATAGACATGATGGATGGAGCATTTTTCAAGCATTATGCACTTCTTTTCAAGATTAATTTATTTCATGGTACATGAAGTGCCTTTGCGGCAAAAAAGAAGCTTATGCTCCCCCATGAATGCAACATAGGCTAAACATTCACAATGATATCCGGCCTTTGGCCCAAATGCAAGAACAAGGCATCCAAGCACAATCTAAGCATGAAAAGCACATTTAGACCAAACTGTGACATGGATACACAACTACACACGAGTGGAGCATATTTATCAAAAATTAGTCAAGTTAACCATTTATTTCAAAAGGGGCTATCTCACCACACATATATCTCAAATATTCCAAGAGCATAGCCTCACATCACCATTTCTCCACACATATAACCAATATCTCACAAATAGCCAAAGAGACTCAAATATGGCATATGAAAGAAGCTCATCATCCTAAAATGCAATATGATACACATGCAACATGATATATGACAAGATGGCTATCCTACCATGGTTTATACATCAAGCAAAGCATGTATGTACATCAAAGTAAAACATGGTATGATACATATGGTACAAAAAGGAAATCCCCCAAGAATCAACTAGAAAGGGCAACAAACCCCAAGTTCCCCCGCAAGCGCACAAATGTAGCTTGGTCGAGAGGCTTTGTAAAGATGTCTGCAAGCTGATCTTGGGTAGGGACATGGCTCAAAACAATGGTTCCTTTCTCCACATTGTCCCTCAAGAAATGATACCTCACTTCTATAAGTTTGGTCCTGGAGTGAAGCACTGGGTTTTTGGCTACGCTTATGGCACTGGTTCTATCACAAAGAAGTGGGATCTGGGTGCACTCCTCACCAAAGTCTCTCAAAGTGTATGAAATCCACAGCAGCTGGGAACAACAACTCGCGGCAGCAACATACTCCGCCTCCGTGGTAGACCGAGCTACACTAGACCGCTTGCGGGAAGACCATGAGACCAACGAAGAACCAAGAAACCGACAAGTACCGAAGTAGACTTCCTCTCGACTCGACAACCAGCAAAATCCGCATCAGAAAAACCATGAAGAGAAAGAGTCGAGGAGGAAGAATACCAAAGGCCAAGACCAGGGGCAGATTGTAGGTACCTGAAAATCCTCTTGACGGCCTGTCGATGTGATGTCCTCGGCGAAGCCTGAAAATGAGCGCACAGACACACGCTGAACTGTATGTCTGGCCTCGTCGCCGTCAAGTAGAGGAGGTGAAGGACCGATAAGGCGACCAGAGAGGGGGGGAGTGAATGGGAGCCGATAAAAATTCTTCTCGAGGGAGATTGAAACTCCGACAAGACGAACTAGCTCGGTCGAACCCCAGAAATCACACGTTCCGCACTTTTACCTCCCGTTTGCCAAAACCACGTAGCCACTGGAGTGCTACTGGTCCTAGGAACAAACTCTACCGGTAACCACAACACACACGCGGCAGACCGACGGCGGAAGCAACTCGAAAGCCGGCTAACCGGAGGGGGCGGTTAGACCGGGTATAGGGGGCGGTTAGACCGCCTCCACACGGCAACCAAGAAATCCTCCGAAACGCCTCTTCCGAGCACCAAAACACACCACGGTTTCACCAACAGAGATCTCTCGGTCAAGGCCATGCTAGCTACCGGAAAATCTTGGCGAAAACCAAAACTTCACCCAAGGGCCTAGGGGCGGTTAGACCGGCTACCGGGGGCGGTCTAACCTCCTGTACCCGGCAGCGAACTCCAAACAAGAACACCTAGCAAGCCGCACGAGAACGACCCCAAATTTCACCCGGACACTCCTCCGATCAAGGCGAACAAACTCACGAGAGGAAAATCCGGCGAAACGAACTTTGACCGGAAATACCCCGGGCGGTTAGACCGCCCCCTCGTAGGAGGTTAGACCGCCCCTTCCGGAAAAACGAACCCGCGGGTCAAACCTCAACTTCCTCACGCCCGATCTCCCGAATCACTCCACGGATTGCAGCCAAACTTCGGGGATAGGCCGGGTTACCTCCGGGCAACCTCTTCCTCAAAGGAATCGACCCGAAACGCTCACAATCAAGAGGAATCGAAGAAATCGCTTCTCTAGGTCAAGAACTCGAGTTCCAACGAAAACCACCAAATCGAGTCCGATTCAAAGGAGATTTGGGGGCAAAGTCACCAGCCAAAGAGGCACAAGAACCTCATACGTGACACCCACCAAAAACCCCAAGAAATCGTCCTCAAAACACCGCCAAAAGAGCTCCGAAAATCAACACAAAAGAGATGGGAAAATCATCATAAAGAACCACGCCGAACCTTCTATACATGCCATGAATGGTTCGTACAAGGTCTAGTTTGCCACCCAAACATCCATCCCTCTCTCTAGATCTCACATGAAGCTCTCAAACTAGCCTTCTAAAAAACTAGGGAAAATAGAGAACGAAAATGGAAAAACGAAATGAGCTAGGGTTCCAAGAGTTGGCTGCCAACCTCTCACCTCTTGGGTTATATAGGCGGCAACCGAATGTCTAAAATGCCCTTCACTAATAACTAGGGATACATGCCCCTCAAGGGCGGATTTGGAATTCTTGATGTCTTCACCATCGGACGGATGCCCGGCGACCGCACCCTGCGTAGCCTCGACGCACGCCTTGCGATCCCGACGCGTGTCCTCCGCTTCGAAGCTTCTCGGCGCCGGCGGCCGGGCGGTCGGACCGCCCCCACGGGCGGTTAGACCGGCCCGGTGAATCCGACCGGCCCCGGGCGGTCGACCGCCCCCTCGGGCGGTTGAACCGGCCGGGTGGCCGCACCTCCTCGTCGAGTCTTCGGCCTCGGTTTTGTGGCTCAACCGAGTAACCCGGTGGTTTTACGGTGAACCACCGCAAACCCCGCGAACTCGGTGTAGCCTCCGCCAATCTCCACTCATGACTCGGCTCCCACGTAGTCCCGGCTCGACCTTGGTTTTGAGGCTCTACCAAGAAACCGTCCACGACTTCATCTTCGTTGTTCATGCCACCATGCGGCCCGCACTTGACCCCGCCGGCCACCGGGTCCCTCGAACGAAGCCTACTTGTCTTCTCCACACACTGGAGGCCTCACCGCAACGACCTTTCGCGCTTGTTCTTCACCTGCACCAACACGAGTCAAGCCGCAACCTGCACCTGCAATACTTAGCCAAGAATCAGTCCACACAACGTTGTCAATCACTCATCACACAAGGAAGCGACCATCCACCGGTCCTCGAACCACACATGGTCCTCAATCTCCCCCTTGATGAGTGCATTGACAACACACTAACATGAAGTAACATAAGAGAAAAGGAAAAGAAAAGAAACAAATAAAAAGAAACCCCAACAAGCGATCGAAAGCCAAAGAAAGGCAAAGAGCAAGATCACTTGAAGAAGACAAGTCTCGGACCCCTTAGGCAAGGGCAACGGCTCGACACATCCGAGACAAAACACAGCTCAAGCAAAGAGCGCAAACCACCAAAGAAAAACTCGAACACCACAAAGAGCTCCCCCCGCACAAATGCAAGCTCCCCCCGAGCCACGAAGACACTCCCCCCGAACACATGCATCAATGCAACTCGGGAATGCAACAAAGAGCAAAAACCTGCTCACACCGCCCGGGCGGTTAGACCGCCGCCCGGGCGGTTAGACCGCCCGCCCGAACCGACCGCACGGGGGCGGTTAGACCGCCCAAAGAAACCGGCCCCGCACCCACCTTGCTAAAAAAATGCCCGAAACAATTGGAACACCTTCCAAACACTCCCAGGTGCCCAAAACATGCACAAACTTCTCCCCCTTGTTGACAATGCATGAATCAAGGCAAAATGCGAAAACTTGCAACATATAGCTTCTCGAATATACAAAATTCATCACAAGAAGCTACACAAGTCCAAATGAGCAAGTTAGATACTCGACAGGTTCGTAAGGACCTTAACTACGTGATCACCAAGATTCACAACCATTGGACAAGGCTAAAAAGGATTTTAGTAATTTTGCGAAAAGTTACTCCCTCACAAGCAAATACCTAAACATGAGCAAAACATATCAAAATGGCAAAGCCACTCAAACTTCATGCTAGGACAACCATTCTAATCATAAGACCATCATAAACACCCAAAAGCACCTCATGTCATGTCAAAGCCACCGAGCCATGTGCCTACTTCTATGTATGAGACTTCTCATTGGTAGGCATCATGCAACGGTTTAGCACCCAAAGCAAATTAATTTCAGCACATATGACATGGGAACATATTTTCCAAGCATTTTTCATTTCATTTTCAGATTTGTAAATGGTACATGAAATGTCTTTGCGACAAAAAGGAACTTATGCCCCTCCACAAGATTGAGCAAGAGGGCTAAACATTCATGATGGCAAGCGAGCCTTTGGCTCCATATGATCAATAAACTAGCTATCCAACCACAAAGAAAGCAAAGCAAAGCCACTAAAACATGTCAAGATCATATATAGGCATTTACGCATGAGAGAGCATGTATATGACATTTTTCAAAAATTAGCCATCAATCATGGATCATTCAACAAGATCATCAAGAGCTAAGCCAAACTAATCATAGCATACCAAACAAGCTCACAAGAACATATATAGCAACCCATGGTAAACAATGTATATAGGAGAAGCTTTTCCTATCCAATGCAAATGATACAAAATGCATGCAATCTAAGATACAAGGATGCCTATACATCATGTTACATATGCCATGCCAAATGCAAGAAATGCACAAAGGAAAGCTATACATATGCTACAAACCGGCTCCTCGAGGGGAGGCAAAACGGGCTCGACACCACCGGCAAAAGAAAGCCCCCCACACACCCAACTCAAGAGATTAAACACACACCAAGTTCCCCCCGCAAACGAGTGAAAGTTGCTTGATCTAGGGGGTTTGGTGAAAATATCGGCTAGTTGGTCATGTGTGGGTACATGGATCAAGGCTATCTTCCCTTTCTCTACGTTGTCTCTCGGGAAATGATACCTCACTTCTATGTGTTTGGTTTTGGAATGGAGCACCGGGTTCTTTGCAACGCTTATGGCACCGGTGCTATCACAATGAAGTGGGACATGGGTATACTCCTCACCAAAGTCACTCATGGTGTAGGTGATCCAAAGGAGCCGAGAGCAACAACTTGCGGCGGCAACATACTCGGCTTCGGTCGTGGATTGAGCAACACTCGGCGCTTACGAGAAGACCAAGACACCAACGAAGAACCCAAAAGCGGCAAGTCTCGAAGTGGACTTCCTATCCAACCGACACCGGCAAAATCCGCGTGCGAAAAACCATGAAGCGCCAACGAAGAAGACGCGGAGTACCAAAGGCCGAAGTCGGGAGTGTGACGCAAGTACACGAAAATTCTCTTCACCGCTTGCCGATGCGAAGTCCTCGGAGACGCTTGAAAACGAGCGCACGGACACACCGAGAAGCGTATGTGTCGGCCTCGTCGCCGTCAAGTAGAGGAGTGACCCGATCATGCTCGGTACTCCTTCCGGTCCACGAGTTCACCTTCCTCGTCCGCATCAAGAGCCGTAGTCGTACTCATCGGCGTCGTCATAGCCTTGGAGTCCTCCATCTTGAACTTCCTCACAATGTCCTTGGTGTACTTAGCACTGGTGCACAAATGTTCCTTCCTTTGATTGCTTGATTTGTAGCCCAGGAAGAAGCGCAACTCACCCATCATGCTCATCTCGAACTCCCTGCTCATATCATCGCAAACCTCGCAACAAGAGAGTTAGACGAGCCACCAAAGACAATATCATCCACGTACACACCGCACAATCGGGATATCTCTGCGCCTGCCTCGGCAAAAACAAGGTACGGTCGACCTTCCCCATCTCAAAACCTCTCTCAAACGAGAACCCCCTCAACCTGCCATACCAAGCTCTAGGCGCCTGCTTCCAACCCATACAGCGCCTTCCTCAACTTGTACACCCGGTGGGGGTACTTCTCACTCTCAAACCCCGGAGGTTGTCTCACATACACTTCTTCCTCCAACACTCCATTCGAGAAAAGCACTCTTCACATCCATTTGGTGCAACTTGAACCCTTTAGCCACGAGAAAAGGCTAGAAGGATCCTAATCGCCTCCAAACGGGCTACGGGAGCAAAGGTCTCCTCGTAGTCGATCCCCTCCTTCCGCTGAACCCCCGAGCAACAAGTCTCGACTTGTTCCTCACAACCTCACCCTTCTCTCCCTCTTTGTTTTTCCACACCCACTTTGTACCAATCGGCTTACACCACGGGGGGAGGGTCAACCAACTCCCACACCGATTCCTCTCAAAGTTCTCCAACTCCTCATGCATCGAGTTAACCCAATTGTGATCGGATAGTGCGTGTCCAATGTCTTTGGGCTCAAAAGAAGCAACAAACGCAGCATGAGCAAAATGGGAATTGTTTCGAACCCTCGGCCGGTGTAGTGCGTTCATTCATGTCGCCGATGATCCTCGAAGCCGGGTGATCCACTTGAACTCGCCGGGGAGGTTCTCGCCTCGAAGCTACCTCCCCCTCAACATCGGCTTCTCCTCGTTCTTGATTTGTCGTCGTAGGTGTAGCAGAGGGTCCATCCATCATCGTAGTCGAAGTAGTGGGTACATGTCCGGCCGGGGGGCACCGCACCGCCATCCTCATCATCACCATGTTCATGCTCCTCCTCCCGAAAGATCTCCTCGCCAAGCTCGTCATCACCCGCACACTCAAAGACAAGGCGACTACGTGGCTCTGTCTCGTCGAAGGTTACCTCGCAAGTCTCCACGATTTGGTTAGTTTCAAGATTGAGCACACGATATGCTCTAGAATGAGATGCATAACCAAAGAAAATGCCATCGACGGACCTAGCCTCAAACTTATCCAACTTCCTGCCTTTCTTCGAATGAAACACTTGCAACCAAAGACATGGAAGTGACTCACTTTGGGTGTGCGACCATGCATCAACTCATAGCATGTCTTCTTCTTGTGCACTACGAGGTATATTCGTTCGACACATAGCATGCGGTATTCACCGCCTCAGCCTAATACCTCCTCGGAGTCCTATGCTCATCAAGCATCGTCCGAGCCATCTCGCACAAGGTCCTGTTCTTCCTTTCCACAACACCATTCTGGGGAGGCGTATACGGACTCGAAAACTGGTGCTCAAGACCCAAGTCATGACAAAAGATTTCAAAACGAGAGTTCCTGAATTCCGAGCCATTATCACTGCGGATAGCTCGTATGGCATCTCCGTGCCTCTCGTTCCTCAACCTCAAGACTAGATCTCGAACAAAACCAAATGTCTCCCCCTTCTCCTCAAGAAAGAACACCCACGCATACCGAGAAAAGTCGTCCACCACAACAAGGACATACCACTTCCCACCGCGAGATCGCACACGAGGCCGGGCCAACAAGGTCCATATGGAGCGGCTCGCATGGACGCTCGGTCATCACATCGGTGAGAGGCGGGTGAGAAGAGGCCACCATCTTGGCATGCCTACACGGAGCACAAACCAACTCTTTCTCAAGCTTCAAACGTGGCAATCCTCGGACCAAGTTGAGTTTACTCAAGCGAGACAAAAGGTCAAAGCTCAAGTGACCCAACTTCCTATGCCACCTCCACAACTCACTCGAAGAACCGGCCAAGAAACAACGCTCAACACCCGAAGACCGAGAAAAATCAGCACGAAACACACGACCCTCGGGAACGACCATACAAACAAGGTCCCCTCGAGAGTCCACAATCCGAGAACCACCGAGGCCGAAACAACACCTCAAAACCCTCATCCAACAACCGAGACACGAAAGCAAATTGTACCCCGGCGATTGAACAAGAGCAACACGCCTCGAGTGATCTTGTCACTCACTTTTATCTCACCTTCGAAAGCACACGCCCACGCCCATTGTCCCCAAAAGTGATGTACCTCTTCGTCACCACGGGACGAGACTTGAGAACCACCCCCTGTCTCCGGTCATATGCCTCGAACAACCGGAGTCAATCAACCAAATGTTCTTCAAGTCTCCCACCACGAAATTCAAAAACAAGCACGTGAGCGAACAAACGACTCGAAGATCGGGGTTAGTACCAAAGGAGGAAAACCAGTGCCGAGCCATTTGCTCGAAAGTGGGGTTAGCACCAACCAAAGCATCTCTCCTACCAAAGCTACCTCCACGAACACCACCACGGTAACCACCCCGTGGGAACCACCCCTCACTGCTTGGAGGAGGACCAAAACCACGGAAGACAACCCGTGGAACGTCCCTCCTCTCCTTCTCAAAGCTACGACTTCTCCCATCGCCGTAGTGACCTCGAGGGGGAGAATGCCTAGCAAACCGACCACCTGCTGTCTCTCCAGACCAACCACCAGCAACTCCACCTCCAGACCTGAAACCTCTCGACTCACCACCTCGAAAACCACTCCGCCCAGAATGGGGGGGGCCGGTTAAACCGCCTAGCCAGGCCGGTCTAACCGCCCCCCCTGCGGGCGGGGCCGGCTCCGACCGCCTAGCCAGGCCGGTCGACCGCCCCCTCCAGAACAGCTCCTCGGCTGCGGGAACTCGCATCTCCCCATGCCGGAACACTTCTCACCACAGCCTTACCCCTGGGTAGTGGCATACGAGGCTTAGGTACACCATGGGAAGGGTTGTACCTATCCTTGTTCGCCCACTCCTTTGCCATCCTCTCTTCCCGCCTCCTCTTGAAGCAAAACTCATCCTTGTGACCCTCCTTCCCACAATGGCCACAACGGAACCTCACAAGCTTAGGTTTTGGCTTGGATTGGGGCTGCTCGCTAGGTTTCTCTCCACTCAACTCCTCCACCGATTTCTCCTCACTTGCCTTCTCTCTCACTTTCCCAAAGAACACTTTCCCCGAAGTGCTCACAAACTTGATGGGCTTTTGGAGATCATTTGTGGGTGTAGGAAATATAGGTGGAGGCTGGGGTTGTGTCTAGTCGGTTCCTAAGATGGTTGGGTTTTGGAGGGAAATCATTTTTGTGGTGGGTTTTTGGTGGCTCCGGGATATTCTCTCCACTTCCTTCACCCACCTTGTTTGCCCCAAGCCCCTCACCATCTTGCCTCTTAAAGGCCTCGATCATCATCCTCAGCGAGGCTCATGCCGGACAACCAACCCATCAACTTCCTCAAGTCATCATTCTCATCCTGCAAGCGATCAACATAATGTGCGAGCTCCAAATTTTTCAATGCATGCATTTCACAAGTAGAGCGAGGATGTAGGCATGGGTTCCTTCAATTTAGCCTCGAGCGAACTAGTGTAAGCATGCAACTCATCAATCTTAGCATGCAAAACCGGGCAAGAAGTGCAAGCACCTAGCAAAGCGAGTCTAGACTTAAGCTCGGCCACTTCAACCCTAAGCACATCTAGTTCCTCACACTTGGAGGCATGCTTCTCCTTAAACAAAGCAAGATCGGCAAGGAATATGGAGCAATCAGCACAGTCATTTTCATCAGCAACAACAGGGCTAGCCTTAAGCGAATCAATCTCAAGCTTGCTATCAAGCACCTGTGTCTCTAGCTCAGCCACTCTAGTCCTAGCATCCTCGAGTGAAGCCCTAAGCTCTTTCCTCATTTTCTTGGCCTCTCTAAGCATGTCATCACGATTATCAAGCAAAGAGCCAAGCCTCTCATTCTCCTGGCGCAAGAAAGGAAGTTCATCACGCACCTCGTCGTCGGACTCAGAGTCCGAGTCGCTCTGTGTGCTCTTCTTGCTGCCGGAGCTCAGCGCCATGGTACAGAAGCCGTCTCTCGCGAAGCAGCTCAGCCCGCTCAGGTTCTTGGACGACCTCTTGTTCTTGCGGCGATCTCCCTCGTCGTCGCTGCTGCTCGAGCTCGAGGTGGAGTACGCGGAACTGGAGTCGACGTCGCTCGCTCCAACCATCGCTCGGGCCTTGCCTCGGCCCTCCTTCTTCCTCGATCGTCGCTCGTCCTTGTACTTGTTCTTGTGCTTGCTCTTGTGGTCGCGCCTCGAACGGTACTTGCCATCGTTCATCCTCGGCTTGTGCTTGTAGCTGTCCTTGCTCTCGGCCTTCTCCGGACAGTCGGCGACGAAGTGTCCGGCTTGCCGCACCGGAAGCGAGTCCTCGTGTTCCTCCTCATGTTCACGCGGTTCTCGTGCAGCCTCTCGAACCGCCTCGTCAACAGCGCCAGCTCGTCCTCTCCAAGGTCATCAAACTCCTCATCTGGCATAGACATCAGAGAGGAAAACGAGAACATCCTGGTGGATGGGTTAGAGTTAGTCTTTCCTTTTGAACCACCAACGAGGGCAAGACTATGGGAATCAGTTGGTCCCTCGATCTTGGCAGTCATGCCCCTATCCACCTCAGCCGACTTGAGCTTCGAGAACAGCTCGTTCACCGTCAGAGTATCGTACCTCTCCGACTCGACTATGGCCTCGAACTTTCCGCCCCATATCGTACGATCCAAAGAGTGTAAGAGCTTGACCGCTCTATCATGATCATCATACGGGAGCACGTCCACATTGGCCCTCATGTTGTTCACAACCACCGTGAACCTCTGGAACAAGGCATCGATGGACTCACCGGGGAGATGAGTGAAGTTCTCGTACTCTCTCCGGTAGGTCGCATACAACCGTGCCTGAACCTGGGCGTTCCCAACATGAGCCTCCTTCAACACCGCCCAAATCCTACAAGCCAAGTGCTCGGTGTGCACCCGATCGAACTCAGGCGACACAAAGCACGAAACAAGTAGTCGACCGCCTTATTGTTGGCGTCGAATCTGTCCCTCGACCCTGGAGCAAGGAAATCCATCGGCTGGACATATCCTGTGTCCACCGTGACATCCCACGAGTCGACCCTTTCCGCGGAGGAACGCACCCATCCGCTTGCTCCACATCTGGTAGTTCTTGCCATCGAAGTGTGGAGGACCCGAACCCCGTTCCGGTACGCCATCCTTGGATCTTAGGGCGGTTAGAGTCAACAAAGACCCGAACCGGCTGCGATACCACTTGAAGGACCGATAAGGCGACCGAGAGAGGGGGGAGTGAATGGGAGCCGATAAAAATTCTTCTCGAGGGAGATTGAAACTCCGACAAGACGAACTAGCTCGGTCGAACCCCAGAAATCACACGTTCCGCACTTTTACCTCCCGTTTGCCAAAACCACGTAGCCACTGGAGTGCTACTGGTCCTAGGAACAAACTCTACCAGTAACCACAACACACACGCAGCACCGAACGGCGGAAGCAACTTGAAAGCCGGCTAACCGAGGGGGCGGTTAGACCGGGTATAGGGGGCGGTTAGACCGCCTCCACACGGCAACCAAGAAATCCTCCGAAACGCCTCTTCCGAGCACCAAAACACACCACGGTTTCACCAACGAGAGATCTCCGGTCAAGGCCATGCTAGCTACCGAGAAAATCTTGGCGAAAACCAAAACTTCACCCAAGGGCCTAGGGGCGGTTAGACCGGCTACCGGGGGCGGTCTAACCTCCTGTACCCAGCGGCGAACTCCAAACAAGAACACCTAGCAAGCCGCACGAGAACGACCCCAAATTTCACCCGGACACTCCTCGATCAAGGCGAACAAACTCACGAGAGGAAAATCCGGCGAAACGAGAACTTTGACCCGGAAATACCCCGGGTGGTTAGACCGCCCCCACGTAGGCGGTTAGACCGCCCCTTCCGGAAAAACGAACCCGCGGGTCAAACCTCAACTTCCTCACGCCCGATCTCCCGAATCACTCCACGGATTGCGGCCAAACTTCGGGGGATAGCTGGGTTACCTCCTGGGCAACCTCTTCCTCAAAGTAATCGACCCGAAACGCTCACAATCAAGAGGAATCGAAGAAATCGCTTCTCTAGGTCAAGAACTCGAGTTCCAACGAAAACCACCAAATCGAGTCCGATTCAAAGGAGATTTGGGGGCAAAGTCACCAGCCAAAGAGGCACAAGAACCTCATACGTGACACCCACCAAAAACCCCAAGAAATCGTCCTCAAAACACCGCCAAAAGAGCTCCGAAAATCAACACAAAAGAGATGGGAAAATCATCATAAAGAACCACGCCGAACCTTCTATACATGCCATGAATGGTTCGTACAAGGTCTAGTTTGCCACCCAAACATCCATCCCTCTCTCTAGATCTCACATGAAGCTCTCAAACTAGCCTTCTAAAAAACTAAGGAAAATAGAGAACGAAAATGGAAAAACGAAATGAGCTAGGGTTCCAAGAGTTGGCTGCCAACCTCTCACCTCTTGGGTTATATAGGCGGCAACCGAATGTCTAAAATGCCCTTCATTAATAACTAGGGATACATGCCCCTCAAGGGCGGATTTGGAATTCTTGATGTCTTCACCATCGGATGGATGCCGGCGACCGCACCCTCGCGTAGCCTCGACGCACGCCTTGCGATCCCGACGCGTGTCCTCCGCTTCGAAGCTTCTCGGCGGCGGCGGCCGGGCGGTCGAGCCGCCCCCACGGGCGGTTAGGACCGGCCCCGGTGAATCCGACCGGCCCCGGGCGGTCGACCGCGCCCTCCCGGGCGGTTGAACCGGCCCGGGTGGCCGCACCTCCTCGTCGAGTCTTCGGCCTCGGTTTTGTGGCTCAACCGAGTAACCCGGTGGTTTTTCGGTGAACCACTGCAAACCCCGCGAACTCGGTGTAGCCTCCGCCAATCTCCACTCATGACTCGGCTCCCACGTAGTCCCGGCTCGACCTTGGTTTTGAGGCTCTACCAAGAAACCGTCCACGACTTCATCTTGCTGTTCATGCCACCATGCGGCCCGCACTTGACCCCGCTGGCCACCGGGTCCCTCGAACGAAGCCTACTTGTCTTCTCCACACCTGGAGGCCTCACCGGCAACGACCTTTCGCGCTTGTTCTTCACCTGCACCAACACGAGTCAAGCCGCAACCTGCACCTGCAATACTTAGCCAAGAATCAGTCCACACAACGTTGTCAATCACTCATCACACAAGGAAGCGACCATCCACCGGTCCTCGAACCACACATGGTCCTCAGGAGGGAGCCGATCATGCTCCTGTACTCCCGCTGGTCCACTGGTTCTCCGTCCTCATCCGCATCCAAAGTGGCCGTACTCCCCATGGGAGTCGACATCGGCTTCACATCTTCCATCTGGAACATCCTCAGCATGTCTTTCGTGTACTTGGTCTGGTGCACAAATGTACCGTCCTTCACTTGCTTGATTTGCAGCCCGAGAAAATACTGCAACTCGCCCATCATGCTCATCTCGAACTCCCTGCTCATCTCATCTGCAAACTTGGCAACAAGGTTATGTGACGAGCCACCAAAGACAATATCATCCACGTATATCTGAACAATCAGCAAGTCATTTCCATGCTTGAGGAAAAACAAGGTTCTATCTACGGTACCCATCACAAACCCTCTGCTCAAAAGAAAACCTCTCAATCTCCCATACCAAGCACGGGGCGCCTGTTTCAACCCATACAGAGCCCTTTTCAACCTGTATATCCTGTGTGGGTACAACTCGCTCTCAAACCCAGGTGGCTGCTTCACATACACCTCCTCCTCTATGACCCCATTCAGAAAAGCACTCTTCACGTCCATCTAAAACAACTTGAACCCTTTAGCCACGGCAAAGGCTAGAAGGATCCGAATTGCCTCAAGACGGGCCACAGGAGCAAAGGTCTCCTCATAGTCGATCCCCTCCTTCTGACTAAACCCCTGAGCAACAAGTCTGGACTTGTTCCTCACAACCATCCCATTTTCTCCCTCTTTGTTCTTCCAAACCCACTTGGTTCCTATGGGATGGCAATTTGGAGGTGGTTCAACTAACTCCCACACCTGGTTCCTCTCAAAGTTTTCCAACTCCTCATGCATAGAATTGACCCAGTTTGCATCAGATAAAGCATGTCCAATGTCCTTGGGCTCAAAAGTAGCAACAAAAGCGAGCATGAGCAAAATGAGAGGAATTCCGGACCTCGACCGTGTAGTGCGTTCATCGATGTTCCCGGTGATCTTCGACGGGGGATGCACTTCTTGAATCCGCCGGGGAGCCTCACGCCTCAAGACTACCTCCCCCTCAACTTCGGCTTCTCTCGCTTGGTCCTCTTGTTGCACCGTCGTTGTCCATGAAGTAGACGGTCCATGCTCCAAAGTGGTCGTAGGGGAAGTAGTGGGTACATGCTCGGCTTCGGGCGCATGGTTCTCCCCATCATCATCTCCGGCTTCATCTTTCTCCTCCTCAAAGAGGTCCTCGGCCATCTCTTCATCACCGCACATTCAAAGCCAAGAGAGGTACATGGCATTGTCTCGTCGAAGGTCACCTCGCAAGTCTCCATGATTTTGTTAGTCTCAAGGTTAAGCACCCTATAGGCTCTAGAGTGGTTAGCATATCCAAAGAAAATACCATCACTAGACCTAGCCTCAAACTTGTCGAGTTTTCCCTTCTTCAAAATAAAGCACTTGCAGCCAAAAACTCGGAAGTGACTCACCTTGGGTGCCCGACCATGCATAAGCTCATAACAGGTCTTCTTCTTGAAAGCTCGCAATAAAATCCTGTTGGAAACATGACAAGCCGTATTGACCGCCTCAGCCCAATACCTCCTAGGAGTCCTGTGCTCATCGAGCATCGTCCTAACCATCTCACAAAGAGTCCGATTTTTCCTTTCCACGACTCCATTTTGAGGGGGCACATAAGGGGTCGAATACTGATGTTCAAGACCTAGATCACGACAAAAGGCATCAAAACGAGAGTTCTTAAACTCGAGCCATTATCCTTGCGGATAGCTCGAATAGCATTCCCATGCCTCTCGTTTTTCAACCTCACGATCGGATCTCGAACAAAACCAAAAGTCTCACTCTTATCCTCCAAGAAGAACACCCGGGCATAGCGAGAGTAATCGTCCACCACAACAAGGACATACCACTTCCCACCCACCGAGCGAACTCGAGCGGCCCAACAAGGTCCATATGCAACGGCTACGTCGGACGCTCGGTCATGACATCGGTCAGGGGTGGATGGGGAGTGGCTACCATCTTACCATGCCTACAAGGAGCACAAACCAAATCCTTTTCGAGCTTCAACCTCGGCAATCCTCGGATAAGGTCAAGACCACTCAAGCGGGAAACCAAATCAAAGCTCAAGTGTCCCAGCCGCCTATGCCATTTCCACAAATCAGAAGAAGGACCAGCCATCAAACAGCGAGCAGGACCCAAAGAACGAGAGAAATCAGCCACGAAAATCGACCCTCGGGGATGATCATACGGACAAGATCACCTCGAGAATCAAGCAAACGAGACTCGCCCGACTTGAAACGCACCTCAAAACCCTCATCAAGCAAGCGAGAAACCGAAAGCAAATTAAAACCCAAAGACTTCACAAGAGCCACTCTCTTCAACGTTACCTTGTCACTCACATGCACAACACCCTGCGAAAGCACCCTACCTCGTCCATTGTCCCCAAATGTAATGTACATCTTTTCCTTCATCGGGGTGAGGCCGGAGAACCACTTCTTATTTCCGGTCATGTGTCGAGAACACCGGAGTCGATCAACCAAATGTTCTCCAAGCCTCCCCGCATGCGATCGAAACAAGAACGAGAATGAGCTAGCGACTCGACACCGGGGTTAGCACAAAGAAAGTTAAACCGGTGTCGAGCCATCGCTCAAAAGAGGGGTTAGCAAACATCACTCCCTTGCCACCAAACTTCCCATGTCCCATGGGAGGAGTACGAGCACCACGAGGGGGAAAACGTGGTCCGTAGTTCCTCCGGAACCCAAAGCTGCGATCATCTCCCCTAAACCCGTGCGAGGACGAGTAGGAGGACGTTCAAAGCAAAACCACCACGAGCCCGACCAAACCTCTCACCAGCACGCACACCATCATCTCTCCTGACAAACCTCTCACCACCACCTCTCTGTGGGAACCTGCCAACACTCCTCACACTTCCCACACCCCGTGGAAGTGGCACTCTAGGCTCAGGAATACCATGAGGCTGGCGATACCTGTCCTGGTTCGCTTGCTCCCTAGCAAGCCTCTCATCCCTCTTCCTCTTGTAGCAGAACTCTGCAAGATGCCTCTCCTTGCCACAATACTCACACCTGAAGGGGATGGGTTTTGGTTTTGGCTCTGGCTTCTCTCTAGGTTTCTCACCCTTCTCACCCACAAACTTCACAGGTTTTTGGAAATCATTTGTCTTAGGTGGGAATTTGGGTGGATCTTGGGTTGTGAAAAGCTTGTTGCAAAGGTGGTTGGGCTTTGGTGTGAAAGAGTTCTTGGGTGCTTTTGGGAGTGGGACTTGGAACTCTCCGATCACCTTGAACTCGGGGTTAGACTCAACACACTTCTCATACACACTCTCCCCACTGTTCTCTCCCACTTTCTCACCCACCTTCTCAAAACCCAAACCACGACCATCAGCTCTCTTGAACTCCTCAATCATGATTTTTAATTGAGGTTCCCTGCCCGAACAACCAACCCAACACCTTCCTCAAATAGTCATTCTCCTCATAGATGACATCCAAACGGGAAGTAAGTTCAAGATTACGCAAAGTGACTTCATCACAGCTAGAACATGCATTTGCAACGGGAGATTTCAAAGATGCTTCCAAAGAACTAATGGTAGAACGAGCATCGACAAGCTTAGCATGCATAGTAGGACATGATTTACAAGCACCAAGCAAAGTGGGTCTAGCCTTAAGCTCATCATGTTCGGTCCTAAGAGCATCTAGTTGAGCCAAAGTAGAAGCATTCTTCTCATTAAGCATTTTGATCTCATTCAACCAAGCATCACATTCAACACATTCAACATCATCAGGAGTAGTAGGAGCAAGTTTCAAAGAGTCATTCTCAAGTTTCAATTCAAGCAATTTTGACTCTAACTCTCCTACTTTCTCGCTAGCATTCTCAAGCGAGCCCTAAGATCTTTCCTCATCTTTTTGGCATCTCTCAGCACACTATCACGGTTATCAAGCAAACCATTCAACCTAGCAATCTCAGCAAGCAAAGAGTCGGGGTCACGGTTTACCTCATCCTCAGAGTCGGAGTCGCTGTCTTCCTTCTCGCTCTTCTTGCTGCTTGAGCTATGGGCCATGCCACAAAAGCCCTCGAGTGCCACACAGCTCAGCCCGCTGAGGTTCCGGCTTGCACTCTTCTTGCCGTTGCGCCTTCCGGCGTCTTCATCTTCGCTGCTTGAGCTTGACTGCTCCTCGCTTGAGCTTGAGTCGACGTCGCTCGCACCGGCCACCATCGCTCTTGCCTTGTTCTTCTTGTAGGCGCTCTTGCTTGGTCGCCGCTTGTCCTTGTCCTTGCCCTTGGACTTGTTGAAGTGCTTGCCCTTGGAGGAGTACTTGTCTTCACGCCTCGGGTGCACCTTGTACTCGTTCACCTTGTACTTGTTCTTCTCCGCTTCCGGGCACTCGGCGATGAAGTGGCCACGCTTGCCACACTTGTAGCACGTCCCTGAGCTCCGCCTTGCATTCCTCCGACTCTCGTGTAGTCGTTCAAACCTTCTTGAGAGCAAGGCCAGCTCCTCCTCGCCCAGCACATCAAACTCCTCATCTGGAATGGACATAAGAGAGGACAAAGAAAAGCGTCGACGGGAAGGGTTAGATTTGCCTTTTGATCCTCCCACAAGAGCAAGACTATGGTCGGTCGAGCCCTCATGCTTGGATAGCAACTTCCTGTCAACCTCGGCCGACTTGAGCTTAGAAAAGAGGTCATCCAACTCAATAGTCAAGTAATGTCCAGACTCCTTGATGGCCTCAACCTTAGCACCCCAAACATTTGGGTCCAAGACATGCAAGAGCTTCAAAGCCTGATCATGCTCGGAGTACGGAAAATCCTCAACATTAGCCTTCATGTTGTTCACGATGGCGGTGAACCTCTGAAACATCGCATCAATGTCCTCACCGGGAAGTGGAGTGAAATTCTCATATTGCATCCGGTAAGAGACAAAGAGGCGAGCCTTCACATGGTTATCACCACCATGAGCAACTAACAACTTTTCCCAAATTTGCCAAGCAAGATTCAAATGGCGAACACGCTCAAACTCGGATCACACAAGCTCGGCACAAGTGATCAACGGCTTTTGCATTAGCCTCATACTTGGCCTTGGCATCGGCATCGGTCACCATAAGAGTATGGATGTTGACCGGAATAGCATAGGTCTTGTCAAGCACAATGAAATCCAACAGCTTCCCTCGAAGAAAGATCATCATACGAGCCGCCCACTTGTGGTAACCCTTGCCATCGAAGTGCGGCGGACCGCCCCGCTCAACGTACGCCATCTTAGGATTCGAGACTTGTTAAAGTCACAAAGAATCCAGCACCAAGCTCTGATACCAATTGAAGGACCGATTAGGCGACTAGAGAGGGGGGGAGTGAATGGGAGCCGATAAAAATTCTTCTCAAGAACATGGCCTATGCCCCCAAATCACTTCCGAAGAATCTCGCATGAACTTGCCAAGATCACGTAGTCACAACGGACCTACTGACCCTAGGAACAAGTTAGATCAAGCCTAAGAACAAAGCGGAAGCAAGCGCCAAACAAACCGAGAGAAAAAGCTAGCACGAGGCAACCGCGGCAGAAATTGTCGGTACTACCGGCCCCGTGTCGGTACTACCGATATGGGCTTCGGCACCTAAAACCCGGAGTTATCGGTACTACCGGCACCGGGTCGGTACTTCCGACTATCGGTACTACCGACCTTGTGTCGGTACTACCGATAAGGACTCTCCGGGCACCTGAAAATTAGGTCATCGGTACTACCTACACAGTGTCGGTAGTACCGCCCCCCCCCCTAAAAATCGGCCGCGAAACAGCCCAAACTTTCGATCGACGGATCTCCCAAACCACTTGGAGTCTTGAGACGAAATTTTGGGGAGATGATGAACACCCCAAGGAGAGGTTATGCCCCAAAAATTATGGTCTCAAACTCCCTACAACTCCCGGAATCGCAAATCCTTGCCAAGAACACCAAGACCTAGGGTTCATCCAAAAGTCAACGAATCGGAGGCCAAATCCGGCGTTTGAGGGGTCAAGATCATCACCAAAAGTGCGCAAGGCATCCATCCATGTTTCCCTCAAAGAAATCCGGGGAGAAACCAACTCAAATTCGCGGAATCACACCGGGAACAAAGGCACGAAAACAAGCACAAAAAGCCACGAAAAACAACCCCGAATCTTCTATACAAACCAGGAAAGATTCACAAGGTCTAGCATGCCGCCCTAGCATCCATCCCTCTCAACAAATCTCTCATGAAGCTCTCATGCTAGCCTAGAGAAAATAGAAGGAAAAATAGCTACGAAAATGAGAAAGAGGAAGGAGCAAATGAAACCCTAAGTCCCGGAGGAAGAGAGCCATCAACACACACTCATGGCTTATATATCAGGTCCCGCCGGAGTGGTAAATGACTCGACTACCCCTATCTACACTACTGGCGATACAACCCACGTAGGGGCATTTTGGTAACGTTTGTGGGTCTTGCCATCGGACGGCCACGCCTTTGCCGCACCCCGCGTCCTCCCGACGCAAGCCATGCGATCCCGCCGCGTGTCCTCCGCCTCGAAGCTTCCCGACACGCCCGGATCCCGTCTCCGTCGTGTTGGGCCCTCGGACTTGGTTTTGAGGCCCAAACCAAGAAACCGTCCGCCGATGGTTTTGTGGGCAAACCACCAAACCCCGCATGCCGGTCCGGCCTCCCGCCAAACCACTTGACTTGACCGCCACCGTGCACCGGCTCGCTTGTCCATGACTTCGTCTTGCTTGTGTCGCCACCATGTGACCCGCACCCGGCCCCGTCGTCCACCGGGTCCCTCGAACCGAGCCTACTTGTCTCTCCATCTCCCGGAGGCCCCTCAAGGCTGAAGACCTTTCGCGCCCGTTCTTCACCTGCAACAACACGAACTAGGCCGCAGCCTACACCTGCGCACTAAGCCAAGAGTCAGTCCAACACCCGTTGTCAATCACTCATCACTGAGGAGCGGTCATCCATCGACCACTGGGATGCTCCTGGTCCTCAATTTTGCAGCCCGTGACGCTGAGCTCAACCAGCTAAAAATGCTGGTGGAGCAATTGGCTGACAAGGTGAACGCCCGCGGAGGCAGAGCGCCTTGCCGTGGTGGAACACCGCGTGGATGAAGTGGCCACCCACGGCATCCGCCTGGGCACCACTTTGGGTCTGGCCGCCATGGCGACGCACACCAACGTCGACTACTCCACCAGGCCGCGCGGCTTCCGGGGCGGCGCACCAGAAGTCATCGACGAGATCGAGGTCATCTTGGAGCGCCTCGACGGCCACGGCGACGCCATTGCCGAACTCACTCATCCCCAGTCTGTGCTAAATAGGCTCTTTGATTAGATTGTACTAGGGATGTTTGATTATCGGCAATAAATGAAGAACTTTTAATTCTCGTGCTTGTACTGCGATGATTTTTCTGTGTTTGCATCTGTGAATCTTGTTTCTCCTTAAACGTATTTGGGAACTCGCTTGAGCCGAACACGCAAAAACAGAGGTCCCTTAGCGCAATACCCGCAGAAAATCCTTGATTCGGCAATCCATAAGCACTGTTCAAACGAAAACCCTTCGCATTCGGGAGGAAACCCTGCCGCTTGGTATTCCAATAATGCACGCCAGCCAGTCATCATTCCCAACACACTCTCTCAGTCAATAAAATAGCCTGCTGAGATGCCCTGCAACTCCACTCGAACACTCATCCATCACTTCTCATCTTCTCCTCTGTTCTCAGAAGAAAAAACCCAAAGGCCATAGACAAAGGCAAGCAGCCCCAGGAGGACAGCATCCCAACGAAACGCACGATTCGAGAGTGAGTTTTCCTTCAACTTGCTTCGTGCTACCTTATGCGATCTCGTGTTTTACCTTCTCTCTGTTTTTTTCTTTCAGCCTTGATCTGCTTCCTGAGGAAATCATTGGGACCGAAGACATGCCTGAGTACATCTCCTCTGATTCTTCCCTTGAAGCAGAGGATGCCACGCCCGAGCAGAGAATCAGCCATCAACTGCACCTCCGCATTCGGCACGTGGAGCACGACCTCCGGGACATCACCGCTCGTTGCCAGGCCGAACGCGAGCGTCGCATGGCTCTGGAGGCACTAGTAGGAGGTAAATATCTTCAACTTCTTCTCGACTTCGTGCTCACATCTGGATCTCTGCCTCTAAAGACTACTCCTCTGTCCCAGATGTCTCTGATAGGTACAATAACCTGAAAGCGGCTTGGGACAGCTTGGTCGAGGCAGCAAATCATGGTCATCCCCACGTCTTCCAAGTTGCCGTCACGGTGGTCCTGGAACAACTGAAGAGGGAGCAGCTGAAGAAGCAAAGAAAAGATTGAATCATACTTTCGCTTCTTACGCCAGGCCTTCTGCTTCCCACCTCCTCGTACTCCTAATCACCAAGGTTGTTAGATGCAAACCTGCAAGAAGCATTTGTAATGTAGTTTCATGCTCATGGCAATACATCTAAGTATTGGCTATTCCCTCTGTTTGAGGATTTTTTGTTCTGAAGGCGGCCTCATTCTTGAGCGCTGGCTACCTCTGTATCAGATGCATGTAATCCCAATGCTTGTGGTCAGCGATTGATTTCAATACCAGGATAATACTTCTTCAAATATCTTCCATTTATTGCGGCCGAAAACTCTTCTCCTAGTAAAGTTTTCAACATGTAGGCATTACCAGGCACGCATCTGACCACCCGAAAGGGTCCTTCCCAGTTAGGGGACCATTTGCCGAATTCACTATATTTGGTTCCAATCGGCAGTAAAGCTTTCCAAACCAAATCTCCCTCTGCAAATTGCCTAACTTTTACTTTCTTGTTGTAATATTTGGCAACTCGCAGTTTGTTCTTTTCAATATTTTCCAGGGCCCTAAGACGGATCATGTGCAAATCTTCCAACTCATCCATCATTAAGCCACTATAATCTTTGGAGCTTAAATCTTTTTGCAAAACCACTATCCTAGAATCTGATTGTACTTCCCAAGGTAAAACTGCATGGTGTCCATAAACCAATTCATAGGGAGATGTTTTTGTAGCTCCATGAGGGGCCATTCGGTAGGCCCATAAAGCTTCACTGAGTACCGAATGCCACCTCCTCGGGTTCTGGTCGATCTTCTTTTGTATAAGTTTGATCATGATCTTATTAGAAGCCTCTGCCTGACCATTAGCTTGGGCATAATAGGGAGAAGAATTAAACAATTTGATTCTCATGCTTTCGGCGAACTCCCTGAACTCCAAGAACACGAATTGGGCTCCTTGATCAATTGTGATTGTTTTAGGGATTCCAAACCGATAGATGATGTGTTCCTTGACAAACTCAACCATGTTTTCTGATGTCACCTTCTTCAGTGGAATTGCCTCGACCCATTTGGTAAAGTATCTGTAGCCAAAAGCACAAACTTATGCCTCTTGCTAGATGGTGGATTAATCTGGCCAATCAAGTCTATACCCCAGCCCCTGAATGGCCATGGCTTGATAATGGGATTTAATGTTGATGTAGGAACTCTTTGAATATTTCCAAACCTCTGGCAGTCTGGACATCCCTTGTAATAGTCAAAGCAGTCCTCCAATATCGTCGGCCAAAAGCACCCAGCCTGCCTGATAACCCATTTCATACGGTAGGCCGATTGGTGTGCTCCGCATATCCCATCATGTACTTCACTCATCATCTTTTTAGCTTCTTCTAGACCCAGGCATTATAGCAACACCCCATCTAATGATTTGTAAAACAAATTATCATCCAGAAGAACAAATTTTATGGCCTTGTACCTGAGCTTCCTAGAGACCTTTCGGGATGGATCCTCCAAATAGTCAACGATCTCTTTTCTCCAGTCATCTTCCACAAGATCCATTCCCAGCGCACATATCTCTGTGGCAAATGCTTCTTGATTCTCTTTATAACCAGAAGCGCTTTGAGCCAACCTGTTTGCTTCTTCATTGTGTTCCCTAGGAATATGCTGTAGAATTGCCAACGGAAAACTCTTCAAGATTTCCCTGCATTCTTCGTAGTAACTCCTCAGCGCATCACTTTTACACTCGTACTGGCCGTTCAATTGCTTTATTACTAACTCCGAATCTCCATAAACCTCAACCGAAACGGCCCGGGCCTCTCTCAAATATTGAAGCCCCCGAAGCAATGCCTCGTACTCAGCCTGATTGTTTGTGACAGTGGGCTGGATAGGGATAGCAAACTCAAACATCTCGCCCCTGGGTGAAATCAATAAAATCCCTACTCCTCCACCTTTACCACATGATGATCCATCAAAAAACAAAGCCCAGGGAGTAATTTCAAGTAAATTAATTAATGGATCACGATGTTTAGTTATAAAATCGGCCATGATCTGACCTTTTATAGCTTTTGCCGATTCGAACTTCAACTCAAACTCCGATAAATCTAAGATCCACTTGCCAATCCTGCCATTCAAGATCGGCATAGATAACATATGTTTTATTACATCAAATTTGGAGTATACAATGCATTCGGCATTTAACAAGTAGTGCCGAAATTTTGTACACGAGTAGTACACGCATAGGCACAGCTTCTCCGCAGCCGAATACCTCGTTTCAAGATCATGTAGCTTTCGGCTAAGGTACGCTACTACCCGCTCCTTTCCTTCGAATACTTGAATAAGGGCCAATCCAATGGTTTGGGTATCAGCTGCCACGTACAACTTGAAAGGCTTATCCAACTGCGGAGGGACCAGTACTGGTGGTTCCTTCATATATTGCTTGATCTCGTTAAAAGCATTTTGTTGTTCGTCGCCCCACGTGAACTTGTGATCTTTCTTAAGCTTCAGCAATGAAGAAAATGGCAAAACCTTTTGTGACAGATTTGAGATGAATCTCCTTACAAAATTGATCTTGCCGAGAAGTGATTGCAACTCCTTGAAATTAGTTGGAGGGACAACTTCATCAATGGCCTTCATGCTTTTCTTGCCAACCTCAATCCCCCCCTTCGTGGACCAAGAATCCCAAAAACTCTCCAGCTGATACCCCAAAAGCGCATTTGTTTGGATTCATCTTCAAACCATGCTTCCGGGTGCATTCCAAGGTTCTTTTCACGTCCTCCAAATGTGTGTCATGATTCAAGGACTTGATCACGACATCATCAATGTAAATTTCAACAATCTTGCCGATCAACTCGTGGAAGATGTAATTCATGGCTCGCTGATAAGTTGCACCGGCATTCTTCAACCCAAATGTCATGACTATCCATTCAAACAAACCTATGTGACCAGGACACCTAAAGGCTGTCTTTGATATATCTTCTACTGCCATAAAAATTTGGTTGTATCCTGCATTACCATCCATGAAACTGATAACTTTGTGTCCAGCAGCGGCGTCAATCAACAAATCTGCAACAGGCATGGAGTAATCATCCATAGGAGTAGCTCTGTTTAAATCCCTGAAATCTATGCAGCCCTCATCTTTCCATTCTTCTTGTAGACATGGATAATATTAGAGATCCACTCCGCATATCTGCATTGCTGAACGAAGTTTGCATTAAGTAATCTTTCAACTTCTTTCTTCACATCGGCCAATACTTCATCTTTGTAGATTTTCCGGGGTGGTTGCTTGTATGGTTTAAAGCCAGATTTGATTGGCAACCGATGCTCAACAATGGAACGGTCCAGTCTAGGCATCTCCGAATAATCCCAAGCGAAGCAATCTTTATATTCCTTAAGCAACTTGATCAATTCCTCCCTGAAGTCTGATTGCAAGTTTGCGCTGATAAATGTTGGCCTTGGTTTGTCACCGCTTCCAATGTCAACTTCTTCCAATTTATCGGCCGACATGAATCCTCGCCCCAACTTGCCGTCGGTACCATCGACGGGATTATCCATTAAAAATTGCTATAAGAGCCGACTGCTTGAATCGACTGTTGATCTGTGCTGACGGGCTCAATAGGACCTTCTCCCCAGTCTTTTCCTGAGAAACAGTCAATACCCTGATATTCCCAGAAAGCTGGTTCCATATTTGCGATGCTCACTGAGTCATCTACTTGGACGACCTCAATATCGTCATCCACCCATTGAATGAGCTGCTGATGCATGGTGGATGGGACACAACAATTGGCGTGAATCTAGTCCCGCGCAAGCAGTAGGCTGTAGGCTCCCTTGCCCTCGATGACAAAGAAAGTTGTGAGCAGTGTTTTGGACACAATCATTAGATCCACGTGAACGCACCCCTTGGTATCCGAAGGATTCCCAGCGAAATCGTTCAGAATTATGCTGGTAGGTGTCAAGTCGCCAGGGCCCATGCCAAGTTTCCTGAAAGTGGTGTATGGCATCACGTTGACTACCGCCCCACCGTCGACAAACATCTTGGTCAACGGCTTGCCATTGACGTATCCTTTCAAATACAGCGGCCTTACGTGTCGATTTTTGGCCGGCTTGTCGAAGGTGGCTTGCTTGGCTAGCACAAGTTGCGCCATTAGCCCTCCGAGCTGTTCATCGTCCAGGTACGTTTCTTCCTGCACAACCTGATTAGCATGAGCCATAAACTCATTCGGCAGAAAATATACCATACATGCCGGAGCCGAACGGTTTGATCCTTCGGGTTTGTTCTTTGGACGCCACACCTGTCTCGTCTGGATCCCCGCCTGCCTCAGTTCGCGGTTCCTCAAGCGTTGAACCCTCCTTTTTTGACTCTTTCTTAAACCAAGCGGGCACCATTGCACCTTTTGCCAGACGTACTCGTCCTTGTCTTCCTCCTGTTCATCCCATCTCAAATCAGCTTGCCTCTTCCTGGGGTGATCAATGATTTCAATTTTTTGACGCCGATCCTCACTGGGATGTATCCTTCCAATTCCTTCATGGACGGATCGGCGATTGGCAGTTTCCTGCCTATACTCTAGGCACCTATCACTGCACTCAGGGCAGTTTCTTAGTGTAGGAAGCTTCAACCCTTCGTTCCAGCAGTGCCGGAAGAAGGCGCTCCCCCAATGCGCGCGCTCCTGCTCGCATGTGTACTGTTCCAGATCTCTCCTGCACGCATCTTCTTCAGCCCTGCGCCTCTCCTCCTCGTGCTTTCATTTCTGGTAGCGCTCTTTCTCTAGCTGGTGCTGCCACTTGTTGAGGAGGATGCGCATAGTCACCCTGGGTTTGGCCCTGGACGACTCCTCGATCTCGACATGGCTCTTGAGAACGCGAGGGGCTTCTCCATGAACCTGCTCCAAGGTGACTTGACGTTCTAGGTCTACTGCTCCATCCTGCCTTGCCCTGGCTGAAGTCAAGACCTTGACCTTGCCCTTTTCCTCGGCTGTCACCATGTTGACAAAAAAGCTTATCATGTTCTGGAGAAAAGGGTGGCCGTCAAGTTTCATCTTGTTGTCAAACTTGAGATGACCCTCCTGGATAGCCTTCTGGATCCTCATTCTGAAGACCCTGCAGTCGTTGATGGAGTGAGAATTCCTGTCATGGAAGCCGCATTAATGCTTCTCTTTTACTCCATCAGGCCGAAGCATGGAATGCCCCTCAGGCAATTTGATTCGGCCTTCCTTCACCAGGAATTCAAACAGCTTATCAGCTTTAGTGACGTAAAAGTCGTATGTGCCTTTGGTCTGCTTGATCCAGCGCTGATTCATGGTCAACGGTTCCTTCCCCCACATGATCTCAGCAGCAGCTACTTCCTAATCATCGTTAGAGTCCTCCATTTGATCGGCCTTCTCCAGGAACTGATTGTAGATATCAGCTACGTCGTGCTGTTTGCCGAACCTGGTGTCTTTCTTAAAACTGTAGGCTTGGTTGCTCATCAATGACAGCTTTTGGGACAGTTGACCCAGGTTATCAAACTCCATACCAAACAACTTTTCTCGTACGGACGGCAGCATCCCTGCAACGGCCATGTCGGCCAACTGATCATCTGGCAGATTCAACGAAAAACACATGCCTTTGATTTCCCTTAACCTCCTGAGGAACTCCAAGGGCGTCTCACTGTGTCTCTGCTTCAGAGTGGCGAGGTCGATGAGCTTCTTATCCGTGCTACCGCTGAAGTAATGGGCGTGGAATTTTCGCTCCAGCTCCCTCCATGTGCCAACTGATTGGGGGGCAAAGATGAGAACCACTAGAACGCTGCGCCCGTCAGTGACAGGGGGAAGTACCTGACCCTGAACGCCTCTTCAGATGAGGCCTCTTCGAGCTGCATCAGATAGCGAGCAATGTGCTCCACTGTGCTCGTGTCATCCTGCCTGGAAAACTTTGTAAATTTCGTCGGAGGTTTTACTCTTGGCGGCAGGATCACATTGTAATACCACTCCGGGAACGGAGGCGTGTAGGTAGGTCCCTGCATTTTAGGTTTGAGGCCGAATTGATTCTGCATCAAGTCGGCCATCTTCTGAACCAGGATATCGTCCTCCTGTACGCCTGTAGCTGGGCTGTAGCCCGGATTCGTGAGAGCATCGATGGAACCATAGTTCATCACTTCATGGTAGCCTCCACCATACAAATTCTTCTGCAGTCTGTTGCTAGCTGGGGCAATCCTGTAGGCGGAAGCAAGTGGAACTCCAGACGAGCCAAATGCCAACTCCCCATACGTGGGCTGATACGGGTTCGGCCGTTGCATCGGTTGACCTGTGCTGCCTTGTGGAGGTGGCTGAACTAGCTGCCCTCATGCGGCTTGCAGAGGGGGTTGAACTGATTGACCTCCAGTGCCTTGTGGAGGAGGCTGGACGGCTTGGCTTCCAACGCTCTGCGGAGGAGGCTGGGCTGGTTGGCTTCACAATGGCGGCTGAGAACTGGACTCTCCAATCTCCATGCTGCCTCCCTGAATACTTGCTCAATGCCCGGGCCGAAGACAGCCACCATCATCTGCTTGAACGTACCCAGGAAAGCTCTATGATGCCTGCTTAGCACGTCATCTGCGGCGTCTCGGAACGCTTGCATGCATTCCTCCCTCTCCTGCAGAGTCGTAGCATCACTCTCTCCTGACAATAGAACTCTGGGCATATCATTTTTGAGGTATGGGACGCCACTCCTGTTCTTTTTAAATGACAGCAAACACTTTTGCTGGAACTGATCCGTAGCATCCTTTAGCTGTTGCAACTGTTCCGGGGCGAGATCCTCGATGTTGACATCCATAATGTCACCGATGTCAGGCATCTTGACTTTCGGCTATTTGTCCCACCAGGCGTGCCAAAAAGTGTGTTGACGTAAAATCTGCACCTCACGCCAAGCACATAGCAAGCCGAAAAAAGCTAGCTTCACACGCGCAAAGATCCCAAGACGTGCCAGTCAATTTTTCTTGAAAATTAACAAAAGACAAAGTAGTTAAATTCAAAAGCTTGGAACTTGCCGGGTGATACCAGACAGTTCCATATTTACGGCTAGAAAGCCAAGTGAGATGACATATAGCTATAAAGAGCTATCTGCCAGCAAACTAGAAACCATTCGGGAGCTTTAAAGTGCAAAAAGTAACATAGCCGAATAGATGACGTAAGCATGACGATAGATTGGTCTTCATTTGGATATAGATGCACGAGCGCAAGGCCATGACCGATCCTCGCGGTAAATAACATTAAACAATAAATGAAGTAAAAGCATGATCATAAATGTGTAATAAACAAGCATGCATAGGCCCAAAGCACTAGTCTACCGCATGTCTAGATACTTTAAGACCCGTCAGGCATGATATCAAACAAATCTATCCACCGCATGATACAACTTGTTTGGAATCAAGCCACCGTCCACAAATAGATCTATCCACCACATGATACAACCTAAATATGGAAAGCTAAAAGCATACAATATTTAAAGCATAACTTATGAACACGTTTTACTCATGAAAGCATAACCGAATACGGCTGAACAGCCGAGTCAGGGTCCATGAAGAAGGAACGAACGTTACCAGACAAGATAAACCTATCAGATTGGATTGAAATCTAATCCACCGGATGACTAGCTCCAAAACAACCCAGAAACCTGCATCTACCGCGTGATACCTAGTTCTTTCAAGATTTATACAAGATTTGGTAAGCTTGAACCCGCAACATGTGACAACCTAGATCGATTCGGTTTCGGCTATCAGGGAGCATGTGATCCACGTGCTCTTTTAGCCAAGGGTACGAACTCGATTCACATAAGGATCATCAAAAAGATAAAACCGATCCAAACCAATCTAGATTGGGCAAAGAAGTGTTACATGAATTTAAACATAAAGTAAAAACTCAAAGCAACATAGGGTAACTTAATGAATCTATTGAATCTTGCCAAAACTCAATAGAGCCGATAACTAGCTTCGAGCTAGATCTTAGCCTACCGCATGGCTCCTGATCTAACAAGAAACCCTCTTGAACCAAGCTTGAATCTACCGCATGACACTAAGCATGGTAACAAGACTACTTGCATCAGATCTAAATCCACCGCATGATACTAGACATGATACAAGGTTGCCGGTACTCACGGAGGTCGACGGAGCGATGAACCCTCTCGAAGAACTTGACGACACGACAAAGGACTCAAGAGTTTGGCGTAAAGCCGGTTCGTATTGAGAATGTTTCTGATGATAATACATACATTCAGGGTCTATATTTATACCCTGTCACAGCATGACCTCGAATGGATTTGATACCTAATTTATCTCTAAATACGATCGCTTATCCATCCATTCGCTCCTTCCGCTCGGGCCACGTCACCACACAATCTCGCAAAATTAGCACAACAGTTTTCTTACCGAACGGAAGCAAATTACCGACCGCGGACTCTTTTTGCCGAATTCTCCTGAAGAAACCTTCCTTCCTCCGGACGGACTCCTCACCGCGTTGGACCCACAAGTTAGGCTCCTTACCAAATTTTGGTGTTAACAACTCCGACTTCATATTGCGACGTAACATGAAGCTGACGCTGCCGACGACCATGCCCTTGCCCGTCTTCTTCAACTCGAAGAAGTGGTGTCAGAGGTGGAAGTGGGGAGCGATGTTGAGGTAGGTCTCACAGAGCTGGATGAGGGTGGCGATGATGGTGATCGAGTTGGGCGCCAGATGCACCAACTCGATGCGGTAGAAGTGCAGCAGCCCGCGCAGGAAGTCGCCCGCAGGGACGCCGAATCCGCTCTCGATGTGCGCGAGGAAGACGACGGTCTCATTGGTCCCCTCCGTAGGGAAAGCCTCTTCCGCCGTCGGCCTCCACCCGACCTGCTCCTTGGGCCGCAACAACCCACGGTCCACCAGCGACTGTATTTGATCCTCAGTCACCGTGGGCGCTTCGCAGACGGTGCTTGGATCTGGGATCGCCGGCTTCTCCATCTTGCCCTCCTCAAAACCGGTTCACTTAGATCTAAAGTTCACCAGTGACTTCGTTTGCATGCGCGGGCGCGGCAGCGACGGACCTAAGCTCGGCGGCGTTCTCGCTTTTCTGTGCACGGTGTGGTGGCGGCAACCCTAGCTCGGTGTGGAAATGGAAGCAAAGTGGAGGCCCTGGGCCATGGGTGGGCCTTATATAATCGCGACCCAGAGCTATAATGGATGGCCAGGCCTCGAGCTATATTCGGCGCAGTTTCCGGCGACCCAACGGTCCGGCGCCCTCAACGGATCTATTGCCAACGGCTCTATTCGGCCTAAGGGCTACTTGGTAGTAACGGCTAGTTCCGTGTGAGAATCTGTGTTTGCCAGCTTTCACGTGGCGTCTCGGCTGACGTGGACTCGTTATGCCCTACTACAAGACCCCTAACATCAGAAAATCGACTTTTGCATTCAAGGTCACTAGCAACCTACAGACGACCTGCTCCAGGTTGCTCAGACTCCAGTAGTTTTAAGGTCGTCTCGACCGCCTCACACAAGGGTTTACTTCATACCCTTAGGCCTGGTTGCATACAAGCCTTCTAGGTCTCTACGACCTACAACAGCTCCCATATCAACGGCTCCGTGCTTAACGGCTCTGCTGCCCATTGACGACCTCTGTGGTCCTATTTACAACACTTCGCTATGGCCTTGACACCTGTCAGGTCGATTTCTACCTCCACACCCCAGGATTGACGCCCATGCGCTACGCCACTATGCAAGCGGTCGTGACGATCCAGGTCGTCACGGGCACTCATGTTAGATGTTATGACCTTCTTAAGGTTGGCGTACAATCATAGCAGCACCGAGACCTTGGCCATGCCATTTGCTGTCTTGTCCGCCCAATCACAGTAATCAATAGAGATCAGCTCCTATGCATAAAAGCTTTGAAAAGCTATAAAAGACCTTGGCCCGAGGCCAAGTTACAAGGTACAAAGATGTTTAAGATCCTGATCTACCTTACATGGTGCAAGCGGCACAACCTACACTGATGAAGTGCGTCACAAGCTTTCTTCTAGCTTCAGGACCTACTTGGAGACCTCCACCACCTACGGAATCGAGGCTGCCACACAGCCGCCTCTGTCCTAGCCCCAGAAGGTTTCCTGTGGAGTCCCGATCTTTCGTTAGGATGCTCTCGCAAGATTCCAAATGGGACCAGCTCCGCCCTCGACCTCTCCCGGTGCAGCACAACGACCTACAACAGCATATTAGGCCTCTCCTCGCGAGACCTATCATGACATGTACTGCCCCATGCTGCACCTGGATTCTTCGCTAGGTGCGGGAGCACAAGTTGGTGGAGTTCTTCTAACTTCGCAAGCATTCTTCTAGCCTCAATGGATGATACCTCAGCTCTATGCTCGGGTGGACACACACAAAGCCAGGGCGTGACTATATTATCAACGCGAGTTGCCATGGTGTTTTTTCTGGATTTGGCTAGCCGGAGTGGACTAGGAGCCTATTTATAGCAAAGGAGCTCAGCATTGGTGGCCATCCATGTCACTAATGGAGTGGCGGCCTTATCAGGATACTATTGGCACATGGATCGCGAGGCCCTTATCCGCTACCGGCAGCTCTGGCACGTCTGCCACAGACTGACGAAACCTTTTCATACCTTGTCTGTTAGCAGAGGTGACGGCATCTCCACACAGGGGACAAGCTCTGTTTTATATAGTGAGCCCATGGGTCGCTAGGCGACAACAACCCTGGTTACCCGGTGTCCTTTCGTGGAGACTCCTGTCGTTTCTTAAGGGAAGAGCATCTATTTCCACAACAGAAGGCCGTAGGTCACGGATTCTTTCTTCGAGCATCAACCAAACCTTTTAGGTCGCCTTCCTGCTCGGGGGTACGCTATTAGTGTGTTTGTACAACGCCCTCTTTTCTTCACGTCGCCTCGACCTACTGAAAGCACACTTCAAACATGTCTCCACTTGACCTCCGGTTGGTCAGCGTTTCACCTTCCTCGAAGGTGTCTTGGCATCGCCTGACTCTGTTCAGGTCGGGGTTTTTCTAGCAGTTATGGCACCTTGTATTCACTTCAAGCCCCTGGACCTACGCCTTAGAGACTTGATGTTCACCTTCGTACACACCCAGGAGGATTTTTCTTTTTGGATCCCCGTGCACACCGTCGCCACATCTTCATTTCTCATCAACATGACTTTGTCTCTGTCACTTCGCCTACACGTCGATTAGGGGCTTGACAGACATGGGTACCCATGGGTCCCACCGACCAGGGTCCTAGAGGTCCCTGTCAAGTGGACACGATGTGCCAGAAACACTACCAACCTGCAAGTGGGACCGAAGACCTTATCCACGGACCCGACGACCATGGAAGACTTGAGACGACCTCATCCAGATCGCGGGCGACCTGCTAGGCTTGCGGGGCAAGCCTTTCCTTAGATCATGGCGGCAACGCCGCCAGTACACCCGGGGATCGCGGGATCCTTTCTGTAATTACCGAAGGCGACCTTCCTAAAATCTGTAACCGACCCCGATGAGGGTCCACTGACCTCGAATGGAACCCTATCCCGCCGGCCATATAAGGCGGCCTAGAGCTCCATTCGAGGAGAGATCACCTTACACATAATCCCACCACACTAGACGTAGGGTTTTACTCTCCAGAGGCCTTAACCAATCAAAAATCACCGTGTCCTTGCCATTCTCATCGAGTTCCGAGTTCATCCTAGAACCAGCGCTTACGCTCTTAGGTCCTGATCCCCCATCAATCAACCTACAACCGCTTGGGTATCCCCCTTGTGCATCTGTCCAGGTCTCACCCCCTGACACAAAGTTTCATTACATAAGGTGTGGAAAACAAATATTTTTTATATGTTGTACTTACATAGAATAAGATAAGGCATATAAACATTGTTCAAGAAACGAAATATACACTAAACAGTGAAAATAATGTAAACACGGTGCTTTTAGAAAACTATTGAACAAATAATCCAATTTGGACTAATTACGACGGAAAAATACATGTTACAAAATTTGATTGCGGATTAAAAAGAGAAATGCCGTCAGCGACGCGGGACGGATAAACTGTTCTTCATTCTCCAATATAACAAAGGAGGAAGCCGAGAGCACCGCCGTCTCCCGCTGTGCCCGCTTCGGCGTTTTTGACACCCAAGTGGGCATCCCAGGCCTCGTCGGCGGCAAATGAGACCACCGCAACCTTCGATTTGACTCACAGACGTGACAAATAAAATATTATCTATCAAAAACCAATTAAAAACCAACATCTCGATAAAATCAAATCCGCTTTTAGTAATATCTAATAATTTACATTCAAGATAGATAATGTTCATTGATACTTGAGCCTACATCCCGATGTTCATCCTGCTAACAGCGTACTCCATGGCGGGGTGGAAGCTACGCATCCAGGGGTCGAACTCATTACGGATGCGACACTCGACGCTGCAGTAGTGGATGATCTCTTTGGTATCCGGCCCGTAGCGCCTACGTCCCGCTGCCCAAATGCAGATGTGGGGATTCTGGATGGGCAACAACGGAATGTCGTCAACATTGCCATCATCAAGCCAGTACCACCACACAATGTTGTCGAGATCCAGTTTGATGAGGTAGCGCAGCCGCCGCGGGTTGTGATTCTTCCACCGGCCGTCAGGGGGCGACGGGCCGCCGCTGATTTCCTGGAGTAGTGCCACGGCTTCAGGGTCCCTCGGGTTGCAATGGTACTTCAGCATCGCTTAAATGTACTTGGCACTAGAGTCTTCAGCAGCGGCATCTCCGATGAGATTCAGACCCTTATCGGGGTTCCGCCAACTCATCAACCTCTGCATCCCCTCGAAGCACAATGCCTTGGGATGATTGGCCTCCCGGAAGTGTCACTCAAAGCACGATCTGACGTAGCAATTCTTGCACACAAGACAAAGATCACACAGTGTCACATGCAGTAGTACCTCATCGAAGTCGCAGATGAGCCGGAAGGTGCCGCAGATTTTATTGCGAAGGTTCATAAAGTGGAGGACGGGCTCAGCCTTGATGGAGTGGATGATGATCTGGGTGACAAGTTCATCTGGCAGCAGCTGCATGAAGCACACCGCGGGCATCAAGGAGAAGGGGAGGAAATAGAAAATTAAAGTGACAGGATTTGGAAATTGATAGGCGACTAGGGTTGAAGTTGAAGGCAATGAGGGTTGAAGTTGGTGACGAAGGATGAAGTTGGCAACGACGATTGAAGTTGAAGACAACGAGGGATGAAGTTGGCGACGAGGATTGAAGTTGGACAAGGTGACGAAGGTTGAAGATTGAAGAAGGCGCCTCAGCCATGTAATAAAACAATAAATGTAAATTGAAAAGGCGCCGCAGTTTGGCTACTGCTATTGACGAGTGGGTCCGACATCATTGCCCCTGCCCCTTTTCCTTCCTATGTAATTGAAAGGTGACGCGTGGTTTTGGACGGTTTTGCGCCAGAAATGGAACCTGATGCGCAATCGAGTGGCACGTACCGGCAATAATGGAGTAGTGGGTGGGGGAAGAGGCACCTGGCGGTTCCGCGTCTTGTCAATATAACTCCCTCACCCTCCCCTGCTTTCCCCTGTTTCTTCCATAAGCTTATCATCTTTTTCACTTCTTCTTCGTCCTCACGGTCCACCACTACAAATCTTCAGTCACAGAGAGAAGGAGGAAGATGGTGTCGAGGAGCCCGCCGTCGTCGAAGGGAGGACGACGACGACGAAAGCCGCCGTCAGAAGAAGTTGGAGAAGGGGAAGGAGCCGATGAGGAACCATTCTTGGATGATACTAAGTACACTATCGAGCTGCTCAGGAGTGCCTTCGGAAAGCTTCAAGATGTTGGTGCGACCTACGATATCAAGGCGCATCATGATGTGTACAAGGACCCGAGCATGAAGCGTCTCACCTTCAGGATCCACTAGTTGGTTGAGAGGCTCGAGAACCTCCCCGTGGTCAAGCGGGCTTCCCGTTGCCACTTCGTCTTCGACGACAGCGGCTCCGACGGTGACGACGGCGGCCACGACGACGACGACAGCCACGGTGGAGACGACGGCAGCCACGACTGTGATGATGACGGGACTCCGACTAATTGATAGACTCCTCTATCAATTAGTAACAATGTGTGTGTGCTTTTGTGTCTTCGTTAGGTTCTTGGACATGAACAGCTTAGTTTGTCTGTCGATCATGAACGGCTTAGTTAATTAGTTTGGTTGTTAGATTTTGTATGACATGAACTTGATCTAATAGACGCGAGTAGATCCATCGGCATTGTGATCAGTTCTGTTGTGATGAACTGGATATCTGTTGTAATGAATTGGAGATCTGTTGTGATGAATTAGATCTTAGAGACAATGGATAGTCATTGCCAACATGGGTTAGCCCGCTGACGCTGACGCGTGGGCTAGTGTCATTGCCGACGATGGTTAGTGAACCCGCATCCATTTGTCGGCAGTTGGGTCTAGGCGGGCAGGCAACAGTTATCTTTTTTATATTGGCTGCTGACGCTGACACGTGGGCCCGTCACTATTTTTTTTGATGAAACTTGCTTCCCTAAATTATTAGAGCTCATAAAACAGCACCTAAAAAATCATAAAAATATGAACAATTCATATTTTCACATTTAGTATTTGAATAAAACATCAACAGTCACACTTGTGTGCCCAAAATTCATATATTTTGTTTTTACACCCCATGGTAATTATATAATAATTCTAATAACATCAAATTTGCTCCAAAAATCTACAAATTGACATGGCAACATAATTTGGGTACCTAAACTTGTCTTCGAAATTTCAAACGGTGTCGATGAAGGAATAATATACTTGTGTACAAATGTTTACATCTCTCACAAAGTTTCCTATAATGTTTGCTTGAACATTGAAGTTTTCCACACTTTGCAACATGTTCGAACTCATATGCATTTGAAAACTTAACAAAACCTTGTGTTCACCTTAAGCTTACGAAATATAAAATTTCATCACTACTGGTTGTGTAAAACAAATATTTTTTGTATGTTGTACTTACAAAGAAAAAATAAGGCATATAAACATTATTCAACAAACAAAATGTACACTAAACAATGAAATTAATGAAAAGATGGTGATTGCAGAAAAAATTAGAAAAAATATCAAATTTGGACTAATAACGACGAAGAAATACTTTTTACAACATTTGATTGCAGATTAAAAGGAGAAATGGGGATTGTTCTTCATTTGAATAGAACTGGGCCCCAGAATCATTAGTGACGTGAGGATGATAACCCGTGTTGGATTTGCTGCTGTCCCAAAATTTTACACAGATAATTCGAGCATCATACAAAAGCTAATCTACTACTGATTTCCTATTCAAATACTTTGTTCGAACTTCACCATTTCGCAGCGCAGGCTACAGTTTTTGCTGCAAAATAGAGAAATTTGAAGCCATCCTTTAGCCGTTGTCGTTGCCTGCGCATGCCTGATCGCCGCGCACCTGTGCCGGAGGCGGCAGTGGTTCATCCCACCCCAAATGCGCCAAGTCGAGGAGTGGATCGCACGTGTGGCCTTCTCGCGCAAAGGCAGGCACCCCTCGTTGCTTAGCCATCTCGACATCGTAGTGCCGCCGCTCGCGACCCACCTCATGTACAGCTTCGCGGTGTCGTCGGCGGCGGTACCTCCATTGTCTCTATAGAGCAAGATGGTGTATAGATAGGCTGCCGCATCGTGCGCACCCTCGGTGGCGTGTTGGAGATCATTGCATCCTCTGTTTTCCATGAAGACGGCTTTGATCCCAGAGAAGAAGGAAGCCTCCGAATTCCCGAGACCGGTCAACATAGGAAGGAATGCTTTGTAAGCGGTGGAGTCCCACACCCAAGAAATTTCATTTCGTATCCCCTCTATCGACAAACGCTGCCAACGTCGCATGGCCGCACACACAGCGCATGGTCGAGCAAGTATCGCGTAAGCTGGAGGAGCTCGGCCAAGGGCTGCTCCGAGGTCGCACCGACACGCGCCGCAATCTCAATGCAGAGGTCTTGAGGGAGGCCCATCAGCGACGACGGCTGGTGCTGCCTGCTTCTTCCCGACATGCTATTCGTCTTCGGTCAGGAATGGTGACGATGAGGAGTAGGCAGTTGCTATTTTTCGCAGGTAGATGAAGGGGTATGGGATCTAAATTGTTTTGGACGGAGAAGATACATGAGATTTGTTTCCAAACACGGTTTAAGTATACAATGGAAATGACGTTTGGCTAATCCGCGTATCATTTAATTCTCCATTAGAGATGACGTTTGGCTAATCCGTGTAGTATCCTTTAATTCTCCATTAGAGACGATGTTTGCTTAGTCCGTGTACCATTTAATTCTACATTGGAGTCACTGCCTCTACTCTCAGCCATTGACTGGCAACAGTTTCCCCATTCACCGATCTTGGGAACCTTCCCATTTCCTATGCTCTTTATCTTGTCCCTTCCTCTCTCTTTTTTTTGTAATTGTTAGTAGTTATTTCATGTAGTTTGACTCTTCGGGATGTGAGTACAATGGAGACGATATTTGGTTACTCTGCGTATCATTTAATTCTACATTGAAATCACTACCTCTGCTCTCAGCCATTGACTGGCAATAGTTTCTCCATTGACCATCTTGGGAACCTTCTCGTTTCCTCTGCTCTTGATCTTATCCCTTCCTCTCTCTTTTTGCATTCGATGTTATCCCTTCCTTGTTTTTGCTATAAAAAGGCATTGACGCCTATCGGTCCTCCTCACTTCAAGTTCTTCTTTCTTCTCTAGATCTAGATCTAGCATATGGTTCTTTCTTCTGGTACAATAAAGCGAGTCACTTGCGTCCTTCTTCTCTAGATCTAGATCTAACTATGGCGTAAAGAATAGATCTTGTAGGGCGCAAGCTTTTGCTTTTCTCTCTTCCTCCTCCTCCTCCTCCTCCTCCTAAATCTCTCGGTTGCTAGAATAATTCTTGTGATATGGGTGATTGGGTTGCTCATCCCTGTAACACAGCTGCTAGAAGAATCCTTGTGACATACCCCTTGCTCGCAGCTGTGTCCAGTGAAGGTTGCCCAGAACCTCCTGGCATCCGGAAGAATAAGCCGACGGAAAGCATGCTGCAGCTTTTCCGTCACGCTTGGGCTTCTTTTTGCTTTCCCCTTCTCCTCCAGGAGGAGGGAATTTTTTAAGGGATATGTTTCCACCCTCTCTGTATCTTTTTCTTGTGTTCACTTGAAAGATGAGGAAGAAGCCAGAATCTAGATGGAGAATATCTCGTCATTATTTTTCCTACCACCATGCTTTCTCCCTCCAATCACGGAAGGCTCTTGCAAACCAAAAGTGCAGGTTCAGGATGCTTTGTGGTCTCATTGCAAGACAGAAGTTCTCTTTAGTCATGCCAGGAATCAAATCTCTAAGCCGTCAGCAGAAATGGAGCTTGTTCGATGACCACGTGCAGCAAGATCGACGACCTGCGAGCAAGATCGACATGCGAGCAAGATCGATCTGTGTGTGTGATTTTGCATATCTTGTCATGAAGATATGGCTGCATTGTAACCTTCTTCTGATGTATCAATGATGACTGTAATCTGTGTGTGTGTGTGTGTGTGTGATTTTGCATCTCAAGAGACATGCTTGTGTGATTATCTCTGTGCAGTATAATTTTTTGTATGATTTACCTACTCACTTGCAAGCATGAAGAAGAACAAGCCGACAAGGGCTGGCTAATCCGTGTCTCTTTTGATGTAATCTATGTGTGTGTGATTTTGCATCTCAAGAGACATGCTTCAATGCTTGTGTGATTATCTCTGTGTAGTACAATTTCTTGTGTGATTTACCTATTCACTTACAATACTTGAAGAACAAGTCGACGGGGGCTGGCTAATATGTTCGTGATGTCGCATATCATGCCCATAACAAAGGTGGCGCGAGTTCATTAGTCCTCGTCTCTTGCACGTAACAAAGGCGACGCGGGTTCGTTAATCCTTATCTCTTGCCTGTAACTTAGGCGACGCGGGTTGGCTATTCCTCATCTCTTTGATATTAACGCTCATTACAGAACTGAAGCAGAATATAAACAGAATATATATAGTATCTTAGGCAGAATATATTACAAGCAGGATTCAAATTCCACCACATCCCATATATTACAAAAAAGGATTGAAATTCCACCAATACATCGCATCCTTTATATTACAAAACGGATTCCATTTCCACCAATAGACACATCCTCTGACACTACAAAAAGGATTCAACAAAAATCAGCCTTGCTTCTTCTTCCTTGATTTCTGTATATGGATTTTTTCACTATGGTCGCTTCGCAAGTGTTTTGTTAGTTCCAAAGGATTTCTGTTAGTTCCAAAGAGTCGAGGCTTGTATGAAGTGTCAAAGGATCGAATTTTGTCAAACTGGTTGTATTCCTCCTCCTCAACATTTTCAACCCCAACAATCCTTTTTTCAGGCATAACCACAGACCAGTTCTTCTTTGCAAGGTCAGGTACATAGAACACTTGCTCAACATTGTTGGCGAAGACAAATGGTTTGTTTTTGTAACCAAAGACTTGGAGATCAACACTAACATAACCATATTTGTCCTTGCTCACAGATCTTTTCCCATTGGTGACCCATTGTGATAACCCGCCCAGGAAAATATTGTACTATCGCCTAAACCAATCCACTTTAGTCATTAAGCAATAATAAAGAATCATCCTATCGTTAGTCGCCAGGTTAACGCCTGGTAAATCACTTATATAGCAACAAGCATCGATATATATGCATTAAAACTCACACGAAGGCGAGTCCAGAGATGCAACATGATTATCATCTGAATTTTACCCTGAAGGGTTTATTTATTACAAACCGAAGTCTTTGACATCACAACATAGTTCAGAGTTTTTAAAACAGCGGAATTAAACTAAGCAGAATGCGAGAACACAACGGGAGGCCAGCCATGATGTCTTCATTCATCGTCCTCCACCCACTCCAGCTCCCAGCCGGGCAGGATCTCTCTGGGCCACACATCACCAAAGGCATTACTTGGAGCAATAGATTAAAGCAAGGTTGAGTATACTAATACTCAGCAAGACTTACCCGTCGGTGATAACTACTTCACCAACTCTAGACATGATAGGCTTTTTGGCCACTGGGGTTTCCCTTTGCTGAGAAGTAACAAAGAGTATGTCCTTACTTTCAAGATTTTAGCACAAGTTCTAGTCGATTTATTCTTTTCTAGATTAGCCATCTATTGCAAGCATAAGTTGAGCAATACAATTAATCAAGCATAATATTCATCAATTTCCATCATTAGGGATCTCATGGCCAGTGGAGTAAGTAGTCTCAGATAACGGCGAGAGGCCGACAATCAATTGGTTTATAACCTTGCAAGGTAGACCTAAACACACGGTGGGATGCCCCCGCGAGGACAACCACCAAGCGGTTCCCAAAATTTTGCGGATCGGGATAAAAGGCCACAATCTTTGGTACTGGTTATCTGGCATACCCCGCGAGGCACCCAGACTCACACGTGCACCACCGGTAGCTTGCCGTGAGACGCATCCCAAGAGTAGTGATAGTGAAATCCCTCACCGCCTCATTAAGGTACTAGGCCTACCGGCCCCATTCCCGACAAGTTCTTAGTACGTTCAAACACTTAACCCACGAAAGCCATTGGACCGGAGCCCACATCCCATGCTCTTACCACATGAGCAATCCATTTAAGGAGATCTTATGATTCTAGTAGAAAAACCTATCCTCGCGAGTGACAAACATCACTCGACTTGTAACGGTCCTATAGCATAGCAGCTATCGACCTATCATACTAGTAAAGGACAACGTACCTAGGGATCATGCATCTAAGGTTTCAAATCAACTCCTGAACGTAAATGCACAATCAACCACAGATAATTGCATAATAATTTTGAAATCCTTCGTCAGCAGGGTTAGCCTGAGTACCCTCGGTGTCTTCGATCACTTCTACGTATTGCAGCTCCGCTTCTGGTCCTCCTTCCTCGGCTTCGGGCACGAGCGAGTAGTCACCATCAGGAAGATCTAAATGGAATGCAATGCAGGGTTCAGGTGATGTGATAGGTTAATTATTTTATCCAACTCTTGTTGGCCACCATCACCTGAACAAATAATTAATTATTAATTCTTTTATATTAAGGTTATTATTGAGATGGGTTTATTCTTTTAATAAACACTTCATTAAAGTTCTCTTTTATAATTGTTATTTCATGTGAGGATTTAATATTCCACCTTTCAACAACAAAGGTGCGCACAATAATGTAGTTAATTACATTTATTTTCTTAAACACCAAGGAGGTGTATTATAGATCCTAAACAAGTTATGCAATCATTTTAGCAAGGATCACAAGGAAAAGGCACGTTTTCCTATTTATCAAACATTTAAACCTTTAATTGCCTTGAAAGCTTTTATTCAACAATAAATTAATAAAATTCAGTGGAGGGTTTCTTAAGTACCAAATCACCTATACTAAGCCACTGAACACACATGCATGCTTGGAAAAGCTAGAAAATTAATTATCCCAAAAAATAACAAAAGCCATTCACTCAAGCAAGACAAATGCATACAAAAATAAATAAGCATCCAATTGATCCAAACTTTCTTACACATATTCTCCGGTCCAAAAATATTCTAGGAATGGAGCAAGTACATCTAGAACTATCACTGATCTTGTTTATTAATTTACAAAGAAAATCAAGCATATATCAGGAATAAATACTTCTGGTAAATATAAAATTGTGATTAATTCACCACAGGTGTATCTTGGCATAAAGAGACCACATGCAGAAGTTGGCACAAAAACATAATTATTTTTAGCTACAAAAATCATCTAGACAGATTCTGCATAAATGAAAAATAATTCATATAAAATGATTTACATCGTAACATTGTGCATTTTTTGTTACTCGAGCTAATCATAACATAATACACAACATAACCGAAAATTAGATACAGAGAAATTATGGATTTCAGCTATCAAAGATCTAGGTTTTTCACATTTCTATTTTTCATGCCAAACATATCAGGAAACAGCCTAGACAAGTTTAACAAAAATTGTAGTACTCTTCACTAGGATCCTAGAAAAATTGAGATTGCATTTTCCCAATTTTTCTACGATTTTCTAGAGATTTTACAAGAATCAGCAAAGTGACTTTACAATTGAAGATGCACTTTTCAGCATAGGCCCTGGAACTTTCCCGACCCTCACAGATATGCCACTAGATTTCACAAAACACCCTGGAAAGACCTAGAGCCTTGCAATGCGGCCCTTGTCCATGGGGGCGGCGCGGCTCCGGCCAATCCCGGCGAACCGGCGGCGCTCCCGGCCGGGGAGGTGGTTGGGCTCGACCATAAGCTCACATAGGGCCCATGGGTGGCCGTAGTTGGGGGTGGGGAAATCACCGGCATGGGCGCACGGCGACGGTCGGCGGCGGCGGCCGCGGCGGGCGGTGTTGCCGGAGAGGGAGGCTCCCGGCTTGCCAACAAGCGAAGGCTACGGCTCACTTGCGAGCTAGAGGGGGCATTGGGTGAAAGGAATCGAGTTTCCATGAACGGAAACCCGACTCTGCACCTCCGTGATAGTCCCAGGAAGAGGCTATCACGTGCAATCCCTGTCTCAAGTGGTACAAATCCATACAACGCGGGAATAAAAGAAGAATTACATAATATAATTATTGCAACATCAGACTACAACTCTTCGGCACAAGCTGGGTACAAGTCCAACAGGACTGAATCAATAAAGATGAAAACACCTACGCAGCGAATCTATAGAAGCGAAGCATCTCCTGCTCCACAGGCAAACTCGAGCGTTGGACCAGCTCTAGTCTTCCCACCTTCGTCGTAGAAGTTGTAGTCGTAGACGATCACCAAGTCTGAAATGCCAGCATCTACCCGATAAACGGGTAGGTCATGTCAGCTTCCCAATAAAGAGCAAAAGCGGCGGTTGAATCTAATATGCATGGATAAAACCTATATTGGGCTGTAGAAAGTTATGCATGCAGCAGCGCGAAAGAAACAATCAAGGTATGCAGAATAAGCAGCGAGGTCAACACCTCTGAGGTCATACCTTCGAGAGGTCCGCACCTCTGAGGTAAACACCTCCGGGGTCCACACCTCTGAGGTCCACACCTCTGAGGTCCACACCCCTCAACAGGGAAGTCCACACCAAAGCACTGAATCACAATCATGATCCAGCTCCCAACTCTCATCTGCGATGTGGGGCCCACCTGCTCTTAACCCCACATCTCAACGGCCTCAGGCCGGGCTCACCCGCTCGGGGGGGGGGGGGGGGGGAGAGACAAGAAGCACAAGAAAAGAGTCTACTCAGGTGAGAGATCAGAGGACTATCCATAACCAGTGGACACAGACTATAGCTATAGGTTTAACACCCCGCAGAGGTTGTACAACTGTACCCGCCCGAATAGAGCCCGGATGGTAGCGAACCACCCGAAACCCTACCATACGGCTGGAGTCCAAGTAAGTGGATGGTACCCTCCTGCGTCTCCGAGTCTGGCGCAGCCCCCGCTGTACAGCTCGTACTACCAGCGAGGGGTCTCTCGAAGCTGTGGAACCCTTCCCCAGCCTCGCCGGGGTGAAGTCTTCTAAGGAGGAACGCTGTCTCCCATCACGATCACACCGATCCGCCCACAGACAGGGTGCTATCCACTACGAGTCTCACCCCGCACCCCCGCCCAATACAAGGCGGGCGGTTTGTACGGTAAAAGTCCACTGAAGCAAGGTTAACTGACGATCAGTCCTTAAGGGCCAAGAGTGAGCACTCACCATCTCCATCCTGTCTGACACGTCGCTCGGGCGAGAGGCCAGATCGCATCTCCCCGATGTAGGCGTTCACAAGTAACCAAACGGCACGCTCCCACCAGTAACACGTCAAGGAAGAACACACCCAGAACTCACGCTAGAACACACGGAGATCTCCCACGTCTTGGTCCAATACTAGAGAACCATCCATAATCAAGCAACAAAAGTATGGATAGTGTGTATATAGGACTAGCTAGGGGTTTGTAGCTAGTCCCGAGCTAGGTAAAGCAAGGAAACGGATTATATCAAATATCAGGGCGTGGCTAAACAAATGGCTATGCAATCCATCAAATCAAGTAACATAAATATAGCACTAGCAACTAATAGCATGCATAGGTTCTACATGGTTGGGAGTGACATGACACCTGCGTGGTAGTCGTCGTAGAGTAGTAGAGGTTGAGCGTCCTCTCAGGCAAAGTCAGGGTAGACGTGTCTCCTCAGTCGTCGCAGCTCGGGTCTTCAAATGAGAACACAAGCCTACACGAGATGCGACGCGGAAAATAAATAATGAGCATTCATCTAATGCAAAAACACCAATAAGAACCAATTTAGAAGATTCAATTAAACTCCAATCTAAATACAATCAACACTATTTTAAATAATTTAAATAGAGCAATTGGTTTTATAACAAAAGTAGTTTAAGAAACAAATTTTATATGCTAGAAAATAAGGTAGGTTCAAGAATTAGTTCATGGTTGGGTTAAAGGTCTCAAGGATAAGATCCATAGGTGATCTTGTCCGCAATCGGGAAACGGTGAGGCTGAGATCAAGAACTTGCAAGGCACTCTCTCACGGATGGTTGAAGCGATAGTGCAAAGGATGATGATAGCAAGACGAGATGGACATAAACTAGGAAAGTCATTACCATATCAAGGTATGTGGAAGAAGCGTAGAAGAGATGGAAGGATCAACTAGCGGATGATAATAGGTGGCGGAGCGACAAGGCATGCTCAATGGTGCAGCGAGGCAGGTGCTAGCTAAATAGTGATAACCATGGTGTAGTAGCTAAGTTCGACGCGGGGTTGCCGTTCGTGAAGCAGAGGTCTATGCTCATGACACGGTCGTCCATCACACGCAACGTCCCGGTTACTAGCACATGGTACGGCACACGCTTCGCGGCACGCACCAAGGTGAGCGAGAGTAAGCATCGGGTTGTATTAAAACAAGCGTAGAGATAGGTGACAAAGGTCCCTGGCTCGTCTCGGCGATGAGGTCGATCACACGTGCGTGTCCACGGCGTCCCATATTCACAATGTGTTCATGGCGTGAGCGGGGCACTAGCGTCCCAGTGCCTCCACAACACTCAACGACTTGTCGATCGTCAAGGACAGAGGGTAGGTGTGGTATTATGTGGGGATTGAGGTAGAGAGCGACATGCAAGGATTTTTTGCACATAAGGTGTTTGGTGATATGCCACTAAGGAGAAGTCAGCGCTAGATAGGTGGTTGACGGATGCAAGGCTGCGGTGAGGAGACCATCATGGTCACGACTCAAGGTGGCAGATGGATAGCGGCTATGCAGCAGCACCGGCAAGAATAGGGAGGCACGACTCGAAGGTCGGCAACACAAGGCGACAGCGAGCTACGGTGACAGTGAGTGTGGCATGGCCACAGCGAGGAACATGCGGCTCGAAGGTCAGAAGACACAGACACAATAAAGGGTGAAAGCTTCAGCCCACTTAAGCGCGAAAGGTTTCATTCAGGCAAATCATCGAACAGGTGGAGGGCATGCCACGGTGGAGCTATAGAACAGGCATCCAAAGTCACTGGTGTTCACAGGGAGCAGGCACAGCACGAAGGCTGGCGACACAGGCATGCATCGGAGGGTAATAATGGAGTTGGCTTGGCCGGAGGGCTCACCAACAGGCTCGTTGACATGAAGGTCATTCTGCCGAACACGTCGAAGGCGACCAAGGTGACGGGCTAGTGGCAATGTGTTCTTGCCTTGAGGATGCCGGCGTCAAACATGGTAGTAGCTTTGGTTCGGCTTGAGATCGTCATGGCGTCATGCTTGGTGAAGGGGAAGAAGAACGACATCAGTTGGTGGTTCGGACACAAGATCGAATAGGTTGCAGGCACCGAATGGAAAGGCTGCAACCTTAGGCGATGGGCTGAGCAGCTGGTTGTGACCTGCAGGAGTTGATCACGGCACAATGGCCGGCAAAGCCGAGACATCATGAAGGAAGAAACTCTGGTCGAAGAGGGCTCAAAGGCTCGCTCCGACATTTGATCGAACACCTATAGGGTAAGGCCAAAGCTGTTGTGTTGCTCACCGTGGGAGGGTATGAGCAGAGGCAGGATGCAGGTTGTGGACATTCCCCATGGCGCGGGTGTGTCGTTGGTGCAGAAGTTTCCGGCGGCAAGGGCGGCGTCCAGCGGCGTCCAGTGCTCCACGGTCTTCGGGTTGCAACGCGGGCAGACAGCAGATGGTGGCATCGGCGGTGTCGGCGTTCCTGGACGGCAACAGCGCGGTGCTCCCTTGTGGCGACGATGCGGTGTTCTTGGGCGACGACACCATTTCCTGGACGGCGACAGCGTGGGTGTCCACGACCCTTCACGGACGGCAGCAAGTAGCGATGAAGGTGGTGAAGACGTGCGGCGTCGGCGGCGTAGGCGCGACTTGGGGTCAGCAACAGCCTCAGCTTCTCGTGGACGGTGAGGGCACGAACTCAAGGCATCACGACGCAGCATGGCTACACCAGCGTGCGGTGGTTTCCCCATGGTGCGACGCAAGGCGAAAAGCAGAGGAGCGGTGCGCAGAGCAAGGAGCAGGGGACCGATGCGTGGGGGCAGAGGACACGGCGGCGGCGACCAGGGAAGGTGGAGAGGGTGCGGCGCCTTGGGGATTTATAACCCGGGGATGGAGCTCAAAGGAAGGCCAAAGGGTGTCGGGCGGCGGTGATTCTTGGCTTCCGTGGCCCGGGGTGAGTGGCGGCCATTCAACGACTCCCGGCTAGGGTTCGTGGTGTGGCGCAGGGGCAAGAAGGGGATTTCCCCCTTGGGCGGAGGGCACGGGAGTGCGCGCGGGCCCCGGCGTCCGCGCCAGCGTGGCAAGCTCGTCCCATCGGGCGCGCGGCGTGGCGGGGCGAGCGGGTTGCGGCGCAAAGGAGGAAACCGTGGGAGAAAGAAGAGAGGGAGAGAATGACACCCAGGGTCCACCGGTCATAGAAAGGAAAGAAGATAGTGCGAGATGGGCTTGCTTGGTCGCGTTGTTGGGCCGGTTGGTGGGCCGGCCCGCTAAACCATGCGGGCTAGATCAACAATCAGGTTTTCTTGTTGGGCTTCGCAGTGCAGCTCAGTCAGGGTGGGGTTCGGTTAACTGTAAAGTGGTTGTGGGGCCTCTGAAGAACTTCTGTGGTAGAGTGGCGGCCCATGTTAGCAGTTAGCTTTTGCAAATAGTTTTGAATATAGATATCATTATAGTTTGAATATAGTTTGAATTTGAATTACTTCCAAATTCAAACTCCACACCATAGAACTCCAAATAAAATCCACGAAATCCAACTCACATTTATACCATAATTTGAAAATATATTTTATACGGTTTTATTTTATAAGGAATTTGATATGAGAGGCTAGCAAATTGGGATCAAATTTGGTAGCTCACATGTTCACACGAAAAGTTTTAAAAGTTTTGCGAAAATTCATGCATGGGATAACATCCAAAATTCTGGTATGTTACATTCTACCCCCCTCACGAGAATCTCGTCCTCGAGATTTAAGCTCATACACGATGTGGTGAGGGTCTTCACTTCGGTATGCCTTCTGTTTCTTCTTTAAGTTCAGTTTCACAGTGTTGATGAATCGACGACTTGTTTATTCCAAGGTTCCACGGGTGCTTAGTCTCAACATATCTGGCATCCGGACGTGGCCTCCAATGCCGAGTGGTAATATATGTCCTCTGTCGGTAACATCCATAAGACTCTCGGAATATCATCCATATATACCCCAAGATTGTTCTCTGGTTCAAATGCGTGAGAGATTCTAACTACAGCCAAGATTCCCCTCATATTAGTCCATCTCACCTAGCCAAGTCACAAAGTCTTAGTAGAAAGTGACATTCTCATATTATTCCAATCCTCGCGTTTGAGGTCACATCCTTTTCATCAATTAGCTTATTGCCAAAATTATCGCTTATGAACTTAGCCATATGCCCATTTCGTACCATTAATCCAATTTGGCACGATTCTCCCACTTCTTTCCATATGAGGGAGTCGTATATTCTCTTGGTTTCCCTAGTTGAGCCAATAAATCTTCTTGAAGCCATATCCATCTGGAATTGTTGAAGATGTAGAATGTCATCTCTTGATCCATGGGTAGATATCCTAGTTTTTCCCAAAGTATTGGTGCAATCGCACCTCTTATGGCGTGCACTCTCAGCAACTAGCTGATGTAAGGAATCAGATGCTTGTTAGCCTAAGAGTGGGAGGGGGTGAATTAGGCAAATTAAAACCTTAACATATGGCTTCACTAATTTTACACAAAGATAAACTAGAACAATCTATCTATATGTGCAACTAGGGTTGTTCTAGTGTGAAACTCCCATCCCAAAATAAGGTTTGCAACATATAGACATTACTAGCATGATACTACTCTAGGAAAGTAAAGGCAAGCAAAGATTGCAATAGAGTAAATGCGGAAACGTAAAGGGGATGAGAGGAAGCAAACTCTTGACACGCGATTTATCCCGTGGTATCGGTAGGCACTAAGCCACCCCTAGTCCACATTGTTGAAGCACTCACACAAGAGTATTGATTCCCGGTCACCAAGTCTCTCCCAAGAGCACCACTTGACTCGCCACAAAGGCTAGCCACTTAGGCACTTGCCAAGCTCCCTTGGTCACCTTGATGTCGCCTCCACTAAGGAGCTTCTCCACCAAGGAAGGGGGTCTCCACGTCCCCCACACAAAGTGTCCTCGCCGCTCCACACCAAGCCGGAGGGGTCGATGACGAATGCCGATGAGCCACTTAGGCCCCAAGGCTTCCGGCAAACCTTGTACAACTTGATCCACTCAAGAATCACCTCACAAGGTTGGCACAATCTTGCACTCACTCAGCTCTAAGCTAAGCCTAGCACTAAGCACATACACAAAGCATATGCAAGTCTAAGGATGAGCAATTAAGCACTTGGATGGATTGGATATGATCTTCAATGTGTCTTGAACTCCTCTGCACAACCACACAACCAGCAACCTCAAATGGGTGAGTGGAGGGGGTATAAATAGCCCAAGGCATCAAACTAGCCGTTGGCTAACGGCCACTGGAAAAGGTAACGTCAGATGAACCGATACTAGATTTTCCAGGGCGTCGGTTCATCTGGTGCCCCTCCCACGTCACATAGCCGTTGAGATTCTCTGACACAACTGCTCCGACGCTATGCACCGACGGTGCGTTGGATCATCTAGTGCTGAAGACCTCGCGACCAAGTCGCCTCTGTTAGCTTTCACGCGACCGTCGGATAGACCGACGCCTCACCTTGACCAAAGCGTCGGATCATCTGGTCCTGAAGGCTTTGTCTTGGCGCGTCTCTATCTTGATTCAAACTGAGCGTCAGATAGACCGACGGTGTCCTCACTCAGACCGTCGGATCATCCGGTGCTACTGTATTCGCTGCTCTTCCTCTGCAACTCGTCCAACGCTAGTAGAAAGTGGATTGTGAGTTCATCCGATGGTGCCTAGGGTTTCAATCAGTGTACCAACTCGTTCAACGATTGCACCGACACTTGCTATATTGGTACCGTCGGTTCATCCGACGGTGTCTTTTTCCTTCTTTTTCTTCGCGTCTTCAACTTGGATCTTTGCTTCAACTTAACATACTTAACATACTTAACATGCCATTACTTATAGCCTCCAAATATATATTAAGTCCTCAAATTTGCTATAAGTACCCTAAAATGTCCATGTTATGTTAACTTGTGGTATGACATGTTAGCTTGGGCATGGTATGCTAACTTGTGCATGGTATGTTAACATGTGGTATCATCCATGGGACCTAGGAATGCCAACAAAGACATGCTAGACAATGTGGTTAGTCCCATTACTTGTGTTAGCATGAATCACCAAAATCAACTCGAACAAATGGAAAATGGGGCCATGTTCGCTACAATCTCCCCCTTTTTGGTGATTTATGACAACACAAGAAAAGCAAGCATAAATTTGCAAAAAATGACAAAATTAGAGCCACTTACACTTGCTTGGATGCTTACCATTATCCAAAAACTCCCCCTAGATCAACCTTCCCCCTTTTTTATCTTCTCTTCCTATGTTCACATTCTCCCCCTTTGGTCTCATATCCTTGAAACCACTAGCTTGCTTTGGTCTCACATTCTCCCCCTTTGGAATAAAATCTCCAAAAAGTCCAAAACAAAAGGGCTCCAAGGAAACTAGCAAGTCCTAGCAAACATAGCTCAAAGAGAAAAGTTAAATACAAGGGAGAAAGCCGCATGAACCATGATCCATATGTATGATATCAATGAAGATACCACATGTAAGAATGACTAAGGTGGATCACAAGCTCATGAGACTAGGATGATACAAACTAAGCTCCCCTAAGTGTGTGCACAAAAAGATAGTGTGAAAAACAAGTGCACAACTACAAACTTGCAAGACAAGGAAGCTTAGAGCATATCATGCAAGGAGGTAGCTTTAAAGGACAAGAGATAAGACAAATGGGTTCTTGTTACATTACCACTTGTAGATATCACTGATATCACTTGTAGTGTTTTAATCATTGCATACCTCCGGGGGATGATCCTCTTTACCTTGTTGGCACCACATTGAGATGAGCCTCTTGGAGATGATATCACTCGGTGACACCACTTGGAAGAAGCTTGCATAGAAGACACTTTGGGTACCAAAAGGATTAGGAATGTATGAGTACATCACCTTTGAACTTATACAGAGACATAAGCTCGCAAGGACATGACTCAATAGCATTAAGCTCATATTGCTATATTCACTCTTTTAGAGATGTTAGATCACATTGAGAGTGAAATAGCATTCTCTTAGAGTGAAGTACCGCACCAGAACGCGTCGCCAAGGGACAACATAAGATAGGCTTGAAACAATGTTAGTCCCATAACCAAACCATAGGATGAGCTTCCCCTAAATGCGTGCATTTAGTGTTTGAATCACCAACCAAGTGTATGCACATTGTTCATGACAACAAAAGGGAAGCTAACCCTATAGCTTGCTCATGATGCAAAGAGATATATATGAAAACATGCATCATGAAAGAACAAGTGTAGCTTTCCTACACACTAATCAAACCATGTAAGTTGCTCATGGGTTAGCACATGACACAAGCAACCTACCATATGTAAACATTGCAATAAATGCAACCTAGACAAGGCAATGGAGCTACAATGATACATGAGATGAGTTATCGTTTCCATTACCTCAACCGGAGAACATGGGCAACACATGTCCAACTTGCAAGCTTGGCTTCTAGGATTGAATCTTCTCATCTTGATTATGCCAAGCCTCCCAAGTCCCCGAACTCATGGCCTTCAAGCGGCCTTTGGAACCCAAACCATTTGAGGCCCCTTCATGTTGATGATGACTTCCTTGGGCACCCAAATGGGTTGGTTCCAACCCCGCTCCTCCTTCATCTTCCCAACCTTGTGTGCAACCACCTTGCCATTAGCCTTCTTCTTGATGAAGTAGGTGTTGCTCTTGGTCTTGTTCTTGTGGTTGGGCTTGGTGTAGATGAGGGAGCTCTTGATGGTGGGCTTCAACTTCTTCTTCTCGCCCTTGTCCATCTTCTTGACAAATTGAGGGCATTTGTAGAACTTGTGCCCTTCTCCGTGACACTTGTAGCAAGTCACGATTGCACCCTTCTCAAGCTTCTTCACCATGGGATCATGGTTATCTTGAGAAGGTTGGACTTTGCTCTTCATGTCTTGAGAGATGTCCACTTGTTTCTTATCTTTCTTTCCCTTGCCCATCAAGCTTGCCAACCTCTCTCGGAGACATTTCACTTCTTGCTTAAGCTCATCATTCTTCTTGCCTATGAGGGAATCACATGTTTCTACAACAACATTCTCATTGCAAGATGGTGAGCAAGATTCAGCAATTAAATCCATGCAAGAAGTTGAAGCATCTACCTTGGAGATAGGAATTGCACAAGGGATAGATGATTCATCAAGCTCAAAGGAATTACTTGTTTTAGTCTCATTGCTCTCAAGCTTAGATTTTAGCTCATCACACTCCTTGCTAAAAAATTTGAATTTGCACAACAAATGTTCATAATTTGTAGCAAGGGTTGCACTAAGATCATTGAGAGCATTGGGTTCTTTAATTTCATTAGCTTGTTTCTTAAGCATTCCTTTTTGCTCATGGACTAGCTCAACAAGATCATCAAGAGAGGTGGTGTCGGATTCGTCATCACTTACATTGTTTTCCATACCTTTGGCCACAAGGCACATGTGTAGTGATGATGAAGGACGTTGCATGAAGCGGGTGGTGAAGTTCTTTCTTGATTCATCACTTGAGCTAGAAGAACTTGATTCTCCACCACTTGTCCACTCACGGACGGCGATAGTTGCTTCTAGCCTTGGTCTCCTCTCCTTGACCACCTTCTTCTTGGGCTTGTGCTCGATCTTGGTGAACTTGATGTGTTGATGATGACGCCCTTCTCTCAGGTGGACGTTGTAGCCGTACATGTTGACTTTCTTCACATACTTGAAGATCTTCTTCACGTACTCGGCCACCATGGATTCAACCACTTCATCACTTGAGGAATATCCATCGTCACCATCATCACCATCATCGTCGCTTGAGCTTCCATGAGTAGCCATCCTACTCAACATCTTCTCTTGTTGACTTGAGAGAGCATGGCTTGTAGTTGGAGAGGATGGTTCTTGGGGATTTTTTTGGGGCGCCTTCTTTGACTTGGGCATGAGTTGATGCTCATGTGCCATGATCTTTCTCAAGATATGAGATGGCTTCAAATCTTCGAGCTTCTTCTCGTAGATAATTGCCTTCACCAAGTCATAATCGAGCTTTCGGAGACTTTGAAGGATCATGTAGTTGATGTTCAAGTCTGTGATATCCTTCACACATAAAGCATTGATCTCATTGAAAAGCACATTTAGGAGTGAGTACATAGATTCGGCATTTTCATTTGCAAGTTGCTTAAAGCTATTGAATTCCTCAAGGAGACAACCGTAGCGTTCATTAGCAACTTCTTTTGAACCCTCATTTTGCTCCTTGATGGTTTTCCATAGCTCATGAGCATTTTCACAATTAAAAACTCTGTTGAAAATGCCTACATCTAGTGAGGACAAAATGGTACTCTTAGCAATCACATCAAATTGCTTTTCCTTCTTAGTACCATTTTTCATGCCCTCATCGGTGACTCTCCAAACATCAAGGTCCTTTGCTTGGAGATAGGCCTCCATGAGAACCTTCCACCGAGGATATCTCGTGCCATCGAAATGTGGAGCCAAACCTAAGGTATCCACCCCTTTCATACCTCTATATGGCAACTCACTAAGCGGTGAAGCCTAACCGTTCCAATGAGCCGGTTTTCACAATTTACCAATTGAATTGGTGTTTCCTTGTGAAGGAAGTGAGTCTCGGCTCTGATGCCACTTGTAAGGAATTGGATGCTCGTTAGCCGAAGAGGGGGAGGGGGTGAATTAGGCAAATTAAAACCTTAACCTATGGCTTCACTAATTTTACACAAAGTTAAACTAGAACATACTATCTATATGTGCAACTAGGGTTGTTCTAGTGTGAAACTCCCATCCCAAAACAAGGTTTGCAACCTATAGCCATTCCTGGCATGATACTACTCTAGAAAAGTAAAGGCAAGCAAAGATTGCAATAGAGTAAATGCGGAAACGTAAAGGGGATGAGAGGAAGCAAACTCTTGACACGCGATTTATTCCGTAGTATCGGTAGGCACTAAGCAACCCCTAGTCCACGTTGTTGAAGCACTCACACAAGAGTATTGCTTCCAGGTCACCAAGTCTCTCCCAAGAGCACCACTTGACTCACCACAAAGGCTAGCCACTTAGGCACTTGCCAAGCTCCCTTGGTCACCTTGATGCCACCTCCACTAAGGAGCTTCTCCACCAAGGAAGGGGGTCTCCACGTCCCCCACACAAAGTGTCCTCGCCGCTCCACACCAAGCCGGAGGGTCGATGACGAATGCCGGTGAGCCACTTAGGCCCCAAGGCTTCCGGCGAACCTTGTACAACTTGATCCACTCAAGAATCACCTCACAAGGTTGGCACAACCTTGCACTCACTCAGCTCTAAGCTAAGCCTAGCACTAAGGACATACACAAAGCATATGCAAGTCTAAGGATGAGCAATTAAACACTTGGATGGATTGGATATGATCTTCAATGTGTCTTGAACTCCTCTGCACTTCCACACAATCCAGCAACCTCAAATGACTGAGTGGAGGGGGTATAAATAGCCCAAGGCATCAAACTAGCCGTTGGCTAACGGCCACTGGAAAAGGTAGCGTCAGGTGAACCGATGCTAGATTTTCCAGGGCGTCCGTTCATCTGGTGCCCCTCCCACGTCACATAGCCGTTGAGATTCTCTGACACAACTGCTCCAACGCTATGCACCGACGGTGCGTCGGATCATCCGGTGCTGAAGACCCCGTGACCAAGTCGCCTCTGTTAGCTTTCACGCGACCGTCGGATAGACCGACGCTTCACCTTGACCAAGGCGTCGGATCATCCAGTGCTGAAGGCTTTGTCTTGGCGTGTCTCTGTCTTGATTCAAACTGAGCGTCGCATAGACCGACAGTGTCCTCACTCTGACCGTCGGATCATCCGGTGCTACTGCCTTCGCTGCTCTTCCTCTGCAACTCATCCCACGCTAGTAGAAAGTGGACCGTCGGTTCATCCGATGGTGCCTAGGGTTTCAACTAGTGTACCAACTCGTCCGACGATTGAACCGACACTTGCTACATTGGTACCGTCGGTTCATCCGACGGTGTCTTTTTCCTTCTTTTTCTTCGCGTCTTCAACTTGGATATTTGCTTCAACTTAACATACTGAACATGCCATTACTTATAGCCTCCATGTATATATTAAGTCCTCAAATTTTCTATAAGTAACCTAGCATGTCCATGTTATGTTAACTTGTGGTATGACATGTTAGCTTGGGCATGGTATGTTAACTTGTGCATGGTATGTTAACATGTGGTAACATCCATGGGATCTAGGAATGCCTACAAAGACATGCTAGACAATGTGGTTAGTCCCATTACTTGTGTTAGAATGAATCATCAAAATCAACTCGAACAAATGGCAAATGGGGCCATGTTCGCTACAGTTGATCCTAGGTGAACATAACTTCCATCCAAATTTCTTATTCTGAGGGTCCAACAATCCTCACCAACTTCGTATACCACTCAGGTTGTAATCCTTTTGTTGGCTTAGCACACCCGCTACTATTCTCATTAGGGTACTGACGTTATCGAACATGTCCGATAAACTCCTGGTCATGAACACTATGAATGGTTACTTCCCATTCATGATTGTCCACGTTAAGAGGGGTCCTCTGCAACACTCTCGTCTGTGTGAGTGACTTTGACCATCCGAAATCTCACACTAGTAACCTTGGTTCCGATTTTTTGATGGATCCTCTCGGGGAGGTCACTTCCATTTTGCTCATGCACATTCAGCAAACTCAGGATACATGGTTGATGTCAACTCTTAGGAATACCATCAAAGCTTAATTTATTCCTCAAAACGTTCGTAGTTATCATAACTTGAGGAAGGATCGGTTCACTTGGGCAAGTTTAGTGTAGACCATGATCCTTTACCATTCCTTTGACTCCTCATGATGGTATTCTCACTTTAGGTATCCTGGAAATAGTCATAGCTTCATGGCTTGCCATGCTTATTCAACAATTCCAAATAACAACACCCATTTAGGTGAGCAATATTCCTCACTTATGCTCACCAACTCTTATTACCTATTTCCCAACAGGGTGGTAGGTTCCGGCGGCGAGGTCGAAGGAATAACCTACGTCTGGTAGTTGTCGGAGTTATTCTCTTTTCCATTAGTTCAATATACGGTGTCTAGTAGAGCTTCTTTGTTAATTGCTTATTCCAAAAGTGGGATCGACTGAACTCGATATCTTTTTCCAAAAGTCGACCTCGTAATTCTTTTACATACCCTCCGGCATCCTATTCCAGAAGCACAACTTGTGGTGCTTACACAATAGTTTCCAAAACAACTACTTAGAGGTGTAAGATGGATTAATCCAATAAAAAATGACTCTAGGATGACTGCTCGTGTAGTGCAAACCTTATATCCTTTGAGTTTAGTCATCCGAATGAAATCCAAAACCTCAATAATACCTTCCAGGTCGAGGTACTATCTACTTAGGGATGATCCCTTATGCATGGATTCGTTACTTCCAAATACATGGTCGGGGGCTCAATTCCATAAAACATGTGTGATTGTCCGTCTGTGGAGAGATTGATGCGCTTATATCTACTTCCTCGTCATCTTGGGTTTTCTTCTGATATGTTAGTTGCTCTCATTGATGGATCCATTAACAAGATATGAGTTTACCATGTTCTTTCGAGTCTCCACACGGGTCAATTCGCGGTTAGGCGAAGAACCTTATAGGCAAACCCTGTATTCCATCAGCGAATTCCAAAGCTGGACGTTCATAAGGTACCTTACGGAAGCTAAAGTACTCGAATAAAATTTTCCGTACTGCCTGTCGTTCCCTAGGGATTTCTTCATCTTTATCTGATAATTGAGTTCCGACTGAGATTATCCGATATGTGTGTCACTGACATCTTAGGGCACTCAATTAATCTTAACCAACATATGCTTCCATAGAGGTACATGCACTTCGAAGCTTCAGAAGTTATGAATTCTAGGGGTACTCATTTCCAGTTTACGAACTCGAGTCCAATGTTCATAGGGGATCTCATCCAAAGTCTTGGTCTGATTTGCGGAGGTTGCAAGAAATCCTTCACGTCTTATGAAGCTTGACCTAGTTAGGTTGGCTTGTACACATCGATCTTCATTCTGTTAGCTTGATCTTGCAGGATGGGTAGCTAAGGCCTCTAAAGGAGTAATCAAAAGACCTAGCAAGCATAAGCACTCAATACAAATTCACACAAAAACGAAGAGGCATGACAACCATAAAACTGTAAAGATCCAATCACTCAAGCATTGCACCAAAACAAATGTGTACCTCGAGGCTGACTCCTAAGACCTTCAAGGTTACACCGGCGTAAGCACACTAGTATATCATGGGCACTTGAGGGACTTTTCCTAATGTTAGTGATACAACACATGAAAGGTTGCATTCCATATGATGTCTTGGTGTCGAACTGTCCAAAACTGGCTGGTGAAATTACTCTCTGTGCTAGCATAATTGAGATCTGGTAAAATGTGTTCCATATTCCTCTTCGAGTCACATGTCTTTTTGCTATCCATTTGACTCATGTAGTATTGATGTAGTATCCTGTAGCTATTGCTACCTTTACTTCCCTCTGGGTTAGGGTTCGATTACCAAAATCATCTTTCCGACTGAAGAGATTCCATATGTAGCCTAAGAGGCGCATGAGGTCCATTGGAAGGAAGATAAAATCTTCTTCATCTTGGCTCAATGCCTCTTGTCCAATTCTTCCAATTCAGATACTCCATCTTAGTTGGGTTACTCTTCTTCGTCCATGGGTCTCGTGGCTTTGTCCCTCCATAGGGGTGCTCTATGTTTATCATCTGTTCTTTCAATCCATCGTCATCTTCAGTCGGTAACGGAGATTCAACTCCACGCATGCAAATTTCACACTTCTCATCAATGGGGAATTCCATAGGGTCTATTATCAAGCTGTTATCACAAGTATGTGATGCTTGCTTGTAGGGTAATCTTAACTTGACTGTTCAATCCACCCTTTGCCTCATGTAGCTTCAGCTTAATTTAACATCTTAATCTTCCGCGACTCGGCTATCCATGTCACCTCGAATCTTTGGGTCTTCCTCCAACTACTGAGCTACGAGCCTGTCAGGAGTCTCTGACCCCTACATCCAAACTTATGTGCGTCAGTTCCATCTAGTTGACCGCCAGTTCTTACATTCACACTTTGAAGTTAAAGTAGTTACTCCTCATTATCCTCGGAGTAGGCACCTGGTGTCATCCAAGCTTCGTTCGCGCGAAAGGTGGAAGGGTGCATCCTGTTGTTGTAGCTTCATCTGTATGCAGACTCCATGTATCACGGGGCAGTCTAGTCATTCCTCGGTGGATTGAGTTCCAAAGTAGAGACATCCGTGTTGACATAACATGACACTGATGAGTCCCTGGGATAATCCAATTAAGTCCTGTAGATTCAGCTTCATCTTGTCCCCGTACAAAATCTTCATAGTTGTCACCGTCGTAGTTGTCTATCCCTTGTATCAGATGTCGTTTCGTAGAGTTGCAAGCATGTGACATCAGTTGTTCTCCTTAGGTCACCAATTGTGTAGAGGGGTTGTTAGTGAGTCAGTTAGTGAGAAATCAAGGATGTAATAGTAGATTTCAAGGGGTTTATATAGGAGTTGAGGAGTATATACTCAAATAAGAATGTTTAGGCTGTCCTAATCCATTGTCCATTGCTAGGGCTCGTCCTACGGTCAAGTACGCCTCTGATACCACCTGAAACGAACCGAGTTTCCATGAACGGAAACCCGACTCTCTGCACCTCCGTGATAGTCCCAGGAAGAGGCTATCATGTGCAATCCCTGTCTCAAGTGGTACAAATCCATACAACGCGGGAATAAAAGAAGAATTACATAATATTATTATTACAACATCGGAGTACAACTCTTCGGCACAAGCCGGGTACAAGTCTGACAGGACTGAATCAATAAAGATGAAAACACCTACGCAGCGAATCTATAGAGGCGAAGCGTCTCCTGCTCCACAGGCAAACTCGAGCGTAGGACTAGCTCTAGTTTTCCCACCTTCGTCGTAGAAGTTGTAGTTGTAGACGATCACCAAGTCTGAAACGCCAGCATCTACCCGATAAGCGGGTAGGTCATGTCAGCTTCCCAACAAAGAGCAAAAGCGGTGGTTGAATCTAATATGCATGGATAAAACGTATATTGGGCTGTAGAAAGTTATGCATGCTGCAACGCGAAAGCAACAATCAAGGTATGCAGAATAAGCAGCGAGGTCCACACCTTCGGGAGGTCCGCACCTCTGAGGTCCACACCTCCGAGGTCCACACCTCTGTGGTCCACACCTCTGGGGTCCACACCCCTCAACAAGGAAGTCCACACCAAAGCACTGAATCACAACCACGATCCAGCTCCCAACTCTCATTTACGATGTGGGGTCCACCTACTCCTAACCCCACATCTCAACGGCCTCAGGCCGGGCTCACTCGCTCGGGGGGGGGGAGAGAGAAGAAGCACAAGGAAAGAGTCTAGTCAGGTGAGAGATCAGAGGACTGTCCATAACCAGTGGACACGGACTATAGCTATAGGTTTAACACTCTGCAGAGGTTGTACAACTGTACCCGCCAGAATAGAGCCCGGATGGTAGCGAACCACCCGAAACCCTACCATACGGCTAGAGTCCAAGTAAGTGGATAGTACCCTCTTACGTCTCCGAGTCTGGCGCAGCCCCTGCTATAGAGCTCGTACTGTCAGTGAGGGGTCCCTTGAAGCTGTGGAACCCTTCCCCGGCCTCGCCGGGGCGAAGTATTCTAAGGAGGAACACCGTCTCTCATCACAATCACACCGATCCGCCCACAGACAGTGTGCTATCTACTACGAGTCTCACCCCGCATCCCTCCCAATACAAGGCAGACGGTTTGTACGGTAAAGGTCCACTGAAGCAAGGTCAACTGACGATCGGTCCTTAAGCGCCAAGAGCGAGCACTCGCCATCTCTATCCCGTCCGACAAGCCGCTCGGGCGAGAGGCCAGATCGCATCTCCCCGAGGTAGGCGTTCACAAGTAACCAAACAGCTCGCTCCCGCTAGTAACACGTCAAGGAAGAACACACCCAGAACTCGCGCTAGAACACACCGAGATCTCTCACATATCGGTCCAATCCCAGAGAACCATCCATAATCAAGCAACAAATTTATGGATAGTGTGTATATGGGACTAGCTAGTGGTCTGTAGCTAGTCCCGAGGTAGGTAAATCAAGGAAACCGGTTATATCAAATATCAAGGCGTGGCTAAACAAATGGCTATGCAATCCATCAAATCAAGTAACATAGATATAGCACTAGCAACTAATAGCATGCATGGGTTCTACATGGTTGGGAGTGACATGATACCTGCACGGTAGTCGTCGTAGAGTAGTAGAGGTTGAACGTCATCTCAGGCACAGTCGGGGTAGACGTGTCTCCTCAGTCGTCGCAGCTCGGGTCTTCAAATGAGAACACAAGCCTACACGAGATGCGACGCGGAAAATAAATAACGAGCATTCATCTAATGCAAAAAGACCAATAAGAACTAATTTAGAAGATTCAATTAAACTCCAAGCTAAATACAATCAGCACTATTTTAAATAATTAAAATAGAGCAATTGGTTTTATAACAAAAGCAGTTTAAGCAACTAATTTTACATGCTAGAAAACAGGGTAGGTTCAACGGTTAGTTCATGGTCGGGTTAAAGGTCTCAAGGTTAAGATCCATAGGTGATCTTGTCCGCAATCGGGAAACGGTGAGGCTGAGATCAAGCACTTGCACGACACTCTCTCATGGATGGTTGAAGCGATAGAGCAAAGGATGATGATAGCAAGACGAGATGGAGATAAACTAGGAAAGTCATTACCATATCAAGGTATGCGGAAGAAGCCTAGAAGAGATGGAAGGATCAACTAGCGGATGATAATAGGCGGCGGAGCGACAAGGCATGCTCAAGGGTGCAGAGAGGCATGTACTAGCTATACGGTGATAACCATGGTGTAGTAGCTAGGTTCGCGGGTTGCCGTGCATGAAGCAGAGGTCTCTGCTCACGATACGGCCGTCCATCACGCGCAACATCCCGGTTACTAGCACATGGTACGGCACACGCTTCGCGGCACGAACCAAGGTGAGCAAGAGTAAGCATGCGGGTTGTAGCAAAACAAGCGTAGAGATAGGTGACAAAGGTCCCAGACAAAGGTCGCTCACACGTGCATGTGCACGGCGTCCCATGTTCACAACGTGTTCATGGCGTGAGCGGGGCACTAGCATCCCAGTGCCTCCGCAACACTCAACGACTTGTCGATCGGCAAGCACAGAGGGTATGTGGGGATTGAGGTAGAGAGCGACATGCAAAGATTTTTTGCACATAAGGTGTTTGATGATATGCCACTATGGAGAAGTCAGCGCTAGATAGGTGGTTGACGGATGCAAAGTTGCGGTGAGGAGACCATCACGGTCACGACTCAAGGTGGTAGATGGATAGCGGCTATGCAGCGGTACCGGCAAGAAAAGGGAGGCACGACTCGAAGGTCGGCAACACAAGGCGACGGCGAGCTACGGCGACGGTGAGTGTGGCATGGCCACAGCGAGGAACATGCGGCTCGAAGGTCGGAAGACACAGACACAATAAAGGGTGAAAGCTTTAGCCCACTTAAGCGCGAAAGGTTTCATTTAGAAAAATCATAGAACAGGTGGTGGGCATGCCACGGTGGAGCTATAGAACAGGCATCCACGGTCACTAGTGTTCACAGGGAGCAGGCACAGCACAAAGGCTGGTGACACAGGCATGCATCGGAGGGTAATAATGGAGTTGGCTTGGCCGGAGGGCTCACCAACGGGCTCGTTGACATGAAGGTCATTCTGTCGAACACGTCGAAGGCGACCAAGGTGACGGGCTGGTGGCAACGTGTTCCTGCCTTGAGGATGCCGGCGTCAAACATGGTAGCAGCTTTGGTTAGGCTTGAGATTGTCATGGCATCATGCTTGGTGAAGAGGAAGAAGAACAACATCAGTTGTTGTTTCGGGCATAAGATCGAACCGGTTGCAGGCACTGAAAGGAAAGGCTGCAACCTTAGGCGATGGGCTGAGCAGCTGGTCGTGACCTGCAGGAGTTGATCACGGCACGATGGCCGGCACAGCAGAGACATCATAAAGGAGGAAACTCTGGTCGTAGAGGTCTCAAAGGCTCGCTCCGACATTTGATCGAACACCTATAGGGTAAGTCCAAAGCTGTTGTGTTGCTCACCGTGGGAGGGTATGAGCAGAGGCAGGATGCAGGTTGTGGACGTTCCCCATGGCGCGGGTGTGTCGTTAGTGCAGAAGTTTCCGGCGGCAAGGGCGACGTCCAGCGGCGTCAGTGCTCCACGGCTTTAGCTTGTGGCCGGGTTGCAACGCGGGCAGACAGCAGATGGTGGCCTCGGCGATGTTAGCGTTCCTGGACGGCAACGGCGCGGTGCTCCCGTGTGGAGACGATGCGGCGTTCTTGGGCGACAACACCATTTCCTGGACGGCTACGGCGTGGGTGTCCACGACCCCTCATGGACGGCAGCAAGTAGCGGTGAAGGCGGTGAATACGTGTGGCGTCTGTGGCGTAGGCACGACTTGGGGTCAGCGGCAGCCTCGGCTTCTCGTGGACGGTGAGGGCACGAACTCAAGGCATCACAGCGCGGCACGACTACTCTGGTGTGCGGTGGTTTCCCCATGGTGCGGCGCAAGGCGAAAAGCAGAGGAGTGGCACACAGAGCAAGGAGCAGGGGAGCGATGTGCGGGGGCAAGAAGACCCGGCGGCGGCGACCAAGGAAGGTGGAGAGGGTACGGCCCCTTGGGAATTTATAGCCAGCAGCTGGGCTCACAGGAAGGCCAGAGGGCGTCAGGCGGCGGTGATTCTCGTCGTCCGTGTCCCGGGATGCGTGGCAGCCATCCAACGACTCCTGGCTAGGGTTCGTGGTGCGGTGCAGGGGAAAGAAGGGGATTTCCCCCTTGGGCGGAGGGCAGTGCGCGTGGGCCCCGACATCCGTGCAGCGTGGCAAGCCCGTCCCACCGGGCGCGCGCGGCGCGGCGGGCGAGCAGGTTGCGGCGCAGAGGAGGAAACCGTGGGAGAAAGAAGAGAGCGAGAGAATGACAATCGGGGTCCACCGGTCATAGAAAGGAAAGAAGATAGTGCGAGATGGGCTTGCTTGGTCGCGTTGCTGGGCCGATTGGTGGGCTGGCCCGCTAGATCACACGGGCTAGATCAACAATCAGGGTTTCTTGTTGGGCTTCGCGGTGCAGCTCAGTCATGGTGGGGTCCGGTTAAGGGTAGAGGGGTTGAGGGGCCTCTGAAGAACTTCTGTGGCAGAGTGGCGGCCCATGTTTGCAGTTAGCTTTTGCAGATAGTTTTGAATATATATTTCATTGTAGTTTGAATATAGTTTGAATTTGAATTACTTCCAAATTCAAACTCACACCATAGGACTCCAAATAAAATCCCCGAAATCCAACTCACATTTATACCATAATTTGAAAATATCATTTATACGGTTTTATTTTATAAGGCATTTGAGATGAGAGGCTAGGAAATTGGGATCAAATTTGGTAGCTCACATGTTCACACAAAAAGTTTTAATATTTTTGCGAAAATTCATACATGGGAAAACATCCAAAATTCTTGTATGTTACATTGGGTGTGTCGGCCGGCGACGAAACGCTCGGGAAAAGGAGCTCATTCAAGCGGCGGCCATGGTGGCGGCTATGGAAATGGCGGCGCGCACGACCATGGAGATGCGGCCGTGGTACGGCGGCCTCGGCCGGCGTGCACCCGGCGCGGCCCGAGAGGACATCAAGGAGCCTCGGGGCGCGGGCGCGTGGGGAAGGCGCGGCCTCGGTCGGCGGGTGGCCTCGAGTGGCGTGGCACACGTGGGCGCGCGACGTCGCGACACGACGCCATCTAACTAAATTTCGTTTCGTTGTGCCCCTGTTCGAACACGAATCTCCAAAATTTTGAACAGAAGTGCACAAAGCTTTGATTAGGAAAGTTGTAGATCTCACTACCCTCTACAATTTTCACAAAGGCCACATGGTGTTTTTCTCAACATTCTTTGCATAAAATGCACCCAAAGTTTGAATGCCATTCAGTGTCAAGAACAGGAGGTGTTGGCAGTTGGCCAAGAATTCCACCCTTTTCCACTTAAAATTGGAAGTGCCGTCCTACGTGAAAGTTGTGTCCCTCGACAAACTGGACAACTTTCATATTGGTAGATTCTGAAGTGTTTAGGTGAAATTTGGAGAACACGACAAAAGTTTAGGTAGGGTTTGACTGTCCATTTGTCATGGTTTGAACACACATGTGTATTGACTTGACCAATAAGGTCATTAGGGTTGGTTGGTGAGGTTTTCGATGTGAGGACCCAGGTTGACCTTGGTTTGGCCACTGTCACTAGAGTTGACCGACTATTAGGGTTAAATAAAAACCTGGGGCGTCACAACCTACCCCCTTAAACGGAATCTCATCCCGAGATTCAATTTAAGAAAAACAAGATAGGTAGCAGAAACTCACGGTTTCGAGATTGCAGAAAGCCTGGGTACTTGGTGTTGAGGTGTTCTTCCGTCTCCCAAGTCGCTTCTTCCTCCGTGTGATGACTCCATTGTATCTTGTACATTCTTACGGTCTGCCTTTGGGTCTTTCTTTCATTTCGGTCCAACACTCTCATGCGATGCTCGATGAGCCAGAAATCCGGCTCAATCCAAGCATTAGCTTCTGTGATCACTTCGTTTTCTGGCACAGACATACCTTTCTTCAATTGAGTCACATGAAACATATTGTGGACTGCGGAAAACTATTCTGGCAGTTGAATACGATAAGCCACTACCCCACATACTTCTATGACTTCATAAGGTCTAATGTAGCGCGAAGCTAATTTCCCTTTAACACCGAACCTTTGCACACCTTTGGTGGGGGAAACCTTTAGGTACACATAATCTCCCACTTCAAAGTGTTGTGGTGTCATTCCCTTATCAATCTGAGCTAATTTCAAATTCTCCCTTATCACTTGCACCTTTTCTTCAGCATCTTTAACTAAGTCCGGACCAAAGAGTGTCCTTTCTCCAGCTTCTGACCAGTTCAGCGGGGTGCGACATCTTCGTCCGTAAAGAGCATCGAATGGTGCCATCTTCAAACTAGCTTGATAGCTATTGTTATATGAGATCTCTACGAAGGACAAACACTTATCCCAACTCTTATCGAAGTGTAAGATGCTTGCTCGTATCATGTCTTCCAAAATTTGATTTATCCTTTCTTTCTGACCATGAGTCTGTTGATGATAGCTGGAACTATGAATCAACTTGGTTCCTAAGTGTCACACCCATTTTTCTGAAGAAAACCGAATGCATCTCATATGTGTGCCAGGATCACAATTTCACACATATGATAGACTCAAGAGTGTAATATCACAAGACATTGCTCAAAACATACAGAAAAGATTTATTAACTTTTATTACACTCACGAGGGTAGACTCGAAGGTCTTTACACGAACAATGATAGCTATGAAGATGCGACTCCATCTTCATCTTCCACAGGCATCTGACTGGTTGATCGCATCCTCAGACCTCCTCGTAGTCGATGAATACTCCACTCCGGGGTTCTCCTCTGAACAGCGTAAGCAAGGATGAGTACACTTATGGTTGGTACTCAGCAAGGCCACAGGAATAACCGGAAAGCAATATTACATCTATCTTATAAGTTCAATTATCATGTGAGGGTACAGGCCGCTCTTGACCGTGAGCACGGCTGATCAATCAGTTTTACACTCTACAGAAATTGCACACTTTCACCACAGTTCGCGTAAAAGTTTTGAAGAACTTTGAACCCAACCACACAGGTGCTGATCAGGCACAATACCACACTTCCGAGGTGTGATTGCATAGGGACGCTACGAAGCCTTTAGAAAGACATGCAAAAGCACCAACAACCCACGACAGTTATAGCTCAGGGCGGACCATAGCCCTCCTTAGTGGTCAGCACCATAGCAAAGGCTGCTACCCCAAAAGAACCGGGCTATACCCCTGCAACCCAGAGCCTCTTGTGTTCGTTTCGGATAAGGTCACCCGGTACGATCGCACACCTAAATAATTGGCTAAGCCAGAGCCATGTGGACTGTGGTTGCACTATTTTTCTGGGTGGTTCTCCATGTTTCGATTAATTTATAGTATTCTTGATGAAAGCATAGGTAGAAGGGTGTTTAGGGTCACTTGCCTTTCTCCAACGATAAGGTACTCTCCTTAACTTCAAAGCTCTGCACTTGTTCTTCCTCGAACGACATGTTGTCTGCGATCATCCAAGAAAACATGCAATAAATAAAACAATACATCAAACTTTACCAAAAGACTAAAACAAGCTTTTAAAACTGATGGGCTCTGAGAGACGGCCGCGTGGACACCAAGAACGCTTAAAACGGAGCTAAGACGGGAAAGATATGGCTGAAACAAGGTTCAGGGGCTAGATTGTAAAAGAACATGGGCTTCAGAGGGTTTTCTGCAAGAAACCAGGGACCTAAACACACTTATGTGTATAAACTCAGGGTTTAACTTGTAAAAGATCAAAGGATGGACTATAGAACAGAAAAAACTAAGGACTGCAGTGGCCTAAGCATAAAAATCAGGACTTATATGAAAAGGGTTTCATATGGTGGGAGGACCAGCTTGTAATATTAGAAAGTGTAGGGACTTTTGTACAAAATGGAGGTGGAGGATTTGGGTTGACCGGTACGCTTGGTTTAACCGGAAGATTGGGGCGCATCTGGACCGTTGGATAAAGATCAAGCGGCTAGTGGCGGCTCCGGCAGGACTGGCGCCGCAGACCGGCGGCGCAAGGCAGTTGGCGGCGGCGGGCTCACCGGAAGTTTGCCGGCGAAGCTCGAAATCGAGCTCCCGGTGGCCAAACGCTACGGGACCAAGACGAAAATGAAGCTTAGGAGGAATGCAACTCACCGAGGGGCTTGAAGAGGAGGGAGACGCGTCGTAGGAGATCCGGCGGGCGGCGGCGTTGCGCAAGCGGAGAGGAGGGAGGAGGTGTGGGTTGGAGAGGAGAACTTGGGGCCGGCTTTTATAAGGTGCAGGAGGAAGGGGAGGGGGCGGCCGAGGCGGTGGGGGCGGGTTCCGGCGGTGTCCGCCATTAATGGCTAGGAGGCGGTGGGGCAGCCATTTCGGGAAGGGGAGGTGGGGGTGGTGCGGGGTGGGTGCGCATCGGCACAATGGTGGCGAGCTCGGTGGGGAGGGGAAGCGGTGTGGGAGAGGAGGGCACCGAGATAGGGGTGGGGCGGGTCGGCCATGACCAGGGGAGATGGGGGCCGGAGGTAGGGGACGACCCCGGTAGGTGGGCCCCACCTGTCGGTGAGTGCGTGAGAGAGGGAAGGGAGAGGTGGGCCGGCGGGGGAAGAAGTGGGCCGCAGGTTCAGCTGGGCCGAGCAGTGGAAAACGGGCGGCCGGGGAGGAGAAAAAGAGGAGAGGGTGGGCCGCGGCTGAAAAGGAGGGAGAGAGAGGAATAGGGTTAGATTAGGTTTGATTTTTTTTCTTTTTTTCAAATCCTTTTAAACCATTTTTCCAAAACCCTTTTACACAAATTTTTGCAAACTTTTCACAAACCTTTTACACAATTATTTTAAATACTTTTAAAGCCACACAACAACAAAACTCATGCATTTCAACATGATGCACAAACACTTGGGTATTTTCTAAATTAATTAAATTTTATTTCATATATTAAGAGCAAATTTAATTAGTCCAATTTATTAAATCCTTAGAAAATAAAACTAAACCATGTTGCTAGCAATATTTTATGGTGATGGAATTTTCGGGTGTTACCATATCATATAACGCATGCACCAATGGGGTCTTCACTTAACCGTCTGTGCTAAAGGGTTCTGCACCAAAACCTTAATGTTAGCATCTTCATAGCCGTCGGATGAACCATTGCATTAATCCCTTTGACTATCGGTTCATCCGGTGCTTATACGTCCGCAACTAGCTGCTCTTTGTCTTGATTTCACTGATTATTGGATAGACCGATGGTGCCTGTCAGCGGACTGCCGGTTCATCCGACGCCCTCTGCTTCATTACTTCATCCCTGCCAATTTATCCGGCGCAACTGGAAAACCTATCGTCAGTTCATCCGATAGTGCTTGTTATCTTTTTTCCTTCGTCGTAGTGTACCAATTGATCCGGCCTTTGCACCGACACCTTCTTCCAAGGTACCCTTAGTTCATCGAACGTTGTCATTTCTCTTCTTTTTTCTTCAGTTTAGACCCTTAAAAAATATACTATCTCCTCATTTTGGCATGTGGCATTTTTTGCATCCTTGGGATCTAGAAATGTCTACAAATACGTGCTCAACAATATTGTTAGTCTCATTGGTCATGTTGTGGTGAATCACCAAAATCAAACTTAAACAAATGACATATGAGGCTGTGTTCACTACACACTTCCCCTTTTTTGTTTCAGATTTCTTTACTATGATTGACCATACATGCTTATAATTATTTCCATTGGCTAATGTGTGTTACGTGCTTGCATGGATTGAGTTGCATCTCTCTGTTTCAGATTTTTTTACTATGATTGACCATACAAGCTTCTAATTATTTCCATTGGCTAATGTGTGTTACGTGCATGTAGGGCTAGACCGTGAGCCAGAAACTTGTGAGCTGGCTCGACTTATTCATAGTTTGGCTCGACTTGGCTTGGCTATCAATTTTTTAATGATCCGAGTAACTGTTTTTGCTCGTTTTGTTAACGAGCTGACTCGAGCCAGATTGCAAGCTACTCGCGAGCCATGAGTCAGAAAATTCTAATTTCAACATAGAAAACCGATCTATCAAAGTTGAGTCGAGCCATTGAAGCTATGCTAAACTTTCCTAAGTGCATAATATGTGACTAATTTTATTATTTACAACTTTATAATTATTATTTTTAAAATTTTTACATATGCTCGTATGTTAATTTTAAATTTACATACAGCTCGCAAGCCTAACGAGCTAGCTCGAGCTACTAAGGAGCCAAGCTGAACCAACCTTTTTACTCATTTCGTTAACAAGCCGCTCGTTATCTTAACGAGCTAGACCAAGCCGAGTCATGTCGAGCTGAGCTTGCTCGGCCAGCCCTAAGTGCATGCATGGATTGAGTTGCATCTGCCAGCAACCCACGATGGATCCATGAGCCGCGCCAATGACGACATGCCGTGCGACGCAGCACGCGCATGCGTGGAGCACTCGACGGCTGCAAGAACAACTCGGGATCCGGCCCAACCACTCGGCGGTCTCCGTGACTGCGACCGTGCGGTCACAGACTACTGCCCCAGCACGCTGCATCGACGATCGACATGCGCCGACACGTTTACGACTACTTCGACCACTCAGACCAGCACGATCGAGTCAGGGACGAGTCCTACGAGCTGCGATGCACATCACTGAGAATTAGTTGGGTACCGATCCCGACGGACTAGCTTCATCGCCGACCACCTGCACGGTCGCAATGGCGACAAGATGATGTTCGGGGGCTTATCAGCCCAGACATAACGACGATCTACATGAACGGCTAAGTCATGCTCCAATAAATATTATATTTATGCTTCTTTGACTACATGCTTTCGGCTACAACAGTCAAGAGCCACACCTCATGGGTTATCTAAGTTATCATGCTGCCAATATTGCACATTTTCTACAATATAATTATTCATATAATTTTCATCAACTTGATGTCTACTCTTAAGTATCCATAGAGTATCCGGGGAGAATACACCTTAAACTGAGGGACTGAGAGCTTTCGTCAAGCCTAAGTACTACGCGTGCACGAGAGTACGCCCTCTGCGTTAGGAAACTGAGGCCAGCAGGGCTACAGATTCCCGTAATAGGTTAACTCCTTGGAGAAATTAAGATCTAACAAAGCTGAATAAAAAAATATCTTATTTACATGCATGACAAAGTACTTGCATACGTTGCAAGTTCTATGATCCTGTAGCAAGTAAATATTATTTGTTACATCATATTCCACATTTTTTTATTTCAGGGTATCCGAGCTTTTTTCTACACTCGGGGGCTCGACAAGGAATCGTGAAGGTTTTCTACGATTCACGAAGACAAGGTCGAGTCCTTGTGAGAGTCAACACTTGCTCAACAATGACAAGGCTGAGTGCTCGCACGAGTCAGCAGTCACATATCGATAGCGGCTGAGTGCTCACAGCAGTCGGCACTCGGATACTACGGCGGATCACTCGAACGGGATGGTTGACATCACGGGAGGGATGATCGACAAAGTCAAGAGATGGAAGAGCCGCCCTTACAGCTTCACGATGGGGGCTAGTGTGCAGAGAATGCGAGGTAGGACCACTACCACTGCACCCAACTCGTCTCGCACCGCGCCGGAGTACACAGAAATCCACACACCATCTTCTGTCGTGGCACCTAAGTGAAGGGAGTCAGAGCTGGTATAGTCTTCTGTAGCACTCGGCGGCGCTCATACACTACATGAAACATTAAATAGGTCACGCAGCATTTGTAACGGATCCTTAACACCCGTTACATGCACCCACATCTGTAATGGTTGTTACTTGGCGCCCGTTACAGATAATAGGCTGACCCCGAGGTTGGCCTCTGTAACGCTCGTTACCAATGTGGACTTCTAGTAATGGTCTTCTTAAACGCCCGTTACATGAATTCTTTGTAACGTACGTTAAATCGAGCCCGTCACACAAGATAAACCCATCGCTAACGAGCTCGTAAAGTATGTTACTAATCAATGCCCTATTGTAACGGGCTGTTTAAGTCCGTTACTGATCACTACCGTATTTGTAGAGTGCTATAAAGTCCGTTATCGATAAGCATTTGACGCCTGTTACTAGTCTGAGAGCCCAATAATTAAAGTCTGAGAGCACTCTAGACTGCCGTGAAGCGTGAGCACGGCGTCAGTGAACAAATGAGACGGAGGTTTGTTAATCATCATCTCCTTTGAGTCTGTCCTGATTGACAGGTCAACTCAATCTCTCATTGCTTCCATTTCGACATACAGGCACAATCAACACGCATATCTTCTAAGACAAAACAAACATCATAAGAGAGATAACTTGTCCACAAAGATGAAGATAACTTTTCCACAGGAATAAAGATAATTATTACAAAAGGTTAACATGTCCATATATCAGGCTAGGACTTGTCCATCACATTATTTACTATGGTCATGCTATCGGACCATACACATCAACAAAGGCATGCCCCTTGAACATCCACAAAAGTATGGCTACTGACCCTGCACATCAACAAGCTTGAACTAGATCATGCCCCATCAAGATTGGCTCTTTTTGCAGCCTCTTCGTAAGCAACCATGGATTCTTAAAGTCATTCGAGCGCACCTTCAATGGACCCGAGATTTTGTTCAGTAGTATACTTGTACGTCCTTATGTGCTTAGCCTTTTTGATGAGGATGTTCACTTCTTTCGTGATCTTTTCAAACTCAGATTTCACATAATCCCAAACATTAAGGTTTAAAAGTAACTCAAGCTCTGCTCGCGTCTCAAAGAGTTTTGCCTGAAACAGGGTTAAACATAGTATAAGAATAACATATTTAATTCAGAACTAATTTGGCTCAAAACTTGGAGCAGTATAGGAACAGTCATAGGAAAATTATATAAGAACTTGAAAATTATCCTAGGGTTCATAGCAGGGTGTGACAAGTAAAAGCAAAACTTAGTTTAAAACTGATTTGCCTCAGAACTTGGTATAAGATCATGACAAACATGGAAGACATCATCATAGGCACTAATTAACTTTATGAAGCTCAAGCTCAAGCTAGCTTAAGCTCCATCTATAGAACAAGTAAAAAGGCAGTGAGATTCAGAGAAACGTGACTCGACATTGTCGTGGTCATTGCCAGAGTCAGAGACGAGGTCCTCTACACCTTCTTCGCCGCTCCCTTGACACCTCTTCGTAGTTGCCAAACACTTGTGCTCGCAAATGTGAGGCAGCACCTCGCCCACTTCGTTGCCCCCTCGCCGGCATGCTCTTCCTTGCCGCTGCTTGGCCCATTGTAGGAATCTGAGAGGATCCAGTCGAGGACCCTTGTCTTCGGCATTGGGTTCACTCCACCGCCGCTTGGCCCCTCTCCGGCGCTCATTGTCATCTCCCTCTTCGCAGCCATCTCGTCGTCATGCATGCGGATCCAGTTGCGGCACCGCTTCGCGTTCCGGTTTTCCTCGATCCTAGGTGCGTGGGGTCGTCCGCTGCTTGGCCCCTCGCCGGCGCTCATCGTTGTCTCTGTCACCACGCCTCCTCTCACGCCTGTGATTTTTTAAGGAAAATGTTGCGCTTATCCATTCACAAAGAAGAAGGGGTGGTTGAATATTCATTTTGCAAAATGGATACTCCCTCTGTCCCAAAGTATTTACACCCTTTGACTTTTACAAATCACATTTGACCATTGTCTTATTCAAAAAAATTTGTGAAAATATAAAAATAATTAGGATATACTTAAAATATATATTATGATAAAACATGTCACAGTAAAATAAATATTAGTTTCACAATTTTTTCAAATAAGACGAATGGTCAAAGGTGAAGCACAAAAGTCAACAAGTGTAAATATTTTGGGATGGAGGGAGTAGTTAGTGTCGATGTGTGTTAGCAAACCTGCGTCGCTTTGTTGGCAGGTGCGCGAGCGGGCAATGGTTACCTTCTTTATAGTAGGCTGCTGATGCTTTTTTTAAAAGACACTTAATTACTTCCCTCAAAAATTAGGGCCCATAAAACAACACCTAAAAATTAATAATAAAAATATGAATAATTCATAGTTTTTTTAAGAATCGAACAACTCATAGGAGTAGTTGGGCATTTGGTATTTTGAATAAAATATGAACAGTCACACGTCTCCTTTTGACCACATGACTCTTTTTGTGACCAAGAGCTCTCCTAAGCGGACATGGGTTCCGAGGCGCGTGATCGGCCGCCTGACGGTTTGCCGTCTTGTCAATATAAATCCTGGTCGGCCAAGAACTTTGTCAACCGCGGCACCAACAAAACCCCAGCACCACCATCTCCAGTCACCAAAAAGTGAATCCAAGAGCGTCTTTTCCTCAAGCGCGTGCATGGCATCGTCAAGCGAGCCATCCAGGAAGCGGGGGAGGGATGAGATACCGTCGCCCCCGCCTGCCGAGCCTGAGGATGTGCCGCCGCCCCCGCCCACCGATCTCGAAGAGGTGCCGCCGTCCCCGCCCACCAATCCCGAGGAGGTGTCGCCACCCCCCGCCCGTCGAGGTGAAGCCGCCCCCGCCCGCCGAGGTGAATCCACCCCCGCTCGAGGAGATGAAGCCGCCCCCGCCCAAGGAGGTGAAGCCACCCCGGCGCAAGGTGGCACTACAGCTCGTGGCGGTCGTGCGTGCTCCTACACTAAATGCTGACGAAGCCACTTGGTTAGTGAACTTGTTCCACGAGGCTTTCATGAAGCTTCGAAAGGTGGCCATTCATCTCGGGGTCCCAGCACCTAGGGATCCGCTGTAAATGACCGTGAAGGTTTACGCCTTCAAGATCAATGTCTTGGTTGGGGACCTAGAGAGAGGAGTGCTCGCCCCCGTCGATGACGACGACGGTGACGATGGCGGCCTCGATGTCTCTGGCTCTGGCTCTGACTCCGATGGTGGGGCTCCTCCGGCGGTGACTACCTCTGCTTAACTAATTTGTTCCTCTGTTAATGTGTTCTTCCAGTGTGCTTGTTGAACTAGTGATGGACTAGTAGATCCTCTGTTAATATCTTCCTCTTGTGGGTATGTTGAACTTGTGATGAACTAGTAGATCTAAGAGACGTGGTAGATTAATCCATGTCTCCTATTTTGGAAGGCATTGCAATGTCTATGGCAGCAGCTTACAATGAATTGCAATGTGTATGACATAAGTTCATTACTCTGTTTGTGTGATTATATGGCAATAGTTCACAATGAATTGCAATGTGTATATATGCCACAGTTATACTAGACGTTTGTCACTCTATTTGTGTTAATAATCTGTGTTTCCTTTGCCTCGTGCTGCAATGAAATGTCAGCACAGATGAATTGATGAATTTTGTGATGTGTGACACATTAAGATTTGTGACCCAATTGTCATTCCATCCATTCTTCATTCATACATTTAAGTTTTTCATATGTGAAAAATTTTTCATTCTTCATCCACACGGATGAAATAAAAGCACCACTCTTAACATCAGAATTGCTTCTATACAATATACATCCCAAGTAAACATCCAAATACTACACAAACAACAACCACAATAATCAAGTTCATCTTCCAAATCACATTTTCCATCTTCTCCTCCAGTACTTTCTTCCTTTGCTTGTCCTCCAATGCTTGCCTCTGCTCACCGCTCCCAATTTGATATTCCTCTAAATCAACTACTTTATCGACCGTGTCTGCCCAGTTCGACGGTCGAAAAACAAGGACGCCAGCATCCTTCGGCATCTGGAGATACTCCTTGGGGAAACGATAAAATCCACAATTCTTGGTGTACTGCAGAATCAAAAGCACATAAGAACCCTAACTCAGATTTGGGAGACACAACAGACTACTCACTGAGTTCCTTACACACTTGAAATAATGATGACCGTGGTTTTGGCCTTCTTTCTACGTCCGCCCCTCCAACACTCGAGCCATATCACAGTCCGGGCAAGGGACCAGTGGAAAGCCGCTTAGCTCATCGACTGGATCCAAGCTGATGGAGTGATTGCAGTTCCTTCAGCAACCTTGGACCGTGCTCCTCGCACGTGCACCTCTGGAAAAATCGGCGTAGTGCGACATGTGCGCAACAGCGGGGAAGGACGGGCGGGCGGCGGCGGTGGAGCTCACATTGACGAAGAAGAAGGGGGCAGGGGTCGGGGCGGATGCATATTCATTCGGCAAGGGGCATTTCTCACAATGGAGCACTTGTTGGCGACGATGGTTAGTGTACCACTGTCGCCTGGGCGTATGCATATTCATTCGGTAAGGGGCATTTTTGACAATGGAGCACTTGTTGGTGACTATAGTTAGTGTACCACCGTCACCGGGGCAGATACATATTCATTCGGCCAGGGGCAGTCCGACGATGGAGCACTTGTTGGTGATGATGGTTAGTCTACCCGCATCGCCTTTGTCGGTCGGGCAGGCTACGATTATCTTTTTTTATATAGGCTTCTTCGCTGACGCATGGGCCCGACACTATTTTTTTGAATTGAAACTTTCTCCCCTCAAATATTATACCCCATAAACGGCACCAAAAAATTCATAAAAAATACGAATAATTCATAGTCGGTAATTTAGTATTTGAATAAAATATCAACAGCCATACTTGTGTAACCAAATTTCTTAAAATTAGATTTTTTATCTTAAGATATAATAATTATAATAACATCTTAGTGTGTTTTAAAAATTCTACAAATTGACTTGACAACATAATTTAAGTCCCTAAGCTTGTCAACAAAAATTCAAATGGTTTCGAAAACAGAAGATTATAATTGTGTACAAATGTCTACATCTCTCACATAGTTTCTTAGAATGTTACTTCAACATTGAAGTCTTCCACACTTTAAAACCTATTTGAACTCATATGCATTCGAAATTTTAACATAACCTTATGTTCACCATAAGATTACGAAATGCAAAGTTTCATTAGTAATGGTTGTGTAAAACAAATATTATTTATATGTTGTACTTATAAGGAACAATATAAGGTGTATAAGCAACATCTAAGAAATACCATGTACTGCCTTGTAGGGGTGGCTGGACTGGCTGTCCTACTGCAGCTCGCAGAGGAGGTTGCATTGGCTGACTTCAGCGCTGTGTGGAGGCGGCTGAATCGGCTGTCCCCCAACGCTTTGTGGAGGAGGCTGGATTGGCTGGCCCTGTAATGGTGGTTGAGTTCCCGCTGGCTGAGCAGAGCTGGACTCCCCAATCTCTGCATAATACCCCTGAGGGGATACTCGACTGAATACTTGTTCCATGCCTGGGCCAAACACGCCCACCATCATTTGCTTGAACATGCTCAGGAAAGCCTTATGATGCCTACCCAGCACAGCTTCCGCAGAATCTCGAAACGCTTGTATACACTCTTCCTTCTCTTGAAGAGTTGTGGCGTCAGCCTCTCCTGACTGCAGAACCCTAGGCATTTCATTTTTAAGATAAGGAACACCACTTCTGTTCTTCTTGAATGACATCAAGCACTTTAACTGAAACTGATCTGTAGCGTCTTTCAGCTGTTGTAGTTGCTCTGGGGAAAGATCATCAATGGTGACATCCAGAATGTCACCGATTTCACGCATCTTGATTTCGGCTATAGGGTCCCACCAGGCGTGCCAAAAAGTGTGCTGACGCAAAATCTGCACCCTACGTCAAGCACACAGCAAGCCGAACAAGCTAGCTTCACACGCGAATAGATTCCAAGACGTGCCAGTCAATTTTCCCTGAAATTAGCAAAAGACAAAGTAGCTAAATTCCAAAGCTTGGAACTTGCCGGGTGGTACCAGACAGTTCCATATTTTACGGCTAGAAAGCCATGTGAGATGACATATAGCTACAAGAAGCTATCTGGCAGCAAACTAAAAACCATTCGGGAGCTTCAAAGCGTAAAACAGAACATAGCCGAACGGATGATGCAAGCATGACGAAAGATCGGTCTTTATTTGAACAAAATTACACGTGCACAAAGCCATGACCGATCCTCGAGGATAAATAACAATAAATAATAGATGAAGTAAAGCATGATCATAAATATGTAATAAACAAGCATGCATAGGCCCAAAGCACTAGTCTACCGCATGTCTAGGTACTTTAAAACCCGTCAAGCATGAGGCCAAACAAGTTTACCCACCGCATGATACAACTTGTTTGAAAAATCACACCACTAACCACAAATAGACCTATCCACTGCATGATACAATCTAAATATGGAAAGCTAAAAGCACACAGTGATTAAAACATAACTTATAAGCACGTTTTACTCGTGAAAGCATAACCGAATACGGCTGAACAACCAAATCGGGATCCATGGAGAAGGAACAAACATTGCCAAGGACGATAAATCTATCAGATTCAATTAAAGGTCTAATCCACCAGATGATCGGCTCTAAAACAACCCAAAAACCTGCATCTACCGCATGATACCTGGTTCTGTCAAGATTTACACGAAATTAACAAGCTTGAACCCGCGACATGTAACAACTTAGATTGGCTCGGTTTCGGCTATTTGGGAAACATGTGATCCACGTGGCTTTTGAAGCAAGATATGAACGTGCGACGCAAAGATCATCAAACAAGATAAAGCTGATCCAAATCAATCTAAATTGGGCAAAAGAGTGTTATATGGATTTAAACATAAAGTAAAAACTCAAAGCAACACGAGGTAACTTGATGAATCTATTAGATCTTGCCAAAATCTAATAGAGCCGATAACTAGCTCCAAGCTAGACCTCAGCGCACCACATGGCTCATGACCTAAAAAGAAACCCTCTTGAACCAAGCTTAAATCTACCGCATGATACTAAGCATGGTAACAAGACTACTTGCATCACGATCTAAATCCACCGCATGATACTAGATATGATACAAGGTTGCCGGTACTTACGGAGGTCGACGAATCGATGAACCCTCTCGAATAACTCGACGACACGACTAATGGACTCAAGAGTTTGGCGTAAAGCCAGTTTGTTATGAGAATGTTTCGAATACAATTACATACAACCAGGGTTCATATTTATACCCTGTCGTAGCATGACTCCTGGAGGACTACGCGTACAATATTTGATACCTAATTTATCGCCCAAACGCGAATGCTTATCCATCCATTCGTCCCTTCCGCTCGGGCCACGTCATCACGCAATCCCGCAAAATCAGTGCAAACAGTCCCTTTGCCGAACGGAAGCAAATTGCCGACCGCAAGCTCCTCTACCGAATCTTTTAAAGAAACCTTCTTTCTCCCGGACGGATTTTTCCACCAAGCTAGGCCCACAAATCAGACTCCTTCCTATACCAAATTTTGGTGTTAACATATGCCCCTTCAATTACGGGATAAAAGTGATTTTATTCCCAAATTGACTCCAATTGCCAACGTCTTCAAATTGAATCTGTTCAACACTTATTCTCTCTCTTCGCAATCCATCGGAGCCTCCGTCTAGATCCAAACCCTAGGTCATCTTTCCCCAAAGCTCGAATCCTCAATGGCGGGCCAAAATCAAGCTGCTCAGGTAAATTTCATCTCCGTAAGCTTCATTCGGCATTATCTTTTCGATTTTTACCTCAGATTTCTTCCTCCGCCTTTTCGCAACAGGAGCTTTCCACTGAGCTTTTGATTCGCACTGAGATCAATTCGACATCTTATTTCCTTGGCCCTGTGGGAGCTTCCGATCCCCACGAGTTCATTGCAGCCGAATCCAAGAGAATCCCTTTCAAAGCGGCTTTATCCAGGCCTTCCTTGTGGCAAGACGCCTTCAAGAACTGGCCTTTGCCCCCAATTCCAGGCTGGAGGAACTGGTATAAAAGGGTACTCGCAGATAATAGCGCCAAGACCAATACTTAGGACAGTCTCCACATTGCTCAATGTTTGGAGCTATCTTTGGCCGAGACCCCAAAGAACGAAGACCTTTTGATAGCAGCTTGCCATTTTTGGTCAAACGGCGTCAACGCCTTTCTCTTTGGTCATGGCCCAATGTCCCCAACTCTGGCCGACATGTACATGATTACCGGCCTTGACATTTCAGGATCTGTGTACCCCTGGGAATTCAAAGGCTCCACAAGGCAGACAGGAGTGAAGTCAGGAAGTGGATATAAATCATATATCCAAAATCACATGAAAGATGGCCCTCTGAGTGAAGTCGAATACAGGGCATTCTTGAATATGTGGCTGTGCAGGTTCATTTTCCGCGGTAAAGCCAATGAGCCCACTCTGAATCATATTGCAATGGCTACGTATTTGGCTGCTGGTAAACGTATTCCTCTTGGAAAATACCTCCTGGGTAGTTTGTATCATATGCTTCATCAGACTATCACCCAAATGCATACTAGCGAGAAGATACTATGTGTCAACGGCCCTTGGTGGTTTGTGCAGATGTGGCTGCAACTGCATATGCACCAGATTGTCACCATTGACCTCAACAACCGGCTTTTCCCTTCATCCGGCCTTAATGAAGGGGAAACTCAGATCACCAGAGGATGCCAAACCTATGGAGAAGCTGCTTCAACTATTTCCATTAATCAGAATGTCAGCCAGCTTTTCGAGCTCTTCTTCAAAGGCTTCCCCGATCCCCTTTGGCTTCCTTATCTGGACAATGATAATCTAACTCTCCCCTGTGAATTCTCCTTTGAAACTGGACACCAAGATGGAAGGTATGTAGAAATCTTTAATATCTTCATCCATCCATGTCTTTTGCCAGCTGAATTTTGTGGAGGGAGGTTAAACCATAGTACTTATGAATATTATCATCCAAATATGATGGCCCGATAGCTTGGATGTGGCCAAATGCCCCCAAGATTATTTCTTCATGAATTCCTCAAACCCAGAGAGGAAATCAAGGAAAACATACAAGCTAGAAGGGTTTTTGAATATGAATGCAGCCCAACTCTTTACACCTGGCCTTTCACACCCACAACAATAGCGCATCCCACCTTCATATCCTGGTGGCAAGAATTTCATGACCACAACTTTAGTGAGCCAGTACACTCATTCTGCTTGGAGCTGATGCCTGATTTTTAGCCAACTTCAGAGGTAACATAATTATCTTTTTCCCCTGATCAGACATACCTTTTACCACTAACCATGATCTTGATCACTCCCTGCAGAATACAGTGCCTGCCCCTCGAGCCAGGACAATTGTTTATAATGCAGTATATCCAATTTCTGCTCTGGGATTTAAATCCCTAACTTTGGCTCAGCTGATGGCCAGGTATGCCACAATGGACCCCATTCTCTTCAGCGCTACTGCTGACAAGAGAAAAGGCCTATCCCTGATCGCACCTCCAGCTGCCAAGAGGAGAAACCCCTCAATTCAACCAGAAGCTTCAAGCCCTTTAAGGGTTCAATCTCCTATTGGCCAGGGAGAAACCCCATTCTTAACAGAGGTAAATCCACCTTCCCCTCAGCCAGAAGCTTCAAATTTGCCAGAGACTGCACCAGCACCCTTTCAAGCAAAAGCTTCAGCTTTACCAAGAGCTCCTCAGACTCCTCTTCCATCAGTAGCCCAAGAAAGTCCCTCTAAATCTGAACAAGTCCCTCCCCCAACTCAGGGAATCAGGCATGAGGCAAGCACATGTACCCAACTCTGTTACTTCCTTTTAACAAACCATTCCTGACCCGGCAATATTTCCTTTTCAGGATCAAACCCCATCATCATCAAGCTTCTTGGTGGTGAATGATTCAGCTGCCGAAACAGGAGATGGAGGGACTCAAAATTAGGCTTTACCAGAAGAAATTCAGGCAAGGCTCAAAGAAATCTTTGCCTGGCTGCAAAAGGATGCTCGAGACCAAATTAGAGATGTTGATCATTTTGAAGAAATGCTCGAGCCCATCAGCCAAAAACTCCCTGAAGACATTAAAGTTTCATTGGAGTCCATCTCTGGTCTGGACATTCATTACGTGGCAATAAGGCGAGCCTTGAAGAGTCAATCTACCCGACCAGCTGTTGAGCAAGAGAAAACCAAAGCTGAACAAGCTGCGAAGGGAGCACAAATCCAAACTGAGAATCATAAGGAAATGTTGACCAATCTGCAATCTGCTCGCAAATTCAAAATTGCCAGAAAGACGACATTAGAGGCAGACCTGAAGAATCTGTTGGCTGAAATAGAAGTTGATGACAAGAAAATAGCTGAGCTTCCTGCACTGATAGAGAAAACCCAAGAGGAAGCATCATCGGCCATAACTGAAGCAAATCAGTGCGAGGCAGAGCTCACCGTCCTGTCCAACACTCAAAAAGATTATCAGGAACGGATGTGGAACATTCATCAGACGATATCAAATGCCTCCAATGTAATCGCAAAATATTTGAACATGTAGCTGTACTGAGCAATGTGTAACCGAATTAACCGTTCTTGTAACATTTGCCTTCTATAAGTTCGCTTTTCTTTTCTTTGCATGACTTCGATTGCAACTCTGAACGATCCATTCGGTAACTAGTAGTCAAATAGTGCCATACCCGAATGGCACCCCAACTGCAAATCAGCCGAGCCAGTCAACCGAATACGACTCAGCTTTGAATCCCAAACGACCCGACGGCGAATCGGTCAAGGAAACCTCTCCACCTTCCAAGTTTTTCGGGATACACGCCACGATCTGAGGCCACGATCTTTTTCACCAGTCCTATAAATAAAACCGTAGGTGCCCCCAGCTCTTTACCAAGCCTTTAGCCTTCAAATCTTTGCCAACCTCAAGCTTTCTTTTCCAAATCACCAACGCAGCCCCAAGAACCATGGCGGGCAACAACAACAGGCGTGGCGTCGCGTCGCTGACGAGGCGGAAGGGAGCCACACCAGTGCGCGACAGAGGCAATGATCGCCAACTTTCTTCATGACTTGACTTAGATTTTCCTCTGTTTTTGACGATCCTCTCTGTTTCAGGCTCATTCAATGGAACCCGTCCTCTGCACCGGCCAATCAACCTCTACCGGACGACTCCTCGGAGTCGGACCACTACTCCCTCGTGCCCTATGGGGAACTTGACGCCCTCCTCTTCAAGGCGGATCTTGAGGTGGCCCAGCGCGAGCTGGAAGACGTCTCCAAGAAGGTTGGCATCGCCGAACTGGAGTGGGAGGACCGGCGCAAGCAGTTGCTGGCAACCATCGACGGTACAGTCCTTAAATTGCTCCCAAATCCAACCTGGCTTTTGATACTAATCACGATCACCTTGCACTTTGCAGCCCGTGACGCCGAGCTCAACCAGCTGAAAATGCTGGTGGAGCAATTGGCTGACAAGGTGAACGCCCGTGGAGACACGCCGGCGGAGCGCCTTGCCGTGGTGGAAAACTGCGTGGACGAGGTGGCTACTCACGGCATCCGCCTGGGCACCACTTTGGGCTTGGCCGCCATGGCGACGCACATCGGCGTCGACTACTCCATCCAGCCGCGCGGCTTCCGGGGCGGCGCACCAGAGGACATCGACGAGATCGAGGTCATCCTGGAACGTCTTGATGGCCACGGCGATGCCATTGCCGAACTCACTCATCCCCAGTCTGTGCTCAACAGGCTTTTCGATTAGTTTGTACTAGGAATGTTTGATCTTCGGCAATAAAATAAAGAATTTTCAATTTCCATGCTTGTATTGTGATGATTCCTCCGTGTTTGCAACTGCGAGCCTTATTTTTTCTTAAACGCATTCAGGAACTTTGCTTGAGCCGAATACACGAAAATGGATGCCCCTTGGCGCAAAACCCGCAGAAAATCCTCAATTCGGGAATCCATAAGCACTGTTCAATGAAAACCCTTCGCATTCGGGAGGAAAACCGTGCCGCTTGGTATTCCAATAACGCACGCCAACTAGTCATCACTCCCAATGCACTCTCTCAGTCAGTAAAATAGCCTGCTGGGATGCCCTGCAAATCCACTCGCACACTCATCCATCACTTCACATCTTCTCCCCTGCTCCAGAGAAAACCCCAAGGCCATGGACAAAGGCAAGCAACCCATCAAGGAGGACAGCACCCCAAAGAAGCGCATCATTCGAGAGTGAGTTTTCCTTTAACTTGCTTCTTGCTTTCGTGTGTGATCTCGTGCTTTACCCCTTCTTTGTTTTCTTCAGCCTTGATCTGCTTCCTGAAGAAATCTTTGGGACCGAAGAAACGCCTGAATACATCTCCTCTGACTCCTCCCTTGAAGCAGAGGACGCCACACCAGAACAGAGGATTAACCACCAATTACGCCGCCGCGTTCGGCATCTTGAGCATGACCTCCGGGACATCACCGCTCGCTGCCAGGCCGAACGCGAACGTCGCATGGCTTTGGAGGCGTTGGTAGGAGGTAAACATTCCCATCTTCATCTTGACTCCATGCTTGCACCCGGATCTCTGTCTCTAACAATTGTTCTTCTGTCTCAGATGTTTCCGACAGGTACAGTAACCTGAAAGCGGCTTGGGACAGCTTGATGGAGGCAACAAGCCATGGTCATCCCCAAAGCTTCCAAGTTGCCGTCACGGTGGTCCTGGAACAACTGAAGAGGGAGGAGCTGAAAAAGCAAAGAAAAAAGGATTGAAGCATACTTTCTCTTCTTACGCCAGGCCTTCTGCTTCCCACCCCTTCGTAATTCTGAGCAACTGGGTTGTTAGATATAAACCTGCAAGAAGCATTTGTAATGTAGTTTTGTGCTAAGGGCAATACATCTGAGTATTGGCCATTCCCCTGTTTAGGATTTTTTGTTCTAAAGGCGGCTTCTTTCTTGAACGCCGACTATTTCTGTGTCAAATGCATGTAATCCCAATGCTTGTGATCAACGATCAATTTCAATACTAGGATAATATTTCTTCAAATATCTTCCATTTATTGCAGCAGAAAATTCCTCTCCTAGTAAAGTTTTCAACATGTAAGCATTACCGGGCACGCATCTGACCACCCGAAAAGGTCCCTCCCAGTTTGGGGACCATTTGCCGAATGCACTGTATTTGGTTCCAATCGGCAGTAAAACTTTCCAAACCAAATCACCTTCTGCAAATTGCCTGACCTTTACTTTCTTGTTGTAATATTTAGCAACTCGCAGCTTGTTCTTTTCGATATTTTCCAGGGCTCTAAGACGAATCATATACAAGTCTTCTAACTCATCCATCATCAAGCCACTGTAATCTTTGGACCTTAGGTCCTTTTGTAAAACCACTCTCCTAGAATCTGATTGCATTTCCCAAGGTAAAACAGCATGATGTCCATAAACCAATTCGTAAGGAGAAGTTTTTGTAGCCCCATGAGGAGCCATTCGGTGAGCCCATAAAGCTTCATTGAGTACCGAATGCCACCTCTTTGGCTTCTAGTCGATCTTCTTTTGTATAAGCTTGATCATGATCTTATTAGAAGCCTCTACCTGACCATTAGCTTGGGCATAATAGGGAGAAGAATTAAACAATTTGATCCCCATGCTTTCGGCAAACTCCCTGAACTCCAAGGACACAAACTGGGCTCCTTGATCAGTTGTGATTGTTTGAGGAATTCCAAACCGATAGATGATGTGTTCTTTAACAAACTCAACCATGTTCTCTGATGTTACCTTCCTCAGTGGAATCACCTCAACCCATTTGGTGAAGTAATCTGTTGCTAAAAGCACAATTTATGCCCCTTGCTAGATGGTGGGTTAATTTGGCCAATCAAGTCTATACCCCAGCCCCTGAATTGCCATGGCTTGATAATGGGATTTAGTGCTGATGCAAGAACTCTTTGAATATTTCCAAATTTCTGACAGTCTTGACATCCCTTGTAATACTCAAAACAATCCTCCAACATCGTCGGCCAAAAGATCCAGCTTGCCTGATAACCCATTTCATACGATAGGCCGATTGATGTGCTCCACATATCCCATCATGCACCTCACTCATCATCTTCTTTGCTTCTTCTGGACCCAGGCATCGCAGCAACACCCCATCCAATGATTTGTAGAATAGACTTCCATCCAGAAGAACAAATTTTATGGATTTGTACCTGAGCTTTCTAGAGACCTTTTGGGATGGATCTTCCAAATAATCAACGATTTCCCATCTCCAATCATCCTCTGCAAGATCCATTCCCAGAGCACATACCTCCATGGCAATCGCTTCTTGATTTTCTCTATAGCGTGAAGCACTTTGAGCCAACATGTTTGCCTCTTCATTGTGTTCTCTAGGAATATGCTGTAGAATTACCAACTGAAAACTCTTTAAGATCTCTCTGCATTCCTCGTAGTAATTCCTCAGGGCATCACTTTTGCACTCATATTGGTCGTTCAATTGTTTTATAACCAACTCTGAATCTCCATAAACCTCAATTGAAACAGCCCCAGCTTCTCTTAAATATTGAAGCCCTCGAAGCAATGCCTCGTACTCAGCTTGATTATTTGTAACAATGGGATGGATAGGGATAGCAAACTCAAACATCTCGCCCCTGGGTGAAATTAATAGAATCCCTACTCCCCCACCTTTACCACATGATGATCCATCAAAGAAAAAAGCCCAAGGAGTAATTTCAAGCAAATCAATCGATGGATCACGATGCTCAGTTATAAAATCGGCAATAATCTGACCTTTTATAGCTTTTGCCGATTCGAACTTCAACTCAAACTCAGATAAAGCTAGGATCCACTTGCCAATCCTGCCATTCAAAATTGGCATAGATAACATATGTTTTATTACATCAAACTTGGAGTATACAACGCATTCGACATTCAACAAGTAGTGCCGAAATTTTGTACACGAGTAGTACACACATAGGCACAGCTTCTCTGCAGCCGAATACCTGGTCTCAGGATCAAGTAATTTTCGGCTAAGGTACGCCACTACCCGCTCCTTTCCTTCAAATTCTTGAATAAGGGCCAATCCAATGGTTTGGGTATCGGCCGCCACGTACAACTTGAAAGGCTTGTTTAACTGCGGAGGCACCAGTACTGGTGGTTCCTTCATGTACCGCTTTATTTCATCGAAAGCCTTTTGTTGTTCGTCACCCCATATGAACTTTTGATCCTTCTTGAGCTTCAGCAATGGAGAAAAGGGCAAAACCTTTTGCGACAGATTTGAAATGAACCTTCTCACAAAATTGATCTTGCCAAGCAGTGATTGCAACTCCTTGAGATTGGTTGGAGGGGCAACTTCATCAATAGCTCTCATGCTTTTCTTGCCAACTTCAATCCCCCCTTCGTGTACCAGGAATCCCAAGAATTCTCCAGCTGATACTCCAAAAGCACATTTGTTTGGATTCATCTTCAAACCATGCTTTCGGGTGCACTCCAAGGTTCTCTTCACGTCCTCCAAGTGTGAGTCATGATTCAAAGATTTGATCACGACATCATCAATGCAAATTTCAACAATTTTGCCGATCAACTCATGAAAGATATAATTCATGGTTCGTTGATAAGTTGCACCAGCATTTTTCAACCCAAATGTCATGACTATCCACTCAAACAGGCCTATATGACCAGGACATCTGAAGGCTGTCTTCGATATATCTTCTATTGCCATGAAAATTTGGTTGTACCCTGCATTACCATCCATGAAGCTGATAACTTTATGTCCAGATGCAGCATCAACCAACAAATTGGCAATAGGCATTGGGTACTCATCCATAGGAGTAGCTCTGTTTAAATCCCTGAAATCTATGCAAACCCTCATCTTTCCATTTTCCTGTAGACAGGGACGATGTTAGAGATCCACTCCGCATACCTGCATGGCCGAATGAAGTTTGCATCAAGTAATCTCTCAACTTCTTTCTTCACATCGGCCAATACTTCATCCTTGTAGATTTTTCGAGGAGGTTGCTTATAAGGTCTAAAACCAGGCTTGATTGGCAACCGATGCTCAACAATGGAGCGATCTAAACCAGGCATCTCCGAATAATCCCAAGTGAAGCAATCTTTATATTCTTTTAACAGCTTGATTAACTCCTCTTTGAAACCTGACTCCAAGTTAGCACTGATAAATGTTGGCCCTGGCTTGTCACCGCTTCCAATATCAACTTCTTCCAATTTGTCAGCCGACATGAATCCTCGCCCTAACTTGCCATCAGTTCCGTCAACCAGATTGTCCATTAAAAATTACTATAAGAGACGACTGCATGAATCGGCTGTTGATTACTGCTGACAGGCTCAACAGGACCTTCACCCCAGTCTTTCCCTGAGAAACAATCGATGCCTTGATATTCCCAGAAAGCTGGCTCTACGTTTGCAACGCTCACTAAATCATCTGCTTGGACCACCTCAATATCGTCATCTACCCATTGAATGAGCTGTTGATGCATGGTAGATGGGATGCAGCAGTTGGCGTGGATCCAGTCCCGCCCAAGCAGCAAGCTATAGGCTCCTTTGCCTTCGATGACAAAGAAGGTCGTGAGCAATGTCTTGGAACCAATCATCAAGTCCACGTGCATGCACCCTTTGGTATCTGAAGGATTCCCGGCGAAATCGTTCAGAATTATGCTCGTCAGCGTCAAATCTCTGGGGCCCATGCCAAGCTTCCTGAAGGTAGTGTACGGCATCACGTTGACTGCAGCCCCGCCATCAACAAACATCTTAGTCAATGGCTTGCCATTGACGTATTCCTTCAAATATAACGGCCTCATGTGTCGATTTTTGGCCGGTTTGTCGAAAGTGGCCTTCTTGGCCAACACCAATTGCGCCATCAACCCCCCAAGTTGTTCATCATCATTGACATCCAAGGACATTTCCTCCTGCACAACTTGATTAGCGGGAGCCATAAACTCATTCGGCAAAAAGTATACCATACACACTGGAGTCGAACGACCCGATCCTTCAGGCTTGTCCTTTGGGCGCCACACTTGTTTCCTCTGGATCCCTGCCTGCCTCAATTCACGGTTCTTCAAGCGCTGAACCTTTCTTTTTTGGATCTTCCTCAAGCCAGGCGGGCACCACTTTCCTTCTTGCCAGATGTATTCGTGCTCCTCTTCTTCTTGATCAGCCCATCTCTGGTCAGCTTGCCTCTTCCTGGGGCGATCAATGACCTCAATTATTTTTTGACACCGATCGTCACTAGGATGCATCCTTCCAATTCTCTCATGGACGGATCGGCGATTGACAGTCTCCTGCCTATATTCAAAGTACTTGTCACTGCACTCCTGCCTATGTTTTAAGCCTTCATTCCAGCAGTGTCTGAAGAATGTGCACCCCCAACGTGCACGCTCTTGTTCCCGCGTGTACGGCTCCAATTCTTTCCTGCGCGCCTCTTCCTCAAACCTGCGCCTCTCCTCCTCGTGTCTTTGCTTCTGGTAGCGTTCTTTCTCTAGCTTTCGCTGCCACTTGTTGAGGAGGATGCGCGTAGTGACCCTGGGTTTGGCCCTGGAAGATTCCCCAACTTCAATATGGCTTCTGAGGACACGAGGGGCTTCTCCATGGATCTGCTCCAACGTCACTTGCCGTGCTGGATCCACTGCTCCATCTTGTTTTGCTCTAGCTGATGTCAGGACCTTGAGCTTTCCCTTCTCTTCAGCAGTCACCATGTTAACAGAAAAGCCAATCATATTCTAAGGGAAAGGGTGGCCATCCAGTTTCATTTTATTGTCAAACTTCAGGTGCCCTTCCTGGATAGCCCTTTGGATCCTCATCCTGAAGACCCTGCAGTCATTGATGGAGTGAGAATTTCTGTCATGGAAGCCACAGTAACGTTTCTCTTTTACTCCATCGGGCCGAAGCATAGAATGCCCTTCAGGCAACTTGATTCGGCCTTCCTTTACCAAGAACTCAAAAAGTTTATCAGCCTTGGTGACGTCGAAGTCATATGTGCCCTTGGTTTGTTTGATCCAACGCTGATTCATCGTCAAAGGTTCCTTGCCCCACATGATCTCAGCGGCGGCCACTTCCTCTTCGTCATCTGAATCTCCCATCTGGTCGGCCTTCTCAAGGAACTGATTGTAGATGTCAGCTATGTCGTGATGCTTGTTGAACCTGGTATCATTTTTGAACCCGTAGGCCTAGTTGCTCATCAGTGACAACTTTTGTGACAATTGGCCTAGGTTGTCAAACTCCATACCAAACAACTTCTCCCGCACGGCCGGCAACATCCCTGCAATGGCCATATCCGCCAACTGATCCTCTGGTAGAGTCAACGAGAAACACATGCCCTTGACCTCCCTGAATCTTCTGAGGAACTCCAGAGGCGTCTCATTGTGCCTCTGTTTTAAGGTGGTCAGGTCGATTAGCTTCTTCTCCATGTTACCGCTGAAGTAATGGGCGTGAAACTTTTTCTCCAGCTCCCTCCAGGTGCCAACTGACTTGGGAGGCAAAGAAGTAAACCACTGGAACGCTGAGCCCGTCAGTGATAAGGGGAAGTATCTAACCCTGAATGCTTCATCAGCTGAGGCCTCTCCAAGTTGCATCAGATAACGAACAATGTGCTCCACCGTGCTCGTATCATCCTGCCCAGAAAACTTCGTAAACTCCGTTGGAGGCTTCACCCTTGGTGGCAGGATCACTCTGTAGTACCATTCCGGGAAGGGAGGCGTGTAAGCTGGTCCTTGCATTTTAGGCTTGAGGACAAATTGATTTTGCATCAGATCGGCCATCTTCTGAACCAGAATATCATCTTCCTGCACTCCTGCAGCTGCGCCGTACCCAGGATTCGGGAGAGCATCGACAGCACCATAGTCCATGACTTCGTGGTAACCTCCACCATACAAGTTCTTCTGCAACCTGTTGCTGGCTGGGGCTATCTTGTAAGTGGAATTAGGCGGTACTCCAGCTGAGCCGAATGCCATCTCCCCATACGTAGGGTGATATGGATTTGGCTATTGAATGGGTTGACCTGTACTGCCTTGTAGGGGTGGCTGGACTGGCTGTCCTCCTGCAGCTCGCAGAGAAGGTTGCACTGGCTGACTTCCAGCACTGTGTGGAGGCGGCTGAATCGGCTGTCCCCCAACTCTTTGTGGAGGAGGCTGGATTGGCTGGCCCTGTAATGGTGGTTGAGTTCCCGCTGGCTGAGCAGAGCTGGACTCCCCAATATCTGCATAATACCCCTGAGGGGATACTCGACTAAATACTTGTTCCATGCCTGGGCCAAACACGCCCACCGATCATTTGCTTGAACATGCTCAGGAAAGCCTTATGATGCCTACCCAGCACAGCTTCCACAGAATCTCGAACGCTTGTATACACTCTTCCTTCTCTTGAAGAGTTGTGGCGTCAGTCTCTCCTAACAACAGAACCCTAGGCATTTCATTTGTAAGATATGGAACGCCACTTCTGTTCTTCTTGAATGACATCAAGCACTTTAACTGAAACTGATCTGTAGCGTCTTTCAGTTGTTGTAGTTGCTTTGGGGAAAGATCATCAATGGTGATGTCCAGAACGTCACCGATTTCAGGCATCTTGATTTCGGCTGTAGGGTCCCACCAGGCGTGCCAAAAAGTGTGTTGACGCAAAATCTGCACCCTACGTCAAGCACACAGCAAGCCGAACAAGCTAGCTTCACACGTGAATAGATTCCAAGACGTGCCAGTCAATTTTCCCTGAAAATTAACAAAAGACAAAGTAGTTAAATTCCAAAGCTTGGAACTTGCCGGGTGGTACCAGACAGTTCCATATTTTACGGCTAGAAAGCCATGTGAGATGACATATAGCTACAAGAAGCTATCTGCCAGCAAACTAAAAACCATTAGGGAGCTTCAAAGCGTAAAATAGAACATAGCCGAACGGATGATGCAAGCATGACGAAAGATCGGTATTTATTTGAACAAAATTGCACGTGCACAAAGCTATGACCGATCCTCGAGGATAAATAACAATAAATAATAGATGAAGTAAAGCATGATCATAAATATGTAATAAACAAGCATGCATAGGCCCAAAGCACTAGTCTACCGCATGTCTAGGTACTTTAAAACCCGTCAAGCATGAGGCCAAACAAGTTTACCCACCGCATGATACAACTTATTTGAAAAATCACACCACTAACCACAAATAGACCTATCCACTGCATGATACAATCTAAATATGGAAAGCTAAAAGCACACAGTGATTAAAACATAACATATAAGCACGTTTTACTCGTGAAAGCATAACCGAATACGGCTGAACAACCCAATCGGGATCCATGGAGAAGGAACAAACATTGCCAAGGACGATAAATCTATCAGATTCAATTAAAGGTCTAATCCACCGGATGATCGGCTCTAAAACAACCCAAAAACCTGCATCTACCGCATGATACCTGGTTCTGTCAAGATTTACACGAAATTAACAAGCTTGAACCCGCAACATGTAACAACTTAGATTGGTTCGGTTTCGGCTATTTGGGAAACATGTGATCCACGTGCCTTTTGAAGCAAGATATGACCGTGCGACGCAAAGATCATCAAACAAGATAAAGCCGATCCAAATCAATCTAAATTGGGCAAAAGAGTGTTACATGAATTTAAACATAAAGTAAAAATTCAAAGCAACACGAGGTAACTTGATAAATCTATTAGATCTTGCCAAAATCTAATAGAGACGATAACTAGCTCCAAGCTAGATCTTAGCCCACCGCATGGCTCATGACCTAACAAGAAACCCTCTTGAACCAAGCTTAAATCTACCACATGATACTAAGCATGGTAACAAGACTACTTGCATCACGATCTAAATCCACCGCATGATACTAGATATGGTACAAGGTTGCCGGTACTTACGGAGGTCGACGGATAGATGAACCCTATCGAAGAACTCGACGACACGACTAAAGGACTCAAGAGTTTGGCGTAAAGCCGGTTTCTTATGAGAATGTTTCGAATACAATTACATACAGTCGGGGTTCATATTTATACCCTGTCGTAGCATGACTCCTGGAGGACTACGCGTACAATATTTGATACCTAATTTATCGCCCAAGCGCGAATGCTTATCCATCCATTCGTCCCTTCCGCTCGGGCCACGTCATCATGCAATCCCGCAAAATCAGCGCAAACAGTCCCTTTGCCGAACGGAAGCAAATTGCTGACCGCAAGCTCCTCTGCCGAATCTTTTAAAGAAATCTTCTTTCTCCCGGACGGATTTTTTCACCAAGCTGGGCCCACAAATCAGACTCCTTCCTGTACCAAATTTTGGTGTTAACACCGCCACTCTAGGGGGAGGTTCTGCAAGGAGGAGGCCCTGCAGCCACGTCCCCATCTATCTTCCTAAGTGTTGTCTGCCGCCCCTGCCAAAAGAGTGAGGTTCCACAGTGACGAAGAGGAACCGTCCCAGCGCGCCACCCCGGTGCGTCTTTCTCAACGCTCCATGGAAGAGGTCGGTTCTTCTTCGGGCCGAGGGAGGAAGCCATACACGCGCGCAAGGTCCAAGTTGGAGGACTATAGTGACGCCTGCCATGGAGAGGCAGCGTTTTTCCTCAATGCGAAGCAAGAGCAGTCCACGTGCATTGAGGTGAGCACGGACTCATCCAGCGACGATACAGGCAGAAGAGTGGTGCTGGTAGACCTCATCTCCTCCGGCGACGACTCCGGCAACAACTCCGGTGACGATTCTGAAGACCATGAGGCAAGTTCTGAAACCATCACGCACGATTTGTCCTTATATCTTCACATCTTCACTGGTCAATTGTTCTAATGCATCAATTTCCATTTGTTGTAGGAAGTTGTTGCACATGACATTGTCAGGATTTAGACTGAAATCAACAAGCTCAAGGAATCGGCTGAAGAGAAGCAGACAAGTTTTGAAACCAGTTAGAGCTAAAACAGCTTTCTTGTAAATTACAACTGCTATGAAGCTTGCATCAATATAATTTTTTCCTTTGTTTTATGACCGTGCTGTTACTCAGGATGACATTGACTACATCTAGAAAGGTATCGACAAGTGTTGGCATTTCTTACGTCGTTACTAAATTCTCAACGGCGCTAGAAAGCCTGTTCGTATATTATACGATTACAGATACATCTGCAAGCGCATGGATACTATTGTAGCTTTTATCAGTAGTATTCCAAGGTATCGATTTCCACTGGGAACGAGAAGTGTAAAGAACCTGAACTAATTCGTCCCGGGGGGTATGGTGACGAAGGGTAGAAAGGCAAGGGCAGATTTTGGGTAGAGAGGGGATAGCTAATGAAGTTTAGGACTCGTGAGGGTCACTGATAGAATCAAGACACAGCTTGTCGCTCGTTGGGGCCGGAGGGAAAAGAGCCACAGAAAGGGATGAGAAAGGGGCTCTGATATCGTAACTCCTACTAACCTGGACTAACATGGTGGACTACAGAGCCTGTCTGGAGCTGTCACCTCCCTAGGGTACCACAACTATTCCGTTGAACCAAGAAGCATTCCAAGGTACCGGAAAGTCTAGACACCACGTCTACACTAACCAAGCACTACTTTACTCGAGCTCAAAACAAAGCAATCACGATAAGTAGAAACTACTTAAACCACAATTGAGGAACCTAAGAGCAAATAATGAAATGACTTGAGACTTAGTTACTCACGAATCCGAACTTAAACAGTATCCCGGGTGTGGACGACCGAAGGTGTACCGCACCCGCCGAGGTACTAGAAGAAGACCGACTCCGGCTTCTACTCCAACACTCAATTCTATCTCCCTACTCTCTGGATACTAACTTCTGGATGGCTCCTCCACTTGCTTCTAATCACTTGTGCTCTTCCCCGAGGTGCCTAGCTCAAATTATAGCCCCAGTAGGTCGACAGCTGCACGAGGGGGTACTTGTAGGAGAGAGGGAGCTGTAGTGCTCGACAAGGAGGTGCGGCCGTATCTCTAGGTGTGGCCAGCCCTATGATTTGCACCTACTTTGATCAAGCATCTATGATTTGGTCCCTGAGGCGGTTAGAAGGCAGTTGTGGGTCAGTTTGCTGCGGGAAGAAGGTGCGGCCGATCCTCCCAGTGCGGCCGCCCCTGGGCCCTCGTGTCATACACTCCGGAGCATAATCTTATGTGTATATGAAGTGTTGATCATTGTCTAATGTCAGTTGATCACTAGTTTGTGGGTCCATGGTTCCAAGTAAGGCTAATGTTGACCTCTGGATTGAACCGACTTTGTTCCTTCGGTAAGGATCGTTCGCAGCAGTGTTCCCTTGAGTGACTGAGTCCCAGGGACTTGCTCAGGCAAGTTTGACTGGTGCGGCCGGCCTAGGTGGTGCGGCCGCACCTGGAAGTTGGGCCGGCCCTAGTGATGCGATCGGCCCTGCCTCCTAGCCTTGGTCCATTGCTCCTGTTCTGTAGTCGTTTGATCTAACATGGTCGTGACAAGTTTTGTCATTTGGGAGCCGGTGCATGGATCCTTACTTGGTGTGAACCTACTTAGGGGGGTAAGGTAGGGCCGGCCGTACCACTAGGTGCGGTTGTTTCTACTATATGTAACTCATGCTCCGGAATTGCCCCCTAATCTTGATCCTGCAAATAAAATCTCCACACAGCTCGTGAAACTTTGTTAGTACCTATAACATGCACGAAATTGGTTCTTGGCCTATGGACTTGGTCTCCTTGGATATTATGCTAGGTGTAGAGGCATTTGGAAAAATTTGGTGTTTATCTGAGGAGGTTTATAGGTCCGGCCGAACCTACTAGGTTCGGATGCACTTACCACCCGACATGTCTCATGTCACAATCTTCAGTGGGGCATAACTTCTGCATTCGGACTCCAAATTGGGTGAACCAAAACTCCATTTCGATCATCTCGACGAGAACTTTGCAATGGTGTTATCAAACTAGTCATTTGACACCGTTTGTCAAGATGCTTTATTTGTGCTATAATGTTTTATTGTGACCTGCATCCAAATATTCACCAAAGCTCGTGGAATCCATTAGTTTGTAACCCTACAACTATGGTGCAACCTTTGATGGGGTGAAATTTGTTCAAAGTTGAGGGTTGAAAATAGGGACTTAACGACCGTCAACACAGCCCCACACTTGGCCCTTTGCTCGTCCTCGATTAAAGGTTAAGGACCAAGGTGAAAACAAAAATTTTTAGGGTATGAAGTGAGCATAAAAAATATTCTGAATCATACCTTGCACTTGTGAACTTTGAAGTGTCTATCATGCCATCTTGGGTAGTTGAGGAATGGAATGATCTTGAATCAAATCGCTTCTACTCCTCATGTCAAGTAGCTTGGGATTTTATTCAATAAATTTTCAAAATAAACCTTGCTTGGCACCTCATTTGATTCTCTCAAATTGCTCAATGTGTATAATCCTCACCAAGGCATTTGAATTGCCTTTCCTTTCCCTATCCTACTTCTAATGATGGCTATATATGGAGGTTAGGGTAGGGTTTAAAGTTGAGGCATACTTGCATCACATGTATTGCAAAGTCAAAAACTTGATCCAAGGAGAAAATCAAATCATACAATCTGATCAAGATGTGCATGTGTAGGGATATGATGGATATGGTAAGGTGGATACTAGAGTCGGAATGGGTGCTAGATATTACCACATGTATAATGAATGTTGTGATGATGGTAAGGTGTACACTAGGCTCCGAACGGGTGCTAGTTATTACCATCTGATTTGTTGTAACTCCATTTTGCATGACCCTCTCTCTCTAGTTTGACTCTTTTGTGGACATGGCTATCTTTTCTCTCTTTTATTTCTCTTTTTTTCTTGGAACTTCATGTGTCCAACATTTCTTCTTTTTTTGGCACTTGGATCTTCATGCGTCCATATTTTTTTTCTATAGCCATGCCTCTTTTTTTTAATATTAACTTGAAGAGAGAGAGATCAACACATAGTGTGGAGCTTTATTTTTTGGAATAGATAGATGGAACAATGCTTGCTCTCAACTGAGCATAGCAAGGAGGATGTTGGTGTGTACGTGTATCTTGATCATGAAAGCATGAAAGGAATTATCACAAGGGACACAACCATTTGACAAAGCTCAATGCCACGACAAGTGGCCGGCCCTACCTCCTTGAGGAAAAGGGGAAAGTGAAAGTCTTAACTGAGGAAAAGGGGAAGTGAAGGTCTTAACTTCAGCAAGAGCAAAGTAGGATGGATCAGTTGATCCTGCTCAGCAAGTGACAATGGAACAAGTCCACAAAGAAGCACCTCGCACCCTGAGAAGCCAAATTGAAGTGGGGGAATCTTCCAGATCCAAACCCAGGGTGACTACACGTATCCTCCTTAATAAGTGGCAGCGTCAACAAGAGAAGGGACGCTACCAAAAACAGAAATACAAGGAGTGAAGAAGAAGCACACAGGAGAGAGCTAGAAGAACATGCACGAGAGCAGGAGCGTGCACATTGGGGATGTGCGTTCTTCAGGCATTGCTGGAATGAGGGTTTGAAGCTTTCTACATTGAACAATTGCCCTGAATGCAGTGACAAGTACACTGAGTATAGGCAGGATACTGCCAATCGCCGATCTGTCCATGAAAGAATTGGAAGGATACATCCTAGTGATGGTCGGCGCGTAAAAATAAATGAAGTCAATGATCACCCAAGGAAAAGATATGCTGATAAAAAGTGGGTTGATCAAGAAGAACAGGAGCGTGAATACATCTGGCAGGAAGGACAATGGTGCCCACTTGGCTTGAGGAGAAGCCAAAAGAGAAGGGTTCAGTGCTTGAGGAATCAAGAGTTGAAACAAGCAGGAATCAAGAGAAAGCAGGTGTGGCGTCCAAAGGATAGGCCTGATGGATCTGGTCGTTCGACTCCAACATGCATGGTATGTTTTTTGCCGAACGAGTTCATGGCTCCGGCTAATCAAGTTGTGCAGGAAGAGGCGTCCCCAGACATCAAGAAGTGGCAAAAATCATGATCAGTGAGGAAGGACATGCTTGAGAAAAGAAATAAGATAAGTGCATTACCTCTAAAGTTGGCTAGAAGTCAGGCATTAGCTCGAGGCAAAAGGAATGTACTAGCTCACTTAAGATGTGATCATGGAATTCTTGCCACCAGGAAATAAAAGAGGGATGAGCTATTGATGTTGGTACAAAGGGCCAAGTATAAATAGTTGGGCTGCATTAATATTCAAAGACCCTTCTGGCTTGCAGGTTTTCTTTGATTTCCTCTCTGGGCTTGAGGAATTCATGAAGGAATAGCCTTGGGGGCACTTGGCCACATCCTAGCTGTCGGGCCACTATGTTTGGCTGATAATATTCAAAGGTGCTATGATTTAGCCTTCCTCCACAGAATTATGCTGGCAGTATGCATGGATGAATGAAGATATTGAAAATCTCTATGGATCTTACATCATTGCATCCATTCTCAAAGGTGAATTCATAAGGGAGGCTTAAATTATCATTGTCCAAATAGGGAAGCCAAAGGGGATTGGTGAAACCTCTGAAGAAAAGCTCGAAGAGTTGACTGATATTATGATCAATGGATATGGTTGAGGAAGCTTCTCCATAAGTTTGACATCATTTGGTGACTTGAATTTCTTCTTCTTTGTAGTTGGATGAAGGAAAACGCCGATTGTTGAGATCAATACCAATAATCTGGTGTATGTATAACTGCAGCCACATTTGTACAAACCACTAGGGGCCATTGACACAAGCAATCTTTTGGCTGGTGTGCATCAAAAAGGTGGTCTGACGAAGCATATGGTATACACTCCCTATGAGATATTTTCCAAGGGGAATAAGGTGACCAGAAGCCAAATCTTCAGTCATTGCAATATGGTTCAGGGTTGGCTTATTGGCTTTGCCACAGAAGACAAATCTTCCATAGTGTGGAGCTTCTTTTTCTATAGCCATGCCACTTTTTTTAATATTAACTTGAAGAGAGAGAGAGATCAACACATAGTGTGGAGCTTTATTTTGTGGAATAGATAGATGGCACAATGCTAGCTCTCAACTGAGTATAGCAAGGAGGATGTTGGTGTGTACGTGTATCTTGATCATGAAAGCATGAAAGGAATTATCACAAGGGACACAACAATTTGTCAAAGCTCAATGCAACGACACGTGGCCGGCCCTACCTCCTTGAGGAAAAGGGGAAAGTGAAGGTCTTAACTGAGGAAAAGGGGAAAGTGAAGGTCTTAACTTCAGGAAGAGCAAAGCAGGATGGATCAGTTGATCCTGCTCAGCAAGTGACAATGGAACAAGTCCACAAAGAAGCGCCTCGCATCCTGAGAAGCCAAATTGAAGTGGGGGAATCTTCCAGATCCAAACCCAGAGTGACTACACGTATCCTCCTTAACAAGTGGCAGCGTCAACAAGAGAAGGAACGCTACCAAAAACAGAAATATGAGGAGGAGGCACGGAGGTTTGAAGAAGCGCACGGAGGGTTGGCTCATTGGCTTTGCCACAGAAGACAAATTTGCATAGTCTCATATTCAGGAAGGCCCTGTACTGAACTTCGGTTAGAGGGCCGTTAGACATATGGTTCTGGATATATGCTTTGTATCCAAATCCTGTTTTTACTCCTCTTTGCCTGGTGGAGCCTTTGTATTTGTAAGGATGCATGGATCCTGTAATATCAAGTCCGGTCATCATATATACAACGGCCAGAGTAGGAGACATTGGTCCATGACCAAAAAGAAAAGCATTGACACCATTTGACCAGAAGTGACAGGCTGCAATTAGGAGGCTTTCATTCTTGGGAGTTTCGGCCAAAGATAACTCCAGCACTGGGCAATGCGAAGGTTGTCCCAATTGCCGATTTTTGGACTGTCATCGTCAAGAATCCTCTTATACCAGTTTCTCCAACTTACAATTGGGGGCAGAGGCCAGGTTTTGAAGGCGTCTTGCCATTCGTGGGGTCTTGATAAAGCCACTTTAAAGGGGGCTCTCTTAGATTCGGCTTCGATGAACTCAAGAGGGTCAGAGGTTCCCACAGGTCTGAGGAAATGGGATGATGATTTGTCCTCAATGGGGATCAGAAGCTCGGTGGATAGAGCCTATCAAGAAAAGGCAGAAGAAGGAATCTGAGATGAAAATCGAAAAAGTAATACCGAATGGACCTTAAGGGGTGAGATTTATCTGGAGAGCTTGATCTTGGTTCGCCATTTAAGATTTGAGCTTGGGAAATTGATGATCTAGGGTTTGGATCTAAGCGGAAACTCCAACGGATTGCAGGAGGAAAGAGTGGGTGTTGAACAGATTTAGCTTGGAGACGTTGGGCATTTATAGTCAATTCCGAAATAAACTCACTTTTATCCCGTAATTGAAGGGGCATATGTTAACACCAAAAATTGGTACAGGAAAGGGACTGACTTGTGGACCGAGTTTGGTAACGAAATACCATTCGGCAGGAATAATCTCCTCAGAGGATTCGGTAAAGATGCTTGCGGTTGGCAATACACCATCATTCGGCAAAAGGATGTTTGTGCTTGTAAAAGGAAGTTTTCGGGAATGCGTGATGACGTGACCCGGATATAAGGAAAGGACGAGTTGATGGCAAGTACAAGATAGACGTTGGCGACGGAGCATTAATTTAGGTATTAAATGTTGTGCTCGTAGTCGACCAGGAGTCGTGTTAGGACAAGGGTATAAATATAAACCATTGATGTCTGTAATAGGGATCGAACATCTACACAACAAAATCGGCCCCGTGCCAAACATCGAGTCCTTTAGTCGAGTCATCGAGTTCTTCGAGAGGAGTCATCGATCCGTCGACCTCCGTAAGTACCGGCAACCTTGTATCATGTCTAGTATCATGCGGTGGATTTAGACCATGATGCAAGTAGTCTTGTTACCTTGCGTAGTATCATGCGGTGGATTTAAGCTTGGTTCAAGAGGGTTTCCTGTTAGATCATGAGTCATGCAGTAGGCTAAGATCTAGCTCGAAGCTAGTTATCAGCTCTATTAGATTTGGCAAGATCTAATAGATTCATTAAGTTACCACGTGTTGCTTTGAGTTTTTGCTTTATGTTTTAATTCATGTAACACTCTTTTGCCCAATCTAGATCGATTAGTTTCGGCTTTACCTCTTTGAGATCCATGTGATGTACTTTCAAGTCTTTGTTTATTATAAAGGATCAAGTGCTCTCAATAGCCGAATTTAGATCAATCTAGATTGTCACGTGTTGCGGGTTCAAGCTTTGACTTTTCAAATGTTTGTTCCTTCTCCACGGAACCCGGATCGGCTGTACAGCTGTATTCGGCAATGCTACCATGAGTGAAACGTGTTCATAAGTTTGTTTTAAATAATGTGTGCTTTTAGCCTTCCATATTTAGATTGTATCATGCGGTGGATTAATCTCTTTGTGGTTGGTGGTGTGGTTTCAAACAAGTTGTATCATGCGGTGGATTAACTTGTTTGTTATCATGCTTGACGGGAATGAAAGTACCTAGACATGCGGTAGACTAGTGCTTTTGGTCTATGCATGCTTGTTTACTTCATATTTACAATCATGCTTTTACTTTATTTGTTTTAATTGTTATTTATTCTAAAAAATCGGTCATGTCCATGCGCGAGCAATGTTATTTAAACAAAGACCGATCTTTTGTCATGCTTACGTCATGCATTCGGCTATATCCTGTTTTCATGTTTTAAAGCTCCCGAATGATGTTTAAATCGTTGACAGATAGCTTGTTGTAGCTATATGTCATTTTAATTGGCTTTCTAGCCGTAAATACGGAACTGTCTGGTACCACCTGGCAAGTTCCAGGTTTTATCTAACTATTTTTCATCCTTTGTCAGTTTCAGGAAAATTGACTGGCACGCTCTCGGATCCGGCACGTGTGTTAAGCCAGCTTCGTTCGGCTTGCTGTGTGCTTGGCGCGGGTTGCTGATTTTGCGTCAACAATTTCAAATCAGCAAGAAAAGAAACTTGCCAAAAAAAATCTCTACACCACGTACAATAGGTAAGAAATCCCTTGAGAAACCTTCAGCAATTTCAAAGCTACAAGAAGAAATACTTGCCAAAAATAAAAGCTCTACACCACCTACAGTAGGCAAGAAAGCCCTTAAGAAACCTTCTTCAGCCATCTCAAAGCAGCAGGAAAAGTAATTTGTTGTAAATAAAACCTCTAAGAGGCCTACTAGAAAGCGATCTAAGAGAAACAGCAAGCCTTGGTATATGACTAACCCAAAGCAATCTGAGAGAGACACCGAGAAGAATCCTTGGGCTATGGATAACCGAAATTACAAATTCGGAAAGAGCCTTCTCAGTGATGGTGACCTCAAAAAGGCTGCTCCTTGTACCAGAATGCTCCACAAATTTCACATGTAACGTGGTAAGTCATATGATGATTCTGACATTATGGTCGCACTTCGGCCCAGGACCAGTGCATGGCCTGCGAGATGGTCAAACGAACTCTAGCAACTACCTGTGCAACTCAGTGATTTGTACGATCCCTTCAACTTGGATGTTTTGGATTTGACACTTCTCCACTGCTTCATCATGTAAGTTGCTTGAAAATTTAATCTTCTTCTCACTAATCACATCCTCTTTCGAAATGTGTTTTTTTCCTCACATCATCTTTACCATGTATTTTGCCTCCTTACACTTTGTTTTTTCTTACTAATAGGAATATGACTATAGAAGTTGAGATGATGGGTGTTGCACTTGGCTTCCATGATCCTGAATGCCTTTGCTCTACAATGTTGAACAACACGGATAACACTCTTGCTTTCTCTATGTTCTATATGTGCAATGCCTTCAAACTATATGCTAAAAAGAATTTGATGCTTCCTGCTTATCTAAGTACGAATCACTGGATTGTAGTGGCGATCGTTCCGAAACAGTGGAAGGTCTACTATCTTCATTCATTGAAGACAATTAATACTGATACTGACCCTTTCGAGCGAATTACTAATGAGTAAGTTATTTCTTTCTTAACTTGCGGATGTTCCTCAACAAACTATGCAGAGTATATTAATTAATAATGTCCTAAAAATTGTTGCTTGTTTTGTTGTAGGGGTTGGGAACTTTACTCCGGCAAAAAGAAGTTAATGTGCCTTGGCACCTTGGAACACGTCAAAGATGTTAAGGTAAATACCACTTATTTCCTTCCTATGGAAGCTAGTACTAAAGCTTCAGTTTATTTCTTCTCGATCACCACTATTTTTCTTTGTACATTTATTGCAGCGCCACCAACAACCTACTGGATCCAAACTCTGCGGCTTCAATTGTGCCTATCACATGCTTAAATTAAAAGATAGCAGCCCACATATGGAGGTACTTTCTCGAGATCTTCATTCGTAAAACCTGCAACTGGGCACAGTTCTTGCTTATTGGCACTGCACATGTTTGGTAACCACCTATATATGTGTGCTGACTGGTGACATTGTTATATCCAGAGATTAGGGCTAGATGATCATCCTCTCGACAAATCAAAGCTGGTCAATGTTCGTGGAACAGGTGATCACAGCCGGAGGAAATTTTCATGCTGAAAAAACTGTGTGGGCTCAGATTAAATATGGTGACTAGGAAATTTTTGCATTCCTCCTTGTCCATAAACTTTTGTGATATTGTTGCATTCCTCTTTGTGAGATTCATTTCCTCCTTATGAGATGATGATGCTTAATTTTTTCATATGATGCATGTGAATTATGTGGATTTATGTGAATTTGGATGTTGGATCTAATTTCTGTGAATTTAGTCATATCTTGGCTGGTTCCAGGATGCAGCTCCTGATGGCTGTCAAATCCTGTTTGGTTCAAGGATGCAACCGACAAGCAGTCAGCAGGTTACTATAGGGGTGGCCTACGTATCTGTAACGGGTGTTAATTAAAGCTCGTTACAAACACTGATCACTGAGTAACGGGCTTCAGTTGGAACACCCGTTACAAACATGCCAACAAAGTAACAGGCACCGTAAAAGCCTGTTACCAGTACTGATCAGTGGGCCCCACAACATGGCCCGTTCGTCGAGACATCGGAGACGCAGGTTCACCACACGCGTCTCCGATATTGATTTCATAGTAACGGGCTCTGTTTTGATTCCTGTTACCAAAGTTCTTTGTGGGTCCAGAGAAACAGTCATTTTCACGTGACTGGTGACTTGTTGTGGTAACGGTTGTTTTTTGATGCCTATTACGAATCCTAGTTGTGCTGAGACACTCGTGAAATAGACGTGTCTCATTTCGTCGAGACATCGGAGACGAAGTTTCATAAAACGCATAACTGATGTTGAGTTCCTGTAACGAGTTTCGTTTTGGTGCCCGTTACCAAAGTTCTCTGTGGGCCCAGAGAAACAGCCATTTCACGTGACCGGTGGTTAGTCATGGTAACGGTTATTGTTTTATGCCCGTTACAAATATGTGTTATCAGTAACGGGCATCAGCCCGTTACCTTTCTTGACTCATTTGTAACACTTGATCGGTAACGGGTGCTTTGCCCGTTACTAAAGGCGATCTATGCCCGTTACCAAAGTGAGTTTTTCACGTAGTGTCAGTGGGAAGATTGACCGCATCAAAGGGAAGGTCGACTGCATCCCTACAAAGAACATGACGACAACAACAACACCACATCATCAATTCAAGCACCAGTATGCATGCAAAACATGACAGCAAATCCAAGGTGCAAGCGGAGAAACTTACATTGTCGACACACGCGCTCTTGAGGTCTGCAGAAGCTGAAGATGAAGACCTGATACTTATGATCTTTTTGGACCCTCGACCAGCATATTCTATCCTGCTCGAGGCTCGGGGGCTAAGTGTATACACTTCACCCACAGTGAATGTAAAGAAGATGGATCGTGGTCCTCGGTAGAAGCACTCAGGAGACGCCAAAAGCACTCGGAGAAAGCATAGAGGTCTTCATAGAAGCCTTGAAGACCCTTGACAGTTTATTCTAATCAGCACAAGGCTCGGAGGCTGCTATGGGGGATATACCCCCGGGTACCATAGATACGTAGTTGGTGGAGCCCAATCGGAACTCTCCAAACATTCAATTGTAATCTAGAAAGATCTTCTGTATTGTAACCAACTAGGACATTCCATGTAACCCAACCCCACCGGACTATATGAGGAGGGGTAGGGGGCCCTAGATCGGGGGAACCTAAGTGCGAACCGATAGAGATGCCACGCCCTCTCACCCAACATACATTAGCGCGGGACACAATACAATCCACCAAACAGGATTTAGGGCATTACATCAATTTGATGGCACAATAGGTGGGACTAGTGGGCTGGGTAAAACAACACACGGTGACAAAAATCCATGAATATAAGACGTGGTGCAGTGGAAATGCAATGGGAAGTCCTATTGGGCAAATGCAATGGAAAGTCTCATCCAACAAAAATCTGAGTAAAGGTATAACTTTAGGTGGAAAGTGAGAGTTTAACGTCGTTACTCTTTGTAGTACTATAGATAGACAAGAAAAAGACATGGAGAGACAGATGGGTCTGATGGAGATGCTATGAAAGTGCAAGAATTGTCACAGATATTAAACGCCACATCTCTCGAGCCTGGACAATTATGTAGGGCATGAAAATCAATCCTTCGTGTTGAGTGTTCCTTTTTCCTCTCAATCCAACGCCGTGCCACAAATAACTACGGCAGTTTCTATTCAGATAGATTTTAATAGATTCGAGGGATCTCATTGCATTGCATCGGACAAAATGTTCAGTGTTTACAGCATCCGTACAAAGTACAAACCCACGTACTCTTGCTCATTTCACGGTTACACGCTCAATCACACAGCGAAGGAAGAACATACATACAGACTTTAAATTAAATTAAAATTGTAACATCGTAAATTTGTCAATATTTGCTCAATTTCATGAGTACCGCAAGTCTCGTAGCCATGTCAGACAATAATTCAATGAATGAATCATCATCCACGACGTCACACACCCCCATGCCTCGCGCATTGCCCTATATATGCTGCCGACATGCGCTCCTATAAGGAATCTGCTTGGCCATGAAGAATTCATGGACGGGCATGCCGATAGGAAACAACCCGCACCACCTTTTGGCGGTACATCACTTGGAGTTTCCACATTCCTTTCCAGTCACTTTCCTAATTGTTGGCACTTGGTTTCTAATGGCATATGTCACATGTGACCTTGAAAAGAAGACAGCAGCTCGCTGCAGATTTAATGGTGTGCGTATGATGAGAGACGCCAAGAAACCATCATCCTCAAACCTCAGCACATCCGACACGGAACCCAACACGCTGTCTAAAACCATAAATATCTACATTTTCTTTAGAAAAAAGATAATAATATGTAGCTATATATCTACATAGATAGACATGTCTTTGGCATTTCCTTATTGTCCGCAGGCCTAGTAGTAGCATGCACAAATCGTGTTGTCGTCCCATTCTGTTGAACTCTCTTTTGCGTGTAAACTTGAATACTTGTACTATCCATTAATTAAAAAAATATTTTTTTGAATACAAGCTGTGTATTTGTCATACAACTAAAATATCACTACTTTATTACTAACAGGATGTACTAGGATTCCAAGAAAAGCTTCAACAAAAAAGAGCACATTTCAGCATGGATAGTGTAGAATTATCATCGTTAACAATATTATAATAGTTTTGTATCTCATTTGCCCCTAAGCTAACCGCTTCTAACATTATGTTCGACAATAACATTCAGAAACCTTAAAACATTAGCATAAAGTACTTGCCATTGTCATCATGAAATAATTTACGTACTCCATCCGTATTGGTATTAGAAGACGTTTAGGACAAGATTTAAGTCAAACATTGGGATTATAAATGATGAATAGTTTTTAAGTTATTGAGTTTGAAAATGTCAAAATCATATCAATACATTTGTCTTGAAAAATATTTTCATAAAAGTATAAACATATCGTTTTTGTATAAATATTTTTTTACAAAAAACAAGTCAAAGTTGTGTTTTGAAGACCGTGTCATAGTCAAAAATGTCTTCTAATACCAATATGGAGTGAGTAACACCTAAACCTGAACTTAAACAACTCAGCTTTATCATTATTTAAAAACATTATAATTAAATCACCCACTTGGCCACTTCTTATAATTGATGCGGTATTAAGTTTGTAAAAAAACAATAGGTATGCACCAAATGGGGTCAGAAGTACAAGACATTTGGTTTGGTTACCTACCAAACACTACTAGGAAGCTGAGCATTCATTCAAAAATACATTACAACTTTTGGTCTGATTGTAATGCACGGAATCAGTATCAAGCATAAATTTTTAGTCCTCACAAATACTTTTAGTACTGAGTCAAAATGCCACTCGGTACTAAGTATCAAACTTTAGCAACATTTGGTATTATGACCTGGAACTAATGCTTTTGGACTATTTGGTACTGTGCAATAACACTAGTACCTTGTGGAGTACCATTTAATTAGTATTGGGCAATAACACAAACCAATACTAAAGAGAACAATTTAGTGTCGGTTGGTGTTATCATTCGAGACCAAATGGTACTCCACAAAATACTTGAAAAGGAAAGCATATGTAACTCCATTACATGTGTTGTGAAGGTAAGATGGTAAGGTAGGTTCACACGAGACTTGAGGTCGTAGGTTCGAATTCCACAGACTGCACCCTAAAGGGCATGTTTGAATCCACTTGTGACAGTTTATCACCATGAAAGTTTAACAAAACAATTTCAAATGGATTGTTATAATTTAACACATATGTACGTGTTTGAATCCACCAGCTAGTTAAAGTGTAACACATGAGTATAAAAATGACCCCTTTAACCCCTAATTAATGAGGGTGGAGAAGAGAGAGAATAGAGGTTGTGAGTACATGGTGTCTTCCCCCACCCAGAACCACTTTCAACACCTTAATTTTAACACCGCTTGGATGTGTTAAAGGTTCCATAGGTGTTCAAGTTTAACAAAGCACTTTTAACAACTTTTAACAAATATGTTTAGATCCAAACTGTTAAAATTTAACAAAAATGGCCTCTTAAAAATTAACAAGTGGGTCGAAACAGGCCAACTCTATTGCTCGCGTGTTACGCCTCCTGGCTACTCATTAATTTTTCTTTATTTTTTGAGTGCAAAACTGTTTGGTACATATTGGCACTGGTAGAGTCCCGGCCTTCAGTCTGGGTTAGTAAGAGCCATAGGGCTCTAAAGTTCAACCAAGACTGATGATGAGAGACAAAATGCCCCTCATTTAGCCCCGGGTGAACGAACCTAGACAAAAGGGGGTCCTTTAGTCCAGGTTGGCATTACCAACCGGGACAAACACCAACCGGGACTAAAGGAGTTTGAAAAAAATTAAAAAGAAAAACAACTGCGCCCCCATCCCGTCCTCATTCCCCTCATCTCTCGTCTCCTTCATCCTTGAGCTGAAGCTCAAATCAAGAACAAGAGACTTCACAAATTCAGGAAATTACATGCATCACATACTCTAATCAATTCACGCCACTATCACACAAACTCATCTCATCATCATTCATCACACAAGGAGTGTTACATAAGTAAATTTGTGAAGTAAACAACCCACAAGATCTGGTTCATCGCAAGACATGAATTCAATTGGATTCACGACTCAATCCGTCACAAAATCGTGAAAAATACTTCAAAATGAAAATCTTACAGCTTCCTCTCCCTACCGTGCCCTGAGTCGACCGCTAGGGCTAGGCTGCGCCCACCGTCAGACGCCGAGTCCAGGCCGCGCTCGCCACCCGCCGCCGGGTCCGTGCCGTGCCCGCCGCGGGGTCGGGCCACGCCCGCCGCCGGGCAATAGCCTTGCCCGCCGACGGGGTCGGGTCGCGCCCGCCGATGGGGGCCAGGCTGCACTCGACTCAGGGGCTAAGCCACGCCCACCACCTCGCTTGGCCGCGCCGGCCTTCGGGGGCTCCGTGCACATGCGTTGGCACCCTGACCCTAAAGCTAGCGGCCCTCCAACTGGTGGCGCCGTGTGCCACGTCGCGCGCTAGCGGCCACAACGCTGTGGAAGAGAGAAGAGATGAGATGAGAAAGGAAGAAAGAAGGAAAGAAAGAGATAAGGTGCTACCACGTTGGGCAAAGATATAATAAAAGGAAAGAGAGATAAGGAAGAGAGAAGAGGAGGGAGGCCGGCGGTGGTGGGAGAGGTTTTTGTCCCGAGTGCTGGTTACACCCGAGACTATAGGGGCATGGTAGTTATACTACCCGGGACTAATGGCTGGCGCCAATTATTGTCGTAAAATAGCTGTCCCACGTCCCTTTGGTCCCAGATGCTAATACCAATCGAGAGGTGTGGGTGGGGGGGGGGGGGGCTCTTGTAGTCATTTGGGATCATGTTGACGAAAACCCTTTAGTCCTGACACCAAAATTAAACCAGGACTAAAGGGGTGTACCAAAGTCTCGTTCTCTACCAGTGTGGTGTTATCTACCGGTACTAAAAGAAATTTAATACTAAATATTTTGACCATTTAGTACTCCCTCCGCTTCAAAGTATTTGTGCCTTTTCTAGATACAATCCCTTTGTTATCCTCCTAGATATATATTATGTCCACATACATAATAAAGGGAATGTATGTAGAAAAGCCACAATGATAAGTATTTCAAAATGGTGGGAGTATGGACAAGTGGTACCGTGCTAAAGAGATTCTCCCCACCGGTACTTAGAAGTTGACCAGTAGTGAACGGTGATGTGGCTATCTTATTATTATTGTATATGGTTGGGCGCTATACTCTTCTTAACAAAACACGTACATTGAATATGCATGTCCTTAGAAAAAAAGAGCTAATAATTAACGTTCTGCACTCACCGTGAATCGCATGATAATTTTACGGGACCACACTCAAGTCTCAAAACAATTATTCAATCAACGTATAACGTGTAAGCAAACTAGCCACACATGTATACGTCCAGTTGTCGAATACGTCTCAACTAAATTAAAGGGGAGTGGGAGGAGGGACAGACGTATATTATGCCAGTGTGCTATATAACGACGGCGTATATGATACTCTCATGCTCATACATCTATCTTGGGTCTTGACTAGCAGTTGAGCCTAACCAAAAAATTAGCTATGGTTATAGCCAGTCCAGCGAAGATGTTGAGTAGGATACTGGTGATCGGCGGCACGGGAATGGTCGGGCAGCACCTCGTGACGGCGAGCCTCGACGACGGCCACCCGACCGCCGTGCTCGTCCGACCGGCCACCGCCGTCGACCCCGGAAAAGCAAAGCTTCTCAAGAGTTTCGAAAACCGTGGAGCCAGCCTTGTCTACGTACGTACAGAGATATCACTCGGAACAAACTTCATCGATCAGTGTACGTAACTCTAACGTATGTATGGAACGGACTGTGCTTGCAGGGGGACATCGATGGGCACGAGGGATTGGTGGCGGCGATCAGGCAAGCGGATGTGGTGGTCTCCGCCGTCGGCCACTCCTCACCGGAGGAGGTGGAGAGCCAGCTCAAGATTCTGGCCGCTATACAGGAAGCTGGCGGTGTAAAGGTACATATACATGATGTTATGTCAGTGACCTGGTGATACGCACTACAAATACATCGACACTGCCCTAATTAACGTCGTTGCGCGGCGGTGAGAGTTTCCGCTTAACGCTGTGACACTACTGATAATTGTCGTAGGGGCGTGCACTACGTGAAAAACTCAATTTAGTAAGGGCATTGCCATTGGTAACGGGAAAAACGCCCATTACCGATATAGCATTGCAAATAACTCATCATCGGTAACGGTCAAATGCCTGTTACCAATAACAGTCATTTGTAAATGCCCGTTACAAATGACTATTTTTTGTAACAGGCCATAATGTCACCGTTACCAATAGCAAGATATAGGTAACAGGCTTCAATGACACCCGTTACCAATACCAGTCATGGGTAATGGCCATCATGATAATGCCCGTTCCAAATATGGAATGAAAAAACAAAAAAAAACGAAATCTCTTCTATTTTTTTGTTACATCCAAACACAGTCCTACAAAATACATGAATTGTATCCAACAAAACAAGTACAAAAGCACTGCCATCACTCTGCCCTCTAAACATTGGCTGCTAGGCACTGCACATTTCATCAACCACTTTTAGACCACAATGGACTAAACAGCTATCACCAAAGTAACAACAAGAAAGAACAATATTTGGAGTAATTTCTCATGAACCATTGATATCACTGATTTTTGTCATGTGTCCAAAAACTACGAGTGGAATTCAGCCATCCTATATAACTTAAGTCATTTATAAAGCGTGACAAAAATACAATATCTCAGTAAGTGAAAGCTTCAAAATGGTTTCTCTACATGATTAGCACTACGAGTGAGTATAGTTCAGCTGAGTACATAGAACGAATCCTATTTCTCAGACATAACATATGAAGTTAAAGCTACGGTTGTAAAGAAAATCACACTAAGTGATAATCACAAGCACATCAACGGATCTGTCCAGCGTCAAAGCACAGGTCTAAGGCCAGTCTGATCTCACGGATGGTGCGGTGCCACAGTGTAAGAGTGGGATAGAGGTTTGGGGATTTTCTGGACCTGTGTGAGAAGGTCTTCTTCTTAACACACAGCTCGGGGGCCGTCATACCCCCGCGGGTCCATTTTTTAACTATCATAGACTTACGTGCGACATGAACATGTTTAAAAAAAGCACAATAGAAAAGTATTATAATTTTATTTTAAAAGAAAACATGTGGCATGAATGTATTTTGAAAAAATATAATAAATGCTATTTTTAGTGAATCATGTACATTAAAATTTTTCAATAACAAAAATCTAACACATGCCATAATTACCTTTCTTCACTTGGAACTTTAATAAAATTTTTGTAACATAATATTTTCTACTAAAATTTCTTACCACAATAATGTTTCTAGAATATATATTGACTTGTTTGGGACAACTCCGCTCCAAAAAGTCAGATTCACCTTTTTATATAGCTCCGCTCCATCAACTCGAGAAAAATAGATAGCTACCATTAGCACTGCACTGCATGGCTGCCCCTTTTATAGAGGTCACTCCTTCAATTGCCAACAAAACAACCGACATTGCCTCCGATTTTAGATAACGCTGCCACTTTGTCCTACGTGGCACCCCATCTACTTTATCCTACTTTGTCCTACGTGGCACACTATCTCCTCCCTCCAAATGACTATAATGTTTCTGACTTAGTCTTAGTTATGTTGCCATCCATCTTCCTTTCCCCTGTCAATGGTCTGTGGGACTGAATGTTGGTATCATCTTTAACATCTTGAAAGCCTCCTTCACTGCGTCGGTGAGGCCAGCAGCTAGCTCTTAGCTCCAACCTGTTGGCCTGTCATGAAGTCTTCAACGGTGATGTCGGAATGTCACGTCGGAAGGCGGCTCATCCATCACCTCCGCCACTGCCGGCGTTGTTGGCGCAGCGGCCCTGGTCGGTGGGTTTGGAGGCCTCCAGCCCCAGGGGGGAGCCTGAGGAGCAATCAAGAAGATCCAGGAGAGCCAAATGATTATTGCTTTGATGACAGCGAGCATCTCACGCGCGTCCGACCGGGAAGCCCTCCTATGTAGGGATGGATTCGGATCGGATATGCACGGATACGAATTCAGATGTCACTATTTACCACATTTTATTTCGAATTTGGATACGAATACGAATATTATCGAATACGAATACAAAACGGATATTTCGAATTCGGATTCACATTCAAATACTCACTCGATTTACAGCATAGAGTTATAAATGAGTATCATTTCATTTGTCGATGATTTTATAATTGATAAAATCATGTTACAAGTAGAAATCATGTTACAAGTAGAGAGTAAATTATGATCATTATACATAATAGATATCTTATTGCAAATAACATATTAATTAGTTAGTTAATTAATTATTATATGACAATAAATATAAAATAAGTAATTTTGTAACTATATAAACATCTTTTATAAGTAAAAATAAGTACATAAATACATTTAAATATAATTTATTTATTTGCTAAATAGTATAATGTTTTAAATTACTATGATTAGACACATCAAAATTAATTAAAAAATATCATTATATAATTTAGTAATATTAGGTTAGCATAATTTTTTAGTTGTCATATATATAATTTTCAATAGCTAAATGTAAATAATTATTTTACTAGCAATATTAAAATTAACATCATTTGTAATTAGTATTTAGTAATATAAATAAATTTTAGATGTTTTCTATGGGTACTTTACTTTTGCGGATACGAATAATGTCGGATATGTCGGATTTTTGTCGGATATTTCGGATAATGTCGAATTCGGATAATATTGAAAATCGGACTCGAATACATCCATCTGACATCCATATTAAAAACGAATATGAATACGGATATCTATATTAACGTTTTTAGCGGATACGAATACGGATATTTCGGATTTCCAGACATCCGGATACATCCCTACTCCTGTGCATGCTCACCATGTTTTTTTACAACAAACATCATTTCATTTCAGTAGCAGGAAGCTGATAATAACATAGTACAAGGATCGGATACAGACAGCGGTGGACAGTGGTCCCTGAAACAAAAGGCACTGAGCAGAGTGAGCTCCAAAGGAGCAATCTAAATAACAAAGCTGATGAACATCATGAGCTTGTGAGTGAGCATCATTAGCTAAAGCATCAGCTGCCGTATTGGCAGTGCGAGTAATCTTGTACAAAGAAGCCTGTATGCGAGAAGCATAGCTTTTGAATTGTTGTGTGTAGGTCTTCATTCTCCAATAATCTGGTGGGTTTGTTTAATCTGGAGCCAACATGAAGTGATGTAGCTGATTATAATCAGATAAGGTGACCCGAAAAAACCCCATGGTGGTAGCATGCGTCTGCCAGAGCAAGTGCTGCAGCTTCAGTCATGACCACTGAAGAAATGTCCTTGACAGTCGCCCTAACGCAGATCGTATTGGCTAGTTGGACCAGCTTGTTCACATAGTTTATACCTATTCCTGCCTGCCGGAGTTGCGGTGAGGAGGAATCCAAGGAGATGCTGGAGACATCCGTGTAGCACAAGACACCTGTGGAGGGAACGGGTATTTGGTGTGATGCAAATGCCTGTTCATAAGAGGCTTCCTGGAGGAGCAGGCGAACGTGTACATCATGGCAGGTCCAAATTACATGAGGGTGTCTGTCAAGGTATTGGAGTATTGGACCAGGTGGACGTAGTCTACTTCGATGTGAGGATGTCGTCGGCAACCATCCTATCTGGAAGCTGGACGAGCAGCTAGGTGCCATCTATGCAGCCAATGCCGATGCCTGACATGGACGTTGTCGAGGCTGCCTTGCATCCCATTAGTAGCAACGAGGAGGGAGAGGATTCTGATAGGCCAGCGTCACCGACGACGGTGAGCTCCTCGACAGACGCACGCTGCAGCCGCGTCCTGTTTGAGCTGGGCATGCCAAATGACCGCGGGCCCAGCACAACTGTAAAACCCCGGATTTTTATATAAAACCTGAATCCCTATACCATCGTGATAGTCTCTGTATCAGTGGCTATCGCGTACAGAACGTCTCACAGATAAATACACAAAGTCATAAATCGCATCACACAAGAGTAATAGTACATAATTAATTACATGTCCATTATGGAGTACATCAATACAAGTCTCTTGGTTGAATCAGAGTGAAATTCTACGCAACGGTAGCTAGCATCTCAGAAGGGTCTCCATCTTTTATTCTCCTCGCCACAGGCATTCTTCAGCGAAGCGACGCATCCCTGAATCATACCATCCATCGGTGTTGTTGTCGTACTCGGTCTCGTACCCTGCACACTGAAAATCTATCCCCAAGGAGTGGGATAGGTCTACGTCACCAACTGTATGCTGTTTGAAGTGGCCTAACATATAAAGGGAGGAAAAAAGACAAGGAAGCAACTCTAGTTTCCTATGCAGCAGCAGAGTATAATCAAGATATCTCCATCAAGTTCCCATTCCCAAGGCTCTCAACACAGCTCGGAACCACCTGGTCACCCAGGGCCCCGTCTCCACAACCTACTCCTGTCTAGGGTCGGTGCGAGGACTTCCTCTCCTCACACCTCAATGATTGCAACCGGATCGACGAGGTAGATGGAGCCTCTCTCCTCTAGCCGACTGCAACCACGGATCACCACACTCTCACCTATAAGGGGGGAGGTAGAAAATCCCAAAACATGAGAACAAAGCTATTAGGGGACGTGTCGATAACCGAGGACGCGGCTATAGCTATAGATGGAACAACTCTACAGAGTGTGTACACCTAAACCCAATCCGGAATGGCACCTGGTCAGTGTACGGCCGACTGACCCCATCCTACCGTGCAAACTCTCGGTAGTTACGGTCCCATCCTGCATCCGGCCCTCAAGGCGATCCCCTCGCAAAGGGGACGGCACCGGAACTGTGAAATGCCCCCGTGTGGCCACACGGGTGATGCACTAAGAGAAGGTGGCCTCTCTCCACCTCTCCCCCACTGATACCCTCTATCCTGTTGGCAGGTATGGTTCCGCACTTGCCGAGCTCAACTCGGCCCTAACCCCACGCTCGGCGGGGTGGTGTGTATGTAAAGGTCCCGTGAAAAGGTCTATCCACTCAGTTTCAGACTGGGGTGAGCTCAATCCTCCACGTGCAAGTAAATCCCCAACACCTAGGCTCCGAAAACCGTCAAAGTAGGGACACACTGAGGAGTGCATCCCTATCCCCGATCCCAGATCGGTTGTCTCGAGCTCACCCCCGCCAAAGTACCCAAAATGCCTTCTCCTGCCGGTTTTGTCCCACTCACACCAAGAACCACTATTCCCATCCCAATGCATGCATTTGAAATTAAAATACGCATACACAATAGCACAGACTATAGGCTGACTACTAGCTGACTCTTAGGGCTTAAAGCCGGTGGCAAGAGGGTTGCAGGCCGGCTCTTGGTGCCGAGGTGGCTGCCACGTAGGAGGCCACAAGCCAGCTGCAGCCCGCGTGGCAGCACACGCGGCGGGTGACACGGGCGGGCACGGCGGATCCGGGCCGTGGCCGCCTACGGCTTGGCTCGATGTGGGCGCGGTGCGGCTCGGCCCTAGGTGGCCGGCCGCACGGGATCCGCCCGGATTGGATGCGGCTAGGCACGCGTGTAGGCGCTCGTGCACAAGGTTTAACCCCCACTGCACTGGTCCGGTGGAGGTGCTCAAGAGAATGCCCCCAAGGGGGCAGAGGACGATCGAGGCCTCGCCGGCGGCGAGGGCCAACGGACGCTAGGCGACACGCCCCAAGGTGAAGCTTGGGTTAAAGAAGCGGAACAGTTGGCAGGGGAATGACGGGCCCTTAGGCCGAGATTGGTCTCGCGGCGACACGACACGGCGTCACCGACGGTGTGGCAAGGGTGACAGGTGCCGATGGGGTCGGCTCACATGCGCGCAAGCGAAGCGGCGCGGGTGAGGATGTCAGCGGTTCAGTTAAGAAGCGCACGGGCGAACGCGTGTGCACGTGCGCACGTGGGTGTGCGGCGCGGCGCGGGTTCGTGAACGCACGGGCGTGCGTCGGCGTCGGCTTGCCGACCGGCCCGGCTGTGGCGGCACGCGCAACTGCGGCAAGCATAGGGAAATCCCGGAGCGTCCTATGACAAGGCGGTACCAGGTGCACCTGGCGACCCAGAAAAGTGGCGCCTTTGGCCCGCTCGCGAGGCCCACGCGTCGCAACGGCTCAACCGAGCCCGTGCACCGGTGCGCTTGGGCACGCGGTGGTGGCACGGCGGTGCGTTGCTCAACGGGAAAAGGAACCGGGGGGAGAGGAGGTCGAGCAGGTGATGCGCACGCGGGATCGATGGTGGTGGCTCCTACAAGAAGAGCTTCCCAGCCAGGCTCGAAGGCTGGTATCACACAGCACGACAGCGCGGCGGCGCGGCGGTGGACAAGGTGACCATATCCTCAGCTCGAAGGTCGGGCTTCACAAAGGGGAGGAGGGACCTTTCCTCACCTCGGAGGCCACGGGCCGACACGCAGGCATCGGAGAAGAGATGGTCGACGCGGTGAAGAGGAAGACGGCGGCGCTGGTAGGGGAAGCAGTGGAGTAGCGCGGTGACGAACAGGTCCGGCTCCCTCCCCGCGGACGGCTCCGGTTTCACGGTGACGCGCGCCCGCGTTCTGCTCCCCGGCGGGATTTGGGAGGAATTCCCCAAGCGGCTTGGGTTTGGGGGTAGGCGGCCGCGACAACCCTTTATATAGGCGGTGGCAGGTGGGTTGAACGGTGCGATCAAGCCCCCGACGCGTGGAGACCATCCACGCTGGCAGACATGGCCGCACGGGCTCAGCCTTTCCGCAGCGGCGGTCGCAGGTGAGAGCAGAGGTAGGAGAAAGGGGAAAAAGAAGAAGGAAAGGAGGTGAGGTGGCGGCTGACAGGCGGGGCCGGATCGACAGCGGCACAGGCGCTAGCCGGCGGGTTCAGCGGCGCGTGGTTGGGCCGCTCCTGGGCCAAAAGCGGGAGCAGGCCGGACGGTTGACTGCGGCCCACGCTGGAGGAGTTTAAGGTTTTTCTAATAGACTTTCTCCTATTTGCTATTCAATTCAAATTTGAATTCCAAATTCAAAATTGAATCCTCACCAATAATTCCAAATAAAATCCAACCAAAGATCCAACTTCATACACTAGCATTTATAATTCCTAGGAATTATTGTTGGGACTAAATTAAATCTAGGAACTAGGGAAGGGAGAAAGGAAGACATCCTTAATTACTTCATGAGCACTCAATTCAAATCAAGTTTTTTTGAAATCCCAAATTTTACATTCACACCAATTTCAAGGATGTTACAGAACTCCTCCCTCACAAGAATCTCGGCCCCGAGATTAAGAAGTTACCTCCGGGTCGAAGAGATGAGGGTATTTCTCCCTCATGCCAGACTCCTTCTCCCACGTTGCTTCGCGCTCGGAGTGATTACTCCAGAGCACCTTGCAGAAGCGCGTGGTCGTGCTCCTGGTTGACTTCTCCGCCCAATCCAGGATCCAAACTGGGTACTCCAGGTACTCCAAGGTCTCCTGAACGTCGAGCGCCTGAGCGGGCACTCTCTTCTGGATGACCACACACTTCCGGAGTTGAGACACGCGAGAATACTGGATGCGCCCCGGTTAGCTTTGGAGGTAGCTCAAGCTTATAAGCTACCTTCCCGGTCCTTTTTACAATCGGATACGGGCCCACGTACCTTGGGGATAACTTCCCTTTGACGTAAACCTCTTTGTACCTCGGAGGGGTGACACCTTCAGGTAGACGTGCTCTCCTACCTCGAACGAGACGCCTTTTCTCTTCAAGTCAGCATAGCTCTTTTGCCTGCTCTGAGCTATTTTCAGGTTCTCTATGACCTTGGCGACATTCTCCTCAGCTTCGACGATGGTGGCGGGGCCAAAAAAGGTTCGCTCCCCCACCTCGGACCACATCAACAGTGTCCGACACTTCCTGCCATAAAGAGCCTCGAAGGGTGCCATCTTCAAACTGGACTGGTAACTGTTGTTGTACGAGAACTCGACATAAGGCAAACTCTTCTCCTAGTCGGTGTTGTAGGTTAACACACAAGCCCTCAACAAATCCTCAAGCACTTGATTCACCCTTTTCGTCTGTCCATCAGTATGTGGGTGAAAAGCGGAGCTGTAGTCGAGAGACGTACCCAGGGAACCATGCAAGCTTTTCCAAAACTGTGCTGTGAACTGAGATCCTCGGTCGGAGAAAATACTACGGGGAACTCCGTGTAGCCTCAGAATGTGTTCTATATAAAGGTCCACAAGCTTTGGCACCCGGTAGTCCTCCCGCACCGGTATGAAGTGAGCTACCTTGGTAAGTCTGTCAACAATCACCCATATGGCATCATGCCCTCTCTGTGAGTGCGGCAAACCCACCACGAAGTCCATGCTGATATCTGCCCACTTACACACGAGTATCTCTAGTGGCTGAAGCAGACTGACGGGCCTCTGGTGTTCTGCTTTCACTGTTTGACACGTGTCGCATCCAGCGACGTACTCAGCAATATCTTCCCTCATCTTCTCCCACCAGAACCGTACCTTCAGATCCTTGTACATCTTCGTGCAGCTAGGGTGGATCGAGTATCGAGAGTCGTGGGCTTCCTTTAGTATCGAGTCTCGAATCTCCTTGTTCTGCGGTACACATATGCGGTCCTTCAACCATAGCGTGCCCTGACCATCGAGGCAGTAGTCGGCTGCTTTGCCTCTTTCCATCGGGCTCTTCACTGCCTCAATCTCTGGACATCCTTTCTGAGCTTGCTGGATCTGGTCTTCGAGTGTGTACTTCACCCTCAACTCGTTCAACTGTCCTTCCTCGACTATCTCCAAACTCAGCCTCTCCATTTCTTCATACAATGCCGGCCGTTCCTCCTGTACCATCAGATTGTTGCAATAGTGCTTGCGACTCAATGCATCGGCTACAACATTCGCCTTGCCTGGGTGGTAATGAATGCTTAGGTCGTAGTCCTTGATCAACTCCAGCCACCTTCTTTGCCTCAAGTTCAACTCTGACTGGGTGAAGATATACTTCAGGATCTTATGGTCGGTATAGATGTCGCATTTGTTGCCCATCAGGTAGTGCCTCCAAATCTTCAAAGCGTGGATGATAGCAGCTAGCTCAAGGTCATGTGTGGGATAGTTCTCCTCTTGCTTCTGAAGCTGTCGCGAGGCATACGCAACCACTTTACCTCCCTGCATTAGTACACATCCGAGCCCCTGCCTCGATGAGTCGCAGTACACCACGAAGTCCTTGCTCGCATCGGGAAGAGTCAGGACTGACGTGGTGGTGAGGTGAGTCTTGAGCTCCTGAAAGCTGGCTTCACACTTGTCTGACCACACATACACTGTGTTGCTCTTCAACAGTTCTGTCATGGGCTTCACAATTTTGGATAAGTTCTCGATAAACCGACGGTAGTATCCGGATAAACCAAGAAAACTGCGGATCTCTGTCGAGACTTTGGTGACTACCACTTGGACACTGCTTCTATCTTGCTCGGGTCTACGGCCACTCCTTTAGCTGACAACAGTGACCGAGAAAGGCGACTTCCTCCATCCAGAACTCGCACTTGCTGAACTTGGCATACTGCTGATGTTGTCTGAGCTTTCCCAACACGATCCTCAGGTGCTTTTCATGCTCCTCTGCAGTCTTGGAGAAGACCAGTATGTCATCAATGAAGACCATGATGCACTTGTCCAACTCATCCATGAATACCTTGTTCATCATGTTCGTGAAGTACGCTAGTGCGTTCGTAAGACCGAACGACATGACAGTATACTCCTACTGTCCATACCGGGTCACAAACACAGTCTTGTGGATGTCCTCCGGTCGAATCTTCATCTGGTGATTGCCTGATCGGAGATCAATCTTGCTGAAGAACTTGGCTTGCCTTAGCTGATCCATCAGTTCATCGATCCGGGGTAGCGGGTACTTGTTCTTGATGGTTACTGCATTTAGGGCGCGGTAATCAACACAAAGACGCTGAGTTCCATCCTACTTTGGCACGAACAGTGCTATTGAACCCCACGGTGAAGCAATTGGCTGAATGAAACCCTTCTCAAGCAGTGAGTCCAACTCTGCCTTCAACAACTTCAGCTCAACTTCTGCCATGCGGTATGGACTCTGGGCTATCGGAGCAGTTCCTGGCACTAAGTTGATCACGAACTCCACATCACGATCCGGGGGTAACCCGGGAAGCTATTCTGGAAACACATCCTCAAACTCACAAACCACGGGTATGTCCGAGATAGGTCTAGTGTGAAGACTGTACACAGTTGATATGTCTCGGGACTTCATTGGCTCAAAGGTGACTTTCGCCCCGTCGTGGTGTACCAAAGTCACCAATCTTGGTGAAGTGACCCCCTTGGGCAGCGGCTGATCGAGACCTCGCCAGCGGTGAGGGCCAAGGACGCTGGGAGACACGCCCCAAGGTGAAGCTTGGGTTAAAGAAGCAGAACGGTTGGCAGGGGAAAGACAGGCCCTTAGGCCGAGATTGGTCTCGCGGCGGCGCGACACGGCGTCACCGGCAGCGTGGCAAGGGTGACTGGCACCGATAGGCTCAGCTCACGCGCGCGCACGCTAAGCGGCGCGGGTGAGGATGTCAGCGGTTCGGTGAAGAGGCACGCGGGCAAACGCGCGTGCACGTGCACACGTGGGTGTGCGGCGTGGCGCGGGTTAGTGAACGCACGGGCGTGCGTCGGCGTCGGCTTGCCGGCCGGCCCGACCGCGGCAACACGCGCAACTGCGGCAAGCACGGGGAAATCCCCGAGCGTCCTACGGCAAGGCGGCAACAGGTGCACCAGGCCTACGTGCCGGAACGGCTCAACCGAGCCCGTGCACCGGTGCGCTTAGGCACGCGGTGGTGGCACGAAGATGCGTTGCTCGACGGGAAAAGGAACCGAGTGGAAAGGAGGTAGAGCAGGGGATGCGCGCGCGGGATTGATGGCGGCGGCACCTGCAAGAAGAGCTTCCCAGCCAGGCTCGAAGGCCAGCATCACACACCGCGACAGCGCGATGGCGGACAAGGCGACCATACCCTCGGCTCGAAGGCCAGGCTTCACAGAGGGGAGGAGGGACCTTTCCTCACCTCGGTGGCCATGGGCCGACGCGCAGGAGTCGGAGAAGAGATGGTCGACGCGGTGAAGATGAAGACGGCGGCGCTGGCAGGGGAAGCAATGGAGCAGCCAGTGAAGAGAGGCGACATGCAGTGACGAGCAGGTCCGGCTCCCTCCCTGCGGACGACTCCGGTTTCATGGTGACGGCGCGTCTGCGTTCTGCTCCCCGGCGGGATTGGGGAGGAATTCCCCAAGCGGCTAGGGTTTGGGGGAAGGCGGCCGCGGCGACCCTTTATATAGGTGGTGGCGGGTGGCGTTGGACGGTGCGATCGAGCCCAAGACGCGTGGAGACCATCCGCAGCGGCGGACATGGCCGCACGGCCTCGGCCTTTCCATGGTGGCGCCTGCGGGTGAGAGCAGAGGTAGGAGAAAGGGACAAAAGGAAGAAGGAAAGGAGGTGAGGTGGCGACTGACAGGCGAGGCCGGATCGACAGAGGCACAGGCGCCGACCGGCGGGTTCGGCGGCGCGCGGTTGGGCCGCTCCTGGGCCGAAAGCGGGAGCAGGCCGGACGGTTGGCTGCTGCCCACGCAGGAGGAGTTTAAGGTTTTTCTAATAGACTTTCTCTTATTTCCTATTCAATTCAAATTTGAATTCCAAATTCAAATTTGAATCCTCACCAATAATTCCAAATAAAATCAAACCAAAGATCCAACTTCACACACTAGCATATATAATTCCTAGGAATTATTGTTGGGACTAAATTAAATCTAGGAACTAGGGAAGGGAAAAAGGAAGACATCCTTAATTACTTCATGAGCACTCAAATTCAAATCAAGTTTTTTTGACATTCCAAATTTTACATTCACACCAATTTCAAGGATGTTACAACAGCCGCCTAACACCTGCCATGCCGCTATCTCGAGCCACGCCAACTGGGTCCTGCTACCGTCGCGGACGCCCCCGCGGTAGCCTCCTCCTCCAGTGCGTTAGTGTGTGTACATTTGCTTCTAGAGCTTGGTGTGTCTACACGTGCGTAGTAGGTGTTACGTGTGGGGTGCGGGAACACAGGTCGATGGGCCTGATGTGGTACAGGTTGGGTGGGTATGTCGACGTCGGGTGTGAAAAGAATTAACTTTTTAGCAAAAAAAAATCTCCAAATTGCGATTCTATGTGTCTTCCACCCTATCCACTCCTCCAAATATATGGCATGTGGGGTGCGACGTAAGGGGTAAGACGGGTCAAAATTAGGTGAGAAAAGTTTTTAAAAGTACACTTTCTTCACAGTATAGATTTAGAGCTTACTATTATTTGTAATTGTTGAAAATCTCTAGTCGCTTACACCTCTCAATATATCTTGGGAAAACTATAAAAAACATCTTTCAAGGACACTCGGAAAACACATCTTAATTTTGGATAAAAACATGCAGCGGTTTCTAAATATGGCTGTGATGTGGAGCTTGCGGAGCAAATGCTGCAGCCAGCAAGGAGCATTCTAGGGGCAAAACTATGATTTGTGAAGCTGTCATAACTGCTGCGATCAGTGGGGGAGGATGGAAAATAATGTAGGTAGGGCGGACAAACTAACACAAGTTTCAACCAGTGAAGGTATATACCACATAGACACATACACCAACCGGTAGAACTAAACTTTAACAAAGTCATATGAAATATGCATAATGCATCAAATTATCAAAGTAGGACAGTTGGTGAACATGATAAAAATACATGATAAGGAAAAGAAAACTCACTCACTAAGCTTGACTAGGTCGTTTAGGAGGCTTAGGAAATTGCATCCTTCGGCCTTTCATGGTCTAGAACCTTTTCTTAACCTTTTCAACATCAAGTCCTACAAAGATCTCTTGCTCAACATAGCACAAAATTAAGTCATTGAGCCACCCATCAGACATGCTATTGCGCAAATCAGTCTTGATTATCTTCATAGCTGAGAAGGCTCTTCCAACATATGATGTTGCTATGGGTAGGAGCAATGCTAACTCAACAAGACGATATACTAATGAAAAAGTTGTATGCATTTTATCTTTAACCATCATCATTGCCAAACTTCAAAGATCAGTACACACATTGAACTCTTCAACTCGTTGCACATGGAGAAGTAATAGCTCAAGTCGATCATTGATATTTGAACAGTCAACAATTGAGATATCTTCATCATAGATCTCTGTTAGACGAGCAATCTTATCAATATCAAACTTTGAGAAGTTGTCTCTTGGATCCAAACAAGCAAAGCACAGAAGTAACTATCAGTATGGTATCAAGTGCACCAATGAAAGTATCATCATGAAAATGATGACTTAGAGTGGTTAAGTTCTTATCAAGCCTTGTTCGCCGCCATTTTGGTACTCTCTCATCCAAATCTGGTACTAGAATCTATTTTGCAACACAAAACTTTTTTAATTCTTCAAATAGTGACTGCCGTCCTTCATTTCTCAATTTCGTCAGACGAGTTTTCACATCAATTAGCAATGACATAACATGGACAATTTTTTGATCCTTCCTCTGGAGTAGTTGAGAAAACTCATTTGTGATACGGAACACTTTCAGCATCAATTTCATATTTAGGACAAAAGAAAAACTCTCCATCTTTTCCACCAGACCACCTACTGAACCAGGATTGCGCTCATCTTCATGAATCATTGACAACACTCAAACCACAGAATCCCACATTAACTCCATATGAAGTAGTGTTGTGAAATGAGGTCTCCATCTCGTATCTCCAGGTCTAACCAAACTAGTCATTTGATTCTTCCCCTTTCCAAAAAAATCTCACCACTCTCCATTTGTTATAGAATTGTTTCACGACGCTTTGAAATCAGCTTATCCTTCCTAAATCATTCTTTCCGGAAGAACCAACACTGGTTGCAATCCTTCCTAAACAATTCTTTCAGGAAGAACCAACACTGGTTGCAATCATACTCACATAGGTGAAGAAATCACTGAATGATGAGCAACAATTTGTAACAGAAACAATAACCAACTGCAACTGGTGAGCAAAGCAATAGACATAGAAGGCATATGGGTTCTCATCACGAATTTTCTTTTACAGACCATTGAATTGACCTATCATATTTAAAGCTCTATCATACCCTTGTCCTATTAGCCTTGCAATAGGTAAATCATACTTGGCAAGCATATGAAGCAAAGCTTTCTTTAATGCCTCTGATGTTGTATCTGGCACATGTTGAAGTCCCAAAAATCTTTCCACATCCATTCCTTTGTTGTTAATAAACCTACACAATCAGAGTATTAGAAGACCATTCAAGTATAACAAGTAAACAACATTAATGTGTATTCAGTAACTGAACTATTGAATGATGACTGACCTTACAATGACAGTAATTTGCTCAGCTATTGACACATCACCGGATTCATCAATTAGAACAGAGAAATATTGCTCACCAATCTCCTTCTTTATCATATCTCCAATGCATAACTTTCACATATCTCCTTTTGAATCATGGGAGATGTTAGTTTGGCAACAGCTCCTGAAATGCAACCCTTACCTCCTCACCCCTTTTCTTGTACCACTCAACCATCTCTAAATTTTACCTGTATTTAAGGAATTGATACTTTCATCATGTCCACGGAATGAGTAGCCTTGTGCAATGAGAAAACCAGCAATACCTAAAGCACTTGTAACACGGGTTTCATATCGCACTTTTGCATCTTCACTGTGAGTTTCAACCTTATGTCTGACACTTGCCTTTGCATTCATCATATTTATGCTTACTGCCCTTGCTCTATTGTGACAACTTATTGGCCCACCAACATGAATAGGAAGTCCATGATATGCATTTTTCCAATTTGTATACCCAGCTTTGGTGAAAGCATCGTGTCCAAAGTTTTCATCGACAGGTTCTTGCTTAAAATGATGCACCCTTTGCACACTGTATTCAATCTAATCATATGTCTTCAACCATGCTTCTGAAAATGCCCTATTATCATTTGATTTGCGAGTAAAATTATGACCAAAAGGTTTGGTTGGTCCCTTTTAACAAATAAGCTCTCTGAACATCTTCTCTAGTGTTAAGATGAAATTTCTCAATAGGTATTCGAATTCCTCGATCAGAAACAACATGGGCATTTGAGTCAAAAACCTGAATGTGCTTAGGCTTGACGCTGGTTGTCTCCGGCACTGGCTCCCAACGCTGAATTAGGATCTCTAGTCTCCATGTCGCTAGCGTTATGTGCTAGGGTTCACCATTTCTTGATGGTGTGGCAGCGGCGCTCGAACAGGAGGCAAGAGCACCAACACTCGATTTGTGGACGACTGGACGGGAGACGACAAGCGAACATGAGCTGTGTGCGTGGACCGTGGATGGATCAGGGATAGGGGCCATATGCACAAGGTTATGAGGGCTTTGTACCGGGTCATTGGGTCATTAAATTTCTCCTGTCTTTCTGGCCCATTTAACAAATCAGCATACATGTTCGCTTCCAGATGCGCCTTCTACGTCCAGACCGCGCCCACTACTGCGGGAGCTTCAATTATTGTAGGAAAATGTATAGGGATTAGGGTGCTCTTCCAGGGTTAGGTAGGGCGGCCAAAAATGATGGGGATTAGTGTGCTCTTCCAGGGTTAGGTAGGGCGGCCGCCCTACCTCACACTATTGGTAACTCCGCCACTAGCTAGGATCCCTCACACCATCATCTTATAACTGTTGGGATCCCTGACACCATCATCTCTTGTCGTGCCCGCACATACAAATGTGATTTTGCCCGCTCCAAAAAACGTTTCATGTAGTAATGGCACCCACTTGACAGGTTGTCAACTTACTCAATATCCTATATGTTAATTGAGGAATACCTTAATCGATATTACTTGGGATAACATTTAGCATTATTCAATATAATGGAAAATAAGAACTATGCCTTATCTTATTCCTATTTCCCCTAATTCTATATGAATGGTTGAATATTAGAATTCTCCTACATTCTACAATTAACGAAAGCACTTGGCGGCCTAGTCTCTTTAAAATGTCAATATGTTTGAGTATATTCTTTTTTTTTTTGGTATAAACAAAAAAAGAAATGAAAAAAGAAAGCACGTGTGTTTGATCGGCAAGGATTAGATGTTAAACTTAGTGTAATTCGCAAAAAAAAAAGATGGTAAACTTAGAGCTAACTGTTTTTTTGTAAATGGTTGATATTTCTCTAGTTGTTGACACCTCTCAATACTTGGGAATACTATAAAATGATCTTTCAAGGAAACTCGATCAGAAACACACATTAATATTTGACACAAACATGCATGCAGCGTTTTCTGCCATCTGAATATGGCTGTGATGTGGAGCTTGCGGAGCAAATGCTGGAGCCAGCAAGGAGCATTCTTGGGGCAAAACTACGATTTCGTGAAGCTGTCAGAGCTGCAGGGATCCCTCACACCATCATCTCTAGCAACTGGCTTCTAGGGTTCTTGGTCCCAAGGGCCGGAAACCCTGAAGCAAACGGTCCTCCAGACAGCAGCGTAACTATCTTCGGTGATGGAAACCTACGAGGTAGGAAATTACTTCTCGTTGCCTCCCTCATGCCGGACCAACATCAATGAGAAACAAGTTCTTATTTCTAACTAAATAAATGTTATATGTCTCACAAGTATAAATCATCTGTTTATTATCCAAACACGCACTAAAATAATGTCCAAATCTCCAGTGTTCTTTGTACACGAGAAGGATATGGGCGCGGTGGCTATGAAAGCCGTGGAAGACCCACGCACATTAAACAAGATACTGCATTTGCGGCCTCAAGGAAATCTATGTTCTATGAACCAGCTTGTCTCTATTTGGGAGAATAAAATCGGCAGGACCCTTGAGAAAACCTATGTTTGTGAAGAAGAGCTCGTGAAGAAAGTGCAAGGTACAGTCCACTCTACTACATGCTTATCAAACATTCAAACTGGCACGTGTGGTACAAATTGTATATAGCAATTTAAGTGCGGCAATAAAACAAATACGCTATAGATACAGTTAGGCATAAAAATATGCATATTGGCATAAAAATATGCATATAGATACAATTAAGTAAACATCATGTTAACTGAACACATGACCAAGACAATACGATGAGTCGATGAATGCTGCCTTCCTCAAATAATTTGTCGTGTGTGCAGAGTCCCAGTTCCCCCTAAATTTTCAACTGGCTGTGGTGCACGCGACACTTGTAGCCGGGGAAGCCAAATTGACTGAGAAGGCTACCGCCACCGGTGCATCAACTGGTGATGGGGTGGAGGCGACAGAGCTGTACCCGGACATGAACTACGTGACTGTCGAAGAGTACCTGGATAGTCTCCCATGTCCTATGTAAGCCTGCCACTGGGGAGGGTATGGATAAATCCACTCTTACTCATACCCAAATCCAAATAATTATTATCCACTTCTTACCCTCCCCAATCCCACCCATACCCAATGGATAATTAGTTTTGTACTAGATTATATACATACCCAATGGATTATTTGTACCCTCCCCACACCCACCCTACCCATTTCTTCAATGGATAATAATTTTCTACCCATACCCTCCCCATTTGAGATGGGTGTGGATTTGAATGTGGATAGTGGATAAAAACAACAGGCCTAGTCCTATGACGGCTTGATGGGCCGTGTAGTAGCAGTAGTCCCATGTGTGGCCGGTGCAAGATCATTTCAGCTTCTCTTTACTGTAATGGGTGAGCCTTTACTTTATGTGGCTGCAACCTGCATGACACTTCACATTATAACTACATGTGTTTATGCCACGAATGGAGCTGAAAGCTCTGGTTCTCACCTAATATATTAGGTGATTCCCCCGTGTTGTTGCGAGATATTTCACAAAAAATTTAATTTTTGTTATCAAATTAATGTTGTTAAGAAATAGTAAAAACTCAACAACTTTTTTTTGACACGACATCAATTATTTAATTAAAAGATACATGGTACAATAAAGTTGCATTTGTGTCTGGAATGAAATAAACAAAAGAATTAATATAATTTCACATTACTCAAGCACCACGAAAGGCATCGCCTTGCATAGTGTTACCTAGCCATCACCGTGGTGCCGCGGATGGAATTGATATGTAGGCTTCATATGTAGGTGGTGTCCGGCGACCTGGACGTGAACGATAGAGTTGTAGGCCCTGGGAGCCGTAGCCGTCGTCGTAGAGCCAGGACGTGTGAACGTAGAATTGCAGGCACTGGGAGCCGCAGCTGTGGAACCGGCAATTGAAGGACGACGTGCGCGCGCTGGTCTCCTCGTGGCCGTGCTTCTTGATGTGCCGGGCTGCCTCGCCGCAGCCGTACCGTATGAACCGAGGGGTGAGGAATGCCGGTTGCGGAGGTCGCGGATTGCATCGTTGGCTTGACCCAGGCATAGTCAGTGAAAGACAAAGAAAGCATAAGAAATAGGGACATGATCGAAGGCAGGGTCGCAGGGATGGTGCTTACCACAATTTTGGACTATGGCGGCTTGGACTATGGCGGCTTTGAGATAAAGATGAGAAAGATCAAATGTTTACACACTCCACAATATCGAGGGTGATTCATTTTATAGACTCGTAGTGATGTGGTAATTAAAGAGAAGGAAGATGTAAATATTGAGGATCTATATATAATTTAACTAGGGGAATCTCCCCACGCGTTGCTGCGGGAATTAAGATACAATGCAATGATCATAAGAGAAAATTTCATGATATCATCTTTGTAAGATAGGGATATGAGCTTATTATAGAAAGTTGAAAGACCAGTGTATTGAGTAGACAACTATTTTTAAAGACCAAATAGCAAGCTATTAGAACTGAAGTATATGTACCGAGTATAACCAAAACATTATTAAGATCGAATAATGTTGTTTCTTTCCGTAATAAAAAAGGAATCGCAATTATTTATTTGAGTGAGTCATTGGCAGCTGACATAATTCCTCCTATTTTGTTCTTCATGGCTGATTTTGAGAACAATCTGCAATGGTTAACTGTATTAATAATAGCTAGTATAGATTTCAGATATCTTTGCTGATTATAATAACTTTTGAAGTCCCTCTCAATGTGTCTTTTGCTGTTTTCCTTCAGGATCAACTGGAGCCTCTTGGTTAAAATCTAACCTTCGCTTTGCCTATGAGTTGCTGCTAAAATAGATGAAATGTAAAGATGTTATAGATTTATAGATTAGGTTGATCCATCTTGTATTACCAAACGATAATTTACTGTATATACATTAAAAAATTATAGGTACATGTAATTGTCGCTATGGAATGTAAGTGATGTAGGTTGCAAATGACTAAATGAGTGAACAATAAGGGGCTCGATGTAGATAAAAATATGGTTGAAGCTGGGAAGATTTTGTGCTCTGTTTGCTGAAGGAAAACATTCTTTTATTACGATTGGCAAGTTGTGAAGGAGAAAGGATGCCTTTTTTGGAGGGTAAAGATTGAAGTTTAAAATAGTACATGACATCTATTCATATATAAATTGAATTATTCAATATGTATGGCTCATATGAATGAGAAAATTATCTTAATTGAAGCAGAGAGCAATATCTGTTGTAAGGAGTAATATATATTCTCTGGTTATGACAACAATTAAAGGGAAAATGATGCATTCGTGAAAACATGTGGCAGCAAAACATATTTGAACCGTGCAATGTTGTGGCAGGCGTGCATACTGAAATTCTGCAAGGTGATAAAGAATTTGATTGGCCCAGTTATAATTATGGAAAACACTTCTTGCTATGGAACAAATGAAGGGTCCGAGGAAGGTACATGTGGCAATACATATGATAGGTTAGATAATCTTCAATGCATTGATTTATGGGACCTGTGAAAATGAAGTTAAAATCTGCAAGTTAACATTGACATGGAGGGCATAAGAAATTTAGACTGTAAATAAGGAAAATAAGATTTTTGAAGGGTTGGTGCATGAACATACTGACATTTTGCAAATTCAATTTTTACGTGATGTTCAGAACTATGGTAATACTGTTTGCAAAATGACCTGTTTTGTGAATTCTTCCACCTTCTGGTAGAAATGCCACCTCTAAAGTGGTTATGCGCAGCATCAATCATTTCTTAGAACTCACATATATGTATTTTGGCATTGAACTGAACACAAAAAAAAATGCATATTATTCTTGGATAGGGAAACTGCAACTTGAAATTTTCGTTGGACCAAGCAGCATCTATTAATACTACTCAGGCATACGTGAGTAGATGATGAAAATTGGCCTCACCTTTATTTTACTGCTATGCGGCAATAGAGATTGCAGTTGGTCCTTGTCCTTGGCGGGGCGTTACCCAACCCCTGAACTTCAACAATACAATACGCAGGTTGCCTGCATCATCAAAAGTGCAAGACAGATCATTATGACATGAGACGGTCATAAATCTTTAATTTTGTTTCACAAAAATGTAACAACAGATAATTGAGAACAAAGGTAGCTTATTCTATAATAATCAGTTGGATGGTTGTTCAACCAATGAGAAGAAATGTAGCTTCTTCCGTGGAGTGGCATTTTACCGAACAACCAAAAGGCGTAGTTTTGTTCAACCAATGAGAAGAAATGTAGCTTCTTCCGTGCAAACTGAAATTCTTCGTGGTTCCATACGTGACTGGAAGATGAAATTTGCCTAACCCTGTGGCAATAGAAGATGCAGTGGGGCATTGGTTTGTCGCTCCGCTGGTGTGGTGTCGTTGAAGCTGTGGTGCCGGCGCGGAGAAAATCCCTGACCGGAAATTGAAACGCAACATACTTAGAGGCGTCGACGCAAAAAACTGTAGAGAATCAAGCGGGCTTACAAGAAGAAAGCGGAGCCCCGACGAAGGCCGAATAGCGGGGGACGGCCGGCGGCTGTTACCATGGGTCGATGGGCGGGTGCCCTGCAACTGCCTCAGCACTGCAAGCCCTTGCAGAAGTTCTTTCCAGCCGGAGACGTGCCGCGCTGCAACCGTTAGCCAGATCGAGGAAGCAACGAAACGAAGACACGCGGGCAGTGGCGGACCGCTGTCAGCCCGACGCCTAGGGCCACTATGTGGACTAGCTTCGAGAAATGAGCCCAAACCTTATGCTACATTGTGCTACAGTAGTGCTACAGTATACAAATCGTGGGCCGACGCCTAGGGCCACGGCCCTGGTGGCCCTAGGCGTCTATCCGCCCCTGCACGCGGGGATAGGAAGAGGAAGGAGGCCGCACCTCAGAGGTGGTCGATGGTGAAGAGCTCGAACTCCTCCAGCTACACCTCGAGGCCTCCGCACCGCCGCCGCCGGCTGCGGGCGCGACTCGGCGATGGGAGCGCACGTTCTCCATGCGGCTAGGGTGCTGATACTATTGTGGCAATGGACGGCGGTAGGCAAGGAGGCCTCCGAGTCGTTCGGTAAAAGGAGCGCAGACGCGCGGGGGGATGGAGGCGGAGAGGTCAGGGAAGGTGGACGATGGATGGGTCGACAGTGACGTGCTCCTTTCTTCAAGATGCATGGAAGCAAAACGGTAGGGAAGAGGAGCCGATGAAGCGGCAGGGGCCGCGCAGCTGCCGCGCCCAGGACGCGATGCTTCTGGGTTGCAGTTACCACTCACGTGGACCAATCAGAGGCCTGAGAACTCCCTATGAATTGTTAGTGGGGAGCTTCTATATAGGAGTTATAGATATGGTGACGCTTAAACCTTGAATGCATGCATGCACATAGTAGGAGTTATAGATATGGTGACGCTTAAACCTTGAATGCATGCATGCACATAGTAACTCAGTAAACCTTAAATGCACGTAGTACCTTCTTGCAGGAACGGAATGAAATTAATTCATTTGAGAGAGGACGGGATCATGGAGGGGGTCTAGTCGCACCGGCTGGAAATAAAATGTTAAAGGGAGTGCAACGGTTCTTCTTCACATGCTTCGGCTGCCCTGCCGTGCGACTGTCTCTTGACAGCTCCCATGCATGCTGTCAGTAAAAGGAGGCTAGGTGATGTGAGGAGGGTGAGACCATCCACACCGGTCTTTCTCCATTTTCTCATTCAAAACGCAATATTCCATCCCAATCATCAACATCCTCTCCTTCATATTCACTTCTCCCACATTCGTCGTCCTTTACTCCTCTCCTTCATCCAAAGGACCCACACGCGGGGCCCACCGGTCATTCTCTCCCCACCCCTCTTTTCCCTACCGCCCCCTCCTCCCACCCGCACCCCCCTTCTCTCTCTCCCGAAAGCAGATCGAGCAGGCGAGGCGGGGCGGCCGGCGGCGCTGCCGCGGCTCCCTCCTCCCTCCTCACACCGGCGGCCTCCTCTCTCCTCACGCCGACGCCCTCCTCCCTTCTCACGACGGCCAGCGGCGGGTCTCCTCATTTATCTCTCTCCCTCCCCACTCCCCCCACCCACCCACTGGCGAAGAAGGCGAGGCACAGCGGCGCTGCAGCCGTGGCGCGCGGTGTAGGGCCGAAGAGGAGGGTGAGCGGCGCGCGGAGCAGACTCGCCGGCGTCTCCGAATGCGGCCCCCGCGACAACACGCCCCCCGCCCTTGAGCTCGAATCGAGACGGCCCATGCCCCCGCCCGCTCCGGCGCGGAGCTCGTGGTGGCGGGTAGAGCTCGGGGCCGGCGGCCGCCCCCAAACCGGGCGGCCGACGGGTTGGTGGAGCAATGGCGCGGAGCCCGAGCCGTGCGGCGGCCCGCGGCCCCATCATCACCCCGCCGAAGCGCCGGTCCTCCCCGCGTCCGCCGTTGTCTTCCCCGCACCGCGACGCTCGAGTTCGCCGGAGCCGCGCGCCCCGTTGTGCCTCCTCACCCTGCAGCACGAGGGGTCGTCGTCCTCGCGCTCGCCGTCGAGCCAAGAAGACGACACCGAGGGCGCGCGGCGGCGACGCCGCCTCGAGCACGACCAAGGTTCATGTAGCGAGGCGGGGCACTGGAGCTTGGAGCAAGGTTGGGGGTGCGGCGGGGCTCACAAGGACGGCAACGCGCGCGACTCTGCTACCGGATCCGGCGTGCCTCGTCCCACCACTGGCGGCCATGGCCGAGCGCGGCAGGAACTCTCTCCGGGTAGGGCGCGAAATAGTTGGGGTGGCGGCATCGATGCGTGGTGGGCCCTCGCGGAGCCCTCTCCATCCCGCTGTATCTGGAGGAGGCGGGAGGGCAACGCCTCTTTCCCGTGCTCCTGCAGGAGGCCGCTGCAGGCGTAAAAACGCCAAAAGTCTCCTGCAGGAGCCGATGGCGATTTTTTGCAGGGCCCAGTGCGGATGGTCTGAGTAAATCACAGACGGCGCTGGGAGGTGAGTGGGGATGACGTCCGTAGATGACATGGATGGTTGTGGTTTGAGAGATCGAATGACACCGATTATATAGTTTTGTACGATGATATTGCTGTCCATGAGAATATGCGATGGTCATTAACTGACTGGTCTTTATAGGTCAAACTTATTAATTTGTAGTCTTGTTGACTTAAAAAAAAGTCCATGCAAACGTTTCATCCAATTTTTTCGGCATCATGCAAGATAGCTTCAACTCAAAGAAATGTGAACTATAAAGTTGTACATCTCACTGTGTTCTACGTTTTTGTTATAAATTTTGTCTCTATCCAAGTTAGTATGAAAATTTTCTATTTCTTTTAAATACGTTTAGGTGAGGAGGGAGATACTGCTAATTCAATTGGTGGGAAGGTCCTTTCGGCCAATTGAAATAGATATAGCATTTTCAAACGGCTACATGGTATAAATTTTCTTTTTAACATCGGGGGAGATCCCCACCTACTTTTCATTCAAAAGAACGTTAGCACAGTTAAGGCGGTCCCAATGGGACATTTATGATGCTTTCTATGTCTATTAATTATCTTACCAACTAAGCAAAATAATGATGTGGTAGCCCAATTAATGAGGAAAGAGAGCACAAATCATAGAAATAGTTTCCTCATGGAGAAACCATGTCTACTCGACCCAACGCACAAGAAATTTTGAATTTGCCATTGGGAAGAAACCACTAGTTTCTATGGGATTAATGCAACACTCCTCATTGGTCAAATGGAGTGAGGGAAAGAGAAAACAATTATTACTTGAAGACACTACCACTGTGAAGTATAGTTACTGTAGATGATTTATTATGTTATGGAAACCGTGTCAGTTTCCTCCATTGGGACTGCCCTTACACATATAGTTATACCCAACATACCAGGCAGAGAGTACAAATGAGGGAAAGGAAGTAGAAGAGAAGGTTGAGAAAAATCTATAAGCGCGAATGCAGGTGATTGCAACAAGCTTCAAGATCACCACGGAGTTTCCGGTACCGCGACTCCCAACTCTCGAGGTCATGAATTACCCGCCTAACCACCTCCTGAGCTGAAGAGCGTTTATGATCGAAGATGAGAAAATTTCAGGCTTTCTAAAATTGCCAAAGGATCAACATAACCACATCTAGGTGCACCTTGTCTGGGAATGCATGGTCTGCACCCACGATCCACGTATATCGGAAGGCTCCCACAGGGGGAGGGGCGGTGCCGATGAGATGCCACACATTCCTGGCATTCGGGCAGAGCGAAATGATGTGGTCGGTGGTTTCCGGGACTCCATGGCAGAGCTCACAGTATGATTCCTCGAGGTAACAATGTTCCGGTGATGGAGATACACCCTAGTGTTGAGCCTGCTACGGTGAAGAAGCGAGCTGAAGAATTTGATTTTGGAGGGAAGTTTGGTTTTCCAAAGTCGCAGCGCATCAGGGTCCTCAACCCTCCCATTCTATAATGTCAGACACGCCCCCTTAGAACTGAGAGAATGACAGCCATCACCCGCCAGACAGTGGACATCTGGCTCATCAGAAAGAGTAACCGAGTGGAGGCAGTCTCGCAGTATTTGGAGTTCTTCCCGCGCGCAGGTGGACATGCGGGGGCATAGCTGATCAGAAAAGGCCGGCGCATGGAGGGCATCAAAGACCGAGATGTCCTGCCTTATCAAGTGGGAGTATAGCGAGGCGAAGGTATCACCCAGAGTCGCACCAAGGAGCCAGTTGTTGTGCCAGAAGGAAGTAGTGGCCCCGTCCCCAACCCTGGAGGCCATGATCGACCAGTAACACTGGGGCTCCTCCCGTATGATCGCAGCAATGTAGGAGTCTCTAGAGGAGGCTCTGAAATCCCAGTCGTGCTTCGTTAAGAACAAAGTTTTCCAGGGAAGGGTTTGGCTATCATGGAGCTGGTGCACAGACTTCAACAAAAGACAGTGATTTTATTGCAACAGGTTTCTAACGCCAAGGTCATCTTGGTCCTTGGTTTGGCAAACATCTTCCCACGCAACTAAACATTTGGACCCATGGCATTTCTCCTCAGCGGTCCAAAGAAACACCCTTCATCGCACATCAAGAACGTCATGAACATTCTTAGGGAGCAAGATGAAGACATGTAGTAGATGGAGAGGCTACACAACACGGTATTGTGATCAGCACAAGCCTCCCCCCTAAGCTCAGCAAGCGCACTTTCCAGCTAGCTAGGAAACGATCCAAGCTATAGATGAGAGGTGAGTAGTCTGATGCCTTCAGCTTCTACAGAGAGAGAGAGTGAGGAAGGCCCAGATAGGTTTGAGGAAAACCAACGATAGCACACCCAAGGACCAACGCCGTCTCAACAGCAATGTTGTCCGGCATGTTTAGGGGGACAAAGGTTGACTTGTGGTAATTAATGGTGAGCCATGTCGTGGAGGAGAAAGCATCCAGGACGGAGCACAGGGCGGCAATGGAGTTGAGGTCATCCGCGTACTAAAGAACATGACACGGTAGAGAGTCGACCATAGGGTGGCGCAACGTGCCCTCAGCTGATGCGCTCTAGACGAGACGTTGCAGAACATCTGCGACAATGATATATAGGTAGAGGGGATCAGCCTGATGGAGCCCACATTTGCAATTGATCCGGTGCCCCGGAACACCATTGAGTATTACAGCGGTTTTACCAGTAGACACGATGGCGGCGACCCAGCGACGCCAAATGTCGTCAAACCCCCTAGTCGCGAGGATTTTATCGAGACTGTCCCACGCCACCGAGTCGAACGTTTTTTTGATATCTAGTTTGAGGACCTCGGTGGGGAGTTTTCGACTATAGTAGCATCATAGCAGGTTGGTAGCATAGACAAAGTCTTCTGCAATATTCTGACTATGGACAAAACTGGTTTGATCAGTGTTTATCAGAGTGGGAATGGCATTCTTTAGATGGTTCACCATGATTTTTGAGAAGAGCTTCATGTGGCAGTTTTGGAGAGAAATAGACTGAAACCCATCAGCTTTCAGTAGCAGGACTAGGTGGGCTTGATTCATGGTGTCTAGGTGGTCTTGGCCCACATAGAAATCAGAGAGAAGCCCAAATAGTTGGAGGCATAAGTGGGCCCAAAAAGCTTTATAGAAAGATGGGCTAAAGCCATCTGGGCCTGGGCTGGCGTGCATGTCCATAGAGAACATGGCGACAAAGAGCTCATCCATGATGAACGGAGCAGAAAGGTCCAAGCTAGCTGCCGGCATGGTAGGGTAAAGGGCATGGACGTCTAAGCTCCAAGCAGTAGAGATAATTATCATGATAGAAGTCAAAGAGAACAGAACATTTCGCGTCGTGGGAATGGAGAACGACACCGTTGGGCACCATATAGGGGATGGCGTTGGCCCTTCGCTGACCATTCATGGCAGCATTAAAGAACTGTGAGTTCTCCTCCCACTCTACAACCATTTTGAGATTGAAACGCTATCACCAAAAGGCAAGCTTTTCAGCACGGATAGATTGAAGAGCCTGGGTGGTCAGGTGACACAGAGAAGCCTTGCTGGGGGCGAGTGGGCGATTTTCCTCAAGCAAGTCCAAGGTGTTTATCAAAATTTTTGAGTCACTCTCTCGCAGTTCGCGCGGGTGGAGGCGTTTTCCCAGGTTTGTGATGCATCTCAACAGAGTTGCAGCTTCCTGGTGAAGGTGGAGTTTGAGAGACTGTTGCGATCCACTGACACAATTTCAGTGATCATGGCTCTGAAGGCGGGGTGCTGCAGCTAGGCATTTTCAAACCTGAAGCATCTACTTCTTGGAACAGAGGTGGCTCCAGTGAGAACGAGGGGGACATGATCAGATGGCGAGCAAGTTAGAGCGAAGAGGGACGAGTTAAGGAAGGCACCATGCAAGTGAACATTGATTAGACATCTGTCGAGCCGGACCATGGTGGGATTGTCACGCTTATTGCTCTAGGTATAAGCTTTGTCCAACAGGGAGATCTCCATGAGAGCAAGGGTGTCGATTGTGTTACTGAATATGATATCTTTGGTAGCATTGAAGGCATCATTGCTTTTGTCTCTTGGGTCCCAAGTGAGACTCAAATCCCCAATGATATCCCAAGGAACGGAGATGGTTTGTACAGCCTCCTCCAATTCCGTGAGGAAAGCGGGTTTATCGTCATAGGCAGTGGGGACGTACACGTTGGTGAGGGTGAAGACGCTGCAGTCAGCTAGGGAGGAGAAGGTGATTGTTATGGAGAAGGAGCATTCAGTGGCGCAAGCAATGAAGCAGACGTTCGAATCCCAGGCAGTCAGGATACCGCTAGAGGCGCCATTAGAGTTTTTGGCAATGCAAGAGGAGAGGCGCGTGGCGAATAAAATTCTTTTTTTCACCAGATCCAGGGAGGAGAGTTTCGTTTCCTGCAAGGCCATAGAGGTGGGGGCGCTGGCTTATGAGCTCAGCAAGAACATCCTGGCAGCATTGAACTTGGCCGAGTCCGCGGACATTCTGAGAAAGAAAGCAAAGGGACTTAACAACCATAAGAATGAAGGAGCACCAAGTACCAAAACGAACATGGAATTGAACACAGAACAAACATAATGGTGTACATACGATGCCGTCCACCATGGAACCGAAAGATAGACCACAATGACTCATAGCTCCCCAACACTGGGGGCGAAGCATTTGAAAGGGACACCGTTCGCAATGCACTACAGGTAAGAGGATAAGCACTACTACTAACGAATCAGCTTTCGGCTACAGGTAAGGGGAGGTGCTCACGAGAGTGATAGGCCACGTCTTGGAGAACACACGGACACAACGGAATCACATCATCATCAGGTACGGGGCACTGCGTCCTCCTCCAGCTCAGAGAGCGATCGAGCCTATAAGCACGCCCTAGGTAGTGAAGTTTGGCCGTGGTGATCTTAGCTGAGGGCGGGTTACGCAGAATCTCAGTGCCTCCAGTGCCACCTGAAGGCGGGTAGAGGCCTTAGAGAGATCCATCTGAGCAGCTTTGGCGCTAGATTCCTTGGAAGTGGTGTCCGTGTAGAATGGGTCCTCCATGGCTGCTAGGCGATGGCTGAGACGGAGGTATGAGGTGTTGTCGGCAGCGCTTGCAGCACGCACGCCGGTGGTGGACGCTCACTTCATGCTCTTCCTCCGCCATGAGGACCTGTGTGGATCAGGGACTGGTGGATGGTTGCTTCCTAGTGTATGAGTGATTGACAACGTTGTGTGGACTGACTCTTGGCTAAGTATTGCAGGTGCAGGTTGCGGCTTGACAGTTGTTGGTGCAGGTGAACAACAAACGCGAAAGGTCATTACCGATGTGGCTTCCAGGTGTGGAGAAGACAAGAAGGCTTGGTTCGAGGGACCCGATGGACAGCGGGGTCATGTGCGAGCCGAATGGTGGCAAGAACAACAAGATGAATTCGTGGACGGTTTTTTAGTTGAGCCAGAACTTCGCGGGAGCCGAGTCATGAGTGGTGCTTGGCGGAGGGTACAATGAGTTCGAGGGGTTTCCAGTGGTTCACTAGAAAACCACTAGTTCCTTGGTTGATCCACAAAGCCAAGACCGAAGATGGGGTGCAGCAACATTAGGCCGGTCTGACCGGTGGGTCTGATCGGTGGAGGACATTGGTCTGACCAGTGTGTGAGGACGGCTTCCGGAGGCTTCGAAGCGGAGGACACGCATCAGGATCGCAAGGCTTGCGTCGAGGCTAACCAAGTTTGCGGTCACCAGGCATCTGTCCGATTGTGCTATGACGCAGTTTCCCAAAAAGCCCTTCGGAGGTGTGTATCCTAGTTTAATATAATGGGGTAGTTTCATCTTTCGGTTGCCTCCATATAACCCAAGTGGTGACAGGATGGCAGCCATCGCTTGGAACCCTTGCTGATTTCCCTTTGCTATTTTCTCTTCCTATTTTCCATGGGATTTTAAGACTAGCTTGAGAGCTTTATGGTGAGATCCTTAGAGAGGGATGGATGATCGGGTGGCAAGCTAGACCTTATTTGAACCTTCATGGTACGTATAGGTGATTCGGCGTGGTTCCTTCAAGCTTGATTTTGGCTCCTCCATTTTCTCTTTTTGGTGATTTTTGGAGTCTTTTCTTGGCAAATTTTTTGTGATGGATTTGAGGCCTTTCTCTTTGGGATTTGATAGGGGGTGCATGCATGAGCCTTTCGTGGTTCTTTTCCTTGTGATTCCCTTCTCAAATCCGTGAGTAAAGGTGCTCGATCCTGGGGCTTTCTTAGGTTTCGGTAGGCCTGGGCAAAATACCCGATACCCATTACCCGTACCCGAATTACCCGAACCCGAACCCGAATTACCCGAACCCGAGGTACCCGATCCCAAATTCGGATAGTGATTGTCATTACCCGAAATTAGTTTGGGTAATTCGGGTAATACACTCAGGTACCCAAACTACCCGAACTACCCGAAATTTGCCTTTGTCTTTGTATTTATTCACATGTTGTTAGTTGAATACTTGAAATTGTCATTTTATTAGAATATAATTCTCTTAATTTGAATGAGTAACTATAATATATTATTCTTCTCAACTTGTAATTGAAAATCAACACAAACTAAAAGTCTATGCAAAATTATGTGTGTTTGACTGTATACTTTGATTATAGATTTCGGGTAAATTGGGTAACCCGAACCCGATTTTTGCGGGTACCCGAATTTACGGGTAGTGTTTTTCTGGAGCTGATATCGGGTAATGATTCTCATTACCCGAATTTCTCAAAACCCGAATTACCCGACCCGAACTAATCGGGTAACCCGAACGCCCACACCTAGGTTTCGGGAAAGTGGTGTTCTTGGTGGAAATCCATCGATTCTTCTTGATTCAACAAATTTTGGTGGGCCAAATTGTAGCTATGGGATGCCCATGAGGTACTCCTACTATCCCCATAGTCCTGTGCAAATCCGTGGAGCGAATCGGGAAATAGAGATTTGGATTTGGAGGAGTTGACCCGTGGGTTGCTGTTCATCCTGAGCGCCTAGGCCTGACCGGTCTGACTAGTGCCTTCCACCGGTCTGACCGGTGCAGGTCCTGTTGGGTTTTGGCTAGGGTGATCGTCTTGGTGTGTTCCCTAGTTCCTAGGTTTGCTGTTGTTTCAAGTTTGGTGTTGTTTGGAGCTCGGGAGGTCAGATTCTTGTGATTTGGGGTTTCCAACCTAGACCGGTCTGACCGATGTGTTGTACCGGCATGACTGGTGTAGGGGCTTTCCTGTGGAAATCATCAAGTCTTGCTTAGGTGATCCGACTTGGGGTCAAAGGTGAACCGGTGTGTCTCTGGTTGGTGTTAGGTGATCTGGCTGTCTACTCCGGGTGATCTAGCCAGGTCCGGTCTGACCGGTGGTGGTGACTGGTCTGAGCAGTGTGGTTAGTGAGCTGCTCGAGTAGCTTGTTCTGCTGCGTTCTCGAGTTGGTTTCGGTGTGAGTTGGTTCCTAGGACTAGTAGCACTCCAGTGGCTACGTGGTCTTGGCCAACTTGGGTAGTTGTGTCGGAGAACTGATTTGGCCAAGCTGTGTTCGACTTGTTGGACAAGCCATCTCCTTCGAGAAGAAATTTTTATCGGTTCCCATTCACTCCCCCTCTCTGGTCGCTAGTTCGGTCCTTCAAGTGGTATCAGAGCCGGTTACGGGTCTTTCGGGACTCTAACCAGTCTAAGATCCAAAGATGACATACCAGGAATAGGGATTGGATCCTCCGCACTTTGATGGAAAAACCTACCAGATGTGGCAGAGGCGGATGGCTGCGTTCCTTCATGGCAAGGGTCAGAGCCTTTAGGATGTTACAGTGAACACAACTTATGTTCATCCGATTAACTTTCTTGCTCCAGAATCGAGGGACACGCATGACGCCAACAGCAAGGTGGTCGACTAGTTTTTCATGCTCTGTGTCGATACGAATTCGATTGGATTCAGACAGAGGACTTAGCCAGTAGGATTTGGGAGTAGTTGAAGGATGCTCACATTGGAAATGCTCAGGTTCAGCCTCAGATGTTTGCGACTTACTGGAGAGAGTACGAGAAATTCACTCATCTCTCTGGGAGTCAATTGATGTCTTCTTCTAGTGGTTCATGGTAGTTGTCAACAACATGAGGGCTAAAGTCGCTTGGCTGGATATAACTATAGGAAGTGGGATTTATCTGGGGTGCTTTCAGCAAAAAGACATAGACACACAGATAGAGGTCAAGATTTATAGGTTCCGCAGGGGTCTCTCTGTAAAACTGCGCCTGATGGGGTCATCCCGCTGACATGGCACCACGTGGCGTGTTCTAGTTGGCCGGGGTGCTAACTGGGCGCTGACCTCTCCACGGACCGGCCATGGACCTATGGTCCATTGGTCCACGGTGCACTGAACGAAGGGGTACACCACGATTAATTCAGGGCTGCCCGTGGAGGATCTGACGGCTGTGAGGGGCCGCTGGGCTTCGGTCGCCGGAGAGGTTAGGGAGACGGCGGCGCCTGGCCGGACTTGGCGGTGGCTCGCCGGAGCTGAGCGGCCTGGGTGCTACGGAGCACGGATTCGAGCAGGGTTTGGACCAGGAGGAAGAGGATGACGGCGCAAAGCTCACCGTGGGCATCTCGACGTCGATGGAGCAACGGGGATGGTGAGCAGCGGCTGGAGGCGGATGGCGTTACAGGCGCTCGCGGAGGAGGGGGCTTCGGCCTCGGGTTCGCATCGCCTGGGGAAGGGGCGACCTCCTGTTGTCTCCTGGGTGCACGAAAGAAGAGAGGGAGGGGTGAGGCACAGTTCTTTGGCGGCGGTGAGCCACGGTGATCCTCTTCTTACCAAGGTGGCTCCAGTGGCGACTTCTCCAGGACGGCGGCGCAAGAACAAGGGGGGAGCTGGGGAGGCATAGGGGAGGGACAGTGCTCAAGATTGCCGTTTTATAGGGGGGGAAGGGGCAGCGAAGGCCGAAGATTGGAACGGCGGACATCACGGCCGCGACGAGCGGGCTCAGCAGCAGCTTGCCATCCGTGGCTCTGGATGCACCTGGACGGGGTGTGGGGCATGGGGGAGGTGTAGCACAGGCGCAGGGGGTCCACACGGTGCGGGGATTGAGGGGAGGAGTGCGGGCATCCGGGCCGGCTCCACAGGTTGCAGGAGGGGGTGGTGCTGCTTTTTTTGGAAAGGGGAGGGAGAGAGGTAGGGGATGACGAGTGGGGACAGGACGTCGGTGAGAGAGAGGGTGGGGAGGGGTCGCGAACGTAGATGAGTCGGCTAGGTCTGGTAGGCTTGCGGGAGAGTAGGGGGAGGTGAGACGTTAGGACGGGTTTAGCCCATGAAAGAGTGGAGTTTGGGCCAGATTTGGATAGCAACAAAAGAGAAAGAGAGGGATCCTTTGAGTCAAGATGGGTTAGAGAGAGAGAGAGAGATGATTTTGGCATGATTTTTAGAGAGAAGAGAGCTTAAGTTGTAGAGAGATGGAGAGGTATTGTTCTAGAGAGGGAAAAGACGACCTTATGGTAGAGAGAGATAGGTCTTGTTGAGGGAAAGATTGCGGGAGATTAGAGAGGAAGGTTAGAGAGAGAAATAAGTATGGTTTTTAAAGAAAAACATTGAAAGGGGCTTAAACATAAATATTAGAGAGAGAGAAGTGTTAAACTATCAACAAACCTAATCGAGCTTTAAAATCAAAAATTCATTTTTCACAAAAATAAAACTATGCATCACAACATGAATGCAACAACAAATATTTTTAACCTAAGATTCATTGATTTAGTTTAGAGAATATTACTTATTTTAAAAAGATTGCACACACTCTATTTAATTCTAATTTTTTTTTAAAAAAATAAATCTTAGCCAAATTCCAAACTAGGGTGTTACAATGTTGAAACTAACCAATCGTGGAGACTTGTGAGGTTACCTTTGACGAGACATAACCACGTAGCTCGCTTGTCTTTGATTGTGCAGGAGATGATGAACTTGGTGAGGGGATCTTTTAGGAGGAGGAGCATGAACATGGAGATGATGAAGATGGTGGCATAGTGCCCGCGGCTGAGCATGTACCTACTACTTCGACTACGATCGAGAACGTGCCCTCTCCAACACCCACAAGAAGACGCTGTTGTTGAGGGGAAGGTAGCTTCATGGTGAGAACCTCCCCGACGAGTTCAAGTGGATCACCCAGCTTCGAGGATCATCGGGGACATCAGCGAACGTATTACATGGTCGAGGGTTCGGAACAATTCTCACTTTGCCCATGATGCTTTTGTTGCTACGTTTGAGCCCAAAGACATTGGACACATTCTATTTGATTCTAATTGGGTCAACACAATGTATGATGAGTTGTTAGATCATAATGGGACAAAATTGGTGTGGAAAAATAAAGTGTGAGAATGGAGAAGTGGTGAGAAAAAAAGTCGAGGTTGAAGGACCGATTGGGCGACCAGAGAGGGGGAGTGAATGGGAGCCGATAAAAATTCTTCCCAAAGCTTGAACTCGGCCTATGCCCCAAATTCACAACCAAGGATTCCCACACGAGTTTGCCAAGGTCGCGTAGTCACAACGGACCTACCAACCCTAGGAACAAACCCCAACTCAAAGTAACACAGAAGCGCAACTCAAGACGCAAAGGACTTAGACAATCTACACAGCCTCGAGCGGACCGTCCGCGTGGAGGGGGCGGACTGTTCGCGGGGGTCAGGCGGACTGTCCGCAAGCACAGGGTGGACCATCCGGAAAAACCACCCGAACTTTTGGTACTGCACCTCGCATAACGGACTGTATGTGCCCTAACTGCCGACCGTCCACGCAGAGAAGACTGTCCACACTCACCTCGCGAACTGTCTGTCAAACTTCAAGCAACCAAAAGCACCAGACAAAACGGATCGAAAAGAAGAGACACAAGAACTCGCAAAGAACACGATGAACACCTGGTCAGTCGGCTCGTCACGGACCATCCATAAGGACCTGGCAGACTGTCTGCCACACACGGACATAGGAGTCCGAACAAGAAAACGGAAACGCAACTTCACTTATCTGTCCCTGCATCTCCCAAACGGCTTCAGCTCTTGAGGAAAGATTTGGGGGCGATGTGAAGCATCCCTAGGAGATGCTATACCCCAAATCTTGAGACCTCAAATGAACTAAATCGCCACGAATCGAATCGCAACCGAGCTCTACCAAAAAGCTAGGGTTCCAACCGAAATCATTTAATCGGATGTCAAATCCAGAGATTGGGGGGTCAAGATCAAGCACAAAGATGCACAAGACATCTATCCATGATCCCCACCAACGAATCTGAACCAAAACACCTCAGAATTGAAGGAACAAGGCGTGCACGAAAATCCAACGAAAATAGCTCGAAAAAGACATGAAAATCACATGAGCTACAAGAAGGAAATCAACGCAACCATGAATGCTTCCATAGACTCGGACGTCAAATTCTCTACAAAGCGGTGAAGAAAATCTATGCCTATGAAGTAGGGGAATGAGAAGCAGTCCGGAAGATTGTTTGCCCATAAACCCTAGAACTAATATATATGAGTCCCTCCGGGTTGGGGAAATGTCCAAGGTACCCCTAGCACTTAAGATGAGATACAAACCCATCAAGGCAAAATAGGTCATGTAGCACTCCTCTTCATCACACGTCCACACTTTTGCCGCAGTCTGCGTCCTCCCAATGCAGGCCCTGCGATCCCGCCATGTGTCCGCCGACATCGAACACTACTGGAAAACAAAATTTCCATGTGTGCCCCGAATTTCCCTGAGGGTTTTTCATGTGCACACAGGGAAAATAACATTTCCCTGTCAGTTTTCAAAGAACACACAGGGAAATACCAAAACCCACAGGGAAATGCTTCATTCATGGTTTTGTGGCTCATCCATGTAACCCGACAGTTTTGTGGTGAACTATCGCAAACCCCACGTGCAGACTCCGGTCGTGAGCCGCTACCCTGCACCGGCTCTTGTCCACGACTTCGTCTTGCTTTTCTTGCCATCATGCTGCCCGCACTTGACCCCGCTGGCTATCGGGTCCCTCGAGCCAAGCCTATTTGTCTCTCCACTCCTTGGAGGCCCCACAAATCATAGACCTTTCACGCCCACTCTTCACCTGCACCGACGCAAATCAAGCCGCAACCTGCACCTACAATACTTGGCCAAGAGTCAGTCCACACCACGTTGTCAATCACTCATCACACCAAGGAGTGACCATCCACCGATCCTCGGATGCTCCGGTCCTCAATCTCCCCCTTGATGAGTGCATTGACAACACACACAAGTAACCAATTCGGAGAAAAGAGAAAAAGAAAAGAAACAACTGAAAAACTCAAACAAGTGATCAAAAGCCAAACAAAAGCCAAAACAAGATCACTTGAGTGAGAAAAATCTCGGTCCCCTAAGGCAAGGGCAAGGGCTCGACACAACCGTGATAAAATGATCCAAAGTTGTCGACTCCTCAAGGTGAGGCAAAAGGGTTCAACACCATCGACAAAAGAGCACAACTAAAAATCAGGCAAAAAAGAGCTCCCAAATGCATGAATGCAAGCTCCCCCTGAACAAGTGCATTTCTCGCAATTTTTCTCCCACTTGATGAAAAACTCCCCTTGGATGCAACTTTCCCTCCAAAGCAACAATTGGGTACTATTCCTCCCCCTTGTTGGTAATGCATGAATCAAGCCTACAAATGTAAGCATGCTCTTCTCAAATAGACAGAGAGCACTACAACATGCTACAAATGAGACATAGACAAGCAAGATAGCCAAAAATTTAGTACAAGCATCACCAACAAGATAGATAGGGACATATAAGCATGTGACATAGCCATGATCCAAACAAAGCAATTTTTACAAAAATTTCCCTCTCAAGAGCATAGGACCCAAACATGATCAAAATGAGCACAAACAACATATAACTCACAAACTTCATGCAAGGTCACAAATTCTCATCACAAGATCATCACAAACACCCTCAAGCTATCTTATGTCATGTCAAAGCCACCGAGCCATGTGTCCACTTCTAAATGTGAGACTTCTCAACAGTGAACAACATGTAACGGTTTAGCACCCAAGATAAGAAAATTTAAAGCATACATACATGGAAGCATATTTGTCAAGCACGAGCATTTCATATACCACTTTCATGATTTACAAATTAAGCATGGTACATGAAGTGCCTTTGCGGAAAAAAGAAGCTTAGGCTTCTCCACAAGGTAACATGTAGGCTAAACATTCATGATGATATATGGGTCTTTGACCGCAAATGAAAAGAACATGGTCCCAATCACAATTTAAGCAAGCTATAGCCATAAGTGAACAAATTTAACATGAAAGGAATTCAACTCATAAGAGAGGATCATGTATAGCCTTTTTACAAAAGAGAGCCATTTACAAGTATATACATCCCAAAGCTATCAAGAGCATCGCTATTCATCATATGAGCATCACTAGCAAAGTCATAATCTCATATCAAGCACATCATGGTGATCCAAGTATATAGGAGAAGCTCATCTCGTATGATACATATGCAGTCTATGATACAAAGATACAAGTATGATATGATACATAAATGAAAATGCAACATGAGTATGTACATCAAACCCCCTGTCGTATGGACCTCCCTGGGCCCACTACCTCGGTGGGTACCAGGACCAACTACTCGGTGGGCCCCTGGGACTACTCGGCTTCTGTTACACGGCACTTGATGGCGTGGGTGAGGACCATGTGTGGTTCGAGGACCGGTGGATGGTCGCTCCCTTGTGTGATGAGTGATTGACAACATTGTGTGGACTGATTCTTGGCTAAGTATTGCAGGTGCAGGTTGCGGCTTGACTCGTGTTGGTGCAGGTGAAGAACAAGCGCGAAAGGTCATTGCCGGTGAGGCCTCCAGGTGTGGAGAAGAGAAGTAGGCTTCGTTCGAGGGACCGGTGGCCGGCGGGGGTCAAGTGCGGGCCGCATGGTGACATGAACAGCAAGATGAAGTCGTGGACGGTTTCTTGGTAGAGCCTCAAAACCAAGGTCGAGCCGGGACTACGTGGGAGCCGAGTCATGAGTGGAGATTGGCGGAGGCTACACCGAGTTCGTGGGGTTTTCAGTGGTTCACCAGAAAACCACTGGGTTACTCGGTTGAGCCACAAAACCGAGGCCGAAGACTCGACGACGAGGTACGGCCACCCAGGCCGGTTCAACCGCCCAGGAGGGGCGGTCAGACCGCCTGAGGCCGGTCAGATCCCCCAGGCCAGTCTAACCGCCCAGGGGGGGCGGTCTGACCGCCCTGGCCGCCGGCGCCGAGAAGCTTTGAAGCGGAGGACACGCGTCGGGATCGCAAGGCTTGCGTCGAGGCTAAGCAGGTTGCGGTCACCGGGCATCCGTCCGATGGTGAAGACATGAAGACTTCCAAATTCGCCCTCGAGGGGCATGTATCCCTAGTTGTTAGTGAAGGGTAGTTTAGTCTTTTGGGTGCCTCCATATATACTCATTAGATGGGTGGATGGCAGCCAACTCTTGGAACCCTAGCTCATTTAGTTTTTCCATTTTCGTTCTCCATTTTCCTTAGGATTTTAGAAGGCTAGCTTAAGAGCTTCATGTGAGATCTAGAGAGAGGGATGGATGTTTGGGTGGCAAGCTAGACCTTGTACGAACCTTTCATGGCATGTATAGAAGGTTTGGCGTTGTTCATCATGGTGGTTTTCCCGTCTCCCTTGTGTTGATTTTCGGAGCTCTTTTTGGCGGTGTTTTGAGGACGATTTCTTGGGGTTTTTGGTGGGTGTCATGTATGAGGTTCTTGTGCCTCTTTGGCTGGTGACTTTGCCCCCAAATCCCCTTTGAATCGGACTCGATTTGGTGGTTTCTCGAGTTGGGCGAGTTCTTGACCTAGAGAAGCGATTTCTTCGATTCCTCTTGATTGTGAGCGTTTCGGGTCGATTCCTTTGAGGTCGAGGTTGCCCAGGAGGTAACCCAGCTATTCCCGAAGTTTTGCTGCAATCCGTGGAGTGATTCGGGAGATTGGGCGCGAGGAAGTTGAGGTTTGACCCGCGGGTTCGTTTTCTGGAAGGGGCGGTCTAACCGCCCTGGGTGTTTTCGGGTCAAAGTTTTTTTTCGCCGGATTTTCCTCTGTGAGTTTGTTCGCCTTGATCAGAGGAGCGTATGGGTGAAATTTGGGGTCGTTCTCGCGCAGTTTGCTAGGAGTTTTTGGTTGGAGTTCGTCGCTGGGTACAGGAGGTTAGATCGCCCCAGGTAGCCGGTCTAACCGCCCCTAGGCCCTTGGGTGAAGTTTTGGTTTTCGCCAAGATTTTCGGTAGCTAGCATGGCCTTGACCGAGAGATCTCTGTTGGTGAAACCGTGGTGAGTTTTGGTGCTCGGAAGAGGCGTTTCGGAGGATTTCTTGGTTGCCAGGTGGAGGCGGTCTAACCGCCCCCTATACCCGGTCTAACCGCCCCCTCTGGTTAGCCGGCTTTCAAGTTGTTTCCGCTGTCGGTGCTGCGTGTGTGTTGTGGTAGCTGGTAGAGTTTGTTCCTAGGACCAGTAGCACTCTAGTGGCTACGTGGTTTTGGCAAACGGAAGGTTGAAGTGCGGAGCGTGTGATTTTGGGGGTTCGACCGAGCTAGTTCGTCTTGTCGGAGTTTCAATCTCCCTCGAGAAGAATTTTTATCGGCTCCCATTCACTCCCCCCCTCTCTGGTCACCTAATCGGTCCTTCAAGTGGTATCAGAGCCGGTTCGGGTCTTTGTTGACTCTAACCAGTCTAAGATCCAAGGATGGCGTACCAGGAACGGGATTCGGGTCCTCCACACTTCGATGGCAAGAACTACCAGATGTGGAGCAAGCGGATGGGTGCGTTCCTCCGCGGAAAGGGTCAGCTTCTTTGGGATGTCACGGTGGACACAGGCTATGTCCGGCCGATGGATTTCCTTGCTCCGGGGTCGAGGGGACGATTCGACGCCAACAATAAGGCGGTCGACTACTTGTTTCGTGCTTTGTGTCGCCGAGTTCGATCGGGTGCACACCGAGCACTTGGCTTGTAGGATTTGGGCGGTGTTGAAGGAGGCTCATGTTGGGAACGCCCGGTGTTCGGGCACGGATGTATGCGACCTACCGGAGAGAGTACGAGAATTTCACTCATCTCCCCGGTGAGTCCATCGATGCCTTGTTTCAGAGGTTCACGGTGGTTGTGAACAACATGAGGGCCAATGTGGACGTGCTCCAGTACGATGATCATGATAGAGCGGTCAAGCTTTTACACTCTTTGGATCATACGATATGGGGCGGAAAATTCGAGGCCATTGTCGAGTCGGAGAAGTATGACACTCTGACGGTGAACGAGCTGTTCTCGAAGCTCAAGTCGGCTGAGGTGGATAGGGGCATGACTGCCAAGCTCGAGGGACCGACTGATTCCCATAGTCTTGCCCTCGTTGGTGGTTCCAAAGGAAAGACTAACTCTAACCCATCCACCAGGATGTTCTCCTTTTCCTCTTTGATGTCTATGCCAGATGAGGAGTTTGATGACCTTGGAGAGGACGAGCTGGCGCTGTTGACGAGGCGGTTCGAGAGGCTGCACGAGAACCGCGTGAACATGAGGAGGAACACGAGGACGTGCTTCCAGTGCGGCAAGCCGGGACACTTCATCGCCGACTGCCTGGAGAAGGCCGAGAACAAGGACAGCTACAAGCACAAGCCGAGGAAGGATGGCAAGTACCGTTCGAGGTGCAACCACAAGAGCAAGCACAAGAACAAGTACAAGGACGAGCGACGATCGAGGAAGAAGGAGAGCCGAGGCAAGGCCCGAGCGATGGTTGGAGCGAGCGACGTCGACTCCAGTTCTGCGTACTCCACCTCGAGCTCGAGCAGCAGTGAAGACGAAGGCGATCGTCGCAAGAACAAGAAGTCGTCCAAGAACCCGAGCGGGGGCCGAGGCGCTTCGCGAGAGATGGCTTCGTACCATGGCGGCGAGCTCCGGCAGCAAGAAGAGCACACGGAGCGACTCGGACTCCGAGTCCGACGACGAGGTGCGTGATGAACTTCCCTTCTTGCGCCGGGAGAATGAGAGGCTTGGCTCTTTGCTTGATAACCGTGATGACATGCTTAGAGAGGCCAAGAAAATGAGGAAAGAGCTTAGGGCTTCACTCGAGGATGCTAGGACTAGAGTGGCCGAGCTAGAGACACGGGTGCTTGATAGCAAGCTTGAGATTGATTCGCTTAAGGCTAGCCCCGTTGTTTCGGATGATAATGATTGTCTCGATTGCTCCATATTCCTTGCGATCTTGCTTTGTTTAAGGAGAAGCATGCCTCCAAGTGTGAGGAACTAGATGTGCTTAGGGTTGAAGTGGCCGAGCTTAAGTCTAGACTCGCTTTGCTAGGTGCTTGCACTTCTTGCCCTGTTTTGCATGCTAAGATTGATGAGATGCATGCTTACACTAGTTCGCTTGAGGCTAAATTGAAGGAACCCATGCCTACATCATGCTCTACCTGTGAAATGCATGCATTGAAAAATTTGGAACTTGCACATTATGTTGATCGTTTGCAGGATGAGAATGATGACTTGAGGAAGTTGATGGGTTGGTTGTCTGGCCATGAGCCTCAGTTGAGGATGATGATTGAGGCCTTTAAGAGGCAAGATGGTGAGGGACTTGGGGCAAACAAGGTTGGTGAGGGAAGTGGAGAGAATATCCTGGAGCCACCAAAAACCCACCACAAAAATGATTTCCCTCCAAAACCCAACTATCTTAGGAACCGACTAGACACAACCCCAGCTCCACCTATATTTCCTACACCCACAAATGATCTCCGAAGGCCTATCAAGTTTGTGAGCACTTCCGGGAAAGTGTTCTTTGGGAAAGTGATTGAGAAGGCAAGTGAGGAGAAATCGGTGGAGGAGTTGAGTGGAGAGAAACCAAGCGAGCAGCCCCAATCCAAGCCTAAACCTAAGCTTGTGAGGTTCCGTTGTGGCCATTGTGGGAAAGAGGGTCACAAGGATGAGTTTTGCTTCAAGAGGAAGCGGGAAGAGAGGATGGCAAAGGAGTGGGCGAACAAGGATAGGTACAACCCTTCCCACCAACTGGGGCATTGGTCATGTGATTTTTACAACGAAAATACTTGGAAATCCTAGCTCGGGGTAGAAGCGACGTAGCTGTTGGATGTTCCAAGCGTTGGTGAGCTCTTCACCGTCCTCGTTGGCCAGCTTGTACGTGCCGGGCTTGAGTACCTTCACCACGACGTAGGGTCCCTCCCATGGAGGTGATAGCTTGTGGCGTCCTCGGTTGTCTTGGCGTAGCCTTAGGACCAAATCCCCCTCGCTGAAGTCCCGTCGGCGTATCTTGCGTGCTTGGTAGCGCCTGAGGGACTGTTGATACCTCGCGGAGTGCATCAAGGCCAGGAGGCGTGCCTCGTCCAGCTGGTCCAGCGAGTCCTCGCGGGCTCGCTGGTTGGCATCCTCGTTGTAGCCTCAAACCCTGGGCGATCCGTATTCTAAGTCCGTGGGGAGGACGGCCTCCGCGCCATGGACTAGGAAAAACGGGGTGAACCCGGTGGCTCTGCTCAGGGTGGTCCTTAGGCTCCACACGACCGCTGGTAACTCTTGGAGCCATTTCCGACCAGATTTGTTTAGCTGGTCAAAAATCCTAGGCTTAAGGCCTTGTAGGATCATGCCATTGGCACACTCTACTTGGCTGTTGGTCTGCGGGTGTGCCACAGCTGCCCAATCCACACGGATGTGGAATTTTTCGCAAAACTCCAAGAATTTCCTGCCCGTGAACTGGGACCCGTTGTCGGTGATGATGGAGTTTGGCCCTCCAAAGAGGTGGACGATGTTGGTGAAGAACGTCACCACTTGCTCCGCCCTGAGATTCGTAATGGGGCGTACCTCCACCCACTTGGAGAACTTGTCGATCGTGACCAGCAAGTGGGTGAAGCCCCCGGGCACCTTTCGCAGGGGCCCGACGATGTCCAGCCCCCACACAGCGAACGACCATGTTATGGGGATGGTCTGCAGGACATGAGCGGGAAGGTTGGACTTGCGGGCGTAAAACTAGCACCCTTCGCAGGTGCGTACGATCTCGCTGGCGTCCGCGACCGCGGTAGGCCAGTAAAAGCCTTGGCGGAACGCATTGCCAACGAGGGTACGAGGCACCGCATGATGGCCGCAGATCCCGGTGTGGATGTCCCGCAGGAGCTCGCGCCCCTCGGGGATGGGCACGCATCGCTGCAAGATGCCGGAGGCGGCGCGGTTGTACAGCTCACCGTCGATGAGGGCAAAGGACTTGGCCATCCTGGCGATGCGTCTGGCCGCGGCCCGGTCCGTGGGGAGTTCCCCTCGGGCCATCCAGGCCACATACTTGTCACGCCAGTCAGCCTTGACGGGGGCCGACTCGATGTCCATCACATCAGCCCCATAGGCGCCGTACCCCTCGAGGAGGGAGAGCACGTACGCCTCGTTCGAGGGGTCCTCATCCATGGGTTCCGCACCCACTGGATTCGAGGGAGCCCCCGAGGGTTCTGCGTGGTTCGAGGGGTGAGGCTCGAGGGCGACCGAGGGCTGAGCAATATCGCGGGCGAAAACGTTCGGGGGGACGGTGATCCGCCCGGACGCGATCTTGGCCAGCTCGTCCACCTCCTCGTTGTACCGGTGGGGCACGTGATTGAGCTCGATGCCGTAAAATTTGTCTTCGAGGGCTCGCACAGCCTTGCAGTAGGCTTCCATCTTGTCGTCATGGCAGCTCTCGTTCTTCATGACTTGGTCAATCACGAGTTGCGAATCCCCCCGCACGTCGAGGCGCTTGACGCCTAACTCGATGGCGATCTTGAGGCCGCAAAGGAGGGCCTCATACTCAGCCATGTTGTTCGACGTGGGGAAGTGGAGGCGCACCGTGTACCGCATGTGCTCCCCGAGGGGTGACACAAAGAGCAGGCCCGCGCCCGCCCCTGTTTTCATCACCGAGTCGTCGAAGTACAGAGTCCAGCACTCTGCTTGGGTCTGCGGTGGTGGCAGCTGCGTATCCGTCCATTCAGCGACAAAATCCACCAGGATCTGGGACTTGATGGCTTTGCGCGGGGCATAGGCGAGCGTCTCGCCCATCAGCTCTACGGACCACTTGGCGATCCTGCCCGCCACGTCATGATTGCGGATGATCTCCCCCAGCGGAAAGGAGGAGACCACCGTGACAGGGTGGGCCTCGAAGTAGTGGCAAAGCTTGCACCGTGCGAGGACCACCGCATACAGCATCTTTTGGACTTGGGGGTAGCGCGTCTTGGTGTCAGACAAGACCTCGCTGATGTAGTAGACCGGCCGCTGGACCGGCAGGGCGTGCCCTTCCCACGTGCGCTCCACCACGGTCACGGCGCTGACCACCTGGGTGGTTGCGGCCACGTAGAGCTGCAGGGGTTCGCCGTCCTGCGGCGGCGTGAGGATCGGGGCGCGCGTTAACGACGCCTTCAGCTTGTCGAGCGCATCCTGGGCCTCGGTGGTCCAGGAGAAGCGCTCATGCTTCTTGAGGAGGCGATAAAGGGGCAGGCCCTTCTCGCCGAGCCGCGAGATGAAGCGGCTCAAGGCGGCAAGGCACCCCAGCACCTTTTGCACCCCTTTGAGTTCCCAGATCGGGCCCATTCGTTCAAGGGCTGCGACCTTCTCGGGGTTGGCCTCGATCCCCCATTGAGAGACGATGTATCCTAGGAGCATGCCTCGCGGCACTCCAAAGACGCATTTTTCGGGGTTTAATTTTACCCCATTTGCCCGTAGGCAGCCGAACGCGATGCCAAGGTCGCCAACCAGGTCGTCTGCCTTCCTGGTTTTCACGACGATGTCGTCTACGTACGCCTCGACCGTCCGTCCGATGTGATCTCCGAAAACGTGCTGCATGCAACACTGGTATGTCGCACCCGCGTTTCGGAGGCCGAACGGCATCGTGACATAGCAGAACATCCCGAACGGCGTGATGAACGAAGTCACGAGCTGGTCGGACTCCTTCATATTTATTTGATGATACCCGGAGTAGGCATCAAGGAAGCAGAGCAGCTCACACCCAGCCGTTGAGTCAACAATTTGATCAATGCGTGGCAAAGGAAAAGGAACTTTAGGACATGCTTTATTAAGACTAGTGTAGTCTATACACATCCGCCACTTCCCGTTCTTTTTCTTTACAAGTACAGGGTTTGCTAGCCACGTTTGGTGGAACACCTCCTTGATGAACCCGGCCTCTAGAAGCTTCCGCAGCTCCGCTCCGATAGCCCGTCGCCGCTCCTCATCGAAGCGGCGCAGCCGTTGTTGCACGGCGCGGGCGTGAGGCAGGATGTCAAGGGAGTGCTCGGCGACCTCCCTCGGGATGCCTGGCATATCCGAGGGGCTCCACGCGAAGATGTCGGCGTTGGCGCGGAGGAAGTCGACGAGCACCACTTCCTATTTGGGATCGAGGGTGGAGCTGACCCTCAACGCCTTGCCCTCGGGGGCAGAAGGGTCGAGGGGGACCTCCTTGGTCTGCTCCGCGGCCTCGAAGGTGCCGGTGTGCTTGGCGGTGGAGTCGAGGTCCTCGTTGACCATCTTCTCCAAAGTGGTCACCAGTGCTTCATCCAGCGCCAGTGCTTCTGCGTGCTCTACGCACTCGACTTCGCATTCGAATGCGTGCTCGATGGACGAGCCTACGGTGATGATGCCGTTCGGTCCTGGCATCTTCATCTTCAAGTAGGTGTAGTTGGGGACCGCCATGAATTTGGCATAGCAAGGCCGCCCGAGTATGGCGTGGTAGGCGCCCTTGAACCCCACCACCTCGAAGGTGAGCGTTTCCTTGCGGAAATTCTTCGCGGTGCCGAACCAAACCGGCAGATCGATCTGCCCGAGGGGCTGGACCTGCTTGCCGGGCGCGACGCCATGGAACGGCTTCGTGCTGGGCTGCAGCTGGTCCAACCCGATCCCCAGCAAGCGCAGCGTATGCGCGTAGAGGATGTTGAGGCTGCTGCCTCCGTCCATCAAGACTTTTGAGAACCGCGCGTTCCCAATGATTGGGTCGACCACCAGCGGGTACTGGCCCGGGTTGGGGATGCGGTTCGGATGGTCTTCCCGGCTGAAGGTGATGGCGTCCTCCGACCAGTTGAGGAAGGAGGGAGGCGCCTTCTCCGCGGCGAGGACCTCGTGCCGCTCCCGCTTGCGCTGGCGGGTCGACATGTCGACGGTGGGTCCCCCGAAGATGAGGAACACGTTCTCCACGGCGGGGAAGCCGCCGGTGTCACCATCTCCTCCGTCTTTCTTGGCCTCTACTTCCTTCGTGGCGGCGCGGCCATAGAACTTCTTGAGCATGTCACATTGCTCAAGGGTATGGTTCACTGGGGTCTTGTGGTAAGGACATGGCTTTTTCAGCATGTCATCAAACATCCTCGGACCTCGAGGGGCCGGTCGAGGGCCTCGTTGAGCCGGGTCAACAGCGAGAGCCTCGGCATCACCGCCGTTGCGCCCCTGCTCGCGCGCCTCGCGGCGCGGCTTCTTTCCCTTCTTGCCCCGCTTGTCCTTCCGATGGGGCTCCCTGGACTTGCTGCCCTCCGCGGGCGCATCATCCGAGCGCTTGCCCTTCTTGCCGTCGAAGATCGCCCCCACGGCCTCCTCTCCTGAGGCGAAGCTGGTGGCGATGTCGAACAGCTCGTTGGAGTCCGCGGGCGGGCTGCGTCCCAGCTCTCGCACGAGGTCCCGGCACGTGGTGCCCTCGAGGAAGGCATGCACGATCTCGGATTGCGCCACGCTGGGGAGCTCTGTACAGCGCTTGGAGAAGCTCCGTATGAAGTCCCACAGCGACTCGCCGGGCTTCTGGGTGCAGGAGCGCAGGTCCCAGAAATTTCCAGGGCGCACGTACGTGCCCTGGAAGTTACCCACGAACGTGCGCACCAGATCGTCCCACTTGTGGATTTGGCTGGCGGGCAGGTGCTCGAGCCATGTCCGGGCTACATCGCCGAGGTGCAGAGGCAAGTTGCGGAAGATGACCTCGTCGCAGGTGGCCCCGCCCAGCTGGCACGCCAGGCGGTAGTCGTTGAGCCACACGCGGGGATCCGTCTCCCCGTTGTACTTGACGATGGTCGAAGGTTGGCGGAAGCGTTGGGGGAAGGCCGCCGCACGGATCTCCCGGCTGAACACACGGGTCCCCGGGGGCTCCGGCGTCGGAGAGCGGTCTTCGTCGCTGTCGTAGCGTCCACCCCGTCGAGGGTGGTAGCCCACCGGCTCGCTCGCGCATCCACCTTGCTCGTGCGCCGGCGTTGATGACGTTGCGGGCGTCACCGTCCGGCGCCTGCGCGTGTCAAGGAGCCGCTCCTTGGCGGCGTGCGTCCGGGTTGGCGAGTCGCCTCGCCGCTTCTCCTGCGTGGACCGAGGGTTCGCCCCCCTGTGCGGCTCCGTCGTCCCGCGCATCCCCCTGTTGGCGGATGCGTGACGCCGAGCTCTCGGCCTGCTGGACGGCCGCTTGCTCGATGAGGGCCTGCACCTCGCGTTGCAGGTTCCGCGCCTCAGGGGTCGAGGGTGCCGGCATAGCTCTCAGCAGCGTCGCGGCGGCAATGAGCTTTTGGCTCGCCCGCGGAGGTGCGTCTGGGTTGTCGACGTTAAAGTCGGCGTTGATTCGGTCACGGACCTGTTTGCCCAACTCCCGTGCGCGTTCGCCGCGCGCGGAGGCTTCTCCTGCCATCGAGGCACGAAGCAGCCGCACCCTTCGATACTCCTCCGCCAGCTTAGCCTCGAGCTCACGGGCTTGGGCTAGCTGTGCGTCAACATTGACCCTAGCAGGGGTGCTTGGCCCCGCAGCCAGGCGTGGAGCGATCCCTGGGGCAGGCGTGACCTCCCCGTCACCAGCGCCCACAGCGTCGGTGGCGTTCGCTGGGTCGTTGGCAATGACGACATAGCACTCCCGCGCGGGGTCGTAGCTCCTGGTGCTGGAGTCGTCAGAGCAGCCGAACCAGTAGTCCGTATCGTCGAGGAAACGCTTGAACATGACTGGGTCCGGCACGCCGGAGAAGTCCCACTCCTCGTACCCGTGGAGGTTAGCGGGTGGCGGCGCGTCAAGGGAGCCCAGGGACGATTCATCACCTGCTGAGGCGCTGGGATCCCTGGCGACGAAGACGTCACGGCCAGGGGGAACCCTGCGCATCGTGGTGTTGACGTTGGCGTTGTAGGCCGTCGTGGCACCACGCAGCCCAATGGGAAAGCGCGGTCCGGAGACCGTGCGCTGTCCCGCTGGGGTGGCGGTTGCCGTGATGACGGGCGCGCCGCGCTGAGAGGCGGCGCACTCGGCCGCTCGTCGCTCGGATCGTGCTTGGCGCGAACGTTGACCGGAGCGGCGGCGGCGTCGTGGCGTCGACGGGCCCGCGGCGTCCGCGCCGGCGGGTGTCCGCGCCGTGGTGGTGCGGGCGGCGGGGGGCCGGAGCGGACCCGGCCTGGCGCCGCGCACGGAGCTCCTCACGGTTGGTGAGGCGCATCAGGTAGCCGTTCCCCGTGGCCTGAAAGTTCAGGCCCCCAAACCGGATTTCGAACCCGGCGGGGAGGGGGTCCGAGCTGCCCATGCAGTAGCGCGTACCGTGGTACTCAGTGCGGATCACCATTTGGTTTTGTTCGAGATCTGATCGTGAGGTTGAAAAACGAGAGGCATGGGAATGCTATTCGAGCTATCCACAGTGATAATGGCTCAGAGTTCAAGAACTCTCATTTTGATGCCTTCTGTCGTGATCTAGGTCTTGAACATCAGTATTCGACCCCTTATGTGCCCCCTCAAAATGAAGTTGTGGAAAGGAAAAATCGGAATCTTTGTGAGATGGCTAGGACGATGCTCGATGAGCACATGACTCCTAGGAGGTATTGGGCTGAGGCGGTCAATACGGCTTGTCATGTTTCCAACAGGATTTTATTGCGAGCTTTCAAGAAGAAGACCTGTTATGAGCTTATGCATGGTCAGGCACCCAAGGTGAATCATTTCCAAGTTTTTGGTTGCAAATGCTTTATTCTTAAGAAGGGAAAACTCGACAAGTTTGAGGCTAGGTCTAGTGATGGAATTTTCTTTGGATATGCTAACCATTCTAGAGCCTATAGGGTGCTTAACCTTGAGACTAACAAAATCATGGAGACTTGCGAGGTAACCTTCGACGAGACAATGCCATGTACCTCTCTTGGTTTTGAATGTGCAGGTGATGAGGAGATGCCCGAGGACCTCTTTGAAGAGGAGAAGGATGAAGCTGGAGATGATGATGGAGAGAACCATGCGCCTGAAGCTGAGTGTGTACCCACTACTTCCCCTACGACCACTACGGAGGGTGGACCGTCTACATCATGGACAACGACGGTGCGACAAGAGGACCAGGTGAGAGAAGCTGAAGTTGAGGGGGAGGTAGTCTCGAGGCGTGAGGCTCCCCGGCGGATTAAATAAGTGCATCCCCTATCGAGGATCATTGGGGACATCGACGAACGTACTACACGGTCAAGGTCTAGGAATTCCTCTCATTTCGCTCATGCTGCATTTGTTGCCACCTTTGAGCCCAAGGACATTGGACATGCTTTATCTGATGCAAACTGGGTCAATTCTATGCATGAGGAGTTGGAAAACTTTGAGAGGAACTAGGTGTGGGAGTTAGTTGAACCACCTCCAGATTGCCATCCTATAGGAACCAAGTGGGTTTGGAAGAACAAAGAGGGTGAGAATGGGATGGTTGTAAGGAAAAAGTCCAGACTTGTTGCTCAGGGGTTTAGTCAGAAGGAGGGGATCGACTATGAGGAGACCTTTGCTCCTGTGGCCCGTCTTGAGGCAATTCGAATCCTTCTAGCCTTTACCGTGGCTAAAGTGTTCAAGTTGTTTCAAATGGATGTGAAGAGTGCTTTTCTGAATGGGGTCGTAGAGGAGGAGGTGTATGTGAAACAGCCACTGGGATTTGAGAGAGAGTTGTACCCACACAGGGTGTACAGGTTGAAAAGGGCTCTGTATGGGTTGAAACAGGCGCCCCGTGCTTGGTATGGGAGATTGAAAGGTTTTCTGTTGAGCAGAAGGTTTGTGATGGGTACCGTGGATAGGACCCTGTTTCTCCTCAAGCATGGAAATGACTTGTTGATTGTTCAGATATATGTGGATGATATTGTCTTTGGTGGCTCGTCACATAACCTTGTTGCCAAGTTTGCAGATGAGATGAGCAGGGAGTTCGAGATGAGCATGATGGGCGAGTTGCAGTACTTTCTCGGACTGCAGATAAAGCAAGTGAAGGATGGAACATTCGTGCACCAGACCAAGTACACGAAAGACATGCTGAAGAAGTTCCAAATGCAAGATGTGAAGCCGATGTCGACTCCCATGGGGAGTACGGCCACTTTGGATGCGGACGAGGATGGAGAACCAGTGGACCAGCGGGAGTACAGGAGCATGATCGGCTCCCTCCTCTCGACGAGCCGACGAGGCCGGACATACGGTTCAGTGTGTGTCTGTGCGCTCGTTTTCAGGCTTCGCCGAGGACATCACATCGACAGGCCGTCAAGAGGATTTTCAGGTACCTACAGTCTCCCCTAGTCTTGGCCTTTGGTATTCTTCCTCCTCGACTCTCTCTCTTCATGGTTTTTCCGATGCGGATTTTGCTAGTTGTCGAGTCGAGAGGAAGTCTACTTCTGGTTCTTGTCAGTTTCTTGGATCCTCGTTGGTTTCGTGGTCTTCCCGCAAGCAGTCTAGTGTAGCTCAGTCCACCACCGAGGCAGAGTATGTTGCAGCCACGAGTTGTTGTTCCCAGCTGTTGTGGATTTCATACACTTTGAGAGACTTTGGTGAGGAGTGTACCCAGATCCCACTTCTTTGTGATAGCACCAGTGCCATAAGCGTAGCGAAAAACCCAGTGCTTCACTCCAGAACCGAACATATAGAGGTGAGGTACCATTTCTTGAGGGACAATGTGGAGAAAGGGACCATTGTGTTGAGCCATGTCCCTACCCAAGATCAGCTTGCAGACATTTTCACAAAGCCTCTCGACCAAGCTACATTTGTGCGCTTGCGGGGGGAACTTGGGGTTTGTTGCCCTTTCTAGTTGATTCTTGGGGGATTTTCTTTTTGTACCATATGTATCATACCATGTTTCCTTTGATGTATATACATGCTTTGCTCGATGTACAAACCATGGTAGGATAGCCATCTTGTTATATATCTTGTTGCATTTGTATCATATTGCATTTTAGGATGATGAGCTTCTTTCATATGCCTTATTTGAGTTTCTTTGGCTATTTGTGAGATATTGGTCATATGTGTGGAGAAATGGCTATGCGAGGCTATGCTCTTGGAATATTTGAGATATATATGTTGTGAGATAGTCCTTTCTGAATCAAATGCTAATCTTGACTAAATTTGATGAAATGTGCTCCACTCATGTGTAGTAGTGTATCCATGTCACGTTTTGGCCTAAATGTGCTTTCTATGCTTAGATTGTGCTTGGATGTCTTTTTCTTGCGTTTGGGCCAAAGGCCGGATATCATTGTGAATGTTTAGCCTATGTTGCATTCATGGGGGAGCATAAGCTTCTTTTTGCCGCAAAGGCACTTCATGTACCATGAAGTGAATTAATCTTGAAAAGAAGTGTGTATGCTTGAAAAATGCTTCATCCATCATGTTTATGCTTAAAATGTCTTATCCTTTACACATGGGTGCAAAACATGTTGCATGATGTTCACCAGTGGAGAAGTCTCCCCGAAGTGGACACATGGCTCATGAGCTTTAACATGACATGCTTTGCTTTATGGGTGTTTGCAATGATCTTTTGTTGAGAATTGGATATCCTTGTATGCTCTCTGGTTGATATGCATGTTTTTGGCTCAAATGTGACATGGATAGGCTTTTACATTTGAAGTGAGCCATCTTTTGATATAATCATTCAAATCTGAAAATTTGCTTTGTCACATGCCTATATTTCCATATATTACTTGTGGCAATGCTTTGACTATGTTATGATCCATATATGTGCTCTTTGTCTCATTTCTAGCCTTTGACACTAAATTTGGCCCATTTGAGAAGCTCATGTAGATGTGTATATGCTTTGTTTTGCATTTCTGCATTTTCACCTTGATTCATACATTGTCAACAAGGGGGAGAAGAGGTAAGCTTAATGAAAATTCAGAAGAGGTGAGCTAAAATTTGGAAGTTTGCATCCACATGTTCAGGGGGAGCTTGCATTTGTTCAGGGGGAGCTTTCTTGCTGTTTTCGGTGTGGAGTTTTTGTGGTTTGCTCGGCTTGTGACCTTTCTTTCCCTTTCTTTGGTTTTGGTCATGAGTTGCGCTTCTTTGTTTTTCTTTCTTCTTACTCTCTTTCTCTGAATTTCATTTCGCATTGTGTGTTGTCAATGCACTCATCAAGGGGGAGATTGAGGACCAGGAGCGTCCCGGTGGTCGATGGATGACCGCTCCTCAGTGATGAGTGATTGACAACGGGTGTTGGACTGACTCTTGGCTCAGTGCGCGGGGTGTAGGTTGCGACCTAGTTCGTGTGGTTGCGGGGGAAGAATGGGCGCGAAAGGTCTTCAGCCTTGAGGGGCCTCCGGGAGATGGAGAGACAAGTAGGCTCGGTTCAAGGGACCCGGTGGACGACGGGACTAGGTGCGGGCCATATGGTGGCGAGACAAGCAAGGCGAAGTCATGGACGATCGAGCCGGTGTACGGTGGCGGTCGAGTCAAGGGGCTTGGCGGGAGGCCAGGCCGAGCACGCGGGGTTTGGTGGTTTGCCCACAAAACCATCGGAGGACGGTTTCTTGGTTTGGGCCTCAAAACCAAGTCAAAAGACCCAACACGACGGAGACGGGATCCGGGCGTGTCGGAAAGCTTCGAAGCGGAGGGCACGCGGCGGGATCGCATGGCTTGCGTCGGGAGGACGCGGGGTGCGGCGAAGGCGTGGACGTCCGATGGCAAGACCCACAAACATTACATAAATGCCCCTGGGTGGGTTGTATCGCCAGTAGTTGAGTTAGGGGTAGTCGAGTCATTTCCCACACCGGCGGGTCCCTATATATAAGCCATGAGTGTGTGTGGATGGCTCTCTCTCTCCGTGACTTAGGGTTTCATTTCCCCCCTCCTCTTTCTCATTTTCCTGGACTATTTTTCTTCTCCATTTTCTCTAGGCTAGCATGAGAGCTTCATGAGAGATTTGTTGAGAGGGATGGATGCTAGGGCGGCATGCTAGACCTTGTGAATCTTTCCTGGTTTGTATAGAAGATTCAGTGTTGTGTTTCTCGTGGTCTTTTTCGTGCTTGTTTTTGGTGCCTTTGTTCTCGGTGTGATTCCGCGGATTTGAGTGGGTTTCTCCCTGGATTTCTTTGAGGGAAACATGGATGGATGTCTAGTGCATCTTTGTGATTGATCTTGTGCCATCAAACGCCGGGAAACCACTTCGATTCAAGGATTTTCGTTCGGTGCTCTAGCTTTTGGTTGTGTTCAAAGGATTCGCGATTCCCGGTGATTTAGGGAGTTAGGAGGCAAGATTTTTGGGCTATAGCATCCTTGTGTGACGCTTTTCAAGTCCCCAAACCATTGTCTCCACAGCCTCTACCGTTTGGGAAATCCGATGATGATTTAGGGGAGTTGACCTTCGAGGTCAGGCTGTTTTCAGTTCTGTCCATGAGGCGCGGACAGTCCGCGAGGGACCGGCGGACGGTCCGCGAGGAGCGAGTTCTTCCCGTGTTCTTCGTGTTCTTGCTCGGCTTCGCTTTCGATCCGTCGTGGCTTTGAGTTTTCGTTGGGGAAGGTTTCGGACAGTCCGCAGCAGCGGGCGGACGGTCCGCGGGTGCCTGGCGGACAGTGTGCGTGCTCCCCGCGGACGGTCCGCGGCGCAAGGCCGGACGGTCCGTGGTGTGTGTGCGGACAGTCCGCGGCAGCAGGCCGGACGGTTCGTGTGGCCAGTGCGGACGGTCCGACCCTCCTGGCCGGACGGTCCGCCAGAGCCTGAGTGCTTTGCTTCTTGGTTCGATTCCTCCCTTCCTTCTTTTGTGCTTCCTCGTGTGCTTCAAGGAATCGTTCCTAAAACTAGAGGTTGATCCATAACCTCGTTGTCTTGGCGATTGGTGTGTGATTCGATCCATCGCTTGTGTGTGACTGGGATTTGACTAGGGTATAGGCCAGGTTCTTTGAGAAGAATTTTTACCGGCTCCTATTCACTCCCCCCCTCTCTAGTCGCCATCTGATCCTTCAGGGTTGAAGGTTGAAGATGGCGCCTTGGCCATGTCGTAATAAAACAATAAATGGAAATTGAAAAGGCGCCGCAGTTTGGCTGCTGCTGTTGACAAGTGGGCCCGACATCATTGCCCCACCCCTTCTCCTTCCCGCCTAAGTGAAAAGCGACGCGTGGCTTCACGCCCGAGACGGAGCCCGATGCGCAATCGGGTGGCACGTACTGGCAGTAATGGAGTAGTGGGTGGGGGTAGAGGCGCCTGACGGTTCCGCGTCTTCTCAATATAACTCGCTCGCCCAGTCACTCTCCGTTGCTTTCTCCCCTGCTTCTTCCATAAGCTTATCATCTTTTTCTTCACTTCTTCATCCTGCTCGCGATTCACCACTACAAATCTTCGGTCACCGAGAGAAGGAGGAGATGGCATCGAGGAGTCGACCACTGTCGAAGCGGGGACGAAGGGAGGACGACGACGACGAAAGCCGCCGTCAGGGAGAAGTTGGACAAGGGGAAGGAGCCGGCGGCCAAGGACGCCAACGAGGAACCGCTCTTCAAAGACAATATGTTCGTCATCGAGCTGCTCAGGAGCGCCTTCAGAAAGCTTGAAGGTATTGTCAAGGCCTTCGACATCAAGCACATCATGATGCGTACAAGGACCCAACCTTGAAGGGTCTCGCCTTCAGGACCCACGGGTTGGCTGAGAAGCTCGAGAAGCTCCCCGTGGTCAAGCGGGCTGCTCGCCGCCACTTCTTCTTCGATGATGGTGGCTCCGACGGCGACGACGGCGGCAACGACGGCAGCCAAGGCAGCGACGGTGGGACTCCAACTAATTGATAGACTCCTCTACCAATTAGTAACAATAATGTATGTGTGCTTTTGTGTCTTCGTCCGGTTCTTCGACATGAACTGCTTAGTTTGTGTGTCCTCATGAACTGCTTAGTTAACTAGCTTGGTTGTTAGATTTTGTATGTCATGAACTCAATCTAATATACGCGAGATTAACTAGAGATCTGTTGTGATGAATTATATCTGCTGACGCTGACGCGTGGGCCAGTGTCATTGGCGACGATGGTTAGTGAACCCGGATCGCATTTGTTGGCAGTTGGGTCCGGGCGGGCAGGCAACGGTTATCTTTTTTATATTGGCTGCTGACGCTGACGCGTGGGCCTGTCACAATTTTTTTGGAATGAAACTTGCTTCCCTGAATTATTAGAGCCCATAAAACAGCACCTAAAAATCATAAAAATATGAACAATTCGTATTTGGACATTCAGTATTTGAATAAAATATCAACAGTCAAACTTGTGTGCCCAAAATTCATTTATTTCGTTTTTACACCCCATGGTAATTATATAATAATTCTAATAACATCAAATTTTCTCTAAAAAATCTACAAATTGACTTGGCAACATAAATTGGGTACCTAAACTTTTCTTCGAAATTTCAAGTGGTTTAGATGAAGGAATAATATACTTGTGTACAAATGTCTTCATCTCTCACATAGTTTCATAGAATGTTTGCTTGAACATTGAAGTTTTCCACACTTTGCAACATGTTCGAACTCATATGCATTTGAAAACTTAACAAAACCTTGTGTTCACTTTAAGCTTACGAAATGTAAAGTTCCGTCACTAATGGTTGTGTAAAACAAATATTATTTGTATGTTGTACTTACAAAGAACAAAATAAGGCATATAAACATCACTCAACAAACGAATGTACACTAAACAATGAAATTAATGAATAAATGGTGATTTTAGAAAAATTTAGAAAAAAAGTATCAAATTTGGACTAATAACGATGAAAAAATACTTGTTACAACATTTGATTGCAGATTAAAAAGAGAAATGGGAACTATTCTTCATTTGAATAGAATTGGGCCCCGCAGTCATTAGCGACCCGGGGCTGATAACCCATGTCGGATTTGCTAGTCTCCCAAAATTTTACACAGATAATTTGAGCATCATACAAAAGCTAATCTACTACTACTGCTTTCCTATTCTCTATGCGCACTTCACCATTTTGCAGCGCAGCCCACAGTCTTCGCTGCAAAACAGAGAAATTAGAAGCCATCGTTTTTCCACGCCACAGCCACCGCCGGTGCCTGCACACTGATCGCCACGCACCTGTGCCGGAGGCGGCAGCGGTTCACCCCAAATGCGCCAAGTTGAGTAGTGGAGTGCACGCGCGGCCTTCTCGCGCAAAGGCAGACACCCCTCGTTGCTCAGCCATCTCGACGACGTCGTACTGCCGCCACCCGCGACCCGCCTCATGTACCCCTTCGCGGTGTCGTCGTCGGTGGCACCGCCATTGTCTCTGTAGAGCAAGATGGCGTATAGATGGGCCGCCGCATCGTGCCCACCCTCGGTGGTGTGCTGGAGATCATTGTATCAACTGTGTTCGATGAAGAAGGCTTTGATTCCGGAGAGGAAACAAGCCTCCGGATTCCCGAGACCGGTCAGCATAGCAAGGAATGCTTTGTAAGCGGTGGGGTTCCACACCCATGAAATCTTATCTCGTATCCCCTCTATCGACAAACGCCGGCCGACGTCGTCGTGGCCGCACACACGGCGCATGGTGAGGCAAGTTCCGCGTAGGCTGCGGAGGTCAACCAAGGACCGCTCTGAGGTCGCACCGATGCGTGCCGCAATCTCAATGCGGAGGTCTTGAGGGAGGCCCAGCTGCAGCAGAGGACAGCTGGTGCCACGTGCTTCTTCCCGACATGCTATCCATCTCCGCCCGGGAATGGTGACGATGAGGAGTAGGCAGTTGCTGTCTTTCGCGGGTAGAGATGAAGGGGCATATGATCTAATTGTTTTGGAAGGAGAAGATACAAGAGTTTTATTTCCAAACACGGTTTAAGTATGCAATGGAGATGACGTTTGGCTAATCCACGTTATCATTTAATTCTCCATTAGAAACGATGTTGGGCTAATCCGCGTAGAGACGATTCGTTACCCCGCATATCAGTTAATTCTACATTGGAATCACTACATCTGCACCTCTGCTGTCAGCCATTGACTAGCAACAGTTTCGCCATTGACCGTCTTGGGAACCTCTTCCCGTTTCCTGTGCTCTTGATCTTATCCCTTCCTCTCTTTTTTTGGAGATGATGACTACATTAGATGTTTGGATGGAGGTGTTAGTGTTAGTTTGTAGCACACTAACACCAAAACTAATACTTTGGAGCCAAACACATGTGTTAATTTGGAGGTGTTAAAAACTACCACTAACAGTAACACTAACATCTACCACATTGGAGACGATGTTTGCTTACTCCGCGTATCATTTAATTCTACATTGGAATCACTGTACCTCTGCAGCTCTGCTCTCAACCATTGACTAGCAACAATTTCCCGGCCGTCTTGACCATCTTGGGAACCTTCCCGGCCGTTTCTGTGCTCTTGAAGTTATCCCTTCCTTGTTTTTTCTATAAAAAGGCACCGACGCCTTTCGGTCCTCCTCACTTCAAGTTGCTTCCATCTTCTCTAGATCTAGATCTAGCTATATGGTTCCTTCTTCTGATAGGAGTACAATAATGTGAGTCACTTGCTTCCTTCTTCCCTAGATCTAGATCTAGCTAGTATATGGTTCCTTCTTCTGATACAGTAAAGTGAGGCACTTGCTTCCTTCTTCTCTAGATCTAGATCTAGCTATGACTCAAAGAATAGATCTTGTAGGGCGTAAGCTTTTGCTTTTCTCTCTTCTTCCTCCTCCTCGATCTCTCAGTTGCTAGAAGAATTTTTGTGATAGGGGGTGATTGGGTTGCTCATCCCTCGAACACAGCTGCGATAAGAAGTCTTGTGACATACTCCTTCCTCGTAGCCATGTCCGGGGTAGGTAGCCCAGAACCTCTTGGCATCAGGATGAACAATTTCATCCTGTGTCAAATGATCATTGTTTTCAGGATGAACAATCCTTCATCCTTTGTCCAATGATCATTGGAAACAAAAGTGCAGGTTTAGAAAGCTTTGCGGTCTCATTGCAAGCCTAGCCATCAACAGAGATGGAGCTTATTTGATGACCACGTGCAACAAGATCGATGACCTGCGAGCAAGATCGATGTGTGTGTGTGATTTTGCATATCTCGTCATGAAGATATGGCCGCATTGTAACCTTGTTCTGATGTATCAATGATGACTATAATCTTTGTGTGTGATTTTGCATATCTCGTCATGAAGATATGGCTGCATTGTAACCTTGTTCTGATGTATCAATGATGACTGTAATCTGTGTGTGTGATTTTGCATCTCAAAAGACATGCTTTTGTGATTATCTCTGTGCAGTACAATTTTTTGTATGATTTACCTACTCACTTGCAAAGCTTGTGATTATCTCCACAGTTTGGCAAATCAACTTGTTTCTCTCAGGATTCCTGATCTAGATTTGGCAAGTGAAATTATACCATATTGTTGGAGATGGACTCTTTTTTTACTTGGCATATCTTTTTAGAAGTTGGCAAGGCACAAGATTTGCCAAGTAAAATTTGGCAAACTCTTGGAGATGCTCTAATCCGTGTCTCTTTCGATGTAATCTGTTCATGATTCCGCATATCTTGTTGCCTAAAACAAAAGCGACGCTGGTTCGTTAGTCCTCGTCTCTTGCCCGTAACAAAGGCGACATTGGTTCGTTAGTCCTCGTCTCTTGCCCGTAGAAATGGCTTGTGGCAAACGTCGATTTTGACGATCAAGCTCTCAACTCATTAGGTTTTGGCATAGACATTTATTATATGTTGGGGCACCTTGGATGGGTGCAATTCTCCAACGGGGTGTCGGCAAACACCTACACGGAGTTTGCCTTGGAAATCTTGATGACTATGGTGCCTATTCTTGATGAGGGGGTGCCAAGTTTATGATTCCGTTTGGAGGGAATTCAACAAGTGGTTCCCTATGAGCACATTAGGTAGCTACTTGGTTTCCAAAAGGGAGATCTGGAGAATGTTGATGTGCCGGAACGCATGTTGGATGGATTTTGAAATTTAATCTCCGGGGAAGCCCACCAACAATGAAATTCCATCCAGAACCCCATTATCCAAGTATTCCACTCATGGATGTGTAAGAGAATTATGGGGAGGATGAGGAAGATGAAGGTGACCAACACAGAGTTGAATTGGCTCTACTCGGCTTTAATTGCCAGACCCCTCAAACCTCATGATCAACCGATGGTCTTGCACGTGTCATGAATATCACTTGTGTTTCTCTACCTATCCAGAGCCATATTTATATTTTGAGTGCATAAACCTTAGTGTACAAGATTTATTTTTGGGTGAGTTATTTCAGGCCATGATTTCTCTGGACCGAGATTAAGAAGCTGGTCATTCCATTTTTGTGTATCTATCTTTTTGCTAGCCTCTTACCCTTGCACTGTGTATCCCCACATCGGAGATCTCACAAACTTCGCCGGATATCCACCCTTAAAGACAAATATCATCTTTTGTGATTACCTCCTTGACCACAACCTATCGTTGAGGATGGATCATCAATTCAAGAAAGATTGTAAGACGGTACCGAGATTGAAGATTTCAAGTATCTCTCCAAAGGAAAAGTATTTCCGGTACCTACCTTATCTCTATCACCTCTTTGCTCGAGGACGAGCAAACGTCTAAGCACGGGGGGGGAGGTAGGTACAATATAATTTTAGAGTTCAAGGGGAGCAAATAAAAAACATTTGATGAGAGAGAAAAAGAAGAAAAAATGAGAAAGAGAAAGAAAAAAAGAAAGAAGGAAAGAAAAATATGTATGAGAAAAAGGAAAAAAGTGAGTATAAGTAAAAATAAAATAAGCTCCCCGGTTCTCTATAGTGCATTAGGAATTTCAAGGTTTCAAGATTAAAAGATCCATACTCATTTTTCCAACCATGTGCAATCCGATAACGAGGACTTCCTTTGTGCCTTGGGATCACTCTTTGCCATTTGCACATGTCCACCTATTTCAAGTGTGTGTATTTCTCCCCCCCTCCTTGATATAACATTATTTGCTAATGAACTTTTTGATACAAGTCTCGGTAAGACCATGAGAAGCTTGTCTTGATTTGACAACATCTCATTTATAATATCTTGGAAGGACTAAACCTTCCCAAAAAGCTCCATATAAAGCCTACCACTTATATATGTGTTATGAGAGGGAGAGGAGTATAATAAATAGGCTTGAGAGACAAGATGAGATGAGAGTTCATGAGCAATATTCAAGATGATTTGTGAACTTCATTTAGCTCTTTTTCATTTCATTCTTTATTTCAAAATTTCTGAGATCTATTTAAACTTTGGGAGCATGTTAATACTTGTGGGATAAGCTTGATTAATAATCTACACTCCGTAGGGGTGAAGGCTAGTACATTACGAAGCTTTAACGAATTAAATTTTTGAGTGCATTATGTTTTCTCGTCTATGATCAAGTGCAAGGTTTAAACAATGAAGGGAAGTGATGATATCCATCGAAGACTTACTCGAGGACGAGCAAGGTTTAAGCATGGGGGGCATGTTGACGGTGAAATTCCGTCAACTTGATGTTGACAGTCGATTTTGGTACACCTAGCTATAAGTTTACCGTCAACATTTGCACGTATTTGATATTCTAACCAATGGTACTAACCCCCCGAAGGTATCGAGTTCACTCTCGTATGTCAATTTTGGAGTTCGTTGTTTACGGAGGAAATTAACATTAAAGAGGAGACTTTCGGGATAAGTTCATCAAGCACTTCAAGAGAAGATCATAAAGACCGACACAAGTCAAGACACCTCATGAACATGACTCCAAAGGGCCCAGGGACCGAAGCACGAAGCCGGAAAACTCCAAGGACCTGGACAGAAGATGCTGAAGCTTGCGCGACAAGGAGCTCTGTCCAAACGGTGGAGAAGACGACGTCAAGGGCCGACATGCATATGGGAGCAAGTCAACAATTGACCGAGAAGCATCGGGGAGCGAAATGGGGCCGAACCGGGCCGAAACGGGCCTGGGTCGGTCGGCCCAGGCCGGCCGGCCTGGCCTGTTTCAGGCCGGTTCGCGCCCCCCTTTGCCCTAGGTGCTTGTCTATTTATTGCCTCTGCCTCCGCCGGCCGCCACATCCATCCATTCATCAGAGAGTCGTCGAGACGAAGGAGAAGCACCAGGAGGAAGCCGACGGCCGCCGCGAGTCCTCGAGTTTCCTAGGAGATGGCTTAGGCCATGCCCTAGCCGCCATAGTTGGTCCTGCGTGGTGAAGCCATGGTGTCAATTAAGTTTTTAAGACTAATTTCTTTTGGAGGTTTCTATGTTCAAGCTATAGGTTTCGGAAACGACCATGTAAAGCACAATGGAGAAGGATTCCATAACCATCATGCTCGTGCAGCGATGGTTATGATTTTTGAAGCAAAAGGATGCGTGACATGGTGCCCTAAAAGACTTCAAGATGAAGACCACACGTACATCTCCGGATTGATGGACAAAAACGATAATGATGTCATCAAGATGCCTTGCCCAACCTCAGCATAAAACAATTGGACATATTTGGATTTTCAGAAGCTGCATGAAGTCTATGTTCCAAAGAATCAAGCGGCAAGGCAATCAGAGGATCCTACAAGCGGATATGGCCGAATCACCGAAGGTTGCACGTGCTGAAATTCTGGACAGCAAGCAGTGTTGAAGTGAAACAGCCATAGCTCCCTCATTCGGACTCCAATTAAGGCAAATGAGTACCCGTTGGAAAGACAATTTTATAAAATTTTCAATAGAACTATATTTTGGTATGTGTTCTGTTTTGTATTCAGGATTAAATCCACGAATACGAGTCAGCAACAAGGTGATGACGACAAAATAGAGGAGATGGACATGGTGTCAATAAAGAGAAAATGGGGCAACGGTTCCACAACACGTACATGATTAAATTCAGAAGCTAAGGACTAAAACAAACCCTGTAGAGCCTGGATGAATGAAAACACAAGAGGCACCACTCAACACATCATGATGTTGGAAGCGAACTGTCGGGCATACTCCCCGGGTACCCATACGAGGAAGGATGAAGACGGACTCCTACTAGAATTCCCCTATAATCCTACTAGGACTCATTTCGTGTAATCCTACTAGGACTCCTGCCTTGTAACCGACTAGGAACCAGCCCCCAGGACTATACAAAGGAGGGTCGGGTACCTAGCCGGGCACCTAATCTCAACCAACACCAAGCGCAGGGCGCCATACTTGATACCCCAAACAGGACGTAGGGTTCGCCACCTTGGCAACCCGAACCTGTATAAATTGTGTGTTTCGTGTCCTTGCGCATACCTTCGAGTTCTCGGTCTCCTAATCACGATCCTCCACCGTATAATCAACGACCTCGGGTACCCCCTTGGTAGGTTTGCCGGTCTAAAACATCAACACGAACCACAACGGATTTCCTAAAGGCAACATCAAGCTGCATGGCTACTTTGGATTCTCACACAAGTAACAATGGCTTCACGACAATAAAAAGGTACGTGAGAAAGTCGAGCTCTATGACTTTAAATGAAGCGCTTTGCGGGAGGCAACCCGATATTTTTATATATCTATATAAACTATGACAAGTCTACATTGTGTTCTTTATTTGAACACTTTAAGTAACATTGTACCATTTCTCTAATAAATGTCACAACCACATCTTGTATGCTTTAATATACAAATTGAGGGAGCACCTTGTTACTTGAATTTTGGAAAACTTGTAGACCACTTTTTTGTGTGCTTATTAGTGTTTATAGTCTTTTTATTTGTGTCTTTAGAGAGAAATATGAAGTATGATCCCTTTTGATTCTAAACTTGTGGCTAGTTAACTTAGGCTAAGTTTAGATCACCGCCATATCATGTCATATATTTTTGTTCATTCATATCATGTTGCACTTCATTCCACATTGTTCTCCACCCTTGCATTTTGTTGCATGTTGCATCTCATCTTTTATAACCCATAAAAGCAAAAAAATACATCTTTGCCTAAACCTTCCTATCAAAACCACGCCTAGAACCTAGGCCAACAAAGGGAGGAATCAACTTATGTCAATCCGACCAAGTCTATCTCTACCCCTTTCTAATTAATATTTTGACTAGCCTCGTCCTAAACCCTTAGGAAAACCCCTCATACCTTTAGTAATCCTAAAACCATAGGTTTGTTTTTCATCCAAAAATCTAACCCTTGTTTCTTTTTCTTCTTTTTCAAAACAACCTTAGATAGAATTTCTTCACCTGGCTTATCTTTTCAAAATTCTTTTCTGAAGCCAAAAATATAGGATACCCATAAGCCTTACCTTAAAACCTTGTTAGCATGTTTTAAGGTCTTTGATAAAACTTTTGACAAGACTCTACCTCTCATGTCATCATTGAGGAACAACATCGAAAGCCTTTTCAAACATTGCTAGCACTTTTTACTAACCCCTTTTTGCATTTGCATTTTGCATCAACCCCTTTTTTCTATCGTGCATAGGATAGCTTGGTTTCTTTGCGAAACTTTGTGATGAGTGTTTTATTTCCATGATAATGCTTTACGTGGGCATTTTCTTTTGCAATCTTGTGTAAACATGGTGTTTAGACATGATTAGAGGCCACCATCATTTAGTTTTATGAACCTTGCTTTCACGTTGCATAGGTTGGTTTATAAGCTTTGCAATGCGCTTTAACTTTCTTGCGGCATAAAGAATTATTAACCTTGAAATGAACATGGTGTTTTTATCTTGGTTAAATCTTTATGGTTATATAGAAATAAAGCAATCTAGTTGTAAACATGGTGTTTAGAACTTGGTGCGAACATTGACATTGTTTATATCCCTTCCTTTCTTGCACGTACACTCATTAGGTTCTCTTTTCTTTTTACTAGGTAAGCTATGCCACAAGTTAAGGTCTTAGGGATGCATTTGGTTTGTTGGCAATTGTTTCTACTCCCGACCATCACCCCGGGGGTAGAATGTGCATTTGATTTGTTTTGCAGGCATGACGAAGTGATCCCATGAGTTCTTGACCAATTGCAATCAAGATTGTTAGTCATCTACAAGGCTTGAGAGGGAAGTCACTGTTTCCATCAAGATTTGAGCACATGTTCAGAGATGTACAATGGAAGAAAACTTAATATTCAGAAGCTCCTTCAAACCTTCTTTCGAACTCATCAATAATCATCAATTTTGAAGACCTGTACAAGGAGATATGGCAAAAACATTGAGCGTTGCGCAGTCTGAAATCAGCCTTGGACAGATTGCATCGCCGGAGTAAAATAGGCACAACTCTCTTGTTTGGAACCCATTTCATGCGTACGATGGCTCGTTATAAAGATAATTTCATGAACTTAAACTTGGATGGGTGTTTCAGTACATGTTCTGTTCTGGATTAAAAAGAAAAACTGTGGAAGATGAGGCAGAAACAAGGATGGGATTGAAGTCGGTGATGACGATATGACGAAGGATTGGAACCATGGCTTGATGATGATAAGAAGAAGTTGAGGGACAACTGAGTTAAAAAAGGAAAGGAAGTGAATACAATTCTCAAACACACGGCAATAGGGAACTACAAGCGATTCAAGTTCTTCCACACTTAGCAACATGCTAAGCATGGGGGAGGATTTGAAGGACGAAAGGGAAAAGGCCACATAGAGTTCAAGGATCACCTTCACCACAAGATGTACATCATTCTGTTTCCATGCTAAAGCACAATGCTTAAGCATGGGGGAGGCTACCTTAACTTTACCTTTGTTCATCATCCTTTTAAATGCTTGCACATATATGCTTTCAACCATAGACAACCTTTGTATTTATCTCTCGATCAATAACATGGCTACTAGGAGGACAACCTAGGTTAGTTAGTTTTTACTTTTCAATAAATGAATCACCATCTCTTTTGAGCTTACCACTATAATATCATTTGTATGTCTTGCTTATGGAAAAATGATGAAAGTTGCCGCCTTGTTTTACTTGCATGATGTTTTATATAACATGACTACTTGCTCTCAATTAAAAGGAACTTAAATTGAATTAAATACCGGCTCATTCATTTGTGGAGGTTAAATGACTAATTTTTAGACCCACATACTTTATGTTTCTCTTTGATTTAAGTTGACCGTAGACCTACGCCTTGCACTTGTTTTATTTAAAATCATTATGCTATCTACATTTGTGAATCTCTTGCAAGGCTCTACCTACCAAAGCCTATACACATACAAGTACTTTAATGGTATAACCTTTAGTTTGCAAACATATATCTTGATGAGTTGGATTAGGATTGATTTCTATGGTACGAGACTAAGAAGCTGGTCATTCCTTTGCGTATCTTTTTCATGCTAGCCATTTTTGTCCATGCATTGTGAGTTTCTACATTGGAAATTTGACAAACTTCGCTGGGCATCCACCCTAAACCCAAAACATCTTTTTGTGATTACCTCCTTGACCACAACCCAAATTTAGTATGGATGATATTTCTATGAATTTTTTGAAGATTTTTTGGCAAGATTTCAAGACATATAACATATGGAGGAATTCATCAATGATCATGCGAGTTTCAGCATGGAGGATGCCCTTGAAGATTTCAAAGGATTTATAAAGGAATACAAGGATTTTGTACTTCTTTAGCAGCAACAGGTCCCCTCACTTCTATGCTCGAGGACGAGCAATCATTTAAGCATGGGGGAGGATTGCTATAGCAAGTACTATGTTGCTTAAAAGTTTGGAGGAGCATAAAAATGAAGAATAAAAAATATAAAAGAATAAAGAGAAGAAAAAATGAAGGAAACAAAAAAATGAAGAAGAAAGACAATAATAAGAAAAGAAAAAAAATGAAAAAAAGAGAAAAATAAAAATGCTCCTTGGATCTTTTTAGCTTCATTTAAATCTTAGAGAGCTTTGAAGACAAGTCCATACTCAATTTTTTTCAACCATGTGCAATCCAATAACGAGAACTTCATTCATGTCTCGGGATCACCCATTTGCCACTTGCACATGTCCTCCTTTCTAAAATGTGTGTGTTCCATCTCTCTCTCTTTTGAACATTTATTTTCCATGGCCTTTTTGACTAGTCTCGATAATTCCAATAGATCTCTCTCTTAGTTTGACAACATCACAAGTATAATGTTTCGCTAGGATTGTTTTTACCCAACAAGCTCCACATAAGATTTCCACATTCATATATGAGTAGAATAGGTTGAGATTAATCTAGTGTAGGCTTGAGTGACTTGACGAGATGAGTGTTTCCATGGGCTTTTGCAAGAGAACCTCACTTATGTTAGATGTGCAACTTTTTGAAAACTCTTCACGATGCAACAAGGTAAAGGTTTAAAGTTTGTTTAAGTTTGAGAGCACTAAATTTGTTTTATTGTGGCATGTTCTTTAATGATAGTTTATTTTCCATAACGAAGTAGCCGGTCAAAACTTAAACCTTAAATGCTAAACACTTGAGAGAGCAATATGTATTGTTGTGTATAACTAAGTGCAGGGAAGACATTGAAAGGCAACGCTGATTTCCAAGTTAAGCAAAGATCTTGGACTTGCTCGAGGACGAGCAAGGTTTAAGCATAGGGGTATGTTGACGGTCGATTTTGGTACACCTAGCTATGTTTACCGTCAACATTTGCACGTATTTGATATTCTAACCAATGGTAAAAACCCCCTGGAGGTATCACGTTCACTATCGTATGTCGATTTTGGAGTTTGTTGTTTACCCAGGAAATTAACATTAAAGAGGAGACTTTAGGGATAAGTTCATCAAGCACTTCAAGAGAAGATCATGAAGCCCGACACGAGTCAAGACACCTCATGAACATGACTCCAAAGGGCCCAGGGACCGAAGCACGAAGCCGAAAAACTCCAGGGACCTGGACAAAAGATGTTGAAGCTTGCGCGACAAGGAGCTCTGTCCAAACCGTGGAGAAGACGACGTCAAGGGCCCACATGCATAATGGAGCAAGTCAACAATTGACCGAGAAGCATCGGGGAGCGAACCGGGGCCGAACCGGGCCTGGGCCGGTCAGCCCAGGGCGCCCGTCTTGGCCTATTTCGGGCCCGGTTTGCGCCCCCCTTTGCCCTAGGTGCTTGTCTATTTATTGCCTCTGCCTCCACCGGCCGCCACATCCATCCATTCATCAGAGAGCCGCCGAGAGGAAGGAGAAGCACCGGGAGGAAGCCGACGGCCGCCGCAAGTCCTCGTGTTGCCTAGGAGATGGCTTAGACCATGCCCTAGCCGCCATGGTTCGCCCTGCGTGGTGAAGCTATGGTGGAGTTCCGGAGCCGCGACTTGAATTCGTCAAGTCGTTTGTACCTTCAACATTCGATGGTGATATAAATCTATTCTTGTCTTTACTTTGATCTACTACGAGTTGTGCTTATTCATATGTGTAGTTACCATATGCTCTTACTATGATTAGATCGAATCATGGTGATTAGTCTTGTCTTGAGGATACACCATAGTAGTGCACAGACCGAGGTTTATCGCTCGGTGTTGAATGTCCTTGCGTAGTAATAGTACGGTGGAGGAGAAAGTGGCGAGTGAACGTGTATCGGACCACTCCATATCGGGTTACTCCATATCATGTGTAATTCTTATCATAGTATAGGTTTAGATTGTTCTATCACCTTGGTCGGAACGCAACAAGAAGATGATAGGCTATGTTTACCTTTGGTTTGCTTACCTTTATGGCTAGGTGGATGTGATCCATACATCCCTTCGTGTTTGTATGATTACCTTTATGCAATCAATGCTTCACATAGGGTTAGACTGGTAGGTTAGATAGAGAACCTTAGTGGTTTGCTTTCGATCCTTGGATTGACAAATCTAGGTAGAACCCTCCTTGGTGAAAAAGGCACCAAGTCACCCGTAGCCTTGCGGTGATCTTGAGCACAGTTTTACACCGTCAACACCAAACAACGAGTTTACCTTCGGTGTTGGCATGAGTTTTATACCTTATCCATTGGTACTAACCCCCTTGGTATAACAAGTTTATTCGTGCATGTCAGTTTTGGAGTTTAGTGTTTATGCATGGTTTTAGCATTGAAAGCAAGACTTCCGGATAAGTCATCAAGCACCTTGTGACAAGACCTTGAAGCCCGGTACAAGTCATGCAATGAAGCAAACTTGACTCCAAGAAGCCTAGGGACCAAACCTGAGAAGATGAAAAACTCCGAGGACCTAGCCAGAAAAGTGCCGAATCTTGCGAGAAAAGGAGCTTCGTCCAACTCGGAGAGAAACTGACGACAAGGGCCCACATGCAGAAGGGGGAGGATCTAGAAGACTCGGGAACTGACACCGGGCAAAGGAAGGAGCCGACGGGCCGAGGTGGGCCCAGGCCGGTCGGCCCAGGCCGGCCGGCCCAGCCCACTTCGGGGCCCAGTCACCCCCCCCTTTGACCTAGCCACCATTCGCGCTATTTATAGCCCCGTGGCCAATAGCCACACATCAATCCATTCGTCATCGGCCGCCGAGGAACAGAGAAGAGAGGGACACCATCTCAGAGAGGAGAGGGTCGAGCTAGTTGACTAGGGTCTCCCTAGACGAAGTGGGAACCTTGCAAGGAAGACCACGTCGGAGTTCCTGGAGCTAGAAGCAAGATCAAGGTAGAATCCCGGTGGTGATCTTGATTCATGTATCATGTACCAAGTTGATTTATTATGTTGAATCCGATTTTTAGCGATCAAGTGTTTCTCCGTCGTCTTTGTTTTTGATCGGCTTTTCTTATCTTAGATCTATTCTCGAGATAGATCACATTGGGTGTTCTTGTAGCCGTGGTGTCTAGAGGTGCATGCCTGACCTTCCAAAAGATCTCAGCTTGTCCTTGGACTCACCCTAGACTATCCCGCACAAATAGGGGTGCGTTGTGACAGAACAGTTGCTCCAAAAGACGGGCGTTATCAGAGTCGGACGGGAAACCGTGATTTAAAGAGGCTTCTAATGAGATTGAACTTGCTATTTCTTCTTTTGCTCAGAACTTCAACAAAAGGCTTGATCCAATCTCTCTAGATTGGTTTATCTATCACCCTCTATCTCTTGCTACCTCCGGTCTTTAGTAGATTAGATTCGTTTTTGATGTTCTTTGATTAGATGCATTTAGTTTCACCTCTTGAAGATCAAAGTTTCTCGGCATTACTAGATCAACTCTCGCATCACACATTTGTTCCACGGATTAGATACCTTGGGTTCACCACTCGAGGGAAGAAGGATCACTTGACTACAACGGGAGACTTGTCCGCTTGCAAGTCTACTTGAAGTTTAATACGAATATACACCGTCAACAGAAGTCTCCATGATTTGGTTAGTTTCAAGATTGAGCACACGATATGCTCTAGAGTGAGATGCATAACCAAAGAAAATACCATCGACCGACCTAGCCTTGAACTTGTCCAACTTCTTCCCTTTCTTAAGGATAAAGCATTTGCAATCAAAGACATGGAAGTGACTCACCTTGGGTGTCCTCCTGTGCATCAACTCATAGCATGTTTTCTTCTTGTGAACCTTGAGGGAAATTCTGCTCGACACGTAGCACACAGTATTCACCGCCTCAGCCCAGAACCATCTCAGAGTCCTATGCTCGTTGAGCATCGTCCGAGCCATCTCACACAAGGTTCTGTTTTTTCTTTCCACCACGCCATTCTAGGGAGGCGTATACGAACTCGAAAACTGGTGTTCAAGACCCAAGTCATGGAAAAAGGTTTTGAAACGAGAATTTCTAAATTCTGAGCCATTGGCACTGTGAATCGCTCGTATGGAATCTCCGTTGCTCTCTTTCTTCAACCTCAAGACAAGATCTCGAACAAAACCAAATGTCTCCTCTTTCTCCTCAGGAAAGAACACCCATGCATACCGAGAGTAGTCGTCCACCACAACTAGGATGTACCACTTCCCACCCACAGATCGCACACGAGCTGGGCCAACAAGGTCCATATGGAGCAGCTCGCATGGACGCTCCGTCATCACATCGGTGAGGGGTGGATGGGAAGAAGCTACCATCTCAGCATGCCGACACGGAGCACACACCAACTCTTTCTCAAACTTCAGTTGTGGCAATCCTCAGACAATATTGAGTTTACTCAAGCGAGACAAAAGGTCGAAGCTCAAGTGACACAACTTCCTATGCCACTTCCATGACTCACTCGAAGATCCAGCCAAGAAGCAACGCTCAACACCAGAAGACTGGGAAAAATCAGCTCGAAACACCTGACCCTCGGGAACGACCATACAGATAAGGTCCCCTCGAGATTCCAAAATCCCAAAACCACTAGGCCGAAACAACACCTCGAAACCCTCATCCAATAGCTGGGACACAAAAAGCAAATTGTATCCAAGCGATTGAACAAGAGCAACACACTTGAGAGTGATCTTGTCACTTACCTTAATCTCACCTTCTGACAGCACACGCCCTCGCCCATTGTCCCCAAAGGTGATGTATGTCTTTGTCACCACCAGGACGAGACTTGAGAACCACCCCTTGTCTCCGGTCAGATGCCTCGAGCAACTGAAGTCAATCAACCAAATGTTCTTCAAGTCTCCCACCTGAAATTCAAAAACGAGCACGTGAGTGAACAAACGACTCAGCACTAGAGTTAGTACCAAAAGAGTAAAACCAATGCTGAGCCATTTGCTCCGAACCGGGGTTAGCACAATCCAAAGCATCCCTCCTATCAAAGCTACCACCACGAAAACCACCACGGTAACTACTACGAGGGAACCAACCCTCTCTAGCTGGAGGAGGACCAAAACCACGAAAGGAAGACTGTGGATTGTTCCTCCTTTCCATCTCAAAGCTACGACTCCTCCCATCATTGTATTAAGCACGAGGGGGAGAACGCCTAGCAAACTGACCACCAGCAGACTTCCCATACCATCCACTAGAATCATGACCACCTGAACCAATTCGAGACTCATCACGGGCACAAAAACCTACCCCTGTCTACCCAGACCTGCATTGGTCTGACCGATGTGGTTCACCGGTCTGACCGGTGTAGCCCGACCAGCAACACCTCCTGCAACCTTTCACTCTACCCAAGCCGGAACCGTCCTCACAATCGCTTTGGCCCTGGGCATCTGCACACGAGGCTCAAGTACATCATTGGAAGGGTGGTACTTGTCCTTGTTAGTGTTGACGCAAAATCTGCACCTTACGCCAAGCACACAGCAAGCCGAACAAGCTTGCTTCAGACGCAAAAAGATTCCAAGACGTGCCAGTCAATTTTTCCTGAAAATTAACAAAAGATAAAGTAGTTAAATTACAAAGCTTGGAACTTGCCGGGTGGTACCAGACAGTTCCATATTTATGGCCATAAAGCCAAGCGAGATGACATATAGCTATAAGAAGCTATCTGCCAGCAAACTAGAAACCATTCGGGAGCTTCAGAGTGCAAAACGGAACATAGCCGAACGGATGACATAAGCATGACGAAAAATTGGTCTTTACTTGAAGAAGTTACACGTGCACAAAGCCATGACCGATCTTCGAGGATAAATAACAATAGACAATAAATAAAGTAAAGCATGATCATAAATATGTAATAAACAAGCATGCATAGGCCAAAAGCACTAGTCTACCGCGTGTCTAGGTACTTTAAAACCCGTCAAGCATGATGCCAAACAAATCTATCCACCGCATGATACGACTTGTTTGGAAATCACACCACTAACCACAAATAGATCTATCCACTGCATGATACAATCTAAATATGGAAAGCTAAAAAGCACACAATGTTTAATGCATAACTTATAAACATGTTTCACTCGTGAAAGCATAATCGAATACGGCTGAACAGCCGAATCGGGGTCCATGAAGAAGGAACAAACATTGCCAAAGATGACAACCCTAAAACCTGCATCTACCGCATGATACCCGGTTCTTTCAAGATTTACGCAAAATTAACAAGATTGAACCCGCAACATGTAACAACCTAGATCGGTTCGGTTTCGGCTACTTGACAAACACGTGGTCCACGTGCTCTTTGAAGCAAGATACGAACGTGCGATGTAAAGACCACAAAACAAGATAAAGTCGATCCAAATCAATCTACATTGGGCAAAAGAGTGTTACATAAATTTAAACATAAAGTAAAAACTCAAAGCAACACAGGATAACTTAATGAATCTATTGGATCTTGCCAAAACCCAATAGAGCCGATAACTAGCTCCAAGCTAGATCTTAGCCCACCGCATGGCTCATGACCTAACAAGAAACCCTCTTGAACCAAGCTTAAATCTACCGCATGATACTAAGCATGGTAACAAGACTACTTGCATCACGATCTAAATCCACCGCATGATACTAGACATGATACAAGGTTGCCGGTACTTACGGAGCCGACAGATCGATGAACCCTCTCGCAGAACTCGACGACACTACAAGGACTCAAGGGTTTGGCGCAAAGCCGGTTTGTTATGAGAATGTTTCGAATCTATAATTACATACATCCAGGGTCTGTATTTATACCCTGTCATGGCATGACTGCGAATGGACTACGAGCACAATATTTGATACCTAATATATCTCTAAGTGCGATCGCTTATCCATCCATTCGTCCCTTCCGCTCGGGCCACGTCATCACGCAATCCCGCAAAATCAGCGCAAACAGTTTCCTTGCCGAACGGAAGCCAACTTCCGACCGCGAGCTCCTTTGCCGAATATTTCTGGAGAAACCTTCCTTCTTTTGGACGGATTTTTTCACCAAGCTGGGCCCACAATTCAGACTCCTTCCTGTGCCAAATTTTGGTGTTAACATATGCCCCTTCAATTACGGGATAAAAGTGATTTTATTCCGAAATTGACTCCAGCTGCCAACGTCTTCAAATTGAATCTGTTCAACACCTATTCTCTCTCCTTGCAATCCATCAGAGCCTCTGTTCGGATCCAAACCCTAGGTCATCTTTTCCCCAAGCTCAAATCCCCAATGGCAGGTCAAAATCATGCTGCTCAGGAAAATTCCATCCCCGTAAGCTTCATTCGGCACTAACTTTTCGATTTCCACCTGAGATATCTTCTTCGCCTTCTCTCAACAGGAGCTTTCCACCGAGCTTTTAATCCGCACTGAGGCCAATTCGACGTCTTACTTCCTTGGTCCTGTGGGAATTTTTGATCCTCGTGAGTTTATCGCAGCCGAATCCCAAAGAATCCCCTTCAAAGTGGCTTTATCTAAGCCTTCCCCGTGGCAGGACGCCTTCAAGAATTGGCCCTTGCCCCCAATTGCGTGCTGGAGAAATTGGTACAAAAGGGTGCTTGCGGACAACAGAGCCAAGACCCAAACTTGGGACAGCCTCCGTATTGCTCAATGCTTGGAGCTTTCTCTGGCCGAGACTCCGAAAAATGAAGACCTTTTGATAGCAGCTTGTCATTTTTGGTCAAACGGCGTCAATGTCTTCCTCTTCGGTCACGACCCAATGTCCCCAACTCTGGCCGACATATACATGATCACCGGCCCTGATGTTTCAGGATCCGTGTACCCCTGGGACTACAAAGGCTCTACAAGACAAACATGGGTAAAACCAGGAAGCGGATATAAATCATATATCCAGAATCATGTGAAGGACGCCCCCCTGGGTGAAGTCGAATACAAAGCATTCCTGAACATGTGGTTGTGCAGATTTATTTTCTGTGGTAAAGCCAATGAACCCACTCTGAATCACATCGTAATGGCTACTCATTTGGCTGGTGGAAAACACATTCCTTTTGGGAAATACCTCCTGGGTAGTGTGTATCATATGCTTCATCAGACTATCACCCAAATGCATACTGGCCAGAAGATACTATGTGTCAACGGCCCTTGGTGGTTCGTACAGATGTGGCTGCAACTGCACATGCACCAGATTGTTGGCATTGATCTCAACAACCGGTTTTTCCCTTCATCCAGCTATAATGAAGGGGAAACTCAAGTCACCAGAGGATGCCAAACATATGGAGAGGCTGCTTCAACTGTTTCCATTAATCAGAATGTCAGCCAGCTTTTCGAGCTCTTCTTCAAAGGCTTCCCTAACCCTCTTTGGCTTCCTTATCTTGAGAATGACAATGTAACTCTCCCCTGTGAATTCTCCTTTGAGACTGGACGCCAAGATAGAAGGTTTTTAGAGATCTTTAACACCTTGATCCATCCATGTCCTTTGCCAGCTGAATTTTGTGGAGGGAGGTTAAATCACAGCACTTATGAATACTATCAGCCAAATATGGTGGCCCGACAACTTGGATGTGGCCAGATGCCCCCAAGATTATTTCTGCATGAATTCCTCAAACCCAGAGAGGAAATCGAGGAAAATGTGCTATCCAGAAGGGTCTTTGAGTATGAATGCAGTCCAACTATTTACACCTGGCCTTTCACACCCACAACAATAACTCGTCCCACCTTCAACTCCTGGTAGCAAGAATTTCATGACAATATTTTCAGTGAGCCAGTACACTCATTTTGTTTGGAGCTGGTGCCTGATTTTCAGCCAACTTCAGAGGTAACATAATTGTCTTTTTCTTCAGATCAGACATTCCTTTTACTAACCATGACCTTGATCATTCCCTGCAGAATACAGTGCCTGCCCCTCAAGCCAGGACAATCATTTATAATGAAGTATATCCAATTTCTGCTCTGGGATTTAAATCCCCAACTTTGGCTCAACTGATGGCCAGGTATGCCACAATGGACCCAATTCTCTTGGTCGCCACCGCCGACAAGAGAAAAGGCCTGTCTCTGATTGCACCTCCGGCTGCCAAGAGGAAAAGAACCACCAAGAAAGTCCCTGTTGAGGTAAGATTTCCTCTTTCTCAATCACAACATTACTCTTATTCTGACAAATTTCACCTTGTGCAATCTCAGACTAGAATCCAGCAGCCTTCAGCTTCAGAACTTGCCAATGCTTCATCCACTGGTATGACCTTTATTACCTTTTCCTCAAAGATCAACATTGGCATTTACCCTTATTTTGACATTCGCAGAGGAAACACTGGTGAATCATCCTGTGGATATCCTTGTTCCTCAACATGCAAGCCCACCAAGAGCTGAGCCATCTGCTCAAGTGGAGATGTCATCCTCATCAGGGACCCAGTCATCCCCTGCTCAAACAGAGGTGTCAGCTTCACCAGAGATGAACCCTTCAATCCAACCAGAGGCTTCAAGCCCTTTCAGGATTCAATCCCCAATTGGTCAGGCAGAAACCCCAACCTTAAAAGAGGTAAATCCACCTCCTCTTCAGCCAGAAGCTCTAATTCTGCCAGAGACTGCACCAGCACCTTCTCAAACAGAAGTCTCAGCTTTGCCAAGAGCTCCTCAGACTCCTCTTTCACCAGTGGCTCAAGAAATCCCCCTGAAACTGAACAAAACCTTGCCCCAGCTCAGGAAGTCAGGCATGAGGTAAGCACATGCACTTAACTCTGTTATCTTCTTTATTTTCAATGAACCACTCCTGATTCGGCAATGTTACCCTTTCAGGATCAAACTCTATCATCATCAAGCCCATTAGTGGAGAATAATCCAGCTGTCGAAACAAGGGAAGGAGGAACTCAAGCCCTACCAGAGGAAATCCAAGCAAGGCTCAAAGAAATCTTTGCTTAGCTACAGAAGGATGCTCGAGACCAAATCAGAGATGTCGATTATTTTGAAGGAATGCTTGAGCCCATCAGCCAAAAGCTCCCTGAGGACATCAAGACTTCGTTGGAACCCATCTCTGTTCAAGATATTCACTATGTGGCCATAAGGCGAGCCTTGAAAAATGTGTCTACCCGACCAGCCGTTGAGCAAAAGAAAGCCAAAGCTGAACAAGCTGCAAGGGGAGCACAATCCCAAACCGAGAGCCACAAGGGAATGTTAGCCAATCTGCAAGCTGCTCGTGAATTGAAAATCGCCGGAAAGGCTGCATTGGAGGCAGAGCTGAAAGATTAGTGTGCCGAAATAGAAGCTGATGACAAGAAAATAGCCGAACTTCCTGGTCTGATAGATAAAACCCAAGAGGAAGCATCATCGGCTATAACTGAAGTAAATCAATGCGAAGCAGAACTCACCGTCCTGTTCGATGCCCAGAAAGATTACCATGAACGGATGGAGAATATCCGCCAAACAATATCAAATGCCTCCAATGTAATCGCAAAATATTTAAACATTTAGCTGTACTGAGCGATGTGTAACCGAATTGACCGTTCTCGTAACATTTCCCTTTTATAAATTCGCTTTGCTTTCCTTTGCATAACTCCGATTGCAACTCTGAACGATCCATTCGGTAATTAGTAGTCAAATAGTGCCACACCCGAACGGCGCCTCATCTGCAACTTAGCCGAGCCAGTCAACCGAATACGACTCAGCTTTGAATCCCAAACGACCCGATGGCGAATCGGTCAAGGAAACCTCTCCACCTTCCAATTTTTTCGGGATACGCGCCACGATTTGAGGCCACGATCTTTTTTACCAGGCCTATAAATAAAACCGTAGGTGCCCCCAGCTTTTTAACAAGCCTTTAGCCTTCAAATCTTTGCCGACCTCAAGCCTTCTTTTCCCAATCACTGGCGCAGCTCCAAGAACCATGGCGGGCGACAACAACAGGCGCCGCGCCGCCAACGAGGCGGAAGGGAGCCGCGCCAGTGCGCATCGGAGGCAATGATCGCCATCTTCTCTTCATTACTTGTCTGAGATTTCCCTTTGTTTCTGACGATCTTCTCTGTTTCAGGCTTGTTCAATGGAACCCGTCCTCTGCGCCGGCCAATCAATCTCTGCCGGACGACTCCTCGGAGTCGGACCACTACTCCCCCGTGCCCTACGGGGAACTTGACGCTCTCCGCTTCAAGGCAGAGCTTGAGGTGGCCCAGCGCGAGCTGGAAGACGTCTCCAATAAGGCTGGTATAGCCGAACTGGAGTGGGAGGACCAGCGCAAGCAGCTGCTGGCAACCATCGCGGTACAACCCTTGAATCGCTCCCAAATCCAATCTGGCTCTTAATACTAATCACCTTGAACTTTGCAGCCCGTGACGCTGAGCTCAACCAGCTGAGAACGCTGGTGGAGCAATTGGCCGACACAGTGAAAGCCCGTAGAGACACGCCGGTGGAGCGCCTTGCCGCGGTGGAAAACCGTGTGGACGAGGTGGCTACCCATGGCATCCGCCTGGGCACCACTTTGGGCTTGGCCGCCATGGCGTCGCACACCGGCGTCGACTACTCCACCCGGCCGCGCGGCTTCCAGGGCGGCGCACCAGAAGACATCGACGAGATCGAGGTCATCTTGGAGCGCCTTGATGGCCACGGCGACGCCATTGCCAAACTCACTCATCCCCAGTCTGTGCTAAACAGGCTCTTTGATTAGATTGTACTAGGGATGTTTGATTATCGGAAATAAATAAAGAACTTTTCAATTCCCATGCTTGTATTGTGATGATTCCTTCGTGTTTGCAACTGCGAGCTTTATTTTCTTTAAACTCATTCGGGAACTTGCTTGAGCCGAACACGCGAAAACAGATGCCCCTTGGCGCAAAACCCGCAGAAAATCCCCGATTCGGTAATCCATAAGCAATGTTCAATGAAAACCCTTCGCATTCGGGAGGAAAACCCTGCCGCTTGGTATTCCAATAACGTACTCTAGCCAGTCATCACTCCCAATGCACTCTCTCAGTCAATAAAATATCTTGCCGGGATGCCCTGCAAATCCACTCGCACACTCATCCATCACTTCTCATCTTCTCCCCTGCTCTACAAGAGAAAACCCCAAGGCCATGGACAAAGGCAAGCAACCCAAGGAGGACAACGCCCCAAAGAAACGCACCATTCGAGAGTGAGTTTTCCTTTAACTTGCTTCTTGCTTTCTTGTGTGATCCCGTGCTTTACCTCCTCTTTGTTTTTTTCTTTTAGCCCTGATCTGCTTCCTGAGGAAATCATTGGGACTGAAGAAACGCCTGAATACATCTCCTCTGACTCCTCCCTCGAAGCAGAGGACGCCACGCCAGAGCAGAAGATCAACCACCAGTTACGCCGCCGCGTCCGGCATCTGGAGCATGACCTTCGGGACATCACCGCTCGTTGCCAAGCCGAACGCGAGCGTCGCATGGCTTTGGAGGCACTTGTAGGAGGTAAACATTTCCATCTTCATCTTGGTTCCATGCTTTCACCCGGATCTCTGTCTCTAACAACCGTTCCTCTGTCCCAGATGTCTCTGACAGGCACAGTAACCTGAAAGCAGCTTGGGACAGCTTGGTGGAGGCAGCAAACCATGGTCATCCCCACAGCTTCCAAGTTGCCGTCACGGTGGTCCTGGAACAACTGAAGAGGGAGCAGCTGAAGAAGCAAAGAAAAAAGGATTGAATCATACTTTCGCTTCTTACACCAGGCCTTCAGCTTTCCACCCCCTCGTAGCTCAGATCAATTGGGTTGTTAGATATAAACCTGCAAGAAGCATTTGCAATGTAGTTTTGTGCTAAGGGCAATACATCTATGTATTGGCCATTTCCTCTGTTTAGGAATTTTTGTTCTAAAGGCGGCTTTGTTCTTGAACGCCGGCTGTTTCTGTGTGAAATGCATGTAATCCCAATGCTTGTGATCAACGATCGATTTCAATACTAGGATAATATTTCTTCAAATATCTTCCATTTATTGCAGCAGAAAATTCCTCTCCTAGTAAAGTTTTCGACATGTAGGCATTACCGGGCACACATTTGATCACCCGAAAAGGACCTTCCCAGTTAGGAGACCATTTGCCGAATTCACTGTATTTGGTTCCAATCGGCAGTAAAGCTTTCCAAACCAAATCCCCTTCTGCAAATTGCCTAACCATTACTTTCTTGTTGTAATATTTAGCAACTCATAGCTTATTCTTTTCGATATTTTCCAAGGCTCTAAGACGAATCATGTGCAAGTCCTCTAGCTCATCCATCATTAGGCCACTATAATCTTTGGAGCTTAAATCCTTTTGCAAAACCACTCTCCTAGAATCTGATTGTATTTCCCAAGGTAAAACTGCATGGTGCCCATAAACCAATTCATAAGGAGATGTCTTTGTTGCTCCATGACGGTCCATTCGGTAAGCCCATAAAGCTTCATTGAGTACCGAATGCAACCTTCTTGGCTTTTGGTCGATCTTCTTTTGTATTAGAAGCCTCTGCCTGACCATTAGCTTGGGCATAATAGGGAGAAGAATTGAACAATTTGATTCCCATGCTTTCGGCAAACTCCCTAAACTCCAAGGACACAAACTGAGCTCCCTGATCAGTTGTGATTGTTTGAGGAATTCCAAACCGATAGATGATGTATTCCTTGACCAATTCAACCATGTTCTCTGATGTTACCTTCTTCAGTGAAATTGCCTCAACCCATTTGGTAAAGTAGTCTGTCGCTAAAAGCACAAACTTATGCCCCTTGCTAGATGGTGGGTTAATCTGGCCAATCAAGTCTATGCCCCAGCCCCAGGAACCCTTTGAATATTTCCAAACTTCTAACAGTCTTGGCATCCCTTGTAATACTCAAAGCAATCCTCCAACATCGTCGGCCAAAAGCACCCCGCTTGCCTGATGACCCATTTCATACGGTAAGCCGATTGATGTGCTCCACATATCCCATCATGCACCTCACTCATCATCTTTTTTGCTTCTTCTGGACCCAGGCATCGCAGCAATACCCCATCCAAAGATTTGTAGAATAGACTTCCATCCAGAAGAACAAATTTTATGGCTTTGTACCTGTGTTTCCTAGAGACCTTTCGGGATGGATCCTCCAAATAATCAACGATCTCTTTTCTCCAATCATCCTCTGCAAGATCCATTCCCAGCACACATACCTCCATGGCAAACACTTCTTGATTTTCTCTATAGCCTAAAGCGCTTTGAGCCAACCTGTTTGCCTCTTCATTGTGTTCTCTAGGAATATGTTGTAGAATTACTAACTGAAAGCTCTTTAAAATCTCTCTGCATTCCTCGTAGTAACTCCTGAGGGCATCACTTTTACACTCGTATTGGCCGTTCAATTGCTTGATAACCAACTCTGAATCTCCATAAACCTCGACTCAAACAGCCCCGGCTTCTATTAAATATTGAAGCCCCCGAAGCAATGCCTCGCACTCAGCCTGATTGTTTGTAACAGTGGGATGGATAGGGATAGCAAACTCAAACATCTCACCCCTGGGTGAAATTAATAGAATCCCTACTCCCCCACCTTTACCACATGATGATCCATCAAAGAACAAAGCCCAAGGAGTAATTTCAAGCAAATCAATCGATGGATCACGATGTTCAGTTATAAAATCGGCAATGATCTGACCTTTTATAGCTTTTGCCGATTCGAACTTAAACTCAAACTCAGATAAAACTAAGATCCACTTGCCAATCCTGCCATTCAAAATTGGCATAGATAACATATGTTTTATTACATCAAACTTGGAGTATACAATGCATTCGGCATTCAACAAGTAGTGCCGAAATTTTGTACACGAGTAGTACACACATAGGCACAGCTTCTCCGCAGCCGAATACCTGGTTTCAGGATCAAGTAATTTTCGGCTAAGGTATGCTACTACCCGCTCCTTTCCTTCAAATTCTTGAATAAGGGTCGATCCAATGGTTTGGGTATCGGCCGCCACGTACAACTTGAAAGGCTTATTCAACTGTGGACGGACCAGTACCGGTGGTTCCTTCATATATTGCTTGATCTCGTCAAAAGCCTTTTGTTGTTCGTCACCCCATATGAACTTCTGATCCTTCTTAAGCTTCAACAATGGAGAAAAGGGCAAAACCTTTTGCGACAGATTTGAAATGAACCTTCTCACAAAATTGATCTTGTCGAGCAGTGATTGCAACTCCTTGAGATTGGTTGGAGGGACAACTTCGTCAATAGCCTTCATGCTTTTCTTGCCAACTTCAATCCCCCCTTCGTGCACCAGGAATCCCAAGAATTCTCCAGCTGATACCCCAAAAGCACATTTGTTTGGGTTCATCTTTAAACCATGCTTTCGTGTGCATTCCAAAGTTCTCTTCACATCCTCCAAGTGTGTGTCATGACTCAAAGACTTGATCACGACATCATCAATGTAAATTTCAACAATTTTGCCGATCAACTCGTGAAAGATGTAATTCATGGCGTGCGGATAAGTTGCACCGGCATTTTTCAACCCAAATGTCATGCCTATCCATTCAAACAGGCCTATATGTCCAGGACATCTGAAGGCTGTCTTTGATATATCCTCTATTGCCATGAAAATCTGGTTGTACCCTGCATTACCATCCATGAAACTGATAAATTTATGTCCAGCAGCGGCATCAACCAGCAAATCGGCAACAGGCATTGGGTACCCATCCATAGGAGTAGCTCTGTTCAAGTCCCTGAAATCTATGCAAACCCGCATCTTTCCATTCTTCTTGTAGACAGGGACAATGTTAGAAATCCACTCCGTGTATCTGCATGGCCGAACGAAGTTTGCATCAAGTAGTCTTTCAACTTCTTTCTTCACATCGGCCAACACTTCGTCTTTGTAGATTTTCCGGGGAGGTTGCTTGTATGGTTTAAAACCAGATTTGATTGGCAACCGATGCTCGACAATGGAACGATCCAAACCAGGCATCCCCGAATAATCCCAAGTGAAGCAATCCTTGTATTCCTTTAGCAGCTTAATCAATTCCTCCCTGAAATCTGATTCCAAGTTTGCACTGATAAATGTCGGCCTCGGCTTGTCATCGTTTCCAATGTCAACTTCCTCCAATTTGTCGGCCGACTTGAATCCTCGCCCCAACATGCCATCAGTTCCATCAATGGGATTGTCCATTAAAAATTGCTATAAGAGCCGACTGCTTGAATCGGCTGTTGATCACTGCTGACAGGCTCAACAGGACCTTCTCCCCAGTCTTTCCCCGAGAAACAATCAATGCCCTGATATTCCCAGAAAGCTGGTTCCACATTTGCGATGCTCACTGAGTCATCTGCTTGGACCACATCAATATCGTCATCCACCCATTGAATGAGCTGCTGATGCATGGTAGATGGGATACAACAATTGGCGTGAATCTAGTTCCGCCCAAGCAGTAGGCTGTAGGCTCCTTTGCCTTCGATGACAAAGAAGGTTGTGAGTAATGTCTTGGACCCAATCATCAGATCCACGTGGACACATCCCTTGGTATCTGAAGGATTCCCAACGAAATCGTTCAGAATTATGCTCATCGGCGTCAAGTCTCCAGGGCCCATGCCAAGCTTTCTGAAGGTAGTATACGGCATCACGTTGAATGCAGCCCCACCATCGACAAACATCTTAGTCAATGGCTTGCCATTGACGTATCCCTTCAAGTACAACGGCCTCATGTGTCGATTCTTGGCCGGTTTGTCGAAGGTGGCGTGCTTGGCTAACACCAGCTGCGCCATCAGTACCCCAAGCTGTTCATCATCATTGGCATCCAGGGACGTTTCTTCCTGCACAACTTGATTAGCGGGAGCCATAAACTCATTCGGTAGAAAGTATACCATACACGCTGGAGCCGAACGACTTGATCCCTCAGGTTTGTCCTTTGGACGCCACACATGTTTCTTCTGGAACCCCACCTGCCTCAATTCGCGGTTCCTCAAGCGCTGAACCCTTCTTTTCTGGCTCTTTCTCAAGCCAGGCGGGCACCACTGTCCTTCTTGCCAGATGTATTCATCCTCTTCTTGATCAGCCCATATCTGATCAGCTTGCCTCTTTCTGGGGTGATCAATGACCTCAATTATTTTTTGACGCCGATCGTCACTAGGATGTATCATTCAAATTCTTTCATGGACGGATCGGCGATTGGCAGTTTCCTGCCTATACTCAAAGTATCTGTCACTGCACTCAGGGCAGTTTCTCAATGTAGGAAGCTTCAAGCCTTCATTCCAGTAGTGCCTGAAGAATGCGCACCCCCAATGTGCGCGCTCCTGTTCGTGCGTGTACTGCTCCAAATCTCTCCTACGCGCTTCTTCTTCGGCCTTGCGTCTCTCCTCCTCGTGTCTCCGCTTCTGGTAGCGTTCTTTCTCTAACTGACACTGCCACTTGTTGAGTAGAATGCGCGTAGTGACTTTGGGTTTAGCCCTGGACGACTCTCCAACTTCGATATGGCTTTTGAGAACACGAGGGGCTTCACCATGAACCTGCTCCAACGTCACTTGCCGTGCTGGATCTACTGCTCCATCTTGCATTGCCCTGGCTGAAGTCAAGACCTTAACCTTTCCCTTTTCCTCGGCAGTCACCATGTTGACGGAAAAGCTTATCATGTTCTGGGGAAAAGGGTGGCCGTCCAGTATCATCTTGTTGTCAAACTTGAGGTGACCCTCCTGGATAGCCTTCTGGATCCTCATCTTGAAGACCCTGCAGTCGTTGATGGAGTGAGAATTCCTGTCATGAAAGCCACAGTAACATTTCTCTTTTACTCCATCGGGGCGAAGCATAGAATGCCCCTCAGGCAACTTGATTGGGCCTTCCTTCACCAGGAAATCAAACAGCTTATCAGCCTTGGTGACGTCGAAGTCGTATGTGCCCTTAGTCTGCTTGATCCAACGCTGGTTCATGGTCAACGGCTCCTTGCCCCACATGATCTCAGCGGCAGCCACTTCCTGATCATCATCAGAGTCTTCCATCTGGTCGGCCTTTTCCAGGAACTGATTATAAATGTCAGCTATATCGTGTTGCTTGTTGAACCTGGTGTCCTTCTTAACCCCATAGGCTTGGTTGCTCATCAATGACAGCTTTTGAGACAATTGGCCCTGATTATCAAACTCCATACCAAACAACTTTTCTCTTACGGCCGACAGCATCCCTGCAACGGCCATGTCGGCCAACTGATCATCTGGCAGATTTAACGAGAAACACATGCCTTTGACCTCCCTGAACCTCCTGAGGAATTCCAAAGGTGTCACATTGTGCCTCTGCTTCAAAGTGGTGAGATCGATGAGCTTCTTTTCCGTGCTACCACTGAAGTAATGGGCGTGGAACTTTCGCTCCAGCTCCCTCCATGTGCCAACAGATTGGGGAGGCAAAGATGTGAACCACTGGAACGCTGGTCCCGTCAGTGACATGGGAAAATACCTGACCCTGAACGCCTCCTTAGATGAGGCCTCTCCCAGCTGCATCAGATAACGAGCAATATGCTCAACCGTGCTCGTGTCATCCTGCCCAGAAAACTTTGTAAATTCCGTCGGAGGTTTTACCCTTGGCGGCAGGATCACTTTGTAGTACCATTCTGGGAAACGAGGCGTGTAAGCTGGTCCTTGCATTTTCGGCTTGAGGCCGAATTGATTCTGCATCATATCGGCCATCTTGTGAACTCGGATGTCGTCCTCTTGCACGCCTGCAGCTGCACCGTACCCCGGTTTCGGGAGAGTGTCTATAGCACCATAATCCATAACTTCGTGGTAGCCTCCACCGTACAAGTTCTTTTGTAACCTGTTGCTAGCTGGGGCAATCTTGTAGGTGGAAGTGAGTGGAACTCCAGACGAGCCAAACACCATCTCCCCATACGTACGCTGATATGGGTTTGGCTGTTGAATCGGTTGACCTGTACTGCCTTGCGGAGGTGGCTGGATCGGCTGTCCCCCTGCAGCCCGCAAAGGAGGTTGAACTGGCTGACCTCCAGCGCCTTGCGGAGGGGGTTGAACAGGCTGGCCCCCAACGCTCTGCGGAGGAGGCTGGAATGGCTGGCTTCGCAATGGTGACTGAGTTCCTGGTTGGGCAGAGCTAGACTCTCCAACCTCCATACTTTATCCCTGAGGGGACACTCGACTGAATACCTGCTCCATGCCCGGGCCGAAGATACCCACCATCATCTACTTGATCACGCCCAGGAAAGCCCTATGATGCTTACTCAGCATGTCTTCCGCAGCATCCCGGAACGCTTGCATTGCCTCTTCTTTCTCTTGCAGAGTTGTGGCGTCAGTCTCTCCTGACAATAGAACCCTAGGCATCTCGTTTTTCAGATACAGAATGCCACTCCTGTTCTTTTTGAATGACATCAAACACTTTTGCTGAAACTGATTGGTGCCATCTTTCAGCTGTTGTAGCTGCTTTGGAGAGAGATCCTCGATGGCGACGTCCAGAATGTCACTGATGTCAGGCATCTTGATTTCGGCTGTTTGTCCCACCGGGCGTGCCAAAAAGTGTGTTGACGCAAAATCTGCACATTACGCCAAGCACACAGCAAGCCGAACAAGCTAGCTTCACACACGAAAAGATTCCAAGATGTGCCAGTCAATTTTTCCTGAAAATTAACAAAAGATAAAGTAGTTAAATTCCAAAGCTTGGAACTTGCCGGGTGGTACCAGACAGTTCCATATTTACGGCCATAAAGCCAAGCGAGATGACATATAGCTATAAGAAGCTATCTGCCAGCAAACTAGAAACCATTCGGGAGCTTCAGAGTGCAAAACGGAACATAGCCGAACGGATGACATAAGCATGACGAAAAATTGGTCTTTACTTGAACGAAGTTACATGTGCACAAAGCCATGACCGATCTTCGAGGATAAATAACAATAGACAATAAATAAAGTAAAGCGTGATCATAAATATGTAATAAACAAGCATGCATAGGCCCAAAGCACTAGTCTACCGCGTGTCTAGGTACTTTAAAACCCGTCAAGCATGATGCCAAACAAATCTATCCACCGCATGATACGACTTGTATGGAAATCACACCACTAACCACAAATAGATCTATCCACTGCATGATACAATCTAAATATGGAATGCTAAACGCACACAATGTTTAAAGCATAACTTATAAACACGTTTCACTCGTGAAAGCATAACCGAATACGGCTGAAGAGCCGAATCGGGGTCCATGAAGAAGGAACAAATATTGCCAAAGATGACAAACCTATCAGATTGAATTAAAGATCTAATCCACCGGATGACTAGCTTTAAAACAACCCTAAAACCTGCATCTACCGCATGATACCCGGTTCATTCAAGATTTACGCAAAATTAACAAGATTGAACCCGCAACATGTAACAACCTAGATCGGTTCGGTTTCGGCTATTTGACAAACACGTGGTCCACGTGCTCTTTGAAGAAAGATATGAACGTGCGATGTAAAGACCACGAAACAAGATAAAGCCGATCCAAATCAATCTAAATTGGGCAAAAGAGTGTTACATGAATTTAAACATAAAGTAAAAACTCAAAGCAACACAGGATAACTTAATGAATCTATTGGATCTTGCCAAAATCGAATAGAGACGATAACTAGCTCCAAGCTAGATCTTAGCCCACCGCATGACTCATGACCTAACAAGAAACCCTCTTGAACCAAGCTTAAATCTACCGCATGATACTAAGCATGGTAACAAGACTACTTGCATCACGATCTAAATCCACCGCATGATACTAGACATGATACAAGGTTGCTGGTACTTACGGAGGTCGACGGATCGATGAACCCTCTTGCAAAACTCGACGACACGACAAGGACTCAAGGGTTTGGCGTAAAGCCGGTTTGTTATGAGAATGTTTCAAATCTATAATTACATACATCCAGGGTTTGTATTTATAACCTGTCATGGCATGACTCCGAATGGACTACGAGCACAATATTTGATACCTAATTTATCTCTAAGTGCGATCGCTTATCCATCCATTCGTCCCTTCCGCTCGGGCCACGTCATCACGTAATCCCGCAAAATCAGCGCAAACAGTTTCCTTGCCGAACGGAAGCCAACTGCCGACCGCGAGCTCCTTTGCCGAATCTTTCTGGAGAAACCTTCCTTCTTCTGGACGAATTTTTTCATCAAGCTGGGCCCACTATTCAGACTCCTTCCTGTGCCAAATTTTGGTGTTAACAGTTAGCCCACTCCTTCGCCATTCTCTCCTCACACTTCCTCTTGAAGCAAAACTCACCCTTGTGACCATCTCTCCCACAATAGCCACAACGAAACTTTATGGGCTTAGGCTTAGGATTAGGCTTGGGATGGGGCTGCTCATTTGGTTTTTCTCCACTCGGCTTCTCGACCGGTTTCTCCTCACACGGCTTCTCACTGTCTTCCCAAAGAATAGATTCCCCAAAGTGCTCTTGAACTTGATAGGCTTTTGGAAATCATCCGTGGAGTGAGGGAATATGAGAGGATCTGGGGTTGTGTCAAGTTTGTTTCTTAGTGGGTTGAGCATTTTAGTGGTAGGTTTTTGGTGGAGTTTGGATATCACCAATTTTCTCCTCCCTCGCCACTAGACTCTCCAACTTTCTCCAAACCAAGCGCTTGCCAATCATAGCTCTTGTATGCCTCAATCATCATCATAAGTTGCGGTTCATGACCCGACAACCAACCCATCATTTTCCTCAACTCATCGTTCTCATCTTCCAAGCGGTACACATAATGTGCAAGTTCTAGATTTTTCAAAGCATGTACTTCACATGTAGAGCAAGAAGTGGGGATAGGTTCTTTCAGCTTAGTCTCAAGCGAAACAGTGTAAGCACACATCTCATCAGTTTTCTTATCCAAGACAGGGCAAGAAGTGCAAGCACCTAGTAAAGCCGATCTAGATTTATCCTCAACAACTTCAACCCTAAGCACATCTAGTTCCTCACACTTGGAGCCATGCTTTTCCTTGAACATAGCAAGATCAGCTACAAAAATAGGGCAATCAGCACATTCAACTTCGTTAGAAACAACAGGCGAAGCCTTAAGCGAATCAATTTCAAGCTTAGCATCTAGGTTATGTGTTTCTAGCTCATCCACTCTAGTCCTATCATCCTCGAGCGAGGCCCTAAGCTCCTTCCTCATCTTCTTAGCCTCTCTAAGCATATCATCATGATTATCAAGCAACAAGCCTAGCCGTTCATTCTCCTGACGTAAGAAGGGAAGCTCGTCACGTACATCATCTTCGGAGTAAGAGTCCGAGTCGCTCTACTGACTCTTCTTGCTGCCGGAGCTAAGCGCCATGGTGTAGAAGCCATCTCTAGCGAAGCACCTCAGCCCACTAAGGTTCTTGGATGACTTCCTACCCTTGCGCCGATCACCTTCATCTTCACTGCTACTCGAGCTCGAGGTGGAGTACGCGGAACTGGAGTCGACGTCACTCGCTCCAACCATCGCTCGCGCCTTGGCTCGGCCATTCTTCTTCCTCGGTCGTCACTCGTCCTTGTGCTTGTTCTTGCGCTTGTGGTTGTGGTCTCGCCTTGATCGGTACTTGCCATCCGTCTTCGAGTTGTGTTTGTAGTTGTCCTTGTTCTCAACCTTCTCGGGGCAGTCGGCGACGAAGTGTCCTAGCCTGCCGCACTAGAAGCATGTCCTTGTGTTCCATTTCGTGTTCACCCAGTTCTCGTGCATCCTCTCGAACCGCCTGGTCAACAGCGCCAGCTCGTCCTCTCCAAGCACGTCGAACTCATCATCTGGAAAAGACATCAAAGAGGACAAGGAGAACATCCTGTTGGATGGGTTAGAGTTAGATTTTCCTTTCGAGCCACCGATGAGGGCAAGACCATGAGAGTCAGTTGGGCCCTCAATCTTGGCTGTCATACCCTGATCTACCTCAGTCGACTTGAGCTTCGACAACAGCTTGTTCACAGTCAAGGTGTCATACTTCTCAGACTTTTCAACGGCCTCGAACTTTTCACCCAAACCGTGCGATCCAGCGAGTGCAAGAGCTTGACGGCTCTATCATGATCATCGTACATGAGCACGTCCACATTGGCTGTCATGTTGTTCACTACAACTGTAAACCACTAGAACAAGGCATCGATGGACTCACCGGGGAGATGAGTGAAGTTCTCGTACTCTCTCCGGTAAGTCGCATACATCCGAGCCTGAACCTGAGCATTTCCTACATGAGCTTCCTTCAATAGAGTCCAAATTCTATAAGCCAGGTTCTCCATACGCACCCGATCGAATTTGGATTGACACAACACGAAACAAGTAGTTGATCGCCTTGTTGTTGCCATCGAACATGTCCCTCGATCCTGGTGCAAGGAAGTTCATCAGATGAACATAAGTTGTGTCCACCGTGAAATCCAAAAGGATCTGACCCTTACCGCGGAGGAACGCTGCCATCCGTTTACTCCACGTCTGGTAGTTTTTGCCATCGAAGTGTGAAGCACCCGAACCCCGTTCCTGGTACGCCATCCTTAGATCTTAGACTGGTTAGAGTCAATCAAGACTTGTAACTAGCTCTGGTACCACTTGAAGGACCGAAACATCGAACCAGAGAGGGGGGAGTGAATGGGAGCCGATAACAATTCTTCTTGAAGGAGATAGAGGCTCCAACAAGATGAACCCGGCTTCCAACTGAAGGATCAGATGGCGACTTGAGAGGGGGGAGTGAATAGGAGCCGGTAAAAATTCTTCTCAAAGAACCCAGCCTATACCCTTGTCAAATCCCGGTCACACACAAGCGATGGATCGAATCACACACCAATCGCCAAGACAACAAGGTTATGGATCAACCTCTAGTCTTAGGAACGATTCCTTGAAGCACACGCGGAAGCACGAAAGAAGGAAGGGAGGAATCGAACCAAGGAACAAAGCACTCGGGCTCTGGCGGACCGTCCGACCAGGTGGGGCGGACCATCCACACGGGCCACGCGGACCGTCCGGCCTGCTGCCGCGGACTGTCCGCACACACACCGCGGACCGTCCGGCCCTTCGCCGCGGACCGTCCGAAAAAGCAAACAGAACCTCCAGAGACGACCCTGAATAACGGACGGTCCGCGGGGAGCACGCGGACTGTCCGCTAGGCACCCGCGAACCGTCTGCCCTCTGCTGCGGAATGTCCGAAACCTTGCCCAACGAAAACTCAAAGCCACGACGGATCAAAAGTGAAGCCAAGCAAGAACACAAAAAACACGGGAAGAACTCGCTCCTCGCGGACCGTCCGCCGGTCCCTCGCAGACTGTCCGCGCCTCACGGACAGACCTGAAAACAGCCTGACCTCGAAGGTCAACTCCCCCAAATCATCACCAGATTTCCCAAACGGTAGAAGCTGTGGAGACAAGGGTTTGGGGACTTGAAAAGCGTCACACAAGGATGCTATAGCCCAAAAATCTTGCCTCCTAACTCCCTAAATCACCGGGAATCACGAATCCTTTGACCACCACCAAAAGCTAGAGCACCGAACGAAAATCCTTGAATCGAAGTGGTTTCCCGGCGTTTGAGGGCACAAGATCAATCACAAAGATGCATGAGACATCCATCCATGTTTCCCTCAAAGAAATCCGGGGAGAAACCCACTCAAATCCGCGGAATCACACCGAGAACAAAGGCACCAAAAACAAGCACGAAAAAGACCACGAGAAACACAACACTGAATCTTCTATACAAACCAGGAAAGATTCACAAGGTCTAGCATGCCGCCCTAGCATCCATCCCTCTCAACAAATCTCTCATGAAGCTCTCATGCTAGCCTAGAGAAAAATGGAGAAGAAAATAGTCCAGGAAAAGGAGAAAGAGGAGGGGGGAAATGAAACCCTAAGTCGCGGAGAGAGAGAGCCATCCACACACACTCATGGCTTATATATCGGGTCCCGCCGGTGTGGGAAATGACTCGACTACCCCTAACTCAACTACTGGCGATACATCCCACGCAGGGGCATTTATGTAATGTTTGTGGTTCTTGCCATCGGACGGCCACGCCTTCGCCGCACCCCGCGTCCTCCCGACGCAAGCCATGCGATCCCGCCGCGTGTCCTCCGCTTCGAAGCTTCCCGACACGCCCGGATCCCGTCTCCGTCGTGTTGCGTCTTCGGACTTGGTTTTGAGGCCCAAACCAAGAAACCGTCCTCCGATGGTTTTGTGGGCAAACCACCAAACCCCGCGTGCTCGGCCCGGCCTCCCGCCAAGCCCCTTGACTCGACCGCCACCGTGCACCGGCTCGATCGTCCATGACTGTCTTGCTCGTCTCACCACCATGTGGCTCGCACCTAGTCCTGCCGTCCACCGGGTCCCTCGAACCGAGCCTACTTGTCCCTCCATCTCCCGGAGGCCCCTCAAGGCTGAAGACCTTTCGCGCCCATTCTTCACCTGCAACAACACGAACTAGGCCGCAGCCTACACCTGCGCACTGAGCCAAGAGTGTCACACCCGATTTTACAAGGAAACCGAATGCATCTCACGTGTGCGCCAGGATCAATTTACACACACATGATAGACAAAACGAGAGTAATACCATTGCAGTAATAAAACGTTCAAGAGCTTAAACCAGTATGATAACCATTATTACATCCAAAGGGGTGGACTTGAAGGTCCGAACACGACGATAATTAAACGACGACGAGCAACTCCATCGTTGACTTCCACAGGCATGATGACTGGGGGATCCGCATGCCCTAGAACTCCTCGTAGTCACTCCAGTACTCGTCCTCGCCTCCGACGTTCTCCTCTGAACAGCGGTAAGCAAGGGTGAGCACACTTATGGTTGGTGCTCAGCAAGTGGGGGAAACAATGAAAGGCTATCAAGGATAGGCTATGGTTCACAGTGGTAAGCATTTTATAAGTTGACCAAATTTTATTAGCAAGCACCTAATTACTAGGTGTAAGTGTATACCAACCCACTTAACCTTAAAAGAAACCTCAAACCAAACCACAAACCCATGATTTGCCTTAATCTTCAAGTTTATTAACCATGTGAGGGTCCAAGCCACTCGTGACCGTGAGCACGGCTGATCGATCAGTTTTACACTCTGCAGAGGTTGTACACTTTACCCACAGCTCGTGTTCCCCATCTTGCCCGGGTTAGCTAGACCCTTAAACACTTCCAAGGTGAGTGGCTAGGGGCCCACTACGAAGCCTTTACAAAGGAAAGAAGAGAAACCAACAGCCCACTACAGTTACAGCAGCGTAGCGGACCATAACCCTCCCTAATGGTCAGCACCTTAGCCAAGGCTGCTACCCCAAAAGAACCGGGCTATACCCCTTCAACTCCGGCCCCCTGTGCCCCTCTCGGAAAAGAGCTATCAGCTAACCCACTCTCCTAATTAATTGGCTAAGCCAGAGCCATGTGGACTGTGGTTGTACTGTTATCTTGGGTGGTTCTCCATGTTCCGATTATGAATCAAGTTATCTTGTATTAAGCACAAACACATTATATAGGCAACACTGAGCTGTAAAACATAAACAAAGCATAACCACACTCATGTAAAGCAAACTAAGCATTTATCTACCCCAATCATTTGTTTAAACATGGTTGATCAAGGTAAAGTGGTAAAGCTTCTAGTCAAGTCCTTAGCTAGGTGTTTGCCCATCAGGTTTATGCATAACAACAGAAATAGTAAACATTATTTAGCATGCAGTGTCATAGGTTCAAGAAGATTATGCAGAGGGGGAAATCCACTTGCCTTCCTCTACGTGCTGAGTGAAATCCTCCTCGAAGATAGGCTCTTCCTGATCACCTCCGACAGGAAGCTCAGACGAAATAGACACGATTTCTACGAGTCAAACATGAACAACAAACAATAAATAAAACAGTACACAAAACAGTAACAAAACTGGTAAATTTACTGTTTAAAAGATTCTACTCGTCGAGACGATCATTTCGGTATATAGAACGCTAAAAACGGAGTTAAAATGAGAAAGATATGATTAAAACAGTTTTTACAGGGGCCTATCTGCAAGAAAACTAAGTTTACAGGGCTGTTTATAAATAAAATCAGGGGCTAAAACATATTTATAAAATAAATCAGAGGGGTTTATATGCTAAAAGGATGAAAAAGGACCTCTATATAAAGAATCTAGCTGGCCAGGGGCTAAAACATAAAAATCAGGACCTATCTGTGAAAGTTCTCTAAGGTGGAAGGACCGGCTTGCAAAAACATAAAAGTTCAGGGGCTCTTTAAGCTAAACGGCTCGGCTGAGCCATGGATCGCTGATCCAACGGCTGAGGATGCCGTTGACCGAGCCATGGTCGCGGTCCATAGGTCCACGGTGGACCGGCCTCATCAAATGAAGGGGTACGCGATCCTGGCCATCCGCGCGAGATCGAACGGCCCAGGATGCGTGCAAGCGATGGGCGGCGGCGACGACGCCGGAGAGCGGCGGCGCGTGGCGGGAGCTCGCCGGCGCTAGCCCTGGACGGCGCTCCCGGCCATCATTTCGACCACGGGTTGGGGCAACTTGCTGCGCGGCCGCTTGCGCACGTGACCATGGGGTTAGGGGGGACGATCGGGCCTCACCGGCGGCCGGCACCGTAAGGGGGCGGCGTGGTCACTCCGGCGAGCTCGGGGAGGCGATGCTGTGTGCGAAAAGAAGAGGAATTGGGCGGAGGATAATGCTTACCGCGCACAGAGGATGACGGCGGGCTAACGGGCGGAGAGGAGGCGGCAGCAGAGGGGCTCGACGACGGCGGCGGCTCGGGCGGCGCTCCGGTGAGCTCGGGGCGCGGCTTCCACGGGCGTAGGGGGCGAAAACCTGCGACAGCACGAGCTTGTCAAGCTCCTGGCGATCCCAAAAGTCAAAGAAAACGGGCGGGGGGTCCAGTCCTTCACCGGCGGCGATGGATCGACGGCGGCGGCGGAAACCCGAGGCGGCGACGCGGGGAAATTAGTGTTCGTGCGTGTGCGTTAGCGCGTTGCAGAGGCAAAAGGGGGCGCAGGGGTTCGTGCGCGAGCTTAAGTAGGAGCAAAAGGAGGAAGGCGAGGCGGGTAGGGGACGGGACGGCCGGCGGCTTGCCATTGATGGCCGCGGCCATCACGGCTAGGGTTAAAAGATGGAAAGAAACGGTCGTAATTGATCACGGGAAGGTTAATTGCCTTAGTTGACCGCAAGAAGAAGAAAGGAATGTGGGGAGGCGACTGGGCGCGGCGGGAATCGCGCGGCGGCGCGGGCTCGGGGGGGCAGTGGGAGGAAGAAGAAAGGAAGGGGGGAAAGGGGAGGGCCGAGGGTGGGGCCCAGGCGTCAGCGTCTCGGTGAAAAAGAAAAAGGGGAGGGGGAGAGGTGGGCCGGCGCGGGAGAACAGATGGGCCGCTTGGGCCAAAAAGGGAGCTGGTGCTGGTTTCCTTTTTTTTCTTTTCTCTTGTTCAAACTCCATTTTCAAACCAAATTCATTTCAAATTCAAATCAAACCTTTCAAACTTTTTCCCAAGAATTTTATAGACTTTTTAGAAACTTCACAAGCAAGCAAAAACCATGCAAGCCAACTGATGATGCACATACAGTTGTGGTCTCTAAGTTTATTAAATTATATTTAATATTTTAGAGCTCAATTTAAATAGCAATTTAATTTCTTTTAAATCCTTAAGACTATTTTAAGTTGCTAAGTGATTTTAGTGATGGAATTTTTAGGGTGTCACAAATCCTACCCCCTTAAAGAGAATCTCATCCCGAGATTCAGAAGACTTAGAGAACAGCTGAGGAAAGTTTTCCTTGAGTTCATCCTCTCTTTCCCAAGTTGCCTCTTCCTCAGTATGGTGACTCCACTGTACTTTGCACATTATGATGATCTTACTTCTGGTAACTCTTTCTGATACATCCAAAATCTTAACAGGGTATTCTTTGTATGTCAGGTCATTCTCCATTTGAATATCCTCTAACTGTACCGGTTCTATCCTAACCTCACTTGTACATTTCTTCAGCTGTGATACGTGAAACACGTCATGAACTCCTGATAACTGTGCTGGCAACTCTAACTGGTATGCTACTTCTCCTTTCCGTTCCAAAATTTTGAAATGTCCGATAAATCGAGGTGATAACTTCCCTCTGACATTAAACCTTCGTAATCCCCGAATAGGTGACACTCTGAGGTATGCATAATCACCGACTTCCAAAATCACCTCTCTTCTCCGAGGATCAGCATAACTCTTCTGACGTGACTGTGCGGCTTTAAGATTCTCCCTTATGATTTCAACTTGCTTTTCTGCTTCTCGTATGCTGTCTGGCCCAAAGATTTGTCTTTCACCAGTCTGGTTCCAAAACAACGGTGTTCTACACTTCCTTCCATACAGAGCTTCAAAAGGTGCCATTTTGATGCTAGACTGATAGCTGTTGTTATAAGCAAACTCTGCATAAGGCAAACTCTTATCCCAACTGCCACTGTTCTTTAACGCACAAGCTCTCAACATATCTTCAAGTATCTGATTTGTTCTCTCTGTCTGCCCATCCGTCCGAGGATGGTATGCGAGCCGAAGTTTAACTTTGTATCCATCGATTCATGCAACTTTTGCCAAAACCGTGAAGTGAACTCCGTGTGCCTCGATCCGACACTATCTTCTTCGCACCCCGTGCAAACACACTATCCTTGAATTATACAACTCGGCCTAGCTTCACTCCTGTATAGGTCGTCTTCACTGGAATAAAGTGCGCTATCTTGGTTAATCTATCCACAGTAACCCAAATAGAGTCATACCCATCACGAGTACGAGGTAATCCCACTATGAAATCCATACCGATTTCCTCCCATTTCCACTCAGGTACCTTCAGAGGCTGAAGCAATCCGGCTGGCCTTTGATACTCAGCCTTCGCCCTTTGACACACATCACACAAAGCTACATGAGCTGCAAAATCTTTCTTCATCCCATACCACCAGTATCTCTGCTTCAAGTCCTGATACATCTTGGTACTACCAGGTTGTATAGAGTAAGCTGAATCATGTGCTTCCTTCCAGATAGCTTCTCTCAACTCCTTGATCTCAGGGACACAGATTCTGTTCTTAAACCACACTGTTCATTGCTCATCTTCTCTGAATTCCAGAACTTTGCCTAGCTTAATCAACCTCCTGTATTCTGCGATCTTGTCATCAGTCAATTGTCCTTTCCTGATATCCTGCTCAAGTGTCAATTCAATTTCTAATGTCAAAGTCTCACTCAAAGCAACCATTCCCAAGTTAAGCCGTGCCATCTCCCAACATAGCTCCTGAGTTAACAGGTGTCCTATCAGCATGCTAGTCTGTCCCTTACGACTCAAAGCATCTGCCACAACATTTGTCTTTCCTGGATGGTACTGGATATGCAAATCATAATCTTTGATTAACTCCAACCACCTTGTTTGCCTCAAATTCAAATCCTTCTGAGTAAAGATATACTTCAGACTCTTATGGTCAGCAAAGATCTTGCACTTGGTCCCAATCATGTAATGTCTCCAAATCTTCAATGCATGAACAACCGCAGCTAACTCAAGATCATGGGTAGGGTAGTTCTGCTCATGTTTCCTTAACTGTCTTGAAGCATAAGCTACTACCTTTCCTTCTTGCATTAACACACATCCCAACCCTTGCCGAGAGGCATCACAGTATACATCGAACCCTTTGTGTATGTCTGGCATGATCAACACATGTGCTGTGGTCAGCCTCTTCTTCAACACCTCAAAACTAGCCTGACACTTCTCATCCTACTTGAATTCTCTTCCTTTCTCGAGCAGAGTGGTAAGTGGCTTCACTATCTTAGAAAACCCTTCAATGAACCTCCGATAGTATCCGGCAAGTCCAAGGAAACTTCTGATCTCTGGCACATTCTTAGGCAGACTCCAGTTCAATACATCCCGAACCTTGCTTGGATCAACTGCAATTCCTCCATCTTTGATGATGTGTCCGAGAAAAGAGACCTCCTTCAACCAGAAAGCACACTTGCTGAACTTGGCATACAGCTGATGTTCCCTTAGCTTCTATAACACAAGCCTCAGATGTTCTTCATGTTCTTCTTCACTCCGAGAGAATACCAGTATGTCATAAATGAATACCACAACGAACTTATCCAGATACTCCATGAATACCTTGTTCATCAAATACATAAAGTATGCTGGTGCATTGGTCAGGCCAAAGGACATCACAGTGAACTCATATAACCCGTATCTAGATGTGAATGCTGTCTTTGGTATATCCTCCACTCGGATTTTTAACTCGTGATAACCTGATCTAAGATCTATCTTAGAGAAGGCCTTAGCTCCTCTCATTTGATCAAACAAGTCCTCAATCCGAGGTAATAGGTATTTATTCTTGATAGTAACCTCATTAAGTGATCGATAGTCTATACACAACCTCCTAGATCCATCCTTTTTTATCAACGAAGAGTGTGGGGGCTCCCCATGGTGATGAACTAGGACGGATAAACCCTTTACTAAGTAGTTCTTCGATTTGTTTCTTTAATTCAGCTAGATCTTTAACATCCATTCTATATGGTCTTTTAGATATGGGAGCAGTACCAGGTATAAGTTCAATACTAAATTCAATGTCACGATCAGGTGGCATACCTGGCAAATCCTCTGGAAACACATCAGGGAATTCATTCACTATCCTTATATCCTCCAAGGCTTTGCCTTCAACAGAGTTCACAACTCCTTTGCTGGATGAGGGTGCACTCACATATTCTACTCTCTCCCCTTGAGGACCGGTTAACAGCACTGACCTCTTCCGACACTGAATAACTCCATCACAACTCCTTAACCAATCCATACCAAGAATGACATCTATTCCCCATGATTTTAGAACTACCAGATTAGCAAGAAAGTCTACCCCCATGATATTAATCTTTACTTGTGGGCATATATGACCAGTTTTCATTTCTCCCCCAGGAGTGCTAACTATCAGTGGGTTCTTCATTGTGCTCATAGATAAGTTATATTTTGCCACAAATTGATCAGTTATGAATGAATGTGATGCTCCTGAATCAAATAATACGGTAGCAGGTACAGAGTTGACGAAAAACGTACCCAATACCACGCCGACGTCATTCGGAGCTTGCTCCACTGATACATGATTTACTAGGCCACGCACATGACTCTGCTGACCTCTCTTGCTGGGTGTCTATGGAGTACGAGCCTGTGAAGATGGCTGCCCAGTCCTGTTTCCATTGTCTCTCTGCGGAGTCTGCATCACCCTCTTGGGACAATTGTTAGCGTAATGCCCCAGCTCTCCACACTTGAAGCATCCACCAGGCTGAACAGGGTTGGTGTTTCTGATAGGTGCCCCAGAGTTATTGCTAGGGCGACTCAGCTGAGGGGTAGGAGCTCTGGGTGTTTGAGGATTGAAGCGCTGTGGCTGAAACGAGCGCTGCAGCTGCATGTTCTGTGGGTACCTCCCACCTTGACCACTAGGACGATATGGAGTCAGGCTCTGCTGAGAACTGTAACGGGTACGGGTGTTACTGCTAGACTGCCCATGAGACTGAAACTTGCGTTTCTGTTCACCCATCTCCTTTCTCTTGCTTTCCAGCCCAAAAGCTTCATTCACCAGCATCTGAAAGTCTGGGAAGATGTGACTCTGCAGTTGATAGTTCAAAGGACCAATCAAGCCATCCAGGAACCTTTCCTGCCTCTTTGGATCAGTGTTGACTTCATCAGGTGCATAGCGTGAGAAGTGAGTGAACTTGTCCAGATACTCAGTCACTGACATATTGCCTTGCCTCAGTGACAAGAACTCCCTCTGCTTAAGCTTGAGAACCCCTGAAGGAATGTGGTAAGTACGGAAGTTGTCACGGAACTCCTGCCAAGTGATGTTATGCCCGTTGGGATGAGCGATTGAGTACGCATCCCACCAATCTGCGGCCTGCCCCACAAGTCTTCCGGCAGAAAGCATACGGGACCATCTCTCCGTCGGTGCATTGCACGATCTCCGGCTTCTTAGTGATAGTTTTCGGCCGGTCGTCGGCATCCGGTGGATCGACGAGTGGGAAAACGTAGGGGGATGGTGGCTCATGAACTCCTTGTGCCTGTCCCTTGGTGGCGGGGGTGGAGGAGGGATCGGCTGTGGCGGCTGGTTCTGTTGGGCTTGCATCTGCTGCACTGTGTTGGTAAGGTTTTGAATCAGTTGCATCTGCGCTGCCAGGAACTGCTGCATGTTTGGGTCCATTGCTTGGTTGATCGGTGGGGGTGGTGCTGGGTTTTGCTGATTTGCGATATGTGCCCGGATCACAGGTGGCACATCTTGACCTCCTCGGGACCTGGTGTTTACCATCTGACCGTTAGAAAAATCATATCTCAGATAATTGTACTTGAATCATTGCATAAGAGGATAACTCAAAATAAAATAACAGCATGTTCTTCAGTTAAGACAGATTCTGTTGCCCTCAAAGAATTATGTATAACTTTCTGTGTAGTTATCCAATGACCACGAATTTTTACCAGATTATGATGTATAAAATTATAGAACCATCCCAACTGGAATCACCTCATTTGGACATCTATAACTCGAGATAAAATTCAAACAGTACAGCTATATCAGCAGAGATTTACAGATTCTGACATGTTCATTACCTCGTGCATAACTCCCACCATAAGTATTGTATACCATTAAATTTTTGATAGAAATTCATCCTCTAAATTTGTGAACTAACCCAACTGGTTTCATGTCATTTGGAGTTCTGTAGCTTGAGTTATAAACAAAACATTACTGGTATGTCATATGACTGCGAAAACAGATTTGATCCAATAAATCTTGCATAAGGGATTAAGCATTAACAACCGATATCACCCAAACCATTCTTTAATTAACTTAACAATTCAGATTGCATAGTGGCCATCACTCCACCATACAATTCACAATCAAGCAAAGATCCAACTCAAACATGTTTGCAAACAGCATTCATTATTACAAGCAAATACGTTCATGCAGGAACGGTCTAACGAAAGGTAAATGATAAGGGCGAGCATCCTAGGATCCTAGCCAAGACGAGTAGTAGCTTCATCAGTGCCGTAACGGAGCCTCTTGCACGGAGGGGAAGCTGTAGTCTGATATGGCATGACTTCCTGAGGGAGTCGCTGTCCTGCCAGTTGTGCTTTCAGACGTGCTATCTTCACCTAAGCAGCCTGCAACTCTTCATGATACTTGTTCATCTCCAAAGTTGCTCCCTCCAGATCTGCGTTCAGAGCAGTATTCACCCGTGCCAAGACGTCGATGCGATCATTGCCTCCTGCTGGCACCACAGTCACTTCTGTGCCACTTGCACTCGAGGCACATGGCGGTACTCCGATTGGAACAACTGCACCTGATTTGCATAGCAGATCGACCAGAGCACCCTCCTTGCTGCATCATTCACCGCAGCATCATCCGTAGAGAACTTAGATGTGCTATGGTGAGATGAGCGATACCTCCATCCTTCTGTATCATTCAGAGGCTTCCTGATGTAGACTCTGCAAGTGTAGTAGTCCCTCATTCCCGGCTCACTGAAGTGCTTGGTCACATAGAGAGGCCTTATGGTATATCCCAGGTACCTCAGAACATTCCACAGAAGAATGCAGAACTATCCATTCTCAGCTTCAGTAGAGTGTTTGTGGTATTCTGCTCCATGATAGCGGGGGTTTTCATCCTCGTCTTCCTCTGGATTGCCAACAACATTATTACCATCGTCCTCACCCACACTGTCATCACTGGAGTCATCCGGGTCACCTCCTTCACCATCAGGCACTGGATCAGCAGGTGCAGGGGGTGCTTCCTCATTGGCTACAGGTGCCGGTGGGATCACAATGTCTCCATCTGCGTCTGCCTCAAGCACTGTGCCATCGTACAGCTGTGGCTGTTCCAATGGCTCTTCTGGCTCCTCCTCCTCCATCTCGACCTCTTCAGGATCCTCCTCTTCTTCTTCTGGCTGGACCTCCTCTGGGTCTTCCTCCACCTCAACCTCTGGCTGGAACTCCTCCTGTTCCTCCTCAACATCTTCAAGACGAAGGCGAGGGGCCAGCTGTCCAGAAGGAAAACGCCCACCAGTGCTCTTGCGAGGGGTCATGTAAGTCCTGGCCATCTGTCAAAGCAAAACTGATCTCAGAGTACAGAATAAATCAAAATGACAGTTTAAAATGATAAACAAAATTAAATTAGATTTTTAATGCGTAAATAAGATAATTTGAAGCATGATAAGGCTTTCTAGAACATGAATCCTTAATTTCGTCCATTTCTAACTAAGGCTGCGACCTACAGTCATCACGGCTCTGGTACCACTTTGTCACACCCGATTTTACAAGGAAACCGAATGCATCTCTCGTGTGCGCCAGGATCAATTTACACACACATGATAGACAAAACGAGAGTAATACCATTGCAGTAACAAAACGTTCAAGAGTTTAAACCAGTATGATAACCATTATTACATCCAAAGGGGTGGACTCGAAGGTCCGAACACGACGATAACTAAACGACGACGAGCAACTCCATCGTTGACTTCCACAGGCATGATGACTGGGGGATCCGCATGCCCTAGAACTCCTCGTAGTCACTCCAGTACTCGTCCTCGCCTCCGACGTTCTCCTCTGAACAGCGGTAAGCAAGGGTGAGCACACTTACGGTTGGTGCTCAGCAAGTGGGGGAAACAATGCAAGTCTATCAAGGATAGGCTATGGTTCACAGCGGTAAGCATTTTATAAGTTGACCAAATTTTATTAGCAAGCACCTAATTACTAGGTGTAAGTGTATACCAACCCACTTAACCTTAAAAGAAACCTCAAACCAAACCACAAACCCATGATTTGCATTAATCTTCAAGTTTATTAACCATGTGAGGGTCCAAGCCGCTCGTGACCGTGAGCACGGCTGATCGATCAGTTTTACACTCTGCAGAGGTTGTACACTTTACCCACAGCTCGTGTTCCCCATCTTGCCCGGGTTAGCTAGACCCTTAAACACTTCCAAGGTGAGTGGCTAGGGGTCCACTACGAAGCCTTTACAAAGGAAAGAAGAGAAACCAACAGCCCGCAACAGTTACAGCAGCGGAGCGGACCATAACTCTCCCTAATGGTCAGCACCTTAGCCAAGGCTGCTACCCCAAAAGAACCGGGCTATACCCCTTCAACTCCGGCCTCCTGTGCCCCTCTCGGAAAAGAGCTATCAGCTAACCCACTCTCCTAATTAATTGGCTAAGCCAGAGCCATGTGGACTGTGGTTGTACTGTTATCTTGGGTGGTTCTCCATGTTCCGATTATGAATCAAGTTATCTTGTATTAAGCACAAACACATTATATAGGCAACACTGAGCTGTAAAACATAAACAAAGCATAACCACACTCATGTAAAGCAAACTAAGCATTTATCTACCCCAATAATTTGTTTAAACAGGGTTGATCAAGGTAAAGTGGTAAAGCTTCTAGTCAAGTCCTTAGCTAGGTGTTTGCCCATCAGGTTTATGCATAACAACAGAAATAGTAAACATTGTTTAGCATGCAGTGTCATAGGTTCAAGAAGATTATGCAGAGGGGGAAAGCTACTTGCCTTCCTCTACGTGCTGAGTGAAATCCTCCTCGAAGATAGGCTCTTCTTGATCACCTCCGACAGGGAGCTCAGACGAAATAGGCACGATATCTACGAGTCAAACATGAACAACAAACAATAAATAAAACAGTACACCAAACAGTAATAAAACTGGTAAATTTACTGTTTAAAAGATTCTACTCGTCGAGATGATCATTTCGGTATATAGAACGCTAAAAACGGTGTTAAAATGAGAAAGATATGATTAAAACAGTTTACAGGGACCTATCTGCAAGAAAACTAAGTTTACAGGGCTGTTTATAAATAAAATCAGGGGCTAAAACATATTTATAAAATAAATCAGAGGGGCTTATATGCTAAAAGGATGAAAAAGGACCTCTATATAAAGAATCTAGGTTGGCCAGGGGCTAAAACATAAAAATCAGAACCTATTTGTGAAAATTCTCTAAGGTGGAAGGACCGGCTTGCAAAAACATAAAAGTTCAGGGGCTCTTTAAGCTAAACGGCTCAGCTGAGCCATGGATCGCTGATCCAACGGCTGAGGATGCCGTGGACCGAGCCATGGTCGCGGTCCATAGGTCCACGGTGGATCGGCCTCATCAAATGAAGGGGTACGCGATCTTGGCCATACGCGCGAGATCGAACGGCCCAGGACGCGTGCAAGCGATGGGCGGCGGCGACGACGCCGGGAGAGCGGCGGCGCGCGGCGGGTGCTCGCCGGCGCTAGCCCCCGGACGGTGCTCCCGGCCATCATTTCGACCCACGGGTTGGGGCAACTTGCTGCGCGGCCGCTTACGCACGTGACCATGGGGTCAGGGGGGACGATCGGGCCTCACCGGCGGCCGGCACCGTAAGGGGGCGGCGCGGTCACTCCGGCGAGCTCGGGGAGGCGATGCTGTGCGCGAAAAGAAGAGGAATTGGGCGGGGGATAATACTTACCGCGCACAGAGGATGACGGTGGGCTAATGGGCGGAGAGGAGGCGGCAGCAGAGGGGCTCGACGACGACGGCGGCTCGGGCGGTGCTCGGTGAGCTCGGGGCGCGGCGCCACGGGCGTTGGGGGCGAAAACTGCGCGACAGCACGAGCTTGTCAAGCTCCTGGCGATCCCAAAAGTCAAAGAAAACGGGCGGGGGGTCCAGTCCTTCACCGGCGGCGATGGATCGACGGCGGCGGCGGAAACCCGAGGCGGCGGCGCGGGGAAATTAGTGCTCGTGCGTGTGCGTTAGCGCGTTGCAGAGGCAAAGGGAGGCACAGGGGTTCGTGCGCGAGCTTAAGTAGGAGCAAAGGGAGGAAGGCGAGGCGGGTAGGGGACGGGACGGCCGGCAGCTTGCCATTGATGGCCGCGGCCATCACGGCTAGGGTTAAAAGACGGAAAGAAACGGTCCTAATTGATCACGGGAAGGTTAATTGCCTTAATTGACCGCAAGAAGAAGAAAGGAAGGTGGGGAGGTGGCCGGGCGCGGCGGGAATCGCGCGGCGGCGCGGGCTCGGGGGGGCAGCGGGAGGAAGAAGAAAGGAAGGGGGGAAAGGGGAGGCTGACAGGTGGGGCCCAGGCGTCAGCGTCTCGGTGAAAAAGAAAAAGGGGAGGGGGAGAGGTGGGCCGGCGCGGGAGAACAGATGGGCCGCTTGGGCCAAAAAGGGAGCCGGTGCTGGTTTCCTTTTTTTCTTTTCTCTTTTTCAAACTCCATTTTCAAACCAAATTCATTTCAAATTCAAATCAAACCTTTCAAACTTTTTCCCAAGAATTTTATAGACTTTTTAGAAACTTCACAAGCAACCAAAAACCATGCAAGCCAACTGATGATGCACATATACTTGTTGTCTCTAAGTTTATTAAATTATATTTAATATTTTAGAGCTCAATTTAAATAGCAATTTAATTTCTTTTAAATCCTTAAGACTATTTTAAGTTGCTAAGTGATTTTAGTGATGGAATTTTTAGGGTGTCACAAAGAGTCAGTCCAACACCCGTTGTCAATCACTCATCACTGAGGAGCGGTCATCCATCGACCACTGGGATGCTCCTGGTCCTCAATCTCCCCCTTGATGAGTGCATTGACAACACACAACGCGAAATGAAATTCAGAGAAAGATAGTAAGAAGAAAGAAAAAACAAAGAAGCGCAACTCATGACCAAAACCGAAGAAAGGCAAAGAAAGGTCACAAGCCAAGCAAAGCACAAACTCCACACCGAAAACAGCAAGAAAGCTCCCCGTGAACCAATGCAAGCTCCCCCTGAACATGTTGATGCAAATTTCCAAATTTTAGCTCACCTCTTCTGAAATTTCATTAAGCTCACCTCTTCTCCCCCTTGTTGACAATGTATGAATCAAGGTGAAAATGCAGAAATGCAAAACAAAGCATATAAACATCTACATGAGCTTCTCAAATAGGCCAAATTTAGTGACAAAGGCTAGAAAAGAGACAAAAAGCACATATATGGATCATAACATAGTCAAAGAATTGCCACAAGTAATATATGGAAATATAAGAATGTGACAAAGCAAATTTTCAGATTTGAATAATTATATCAAAGATGGCTCACTTCAAATGTAAAAGCCTATCCATGTCATATTCGACCCAAAAACATGCATATCATCCAGATATCATACAAGGATATCCAATTCTCAACAAAAGATCATTGCAAACACCCATAAAGCAAATCATGTCATGTTAAAGCTCATGAGCCATGTGTCCACTTCGGGGAGACTTCTCCACTGGTGAACATCATGCAACATGTTTGACACCCATGAGTGAAAGATAAGACATTTTAAGCATAGACATGGTGGGTAGAGCATTTTTCAAGCATACACACTTCTTTTCAAGATTATTTCATTTCATGGTACATGAAGTGCCTTTGCGGCAAAAAGAAGCTTATGCTCCCGCATGAATGCAACATAGGCTAAACATTCACAATGATATTCGGCCTTTGGCCCAAATGCAAGCAAAAGACATCCAAGCACAATCTAAGCATAGAAAGCACATTTAGACCAAAACGTGACATGGATACACTACTACACATGAGTGGAGCACATTTCATCAAATTTAGTCAAGATTAGCATTTAATTCAAAAAAGGCTATCTCACCACACATATATCTTCAATTATTCCAAGAGCATAGCCTCACATAGCCATTTCTCCACACATATGACCAATATCTCACAAATAGCCAAAGAGACTCAAATAAGGCATATAAAAGAAGCTCATCATCCTAAAATGCAATATGATACAAATGCAACATGATATAGGACAAGATGGCTATCCTACCATGGTTTATACATCAAGCAAAGCATGTATATACATCAAAGTAAACATGGTATGATACAAATGGTACAAAAAGAAAATCCCCCAAGAATCAACTAGAAAGGGCAACAAACCCCAAGTTCCCCCCGCAAGCGCACAAATGTAGCTTGGTCGAGAGGCTTTGTGAAAATGTCTGCAAGCTGATCTTGGGTGGGGACATGGCTCAACACAATGATCGCTTTCTCCACATTGTCTCTCAAGAAATGGTATCTCACCTCTATATGTTTGGTTCTGGAGTGAAGCACAGTGTTTTTCGCTACGCTTATGGCACTGGTGCTATCACAAAGAAGTGGGATCTGGGTGCACTCCTCACCAAAGTCTCTCAAAGTGTATGAAATCCACAACAATACCGGGAACAAAGAACTCGCGGCTGCAACATACTCTGCCTCGGTGGTAGACTGAGCTACACTAGACTGCTTGCGGGAAGACCACGAAACCAACAAGGACCCAAGAAACTGACAAGAACCAGAAGTAGACTTCCTCTCGACTCGACAACCAGCAAAATCCGCATCAGAAAAACCGTGAAGAGAAAGGGTCGAGGAGGAACAATACCAAAGGCCAAGACCAGGGGCAGACTGTAGGTACCTGAAAATCCTCTTGACGGCCTGTCGATGTGATGTCCTCAGCGAAGCCTGAAAACAAGCACACAGACACACACTGAACTGTATGTCTGGCCTCGTCACCGTCAAGTAGAGGAGGGAGCCGATCATGCTCCTGTACTCCCGCTGGTCCACTGGTTCTCCGTCCTCGTCCGCATCCAAAGTAGTCGTACTCCCCATGGGTGTCGACATAGGCTTCACATCTTGCATCTGGAACTTCCTCAGCATGTCTTTCGTGTACTTGGTCTGATGTACAAATGTCCCATTTTTCACTTGCTTGATCTGCAACCCGAGAAAGTACTGCAACTCGCCCATCATGCTCATCTCGAATTCCCTGCTCATCTCATCTGCAAACTTGGCAACAAGGTTATGTGACGAGCCACCAAAGACAATATCATCCACGTATATCTGCACAATCAACAAGTCATTCCCATACTTGAGGAGAAACAAGGTCCTATCCACGGTACCCATCACAAACCCTCTGCTCACTAGAAAACCTCTCAATCTCCCATAGCAAGCCCGGGGCGCCTGTTTCAACCCATATAGTGCCCTTTTCAACCTGTACACCCTGTGAGGATACTTCTCACTCTGAAACCCCCGGTAGCTGCTTCACATACACCTCCTCCTCTATGACCCCATTCAGAAAAGCACTTTTCACATCCATTTGAAACAACTTGAACCCTTTAGCCACAGCAAAGGCTAGAAGGGTTCGAATCGCCTCAAGACGGGCCACAGGAGCAAAGGTCTCCTCATAGTCGATCCCCTCCTTCTGACTATATCCCTGAGCAACAAGTCTGAACTTGTTCCTCACAACCATCCCATTCTCTCCCTCTTTGTTCTTCCAAACCCACTTGGTTCCTATAGGATGGCAATTTGGAGGTGGTTCAACTAACTCTCACACCTGGTTCCTCTCAAAGTTTTCCAACTCCTCATGCATAGAATTGACCCAGTTTGCATCAGATAAAACATGTCCAATGTCCTTGGGCTCAAAGGTGGAAACAAATGCAGCATGAGCGAAATGAGAGGAATTCCTAAACCTTGACCATGTAGTACGTTCGTCGATGTCCCCAATGATCCTCGATAGGGGATGCACTTCTTGAATCTGCTGGGGAGCCTCACGCCTCGAGACTACCTCCTCCTCACCTTCAACTTCTCTCGCCTGGTCCTCTTGTCACACCGTCGTTGTCCATGAAGTAGACGGTCCACCCTCCGTAGTGGTCGTAGGGGAAGTAGTGGGTACACCTTCAGCTTCAGGCGCATGGTTCTCTCCATCATCATCTCCAGCTTCATCCTTCTCCTCTTCAAAGAGGTCCTCGAGGGAGGACACGCGTCGGGATCGCAAGGCTTGCGTTGAGGCTACGCAGGGTGCGGTCGCCGGGCATCCGTCCGATGGTGAAGACATGAAGACTTCCGAATACGCCCTTGAGGGGCTTGTATCCCTAGTTATTAGGAAAGGGCATTTTAGACATTCGGTTGCCTCCATATAACCCAAGAGGTGAGAGGATGGCAGCCAACTCTTGGAACCCTAGCTCATTTGTTTTCCCATTTTTCCATCCTATTTTCCTTTGATTTTCTATAGGACTAGCAAGAGAGCTTCATGGTGAGATCTTGTTGAGAGGGATGGATGATCGGGCGGCTTGCTAGACCTTGTATGAACCTTTGTTTCATGTGTAGATGATTCAGCGTGGTTCCTCAAGGTTTGGATGTGTTTTTCCCGGTTGTTCTTGGTGGTGATTTTCAGAGCCCTCTTTTGGTGATTTCTTTGGGTTGTTTTCGGGACCTTTCTCTTGGGGATTTGATGGGGGAAATTTGTGGGAACCCTTCGTGGTTCTTTGGGCTGTGATTCCCCTCCCAAATTCGTGAGTAAAGGTGCTCGATTTTGGGGTTTCTTGAGTTCTTGGGTTGGAAGTGCTCCCTGTGGGATTTCTTTGATTCCTCCCTTTTGGACGAGTTTAGGTGGGATTAAACTTGGCTGTGGACTCCTCATGAGGTGTTCCTAATATCCCCAAAGTCTTGTTCAAGTCCGTGGAGCGATCCGGGAGATCGAGGTTTGGTTTTGGAGGAGTTGACCCGCGGGCTGTGTTCTTCCCGACTGTCCAGGCTAATACCGGCCTGACCGGTTTCCCTAACCGGTCTGACCGGTTTCGCCCTGTGGGCTGTCGAGAAAGGTCTTTGAGCAAGGAAGTCTATGCTGCTCCATGGCTTCGTTTGTTCGGATGTGGAAAGGCTTTTGAGGTGTTTGGGGTCTTTGGGGAGTTTCTGGACAGAATTGGTCTGACCGGTTTGCCTAATCGGTCTGACCTGTCTCCCCTACCTGCGTGAGGCTAAGTCCAACAGAAGCGGTCTGACCGGTTTGGGCTGCCAGCAGCCGTGTCGTGTGTGGTTCCGCTGCGTGTGTGTTGAGGCTGTTGGTTGGGTCTTGCTCCTAGGTTCAGTAGCACTCCAGTGGCTACGTGAACTTGGCAAGAGAAGCTTGCGGAGATGCACAAGTGAATTTGGGTTCATAGGTCGAATTCTTGAATAGAATTTTTATCGTCTCCCATTCACTCCCCCCTCTCTGGTTCGCCGTTTCGGTCCTTCAAGTGGTATCAGAGCCGGTTCGGGTCTTTATTGACTCTAACCAGTCTAAGATCAAAGGATGGCATACCAGGAACGGGGTTCGGGTCCTCCACACTTCGATGGAAAGAACTACCAGATGGGGAGTAAGCGGATGGGTGCGTTCCTCCGCGGAAAGGGTAAGATCCTTTGGGATGTCACGGTGGACACATGCTATGTCCAGCCGATGGACTTCCTCTCTCCAGGATCGAGGGTAGTTTCGACGCCAACAGTAGGGCGGTTGACTACTTGTTTCGTGCTTTGTGTCAGCCTGAGTTCGATCGGGTGCACACCGAGCACTTGGCTTGTAGAATTTGGATGGTGTTGAAGGAGGCTCATGTTGGGAATGCCCAGGTTCAGGCACGGATGTATGCGAGCTACCAGAGAGAGTATGAGAACTTCACTCATCTCCCCGGTGAGTCCATCGATGCCTTGTTTCAGAGGTTCACGGTGGTTGTGAACAACATGAGGGCCAATGTGGACGTGCTCCCGTACGATGATCATGATACAGCGGTCAAGCTCTTACACTCTTTGGATCGTACGATTTGGGGTGGAAAGTTCGAGGCCATTGTGGAGTCGGAGAAGTATGACACTCTGACAATGAACGAGCTATTCTGAAAGCTCAAGTCGGCTGAGGTGGATAGCTGCATGACTGCCAAGCTCGAGGGTCTAACTAATTCCCATAGTCTTGCCCTCGTTGGTGGTTCGAAGGGAAAGGCTAACACTAACCCATCCACCAGGAAGTTCTATTTTTCCTCTTTGATGTCTACGCCAGATGAGGAGTTTGATGACCTTGGAGAGAACGAGCTGGCACTGTTGACTAGGAGGTTCGAGAGGCTGCACGAGAACCGCGTGAACATGAGGAGGAACACGAGAACATGCTTCCAGTGCGGTAAGCCGGGACACTTCGTCGCCGACTGCCCGGAGAAGGTCGAGAACAAGGACAGCTACAAGCACAAGTCGAGGACAGATAGCAAGTACCGGTCGAGACGCGACCACAAGAGCAAGCACAAGAACAAGTACAAGGACGAGCGACGATCGAGGAAGAAGGAGAGCCGAGGCAAGGCCCGAGCGATGGTTGGAGCGAGCGACGTCGACTCTAGTTCCACGTACTCCACCTCGAGCTCGAGCAGCAGTGAAGATGAAGGTGATCGTCGCAAGAACAAGAAGTCGTCCAAGAACCTGAGCGGGCTGAGCTGCTTCACGAGAGACGGCTTCTGCACCATGGCGCTGAGCTCCGGCAACAAGAAGAGCACACAGAGCGACTCGGACTCTGAGTCCGACAACGAGGTGCGTGATGAACTTCCCTTCTTGCGCCAGGAGAATGAGAGACTTGGCACTTTGCTTGATAACCGTGATGACATGCTTAGAGAGGCCAAGAAAATGAGGAAAAAGCTTAGGGCTTCACTCGAGGATGCTAGGACTAGAGTGGCTGAGCTAGAGACACAGGTGCTTGATAGCAAGCTTGAGATTGATTCCCTTAAGGCTAGCCCTGTTGTTTCGGATGAGAGTGATTGTGCCGATTGCTCCATATGCCTTACTGATCTTGCTTTGTTTAAGGAGAAGCATGCCTCCAAGTGTGAGGAACTAGATGTGCTTAGGGTTGAAGTGGCTGAGCCTAGAGATTGATTCCCTTAAGATTGATGAGATGCATGCATACACTAGTGCTCTTGAGGCCAAATTGAAGGAACCCATGCCTACATCATGCTCTACCTGTGAAATGCATGCTTTGAAAAATTTGGAACTTGCACATTATGAGAATGATGATTTGAGGAAGTTGATGGGTTGGTTGTCCGGTCATGAGCCTCAGTTGAGGATGATGATAGAGGCGTTTAAGAGGCAGGATGGTGAGGGACTTGGGGCAAACAAGGTTGCTGAGGGAAGTGGCGAGAATATCCCAGAGCCACCAAAAACCCACCACAAAAGTGATTTCCCTCCAAAACCCAACCATCTTAGGAACCGACTAGACACAACCCCAGCTCCACCCATATTTCCTACACCCACAAATGATCTCCAAAAGCCTATCAAGTTTGTGAGCACTACCGGGAAAGTGTTCTTTGGGAAAGTGAGTGAGAAGGCTAGTGGGAAGAAATCAGTGGAGGAGTTGAGTGGAGAGAAACCATGTGAGCTGCCCCAATCCAAGCCCAAAACTAAGCTTGTGAGGTTCCATTGTGGCTATTGTGGAAGAGATGGCCATAAAGATGAGTTTTGCTATAAGAGGAAGTGAGAGGAGCGAATGGCGAAGGAGTGGGCTAACAGGGACAAGTATCACCCCTCCAGTGGTGTACTTAAGTCTCGTGTGCAGATGCCCAGGGCCAAGGCGAGTGTGAGGATAGTTCCGGCTTGGGGTGAGCGAAAGAGTGCAGGAGGTGCTGCTGGAGGAGTGAAAGCAGTCAGACCGGTTTTGGAACCGGTCAGACCGGTTTGGGGTCTGCAGAATGACAAGTTTGGTTTTCGTGCTCGTACAGGTGCGAGGGTTGTTTCTGGAGGTCATGGTTCTGGTGGTTGGGCTGGAGAGTTTCAGGTGGTTAGGTTGCTAGGCGTTCTCCCCCTCGAGTTCACTACGGGGATGGGAGGAGTCGTAGTTTTGAGAAGGAGAGGAGGGACGGTCCACGGGTTCTCTTTCGTGGTTTTGGTCCTCCTCCAGGCAGAGAGGGGTGGTTCCCTCAGGGTGGTTACCGTGGTGGTGTTCGTGGAGGTAGCTTTGGTAGGAGAGATGCTTTGGTCGGTGCTAACCCCACTTTCGAGCAAATGGCTCGGCAGATCGGTTTTACTCTTTTGGTACTAACCCCGTCGTTGAGTCGTTTCTTCGCTCACATGCTCGTTTTTGAATTTCAGGTGGGAGACTTGAAGAACATTTGGTTGATTGACTCCGGTTGCTCAAGGCATATGACCGGAGACAGGGGGTGGTTCTCAAGTCTCGTCCCGGTGGTGACGAAGAGGTACATCACTTTTGGGGACAATGGGCGTGGGCGGGTGCTTTTAGAAGGTGAGATCAAAGTGAGTGACAAGATCACTCTGAGGCGTGTTGCTCTTGTCCAATCGCTGGGGTACAATTTGCTTTCTGTGTCCCAGTTGTTGGATGAGGTCGTTGAGGTGTTGTTTCGGCCAGGTGGTTCTCGGATTGTGGACTCTCGAGGGGACCTTGTCTGTATGGTCGTTCCCGAGGGTCAAGTGTTTCGTGCTGATTTTTCTCAGTCTTCGGGTGTGGAGCGTTGTTTCTTGGCTGGTTCTTCGAGTGAGTTGTGGAAGTGGCATAGGAAGTTGGGTCACTTGAGCTTTGACCTTTTGTCTCGCTTGAGTAAACTCAATTTGGTCCAAGGATTGCCACGGTTGAGGCTTGAGAAAGAGTTGGTTTGTGCGCCGTGTAGGCATGCCAAGATGGTAGCCTCTTCTCACCCGCCTCTCACCGATGTGATGACTAAGCGTCCATGCGAGCTGCTCCATATGGACCTTGTTGGCCCAGCTCGTGTGCGATCTGCGGGTGGGAAGTGGTATGTCCTTGTTGTGGTGGACGACTATTCTCGGTATGCGTGGGTGTTCTTTCTCGAGGATAAGGGGGAGACGTTTGGTTTTGTTCGAGATCTAGTCTTGAGGTTGAGGAACGAGAGGCACGGAGATGCCATACGAGCTATCCGCAGTGATAATGGCTCGGAATTCAGAAATTCTCATTTTGAAACCTTTTGCCATGACTTGGGTCTTGAGCACCAGTTTTCGAGTCCGTATACGCCTCCCCAGAATGGTGTTGTGGAAAGGAAGAACAGGACCTTGTGTGAGATGGCTCGGACGATGCTTGATGAGCATAGGACTCCGAGGAGGTATTGGGCTGAGGTCGTGAATACCGCGTGCTATGTGTCAAACATGATATATCTCAGAGTGCAGAAGAAGAAGACATGCTATGAGTTGATGCATGGTCGCACACCCAAGTTGAGTCACTTCCATGTCTTTGGTTGCAAGTGTTTCATTCTGAAGAAAGGCAGGAAGTTGGATAAGTTTGAGGCTAGGTCTGTCGATGGCATTTTCTTTGGTTATGCATCTCATTCTAGAGCATATCGTGTGCTCAATCTTGAAACTAACCAAATCGTGGAGACTTGCAAGGTAACCTTCGACGAGACAGAGCCACGTAGTCAGCTTGTCTTTGAGTGTGCAGGTGATGATGAGCTTGGCGAGGAGATCTTTCAGGAGGAGGAGCATGAACATGGAGACGATGAGGATGGCGGTGCGGTGCCCCCGGCTGAACATGTACCCACTAATTCGACTACGACGATGGATGGACCCTCTGCTACACCTACGACGACAAATCAAGAACGAGGAGAAGCTGATGTTGAGGGGGAGGTAGCTTCGAGGCGAGAACCTCCCCGGTGAGTTCAAGTGGATCACCCAGCTTCGAGGATCATCGGCGACATGAATGAACGCACTACACGGTCGAGGGCTCGAAACAATTCCCATTTTGCTCATGCTACGTTTGTCGCTACTTTTGAGCCCAAAGACATTGGACACGCACTATCTGATCACAATTGGGTTAATTCAATGCATGAGGAGTTGGAGAACTTTGAGAGGAATCAGGTGTGGGAGTTGGTTTACCCTCCCCCAGGGTGTAAGCCGATTGGTACAAAGTGGGTGTGGAAAAAAAGAGGGAGAGAAAGGTGAGGTGGTGAGGAACAAGTCGAGGCTTGTTGCTCAAGGGTTCAGTCAGAAGGAGAAGATCGACTACGAGGAGACCTTTGCTCCCGTAGCCCGTTTGGAGGCAATTAGGATCCTTCTAGCCTTTTCTGTGGCTAAAGGGTTCAAGTTGCAACAAATGGATGTGAAGAGTGCTTTTCTGAATGGTGTGTTGGAGGAAGAAGTGTATGTGAGGCAGCCTCCGGGGTTTGAGAGCGAGAAGTACCCCCACCGCGTGTACAAGTTGAGGAAGGCGCTGTATGGGTTGAAGCAGGCGCCTAGAGCTTGGTATGGCAGGTTAAGGGGGTTCTTGTTTGAGAGAGGTTTTGAGATGGGGAAGGTCGATCAGACCTTGTTTTTGCCGAGGGCGAGGGCGAGAGATATCCCGATTGTGCGGGTGTACGTGGATGATATTGTCTTTGGTGGCTCGTCTAACTCTCTTGTTGCAAGGTTTGCAGATGATATGAGCAGGGAATTTGAGATGAGCATGATGGGCGAGTTGCAGTTCTTCCTCGGGCTACAAATCAAACAATCAAAGGAAGGAACATTTGTGCACCAGGCTAAGTACACCAAGGACATTGTGCGGAATTTCAAGATGGAGGACTCCAAGGCTATGACGACGCCGATGAGTACGACTACAGCTCTTGATGCGGACGAGGAAGGTGAACACGTGGACAAGAAGGAGTACCGAAGCATGATCGGGTCACTCCTCTACTTGACGGCGACGAGGCCGGACATACAGTTCTCGGTGTGTCTGTGCGCTCGTTTTCAAGCGTCTCCGAGGACTTCGCATCGGCAAGCGGTGAAGCGAATTTTCAGGTACTTGCGTCACACTCCCGACTTCGGCCTTTGGTAATCCGCGTCCTCTTCTTTGGCGCTTCATGGTTTCTCAGACGTGGATTTTGCCGGGTGTCGGTTGGATAGGAAGTCCACTTCTGGGACTTGCCAGTTTTTGGGTTCTTCTTTTCTGTCTTGGTCTTCCCGCAAGCAATCGAGTGTTGCTCAATCCACTACCGAGGCCGAGTATGTTGCCGCTGCTAGTTGTTGCTCTCAGCTCCTTTGGATTTCATACACCATGAGTGACTTTGGTGAGGAGTATACCCATGTCCCACTTCAATGTGATAGCACCAGTGCAATAAGCGTTGCAAAGAACCCAGTGCTCCATTCCAACACCAAGCACATAGAAGTGAGGTATCATTTTCTGAGAGACAACATAGAGAAAGGAAAGATAGCTTTGATCCATGTACCCACATATGACCAACTAGCTGATATTTTCACCAAACCCCTAGATCAAGCAACTTTCACTCGATTGCGGGGGGAACTTGGTGTGTGTTTGATTTCTTGAGTTGGGTGTGTGGGAGCTCCTTTGTAGCATATGTATAGCTTTCCTTTGTGCATTTCTTGCATTTGGCATGGCATATGTAACACGATGTATAGGCATCCTTGTATCTTAGATTGCATGCATTTTGTATCATATGCATTGGTTAAGAAAAGCTTCTCTCGTATACATTGTTCACCATGGAATGAGATACATGTCTTTGTGAGCTTGTTTGGTATGCTATGGTTAGTTTGACTTAGCTCTTGATGATCTTGATGAATAATCCATGGTTGATGGCTATGTTTTGAAAAATTGTCACATGTATGCTCTCTCATGTGTAAATGCCTTTATATGATCTTGACATGTTTTAGTGGCTTGGTTATGCTTAATTTGTGGTTGGATAGCTAGTTTATTGATCATATGGGGCCAAAGGCTCATTTGCCATCATGAATGTTTAGCCCTCTTGCCTTATCTTGTGGAGGGGCATAAGTTCCTTTTTGTCGCAAAGACATTTCATGCACCATTTACAAATCTTGAAAATGAAATGAAAAATGCTTGAAAATGTGCTCCCATGTCATATGTGCTGAATTTAATTTGCTTTGGGTACTAAACCGTTGCATGATGCCTACCAATGAGAAGTCTCATACATAGAAGTAGGCACATGGCTCGGTGGCTTTGACATGACATGAGGTGCTTGTGGGTGTTTATGATGGTTTTATGATTAGAATGGTTGTCCTAGCATGAAGTTTGTGTGGCTTTGCCATTTTGACATGTTTTGCTCATGTTTAGGTTTTTGCGTGTGAGAGAGTAACTTTTCGCAAAATTACTCAAATCCTTGTTAGCCTTGTCCAATGGTTGTAAAACTTGGTGATCATGTAGTTGAGGTCCATACGAACCTGTAGAGTATCTAACTTGCTCATTTTGACATGTGTAGCATCTTGTGATGGTTTTTGTATACTTGAGAAGCTCTAGGTTGCATTTGTGCCTTGATTCATGCATTGGCAACAAGGAGGAGAAAGGAAGGTCGAGAAAAGTTGCTTTGTATCCCTAGAACCTATCCCAAGTGTCAAGGGGGAGCTTGTGCATTTCTTTTGCATTTTTGGTTTTTGGGGGTGTGATCTGCTGTGTGAAATCGGCCTGACCGGTTTGGGAAACCGGTCCGACCGGTTTTGGTGGAACCGGCCTGACCGGTTATGGGAACCGGTCTAACCGGTTTGTGCCCAGAGTTGGCACTTGATCAGGGGGAGCTTGCATATGTGCAGTGGGAGCTCATGTATGCTTTGGTGGTTTGTGCTCTTTGCTTGAGCATGGTTTTTGTCTTGGATGTGTCGAGCCGTTGCCCTTGCCTAAGGGGTTCGAGACTTGCCTTCTTCAAATGATCTCGTTCTTTGCCTTTCTCGGCTTTCGATCGCTTGTTGGAGTTTTTTCTTGTTGTTTCTTTTCTGTTTTCCTTTTCTCTTCAATTACCAAATGTGTGTGTTGTCAATGCACTCATCAAGGGGGAGATTGAGGACCATCTGTGGCTCGAGGACCGGTGGATGGTCGCTTACTTGTGTGATGAGTGATTGACAACGTTGTGTGGACTGATTCTTGGCTAAGTATTGCAGGTGCAGGTTGCGACTTGACTCGTGTTGATGCAGGTGAAGAACAAGCGCGAAAGATCGTTGCCGGTGAGGCCTCTAGGTGTGGAGAAGACATGTAGGCTTCGTTCGAGGGACCCGGTGACCAGCGGGGTCGAGTGCGGGCCGCATGGTGGCAAGAACAGGAAGATGAAGTCGGTGGACGGTTTCTTGGTTGAGCCACAAAACCAAGGTCGAGCCGGGACTTCATGGGAGTCAAGTCATGAGTGGTGATTGGCGGAGGCTACATCAAGTTTGCGGGGTTTGCGGTGGTTCACCAGAAAATCACCGGGTTACTCGGCTGAGCCACAAAGTCGAGGCCGAAGACCGAGCATGGCTGTCTGGACAAAACCGGCCTGACCGGTTTGGAGAACCGGTCTGACCGGTTTGGGGTCACAGGGCGCCGGAAGCTTCGAGGCGGAGGACACGCGTCGGGATCGCAAGGCTTGCGTTGAGGCTACGCAGGGTGCGGTCGCCGGGCATCCGTCCGATGGTGAAGACATGAAGACTTCCAAATACGCCCTTGAGGGGCTTGTATCCCTAGTTATTAGGAAAGGGCATTTTAGACATTCGGTTGCCTCCATATAACCCAAGAGGTGAGAGGATGGCAGCTAACTCTTGGAACCATAGCTCATTTGTTTTCCCAATTTTCCTACCTATTTTCCTTAGATTTTCTATAGGACTAGCAAGAGAGCTTCATGGTGAGATCTTGTTGAGAGGGATGGATGATCGGGCGGCTTGCTAGACCTTGTATGAACCTTTGTTTTATGTATAGATGATTCGGCGTGGTTCCTCAAGGTTTGGATGTGTTTTTCCCGGTTGTTCTTGGTGGTGATTTTCGGAGCTCTCTCTTGTTGATTAGCTTGGGTTGTTTTCGGGACCTTTCTCTTGGGGATTTGATGGGGGAAATTTGTGGGAACCCTTCGTGGTTCTTTGGGCTGTGATTCCCCTCCCAAATTCGTGAGTAAAGGTGCTCGATTTTGGGGTTTCTTGAGTTCTTGGGTTGGAAGTGCTCTTGGCGGGATTTCTTTGATTCCTCCCTTTTGGACGAGTTTAGGTGGGATTAAACTTGGCTATGGACTCCTCATGAGGTGTTCCTAATATCCCCAGAGTCTTGTTCAAGTCCGTGGAGCGATTCGGGAGATCGAGGTTTGGTTTTGGGGGAGTTGACCCGCGGGCTGTGTTCTTCCCGACTGTCCAGGCTAAAACCGGCCTGACCGGTTTCCCTAACCGGTCTGACCGGTTTCGCCCTGTGGGCTGTCGAGAAAGGTCTTTGAGCAAGGAAGTCTTTGCTGCTCCATGGCTTCGTTTGTTCAGATGTGGAAAGGCTTTTGAGGTGTTTGGGGTCTTTGGGGAGTTTCTGGACAGAATCGGTCTGACCGGTTTGCCTAACCGGTCTGACCGGTTTCCCCTGCCTGCGTGAGGCTAAGTCCAACAGAAGCGGTCTGACCGGTTTCAGAAACCGGCCTGACCGGTTTGGGCTGCCAGCAGCCGTGTCGTGTGTGGTTCCGCTGCGTGTGTGTTGAGGCTGTGGCTATGTGAACTTGGCAAGAGAAGCTTGCGGAGATGCACGAGTGAATTTGGGTTCATAGGCCGAATTCTTGAATAGAATTTTTATCGGCTCCCATTCACTCCCCCGCTCTGGTTCGCCGTTTCGGTCCTTCATAGATTTGTATTGGTCTTTGGTCTCATTGCTCGGGAGAGGGTGTCAATCAACAAGGCGGTTGATGATCTCTCACCAATTGAGAAGGACCACTTGTTCACAGTTTTAGAGGAAAAGCTAGATTACCCAGCCAATCAGGAAGAATCTGTTCGCAAGAAAGCAGTTAAGGCAGCTATATCATAGATTGGAACCTTGCAACGACGGTTCAAAGCCCATTTAAGAAAAAAATATGTGAGTGAAGAGGAGGCTCCCTTTGTGAAGCATGGCTTTTTGCAGTAACAAGACTGGGACATGTTTGTGCAGGAAACCAGTTCTCCTTCATTTCAGCAATTGAGCCAGGAGATGAAACAAAAGGGAGCATTACACAATAAGCCACACAAGACGGGCAGAAAAGGTTATCGTGGTAAAAGGAAAGAGTGGGAGGAGGAGGATGCAAAACTCGCTGCTGAAGGAAAACATAACACTTGGGAACAATTTCCTGGATGTTCGGGACATTATCTGCGGCCAAGGGTAGGGAAGAAGAAGAAGAAGAATACTAGTGAAGGAAGTGGGGGCATAACGTTCAGTAACCCTGCGGTGGTGGGGTAATGGATAGGGTGAAAACACTTGCAGCTCAGGGTAGCGATGGTTCTTTCTCTAGGGTTAGGGAGGATGATATCCTCACCGCAGCACTTGCGACTCTAGAGCATCAAGGTCGGGTCCGAGGCGTGTCTAGTTCACTTGACTGGGGTAAAGGGTTTGGTGAAGAGTTCGCTAGAATGTACAGGAAGAAGAGAAACAAGAGGTCTAATGCTCATGATGTGATGGCAGACAAAACATTTAAATCAATTGTCCATGCTCTAAGACTATCAGGCATCAACATACTGAAAAATGAACTTCTTCCTTCCCAATTAGCAGCACCTGTCAGTAGCAGTGAGGAAGAAGATATGGATGGTATTGAGGAAGAAGATGGGCATGACAGCGAGGAAGAACATGTGCATGTCAAGGAGGATGATGGTAGAGAGCAAGATCATTGGAATACCAACGATGATGAAGCGAATGAAGTGAACAATGATAGTCGATCACCTATGCTGGACACAATAGATAAGCTGACAGAACCAACCGTGTGCAGCCTTTTGGATGGCACCGTGGCGCAAAAGGCTTGCCATTCAGTACCGGTGCAGGATGGGTATGTTGTGGTGCAACCTACTTATGTGTGGGCCAATATGAGTCAATAACCTCCGCCTGTACCAATTGATGGGGGTGACGTAATAACCCTAGCTGAGGCTCTCGTTCAAAGGATCCAATGGCCAATGGACATGATCATTATACCACCCATGACGAGACATCCCAACCCTGAAGCCACAATAGGTAGCAGGGGTACAACATCAAATGGAGGTGCTGCAGCTCAGTGTCAGTAAGAGAAGGCTCAACAGCAGCAGCACCAGATCAGCAAAACTATGCAGCAGGAGCGTCGACAACAACCGGAGGAGGAGCCAGGCAAACTCCGCCTAAGCAGCAACTGTAACTTGAGGATAATCAACAGATGAAACAACAGCCTCTCCAGCAGCAGGAGTGTCGACAACAGTAGAGGAGCCCAGACAAACCATGCCTAAGCAGCAACTGCAACATGAGGATAAGCAACAGATGAAATAGCAGCCTCTCCAATAGGAGGAGGAGCGCAGACAATCTCCCCCTAAACAACAGATGCAACATGTACAACAGCCTCTGCAACAGGAGGAGCCAGGCAACCTCCACTGCAGAAGGGGAACCAGGCTAGGCAACCTCTGTCTAAAGATGAGATTCTTAACTGTGTTAATGGGACAGAACAGGGCCGACCAAAATACAAGCCTAGTGCACCTACGTTGTCAAAAGCAAATGTAAAGGCTGCTGGACCAAATTGTGCCAAGTTTCATGCTTATGTCATGGAACACAGTAATGATAAACCTGCCATTCCAGCAAAGGTGGATCAAGACTACTTTAAAGGTAGTTGTGGTGCTTTAATGATAAACATTGAATTCAGTAGTGTGTATAACCTTATAACCCTGGCTTCTCTGGATGTTACCTTCAAGATGGTGTGGACATTGTAAGTCCTTTAAAACCTAAAAGATATTTCTTTAATTTTTACCGCAAAGTTCATACATGCTAACAATTTGATTTTTTTGTAGGAAGATGATGGACAAGGCAGCGAAGAAGAAGATCAGTGTTGGTTTTTTAGATCTAGATTTGTTTACTTCAACAAATATTTATCGGCATTCTCAGCAAGTTGGCAAAGTAATCTCAAATGCAATGATGAACAACTACTACGTGGTGGTTGCCTACTGCACTAGCCACTGGGTAATAGTGATCATCTGTATGATGTTCAAAGTGGTTTGGTATCTATATTCTGCTAAACAACATCCCCCACTAAAGTTCCCAAACCTCCAAAACGTTTTGAACTGGTCAGTTTCTGGTAGGTTTTGTTCACAAAAATTAAATCTCTTAGTGTTTCTTATTGGTATTGCTGACCATGCAGGGCCTTTGGTAGAGTATTTTTTGTTCACAAAAAATCAATGTCTTAGTGTTTCTAATTGGTATTGCTGATCATAAGGGCCTTTGTTGATGCACAGGATAGAGCGACGAAAGGAAAGAAAAAAAGCCAAAAGCCACACTCAAGCACAAAACAAATCTCACTGTAAGACTGAGGTTTTTTATGGTCCCTTCTTACCTATGTGGTACTGCATTAACTTGTCATTTTGGTACCTCGATGTAGTGTGCTCAGCAGCCACAGGGGTCCTCTTTGTGTGGATTCCATATGACATTCCATATGTTAAGACTACCCGATGACATACCTGACATCAAGAAGGCTTCTGTAAGTAGATAATAATGGTCAATCTTGTCTCTGTTTATATTATCCATCTGATTTTAGAGAATGATTTCTACTTGTATTCTCATAAATGATTGTATTTTGCAGGCTTTCAAACCTCCTGTAGATGTTTCCACAGAAGATGTAAAGCGTGTCCGGGAGATGCTGTGCGAGTACATTCTTAAGGAGACCATCGACCGAAACGGCAAGTTCTACAATGGTGCACCGTGAGTTTATTGTGACCAGAAACTTGAAACTCATTCAGTCTTCTTTAGTCAGGTGTTGTTGCCTGAGAAACCTGCTTGGCTTGCTTGGTTGGGGTGAGATACTGCTTGGTTCAGGCAGTTTTCTCATGACTCCATCCAAACAAGCCCGAATGAGAGTAACTTGAAACTTGATGTGATCCTAGTTTGTCTATAAATGTGATCTTTCTTTGCCTATATCTGTGATGTGAGAATGTGTTTGTGATGTCTCCTTGCTGTGGTGGTTCCATATCCTGGCTAGTTCCAGGATGCCGCCGGCAACCAGGCAGGTTACTGTAGTGGTGGCCGCCGTATCTGTAACGGGTATTACTTAAAGCTCATTACAAACACTGATCAGTGGTAACGGGCTTCAGTCGTAAAGCCCATTACAAAAATGCCCACAATGTAACGGGTAGTGTAAAAGCCCGTTACCAGTCCTGACCGGTGGGCCCCAGCACCTGGCCGTTCATCGAGATATAGGAGACTCAGGTTGAAAGCAAGCGTCTCCTTTAATAGAGAGAAAGCAGACGCGCATAGAAACAGATGCGTCTCATTTCGTCGAGACAGTGGAGACGCCGGTTCACAGAATGCGTCTCTGATGTTAATTTCACAGTAACAGGCTCTGTTTCATGCCCGTTACCAAAGTTCCATGTGGGCCCAGAGAAACAGCCATTTCATGTGACAGGTGACTAGTTGTGGTAATGGTCGTTGTTTGATGCCCGTTACGAATCCTATACGTACAGAGACGCGCGTGAAATAGATGCGTCTCAATTCGTCAAGATAGTGGAGACGCAGGTGCACATCAGGCGTCTTTGGTATTGAGCTTCTATAATGGGCTTTGCTTTGGTACCTGTTACGAAAGTTCCCTGTGGGCCCAGAGAAACAGCCATTTCACGTGACCGGTGCCTAGTTGTGGTAACGGTCGCTGTTTAATGCCCATTACAAATATGTCTTATCAGTAACGGGCATCTGCCCGTTACCAATTTTGGCTTATTTGTAACACTTGATCGGTAACAGGTGCATTGCCTGTTATCAAAGACGATCTACACCCGTCACCAAAGCCAGTTTTTCACGTAGTGTGAGCGATGTTTTATCTACTCTTTAAACTTTTTAGGAGTAGAGATAGAGTGATAGAGGGGGAGTGCCCAATCTTTCAGTGAGTGGAGATAAATCCGATTTGGTGGTTGTCGACCCTCACGATCCGACTACGACGAGCAAGACTCGAAGCGCCAATGCAATCGCTGAACCAACTCCCGATGGTTACCAACCTTGCCGGCGCAAGATCAGCCTGATCACAAATATCAATTCCTGTGCGCAATCGAAGAACGAACAAGAATCTGAGGCGAGCAATCTTAATATCACTCGAAGGTGGAGTCTGAATTACACGACGGCACGACGATGGCGGCTGTTCGGTTGTAGCTAAGGCTAACAAATAAATCAAACTCAAGTTTCTAAGGCAGCGGCTACTGAAAATATAAGAGACGGGGCGTCCTAGGGTTGGGGTTGACCAGGGGTGGGGCGCCCCCAACTTGGGCCTAAGGCCCAACCAAACTGTCAGCGCAGCACTTTGGCAGATTCTGAACGTCAACTTGTTTCGACTATTCCTGTTGACTCGTGACGAATTTTGGCACAAGACCGCTGCCATTGGAAGCTTTATGAAATTCTGCTTCCAACCATATATAGAACGTCAAAAACCGACTCCGTATGCGACCTAGGCGTCCGTTTTATTGTGCACTGCTCCTGGACTCCGAACTGGACTCGAACTTGAATTGCTTTTGGCCTCCACCTCGGAGACTCGAACCGGATCAACCTTGGACCTCCTTCTTGACATGGAAACCTTTGTTGGACTTATTCTACTACATTCCATGCACCAATCATGGTCGTATGCATGGGTGTCATGTCCTCATCATTCTCCCCTTCTTGATGAAAAGCCGTCCTCGGCGTCGATTGTACTTGGAACCGATCCTGCACAACACAAGAGCGAACGGGGTTTCAAAAACCAAAGAAATCAAAATTATTGTGAGGAGGAATGTCACCATGTCTCCAATTGGTGAATATGTCATCTTGCATATAAAATTTAGCGAGCATGTAAGCATCTTGATCGGATGACACATAATAGTTGGCAACACTACCCTGCAAAAGATTAGTACCAACAAAAGACAAAGTAGGCATAGGTAGCAACCAGCAATGCTCCCCTTCTTGGAAGTAAACTTGTTTCACCAAAACTGAACTAGAGAAAGGTGAATGAATATGTGTAGTGTGGCTGCCCTCTAGTGGATCAAAATTGAGCACAACAAAAGGATAATTTAAATTTTCACAAATGTACACTCAATGTATCATATATTCCCCTTTGTTGTTATATTTGCCAATAGCATGATATGTGTGTTTAGAAAAACATGGCAAATCAGCATATTTAGAAAGTTGCTCTTCCAAACAATCTAGATTACACAAAATATCAAATTTAATGTAACCCAAAGTTTGTAAGGAAGACAATAGTTTTTGCTCATCATTAGGACTAACAATATGCATAACATGTTTAGTTTCAGCAATAGTATTTGGTTCCAAAGCATGTAAAACTGAAGCATTAGCAACCAAATCATCTTTATCACAAGGAACATCAAGTAAATCAGCATGTGACAAAGATTCATCAAGAGATGGTTCCACTGACAATTGCTTTATGATAGCATGGTTTCTGGAAAAATTCAGGACATTAAGACAATTCTCACCATCCATGAGCGTAGCATCATGAGCAGTACCTGTTTTTGTAGTAGGCATAGGAGGGTCATTGGAAAGTGATGGTTTTGAAATTGCAAATGAGGCAGACGTCCTCTCGAGCGGTGTAGTGGTGGGCGAGTGAAGGACCGATACGGCGAACCAGAGAGGGGGGGAGTGAATGGGAGCCGATAAAAATTCTTCTCGAAAGAGATGGAAGCTCCAACAAGATGAACACGGCTTCCAACACACGTCTCCGACTCACTACCAAGGTTGGTCAAGCCCACGTAGCCACTGAAGTGCTACTGGACCTAGGAACCAACACACCACCTTCCGACCCGAGAAACGCAGCGGAAAAACCAAACCTCGAGTCTACAGACCCACACCGGTCAGACCGGTGAGCACCACCGGTCAGACCGGTCCCTGCTGGTGAAACTGAGCAACTTCCACTAAGTGGCTCTACACCGGTCAGACCGGTGATACACACCGGTCAGACCGATGGCAGCCTGAAAGCCCCCAAGGCACCAAACAGGCCAACCGACCACCAAACGGACCCAAACTCGAAACAGCAGCAACTCGGGACAACAACGAACACACCAAGACGTTCACTCGAGCAAAAACCCACAAGGGCTCGCACCGGTCAGACCGGTCAGGAGCACCGGTCAGACCGGTGTAGCCTGGGCAGCTCAGGAAGAACAGCACCCGCGGGTCAAATCCCCCAAATCCAAATCTCGATCTCCCGAATCGCTCCACGGACTTGAACAAGACTTTGGTGATATCAGGAACACCTCATGAGGGGTCCATAGCCAAGTTTAATCCCACCAAAACTCGTCCAAAAAGGAGGAATCAAAGAAATCCCGCCGAAAGCACTTCCAACCCAAGTACTCAAGAAACCCCAAAATCGAGCACCTTTACTCACGGATTTGGGAGGGGAATCACAGCCCAAAGAACCACGAAGGGTTCCCACAAATTTCCCCCATCAAATCCCCAAGAGAAAGGCCCCGAAAACAACCCAAAGAGATCACGAAGAGAGGGCTCCGAAAATCACCACCAAGAACAACTGGGGAAAACACATCCAAACCTTGAGGAACCACGCTGAATCATCTATACATGACATAAGGGTTCGTACAAGGTCTAGCAAGCCGCCCGATCATCCATCCCTCTCAACAAGATCTCACCGTGAAGCTCTCTTGCTAGTTCTAGAGAAAACCTAAGGAAAATAGGTGGAAAATAAGAAAACTAATGAGCTAGGGTTCCAAGAGTTGGCTGCCAACCTCTCACCTCTTGGGTTATATGGAGGCAACCGAATGTCTAAAACGCCCTCTCTACTAACTAGGGATACAAGCCCCTCAAGGGCGGATTTGGAATTCTTGATGTCTTCACCATCGGACGGATGCCCGGCGACCGCACCCTGCGTAGCCTCGACGCAAGCCATGCGATCCCGACGCGTGTCCTCCGCTTCGAAGTATCCGGATTGCGTCGTCGCACACCGGTTAGACCGGTGCTCCTCACCGGTCAGACCGGTCTGGTGCTGCTGCACCTCCGTCTTCGGTTCTCCGGTCTTGGCTTTGTGGATCAACCAAGGAACCCAGTGGTTTTCTGGTGAACCACTGGAAACCCCGCGAACTCGGTGTAGCCTCCGCCAATCTCCACTCATGACTTGGCTCCCACGTAGTCCCGGCTCGACCTTGGTTTTGAGGCTCAACCAAGAAACCGTCCATGACTTCATCTTGCTGTTCATGCCACCATGCGGTCCGCACTTGACCCCGCTGGCCACCGGGTCCCTCGAACGACGCCTACTTGTCTTCTCCACAACTGGAGGCCTCACCGGCGACGACCTTTCGCGCTTGTTCTTCACCTGCACCAACACCAGTCAAGCCGCAACCTGCACCTGCAATACTTAGCCAAGAATCAGTCCACACAACGTTGTCAATCACTCATCACACAAGGAAGCGACCATCCACCGGTCCTCGAACCACACATGGTCCTCAATCTCCCCCTTGATGAGTGCATTGACAACACCCACACGAAAGTAACAAGAGAGAAAAGAAAAAGAAAAGAAATGAACAAAAAGAAACTCCAACAAGCGATCGAAAGCCAAACAAAGGCAAAGAGCAAGATCACTTGAAGAAGACAAGTCTCGGACCCCTTAGGCAAGGGCAACGGCTCGACACATTCGAGACAAAGCAAAGCTCAAGCAAAGAGCGCAAACCACCGAATCAGAACTCGAGCAACCACAAAGAGCTCCCCCTGCACACATGCAAGCTCCCCCCTGAACCAATGCACCTCCCCCTGCACGGATGCATGCAAGACACCACTTGAAACAGGGCAGCTGCAACAACTCAGCCCTGACCGGTCAGACCGGTCAACACCACTGGTCAGACCGGTGTGCAACATGTCAACAGAACCAGCACTCACGCCGGTCAGACCGGTGACCCTGACCGGTCAGACCGGTGCACAACAGAGCCCAGAAATGGCTCGAAACCACCTGAAAACCTTCTAAACACGTCCAGCAAGCCATTTCAAGCTCAAACTTCTCCCCCTTGTTGGCAATGCATGAATCAAGTCAAAAATGCAAAACTTTCAACCTAGAGCTTCTCAAATAGACAAAATTTAACAAAGAACGCCACACATGTCCAAATGAGCAAGATAAATACTCTATAGCTTCGTATCGATCTCAACTACATGATCATCAAGTTTCACAACCATTGGACGAAGCTAAGATCGATTTTGGCAATTTTGCGAAAAACTTGCCTCTCATGAGCAAAGTCCTAAACATGATCAAAGCATATCAAAATGGCAAAACCACACAAACTTCATGCTAGGACAGCCATTCTAATCATAAGACCATCACAAACACCCACAAGCACCTCATGTCATGTCAAAGCCACCGAGCCATGTGCCTACTTCTATGTATGAGACTTCTCATTGGTAGGCATCATGCAACGGTTTAGCACCCAAAGCAAATTAAATTCAGCACATATGACATGGGAGCACATTTCCAAGCATTTTTCATTTCATTTTTAGATTTGTAAATGGTACATGAAATGTCTTTGCGACAAAAAGGAACTTATGCTCCTCCACAAGATAAATCAAGAGGGCTAAACATTCATGATGGCAAATGAGCCTTTGGCCCCATATGATCAATAAACTAGCTATCCAACCACAAATTAAGCATAGCAAAGCCACAAAAACATGTCAAGAGCATGTAAAGGCATTTACACATGAGAGAGCATACACATGACATTTTCAAAAGCATAGCCATCAACCATGGATTATTCATCAAGATCATCAAGAGCTAAGCCAAACTAACCATATCATACCAAACAAGCTCACAAAGACATATATCTCATTCCATGGTGAACAATGTATATGAGAGAAGCTTTTCCTAACCAATGCATATGATACAAAATGCATGCAATCTAAGAACAAGGATGCCTATACATCATGTTACAAATGACATGCAAAATACAAGAAATGCACAAAGAGAAGCTATACATATGCTACAAAGGAGCTCCCACACACAAAGCTCGCAAACCACCGGCTCCTCGAGGGGAGGCAAAAAGGGCTCGACACCACCGGCAAAAGAGAGCTCCCACACACCCAACTCAAGAAATCAAACACACACCAAGTTCCCCCCGCAAACGAGTGAAAGTTGCTTGATCTAGGGGTTTGGTGAAAATATCGGCTAGTTGGTCATGTGTGGGTACATGGATCAAAGCTATCTTTCCTTTCTCGACGTTGTCTCTCAGAAAATGATACCTCACTTCTATGTGCTTGGTTTTGGAATGGAGCACCGGGTTCTTTGCAACGCTTATGGCACCGGTGCTATCACATTGAAGTGGGACATGGGTATACTCCTCACCAAAGTCACTCATGGTGTAGGTGATCCAAAGGAGCCGAGAGCAACAACTAGCGGCGGCAACATACTCGGCCTCGGTCGTGGATTGAGCAACACTCCACCGCTTGCGGGAAGACCAAGACACCAAAGAAGAACCCAAAAAGCGGCAAGTCCCGAGAGGTGGACTTCCTATCCAACCGACACCGGCAAAATCCGCGTCCGAAAAGCCATGAAGCGCCAAAGAAGAGGACGCGGAGTACCAAAGGCCGAAGTCGGGAGTGTGACGCAAGTACCCGAAAATTCTCTTCACCGCTTGCCGATGCGAAGTCCTGCGAGACGCTTGAAAACGAGCGCACGGACACACCGAGAAGCGTATGTCCGGCCTCGTCGCCGTCAAGTAGAGGAGTGACCCGATCATGCTCCGGTACTCCTTCTGGTCCACGTGTTCACCTTCCTCGTCCGCATCAAGAGCCGTAGTCGTACTCATCGGCGTCGTCATAGCCTTGCAGTCCTCCATCTTGAACTTCCGCACAATGTCCTTGGTGTACTTATCCTGGTGCACAAATGTTCCTTCCTTTGATTGCTTGATTTGTAGCCCGAGGAAGAACTGCAACTCACCCATCATGCTCATCTCAAACTCCCTGCTCATATCATCTGCAAACCTTGCAACAAGAGAGTTAGACGAGCCACCGAAGACAATATCATCCACGTACACCTGCACAATCAGGATATCTCTGCCCTGCCTCAGCAAAAACAAGGTCTGATCGACCTTCCCCATCTCAAAACCTCTCTCAAACAAGAACCCCCTCAACCTACCATACCAAGCTCTAGGCGCCTGCTTCAGCCCATACAGCGCCTTCCTCAACTTGTACACTCGGTGGGGGTACCTCTCACTCTCAAACCCCGGAGGCTACCTCACATACACTTCTTCCTCCAGCACACCATTCAGAAAAGCACTCTTCACATCCATTTGGTGCAACTTGAACCCTTTAGCCACAGAGAAGGCTAGAAGGATCCTAATCGCCTCCAAACGGGCTACGAGTGCAAAGGTCTCCTCGTAGTCGATCCCCTCCTTCTGACTGAACCCCTGAGCAACAAGTCTCGACTTGTTCCTCACAACCTCACCCTTCTCTCCCTCTTTGTTCTTCCACACCCACTTTGTACCAATCGGCTTACACCCTGGGGGAGGGTCAACCAACTCCCACACCTGATTCCTCTCAAAGTTCTCCAACTCCTCATGCATCGAGTTAACCCAATTGTGATCAGATAGTGCGTGTCCAATGTCTTTGGGCTCAAAAGAAGCAACAAACGCAGCATGAGCAAAGTGGGAATTGTTTCGAACCCTCGACCGTGTAGTGCGTTCATTCATGTCGCCGATGATCCTCGAAGCTGGGTGATCCACTTGAACTCGCCGGGGAGGTTCTCGCCTCGAAGCTACCTCCCCCTCAACATCAGCTTCTCCTCGTTCTTGATTTGTCGTCATAGGTGTAGCAGAGGGTCCATCCATCATCGTAGTCGAAGTAGTGGGTACATGTTCAGCCGGGGGCACAGCACCGCCATCTTCATCATCACCATGTTCATGCTCCTCCTCCTGAAAGATCTCCTTGCCAAGCTCATCATCACCTGCACACTCAAAGACAAGCTGACTACATGGCTCTGTCTCGTCAAAGGTTACCTCGCAAGTCTCCACAATTTGGTTAGTTTCAAGATTGAGCACACGATATGCTCTAGAATGAGATGCATAACCAAAGAAAATGCCATCGACAGACCTAGCCTCAAACTTATCCAACTTCTTGCCTTTCTTCAGAATGAAACACTTGCAACCAAAAACATGGAAGTGACTCACCTTGGGTGTGCGACCATGCATCAACTCATAACATGTCTTCTTCTTGTGCACTCTGAGGTATATCCTGTTCGACACATAGCACGCGGTATTCACCGCCTCCGCCCAATACCTCCTTGGAGTCCTATGCTCATCAAGCATCGTCTGAGCCATCTCCCACAAGGTCTTGTTTTTCCTTTCCACAACACCATTCTGCGGAGGCGTATACGGACTCGAAAACTGGTGCTCAAGACCCAAGTCATGGCAAAAGGTTTCAAAACGAGAGTTCCTGAATTCCGAGCCATTATCACTGCGGATAGCTCGTATGACATCTCTGTGCCTCTCGTTCTTGAACCTCAAGACTAGATCTCGAACAAAATCAAACGTCTCCCCCTTATCCTCAAGAAAGAACACCCAAGCATACCGAGAATAGTCGTCCACCACAACAAGGACATACCACTTCCCACCCGCAGATCGCACACGAGCTGGGCCAACAAGGTCCATATGGAGCAGCTCGCATGGACGCTCAGTCATCGCATCGGTGAGAGGCGGGTGAAAAGAGGCCACCATCTTGGCATGCCTACACGGAGCACAAACCAACTCTTTCTCAAGCCTCAACCATGGCAATCCTCGGACCAAATTGAGTTTACTCAAGCGAGACAAAAAGTCAAAGCTCAAGTGACCCAACTTCCTATGCCACTTCCACAACTCACTCGAAGAACCAGCCAAGAAACAACGCTCCACACCCGAAGACTGAGAAAAATCAGCACGAAACACACGACCCTCGGGAACGACCATACGGACAAGGTCCCCTCGAGAGTCCAAAATCCAAGAACCACCCGGCCGAAACAACACCTCAAAGCCCTCATCCAACAACTGGGACACAGAAAGCAAATTGTACCCCAGCGATTGAACAAGAGCAACACGCCTCAGAGTGATCTTGTCACTCACTTTGATCTCACCTTCTGAAAGCACACGCCCACGCCCATTGTCCCCAAAAGTGATGTACCTCTTCGTCACCACCGGGACGAGACTTGAGAACAACCCCCTGTCTCTGGTCATATGCCTCGAGCAACCGGAGTCAATCAACCAAATGTTCTTCAAGTCTCCCACCTGAAATTCAAAAATAAGCACGTGAGCGAACAAACGACTCAGCACAGGGGTTAGCACCAAAAGAGGAAAACCAGTGCGGAGCCATTTGCTCGAAAGTGGGGTTAGCACCAACCAAAGCATCTCTCCTACCAAAGCTACCTCCACGAACACCACCACGGTAACCACCCTGAGGGAACCACCCCTCTCTGCCTGAAGGAGGACCAAATCCACGCAAAAAAGCCCGTGGAACGTCCTTCCTCTCCAACTCAAAGCTATGACTCCTCCGATCCCCGTATTGAGCACTAGGAGGAGAACGCCTAGCAAACTGACCACCTGCACCCTTTCCAGCCAAACCACCAGAACCACAACCACCAGAAACAACCCTCGCGCCTGCACGAGCCCGAAACCCAAACAGCTGTCTGTCCAGGCCTTCACCGGTCTGACCGGTGCCCCACACCGGTCTGACCGGTGTGACCTGGGCAGCAGCGCCTCCAACAGCCTTCCGCTCTCCCCAAGCCCGAACTGTCCTCACACTCGCCTTGCCCCTGGGCATCTACACACGAGGCTCAAGTACACCATCAGAAGGGTGGTGCTTGTCCTTGTTAGCCCACTCCTTTGCCATTCTCTCCTCACGCTTCCTTTTGAAGCAAAACTCCTCCTTATGGCAATCTCTCCCACAATAGACACAATGGAACCTCACAAGCTTAGGCTTAGGCTTGGGATGTGGCTGCTCACTTGGTTTCTCTCCACTCAAACCCTCCACCGGTTTCTCACCACTAGCCTTCTCACTCTCCTTCCCAAAGAACACTTTCCCCGAAGTGCTCACAAACTTGATAGGCTTTTGTAGGTCATTTGTGGGTGTAGAAAACACGGGTAGAGCTGGGGTTGTGTCTAGTCGGTTCCTTAGATGGTTAGGTTTTGGAGGGAAATCATTTTTGTGGTGGGTTTTTGGTGGCTCCGGAATATTCTCTCCACTTCCCTCACCAACCTTGTTTGCTCCAAGCCCCTCACCATCTTGCCTCTTGAAGGCCTCGATCATCATCCTCAACTGAGGCTCATGACCGGACAACCAACCCATCAACTTGCTCAAATCATCATTCTAATCCTGCAAACGATCAACATAATGTGCAAGCTCCAAATTTTTCAATGCATGCATTTCACAGGTAGAGCAAGATGTAGGCATGGGTTCCTTCAATTTAGCCTCGAGCGAACTAGTGTAAGCATGCATCTCATCAATCTTAGCATGCAAAACAAGGCAAGAAGTGCAAGCACCTAGCAAAGCGAGGTCTAGACTTAAGCTCGGCCCACTTCAACCCTAAGCACATCTAGTTCCTCACACTTGGAGGCATGCTTCTCCTTAAACAAAGCAAGATCAGCAAGGAATATGGAGCAATCAGCACAATCATTCTCATCAGAAACAACAGGGCTAGCCTTAAGCGAATCAATCTCAATCTTGCTATCAAGCACCTGTGTCTCTAGCTCAGCCACTCTAGTCCTAGCATCCTCGAGTGAGGCCCTAAGCTCTTTCCTCATTTTCTTGGCCTCTCTAAGCATGTCATCACAGTTATCAAGCAAAGTGCCAAGCCTCTCATTTTCCTGACGCAAGAAGGGAAGTTCATCACGCACCTCGTCGTCGGACTCAGAGTCCGAGTCGCTCTGTGCGCTCTTCTTGCTGCCGGAGCTCAGCGCCATGGTGCAGAAGCCATCTCTCGTGAAGCAGCTCAGCCCGCTCAGGTTCTTGGACGACTTCTTGTTCTTGCGACGATCTCCCTCGTCTTCATTGCTGCTCGAGCTCGAGGTGGAGTACGCGGAACTGGAGTCGACGTCGCTCGCTCCAACCATCGCTCAGGGCTTGCCTCGGCTCTCCTTCTTCCTCGATTGTCGCTCGTCCTTGTACTTGTGCTTGTGCTTGCTCTTGTGGTCGCGCCTCGAACGGTACTTGCCGTCCATCCTCGGCTTGTGCTTGTAGCTGTCCTTGTTCTCGGCCTTCTCCGGGCAGTCGGCGACGAAGTGTCCCGGCTTGCCGCACTGGAAGCAAGTCCTCGTGTTCCTCCTCATGTTCACGCGGTTCTCGTGCAGCCTCTCGAACCGCCTCGTCAACAGTGCCAGCTCGTCCTCTCCAAGTTCATAAAACTCCTCATCTGGCATAGACATCAAAGAGGAAAAGGAGAACATCCTGGTGGATGGGTTAGAGTTAGCCTTTCCTTTGGCACCACCAACGAGGGAAAGACTATGGGAATCAGTCGGTCCCTCGAGCTTGGCAGTCATGACCCTATCCACCTCACCTGACTTGAGCTTCGAGAACAGCTCATTCACCATCAGAGTGTCATACTTCTCCGACTCGACAATGGCCTCGAACTTTCCGCCCCAAATCGTACGATCCAAAGAGTGTAAGAGCTTGACAGCTCTATCATGATCATCGTACGGGAGCACGTCCACGTTGGCCCTCATGTTGTTGACAACCACTGTGAACCTCTGAAACAAGGCATCGATGGACTCACCGGGGAGATGAGTGAAGTTCTCGTACTCTCTCCGGTAGGTCGCATACATCCGTGCCTGAACCTGGGCGTTCCCAACATGAGCCTCCTTCAACACCGCCCAAATCCTACAAGCCAAGTGCTCGGTGTGCACCCGATCGAACTCGGCCGACACAAAGCACGAAACAAGTAGTCGACCGCCTTATTGTTGGCGTCGAATCCGTCCCCTCGATCTGGAGCGAGGAAATCCATCGCCCCGGACATAGCCTTGTGTCCACCGTGACATCCCAAAGGATCCGACCCTTTCCGCGGAGAAACACACCCATCCGCTTGCTCCACATCCGGTAGTTCTTGCCATCGAAGTGTGGAGGACCCGAACCCCGTTCCGATACGCCATCCTTGGATCTTAGACGGTTAGAGTCAACAAAGACCCGAAGCGGCTGCGATACCACTTGAAGGACCGATACGGCGAACCAGAGAGGGGGGGGAGTGAATGGGAGCCGATAAAAATTCTTCTCGAAGGAGATGGAAGCTCCAACAAGATGAACACGGCTTCCAACACACGTCTCCGACTCACTACCAAGGTTGGTCAAGCCCACGTAGCCACTGAAGTGCTACTGGACCTAGAAACCAACACACCACCTTCCGACCCGAGAAACGCAACGGAAAAACCAAACCTCGAGTCTACAGACCCACACCGGTCAGACCGGTGAGCACCACCGGTCAGACCGGTCCCTGCTGGTGAAACTGAGCAACTTCCACTAAGTGGCTCTACACCGGTCAGACCGGTGATACACACCAGTCAGACCGATGGCAGCCTGAAAGCCCCCAAGGCACCAAACAGGCCAACCGACCACCAAACGTACCCAAACTCGAAATAGCAGCAACACGGGACAACAACGAACACACCAAGACGTTCAACCGAGCAAAAACCCACAAGGGCTCGCACCGGTCAGACCGGTTAGGAGCACCGGTCAGACCGGTGTAGCCTAGGCAGCTCGGGAAGAACAGCACCCGCGGGTCAACTCCCCCAAATCCAAATCTCGATCTTCCGAATCGCTCCACGGACTTGAACAAGACTTTGGGGATATCAGGAACACCTCCTGAGGGGTCCATAGCCCAGTTTAATCCCACCAAAACTCGTCCAAAAAGGAGGAATCAAAGAAATCCCGCCGAAAGCACTTCCAACCCAAGAACTCAAGAAACCCCAAAATCGAGCACCTTTACTCACGGATTTGGGAGGGGAATCACAGCCCAAAGAACCACGAAGGGTTCCCACAAATTTCCCCCATCAAATCCCCAAGAGAAAGGCCCCGAAAACAACCCAAAGAGATCACGAAGAGAGGGCTCCGAAAATCACCACCAAGAACAACCGGGGAAAACACATCCAAACCTTGAGGAACCACACTGAATCATCTATACATGAGATAATGGTTCGTACAAGGTCTAGCAAGCCGCCCGATCATCCATCCCTCTCAACAAGATCTCACCGTGAAGCTCTGTTGCTAGTTCTAGAGAAAACCTAAGGAAAATAGGTGGAAAATAGGAAAACTAATGAGCTGGGGTTCCAAGAGTTGGCTGCCATCCTCTCACCTCTTGGGTTATATGGAGGCAACTGAATGTCTAAAATGCCCTTCTCTACTAACTAGGGATACAAGCCCCTCAAGGGTGGATTTGGAATTCTTGATGTCTTCACCATCGGACGGATGCCCGGCGACCGCACCCTGAGTAGCCTCGACGCAAGCCATGCGATCCCAATGCGTGTCCTCCGCTTCGAAGTATCCGGACTGCGTCGTCGCACACCGGTCAGACCGGTGCTCCTCACCGGTCAGACCGGTCCCCACCGGTCAGACCGGTCAGACCCACCGGTCAGACCGGTCTGGTGCTGCTGCACCTCTGTCTTCGGTTCTCCGGTCTTGGCTTTGTGGATCAACCAAGGAACCCAGTGGTTTTCTGGTGAACCACTGGAAACCCCGCGAACTCGGTGTAGCCTCCGCCAATCTCCACTCATGACTTGGCTCCCACGTAGTCCCGGCTCAACCTTGGTTTTGAGGCTCAACCAAGACACGGTACAAAAACTTTTCCTTACGAGTTGGTTTATGGGCATCTTGCTGTTCATGCCACCATGCGGTCCGCACTTGACCCCACTGGCCACCGGGTCCCTCGAACGAAGCCTACTTGTCTTCTCCACACTTGGAGGCCTCACCGGCGACGACCTTTCGCGCTTGTTCTTCACCTGCACCAACACCAGTCCAGCCGCAACCTGCACCTGCAATACTTAGCCAAGAATCAGTCCACACAACGTTGTCAATCACTCATCACACAAGGAAGCGACCATCCACCGGTCCTCGAACCACACATGGTCCTCAGCGAGGATGGCGCTGGGCTCTCGAGTGTAGTAGGGTTGAGTGTGGATGGCGCGAGGAGAGCAGGTGCTGAGCTGGATGTCGAGCTTTGTCCTGCAAAAGAGTTAGAATATTGCTTCGAGCGACGTTCCTGCACGTCACATTCAGCGTTGCGAGCATAATATGAAGGCACAAATCTACGGCGCATAGCAGCCTTTAATTCAGCCCAAGTGGTGGGAGTGCTAATGGGAATTTTTTGTTCATAACGCCACCAATGTAAGGCAAGATCAGTAAAAGCACTAATAGCAGCTGTAACTTGAGAACTAGCAGGAAGATCATGACATGAAAATTTCTGTTCGACCGATAACTCCCAATGAAGATATGCAGTTGGATCATATTTGCCATTGTAAGGTGGAATTGTAAGAGGAAGCTTAGCAAAAGAATCATTACCACCATGGATGCACGCACGACGGACGCGTCCACTGAAGTCTCCAGCATTCATCTCCTTCTGTAAACTTGTGATCAATGTTTTCATTGCATCGAGGTGTGACACAATGGTGTCGAGCTTAGTCTTAGTGGCCTGCAGCTGGTCATCCCTCTTGTCGTCACCTGCCATTGTTAGCGCAAACACAAAAACAAAATCGACAACAAAACATGGGTGTATTTGCTCACAAAGGCGCTCAAACTAGTGTTGTTATCAAATTCTTATTCGTTCTTACCACGCACACAGGGGCGAACTGCAACCAACCGGTGGAACCTGCGGAAGATTGGAGGAGTGATTGCCTGGGGGAACAAGATCTGCTCGTCGGAGAACTTTGTGGATTTTTGGGAAGGCTGCACTCACTTGAAGGATTAGCACAATCAAACAATAATGCGAAGTTGAATAATAGTGCTAAACACGATCAAATGTTGCTGATCACAAGTGCGAGGAAAAGAAAGGAATGAAAGAGCAAAAAGGGGAGGGAAAAAAAAATAAAAAGTAGGGGTGCACACGGGGATGCACGGGGCGCACCGTGGCCGAGACGGTCTTGGCTGGCGTTGCTGCCGAACCGATCTGCGTATTTCTCCCGTGGCCCGTTCTTTTGTTTTTTTCCTTTTTTTGTAACTTTCTTTCTTTGTTTTTTTACTTTCCTTTTTTTGCACAAAGAGGGGAACCGATCGCTGCATAGGGTGTCACAGCCTACCAGGAGAGGGGGGAGGTTCGGCCGGATACGTGTCGTTGTGCCTTTCCTTTCTTTTTTTACTTGCCAACCAATCGGTAGGGGGTCGCGAGGGGGGCTAACGAGGTAGGCAGCGCGAGGGGATGGGAAAGTTTCACGAGGGAAGGAAAACAAAGGAGCGCACGTCGCCAGGAAAAAAAGAAACAGCGGAGGGGGTGGTTCGCGGCTTCGCCCTAAGGGTCGGCACCGCGGTGTTTGTTTGTTTTTTTTGTGTCGCAAAGGAGTCTGGCGTGGGAGGGAGTGTGCGCGAGGGGAGTTTTCGTGGCGGCGGCGACAAGGAGCTGGCTAGGGAAAATGAAAAAAAACGAAGGTTTTCTGTGCGAAGGGGGATTTGCGGCGGCGGCGCAAGTGGGATGGCGACTAGGGTTAGAAGAGAAAAAAAAGAAAAAACAAAGGAGAGAACACAAGTAACCAGCAACAAATGAACAAACAAGCACACAAATTCAACAAAGCAAGTTATTGAAAGAAAGTGCGAGGCTAAAAAGTTGTTGGGACAAAGTTCTAACCTGGAATTTTTTTTGTGTGGCTTTTCTGGTGGACGATATGATGATGAACAACTCTCAAAACTAAAGGATAACACACGATAAAACTCACCGATCAACCTGTAATCTGATACCACTTGATAGAGGGGGAGTGCCCGATCTTTCGGTGCGTGGAGATAAATCCGATTTGGTGGTTGTTGACCCTCACGATCCGACTACGACGAGCAAGACTCGAAGCGCCAATGCAATCGCTGAACCAACTCCCGATGGTTACCAACCTTGCCGGCGCAAGATCAACCTGATCACGAAGATCAATTCCTGTGCGCAATCGAAGAACGAACAAGAATCTGAGGCGAGCAATCTTAATATCACTCGAAAGTGGAGTCTGAATTACACAACGGCAGCACGATGGCGGCTGTTCGGTTGTAGCTAAGGCTAACAAATAAATCAAACTCAAGTTTCTAAGGTGGCGGCTACTGAAAATATAAGAGACGGGGCGTCCTAGGGTTGGGGTTGACCAGGGGTGGGGCGCCCCCAACTTGGGCCTAAGGCCCAAACAAACTGTCTGCGCAGCACTTTGGCAGATTCTGGACGTCAACTTGTTTCGACGATTCCCGTTGACTCGGGATGAATTTTGGTACAATACCGGTGCCATTGGAAGCTTTATGAAATTCTGCTTCCAACCATATATAGAACGTCAAAAACCGACTCCGTATGTGACCTGGGCGTCCGTTTTATTGTGCACTGCTGCTGGACTCCGAACTGGACTCGAACTTGAATTGCTTTTGGCCTCTACCTCGGAGACTCGAACCGGATCAACCTTGGACCTCCTTCTTGACTTGGAAACCTTTGTTGGACTTCTTCTACTCCATTCCATGCACCAATCATGGTTGTATGCATGGGTGTCATGTCCTCATCATAGAGAGCGGAGAAAACCTTTTTAGTAGTTGAGATCTGCATACATATCATATTTTAATGGGTTTGTCTCCTTGTTAAAACCTTTTTAGTAGTTGAGATCTGCATACGTATCATATTTTAATGGGTGTGTCTCCTCGTCAAACTTTTGAAATTAAGACATCCTTCAATCACATTTTTCTTCACCGTGGATCTTAGATCCAATGGGGTCTTTTTGTCCTACAAAACGATTGATTTTTTTTTGTCTCTTATGAATCTTTTTTTTTTGTTGCTGGGTCTTTTCTAAAAAAGTGATTAAGATCTGATTTAATCTCAATCACTTTCCCGTAACAGCAAACATGGGCGCATTTGGGGCGTCCCAGTCAGTTAAAATTGGAGGTCATTAAGATCACTTTTTAACAAAACTGATTGTTTTGATGAGCCAAAAAATGATAAAATAGGCTTATGGGCTTTAAAAAAATGACCCAATTAATATTTGAGAAAAAATAAGTGAAAAGGTTATGAGGTGGTTTTCAGACTTTTTTACCAACTTAATTTTCAGACTTTTTTGCCAACTTCACTGAAACAAAAAACACAATAAATGAAAAACTTGTATTTAGAATTTTGTTAAAAATCCAAAAAAAGACAAATGGAAAAGTTAAAAGGGTTATTTTACCGTTTTTCTAACTAAAAACAATAAAAAAGTAAAAAATAAAACAAAAATGTTGCACACAATTTTTTAGCCACTGGAGTAAAAACACCAAATAAAATAAAAAAATTAAAAATACATGCAATATTTTGCGGTAAAAATAAAAATAATAGAATGATACAGAGACTGTTTTGTGAGGTTTTTGGTCAACTAAAATAAACTACAATAAAAAAAGTTGCAGATAAAAAAGTTGACTGGGAGCATAGAGTTATGGGGGACATGCATTACATCGCCAAGCCTATTTTAAGTTTCTAGCTAATGTCCAAACTCGAAAGACATCACACGAGCAAGAACAAACACACATTTGATGAGATTAAACATGCTACATGACACTATGAAAACTGTGTTGCATATGACAACGCCACATCAGCTCCTGAAACAGAAAAAATAGCTTATTATTTAACCACACTAGCACATGCATTACATCACCTTCCTTTGTGAGTTATGATCCTGTTTGTTTTCCTGGTAAACACATGTTGATGAAGCTTGAACATACAATGCTTGAAACAGAAATATAGATGTGCAGCTTCAGACAAGAACTCTAGTGTTGTAGATAATGATCACAAATATCAATATATCTCTAATTTGATAAAGCATTTTAGTTTGAAGATGCAAATAAATATTGCAGTTCCATACAAAATCTGTAGTATTTCTAAGGTAAGGACACATGAATCTTAGTATGTTTTAATTTGACACCTGTTGATGAGAGCAATGTTGCTATTGTATATTTCAAACAGATAGAGGTTATTGAAGGACCGATTAGGCGAACCACAAAGGGGGGGAGTGAGTGGGAGCCGATAAAAATTCTTCTAGAAGGAGATGAGAACTCCAACCAGACGAACACGGCTTCCAAATCACGTCTCGAACACAACTACCAAAGTTGGCCAAGACCACGCAGCCACTGGCGTGCTACTGATTCTAGGAACCAACAACCACCTTCACGAACTCGAGACGCAGCGGAACTAGCAACTCTAGCGCTACTGACCTACATCGGTCTGGCCGGTGAGCACCACCGGTCAGACCGGTCCCTGCTGGCAAAACCTGGGAACTTCCACAAAAGGCCCCTACACTGGTCAGGCTGGTGTAGCTCACTAGTCAGACCGGTTCAAGTCAGGAAACCCCAACTCCACCAAACAGGCCTACCGAGCTCCAAACTGACCCAAACTCGGAACAACCGGAACACGGGACAACAACGAACTCAGCCAGATGTTCACCCGAGGCAAAACCCACAGAGCCTCTGCACCGGTCAGCCTTGTGAGCTGCACCGGTCAGACCGGTCAGGCTGGATCGATCGGGAATGAATAACACCCGCGGGTCAAGTCCCCAAAATCCAACACCCAATCTCCCGAATCACTCCATGGATTTGTGCAAGACTTTGGGGGTAGTAGGAACACCTCATGGGTACTCTATAGCCAAGATTTAGGTCCACCAAAACTTGCTAAATCAAGAGGAATCGAAGAAATCCCACCAAGAACACCTCTAACCCTAGAGCACCGAAAACCCCAAAATCGAGCCCCTTTGCTGACGGATTTGGGAGGGGAATCAAAGGGAAAAGAACCACGAGGGTGTGATGCCCCAGGTTTTTAATTAGTGTCATTAACGCTAATGGCCGAATCAGCCGAGTCAAACCGTCTGACATTGGTCAAACCTAGGTCAACCTGGGTCATCACCTCGAAAACCGAGCCGACAGCCCCTATGACCCCCTTGACCAAGTCAACACACCCTTGTGGTCAACCCTTGGTCAAAAGCACAATCAAACCCCATCGAAACCCTAATGTCGTTGAATATCCTTCGGAACTTTTGCCGCGTTCTCCAAATTTCACCTAAACAGTTCAAAATCTACAAATATGAAAGTTTTCCAGTTTTTCGAGGGACACAACTTTCATGTTGATTGGCATTTCAAATTTTGAGTGGAAAAGGATGCAAAACTTGGTCAACTGCCAACAACTCCTGTTCACCGAGACATGGTGACATTTAAAGTTTGGCAGCAGATTGTGCAAAATCCGTTGAGAAAAACACCCTAGAGCCTTTGTAAAAGTTGTAGAGGGTAGTGAGATATATAACTTTCCTATTCACCACTTAGAGCACTTTAGTTGCAATTTTTGGAGTTTTTCCATTTCAAACAGCGCCAGTTGAATTAGTTTTGTCGCCATGCCGTGACATCGCGCCGGCTAGAGCGTCGGGCGCGCCCGAGCGCTGCGCCGCTCCGCCACCGTACGCGGGCCGAGGCGGGGCCGTGCCCGTCGGTCCATGCGCCGTGCTGCGCGGGACGTCCTCTCTAGCCATGTGTCGCGCTCCCCCTTGTCGGTCGGCCACGCCGCCGAATACCCGCCGGTCCGCCCCCGGTCTTCCCTTGTGCACGCACGCCTCCCAAGGTACGACCACCGTACTACAGCAATAACACTGGGAATCTTTCGCGACGAAGGCTTGGAGCCGCACCTCCCTCTCCTGGCTATAAATGGTGCGGTTGCATCACATGTGCGAGCGCCGAGGTCGCCTCCATCCGCCATGGCAGACACCGCCGCGGGACCCCTTTCCTGTGCTCTCCTCCACGGTCGCCCCGCCACTCCACGCCTCCTCTAGTCCTTGCTGGAGCTGGGGGTGCCGCTCCCTTCCTTGCCCCGGCCAAGAGCACGCCAGAGCGAGTAGTCCAGCGGCAGACGCCGGTCGGCGCCGCCAAGCCCCCTCGCCGGCAAAACCACAGCCCTAAACTCCTGTCGAAATCGAGCCCAGGGACCCCGCAGGTCACCCTCCGCCCGCGCCCGGCCGGAACCGGCAGCCGGTTTGCCGGAATTTGGTCAGACCGCCACGGGCCGGTGCCCAAGGGCCACATTGCGAGGAACCTAGTCTTCCTGAGGGGCCATCCGCAAACGAAGGGCTTTTCTGTAAGGCTTTTCTATAAGGAATCATAAACTCTCAGGGACCTCGGTGTAAAGTGGCATCTTCAATAGTGAACCCTTTTTGCTGAAACTTAGAAATTGCATAGAAAATCGTAGAAAAATCAGAAAAATGCAAACCCAAATTTGTTGGACTCCTGGTGAAATCCCTACAACGTTGATAAAACATGTCTATGCTTTTTCCATGACAATGTTTGCATGAAAAATAGAAATATGATAAACCTAGATCTGTTGTATCTCAAAATCCATAAGTCCTCTGTAGCTATTTTTTGGATATGTTGTGTGTCATGTTATGATTAGATCCTGTACGAAACATTGCACAAAGTTATGGTGTAAATCTTTTTATACGAAACATTGCACAAAGTTATGATCTGTTGTATCTCAAAATCCATAAGTCCTCTGCAGAATCTGTCTAAATGATTTTTGTTCCCAAAAATGTTTAGATTTTTGTGCACAACTTCTGCATGTTATCTTTTTATGCCAAAAAGCACCTCTTGTGAATTAATCACAATTTTGTAATTGTCAGAAATATTTTTTCTTGAAATATGCTTGTTTTTCTTTATAATTGCATAAGTCAAGATCCATAATAATTCTAGGTGCATATGTTGCATCCCTAGCCTAGTTTTTGACCTGAGTTCTTGTGTGAGAAAGTTTGAATCATTTTGTTGTGTATTTATTTTTGTATGCATTTATCATGGTGTGGTAACTAGCTTTTGTTATTTTCGATGTGTTTAATTTCTTAGCTATCCTAAGCATGCATGTGTATTCAGTGGCTTGTTACAGGTATTTAGTTCTTAATAAACCCTTCTGCTGAATTTAATAATTGATTTTATGAATAAAAGCTATGGAAGACATTTAAGCCTTATTAGTCAATTAAAGGGGAAAACCACCAACCCACCTTTAATGACCTTGTGTGTGGGTAAATCTTATTAAAAGGCTAAATGTTATCAACCCATTGCTGTTTGTGAAGTTAAATTAAATTATTTACATATATATGTACACAGTCACTATCAAAAAGAATAAATAATAAAGAACTACACATTGTTCCTTTTTGGAAGAGAATGCTGAATGTATTCTTATCTAGGTGAATGTGGTCAACCATGCACCCAATGGTTGTTAGTTGTTGTTTGTAATTAATTAAATTAAAAATCATCAATTGAATCTTGCATTTGCATCCTCGTGTAGATCTTCCTGACGATAGATATACGCTTGTGCCGGAAGGAGGAGACGCAGGTGCTGATGAAGAGCTGCAGCATGTGTTCGTAGCTCGAGGCCTGGACCAAAGTCCAGAAGGGCCCAAGGGCAACCTTGCCAGTGAAGGCAAGCCCCAGATCATTGACCCTATCTTTTAAAATCATGCCATTACCTTTGCTGTGATTGCACATTTACGTTTCAGGAGTTTAATTGAAAACCTAGTTGCATGATCCCTAGGTACCTATGCTCTGTCATTAGTATATGTCGATCCTCTGTTTGAAATTCCAAGTGATTCACCGGGCGTTAACCCTATTGCATAATGACTAAAGTGGATTCGTTTAGGCGATAGTACGGTATTTTCCTGGGAGGGTTGTCACAGCTGGTATTAGAGTGATTATATGCCCCAGAGTTTAATTAATAACTTTAATCACTGGTTTTTGGATAAAAGTTGCCCAGATTGCTTGGATTTTCAAAATACGTTGGTGCGTTAAGGATAACTTAGACCGAGAGGCCCCTAGAGGGAATTTTGGGTTTATTTTGCTAATTTCTAGGACCTTACTTATTGTCAGACTTACTTTCTTGCACAACCAAACTAGTTGAGCCACGTGTTTTATATGTGTGTTGTGCCGCATCACGGGAATTGTGAGGGTCGATGGAGTGATCCATTCCACGGATCCCTTCTCCGCGTCTGGTCATGAGTTGTGATGTCGCCACATGTTTTATATGTGTGCATTCCGCATGTCGAGTATGCGAGGCAAGGATTGTCGTATGGACCTCCCTGGGCCCACTGCCTCGGTGGGTACCAGGACCGACTACTCAGTGGGCCCCTGGGACTACCCGACTTGTGCCACACAGCACCTGATGGCGTGAGGCGCAAGGACTACGGTGGAGAAGTACTCAGATGGGAAGGTATACATGCCTTGTACTGTGTAGAGGACTCCTAGACGTACACGACTAGTACTCTCTCCCTAAACCAACCTGTAACCCTGCCTCCCGGACTATATAAGGCGAGGCAGGGACCCTTCTCTCTCATACTCATCATCTTGTAATCACACCCAATCAATCCAGAGCTACACAACATACAAGACGTAGGGTATTACGCACCTCACGGCCTGAACCTGTCTAAATTATGTGCCATGTGTCTCTTCCTTCGAGTTACCGATCTCGACGAGGCCACATTCATCTACCTCGGGTACTCCCCTTGGTAGGTTGCCGGTCTAAAACATCGACAGCTGGCGCGCCGGGTAGGGGCTCTCGCCGAAGATCACATGGCAAACACGATGGCTTCAATCTTCATCAAACCAACTGTCACCTTCAACCGCGGCGACACCTTCGTCTTCGGCTCCTAGGTCTGCACTGCCGACGGCACCGGATCTTTCCAGCGCCGCCTCACCATGCCGCCCAACCTGAAGACGGGGCTCGTGACGCTTCCCGAAGCAGTCACGGGCGATCTCGCTGGAAAGTTTGGCGAAATTTCGCTCTACAACCAACACACCGACTTCGAGCTCGGATCCGCTTCCAACTTGAACTCGACGTCCCCGTGGGCCATCGCATGCGAGCCGGCTATCAAGCCATCGTGTCCGGACTCCCCACTCCATGGCCACTTCCCATACGGCCTCTACAACGCCAACAGGGCCCATGCAGAAGCTCTTTCTGCGCGCCGAACCGGGAAGGAGATCGCCTCCGTGTACAACTCGGACTCCAACCCCGTCTCCTGCTACTACTCGGACTCCTCCTACGAGTTCGACTTCGGGGCAGACCCCGACGAGCTCGTGTCCGAGGACCACACGACTGAGCAACAACTGTCAGGACCAGCCTGCGGCCTAGTTATAACATCTACACCCGCCGGCAGATTCGTCTACTGGCCAGACCGCAAGCCCGCAGACCTCACAGACGGGGACTCACGCTGCGTCGCCTACCTCGACTCACTTCCCTTCCAGGAGGGAACACCGCTAGCTCCAACTGAGGAGCACACCCCAACAGAGGTGGCGACTAGCGACTTTAGCCTTGGCTCTCCTGATCGTCAAGGCTTCATGACTACCAACGAGACGCCGGGGCCCTCAGGGACACACCCTGACCGATACCTCGAGGATATCTCAGCAGACGAGATGTCTGCCAACGCACCCGCAGACGAGACCGACGCCAACAAGAATGCCCGATGTGAACGCAACTGAAGGCGGAACGAACGACGCCCACAGCTCCGCGAGTCCCTACCCATACGGAATCTCGCACAGGCTCTCGACCAAGTCGAAAACCGGGTGCACACTACCCAGAGCAATGCCTCATGTCTATCACCACGATAGCATGTCAGGCTCAGGGGATGTGCGTGGGAGAAGTCATCGAAGCTCGCGAAGGATGCCTACTTCATGAGAGTTGACAACAGAGTCGATCAGGTGCCCCCCGTCAGGAATCGCCAACCCGACAACAAAGCCACAAGTCGCAGTCTAGCTGACAACGGTCGCAACCGTACTCGAGGAGAGCTACTGGCTAACCCCAACCGTACTCGGGCATCGGCCGGTGGACCTTCTCATGGTGGCAACAGTGCCGGCGGCGCCGGCGGTAACCGCGATATCGTCCCTCACCTCGATCCTGGTTGCGGAGGCAGTGACGGCGGGAGCTCCTCGCACAGGACTGGAAGAAGAGCTGGGGGCGGAGGCGACCGCGGCGGCCAAGGCCACGCGAACAGCCACGCCTCTGGTGTATCACACGGCGGCTTCAATGCCCGCCAAAAAATCGAAGAACTATGACACAAAAAGTCCTCCACGGCAGGCGACAACGACGGCTTCCCCGCCTTCTCTGCACGGCTTCGCAATCTACTTCTCCCGGAGAAATTCAATCCTCTGGGGATCACCAAGTACAACGCAAAGCAAGATCCAGTATAGTGGCTCAGATGCTACACCCTCTCCATCGATAACGCTGGTGGCAATAATGACACAAAGTGCCTCTACTTTCCCTTCTGCCTGGATCAAGCTCCGCTTACATGGCTCGAGTCACTCGAGTACTCGATCGACAAGTGGGACCAGCTCAAGGACCAGTTCACCAGCAACTTCGCGGGCGCTATGGGTCGCTTGGGTACTCGCATGGACCTGGCAATGCTGAAACAGGAACACGGCGAGACCCTTCGCAAGTACATGCGGCACTTCATCGACAAGCGCGCCACCGTAGTCGACGTCACCGACAAGGAGGTCATCGACCTCTTCCAAGACGGTCTATACCACTGTCGCACCTTCGAAGACTTCAGTCTTCGCCGCTCGAGCTCCATCACCCACCTCAAGGACATGATCACCTCTTGGGCTGGTGAAGAAGACAAGGCTAACGCCAAGTCAATTTTCCTGAAACTGACAAAGGATAAAAATAGTTAGATAAAACATGGAACTTGCCGGGTGGTACCAGACAGTTCCGTATTTACGGCTAGAAAGCCAATTAAAATGACATATAGCTACAACAAGCTATTTGTCAGCAGTTTAAGTGTCATTCGGGAGCTTTAAAACATGAAAACAGGATATATCCGAATGCATGATGTAATCATGACAAAAGATCGGTCTTTGTTTAGATAACATTGCTCGCGCATGGCCATGATCGATTTTTGAGGATAAATAACAATTAAAACAAATAAGGAAAAAGCATGATTATAAATATGAAGTAAACAAGCATGCATAGGCCAAAAGCACTAGTCTACCGCATGTCTAGTTACTTTTAAACCCGTCAAGCATGATAAAAAACAAGTTAATCCACCGCATGATATAACTTGTTTGAAACCACACCACCAACCACAAATAGATTAATCCACCGCATGATACGATCTAAATACGAAAGGCTAAAAGCATACATTATTTAAAGCAAACTTATGAACACGTTTCACTCGTGGTAGCATTGCCGAATACAGCCGTACAACTGATCTGGGTTCCGTGGAGAAGGAACAAACATTTGAAAAGTCAAAGCTTGAACCCGTAACACGTGACAATCTAGATTGATCTAAATTCGACTGTTGAGGGCACTTGATCCTTTATAATAAATAAAGACTTGGATGCACATCATATGGATCTCAAGAAGGTAAAGCCGAAACCAATCAATCTAGATTGGGCAAAAAGGTGTTACATGAATTTAGACATAAAGCAAAATTCAAAGCAACACGTGGTAACTTAATGAATCTATTAGATCTTGCCAAATCTAATAGAGCCGATAACTAGCTTCGAGCTAGATCTTAGCCTACCGCATCGCTCATGATCTAACAGGAAACCCTCTTGAACCAAGCTTAAATTCACCGCATGATGCTAAGCAAGGTAACAAGACTACTTGCATCACGATCTAAATCTACCGCATGACACTAGACATGATACAAGGTTGCCGGTACTTACGGAGGTCGACGGATCGATGGCTCCTCTCAAAGAACTCGACGACTCGACTAAAGGACTCGATGTTTGACATGGGGCCGATTTTGTTGTGTAGATGTTCGATCCCTATTACAGACATCAAGGGTTTATATTTATACCCTTGTCCTAACACGACTCCTGGCCGATTACAAGTACAACATTTAATGTCTAAATTAATGCTCCGACGCCAATGTCCATCTCGTATACGGCATCAACTCGTTCCTTCCTTATATCGAGCCACATCACCACGCATTCCCGAAAACTTCCTTTTAAAAGCGCAAACAGTCCTTCTGCCGAATGATGGTGCACTGCCGACCGCAAGCATCCTTTACCGAATCCTCTGAGAAGATTTTTCCTGCCGAATGGTATTTCGTCACCAAACTCGGCCCACAAGTCTGTCCCTTTCATGCACCAATTTTTGATGTTAACATATGCCCCTTCAATTACGGGATAAAAGTGATTTTATTCCGGAATTGACCATAAATGCCCAACGTCTTTGAGCTAAATCCGTTTAACACCCATTCTTTCCTCTTGCAATCCGTTGGAGTCCCCACTCAGATCCAAACCCTAGGTCATCAATCTCCCAAGCTCAAATCTTCAATGCCGGTAAATCTCATCCCCTTAAGTTCCATTCGGTATTACTTTTTAGATCCCCACCTTAGATTTCTTCTTCTGACTTTTCTTGATAGGCTCTATCCACCGAGCTTTTGATTCCCATCGAGGATAAATCATCATCCTATTTCCTCGGACCTGTGGGAATCTCCGACCCCCTTGAGTTTATTGAAGCCGAATCCAAAAGAATACCTTTTAAATCAGCTTTGTCAAGACCTCATGAGTGGCAAGACGCCTTCAAAAACTGGCCCCTACCCCCAATTGCAGGTTGGAGAAACTGGTATAAGAGAATACTCGAAGATAAAAGTGTAAAAAACAGCAATTGGGACAGCCTTCGGATTGCCCAGTGTTTGGAGTTATCTCGGGCCGAAACCCCCAAGAATGAGAGTCTTCTAATTGCAGCCTGTCATTTCTGGTCAAACGGTGTCAATGCTTTCCTTTTTGGTCATGGACCAATGTCTCCCACTCTGGCCGATGTATATATGATGACCGGCCTTGATGTCACAGGATCCATGTATCCTTACAAATACAAAAGTTCCATCAGGCAAAGAGGAGTAAAAACAGGATCTGGATATAAACAATATATCCAAAACCATATGTCTGATCGCCCTCTGACTGATGTTGAATACAGGGCCTCCCTGAACATGTGGCTATGCAGATTTATCTTTTGTGGCAAAGCCAATGAGCCAACCTTGAACCATATTGCAATGGCTGAAGATTTGGCTACTGGTCATCCCATTCCCCTCGAGAAGTATCTCCTAGGAAGTGTATACCATATGCTTCATCAAACCACTCATCTGATGTACACCAGCTGAAAGATCTCTTGTGTCAATGGCCCCTGGTGGTTTGTACAAATGTGGCTGCGACTATATATGCACCAGATCGTTAGTATTAATCTCAACAATCGGCATTTTCCTTCATCCAGCTACAAGGAAGGAGAAATTCAGAATACAAAAGGATGCCAAACCTATGGAGAAGCTACCTCAACCATATCCATTGACCAAAACATCAGTCAACTCTTTGAGCTTTTCTTCAGAGGTTTCACCAATCCCCCTTGGCTCCCTTACTTGAACAATGATAACTTGACTCTCCCTTATGAATTCACTTTTGAGAATGGATGCAATGATGCAAGATCCATAGAAATTTTCAATATCTTCATCCATCCATGCATCCTGCCAGCAGAATTTTGTGGAGGAAGGCAAAATCATAGTACATATGAATATTATCAACCAAACATGATGGCCCGACAGCTAGGATGTGGCCAAGTACCCCCAAGGTTATTCCTCCACGAATTCCTCAAGCCCAGAGAGGAAATAAAACAAAACCTGCAAGCCAAAAGGGTCTTTGAATATCAATGCAGTCCAACTATTTATAATTGGCCCTTTGTACCAACATCAATAGATCATCCTTTTTTCATTTCCTGGTGGCAAGAGCTTCATGATCATATCTTCCGTGAGACAGTGCACTCCTTTTGTCTTGAGCTAATGCCTGACTTCCAGCCAACCTCAGAGGTAATGCACTTATCTTTTTTCTTTTGTCAAGCATGCCCTTCCTTACTGATCACGATTTTTGCCACATCTTGCAGAACACAGTGCCTGCCCCTCTAGCTAGGACGATTTCATACAATGCTGCAGGCCCAATTTCTGCTTTGGGATTCAAATCTACAACTCTGGCTCAGTTGATGTCCAAATGTACCACATCAGACCCAAATCTTATAAGTTCAACTTCTGATAAGAGGAAAGCTCCATCTCTGGTTGCTCCTCCAGCTGCCAAGAAGAAAAGAACTTCCAAAAGAGTTCTTATTGAGGTAACATCTCTTCCTTCTTGAACACAAAACCATTCTTCATTCTGACAAATTTATTTTGTGTAATTTCAGACTAGAATTCAGCAACCATCAACAACTTCAGAACCTGCCAATGCCCCATCTGCTGGTATAGTCCTTACTATTTCACTTCCTTTTAAAGACCATTCTTTACATTGGCATTTACCCTCTATTTGTCATTTGCAGAAGAAACATTGGTGAATCAACCTATGGAGATTTCTTCTCCTCAACATGCTTCAAATCCAAATTCACCAAGGGTTCAAACATCTTCCTCCCAAGCAAAAGCTTCACCAAGGATTCAATCATCCCCTTCTCAAGCAGAAGCTCCAGTTTCACCAGGGTTGAATCCATCTTCAGCTCAGCCAGAAGCTTCAAATCTACCAAGGACTGCACCAGCTTCCCCTCAGTTAGAAGCTTCAGCTTTACCAGGAACTCCTCAAGCTCCTCCTCAGCTGATCACCCAGGAAATCCCTCTTGAGCCTGAACAAATCCCTTCTCCAACTCACGAGGCCTGGAACGAAGTAAGTATAGACACTCAACTCTGTTATTTCCCTTCAACAAATAATCCTTAATTCGGCAAACCTTCCCTTTCAGGATCCGGCTGCATCACCACTAAGCTTTTCATTCACTGTGGATGATTTGGCCACCGAAAAAGGTGATGAGACATCTTCAAGCCAAGCAAAACTGAGAGAAATCTTCTCCCTGCTGCAAAGAGACATCCAAGACCAAGTCAGGGACGTTGATGTTCTAGAAGAAATACTTGAATCTATCACTCAAGAACTTCCCAATGACATCAAAACTTCCCTGGAGCCCATCTCTCAACTGGATAACCACTTTGCATCAGTGAGGAGAGCCTTGAAAAATCAATCCTCTCGACAAATTTTGGAATAGAAGAGAGCTAAAGCCAAGCAGCTCGTGAAAGAATCCCAGGCTCAAATCCAGAGCAACAAGGGGTTGCTGGCTGAACTGCAGCCTACACTTGAGTTGAAGATTGCCAGGAAAGCTGCACTAGAAGCTGAATTGAAGAATTTGACAGCTGAAATTGAGGCTGACAGGAAAAAGATGGCCGAACTCCCAGGATTGACAGAAAAAATCCAAAAGGAAGCTTCAGCAGCCCTGATTGAGTCAAACCAGCTGAAGACAAAGCTTTCCGCCCTGTCCAACACTCAAGAAGCTGATCAAAAAACTACTGGAGAATATCAGCAAAATGATATCAGACACTTCTAGTGTAATTGCAAAGTATTTGAACATTTGATTGTGCTAAGCAATTTGTAGCCGAATGATTGATCGTCCTTGCAATTTTGTTTACCATAAACTTCACTTTCCATTTTATGTCTCACCTTGTTTGCAATTTTAAATGATCCATTCGGCAATTCTAGTCAAACAGTACTAGACCCGAACATCAAATCGACCGCAACTCTACCGAGCTAGTCAACCGAATATGACTCAGCTTGAATTCCAAAAGACCCGCCGGCGATTCGGTTAAGGAAGTCTCTCCACCTTCCAAATTTCTCACGATATGCACCACGATCCAGGGCCACGATCTCTTTGCCATCCCCATAAATAAAATCGTTGGTGCCCCCAGCCTTTCACCAAGTCTTTTACCTTCAAGCCTTTGCCAATCCAAACTTTCTTTCTCCAGCACTAGCACTCCCAACAACCTGATGGCGGGTAGCAGCAGCAGGCGCCATGCCAGCGACGAGGCAGAAGAAAGCTGCGCTGGTGCTTGTCGGAGGCGGTGATCATTAACATCTTTCACGATTCTTTCCAGATTTCTTTCTTTTCAGGCTCATCCAGTGGAATATGACCCCTGCGCCGGCCACGAATCCAGCCCTGCCAGACGACTCCTCGGAGTCATACAACTACTCCCCCTCGCGCGACGACGAGCACGACGCCCTCCATTTCAAAGCGGAGCGCGACGAAACCCGGCGCGAGCTGGGAGAGGTTTCCAAGAAAGCCGGCATCACCGAGCTCGAATGGGAGCATCAGCGCAAGCAGCTGCTGGAGACCATTGATGGTAAATCTCTTGATTGACTTTGATCCAACTCAACTTTGAACTAACCGCCATTTCCTTGCAACCTTGCAGCCCGCGACGCTGAGCTTAATTGGCTGAAGATGCTGGTGAAGCAACTTGCAGACAAGGTGAACGCCCCCGGGGACACACCGGCAGACCGCATTGCCACGGTGGAAGACCGTGTCGATGAGGTGGCCCTCCACGGCGTCCGCTTGGGCACCACCCTGGGTCTGGCCGCCATGGTGACGCAGACCGGCGTCGACTACTCCACGCAGCCGCGAGGCTTCCAGGGCGGCGCACCAGAGGACGTCGACAAGATCGAGGTCATCCTGGAGCGCCTCGACGGCCACGGCGACGCCATTGCCGACACCATCCATCCCCAGTCTGTGCTAAACAGGCTCTTTGATTAGTTTGTACTAGGGATGTTTGGATTTTCGGCAATAAATAATGAAATTTTAACTTCTGTGTTTGTATTGTGATGATTCCCTTCTGCTTGTGGACGTGAACTTTACTATTTTTGAACGAATTCGGGAACTTTATCTTAGCCGAACATGCAAAAAACTCCTGCCCCTTGGCACAGAATCCACAGAAAATCTTCAATTCAGGAACCATAAACACTGTTCAATGAAAACTCTTCGCATTCGGGAAGAAAACCCTACCGCTTGGTATTCCAATAACGCACGCCAACCAGTCATCACTCCCAATGCGCTCTCACAGTCAATAAAATAGCCCCTTGGTGCCCTGCAAATTCACTCGCATACACTTCCATCACTTTACATCTTCTCCCCCTGCTCCAAAGGAAAAAACCCCAAAGCCATGGCGGACAAAGGAAAGCAACCCATCAAGGAAGGCAGCGCTCCACCAAAGAAGCGTACCATTCGAGAGTAAGTCTTCTGTCAATCCTTTCTTGTGCTCTCGATTGCAATCTCATGGTTTACCCCTCTCTGCTTTTTTCCAGCCTTGACTTGCTTCCTGAAGAGATCTTTGGAACTGAAGAGGTTCCCGAATACATCCTCTCTGATTCCTCCACTGAAGAAGAGAACGCCACTCCGGAATAGAGGATCAACCACCAACTGCGCCGCCGTATTCGGCATCTAGAGCACAATCTGCGGGGCATCACCGCCCGCTGCAATGTCGAACGAGAACGCCGCATGAGCTTGGAGGCGTTGATAGGGGGTAAAATCTCTATCTTTATTTGACTCCCACGCTTAATCTTAGATCTTCACATTTAACAACCGTTCCCTTCTCCAGATGTTTCTGACAGATACAACAACTTAAAGGCTTCCTGGGACAGCCTAATGGAAGCTACAAGTCATGGCAACCCCCGAAGCTTCCAGGTTGCTGTTACAGTGGTCCTAGAACAGTTGAAGAGGGAAGAGCTGAAGAGGAAAAACAAGGAATCAAAGGAATGAAGCATACTTTCGCTTCTTCCTCCAGGCCTTCTGCTTCCCACCCTCTTGTAATCTTAAGTAGCTGGGTTGTCAAATAAAAGACTGCAAGAAACATTTGTAATGTAGAATATTTTTGTGCTATGGGCAATACACATTAGTATTGGCCATTTCCTCTGTTGGGATTTTTTGTTCTAAAGGCGGCCTCTTTCCCGAACGCCGGTTGTTTCTGTGTATCAAATGCCTGTAATCCTGGTGCTTGTAATCAACGATCAACTTCAATACTAGGATAATATTTCTTCAAATATCTTCCATTTATAGCAGCAGTAAACTCCTCTCCTAGTAGAGTTTTCAATATGTAAGCATTACCAGGTGTACAACTGACTACCCGAAAAGGACCTTCCCAATTCGGGGACCATTTGCCGAACGCACTGTACTTAGTCCCGATCGGCAGTAACGCTTTCCAAACAAAATCTCCTTCTGCAGATTGCTTGACCTTTACTTTCTTGTTGTAATATTTAGCAACTCGCATCTTGTTCTTTTCAATATTTTCTAGGGCCTCAAGACGAATCATATGCAAATCCTCTAACTCGTCCATCATTAAACCATTGTAATCCTTGGAACTTAAATCCTTTTGCAAAACCACTCCTCGAATCTGATTGTATTTCCCAGGGCAAAATAGCATGATGCCCATAAACCAACTCATAAGGAGATGTTTTTGTAGCTCTATGAGGAGCCATTCGGTAAGCCCATAAAGCCTCATTGAGTACCGAATGCCACCTCTTAGGCTTCTGATCAATTTTCTTTTGTATAATCTTCATCATGATCTTGTTAGAAGCCTCTGCTTGACCATTAGCTTGGGCATAATAAGGAGAAGAATTCAATAATTTGATTCCCATGCTTTCAGCAAACTCTCTGAACTCTGAAGATACAAACTGTGCTCCTTGATCAGTTGTAATTGTCTGAGGAATCCCAAATCTGTAAATGATGTGTTCTTTAACAAACTCAACCATGTTTTCTGATGTTACTTTCTTCAATGGAATTGCCTCAACTCATTTGGTGAAATAATTTGTTGCCAAAAGCACAAATTTATGCCCCTTGCTAGATGGAGGAGTTATTTGGCCAATCAAATCTATACCCCATCATCTGAATGGCCATGGCTTGATAATAGGATTCAGAGCTGATGCTGGGACTCTTTGGATATTCCCAAACTTCTGACACTCTTGACAACCTTTGTAATACTCAAAGCAATCTTCCAGCATCGTCGGCCAAAAACATCCAGTGTGTCTAATAACCCATTTCATTGGATAAGCCGATTGATGCGCTCCACACACCCCATCGTGCACTTCACTCATCATTTTCTTTGCTTCATCTTGACCCAGGCATTGCAGCAACACCCCATTTAATGATTTGTAAAACAAACGCCCATCAAGAAGAACAAATTTTATAGCTTTATAACTGAGCTTCCTAGAAACCTTTTGGGATGGATTTTCCAGATAATCGACAATCTCTTTTCTCCAATCATCCTCTGCTAGATCACTCCCGAAAGCACACACCTCCGTGGCAAACACCTCTTGGTTTTCTCTATAACCTGAAGCACTTTGAGCCAACCTGTTTGCCTCTTCATTGTGTTCTCTAGGAATATGTTGTAGAATTACTAGCTGAAAACTTTTCAAGATTTCCTTGCACTCTTCGTAGTAATTCCTCAGGATATCACTTCTATATTCATATTGTCCATTCAATTGTTTTATAACTAGCTCTGAATCTCCATAAATTTCAACTAAAATAGCCTTTGCTTATTTTAAATATTGAAGATCTCTAAGCAGTGCCTCATATTCAGCTTGATTATTGGTGACAGTAGGATGAATAGGAATAGCAAACTCAAACATCTCACCTTTGGGTGAAATTAATAAAATTCCTACTCCACCACCTTTGCCACATGAAGATCCATCAAAAAATAAATCCCAAGGAGTAGTCTCAAGCAAATCAATTGATGGATCACGATGTTCAGTAATGAAATCAGCAATAACCTGACCTTTAATAGCTTTTGCCGATTCAAACTTCAACTCAAACTCAGATAAAGCCAAATTCCACTTGCCAATCCTTCCATTCAAAATTGGCATAGATAACATGTGTTTAATTATATCAAACTTTGAATATACAACGCATTCGGCATTCAACAAGTAGTGCCGAAACTTTGTACACGAGTAATAAACACACAAGCAAAGCTTCTCCGCAACCGAATACCTAGTATCAGGATCAAGCCATTTTCGGCTAAGGTACGCTACTACCCATTCCTTTCCTTCAAATTCTTATATAAGGGCCGTTCGAATAGTTTAGGTATCGGCCGCCACGTACAACTTAAAAGGCTTGTTCAACTGTGGAGGCACCAACACTGGTGGTTCCTTCACATACTGCTTGATCTCATCGAAAGCCTTTTGTTGTTCGTCACCCCATACAAACTTCTGATCCTTCTTGATCCTCAGCAGCGGAGAGAAAGGAAAAACCTTTTGTGAAAAATTTGAAATGAATCTCCTCACAAAATTGATCTTGCCAAGTAGTGATTGCAACTCCTTGAGATTTGTTGGAGGAACAACTTCATCGATAGCCTTCATGCTTTTCTTGCCAACTTCGATTCCTCCTTCATGCACCAAAAACCCCAAGAATTCTCCAGCTGAAACCCCAAAGGCACACTTGTTTGGATTCATCTTCAACCCATGCTTTCGGGTGCACTCTAGAGTTTCTTCACATCCTCCAAATGTGGTTCATGATACAAAGATTTGATCACGACATCATCAATGTATATCTCAACAATTTTGCCTATCAACTCATGAAAAATATAATTCATGGCTCTTTGATAAGTTGTGCCGGCATTTTTTAACCCAAATGTCATGACAATCCACTCAAAAAGGCCTATATGTCCAGGACATCTGAAGGCTGTCTTCGATATATCTTCTATAGCCATAAAACTTTGATTGTACCCTGCATTGCCATCCATGAAACTGATAACTTTATGTCCAGCAGCGGCATCAACCAATAAATCAGCAACAGGCATTGGGTATCCATCCATGGGAGTAGCTCTGTTTAGATCTCTAAAGTCTATGCAAACCCTCATCTTCCCATTTTTCTTGTAAACAGGGACGATGTTTGAGATCCACTCCGCATATCTGCATGGCCGAATGAAATTTGCATCGATCAATCTTTCAACCTCTTTTCTCACGTCGGCCAATACTTCATCCTTGTAGATTTTTCGGGGAGGTTGCTTATAAGGTTTTAAATCAGGCTTAATTGGCAAGCAATGCTCAACAATGGAATGATCCAAACAAGGCATCTCCGAATAATCCCAAGCAAAGCAATCTTCATATTCTTTCAGTAACTTGATCAATCCCTCTCTGAAACTTGAATCGAAGTTAGCACTGATAAATGTCGGCATTAGCTTATCACCATCTCCAATGTCAATTTCTCCAATTTGTCAGCCGACATGAATCCACGCCCTAACTTCCCATCAGTTCCATCAATTGGATTATCCATTAAAAATTGCTATATGAGCCAACTGCTTGAATCGGCTGTTGATCACTGCTGACTGGTTCAACAGGACCTTCACCCCTGTCCTTTCCCGAGAAGCAATCTATGCCTTAGTATTCCCAGAAGGCTGGTTTGACGTTAGCCACGCTCACTGAATCATCTGCTTGGACCACTTCTATATCATCATCTACCCATTGAACAAGCTTTTGGTGCATGGTAGATGGGATGCAGCAGTTTGCATGGATCCAGTCCCGTCCAAGCAGCTAGCTATAAGCCCCTTTGCCCTCAATGACAAAGAAGGTCGTGAGCAGAGTTTTAGACCCGATCATCAGGTCCACATGCACGCAGCCCTTGGTGTCCGAAGGATTCCCAGCAAAATCATTCAGAATTATACTTGTTGGTGTTAAATCTTCAAGGCCCATGCCAAGCTTCCTGAACGTAGTGTATGGCATCACATTGACTGCAGCTCCACCATCAACAAACATTTTGGTCAATGGCTTGCCATTGACGTATCCTCTCAAGTACAGCGGCCTCATATGTCGATTCTTGGCCGGTTTGTCGAAGGTTGCTTGCTTAGCCAACACCAGCTGTGCCATTAGCCCAAGTTGTTCATCCTCATTGATGTCTGGGGACGCCTCTTCCTGCACAACCTGGTTAGCTGGAGCCATGAACTCATTCGGCAAAAAGCATACCATGCATGTTGGAGCCGAACGACCAGATCCATCAGGCCTATCCTTTGGACGCCACACCTGCTTCCTCTCGATTCCTGCTTGTTTCAACTCTTGATTCCTCGAGCGTTGAACCCTTCTCTTTTGGTTTCTCCTCAAGCCAGGTGGGCACCACTGTCCTTCATGCCAGATGTATTCATGCTCCTGTTCCTCTTGATCAACCCACTTTTGTTCAGCATATCTTTTCCTTGGGTGATCATTGACTTCATATATTTTTACGCGTCGACCGTCATAAGGATGTACCCTTCCAATTCTTTCATGAACGGAGCGGCGATTGACAGTATTCTGCCTATACTCAGTGTACTTGTCACTGCATTCAGGGCAATTGTTCAATATAGGAAGCTTCAAACCCTCATTCCAACAATGCCTGAAGAACGCACATCCCCAACGTGCACTCCTGGTCTCGTGCATGTTCTTCTATCTTTCTTCTGTGCGCTTCCTCTTCAAACCTTCATGCTTCCTCCTCGTATTTCTGTTTTTGATAGTGTTCCTTCTCTTGTTGACGCTGCCACTTATTAAGGAGGATATGTGTAGTCACCCTGGGTTTGGATATGGAAGATTCCCCTACTTCAATTTGGCTTCTCAGGATGCGAGGCGCTTCCTTGTGGACTTGTTCCACTGTCACTTGCTGAGCAGGATCAACTAATCTGTCGGGGACAGCCCTAGGGGTCCCCTTTAACAACTGGGAAATACCCAATTAAAATCCGCAACAAAGCCAAACTCACTTTGCCTAACCATGCAGGATACGGCCCATGCCGCGGGGACCTCAACGGCCCACCAAGGCGGCCCTCTCAAAGATCCCCCCGAGCAGGCTTCGCCTCGCTCGAGGATGCACGCCTCCCTCGGGCGGGCTCCGTCCCGTTCGAGGGGGTGCGCTTCCCTCGAGCAGGCTCCGCCTCGCTCGAGGACCCGCTCCCCCTCGAGCGAGGCTCCGCCTCGCTCGAGGGACCGCCCCCGCCCTCGACCGGGGCCCGCCTCGCTCGAGGGCGCCCCACACGCGTGTGCCTCGCTCCCGTACGCGGGCATTTAACGCCCTGACACCGGCGGGACGACGCCATCATGCGCCCGGGGCTCGCGCCCGGTACCGCCGGACCAACTCCCCATGAGGGAGCCCATCCCCATCACCGTGGGGGGGGGGGACCGTGCAACGCGGCCGGTGCCGGTCCCGTGACGCCGCCGCCCGCTCCGGTACGGCTAACGCGCCGAGCCCTCGCAGGGGGGCCGGCTGCACCCTCGATTTCCTTTCTTGTGACCTTGCAGGGTTAGGTGCAGGCGCTAGGCCGGTGGGACGCCATCCCCGCCACTTTTGACGGCATGGCTGCCGCCCTCGCGCGTACGAACCCCACGCCGGGCGCTGTGGCAACGGTTCTGGCGTTGCGGAGCGTACAGGAACGGGACGTCGCCTTGCCTGTCACTGCACCTCGTACGGACCGACGTCAGCAGCTCCCTCGAGCCTATCAGAAGACATCACAACCATCCGCCGCCCTTCTACCCTCGAAGCCGCTACTGTTCGGGTACAAGATAGGCCATGATGGCCGGATCGCTGCAAGGATCGTCCGGACGGCCGCCCACTCTACAGCATAGCACGCCACGCCCCTTCACGTAGATGAATAGCGCAGCGCGCATGTGATTCGCTCCCTCCTTGATCTATAAAAGGGGGACGAACGCCCCCTGCCGCGGGGGGAGACAGACACAACACAACAGGAGACAGGCTGCGCCACGCACTTGCTCTCAAATTCTCCCACAACATCTTCAGCCACTACACCAGGGACTTGGAAGCCACACTTCCTCTCCCGCCTTGCTTGTAGCAGCCCCACTACAGGCACCCCTGGTGCTGAGCAATATAGTGCCTTGAGCACACCACTGCTGGACGTACGGCCCCCTCGGTCGGAACCAGGATAATTCCCGTGTCTCTTATTGCTTAGCATCGACCATTGAGGGATAGACCTCGGCGCTTACTACTGGTTAGTGTCGGGACCATATTCTGCACCGACAGTTGGCGCCCACCGTGGGGCAATCGAGCGCCTGAGGTCATTCCACCAACTCCCTCCTTGGTGATCCGCACTGAGTACCGCAGTTCGCGTTACTGCATGGGCAGCTCGGACCCCCTCCCCGCCTGGTTCGAAATCCGGTTTGGGGGCCTGAACTTTCAGGCCACGGGGAACGGCTACCTCATGCGCCTCACCAACCGTGAGGAGCTCCGCACGCGGCGCCAGGCCGGGTCCGCTCGGTCCCCGCCGCGCGCACCACCACGGCGCGGACACCCGCCGGCGCGCATGCCGCGTGCCCGTCAACGCCACGGCGCCGCCGTCGCTCCGGACCGTGTTCGCGCCAAGCACGGTCCGAGCGACGGCGGGCCGAGCGCGCCGCCTCTCAGCGCGACGCGCCCGCCATCATGGAATCTACCACCCCAACGGGACAGCGCGCGGTCTCCGGACCGCGCCTTCCCATTGGGCTGCGTGGAGCCGCGACGGCCTACAACAACAACGTCAACACCACGATGCGCAGGGTTCCCCCGGGCCGTCACGTCTTCGTCGCCAGGGATCCCAGCGCCTCAGCCGTTGACGAATCATCCCTGGGTTCCCTTGACGCGCCACCACCCGCTAACCTCCCCGGGTACGCGGAGTGGGACTTCTCCGGCGTGCGGACCCGTCATGTTCGGCGTTTTCTCGACGCTACGGACTGCGGTTCGGCCGTTTCGACGACTCCGGACCGGGAGCTACGACCCGCGCGCAGAGTGCTACGCTGTCATCACAAACGACCCGCCCAATGCCGCCGGCGCGGTGGGCGCCGGAGACGGGGAGATCACGCCGCCCCGGGGATCGCCACGCGCCCGGCCGCGAGGCCAAGCGCTCCCGTCGGGGTCGACGCCGACGCGCGGCAGGCCCGTGCCCGCGAGCTCGAGGCTAAGGCGGCGGAGGAGTACGGACGGTGCGGCTGCTCCGTGCCTCAATGGCAGGAGAAGCCTCCGCGCGCGGCGAACGTGCGCGGGAGCTAGGCAAACAGGTCCGTGACCGCATCAACAACGTCGACAACCCGGACGCACCTCCACGGGCGAGCCAAAAGCTCATTGCCGCCGCGACGCTGCTGCGGGCCATGCCGGCACCCTCAACCCCTGAGGCGCGAGATCTGCACCGCGAGGTGCAGACTCTCATCGAGCAAGCGGCCGTCCAGCAGGCCGAGAGCTCGGCATCACGCATCCGCCAACAAGGGGATGCGCGAGACAACGGAGCCGTACCAGAGGGCGAACCCTCGGTCCACGCAGGAGGAGCGGCGGGGCGACCCGCCAACCCAGGACGCACGCCGGTCAAGGAGCGGCTCCTTGACGAGCGCAAGGCGCTGGATGGCGACGCCCGCAACGTCATCAACGCCCGCGCACGAGCAAGGCGGACGCGCGAGCAGCGGTGGGCTACCACCCTCGACGGGGTGGGCGCTACGACAGCGACGAAGACCGCTCCCCGATGCCGGAGCCCCCGGGGACCCGTGTGTTCAGCCGGGAGATCCGCGCGGCGGCCTTCCCCCAACGCTTCCGTCAACCCTCGACCATCGTCAAGTACAACAGGGAGACGGATCCCCTCGTGTGGCTCAACGACTACCGCCTGGCGTGCCAGCTGGGCGGGGCCACCAGCGACGAGTTCATCATCCGCAACTTGCCCCTGCACCTCGGCGATGCAGCCCGGACATGGCTCGAGCACTTGCCCACCAGCCAAATCCACAACTGGGACGACCTAGTCCGCACGTTCGTGGGCAACTTCCAGGGCACGTACGTGCGCCACGGGAATTCCCGGGACCTCGCGCTCCCGCACCCGGGAAGCACGGCGAGTCGGCCGCGGACTTCATACGGCGCTTCTCCAAGCGCTGCACAGAGCTCCCCAGCGTGGCACAGTCCGAGATCGTGCACGCCTTCCTCGAGGGCACCACGTGCTGGGACCTCGTGCGAGAGCTGGGGCGCAGCCCGCCCGCGGACTCCAACGAGCTGTTCGACATCGCCACCAGTTTTGCCTCAGGAAAGGAGGCCGTGGGGGCGATCTTCGACGGCAAGAAGGGCAAGCGCTCGGAGGACGCGCCCGCGGAGGGCAGCAAGTCCAAGGAGCTCCACCGCAATGACAAGCGGGGCAAGAAGGGAAAGAAGCCGCGTCGCAAGGCGCGCGAGCAGGGGCGCGACGGCGGTAATGCCGAGGCTCTTGCTGTTGACCCGGCTCGACGGGGCCCTCGACCGGCACCTCGAGGTCCGGGGGTGTTTGATGACATGCTGAAGAAGCCATGTCCCTACCATAAGACCCCAGTGAACCATAACCTTGAGCAAGGCGATATGCTCAAGAAGTTCTATGGCCGCACCGCCGCGAAGGAGGCGGAGGCCAAGAAAGACGGAGGAGATGGCGACGCCGGCGGCTTCCTCGCCGTGGAGAACATGTTCCTCATCTTTGGGGGGCCAACCGTCGACATGTCGACCCGCCAGCGCAAGCGGGAGTGGCATGAGGTCCTCGCTGCGGAGAGGGCGCCTCCATCCTTCCTCAACTGGTCGGAGGACGCCATCACCTTCAGCCGGGAGGACCACCCGAACCGCATCCCCAACCCGGGCCAGTACCCGCTGGTGGTCGACCCAATCATCGAGAACGCGCGGTTCTCGAAAGTTTTGATGGACGGAGGCAGCAGCCTCAATATCTTCTATGTGCACACGCTGCGCCTGTTGGGGATTGGGTTGGACCAGCTGCGGCCCAGCACGAAGCCGTTCCACGGCGTCGCGCCCGGCAAGCAGGTCCAGCCCCTCGAGCAGATCGATCTGTCGGTTTGGTTCGGCACCGCGAAAAATTTCCGCAAGGAAACACTCACCTTCGAGGTGGTGGGGTTCAAGGGCACCTATCATGCCATACTTGGGCGGCCCTGCTACGCCAAGTTCATGGCGGTCCCCAACTACACCTACTTGAAGATGAAGATGCCAGGACCGAACGGCTTCATCACCGTCGGCTCATCCATCGAGCACGCATTCGACTGCGACGTCGAGTGAGTAGAACACGCAGAAGCACTGGCGCTGGATGAAGCGCTAGTGACCACTTTGGAGAAGATGGTCAACGAGGACCTCGACTCCACCACCAAGCACACCGGCACCTTCGAGGCCGCGGAGCAGACCAAGGAGGTCCCCCTCGACCCAGCTGCCCCCGAGGGCAAGGTGTTGAGGGTCAGCTCCACCCTCGATCCCAAATGGGAAATGGTGCTCGTCGACTTCCTCCGCACCAACGCCGACATCTTCGCGTGGAGCCCCTCGGATATGCCAGGCATCCCGAGGGAGGTCGCCGAGCACTCCCTTGACATCCTGCCTCACGCCCATGCCGTGCAGCAACGGCTGCGCTGCTTCGACGAGGAGAGGCGACGAGCTATTGGAGTGGAGCTGCGAAAGCTTCTAGAGGCCGGGTTCATCAAGGAGGTGTTCCACCCAACGTGGCTAGCAAACCTTGTACTTGTAAAGAAAAAGAATGGGAAGTGGCGGATGTGTATAGACTACACTAGTTTTAATAAGGCGTGTCCTAAAGTTCCTTTTCCTTTGCCACGAATTGATCAAATTGTTGACTCAACGGCTGGGTGCGAACTGCTCTGCTTCCTTGATGCCTACTCCGGGTATCACCAAATAAAGATGAAAGAGTCCGATCAGCTCGCGACTTCGTTCATCACGCCGTTCGGGATGTTCTGCTACGTCACGATGCCGTTCGGTCTCCGAAATGCGGGTGCGACATACCAGCGCTGCATGCAGCATGTTTTTGGAGATCACATCGGACGGACGGTCGAGGCGTACGTAGATGACATCGTCGTAAAAACCAGGAAGGCGGACGACCTAGTTGACGACCTTAGCATCGCGTTCGGCTGCCTACGGGCCAATGGGGTCAAATTAAACCCCGAAAAGTGTGTCTTTGGAGTGCCGCGAGGCATGCTCCTGGGATACATCGTCTCCCAACGGGGAATCGAGGCCAACCCTGAGAAGGTCACGGCTCTCGAACGAATGGGCCCGATCCGGGACCTCAGGGGGGTGCAAAAGGTGTTGGGGTGCCTCGCCGCCTTGAGCCGCTTCATCTCACGGCTCGGCGAGAAGGGCCTGCCCCTCTACCGCCTCCTCAAGAAGCACGAGCGCTTCTCCTGGACCGCCGAGGCCCAGGAGGCACTCGACAAACTGAAGGCGTCCCTAACGCACGCCCCGGTCCTCACGCCGCCGCAGGACGGCGAACCTCTGCAGCTCTACGTGGCCGCAACCACCCAGGTGGTCAGCGCTGTGATCGTGGTGGAGCGCACAGAGGAAGGGCACGCCCTGCCGGTCCAGCGGCCGGTCTACTACATCAGCGAGGTCTTGTCTGACACCAAGACGCGCTACCCTCAAGTCCAGAAGCTGCTGTATGCGGTGGTCCTCGCGCGGCGCAAGCTGCGCCACTACTTCGAGGCCCACCCCGTCACGGTGGTCTCCTCCTTCCCGCTGGGGGAGATCATCCGCAATCCTGACGCGGCGGGCAGAATCACCAAGTGGTCCGTGGAACTGATGGGTGAGACACTCGCCTACGCCCCGCGCAAGGCCATCAAGTCCCAAATCCTGGCGGATTTCGTCGCTGAATGGCCACCACCACAAATCAAAGCAGAGTGCTGGACTCTATATTTCGACGGATCGGTGATGAAAACAGGGGCGGGCGCGGGCCTGCTCTTTGTGTCACCCCTCGGGGAGCACATGCGCTACACGGTGCGCCTCCACTTCCCCGCCTCGAACAATATGGCTGAGTATGAGGCCCTCCTTTGCGGCCTCAAGGTCGCCATTGAGTTGGGCGTCAAGCGCCTCGACGTGCGAGGGGACTCGCAGCTCGTAATTGACCAGGCCATGAAGAACGCGAGCTGCCACGACGACAAGATGGAGGCCTACTGCAAGGCCGTGTGAGCCCTCGAAGACAAATGTTACGGCATCGATCTCAATCACGTGCCCCGCCGGTACAACGAGGAGGCGGACGAGCTGGCCAAGATCGCGTCCGGGCGGGTCACCATCCCCCCGAACGTTTTCGCCCGCGACATCGCTCAGCCCTCGGTCGCCCTCGAGCCTCACCCCTCGAACCACACAGAACCCTCGGGGGCTCCCTCGAATCCAGCGGGTGCGGAACCCATGGATGAGGACCCCTCGAACGAGGCGTACGTGCTCTCCCTCCTCGAGGGGTATGGCGCCTACGGAGCTGATGTGATGGACATCGAGCCAGCCCCAGTCAAGGCTGATTGGCGTGACAAGTATGTGGCCTGGATGGCTCGAGGGGAACTCCCCACGGACCGGGCCGCGGCCGCACGCATCGCCGGGGATGGCCAAGTCATTTGCCCTCGTCGACGGCGAGCTGTACAAGCGCGCCGCCTCCGGCATCTTGCAGCGATGCGTGCCCATCCCCGAGGGGCGCGAGCTCCTGCGGGACATCCACGCCGGGATCTGCGGCCATCATGCAGCGCCTCGTGCCCTTGTCGGCAATGCGTTCCGCCAAGGCTTTTATTGGCCCACCGTGGTCGCGGACGCCAGCAAAATCATACGCACCTGCGAAGGGTGCCAGTTTTACGCCCGCAAGTCCAGCCTCCCCGCTCACGTCCTGCAGACCATCCCCATAACATGGTCGTTCACTGTGTGGGGGCTGGACATCGTCGGGCCCCTGCGGAAGGCGCCCGGGGGCTTCACCCACTTGCTGGTCGCGATCGACAAGTTCTCCAAATGGGTGGAAGTACGCCCCATTACGAATCTCAGGGCGGAGCAAGCGGTGACATTCTTCACCGACATCGTCCACCGCTTTGGAGTGCCAAACTCCATCATCACCGACAACGGGTCTCAGTTCACGGGCAGGAAATTTTTGGAGTTTTGAAACAAATTCCACATCCATGTGGATTGGGCAGCCGTGGCACACCCACAGACCAATGGCCAAGTAGATCGTGCCAACGGCATGATCCTACAAGGCCTTAAGCCTAGGATTTTTGACCAGCTAAACAAATCTAGTCAGAAATGGCTCCAAGAATTACCAGCAGTCGTGTGGATCCTAAGGACCACCCCAAGCAGAGCCACCGGGTTCACCCCGTTTTTCCTAGTCCATGGCGCGGAGGCCGTCCTCCCCACAGACTTAGAATACGGATCGCCCAGGGTTCGAGGCTACGACGAGGATGCCAACCAGTGAGCCCGCGAGGACTCGCTGGACCAGCTCGACGAGGCACGCCTCGTGGCCTTGATGCATTCCGCGAGGTATCAACAGTCCCTCAGGCGCTACCAAGCACGCAAGATACGCCGACGGGACTTCAGCGAGGGGGATTTGGTCCTAAGGCTACGCCAAGACAACCGAGGACGCCACAAGCTATCGCCTCCGTGGGAGGGACCCTACGTCGTGGTGAAGGTACTCAAGCCCGGCACATACAAGCTGGCCAACGAGGACGGTGAAGAGCTCACCAACGCTTGGAACATCCAACAGCTACGTCGTTTCTATCCCTAGCTAGGATTTCCAAGTATTTCTTGTTGTAAAAATCACATAACCAACGCCCCAGTTGGTAACGACCATGTAAACGTCAGATTTCCCCTGAAACCCAAGTTACCATCGGGGGCTACTGCGGGGGGCATCCCCCCCAAAATGGTCCCATTTTCGCGCAAAAACGAAACAAGTCACGCGCGCCAAGCTTGTTTTCTACTTCGACCCCGAGCAACGATTTGAACAGGGCGTAGGCAGCCTAGCGGAAGGAGCGCGCGGGCCAGAGATAGCCCACGCCGCGAGGATACGGCCCTTCTCTCTCGCCTCCAACCCAGCAGGCCACCCGCGAAAATCGAACTCCCCTAAGTAGAATCTACTCAGGAAGAAGGAGGAACAAAAAAGCGCAATAAAGAAAAGACATCACTTTACATCAACAAATGTTTATGTCAAGAACAACTTGTTTATTTACAAAGGCCATACGACCAGCGTACTGATACATAAACAAAAACGGGCCTAGCGCCTAGCTGTCTTCAGGCGAGAGGAGCGGCGGCGTCAACAGCGTCCGGGAAGAGGAACTCCTCGAAGGCTTCAGCGAGCGTCCCGGCGGCGTCGGCGGCGAGCGCGTCCACTCGCTCCATCGCTACCTCGTCCTCAACACCGTCGGGGACGACGTAACCCTCCGCCAGCGCCTCGAAGTTGACCCCGTAGTGGGATCGTACCACTCCGAGGGCCTTCTGGACGCCCAGATGCAGCGCCCGGCGCATCCGCTCGGTGACATGGCCGCCAAGGGTGCGCAGGCGGCTGGCCAACGAGCTGCCGGCCTGTGCTTCGCCGTCCTCCACGGCTCGGCGGGTTTCGAGGGCCGCACCACGCAACTCCCCGCAGCCTCTGCTCGGAGGAGTTGTAGGAGGCCTGCGGCCGCCTCGGCCGCTCGGCCGCGTGCCCCAAAGCGGTGCGCAAGCCTGGAGTCACCAAGACAAGAAAGAAATCGAAAAAAGGAGTGCGAATTCCCCAAACGAGAAAGCCAACCAAACAGAGTCAAGCAGCGGCTCACCTTCGACTTGCTTCTTCTCCACCTCGAGGGCACGGCGCTCGGCCTCGACCGCCAGCTCGAGGCCCTTGACGGTCTCGCCCTGCTCCTGGAGGGCCAGCTCCTGGTTCGCGCTCGCGATGCTGAGCACTATCAGCTCGCCCTCGACCTTGGAGAACGCGGTGTTCCGCTCCTCCAGCGACTTCTGCGCCGCCTCGCGAGCGATGCGCTCCTGCTCCAGTGCCGACCGGCATCGGCGAGGGTGGCTCGCTCCTCGCCGGAGCCGCCCCTCAGCCCCTTGGCGGGCGGTGCGCTCCCCCGCGGGCCGGTCCTCGCAGGCGGCCGAGCGCCGCGGTCTTGGCGTCGAGGGCGGCCTTCAAGTCGTCGGCCTCCTTCGCCCTTTGCTCGAGCGTGCGCGCCGCTCCTCGGCCCGGCGCCGCCGCGCCGCGCCCCCTCGAGCGACGAGCGGAGCCCCCGGTTCTCGCCGCGGACGCCGACCACCTCCGCCTCCCAGTTGGTCGCCAGCGTCCGCATCTTCTCCAGGTCCAAGCGTGCCTGCCACAGCGCCTCATCACGGTCGATGAGGGCTGTACAGATCCGCTCGAGGCTAGAGCGACGTGCCGGGTCTTTCCTCGTGCTCTCGGGGAGTTCATCGCGCAAGGCCATGGCCCGGTACGCCAACTAGCCGTCCGGAGTCCAGAGGGCGTCGGCGAGCGCGTCGAAGGCGCCACATCGCTCCCGGACCTGGTGGAGCTCGGCGTTCACCCGATCGAAGGCACCGTACTTGTCGCGGGCACGGCGCTCGAGCTCCTGCCACCCACGATTCGAAACCCGTAAGCATCATGACACAGAGACAGCGCGCAGAAAGGAGGGAAAGAGGAAAACGAGCAGCGATGCCCTACCTGGAAGACATGCCACGTGGGGCCGCCGTGGTCCCTCAGCGCCTCGTTCAACGCACGGTTGAGCGTGGCGCCGTGGCTGCGGAGCTCTCCTCACAGCTCCTGCTCCGCCTGGGCGTCGGCGAACGCGGGCGGGTCGTCAGCGACCCCCTCCACCTGGGCGGAGTGGCCGGCGCGGGAAGACGAGGCCTCGGCGCCATGTCCTCGGCCCCCCTCCACCATGTGGCCCTCGCGCCGCCTCACGAGGGACCCCTCCTGGGACTCTGGGGAGAGCGTGGGGAAGCTCGCCCACCGGTCCCACCCGGGCGGCGAGGAGTCGTCGTCCGGGACCTCCACCACCACCGCTCGGGAGCCGCCGGTAGGCGCCGGCCCCCGCGCCGCTTCCGCCGGCGCCTCCACTCGCGCCTCCGTGGCCACGGGCACCGACGCAGCGCCGTGGCCATCACCTCCGCCGCGCCTCCGCGACCACGGGCGCCCGTCCGCCCTCCTCGACCTCAACCATGGGCGCCACCGTGGGCGCGCCCGCTGCGCCTCCGCCGCGGCCGGCGCCACGGGCCGCGCCTCCGCCGCGGCAGCCCACCGCCGGCCGCGCCTCCACCACGGCCATCGCCGCCGCAGCCGCACCTCCGCCACGACCGCGCGCCCGCCGCTCCTCGACGACCGCCGGCGGCGCCGCGACGGCAGGCCGATCCGCCGGCCGAGGCCTCGAAGCCCCCCGCCGCGCCTTGCGAGCCCTCGCCCGCCGCCGCCGTGCTTGTCCCCGCCCGCGGCGCCCTTGACGAGCGCCGCCGGGTGGGGATGGACGCGTCCGCCCTCAACACCTTGGCCGGTGCGAGGGGAGGCACAGTTGGCACCACCCTGACCAAGCATAAGCAAAAGTCAGAACGCCTGGTCACCAAAAAACCTAACACAACAGAAGGGAAAGTACCTTACCTCGAAGAGGAGAAGGCGCGCTTCCGTTTCCTCGAGGCCTCGGCGGATGAGGCCCGCGCGGCCGACGCGCCGGCCGCCGCGCCCCCCGAAGCCTCCGCCGCGCGCACGGGCGGCCCCCCCCGCGCGGGGGCAAGCTGCCGCGCGCGCCCCGCGGCGCGCGCGCGGCACCTCCGCGGCCCGTGCCGCCTCTCGTTGATTGCACGGCGGCGGGCGCCGTTGCGCCCGCCCCGGGCGATGTCGCCCTTGCCGCCGGGAGCCGGCTCCGGCGACGGGGGCGAGGCTCCCACCTATCGGAGGGGCCCTGCCCCCCAGCTTCTTCCTCCTCGTCCTCCTCAGAGGACGAGTACTACTCGGACTCCGGCGAGGAGAGCCCCGGCCGCTCGCGCCGCCGTGCTCCTCGCTCCGCCGCTCGCGGCGCTCGCGGTGCCGCCTCGCGCGCTCCCTCTTGCGCGCGCGCCCGCTCCTCGCTCCCGTTCGTCGCGCCGCCCGACCGAGCGCGCGGGAGTCGGGGGTAGGCGGAACGGACTTCGCGGCGGTGAAGTTCACCAGCTGCATGCGAAAACATCAAAGGCGCGTCGGGGGGCAGAGGCAACACCAAGAACTAAAACGGAATCAAGAATCATACTCACCAGCGGGCCGGTGTGGAGCATCTCGAGCTCCCACGGGGACCGGTCCTGGCGCAGCATCCGGGTGTCGACGGCGTTCCGCGCCCGCATGAGCGCGTACGCTCGCCCGAGGGGTGTCGGGAGCATCCGCGACCTCGCCAGCGCGACGGGGGTCTGCCTCCTCTCGTCATCTCGTAGATGCGGAGCGGCCTCTCCATCAGAGGCACGACCCGCCGGTGGTGGAGGAAGGCGAGAACGCCCGCCGCCGTAACCCCGGGGAGTCGGGTTTCTCCTTGAACACCCGACCGGTGTAGGGGGGAGGCCGGGCTCGGCGTTGCGCGGGTAGAACCACCCCCGCTCCCAGCCGGCGTTGTTCGTCGTCATGGTGCAGGGGATGTAGTCGTCCTTGAACTGCCCCCCGCAGGGCGAGCGACATCCCGCCGGCGCGCACCGCGCGGCGGGTCCTCTGCTCCGTCGTGGGTTGCGTGAAGAGCTCCGCGCGGAAGAGGTGTATCCAGAGCTCCCAGTTGACTGGGATCCCTAGATACCCCTCGCAGATGCCCACGAACGTGGCCGCCTGTGAAATCTCGTTCGGCGCGAAGTTATGCAACTCCACGCCGTAGTAGTGGCACAGCGCTCGCATGAAGCGGCTCGTCGGCACGGCGAAGCCGCGCTTGTGGAAGCGGACGAAGCTCACCACGTAGCCTTCCGGCGGGTTGGGCGCGCGGTCCCCCGCCGGCGGCACTATACACTCCGCCGGGGCGGCCCTCCTCGTTTGCCGCCAGGCGGCGGCGGTGACCAGCCCGCCAAGGGCCAGCTGGGTCACCGCCGACCGCTCCCAGGCGTACGGGTCGAGGATCGTTAGGGGCGGAGGCGGCGCCATTAGAAAGGACAAGGAATGCGAGAGCGGAAAACAAGGAAAGGAAGAGGAGCTTTGATGGCGAAGGCGCACGATGGCAAGAGCGAACCGAAGGTGAGAGCACAAGGGGCGAGAACGGCGAGATGCTAAGGTAAAAAACCGCCGTTTTTCCCTCCCCTCAGATTTATAAGCCGCTGGCGAGCTCTCCGGGGCGGACGTCCCGCGCGCAGTGCTTGCGGGGGAATCTTCTTTCTCGCTGACGGGCGGGCCCCACCACAACCGCGGCGGCCACGCCACCGCGAATAAGCCATCATCACGGCGGAGAATGGCAGGGACCGTGACAGCGGTCACGTCCGCCTGCCCACGCCGCCCACTACGCGCGCGCGCGGTTGCAATGCCTAAAAAGGCGCGCCCACGACGCAAAATTACAGCCCCGACTGCATAGCATTTAATGGCTCGGTTCCTTACAAGGTACGCAGAACCCCCGAGCGGCACGAACCCCTGGCTCGGGTGAGTTCCAACCCTCGAAAGAGTTTCAACCCGTGAGAAGGTAGCCTCGGGGCCCGTTTGAAACAAAGTGGGCACCGCAAGCACCCATACCACGTAGAACCCTCGAGCGGCACGAGCCCCTGGCTCGAGACGATGTCAACCCTCTAAAGGGCTTTGGCGTGAGAAGGTCGCCTCGGGGCCCGTTTGAAGCAAAGCGGGCACCGCAAGCACCCATGCCACGCAAAACCCTCGAGCGGCACGAGCCCCTGGCTCGGGACGATGTCAGCCCTCTAAAGGGCACAGGCGTGAGAAGGTCGCCTCAGGGCCCGTTTGAAAGCAAAGCGGGCACCGCAAGCACCCATGCCACGCCGTACTGCGGCCGGCGCCTCGGGGGCTGGCTCGCCCGGGCCCCCGGACGGTCGCGGATGCCGGGCGGGAGCGCTTAGCCGCCGCCCGCACCATTATTACTAACCAGCGCCTCGAGGGCTGGCTCGCCCAGGCCCCTCAACGGCCGCGGACGCAAAGACGGGGCCGCCCAGGCGCCACCCCGCACGGCCCTACTGATCAGAGGTTCGAAGCCTGACCCTCGACGGGTTCGAACAGGCGCCACAGATCACAGAGTTAGGGACGACCAAGGCACGTGCATTCGAGCCATTCCTCGAGCCCGTTGGCTCGAGGGTGCCCCATATGTCGTATTCGAGAGCCAGCGAGGGCAGCTAGCCGGGGGATCCCAGCGAGGGAGAGCTTCCGCGCCCTCGGTCCCTATCGAACGGGACCGAGCCCCACCTAGCAAACCCACGCAAGCGCTTCAATTGACGTGTCTCTGGACCGCGCAGCCTACCCTTATCGAACGGGGCATGGGCGTCCACTCGAATCGCCCGCTAGCAGCTCAACGAGGAATTCTCAATTCGCGACCCGCTCGATGGGGGTTGCGGAAACCTCACCCTCCGTCCCGCGGAGGGACGGCGAGGGCGCGTTAAAAAAAACAAGTCGTAAAGCTCTACCCGATCGCCTCGAACGGGCCCAGGCTCGGGGGCTTGACGCACGGCTACACCGCCTTGGATTGCACCCACCGGAGACAGTGCCAGCAGTGCGTGCGTCACCGAAGCCGGCTGAAACATTACCGACGCTGGTTGAAACATGTACCATGCCCTCTGACCAGCTCTCACGGTTAACCCCTGCAGGATCATCCACGCTCCTGCAGGGCTTCGGGGGCTAGACCCGCGGGTCCGCTGACGCGGCCCCATGGAAAGCGTTCGCAAGACAAGAAGGGAAGAACGTCCTATCAGTAGGTTCCAGCATCTGCGAAAGCCTCAATGGCAAACCCACAGATGCTCAGGAGCTACTGTCGGGGACAACCCTAGGGGTCCCCTTTAACAACTGGGAAATCCCCAATTAAAACCCGCAACAAAGCCAAACACACTTTGCCTAACCATGCAGGATACGGCCCATGCCGCGGGGACATCAACGGCCCACCAAGGCGGCCCTCTCAAAGATCCCCTCGAGCAGGCTTCGCCTCGCTCGAGGATGCACGCCTCCCTCGGGCGGGCTCCGTCCCGTTCGATGGGGTGCGCTTCCCTCGAGCAGGCTCCGCCTCGCTCGAGGACCCGCTCCCCCTCGAGCAGGCTCCGCCTCGCTCAAGGGACCGCCCCGCCCTCGACCGGGGCCCGCCTCGCTCGAGGGCGCCCCGCACGCGTGCGCCTGCTCCCGTACGCAGGCATTTAACGCCCTGACACCGGCGGGACGGCGCCATCATGCGCCCAGGGCTCGCGCCCCGGTACCGCCGCACCAACTCCCCAGGAGGGAGCCCATCCCCATCACTGTGTGGGCCGAGCCCTCGCAGGGGGGCCGGCTGCACCCTCGATTTGCTTTCTTGTGACCTTGCAGGGTTAGGTGGAGGCGCTAGGCCGGTGGGACGCCATCCCTGCCACTGTTGACGGCATGTCTGCCGCCCTCGCGCGTACGAACCCCACGCCGGCGCCGGGCGCGCGGTTCGGCGCTGCGGAGCGTACAGGAACGGGTCGTCGCCTTGCCTGTCACTGCACCTCGTACGGACCGACGTCAGCAGCTCCCTCGAGCCTATCAGAAGACATCACAGCCATCCGCCGCCCTTCTACCCTCGAAGCCGCTACTGTTCGGGAACAAGATAGGCCATGATGGCCGGATTGCTGCAAGGATCGTCCGGACGGCCGCCCACTCTACAGCATAGCATGCCACACCCCTTCACGTAGCTGAATAGCGTGGCGCGCATGTGATTCGCTCCCTCCTTGATCTATAAAAGGGGGACGAACGCCCCCCTGCCGCGGGGGGAGACAGACACAACACAACAGGAGATAGGCTGCGCCACGCACTTGCTCTCCAATTCTCCCACAACATCTTCAGCCACTACACCAGGGACTTGGAAGCCACACTTCCTCTCCTGCCTTGCTTGTAGCAGCCCCACTATAGGCACCCCCGGTGCTGAGCAATATAGTTCCTTGAGCACACCACTGCTGGACGTACGGCCCCCTCGGCCGGAACCAGGATAAATCCCGTGTCTCTTATTGCTTAGCATCGACCATTGAGGGATAGACCTCGGCTCTTACTACTGGTTAGTGTCGAGACCATATTCCACACCGACATAATCCATCTTGCTTTGCCTTGCTGAAGTCAAGACCTTTACTTTTCCCTTCTCCTCAGCGGTTACCATGTTAGCAGAAAAACCAACCATGTTCTGAGGAAAAGGGTTGCCATCCAGCTTCATTTTATTGTCAAATTTCAAGTGACCCTCCTGGATAGCCTTCTGGATCCTCATCCTCAAAACCCTGCAATCATTGATGGAGTGAGAGTTCCTGTCATGAAATCCACAGTATCTTTTCTCTTTAACTCCATCAGGCCGAAGCATAGAATGCTCTTCTGGCAACTTGATTCGGCCTTCCTTTACAAGGAACTCAAAGAGCTTGTCAGCCTTGGTCACATCAAAATCATATGTGCCCTGGGCTTGCTTTATCCATCTTTGGTTCACAGTTAGCGGCTCTTTGCCCCACACCATCTCAGCTGCTGCTATCTCCTCCTCATCATCAAATTCTTCCCTTGATCAGCTCTCTCGAGGAATTGGTTGTAGATGTCAGCTATATCAATGTGTTTGGCAAACCTGGTGTCTTTCTTGAATCCGTCAGCTTGATTGCTCATTAATGACGACCTTTGTGACAGTTGACCAAGATTGTCAAACTCCATGCCGAACAGCTCTTCCCGAATAGCTGGCAACATACCCGCAACAGCCATGTCAGCCAATTGATCATCTGGCAGACTCAAAGAGAAGCACATGCCTTTGGTTTCTTTGAATCTGCTGAGAAATTCCATGGGTGTTTTATTGTGCCTCTTCTCAAGGTGTCCAGATCAATTAGCTTTTTCTCAGTACTGCCACTGAAGTAATGAGCATGGAACTTCTGTTCCAAATCCTTCCAGGAATAGATCGATTGAGCAGGCAAAGAAGCAAACCATGTAAAGGTCGGGCCTGTCAATGACAAGGGAAAGTATCTGATCCTGAACGCCTCATCAGCTGAAGCTTCCCCAAACTGCATCAAGTATCGGGCTATGTGTTCCACAGTACTTGTATCATCTTGCCCAGAGAACTTTGTGAAATCTGCAGGAGGTATCACCCTTGGTGGCAAAGCCACCCTGTGGTACCACTCTGGGAAAGGAGGTGTGTAAGCTTGTCCCTGCATCTTAGGTTTAAGGCCGAATTGATTTTGCAAAACATCGGCCATCTTCTGCACCATAAGATCAAAATTAGCATCTTGGTCTCCTGGCCTTCCAACAGGTCCATTGAACATTCCTACAACTGTACCATATCCAGGGTTTGGGAAAGCATCAATAGCGCCATAGTCCATGACTTCTGAATACCCCTCACCATACATATTCTTCTGTAGCCTGTTGTTGGCTAGGGCTATCATATAAGATGAGTTAGGTGGAACTCCAGAAGAACCGAAAGCCAGATCTCCATATGTAGGCATGTTGGGCATTGCCTGATACGAGTTCAACTATTGGACTGGGCGACCTCCAGTGCTTTGTAGAGGCGGCTGGATCAGTTGACTTCCCACACTTTGCGGAGGGGGTTGGATTGGTTGGCCTCCCATACTTTGCAGAGGCGGCTGAGCACTCGCATCTCGAGCTGGTTGAGCAGCACTAGTTTCTCCAACCTCTACAGTAGACGTCGGAGGCGATACTCGACTGAGTGTCCTCTCCATGCCTGGGCCAAAGACTCCAACCATCATCTGCTTGAACATATTCAAGAAAGCAGTATGATGTTTTACCATTATGCTTTCCATAATTTGCAGAAAAGCATCCATAGTCTCCTTTTTCTCCTCAGCAGTCGTGGTGTCAGTCTCCCCTAGTAGTAGAACCGTTGGCATGTCTGATTTGAGATACGACACACCACTTCTATTCTTGCCAAATGACATCAGACACTTTTGTTGAAACTGGTCAATGGCATCATTCAACTGTACCCACTGCTCCGGAGACAGTTCATCAAAGGTGACATCCATGACGTCGTGAACGTCGGGCATCTTGAATCAGCTAGAGGGTCCCACTGGGCGTGCCAAAAAGTGTGTTGACGCAAAATCAGCACCTTGCGCCAAGCACACAGCAAGCCGAACAAAGATAGCTTAAAACACGTGTCGGATCCGAAGCGTGCCAGTCAATTTTCCTGAAACTGACAAAGGATAAAAATAGTTAGATAAAACATGGAACTTGCCGGGTGGTACCAGACAGTTCCGTATTTACGGCTAGAAAGCCAATTAAAATGACATATAGCTACAACAAGCTATTTGTCAGCAGTTTAAGTGTCATTCGGGAGCTTTAAAACATGAAAACAGGATATATCCGAATGCATGATGTAATCATGACAAAAGATCGGTCTTTGTTTAGATAACATTGCTCGCGCATGGCCATGATCGATTTTTGAGGATAAATAACAATTAAAACAAATAAGGAAAAAGCATGATTATAAATATGAAGTAAACAAGCATGCATAGGCCAAAAGCACTAGTCTACCGCATGTCTAGTTACTTTTAAACCCGTCAAGCATGATAAAAAACAAGTTAATCCACCGCATGATATAACTTGTTTGAAACCACACCACCAACCACAAATAGATTAATCCACCGCATGATACGATCTAAATACGAAAGGCTAAAAGCATACATTATTTAAAGCAAACTTATGAACACGTTTCACTCATGGTAGCATTACCGAATACAGCCGTACAGCCGATCTGGGTTCCGTGGAGAAGGAACAAACATTTGAAAAGTCAAAGCTTGAACCCGGAACACGTGACAATCTAGATTGATCTAAATTCGACTGTTGAGGGCACTTGATCCTTTATAATAAATAAAGACTTGGATGCACATCATATGGATCTCAAGAAGGTAAAGCCGAAACCAATCAATCTAGATTGGGCAAAAAGGTGTTACATGAATTTAGACATAAAGCAAAATTCAAAGCAACACGTGGTAACTTAATGAATCTATTAGATCTTGCCAAATCTAATAGAGCCGATAACTAGCTTCGAGCTAGATCTTAGCCTATCGCATCGCTCATGATCTAACAGGAAACCCTCTTGAACCAAGCTTAAATTCACCGCATGATACTAAGCAAGGTAACAAGACTACTTGCATCACGATCTAAATCCACCGCATGACACTAGACATGATACAAGGTTGCCGGTACTTACGGAGGTCGACGGATCAATGGCTCCTCTCGAAGAACTCGACGACTCGACTAAAGGACTCGATGTTTGACACGGGGCCGATTTTGTTATGTAGATGTTCGATCCCTATTACAGACATCAAGGGTTTATATTTATACCCTTATCCTAACACGACTCCTGGCCGATTACAAGTACAACATTTAATGTCTAAATTAATGCTCCGACGCCAATGTCCATCTCGTATACGGCATCAACTCGTTCCTTCCTTATATCGAGCCACATCACCACGCATTCCCGAAAACTTCCTTTTAAAAGCGCAAACAGTCCTTCTGCCGAATGATGGTGCATTGCCGACCGCAAGCATCCTTTACCGAATCCTCTGAGAAGATTTTTCCTGCCGAATGGTATTTCGTCACCAAACTCGGCCCACAAGTCTGTCCCTTTCATGCACCAATTTTTGGTGTTAACACTATCCAGGCCTGTTTCAAGAGGTAGCTCAACAAGAACATCGAAGCCTATGTGGATGACGTGGTCGTCAAGACTAGAAACTCCGACACTCTCATCACCGATCTTGAAGAGACTTTCGCATCCTTGTGATAGTACTGCTGGAAGCCCAACCCGAACAAGTGCGTCTTTGGTGTACCATCGGGCAAACTACTCGGATTCGTCGTTAGCCTTCGCGGCATCGAAACCAATCCCGAGAAGATCTTCGCCATCACGAGCATGAAAGCTCCCACCAGCATCAAAGACGTGCAGAAGCTAACTGGGTGCATGGCGGCCTTGAACAGATTCATCTCGAAGCTTGGAGAACGGGGGCTCCCATTCTTCAAATTACTCAAGCATCAAGAGAAGTTCGCGTGGACTGCAGAGGCAGACCAAGCCCTTGCTCAGCTCAAGGACTTCTTATCCAAGCCACTAGTCCTCACTGCTCCTCGCAAAAAAGAGCAAGTACTGCTCTACCTTGCTGCGACTACTCATGTGGTCAGTACTGCCATCGTCGTCGAGCGGCTGGAAGACGGCCACGCCTACCCAGTCCAGCGACCAGTCTCCTTCGTCAGAGAGGTCCTGTTGGAATCTAAGGCACGCTATCAACCAATACAGAAGTTATTGTATGCAGTGCTCATCACCTCACGGAAGCTACGACACTACTTCCAGGAGTACTTGATCTCCGTCGTCACGGACTACCCGCTCGGCGACATATTGCAGAACCAAGATGCTACTGGAAGGGTCTCGAAGTGGGCAGTCGAACTCGGCGCCCTCAACATCGACTTCAAGCCACGAACAGCCATCAAGTCACAGGCACTAGTCGACTTCATGGCAGTGTGGTGGGAAAATCAGCTACCTACTCCAACTGAGCACCCAGAGCATTGGGTGATGAACTTCGATGGCTCGCTCAAGCATGAAGGCGCTAGTGCAGGGGTACTCCTGATTTCTCCAATGGGCTAACAACTCAAGTACGGCCTGCAGATCTTTTGGAAGGTCTCAAACAACGAAGCCGAGTACGAAGCTCTACTACACGGGCTCCGCCTCGCAGCTTCATTGGGCATCAAGCGACTACTAGTCTACAGCGACTCCGCTATGGTCATCAACCAAGTCAACAAGTCTTGGGACCGCAACAAGGAGAACATGGACGCCTACTGCCTAGAAATCCGCAAGCTCGAGAACAAGTTCTACGGTCTCGAGTTACATCACGTCGTCCGCGACAACAATGTTGCATCGGACATCCTGTCGAAGCTTGGCTCTACTCGCGCTGAAGTACCAGCGGGTGTCTTCGCCCACGAGCTTCACACGCCATCCATATCGGAGTCGGCGCCACCGACCACTGATCCAGCACATCCCCCAGCTTGCCAGGAGGTCATGATGAGACTGGTCGCACTGGGTGCGGTAAAGCGAGCTCTACGGGATGGTAGGGTACACGTTTGCCATTTTTTCACCCGCACCGGGGCACCCTAAAGCATACGGGACATCCCGTTCGTCTGGCTCCAACGCCAAATCCAGCGTCGTAGCGCACGCACGCTACGCGCGGACGTGGCGCCGGTCCCGGGCTTCCACTCGCCAACCCAACCACTTGGGGAGGGAGAGAAGGGGGAGGGAAGCTACACTGTCGCCGCGCCGCCGCCGTCGGGGGGAGAGAGAAGGCGGATCCGCATCCCGGAGCTGGGGAGGCAGGGGCTTGCCGGCGCCGGATCCGCCGGGCGCAGAGCTCGCGGCACACCGCCATGGCCGTCGCCGCCGCTCGTCGCAGAGCCCGATGTCTCGTCGTCGTCCGCCATGTACAGGGCTCGACACCGGTGGGAGAGAGAGAGTGGCGGGCGGAACACGAGCTGTCGAGCACCAGATTGCCGTCGCCGCCGCTGTCGTGTGTCGTGGGAAATCGACCGGCAGCTGGCCGCTCCCGCCCGTGCCCGTCCGCCGCGGATCGAGAGAGGAGAGGGGCGCGCCGGAGGAGCCGAGGCGGGTGCTCGAGGCAGTGGTGTCGGGGCAATGGGGTATGTGGGGGAGAGAGAATGGAGATGGAAGGGGTAAATAAATGGTAGTGTATGACATGTGGGTCCCATACATGGTTGTTGGTATGGAGTATGAGGTATAGGGGATGAAGGGTGCGGAAGAATTGATGTTGTACTGCAGATTTTGGATGACTAGGCAGAATATTCCCTTTAGAGTACCGCAAATGGAGTATGACGAGTGCTACCAGCCTGATAGACGTGGACTGGCGGCAACCCTTCATCGACTACATCCGCGAGCAGAAGGTTCCCACAGAGAAGAACTTGGCCGAGCAACTCATCTGCCACGCCAAGTCCTACGTCCTAGTCGGAGACAAGCACTACAGGCGGGGCGCATCTTCCGGAGTACTCATGAAGTGCGTCCCCCGAGAAGAAGGCAAGGGCATCTTGTGGAAGATCCATAAACACGTCTGCGGCAACCACGCGTCTTCTCGCACATTGGTCAGCAAGGCTTTTTGACGAGCTTTCTACTAGCCCACTGCTCAGGGTGATGCCGAAGAACTTGTCAGAAGGTTCCAAGGGTGCCAATACTTCGCCAAGCAACAACATGTCCCAGCCTACAAGCTAGTCACCATACCACCAACCTGGCCCTTCGCTTGCTGGGGGCTCGACATGATTGGGCCTCTCCCAACTGCGCCAGGTGGATTCAACAGAGTCTTGGTGGCCATCGACAAGTTCACCAAGTGGATCGACGTCAAGCCGGTCACATGCCCCAAGGTAGATAGAGTACTCGACTTCTTGGATGAACTCGTGCATCGCTACGGATTACCCCATCGCATCATCACAGACCTGGGCTCCAATTCAACAATCACCAGTTCTGGGAGTACTGCGAGAACAGCGGGATCGACATCCGATATGTCTCAGTCGCCCATCCTCGGGCCAATGGACAAGTCAAGCGTGCCAACGGGATGGTACTCGATGCTCTCAAGAAGCGACTGCACGATGCTGCTAACTCAAAAGGAGGCAAGTGGATCAAGGAACTACCCAATGCACCCAGGGGGCTGCATACTCAACCCTCCAAGCCAACGGAACAATCGACATACTTCCTGGTCTACGGCTCCGAAGCAATTCTCCCTGCCGACTTCATGTAGGATTCGTTGGTAGTAGAGCAATACGACGAAGGCATATCTGAAGATAGCAGGCGAATTGATATCGATGGACTCGAAGAAGCTCGCTGTGCCGCCCTCGTCCAATACGCAAGGTACTTTGAGGGTATCCGATGCTACCATTATCGCAACGTCAAGGAACGCTCCTTCAACATTGGCGATCTCGTCCTCCGCTGCATCCAGAATACGGAAGGACTACACAAGCTCAGCTCGCCATGGGAAGGTCCCTTCACAGTTGCAAAGGTGACTGGACCAGGCTCCTACCGCCTCTAGACTCTTGAAGGCGAAGACGTCAGCAACTCGTGGAATATCGACCAGCTCTGTCGATTCTATGCCTAGTCTCTCGACTACCCTGGGGGCTCAAGTCTGCACGACTACTTAAAGACCCCTTCGCTGTAAGCGGCCTCTGAGTCCAGGCACTAGTCTCCGGACTACTCTACTCCAAGATCCAGCGTTAACGGCTACTAACGGATCTCGGGCTGCTCAGAGCGTCAAAGGACTCCAGCAACAGTCTATCAAGGGACCATGTACTATTAGATCCAGCCTATACGGCTACTAACAGATCTACTGCTGTAAGCGGCTACACGCCCTAGCACTACTTAGCCGTAGGCGGCCTCTGGGTCTTGGCGACTACACTTGTAAAACGGCCCTGGCCATCCAGGTGTACTTCTTTCAGTAACAAAGTTTGATCATCTATCAACTAACTTACTGTGTCTCCCTCAACGGGCCTAGTCGCGAGTACCACTACTCGTGACAATTCCACGATGAGCACTCCGCACATATATCTCGCGACAACGAGTACTTATTTATGGAAGCTTTCTCATTCATACTCAAACAAGTTCATTACAACTTTGTTTATATACAACTATTGCTACAAGCTAACCCTACAGGACTACTAGAGGTTCAGCTTCTCGCCGACTTGTTCAACTATTGGCGCCATCTGCTCTAGGAGCTCCGTGTATTGCTCATCAGTACAGTTGGCGGCTAGTCCACCCGCGACTACGTCCACTGGAGCCTTGGGGAAGTACGACTTCATGTACGCCAAGACTTGATTGGGGATGGACTTCGCCAGATGCTTGACGTACGTCGCCAAACGATCGGGAGCCTCTCGCAGCCGGTCAACCAACGGAGGAATCGTCGGCCCGCCCGGATGAGGCACCAGCAGCCTTGCAATGGGAAGTTCGGCTTCTTCAAGTTCTTTGAGTTGTCCCCGCAGCTTCTCGCAATCTTCGTTCAGCTTCTACAGGGATTTGTAGCAGTTGACAAGATCACGATCCGAGGCAATCCGAAGCTCCATGTGCTTAATGCACTCGTAAGCCAACTGCTTATAATCATATTCAAGTACCTCGCAGGCCTCCTTCTCCCGGTAGAAGAGATTCTTCATGTCGAGTTCTGAGGCCTTCAGCTGCTCAACCCGGGTCTCAAGCTCTGCAATCAAAAAATAAAGCGATGTCAGACTACTGCAGGGTACTTCCAATAGGTACTCGACAACACAGCAGCGTACCTTTGTTCTTATTGCAGAGCGACTTGTTCTTGCGCACCAGTTCGTCGCTCTTCGCCTGCATGTCCTGGACTTCATTCTGGTACTGGGCGAAGGCACCATCAAGCTTCGAATGGAGCATGGCGGAGTGCTTCCAAGCCTTGGCGAGTCCTTCCTCCAGTGCTTCCGCCCGGAGCACCGTATCGCCATATCCTTGGAGCATCTCAGATTTCTGTCGGGATCTCTCCACGACGTCCTGCAGCAGACAACAATTGTTACTCGGGTACTCAGCACTTACGGCAGATCGACCATTCAAGGGTACTGATAACTTACCTTCATCCACCGCTCGGCCCGGCGCATCGCCTCCAAGTTGCGCGCTACTGCTGCTGGGCTGACGAGATCGTCCGCCAGAAGCTCGATCCCACCACGACTAGTTGTGGCGGACCCGGACATCGGCGCCGAACGGATCGACTCCGCATCTTGAATCTCTGGCGAACAGATGACTACTTCCAGGCTTGATTCTGGCAGTATTTCGTCGTGCCTCTCTTCGGCCACCATCAGGGCTCCTTCGCCAGCTACCTCCGCCGGCTCGGTTGCTGCTTTGGCGGCTTCTTGGGTCTCCGGCACCACGCCCCAACGGGCACAGCCTTGGGGATGGTGCTTCCCTCGACCTCTGCCCCTGACAACAGAAGACACATGGACTAGTCTCCCGATGGCTACGACTACTACTCGAGGAAGGCTGCGTTTCTGCAGTATACTTACCTTCAACTATGCTGGCCTCTGGCAGTGTAGCCTCTACAGCCGGCGCCATGGTCTTTGCCTGAAGGAGGGGAGCGGACTCCTCGGCAGCTGGCGCAGAAACTTTTTCAGCCACTGCTGCGCTGGGTTCATCTCCCTCCTAGGACAAGTCTGTCGATTTCCTACACCGTACATAATCGGTTGTCAACCAAATACGACTACCAACCTATATGTACTACTCAGGAAAGATCTTTGAAGGATCAGATGGCGACTAGAGAGGGGGGGAGTGAATAGGAGCCGGTAAAAAATTCTTCCAAAAGAATCCGGCCTATATACTAGACAAACCCCGGTCACACATAAGCGATGGATCGAATCACGCACCAATCGCCAAGACCACGAGGTTATGGATCAACCTCTAGCCTTAGGAACGATTCCTAGAAGCACACGCGGAAGCACTAGAAAGGGAAGGAAGGAATCGAAACAAACAGCACTGCTCACGGCTCCTGGCGGACTGTCCGGCCTGGCAGTGTGGACCGTCCGCGATGAACCGCGCGGACTGTCCGACCTGCTCCCGCGGACCGTCCGCGCCGACGTCGCGGACCGTTCGGCCCTTCCCGCGGACCGTCCGTTAAATCAAACAGAACGAACCAAAGCCACCCACGAACCACGGATCGTCCTCGGGGAGCACGCGGACCGTCCGCCAAGCACCCGCGGACCGTCCGCCCGACACCGCGGACCGTCCGAAACTCCGTCCAACCAAAAACCAAAATCACGACGGATAGAAACGAAGGCGAGCAAGAACACGAAGAACACGGGACGAACACGACCCACGCGGACCGTCCGCGACCTCCCCGCGGACTGTCCGCCAGGTGCGGACAGAGCAGAAACAGCCCGACCCCGAAAGTCAACTCCCCCAAATCATCATCGGATTTCCCAAACGGTTGAAGCTATGGAGACAAGGGTTTGGGGACTTGAAAAGCGTCACACAAAGATGCTATAGCCCAAAAATCTTGCCTCCTAACTCCCTAAATCACCGGGAATCGCGAATCCTTTGAGCACCACCAAAAACTAGAGCACCGAACGAAAACTCACGAATCGAAGTGGTTTCCCGGCGTTTGAGGGCACAAGATCAAGCACAAAGATGCACAAGACATCTATCCATGTTTCCCTCAAAGAAATCCGGGGAGAAACCCACTCAAATCCGCGGAATCACACCGGGAACAAAGGCACGAAAACAAGCACAAAAAGTCACGAAAAACAACCCCGAATCTTCTATACAAACCAGGAAAGATTCACAAAGTCTAGCATGCCGCCCTAGCATCCATCCCTCTCAACAAATCTCTCATGAAGCTCTCATGCTAGCCTAGAGAAAATAGAAGGAAAAATAGCTACGAAAATGAGAAAGAGGAGGGAGCAAATAAAACCCTAAGTCGCGGAGAGAGAGAGCCATCAACACACACTCATGGCTTATATATCAGGTCCCGCCGGAGTGGTAAATGACTCAACTACCACTAACTACACTACTGGCGATACAACCCACGTAGGGGCATTTTGGTAATGTTTGTGGGTCTTGCCATCGGACGGCCACGCCTTTGCCGCACCCCGCGTCCTCCCGACGCAAGCCATGCGAACCCGCCGCGTGTCCTCCGCCTCGAAGCTTCCCGACACGCCGGATCCCGTCTCCGTCGTGTTGGGCCCTCGGACTTGGTTTTGAGGCCCAAACCAAGAAACCGTCCGCCGATGGTTTTGTGGGCAAACCACCAAACCCCGCGTGCTCGGTCCGGCCTCCCGCCAAACCACTTGACTTGACCGCCACCGTGCACCGGCTCACTTGTCCATGACTTCGTCTTGCTTGTGTCGCCACCATGTGGCCCGCACCCGGTCCCGTCGTCCACCGGGTCCCTCGAACCGAGCCTACTTGTCTCTCCATCTCCCGGGAGGCCCCTCAAGGTCGAAGACCTTTCGCGCCCGTTCTTCACCTCGCAACAACACGAACTAGGCCGCGGCCTACACCTCGCGCACTAAGCCAAGAGTCAGTCCAACACCCGTTGTCAATCACTCATCACTGAGGAGCGGTCATCCATCGACCACTGGGACGCTCCTGGTCCTCAATCTCCCCCTTGATGAGTGCATTGACAACACACAACGCGAAATGAAATTCAGAGAAAAAGAGAAAAGAAGAAGAAAGAAAAACAAAGAAGCTCAACTCATGACCAAAACCGAAGAAAGGCAAAGAAACGTCACAAGCCAAGCAAAGCACAAAATCCACACCGAAAACAGCAAGAGAGCTCCCCCTGAACAAATGCAAGCTCCCCCTGAACATGTGAATGCAAATTTCCAAATTTCAGCTCACCTCTTCTGAATTTTCATTAAGCTCACCTTTTCTCCCCCTTGTTGACAATGTATGAATCAAGGTGAAAATGGAGAAATGCAAAGCAAAGCATATAAACAACTACATGAGCTTCTCAAATAGGCCAAATCTAGTGTCAAAGGCTAAAAATGAGACAAAGATCACACACATGAATCATAGTATAGTCAAAGCATTGCCACAAGTAATATATGAAAATACAAGCATGTGACAAAGCAAAATTTTCAGATTTAAGCAGTTTTACCTAAAGAAGGCTCGCTTCACATGTAAAAGCCTATCCATGTCACACTTGAGCCACAAACATGCATACCATTCAAAGATCATACAAAGATATCAAATTCTCAGCAAAAGATCATGGCAAACACCCATAAAGCAAAGCATGTCATGTCAAAGCTCATGAGCCATGTGTCCACTTCGGGGAGACTTCTCCACTGGTGAACATCATGCAACATGTTTTGCACCCATATGTGAAAGATAAGACATTTTAAGCATAGACATGATGGATGGAGCATTTTTCAGGCATTTTACACTTCTTTTCAAGATTAAGTCATTTCATGGTACATGAAGTGCCTTTGCGGCAAAAAGAAGCTTATGCTCCCCCATGAATGCAACATAGGCTAAACATTCACAATGATATTCGGCCTTTGGACCAAATGCAAGAACAGGCATCCAAGCACAATCTAAGCATGAAAAGCACATTTAGACCAAACTGTGACATGGATACACAACTACACACGAGTGGAGCAAATTTCATCAAAAATTAGTCAAGTTTAGCATTTATTTCAAAAGGGGCTATCTCACCACACATATATCTCAAATATTCCAAGAGCATAGCCTCACATCACCATTTCTCCACACATATAACCAATATCTCACAAATAGCCAAAGAGACTCAAATATGGCATATGAAACAAGCTCATCATCCTAAAATGCAATATGATACAAATGCAACATGATATATGACAAGATGGCTATCCTACCATGGTTTGTACATCAAGCAAAGCATGTATATACATCAAAGTAAACATGATATGATACATATGGTACAAGAAGGAAATCCCCCAAGAATCAACTAGAAAGGGCAACAAACCCCAAGTTCCCCCCGCAAGCGCACAAATGTAGCTTGGTCGAGAGGCTTTGTAAAGATGTCGGCTAGCTGATCTTGGGTAGGGACATGGCTCAAAACAATGGTTCCTTTCTCCACATTGTCCCTCAAGAAATGATACCTCACTTCTATATGCTTGGTTCGGAGTGAAGCACCGGGTTTTTGGCTACGCTTATGGCACTAGTGCTATCACAAAGAAGTGGGATCCGGGTGCACTCCTCACCAAAGTCTCTCAAAGTGTATGAAATCCACAACAAACTCGGGAACAACAACTCGCGGCGGCAACATACTCCGCCTCCGTGGTAGACCGAGCTACACTAGATCGCTTGCGGGAAGACCATGAGACCAACGAAGAACCAAGAAACCGACAAGTACCGAAGTAGACTTCCTCTCGACTCGACAACCCCAGCAAAATCCGCATCGAAAAAACCATGAAGAGAAAGAGTCGAGGAGGAAGAATACCAAAGGCCAAGACCAGGGCGGAGATCGTAGGTACCGAAAATCCTCTTGACGGCCTGTCGATGTGATGTCCTCGGCGAAGCCTGAAAACGAGCGCACAGACACACGCTGAACTGTATGTCTGGCCTCGTCGCCGTCAAGTAGAGGAGGGAGCCAATCATGCTCCTGTACTCCCGCTGGTCCACTGGTTCTCCGTCCTCATCCGCATCCAAAGTGGCCGTACTCCCCATGGGAGTCGACATCGGCTTCACATCTTGCATCTGGAACTTCCTCAGCATGTCTTTTGTGTACTTGGTCTGTTGCACAAATGTACCGTCCCTCACTTGCTTGATCTGCAGCCCGAGAAAATACTGCAACTCGCCCATCATTCTCATCTCGAACTCCCTGCTCATCTCGACTACAAGTCATTTCCATGCTTGAGGAGAAACAAGGTCCTATCCACGGTACCCATCACAAACCCTCTTTGTTCTTCCAAACCCACTTGGTTCCTATGGGATGGCAATTTGGAGGTGGTTCAACCAACTCCCACACCTGGTTCCTCTCAAAATTTTCCAACTCCTCATGCATAGAATTGACCCAGTTTGCATCAGATAAAGCATGTCCAATGTCCTTGGGCTCAAAAGTAGCAACAAAAGCAGCATGAGCAAAATGAGAGGAATTCCTGGACCTCGACCGTGTAGTGCGTTCATCAATGTTCCCAATGATCTTCGACAGGGGATGCACTTCTTGAATCCGCCGGGGAGCCTCACGCCTCGAGACTACCTCCCCCTCAACTTCGCCTTCTCTCGCCTGGTCCTCTTGTTGCACCGTCGTTGTCCATGAAGTAGACGGTCCATGCTCCAAAGTGGTCGTAGGGGAAGTAGTGGGTACATGCTCAACTTCAGGCGCATGGTTCTCCCCATCATCATCTCCAGCTTCATCTTTCTCCTCTTCAAAGAGGTCCTCGGCCATCTCTTCATCACCCGCACATTCAAAGCCAAGAGAGGTACATGGCATTGTCTCGTCGAAGGTCACCTCGCAAGTCTCCATGATTTTGTTAGTCTCAAGATTAAGCACCCTATAGGCTCTAGAATGGTTAGCATATCCAAAGAAAATACCATCACTAGACCTAGCCTCAAACTTGTCGAGTTTTCCCTTCTTCAAAATAAAGCACTTGCAGCCAAAAACTCGGAAATGACTCACTTTGGGTGCCCGACCATGCATAAGCTCATAACAGGTCTTCTTCTTGAAAGCTCTCAATAAAATCCGGTTGGAAACATGACAAGCTGTATTGACCGCCTCAGCCCAATACCTCCTAGGAGTCCTGTGCTCATCGAGCATCGTCCTAGCCATCTCACAAAGAGTACGATTTTTCCTTTCCACGACTCCATTTTGAGGGGGCACATAAGGGGTCGAATACTGATGTTCAAGACCTAGATCACGACAAAAGGCATCAAAACGAGAGTTCTTGAACTCAAAGCCATTATCACTGCGGATAGCTCGAATAGCATTCCCATGCCTCTCGTTTTTCAACCTCACGATCGGATCTCGAACAAAACCAAAAGTCTCACTCTTATCCTCCAAGAAGAACACCCGGGCATAGCGAGAGTAATCGTCCACCACAACAAGGACATACCACTTCCCACCCACCGAGCGAACTCGAGCCGGCCCAACAAGGTCCATATGCAACGGCTACGTCGGACGCTCGGTCATGACATCGGTCAGAGGTGGATGGGGAGTGGCTACCATCTTACCATGCCTACAAGGAGCAAAAACCAAATCCTTCTCAAGCTTCAACCTCGGCAATCCTCGGACAAGGTCAAGACTACTCAAGCGGGAAACCAAATCAAAGCTCAAGTGTCCCAACAGCCTATGCCATTTCCACAAATCGAAGAAGGACCGGCCATCAAACGGCGAAAGCGAGGACCCAAAGAACGAGAGAAATCAGCCCGAAAATCGACCCTCGGGGATGATCATACAGACAAGATCACCTCGAGAATCAAGCAAACGAGACTCGCCAGACTTGAAACGCACCTCAAAACCCTCATCAAGCAACTGAGAAACCGAAAGCAAATTAAAACCCAAAGACTTCACAAGAGCCACTCTCTTCAACGTTACCTTGTCACTCACACGCACAACACCCTCAAAAAGCACCCTACCTCGTCCATTGTCCCCAAATGTGATGTACATCTTTTCCTTCACTGGGGTGAGGCTGGAGAACCACTTCTTATCTCCGGTCATGTGTCGAGAACACCCGGAGTCGATCAACCAAATGTCCTCCAAGCCTCCTGCCTGCAGTCAGAAACAAGAACGAGAGTGAGCTAGCGACTCGACACTGGGGTTAGCACAGAGAAAGTTAAACCAGTGTCGAGCCATCTGCTCAAAAGAGGGGTTAGCAAACATCACTCCCTTGCCACCAAACTTCCCATGTCCCATGGGAGGAGTACGAGCACCACGAGGGGGAAAACGTGGTCCGTAGTTCCTCTGGAACCCAAAGCTGCGATCATCTCCCCTAAACCCGTACTGAGGACGAGTAGGAGGACGTCCAGCAAAACCACCACGAGCCCGACCAAACCTCTCACCAGCACGCACACCATCATCTCTCCTGACAAACCTCTCACCACCACCTCTCTGTGGGAACCTGCCAACACTCCTCACACTTCCCACACCCCGTGGAAGTGGCACTCTAGGCTCAGGAATACCGCGAGACTGGCGATACCTGTCCTGGTTCGCTTGCTCCCTAGCAAGCCTCTCATCCCTCTTCCTCTTGTAGCAAAACTCGCAAGATGCCTCTCCTTGCCACAATACTCACACGAAGGGGATGGGTTTTGGTTTTGGCTCTGGCTTCTCTCTAGGCTTCTCACCCTTCTCACCCACAAACTTCACCGGTTTCTGGAAATCATTTGTCTTAGGTGGGAATTTGGGTGGATCCTGGGTTGTGTCGAGCTTGTTGCAAAGGTGGTTGGGCTTTGGTGTGAAAGAGTTCTTGGGTGCTTTTGGGAGTGGGACTTGGATCTCTCCGATCACCTCAAACCCGGGGTTAGACTCAACACACTTCTCGTACACACTCTCCCCGCTGTTCTCTCCCACTTTCTCACCCAACTTCTCAAAACCCAAACCACGACCATCGGCTCTCTTGAACTCCTCAATCATGATTTTCAATTGAGGTTCCGCCCGTACAACCAACCCAACACCTTCCTCAAATAGTCATTCTCCTCATAGATGACATCCAAACGGGAAGTAAGCTCAAGATTACGCAAAGTGACTTCATCACGGCTAGAACATGCATTTGCAACAGGAGATTTCAAAGATGCTTCCAAAGAACTAATGGTAGAACGAGCATCGACAAGCTTAGCATGCATAGTAGGACATGATTTGCAAGCACCAAGCAAAGTAGGTCTAGCCTTAAGCTCATCATGTTCAGTCCTAAGAGCATCTAGTTGAGCCAAAATAGAAGCATTCTTCTCATTAAGCAGTTTGATCTCATTCAACCAAGCATCACATTCAACACATTCAACTCATCAGGAGGAGTAGGAGCAAGTTTCAAAGAGTCATTCTCAAGTTTCAATTCAAGCAATTTTGACTCTAACTCTCCTACTTTCTCGCTAGCATTCTCAAGCTGAGCCCTAAGATTTTTCCTCATCTTTTTGGCATCTCTCAGCACACTATCACGGTTATCAAGCAAACAATTCAACCTAGCAATCTCAGCAAGCAAAGAGTCGGGGTCACGGTTTACCTCATCCTCAGAGTCGGAGTCGCTGTCTTCCTTCTCGCTCTTCTTGCTGCTTGAGCTATGGGCCATGCCACAAAAGCCCTCGAGCGCCACACAGCTCAGCCCGCTGAGGTTCCGGCTTGCACTCTTCTTGCCGTTGCGCCTTCCGGCGTCTTCATCTTCACTGCTTGAGCTTGACTGCTCCTCGCTTGAGCTTGAGTCGACGTCGCTCGCACCGACCACCATTGCTCTTGCCTTGTTCTTCTTGTAGCTGCTCTTGCTCGGTCGCCGCTTGTCCTTGCTCTTGGACTTGTTGAAGTGCTTGCCCTTGAAGGAGTACTTGTCTTCACGCCTCGGGTGCGCCTTGTACTCGTTCACCTTGTACTTGTTCTCCTCCGCTTCCGGGCACTCGGCGATGAAGTGGCCACGCTTGCCACACTTGTAGCACGTCCCTGAGCTCCGCCTTGCATTCCTCCGACTCTCGTGTAGTCGTTCAAACCTTCTTGAGAGCAAGGCCGGCTCCTCCTCGCCCAAGCACATCAAACTCCTCATCCGGAATGGACATAAGAGAGGACAAAGAAAGCGTCGACGGGGAAGGGTTAGATTTGCCCTTTGATCCTCCCACAAGAGCAAGACGATGGTCAGTCGAGCCCTCATGCTTGGATAGCAACTTCCTGTCAACCTCAGCCGACTTGAGCTTTGAAAAGAGGTCATCCAACTCAATAGTCAAGTAATGCCCAGACTCCTTGATGGCCTCAACCTTAGCACCCCAAACATTTGGGTCCAAGACATGCAAGAGCTTCAAAGCCGGATCATGCTCGGAGTACGGAAAATCCTCAACATTAGCCTTCATGTTGTTCACGATGGCGGTGAACCTCTGAAACATCACATCAATGTCCTCACCGGGAAGTGGAGTGAAATTCTCATATTGCATCCGGTAAGAGACAAAGAGGCGAGCCTTGACATGGTTATCACCACCGTGAGCAACCAACAACTTTTCCCAAATTTGCCAAGCAAGATTCAAGTGGCGAACACGCTCAAACTCTGGATCACACAAGCTCCGGCACAAGTGATCAACGGCTTTTGCATTAGCCTCATACTTGGCCTTGGCATCGGCATCGGTCACCATAAGAGTATGGATGTTGACCGGAATAGCATAGGTCTTGTCAAGCACAATGAAATCCAACAGCTTTCCACGAAGAAAAATCATCATACGAGCCGCCCACTTGTGGTAACCCTTGCCATCGAAGTGCGGCGGACCGCCCCGCTCAACGTACGCCATCTTAGGATTCGAGACTTGTCAAAGTCGCAAAGAATCCGGCACCAAGCTCTGATACCAATTGAAGGATCAGATGGCGACTAGAGAGGGGGGGAGTGAATAGGAGCCGGTAAAAAATTCTTCCAAAAGAATCCGGCCTATATCCTAGACAAACCCCGGTCACACACAAGCGATGGATCGAATCACGCACCAATCGCCAAGACCACGAGGTTATGGGTCAACCTCTAGCCTTAGGAACGATTCCTAGAAGCACACGCGGAAGCACTAGAAAGGGAAGGAAGGAATCGAAACAAAAAGACCGCTCACGGCTCTGGCGGACCGTCCGGCCTGGCGCGGTGCGGACGATCCCGCGATGAACCGCGCGGAGTGTTCGACCCGCTGCCCGCGGACCGTCCGCGCCGACGTCGCGGACCGTCCGGCTCTTCTCGCGGACCGTCCGTTAAATCACACAGAACGAACCAAAGCCACCCACGAACCACGGACCGTCCGCGGGGAGCACGCGGACCGTCCGCCAAGCACCTGTGGACCGTCCGCCCGACACCGCGGACCTGTCCGAAACTCCGTCCAACCAAAAACCAAAATCGTGACGGATCGAAACGAAGGACGAGCAAGATGAGGAACCAAGTTGAGAAGTACGTTGGTTCGTGTGTGATGAGTGATTGACCGGATGGTTTGAAGCTTTGTGTGTGTAGTGTTGAGTTGTGTTGTGTGTGTTTTATTTTGTGTATTTACCTTATTGTTTATGTGGTGCGTTGTCAATGCACTCGTGAGGAGTGGTTGACAACGTTGTGTGGACTGACTCTTGGCCTAGTATTGCAGGTGTTGGTTGCGGCTTGGTTTGCGTTGGTGCAGGTGAAGAATAGGCGCGAAAGGTCTTAGCCTTGCGGGGCCTCCGAGGAGTGGAGAGACAAGTAGGCTTGGTTCGAGGGACCCGGTGGCCGACGGGATCAAGTGCGAGCCGCATGGTGCAAGAAGAGCAAGATGAAGTCGTGGACATGGAGCCGGTGCATCGGTGGTGGCCAAGTCAAGGAACGAGGCAAGACTGAGTAGACCGTCCGGGCGCCGGAGGTGAAAGACTTGGCGGGCTCGACGCTTGGCGTGGTGAGGCCGGGCCGTGTACGCGGGGTTTGGTGGTTTGGCCACAAAACCATCGGAGTAGGGCTTCTCGGTTTGGGCCTCAAAACCGAGCCCGAGGGCCTGGCGTGACGGAGACGGTATCCGGGTGCGTCGGGAAGCTTCGAGGCGGGCGACACGCGGCATGATCTAGGTGCTTGCGTCGGGAGGACGTGAAGGCCTGATGGATGCGCGGCCGTCCGATGGTGAACTTCATGTGTTGACCAAAACGCCCCTGTGAGGGCTTGTGTTGTACTCCAAGTGTAGGGGCACTTCGGTCTTTCCGGAGGGCCTATATATAGGAGGAGGGGGCTGAATTTTCAGCCAACTCTTGGGCTAGAGGCTGCGGTACTCTTTCATTTTGGAGTGCTTTGGGAGAGAGGGAGAGAGGGGAGAGTGGCTCTTTGATTGGAGCTTTTTGCCATCTTAGATTTGATTTCTAGGAGTGGCTTGTAATCGTTTGGACAAGATATTCGTAGTGATTTCATCCTCTAAATCTTGTGCCAATCTTTCTATTCCCGAATTTCTTTTATTGCTTTTTCGGAGCTCTTTTTGTGCTATTTTCGTGCTTGTTTTCGTGCCTTTGTTCCGGTGTGATTCCGCGGATTTGAGTGGGTTTCTCCCCTGATTCCTTTGAGGGAAACATGGATAGATGTCTTGTGCATCTTTGTGCTTGATCTTGTGCCCTCAAACGCCGGGAAACCACTTCGATTCGTGAGTTTTCGTTCGGTGCTTTAGCTTTTGGTGGTGCTCAAAGGATTCGCGATTCCCGGTGATTTAGGGAGTTAGGAGGCAAGATTTTTGGGCTATAGCATCCTTGTGTGACGCTTTTCAAGTACCCAAACCCTTGTCTCTACAGCTTCAACCGTTTGGGAAATCCGATGATGATTTGGGGGAGTTGACTTTCGGGGTCGGGCGTTTTCAGCTCTGTCCGCACCTGGCGGACGGTCCGCGAGGGCCAGGCGGACGGTCCGCGTGTACAGTGTTCTTCGCGTGTTCTTCGTGTTCTTGCGCGCCTTTGTTTTCGATTCGGTTTGGCTTTTGGTTTTTGTTGCAGCCAGTTTGCGGACGGTCCGGGCTTGAGTAGCGGACGGTCCGCGGGTGGCGCGGACGGTCCGCCCGCCTCGGCGGACGGTCCGTTTTTCTCGGGTCGCTTCTGGTGTTCTGTGTGCTTTAACGGACGGTCCGCGGTGTACGGCCGGACAGTCCGCGGGGGTTGGCGCGGACGGTCCGCGAGGGCGGGCCGGACGGTCCGCGAGGCTCGCGCGGACGGTCCGCCCCCCCTGTCCGGACGGCCCGCCGAGCCTCGGCCGCTTTGCTTCTTGGTTCGATTCCTTCCCCCTTCTTTCGTGCTTCCGCGTGTGCTTCAATGAATCGTTCCTAGGACTAGAGGTTGATCCATAACCTTGTGGTCTTGGCGATTGGTGCGTGATTCGATCCATCGCTTGTGCGTGACCGGGTTCTTTGAGAAGAATTTTTACCGGCTCCTATTCACTCCCCCCCTCTCTAGTCGCCATCCGATCCTTCAATTGGTATCAGAGCCGGTTGTGGATTCTTTTGGCTCTAACAAGTCTTGAATCCATAGGGTGACTAGAGGAAAGAGGTGCTTTTGCTTGCGACCTTGGTTTGCACGTTTTGAGTCCGACGATTTGGAGTTGTGCCCTTGGAAAACCATAACTTGAGGTACCTTCGAAAAACGGGCATAACTTTTCGCTCGGTGCTCCGTTTTGGCTCAAATTTTTACAGCGGTTTCGTGACTCCATTTGTAGGTGATCCAAAATCATCTAAAGATCACTTTGGGGTCTTCAAAAATTCAGAAAAAATCAAGAAGATAATTGAAAAATCCTCATTTATGTCTCTTGCGGCTTTGTCTTGTTTCTTCTGGATTTTCTCTAGGCTTCATTTCACCTTATCTTGAGCTGAAATTTTTTGTGCCTCTATCTTTGATGCTCCTTGTTCAGTGGTAAAATTTTGGGAAAAAGATAAGATCCTTTGCTATTGAACTCGTCAGTAGTTGTTAGAGAATTGAGGCTTTTTTGAGCGCTTTCTTTGCATCGTTGCTTGTTCCTTGAGCTTGGTTTCGGCTAATCCTAACCGGTACTTTGTTTATGGCACCAAGTTCTTCTCCTTGTGGTTCTTTGAGCAGGAGGAGTATGGAGGTTGAGGCGGAAGCCGAAGTGGAGGAGATGATATCTCTCATCGAGGACTATCGAGATGGTGACATCAAGAAAGGCAAGCTCTACCACAAGCTAGGAGGCATGAACCAAGGTACACTTGCCAAAGCTATCTTGATCCTATGCAATAGGTTGGATGATTGTGAGTGTGATTGTGGAGACTTGCATAGGAGAAACATAGATTTGTGTGATGCCTTGCGTAGGAAGAATGAGAAGATGAAATGCTCTCTTACTAGGTTGAAATATGGTATGGCTCATTGGAGGTCTCGTGCTTTGAATTCTTGCACTTCTTGTAACACCATGCATGCTAAAAATGATGCTTTGATTGCTTCCATTGCATGCTTGAAATCTGAAATTAAGGTGTTAAATTTCAAAGCTTCTTTGCCTTGCAAATCATGCGATGCCTTGTGTGCTGAAAATGAGAAATTAAAAGATGAAGTTAGTTGCCGCAAAATGCATGTTGAAGCTTTTAGAAGAGCATGCGATAATCTTGATTTTGAGAATGATGAATTGAGATCATCTCTTGCTAACTTGCAATCTGAAATTGACTTGTTGAAATCCAATGCTTCTATGCCTTGCAACTCTTGTGTTGTGTTGAATGATGAACTTGATATGGCTAGGAGTAAGATTGCTTTGTTAGAGTCAAGTGCTTCTCTACCATGTGTTTCTTGTGAGTCTTTGCTTGCTGAAATTAATGAACTAAAATTGACTCACACCACATGTGTAGATGAACTTGAGCATGCTAGGGCTGAAATTTGTGATATAAAATCCATGCCTTATAGCAAGTGTTCTTTGTTGCTGGTTGAGGATGCTTTCCATACTTCTTGCAATGATGATAATGCTTTGCGAGATGTAAATGATGTTGCTTGTTCATGTGATTTCGTTTGCACCTCATGCATTGATTTGGAAAGTGAAGTTTTGGCTTTGAAAAAGATGCGCGAGGATATGAGCGCTAAGTTGGTTGAGCATGATGAGATGAGTGCCAACCTTGAGAAAGAAAATGAACTCTTGCGTACCACATATGCTAAATGCATTGAAGAAGAAATCAATAACTTGAGAAATATGACATGTGGTACTTGTGAGCGCCTCAAGTCTCAAAATGAGGTTTTGCGCACAAGGTGCAAGAGTCTTTGTGCCAAGGGTTTGGATTCTCACTTCTCTTGTCACTCCAATGTTGATGCTTCTAAATTTGCTTCTTCTAAACCGGAGTCGACTTCTTCTCTTGAGTGTGAGTCTTTGGATGCTAATAAGTGTGCTAGTGCTTTGGATAGCTCTCCCATAGCTACTCCTAAGCTTGTTGCTTCTTCCGGTGTTGCCCAAGGTGATTTGAATGGAAAGGGTGCCTCCCACATATTTGGAACTCATACTCCCAAGCCGAGGTTCCAATGCACCTTTTGCAAGAAGGATGGGCATACCGTTGAGTTTTGCTTTCGCCGTGTCAAGCACGAGCGACGTGTGCGTGCCAAAGCTTTTAAGAAACCACGTAGCCTTTCTCATGGCACGTGTGATTCTAATGTGGGCACCAAGTTGGATGTTGGGGTTGATGCTTCATGCTCTAAGTCTCAAGGGACTTCCCACTTACAAGAGAATGGTGATTCATCCACTCGGACCGTGCCTCTCGATAGGCCTTTGTACCATTGCTCTCACTGTGGGAAGGATGGGCATCAAGAGAGTTTTTGCTACCGCCGGGCAAGGAGAATACGGCGAGGAGGTGCCTCTAGGCCTTTGGTTGTTCATAGCCTTTCTCATGGCATGAACACTTGTGAGCCAAAGAAGGCGCGATTTGTGGATGGGTCTTATGACACTCTTTCTAGTGAGTTAGGCCATGCTCGTGGACATGCTTCTAGTGTTACTTGTGTTGGTCCGCGACATGCTTCCCGTGGTGCTTGTGTTGGTTCTTCTCCTACGACCCCGAAGGATCTTTGCCTTTTTGCTTGTGGTAGCACTCGACTTTCCTCGCGAGTGACTTCTTTGAGGCATGGTTCCAAGGGCGTTCGAAAGACTTTTCATTCCAACCGGCATTTGCATCATGCTAACCCACATGATAGGTTGTGTGCACCACTTACCCGTGTGACCAAATCTTGGATTCCCAAGTACGTGATTGCTAACCCTTTGGGATCCAAGGCTCGGTCTTTCTCGTCTCCTTGTGTGTAGGTACGGAGACGCGGTTGGAGAACATGAGCTAAATGGAGACTTGATGGTTCTCCACACCGTTTTGGATGGCTCTTGAAATCATTTGTACACATGTATAGTGAGTTTTCTTTTCCCCTTGTACTCTCTTGTATATACTTGTGTCTTGCTTGTGTGAAAACCATGGTAGGCTAGCCACCTTGTTCATGATAGCTTTGTGATCTTGAATATCTATCTTGCTATCTTTGTATGATTTTATGGTGGGTGATATTTATGAACATCATGTCATGCTTTATGGTTGATTGCTCGGTTATGTCATGTTGTTCATCCATATCTTTTTTGTCTAGCTCAATGGTACCTTTCTTGTTAGCATGTTTATCCCCCATATCTATCTTGTCATGCTAGCTTTGTAATATATGTTGGTGGATGATCCATGTGATCTTGTATCATGCCTTTGTTTAGTTCTTGTATATTGTTTGGCATGTTACTCTTTGGTATCATTTTGGTTTATTGTTGTACCTTGTTGACATACTTGCTTGCCCATGCTTATTCATATTTGTGGAATCATGTTACAATGCTCTATTTATGTTAATTGATATTATCAATGCATTGTGTAGCATGTTGTGAGCTTTCCTTGGAGTTTTGGGCTTGCCTTGTCTTCGAGTTGTGTTGTTGTTCCTCTTTTCGGTTGGTTTTAGAGTTTTTCCTTGCTCTTCCTTTTCCTAGCTTTTGCTTTGTTAGTTGCCCTTGGTTGAGGGGGAGCTTGGCTTCTTTTGATAGGGAATTTGATTCCAAGAAGGGTTGTGGCTTTTTGGGCAGTCTTTGTGATCCTCCAATTGATATTCCTTCTATGGTATTCAATTGGGATCTTTGCGGTTTTGCAATTGGTACTTTTTCTATGGTACTCAATTGGGACCTTTGGTGGCTCTTCTCTCGCTTGGAGCGATTCTTGGTTGGTGTGTTCCCTCGTGAGCTTTATTGGTGTTAAGTCAAGTTCCTTGTCTCCCTATGCATTCTCGCATTGCATTTGTATCATATATCATGATGTATAGACTTTGGTAGGTTTGACATTTGTGTCTCGCATCCTGTCATATATCATGTTCATTTTGATGTACATATCTACCTATGTTGCATTTGTATCATATTGCATTTTAGGATGATGAGCTTCTTCCATATGCCTCATTTGAGTTTCTTTGGCTACTTGTGAGATATTGGTCATGTGTGTGGAGAAATAGCTATGTGAGGCTATGCTCTTGGAATATTTGAGATATATGTGTTGTGAGATAGCCTTTTTGAATCAAATGCTAAACTTGACTAAATTTGATGAAATGTGCTCCACTCATGTGTAGTAGTATATCCATGTCACTTTTTGGTCTAAATATGCCTTTCATGCTTAGATTGTGCTTGGATGTCTCTTTCTTGCATTTGGGCCAAAGGCCGATATCATTGTGAATGTTTAGCCTATGTTGCATTCATGGGGGAGCATAAGCTTCTTTTTGCCGCAAAGGCACTTCATGTACCATGAAATGAATTAATCTTGAAAAGAAGTGCATAATGCTTGAAAAATGCTCCATCCATCATGTCTATGTTTAAAATGTCTTATCTTTCACATATGGGTGCTAAACATGTTGCATGATGTTCACCAGTGGAGAAGTCTCCCCGAAGTGGACACATGGCTCATGAGCTTTGACATGACATGCTTTGCTTTATGGGTGTTTGCCATGATCTTTTGCTGAGAATTTGATATCCTTGTATGATCTTTGAATGGTATTCATGTTTGTGGCTCAAGTGTGACATGGATAGGCTTTTACATATGAAGCGAGCCTTCTTTTGATAAAACTGATTAAATCTGAAAATTTTGCTTTGTCACATGCTTGTATTTTCATATATTACTTGTGGCAATGCTTTGACTATGCTATGATTCATGTGTGTGATCTTTGTCTCATCTTTAGCCTTTGACACTAGATTTGGCCTATTTGAGAAGCTCATGTAGTTGTTTATATGCTTTGTTTTGCATTTCTGCATTTTTACCTTGCTTCATACATTGTCAACAAGGGGGAGAAGAGGTGAGCTTAATGAAAAATTCAGAAAACTGCATTTAAAATTTGGGAGTTTGCTCCACTTGTTCAGGGGGAGCTTGCATTTGTGTAGGGGGAGCTTTGGTGTGTCTCCTTTGTTTGCCTGAGTTGTGCTTTGGTGGTTGCTTTTTGCTCTATCACGTGTGTTTAGGGTGAGCTTTGTATGCTCTTTGTCCCTAGTGCATGTGTTTAGGGGGAGCTTGTGAGCTTGGTGTGCTCTTTTCTCTATCTCATGAGTTTAGGGTGAGCTTTGTATGCTCTTTGGTCCTAGTTCATGTGTTTAGGGGGAGCTTGTGATTTTTGTGCTCTTGTGCCGGTGGTGTTGAGCCCCTTTGCCTCTTCTTGAGGAGCCGGCGGTTGACTTATGTTTTCGATTATTCCATGATCGGTGTTGAGCCCTTTGTGCCTCTTCTTGAGGGATCATGCATTCTTGTCTTGTCTCGGTTGTGTTGAGCCGTTGCCCATGTCTTTGGGGACCGAGACATTGAGTTGGCATTTGTGGTTTCTCTCATGCCAAGTGACCTTGTTCTTTGCTCCTGTGTGGTTTTCTTTCACTTGGATGAGGTGTTCGGTCTTTGCCCTCTCAAACCATTTCTTTGTGCTCACTTGTTGTCAATCCGCTCCTCAAGGGGGAGAAATTTGGAAAATCAAGTTGATATGAACCTTGATTTGATGGTGATGAGCGGTTGACAAGTGTTTTGGTAAGAGTTTTATGGCACTTTGGGTTGAGCATTTTGGTTTGGTGGCTTTTAGGGATTGCATGTTGGTAGTATGTCTCTTCGTTTTCACTTAGCCCTTGTGCTTGCTTTGGTTTCGAGAGAAATTTGTCGGAGCATGCTTTTATCCCTTCTCACTTCAAGTGGCCTTTTGTTTGCTTTTTATTGGCTTTGTGGCGCTTGAATGAGTTCTTATTTGCTTTTTGACCTTCTTTTGTCAATGCACTCATCAAGGGGGAGATTGAGGAACCAAGTTGAGAAGTACCTTGGTTCGTGTGTGATGAGTGATTGACCGGATGGTTTGAAGCTTTGTGTGTGTAGTGTTGAGTTGTGTTGTGTGTGTTTTATTTTGTGTATTTACCTTATTGTTTATGTGGTGTGTTGTCAATGCACTCGTGAGGAGTGGTTGACAACGTTGTGTGGACCGACTCTTGGCCTAGTATTGCGGGTGTTGGTTGCGGCTTGGTTTGCGTTGGTGCGAGGTGAAGAACAGCGCGAAAGGTCTTAGCCTTGCGGGGCCTCCGAGGAGTGGAGAGACAAGTAGGCTTCGTTCGAGGGACCCGGTGGCCGACGGGATCAAGTGCGAGCCGCATGGTGCAAGAAGAGCAAGATGAAGTCGTGGACATGGAGCCGGTGCATCGGTGGTGGCCAAGTCAAGGAACGAGGCAAGATCGAGTAGACCGTCCGGCGCCGGGAGGTGAAAGACTTGGCGGGCTCGACGCTTGGCGTGGTGAGGCCGGGCCGTGTACGCGGGGTTTGGTGGTTTGGCCACAAAACCATCGGAGTAGGGTTTCTCGGTTTGGGCCTCAAAACCGAGCCCGAGGGCCTGGCGTGACGGAGACGGTATCCGGGTGCGTCGGGAAGCTTCGAGGCGGGCGACACGCGGCATGATCTAGGTGCTTGCGTCGGGAGGACGTGAAGGCTCGATGGATGCGCGGCCGTCCGATGGTGAACTTCATGTGTTGACCAAAACACCCCTGTGAGGGCTTGTGTTGTACTCCTAGTGTAGGGGCACTTCGGTCTTTTCCGGAGGGCCTATATATAGGAGGAGGGGGCTGAATTTTCAGCCAACTCTTGGGCTAGAGGCTGCGGTACTCTTTCATTTTGGAGTGCTTTGGGAGAGAGGGAGAGAGGGGAGAGTGGCTCTTTGATTGGAGCTTTTTGCCATCTTAGATTTGATTTCTAGGAGTGGCTTGTAATCGTTTGGACAAGATATTCGTAGTGATTTCATCCTCTAAATCTTGTGCCAATCTTTCTATTCCCGAATTTCTTTTATTGCTTTTTCGGAGCTCTTTTTGTGCTATTTTCGTGCTTGTTTTCGTGCCTTTGTTCCCGTGTGATTCCGCGGATTTGAGTGGGTTTCTCCCGGATTTCTTTGAGGGAAACATGGATAGATGTCTTGTGCATCTTTGTGCTTGATCTTGTGCCCTCAAACGCCGGAAACCACTTCGATTCGTGAGTTTTCGTTCGGTGCTCTAGCTTTTGGTGGTGCTCAAAGGATTCGCGATTCCCGGTGATTTAGGGAGTTAGGAGGCAAGATTTTTGGGCTATAGCATCCTTGTGTGACGCTTTTCAAGTACCCAAACCCTTGTCTCTACAGCTTCAACCGTTTGGGAAATCCAATGATGATTTGGGGGAGTTGACTTTCGGGGTCGGGCGTTTTCAGCTCTGTCCGCACCTGGCGGACGGTCCGCGAGGGCCAGGCGGACGGTCCGCGTGTACAGTGTTCTTCGCGTGTTCTTTGTGTTCTTGCGCGCCTTTGTTTTCGATTCGGTTTGGCTTTTGGTTTTTGTTGCGCCGGCTTGCGGACGGTCCGGCTTCAGTAGCGGACGGTCCGCGGGTGGCGCGGACGGTCCGCCCGGCCTCGGCGGACGGTCCGTTTTTCTCGGGTCGCTTCGGTGTTCCGTGTGCTTTAACGGACGGTCCGCGGTGTACGGCCGGACGAGTCCGCGGGTTGGCGCGGACGGTCCGCGAGGGGGCAGCCGGACGGTCCGCGAGGCCTACGCGGACGGTCCGCCCCTCCCCGTCCGGACGGTCCGCCGTAGCCTGGCCGCTTTGCTTCTTGGTTCGATTCCTTCCCCCCTTCTTTCGTGCTTCCGCGTGTGCTTCAATGAATCGTTCCTAGGACTAGAGGTTGATCCATAACCTCGTGGTCTTGGCGATTGGTGCGTGATTCGATCCATCGCTTGTGCGTGACCGGGTTCTTTGAGAAGAATTTTTACCGGCTCCTATTCACTCCCCCCCTCTCTAGTCGCCATCCGATCCTTCACAAGAACACGAAGAACACGGGACGAACACGACCCACGCGTACCGTCCGCGACCTCCCCGCGGATCGTCCGCCGTGTGACAGAGCAGGTACAAACCCCGACCCCCGAAAGTCAACTCCCCCAAATCATCATCAGATTTCCCAAACGGTTGAAGCTATGGAGACAAGGGTTTGGGGACTTGAAAAGCGTCACACAAGGATGCTATAGCCCAAAAATCTTGCCTCCTAACTCCCTAAATCACCGGGAATCGCGAATCCTTTGAGCACCACCAAAAGCTAGAGCACCGAACGAAAACTCACGAATCGAAGTGGTTTCCCGGCGTTTGAGGGCACAAGATCAAGCACAAAGATGCACAAGACATCTATCCATGTTTCCCTCAAAGAAATCCCGGGAGAAACCCACTCAAATCTGCGGAATCACACCGGGAACAAAGGCACGAAAACAAGCACAAAAAGTCACGAAAAACAACCCCGAATCTTCTATACAAACCAGGAAAGATTCACAAAGTCTAGCATGCCGCCCTAGCATCCATCCCTCTCAACAAATCTCTCATGAAGCTCTCATGCTAGCCTAGAGAAAATAGAATGAAAAATAGCTACGAAAATGAGAAAGAGGAGGGAGCAAATGAAACCCTAAGTCGCGGAGGGAGAGAGCCATCAACACACACTCATGGCTTATATATCAGGTCCCGCCGGAGTGGTAAATGACTCGACTACCCCTAACTACACTACTGGCGATACAACCCACGTAGGGGCATTTTGGTTATGTTTGTGGGTCTTGCCATCGGACGGCCACGCCTTTGCCGCACCCCGCGTCCTCCCGACGCAAGCCATGCGAACCAGCCGCGTGTCCTCCGCCTCGAAGCTTCCCGACACGCCCGGATCCCGTCTCCGTCGTGTTGGGCCCTCGGACTTGGTTTTGAGGCCCAAACCAAGAAACCGTCCGCCGATGGTTTTGTGGGCAAACCACCAAACCCCTCGTGCTCGGTCCAGCCTCCCGCCTAACCACTTGACTTGACCGCCACCGTGCACCGGCTCACTTGTCCATGACTTCGTCTTGCTTGTGTCGCCACCATGTGGCCCGCACCCGGGCCCCGCTCGTCCACCGGTCCCTCGAACCGAGCCTACTTGTCTCTCCATCTCCCGGAGGCCCCTCAAGGCTGAAGACCTTTCGCGCCCGTTCTTCACCTGCAACAACACGAACTAGGCCGCAGCCTACACCTGCGCACTAAGCCAAGAGTTAGTCCAACACCCGTTGTCAATCACTCATCACTGAGGAGCGGTCATCCGTCGACCACTGGGACGCTCCTGGTCCTCAATCTTCACTTACAAGCTCGACCGGACAACAGTCACGGTCGGGGTGCCAAGTATGCTGGCGACGTCGACAAGCTCGGCTTCAGCGGGTTTCTCTTCTTCGGCTTCAGTTGCCGCTGGCTCTTCAGCAGCAGGGGCTGCGGCCAGCTCCGTCCTGCTCTTAGCGACTGGCACCTGCGGCTCGACTTTTGTCACGGCAGGGGCTGGGCTGCAGCTCCTTTTAGCCGGCTCCCCCACCGTCTCCCAGTCGCCTTCGTCCCCTTGGTCTACGGGGTCGGAAGGCGGAATCTCCTGCAAGCACTCAGAATTCTGTTGTCAGCATGCATAACATTGCAAGACAAGCACTCGACTACTCTAATCGAAGAATTTACCTCTTGAGACGTAGTCTCAGTAACCTTCAACTTCTTAGCGACGCTCTTGCGTGCCACGTTGCGCGGCCTCCTCAGCGGCGCAGGCAGACTAGCCTCCAAACTAGTCGAAGGATCGTGGACAAGGAGGACATTGGGCAGTCCAGGGTGGCTGAACCTCGACCGCAACTGGAACCGCTCCTGAAGCGTCTCCTCATCTTCCTCGTCTGACGTGTCCTCGACGATGACGGTGTCATCACCTTCGCCGACTTCGCGGCACTCCTTGGCTTTGCCCTTCTCCTCCTCCGGGATATTTAAAAGTCGGGGAGGCGAAGCCGGCTCAGAGACGAACTTTAATATGTCATCCTGCAACAAGTACATGTGGTGAGCACGACTACTACAACATAATCAGTAATCGTACACTGAGTGCGGCTACTGACCTCGTTCGGCGGATGAGCGGCGGAGTACTCCGGGACCGGACAGGGCGTGTACGCTGGCATGTACTTGAAGATCCTACCTAGCCTATCGATGATGTCGTCATCATCAATCTCACCATTAGGCATCCGCGACGAGTCGCCCTCGCCGGTGTACTGGTAGCCGAGGGTGTCGCGAGCCATCAGTGGCTGCAGCCTCCTCTTCATGAAGCTGAAGGCCACATGTTCGGCCCTCAGCCCGGCTTCCATCAAAGCCTTGATCTTCAGCAGCAGTTCGGGTAGCTGGATACCCTCCTGCATCGTCGGCTCCGTATTCCACCAGGGCGGTGCTTTGGCTGCTTCCCACTGGGCTTCGGCAGTTTCGGGTGGTGTTTGTGATGCAGAACCATTTTGACTTCCAGTCCTGGTTGGAGTCGATCAACTTGTACGCCATGTACTACTCCGCGGCATCTTCGCACATCTGGATGTTGGCCCCTCCGACTACTCTCGGGTTGTTGGCGCTCGGTTGGGGTTTCATGCGGAAGAACTCCCGGAACAGCACCCAGTGGGGCTTGATCCCCAAGAACGCTTCACAGAAATGGACGAAGACAGATACGTGGAAGATGCCATTGGAGTTGAGGTTGAGGTACTCGATACTGTAATAGTTGAGGAGACCTTTGAAGAAGTCGCTCGCTGGGAGAGCCAACCCGCGCTCCACGAATCGCGCGAACATTGGGATCTCATCGGGATTCTTCTCCATCGGGTATGGATCTCCCGCGGAGGCGCACCACATGTCGACCTCCTTCTCCCGGAGGAATCCGCTGTTCAGCAGCACCAATAGGTCCTCAGTCTTCGCTTTGGAATTCTTCAACTCCTTGTTTGGATTTGGGCGCGGGGGAGACACTGGAGGTGTTGATCCTCTGGCAGATCCAGCAGCCTCCTCGCGGGATCTCTTCTTGCTGGTGGCGGTCTTCATGCTCCTTGATGGTGAGGGCTTCATTCTCCTAGTGCGGCGGGTTTTCACTCGCATTCGCTCGAGGGCTGTGGCGGTGGCTACTGGCGGTGGTGCGCGTGGATCTGCGATTTCTGGCACGATGGCAGTGTGCACTGGCGGCGTCCTCTTAGCGTGATTTGCTTTGAGCGGCTACAAGTGCAGGAGGTGAAAACCCCAAAGGGTTTTGGCTTCTATTTATAAGTCAATCGGCGGCTCCGCAACGGCCAGATGGATACGTTTTCAAAATAGCTGACTAAGTGGCGGCGCCTGACCTTTCAACTTCCAGTAGTCCATGCGCCTTATCTTGGGGTCTCGGCTACATCTACTTAAATTCTTGGGTAGCGACAAGATTAAAGAGCAACTCAGGACACATTCTACATTCAAGATGACCCTTCAATTCGAGAGGAAGTACTCGACTTAAGGCTCGGGGACTCCGTGCCACGTATCCTTCGGTTTTTTCTCCGGATTTTGCGGGATAATCTTGCCAGAACTTCAGATTGACCCTCAGCCAGAGTCTACGACTCAACCTAAGGCTCGGGGGCTACTCCATATGGAGTGCGATTTTGCAATCGCACTTCCATATAAACTTCGGCTTCAAGACAACGCGAGTATTGTTCAACACCTTCAAGAGCAGAACTCGAGGACGCTTGGGAACTACTCGAGAAGACGTCAGGATTACTCAAGCATCAGCTGGAGTACCTTCTAGCCTCGGGATGCTTCAAGTATTCTTGAGGACTTTCGGCTTGAAGTACTCGGGGACGCTTGAGGACTACTTGTCAAGGCCATCTAGACTACTCGAAACTATCCTGCTCGACTACAAAGTACTCGAGGGCTTGTCGTATGGACCTCCCTGGGCCCACTGCCTCGGTGGGTACCAGGACCGACTAATCGATGGGCCCCTAGGATTACCCGGCTTGTGCCACACGACACCTGATGGCGTGAGGCGCAAGGACTATGGTGGAGAAGTACTCGGATAGGAAGCTATGCATGCCTTGAACTGTGTAGAGGACTCCTAGACGTACACGACTAGCACTCTCTCCCTAAACCGACCCGTAACCCTGCCTCCCGGACTATATAAGGCGAGGCAGGGACCCTTATCTCTCATACGCATCATCTTGTAATCACACCAAATCAATCCAGAGCTATGCATCATACAGGACGTAGGGTATTACGAACCTCGCGGCCTGAACCTGTCTAAATTGTGTGCCACGTGTCTCTTCCTTTGAGTTATCGATCTCGGCGAGGCCACATTCATCTACCTCGGATACTCACCTTGGTAGGTTGCCAATCTAAAACACTGACAAGGATACACTCCATTCAAATAGAGGGTGTCTTAGGTTGGACGCTATCCATGCAGCGGCTTAACGCATGGGTGCTGTTTCTATAGTGAACGGTAATGTACGTGGACGCTTTCATGAGTGCTGGCATGAAAGGTTCGTTGTGTACTGTGATCTTCTGCTGGTACACTAACCACGTTTGGTAAGTCGTTAAGTGAGTATCGAGTAGTTCTCAACTAGTTATTATAGGGAGAAATGTGTATGTGCCTTGCCACCGGCGCTAACTTCGAGTTTTGGCTTGATGGCCTTGCGAGGACGAATAGGACGTCTTGCATCATGCTACAAGTCATGGAAAAACTTAAGACTGAACCCATACTTGTTTATGTGCTCTCTAAGGTGAAATATTGTTAGTATTTTTGTCCTGCCTAGCCTCTCAGGTCTATATGTGTTGCTGTCCAAAGATCTGGAGTAGTGGTCGCTTAGATTTTTGCACCTTGTCAAGAACCTTTTTGTCCAGGTGATATCTACCAAAGTTGCTCCCTATCTAATCTAGTTTCTGCTCCAAAAAGTTCACAGATGTAGCCTTTGTATATCTTAAGATGTGCTCATGTTAGTGAGCATCTGTCAAGCTATTTTTCCAGAAACCTTACCCGAAATCTTGTTTAGTTAAGCACCTTCCTTGTCAGCTAGCTCAACCTTGCATACCCAAACTTGCATCTCATAACCTTGCTGAGTTGCTACACGAACGTGGGAATGTTTTGGGGCTCTGGTTTTTAAGTTATGAATTTTTGTTCACAACTGCTAGAACTTATGTCATTATGTATGTCTGCTCGTTTCGAGTTCTACATACGATTATACCTTGGTACGCAAGATTACCCCATTTCTTAACCACATACTCTTTTATCATGGATCGAGTTTATCCTTGTACGCTCACACCGGCTAGTTCTCACTTTTGCCGTTATGTCCAGATGGACAACCTTGGATCTGCGTCGGCAAATGTGGAAGCATGGACTCTCGTGAACTACCTCGAGGAGGGTGGATTTCCTGCACTCTTGTGAGACACCCTGAAGGACTTTGGGTACACCGCTTACCCAGAGTATTTGACACGTGTGGCCACCGGCCAGCTCCTTCGTTGTGAAGTGAAGGTGAAGATTTCCATGTGCCCGACCAATCCTTCTTGGGAAGAGTGGGAGTTTAAGGCACAAGGACGGAACCTGGCTGACACTATGCAGAAGGCTGCTCTCGAAGCGCTCACAACTTTTTGTGGGAAACACTGTGACATGGTAGTCGGCTCTGCAGCCAAAGTGATTCCTTTACCTGAGCGACACATTGTACCTTGTGTCAAGCACGAACCTTTTCTGCTAGCTTAGGGCAACTCTCACTATAGTCCTGATCTCGTCACCTCAGTTCATTTTTCGGAAGCCATGTACGACACCTACCGACGGATGGTGGGAGAAGGTGTATTCTATAGATACCAAATATATAGGTACCAAGTTAAAGAAATGGAGAACACCGCTCTAGCATTGAAGGAAGCCCGAGCAATGATAGCTACTATCAAGAAGGAAAGACGCAAGGATAAGGCAAAGATACAAGAATTAAGTGAAATCATACATGAGCATAACTTCTTGTTGCAGCATAATGACCAGTATATGCTTGAACTAGAGAATCAACTGGAAGCTATAGCAGCTCCACCTCCGGAACCTGTCATTCTCGGACCAGCAGAAGAAGAAGATGTGAGGACATACAAGGAGAGTCTGGAGTAGAGTCTGGACCCGAGTCACCATAGTCCTTCAGCATGGAAGATCCAACCCTATGAAGTTGGTATTTTGGAAATAAAGTCTTGAGTTGTACGAGTGCAGTAGTTGTAAGGGACCCTAGTTGTGCAGCCATGTTGGGTAGTCGTTGTGGTTGGCTGAACTAGAAGCTTTCCTTGATGCAGCTAGTTTGCATTGTAATCCCAAACGTTGTTTTGGTAATTCTGAAACCCTCATCGATGTAATGCCATGATTGAACATCTTCCTCTAGTGATCCGTGTGAAGGGACTATTTATGCTGGATGTGATCAGATCAGAGTTCTATGATGAGTATCAAACTCGTCCAAAAATTTCTCGCCAAGCATGAATAAACCGATCTCTCGATCCTGAGCTTATTATTTTTGGTCTTGCTCAAAACTTTTTGAATTAAAATAAATGTCACTTTTTGAGTATGCATTGCATAGCATATGGATTTGGGAACCTTGGGTGAACTATCGTGCATTCGCATGGAAATTTCCATACTCATACTTATCTCTCTTGTTTGGTGATGTTGTTGTCCCATAACCAAAGGTACCGCGATGGAAGCTAGGGCATCATGTGTGCTGCAGCCACATGACTGCCACTAGGAGTGCGCTAGGTATCTTGGCTGTGAGAAGGCGACTCACCACACATACCCTTTCTCTGCCTGGGATTGCCCTCGCAATCACTATTTCAGGTTGTGGGAAACCAAGTTGTACTAACTTGCATCACGAGTGCCATACCGCATGAGCATGTGCATCGTGCCATCACAAGCATGTGCATCACACCCACTTTTAAAATCATTGCACCGCAATTTAATGAGTCATCAACACTCAAATTCACAATTAATTAGAGTGTGAGCAAGATTGATCCAAAATCCCCGCACTTAACTATCTTTTGTGCAAAGAAATTATGGAAGTCTTTTACTAGCCTTCCCTTTCTTCATAAAAATCTAGTTAGATGATCACTTTTCAACTTGGTCTCCTTCCACCAATCTCAATGTTTCCTTAGCTTCGAACCAGTCCGATCCGTTAAGTTGATAAAGTAGAAATAGAGTTCTCGAAAAGTCAATGTTGGAGTTGAGGACCATGTGTGGTTCGAGGACCAGTGGATGGTCGCTTCCTTGTGTGATGAGTGATTGACAATGATGTGTGGACTGATTCTTGGCTAAGTATTGAAGGTGCAGGTTGCGGCTTGACTGGTGTTGGTGCAGGTGAAGAACAAGCGCGAAAGGTCATCGCCAGTGAGGCCTCCAGGTCTGGAGAAGACAAGTAGGCTTCGTTTGAGAGACCCGGTGGCCGGCGGGGTCAAGTGCGGGCCGCATGGTGGCATGAACAGCTAGATGAAGTCGTCGACGGTTTCTTGGTTGAGCCTCAAAACCAAGGTCGAGCCAGGACTACGTGGGAGCCGAGTCGGGAATGGAGATTGGAGGAGGCTACACCGAGTTCGCGGGGTTTCCGGTGGTTCGCCAGAAAACCACTGGGTTCCTTGGTTGATCCACAATGCCACGACCAAAGAACCGAAGACGGTGCTGCAGCAGTGCCAGACCGGTCTGACCGGTGGGTACCGGTCTGACCGGTGTGTGACGACGCAGCTCGGAATCTTCGAAGCGGAGGACACGCATCGGGATCGCAAGGCTTGCGTCAAGGCTACGCAGGGTGCGATCGTCAGGCATCCGTCCGATGGAGAAAGCTTGAGGATTTCCAAAACCGCCCTTGAGGTGCTTGTATCCCTAGTTGTTAGGAAAGGGTATTTTAGACTTTCGGTTGCCTCCATATAACCCAATAGGTGAGAGGATGGCAGCCAAGCTTTTGGAACTCTAGTTCGTTTGCTTTCCTATTTTCCGTTCATATTTCCTTAGGATTTCTATAGGACTAGCTTGAGAGCTTCATGGTGAGATCATGTTGAGAGGGTTGGATGATCGGTCGGCAAGCTAGACCTTGTATGAACCTTTGTGGCATGTATAGATGATTCGGCGTGGTTCCTCGTGGCCTTGTTATGTTGTTTCCAGTTTTTCTTAGTGGTGATTTTCGGAGCCGTTTCTTGGTGTTTTTCTTGGGTTGTTTTCGGGACCTTTCTCTTGGGGATTTGATGGGGGAAATTTGTGGGAACCCTTCGTGGTTCTTTGGGCTGTGATTCCCCTTCCAAATCCGTGAGTAAAGGGGCTCGATTTTGGTGTTTTTCGAGTTCTAGAGTTAGAGGTGTTCTTGGTGGGATTTCTTCGATTCCTCCTTTCTGGACAAGTTTTGGTGGGATTAAACTTGGCTATGGACTCCTCATGAGGTGTTCCTATTATCCCCAAAGTGTTGTTCAAGTCCGTGGAGCGATTCGGGAGATCGAGGTTTGGATTTGGGGGAGTTGACCGCGGTGTCGTTGTTCATCCCGAGCTGCCCAGGCTACGCCGGTCTGACCGGTGCTCTTGACCGGTCTGACCGGTGCAATACTCGGTGGGTTTTTGCTCGAGTGAACGTCTGTGTGTGTTCGTTGTTGTCCTGTGTTGCAGCTGTTTCGAGTTTGAGTCAGTTTGGAGGTCGGTAGGCCTGTTTGGTGATTTGGGGGCTTTCAGGCTTGGACCAGTCTGACCGGTGTGTTACACCGGCCTGACCGGTGTGAAGCCACTTAGTGGAAGTTGCTAACTCTCAGCAGCAAGTACCGGTCTGACCGGTGGTGCTCACCGGTCTGACCGGTGTTGGTCTATAGACTCGAGGTTTGTTGTTCCGCTACGTTCTCGGGTCGGAAGGTTGTTGGTTCCTAGGTCCAGTGGCACTCCAGTGGCTACGTGGGCTTGGCCAATTTGGGTAGTGAGTCGGAGACGTGTGTTGGAAGCCGTGTTCATCTTGTTGGAGTTTCCATCTCCTTCGATAATAATTTTTATCGGCTCCCATTCACTCCCCCCTCTCTGGTTCGCCGTATCGGTCCTTCAAGAGTCCCTCATTGCTTATCTGTCCATGATCCGGGATCATACCCTCCAACTCTTCGGAATCGAGCAAAGAAGCAAACCCAGGATCGATGGAAGCTTTTGCTAAGATTCTGTTGGTTGCAATCACGAGCTTAGAATGCTGATACCCTGAGCCCTTCTCATTCTTCTCCCCATCACGGTCGATTCTTCAGACTGCTGGACCCCATCCTATTCAGTACCACGACCGTACGACGCCGTGACGCCGCTCTGCCATCTTCTTCCGCAATCGCGCTCACACCACCGAGACCTCACGGGCTGACCATTGTCGAGTCCCGTGTTGCCACAACCAGATTCATCGGCTGGTTTAGACGACTGTTTCAGCCCCGCTGCGGCCATAAAATGGAAGCCCTTTGCCCAGAACCGCCGATACTAAGCCTCATATCCGTCGGAGCTCAACATCACCATCGCTCTTATTCTCTCTCCAGCTAGTCTTGTCCACCCAGCCACTAGCCCATCTCTCCCATATGTTCCATTCCTCGCCGAGCAAGCTATTCCTCCGTCTTCGTCCACGACATCGAGAAGAAGATCGAAAGTAGGCCGGAAGAAGGACTCATGTCACGCTGACACCCATGACGCAGTTCTTGGAAGAGTTCGAGTCACTTCGCTGGACGCTGGTAGGGATGTATCTCTGTATCGCAGACGGTATCTTGCTACTAGTAGCTGTTCATGTGCACATCCATCGGCCGCTCCGTCATGATTGGCGATGAGGCAGAAGGGAATGCACCTTGTACCTTTTGTTTCATCTGAATTTTCGATATCGGGAAGTGTAAGCAGAGATGTCTTTCTCCCTTTGTAACCCTTGTCATGATGGAAGGAATCTCTCTAGTCTTGTTATCAAATCTCGAGATGACATTCTTCTTAAGGGGGGTAGGCTGTGACGCCCTAGGTTTTTAATTAGCGTCACTAACGCTAATGGCCGAATCAGCCGAGTCAAACCGGCTGACATTGGTCAAACCTAGGTCAACCTGGGTCATCACCTCGAAAACTGAGCTGACAACCCCTATTGACCCTCTTGACCAAGTCAACACACCCTTGTGGTAAACCCTTGGTCAAAAGCACGGTCAAATCCCACCGAAACCATAATGTCGTTGAACGTCCTACGGAACTTTTGCCGCATTCTCCAAATTTTACCTAAACACTTCAAAATCTACTAGTATGAAAGTTGTCCAGTTTTTTGAGGGACACAACTTTCATGTTGATTGGCATTTCAAATTTTGAGTGGAAAAGGATGGAAAACTTGGTCAACTGCCAGCAGCTCCTGTTCACCGAGACATGGTGGCATTCAAATTTTGGCAGCAGATTGTGCAAAATACGTTGAGAAACCACCCTAGAGCCTTTGTAAAAGTTGTAGAGGGTAGTGAGATCTACAACTTTCCTATTCACCACTTAGAGCATTTAGTTGCAAATTTTGGAGTTTTTCCATTTCAAACAGCGCGAGTTGAATTAGTTTTGTCGCAATGCAGTGACGTCGTGCCGGCCAGAGCGCAAGGAGCGCCCAAGCGCCACGCCATGCCGCGCCGCTCCGTCGCCGTACGCAGCCGAGGGCCGGCCCGCGCCCGTCGGTCCATGCGCCGCGCCCGCGGGACGTCCTCTCCGGCCACGTGCCACGCTACCTCTCGCCGGTCGGCCGCGCCGCCGAATAGCCGCTAGTCCGCCCGCGGTCTTCCCCTGTGCACGCACGCCTCCCAAGGTACGGTCGCCGTACCACAACAATAACGGTGGGAATATTTCACGACGAAGGCTTGGAGCCACACCTCCCTCTCCTAGCTATAAATGGCGCGGTTGCCTCACGCGTGTGAGCGTCGAGCTCACCGCCGTCCGCCATGGCAGACACCACCGCGGGACCCCTTTCTTGTTCCCTCCTCCACAGTCGCCCCGCCACTCCACGCCTCCTCTAGTCCCTGCTGGAGCAGGGGGTGCCGCTCCATTCCTTGCCCCGGCCAAGAGCACGTCGAAGCGAACAGTCCAGTGGCAGACGCCGGCCGGCGCCGCCAAGCCCCGTCGTCGGCAACACCGTAGCCCCAAACTCCTGTCGAAATCGAGCCCAGGGACCGTGCAGGTCGCCCTCCGCCCGCGCCTGGCCGGTCCTGGCTGCCAGTTCGCTGGAATTTGGCCAGACCGCCGCCGTCCCCAAGGGACACATTGCGAGGAACCAAGCCTTCCTAAGGGGCAATCCGCACACCGAGGGCTTTTCTGTAAGGCTTTTCTACAAGGAATCATAAACTCTCAGGGACCTCGGTGTAAACTGGCATCTTCAATAGTGAACCCCTTTTTGCTGAAACTTAGAAATTGCATAGAAAATCGTAGAAAAATCAGAAAAATGCAAACCCAAATTTGTTGGACTCCTGGTGAAATCCCTACAACGTTGGTAAAACTTGTCTATGCTTTTTCCTGACATTTTTTAAATGAAAAATAGAAACGTGAAAAACCTAGATCCGTCATATCTCCAAATCCATAAGTCCTCTGTAGCTAATTTTTGTATATGTTGTGTGTTATGTTATGACTAGCTCCTGTACCAAAAATTGCATAAAGTTATGTTGTAAATCATTTTATATGAATTGTTTTCTATTTCAGCAGAATCTGTCCAAACGATTTTTGTAGCAAAAAATATTTAGATTTTTGTGCACAACTTCTGCATGTTATCTTTTTATGCCAAAATGCACCTCTCGTGAAATCACAATTTTATATTTGTCAGAAATATTTATTCTTGAAATATGCTTGTTTTTCTTTATAATTGCATAACTCAAGATCCATAATAGTTCTAGGTGTATATGTTGCATCCCTAGCCTAGTTTTTGACCAGAGTTCTTGTGTGAGAAAGTTTGAGTCATTTTGTTGTGTATTTATTTTTGTATGCATTTATCAAGGTGTGGTAACTAGCTTTTGTTATTTTCGATATGTTTAATTTCTTAGCTATCCTAAGCATGCATGTGTGTTTAGTGGCTTGTTATAGGTGTTTAGTACTTAATAAACCCTTCCGCTAAAATTTAATAATTGATTTTATGAATAAAAGCTATGGAAGCCATTTAATCCTTAATAGTCAATTAAAGGGGAAAATCACCGACCCACCTTTAATGACCTTGTTTGTGGGTAAATCTTATTAAAAGGCTAAATGTTATAAACCCATTACTGTTTGTGAAGTTAAATTAAATTATTTACATATATATGTACACAGTCACTATCAAAAAGAATAAATAATAAATAATTGCATGTTGTTCCTTTTTGGAATAGTATGTTGAATGTATTCTTATCTAGGTGAATGTGGTCAACCATGCAGCTCATGGTTGTCAGTTGTTGTTTGTAATTAATTAAATTAAAAATCATCAATTGAATCTTGCATTTGCATCCTCGTGTAGATCTTCCTGACGGTAGATATACGCTCGTGCCGGAAGGAGGAGACGCAGGTGCTGACGAAGAGCTGCAGCACGTGTTCGTAGCTCAAGGCCTGGACCAAAGTCTAGAAGGGTCCAAGGCCAACCTTGCCAGCGAAGGCAAGCCCCGGAACATTGACCCTGTCTTTTAAAAATATGCCATTACCTTTGTTGTGATTGTGCATTTACGTTTCAAGAGTTTAATTGAAACCCTAGCTGCATGATCCCTATGTACCTATGCTCTATCATTAGTATGATTGGTCGATAGCTGCTATGCTGTAGGACCCGGTAAAAGTCGAGTGATGCTCTTCACTCGCGAGAATAGGAGTGCTTATGTTGGAATCATAAGATCTTTATAAAAGGATTGCTCATGTGGTAAGAGCACGGGATTTGGGCTCCGGTCCAGTGGTCTTCATGGGCTAAGCTTTTGAACGTACTAAGCACTTGTCGGGAATGGGACTGGTAAGCCTAGTACCTTAATGAGACGGTGCAGGAACTTTTCCTTACAACTCTTGAGTATTCACCTCATCGGCTAGCTACCGGGAAGGGTGTGTATGTGTGGGACTGGGTGCCTCGCGAGGTATGCCAGCTAACCTTGTACCGAGGAATGTAAGCTCTGATCCCAATCCGAGGACTTTTGGTAACCGCTTGGATGGTTGTCCTCATGGGGGCACCCTACCGTGTGTTTAGGTTTACCCTGCAAGGTTTATATCACTCGATTGTCGGCCTCTCACCGTTATCCAACACTTCTTAATCAACTGGCCATGATATCCCGTAATGATGGAACTTGGTGAATATTGTTGTATGAACTAATTGCTTGTCCAATTCTTCAGTGAATTAGTTGGCACACTTGGAAATGGTAATCAACTAGAACTTGTGCTAAAACATCAAAAAATAAGGACATACTCTTTGTCGCTTTTCTGCAAAAGAAACTCCACCGGCCAAAAGCCTCTCACGTCTAGAGTTTGGTGATGTAGTTATCACCCGACGGTTAAGTCTTGCTGAGTATTAGTATACTCAGCCTTGCTTTAAAATTGTTGTGCAGGTGTTGACCGGTGGTTGAAAGTGATGACATCACGAATGGCCACCTGTGATGTTTGCCACTACGCTAGTTTTGTTTTATTTCGCTGTTATCAAACTCTGAACATGTACTTATTGTCTTGAATAATGGTTTGTAATGATTTAACCCTCAAGGGTAATTTGGACTTTCTCGTATGGACCTCCCTGGGCCCACTACCTCGGTGGGTACCAGGACCGACTACTCGGTGGGCACCTGTGATGTACAGCACCTGATGGCGTGAGGCGCAAGGACTACGGTGGAGAAGTACTCGGATAGGAAGCTATACATGCCTTGTACTCTGTAGAGGACTCCTATACGTACATGACTAGTACTCTCTCCCTAAACCGACCTGTAACCCTGCCTCCCGGACTATATAAGGCGAGGCAGGGACCCTTCTCTCTCATACGCATCATCTTGTAATCACACCCAATCAATCCAGAGCTATGAAGCATACAGGACGTAGGGTATTACGCACCTCGCGGCCCAAACCTGTCTAAATTGTGTGCCACGTGTCTCTTCCTTCGAGTTACCGATCTCGGCGAGGCCACATTCATCTACCTCAGGTACTCCCCTTAGTAGGTTGCCGGTCTAAAACACTGACAGCTGGCGCGCCGGGTAGGGGCTCTCGCCGAAGATCACATGGCGAACTCGACGGCTTCAATCTTCATCAAACCAACTGTCACCTTCAACCACGGTGACACCTTCGTCTTCGGCTCCAGGGTCTGCGCTGCCTACGGCGCCGGATCTTTCCAACGCCGCCTCACCATGCCGCCCAACCCGATGACCGGGCTCGTGACGCTTCCCGGAGCAGTCACAAGCGATCTCGCCGGAAAGTTTGGCGAAATTTTGCTCTACAACCAACACGCCGACTTCGAGCTCGGATCCGCTTCCAACTCAAACTCGACGTCCTCGTGGGCCATCGCATGCGAGCCGGCTATCGAACCATCGTGTGCGGACTCCCCACTCCATGAGCACTTCCCGTACGGCCTCTGCAACGCCAGTAGGGCCCACGCAGAAGCTCTTTCTGCGCGCCGGGCCAGGAAGGAGATCGCTTCCGAGTACAACTCGGACTCCAACCCCGTCTTCGGCTACTACTCAGACTCCTCCTACGAGTTCGACTTCGGGGCGGACCCCGACGAGCCCGAGTCCGAGGACCACACGACTGAGCAACTGCTGTCAGGACCAGCCTCCGGCCTGGTTATAACATCTACACTCACCGGAAGATTCGTCTACTGGCCAGACCGCAAGCCCGCATACCTGACAGATAGGGACTCATGCTGCGTCGCCTACCTCGACTCACTTCCCTTCCAGGAGGGAACACCGCTAGCTCCAGCTGAGGAGCACACCCCAACAGAGGTGGCGACTAGCGACTCCAGCCTCAGCTCTCCTGATCGTCAAGTCTTCATGACTACCAACGAGACGCCAGGACCCTCAGGGACACACCCTGACCGATACCTTGAGGATATCTCAGCAGACGAGTTGTCTGCCAACGCACCCGCAGACGAGACTGACGCCAACAAGAACGCCCGACGTGAACGCAACAGAAGGCGGAACGAACGGCGCCGATGGCTCCGCGAGTCCCTACCCATACGAAATCTCGCAGAGGCTCTCGACCAAATCGAAAACCGGATGCACACTACCCCATACCAATGCCTCATGTCTATCACCACGATAGCACATCAGGCTCAGGGGATGCGCGCGGGAGAAGTCATCGCCAAGCTTGTAGAGGATGCCTACTTCAAGCGAGTTGATAACAGAATCGCTCAAGTGCCCCCTGTCAGGAATCGCCAACCCGACAATGAAGCCACCAGTCGCAGTCCAGCTGACAACGATCGCAACCGTACTCGAGGAGAGCTACTGGCTAATCCCAACCGTAGCCGGGCATCAGCCGGTGTACCTTCTCATGGTGGCAACAGCACCGGCGGCGCCGGCGGTAACCGCGATATCGTCCCTCACCGCGATCCTGGAGGCGGAGGCAGCAACGGCAGGAGCTCCTCGCATGGGGCTGGCAGAAGAGCTCGGGGCGGAGGCGACCGTGGCAGCCGAGGCCACGCGAACAGCCACGCCTCCGGTGTATCACGCGGCGGCTTTGATGCCCGCCAAAAAATCGAAGAACTACTACACAAAAAAGTCCTCCACGGCACGCGACAACAACGGCTTCCCCGCCTTCTCTACATGGCTTCGCAATCTACTTGCCCCGGAGAAATTCAAACCTTTGGGGATCACCAAGTACAACGCGAAGCAAGATCCAATACAGTGGCTCAGATGCTACCCCCTCTCCATCGAAAATGCTGGTGGCAATAATGACACAAAGTGCCTCTACTTTCCTTTCTGCCTGGATCAAGCTCCACTTACATGGCTTGAGTCACTCGAGAAGTACTCGATCGACAAGTGGGACCAACTCAAGGAACAGTTCACCAGCAACTTCGCGGGCTCTATGGGTCGCTTGGGTACTCGCATGGACTTGGCAATGGTGGAACAGGAATAGGGCGAGAGCCTTCGCAAGTACATGCGGCGCTTCTTCAACAAGTGCGCCACCGTAGTCGACGTCACCGACAAAGAGGTCATCGACCTCTTCCAAGACGGTCTCTACCACCGTCGCACCTTTAAAGACTTGATCACCTCCTAGGCTGGTGAAGAAGACAAGGCTAACGCCAAGTACAATGCCATCCGTGGCAAGAGCAAGCAGAACACGGGCGGCAACAGCAACAACAACGGGAACCAAGGCGGTCACAGCAACAACTACTCGGGTCCTAATCGCAAGCGCAAGCCAGACAACACTGTCGCGGCTATCCAGCGCCCTGCCAAAGACAACTCGAAGAAGACCTCTGACGGCTTCAATAACTTGCTTAAAGAGAAGTGCCCGTGGCATCTGGATGGCAACCACACCACCGAGAAGTGCTACCATCTCCGGCGAGCACTCAAGGACACTCCAGAACCGCGGCACCCTCATGACAAGAAACACAAGAAAAAGACCGATTAGGGCAACGGCGACTTCCAGGAACCCGATAAGACGGTGAACGTCCTCTTCGGTGGACTACCCAACCGACAGGCTCAGAAGGCCACCCGACGAGAAGTCCTAAGCATTGAACCAGAGGTCCCGACCCCTCTCCGGTGGTCGGAGGTACCCATTACCTTCTCCCGTGCGGATCAATGGACAAGCTTCTCTGAACCAGGACGCTTTCCACTCGTCCTGAAGCCGGTAGTCGTGGGCTGCAGACTCAACAAGGTCCTCATCGACAGTGGAAGTGGGCTCAACATCCTTTTCACCAAGACCTTGAAGAAGATGAAGCTCGACGTCACCCACATGCTCACCAAGAGCACTTCGCCTTTCTACGGCATCGTCCCCGGGAACGTGGCTATCCAACTGGGCTCAGTTGTCCTTCCAGTTACCTTTGGGGAGACAAGGAAAACTACCGCACCGAGTACATCAAGTTCAAAGTCGCGGATTTCGAGACTTCCTACCATGCAATCCTCGGCAGGCCAGCTATCGCCAAGTTCATGGCGGTACCTCACTACACATACTTGGTGCTCAAGATGCCATGTCCGGCGGTGTACTCTCACTGCAAGGGGACTTGAAGATATCCTTCGACTGCGACACAGAAGCTGTGGAACTCGCAGCCACAAATCAAGTACCCAACGCAATGATGGAAATCTACGCTGCATCGAAGAAGCTTGCCCCAAGTGAACTCGACATCCCAGAGAAGTCGGACAACGCCAACAAGCCTCAGCTAGCTGAGGAGGTTTAAGTCAAGATGATTGACCTCGGGACAGGAGACAACAGCAAGACCACCACCATCGGGGCGGGCCTCGACCCGAAATAGGAAGACGCGCTCGTTAGCTTCCTTCGGGCTAACCGAGACATCTTCGCGTGGAAACCAGCGGACATGCCAGGGGTGCCCAGGAACCTGATCGAGCACTCACTTAACGTCGACCCTAAAGCTACCCCGAAGCGACAATACCTGCGCCACTTCGCCGACGACAGACGGGATGCCATCAAGAAGGAACTCTCCAAACTACTCGCGGCCGGCTTCATTAGAGAAGTCTTCCATCCTGAGTGGCTCACTAACCCCGTCCTCGTCCGCAAGAAGAACTCGAACGAGTGGAGGATGTGCGTCGACTACACCGACCTCAACAAGCACTGCCCCAAGGACCCCTTCGGGTTGCCGCGGATAGACCAAGTCATCGACTCCACGGCGGGCTGCGACCTGCTCTGCTTCCTTGGCTGCTACTCCGGGTACCACCAGATTGCTATCAAGGAAAAAGACCAGGAGAAGACCGCGTTCATCACCCCATTTGGTGCGTACTGCTACAAGACCATGTCCTTTGGGTTGAAGAACGCCGACGCTACCTACCGTCGAGATATCCAGGCCTGTGTCAAGAGGTACCTCAACAAGAACATCGAAGCCTATGTGGATGACGTGGTCGTCAAGACCAGAAACTCTGACACGCTCATCGCCGATCTTGAAGAGACTTTCGCATCCTTGCGAGAGTACCGCTGGAAGCTCAACCCGAACAAGTGCGTCTTCGGCGTACTGTCGGGCAAACTAATCGGCTTCATCATCAGCCATCACGGCATGGAAGCCAATCCCGAGAAGATCTCCGCCATCACCAGCATGAAAGCTCCCACCTGCATCAAAGACGTGCAGAAGCTAACCGGGTGCATGGCGGCCCTGAACAGATTCATCTCGAAGCTTGGAGAACGGGGGCTCCCCTTCTTCAAATTACTCAAGCATCAAGAGAAGTTCGCGTGGACTCCAGAGGCAGACCAAGCCCTTGCTCAGCTCAAGGACTTCTTATCCAAGCCACCAGTCCTCACGGCTCCTCGCAAAAAGGAGCAGCTACTGCTCTACCTCGCTGCGACTACTCACGTGGTCGATCGCCATCGTCGTCGAGCGGCAGAAAGACGGCCACGCCTACCCAGTCCAGCGACCAGTCTACTTCGTCAGCGAGGTCCTGTCGGAATCTAAGGCACGCTATCAACCAGTACAGAAGTTACTATATGCAGTGCTCATCACCTCGCGGAAGCTACGACACTACTTCTAGGAGTACTCAATCTCCGTCGTCACCGACTACCCGCTCGGCGACATCTTGCGGAACCAAGATGCTACTGGAAGGATCTCGAAGTGGGCAGTCGAACTCGGCGCCCTCAACATCGACTTCAAGCCACGAACAACCAACTCCAACTGAGCGCACTAGTCGACTTCCTGGCAGATTGCCGGGAAAATCAGCTACCTACTCCAACTGAGCGCCCAGAGCATTGGGTGATGTACTTCGACGGCTCGATCAAGCTTGAAGGCGCAGGTGCAGGGGTACTCCTGATTTCGCCAACGGGCGAATAAATCAAGTACGTCATGTAGATCTTTTGGAAGGTCTCAAACAACGAAGCTGAGTACGAAGCTCTACTACACGGGCTCCGCCTCGCAGCTTCATTGGGCATCAAGCGACTACTAGTCTACGGCGACTCTGCAGTGGTCATGAACCAAGTCAACAAGTCCTCGGACCACAACAAGGAGAACATGGACGCCTACCGCCTACAAGTCCACAAGATCGAGAACAAGTTCTAAGGTCTCAAGTTCCATCACGTCGTCCGCAACAACAATGTTGCAGCGGACGTCCTGTCGAAGCTTGGCTCTAGTCGTGCTCAAGTACCAGCAGGTGTCTTCATCCACGAGCTTCACGCGCCATCCATACCGGAGCCGGCGCCACCGACCACTGATCCAGCACATCCCCCAGCTGGCCAGGAGGTCATGATGATTGACGTGGACTGGCGGCAACCCTTCATCGACTACATCCACGAGCAGAAGGTTCCCATGGACAAGAACATGGCCGAGCAACTCATCCGCCATGCCAAGTCCTACGTCCTGGTTGGAGACAAGCTCTACAGGCGGGGAGAATCTTCCAGAGTACTCATGATGTGCGTCCCCCGAGAAGAAGGCAAGGGAATCTTGCAGGAGATCCATAAAGGCGTCTGCGGCAACCACGCGTCTTCTCGCACACTGGTCAGCAAGGCTTTTCGACGAGCTTTCTACTGGCCCACAGCTCTGGGCGATGCCGAAGAACTCGTCAGAAGGTGCCAAGGGTGCCAATACTTCGCCAAGCAACAACATGTCCCGACCTACAAGCTAGTCACCATACCACCAACCTGGCCCTTCGCTTGCTGGGGGCTCGACATGATTGGGCCTCTCCCGACTGCGCCAGGCGGATTCAACAGAGTCTTGGTGGCCATCGACAAGTTCACAAAGTGGATCGAGGTCAAGCCGAACACATGCCCCAAGGCTGACAGAGTACTCGACTTCTTGGATGAACTCGTGCATCACTACGGACTACCCCATCTCATCATCACAGACCTGGGCTCCAACTTCATCAATCACCAGTTCTGGGAGTACTGTGAGCACAGCGGGATCGATGTATGATATGTCTCAGTCGCCCATCCTCCGGCCAATGGACAAGTCGAGCGTGCCAACGTGATGGTACTCGACGCTCCCAAGAAGTGACTGCACGATGGTGCTAACTCAAAAGGAGGCAAGTGCATCAAGGAACTACCCAAGTCGCTCTAGGGGCTGTGTACTGAACCCTCCAAGCCAACAGGACAATCGCCATACTTCCTGGTATACGGCTCCGAAGCAATTCTCCCTGCTGACGTCACGTGGGATTTGCCGGTAGAAGAGCAATACGACGAAGGCATATCTGAAGATAGCAGGCGAATTGATATCGATGGACTCGAAGAAGCTCGCTGTGCCGCCCTCGTCCAATCCGCAAGGTACCTTGAGGGTATCCGACGCTACCATGATCGCAACGTCATGGAACGCTCCGTCAACGTTGGCGATCTCGTCCCCCGCAGCATCCGGAACACGGAAGGACTACACAAGCTCAGCTCGCCATGGGAAGGTCCCTTCACAGTTGCAAAGGTGACCAGACCAGGCTCCTACCGCCTCCAGACTCTTGAAGGAGAAGACGTCAGCAACTCGTGGAATATCGACCTGCTCTGTCGATTCTACGCCTAGTCTCTCGACTACCTTTGGGGCTCAAGTCTGCACAACTACTTCAAGACCATTCACTGTAAGCGGCCTCCGGGTCCAGGCACTAGTCTCCGGACTACTCTGCTCCAAGATCCAGTGTTAACGGCTACTAACGGATCTCGGGCTGCTCAGAGCGTCAAAGGACTCCAGCAGTGGTCTATCAAGGGACCATGTACTATTAGATCCAGCCTATACAGCTACTAACGGATCTACTGTTGTAAGTGGCTACACGCCCTAGCACTACTTAGCCGTAGGTGGCCTCCGGGTCCTGGCGACTACACTTGTAAAATGGCTCTGGCCATCCAGGTGTACTTCTTTCAGTAACAAAGTTTGATCATCTATCAACTAACTTGCTGTGTCTCCCTTAATGGGCCTACTAGCGAGTACCACTACTCGTGACAACTCCACGATGAGCACTCTGCACATATATCTCGCGACAACAAGTACTCATTTATGGAAGCTTTCTCATTCATACTCAAACAAGTTCATTACAACTTTGTTTATATACAACTATTGCTACAAGCTAACCCTACAGGACTACTGGAGGTTCAGCTTCTTGGCGACTTGTTCAGCTATTGGCACCATCTGCTCCAGGAGCTCCGCGTATTGCTCATCAGTACAGTTGGCGGCTAGTCCACCAGCAACTACGTCCACTGGAGCCTTGGGAAGTACGACTTCATGTACGCCAAGACTTGATTGGGGATGGACTTCGCCAGATGCTTGACGTACATCGCCAAACGACCGGGAGCCCCTCGCAGCCGGTCAACCAACAGAGAAATTGTCGGCCCGCCCGGATGAGGCACCAGCAGCCTTGCAATGGGAAGTGCGGCTTCTTCAAGTTCTTTGAGTTGTCCCCGCAGCTTCACGCAATCTTCGTTCAGCTTCTCCAGGGATTTGTAGCAGTTGACAAGATCATGATCCGAGGCAATCTGAAGCTCCATGTGCTTATTGCACTCGTAAGCCAACTGCTTATAATCATATTCAAGTACCTCGCAGGCCTCCTTCTCCCGGTAGAAGAGATTCTTCATGTCGACTTCTGAGGCCTTCAGCTGCTCAACCCGGGTCTCAAGCTCTGCAATCAAAAAATAAGGCGATGTTAGACTACTGCAGGGTACTTCCAATAGGTACTCGACAAGACGGCAGCGTACCTTTGTTCTTATTGCGGAGCGACTTGTTCTTGCGCACCAGTTCGTCACTCTTCGCCTGCGTGTCCTGGACTTCATTATGGTACTGGGCGAAGGCACCATCAAGCTTCGACTGGAGCATGGTGGAGTGCTTCCTGGCCTTGGCGAGTTCTTCCTCCAGTGCTTCCGCCCGGAGCACCGTATCGCCATATCCTTGGAGCATCTCAGATTTCTGTCGGGATCTCTCCACGACGTCCTGCTGCAGACAACAATTGTTACTCGGGTACTCAGCACTTATGGAACATCGACCATCCAAGGGTACTGATAACTTACCTTCATCCACTGCTCTTCCCGGCGCATCGCCTCCAAGTTGCGCGCTACTGCTGCTGGGTCGACTAGATCGTCCCCCAGAAGCTCGATCCCACCACGACTAGTTGTGGCGGACCCGGACTTCGGCGCCGAACGGATCGGCTCCGCATCATGAATCTCTGGCGAACAGACGACTACTTGCAGGCTTGATTCTGGTAGTACTTCGTCGCGCCTCTCTTCGGCCACCCCGCGGGCTCCTTCGCCGGCTACCTCCACCGGCTCGGTTGCTCCTTTGGCGGCTTCATGGGTCTCCAGCACCACGCCCTCAACGGGCACAGCCTTAGGCATGGTGCTTCCCTCGGCTTCAGCCCCTGTCAACAGAAGACACATGGATTAGTCTCCCGGGGGCTACGACTACTACTCGAGGAAGGCTGCGTTTGTGCACTATACTTACCTTCAACTATGATGGCCTCTGGCAGTGTAGCCTCTACGGCCGGCGCCACGGTCTCGGCCTGGGGGAGGGGAGCGGACTCCTCGGCAGCTGGCGCACAATCTTCTTCAGCCGCTACTGCGCTGGGTTCATCTCCCTCCCAGGACAAGTCTGTCAATTTCCTGCACAGTACACAATCGGTTGTCAACCAAGTACGACTACCAACCTACATGTACTACTCGGGAAAGATCTTCACTTACAAGCTCGACTGGACAACAGTCACGGTCGGGGCGCCATGTATGCTGGCGATGTTAACAAGCCCGGCTTCAGCAGGTGCCTCTTCTTCGGCTTCAGTTGCCGCTGGCTCTTCGGCAGCAGGGGCTGCGGCCGGCTCCGTCCTGCTCTGAGCGACTGGCGCCTGCGGCTCGACTTCTATCATGGCGGGGGCTGGGCTGCGGCTTCTTTCAGCCGGCTCCCCCACCCTCTCCCAGTCGCCTTCGTCCCCTTGGTCTACGGGGTCGGAAGGAGGAATCTCCTGCAAGAACTCGGAATTCTATTGTCGGCATGCCAAACAATCACTCGACTACTCTACTCAAAGAGTTTACCTCTTGAGATGTAGTCTCAGTTACCTTCAACTTCTTGGCGACACGCTTGCGTGCCACGTTGCGCGGCCTCCTCGGCGGCGCAGGCAGACTAGCCTCCAAACTAGTCGGAGGATCGTGGACAAGGAGGACATTGGGCAGTCCAGGGCGGCTCAACCTCGACCGCAGCTGGAACCGCTCCTGAAGCGTCTCCTCGTCTTCCTCGTTTGACGTGTCCTCGACGATGACGGTGTCGTCACCTTCGCTGACTTCGCGGCGCTTCTTGGCTTTGCCCTTCTCCTCCTCCGGGATATTTACATGTCGGGGAGGCGAAGCCAGCTGAGAGACAAACATTACTATGTCATCCTGCAACAAGTACATTGGGTGAGCACGACTACTACAACATAATCAGTACTCGTACACTCAGTGTGGCTACTGACCTCGTTCGGCGGATGAGCGGCGGAGTACTCAGGGACCGGACAGGGTGTGTACGCCGGCATGTCCTTGAAGATCCTGCCCAGCCAATTGATGATGTCGTCATCATCAATCTCACCGCCAGGCATCCGCGACGAGTCGCCCTCGGCGGTGTACTGGTAGCCGAGGGTGTCGCGAGCCATAAGTGGATGCACCCTCCTCTTCATGAAGCTGAAGGCCACATGTTCAGCCCTCAGCCCGGCTTCCCTCAAAGCCTTGATCTTCAGCAGTAGTTCAGGTAGCTGGATACCCTCCTGCATCGTCAGCTCCGTATTCTGCCAGGGCCGGTGCTTCGGCTGCTTCCCGCTGGGCTTCGGCAGCTCCGGGTGGTGGTTGGTAATGTAGAACCACTTCGACTTCCAGTCCTGGTTGCAGTCGGTCAACTTGTACACCATATACTGCTCTGCGGCGTCTTCGCGCATCTGGTTCCCGGTCCGTCCTGCTCTCGTCGCGCGAGCAGCTCGAGCAGTCCGCTGGCAGCCGATGGGTTCGGAGCTGTGACCCCCGAGCCCAACACTCAGAGCCAATACTTTTCCTGAAGTAACGGATCCGTTTTGCTGACTTCCCTTGCCTACATTGTTCCATTGTCCAGAGGCTATTCACCTTGGAGACCTGATGCGGTTATGAATACGACCGGGCGTGGACGGTACTCAGTCCTCCGGACTTTCATGGGCCGCCGGTGTCGTATGGACCTCCCTGGGCCCACTACCTCGGTGGGTACCAGGACCGACTACTCGGTGGGCCCCTGGGACTACCCGGCTTGCGCTACATGGCATCTGAAGGCGTGGAGCACAAGGACTACACAGGAGTAGTACTCGGTTAGGAAGCTGTACATGTTCCGCACTGTGCAGAGGACTCCTAGACGTACTCGACTAGTACTCTCTTCCTACTCCGACTTGTAACCCTGCCTCCCGGACTATATAAGGCGAGGCAGGGACCGATCCCCTCATCCAATCTCCTCTCATACAACCCACGGCGCACTATTGCACCATCGTGTAATCGTGCCCTATCGATCCAGAGCTACGCAACATACAGGACGTAGGGTATTACGCACCTCGCGGCCCGAACCTGTCTAAATTTGTGCCACGTGTCTCTTCCTTCGAGTTACCGATCTCGGCGAGTCACATTCATCTACTTCAGGTACTCCCCGTAGTAGGTTGCCGGTCTAAAACACCGACACTCGGCGCGCCGGTAGGGGCTCTCGCTCGAGATCACATGGCGAACTCGACGGCTTCCGTTCACATCAAGACAACCGTCGCCTTCAACCGCGGCGACACCTTCATCTTCGGCGCCTGGATCTGCACTGCTGATGGCGCGGGCTCCTTCCGCCGCCGCGACCATGCGGCCCCATCCCGAGGACGAGGCCTCGTGACGCTTCCCGAGGTCGTCACGGGCGAACTCGCCGGCAAGTTCGGCGAAATTTCGCTCTTCGACCACCACGGCGACTTCGAGCTCGAGTCCGTCTCCAACTCGAACCCGACGTCGCCATGGGCCATCGCATGCGAGCCGGCCGCTCGGCCATCGCAGCGGCCCCTTCACCACGCCAGCGCTCCGCGCGTGGCCCCCGCGTCCTCAGCCGGGCCCGCACGGGGGCTCCTACACCACGCCGGGCCGGCAAGGAGCCCGTAACCGAGTACAACTCGGACTCCGACGCCGTCCCCGACCACATCTCAGACTCCAGCCCTCTCTCCGAGTTCTACTCGAACCCGGATTACGAGTTCGACTTCGGGTCGGACCCTGAGGAGCCCGAGTCCGAAGATGACTCCACTGAGCTTCCCTTGTCAGGGCCAGCCTCTGGGCTGGTTATAAGATCGACGCCGGCCGGAAGATACGTCTACTGGCCAGACCGCAAGCCTGCTGACCTGGCAAAGGAGGACTCACGCTACGTCGCCTACATCGACTCACTACCGTTCCGGAGGGAACACCACCGGCCCGGGCTGACTCAAACACACCAACCGAGGTGGCACCCTCGCGAGTCCAGGCTTGGGTACCCCCGATCGCCAAGTCTTCATGGCTGCCGGCGAAACTTCAGGACCCTCAGGCACGGCTGAAGACAAGTACCTGGAGGACATCTCCGCAGACGAGCTGTCTGCCGACGCACCTGCAGACGAGACCGCTGCCAACAGGGACGCTCGACGCGAGCGCAACAGGAAGCGCAGTGAACGACGCCGGCGGCTCAGAGACAACCTCCCCATCCGCAACCTTGCGGAAGCTCTCGAGGCGGTCGAGAGCAGAGTACACACCACCCCTGAGCAATGCCTCATGTCGATCACAACGATCGCATGTCGGGCTCGGGGCATACGCGCCGGGAGAGGTCATCGCCAAGCTCGCTGAAGAAGCCTACTTCATGCGGGTCGACAACAGAGTCAACCAACCTCTCCCAGCTAAACCCCGCGACAATGAAGCTACTAGTCGCAGCGCTGACCCTGGCCCCAACAGTACTCGAGCTGACCTCCCGGCTGATCGAAACCGCCGCCGCTCCAACGCCGGCGGACCTTCACGACAAGACCAAGGCAACCGAGATGTCGTTCCCCACCGCGCTCCGGCCGGTGGCGGCGGCAACGACCCCCGACGGCGGCGGGGGGCCGCGCGGCGGCAGCTCCAACCACGAGGCCAACAGGAGGGCTGGAGGTGGCGGCAGCCGCGGCGGCCACGGCCACGCGAACAGCCACGCCTCTGGTGCCTCTCATGGCGGGTACGATGCTCGCCAGAAGATCGAGGAGCTGCGGCGGAAGAAGTCGTCCACCGCTGCTGATGGCGACGGCTTCCCCGCCTTCTCACCCCGGCTTCGCAACCTGCTCCTCCCCGGCAAGTTCAAGCCTTTGGGGATCACCAAGTACGACGCGAAGCAGGATCCCATCTAGTGGCTCCGATGCTACGCCCTCTCCATCGAGAATGCTGGCGGCAACTGCGACACCAAATGCCTCTACTTCCCCTTCTGTCTGGACCAAGCTCCACCCACATGGCTCGAGTCGCTGGACAAGCACTCGATTGACAAGTGGGACCAGCTGAAGGAGCAGTTCACGAGTAACTTCGCGGCGCCATGGGCCGTTCGGGTACTCGCATGGACCTTGCCATGATCAAGCAGGAACAAGGCGAGACCCTCCGCAAGTACATGCGCCGCTTCTTTGACAAGCGCGCTACTGTCGTCGACGTCACCGACAAGGAGGTCATCGACCTCTTCCAGGATGGCCTCTACCATCGCCGCACCTTCGAGGACTTCGGTCGTCGCCGCCCCAGGTCCATTCCCCACCTCAAGGACATGATCACGTCCTGGGCGGATGAAGAGGACAAGGCCAACGCCAAGTACGACGCCATCCGCGGCAAGTCCAAGCAGAACCAGGGCGGCGGCAGCGGCAGCAATGCAAACCAAGGCGGCCGCAACAACAATAACAACAACAACAACTACTACTCGGGTTCCAACCACAAGCACAAGCCAGACAACACCGTCGCGGCTGTCCAGCGCCCTCCGAAAGGGAACTCGAAGAAGAATTCTGGTGGGTTCAAGGACCTGCTGAAGGAGAAGTGCCCGTGGCATCCAAACGGCAACCACACTACCGAACAGTGCTACCAGCTCAGGCACGCACTCAAGGATACGCCGGAGCCACCGCACCCTCACGACCAAAAGGGCAAGCAGAAGGACGGCGACGACAACGACTTCCAAGAACCCGAGAAGACCGTCAACGTCCTCTTCGGCGGACCGCCCGGCGGGCGGGGAGCAGAAGGCTACCCGTCGTGAAGTGATGTCCATTGAACCGGCGGTCCCGACCCCTCTCGGGTGGTCGGAGGTACCCATCACCTTCTCCCGCGCGGACCGGTGGACCAACTTCTCCGAACCGGGACGGTTCCCCCTCGTCCCGAAGCCAACAAAGGGCGGGTTCCAAGCTCAACAAGGTGCTCATCGACGGTGGAAGCGGGCTCAACGTCCTCTTCACCAAAACCTTGAAGAAGATGAACCTCGACGTCACCCCCATGCTCACCAAGAGCGGCGCGCCCTTCTACGGCATCGTCCCGAGCAACGCGGCTATCCCACCGGGCTCGGTGGTACGCCGTTACCTTCGGGGCGTCTCGGGATAACTACCGCACCGAGTACATCAAGTTCGAGGTCGCGGATTTCGAGACTTCTTACCACGCCATCCTCGGCAGACCGGCCATCGCCAAGTTCATGGCGGTGCCCCACTATACCTACTTGGTACTCAAGATGCCAAGTTCAGCCGGCGTACTCTCCCTCCAAGGGGACTTGAAGATCTCCCACGACTGCGATACGGAGGCCGTGGTGATCGCCTCCACGAACCAAGTACCCAACGCAATGATGGAGGTCTACGCCGCGTCAAAGAAGCTCGCCACGAGCGAACTCGACATCCCGAGAAGTCCGACGGCACCAACAAGCCTCGCCCACCCGAGGAGGTACTCGTCGGGATGGTCGACCTTGGAACGAGGTGACCCCAAGCAAGACCACCACCATCGGGGCCGGCCTCGACCCCAAATAGGAAGACGCGCTCATCAGCTTCCTTCGGGCTAACCGCGACATCTTCGCGTGGAAGCCAGCGGACATGCCAGGAGTGCCCAGGGAGCTGATTGAGCACTGCCTCAACGTCGATCCAAAGGCCACCCCCAAGCGACAACACCTCCGACGTTTTGCCGACGACAGACGGGACGCCATCAAGAAGGAGCTCGCCAAGCTACTCGCAGCTGGCTTCATCCGAGAAGTCTTCCATCCTGAGTGGCTCGCCAACCCCGTCATCACCCCGTTTGGCGCGTACTGCTATACGACCATGTCATTCGGGTTGAAGAACGCAGGCGCTACCTATCAACGGGCCATCCAGGCCTGCTTCAAGCGACAACTCAACAAGAACGTCGAGGCCTACGTGGATGACGTGGTTGTCAAAACCAGGGACTCCAGTACCCTCATCGACGACCTTGAAGAGACCTTCGCATCGCTACGCTAGTACCGCTGGAAGCTCAACCCGAACAAGTGCGTCTTCGGCGTCCCTTCGGGCAAACTACTCGGCTTCATCATCAGCCAGCGCGGCATCGAAGCCAACCCCCGAGAAGATCTCCGCCATCACCAAGGCATGAAAGCTCCCACGAGCATCAAGGACGTCCGAAGCCGACGGGGTGCATGGCGGCGTTGAACGGATTCATCTCGAGGCTAGGAGAACGGGGTCTCCCCTTCTTCAAACTACTCAAGCATCACGAGAAGTTTGTGTGGACTCCGAGGCGGATCAAGCCCTTGCCCGCCTCAAGGACTTCCCGTCAAAGCCGCCAATCCTCGCGGCCTCCTCACAAGGGCGAGCGACTCTTGCTCTACCTAGCTGCGACTACTCACGTGGTCAGTACTGCCATCGTTGTCGAGCGGCGGGGAAGACGGCCACGCCTACCCGGGCCCGGCCGCCCGGTCTACTTCGTCGGCGAGGTTCTATCGAGTCCAAGGCTCGCTACCGGCCGTGCGAAGCTCCCGTACGCTCTACTCATCACCTCGCGGAAGGCGCGACACTACTTCCCGGGAGTACTCGGTCTCCGTCGTCACCGACTACCCGCTCGGCGACATCCCGAGGAACCAAGACGCCACCGGAAGAATCTCCAAGTGGGGGCTGTCGAGCTCGGCGCCCTCACCATCGACTTCAAGCCACGCACGACCATCAAGTCGCAAGCACTAGTCGACTTCATGGCAGAGTGGCGGGGAGAACCGGCTACCTACTCCCACCGTGCGACCAGAGCATTGGGTGATGTACTTTGATGGCTCACTCAACCTCGAGGGCGCAGGCGCAGGGGTACTCCTGATCTCTCCAACGGGCGAACAACTCAAGTACGTCCTGTAGATCTACTGGAAGGTCTCAAAAAACGAAGCCGAGTACGAAGCTCTCCTACACGGGCTTCGCCTCGCGGCTTCACTGGGCATCAAGCGGCTACTAGTCTACGGCGACTCCGCAGTGGTCATCAACCAAGTCAACAAGTCCTGGGACCGCAACAAGGAGAACATGGACGCCTACTGCCTAGAAGTCCGCAAGCTCGAGAACAAATTCTATGGTCTCGAGTTCCATCACATCGTCCGCGACAACAACGTTGCAGCGGACGTCCTCTCGAAGCTCGGATCCACCCGCGCCCAAGTACCCGCGGGCGTCTTCGTCCATGAGCTTCAAGCGCCATCCATCCCGGAGCCGGCGCCACCGACCACCGTACTCGGGCTCATCCACCAGTGGGCGAGGAGGTCATGATGATCGACGTGGACTGGAGGCAACCCTTCATCGACTACCTCGGCGGCGAGAAGGTCCCCCTCGACAAGAACGCAGCCGAACAACTCGTCCGTCGCGCCAAGTCTTACGTCCTCGTCGGTGACAAGCTTTACAAGCGGGGCGCATCTTCTGGAGTACTCATGAAGTGCGTCCCTCGTGATGAAGGCAAGGACATCTTGGAGGAGATCCACAAGGGCGTCTGCGGCAACCACGCGTCTTCACGCACGCTGGTCAGCAAGGCCTTCCGGCGAGCTTTCTCCGGCCCACCGGCCACGGGCGATGCCGAAGAACTCGTCGAAGGTGCCAAGGATGTCGGTTCTTCGCCAAGCGCAACACGTCCCGGCCTACAAGCTAGTCACCATACCGCCAACCCGGCCCTTCGCCCGGCGGGGGCTCGATATGATTGGGCCACTGCCAACTGCGCCAGGAGGATTCAACAGGGTACTGGTTGCTATCGACAAGTTCACCAAGTGGATCGAGGTCAAGCCGGTCACATGCCCCAAGGCTGACAGAGTACTCGACTTCCTGGATGAACTCGTACACCGCTACGGGCTACCCCACCGCATCATCACAGACCTGGGGTCCAACTTCAACAACCACCAGTTCTGGGAATATTGCGAGAACAGCGGGATCGACGTCAGATACGTCTCAGTCGCCCATCCACGGGCCAACGGACAAGTGGAGCGCGCCAACGGGATGGTGCTCGACGCCCTCAAGAAGCGGCTACACGACGCGCGCTAACTCCAAAGGGGGCAAGTGGATCAAGGAACTACCCAACGCACTGCGGGGGCCGTGGACTCAACCATCCAAGCCAACGGGGGCAATCCCCCTACTTCCTGGTCTACGGCTGCGAAGCCATCCTCCCTGCCGACGTCATATGGAACTCGCCAGCAGTGGAGCACTATGACGAAGGCGTCTCAGAAGACAGCAGACGAGTTGATATCGACAGCCTCGAAGAAGCTCGCTGCGCCACCCTCGTCCAATCAGCAAGGTACCTGGAGGGTATCCGACGCTACCATGATCGCAACGTCAAGGAACGCTCCTTCAACGTTGGAGATCTTGTCCTCCGCCGTATCCAGAACACGAAAGGACTCCACAAGCTCAGCTCCCCCTGGGAAGGCCCCTTCAACGTGGCTAAGGTGACCCGGCCGGGCTCCTACCGCCTCCAAACACTTGAAGGCGAAGACGTCAACAACTCGTGGAACGTCGACCAACTCTGTCGATTCTACGCCTAGTCCACACGACTACTCCGGGGTTCAAGTCTACACGACTACATCAACACCCCCTGCCGCAAGCGACCCTCCGGGTCCTGGCTTCAAGTCTCCGGACTACTCTCCTCCAGGATCCAGCCCGCACGGCTACCTACGGACCCTGGGCTGCGACGAGCGTCAAGGACTCTAGCAGCGGTCCACCAAAAGACCACACTCCAAGATCCAGCCTGCGCGGCTACCTACGGATCTGCGATCCAGCCTACACGGCTACCTACGGATCACCGGGCGCAAGCGGCTACCCGCTCCAGCGCCACTTAGCTGTAAGCGGCCTCCGGGTCCAGGCAACTACTTGTAACTACGGCCCTGGCCACCCAGGTGTATTTCTTCAGTAATAAAGCTTGATTGTTCATCAACTTGTTTACTGTTCTGCTCCCTACGACGGGACTACTAAAGCCGACTACTACTACTCGCACCTACTCCACGATGGGCGCTCCGCACTCTGAGATCGCGGTTACGAGTACTCATTGCTGGAAAATTTCATTTCATTGATACATAAATAATTCATTACAAGTGTTTTTTGTACAAATATGGCTACTAGCTACCTATGCAGGGCTACTGGAGGTTCAGCTTTTCGGCTACCTGCTCCGCGATGGGAGCCATCTGCTCCAGCAGCTCTGCGTACTGCTCATCCGAGCAGTTGGCGGCTACCCCTCCGGCGACCACTTCCACTGGGGCCTTCGGGAAGTACAACTTCATGAAGGCCAGGACCTGCTTCGGGATCGACTTGGCCATGTGCTTGACGTAGGCGGCCAGCCGGCTTGGTGCTTCACGAAGACGATCCGCCAGAGGAGCGATCTTGGGGCCGCCCGGGTGCGGCACCAGGAGCCTCGCGATCGGGAGAGCAGCCTCTTCAAGGTCCTTCAGCTGGGCCCGGAGCGCCTCGCAATCTTCATTCAACTTCTGCAAAGATTTGTAGCAGTTGACGAGATCTCTGTCAGAGGCAATCCGCAGCTCCATGTGCTTCTCGCACTCGAAGGCGAGCTCCTTGTAGTCGAGCTCAAGTACCTGGCGGGCTTCTTGCTCCCGGTAGAAGAGGTTCTTCATGCTGACCTCCGAGGCCTTCAGCTGCTCCACCTGGCCTTCGAGTTCTGCAACATGGAAACACAACAACGGGTCAGAGGCTTGACGACTTCCAACAAGTACCCGACAAGTCAAAGGACATACCTTTATTCTTGTTGCGGAGGCCTTTGTTCTTCCGCACCAACTCGTCGCCCTTCGCCTGCAACTCCATCACGTCGTTGTGGTACTTGGCGAAGGCGGCGTCGAGTTTTGACTGCATGGCGGCCGCGTGCTTCCGCGACTTCACGAGCTGCTCCTCCAGGGCCTCGGCTCGGAGCACGGTGTCGCCGTAACCTTGCAGCAGGTTCGACTTCTCGCGGGATCGATCCGCTACGTCCTGCACAAGACAAGCTCAGGTCAAGAAGAGTACTCAACGGCAAAGGATCGACTACTCGGGAGGCAACGGCTACGCACCTTCATCCACTGTTCGGCTCGCCGCATCGCCTCCAGGTGCTGGGCCACCGTCGCCGGCTCGACGAGATCGTCGGCCAGAAGTTCAATCCCGCCGCAGCTACTCGACGTAGCCTCCGTCATCGGCGCAGACCGGATGGGCTCCGCGTCTTGGATTTCAGGGGAGCGGATAGCCACCTCCAGGGCAACCCCTGGCGACGTGGTGACCGCCTCCCCACTGGCGGACTTCTCGACGACTTCCCCCACGGGCTCGGGGGCTCCTCCTGCAGCCTCTGGGGCTTCTGGTGTCAACTCCTGCATGGGCACCCCCACCGGGATGTCACCACCCTCATCACCTGTCAACAACACGACATGGGCGTCAGCGCCTACGACTACTCATCCCGGAGCTCTACAGCTTCAAGAAGGGTACTCACCTTCGACTACGACCGCCTCTGGCAGCGGCGCTTCGGTAGCCGGGGGCTCGGTCGTGGTTTGGGCTTCGGGAGCGGCCTCCTCGACAGGCGGCGCAGTTTCCTCCGCCACTGCTGATGAGGGCTCGTCTCCATCCCAGCTTAGATCTGTGGATTTTCTGCAGAAGTGTTCACAGAAGATCGTCAGGCAATCATCGACTACTGCAGCTAGTACTACTCGTAAAACATGGTACTTACAAGCTCGACCGGACGATGGTCACGGCCGGAGCACCGAGGATGCTGGCAATATCAACCAGTCCACCCTCGGCGGGCGCCTCCTCCTCCGCCTCTTCGGCTACTGCCTCCTCCACGGCGGCGGCGGCCGGCGCACCTTCACCTTCCGCTCCAGGGGTCACCACCTTTCCAACGGTGGCGGCCACGGGTCCTCTGCTCTCTGCTGGAGCAGGGGGCTGGCGCTCCAGCTGCGCCAGGAGTTCCTCGACAGTGGGGGCTGGACTTCGGCTTCCAGCCGGTTCCCCCACCGTGTCCCACATGCCCTCGTCGCCCTCTTCGACGGGCTCCGTTGGCGGCACCTCCTGCACACAAAGGGAGACTACTCGTCAGCAACGTACTCGAACAGCGGGTACTCGACTACTCTGCTCAAGATAACTTACCTCCGGAGGCGTGGTCTCTGAGACCTTCATCTTCTTCACCACCCGCTTCTTGGCGGGTTGTGTGGCTTCCTTGGCGGCGCAGCAAGGCTAGCCTCCAGGCTAGCCGGAGGGTCTTGAACAAGTGGTACATGAGGCAAGCCCGGACGGCTAAACCTCGACCGCAGCTGGAAGCGGTCCTGAAGAGTCTCTTCGTCTTCGTCGTCGTCATCAGAGGTATCCTCCACGATGACGGTGTCGTCGCCTTCACCGACTTCACGGCGCTCCTTCACCTTCCCCTCCGCCGGGATCTCGATCCCGCTCGGTGGCGGCTGCGGCTCGGAGACGAACCGCTTCACATCATCCTACGCAAAGACATAAGGCGTCAGCAACTTCATTATGAGAACTCACTACTCGACGAGGGGGGTACGACTACTCACCTCGTTGGGAGGGCGCGCGGCGGAGTACTCCTCGACCGGACACGCCGTGTACGGCGGCATGTCCTTGAAGATACGCGACAATCGTTCGACGATGTCGTTGTCGTCCAACTCGCCCCCCGGCATCCGCGACGAGTCGTCGTCGCCGGTGTACTCGAAGCCCAGCGTATCCCGCGCCATCGGCGGGCCGGATCCTCGCGCTTCATGAAACCGAAGGCCACGTGTTCGGCCCTCGGTCCGGCTTCTCCGAGCACTCGAATGCGTGCTAGCGGCTCGGGGAGCCGGATCCCCTCTTGCATGGTGGGCTCGTGTTCCACCACTCACGATGCCGGGCCGCCGTCCGCTCGGCCGGCAGCCGGGGTGGTGGTTCGTGATGTAGAACCACCTCGTCTTCCAGTTCGTGTTGGAGTCCACGAGCTTGTACGCCAGGTACTGATCCGCGGCGTCTTCCCTCAGCTGGATCCCGGCCCCTCCGACAACTCGGGGTTGGAGGCACGCGGGCTGCGGCTTGACGCGGAAGAACTTCCGGAAGAGCACCCAGTGCGGCTTGATTCCCAGGAAGGCTTCGCAGAAGTGGACGAAGACCGACGTGTGGAAGATGCCGTTCGGGTTCAGGTTGAGGTACTCGATGCCGTAGTACCCGAGCAGCCCCTTGAAGAAGTCGCTTGCTGGGAGCGCAAGACCGCGCTCCACGAAGCGCGAGAACATCGGGATCTCGTCTTCGGCCTTCTCCATCGGATAAGGATCTCCTGCGGCGGATCTCCACATGTCGACTTCCTTCTCCCTGATGAACCCGCTGTTCAACAGGGTCAGCAGGTCCTCCATCTTGACCTTCGATTTTTTCCACTCGCGGCTTGGATCAGCGCGCGGTGGAGACAGGGGCGGCGCCTCACTGGTGGCGGCCGCGGCGGCCTCTGCACGGCCCCTCTTCTTCCCGCCGGCCTTGGACGTCTTCGACGGCGACGGCTTCATTCTCCAAGTGCAAGGAGTTTTCACTCGCATCTGCTAGGGGGCTACCCTAAAGGCTTCGGGTGGCGATGCGCTCAGATCTACTACGGCGGTAGCAGGCTGCTGGGAGTGGATCTACTTCAAGATTCAAGTGGAGATGACTGCGGCTCACTTGGGTGAAAAACCCTAAAGGTTTTGGCTCTTATTTATAAGCCAAATCGCCTCCGTAACGGGCGGTTGGATAAGTCCACGCGCGGCTGACTCAGCGGCTGCGCGTGACTCTTCGAATTCTACTAGTCGACGCGCCTCACCTCGGGGGCTCGGCTACTTCTACTCGACTACCTGGGAAGCGGCTAGTCTCAAGATCATCTCAGGACACATTCTCCAAGAAGACCCTTCAATTCGAGAGGAAGTACTCGACTCAAGGCTCGGGGGCTCCGTGCCACGTGTCCTTCGGTTTTTTCTCTCCGGATTTTTCGGGATTATCTTGCCAAGATTTCAGATGGACCCTAAGCCAGAGCCCGCGGCTCGAGGCTCGGGGGGTACTCCATGTGGAGTGCGGTTCTGCAAATCGTACCTCCATGACGGCTCCGGCTTCAAGACAAGACTGGCATTTCTTGAAGACCTTCGAAGGCAGATTTCAAGGACGCTTGGGACTACTTGAGAAGACTTCAAGATTGCTCAAACATCAGCTGGAGTACATTCCAACCTCGGGATGCTTCGACTACTCTTGAAGACTTTTGACTTGTAGCGCTCAGGGACGCTTGAGGACTACTCGTTAAGGCCGTCAAGACTACTTGAAGCTATCCTTCTCGACTACAAAGTACTCGGGGGCTTGTCGTATGGACCTCCCTGGGCCCACTACCTCGGTGGGTACCAGGACCGACTACTCGGTGGGCCCACGGGACTACCGGCTTGCGCTACACGGCATCTGAAGGCGTGGAGCACAAGGACTACACAGGAGTAGTACTCGATTAGGAAGCTGTACATGTTCCGCACTGTGCAGAGGACTCCTAGACGTACTCGACTAGTACTCTCTTCCTACTCCGACTTGTAACCCTGCCTCCCGGACTATATAAGGCGAGGCAGGGACCGATCCCCTCATCCAATCTCCTCTCATACAACCCACGGCGCACTATTGCACCATCATGTAATCGTGCCCTATCAATCCAGAGCTACGCAGCATACAGGACGTAGGGTATTACGCACCTCGCGGCCCGAACCTGTCTAAATTGTGTGCCACGTGTCTCTTCCTTCGAGTTACCGATCTCGGCGAGTCACATTCATCTACTTCAGGTACTCACCGTAGTAGGTTGCCGGTCTAAAACACCGACAGCCGGGGGCGCACCGGACACCGCGCGATGTGCGGTGCTCTTCCGACCGCAGGACCCTGTCTACGGCTGAATCATTTCTAGGGTCGGCAGGCCGTTAAGCAGAAAAGATAACTCTTCACGAGGCCCTCGCCGACGTCTCTGGACTTCCTAACGTTACCGTCAACCGCCACGTCCCGGCTCGGGAAATCTTAACCCGATTCCCTTTCGGGCAACACGCGTGATCGCGCTATCTTCCAGGGTTACCCCGTCCCTTATGATTGGCTTACCCATGTGCAAGTGTTGTTCACATGGAACCTTTCTCCTCTTCAGCCTTCAAGGTTCTGCACTGGCGGCCGCTCCGCCCGGGCTCACGCCCCAGGTTTTGCAGCGGCCACCGCGCCCTCCTACTCATTGGGGCATGGCGCTCACCCAGATGGCCGGGTGTGGGTCACGCGCTTTAGCACCATCCATTTTCAGGGCTAATTGATTCGGCAGGTGAGTTGTTACACACTCATTGGTGGATTTAGACTTCCATGTCCACCGTCCTGCTGTCTTAATCGACCAACACCCTTTGTGGGTTCTAAGTTAGCGCGCAGTTCGGCACCGTAACCCGGCTTCCGGTTCATCCCGCATTGACAGCTCTACTTACCAAAAATGGCCCACTTGGAGCTCCCGATTCCATGGCATGGCTCACCGAAGCAGTTGTGCCATCTTACCTATTTAAAGTTTGAGAATAGGTCAAGGGTGTTGTGCCCCCGATGCCTCTAATCATTAGCTTTACCTGATGGAACTCATAATGGGCTCCAGCTATGTTGAGGGAAATTTCGAAGGAAACCAGCTACTAGATGGTTCGATTAGTCTTTCGCCCCTATACCCAAGTCAGACGAACAATTTGCATGTCAGTATCGCTTCGAGCCACCACCAGAGCTTCCTCTGGCTTCGCCCCGCTAAGGCATAGTTCACCATCTTTCGGGTCCTTATAGGCGTGCTCTAACTCGAACCCTTCATAGAAGATCAGGGTCGGCCAGCGGTGTGGCCCGTGAGGGCCTCCCGCTCGTTAGCTTCCTTGCGCATTTGAGGACCATGTGTGGTTCGAGGACCGGTGGATGGTCGCTTCCTTTTGTGATGAGTGATTGACAATGTTGTGTGGACTGATTCTGGGCTAAGTATTGCAGGTGCAGGTTGCGGCTTGATCGGTGTTGGTGCAGGTGAAGAACAAGCGCGAAAGGTCATCTCCGTTGAGGCCTCCAGGTGTGGAGAAGACAAGTAGGCTTTGTTCGAGGGACCCGGTGGCCAGCGGGGTCAAGTGCGGGCCGCATGGTGGTATGAACAGCAAGATGAAACCATGCACGGTTTCCTGGTTGAGCCTCAAAACCAAGGTCGAGCCGGGACTACGTGGGAGCCGAGTCATGAGTGGCGATTGGCGGAGGCAACACCGAGTTCGTGGGGTTTCCAGTGGTTCACCACAAAACCACTGGGTTCCTTGGTTGATCCACAAAGCCAAGACCGAAGAACCGAAGACGGTGCTGCAAAGACGGTGCCGGCCGGTCGCCGGTGGGTCTGACCGGTGGGTACCGGTCTGACCGGTGAGGAGCACCGGTCTGACCGGTGTGTGACGACACAGTCCAGAATCTTCAAAGCGGAGGACACGCGTCGGGATCGCAAGGCTTGCGTCGAGGCTAAGCAGGTTGCGGTCGCCGGGCATCCGTCCGATGGAGAAAACTTGAAGACTTCCAAAACCGCCCTTGAGGGGCTTGTATCCCTAGTTGTTAGGAAAGGGTATTTTAGACTTTCGATTGCCTCCATGTAACCCATGAGGTGAGAGGATGGCAGCCAAGCTCTTGGAACCCTAGTTCATTTGCTTTCCTATTTTCCCTTCCTATTTTCTTAGGATTTCCATAGGACTAGCTTGAGAGCTTCATGGGGAGATCTTGTTGAGAGGGTTGGATGATCGGGCGGCAAGTTAGACCTTTTATGAACCTTTGTGGCATGTATAGATGATTCGGCGTGGTTCCTCAAGGTTTGGATGTGTTATTCCCGGTTGTTCTTGGTGGTGATTTTCGGAGCCCTCTCTTGGTGATCTCTTTGGGTTGTTTTCGGGACCTTGCTCTTGGGGATTTGATGAGGGAAATTTGTGGGAACCCTTCGTGGTTATTTGGGCTATGATCCCCTCCCAAATCCGTGAGTTAAGGGGCTCGATTTTGGGGTTTTTCGAGTTCTAGGGTTAGAGGTGTTCTTGGCGGGATTTCTTTGATTCCTCCTTTTTGGACAAGTTTTGGTGGGATTAAACTTGGCTATGGACTCCTCATGAGGTGTTCCTTCTATCCCCAAAGTCTTGTTCAAGTCTGTGGAGTGATTCGGGAGATTGATGTTTGGATTTGGGGGAGTTGACCCGCAGGTGCTGTTCATTCCGAGCTGCCCAGGCTACACCGGTCTGACTGGTGCTCTTGGCCGGTCTGACCGGTGCAACCCTTGGTGGGTTTTTGCTCGGGTGAACGTCTAGGTGTGTTTGCTGTTGTCCTGTGTTGGGGCTGTTTCGAGTTTGGGTCAGTTTGGAGGTCGGTAGGCCTGTTTGGTGATTTCGGGGCTATCAGGCTTAGACCGGTCTGACCGGTGTGTCTCACCGGCCTGACCGGTGTGAAGCCTTTCTTTGGAAGTCGTCAACTCGCACCAGCAGGGACCGGTCTGACCGGTGGTGCTCACCGGTCTGACCGGTGTTGGTCAGTGGACTCGAGGTTTGGTGTTCTGCTGCGTTCTCGGGTCGGAAGGTTGTGTGTTGGTTCCTAGGCCCAGTGGCACTCCAGTGGCTACGTGGGCTTGGTCAACTTGGATAGTGAGTCGGAGACGTGTGTTGGAAGCCGTGTTTATCTTGTTGGAGATTCCATATCCTTCGAGAAGAATTTTTATCGGCTCCCGTTCACTCCCCCCTCTCTAATTCGCCGTATCGGTCCTTCAAGTGGTATTAGAGCCGGTTCGGGTCTTTGTTGACTCTAACCAGTCTAAGATCCAAGGATGGCGTACCAGGAACCGGGTTCGGGTCCTCCACACTTCGATGGCAAGAACTACCAGATGTGGAGTAAGCGTATGGCTGCGTTTCTCCGAGGAACGGGTCAGATCCTTTGGGATGTCACGGTGGACACAGGCTATGTCCAGCCAATGAACTTCCTCACTCCAGGATCGAGGGACATGTTCAACGCCAACAATAAGGCAGCCGACTACTTGTTTTGTGCTTTGTGTCAGCCTGAGTTCGATCGGGTGCACACCGAGCACTTGGCTTGTAGAATCTGGTTGGTGTTGAAGGAGGCTCATGTATGGAATGCCCAGGTTCAGGCTCGGATGTATGCGACCTACCGAAGAGAGTACGAGAACTTCACTCATCTCCCTAGTGAGTCCATTGATGCCTTGTTTCAGAGGTTCACGGTGGTTGTGAACAACATGAAGGCCAATGTGGACGTGCTCCCGTACGATGATCATGATACAGCTGTCAAGCTCTTACACTCTTTGGATCGTACGATTTGGGGCAGAATGTTCGAGCTATTGTGGAGTCGGAGAAGTATGACACTCTGACGGTGAACGAGCTATTCTCGGAGCTCAAGTCGGCTGAGGTGGATAGGGGAATGACTGCCAAGCTCAAGGGTCTGACCGATTCCCATAGTTTTGCCCTCGTTGGTGGTTCGAAAGTAAAGGCTAACACTAACCCATCCACCAGGATGTTCTCTTTGTCCTCTTTGATGTCTATGCCAGATGAGGAGTTCGACATGCTTGGAGAGGACGAGCTGGCGTTGCTGACGAGGAGGTTCTTGAGGCTGCACGAGAACCGGGTGAACATGAGGAGGAACACGAGGACATGCTTCCAGTGCGGCAAGCCGGGACACTTCGTCGCCGACTACCTGGAGAAGGTCAAGAACAAGGACGGCTACAAGCACAAGTCGAGGATGTATGGCAAGTACCGGTCGAGGCGTGACCACAAGAGCAAGCACAAGAACAAGCACAAGGACGAGCGACGATCAAGGAATAAGGAGAGCCGAGGAAAGGCCCGAGCGATGGTTGGAGCGAGCGACGTCGACTCCAGTTCCGCGTACTCCACCTCGAGCTCGTGCAGCAATGAAGATGAAGGTGATCATCGCAAGAGCAGGAAGTCGTCCAAGAACCTGAGCGGGCTGAGCTGCTTCGCTAAAGATGACTTCTGTACCATAGCGCTGAGTTACGACAGCAAGAAGTGCACACAGAGCGACTCGGACTCTGATTCCGACGACGAGGTGCGTGATGAACTTCCCTTCTTGCGCCAGGAGAATGAGAGGCTTGGCTCATTGCTTGATAACCGTGATGACATGCTTAGAGAGGCCAAGAAAATGAGAAAAGAGCTTAGGGCTTCGCTCGAGGATGCTAGGACTAGAGTGGCTGAGCTAGAAACACAGGTTCTTGATAGCAAGCTTGAGATTGATTCCCTTAAGGCTAGCCCTGTTGTTTCGGATGAGGTTGATTCTACTGATTGCTCCATCTTTCTTGCTGATCTTGCTTTGTTTAAGGAGAAGCGTGCCTCCAAGCATGAGGAACTAGATGTGCTTAGGGTTGAAGTGGTTGAGCTTAAATCTAGACCTGCTTTGCTAGGTGCTTGCACTTCTTGCCCTGTTTTGCATGCTAAGATTGATGAGATGCATGCTTACACTGCTTCCCTTGAGGCTAAGATGAAAGAACCAATTCCTACATCTTGCTCTACCTGTGAAATGCATGCTTCGGAGAATTTGGAACTTGCACATTGTGTTGACCATTTGCAAGATGAGAATGATGAGCTGAGAAAGTTGATGGGTTGGTTGTGTGGTCACGAGCCTCAGTTGAGGATGATGATCGAGCCATTTAAGAGGCAGGATGGTGAGGGACTTGGGGCAAACAAAGTTGGTTAGGGAAGTGGAGAGAATATCCCAAAGCCACCAAAAACCCACCACAAAAATGATTTCCCTCCTAAACCTAACCATCTTAGGAACCGACTAGACACAACCCCAGCTCCACCCGTGTTTCCTATACCAACAAATGATCTCTAAAAGCTTATCAAGTTTGTGAGCACTTCGGGGAAAGTGTTCTTTGGGAAAGAAAGTGAGAAGGCTAGCGAGGAGATACCGGTGGAGAAGTTGAGTGGAGAGAAACCAAGTGGGCAGCCACAGCCCAAACCTAAGCCTAAGCTTGTGATGTTCCATTATGGCTATTGTGGGAGAGATTGCCATAAGGATGACTTTTGCTTCAAGAGGAAGCGAGAGGAGAGAATGGCAAAGGAGTGGGCTAACAAGGACAAGTACCACCCTTCCGATGGTGTACTTGAGCCTCGTGTGCAGATGCCCAGGGCCAAGGCGAGTGTGAGGACAGTTCGGGCTTGGGGAGAGCGGAAGGCTGTTGGAGGTGCTGCTGCCCAGGCTACACCGGTCAGACCGGTGTGGGGCACCGGTCAGACCGGTGCGGAGCCTGGACAGGCAGCAGTTTGGGTTTCGTGCTCATACAGGTGCGAGGGTTGTTTCTGGAGGTCGTGGTTCTGGTGGTTGGGCTGGAGAGTTTACAGGAGGTCATGTTGCTAGCCATTCTCCCCCTCGAGTTCACTTCGGGGATGGGAGGAGTCGTAGCTTTGAGAAGGAGAGGAGGGATGGTCCACGGGCTTTCATTCGTGGTTTTGGTCCTCCTCCACGCAGAGAGGGTTGGTTCCCTCATGGTGGTTACCGTGGTGGTGTTCGTGGAGGTAGCTTTGGTAGGAGAGATGGCTTGGTTTGTGCTAACCCCACTTTCAAGCAAATGGCTCGGCACTGGTTTTGCTCTTTTGGTACTAACCCCAGTGCTGAGTCGTTTGTTCGCTCACGTACTCGTTTTTGAATTTCAGGTGGGAGACTTGAAGAACATTTGGTTGATTGAATCCGGTTGCTCGAGGCATATGACCGGAGACAGGGGTGGTTCTCAAGTCTCGTCGTGGTGATAAGGAGGTACATCACTTTTTGGGACAATGGGCGTGGGCGTTTGCTTTCAAAAGGTGAGATTAAGGTGAATGACAAGATCACTCTCAGGCGTGTTCTCTTGTTCAATCGCTGGGGTAAAATTTGCTTTCTGTGTCCCAACTGTTGGATGAGGGTTTTGAGGTGTTGTTTCGGCCTGGTGGTTCTCGGATTTTGGACTCTCGAGGGGATCTTGTCTGTATGGTCGTTCCCGAGGGTCAGGTGTTTCGTGCTGATTTTTATCAGTCTTCGGGTGTGGAGTGTTGTTTCTTGGCTGGTTCTTTGAGTGAGTTGTGGAAGTGGCATAGCAAGTTGGGTCACTTGAGCTTTGACCTTTTGTCTCGCTTAAGTAAACTCAATTTGGTCCGAGCATTGCCATGGTTGAGGCTTGAGAAAGAGTTGGTTTATGCGCCATGTAGGCATGCCAATATGGTAGCCTCTTCTTACCCGCCTCTCACCGATGTACCATGCACCCACCATGTTGTAAATAACATTGCACTTATGTTGCAATTAGCATCTTAATGATTACTACATCAAATTTTTTAAAATTTAGCATCTGTCATCATGCAGCAGCAGTAGAAGGGACTGGTGTTGGGGGAGGAGTCCAAAATTCTTCTCCACCAGAGCTTGGACAGCCTCTCCACGCCCCTCATCCATCTCCATGTACGCCCTTTTTTCTTTTTTTCTCTTTTCGCTGCAACCCTGTTGTTGACGCAAAATGTGCACCCAGCGCCAAACACACAGCAAAGCGAACAAGCTGGCTTCACACGTGCAAAGAATCACGAGACGTGCCAGTCAATTTTTCTTGAAAATTAACAAAAGACAAAGCAGTTAGATACCAAAGCTTGGAACTTGCCGGGTGGTACCAGACAGTTCCATATTTACGGCTAAGAAGCCAGATGGGATGACACATAGCTATAGAAAGCTATCTGCCAATAAACTAAGAGCCATTCGGGATCTTATGAAAGGAAAAGTAATACTGCCGAATGGATGACGTAAGCATGACAGTAACCGGTCTTCGTTTGAGCAAAGATGCTCGTGCACGAGGCCATGACCGATCCCCATGATAACCAACATTAAACAAATGAATAAAGTAAAACGCGAACATAAGCATGTAATAAATAAGCATGCATAGATTCAAAGCACTAGTCTACCGCATGTCTAGATACTTAAAAATCCGTCGGGTACGATGCCAAAACAAATCTATCCACCGCATGATACAACTTGCATGAAAATCGCACCACTTTCCACAAATAGATCTATCCACCGCATTATACAATCTAAATATGGAAAGCTAAAAGCACACGTTATTTAAAGCATGATTTACGCACGTGTTCTACTCGTGAAGAAACATAACCGAATGCGGCTGAACAGCCGATTCAGGGTCCATGAAGAAGGGACGAACATTACCAAGCGATTAAATCTATCAGATTGACTCGAAATCTAATCCACCGGATGACTAGCTCCAAAGCAACCCAAAAACCTGCATCTACCGCATGATACTCAGTTCTTTCAAGATTTATACCAACATTGGCAAGCTTGAACCCGCAACACGTAACAATCTAGATCGATTCGGTTTCGGCGATCGGAAAGCACAAGATCCACGTGTTAAAACATGAAATCTACTCGTACAAGGATCACGAGAGGTATAAAGCCGATTCAAACCCATCTAGATTGGGCAAAAGGTGTTACATGAATTTAGACATAAAGTAAAAACTCAAAGTAACACGGGGTAACTTAATGAATCTATTGGATCTTGCCAAAAACCAATAGAGCCGATAACTAGCTTCAAGCTAGATCTTAGCCTACCGCATGGCTCATGACCTAACAAGAAACCCTCTTGAACCAAGCTTGAATCTACCGCATGACACGAAGCATGGTAGCAAGACTACTTGCATCAGATCTAAATCCACCGCATGATACTAGTCATGATACAAGGTTGCCGGTACTCACGGAGGTCGACGGATCGATGAACCCTCTCGAAGAACTCGACGACATGACAAAAGGACTCTAGGGTTTGGCGTAAGGCCGGTTTGTATTGAAGAATGGTTGTGTTTTTTTACATACATTCAGGGCTCATATTTATACCCTGCCAAGTACAATCTCGAATGGATTCGCTGCCTAACTTATCTCTAAGCTCGATCGCCTATCCATCCATTCGTCCTTCCTGCTTGAGCCACGTCACCGTCCAATCCCGCAAAATCGCTCTCATCGTTCCTTTGCCGAACGGGAGCGGATAGCCGACCGCAACCTTCTTTGCCGAATACATCTGAAAAAATCCTTTCCTTCCACCAAACGGACTCCTTACCGAGCTGGACCCACAAGTCAGACTCCTTACCAAATTTTGGTGTTAACACATGCCCCTTCAATTGCGGGATAAAAGTAATTTTGTTCCGCAATTGACTCCAGCCACGAATATTTTCAAATCGAATCTGTCAACACCTGTTCTTCTTTCTTCGCAATCCGCCGGAGTCCTCGCCTAGATCCAACCCTAGATCCCTTTGTTCTAAGCTCAAATCTCCAATGGCGGCTCAACACCAAGATGCTCAGGTAAATTCCCCTCCCGTAAGCTTCATTCGGCATTTAAGTTTTCAATTTTACCTGAGATTTCGTTTCCGCTTTTCTTCAGGAGCCTTCTACTGAGCTTTTGATTCGCACCGAGGACAATTCAAGATCTTATTACCTTGGTCCCGTGGGAAACTCTGATCCTCGAGATTTCATCGCGGCTGAATCTCAAAGGATCCCATTCAAGGCAGCTCTGTCTCCACCTCTCCGGTGGCAAGACGCTTTCAAGAACTGGCCCTTGCCTCCAATCGCCGGCTGGAAAAATTGGTACCGGAGGATCCATGCAGATAAGAGTGCCTTAACCCGAAACTGGGATACCCTCCGCATCGCTCAATTCCTGGAGTTATCTTTGGCCGAGACCCCCAAAAATGAAGACCTTTTGATAGCAACCTGCCACTTTTGGTCAAATGGTGTCAACGCCTTCCTCTTTGGCCACGACCCGATGTATCCAACTTTGGCCGATGTGAATATGATCACCGGCCTTGATATTACAGGATCCGTTCAACCCTGGGATTTCAGATGTTCTTCACGCCAAACAGGGGTGAAACCAGGGAACGGATACAAACAGTATATCCTGAGCCACATGAAAGACAATCCCCTTGGTGAAATTGAATATAGGGCATTTCTGAACATGTGGCTATGCAGATTCGTCTTCTGTGGTAAAGCCAATGAACCCACCCTGAATCACATCACCATGGCTTCTCATCTGGTCAGTGGCAACCGCCTCCCCCTTGGGAAATTCTTCCTAGGCAAGTGTGTACCATATGCTTCACCAAACTCGTCACCCGGATGTACACTAGCCAGAGGATAGCATGTGTCAACGGCCCTTGGTGGTTCGTTCAAATGTGGCTGCAGCTCCACATGCATCAGATTGTTGGTGTTGATTTTAACACCAGACTTTTCCCTTCAATCAATCACCCTGAAGGGGTACCCCAAGCCACCAGAGGATGCCAGAATTATGGAGAAGCCGCTTCCGATTGTTCTTATTCGACAGACATCGCCCAGCTCTTCGAGCTATTCTTCAAAGGTTTCCAAAACCCTCTCTGGCTTCCTTATCTGGATAATGACACCTTGATTTTCCCCGTTGAATTCTCCTTTGAATCCGAACGTCAAGATGGGAGATTTCTGGAGATCTTCAACATCATCATCCGCCCATGCATGCTGCCGGCTGAATTCAATGGAGGAAGGCAGACCTATAGAACCTATGAATATTATCAGCCCAATGTAATGGCTCGGCAACTTGGGTGTGGCCAGATTCCCCCGAGACTGTTTCTGCATGAATTCCTCAAACCCAGAGAGGAAATCAAAGAGCTCATGCACAATAGTAGGGTCTTTCATTATGTGTGCAGTCCCGCTGTCTACACCTGGCCTTTTGTACCTACAACAATAGCTCACCCCACCTTCAACTCATGGTGGCAAGAATTCCATGATCATATCTTCAGTGAGTCTGTGCACTTGTTCTGTGCAGAGTTGATGCCTGATTTTCAGCCAACTTCAGAGGTAATATGACTACCCTTGGATCAGACATTTCCTCTTCCATTCATGATTCTGATCTTGTTTCCTTTTACTCACAGAACACAGTGCCTGCCCCTCGAGCCAGGAACATCTCTTACAATGCTGTAGGCCCAATCTCAAGATCGGGATTCGTGTCCCCAACTCGGCTCGGCTAATGGCCGGGTTTGCCACAACGCACCGAAGCCTTTCCCGGCCTTTGCCGCCGACAGAGGCAAGGTTTGACCCTGATTGCTCCTCCAAATGCAAAGAGGAGGAGAACCATTAAGAAAGTCCTTGTTGAGGTAAAACCCTTTCTTTTCCTGATCACAAAATTACTCTGGCTCTGACAAATCATATCTTGTGTACTTTCAGCCCAGAGCCCAGCAATATTCAGTGCCAGCACCTGCCAATGCTCCATCCACTGGTATGACCTTCACTGTCCCCTTTTGAGGATGAACACTGGCATTTATCTCTTAATTTGACATTTGCAGAAGACACAATGGCAGCACAACTTGTGGACGTCCCAGTGTCTCAACAAGCAAGTCCGCCCAAGGTTGAATTGCCTATCCCAGTGGAGATCTCATCCTCATCAGGGACTCAATCACCTTCTGCAGGAGCAATGAATTCTCCAGAGATGAGTCTCCCAATCCAGCCAGAACCGTCAAATCCTCCAGGGGCACAATCACCCGCTGGTCATGCAGAGACACCAATCCCAGCAGAGGTGAATCCATCTCCTCTTCAGCCAGAAGCCCCTGAGCTGCCAACAACAGCGCCTTCTCACATAGAAGCTTCAGCCTTGCCTGGAACACCCCCTTCGCCTGTGATTGCCCCTGAACAGAGTCCATCTCAAGAAATCAGACATGAGGTACTCGTTTGCACTTAACTCTGCTACCTTTACCTTTAACACTCCTAACTCGGCAATACTGCTTCTTAGGATCGGGCCCCATCATCATCAAGTCTGCCAACGGGGAACAATCCAGTTGCCGAGGTGAGGGAAGAAATGCATCGAGCTCTGTCAGAGGAAGCGCTAGAAAAGCTCAGGGAGATCTTCGCCTGGTTGGAAAAGGATACACAAGATCCGTTCAGAGATCTCGATCATTTCGAAGAAATGCTCGAGTCTATCAGCCAAGAGCTTCCTGAAGACATCAATGCTTCCCTCGCATCTATCTGTAGCCTGGAGGATCATTACGCGCCCATAAGGAAGGCTTTGAGGAAGGTGCGTTCCCGCCCGGCTATTGAACAGAAGAGAACCAATGCTGAACAAGCCATGAGCGGGGTGCAGTCTCAGACCGAGAGCCACAAAGATGCATTGGCCAATCTGCAAGCCTCTCGCGATTCAAAAATTGCCGGAGAAAGCCGCTCCGGGGAAGCAGAATTGAGAAGCTTGTCGACCGAGATAGAGGCCGATGACGAGGAAAATAGCCGAGCTCCCTGAATTGATAGAGAAGACCCAAGAGGAGGCAAAATCGGCTATGGCCAAGATGAAACAATGCGATGCAGAGCTTATCGTCTTGTCTAGTGCCCAGAAGGATTATCAGGAGCGGTGGGATAATATTCGTCAGACAATATCCAATGTCCGTAGTGTAATTGCAAAATACTTGAACATTTGAATGCTTCAATTGATGTATAACTGAGTTGGCTGCTCTGTAATATCTGTTCTTGTAATTTCATTTCCCTTTCCTGCTGCGCTCCTCCAACGTAATACTGAACGATCCATTCGGCAAAGACATGCCAATACCCGAATGGCACCTTGACTTCCCTTAGCCGAGCCAGTCAACCGAACACGACTCAGCCTAGAACTCCAAACGACCATTGGCGGATTGGTCAAGGAAACCTTTCCACCTTCCGATTTTCTTGGGATATGCGCCACGATCCAGAGCCACGACTTGAGGCCACGATCTGTCTTGCCAGGCCTATAAATGAAACCGTAGGTGCCCCTAGCTCTCCACCAAGCTTTTTAGCTCTCGAATCTTTGCCAATCTTAGTTCTTCTTCTTTCCAAACAGTGCGCATCCCAAAGCAACATGGTGCGCCGCCTCAACCGTCGTCGTGCCTCTGATGAGGCAGAGGGGAGCAGCGCCAATGCACGCCGGAGGCAATGATCGTCGATTCTTCTTCTTTGATTCCCCTTTGGTCTTTTCTTGTTCTGACGATCATCTCCCTTTCAGGTTGATTCAGTGGAATCCGTCTCCCGCGCCGACCAATCAGCCCCTTCCGGACGACTCCTCGGAGTCCGACGGCCACTCCCCCGTGCCCTACGGGGAACTTGACGCCCTCCGCTTCAAGGAGGAGCTGGAGACGGCCCGGCGCGAGTTGGAGGACGTCTCCAAAAAGGCGGGCATAGCCGAGCTGGAGTGGGAGGACCAGCGCAAACAGCTGCTGGAAAGCATCGACGGTACAGCTCTGAAATCAAATTTTTGACCCAACCCGGCTTTTGATGCTAATCTCCCTTCTTCTCGCTCCTTGCAGCCCGCGATGCCGAGCTCGACCAGCTGAAGGCGCTGGTGGATCAGCTGGCCGACAAGGTTAACGCCCGCGGTGACACGCCGGCAGAGCGCCTTGCTGCGGTGGAGCACCGCGTCGACGAGGTGGCAACCCATGGCGTTCGCTTGGGCACTACCCTGGGCCTGGCTGCCATGGCGACGCACACGGACGTCGACTACTCCACCAGGCCGCGCGGCTTCCGGGCGGCGCGCCAGAGGACATTGAGGAGATCGAGCTCATCCTGGAGCGCCTCGATGGCCACGGCGACGCCATTGCCGAAATCACCCATCCCCAATGCATGCGCGAACAGGCTTTTCGACTAGATTGTATTAGGGATGTTTGATCATCGGCAATAAATAAGAACTTTTGAATTTTGTGCTCGCTCTGTGATGATTTTCTTTACATTTGCACCTGTGGATCTTTTTTCCTTAAACGTATCCGGGAACTGTCTAGAGCCGAATACGCCAGAACAGATGCCCCTTGGCGCCAGATCCGCAGAAGATCCCTGAATCGGCCATCCGCAAGCACTGTTCAAGCAAAAACCCTTCGCATCCGGGAGAAAACCCTGCCGTTCGGTATTCCAACAGTGTGTACTGGTCAATCATCACTCCCAATGCACCCCTTCGGTCAATAAAATAGCCTGCTGAGATGCTCTGCAAATCCACTCACACACTCATCCATTATTTCTCATCTCCTCCCCCGTCTCCAGAGGAGAAAACCCCAAGGCCATGGACAAGGGCAAGCAACCCCAGGAGAGCAGCCCTCCAAAGAAACGCACGATTCGAAGGTGAGTTTTCTCTTGATTTACTTCCTGCTTCCCACATGATCTTGCGCTTTACCTCCTCCTCTTTTTTCCTTTTCAGCCTTGATTTGCTTCCCGAAGAAATCATCGGGACCGAAGATGTGCCTGAGTACATCTCCTCCGATTCCTCCCTCGAAGCAGAGGATGCCACGCCTGAACAGAGGACCAGCCATCAACTGCGCCGCCGCGTTCGGCACCTGGAGCATGGCCTCAGGGACATTACCGCTCGTTGCCAAGCCGAACGCGAGCGCCGCATGGCTCTGGAGGCACTAGTAGGTGGTAAATGCTTCTGACTCTTTCTTGACTTTGTGCCCGCATTTGGATTTCTTGCCCCCTGACATCGATTCCTCTGTTTTAGATGTCTCTGACAGGTACAACAACCTGAAAGCGGCCTGGGACAGCTTGGTGGAAGCCGCAAACCATGGTCACCCCCGTGCATTCCAAGTCACCGTCACGGTGGTCCTGGAACAACTGAAGAGGGAACAGTCGAAGAAGAAGCAAAGAAAAGATTGAATCATACTTTCGCTTCTTCCTACACGCCTTCTGCTTCCCACCTCCTTGAGGTCTTGATCACCAGGGTTGTTGGATGTGAACCTGCAAGAAGCAGTTGTAGTTTTTGTGCTAAGGGCAATGCATCTAGGCACTGGCCATTTCTTCTGTTTGTGAATTTTTGTTCGAAGGCGGCCTCATTCTTGAGCGCCTACGTTTCGTGTCGATGTGCGTAACCCCGCCGCTCGGTTATCATCGATCAATTTCAATGCTGGGATAATATTTCTTCAGATATCTTCCATTTATCGTGGTGGAAAATTCTTCTCCTAGCAAAGTTTTTAATATGTATGCATTACCAGGGACGCATCTGACCACACGAAAAGGCCCTTCCCAATTAGGGGACCATTTGCCAAATTCGCTGTACTTAGTCCCATCGGCAATAGCGCTTTCCAAACCAAATCTCCCTCTGCGAATTGCCTGACTTTTACTTTCTTGTTATAGTACTTGGCAACTCGCAGCTTGTTCTTCTCGATGTTTTCCAAGGCTCTAAGACGGATCATGTGTAAATCCTCTAGCTCATCCATCATTAGGCCACTGTAATCTTTGGAGCTCAAATCTTTCTGTAACACCACTCTCCTTGAATCTGATTACACCTCCCAAGGTAGAACCGCGTGGTGCCCATAAACCAATTCATAAGGAGAAGTTTTTATAGCTCCATGGGGGGCCATTCGGTAAGCCCACAGTGCCTCACTGAGTACCGAATGCCACCTTCTTGGCTTTTGGTCGATCTTCTTTTGTATCAGCTTGATCATGATCTTGTTAGAAGCCTCTGCTTGACCATTAGCTTGGGCATAATAGGGAGAAGAGTTAAACAATTTGATTCCCATGCTTTCGGCAAACTCTCTGAACTCCAGTGACACGAATTGTGCCCCTTGATCAGTGGTGATTGTCTGAGGGATTCCAAACCGATTGATGATGTGCTCCTTGACAAATTCAACCATGTTTTCTGATGTCACCTTCTTCAGTGGGATCGCCTCAACCCACTTAGTAAAATAATCCGTAGCCAAAAGCACGAACTTATGCCCCTTACTAGATGGTGGATTAATTTGGCCAATCGAGTCTATACCCCACCCCCGAATGGCCATGGCTTGATGATGGGATTCAATGCCGACGCGGGGACCCTTTGAATATTTCCAAACCTCTGGCAATCCTGACATCCCTTGTAATACTCAAAGCAATCCTCTAATATCGTCGGCCAAAAGCACCCAGCTTGTCTAATAACCCATTTCATACGGTAGGCCGATTGGTGCGCTCCACATATCCCATCGTCCACTTCGCTCATCATATTCTTGGCTTCTTCTGGACCCAGGCATCGTAACAATACCCCATCTAATGATTTATAGAACAAATTATTATCCAGAAGAACGAATTTTATGGCCTTGTACCTGAGCTTCCTAGAGACCTTCCGGGATAGATCTCTCAAGTAATCAACGATTTGTTTCCTCCAATCACCTTCTGCGAGATCCGTCCCCAGTGCACATACCTCTGCAGCAAACGCTTCTTGACTCTCTTTGTAACCAGAGGCGCTTTGAGCCAGCCTGTTTGCTTCTTCATTATGTTCCCTAGGAATATGCTGTAGAGTTACCAACGGGAAGCTCTTCAAGATTTCCCTACATTCTTCGTAGTAACTCCTCAGCGCTTCACTTTTGCATTCGTATTGGCGGTTCAATTGCTTGATCACCAACTCTGAATCTCCATAAACTTCAACTAAAACGGCCCCGGCTTCTCTCAAATATTGAAGCCCTCGAAGCAGTGCCTCGTACTCGGCCTGGTTGTTTGTAACAGTGGGCTATATAGGGATGGCAAATTCAAACATCTCACCTCTAGGCGAAATTAGTAGAATCCCTACTCCCCCAGCTTTACCACATGATGACCCATCAAAAAATAAAGCCCAGGGGGTAATTTCAAGTAAATCAATTGACGGATCGCGATGTTCAGTTATAAAATCGGCAATGATTTGACCTTTGATGGCTTTTGCCGATTCGAACTTCAACTCGAACTCTGATAAAGCCAAAATCCACTTGCCAATCCTGCCGTTCAAAATTGGCATAGATAACATATGTTTTATAACATCAAACTTGGAATACACAGTGCATTCGGCATTCAACAAGTAGTGCTGAAATTTTGTACACGAGTAGTATACGCACAGACACAGCCTCTCTACAGCCGAATACCTGGTCTCAGGATCAAGTAATTTTCGGCTAAGATATGCTACTACCCGTTCCTTCCCTTCGAATTCTTGAATAAGGGCCAATCCAATGGTTTGGGTATCGGCCGCCACGTACAACTTGAAATGCTTATCCAGCTGAGGAGGGAATAACACTGGTGGTTCCTTCATGTACTGCTTGATCTCATCGAAAGCCTTCTGTTGTTCGTCGCCCCATGCGAACTTCTGATCCTTCTTTAGCTTCAGCAATGGAGAGAATGGCAAACCCTTCTGTGACAAATTTGAAATGAATCTTCTCACGAAACTAATTTTGCCGAGCAGTGATTGCAACTCCTTGAGATTAGTTGGAGGAACAACTTCATCGATGGCCTTCATGCTCTTCTTGCCAACTTCAATTCCTCCCTCGTGGACTAAAAACCCCAAGAATTCTCCAGCTGATACCCCAAAAGCGCACTTGTTTGGATTCATCTTTAAACCATGCTTCCGGGTGCACTCCAGGGTCCTCTTCACATCTTCCAAATGTGTGTCATGACTTAGGGACTTGATTACCACATCATCAATGTAGATTTCCACAACTTTGCCGATCAACTCGTGAAAAATGTAATTCATGGCTCGTTGATAAGTTGTACCGGCATTTTTCAACCCAAATGTCATGACTATCCATTCAAACAGGCCTATATGACCAGGACATCTGAAGGCCGTCTTTGATATGTCTTCTATTGCCATGAAAATTTGGTTGTATCCCGCATTGCCGTCCATGAAACTGATCACTTTGTGTCCAGCTGCGGCGTTAATCAACAAATCGGCAATAAGCATGGGGTAACCATCCATCGGAGTAGCTCTGTTCAGATCCCTGAAATCTATGAAGACCCTCATCTTTCCATTCTTCTTGTAGACATGGACAATGTTAGAAATCCACTCCGCATATCTGCATGGCCGAACGAAGTTTGCATCAAGTAATCTTTCAACTTACTTCTTCACATCGGCCAATACCTCATCCTTTTAGATTTTCCGGGGTGGTTGCTTGTATGGTTAGAAACCAGATTTGATTGGCAACCGATGCTCCACGATAGAACGATCCAATCCAGGCATCTCCGAATATTCCCAGGCGAAGCAATCCTTCTATTCCTTGAGCAGCTTGATCAATTCCTCCCTGAAGTCTGGCTGCAAGTTTGCGCTGATGAACGTCGGCCTTGGCTTATCACCTCTTCCGATGTCAACTTCTTCTAATTTGTCGGCCGACATAAATCCTCGCCCCAACTTGCCATCAGTGCCATCTACGGGGTTCTCCATTAAAAATTACTATAAGAGCCGACTGCTTGAATCGGCTGTTGGTCACTGCTGACAGGTTCAACAGGACCTTCTCCCCAGTCTTTCCCTGAGAAGCAATCAATGCCTTGGTACTCCCAGAATGCTGGTTCCATGTTAGCAACGCTCACGGAGTCATCTGCTTGGACGACATCAATATCATCATCCACCCACTGGATAAGCTGCTGATGCATGGTGGATGGGACGCAGCAATTGGCATGAATCAAGTCCCGTCCGAGTAGTAGGCTGTAGGCTCCTTTACCTTCGATCACAAAGAAGGTTGTGAGCAGCGTCTTGGACCCGATCATCAGATCCACGTGAGCGCATCCCTTGGTATCTGAAGGATTTCCAGCGAAATCATTCAGTATTATGCTTGTAGGCGTCAGATCGCTCGGGCCCATGCCAAGTTTCCTGAAGGTGGTGTACGGCATCACGTTGACTGCCGCTCCACCGTCGATGAACATCTTGGTCAATGGCTTGCCATTGACGTATCCTCTTAAGTACAACGGCCTCATGTGTCGATTTTTGGCCGGTTTGTCGAAGATGGCCTGCTTGGTTAGCACCAGCTGCGCCATCATCCCCTCGGTCAGCTCATCATCTAGGGACGCTTCCTCCTGCACAACCTGATTAGCGGGAGCCATGAATTCGTTCGGCAGAAAATATACCATGCATGTTGGAGCCGAACGCTTTGACCCTTCAGGTTGATCCTTTGGGCGCCACACCTGCCTTGTCTGGATCCCAGCCTGCCTCAGCTCGCGGTTCCTCAAGCGTTGGACCCACCTCTTCTGACTTCTCCTTAGGCTGGGAGGGCACTATTGCCCCTTTTGCCAGATGTGCTCGTCCTCGTCCTCCTCTTGATCAGCCCACCTTAGATCAACTTGCCGCTTCTTGGGGTGATCAATGACTTCAATTTTTTGGCGCCGATCCCCGTTAGGGTGGATCCTCCCAATTCTCTCGTGGACGGATCGGCGATTGGCAGTTTTCTGCCTGTACTCAGCATACCTGTCACTGCACTCAGGGCAGTTCCTCAGCGTGGGCAGCTTCAAACCCTCGTTCCAGCAGTGCCTGAAGAACGCACATCCCCAGTGCGCGCGTTCCTGCTCGCGCGTGTATCGCTCCATGTCCCTTCTGTGTGCCTCTTCTTCAGCTCTGCGCCTCTCCTCCTTGTATCTGTGCTTCTGGTAACGCTCTTTCTCCATCTGGCGCTGCCACTTGTTGAGGAGGATGCGCGTGGTCACCCTGGGCTTGGCTTTGGACGACTCCCCAATTTCGATGTGGCTCTTGAGAATGCGGGGGGCTTCGCCATGCACCTGTTCCAGAGTTACTTGGCGTTCCGGGTCCACTGCTCCATCCTGTCTAACCCTGGCTGAGGTCAAGACTTTGACCTTTCCCTTCTCCTCAGCCGTCACCATGTTAACAGAGAAGCCCACCATGTTCTGAGGGAAGGGGTTACCATCCAGCTTCATCTTATTGTCAAACTTGAGGTGCCCTTCCTGGATGGCTTTCTGGATCCTCATCCTGAAGACCCTGCAATCATTGATGGAGTGCGAATCCCTGTCGTGGAAGCCACAATAACGTTTCCCTTTGACTCCATCGGGCCGAAGCATGGAATGCCCCTCAGGCAGCCTGATTCGGCCTTCCTTCACTAGGAGCTCAAACAGCTTGTCAGCCTTTGTGATATCGAAATCGTAGGTGCCCTTGGACTGTTTGACCCAGTGCTGATTCATCGTTAAAGGCTCTTTCCCCCACATGATTTTGGCTGCGGCCACATCCAGTTCATCATCAGAATCCTCGATCAGATCGGCCTTGTCTAAGAACTGGTTGTAGATCTCCGCCACATCATGCTGCTTGCCAAACCTGGCATCCTTCTTGTAGCCATACGTCTGGTTGCTCATCAACGATAGCTTTTGAGACAGCTGGCCCAAGTTTTCAAACTCCATCCCGAACTGTTTCTCACGTACGGCCGGCAGCATTCCGGCGACGGCCATGTCAGCTAGCTGGTTGTCTGGCAGGTTGAGCGAGAAGCACATGCCTTTCACCTCCCTAAACCTCCTGAGAAATTCCAACGGTGTCTAGTTGTGCCTCTGTTTCACGGTGGCAAGATCGATCAACTTCTTCTCCGAGCTGCCACTGAAATAATGGGCGTGGAATTTCCGTTCCAGGTCCCTCCATCTGCTAACTGACTCCGGGGGTAAGGACGAGAACCATTGGAACGCCGGGCCTGTCAGCGACGCGGGGAAGTATCTGACCCTGAACATCAGCTCAGCTGAGCACTCTCCGAGCTGCATTAGGTAACGATCAATGTGCTCCACAGTGCTTGTGTCGTCTTGCCCGGAAAATTTCGTGAACTCCGTTGGAGGTTTCACCCTCGGCAGGAGGAGCACGTTGAAGTACCACTCTGGGAACGGCGGCTTGTAAGCAGGTCCCTGCATTTTTGCCTTGAGGCCGAACAGATTTTGCATCAACTCGGCCATTTTCCGCGCCAGGGCGTCGTCCTCCTGTGCGCCTGCTGCTGGCGCGTAACCTGGATGCGGGAAAGCGTCAATGGATCCATAGTATCCCACCTCGTGATAGCCTCCGCCGTATAGGTTTCTCTGCAGCCAGTTGTTCGCCGGAGCAATCCTGTGACCGGAAGCGAACGGGGCCCCAGGTGAGCCGAATGCTAGGTCTCCGTACGTGGGCTGGTACGGATTCGGCTGTTGCACAGGTTGACCCGTGCCGCCTCGCGGTGGTGGGCCGGATTGGCTGTCCTCCCGAGGCCCTGCGGTGGGGGCCGGACCGGCCGACCCCCGGCGCCTCGCGGAGGAGGCTGGAAAGCTTGACTTCCAGCGCTCTGAGGAGGAGGCCGAACCTGGCTGGCTCCGTAGTGGTGGTTGAGAGCTTGATTCGCCCAGCTCCACAGTGCCCCCTTGGACGGGCGCCTTGCTGAACGCCTGCTCCATGCCTGGGCCAAAGACCACTACCATCATCTGCTGGAATGCACCAAGAAAAGCTTTGTGGTGCTTGCTCAAAACGAGATCCGCCGCATCCCGGAATGCTTGCAGGCATTCCTCTCTATCCTGCTGGGTGGTGGCGTCGCTCTCCCCTGACATCAATACCCTGGGCATGTCGTTCTTCAGGTAGGGGACGCCACTCCTGTTCTTTTTGAAGGACAGACGGACACTTCGCCGGAATTGGTTTACGGCGTCCGGAGCGCGCCGCTGTTCGGGAGAGAGGTCCTCAATGTTGACATCCATGATGTCCGCGATCTCAGGCATCTTGATCCTTTCGGCTGGGTCCCACAGGCGTGCCAAAAAGTGTGTTGACGCAAAATGTGCACCCAGCGCCAAACACACAGCAAGCCGAACAAAGCTGGCTTCACACGCGCAAGGAATCACGAGACGTGCCAGTCAATTTTTCCTGAAAATTAACAAAAGATAAAGCAGTTAGATACCAAAGCTTGGAACTTGCCGGGTGGTACCAGACAGTTCCATATTTACGGCTAAGAAGCCAGATGGGATGACACATAGCTATAGAAAGCTATTTGTCAATAAACTAAGAGCCATTCGGGATCTTATGAAAGGAAAAGTAATACTGCCGAATGGATGACGTAAGCATGACAGTAACCGGTCTTCGTTTGAGCAAAGATGCTCGTGCACGAGGCCATGACCGATCCCCATGATAACCAACATTAAACAAATGAATAAAGTAAAACGCGAACATAAGCATGTAATAAATAAGCATGCATAGATTCAAAGCACTAGTCTACCACATGTCTAGATACTTAAAAATCCGTCGGGTACGATGCCAAAACAAATCTATCCACCGCATGATACAACTTGCATGAAAATCGCACCACTTTCCACAAATAGATCTATCCACCGCATGATACAATCTAAATATGGAAAGCTAAAAGCACACGTTATTTAAAGCATGATTTACGCACGTGTTCTACTCATGAAGAAACATAACCGAATGCGGCTGAACAGCCGATTTGGGGTCCATGAAGAAGGGACGAACATTACCAAGCGATTAAATCTATCAGATTGATTCGAAATCTAATCCACCGGATGACTAGCTCCAAAGCAACCCAAAAACCTGCATCTACCGCATGATACTCAGTTCTTTCAAGATTTATACCAACATTGGCAAGCTTGAACCCGCAACACGTAACAATCTAGATCGATTCGGTTTCGGCTATCGGAAAGCACAAGATCCACGTGTTAAAACATGAAATCTACTCATACAAGGATCACAAGAGGTATAAAGCCGATCCAAACCCATCTAGATTGGGCAAAAGGTGTTACATGAATTTAGACATAAAGTTAAAACTCAAAGTAACATGGGGTAACTTAATGAATCTATTGGATCTTGCCAAAAACCAATAGAGCCGATAACTAGCTTCAAGCTAGATCTTAGCCTACCGCATGGCTCATGACCTAACAAGAAACCCTCTTGAACCAAGCTTGAATCTACCGCATGACACGAAGCATGGTAACAAGACTACTTGCATCAGATCTAAATCCACCGCATGATACTAGACATGATACAAGGTTGCCGGTACTCACGGAGGTCGACGGATCGATGAACCCTCTCGAAGAACTCGACGACACAACAAAAGGACTCTAGGGTTTGGTGTAAGGCCGGTTTGTATTGAAGAATGATTGTGTTTTTTTACATACATTCAGGGCTCATATTTATACCCTGCCAAGTACAATCTCGAATGGATTCGCTGCCTAACTTATCTCTAAGCTCGATCGCCTATTCATCCATTCGTCCTTCCTGCTTGAGCCACGTCACCGTCCAATCCCGCAAAATCAGCTCTAATGTTCCTTTGCCGAACGGGAGCAGATAGCCGACTGCAGCCTTCTTTGCCGAATACATCTGAAAAAATCCTTTCCTTCCACCAAACGGACTCCTTACCGAGCTGGACCCACAAGTCAGACTCCTTACCAAATTTTGGTGTTAATACCTGTACCCACCATGTTGTAAATAACATTGCACTTGTGTTGCAATGAGCATATTTAATGATTCCCTCCCAAACTTAGTTGTGATTTTTTTCTTCTCAATTTCGTAGCAGCACTAGGCGATACTACGGGAGGACATTCTGTACAAAGTCCACTTGTAGAAGACCATGCACAACAAGGAACGGACAAAGAAATGGGCATAGATGCAGATGGGCAGGATGTCGCTGGCGCAGGGGGTGTTGGAGGTAATTTTGGGATACTGTTTGATATTGACGAATTATTTGTAAATTACACCCCATCTCCAGGTACAATGCTTCAGTTACTTAATTACCATTTTCAGTTTCTTTAGTATTTCCTGGTTTATTTTTTCATTTTTTAATCTCCGCCCCCAATGCAGCTAGTATATCGACCCTATGTGCTCATGAACACGAAGACATTGCTGGGGAAACCAAACAGACGATGGATTGTCTAATCATTTTTTGAACTCAACGCCCATCCACCAGTAAGCTCCATCTTTTTTCACCCTTGTTGCAAATAGGCAAATTTTTGCGTTGCAAGCACCTCTTCTCTTGTGTTGCAATTGGTCAGTGCAAAAAATCACATTTTTACTTTTGCAGCACAATAGGACAACCCTGTCATTGAAGCTATACCAATCGAAACTCAACCCCCGACGAATACTGATGAAGATCACAGGAGTCGTCCACCAACTCTAGGTCCAATTCAAGCTCAAGTGCATACTGAAACTAATGAACGTCGGAGGAGCTGTCCATCCACTCCAGAAACCATTGCCAATGTTGATGAGCAACAGGAAGGCATTAGAAGTAATTCTTCTTGAATTACTAATTCTTTCTCTATCTGCCAGAAACATAATCATTTTTTGCCATTTCTATGACAATTGATGCATTTACTAATTTATATGCCCTGTTTTCCCCTCCTTTTTTGTTCATGGAACCCCCAGCACCTGAGGCATTGCGTGGGTCGATGCAGAACGTTGAAAGTATTTGGAATCTGCTGCAAACTTCTTCCATCACTGATGAGCCCCCCAGACAGTTGCCATGCTGTGTGTTTTGCATTTCCTTTTTTCTGTTGGCCTCGCAACATTTTTGTTTTAACTTTCTTTATATTTTTGTAATTGCTCTACACAGCATCATGTATTTTTCTTTAACCGCTTGTTGTAATTTGTATAGACTGAAAACGATACTTGTAGCAAACATGCCACCCCCCTGTCGACGATGTATCCAGGGGCTCTAATGCTAATGTCGAGACATCAGTTGTAAGCTTTTTTTTTCATAACACACCATTATTTGTAGTTTTTCTTCCATTTTTATTGTTTTATGCCAGCATATACATTTACAGCCTATATTTTTTTCAAAACAAGTCCCAACGCATTGTACCCCTTATTTTTTATGCAGTAGCCAAAACAACCAAACCCAGCACTAGCAGCTCCAAAAACATACAGCAGAAGGCAGACACGCAACACCGCAGTGGCAGATGTAGTTGCATCAGATGCAGGACAAGAGCAAGCAACCACCAAATGTGCAGGTGGTGGCCGTGTGAAAAAAAAAGTTACGAGGAACGTCCCTAAGCAAAGGTCTGTGCGTCATTTGAGTAAAGAACAGCAAGCAATACGTGTTTCTTATGGAGAATGGCTAGAGCGGCAGAAAGAAGAGGCACAAGAAGAGCTTGCAATCCTTCAGAGCACTATCACGGGTGAGGCAGGAACCAGTGGAGATGCATCTCAACTCATCTTCGCCGACGACCCAGTTGAAGACATCAATTGTTTAACCCCTCCGTCGCGGTTGTCTCCAGAGGAACGTGAGCAAGGCTCTCAAGATTTTGATTGGTTCTAAAAGATTGTATTCAGGCACCTTGGACATCGTCTGAGGAAGAGGCCTAGGCAGTTTGTATATCCGTTCCTAATCGCCAAGAAGCGCGCTGCAGTCCCCCTGTCAAAGCCGTTAGTGATGCGAAACAAGATTTTATCCGATGAGAAGCTGAGACAGTAAGCACACATACTTTTATGTTGTAACCCACTCTCATCTGTGTTGCAATCTGCCTTTTTTCTATGACTTATTTATAATTTTTCAGATCCCACAGGACAACTTTGATTAACTACTGTTGACGGTGAATTTCCGTCAACCAAGAGTACTTGTTATACATTGGTTTCGATTATGATTTGCAACTAACCCGCCACTAGGCATACTAATGATATAACAAGTTCACACTTGCATGTCGATTTTGGAGTTTGTTGTTTACGCAGGAAATCTACGCTAAAGAGGACACTTTCGGGATAAGTTCACCAAGCACTTTGGAAGAAGATCATGAAGCCCGACAAGAGTCAAGACACGCGATGAACATGACTCCAAATGACCCGAGGACCGAAGCGTCAACGTGCAAATCTTCAGGGACTCAACCAGAAAATAGCGAAGCTTGCATAGTAAGGATTCAAGCCTTAACCGTGAAGGAAACGACGTCAAAGGCCCACATGCAAGTGCACACGAATAAGGGATCACGTGAGAAGCAACCGGGGAGGAAACCAGGGCCGAACCGGGCCGAAGTGGGCTCGGGGCCGGCCGGCCTGGGCCGACCGGCCCAGCCCACTCCGGGGTCGGTTCGGTCCCCCCTTTGCCCTAGGTGTTCATCTATTTATTCCCTCCGCCGCCGTCGACCGACCCATCGAACAAATCATCCTACCGACGCCAATCACTAGAAAACCGCCGCCGCAAGATGAGGGAGAGAGTTAGATGAGCTCGTCGCAAGGATCAACGCCGGCGGAGAGAAGGAAGCAAGAGGAGGACTCCAAGCCGTTGGCCTAGGGGTGTTCCCAAGCTCCATCGCCGCCATCTTCATCGACGACGTTCTCCGGAGTCTCCATCACCCCTATGTGCTTCAATCCGTGTAAGATGATGGGGTAATGTCTCCGTTCATCCCTGGGATTAGATGGATACATGCTATGTGATCGCTACTCGATTTGTGGTTTCAATCTATTGTTTTCATGTTGATGATGCTTTGATGATTAAGGTTAGCTACCATGTTTTTCGGGCGTATGATATCCGCTACTCCCATAGATTCCATCAACATACCGTGTCCATCATAGGTATAGTCACGAATACCTTCGCGTAGTGACAGTACGAGAGGAGGGAAAGGGCGAAACCGTGGTCACAACCCCCGGTAGATTGGTTTACCGCTTTCGTGTAGTAGATGCATACCATGTTATCCTAGATCCTAGGGAGGGAACGCTTATCTTTCTTACTCACTCTCTTGTGTTTACCCTTTACCATATAGTTTAACCCTAGATTTGTTTGATCAACTTAACTTAGATTAACTTAGGTAAGATTGTTTTACCTTTAGATTAATACTCTTTCAAAGGTTTTCCATTCAACTAGATTAGTACTTGGTTAAGCGCTAGTAATCCCCTTGCTCCGCGGATTGACAAGAACCTTGGGAATCCCGTGGTGAAAAAGGTGTAGGTCCGTACGCTTGCGGATCGTAGGTGGATACGAGTTTTATCCGTCAACAAGCCCCTTTTTCTGGCGCCGTTGCCGGGGAGCAAGCCAGTTTGCTACGTTTAATCTAGTATTAATTTTGTTGATTACTAACACCTGACCCTTATTTTCTAAAAAAAGAGGAAAAAAAATCTTTTTTGTTTTTCTTTCTACTTTTCTTGTGCCTAGATGGATTTGTTCACCTCACCATTGGAAGACGAAGAGATGTCGCTAAGGGAGCTAGCAATGCCGTCAATGGAATACATTGAGATGCAAAAATCAGATTTGACGTTTGCTACAACCCACTATGAAGTGAAGCCTGGAATCATCAAGTTAGTGGCGACAAAACCATTTAGAGGATTCGAGGATGACAACCCATATAGACACATTAAGGAATTCACGATGTTATGCAACACGGTCCAACAAAAAGGAGTTCCGGCCGCTTGGTTCAAGTGGAATCTTTTTCCATTCTCTCTCGAAGATGAAGCGCGAAGATGGTACACACTTGCGTCCGTTGAAGCAAAAGGAAATTGGGATGAGCTAGTGAAGAAGTTTCTTTTGAAGTTCTTTCCCATAAGCAAGGTCCAAGACTTAAGGAGGCAAGTGCTCACATTCAAGCAAGGAGAGGATGAAAGAATTGATGAAGCATGGGACCGTTTTAATGAACTACTTGAGCGAGGCCCGAACTTAGGATTTTCCGGTGACTTAATGTTGCATACCTTTTATTTTTCACTAACCCCTAACTCGTCTCGTTTTGTAAGCATGTGTGCAGGCGGTGATATAATGGATAAAACAATTAGTGAAGCCGCACAAATCTTACAAAGGATAAGCAATGGACAAAGAACAATACGAGATTGGCAAAGATGTTGTCAAGAGGAGCAAAACGACAAAAGCAAGCCCAAGGTGCTTGCTGAAATTTCTGAAAAAGATGAACCGAAGGTCAAGGAAGATGAACCGACCATACAAGAAAGTGAAGATCCACTTCCCAAGGTAAGAGAAGTCATTTCAGATGTTAAAAATGTTGAAACTAACATGAATGTAGGCCGAAGTATGTGGAATGCTAGACCATTAGCGGAGTTCAAGCAATCCGGTTGGGTTCAAGTTGATTTCGCCCCACTAATTAACTACCGAAGGAAGGAGGAACGCCGACACGTCGCCAAACTAATTGAAGATATATTTGATCAAGAGATGAGTGGAGAGTCGATCCAAAAGATGTTTGAAGAAGAAAGAGAAGAAGGAGATGAAGGATGGATCGACCGGTTTGATAACTCAAAGATTTATGATGAAGGGAGAGAAGAGTACAACCGTGATGAGCCTAGTGACTCAAAGGATAAATGGGAGGAGATAGGACTCAAGCTAGATGATAGCTTGTGTGCTATTGAAGCCTACACACTAGCAAATCAAGGCATGGAAGTACTCAAAAATGAAGAAAAGAGTGAATCAACAATGAGCGATCTTGACGACATGTGGTACATGGAAGATAAAGAAAGCAACATACAAGTCTTTGAAGATGAAGATCTGGTTGATAAAGAAGGATTCAAAGAAGAGATGAATGCGTATATAGTTGAAGGATTATATGTTCCACATGATGAGTTGAAGAAATTGCAAGATGGTGATGAAGAGGCAACTGCACTTGTTGAGATCGATTCGCCTTCAACACCGCTTGATGAACCAAATATCACTCTTGTTGAAAAATCTCTAAGGCCAAGGTACGCGCTGAAATCTCAAGATATTATTGATATTGATGCTGATAAATTCAAATACTCATGCTCAACCAATAGTATGAATGATAGTTTAATGTCTATGCCTTGTTCCAATATTGATCATGTTGATAGGCTAGATTTTCTTGAGAATGAAAAAGAGGAAACAAGTTTAAAGACCCGTACAAGGAGTTATGGAGGAAACATTGAGCGTTGCGCGTTCTGAAATTTCAGGACAGATTTCATCGCCGAAGTAAAACGGACGTAACTCTCTTGTCCGGAGTCCGATTTGGGCAAATGAAGACTCGTTGGAAAGGAAATTTTGTGCACTGTGCAATGGAGTAGAGATTGAGTATACTTTCTGTTATGGACATTAAAAAAATTCATGAAGTGAAGGCAGCACCGAAGGATGATAGAGAAGGAGATAACGATGAAACAAATGGATGCTTTGGGCAAGTCTTCTATAAGTGATCAAGCACAACATGGGAAGTAAATTAAAGCTGCATTGGTACCTTTTCTTCTTGCATGAAGGGCCATGGCTATGCAACGAAAAGAAGGTATGTGAGAAAGTCGAGCTCTATAACTTTAAATGAAGCGCTTTTCGGGAGGCAACCCGTTTCTTTATGTTTTTATTCCTTTCTTAGAGAGAATAAAGCATGGCACTATCTTATGATGATCAACTTGTGGTTATTAATCTAAGTTTAGTTTTCTTTTTAGAACCACCATCATGTTCATGATAATATTTATTTGTATGCATTGCATTTTGTTATCAATGTGATGTTTCTTTGTGTATACATGTTTTGCACATAGTTGGCTTGGTTGTTTTATATACTTAATGATGTATGCTTAATTTTTCATGTTAATACTTCATAAGGCATTATGAGTATTTTCCTTTTGTGATCTTGTGTAAATGTGGTGTTTAAACATGATTGCGGACCATAATCGTTAAGTTCGATAAACCTAGCTGGCTGTTCATATGTTTTCATGTTGCTTTGGTTAGTTTATAAGCTTTGCAATGCGCTTAATTTTTCTTGTGCTATAAGAGTTATTGATTTAGGGATAGACATGGTGTTTTAACCCTAGATATATAAACCTTTATGGCTATGGAGAAATTCAGCAACCTAGTTGTAAACATGGTGTTTAGAACTAGGTGAAAACATTGTCTTTGTTTATATGCTTTCCTATCATGTGCATACACACCTTGCACCACGTACACTCATTAGGTTTTTATTCCTCATTAAACTAATTATGCCACAAGTTAAGAATCTTAGGAGACATTGTTGGATTGTTGGCAATTCTATCTACTCCCAACCGTCACCTTGGGGTAGAATGTGCGTTTAAAACGTCTTACAGGTAAGATAAAGACTCTCACTACAAGGAAATTGAAGGATGGCTAAGAAGTGATTTGTCTTCTTCTTCCATGACTAGCAAAATGCTAAGCATGGGGGAGACCCTGAATCTTCAACACAAAAGTGCAACATGACACTCTAGAAGATAGAATGATAAAGATCGTTAACATCTCCGGATCAATGCGCAAGAAGCCACCAATCTCGTCAAAATTCTGCATGGTCTCGAAGGGAAAACACTGGATATTTTTGGATATTTAGAAGCCCCATGAAGTTACGATTCCAACAAATCAAGAATCAAGACAATCAGAGGTTCCTACAAGCGGTTATGCCCGAATCACCGAGTGCAACACGTCCTGAAATCAGTTTTGGACAGCACACAGCGCTGAAGTAAAACGGACGTAGCTCCCTTGTTTGAACTCCGTTTTCGATGAATGACCACATGTTGGAAAGGTAATTTCATAAACTTTTCAATAGAGTTATATTTCGATATATGTTCTGTTCTGGACAGAGGGGGGAATCCATGAAAAAGAGACAGCAAGGATATGATGAGAACAAGAAAGAGGAGATGGTGATGACAACATTGAAGAGAAGGGTGACCAATGACTCCATTAAGCATACAAGATCAAATTCAGAAGTTTAGGAGCATTAATAAATCAAGACAAAAGCAAAAGCCACATCGATACATGGAGATGTCGGAAGAAGGCAACGAAGAATTACAAAGGATGGTAACATCTCCATGGACCTTCTCTTTTCCAAACACAAATGCTTGTAAGTATGCCTTCAACATCAACTAGGTGCAACCTTTTGTTTTTCTCTTCAAACAATAAAATGGCTACTAGGAGGACAACCTAGGTTTCTTTTTACTTTCAATAGATAAGCATGACCATGTGTTCACCTCGATGTTCTATATTGCCTATGCTTACGGAAAGATGATGAAAGTTGCCGCTTTGTTTTACCTACATGAAGTTATACATGTCTTGGCTAATTGCTCTCTATAATATGATCTGAAATTAATTTAAATATCGGCTCTTTTATTTGTGGAGGTGAAATGACTATGCTCTAGACCCACATACATATCTTTGCTCTTTGATTTAAGTTTATGGATAGCCGGATAACTTGTTGTTTTTATGAAAACTTAACTTTTATGCTATCTACATATTTGTGATGCTCTTGCAAAGTTCTACCTACCAAAGCCATATACATATATGTTTTATGATAACAAAACCCGTAGATTGCAAACATATGTTTTGATGAGTTGGATTAGTATTGATTTCTATGGTTCGAGACTAAGAAGCTGGTCATTCCTTTGTGTAACGTTTTCATGCTAGCCTTTTTGTCCATGCATTGTGGGTTTTCACATCGAAAATTTCACAAACTTCGCTGGGCATCCACCCTAAACCAAAAACATCTTTTTGTGATCACCTCCTTGTCCACAACCCAATTTGAGTATGGAGTAAAATTCTCGATGGAGATTCAAATATTCCGCAATATTATGGAATTTATACTTACTTTAGCAGTCATTTCCCCTCTCTTTTATGCTCGAGGACGAGCATCATTCAAGCATGGGGGAGGAGTCATTCTCTGACACAAATGCTATGTAAGTATTATGTTGCAAAAAGTTTTGAGGAGCAAAAGAAAAAAAGAAAAAAAATGAAATATGAAAAAAAAATATGATAAGAAGAAAAGAAAAGTAAGAAAAATAGGAAGAGTAAAGTGAAAAAAAAAAGAAAGAGAGAAAAATGAGAAGGAAATAGAATAAAGAAAAAAATAAAGATGCTCCTCGGTTCTTTTGGCTTCATAAGTTCTCAAGTGCCTTGATGACAAATCCATACTCAAATCTTCCAACCATGTGCAATCCGATAACGAGGACTTCACTCGTGCCTCGGGATCATCCATTTGCCACTTGCACATGTCCACTTATCTAAATGTGTGTGTTTCGTCCCTCTCTCTTTCCAACATTTATTTTCCATGGCCTTTTTGACGAGTCTCGGTAATTCCAATAGATCTCTCTCTTAATTTGACAATATTTCGGATGTATGTTTTGCTAGGATTGTTTTTAACCTTCCAAGCTCCACATAAGCCTTCCACTATCACATATGAGTAGAGTAGGTTGAAAATAATCTAGTATAGGCTTGAGTGACTTGATGAGATGAGTGTTCCATGAGCTCTTGCAAGAGATTTTCACTTATGTTGGATATGCATCTTTTTGAAAATCTTCCATGTGACAAGGTAATGGTTTGAAGTTCACTTAAGTTTGAGAGCATCGTGTTAAATGTGGCTTGTTCTTTATTGTTAGTCTATCTTCCATAATGAAAAAGAAGCCGGTCACAACTTGAATCTTAAAAATAAATTTTTAAGAGAGAGCAATTTGTCTCGTCATGAATGACTAAGTGCAGGGACAACATTGGAAGGCAACACTGATTTCCCTTTTAAGCAAGGATTACCTACTCGAGGACGAGCAAGGTTTAAGCATGGGGGAGATGTTGACGGTGAATTTCCGTCAACCAAGAGTACTTGTTATACATTGGTGTCGATTATGATTTGCAACTAACCCGCCACTAGGCATACTAATGATATAACAAGTTCACACTTGCATGTCGATTTTGGAGTTTGTTGTTTACGCAGGAAATCTACGCTAAAGAGGAGACTTTCGGGATGAGTTCACCAAGCACTTTGGAAGAAGATCATGAAGCCCGACAAGAGTCAAGACACGCGATGAACATGACTCCAAATGACCCGAGGACCGAAGCGTCAACGTGCAAATCTTCAGGGACTCAACCAGAAAATAGCGAAGCTTGCATAGTAAGGATTCAAGCCTTAACCGTGAAGGAAACGACGTCAAAGGCCCACATGCAAGTGCACACGAATAAGGGATCACGTGAGAAGCAACCGGGGAGGAAACCAGGGCCGAACCGGGCCGAAGTGGGCTCGGGCCGGCCGGCTCGGGCCGACCGGCCCAGCCCACTTCGGGGGTCGGTTCGGTCCCCCCTTTGCCCTAGGTGTTCATCTATTTATTCCCTCCGCCGCCGTCGACCGACCCATCGAACAAATCATCCTACCGACGCCAATCACTAGAAAACCGCCGCCGCAAGATGAGGGAGAGAGTTAGATGAGCTCGTCGCAAGGATCAACGCCGGCGGAGAGAAGGAAGCAAGAGGAGGACTCCAAGCCGTTGGCCTAGGGGTGTTCCCAAGCTCCATCGCCGCCATCTTCATCGACGACGTTCTCCGAGTCTCCATCACCCCTATGTGCTTCAATCCGTGTAAGATGATGGGGTAATGTCTCCGTTCATCCCTGGGATTAGATGGATACATGCTATGTGATCGCTACTCGATTTGTGGTTTCAATCTATTGTTTTCATGTTGATGATGCTTTGATGATTAAGGTTAGCTACCATGTTTTTCGGGCGTATGATATCCGCTACTCCCATAGATTCCATCAACATACCGTGTCCATCATAGGTATAGTCACGAATACCTTCGCGTAGTGACAGTACGAGAGGAGGGAAAGGGCGAAACCGTGGTCACAACCCCCGTAGATTGGTTTACCGCTTTCGTGTAGTAGATGCATACCATGTTATCCTAGATCCTAGGGAGGGAACGCTTATCTTTCTTACTCACTCTCTTGTGTTTACCCTTTACCATATAGTTTAACCCTAGATTTGTTTGATCAACTTAACTTAGATTAACTTAGGTAAGATTGTTTTACCTTTAGATTAATACTCTTTCAAAGGTTTTCCATTCAACTAGATTAGTACTTGGTTAAGCGCTAGTAATCCCCTTGCTCCGCGGATTGACAAGAACCTTGGGAATCCCGTGGTGAAAAAGGTGTAGGTCCGTACGCTTGCGGATCGTAGGTGGATACAAGTTTTATCCGTCAACAACTACAGTGTCTTCTGCTCTTTTGATGACAATGACCTTGTTTCATCTTTTGCCGATGACAAAGATGGCGATTCCTCACTTTTAGATTTCACCGTTTTCTGTATTCGGTATGACGATATTGTCCACAAGGAAGATTCAATTGGATACCGTATTTTTCTCACGCCTGGATTCTATGTGAGTCTATCTAACTGAAACCCCTTTCTGATGTAGTCATGTAGTAATTTACTTGTTATGCTGGTTGCAATTCGTGTGCCCCATGGTTGTAAATCGGTTTTTGCATTTTTTATGGTAAAGGATGTAGTCCTGCAGTAATCTGGCATGTATGCTTTGTTGCAATTCTTGAGCTCCATTGTTGTAATTGGTTGCATTTTTTATGTTTTTTGCACAGTATATGGCAAAGGATGTTGTCAGTGTTTTTGAAGAGGACAACAATACTGAGACTAGAGAATTCACCCTACTAACTTACCACCTCGAGAGTGAGCTCGAGATTTACCTCGACTTTGATAAAGCCAAGCTGGTAAATGATTTTTTTATAAGAACTCATTTTTATTTCTCTCATGGTTTTTTGCGCATCTGTTATGTCATTTCTACACCAGTTGGTTTTGCACTAAAATCGTCACACAAAATTACAGATTTTTATTCCAATTGTTATGGAGAGGCATTATCTTGTTTACTGCATCAATCGTATTCACAACCGCATCGACATCCTAGATTCAATTGACTACAAGTGGATCAACACCAACCCTGAACCATGCCATGCCCCCATTTTTTAGAAGATCCCCATCATTAACGCTACATTTCAGAAGGTCAACAAGAAGAAGTTCCCTAATTTTGAGAACTAGAGCAGACCATTCATTGATGTCCCGAAGCAAGCTGGACCTTGTGATTGCATGTTCTTTGTTTGGAAATACATGGAACATTGGGATGGTGACAAGCTGCACGTTGAGATAAATCCTGTGAGCTGCTATTCCTTTTTCCTTACCCTCTCAAGCTGTAGGTTTATTTTTTATTCAGCATTTTCCCTGTTTCATTTTTCCCCTTTTTCTGTGGTTATCTATTTTTTCAGTTCAAGGGCAATATCTATAGGGTCGAGCTCATGCACTATGCGATCTTCCACCCGCGGAACCAGGCTGACCTACCTGATGAGCTCGATGTTTACCGGATTGACGGAAGAAAGATTGCACTGGACAGCTCACAATGATTACGTATTTGTTTTTATAGCCTCATCCTAGCTGCTGTGTAACTGGCATCTTTGGACCTGTACGTGTATCACACTGTGTGTATGAAACTATGTTTTATTTGATGCCTGTAACTAAGACGAAAAAATGTTGTTGTAAATTGTGTGTTAAACAAATGTGTTGTTTTGGATCATGTATGTCAGTATGGTCAAATAATGCTATATTCAGTTGGTATATTTTTCTCTATTTATTTTTTCATTGCATGTCGTTTGCTTTTATTTTTTATACCTTTGCCAACAACCTGCACTAAGCAAGGGGGGTGTCACGTTGCTTGTCCGTGTGTTGCAAAGCTTACACACACCATGTTGCAACTTCGGCACGAACCATGTTGTAAATGGTTCTTTCTACAAAGATGTCAATACTAAGTTGAAAGATCATTACCTGTTTTTCCTTCACAGAGACATCAACCAAAAGGACTTTTTTCTGTTTTTTGATGGTGCTGCAAATGCCCAGTCACATTGTTGCAATTCACACATAACACATATTGTAAATGGCCATCTACAGACCCCTTTGTAAACAAAGGTTTTTTTACCGCCTTGTGTGACCCCCCCTACAATGTTGCAATTAGCTTGACCCACATGTGCTAAACGGGGAATTACCAGACCAGTACCCATGTAATGGTAATATAATTTGGTGGTGTTGCAATTCACACACCAAGTTGCAATTCGGCACGAACCATGTTGTAAATGGTTCTTTCTACAGAGATGTCAATATTAAGTTAAAAGATCATTACCTTTTTTTCCTCCACAGAGACATCAGCCAAAAGGACTTTTTTTGTTTTTTGGTGGTCCTGCAAATGCCCAGTCACACTGTTGCAATTCGCACATAACACATGTTGTAAATAGCCATCTACAGCCCCCTCTATAAACAAAGGTTTTTTTGACCGCCTTGTGTAACCCCCCTACGATGTTGCAATTAGCTTGACCCCACATGCGGTAAACGGACATTACCAGACCTGTACCCATGTAATTGTAACATAATTTTGTGGTGCTGCAAATGCCCAGTCACACACGTTGCAATTCGCACAAAACACATGTTGTCAACGACCATCTATAGCCCCTTACCATGTTGCAATCAGCCTCACCCACATGTGGTAAATGGGGCATCACCAGACCTGCACCTATGTAATGATAATATAATTTAGTATCATAGCATATAATTTTTATAATTTACACATATTTCAAGCAGTTGTAAGACCTTTTTTACAGCATGAAAAAACAAAGAACTTTTATTTTTTCTTTTTTACTCCAGCAACCTTTTTCATCTTGCTCCTCATAGTTTACGCGTGCAACTCTCCTCGCGCTGCTTCTTGTCACCGACCTGCTGACTCCTTGAACACGCTCTGTCTCACAGCTTGATTATGTTTCAGCAATGTCATTACCTTGTGGGTCATTTTCTTCATCCAGATACTTTTCTTTCTTTGGCCTTCCTCTTTTTTGGAAGGCCCCAACATTTTGTTTTTTTGCTCCTTTTTTATTCAGACGCATTTCGTATGCACTGCTTCGATTTGGGTTCAGCGGACATGTCGTGATGTAGTGCGAACCACGCACATGACACCCGCTGCATTCCCTATCACCATAGTTTTCCTTTTCATATGTGCTGAATGGGTTAGCTTCATTATTAGCTTCAACACCACTTTTCCTCTTACTCCCAGAGGATCTGCCTTTTGTCTTCGATTTGGGCGGCTCAATCAGCAACACCCCCTCACCAAACACCCCTGATGATGGTTGGGATTCAGGGGTTGTTTCATTTTCAGTTATCGACAGGCTCCTTTCGAGATTACCAGGGTGGCCTGATGATGTCATCCTTTCATTTGCTGCTAATTTAGAATCCCCACCTCTTCCGAACATCTCAGTCCCTAGAATAATCCTATGAAGCTGTAGGTTGGTCTCCTCACATGCACGATCTGACCTACTCCCTGCTCTTCCTAGCTTCATCAATTTGGGCAGCAGGCTTGACATCCGGGATTGTTCACAGCTTGCTGTTGGACCAATTCTCACGCCATCATGTCGATCCCATGGTACCTCTTGCCTTGCATCACGTGAATACCGTCTCAGTAAGTACTTCTCTGGGATTTTCTTGACCTGTAGGTGTGTGAAGGCTCTTATAACATGCATGCAGAACAACCCTGCATTTTTTTCAATAATGAACAGATTTATTAGTCAGTAAGCCGCAAACAACATCCAACACATGTTGTAATTGTGTGACTACCAGAGTTGCAATTTGTTTTCTGTGTTTTAAGCAAAATCCCATGTGTTGTTTTCTTTTTTCAAACCAGAGACATCATACTTGTGTGTTCCCACTGTTTGCATTCGCATCTGTATTCATCGTTCTCTTTATCTACCACGACTTTGAATTCATGTTGCACCCAACAATAGATCCCCCACCTTGTTCATGCTTGACCAACCACCAATTTCTCACTTCTCGGTTTGGGTCTGGTCTGATGACAAACGTGGTGCTGTTATTGTATTCTTGTTTGTACTCTTTGTATACAGCTCTTGTATACACTCTGCACAACTGCTCACCAAATTTTTCCTTGCAAGCCTGCACCACCACAGTCTGCTTAAGCAATACATTTATTTTAGTATGATTTCTTTTCCCCCCTTACAGGTAATTTGTTTAACCAAAGTGTTGTAATTTGGCCAGTGCAAACATTTGCAAATTGTACATCACCTGCGCATAGTGCGTCTCTCCCGCATCAATGTGGTCAGCGTGATGGAGCGAATCTAACATCCTCCTAGCAAACATGTGCAGGCTAGTGCTCTCATTGACATAACCTTCTTTCAGAACCCTATTTTGGCTCCCAGACGCTGTGTTGATGTCATCCTGCCACAATACATCCCCTTGAAATAAGCTGCTATCCATCTCTCCCTCTTCTGCCACAAAGCTGTGATAGCAGCATGGTCAGCAATGCCGCACTCATCAACGAGTTTCTTCCACTCAACCTCAAACTGTGTCGAACCTAATGGATAGTTTATTAATGATTCAAGTCTTTCCTTCAATCCCTTATCCTTGTGCTTGATGTATAATTGTTCCAGCTCAAACTCCCATTGCCACGTGATGTGCCAATGGCAGTTCTTGTGCTGAGACTTGAGGAATATCAGCCCAATTGCAATTCTCATGGTAGGATCTTCTTCTGAAAAATGCAGAAAAAAACATGTAGTTTGAGGCAGGCATGTAGTAATTGACTACCCTTGTTGGTTGCAACGTGCGCGCCCCTATGTTGTAAACGGGTGCAAAATTTATTCCAAAGAACTCAATCTACAAACTTACATGTAGAGGAATAGCATCAACAATTTATACAGAAGAATTTTTTTGTTGTTATCAAATCTACTACACTACAGTTTGCATTCAATTTTAAAGTTTCGGAGAAAAGCATTTTTTCAAAAGGCTAACCTGTCAGCACAACATGAGGCTCCGTCCCACTCATGCAACTCTCAAATGTCTGAAACAACCATTTGAATGACCCTACTGACTCATCACCAATCAGAGCCTATCCAAATGTCACATTCTTCAGTTTATTGTTGGCCCCAACGAACATGGCCAGCGACATGCGCTTGCTGTTGGTTTTATGCGTGGCATCAAATGTTATGACATCCCCAAAATCCCTGTACTCAGCTCTTTGGCTTGCATGGCTCCAGAAAATGTTTCTGATCACACCAGATTTTGGATCTGCATCCACATCCCAGTAGAAATGCTCGTTGTTCTCCTTGCATTCTCTGAAGAATTGTAGAAGCTTGTTCAGGTCATCTTCTCTTTCTTCCCTTGCTTTTGCTGCCTTCTTGTGACCATTTTCAAAATAAAAACATACAACACAACATTTTTTCAAAAAGACATGTTGTAATTCAGATATGTTTCATGCTGCAATCAGATATTTGTTAAAGCTACAATCTGTTGAAAATAAGGTAAACAACACATACAGGTTTTTTATGTCCTTCTCAGTGAAGCCCCACATATGTCGGCCATCATACAGATCTGACATCACGTTCAACGCCACCTGGTGCAGAACCCCATTCTTTGTCATTATGTTAAATATGTCGCTAATGCCATCCTCCATGTGCTTGTGGGCGTGCATATATCTCGTCATCCTTGCAAATGGTTCCAATTTGTGGTTGTGTGCTTCCTGTACATGGTCAAAGTACCAAAAATTGTGTTTCACATCCTTTTTGACATTCACATAAGTTGGGCAGCCGCATCTTCTCGACCCCTTTTCTATTTTTGCTGGCACCTCTCTTTTTTTGGGATCATACCACCCTTCTTGCTGCAAATCCAATGGCTGGTTTCCTTGCTTGTTCTCGCTCTCCGCAGACTGAACCCAGAAAGTTTTGCATAGTCTTTGTAAAACAAGTAAGCATCATCCTTTGCGGAGAATTGTTGGCCCACTCTCGACACAAATACAACGGCTATAGCAGTATCCTATTACCACAAAAAGAAAAACACATGTAAAAATACGACACCATCCTTTTTAATTTTTTTAATTGCCCCCCCCCCCACTATTATTAGGCACAATAAATCAATTTTTTTGTTTAATCAGTTCAACTGGCTTTGTTGTAATTAGGTATGGTTCACTGTTGCAATATGCTTTTTCAGCAATGAAGGAACTACTACTTTATTCTCCCGCTCATAGGTGCAACAGAAACACTACTAATGTTGTAATTAGGTATGGTTCACTGTTGCAATCTATTTTCAACAATAAAGGAACTGCTACTTTTTCCTCCAGCACATAGGTGCAACAGAAACACTAATAATGTTGTAATTAGGTACGGTTCACTGTTGCAATCTGTTTTCAACAATGAAGGAACTGCTATTTTTTTCTCCAGCACATAGGTACAACAGAAACACTACTAAATGTTGTAATTAGGTTCGTTCACAGTTGCAAATCATTATCAGTATCCCAACAACCCCTTTTCCCCCTGCCCACTGCTGCAATCAGATTTTTTTTGCATATAATCATTGCACAAGCATTCAATAATCCAAATCCCGCAACTACATCTAGTTTGAATAGGGTAGTTACGATGAGAGTAACTCACGGAATAAAACAACCTTTCTGCATCCGGTGTCACCAGATCCCCCGAAGGCAACGCAGCTGGCGGCGTGAGCGTCGACGTATGATGGAGGGGATCAACAGCAGATCCGGGAGGCGTCAGCCGCGCAGGAGCCGGACCCGCACCTGTTGAGCTTGGGAGAAGTAGAGGTGTCGACGATGGCGCTGAACCACCTCTGTGGTCTTCGCAACGAGCACTCTCTAGTTTGCCCCGACGATTTTCGTCATGCAAGCGCTCAGCAATCAGAATTGAACAAATCAGGACTTCTGTACCCGGAACTATCATCACGATGGGTGAAACTGGGTCGATCTGTGACGGCGGCCCGATAATTCGCAACTAATCCCCAATCAATGAGGCCGCGGTGGGCTGCGGTCTTTTTCTTTTTATTTTGTTTTTGCGGGCCGGTCGGTGGGGGAGGAGGGGACGCGCGCGCTTCCTTTTGTTGTGGGTCGAACACTGGCAGCACGAGTGCATTCCCCCCACCCCACCCGTCCAACCCGCGCCCCTCCCGCAGGTGAGTCGTGCGACTCGAACCAACCAATCCCACCCACTAACAGAGTCAGCCTTCTTCCTCCTAGCATCTCCACCGCGAGCGTGCGGAGCGCCGAACGCGAGGTAGATCCGGCAAGCGGCGAGCGCGTGTAAGGAATCGGATGCTCGTTAGCCTAAGAGGGAGAGGGGGTGAATTAGGCAACTTAAAACCTTAACCTAAGGCTCACTAAATTTTACACAAATGTAAACTAGAACATACTATCTATATGTGCAACTACGGTTGTTCTAGTGTGAAACTCCCATCCCAAAAGAAGGTTTGCAACCTATAGCCAATCCTAGCATGATACTACTCTAGGAAAGTAGAGGCAAGCAAAGATTGCAAAAAGAATAAATGCGGAAACGTAAAGGGGATGAGAGGCAGCAAACTCTTGACACGCGATTTATCTCGTGGTATCGGTAGGCACTAAGCCACCCCTAGTCCACGTTGTTGAAGCACTCACACAAGAGTATTGCTTCCTGGTCACCAAGCCTCTCCCAAGAGAACCACTTGACTCGCCACAAAGGCTAGCCACTTAGGCACATGCCAAGCTCTGTTGGTCACCTTGATGCCGCCTCCACTAAGGAGCTTCTCCACCAAGGAAGGGGGTCTCCACGTCCCCCGCACAAAGTGTCCTCGCCACTCCACACCAAGTCGGAGGGTCGATGACGATTGCCGGTGAGCCACTTAGGCCCCAAGGCTTCCGGCGAACCTTGTACAACTAGATTCACTCAAGAATCACCTCACAAGGTTGGCACAACCTTGCACTGACTCAGCTCTAAGCTAAGCCTAGCACTAAGCACATACACAAAGCATATGCAAGTCTAAGCATGAGCAAATAAGCACTTGGATGGATTGGATATGATCTTCAATGTGTCTTGAACTCCTCCGCACTTCCACACAATCCAGCCACGTCAAATGGGTGAGTGGAGGGGGTATAAATAGCCCAAGGCATCAAACTAGCCGTTGGCTAACGTCCACTGAAAAAGGTACCGCCGGATGATCCGACGCTATATTTTCCAGGGCGTCGGTTCATCCGGTGCCCCTCCCACGTCACGTAGCCGTTGAGGTTCTCTGACACAACTGCTCCGTCGCTATGCACCGATGGTGCGCCGGATCATCCGATGCTGAAGACTCCACGCTCAAGTCGCCTCTATTAGCTTTCACTTGACCGTCAGATAGACCGAAGCTTCATCTTGTCCTGGCAGCGGATCATACGGTGCTGAAGGCTTCGTCTTGGCGCGTCTCTATATGAATTCAAACTGAGCGTCGGATAGACCGACAGGGTTCCTACTCAGACCGTCGGATCATCCGGTGCTACTGTCTTCCTTGCTCTTCCTCTGCAACTCGTCCGACGCTACTAAATAATGGACTGTCGGTTCATCCGACGGTACCTAGGGTTTGACCCTGTGCACCAACTCGTCCGACGATTGCACCGACGCTTGTATTTGAGGGACCGTCGGTTCATCCGACGGTGTCTTCTCTTTTCCTTTTCTTGCTCGGTGTTGACCCTTGTTTTTCTCATTTTTGCATGTAGTTTTCTTGCATCATTGGGACCTAGAAATGTCTACAAAGACATGCTAGAACAATAAGGTTAGTCCCAATGATCATGTTGTCATGAATCACCAAAATGAAACTCGAACTAATGGCATATGAGGCCATGTTCGCTACAGCGCGACGGTCCCAATGGCGTGCAAGATGCAGTGCTGAGGCAAGCAGAGAAGCAGCCAGCGGCCAGCGCGGGCACGAGCAGAAGAGCGCATGATGGGGATTCGGATTCAAGGCGCGGCGCAGAAATTGGGGCAAACGACGTCGGTAAAGCGCGCGTAGCAGGCACGACAAAGGAGCAACGAGCAGCGAAGGTTTGAGGGCTAGACCAGTACGTATGGCTGTGCAGTAAAGCAACGTGTCTGCTGGCGCTCATCCGTATGTCTGTGCAGTAGAGCAGTAGAGGCAAGGGTTGTAGTGAGGGGTGCAGGCATTGTTCGCGCGGCCGGTCGGCAGCCACGGGGATGGCAAGGGCCTCGGGTACTCGTACAGGGCCGCGAGGCAAGCGACGAGCTACAACATTGGGCGCAGAGTTGAAGACGGAGCTCCATCCTTATCTATCACAAGGACCTCAGGAAAATAGACGAATCTCTCGCAACTCAAACCTAAATTGGTGAGACTGGCTCTGATTTCTAGTGAGAAGGTACTCGATCGCTCTCCTTTACTCTATTTTCTCTCTGTAATTGTGTGATTAGCGTGATGTGAAGGGAGAAAATAATAAAAATGCCTCTGATATTCATAGATGTTATGTGGCTTTGCCTTGTTCAGTAATGATGCTTCTAGTTTGACATGCGGAAGTTGCTTATCCATGAAATTTCTTAAGTGATGTGGGTGTCCAAAGCTTTTTCCCCCTTAAGTCTTTTCAACACAATCTCAATAGATAAATGAAAACTCAACAGTACAGTTACTACTGTGTATATGGTCAAAATTGCAACAAATATATGAGGTCAATGGCAACCATGCAATTGTCGCTCATAAATTTAAAATGATTATTAACCATAACTGATAGAGTTATCACCAGACTCACGCAACTCATTGCACTATCACTGCCTGTCGTATCTGATACAGAGTTATCAGAGAAAAGGAATTGATAAAAAAGAAAAACCATCGCTGATCAAATGATAATGTTAATACACACAAGATATGGAGTAATATATCTTCAATAATTTCTTGGTCAGGGTTGAAAAGCTTGGTAATAAGGCGCACGGGAGCATGGCCCTCACAAACCCCATGAGCCCACAACACACACCATGAAGAAACATTTTTGTTTTATTTTATCACCCCGAAATCCTGATTCTAGTTACTTTCAATGAGATCCGTAATGACTATTTTATTGTACAAGGACAATGCAAGTGACATAATAAATTGACGTTGAAGATAATAATCAAGTTCCAACCCAAACAAATTGCAACTGGTCTTGTCTTCCAGTTGCAACTAAGACAATAACAAATTACAACAACATAAGAAATATGTTCACATGTCACATAACTACAACTAGAGCACTATCTTGCCACAAACTCCAGTCGATAATAGTCCAGTTACAGCTAAGATAACAAACGAGTTACACACCATCACATATGTAAATTAGTGAAATAATATGGAGCACTTGCAATTGGTGGGGTCCTGCAAATTACAACTTGGATAATACCCTAGTTACAACTAAGATAATAAGGTAGTTACACACGTCATCACAATTGCAATTGGTACACTAATTTAGTTACAACTGAAGCAATTGCAATTGATTGGTCCTCTAATTGCAACTAGACACTAACACTTTTACAACTAGGATGATAACCCAATTACAGTTTCCATAACGGTTACAACACAAAACTTCCATCTTGCTTTACCACGAAAAGACTCCTCAAAGCCAACATATAATTATATATACTAAACTACATTATTCAGTCCTCAATGGCACAAGATTTCCATTCCCTGACAGACACTAGTATTTAGTATCACCCACAACAAGGCAGATCCATACACAACATTGTTCCAACAGAGTAGCTGCATCAAGCAGATACAGCAAAAATTATGGCAATGTACATTTCCATAGGTGCCATTTTGTATCTTTCACGCGTACAAAATAATTCATCATGCAGTTCCGTGATTCATGATAATACATCAAGCAAGGTTTCGGCTCCAACCATATGATCACACTGTGATGTACATGAGTTCAATAAATGGTAGTATGTTCATGGTGGTGGCAGATTCAGCGTGCTGCAAGAGCAAATCCAGTGTTCCCCATCACATTCTTGACGTACTCTTGCCTCGTGGGGTGGCCCTCCTGAGGCTGGTTCAGCACAGCCCAGACTGGTTCCCCAATTAAGAGCCTCATCAGCTGCAAATTCAATGGAATCTCAACATTCTTACCTACTTGGCATGAAACCTTTTGCAAGCAAAATAGAAGTTGATCATATTGGTGTAGCTGTATGCATAATTGTGCCAGAAAGTGGTGACAAAAAGAGATCAAATTAGCAGCTCCCATTATGATTCTATAATCAGGTTGATACCTTCACATAGTTGGCACCATCGAGGGTGAACCGATGATAGATTCCAGCTGGTAGGATGATCAGGTCTCCTTGTTTGATCCAAATCCTAATCCACTTGTCGTCCTTGTCATGGACATCAAAGTACCCGCTGCCCTCCAAGTAGTAGCGGATCTCTTCGTCAGCGTGCATGTGCTCAGTGAAGAACTTTTTCACCATATCCTCATAGTTCTCCAGTTTGTCATGACATATCTCAATAAGATCCTTCAGAAAGCAACCATATTCTGTTCAGCACATCATACATAAGAAATGGAAAACAGATTAAGAGATTCAGAAAGTTGCTGAAATTCATGGGGGATTAGCATAGACCATATAACTGTATCCTCTTTCTTTGCAAATTTTTGCAAGCTCTTCTCTTTCAAATTTCTTACTGTCCCATTGCCAATACAACACACAGATATCTGCAAAAACAGGTAAGCAGGTACAGAACAAAAAGATTATCAGATTCTCTGAATACCATCAGTAAAGTTGCCTGCTGTAGTAGGATCCAATCCAATTTGAAAGTTAATCACTATATAATCAAGGAGTCAGGAGCCAAATGGCACTGGTTACAGTCACTTTGCACATATTTGGAATGTAATTCATCTTCAAACTTTCACCAATTTTAGTACTGAAAGCAATACTACTCTGGTTTGCAACTCATTATTAAATTGACCACTAGCAAAAATAATGAGTACTCTGATTTATAAAGTTTTTGTACAAAACTGAAAGCAATACTACTCTGGTTTAGTAGGGTTTCAGAACTAGAAAGTAGAGAAGTGTACAAAGACGCCAGAGGACAGGATGGATACTAGACAATAAAGTTGTGCATCAATATTGGGGGACCTATTGGAGGCCTGTTGTTTTTCTATTTTTTCCTTTAAGCTAGATTATGGACTTTGGAACAATTTTAGGGATCTTTGAAAGTTTCTCTTATATCTTCTATGATAAAAAATAAGGTAGAAAAATATAACCAATTGCAACCTGTTGCAGTGGCTAGTTGCAACACAACCTTAAACACAAATTACTACTACTGGGGGTGGATAAGTTGCAACGAAAGAAAGGTTGTGTATTATTAAGTTGCAACGAAAGAAAGGTTGTGTATTATTGATAAGTTCTGATTAAAAGTATGAAACAAATTGTCACTTATGCAATCATCTGGTTGCAAACTAAATCTAAAGAAACTACATCAGTTAATTCGTTCTATTTAAAAGAAGCACAAATTGCAACTAATCAGTGAGGTCGGTTGCTTGTTGCTAATGTGTGAATTACTACAGTGGGAAGCATGGAAAAAGGGAAACTCTTTTAACTATATTTGTGTCTGCGCCTCCATCTGCACTACTGTTTGAAATAGTGCGCAATCAGCAACAAGGTTCACCACGTGATGGAAGAATCACCTATCCTCGAGTCTACATAGATCAGGGGAAGATGGGATCAAGAGTCAAATAATAGGATTTACTCGGTCCCAGTCATACTCGCAATTCTACCACTATGAATCTAGGTTAGTCAAAAAAATTGTGCTGAACGTCGGGAATTCTACATGTAAAAGGAAACACAAACACTGGATAGTATCAAACTGTAGCTGGTTGAGCTATGGTATTCAAAGTTAAGTATAATATGACACAAAATGCAACAATGTATAAGCCCAAATTACTACTCGAGACACTAACACAGTTGCAACACATACTAACAAAAAGGGTGTGTGAAAACGAATTGGCACCGGTATTTTAAAAAAAGCTCTGATATTGAAAGTTAAGCAAATATGTAACAAATTGCAACATTATATAACTCCAATTACTACTCCAGGTATTAGCAAAGTTGCTACATATATTGGTTTGGCACCAATGAGAAAAAAAGAAAGAAATCTATCAAAAGTGAACCAAATTACCACCAGTGTCGTGAACTAATTGCAACAAAACAACTAAAGCGATTACTACTATGTAAGTGGGCACAATTATGACACATGAATGCATGGGTTGAGCTCCGATAAAAAATAAATTGCAACAAGTACCACAGGCCTGTTGCGACAAAAAGACTAAGCCAATTATACTACTATATGTATGAGCACATTTGCAATTTTAAAATCAAAAAGTGAACAGAATTGCCACTAGTGCTACGAGCTAGTTGCAACTAAACAACTAAAGTGATTACTGCTCTGTATATGGGCACAATTGTGACATGTATGAATGTGTGGGTTGAGCTTCGATAAAAAAACAAATTTCAACTCATACCATGGGCCAATTACGACAAAAAGACTAAACCAATTGCTACTATGTGTATAAGCACATTTGCAAGGACAAAATTAAAAGTGAAACCAAATTGGCACATGTGCTATGAGCCAGTTGCAACAAACCACTAAACCAATTGCAACAATTTGTACATGATGCAAATCAAAAAATAATTGCCACTGGTCCGATGGGCTAGTTGCAACAAGACTACTTAAAACAATTACTACTATTTATGTATATGGGCACAATTGCACCACATGAATGTGTAGAGTGAGATTCGATTAAAAAATTGAAATTAAACCAATTTGCCATTTGTGCCATGGCCCTCTTACAACAAAAAACCTAAATGAATTACTACTGTGTTATGGGCACGGTTACAACGATATAAAAAGGTCCCTGAATATAATTAGCAGCAGTTCGGGAGCTAACCATTAGGAAGATTCTACATTCCAACGATTGGTCCATTGATGTCTATATCAAGTGTTCAATCGATACTGCAATTCTGAAAAAAAGGTAAAAAATCCCATTAAAACCAAGACATGAAGCCAATTGCAACCATGGATATAGCAATTGTCAAACGTACAAAATAAAACAACTGCTAATAATTACCCTAGCCACCACATGAGGCCGATTTGCAACCATGGGGACACAAAAATTGCAAGTCGTGTGGTAAGCCAATTTCTACATATGGCCAATAATAAAAGAATTGCCAGTTGCGCCAAAAAATACTTAAATAATTGCTACCATGTACACGGGAATAGTTCCAACACATCAAGATCACTGATAAATATGCCGAAAGTAATCAAACTCCAATCTCCAATAAGGGTGAGCATAGAAAAGGATAGATCTAGAATGCTTTGGTAATGAATCCTCTCACATGCTAAAGCATAGGATGTCCCAGTGACTCTATTTGGCATAGAAAATCTGAGATGTGCTAGCACAAACAAATTGTAATTAAGTTGCCACAAAAAAAGTTGATGGTGAAATTGAATTGAATATGTAGTACAACTTTAGGGTTCAGATCAAGAGACAATGATTCGCCCTCTAATCTACAGCTTGCTTCTACTGATAAGAAAAGTAGGAGCAAACATTAATTTAAATCACTAGTAGCTTAGTATTTTTAAATTTTTATTTGAGCAATTAGCTTTTATTAGTAGATTAGCAATCCAACGAATTGGAAGTATTCCTTTATGTAGCTTTGTCATTCGCTTCTATAGATCCTTTATGTAGTAATTTACTAATGACGTACTGAGCGGGTTTGTGTTTCATTTAGTTGTAGAGGGAGATGTGGTTGAACTTATGGATCATTTTGTTTAGTAAATTCTAGTCCAATAATTTCTATGTATATATTTAGTTCAGTCAAATACTAGTTTTCTCTGAGGGGGTCGGCCATGGATGCACTAGTATTTTATTTTTCACTAAATGAGAGCCCACCTGGAGTGGATGCATCTACCGATGGGATCATGGCAATGCTAGGGCTGCTACGCAACTTCTAGCTGCTTGGGCCACCGCACGGCCTCTCGACCTTCTCGCTCAGTGACAGGGGTGACAAATCATGTCATAAAGGGGCAATTGACATGCATATTTTAGCATGGCTCTTGGAATGAGAATACAAATATTTAAATGATTTTATCTTTGTTGTAAGTGGAAGATCTAATCAGGTGCAATTGTCTTATTATCTTAGTTGTAATTATTCTATTGTCTTCATTGTAAATGGTTTTTCAACAGTGTAATAACTAGCTTATTTTTCTTGTTGTAACTAGGTTACTATTCTTGTTGTAACTAGAGGACCCGACTAATTACAAGTGTTCTGGATTCTAAATAGATTAGTTCCTAGTTGAAATTTTGTGATTAAATGTGTGTATAACTGGTGTTTGGTCCCGAATCACTCTGAGTTTTTATGTTGGCCCAACTCACATTATTTGCATTTTCTCGTTATATTTCTAGTTGCAATTGTTCTAATTGTACATTAGTACCCTACAACATGTGATATGTACATGTTTTTCTACAGTATTTGTAACTCGTTTATTATACTAGTTGTGATTGGAGTACAAGCTAGCCGTCCTGTGCTTGATTCATGGTGAGTGAGAACTAGTTACAAATGGGGAAATGGAGAGCAGATTGTATGCAATGTCACTCTCTAATCGATGGATCATCTAGCAAGGTGGCCTGTTCATTTTTGACATATAGTGTAGGCCGGATAAATCTCTGGATGGTACGAGAGTACGACCAGGAGTAATTGTTATTGTACACATCATAGAGTTTTTTATTTTAACCTTTGACCAAATGCAAAGGGTTCGATTGGTTGCAAATGACTTATTTTCTTAGTTGCAATTAAGTTATTATCCTAGTTGTATATAGTATTTCGATGGGATAGTAATTAACATATTGTCTCTGGTCCAGCTTGAGCTTGTACAATTAAACCCAGCCCCTAACCTTTCTTTTTTAACTATTTTTCAGCTAAAAAGAACAGATGGCCCAACTCAATGCAAGCTAGCCGTCCTACCACACTGTTACCAACGTTCTACAAATGTACATGCATTTTACAGGTTGCACAGTATATACTACCACATGTTTTGGATTAACTTTTTTAGGGGGGTGTTTTGCATTAAATTAAATTGGAAAAAACTAATTTCTACTACACCGGCCCAACAGGGCATTGGCCCAAGGCCCTATTTCTTCCTTTCCCCCTCTTCGTTTTGCTCTCTAGTGCGCACACGGGTAAGTCGCTGGTTGGCCGTCTTTGATCCTTTGACTGGCCATTCGCCGGTGGCGACAGGTTGCAGTGAGAGGGAGCCGCACAGGAGTGGTTATAGTGGGCAACTGCATCTATCTAGTTAGGAAAGGTGGCCGGATTCTGACCCGAGGTGGCCGGCACGACGGTGATGAATAACAGTCGAGGGCGGCCATGGCGACGCTGGAAACCAAAATTTCCATAGACTCGGCACCAGAGGACATCAATAGTTGAGTTGGGGACATAGCTCAGGTCGTGAGGGAAGCTCATGTGACGTCGATTTGATTTTTGTGGAGGGATGGTGGAGTATTTGGATGGGCAGTTGCATGCTTTGTTGAGATTTTGGTGGGAATGGATAAGCTACAGCTATGGCTGAAGCCGTCCGCCAGAAGCACCACCACGATGGCCGATTGGCGCGCTCCAGCTCAACTGCTAGGTCACACCAATAAGCCATGTGGGGCGAAGGACTGCACCTTGCTGGGGGGCGCTTGTAGCCCCCCGCATGCCTGCAACTTTGCGCGTGCTCTCGCGACGGCCGCTCTGTCCTGCAACCCACAACAGCCCCACCCCACCCACCACAAGCCAAGCCATTGGGGCCACCGCGCCCGAGCGCTCGCCGCGCGGCCGGGTCTTCCTCGCGCTCGTCTCCCGCGGCGCTCTACGCACTCGCGACTCGCGCTCGCAGTGAGGAAGATAGGTGGACTGGTGGGCGCTCGCGGTGAGGAAGGTAGGTGGACCGATGGTTTGTTGGTTTGCATAGGAAGGTCTGTGCAATCCCTATATAAAATGGACCTTGTTGCATTTTAACCTCATCGTGTGTGTATATATATATAGATATATATATATATGTATATCTATATATATGTATATGTATGTATATATATGTATATATAGGTATGTATATATATAGATAAAAATATATAGATATACATATGTATATATATGTATATGTATGTATATGTATGTATATATATATGAGAGAGAGAATCATGCAATGGAGTCATTCATCTCAATCATAAAAAAAGGTAATAAGTAGCACCCATTCCGGGGCTATTGGCCACCTTAACACATCCACCACATTCATACACGTGCACATCTTGATCTGATTGTATGAATTAGTTTTCTCTTGGATCCGTCTTTTACTTTGCAATACATGTAATGCAAGTATGCCTTATCGTTCATACCTAGCTTGAGCTCCACATAAGCCATCATTAGAAGTAGGATAAGGAAAGGCAATTCTAATGCCTTGGTGAGGACATTTACACATTGAGCGATCTGAGAGAATGAAATGAGGAAGCTGAGCAAGGTTTGTTTTGAAAATTTATTGCAAAACCCCAAGTTACTTGATATGATGAGCAGAGATGCTTTGGTTCATGACCGTTCCATTCCTCAACTACTCAAAATGGCATGATAGACACTCCACAGAGTCACAAGTTCGAGATATGGTTTGGAAAATCTCTTATGCTCGCTTCATATCTTTGGATATCATGTACCACCTTGATCTGACTCCCTTGGGACGAGCAAAGGTCAAGTGTGGGGGTATTTGTTGATGACTGTTAAGCACTGCTTTTAGACTGTCAACTCCTACATAAAATAAATGGAAAGTGATCATCAACACTGGAATAGGGGTTTATACTAACAATTTCCACAAGTGCTGGTGTTTCTAGCCTTTTTTTGCCGGATGTAACGAATTACACGTTCAATAATGTATTGATAGAGAAAGACAACCAAAGTCTTGTATAGGGCATCATTGGAAACATATTCAAATGCCAAATTTGACTCCACCATTGCGACGAACTCGTCGAGACGATCAAAATTGATATATTATTTGCCTACATCGTAGTTCGTATGTAAAAGATATGGAAAGGACAAAATATCTGACGTCACTAGGTCCCACGCCTTGCCCGGTGCATTGCCCCACATTGTCTGCTAAAAAAAACTAGGTCCCACACCAGCCAAGCCAATGTGCGCATGTGCGCCACGTGGCGGACCAGCACTGGCCGCAGGCCATGCCATAGCCCGGCAGGCGCCGTGTGGAGCGCGCGCAAGCGCCTAGGAGAGCCCCCGGTCGGAACACGTGGCGCCTGCGGGGTGGCTTGCGAGAACCCCATCTGAGATAATTCCGTACTATCGGCTAAACCACACAATTTGGTCATCAAGCGATCATAAAGAATCATTCCGTTGAGTGTTGCCAGGTTTACGCCGGGTAAATCACTTGAAAACACAGAGAGGATCGAACGTATGCATTAAAACTCCCACGAAGGAGAGTCCGGAGTACCTTACAAATCAACAACAACTCCCCCATAGGGTTTAATTTTTAGAAACCATAGTTCTTGACTTGAAAGTAAATGGTTCAGAGTTTATTAAAAACAACGGAAGAAACTAAACGGTACGATCAACATCATAGGCGGTCTGTCCATGATGCAATTACTCATCATCATTCAACCATTCCAGCTCCCAGCCGGGTGGAAGTTCTCCAGGCCACACATCACAAACTTTACATGGAAACAACATTTAAATAGCAAGGCTGAGTATACTAATACTCAGCAAGGCTTACCCGTCTAAAAGAAAGACTTTACCTCTAATCATGCAAGGCTTTTGGCTAGTGAGTTTGTTTGCCAAAAAGCAACTAAGTAGTGAATCCTTACTTTCACATTTTAGCTCATGTTCTAGTAGAAGTAATCATTACTAGATAAGCAACTATTACAACCATAGTTGTACAAACAATTAATCAAATAATAATATTCACAAAGTTCCATCATAAAGGGATATCATGGCCAATAGATTAAGTAGTCTCAGATAACAGTGAGAGGCCGATAATCGATTGATTTAAACCTTGAAAGGTGGACCTAAACACATGGGAGGTGTCCTCACTAAGAGTTCACCAACTAGGTAGTTCCCGTCATTCTTCGGTTTTGGGATAATAGCTCACAGTCTTAAGTACAAGGTTTCTCTGGGCTACGCCACTAAGGTCACCCAGCCTCACGCATGCACTCGGGTGGCGAGCCGGGGGCCGTAACCCTAGGAGTAGTGATAGTAAAACCCCGTACCCCCACATTTAGGTACTAGGCTTACCGTGCCCATGTCCGACAAGTGTTTAGTACTTTCAAACACTTAACCAATGAAACCATTGGACCGGAGCCCAAATCCCATGCTTTTGCCACATGAGCAATTCATTAATCAATATGGTGATTCTATAAAGGAGATCCTATTCTCGCGAGTGACGGACATCACTCGACTTGTACCGGATCCTTAAAGCATAGCAACTAGCGACCTAACATGCTAGTAAAACATCATAGGTACTTAAGGATCACGCAACTAGGGTTTCAATCAACTCTTGAATGTAAATGCACATAAAATAACAATGATAAATTCGAAAGTTTAAATGAAACACAGAGATTAATGATTAAACCAGGGCTTGCCTTCGTCAGCAAAAGCAGACACACAAACTTCCGGACATTGGTCCGGGTCTTGCTCTACGGTCACATAGTGCACGTCTCCTCCTGCTCCCTCGTCCTCGTCAGCCGGCACGAGCGTGTAGGTACCGTCAGGAACTTCTGCACGGAGGATGCAATGCAGTGGTTAGGAGTGTAATTAATTTAGTTTAATCCAAAAATAGTAGCAAACAACCACATGGAGCATATGGTTGACCATATTCACCTTAACAAAGGCATTTAACATTTTTCCCTTAAACGATAATCCAAAAGCCTATTTAATCTTCTCCTTAAGGTGATTGTGTACACATCTATAAGAATAATTAACTTAAAAGCACAAACAGCAAGAAGACGAGTTTTCACTCCTTAAATTAATCTCCTATCTCAACCATAGGGTTCAAGCATAACAAGGATGACTCTTCCATTTATTTCCTTCATTAGCCTCATATATTTTCTCTACTTTTAATCAACCGACAAGCTCTAAAATAGCCCAACAGTACCCACTGGTCTTTCTGACTAGGAACATCTTATTTGGACAGCAAGCAACCAAGTTCTAGCCTTTGTATTTAAACTACACAAGTAATAGCATTTCTAGCTAGCAATAAAAGGATAAATGCACACAAAAATAAATATAGCATCTCTGGAGCCAAACACACCTAGAGCCATTATAGATCTTGATGTACACATTATGATTATAAACAAGCATAAATCAGGGATAGATATTTCTAGTAGTCCAAAAATCATGATTAATTCAGTAAAGGTGTATTTAGGCATAATATGACCATTGCCAGAAGTATAGCACAAACTTCCATTTACTTTTTGCTACAAAAATCATGTAACCAGGAAAGGGATAAATTCAAGATAAATCATAACTTAAGATTCCTTTAGTAACTTTGTGCAAATGTTTGCACAGGACCTACACAAGCTAGTACTCACAATGTATCCAAAAATCAGCTCATGAACATTTATGGATTAAGCAGTACAACAGATCTAGGTAAAAGGGTTTCCTATTTTTCATGCAAAAACTATAGCTCAAAAGTATATACAAGTTTTGTAAAAGTTGTAGTACTAGGCACACAGAGCACAACAAAATTGGTTTTGCAATTTTTGGGTTTCTCTACGATTTTATATGGATTTTACAAGGTGGAGCCAAAACACACAAGGAAGTGAAGATTCTAATTATGTCCAGGCCCTTGGAAGACTTAAAAGCTCACAACCACACCCTCGGTTTGCGCCAAGACCCCTGGAAGTTCTTGGGACCTTGCAATGCGGTCCTCAGGCATGGGGGCAGAGGAGGATTGCCGGATTCCGGCGAGGCCGCGACCGGAGAGGGCCGGGGATGGGGTAGAGGACAACTAGGAACTCAGCTAGCGCAGTTGGGGACTGAGGATGTGGTCGGGGCGGCGCTGGCGACAGCCCACGGTGGAGCCAGGCGGCATCAGCGGTGGAATCGGTTATTCCGGTGAGGTCACGGCTCGTCTTGGACCACAAGTGGCTCGAGGAGCAAAGGTGGTGTAGGAGGAAGGGTGCGGTGCACTATAGGGGAAACTGTGCTAGCCGGAGGAGGAGCTCACCGTGGGGCTCCAATGGCGGCCCGTGGCGGCGCTCTAGGCTCACGCGCGCGGGGGTTTCGTGCCTTTTATAGGTGCCCGACGCTGGCTAAGGTGGTGCGCAGTCAACCCAAAGGCATGGTCGCAGCATGGCTCGGGGTACGGTGGCGTCGGAAGTGGCTGGGCGGCGAGGGTCGGCGCGGCTTGGCCAATGGCGAGCGGCAGCCGACGCGATGTGGTTTTGCTCGGCCCATGGGTGTGCGGCGCGTGGTGATGGGGTATTGGGTACGCGGACGTCAGTGCGAGGGCTGGGGAACCGACGGTCGCAAGGGTGCCTCGGCGTCCGGCCCCGGAGGGCCTACGGCGGGTGCACGCGCGGCGTGGCGCGCCGGCGTCGTGCGGCCAGCTTCGAGGGCGACGAGTCCCTACGAAAATAATTCCAAGTAGCCCTGTTGGCACCGTTTTTCTCTTGATTTTGCAACTAAAGTGCACCAAGGTATGAATAGGAAGTTGTAGATATTGCATTCCTCTACAACTTCTATAAAGGGCGTAGGGCCTTTTTCTCAACCATTTTTGCACAAATTTCATGCCAAGTTGGCAGATTTCTAGGCACTGATGAATAGTAACTCTAGGCATTGACCAAGCTTTTTCACGCATTTCCACTCCAAATACCAAATGCCACTCAACATGAAAGTTGTGTCCCTCAACAAACTACACAACTTTCACATTTGGAGAATTTGAAGTGTTTAGGTGAAATTTGGAGAACGCGGCAAAAGTTCCCGTCGATGTCGGACGGTCAAAAGGGGTTTTAGTGTTTTGGCTATGGTTTTGACCCAACTTGACCAAGGGTTGACCAAGGTTGACCAAAGTAGGTCCCTAGGGGTGGTTGATGATGTTTTCGAGGTGATGGCCCAGGTTGACTGTTGTTTGACCAAAGTCAATGCGTTTGACTGGATCATTAGGGTTAATGGACCCGACTGAAAACCTGGGACGTCACATGGCTCGCAGAGGGTAGATTGGCTAGCTCGGCCGGCTGGCCCCTTATTCTCAGTGGCTTTGGCCTAGAAACGCCCGGTTCAGGTACCTAGCGACCGGTTCACCAACTTAGGATCCGGTTTTTGCCCAGATCTTTCTTCCACCAGGGCATGCTACAGAGGCAGGTGGCCCATGGAGAGCACAGGATGTGGGGAGATGCAACCTTCCATAGGCCTATAAATAGAAGTGGAGAGGCTTCAATTAGAAACACATCCCATTCCTCCACCCTTTCTCATTTTGTCAATTGGAGAGGACTCTCTCCTCTCCATGTGTAGGTGTGAGTAGTGCCAGGTAGAGGGTGATGTAGGTGAGAAGCCCCGTATGTTCTTCGTTTAGAGCAAAGTGAGTATTTTTGTATTTCCCATTTAGACTAAAGTGGTATTCATGCACAAGTGATATGTTCTTGAGTTCTTCATCTGTTCATCATTTAGAGGCTCGTGTTCTTCATGACATGATCCTTTGATCCTGTTGACTAGGTGAATAATTCTGCATTCTGTTTGTATGAATTATTTCATTAGATCTTGTTGAAGTACATTAATCTGTGGCAAGTCGTTCTTATTGTCGCCTATATGATTCCATGATAAGTGTGATCAGTCTTGTACTCGCGGGTTCGTGGCTTCGTACTTGTACGGAGTTCTATAGTGTTGTTACAGGTTGACAGACGTAGTCGTGCTATATAGTGATCGGTGGTGTAGGTGTGGTGCCTGGACTATGAGTTATCCTTTGTTTGCCCCGCATCCCATGGATATTTAGGGGGAGGCCGCGATAGTGATAGACGTTGGAACCTTTGATCTCCCCACGTCCAGATATGGTGTAGAGTTGTCGGTGCGGAATATGGTCCCGACACTAACCAGTAGTAAGCGCCGAGGTCTATCCCTCAATGGTCGATGCTAAGCAATAAGAGACACGGGATTTATCCCGGTTCGCCGACGGGGGGGCCGTACGTCCGGCCGGTGGTGTGCTCAAGGCACTATATTGCTCGGCACGGGGTGTGCGTAGTGGGGCTGCTACAAGAAAGGAGGGAGAGGAAGCGCGGCTTCCAAGTCCCTGGTGTAGTGGCTGAAGATGTTGTGGGAGAATTGGAGAGCAAGTGCGAGGCGCAGCCTGTCTCCTATTGTGTTGTGTCTGTCTCCCCCACGGCAGGGGGGCGTTCGTCCCCCTTTTATAGATGAAGGAGGGAGAGAATCACATGCGCGCCGCGCTATTCAGCTACGTGAAGGGGCGTGGCGTGCTATGCTGTAGAGTGGGCGGCCGTCCGGGCGATCCTTGCAGCGATCCGGCCATCATGGCCTATCTTGTACCCGAACAGTAGTGGCTTCGAGGGTAGAAGGGCGGCGGATGGCTGTGATGTCTTCTGATAGGCTCGAGGGAGCTGCTGACGTCGGTCCGTACGAGGCGCAGTGACAGACAAGGCGACGTCCCGTACCCATACGCTCCGCAGCGCCAGAACCGTTGCCACAGCGCCCGACGTGGGGTTCGTACGCGCGGGGGCGGCAGCCATGCCGTCAACAGTGGCGGGGATGGCGTCCCACCTGCCTAGCGCCTCCACCTAACCCTGCAAGGTCACAAGAAAGCAAATCGAGGGTGCAGCCGGACCCCTGCGAGGGCTCAACGCGTTAGCCGTACCGGAGCAGTGGGCCGGTGTCACGGGACTGGCACCGGCCGTGTTGCACAGTCCCCCCCACAGTGATGGGGATGGGCTCCCTCCTGGGGAGTTGGTGCGGCGGTACTGGGGCGCGAGCCCCGGGCGCATGATGGCGCCGTCCCGCCGGTGTCGGGCGTTAAATGCCCGCGTACGGGAGCGCGGCGCACGCGTGCGGGCGCCCTCGAGCGAGGCGGAGCCTGCTCGAGGGGGAGCGGGTCCTCGAGCGAGGCGGAGCCTGCTCGAGGGAAGCGCACCCCCTCGAACGGGACGGAGCCCGCCCGAGGGAGGCGTGCATCCTCGAGCGAGGCGAAGCCTGCTCGAGGGGATCTTTGAGAGGGTCGTCTTGGTGGGCCGTTGAGGTCCCCGCGGCATGGGCCGTGTCCTGCATGGTTAGGCAAAGTGTGTTTGGCTTTGTTGAGGGTTTTAATTAGGGATTTCCCAGTTGTTAAAGGGGACCCCTAGGGCTGTCCCCGACAGTAGCCCCCGAGAATCTGTGGGTTTGCCATTGAGGCTCCCGTAGATGCTGGAACCTACTGATATGACGTTCTTCCCTTCTTGTCTTGCGAACGCTTTCCGCGGGGCCACGTCGGCGGACCCGCGGGTCTAGCCCCCGAAGTCTGCGGGGAGCGTGGATGCTCCTGCAGGGGTTAACCGTGAGAGCTGGTCAGAGGGCATGGTACATGTTTTAACCAGCGTCGGCAATGTTTCAGCCGGCTTCGGTGACGCAAACACTGCTGGCACGTTCTCCGGTGGGTGCAATCCAAGGCGGTGTAGCCGTGCGTCAAGCCCCCGAGCCTGGGCCCGTTCGAGGCGATCGGGTAGAGCTTTACGACTTGTTTTTAACGCGCCCTCGCCGTCCCTCCGCGGGACGGAGGGTGAGGTTTCCGCAACCCCCATCGAGCGGGTCGCGAATTGCGGATTCCTCGTTGAGCTGCTAGCAGGCGATTCGAGTGGATGCCCATGCCCCGTTCGATAAGGGTAGGCTGTGCGGTACAGAGACACGTCCATTGAAGCGCTTGCTTGGGTTTGCTAGGTGGGGCTCGGTCCCGTTCGATAGGGACCGAGGGTGCGGAAGCTCTCCCTCGGTGGGATCCCCCGGCTAGCTGCCCTCGCTGGCTCTCGAATACGACATATGGGGCACCCTCGAGCCAATGGGCTCGAGGAACGGCTCGAATGTGCGTGCCTTGGTCGTCCCTAACTCTGTGATCTGTGGCGCCTGTTCGAACCCGTCGAGGGTCAGACTTCGAACCTCTGATCAGTAGGGCCGTGCGGGGTGGCGCCTAGGCGGCCCCGTCTTTGCGTCCGCGGCCGTTGAGGGGCCTGGGCGAGCCAGCCCTCGAGGCGCTGGTTAGTAACAATGGTGCGGGGCGGCGGCTAAGCGCTCCGGGCCTGGCATCTGCGACCATCTGGGGGCCGGGCGAGCCAGCCCCCGAGGCGCTGATCAGTAGTACAGCGTGGCATGGGTGCTTGCGGTGCCCGCTTTGCTTTCAAACGGGCCCCGAGGCGACCTTCTCACGCCTGTGCCCTTTAGAGGGCTGACATCGTCCCGAGCCAGGGGCTCGTGCCGCTCGAGGGTTTTGCGTGGCATGGGTGCTTGCGGTGCCCGCTTTGCTTCAAACGGGCCCCGAGGCGACCTTCTCACGCCAATGCCCTTTAGAGGGATGACATCGTCTCGAGTCACGGGCTCGTGCCGCTCGAGGGTTCTACGTGGTATGGGTGCTTGCGGTGCCCGCTTTGTTTCAAATGGGCCCCGAGGCTACCTTCTCACGCCTGAACCCTTTCGAGGGTTGGAACTCTCCCGAGCCAGGGGTTCGTGCCGCTCGAGGGTTCTGCGTACCTTGTAAGGAACCGAGCCATTAAATGCTATGCAGTCGGGGCTGTAATTTCTCCTCGTGGGCGCGCCTTTTTATGCGTTGCAACCGCGCGCACGCGTAATGGGCGGCGTGGGCAGGCGGACGTGACCGCTGTCACGGTCCCTGCCATTCTCCGCCGTGATGATGGATTATTCGCGGTGGCGTGGCCGCCGCGGTCGTGGTGGGGTCCGCCCGTCAGCGAGAAAGAAGATTCCCTGCAGTTAATGCGCGCAGGACGTCCGCCCCGGAGAGCTCGCCCGCGGCTTATAAATCTGAGGGGAGGGAAAAACGGCGGTTTTTACCTTAGCATTTCGCCGTTCTCGCCCTTTGTGCTCTCGCCTTCGGTTTGCTCTTGCCATCGTGTGCCTTCGCCATTAGAGCTCCTCTTCCTTTCCTTGTTTTCCGCTCTCGCATTCCTTGTCCTTTCTAATGGCGCCGCCTCCGCCCCTCACGATCCTCGACCCGTACGCCTGGGAGCGGTCGACGGTGACCCAGCTGGCCCTTGGCGAGCTGGTCACCGCCGGCCAGTTGGCGGCAAATGAGGAGGGCCGCCCGGCGGAGTGGATAGTGCCGCCGGCGGGGGACCGCGCGCCCAACCCGCCGGAAGGCTACGTGGTGAGCTTCGTCCGCTTCCACGAGCGCGGCTTCGCCGCGCCGGCGAGCCGCTTCATGCGAGCGCTGTGCCACTACTACGGCGTGGAGTTGCATAACTTCGCGCCGAACGCGATTTCACAGGCGGCCACGTTCGTGGGCGTCTGCGAGGGGTATCTGGGGATCCCAGTCAACTGGGAGCTCTGGATACACCTCTTCCGCGCGGAGCTCTTCACGCAACCCACGACGGAGCAGAGGACCCGCCGCGCGGTGTGCGCCGGCGGGATGTCGCTCGCCCTGCGGGGGCAGTTCAAGGACGACTACATCCCCTGCACCATGACGATGAACAACGCCGGCTGGGAGCGGGGGTGGTTCTACATGCGCAACGCCGAGCCCGGCCTCCCCCCCTACACCGGTCGGGTGTTCAAGGAGAAGCCCGACTCCTGGGGTTACGGGGTATCCACGCCCCAGCATCGGAGGCGGCAGGACTTGGTCCTGGCCGCCCTGAGGTACCTAGCGACACGAGGTCTGACCGCGGCGGGCGTTCTTACCTTCCTCTACCACCGGCGGGTCGTGCCTCTGATGGAGAGGCCGCTCTGCATCTACGAGATGACGAGAGGAGCGCACCCCGTCGCGGCCGGCGAGGTCGCGGATGCTCCCGACCCCCTCGGGCGGGCGTACGCGCTCACGCGGGCGCGGAACGCCGTCGACACCGGATCGTCGCGCCAGGACCGGTCCCCGTGGGAGCTCGAGATGCTCCCCACCGGCCCGCTGGTGAGTATGATTCTTGATTCCGTTTTAGTTCTTGGTGTTGCCTCTGCCCCCCGACGCGCCTTTGACGTTCTCGCATGCAGCTGGTGAACTTCACCGCCGCGAAGTCCGTTCCGCCTACCCCCGACTCCCGCGCACTCGGTCGGGCGGCGCAGCAACGGGAGCAGGAGCGGGCGGCGCGCAAGAGGGAGCGCGCGAGGCGGCACCGCGGCGCCGCGAGCGGCGGAGCGAGGAGTACGGCGGTGCGAGCCGGTGGGGCTCTCCTCGCCGGGAGACCGAGGAGTACTCGTCCTCCGAGGAGGACGAGGAGGAAGAAGGCGGGGGCGGGGCCCCTCGATAGGTGGGAGCCTCGCGCCCTCGTCGCCGGGAGCCGGCCCTCCGGTGGCAAGGGCAGCATCGCCGGGGGCGGGCGCAACGGCGCCCCCCGCCGGCAATCAACGACAGAGGCGGCGCGGGCCGCGGAGGTACCGGCGCGCGCGACGCGGGGTGCCGCGCGCGGGGCGGGGCCCGTGCGCGCGGCGGAGGCGTCGGGGGGCGCGGCGACCGTCGCGTCGGCCGCGCGGGCCTCATCTGCCGAGGCCTCGAGGAAGAGGAAGCGTGCCTTCTCCTCTTCGAGGTAAGGGGCTTGCCCTCCTGCTGTGTTTGGTTTTTTGGTGACCAGGCGTTCTGACTTTTGCTTATGCTTGGTCAGGGTGGTGCCAACCGTGCCTCCCCTCGCACCGACCAAGGTGCTGAGGACGGACACGTCCATCCCCACCCGGCGGCGCTCGTCGAGGGCGCCGCGGGCGGGGACAAGCTCGGAGGCGGCGGGCGAGTGCTCGCAAGGCGCGGGCGAGGCCTCGAGGCCTCGGCCGGCGGATCGGCTCGCCGCCGCGCGGCCGTCGGTCGTCGAGGAGGGGCGGGCGCCGGTCGCGGCGGAGGCGCGGTCCGTGGCGGCGGCGGCGGTGGGGACGCGGCCGGAGGGCGGCCGCCGCGACGGAGGCGAGCGAGGTGCGCCCGCGGCGGCGCCCGTGGTTGTGGTTGAGGAGGGCGGATGGGCGCCCATGGTCGCGGGGGCGAGGCCGGAGGTGATGGCTACGGCGCCGCGTCGGCGCCCGTGGCCACGGAGGCGCGAGTGGAGGCGCCGTCGGAGCGGCGCGGGGGGCCGGCGCCGCCGCGTGGCTCCCCGACGACTCCCCGCCGCCCGGGTGGGACCGGTGGGCGAGCTTCCCCACGCTCTCCCCGAGTCCCGGGGAGGGGGCCCTCATGAGGCGGCGCGAGGGCCACATGGTGGCGGGGGGCCGAAGACATGGCGCCGAAGCCTCGTCTTCTTGCGCCGGCCACTCCGCCAAGGTGGAGGGGGTCGGCCGACGACCCGCCCGCGTTCGCCGACGCCCGGGCCGAGCGAAGGCCGTGGGGAGAGCTCCGCAGCCACGGCGCCACGCTCGACCGTGCGCTGAACGAGGCGCTGAGGGTCCACGGCGGCCCCGCGTGGCGTGTCTTCCAGGTAGGGCATTGCTGCTCGTTTTCCTCTTCCTCTCGCTTCCGCGTGCTGTCTCTGTATCAAGATGCTTACGGGTTTTGACTTGCGGGCGACAGGAGCTCGAGCGCCGCGCCCGCGATAAGTACGGCGCCTTCGATCGGGTGAACGCCGAGATCCACTAGGTCCGGGAGCGATGCGGCGCCTTCGACGCGCTCGCCGACGCCCTCAGGACTCCGGACGGCTGGTCGGCGTATCGGGCCATGGCCTTGCGCGATGAACTCCCCGAGAGCACGAGGCAAGACCCAGCACGTCGCTCTAGCCTCGAGCGGATCTGCACAGCCCTCATCGACCGTGATGAGGCGCTGTGGCGGGCACCCTCGGACCTGGAGAAGATGCTGACGCTGGCGACCAACTGGGAGGCGGAGGTGGCCGGCGTCCGCGGCGAGAACCGGGGGCTCCGCTTGTCGCTCGAGGGGGGCGCGGGCGCGGCGGCCGCCGGGCCGAGGAGCGGGCGTGCGCGCGCTCGAGCAAAGGGCGAAGGAGGCCGACGACTTGAAGGCCGCCCTCGACGCCAAGGCCGTGGCGCTCGCCGCTTCGAGGACCGCCCGCGGGGAGCGCACCGCCCCGCCAAGGGGCCGAGGGGCGGCTCCGGCGGAGAGCGGAGCCGTCCTTGCCGACGCCCGGCCGGCGGCGGAGCGAGAGCGTGTCGCTCGCGAGGCGGCACAGAAGTCGCTGGAGGAGTGGAACACCGCGTTCTCCAAGGTCGAGGGCGAGCTGATAGTGCTCAGCATCGCGAGCGGGAACCAGGAGCTGGCCCTCCAGGAGCAAGGCGAGACCGTCAAGGGCCTCGACCTGGCGGACGAGGCCGAGCGCCGTGCCCTCGAGGTGGAGAAGAAGCAAGTCGAAGGTGAGCCGCTGCTTGACTCCTGTTTGGTTGGCTTTCTATTTGGGAATTCGCACTCCTTTTTCTGATTTCTTTCTTGTCTTGGTGACTCCAGGCTTGCGCACCGCTTTGGGGCACGCGGCCGAGCGGGCCGAGGTGCTGCAGGCCTCCTACAACTCCTCCGAGCAGGAGCTGCAGGAGTTGCGTGGTGCGGCCCTCGAAACCTGCCGAGCCGTGGAGGAGGGCGAAGCACAGGCCGGCAGCTCGTTGGCCAGCCACCTGCGCGCCCTTGGCGGCCACGTCACCGAGCGGATGCGCCAGACGCTGCATCTGGGCGTCCAGAAGGCCCTCGGAGTGGTACGATCCCACTACGAGGTCAACTTCGAGGCGCTGGCGGAGGGTTACGTCGTCCCCGACGGTGTTGAGGACGAGGTAGCGATGGAGCGAGTGGACGCGCTCGCCGCCGACGCCGCTGGTACACTCGCTAAAGCCTTCGAGAAGTTCCTCTTCCCGGACGCTGTTGACGCCGCCGCTCCTCCCGCCTGAAGACAGCTGGGCGCTAGGCCCGTTTTTGTTTATGTATCAGTACGCTGGCCGTATGGCCTTTGTAAATAAACAAGTTGTTCTTGACATAAACATTTGTTGATGTAAAGTGATGTCTTTTGTTTATTGCGCTTTTTTGTTTCTCCTTCTTCCTGAGTAGATTCTACTTAGCGGAGTTCGATTTTCGCGGGTGGCCTGCTGGGTTGGAGGCAAGAGAGAAGGGCCGTATCCTCGCGGCGTGGGCTATCTCTGGCTCGCGCGCTCCTTCCGCTAGGCTGCCTGCGCCCTGTTCAAATCGTTGCTCGGGGTCGAAGTAGAAAACAAGCTTGGGGCGCGTGAGTTGTTTCGTTTTTGCGCGAAAATGGGACCATCTTGGGGGGATGCCCCCCGCAGTAGCCCCCGAGGGTAACTTGGGTTTCAGGGGAAATCTGAGTTGCCCTTTTCATTAGACTTATGGTGTTTACATGGTCGTTACCAACTGGGGCGTTGGTTATGTGATTTTTACAACAAGAAATACTTGGAAATCTTAGCTAGGGGTAGAAGCGACGTAGCTGTTGGATGTTCCAAGCGTTGGTGAGCTCTTCACCGTCCTCATTGGCCAGCTTGTATGTGCCGGGCTTGAGTACCTTCACCACGACGTAGGGTCCCTCCCACGGAGGTGATAGCTTGTGGCGTCCTCGGTTGTCTTGGCGTAGCCTTAGGACCAAGTCCCCGTCGCTGAAGTCCCGTCGGCGTATCTTGCGCGCTTGGTAGCGCCTGAGGGACTGTTGATACCTCGCGGAATGCATCAAGGCCACGAGGCATGCCTCGTCGAGCTGGTCCAGCGAGTCCTCGCGGGCTCGCTGGTTGGCATCCTCGTCGTAGCCTCGAACCCTGGGCGATCCGTATTCTAAGTCCGTGAGGAGGACGGCCTCCGCGCCATGGACTAGGAAAAACGGGGTGAACCCGGTGGCTCTGCTTGGGGTGGTCCTTAGGCCCCACACGACTGCTGGTAATTCTTGGAGCCGTTTCCGACCAGATTTGTTTAGCTGGTCAAAAATCCTAGGCTTAAGGCCTTGTAGGATCATGCCGTTGGCACGCTCTACTTGGCTGTTGGTCTGTGGGTGTGCCACGGCTGCCCAATCCACACGGATGTGGAATTTGTCGCAAAACTCCAAGAATTTACTGCCCGTGAACTGAGACCCGTTGTCGGTGATGATGGAGTTTGGCACTCCAAAGCGGTGGACGATGTCGGTGAAGAACGTCACCGCTTGTTCCGCCCTGAGATTCGTAATGGGGCGTACTTCCACCCATTTGGAGAACTTGTCGATCGCAACCAGCAAGTGGGTGAAGCCCCCGGGCGCCTTTCGCAGGGGCCCGACGATGTCCAGTCCCCACACAGCGAACGGCCATGTTATGGGGATGGTCTGCAGGACGTGAGCGGGAAGGTTGGTTTTGCGGGCGTAAAACTGGCACCCTTCGCAGGTGTGTACGACTTCGCTGGCGTCCGCGACCGCGGTAGGACAATAAAAGCCTTAGCGGAACGCATTGCCGACGAGGGTACGAGGCGCTGCATGATGGCCGCAGATCCCGACGTGGATGTCCCGCAGGAGCTCGCGCCCCTCGAGGATGGGCACGCACCGCTGCAGGATGCCGGAGGCAGCGCGCTTGTACAGCTCGCCGTCGACGAGGGCGAAGGACTTAGCCATCCTGGCGATGCGTCTGGCCGCGGCCCGGTCCATGGGGAGTTCCCCTCGGGCCAACCAGGCTACGACGCCAATCAGCCTTGACTGGGGCTGGCTCGATGTCCATCACATCGGCTCCGTAGGCGCCATACCCCTCGAAGAGGGAGAGCATGTACGCCTCGTTCGAGGGGTCCTCATCCATGGGTTCCGCACCCGCTGGATTTGAGGGAGCCCCCGAGGGTTCTGTGTGGTTCGAGGGGTGAGGCTCGAGGGTGACCGAGGGCTGAGCGATGTCGCGGGCGAAAACATTCGGGGGGACGGTGATCCGCCCGGACGCGATCTTGGCCAGCTCGTCTGCTTCCTCGTTGTACCGGCGGGGAACGTGATTGAGCTCGATGCCGTAAAATTTATCTTCAAGGGCTCGCACAGCCTTGCGGTAGGCCTCCATCTTGTCGTCGTGGCAGCTCGCGTTCTTCATGACCTGGTCAATTACGAGCTGCGAGTCCCCTCGCACGTCGAGGCGCTTGATGCCGAACTCGATGGCGATCTTGAGGCCGCAAAGGAGGGCCTCATACTCGGCCATGTTGTTCGAGGCAGGGAAGTGGAGGCGCACCGTGTAGCGCATGTGCTCCCCGAGGGGTGACACAAAGAGCAGGCCCGCGCCCGCCCCTGTTTTCATCACCGATCCGTCGAAGTACAGAGTCCAGCACTCTGCCTGGATCTGTGGTGGTGGCAGCTGCGTATCCGTCCATTCGGCGACAAAATCCGCCAGGATCTGGGACTTGATGGCCTTGCGCGGGGCGTAGGTGAGCGTCTCGCCCATCAGCTCCACGGACCACTTGGCGACCCTGCCCGCCGCGTCAGGATTGCGGATGATCTCCCTCAGCGGGAAGGAGGAGACCACCGTGACGGGGTGGGCCTCGAAGTAGTGACGCAGCTTGCGCCGCGCGAGGACCACCGCGTACAGCAGCTTTTGGACTTGGAGGTAGCGCGTCTTGGTGTCAGACAAGACCTCGCTGATGTAGTAGACCGGCCGCTGGACCGGCAGGGCGTGCCCTTTCTCCGTGCGCTCCACCACGATCATAGCGCTGACCACCTGGGTGGTCGCAGCCACGTAGAGCTGCAGAGGTTCGCCGTCTTGCGGCAGCGTGAGGACAGGGGCATGCGTTAGAGACGCCTTCAGCTTGTCGAGTGCCTCCTGGGCCTTGGCGGTCCAGGAGAAGCGCTCGTGCTTCTTGAGGAGGCGGTAGAGGGGCAGGCCCTTCTCGCCGAGCCGCGAGATGAAGCGGCTCCAGGCGGCAAGGCACCCCAGCACCTTTTGCACTCCTTCGAGGTCCCGGATCGAGCCCATTCGTTCGAGGGCCGCGACCTTCTCGGGGCTGGCCTCGATTCCCAGTTGGGAGACGATGTATCCCAGGAGCATGCCCCGCGGCACTCCAAAGACACATTTTTCGGGGTTTAATTTGACCCCATTAGCCCGTAGGCAGCCGAACGCAACGCCAAGATCGCCAACCAGATCGTCCGCCTTCCTGGTTTTCACGACGATGTCATCCACGTACGCCTCGACCGTTCGTCCGATGTGATCTCCAAAAACGTGCTGCATGCAGCGCTGGTATGTCGCACCCGCGTTTCGGAGACCGAACGGCATCGTGACGTAGCAGAACATCCCGAACGGCGTGATGAATGAAGTCGCGAGCTGGTCGGACTCTTTCATCTTTATTTGGTGATACCCGGAGTAGGCATCAAGGAAGCAGAGCAGCTCACACCCAGCCGTTGAATCGACAATTTGATCGATGCGTGGCAGAGGAAAAGGAACTTTAGGACATGCTTTATTAAGACTGGTGTAGTCTATACACATCAGCCACTTCCCATTCTTTTTTCTTTACAAGTACAGGGTTTGCTAGCCACGTTGGGTGGAACACCTCCTTGATGAACCCGGCCTCTAGAAGCTTCCGCAGCTCCACTCCAATAGCCCGTCGCCGCTCCTCGTCGAAGCGGCGCAGCCGTTGTTGCACGGCGCGGGCGTGAGGCAGGATGACAAGGGAGTGCTCGGCGACCTCCCTCGGGATGCCTGGCATATCCGAGGGACTCCACGCGAAGATGTCGGCGTTGGCGCGGAGGAAGTCGACGAGCACCACTTCCTATTTGGGATCGAGGGCGGAGCTAACCCTCAACGCCTTGCCCTCGTGGGCAAAAGGGTCGAGGGGGACCTCCTTGGTCTGCTCCGCGGCCTCGAAGGTGCCGGTGTGCTTGGCGGCGGAGTCGAGGTCTTCGTTGACCATCTTCTCCAAAGTGGTCACCAGCGCTTCATTCAGCGCCAGTGCTTCTGCATGCTCTACGCATTCGACGTCGCAGTCGAATGCGTGCTCGATGGACGAGCCTACGGTGATGACACCGTTCGGTCCTGACATCTTCATCTTCAAGTAGGTGTAGTTGGGGACCGCCATGAACTTGGAGTAGCAGGGCCGCCCAAGTATGGCATGGTAGGCGCCCTTGAACCCCACCACCTCGAAGGTGAGTGTTTCCTTGCGGAAATTTTTCGCGGTGCCGAACCAAACCGGCAGATCGATCTGCCCGAGGGGCTGGACCTGCTTGCCGGGCGCGACGCTGTGGAACGGCTTCGTGCTGGGTCGCAGCTGGTCCAACCCAATCCCCAGCAGGCACAACGTGTGCACATAGAGGATATTGAGGCTGCTGCCTCCGTCCATCAAAACTTTCGAGAACCGCGCGTTCCCAATGATTAGGTCGACCACCAGCGAGTACTGGCCCGGGTTGGGGATGCGGTTCGTGTGATCCTCCCGGCTGAAGGTGATGGCGTCCTCCGACTAATTGAGGAAGGATGGAGGCGCCCTCTCCGCAGCGAGGACCTCGTGCCGCTCCCGCTTGCGCTGGCGGGTCGACATGTCGACGGTTGGCCCCCCAAAGATGAGGAACACGTTCTCCACGGCGGGGAAGCCGCCGGCGTCGCCATCTCCTCCGTCTTTCTTGGCCTCCGCCTCCTTCGCGGCGGCGCGGCCATAGAACTTCTTGAGCATATCGCATTGTTCAAGGGTATGGTTCACTGGGGTCTTGTGGTAAGGACATGGCTTTTTCAGCATGTCATCGAACACCCCCGGACCTCGAGGGGCCGGTCGAGGGCCCCGTCGAGCCGGGTCAACAGCGAGGGCCTCAGCATTACCGCCGTCGCGCCCCAGCTCGCGCGCCTCGCGGCGCGGCTTCTTTCCCTTCTTGCCCCGCTTGTCATTGCGGTGGAGCTCCTTGGACTTGCTGCCCTCCGCGGGCACGTCCTCCGAGCGCTTGCCCTTCTTGCCGTCGAAGATCACCCCCACGGCCTCCTCTCCTGAGGCAGAACTGGTGGCGATGTCGAACAGCTCGTTGGAGTCCGCGGGCGGGCTGCGCCCCAGCTCTCGCACGAGGTCCCGGCACGTGGTGCCCTCGAGGAAGGCGTGCACGATCTCGGACTGTGCCACGCTGGGGAGCTCTGTGCAGCGCTTGGAGAAGTGCCGTATGAAGTCCCGCAGCGACTCGCCGGGCTTCTGGGTGCAGGAGCGCAGGTCCCAGGAATTCCCAGAGCACACGTACGTGCCCTGGAAGTTGCCCACGAACGTGCGGACCAGATCGTCCCAGTTGTGGATCTGGCTGGCGGGCAGGTGCTCGAGCCATGTCCGGGCCGCATCGCCGAGGTGCAGGGGCAAGTTGCGGATGATGACCTCGTCGCTGGTGGCCCCGCCCAGCTGGCACGCTAGACGGTAGTCGTTGAGCCACACGCGGGGATCCGTCTCCCCGTTGTACTTGACGATGGTCGAGGGTTGGCAGAAGCGTTGGGGGAAGGCCGCCGCGCGGATCTCCCGGCTGAACACACGGGTTCCCGGGGGTTCCGGCGTCGGGGAACGGTCTTCGTCACTGTCGTAGCGCCCACCCCGTCGAGGGTGGTAGCCCACCGCTGCTCGCGCATCCACCTTGCTCGTGCACCGGGCGTTGATGATGTTGCGGGCGTCGCCGTCCAGCGCCCTGCGCGCGTCAAGGAGCCGCTCCTTGGCCGGCGTGCGCCCCGGGTTGGCGGGTCGCCCCGCCGCTCCTCCCGCATGGACCGAGGGTTCGCCCCCCGGTGCGGCTCCGTCGTCCCGCGCATCCCCCTGTTGGCGGATGCATGATGCCGAGCTCTCGGCCTGCTGGACGGCCGCTTGCTCGATGAGAGTCTGCACCTCGCGTTGCAGGTCTCGCGCCTCAGGGGTCGAGGGTGCCGGCATGGCCCGCAGCAGCGTCGCGACGGCAATGAGCTTTTGGCTCGCCCGCGGAGGTGTGTCCGTGTTGTTGACGTTGAGGTCGGCGTTGAAGCAGTCACGGACTTGTTTGCCCAGCTCCCGCGCGCGTTCGCCGCGCGCGGAGGCTTCCCCTTCCATTGAGGCACGGAGCAGTCGCACCGTTCTGTACTCCTCCGCCAGCTTAGCCTCGAGCTCGCGGGCCCGGGCCGCCACCGCGCGTCGGCATCGGCCCCGGCGGGAGCGCTTGGCCCCCGCGGCCGGGCGCGTAGCGATCCCCGGGGGCAGGCGTGATCTCCCCGTCTCCGGCGCCCACAGCGCCGGTGGCGTTGGCCTGGTCATTGGCGACGACGACGTAGCACTCCCGCGCGGGGTCGTAGCTCCCAGTGCTGGTCATCGGAGCAGCCGAACCAGTAGTCCGTAGCGTCAAGGAAACGCCGGAACATGACTAGGTCCGGCACGCCAGAGAAGTCCCACTCCGCGTACCCGTGGAGGTTAGCGGGTGGCGGCGCCTCACGGGAACCCAGGGACGATTCGTCACTGGCTGAGGCGCTGGGATCCCTGGCCACGAAGACATGACGGCCGGGGGGAACCCTGCGCATCGTTGTGTTGATGCTGTTGTTGTAGGCCGTCGCGGCTCCACGCAGCCCAATGGGAAGGCGCGGTCCGGAGACCGCGCGCTGTCCCGTTGGGGTGGCAGATGCCATGATGGCGGGCGAGTCGCGCAGAGAGGCAGCGCGCTCGGCCTATCGTCGCTCGAACCGTGCCCGGCGCGAACGCATTCGGAGCGACGGCGGCGCCGTGGCGTTGACGGGCCCGCGGCGTCCGCGCCGGCGGGGCGTCCGCGCCGTGGTGGTGCGCGCGGCGGGGGCCGGAGCGGACCCAGCCTGGCGCCGCGCGCGGAGCTCCTCACGGTTGGTGAGGCGCTTGAGGTAGCCGTTCCCCGTGGCCTGAAAGTTCAGGCCCCCGAACCGGATTTCGAACCCGGCGGGGAGGGGGTCCGAACTGCCCATGCAGTAGCGTGTACCGCGGTACTCAGTGCGGATCACCATGGAGGGAGTTCGTGGAATGACCTTAGGCGCTCGATTGCCCCACGGTGGGCGCCAACTGTCGGTGCGGAATATGGTCCCGACACTAACCAGTAGTAAGCGCCGAGGTCTATCCCTCAATGGTCGATGCTAAGCAATAAGAGACACGAGATTTATCCTGGTTCCGGCCGGGGGGGGCGTACGTCCAGCAGTGGTGTGCTCAAGGCACTATATTGCTCAGCACCGGGGGTGCCTATAGTGGGGCTGCTACAAGCAAGGTGGGAGAGGAAGCGCGGCTTCCAAGTCCCTGGTGTAGTGGCTGAAGATGTTGTGGGAGAATTGGAGAGCAAGTGCGAGGCGCAGCCTGTCTCCTATTGTGTTGTGTCTGTCTCCCCCCGCGGCAGGGGGGTGTTCGTCCCCCTTTTATAGATCAAGGAGGGAGCGAATCACATGCGCGCCGCGCTATTCAGCTACGTGAAGGGGTGTGGCGTGCTATGCTGTAGAGTGGGCGGCCGTCCGGACGATCCTTGCAGCGATCCGGCCATCATGGCCTATCTTGTACCCGAACAGTAGCGGCTTCGAGGGTAGAAGGGCGGCGGATGGCTGTGATGTCTTCTGATAGGCTCGAGGGAGCTGCTGACGTCGGTCCGTACAAGGCGCAGTGACAGACAAGGCGACGTCCCGTTCCCGTACGCTCCGCAACGCCAAAACCGTTGCCACAGCGCCCGGCGTGGGGTTCGTACGCGCGGGGGCGGCAGCCATGCCGTCAACAGTGGCGGGGATGGCGTCCCACCGGCCTAGCGCCTCCACCTAACCCTGCAAGGTCACAAGAAAGCAAATCGAGGGTGCAGCCGGCCCCCTGCGAGGGCTCGGCGCGTTAGCCGTTCCGGAGCAGGTGGCCGGCATCACGGGACTGGCACCGGCCACGTTGCACAGCTCCCCCCCCCCACAGTGATGGGGATGGCCTCCCTCCTGGGGAGTTGTTCGGCGGCACCGGGGCGCGAGCCCCGGGCGCTTGATGGCGCTGTCCCGCCGGTGTCAGGGCGTTAAATGCCCGCGTACGGGAGCAGGCGCACGCGTGCGGGCGCCCTCGAGCGAGGCGGGCCCCGGTCGAGGGCGGGGCGGTCCCTCGAGCGAGGCGGAGCCTGCTTGAGGGGGAGCGGGTCCTCGAGCGAGGCGGAGCCTGCTCGAGGGAAGCGCACCCCCTCGAACGGGACGGAGCCCGCCCGAGGGAGGCGTGCATCCTCGAGCGAGGCGAAGCCTGCTCGAGGGGATCTTTGAGAGGGCCGCCTTGGTGGGCCGTTGAGGTCCCCGCGGCTTGGGCCGTATCCTGCATGGTTAGGCAAAGTGTGTTTGGCTTTGTTGCGTGTTTTAATTGGGGATTTCCCAGTTGTTAAAGGGGACCCCTAGGGCTGTCCCCGACAAGAGTTTTTCAGCCAGAACCAACATATTATACCCAGGAGGGAACTAGTGCCAGAACCGAGTATTTATGACGAGTCTACCCCTCCTTTAAAATAAATACCCATAGGAAGCACCTCAACGTCCCCCTACCATAGCAAGGGTTTGGTGTCCTTGGACCATGCTGCCAGGATAGAAACTAGTGCACATCGTTCCTTGGATTCGATACCCTTTGAAATACTCCTTAGGCGAAGTGCAACAATAGTGTATCTGTGCGCTTGCAGATTCGTTCGCACCCGTCACTGTACCCGGGTGTTTCTGTACACGCTCACACTATCCCAGTGTCGTAGTGGTGACGTTAAGAAATACCAACAAGGACATGGCTATCCTCTCTTTTTTTAGTGGACCTTCATGTGCCCATATTTTTATAACCGCGGGACCTTCATGTGTCCACCATTTAAAAAAAACATATAGCCGTGCCTCTTTTACAAATACTTGAGGAGAGAGAAATCAAGCATATGATGGAGCATTTATGTAGGTGAATAGATGAATGATACAATGCTAACTTCTAGAGTAGAAGCATAGCTAGGGGGAATGGTGGTGTGCACATGAATCTTGATCATGATAGCATGAAAGAAATTCTCATAAAGGTCATAGAATTTGACCAAGCCCAATGTAATAATAAGCAACATATGAGTATAAGGTTTTAAACTGAAAACATCATATGGCTTTGGTGGGACTGTGACATATCAAAGAGGAACTTTGCACAAGGTTTTCTGGTTTTTTAAACTAAAATTCCCAAGTAGTCAAACATGGAGAAATAAAGATCATGTTATCAAACCACATCTCAGGCATAATCTCCTAGATGACAAGTTCCCTAAAGAGGTTTTGCTCGCAAACATCAACACGTCAAGTCAGAAATGAAAATAATTGCAGGTTATCCTTTGAGAACATGCAACAGAAACACAAACCTTAAGAGTATAATCTTTATTGTGCTTAAAGAGTGATGATCATACCTTTACGGGCTTTTATTGATGAGTGTGTGGCTAAGAACACCCCCCATACTGGTTCCTTACCTGTTGTCATGGAGGGTTACAGCCTGAGCTAGGGTCCTTCCACGAACTTAATGATCGCATACTCGGTATTATCAGGTTCTAGGAAGATTTTCAAACAATGGCCATTTACCTTGAAGATTTCTCCTTCATCATTTTTCAGTGTGACTATCCTGTGTGGTGCAAATTCAATGACAGTGAAAGGTCCTTCCCATTTGCTTCGTAACCTCCCATGCCCAAATAGCTTTATCTGTGAATTGAAGAGCAACACTTTGTCTCCTGTTGTGAATTCATTCTTCTTGATTCTCTTGTCATTCCTTCTCTTCGTTCATTCTTTATAGATCTTGGCATTGTGATATGTTGAGTTTCACCATTCTTCCAATTCTGAGATCTGCTGCTTCCTTGTCTTCTGGCCTTGGCAAAATCTAAGTTGAACTTCTTGATGGCCCAATAAGCTCTGTGTTCAACTTCCACTAGCAGGTGACACATTTTTTGGACTAATTGACAAGGGGTCATTCGAGTGGTGTTTTAAAGGCAGACCAATATGGCCACAATGCATCAGATAAATGTTTCTTCCAACTCCTTCCTGCCTCGCTCACTGTCTTCTACAGGATGTTTTTGATTTGCTTATTTGAAGTTTCGGCCTGACCATTGGTTTGGGGATGATATGGAATGGCGACGTTATGGTGTGCCCCCATCTCCTTCAGGTATCCCCTGAATCTTTTGTCAATGAAATGGGAACCTCCATCGCTAATTACCAGCCTTGGTGTGTCGAACCATGATACAATTATCTCTCGGAACATCTTCTAAGCATGTTGGTCAGGACCGGAGCGTCTGAGGACAGGTGGATGGTCGCTCCCCGCTGTGATGAGTGATTAACAATGTGGTGTGGACAGACTCTTGGCTGGGTATTGTAGGTGCAGGTTGCAACATGTATTGAGTTGGTGCAGATGAAGAGTGAGTGCGAAAGGTCTATGCCTTGTGGGGCCTCTGAGGAGTGGAGAGCAAATAGGCTCGACTCGAGGGACCATGTGGCCAGCGGGGTTAAGTGTGGGCCACATAGTGGCAAGAAAAGTGAATCGAAGTCGTGGACAAGGAGCTGGTGCAGGGTAGCGGCTCACGATCGGAGTCTGCACGCGGGGTTTGCGACGGTTAACCACGAAACCGCCAGGTTACTTGGTTGAGCTAGAAAACCAAGACCGGAGGCTCGGCTAGCGGATACAGGTTCCGGGCGTGCCGAGAAGCTATGATGTTGGCAGACATGTGGCGGGATCACAGGGCTTGCGTCGGGAGAATTGGACTGCGGCAAAGGCATGGCCGTGCAATGAAGAGGAGTGCTACTTGACCTATTTTCCCCTGAGGGCTTTGTATATCTATTTATTTGCTAGGGGTAGCTTAGTCATTTGCCAAACCTAGAGGAACTCATATATATTAGCTCTAGGGTTTCTGGGCAAACCATCCTTCCGGACTTCTTCTCATTTCCCTGCTCCATACGCGTCAATTTTCTTCACCGATTTGCAGAGAATCTATTCTCCGAGTGTATGGAAGCATTCATGGTTGCGTTTATTTCCTTCTCGCACCTCGTGTGATCTTTGTGTCTGTTTTGGGCTAATTTCATTGGATTTTTGTGCGCACATTGTTCCTTCGATTCTGAGGTGTTTGGGTTCGAATTTGTTGGTGGGTATCATGGATAGATGTCTTGTGCATCTTTGTGTTTGATCATGACCCCTCAAACTTCGGATTTGGCCTCTGATTGAGGGATTTCAGTTGGAACCCTAGCTTTTTGTGTGAGGTGGGTAGAATCTCAATTCCTTTCAATTCAGTGGGTTTGTGGCTACAATTTTGTAGGTATAACATCTCCCAGAGGCGCTTCACCTTCACCTAGGATTTGGTAGCAATCCCTTGGTTGGTTCGGGAGATCGGGAAAAGGGAAGGAGGGGTTGACCCTCAAGAGGTTGAGCTCGGGCTGCTGTCTACGCACCACGTGGACAGTCCGTGCGCCCCTGGCAGACGGTCCACGAGGAGGCTTTCAGCCAGCAGTTCGTCGTCTTCTTCGTGAGTTCTTGCATCACTTGGTTTTGATCCATTTTGTCTGGTGCTTTTGGTTGCTCAAGGTTTGCCAGACGGTCCGCAAGGAGAGTGAGGGCGGTCTCTTCCATGCGAACGGTATGCGGGTAGGGCACAGACAATCCATTTTTTGAGGTGCAACGCTGGTGGTTCGAGAGCTATTTGCGGACGGTCTGACTTGACCATGCGGACAGTCCGCCCAAGCCCTGCGGACAGTCCACCCCACGCACTGTAGATTGCCTAAGTCCTTTGTTTCTTGAGTTGCGCTTCCATGGTTCTCTGAGTTGGGGTTTGATCCTAGGGTTGGTAGGTCCGTTGTGACTACACAACCTTGGAAAACTCATGTGGGAATCCTCGGTTGTGAATTTGGGGCATAGGTCGAGTTCATCCTTCAGTTATAATTTTTATCAGCTCCTATTCACCCCCCTCTCTGGTCACCTAATCGGTCCTTCAATTGGTATCAGAGCCGGTTACGGATCTTTGTGAGTATAACTAGTCTAGGATCCAAAGATGGGAAACCAGGAACAGGGTTCGGGTCCTCCGAACTTTGATGGTAAGAACTACCAGTTGTGGCAGAGGCGGATGGCGTCTTTCCTCCGCCATAAGGGTCAGAACCTTTGAGATGTCACGGTGCACACAGCTTATGTTCATCTTGTGAACTTCCTTGCTCCAGGATAGGGGGCATGTTCGACGCCAACACCAAGGCGGTCGACTACTTGTACCATGCTTTGTGTTAATCCGAATTCTATCGGGTTCAGATAGAGGACTTGTCTTGTAGGATTTGGGAGAAGCTGAAGAATGCTCACGTTGGGAATGCTCAAGTTCAGACTCTACTGTTTGCGACCTACAGAAGGAGTACGAGAACTTCACTCATCTCCCCAGCGATCCATAGATGTCATGTTGCAGCGGTTCACTACGATTGTGAACAACATGAGGTTTAATTTGGCCGCGCTCCTGTACGATGATCATGACAGGGCTATCAAGCTCCTGCACTCTATGGATCGTACTGTGTGGAGTGAGAAGGTCGAGGCCATTCGTGAGTTAGAGAAGTATGAGACCCTAACAGTGAGTTGTTCTCCAAGCTCAAGTCGTCCGGGGTGGACCGTGGGGTGCGTGCTAAGATCGAGAACCTGACTGACCCTCATAGTCTGGCTCTGATATCTAGACCAAGGACTAATGCTAACATGTCTTCAAGTCATTTTTCTTTGTCTTGTCTTGTGTCCCTGTCAGATGAGGAGTTTGAGGTGCTGAGCGAGGAGGACCACACATTGCTGAGCAGGCGGTTTGAGCGCATGTGCACGAACCGGAACAATGCTCCGTGGAGCTCGGGCATGTGCTACCGGTGCGGGAAGCACGGGCACTTTATCGTTGAGTACCCAGAAGCCATGGAGGTCAAGCCCAAGCACAAGCACCGTCCGAAGACCGACCACAAGCACTGCTAGAGGGACGACCACAAGGGCAACAACAAGTCCGAGCGGAGGCCAATAAGTGGTGGCCACAAGAAGAAGGAGCGTGCGATGGTTGCCGGAGCAAGCAACATCGACTCAAGCTCCTGCTACTTTTCAACGAGATCAAATAATGAAGATGAGAACCGACACAAGGGCAAGCGGTCAAGCAAGAACATCAACGGCCTGTGCTTCACCGCCCAAGGCTTTTGTGGCATGGCACATAACTCTACAAGCAAGAAGAGCAACAAGGATGACTCGAACTCTGACTCTGAGGAAGAGGTAAACAATGATCCATCATTCTTGGTAGCGGAAAATGCTAGGTTGAATGAATTGCTTGACAACTTTGATGATGTGCTTAGAAAGACCAACAAGGAGAAGAGGGAGTATAGGTCTTTGCTTGGGGAGGCTAATGAGAAGGTGGTTGAGCTAGAGTCTTTGTTTGTTGATGCTAGGGCTCAAATAGATTCTCTGAAGTCTGCTCCTATAGTGACCAATGAACCTGAAGGCACTGATTGTTCTATTTTCCTTGGTGATTTACTGTGCTTAAGGAAAAGTATGCCTCCAATGTTGAGGAACTAGATGTTCTTAGGGTTGAGCTAGATGAGATGAAATCTAGGCCCTCCTTGCTTGGTGCTTGCACTTCTTGCTCTGTTTTGCATGAGAAACTAGATGTGTCTATTGCTTATGCTAGATCCCTAGAAGCTGGTTTGAAAGCTCCTATCCCTACATCATGTTCTACTTGTGAAGTGAATGCTGTGAAGAATTTGGAGCTTGCACATTATGTGGATCGTTTGCAGGATGAGAATGATGAATTGAGAAAGATGAAGGGTTGGTTGTCTGGTCATTAGCCTCAGCTTAGGATGATGATTGAGGCATACAAGTGCTATGATGGGCAAGTGCTCGGGCTGGATAAGCCTGGTGAGAGAAGTGGTGAGAATGAGGGGAAGATCGGAAATATCCAGAGCCACCAAAAACCCACCACAAAAATGCTTATGCTTCTAAGCCAAACCCCCTTAGGAACCGACTAGACACAACCCCCGCACCACCTGTGTTTCCTCCACACACCGACAACTTCCAAAAACCCATCAAGTTCAAGAGTGACTTGGGGAATGAGTTCTTTGGGAAGAATGGAGAGAAACAGTGAGGAGAAGCCACAGCCCAAAGCCAAATCCAAAACCGAAACCCTTCCATTGTGAGCATTGTGGGAGGGATTGACACCATGCTGAGTTTTGCTTCAGAAGGAAGCGTGAGGAGAGGTTTGCTAGGGAGATGGCAAACAAAGACAGGTACCAGCCTTCTCTTGGTGTACCTGAGCTTTGTATGTTGCCGAGAGGTGAGGGTGTGGTGCATACCATTTACCCTCAGGAGAGGTGTGAGTTTGTGCCTCGAGGAGAGCCACAATAAAGAAATGGTGGTAGGCGTGTTGGGTTAGAGCATGGTGAGTTTGTTGGACGTTCCTTCACTCGTGACCAATACGAGTATGGGGGGAACGATCGCAGCTTTAGGTCCTAGAGGAGCTACGGGCCACGGTCTCCACTTCTGGTACACTTAGTCCTCTATAGGGACGTGTGGGTGTTCCACCTAGGAGAGATAGGATGTATTTTCTAACCCCACTTTTGAGCAAATGGCACGGTACTGGTTTGATTCGTTTTGTACTAACCCTAGTGCTGAGTCGTTTGCTCACTCTCGCTCTTGTTTTTTTATTTTGTTGGTGGGAGGCATGGAGGGCTTTCAGTTGATCGACTCAGGTTGTTCTCAACACATGACCGGAGATCGAAGGTGGTTCTCCAGCCTCATCACGGTGATGACCAAAGACTGCATCACTTTTGGGGACAATGGGAAAGGTAGAATACTTTCAGTGGGCACGGTGAAGGTGAGTGAGTCTGTGACTCTTAGGCGTGTTGCTCTTGTCAAGTCTTGGGGTTTAATCTTCTTTTGGTTTCCCAGCTTATTGATGAGGGTTTTGAGGTGATCTTGTGTGCATGATCATCCCCGAGGGTCAGATTTTCAGAGCCGGTTTTTCTCAGTGTTTCGGCTCTTCTTGTTGTTTGGTTGCTGGTGTTTCGGCGGAGCTTTGGAAATGGCATAGGAGACTAGGTCACTTGACTTTTGACTTGTTGTCACGCTTGAGTGCGCTAGGTTTGGTCCGAGGATTGCCAAAGTTGAAATAACCAAAGGATTTGGTATGTGCTCTGTGTAGGCATGGCAAAATGGTCGTTGCCTCTGACATCTGTTGTGATAAAGAGGCCATGCCAGTTGTTACATATGGACTTGGTTGGTCCAGCTCGTGTGTGTTCGGTAGGTGGGAAATGAAATGTCCTTGTGGTAGTGGACGACTATTCTCGCTACGCTTGGGTCTTCTTTTTGCTGACAAGGGGAAGACATTTGGTTTTGTTTGGGGTCTAATCTTGAGGTTGAAGAATGAGAGGAATGGAGATGTTGTTCGAGCTATTCATTGCGACAAGTGTAGTGAATTTGGAAACTCTCGTTTCGAAACTCTTTGTTGTGATTTGGGTCTTGAACATCAATTTTCTTGTCCCTATGCGGCTTGTTACAATGGTGTGGTCGAGAGGAATAATTGTTCCCTTTGTGAGATGGCTCGGACGATGTTCAACGAGCATAGGACTCCAATGAGATATTGGGCTGAGGCGGTGAATACCGCTTGCCATGTTGGTAACCGGATTTGTCTCAGGGCCTTCTTGAACAAGACATTCTATGAGCTCATGCACGGGCGAGCACCTAGAGTAAGCCATTTCAGGGCTTTTGGTTGTCGATGCTTTATTCTCAAGAAGGGTAGGCTTGATAAGTTTGAGTCGAGGTCCTCTGATGGGATTTTCTTGGGTTATGCTAGTCATTCTCGAGCATTTCGTGTGCTCAATCTTGAAAATAACCTAGTCATGGAAACTTGCGAGGTAACCTTCGATGAGATCCAGCCATGCAATTAGTCTGTCTTTGAGTGTGCAGGTGACGACGAAGTTGGCAAGAAGACCTTTGAGGATTAGGAGGATGATGCTAGAAAGGATTATGGTGATTATGGTGAAGCTCCAGCCACGCATGTACCCTCTACTTCCACTACGACGACTACGGTGCAGGATGGTCCATCCCCTACACCAACTATGATCCAACAAGATTAAGTGGAAGCTGCAGTCGAGGGGGAGGTTTTCTCCAGGTGAGAGGCATCGAGGCGCATTCAAGTTGATCATCTACCCTCAAGAATCATCGGTGACATCAACGAACGTACGACATAGTCGAGGTCCAAAAACAATTCTCACTTTGCTCATTCAGCTTTTGTTGCTACCTTTGAGTCAAAAGACATTGGACATGCACTATCTGGTCCTAATTGGGTGAATGCCATGCATGAGGAATTAGAGAATTTTGAGAGAAGCCAGGTGTGGGAGTTAGTGGAGCCACCACCAAACTGCAAACCTATTGGGACAAAATGGTGTGGAAAACAAAGAGGGTGAGAATGGTGAGGTTGTGAGGAACAAATCGAGGCTGGTTACTCAGGGTTTTAGATGGAAGGAGGGGATAGACTATGAGGAGACATTTGCTCCAGTAGCCCGTTTAGTGGCAATTAGGATTCTTCTAGCTTTTTCTGTGGCTAAAGGATTCAAGTTGTACCAAATGGATGTGAACAACGCCTTCCTGAACGGGTTTTTGGAGGAGGAAGGATATGTGAGGCAACCACCTGGGTTTGAGTGTGTTGAGTTTCCCCACCTAGTGTACAAGCTGGGGAAGGCCTTGTATGGGCTGAAACAAGCTCCCAGGGCATGGTATGGTAAGCTGAGGGGGTTCTTGTTCAACAATTGGTTTTAGACAGGCAAGGTTGATAAGTGTATTTTTCTCCTCAGGCAGGGCAATGATATCCTAATTGTTCAGGTGTACGTGGATGATTGTCTTTGGCGGCGCATCTCACTCTTTGGTTGCAATGTTTGCGGAAGACATGAGCAAAGAATTCGAGATGTCTATGGAGGGAGAATTGCAGTTCTTTATTAGGCTTCAGATCAAGCAGGCGAAGGAGGGAACCTTTGTCAATCAAGACAAGTACACGAAGGATGTCCTCAAGAAGTTCAATATGGACGACTCGAAAACCCTATCGACCCTGATGACTACGACTACAACACTGGACTCAGACAATGACGTAGAGCCTGTGGACCAGAAGGAGTACCGAAGCTTGATCGGCTCCCTCTTGTACTTTACGGGGACGAGGCCAGACATCCAGTTTTTTATGTTCCATGCGCTCATTTTCAAGCGTCATCGAGCACTTCACATGGGCAGGTCATCAAGCGGAACTTCAAGTATCATCGATACACTCCTGAGCTTGGTCTTTGGTACTCAACGACCTCTTCCCTTTCGCTCCTTGGTTTTCCAATGCCGACTTTGCGGGGTGTTGACTCGATAGGAAGTCGACTTCTGACATGTGCTAGTTTTTGGGTTCTTCTCTTGTTTTTTGGTATTCTTGCAAACAATCTAGTGTAGCCAATCTACCACAAAAGCTAAGTATGTTGCTACTACTAGTTGTCGCTCCCAGCTGCTCTGGAACACATACACGCTGAGTGACTTCGGTGAGGAGTGTTCCCATGTACCCTGTGCTTCACTCCAGAACCAAACATATAGAAGTGAGGTACCACTTCTTGAGAGACAATGTTGAGACGGGAAACATAGATCTCATCCATGTGCTAACCGAAAAGCAGCTCGCCGATATCCTAACCAAACCTTTGGACCAAGCTACATTTGTGCGTTTGCGAGGAGAGCTTGGAGTTATTTTTCTATTTTGAGCTTTGGTTGGAAGGGTTGATGTACATATGCATGTTGCATTTTCATTTATTGAATCATATCATGTTTGCATCTTTGTATCATAGACTGCATTTGTATCATATGCCTTAGAGATGTGCTTCTCCCATATGCATTGATCACCATGATATGCTGGACATGTGAAGGATCAGATGGCGACTAGAGAGGGGGGGGGAGTGAATAGGAGCCGGTAAAAATTCTTCCCAAAGAACCCGGCCTATGTCCTACTCAAACCCCGGTCACACACAAGCGATGGATCGAATCACGCACCAATCGCCAAGACCACGAGGTTATGGATCAACCTCTAGCCTTAGGAACGATTCCTCAAAGCACACGCGGAAGCACTAGAAAGGGAGGAAGGAATCGAACCAAGAAGCAAAGCACACAGGCTCTGGCGGACCGTCCGCGCAGGAGGGGCGGACCGTCCGCAAGAGCCACGCGGACCGTCCGGCCGGGTCTCGCGGACCGTCCGGCACCCGGCCGCGGACCGTCCGGCCTTAACCGCGGACCGTCCGTTAATTTACACGAACGACCCAAAGCCACCCCGGTGCCACGGACCGTCCGCGGGGAGCACGCGGACCGTCCGCCAAGCACTCGCGGACCGTCCGCCCGACACCGCGGACCGTCCGAAACTTCGTCCAACCAAAAACCAAAATCACAACGGATCGAAACAAAGGACGAGCAAGAACACGAAGAACACGGGATGAATCGGACCCGCGCGGACCGTCCGCCCGGTCCTCGCGGACCGTCCGCGTGTGCGGACGGAACGTAAAATAGCCCGACCCCCGAAAGTCAACTCCCCCAAATCATCATCGGATTTCCCAAACGGTTGAAGCTATGGAGACAAGGGTTTGGGTACTTGAAAAGCGTCACACAAGGATGCTATAGCCCAAAAATCTTGCCTCCTAACTCCCTAAATCACCGGGAATCGCGAATCCTTTGAGCACCGCCAAAAACTAGAGCACCGAACGAAAACTCACGAATCGAAGTAGTTTCCCGGCGTTTGAGGGCACAAGATCAAGCACAAAGATGCACAAGACATCTATCCATGTTTCCCTCAAAGAAATCCGGGAAGAAACTCACTCCAATCCGCGGAATCACACCGGGAACAAAGGCACGAAAATAGGCACAAAAAGCCACGAAAAACAACCCCGAATCTTCTATACAAACCAGGAAAGATTCACAAGGTCTAGCATGCCGCCCTAGCATCCATCCCTCTCAACAAATCTCTCATGAAGCTCTCATGCTAGCCTAGAGAAAATAGGAAGGAAAATAGCTACGAAAATGAGAAAGAGAAGGGGGGAAAATGAAACCCTAAGTCGCGGAGAGAGAGAGCCATCAACACACTCCAGGCTTATATATCAGGTCCCGCCGGAGTGGTAAATGACTCGACTACCCCTAACTACACTACTGGCGATACAACCCACGTAGGGGCATTTTGGTAATGTATGTGGGTCTTGCCATCGGACGGCCACGCCTTTGCCGCACCCCGCGTCCTCCCGACGCAAGCCATGCGATCCCGCCGCGTGTCCTCCGCTTCGAAGCTTCCCGACACGCCCGGATCCCGTCTCCGTCGTGTTGGGCCCTCGGACTTGGTTTTGAGGCCCAAACCAAGAAACCGTCCGCCGATGGTTTTGTGGGCAAACCACCAAACCCCGCGTGCCCGGTCCGGCCTCCCGCCAAACCACTTGACTTGACCGCCACCGTGCACCGGCTCACTTGTCCATGACTTCGTCTTGCTTGTGTCGCCACCATGTGGCCCGCACCCGGCCCCGTCGTCCACCGGGTCCCTCGAACCGAGCCTACTTGTCTCTCCATCTCCCGGAGGCCCCTCAAGGCCGAAGACCTTTCGCGCCCGTTCTTCACCCGCAACAACACGAACTAGGCCGCAGCCTACACCGCGCACTAAGCCAAGAGTCAGTCCAACACCCGTTGTCAGTCACTCATCACTAAGGAGCGGTCATCCACCGACCACTGGGACGCTCCTGGTCCTCAATCTCCCCCTTGATGAGTGCATTGACAACACACAACGCGAAATGAAATTCAGAGTAAAAGAGAAAGAAAGAAGAAATAAAAACAAAGGAAGCTCAACTCATGACCAAAACCGAAGAAAGGCAAAGAAAGGTCACAAGCCAAGCAAAGCACAAAATCCACACCGAAAACAGCAAGAAAGCTCCCCCTGAACAAATGCCTCCCCCTGAACATGTGGATGCAAACTCATGCAAACTCCCAAATTTCAGCTCACCTCTTCTGAATTTTCATTAAGCTCACCTTTTCTCCCCCTTGTTGACAATGTATGAATCAAGGTGAAAATGCAGAAATGCAAAGCAAAGCATATAAACATCTACATGAGCTTCTCAAATAGACCAAATCGAGTGTCAAAGGCTAAAAAATGAGACAAAGATCACACACATGAATCATAGCATAGTCAAAGCATTGCCACAAGTAATATATGAAAATACAAGCATGTGACAAAGCAAAATTTTCAGATTTAAGCAGTTTTATCAAAAGAAGGCTCGCTTCACATGTAAAAGCCTATCCATGCACTTGAGCCACAAACATGCATACCATTTAAAGATCATACAAGGATATCAAATTCTCAGCAAAAGATCATGGCAAACACCCATAAAGCAAAGCATGTCACGTCAAAGCTCATGAGCCATGTGTCCACTTCGGGGAGACTTCTCCACTGGTGAACATCATGCAACATGTTTTGCACCCATATGTGAAAGAAACGACATTTTCAGCATAGACATGATGGATGGAGAATTTTTCAAGCATTTGACACTTCTTTTCAAGATTAAATTATTTCATGGTACATGAAGTGCCTTTGCGGCAAAAAGAAGCTTATGCTCCCCCATGAATGCAACATAGGCTAAACATTCACAATGATATCCGGCCTTTGGCCCAAATGCAAGAACAAGGCATCCAAGCACAATCTAAGCATGAAAAGCACATTTAGACCAAACTGTGACATGGATACACAACTACACACGAGTGGAGCAGATTTCATCAAAAATTAGTCAAGTTAAGCATTTATCTCAAAAAGGGGCTATCTCACCACACATATATCTCAAATATTCCAAGAGCATAGCCTCACATCACCATTTCTCCACACATATAACCAAAATCTCACAAATAGCCAAAGAGACTCACATATGGCATATAAAAGAAGCTCATCATCCTAAAATGCAATATGACACAAATGCAACAAGATATATGACAAGATGGCTATCCTACCATGGTTTATACATCAAGCAAAACATGTATATACATCAAAGTAAACATGGTATGATACATATGGTACAAAAAGGAAATCCCCCAAGAGTCAACTAGAAAGGGCAACAAACCCCAAGTTCCCCCCGCAAGCGCACAAATGTAGCTTGGTCGAGAGGCTTTGTAAAGATGTCGGCTAGCTGATCTTGGGTAGGGACATGACTCAAAACAATGGTTCCTTTCTCCACATTGTCCCTCAGGAAATGATACCTCACTTCTATATGTTTGGTTCGGAGTGAAGCACCGGGTTTTTGGCTACGCTTATGGCACCGGTGCTATCACAAAGAAGTGGGATCCGGGTGCACTCCTCACCAAAGTCTCTCAAAGTGTATGAAATCCACAACAACCGGGAGCAACAACTAGCGGCAAGAACATACTCCGCCTCCGTGGTAGACCGAGCTACACTAGACTCGCTTGCGGGAAGACCATGAGACCAACGAAGAACCAAGAAACCGACAAGTACCGAAGTAGATTTCCTCTCGACTCGACAACCAAAGCAAAATCCGCATCGGAAAAACCATGAAGAGACAGAGTCGAGGAGGAAGAATACCAAAGGCCAAGACCAGGGGCGGATCGTAGGTACCCGAAAATCCTCCCCGACGGCCTGTCGATGTGAAGTCCTCGGCGAAGCCTGAAAACGAGCGCACAGACACACGCTGAACTGTATGTCTGGCCTCGTCGCCGTCAAGTAGAGGAGGGAGCCGATCATGCTCCTGTACTCCCGCTGGTCCACTGGTTCTCCGTCCTCATCCGCATCCAAAGTGGCCGTACTCCCCATGGGAGTTGACATCGGCTTCACATCTTGCATCTGGAACTTCCTCAGCATGTCTTTCGTGTACTTGGTCTGGTGCACAAATGTACCGTCCTTCACTTGCTTGATCTCGCCCCCGAGAAAATACTGCAACTCGCCCATCATGCTCATCTCGAACTCCCTGCTCATCTCATCTGCAAACTTGGCAACAAGGTTATGTGACGAGCCACCAAAGACAATATCATCCACGTATATCTGCACAATCAACAAGTCATTCCTATGCTTGAGGAGAAACAAGGTTCTATCCACGGTACCCATCACAAACCCTCTCGCTCAAAAGAAAACCTCTCAATCTCCCATACCAAGCACGGGGTGCCCGTTTCAACCCATACGCAGCCCTTTTCAACCCGTATACCCCGTGTGGGTACAACTCGCTCTCAAACCCGGGTGGTCGCTTCACATACACCTCCTCCTCTATGACCCCATTCGAAAAGCACTCTTCACGTCCATCCGAAACAACTTGAACCCTTTAGCCACGGCAAAGGCTAGAAGGATCCGAATTGCCTCAAGACGGGCCACGGGAGCAAAGGTCTCCTCATAGTCGATCCCCTCCTTTCGACTAAACCCCCGAGCAACAAGTCCGGACTTGTTCCTCACAACCATCCCATTTTCTCCCTCTTTGTTCTTCCAAACCCACTTGGTTCCTATGGGATGACAATTTGGAGGTGGTTCAACTAACTCCCACACCCCGGTTCCTCTCAAAGTTTTCCAACTCCTCATGCATAGAATTGACCCCAGTTTGCATCGGATAAAGCATGTCCAATGTCCTTGGGCTCAAAAGTAGCAACAAAAGCAAGCATGAGCAAAATGAGAGGAATTCCGGACCTCGACCGTGTAGTGCGTTCATTGATGTCTCCAATGATCTTTGACAGGGGATGCACTTCTTGAATCCGCCGGGGAGCCTCACGCCTCGAGACTACCTCCCCCTCAACTTCAGCTTCTCTCGCCTGGTCCTCTTGTTGCACCGTCGTTGTCCATGAAGTAGACGGTCCATTCTCCAAAGTGGTCGTAGGGGAAGTAGTGGGTACATGCTCAGCTTCAGGCGCATGGTTCTCCCCATCATCATCTCCGGCCTTCATCTTTCTCCTCTTCAAAGAGGTCCTCGGCCATCTCTTCATCACCTGCACATTCAAAGCCAAGAGAGGTACACGGCATTGTCTCGTCGAAGGTCACTTCGCAAGTCTCCATGATTTTGTTAGTCTCAAGGTTAAGCACCCTATAGGCTCTAGAGTGGTTAGCATATCCAAAGAAAATACCATCACTAGACCTAGCCTCAAACTTGTCGAGTTTTCCCTTCTTCAAAATAAAGCACTTGTAGCCAAAAACTCGGAAATGACTCACTTTGGGTGCCCGACCATGCATAAGCTCATAACAGGTCTTCTTCTTGAAAGCTCTCAATAAAATCCGATTGGAAACATGACAAGTCGTATTGACCGCCTCGGCCCAAAACCTCCTAGGAGTCCCGTGCTCATCGAGCATCGTCCTAGCCATCTCACAAAGAGTCCGATTTTTCCTTTCCACGACTCCATTTTGAGGGGGGCACATAAGGGGTCGAATACCGATGTTCAAGACCTAGATCACGACAAAAGGCATCAAAACGAGAGTTCTTGAACTCAGAGCCATTATCACTGAGGATAGCTCGAATAGCATTTCCATGCCTCTCGTTTTTCAACCTCACGATCGATCTCGAACAAAACCAAAAGTCTCACTCTTATCCTCCAAGAAGAACACCCGAGCATAGCGAGAGTAATCGTCCACCACAACAAGGACATACCACTTCCCACCCACCGAGCGAACTCGAGCTGGCCCAACAAGGTCCATATGCAACAGCTCTGTCGGACGCTCGGTCATGACATCGGTCAGGGGTGGATGGGGAGTGGCTACCATCTTACCATGCCTACAAGGAGCACAAACCAAATCCTTTTCAAACTTCAACTTAGGCAATCCTCGGACAAGGTCAAGACCACTCAAGCGGGAAACCAAATCAAAGCTCAAGTGTCCTAACCGCCTATGCCATTTCCACAAATCAGAAGAAGAACCAGCCATCAAACAACGAGCAGGACCCAAAGAACGAGAGAAATCAGCCCTGAAAATCTGACCCTCGGGGATGATCATACAGACAAGATCACCTCGAGAATCAAGCAAACGAGACTCGCCAGACTTGAAACGCACCTCAAAACCCTCATCAAGCAACTGAGAAACCGAAAGCAAATTAAATCCCAAAGACTTCACAAGAGCCACTCTCTTCAACGTTACCTTGTCACTCACATGCACAACACCCTCAGACAGCACCCTACCTCGTCCATTATCCCCAAATGTGATGTACATCTTTTCCTTCACTAAGGTGAGGCTGGAGAACCACTTCTTATCTCCGGTCATGTGTCGAGAACACCCGGAGTCGATCAACCAAATGTTCTCCAAGCCTCCCCGCCGCGCGATCGAAACGAGAACGAGAATGAGCTAGCGACTCGACACTGGGGTTAGCACAGAGAAAGTTAAACCAGTGTCGAGCCATCCGCTCAAAAGAGGGGTTAGCAAACATCACTCCCTTGCCACCAAACTTCCCATGTCCCATGGGAGGAGTACGAGCACCACGAGGGGGAAAACGTGGTCCGTAGTTCCTCCGGAACCCAAAGCTGCGATCATCTCCCCTAAACCCGTACTGAGGACGAGTAGGAGGACGTCCAGCAAAACCACCACGAGCCCGACCAAACCTCTCACCAGCACGCACACCATCATCTCTCCTGCCAAACCTCTCACCACCACCTCTCTGTGGGAACCTACCAACACTCCTCACACTTCCCACACCCCGTGGAAGTGGCACTCTAGGCTCAGGAACACCATGAGGCTGGCGATACCTGTCCTGGTTCGCTTGCTCCCTAGCAAGCCTCTCATCCCTCTTCCTCTTGTAGCAAAACTCGGCAAGATGCCTCTCCTTGCCACAATACTCACACCTGAAGGGGATGGGTTTCGGTTTTGGCTCTGGCTTCTCTCTAGGCTTCTCACCCTTCTCACCCACAAACTTCATCGGTTTCTGGAAATCATTTGTCTTAGGTGGGAATTTGGGTGGATCTTGGGTTGTGTCAAGCTTGTTGCAAAGGTGGTTGGGCTTTGGTGTGAAAGAGTTCTTGGGTGCTTTTGGGAGTGGGACTTGGATCTCTCCGATCACCTCAAACCCGGGGTTTGACTCAACACACTTCTCGTACACACTCTCCCCACTGTTCTCTCCCACTTTCTCACCCAACTTCTCAAAACCCAAACCACGACCATCAGCTCTCTTGAACTCCTCAATCATGATTTTCAATTGAGGTTCCCCCCGTACAACCAACCCAACACCTTCCTCAAATAGTCATTCTCCTCATAGATGACATCCAAACGGGAAGTAAGTTCAAGATTACGCAAAGTGACTTCATCACGACTAGAACATGCATTTGCAACGGGAGATTTCAAAGATGCTTCCAAAGAACTAATAGTAGAGCGAGCATCAACAAGCTTAGCATGCATAGTAGGACATGATTTGCAAGCACCAAGCAAAGTAGGTCTAGCCTTAAGCTCATCATGTTCGATCCTAAGAGCATCTAGTTGAGCCAAAATAGAAGCATTCTTCTCATTAAGCATTTTGATCTCATTCAACCAAGCATCACATTCAACACATTCAACATCATCGGGAGAAGTAGGAGCAAGTTTCAAAGAGTCATTCTCAAGTTTCAATTCAAGCAATTTTGACTCTAACTCTCCTACTTTCTCACTAGCATTCTCAAGCCGAGCCCTAAGATCTTTTCTCATCTTTTTGGCATCTCTCAGGACACTATCACGGTTATCAAGCAAACCATTCAACCTAGCAATCTCAAGCAAGCAAAGAGTCGGGATCACGGTTTACCTCATCCTCCGAGTCGGAGTCGCCGTCCTCCTTCACACTCTTCTTGCTCGCTCGAGCTATGGGCCATGCCACAAAAGCTCTCGAGCGCCACACGGCTCGGGCCCCGCCGAGGTTCCGCTTGCACTCTTCTTGCCACCGCGCCTCCCGGCGTCTTCATCTTCGGGCTCGCTTGAGCTTGATCGCTCCTCGCTTGAGCTTGAGTCGACGTCGCTCGCACCGGCCACCATCGCTCTTGCCTTGTTCTTCTTGTAGGTGCTCTTGCTCGGTCGCCGCTTGTCCTTGTCCTTGCTCTTGGACTTGTTGAAGTGCTTGCCCTTGGAGGAGTACTTGTCTTCACGCCTCGGGTGCGCCTTGTACTCGTTCACCTTGTACTTGTTCTCCTCCGCTTCCGGCACTCGGCGATGAAGTGGCCACGCTTGCCACACTTGTAGCACGTCCCTGAGCTCCGCCTTGCATTCCTCCGACTCTCGTGTAGTCGTTCAAACCTTCTTGAGAGCAAGGCCAGCTCCTCCTCGCCCAGCACATCAAACTCCTCATCTGGAATGGACATAAGAGAGGACAAAGAAAACTGTCGACAGGAAGGGTTAGATTTGCCCTTTGATCCTCCCACAAGAGCAAGACTATGGTCAGTCGAGCCCTCATGCTTGGATAGCAACTTCCTGTCAACCTCAGCCGACTTGAGCTTAGAAAAGAGGTCATCCAACTCAATAGTCAAATAATTCCCAGACTCCTTGATGGCCTCAACCTTAGCACCCCAAACATTTGGATCCAAGACATGCAAGAGCTTTAAAGCCTGATCATGCTCGGAGTACGGAAAATCCTCAACATTTGCCTTCATGTTGTTCACGATGACGGTGAACCTCTGAAACATCGCATCAATGTCCTCACCGGGAAGTGGAGTGAAATTCTCATATTGCATCCGGTAAGAGACAAAGAGGCGAGCCTTCACATGGTTATCACCACCGTGAGCAACCTCCAACTTATCCCAAATTTGCCAAGCAAGATTCAAATGGCGAACACGCTCAAACTCTGGATCACACAAGCTCCGGCACAAGTGATCAACGGCTTTTGCATTAGCCTCATACTTGGCCTTGGCATCGGCATCGGTCACCATAAGAGTATGGATGTTGATCGGAATAGCATAGGTCTTGTCAAGCACAATAAAATCCAACGGCCTTCCCTCGAAGAAAGATCATCATACGAGCCGCCCACTTGTGGTAACCCTTGCCATCGAAGTGCGGCGGACCGCCCCGCTCAACGTACGCCATCTTAGGATTCGAGACTTGTCAAAGTCGCAAAGAATCCGGCACCAAGCTCTGATACCAATTGAAGGATCAGATGGCGACTAGAGAGGGGGGGGGGGAGTGAATAGGAGCCGGTAAAAATTCTTCCCAAAGAACCCGGCCTATGTCCTACTCAAACCCCGGTCACACACAAGCGATGGATCGAATCACGCACCAATCGCCAAGACCACGAGGTTATGGATCAACCTCTAGCCTTAGGAACGATTCCTCAAAGCACACGCGGAAGCACTAGAAAGGGAGGAAGGAATCGAACCAAGAAGCAAAGCCCACAGGGCTCGGCGGACCGTCCGCGCGAGAGGGGCGGACCGTCCGCAAGAGCCACGCGTACCGTCCGGCCGGTCTCGCGGACCGTCCGCACCCGGCCGTGGACCGTCCGGCCTTAACCGCGGACCGTCCGTTAATTTACACAGAACGACCCAAAGCCACCCCGGTGCCACGGACCGTCCGCGGGGAGCACGCGGACCGTCCGCCAAGCACCCGCGGACCGTCCGCCCGACACCGCGGACTGTCCGAAACTTCGTCCAACCAAAAACCAAAATCACAACGGATCGAAACAAAGGACGAGCAAGAACACAAAGAACACGGGATGGACCCGGACCCGCGCGGACCGTCCGCCTGGTCCTCGTGGACCGTCCGCCGGTGCGGACGAACGAAAAAATAGCCCGACCCCCGAAAGTCAACTCCCCCAAATCATCATCGGATTTCCCAAACGGTTGAAGCTATGGAGACAAGGGTTTGGGTACTTGAAAAGCGTCACACAAGGATGCTATAGCCCAAAAATCTTGCCTCCTAACTCCCTAAATCACCGGGAATCGCGAATCCTTTGAGCACCGCCAAAAACTAGAGCACCGAACGAAAACTCACGAATCGAAGTAGTTTCCCGGCATTTGAGGGCACAAGATCAAGCACAAAGATGCACAAGACATCTATCCATGTTTCCCTCAAAGAAATCCGGGAAGAAACTCACTCAAATCCGCGGAATCACACCGGGAACAAAGGCACGAAAATAGGCACAAAAAGCCACGAAAAACAACCCCGAATCTTCTATACAAACCAGGAAAGATTCACAAGGTCTAGCATGCCGCCCTAGCATCCATCCCTCTCAACAAATCTCTCATGAAGCTCTCATGCTAGCCTAGAGAAAATAGGAAGGAAAATAGCTACGAAAATGAGAAAGAGAAGGGGGGAAAATGAAACCCTAAGTCGCGGAGAGAAAGAGCCATCAACACACTCCAGGCTTATATATCAGGTCCCGCCGGAGTGGTAAATGACTCGACTACCCCTAACTACACTACTGGCGATACAACCCACGTAGGGGCATTTTGGTAATGTATGTGGGTCTTGCCATCGGACGGCCACGCCTTTGCCGCACCCCGCGTCCTCCCGACGCAAGCCATGCGATCCCCGCCGCGTGTCCTCCGCTTCGAAGCTTCCCGACACGCCGGATCCCGTCTCCGTCGTGTTGGGCCCTCGGACTTGGTTTTGAGGCCCAAACCAAGAAACCGTCCGCCGATGGTTTTGTGGGCAAACCACGAAACCCCGCGTGCCGGTCCGGCCTCCCGCCAAACCACTTGACTTGACCGCCACCGTGCACCGGCTCACTTGTCCATGACTTCGTCTTGCTTGTGTCGCCACCATGTGGCCCGCACCCGATCCCGCCGTCCACCGGGTCCCTCGAACCGAGCCTACTTGTCTCTCCATCTCCGGAGGCCCCTCAAGGCTGAAGACCTTTCGCGCCCGTTCTTCACCTGCAACAACACGAACTAGGCCGCAGCCTACACCTGCGCACTAAGCCAAGAGTCAGTCCAACACCCGTTGTCAATCACTCATCACTAAGGAGCGGTCATCCACCGACCACTGGGACGCTCCTGGTCCTCAACATGAGGTTATGACTTTGCTAGTGATGCTCATGAGATGTATAGCTGTGCTCTTGGTAGCTTTGGGATGTATATGCTTGTGGATGGCTCTCTTTTGTAAAAATGCTATATGATCCTCTCTTGTGAGTAGAATGCCTCTCATGTTTAAACTGTGCACTTATGGCTATATTTTACTTAATTTGTGCTTTGAACCATGTTCTTTTTATTTGGGGTCAAAGACCCATTTATCGTCATGAATGTTTAGCAGGCATGCTATCTTGTGGAGAAGCGTAAGCTTCTTTTTGCCGCAAAGGCACTTCATGTACATGCTTAACTTGTAAATCATGAAATTGGTATGTGAGATGCCTATGCTTGAAAAATATGCTTCCATGTCATGTTTGCTTTAAAATTCCTTACCTTGGGTGCTAAACCGTTGCCTGATGTTCACCAATGAGAAGTCACATATCAAGAAGTGGACACATGGCTCGGTGGCTTTGACATGACATGAGATAGCTTGTAGGTGTTTTTGATGATCTTGTGATGAGAATGTGTGACCTTGCATGAAGTTCGTGGGCTATATGTTGTTCCTCCTCATTTTGACCATGTGTAGGTCCTATGCTCATGAGAGGGATATCTTTGTGAAAAATACTTCTTTTGATCATGGCTATGTCACATATTTATATGTCCCTATCTATCTTGTTGGCGATGCTTTGAGGACCATGTGTGGTTCGAAGACTGGTGGATGGTTGCTTCCTGGTCTGATGAGTGATTGACAATGTTTTGTGGACTGATTCTTGACTAAGTATTATAGGTGCAGGTTGCGGCTTGACTGGTGTTGGTGCAGGTGAAGAACAAGTGTGAAAGGTTGTTGCCGGTGAGGCCTCCAAGTGTGGAGAAGACAAGTAGACTTCGTTCGAGGGACCTAGTGGCCAGCGGAGTCAAGTGCGGGCCGCATGGTGGCTAGAACGGCAAGATGAAATCATGGACGGTTTCTTGGTTGAGCCTCAAAACCAAGGTCGAGCCGGGACTATGTGGGAGCCGAGTCATGAGTGGCGATTAGCGGAGGCTACATCGGGTTCGTTGGGTTTCCAGTGGTTCATCAGAAAACCACTGGGTTCCTTGGCTGACCCACAAAGCTAAGACCGAATAACTGAAGACGGAGGTGCAGTAGGGTCGGACCGGTCTGACTAGTGGGTCTGACCGGTGGGTACCGGTCTGACCGGTGTGCGATGACGCAGTCTGGACATTTCAAAGCGGAGGACACGCGTCGGGATCGCAAGGCTTGCGTCGAGGCTAAGCAAGTTTGCGGTCGCTGGGCATCTGTCCGATGGAGCGATGACAAAGATTCCCGAATTCGCCCTGGAGGAGCATGTCACCCTAATTAGCTAGTAAGGGTATTTTAGACTTTCAGTTGCCTCCATATAACCCAAGTGGTTAGAGGATGGCAGCCATCTCTTGGAACCTATCTCATTTTGTTTCGCTATTTTCCTCTTCCCTTTTCCCTTGGAGTTTCTAGGACTAGCTCGAGAGCTTCATGGTGAGATCTTGTGAGAGGGTAGGATGATCGGGCGAAAGCTAGACCTTGTATGAACCTTCATGGTATGTATAGATGATTCGGTGTGGTTCCTTATGGCTTGATTGAGTTCTTCCCGGTTCTCCTTTTTAGTGATTTTCAGAGCCTTTTCTTCGTGTTTTTCTCGGAGCGATTTCGAGGCTTTTCTTTCTACGATTTGTTGGGGGATAAATGCATGAACCCTTCATGGTTCTTTTCCCTTTGATTCCCCTCCCAAATCCGTGTGAAAAGGTGCTCGATTTGGAGTTTTTGTTTTCCTAGGGTTTGGTGTGTTCTTGGCGGAAATCCTTCGATCCATCTTGATTCAATGAGTTTCGGTGAACCATGACTTGGCTATGGAGTGCCCATGAAGTGTTCCTACTATGCCCAAAGTCATGTTTGGATCCGTGTAGCGAATCGAGAGATAGGGAGTTGGATTTGGAGGAGTTGACCCGCGGGTGCTGTTCATCCCGCGCTGCCCAGGCGTGACCGGTCTAACGGGTGCTAGTGACCGGTCTGACCGGTGTGAGCCTTCTGTGGGATTTGCCTCGGGTGAGTTACTTGTCTCGTGTGTCTTTGGGTTGTGCTGTTGCTGGTCAGTTCTTGGTCAGTTTGGAGTTGCTTTGCTAGGTTCAGTGAAGGGTTCTTCTTCTGTGCTAGTGTTTTTGAGGTGTTTTTGTTCCAGGGCCTAGAGAAGTAATTGAGGCTCTCTAGAACATTTGTTGTGCAGCTGCTGTAGCCACCGGCCTGACCGGTGTCACCGGTCTGACCGGCGCAGGCCATCAGTTTGACCGGTGCAGTATAGGCAGCAAGCCGTGCAAGTTTCCGCTGTGTGTTGGTGTGTTTTGGCTTCGAAGGTTGTTTGTTGGTTCCTAGGATCAGTAGCACTCCAGTGGCTACGTGGTATTGACCAACTTGGGTAGTTGAGTCGGAGACGTGTGTTGGAAGCCGTGTTCATCTTGTTGGAGCTTCTATCTCCTTCGAGAAGAATTTTTATCGACTCCCATTCACTCCCCCACTCACTGGTTCGTCGTTTCGGTCCTTCTAGTGGTATCAGAGCCGGTTATAGGTCTTGATTTACTCTAACCAGTCTAAGATCCAAGGATGGCGTACCAGGAACGGGGTTCAGGTCCTCCACACTTCGATGGCAAAAACTACAAGATGTGGAGCAAGCAGATGGCGGCGTTCCTCCGTGGAAAGGGTCAGATCTGTTGGGATGTCACAGTGGACACAGGCTATGTCTAGCCGATGAACTTCCTCGCTCCAGGATCGAGGGACTACTTGTTTCATGCTCTGTGTCAGCCTGAATTCGATCGGGTGCATACGGAGAGCTTGGCTTGTAGAATCTGGTCGGTGTTGAAGGTAGCTCAAGTTAGAAATGCTCAGGTTCAGGCTCGGATGTATGCGTCTTACCAGAGAGAGTACGAACTTCACTCATCTCCCTGCTGAGTCCATCGATGCCTTGTTTCAGAGGTTTACTGTGGTGGTAAAGAACATGAGGGCCAATGTGGACGTGCTCTCGTACGATGATCATGATAGCTCAGTCAAGCTCTTACACTCATTGGATCGTACGGTTTGGGGTGGAAAGTTTGAGGCTATTGTGGAGTCTGAGAAGTATGACACCTTGACGGTGAACGAGCTGTTCTCGAAGCTCAAGTCGGCTGAGGTGGATCGGGGCATGACAACCAAGATTGAGGGCCCGATTGATTCTCATAGTCCCGCCCTCATCAGTGGCTCGAAAGGAAAGTCTAACGCTAACCCATCCACCAGGATGTTCTACTTGTCCTGTTTGATGTCTTTGCCAGATGAGGAGTTCAACGTGCTCGGAGAGGATGAGCTGGCATTGCTGACCAGGCGGTTCAAGAGGATACACGAGAACCGGGTGGACTGGAGGAGGAACACGAGGACATGCTTCTAGTGCGGCAAGCTGGGACACTTCGTCGTCGACTGCCCGGAGAAGATCGAGAAAAAGGACAACTACAAGCACAAGTTGAAGACGGATGACAAGTATCGTTGAAGGTGTGACTAAAAGCACATGCACAAGGGCAAGCACTAGGACGAGCGACGATCGAGGAAGAATGAGAGCCGATGCAAGGCCTGAGCGATGCTTGGAGCGAGAGACGTCGACTCCAGTTCTGCGTACTCCACCTTGAGCTCGAGTAGCAGTGACGATGAAGGAGATCAGCGCAAGGGTAGGAAGCAGTCCAATAACCTGAGCGGGCTGAGCTGCTTAGCTAGAGACGGCTTCTGCACCATGGTGCTTAGCTCCGGCAGCAAGAAGAGCAACCAGATCGACTCGGATTCTGACTCCGGCGACGAGGTACGAGATGAACTTCCCTTCTTGCATCAGGAGAATGAACGGGTTGGCTTGTTGCTTGATAATCTTGATGACATGCTTAGAGAGGCCAAGAAGATGAGGAAAGAGCTCAGGGCTTCGCTTGAGGATGCTAGAACTAGAGTGGCTGATTTAGAAACACAGAACTTGTTTGCTAAGCTTGAAATTGACTCCCTTAAGGCTTCGCCTGTTGTTTCTGATGAAGTTGAATGTGCTAATTGTCCTATCTTTCTAGCTGATCTTGCTATGTTTAAGGAAAAGCATGCCTCCAAGTGTGAGGAACTAGATGTGCTTAGGGTTGAAGTGGCTGAGCTTAAGTTTAGACCTGCTTTGCTAGGTGCTTGCACTTCTTGCCCTGTTTTGCATGGAAAAATTGATGAGATGCATGCTTACATTTTTTCTCCTGAGGCTAAGCTGAAAGAACCGATTTCTAATTCTTGCTCTACTTGTGAATTACATGCTTTGAAGAATCTGGAACTTGTATATTATGTTGATCGTTTGCAGGATGAGAATGATGAGTTGAGAAAGTAGATGGGTTGGTTGTCTGGTTAGGAGCCTCAGTTGAGGATAATGATCGAGACATATAAGCGCCAGGATGGTGAGGGGCTTGGGGCAAACAAGATTGGTGTGGGTAGTAGTGAGAATATCCCAGAGCCACCAGAAACCCAGCACAAAAGTTATTTTGTCCCTAAACCGAACCATCATAGGAATCAACTAGATACAACCCCAACTCCACCCGTGTTTCTTCCACAACCCAAGCCTAAACCTAAGCTCGTGAGGTTTCATTGTGACTATTGTGGGAGAGATGATCACACGGGTGATTTTTGCTTCAAGAGGAAACGTGAGGAGAGAATGGCGAAGAAGTGGGCTAACAAGGACAAGTACCACCCTTCTAATGGTGTACTTGAGCCTCGTGTGCAGATGCCCAGGGCCAAGGCGAGTGTGAGGACAGTTTCGGCTTGGGGAGAGCGAAAGGCTGCAGGAGGTGCTGCTGGCCGGGCTACACCGGTCAGACCGGTGCGTCACACCGGTCAGACCGGTGCAGGTCTGGGCAGACAGAGGGTTGATTTTCGTGCCCATGGTGAGTCTCGGTTTGGTTCTGAAGGTCGTGATTCTGGTGGTTGGTCTAGAGAGTTTGCGGGTGGTCAGTTTGCTAGGCGTTCTGCCCCTCGTGCTCAATACGGGGATTGGAGGAGTCATAGCTTTGAGATGGAGAGTAAGAACAGTCTACGATCTTCCTTTCGTGGTCTTGGTCCTCCAGTTAGTGAGGGTTGGTTCCCTCATAGTGGTTACCATGGTTGTATCCGTGGAGGTAGCTTTGATAGGAGAGATGTTTTGGATTGTGCTAACCCCACTTTGGAGCAAATGGCTCGGCACTGGTTTTACTCTTTTTGTACTAACCCCAATGCTAAGTCGTTTGTTCGCTCACATGCTCATTTTTAAAATTCAGGTGGGAGACTTGAAGAACATTTGGTTGATTGACTCCGGTTGCTCGAGGCACATGATTGGAGACAAGGGGTGGTTCTCAAGTCTCGTCCCGGTGGTGACAAAAAGGTACATCACTTTTGGGGACAATGGGCGAGGGCGTGTATTGTCTGAGGACCAGGAGCGTCCCAGTGGTCGATGGATGATCGCTCCTCAGTGATGAGTGATTGACAATGGGTGTTGGACTGACTCTTGGCTTAGTGCGCAGGTGTTGGCTGCGACCTAGTTCGTGTTGTTGCAGGTGAAGAATGGGCGCAAAAGGTCTTTAGCCCTGAGGGGCCTCCGGGAGATGGAGAGACAAGTAGGCTCGGGTCGAAGGACCCGGTGGATAGAGGGACTGGGTGCGGGCCACATGGTGGCGATACGAGCAAGACGAAGTAATGGACAATCGAGCCGGTGCACGATGGTGGTCGAGTCAAGTGGTTTGGCGGGAGGCCGGACCGAGCACGCGGGGTTTGGTGGTTTTCCCACAAAACCATCGGAGGACAGTTTCTTGGTTTGGGCCTCAAAACCAAGTCCGAGGGCCCAACACGACGGAGACGGGATCCGGGCGTGTCGGGAAGCTTCGAGGCGGAGGACACACGGCGGGATCGCATGGCTTGCACCGGGAGGACGCGGGGTGCGGCAAAGGCGTGGCCGTCCGATGGCAAGACCCACAAATGTTACCTAAATGCCTCTGCGTGGGTTGTATCGCCAGTAGTTAAGTTAGGGGTAGTCGAGTCATTTACCACTCCGGCGAGACCCGATATATAAGCCATGAGGGTGTGTGAGTGGCTCTCTCTCTCCGCGACTTAGGGTTTCATTTCCTCCCTCCCATTTCTTATTTTCATAGCTATTTTTCTTCCATTTTCTCTAGGCTAGCATTAGAGCTTCATGAGAGATTTGTAGAGAGGGATGGATGCTAGGGCGGCATGCTAGACCTTGTGAATCTTTCCTGATTTGTATAGAAGATTCGGAGTTGTGTTTTCATGGTCTTTTTGTGCATGTTTTCGTGCCTTTGTTCCCGGTGTGATTCCGCGGATTTGAGTGGGTTTCTCCCCGGATTTCTTTGAGGGAAACATGGATAGATGTCTCGCGCATCTTTGTGATTGATCTTGTGCCTTCAAACGCCGGGAAACCACTCGATTCGAGGATTTTCGTTCGGTGCTCTAGCTTTTGGTGGTGCTCAAAGGATTCGCGATTCCCTGTGATTTAGGGAGTTAGGAGGCAAGATTTTTGGGCTATAGCATCCTTGTGTGATGCTTTTCAAGTCCCCAAACCCTTCTCTCCACAGCTTCAACCGTTTGGGAAATCCGATGATGATTTGGGGGAGTTGACCTTCGAGGTCGGGCTGTTTTTCTGCTCTGTCCGTGCCTCGCAGACGGTCCGCGGCGTCCAGGAGGACGGTCCGCACCGCACGTGTTCGTCAGGTGTTCTTCGTGTTCTTGCTCGCCTTTCGTTTCGATCCGTCGTGATTTTGAGTTTTGGTTGGACGAAGTTTTGGACGGTCTGCAGCAGCAGGCGGACGGTCCGCGGGTGCCTGGCGGACAGTCCGCATGCTCCCCGCGGACGGTCCGTTTTTCGGGGTTCGCTTCTGGTGGCTCTGTTGGATTTAACGGACGGTCCGCGGCTGTTGACAGTGAAAATCCGTCAACCTAGCCATGAGTTTACCTTCGGTGTTGGCATGAGTTTTATACCTTATCCATTGGTACTAACCCCCGTGGTATAACAAGTTCACGTGTGCATGTCGGTTTTGGAGTTTAATGTTTATGCAGGGTTTTAGTGTTGAATGCAAGACTTTCGGGATAAGTTCATCAAGCACCTCATGACAAGACCTTGAAGCCCCGTACAAGTCATGCAATGAAGCAAACTTAACTCCAAGAAGCAAGGGACTTGATCCGAGAAGACGACAGACTCCGAGGACCTGACCAGAAAAGTGCTGAATCTTGCAAGACAAGGAGTTGAGTCCAATTCGGAGAGAAACCGACGACATGGACCTACATGCAGAAGGGGGAAACATCCAGGAAGCAAGGGAACCGACGTGGAGCGAAGGAGCCCTCGGGCTGGGCCTAGATGGGCCCGGGGCCGGCCGGGCCGGTCCGGTCGGCCCCGAGCCCATCCGGGGCCCAAATGCCCCCTTCTTTGCCCTAGCCGCCAATCAGGCTATTTATAGCCCCCTGGCCGAGAGCCTCGTGGAGAAGAATTCGTCATCGGCCGCCGAGGAGCAGAGAAGAGAGGGACACCATCTCGGAGAGGAGAGGGTCGAGCTAGTTGACTAGGGTTCCCCTAGCCGACGTGGGAACGTTGCACGGAAGACCACGTCGGAGTTCCCGGAGCTAGAAGCAAGATCAAGGAAGGATCCCGGTGGTGATCTTGTGTATGTATCATTGTTATAGTTGAATTATCAAGTTGAATCTTTTCCTAGCGATCAAGTGTTTCCTCGAAGATTTCATTTTTCGATTGGCTTTGCTTATTCCAATTCTATTCTCGAGATAGATTACATAGGGTGTTCTTGTAGCCGCGGTGGCTAGAGGTACACGCCGGATCTTCCGAAAGAATCTCGACTTGTCTTTTGACTCGCCCTAATCTCCCCGCATGAATAGGGATACGTTGTGACAGAACGGGGTCTCCAAGGCGGATGTTTTCGGATTTGGACGGGAAACCACGATTTAAAGAGGCTTCTATTAAGATCCGATTTGCTACTTCTTCTCTTGATTGGAACTTCAACAAAAGGCTTACCCCGATCCCTTTAGATCGGTTTATCTACCCAATCTTACTTTGTTTTCTCCGGTCTTTAGTAGATTAGATTCGTTTTGTGTCTTTTACTTAGATGCATTAGGGTTTTATCGAAGATTGGAGTTACATGGCTTTATTATATTAAGTTTTGCGTCACACATTTGTTCCACGGATTCGATACCTTGGGTTCACCACTCGAGGGAAGAAGGGTCCCTTGACTACGACGGGAGACTTGTACGCTTGCGAGTCACAAACGAACTTTGATACAATTATTAACCGTCAACAAGCCCCTTTTTCTGGCGCCGTTGCCGGGGAACAAGTGATCAAGATTTGATTTTTTATTGCCTTTTTGTAATTTTCAGTTTTCTCTTTGTTTTTATTTTTGCATCTACTAAATTTTGATCATCCTCAAAATACATCTAATCTAGTTTGTCTAACCCTAGTTTTTATAGATTTGTTTTTACTTTCTAGTTTTTTGCATACTTTGTTTATTGCTAACCCTAACAGGAGATGGACGGCTACCTCTCCAACAAACCCAATAATTTTGTGGATGATCCAGAAAAACTTTACAGGCTAAGGAGACGCGAAGCACATCAAGCTAAAAAATCTGGATTTTGTAGATTCGGAGTCGGAAGACAAAGGATCGCAGGAATCTCCGAAGAATTCACCACCTCAAAGTCCTCGGGAGAATCGACTTCCACCGATGGGTGACCAACCACCGCAAGAACGCAAGATTGGGGAGCTATGCACCCCAGACATCATCGACCTACCAATCTTAAACCTTGAGGAGATCGGAAGACCGTTCGAGATCAAGACCTCAACAATCCGCATGGTGCAACATTCACCCTTCACCGGTAAAGAGGATCCGAACCTTCACCTCCAAGCATTCATTCAACTATGTCAGACTTTCAACATGGATGGGGTGACTCAAGACCAAATGAGGGCAAGGCTTTTTCCGTTTTCACTACTCGGGAAGGCTTTGCAATGGTTCCACTCTCAACCGGCGGAGACGGTGCAAAATTGGAACACGTTGATGAAGGCTTTCATGAAGGAATACTACTCACCGGGTAAAACTCAAAGCTTGCGTAATAAGATTGCCACCTTTGTTCAATATCCTACGGAAACTATCTCGGAGGCATTCGAGCGCTTCAACGAGTATACCCGGGCGGTTCCACATCACAAGTTCTCAAAAGAAGACCTCGTGCAAAAGTTCTATCAAGGACTCACCATGGCGTCAAGGACGATCATCGATGCATCGGCGGGAGGATCTATCATCGAACTTACACCGACGGAAGCTTTCACGCTATTCAAGAAGGTCGCGGATAATGACACATGGGCGTCATCCGGGCGCCTACATCCGGTTCAACCCACGGGGAACGTCAAAGGAGTCTTGCAAGTGGAGAAGGAGAACATACTTGAAGGCAAGATCGACTCACTCATGAGGAGGTTGGAGAAGATGGAGATGGAAAAGAAAGAGGCTCAAGACTTGAAGGCCGCCGAAGCAAGGTCCACATGCAAAGAATGTGGAGAGTATGGCCATGTCCGCAAAGATTGTCCGGAGGAAGCCAAAGTGCTCGACTACATGAGGAAGGGAGAATTGCCGAACTTCCGCTACGGGCAAGGTAGGCCTCAATTTAATGCAAGCTCATCTATTCCTAACGCGGTTCCGCTTCGTATACAATTGAAGGAGTTCATGGATGAGCAAGCTAAGATCAACAAGGACACCGTCACCAAGTTCAAGACCATAGACAAGGTGTTGGAGAACATCGATAGCAAAGTGACGGAGGTCGGAAGTTCCAATCATCAAGTGCTCAACATGATGAAGATGCTCGAGACACAAGTGGGACAACTTGCGGGGCGCCTCACTAATGATGAAGGGAAGCTTCCGGGACAACCCAAATGTCCCGAATCGGCGAAGGCCATTCAAACACGTTCGGGGAAGGAGACCGAAGATCCGGAACGTTCCGCGAGAGCAAGGAAGCTTAAACCATCCACCGAGGTGGAAGGAGCTGCTAAAGAGAAGGTTACGGGGATCGTCACCGAGGAACCCGAATTCGAGATGCCGGAGGAAGACACGAGGATACCGCAACTCAAGCCACGCTACTTTCGAGGTAAACTTGACAACCACTTTGAGAAGTTTGTGTAAGTTGTGCGTAGACTTAGCATCAACATGCCATTACTAGATGCCCTACAAGTACCTACATATTCTCGTTACTTTAAAGATATACTTGCAAATAAATATGAGATAGCAACACTCGGGGTAGATCATGTCAAGATGTCCGAGGAGTGTAGTGCCGCTATTGCTAATGGGCTAGAGAAGCAAAAAGACCGCGGGTGCCCTACAATTCCATGTTCGGTTGGTTCTTTCAACTTCGAGAAGGCGTTATGCGACCTTGGAGCTAGTGTAAGCGTCATGCCGAGGGATGTGTTCGAGAAGCTACGCCTACCAATGGAGCCTACGGGAATATGTTTGGAGTTGGGAGACAACTCCATTCGCTATCCCTTGGGCATTGCTGAAGATGTACCCGTGAAGATTGGACACCACTTCATCCCCGTCGACTTCGTTGTGCTCGAGATGGGAGAGAGGGAGAAGCCGCCGCTCATCCTAGGGAGGCCGTTCCTCAAGACCGTGGGAGCTACTATTGATGTTGGCAAGGGGGAGATCATGTTCGATATCAACGGAGAAAGGAGTTCCTTTAAGTTCCGTCCAAGGATTGAGGCATGCAACATGATTGGAGTGAAGGGAGAACCAAAACAAACAGAGGGGCTGAAAAGAAGGAGCCGAAAAAAATGAGCGTAAAGAAAATCAAAGAAAGTGTTGCATCCGTCAAGACAAAGGAAGAGAAACCGCCTGTGAAGACCAAAAAAATGACTAAGCCAACTAAGCCGGAAGACAAGCCCGCGCCCAAGATGGTGCAGAAGTGGGTACCCAAGATTGCAACGCCCGCAAAGAGCGTTGATCCGGAGTAATCAAGTGAAGAAGTCTAGCTATAGACTATAAACGAAGCGCTAGGCGGGAGGCAACCCGTTTCGTCGAGTCAAGAATAAGCTACCGGGAGGACAACCCGACTCTAGGTTTTCCGAGTCTTTTTAATAATTTAGTTTTTGAGTTTTATTACGCAAAGACATTAGACTTAGAAGTGGTTGAACAATATTAGAGACATAATTCTTGATTGAATGTTTGCTTTATCATAAACCCTTTGCTTGAACCCTCCTATGTGCTTGTTTGTTCTTTTCTTTTCGAGAAACCTCAACCAAATAATTTCAGAACCTAACTCAACCTTTCGCCCTCATTATGGTGCTGAGGTTGACTTATTTTTCATGCTGAAACCACACGAGTAGAGCCACAATTTATATCTACGTGTTAATAAAATTCAGCACGTGGTAGAACTCGCGTGAACCTAGAAATCAAAACTTTTGGTTGGTTGTAAAAATCTTTATCCTTGGTTTCTCTAGGATTAGAATTTTTCTAAGCCTATTCTAATTTTGTTTTATTCAAAATCTTTCCTATTTAGCAAAAATTAGAACCTAAACCTATGCCCCCATGATCAAGCCGGGAAATGTTTGCTCTCAACCGATGAAGGCAAACTATACCGGTGAGATCGAAATCGACGTAGTCGAAAAATATTTTCGACTTACATTTGTTTTTAATGGTTTAAAAACTTCTCTAAAATTATGTTTGAGCTCTTGCATGGCTATGAAAAATATTTTAAAATTCGAATTAGAGGAGTGCTTAACCTTAAACACACCTAAATGGAGGCAATCTAGTTTGAATTAATCATGCATGCACCATTGGATTCCCTTTTATCAACTTTCACCAATTCCACATGCGAAGGACAAGCATGGTGGGCAGCAAGCATCAACTTTGCAGGAATTTCATGGTGGCATGTGAAGCAAGTGGAGCTAGGGAGCATGGATATGACCCAAAGCATGAAGCATCAAGTGGAAGGACGAATAATGCAAGAAAAGGAGTGGACGAGAGCGTTTGGGCGGTGCAACTCGTGGAGCACGCGGACAGGAAAGTTGCAGAGGCGAAATGATCGTGCTGGAAGAAAGACGAGGCGGGGAGGAGCCAGGAGGACCCCAGGCCGGCCGGCCCAGGCCGGCCAGCCTCACCTACATAAGGAGCCCCCCGGCTCCCGTTTTCTGCAGGCAAGCTTCCCTCTCCTTCCTTTGCTTGTGTGTTCAAGTTTGTGTGCTCAAAACCTCCGTAGACATAGCCAACCTTCCCAAGCTTGATAGCTCAAGAAAAAACCCACATCCTTAATCCACTCAAAGTCCACATCCGAAGCAAGGAAGTATAAGTGCCTAGTTACCGGTTGCAACCCGGAGTTTTAGTTGAAGAAAAGAGTGCAGCAACCATGTGGAAGAAGACCACAAGTCTCTTCTCCAAGAAGAAGAGTTCGTCGTCGTCCAAGCCGTCATCAACCACGTCTTCGAGGAGGCACTCGGTTTCCGAGTCTCCCCGGAGCATGGAGACGGATACGGCACCACCGAGGAGGAACGATGCTCTCCTCCTTGGTGGTATGAGGGCTGCAAGAAGCACTTCCATGAGGTTTACCGAACCTCGTGGGCACACGGAGGAGTAGCCCGCGCCACCACGACGATCGACTCGCTCAACCGCGCCACCTTCTTACACCCCGACATACTCTTCGTACGGCTTCATCATCTTGTCGGCGGAGGAGGAGAGGCTCTCTAATCTTGAGACGAGGCTTGTGCCCAACGTCGAGTTCGACGACCAAGCACTCTACACCTTGGGTTTTGGCACCGACATATACTATATATTGGGGCACCTTGGATGGGTGCAGTTCTCCAACGGAGTATCGGTGGACACCCATTTGGGGTTCGCCTTGGAAATTTTGATGACTATTGCACCCATCATTGATGATGATGGGGTGCAAAGCTTGTCATTCCGTTTGGAGGGAGTCCAACAAGTGGTTCCCTACGAGCACGTTAGGGAGCTGCTTGGATTCCACAAGGGAGCTCCGGAGAAAGTTGACGTGCCACCCGGCATGTTGGCGGGATTTTGGAATATGATCTCCGGAGAAGCCCATCAACAACGCAATTGCATCCGCAACCCCATTATCCGGATATTTCACTCTTGGATGTGCAAGAGGGTATTGGGGAGGATGAAGGAGACAAAGGTGACCGACACGGAGTTGAATTGGCTATACTCGGCTTTAATTGCCAGGCAACCAATAGACCCCTCTTACCTCATGATCAACCGTTGGTGTTGTGAAGCAACATCGGGGGCGGGTAATATTGGTTCGGGATGCTACCTCTCCATGTTGGCCTTCTCCTTGCGGCCGGGGATCGCAAGAAACCCCGACCACCTTTTGCGTGGTACCTCTCTCGGCATTGAGTATTTGTGGCAAGGCAAATACATTAGTGGAGATGAGAGAGGAGGTTATCGGTTGGCCATATTGAACCTACCCCTTCCAAATGAGAGGCTTAGGCTTTTCACCGAAGGGAGGGAAGATTGGTTGGAAGAGGGACTCCTCGTCCCTGCAAGGAAGAACAAAAGAGGAAGAATCGTAGAGGAGGGAACATCCTCCGCACACTCGAGTGGAGCACACTCGAGTGGAGCACACTCGAGTGGAAGAGGGACTCCTCGTCCATGCAAGGAAGAACAAAAGAGGAAGAATCGTAGAGGAGGGAACATCCTCCGCACACTCGAGTGGAGCACAACCCAATGTGCAACCATTCGGCGGGGTCCCTCCTCCGCCAAGTTATTACGGAGGGCCACAATAGCAAGCATGGGGGGGTGGTGCACCGGTACCCCCACCAAATTATGTTGTGCCCAATGCTAACTTCGCGGAGTCCTACGCTCATCATCCCCAACCACAACAAAGCATGGCCATAATTGGAGGGTATGCTGCAAGAAACGCCCAAAACATCGCAGCCATCCAAGCTAACGCAGCTCAACTTGGTGAAGGCAACGCAAATATTGCCTTTGAGCTCGGACGCCTTCACCTCGTGGAGCCAAATCAATTTGTCGGAGGGAATGTTCAATCGTATTATGACCAAGGGTATTATTATCAAGATCATCAACATCAACCACCGGCGGAGGACTAGAAGATTTAGGAACTTTAGTTTTCTTTTCTTTTCTTTTTCTCTGTAATTTTCAGCTTTTGCTTATGTGTGTTTGCGTAGTATTTTCTGTTTTTATTTAAATTTCAGCAAGCATGTTTGTTTATTTTCAGTTTGTATTTCAACTTGATGTCATCATTAATAAAGACACCACCTTGATTATATCATTGGAAAAGTTACAAAATTCGTGCCATGATGATATATGATTATAATTGCAGCTTTGTTCATCTTTGTAATTGATTTATGCATGTTTAAGCTAGTGCTCTCTTAAAAATACAAATCTGAATTTATTTAAATGCTAGCTTAATTTTCAGTGGAGGTTATGATTAAAATAAAGACCCATAGTGTTTTATGTGCTCTCAAGTTATGAATAGATTAAAGATGTCTTTTATGCTCAAAAATATCGCTAACCTTGTCATAAATATCGCTTGTGTGTTGCTCAACCTATCCAAAGCCTTATATATATTTGAGTGCGTAAACCTTAGTGTACAATATTTATTTTTTAGTGAGTTATTGCAAGCCATGATTTCTCTGGCCCGAGACTAAGAAGCTGGTCATTCCGTTTTTGCGTATCTATCTTTTTGCTAGCCTTTTATCCGTGCATTGTGTATCCCCGCATCGGAGATCTCACAAACTTCGCCGGATATCCACCCTTAAACCAAATATCATCTTTTGTGATTACCTCCTTGACCACAACCTATCGTTGAGAATGGATCATCAATTCAAGGAAGATCGCAAGACGGTGCCGACATAGAAGATTTCAAGTATCTCTCCAAGGAAGAATACCCCGATACCTACCTTATTTTTCGCCTCTTTGCTCGAGGACGAGCAACGTCTAAGCATGGGGGAGGAGGTAGGTACGTTGCAGTTTTAGAGTTCAAAAAGGGAGTATTTAAAATAATAATAATAATAATATAATGATGAAAGAAAAAAATCCGGCGATGATCATGACATTCAAGGTGAAGAAAGAAAAATATATATAATGAAAGAAAGAAAGAAAAGAATGAGAAATATGAGAAAGAGAAAAAAAATATATGTGCGTAAAGTGAACTCCCCGGCTCTCTAAAAGTGCATTCAAGGCTTTAAGTTAAAAAGATCCATTCTCATTTTTCCAACCATGTGCAATCCGATAACGAGGACTTCCTTTGTGCCTCGGGATCACTCTTTGCCATTTGCACATGTCCACTCATCTAAAAGTGTGTGTATTTTTCTCTTTCCCCTCCTTGATTTAACATTATTTTCCAATGACGTTTTTGACGAGTCTCGGTAAGACCATGAGAAGCTTGTCTTGTTTTGACAACACCTCATTTATAAAACCTTGTTAGGACTAAACTTTCCCAAAGCTCCATATAAAGCCTACCACACATATATATGAGAGGGAAAGGAGTAGAATATATAGGCTTGAGAGACAAGTGAGATGACAGTTCATGAGCAATATACAAGATGATTTAAATTTGTGAGCTTGGTTTAACTTTTCTTTATCTCGTTCTTTATTTCAAAAATTCTGAGATCTATTTAAACTTTGTGAGCATGTTAATACTCGTGGGATAAGCTTAATAAGAATCTACCCTCCGTAGAGATGAAGGCTAGTACATTATGGAACTTTAATGAATTAAAATTTTGAGAGCATTAGGTTTTCTCATGTGTGATCAAATGCAAAGTTTAAACATTGTTTGGCAATGATGATATCCATCGAAGGCTTACTCGAGGACGAGCAAGGTTTAAGCATGGGGGAGATGTTGACGGTGAAAATCCGTCAACCTAGCCATGAGTTTACCTTCGGTGTTGGCATGAGTTTTATACCTTATCCATTGGTACTAACCCCCGTGGTATAACAAGTTCACGTGTGCATGTCGGTTTTGGAGTTTAATGTTTATGCAGGGTTTTAGTGTTGAATGCAAGACTTTCAGGATAAGTTCATCAAGCACCTCATGACAACAACTTGAAGCCCCGTACAAGTCATGCAATGAAGCAAACTTAACTCCAAGAAGCCAGGGACTTGATCCGAGAAGACGACAGACTCCGAGGACCTGACCAGAAAAGTGCTGAATCTTGCAAGACAAGGAGTTGAGTCCAATTCGGAGAGAAACCGATGACATGGACCTACATGCAGAAGGGGGAAACATCTAGGAAGCAAGGGAACCGACGTGGAGCGAAGGAGCCCTCGGGCTGGTCCTAGATGGGCCCAGGCCGGCCGGCCCAGTCCGGTCGGCCCAGGCCCATCCAGGGCCCAAATGCCCCCTCCTTTGCCCTAGCCGCCAATCGGGCTATTTATAGCCCCCTGACCGAGAGCCTCGTGGAGAAGAATTCGTCATCGGCCACCGAGGAGCAGAGAAGAGAGGGACACCATCTCGGAGAGGAGAGGGTCGAGCTAGTTGACTAGGGTTCCCCTAGCCGATGTGGGAACCTTGCACGGAAGACCACGTCGGAGTTCCCGGAGCTAGAAGCAAGATCAAGGAAGGATCCCGGTGGTGATCTTGTGTATGTATCATTGTTACAGTTGAATTATCAAGTTGAATCTTTTCCTAGCGATCAAGTGTTTCCTCGAAGATTTCGTTTTTCGATCGGCTTTGCTTATTCCAATTCTATTCTCGAGATAGATTACATAGGGTGTTCTTGTAGCCGCGGTGGCTAGAGGTACACGCCGGATCTTCCGAAAGAATCTCGACTTGTCTTTTGACTCGCCCTAAGCTCCCTGCATGAATAGGGATACGTTGTGATAGAACGGGGGTCTCGAAAGGTGGATGTTTTCGGATTTGGACAGGAAACCATGATTTAAAGAGTCTTCTATTAAGATTCGATTTGCTACTTCTTCTATTGCTTGGAACTTCAACGAAAGGCTTACCCCGATCCCTCTAGATCGGTTTATCTACCCAATCTTACTTTGTTTTCTCCGGTCTTTAGTAGATTAGATTCGTTTTGTGTCTTTTACTTAGATGCATTAGGGTTTTATCGAAGATTTGGAGTTACATGGCTTTATTAGATTAAGTTTTGCGTCACACATTTGTTCCACGGATTCGATACCTTGGGTTCACCACTCGAGGGAAGAAGGGTCCCTTGACTACGACGGGAGACTTGTACGCTTGCGAGTCATAAACGAACTTTGATACAATTATTAACCGTCAACAGCAGCCCAGGACGGACGGTCCGCCGTACCCGTGCGGACAGTCCGCGGTACATTGGCGGACGGTCCGCGTGGCCCGTGCGGACGGTCTGCCCCTCCTGGTCAGACGGTACGCCAGAGCTTGTGTGCTTTGCTTCTTGGTTCGATTCCTCCCTTCCTTTCTTGTGCTTCCGCGTGTGCTTCAAGGAATCGTTCCTAGGACTAGAGGTTGATCCATAACCTCGTTGTCTTGGTGATTGGTGTGTGATTCGATCCATCGCTTGTGTGTGACCGGGATTTGACTAGGGTATAGGTCGGGTTCTTTGAGAAGAATTTTTACCGGTTCCTATTCACTCCCCCCTCTCTAGTCGCCATCTGATCCTTCAATTGGTATCAAAGCTTGGTGCCGGATTCTTTGCGACTTTGACAAGTCTCGAATCCTAAGATGGCGTGCATTGAGCGGGGTGGTCCACCGCACTTCGATGGAAAGGGTTACCACAAGTGGGCGGCTCGTATGATGATCTTTCTTCGTAGAAAGCTGTTGGATTTCATTGTGCTTGACAAGACCTATGCTATTCCGGTCAACATCCATACTCTTATGGTGACCGATGCCGGTGCTAAGGCCAAGTATGAGGCTAATGCAAATGCCGTTGATCACTTGGTCCGGAGCTTGTGTGATCCTGAGTTTGAGCGTGTTCGCCATTTGAATCTTGCTTGGAAAATTTGGGAGAAGTTGTTGGTTGCTCACGGTGGTGATAACCATGTGAAGGCTCGCCTCTTTGTTTCTTACCGGATGCAATATGAGAACTTCACTCAACTTCCCGGTGAGGACATCGATGCGATGTTTCAGAGGTTCACCGCCATCGTGAACAACATGAAAGCTAACGTTGAGGATTTTCCTTACACCGAGCATGATCAGGCTTTGAAGCTCTTGCATGTCTTGGACCCAAATGTTTGGGGTGCTAAGGTTGAGGCCATCAAGGAGTCTGGGCAATATTTGACTATTGAGTTGGATGACCTCTTTTCTAAGCTCAAGTCGGCTGAGGTTGACAGGAACTTGCAATCCAAGCATGAGGGCTCGACTGACCATAGTCTTGCTCTTGTGGGCGGATCAAAGGGCAAATCTAACCCTTCCTATCGACAGTTTTCCTTGTCTTCTCTTATGTCTATTCCAGATGAGGAGTTTGATGTGTTGGGCGAGGAGGAGCTGGCCTTGCTCTCAAGAAGGTTTGATCGACCACACGAGAGTCAGAGGAATGCAAGCGGAGCTCAGGGACGTGCTACAAGTGTGGCAAGCGTGGCCACTTCATCGCCGAGTGCCTGGAAGCGGAGGAGAACAAGTACAAGGTGAACGAGTACAAGGCGCACCCGAGGCGTGAAGACAAGTACTCCTCCAAGGGCAAGCACTTCAGCGAGTCCAAGAGCAAGGACAAGGACAAGCGGCGACCGAGCAAGAGCGTCTACAAGAAGAACAAGGCAAGAGCCATGGTGGCCGGTGCGAGCGACGTCGACTCAAGCTCAAGCGACGAGCAGTCAAGTTCAAGCAGTGAAGATGAAGATGTCGGGAGGCGCAAGGGCAAGAAGAGTGCAAGCCGGAACCTCAGTGGATTGAGTTGTGTGGCACTTGAAGGCTTTTGTGGCATGGCCCATAGCTCGAGCAGCAAGAAGAGCGACAAGGAAGACAGCGACTCCGACTCGGAGGATGAGGTATTTCGTGACCCCGACTCTTTGCTTGCTGAGATCACTAGGTTGAATGGCTTGATTGATAACCGTGATAATGTGTTGAGAGATGCTAAGAAGATGAGGAAAGATCTTAGGGCTCAACTTGAGAATGCTAGTGAGAAAGTAGGAGAGTTAGAGTCCAAATTGCTTGAATTGAAAATTGAGAATGACTCTTTGAAACTAGCTCCTACTACTCCTGATGATGTTGAGTGTCTTGAGTGTGATGCTTGGTTGAATGAGATCAAGTTGCTTAATGAGAAGAATGCTTCTACTTCGGCTAAACTAGAAGCTCTTAGGACTAAGTATGATGAGCTTAAGGATAGACCTACTTTGCTTGGTGCTTGTAAATCATGTCCTACTATGCATGCCAAGCTTGTTGATGCTCGTTCTACCATTAGTTCTTTGGAAGCATCTTTGAAATCTCCTGTTGCAAATGCATGCTCTAGCTGTGATGAAGTTACTTTGCGCAATCTTGAACTTACTTCCCGCTTGGATGTCATCTACGAGGAGAATGACTATTTGAGGAAGGTGTTGGGTTGGTTGTCTGGGCAGGAACCTCAACTGAAAATCATGATTGAGGAGTTCAAGAGAGCTGATGGTCGTGGTTTGGGTTTTGAGAAGTTGGGTGAGAAAGTGGGAGAGAACAGTGGGGAGAGTGTGTATGAGAAGTGTGTTGAGTCTAACCCCGAGTTTGAGGTGATCGGGTTACTTGGTTGGGCCACAAAACTAAGACCGTAGGCTCGGCAGGCGGAGACGGGATCCGGCGCTCCGAGAAGCTTCGATGCTGGCAGATGTGTGGCGGGATCGCTGGCCTTGCGTCGGGAGGACGTGGTCTGCGGTCACGATGTGACCGTGCAATGAAGTGGAGTGCTACATGACCTGTTTACCCCTGAGGAGTTTGTATCACAACTTAAGTGCTAGGGGTAGTGTGGTCATTTGCCTGGCCTGGGAGGGACTCCTATATATTTGCTCTAGGGTTTCCAGGAAAGCCATCCGTCCGGACTGCTTCTCATTTCCTTCCTCCATGGGGTTAGATTTTTCCGCTGTTTGTAAAGAATCTGACCTCCAAGTGAATGGAAGCTTTCATGGTTGCATGGATTCCACGCTTGTAGCTCGTTGGATTTTCGTGTCTTTTTCGAGCTGTTTTCGTCGGTTTTTCGTGCGTGGCTCGTTCCTTCTATTCTAAGGTGTTTGGGTTCGGATTTGTTGGTGGGGATCATGGATAGTTGCCTCGTGCATCTTTGTGCTTGATCTTGACCCCCAAACTCCGAATCAATCTGCGATTGAAGGATTTCGGTTGGACTCTAGGTCTTTGGTTGTGTTCGGTGGCGATTCGATTCTCGGCGATTTAGTTCGTTTGAGGACCCAAGTTTTGGGGCATAGGATCCCCTAGGGATGCTTCCCATCTCCCCCATATCTTTCCTCAAGAGCTCAAGCCGTTTGGGAGATCCATGGATGGGTAAGAGAGGTTGACTTCGCGGTTTGGAGTTCGGGCTGTTCTATTCATGCCTGGGGAAAGTCCTCCTGTAGACCGCGGACGGTCCGCGTGGAGCTGGCTGGCTTGGTGTTCTTTGTTTTTGTCGCTTGTTCTTGAGCATCTTCCTTTCGATCTAGTTTGCCAGCCGTCTTGAGTTGCAGGGCTTTAGCGGACAGTCCGCCTGGGGTCCGCAGACAATCCACGTGTGTTGTGTTGGTCGCGGACGGTCCGAGGTGCCTCCACGGACGGTCCGTTATTATTGGTGCAGTACTGGAGGTTTGCGAGTCTTTTTTGGACAGTCCGCCACTGCCTCGCGGACGGTCCGTTGTGGGCATGTAGCCAGTCCGCCCGGATCTCGCGGACAGTCCGTTTGCCACTGCGCAGGGTTGCTAAGTGCTCTACTTCTTGAGTCGTGCTTCCGCTTTGAGATTGTTTGTGGTTTGTTCCTAGGGTTGGTAGGTCCATTGTGACTACGTGACCTTGTCAAACTCGTGTGGGAATCCTTGGTTGTGAATTTGGGGCATAGGCCGAGTTCTCTCTTTGGAGAAGAATTTTTATCGGCTCCCATTCACTCCCCTCTCTCTAGTTGCCTAATCGGTCCTTCAACTCTTCCATATGGACTTGGTTGGTCCAACTCGTGTGTGCTCAGCGGGTGGGAAATGGTATGTCCTTGTGATCGTGGACGACTATACTCGCTATGCTTGGGTCTTCTTTTTTCCTGACAAGGGGTGGACATTTGGTTTTGTCTGGGATCTGATCATGAGGTTGAAGAATGAGAGGAATGGAGATGTCGTTCGAGCTATTCGTAGCGACAATGACAGTGAATTTAAAAACTGTCATTTTGAAACCTTTTGTCGTGATTTGGGTCTCGAACATCAGTTTCCTTCTCTTTATGTGGCTTGTCAGAATGGTGTAGTTGAGAGGAAAAATCATTCCCTTTGTGAGATGGCTCGGACGATGCTCGCGAGCATAGGACTCCGAGAAGATATTGGGCGGAGGCGGTGAATACTGCTTGCCATGTTGGGAACTGAATTTTTCTTCGATCTTTCTTGAACAAGACATGGTATGAGCTCATGCACAGGCGAGCACCTACAGTGAGCCATTTCAAGGCTTTTGGTTGTCGGTGCTTTATTCTCAAGAAGGGCAGGCTTGATAAGTTTGAGTCGAGGTCATCCGATGGGATTTTTTTGGGTTATGCTAGTCATTCTCGAGCATTTCGCGTGCTCAACCATGATACTAACCTATTCATGGAGACTTGTGAGGTTACCTTCGATGAGACACAACCATGCAATTCGTCTGTCTTTGAGTGTGCAGGTGACGACGAAGTTGGCAAGAAGATCTTTGAGGACGAGGATGATGTTGGAGAGGATGATGGTGAACTTCCAGCCACGCATGTACCATCTACTTCCACTACAACGGCTACGGTGCAGGATGGTCCATCTCTTACATCACCTACGATCCAGTAAGATCAAGTGGAAGCAGCTACTAAGGGGGAGGTTGTCTCCAGGCGAGAGGCACCGAGGCGAGTTCAAGTTGATCATGCACCATCAAGAATCATCGGCAACATCAATGAGCGTATGACACGGTCGAGGTCCAGAAATGCTTCTCACTTTGCTCATTCAGCTTTTGTTCCTAACTTTGAGCCGAAATACACTAGACACATGCTATCTGATCCTAATTGGGTGAGTGCCATGCATGATGAGTTAGAGAATTTTGAGAGAAACCAAGTGTGGGAGTTAGTGGAGCCACCACCAAACTACAAACCTATTGGGACAAAATGGGTGTTGAAAAATGAAGAGGGAGAAAATGGTGAGGTGGTGAGAAACAAGTCGTGGTTGGTTGCTTAGAGTTTTAGCCAGAAGGAGGGGATAGACTATGAGGAGACATTTGCTCCTGTAGCCTGTTTGGAGGCAATCAAGATTCTTCTAGCCTTTTCTATGGATAAAGGATTCAAGTTGTACCAAATGGATGTGAAGAGTGCCTTCTTGAATGGGTTCCTAGAGGAGGAAGTTTAGTGAGGCAACCAACTAGGTTTGAGAGTGTTGAGTTCCCCCACCGAGTGTACAAGATGAGGAAGGCATTGTTTGGGCTGAAACAAGCTCCCCGTGCTTGGTATAGCCGTTTGAGGGGGTTCTTGTTCAGCAAGGGGTTTGAGATGGGTAAGGTTGATAAGACTCTTTTTCTCCTCAGGTAGGGTGATGATATCCTAATTGTTCAGGTGTACGTGGATGATATTGTCTTTGGCGGCTCATTTCACTCTTTGGTTGCCAGGCTTGCAGAGGATATGAGCAAAGAATTCAAAGTGTCCATGATGAGAGAGTTGCAGTTCTTTCTCGGGCTTCTGATCAAGCAGGCGAAAGAGGGAACCTTTGTGCATCAAGGCAAGTACACGAAGGACATCCTCAAAAAGTTCAAGATGGACGACTCGAAGCCCATGTCGACACCAATGAGTATGACTACAGCGCTCGACGAGGACAAGGATGGAGAGCCCATGGACCAGAAGGAGTACCGGAGCATGATCGGCTCTCTCTTGTACTTGACGGCGACGTGGCTAGACATCCACTTTTCTGTGTGTCTGTGCGCTCATTTTCACGCGTCACTGAGGACTTCACATCGGCAGGCCGTCAAACAGATCTTCAGGTATCTTCGATACACTCCTGAGCTCAGTCTTTGGTACTCGGCATCCTCTTCCCTTTCACTCCTTGGTTTTTCGGATGCCGCCTTTGCCGTGTGTCGAGTCAATCGGAAATCGACTTCGGGTACTTGCTAGTTTCTGGGATCTTTGCTTGTTTCTTGGCCTTCTCACAAACAATCTAGTGTAGCCCAGTCTACCACAGAAGCTGAGTATGTTGCTGCTGCTAGTTGTTGCTCACAACTGCTTTGGATCACATACACGCTGAGTGACTTTGTTGAGGATTGTTCCCTTGTACCTCTCATGTGTGATAGCATGACTGCCATTAGTGTTGCTAAAAACCCCGTGCTTCACTCTAGAACCAAACACATAGAGGTGAGGTACCACTTCCTGAGAGACAATGTTGAGAAGGAAAACATAGACCTCATCCATGTACCAACAGAAAAGCAGCTTGCTGATATCTTAACCAAGCCTTCGGACCAAGATACATTTGCTTGTTTGCGAGGAGAGATTGGAATCATTTTTTTTCTTTTTGAGCTCTGGTTCGGAGGTGTTGACATAAAATCAGCACCTCACGCCAAGCAAACAACAAGCCGAACAAAGCTGGCTTAACACACGTGCCGAATCCGAAGTGTGCTAGTCAACTTTTCCTCAAACTGACAAAGGATTAAAACAGTTAGATAAAACCTGGAACTTGCCGGGTGGTACTAGACAGTTCCGTATTTACGGCCTTAAAGCCAAATAACATGACATCTAGCTACAACAAGCTATCTGTCTACAATCTTAATATCATTCGGGAGCTTTAAAACATGTAAAAAGGGTATAGTCGAATGCATGACGTAAACATGATGAAAGACCAGTCTTTGTTTAAACAACATTGCAGCATATGATTGTGACCGATTTTCAAGGATAAATTACAATAAAATAAATAAAGGTGAAGCATGATTATAAATTTGCAGTAAACATGTGTGCATAGGCCAAAAGCACTAGTCTACCGCGTGTCTAGGTACTTTCAAACCCGTCGAGCGGGACACCAAACAAGTTAATCCACCACATGATACGACTTGTTTGAAACCATGCCACCAACCAAGAATATATCAATCCACTGCATGATACAATCTAAACATGAAGGCTAAAAGCATACATTATTTTAAACAAACTTATGAACACGTTTCACTCGTGGCAGGACTGCCGAATACAGCTGTACAGCCGATTCGGGTTCCGTGGAGAAGGAACAAACTATGCTAGATCAACACGCTTGAACCCGCAACACGTGGCAATCTAGATTGATTTGAGTTCGGCTATTAAAGAGCATGTGATCCATGCACCACATAGAGTTGGAGATTTGAACACTTATCATATGGATCGTAAACAAGATAGAACTGAATCTAATCAATCTAAATTGGGCAAAAGAGTGTTACATGAGTTAAACATGAAGCAAAATCCAAAGCGACACATGGTAACTTAATGAAGCTATTAGATCTTGCCAAATCTAATAGAGCCGATAACTAGCTCCAAGCTAGATCTTAGCCAACCGCATGGCTCATGATCTAACGAGAAAGCCCTCTTGAACCAAGCTTAAATCCACCACATGATACTAAGCATGGTAGCAAGACTACTTGCATCACGATCTAAATCCACCGCATGATACTAGACATGATACAAGGTTGTCGGTACTTACGGAGGTCGACAGATCGATGATTCCTCTCGAAGAACTCGACGGCTCGACTAAAGGACTCGAAGGCTGGCACGGGTCTGGTTTGTTGTGAAATTGTTCGATACCTATTACAAACACTAAGGGTTCATATTTATACCCTTGTCCTAACACGACTCCTAGTCGACCACGAGTACAACATTTATTGCCTAAATTAATGTCCCGACGCCAATGTCCATCTTGCACCCGTCATCAATTCGTTCCTTCCTTATATTCAGGCCACATCATCACTTATTCCCGAATGCTCCCTCTTCCAAGCGCAAAACGGCCGTTCTACCGAATGATGGCGTGCTACCGACCGCAGGCACCTTTACCGAATGCTTTGAGGAAAATTTCCTGCTGAATGGCATTTCTTTACCAAATTTCAGCCCACAAGTCAGTCTCTTTCCTGCACCAATTTTTGGTGTTAACATATGCCCATTCAATAACGGGATGAAAGTAATTTTATTCCGGAATTGACCACAAATGCTCAACATCTCGAAGCTGAATCAGTTCGACACTCGTTCTTTCCTCCTCCAAACCGTTGGAGTCTTCGCTCAGATTCAAACCCTAGTTCATTAATCCTTCGAGCTTAAATCTTCAAATGGCGGACCAAGATCAGACTCTTCAGGTAAACCTTATCCTCCTAAGGTCTATTCGGTATTAACTTTTTTGAATTCCATCTTAGATTTTTTGCTTTTGCCTTTTCTTGTTCTTGATAGGCTCTAGCCGCTGAAATTTTGATTCCCGTCGAAGAACAATCACCATCTTATTTCCTCGGGCCCGTGGGAACCTCCGACCCTCTTGGGTTCATTGAAGCCGAATCTCAGAGGATCCCTTTCAAAGCAGCTTTGTCGAAACCCCATGAATGGCAAGATGCTTTCAAAAACTGGCCCCTGCCCCCAATTGTAGGTTGGAGAAACTGGTACAAGAGGATGCTTGATGATGACAGTGCTAAAACAAGCAATTCGGATAGCCTTCGCATTGCCCATTGTTTGGAATTATCTTTGGCTGAAACACCAAAAAATGAGAATCTTCTAATTGCAGCCTGTCATTTTTGGTCGAATGGTGCCATTGCCTTCCTTTTTGGCCATGGGCCAATGTCTCCCACTTTGGCCGATGTATACATGATAACCAGCCTTGATGTCACAAGATCCGTGTACCCACACAAGTACAAAGGCTCCTCCAGGAAAACAGGAGTGAAAACAGGGGTTGGATATAAAAGATATATCCCAAAATATATGTCTGATGGCCCTTTGTCTGAAGTTGAGTACAGGGCCATTCTGAACATGTGGCTATGCAGATTCATCTTCTGCGGCGAAGCCAATGAGCCAACCCTGAACCACATTGTAATGGCTGAGGACTTGGTTGTTGGTAATTTTATTCCTCTTGGAAGGTACCTCCTAGGAAGTGTATACCATATGCTTCACCAGACCACCTACTTGATGCACACCAGCCAAAAGATCTCCTGTGTTAATGGCCCTTGGTGGTTTGTTCAAATGTGGCTACAACGATATGTGCACCAGATTGTTGGTATTGACTCTAACAACCGACACTTTCCTTCAGCAAACTACAAGGAAGGGGAAATCCAGATCACCAAAGGTTGCCAGACTTATGGAGAAGCTGCCTCAACCGTGTCCATCAGCCAAAACATTAGCCAACTTTTTGAGCTCTTCTTCAAAGGCTTTGCCAATCCCCTTTGGCTTCCATATCTGAATAATGATAACATGACTATCCCTTGTGAGTTTAGTTTTGAGGCTGGATGCAATGATGTAAAATCTATAGCAATTTTCAATATCTTTATTCATCCATGCATCCTGCCAGTAGAATTCAGTGGAGGAAGGCAAAATCAGAGCACCTGTGAATACTACCAACCAAATATGATGGCCAGACAACTAGGATGCGGCCAAGTGCCCCAAGGCTATTCCTTCACGAATTCCTCAACCCCAAAGAGGATATTAAAGAATCCCTGCAAGCAAAGAGGGTCTTTGAGTATCAGTGCAGCCCAACTGTTTATGCACCTAGGCCTTTTGTGCCAATAACAATAGCTCATCCCTCCTTTACTTCTTGGTGGTAAGAATTTCATGACCACATCTTTAATGTGTCAGTACATCCTCTTTGTCTTGAGCTAATGCCTGATTTCCATACAATTTCAGAGGTAATATACTTATTCTTCTCCCCCTTTTCAACCATGTCTTTCTTTACTGATCAGGATCCTTCACCATTTTCTGCAGGATACAGTGACTTCCCCTCTTGCCGGGACAATCTCCTACAACATTGCAGGCCCAATCTCTACTTTGGGATATCAATCTCCCACCTTGGCTCAACTGATGTCCAGATATGCCACATCAGACCCAACTCTCATCAGTTCAGTCGCTGATAAAAGGAAAGCTCCATCCCTAAAGAACATCCAAAAGAGTTCTTATTGAGGTTAACATCTTTTCCTTCCTGAACATAAAAGCACTCTTCATCCTGATCATCTTTATCTTGTGTAATTTCAGACCAAAACTCAACAACCAATAACCATTACAAAATCTGCCAATGCTCCATCTCCTGTTAAGATTTTCACCATCTTATTATTATTTTTAACCATTTTTCTTCATTGGCATTTACCCTCTACTTATTATTTGTAGAGAAAACGTTGGTGAGCCAAACTGTGTGGAGTTCTTTTCCTCAACATGTTTCAAATCCAGCCTCACCAAGGATCCAGTCGTCCTCTCCTCAAGCAGAAGTTCTATCCTCACCGAGGATCCAACCATCCTCTTCTCAAGCAGAAGCCCTAGCTTCACCAGGGATGGATCCATCTTCTCCTCGGCCAGAAGCTTCAATCCTACCAAGGACTCCACCAGCTTCTCCTCAGCTAGAAGCTTCAGCTTTACCAGGGAACCCTCAAGCTTCTCCTCGACTGAACATCCAAGAACCCCTCCTTGAATCTGAAAAACTCCCTTCTCCAACTCAGGAGGCCAGAAACGAGATAAGCATGAATATTTATCTCTTTTATTTCCATCCAATAAATCATCCTTAATTTGGCAAGCTTTTCTTTTCAGGATCAAGTTGTATCACCACCCAACCTTTCTTTTATTGTGGATGACTTAACTGCCGAAAAAAGAGATGAAGCATCTTCCGGCCAAGCTTTATCAGAGGAAAATCAAGCAAAGATAAAAGAAATCCTTTCTTTGCTGCAAAGGGATATCCAAGATCAAGTCAGGGACGTCTATCTTCTAGAAGAAGTACTAGAATCCATCAACCAAGAGCTTCCTGACGATATCAAAGCCTCTTTAGAGCCTATCTCACAATTGGATAACCACTTTGCAGCAGTGAGGCGAGCTTTGAAGAATCTATCCTCCCGACCAGCCCTGGAACAAAAGAGAGCCAAAGCCAAGAAATTCGTGAAAGATTCACAGGCTCAGATCCAAAATAATAAGGAATTACTGGCTGAACTGCAGCCTGGACTTGAGTTGAAGATCATCAGAAAAGGTGCACTACAAGCCGAACTGAAGAACTTGACAGCTGAAATCGAGGTTGACAAGAAGAAGATAGCCGAACTCCCTGAATCAACAGAGAAAATCCAAAAGGAAGCTACAACAGCTCTGATTGAATCAAATCAGCTCAAGACAAAGCTCTCTGCTCTGTCTAACACCCAGGAAGCTGATCAGAAATTGTTGGAACACATCAGCAAGATGATATCAGATGCTTCCAGTGTAATCTCAAAACACTTGGGTATATGATTGTATCAAACAGTTTGTAGCCGAATGGTTCATTGTCCCTGTAATTTTGCTCACCATAAGCTTTTACTTTCCAATATTTGTCTTGCCTTATTTTAACGAGCAACTTTTAGCCGATTCATTCGGCAACTCTGGCCAAACAGTGTCATGCCCGAAAAACAACCCGACCGCAACACAGTCGAATTTCAGCTAGTCAAACCGAATACGTCCCAGCTTGAATCCCAAACGACCCGATGACGGTTCGGTTAAGGGAGTCTCTCCACTTCCCAAATTTCTTGGGATATGCACCACGATCTCCGACCACGATCTCTTTGCCAGTCCCATAAATAAGAACCTCGGGTGCCCCTAGCCTTTCACCAAATCTCTTGCTTCCAAGCCTTTGCCAACCTAAATTTCTCCTCTCCAGTACTTGTACTCGAAAATCTCCATGGCAGGCAGCAGCAACAGGCGCCGGGCCAGCGACGAGGCTGAAAGGAGCCGCACTGGCGCTCGCCGGAGGTGGTAATCATCGGCTTCTTTATAGCTCTTTCTAGATTTCTTTTTGTTTCTGACGATTCCCTTTGTGTTTCCAAGCTTATCCAGTGGAACCCTGCTCCTGCACCGACCACGACCCCCGCCATGGTGGGCGATTCCTCGGGATCGTCTGACCATTCCCATTCCTCTAGCTCGCGCTACATTGATCGCGACGCCTGCAGGTTCAAGGTGGAGCGCGATGAAACCCGACGTGAGTTGGAGGTCGTCTCCAAAATGGCCGGAATCGCCGAGGTTGAGTGGGAACACCAGCGCAAGCAGTTGCTGGAGGCCATTCACGGTGAATCTCGTGATTTGATTAATCTCAACTTAACTTTGAACTAACCGCCATTGCTCCATGATTGCTGCAGGTCGTGACGCCGAGCTCAATTGGCTGAAGACGCTGGTGAAGAAGCTGGCGGACAAGGTGAACGCTCCCGGAGACACACCGGAAGCTCGCCTTGGCGCGGTGGAAGACCATGTTGACGAGGTGGCCCTCAATGGTGTCCGCCTGGGCACCACCCTGGGCCTGGCTGCCATGGCAACGCACACCGGCGTCGACTACTCCACGCGGCCACGCGGCTTCCACGGTGGCGCGCCGGAGGACGTCGACGACATCGAGGTCATCCTGGAGCCCCTCGATGGCCACGGCGACGCCATTGCCGATTCCATTCATCCCCAGTCTGTGCTGAACAGGCTTTTTGATTAGTTTGTACTAGGGATGTTGGAATTTCGGCAATAAATATGAAATTTTATCTTCCATATTTGTCTTGTGATAATTTCCTTAGATTTGTGCATGTGAACCTTCACCGCCTTGAACGCATTCGGGAGCTTTTACTCTAGCCGAATACGCATAAACTCTTGTCCCTTGGCGTATAATCCGCAGAAAATCCTTACTCGGGAGCCATGAACACAGTTCAATGAAATACCCCCTCGCATTCGGAAAGAAACCCTGCCGTTTGGTATTCCCATTAATGTACGCCATCCAGTCATCACTCCCGATGCGCTCTCACGGCTAATAAAATAGCGACCTTGGTGCTCTACAAATCCACTCGCATACACTTCCATCATTTCACGTCCTGTCATCATGCTTCTCCAGAGAAAAAAACCCCAAGGCCATGGCGGACAAGGGGAAACAACCAGTCGAGGAGAACAATGCCCCATCAAAGAAGCGAACCATTCGAGTGTAATCTTTCTTCTCAATCCTTTTCTATTGTTCTCGATTGCAATCTCATGATTCACCTTCCTTTGTTTTCAGCCTCGACTTGCTCCTAGAGGAAATCTTTGGAATTGAAGAGGTTCCTGAGTACATCCTCTCTGATTCCACTACGGAAGAAGAAGACGCCATGCCGGAACAGAGGACCAACCACCAATTGTGCCGTCGCATCCGGCATCTAGAACACAACCTGCGGGACATCACCGCCCGCTGCAGTGCCGAACGCGAACGCTGCATGAGCTTGGAGGCGTTGGTAGGGGGTAAGATCCTCATCCTTATTTGATTCTCATGCTTAAGTTTCAGATCCCACATTCAACGAGAATCTGTTCCCTTTCTTCAGATGTTTCTAACAGGTAGAACAACTTGAAAGCTTCCTGAGACAGCCTGATGGAAGCTGCAAATCACGACAACCCCTGAAGCTTCTACGTTGCCGTCACGGTGGTCCTGGAGCAGCTGAAGAGAGAAGAACTTAAGAGGAAAAACACGGAGTCAAAGAAACGAAGCATACTTTCGCTTCTTGCTCCAGGCCTTGTGCTTCCCACAGGCTCTCTCTTGTAATCTTAGGTAGCTGGGTTGCCAAATAAAGAACCTGCAAGAAACGTTTGTAACGTAGAACATTTTTTGTGCTAAGGGCAATACAATTTAGTATTGGCCATCTCCTCTTGTCAGGATTTTTTCTCTGAAGGCGGCTTCTTTCCCGAAAGCGGGCTGCTTCCATGTTTCTGATGCTTGTAATCCTAATGCTTGTAATCAACGATCAACTTCAATACTAGGATAATATTTTGTCAAGTATCTCCTGTTTATAGCAGCAGTAAACTCTTCTCCAAGTAAAATTTTCAAGATATATGCATTTCAAAGCGTACATCTAACCACCCGAAAAGGACCTTCCCAATTCGGGGACCATTTGCCAAACGTAATGTACTTAGTCCCAATCGGCAGTAACGCTTTCCAAACTAAATCTCCTTCTGCAAATTGCTTGACCTTTACTTTGTTGTTGTAATACTTAGCAACTGGCATCTTGTTTTTCTCAATATTTTCCAAGGCCCTAAGAAGAATCATATGCAGAACTTCTAACTCGTCCATCATTAAGCCATTGTAATCTTTGGAACTTAAATTTTTTTGCAAAACTACTCTCCTTGAGTCTGATTGCATCTCCCATGACAAAACAGCATGATGCCCGTAAACCAATTCATAAGGAGATGTTTTTGTTGTTCCATGAGGGGCCATTCGGTAAGCGCACAAGGCTTCATTAAGTATCGAATGCCACCTTTTTAGCTTCTGATCAATCTTCTTTTGTATAATCTTGATCATGATTTTGTTAGAAGCCTCTGCTTGACCATTAGATTGGGCATAGTAAGGAGAAGAATTTAACAATTTGATCCCCATGCTTTCAGCAAATTCTCTAAACTCTGAAGATATAAACTGAGTTCCTTGATCAGTTGTAATTTTTTGAGGAATTCCAAATCTGTAAATGATGTGCTCCTTGACAAACTCAACCATGTTTTCTGATGTTACTTTCTTCAATGGAATTGCCTCATCCCATTTGGTGAAATAATCTGTTGCCAAAAGAAGAAACTTATGCCCCTTGCTAGATGGAGGATTAATTTGGCTAATCAAATCTATACCCCATCCTCTGAATGGCCATGGCTTGATAATAGGATTCAAAGCTGATGCCGAAACTCTCTGAATATTTCCAAACTTTTGACAATCTTGACACCCTTTGTAATACTCAAAGCAATCTTCCAGCATCGTCGGCCAATAACATCAAGTGTGCCTGATAACCCATTTCATTCGGTAAGCCGATTGATGTGCTCCACACAGCCCATCGTGCACTTCACTCATCATTTTCTTTGCTTCTTCTTGACCCAGGCATTGTAGCAACACCCCATCCAATGATTTGTAATACAAACGTCCATCAAGAAGAACAAATTTCATAGCTTTATACCTGAGTTTCCTGGAGACCTTTCGGGATGGATTTTCCAAATAATCAACAATTTCTTTTCTCCAATCATCTTCTGCTAGATCACTCGCGAAAGCACACACATCATTGGCAAACACTTCTTGACTTTCTCTATAACCTGAAGCACTTTGAGCCAACCTGTTTGCCTCCTCATTGTGTTCCCTAGGAATATGTTGTAGAATCACCAACTGAAAACGTTTCAAGATTTCCTTGCATTCCTCGTAGTAAGTCCTCAGGATATCATTTCTACATTCATATTGGCCATTCAATTGTTTTATAACTAGCTCCGAATCTCCATAAATTTCAACTGAAATAGCCTTTGCTTCTTTCAAATATTGAAGCCCCCTAAGCAATGCTTCATATTCAGCTTGATTATTTGTAACAGTAGGTTGAATAGAAATAGAAAATTCAAACATTTCTCCCCTGGGTGAAATTAATAAAATTCCTACTCCACCACCTTTGCCACATGAGGATCCATCAAAGAACAAAGCCCAAGGAGTAATCTCAAGCAAATTAATTAATGGATCACGATGTTCAGTAATGAAATCAGCAATAATCTGTCCCTTAACAGTTTTTGCCGATTCAAACTTCAACTCAAACTCAGACAAAGCTAAAATCCACTTGCCAATCCTTCCATTTAAAATTGGCATAGATAACATGTGTTTAATTACATCAAATTTTGAATATACAATGCATTCGGCATTCAACAAATAGTGTCGAAACTTTGTACATGAGTAATAAACACATAGGCAAAGCTTCTTTGCAGCCGAATATCTTGTTTAGGGGTCAAGCAATTTTCGGCTAAGGTACGCAACTACTTGTTCCTTTCCCTAAAATTCTTGTTTGAGGGACGATCTAATGGTTTGGGTATCAGCCGCCACGTACAACTTAAAAGGTGTATTCAATTGTGGAGGCACCAACACTGGTGGTTCCTTCATGTACTCCTTGATTTCATCAAAAGACTTTTGTTGTTGGTCACCCCATACAAACTTCTGATCCTTCTTGATCCTCAACAGTGGAGAGAAAGGAACACCTTTTGTGACAAATTTGAAATAAATCTTCTCACATAGTTGATCTTGCCAAGCAATGACTGCAATTCCTTAAGATTGGTTGGAGGAACAACTTCATCAATAGCTTTCATGCTTTTCTTGCCAACTTCTATTCCTTCCTCATGCACCAAAAATCCCAAGAACTCTCCAGCTGAAACCCCAAAGGCACACTTGTTCTGGTTCATCTTAAGCCCATGTTTTCGGGTGCACTATAGAGTTTTCCTCACATCATCCAAGTGTGATTCATGATCCAAAGACTTAATCACGACGTCTTCAATGTATATCTCCACAATTTTGCGATCAACTCATGAAAAATATAATTCATGGCTCTTTGATAAGTTGCACCAGCATTCTTTAACCCAAATGTCATGACAATCCACTCAAATAACCCTATATGTCCAGGACATCTGAAGGTTGTTTTTGATATATCTTCTATTGCCATAAAAATTTGATTGTACCCCGCATTGCATTATGTCCAGCAGTAGCATCAACCAACAAGTCAGCAACTGGCATTGGATATCCATCCATGGGTGTATCTCTGTTTAGATCTCTAAAGTCTATGCAAACCCTCATTTTCCCATTTTTCTTGTAAATAGGGACAATATTAGAGATCCACTCCGCATATCTACATGGCCGAATGAAATTTGCTTCTATTAATATCTCAACTTCTTTCTTCACATCGGCCAATACTTCATCCTTGTAGATCTTTCAGGGAGGTAGCTTGTAAGGCCTAAAACCAGGCTTGATTGGCAAATGATGCTCAACAATGGAACGATCCAAACGAGGCATCTCCAAATAATCCCAAGCGAATCAATCTTTGTAATCTTTCAGTACCTTGATCAACCCTTTTCTGAAACTTGAATCCAAGTTAGCACTGATAAATGTCGGCCTTGGCTTGTCACCATCTCCAATGTCTATTTCTTCCAATTTGTCAGCCGACATAAATCCACGTTGAAGCGTCCCCTCATCAGAGGTGACTAAATGTGACACAAATACCAGTCCCAGGAGGCTGGAAACACATTTATTACAACAGGTGGATCAGTCTTTTACATCACGGCGACACAGAGGGCACGGAAGTGCCAACGCTACAAGGAACAACACAAACCCTAACGACCACACTACAATAGCAAAGGCTTCCATAGCCTCCTCAGAGTACCACACCATGGAAGCTTTCTGTGGAGGCCCTGGGTACACAGGCATGGTTGGGTGTAGGGCAGCGACCTACTCGACGTCTTCGGGAATATAATCGGGATCCTCCTCTGAAAGATAGTAAGTAAAACAAGGGTGAGCACATACGTACTCAGCAAATCCAACCCCACCCACGGAGGGGCTTATAAGCAGAACCATGCATAGAGTATAACAAGGATCAGGTTAAGGTTCATTTTGCAAACTTACACATGCAGGGGTTCATTTCAAAAGGGTTTTCGCAAATCATTTTTCATAACCAAGGTGACTCAATTGTTTTTAGGAAAACCACTGTGGAACTACCGGACTCCCCGTCCGTCGTAGCCCAGGCACACAGCCACACACTTCACCCGGAAAACAACTCACACCAGAAAACATCCCATCCCAAACACTAGTTTTTGTGACCACACTGTGACTCGTCCAATATCCTGGACACGGCTATTCGAATAGGTTTGACACTCTGCAGAGGTTGTACATCTTTACCCACAAGTAGGGTACCATCACACGGACACCTTAGTGCCGGCATGGATCCTATCAAAGCCATTACCCACCTTAGCTAACACTACGAGCCACCACGGAAGCACCAAAGGGGTTATCCCACATTACCAGGGCGTACCTCACACAGAGCGTACCCCTACTCCTTGGTCTCCCGCTGCTCACCCGCACACCAGATGGCAAGTAGATTAACTAGTGGGGTTTATGCTAAGCCGTTGCCACATACAACGGTCGAGTGGTTGTACGATGATTTGGGTCAGGTTAGATGTCACGCAACCCGGTCCTTAACCGACAAGATGGACAACTCCCAACATGCTCAACCACACAGGTACGAGCTCACCCATACTCCTGACACACACATCCATCCCGTCTACCCAGTTCTTTACTCATTTTTCAAACATATCCCATTTCCATTTTTAAAGCACTCACACATTTTGAAAGCACTCACACATTTTTAAAGCACTCATTTAGGCCAAAACAAGGTTCAATCATAGCAATCAAGGGTGGCTATCCTACCATGTTTTGCAGTAAAACAATATGCCATTTATAAAACGGGTATAAGTTGTATCTCGGCTCGGCTCGGCTAGGCGTTCGGGATCTCGGGCTCCTGCTCGCAGTAGTCGGCTCCGATCTCCGGCTCGAGGTACCTTCCTTCGTCTACTCTGTCGGCTATAGCGCACACACAAGCAAGCAAGCAATCATTATAAGCACACATATTATCGGCCGAGCTCGAGGAGGGGAAATAAATGGAGAGGGGAAATATATAAGTCCTAGGGGGGTTGGTGTATGGTTCGGCGGGGGTATTACTGGAAAAGGCGTCGTGAAATTTTGGAAGTAATCGGGAATCAAATCATGCATGGAATGTTGGGTTAAAGAGAGGTTATAGGGGCTAAGGACCTGTTAGTAATTACTACTAATGGATAAGGGTGTGATTACGATACTATAGATTTGGTAAGGGCCTGGTTGTAAATTGTTTAGGGCTTAACAGTATTTAATCTACAATTAATTATTAACCTAGGGGCTATTTTGAAGTAAGAGGGAGAGAGAGTAAATAGGGTTAGAGAGGGGCTCAGGATAAAAGAAAAGCCAAGTGGGCTTTGGGCAAAAGTGCCCTTCTTCCTCCCCCGATCCAGAACAGGGGAGGGAGGCAGGGGCGGCCTCGGTCCGGCGGCGGGCGGCGGCATCCAGGGGCCGGCGGCGGCCGGGGACAGGGGGAAAAGGAAGAGGGGGGCGAGGGCTTGCTACTCCCGTGCTCACCTTGGTCAGGGATGGCTTGAGGAGGTGCTTCCGCGGCAAGGGGCGGCCGACGGTGGAGGTTGGTGGCGGCGGCGCAAATGGTGGTGTAGCAGTGCGATTGGGTGCTACTGGAAGCTTGCGGCTGGGGTGAGGAGCGGCGAGGAGGGGTGCCGGCCTTTTATAGGCCGTGTAGGTCGGTTCGGAGGAGGAGATTTTTTTGGCGAGGAGGTCGCCGGCGGGCAGCGCGAGGGGCCGGCCGGGTCCGGTCGCCGGGCAACGGGACGGCACGGGCGGGGGCGGAGGTCGTCGAGCAACCGATGGGTCACGCGGCGCGGGAGGATGGGACGGATCGGCCGGGGGCGCGGCGGTGATAGGCGGCGGATCGTGGCGGCGGTGTATGGCGGAGGCGACGGCTCGGGCGGGGGCGGAGGTGGTCGAGCGCCGGGGAGGGGTCTCGTCGCGGGCCCGTGCTCGAGCGGGCGGGCGCGGCCGTGGTGGCGTGTGGAGGTGACCGTGCTCGCCGGCTCGCGCGGCGCGAGAGGTCGGCCGGCGCCAAGCGCGGTGTCGGGGGCGCGCGGCCTGACCGCGGGCGGAAGAAGGAGGAGAGGGAAAAAAAGAAATGGAGGAAGGAAAAGGAAAGAAGGAAAAGAAGAAAAGGGAAAAAGGAAGGAAGAAAAGGAAAAGAAAGGAAAGGAAGGAAAAGAGAAATAGGAAAAGAAAGGAAAAGAAATAGGGAAAAGGTTTAGAAAATTTGGAAAATTGTTAGGGAAATTAGGGGGAAGGGTGGTGCGGGGTTTTCCGATTTCCGGTGTCGGCGTGATTTTCGGGACGGGGTTGATGGCGAGGCGGACCGGCCGGCGGGACCGCGGCGTGCGCGGGATTCTCGGCACGGTGGCCGACCGCGACGCTGGGGTGGCACGCGTGGGTGCGGGCTTGAACGCGGACGGTGCCGGCGGGATTCGCGGCGCGCGCACCGAGGGTGAGAGAGGGAGACGGTGACTAGGGTTTTGGGAGGGGATCCTTGAGCTCAACTGGACACTTTTGAAAATACGCACGATTTATTAGGTGATTTACTTGGAGCTAAAAACGCGGGCGTTACAAACCTACCCCACTTAAAATGAATCTCGCCCTCGAGATTCGACTAGGTTTCGAACAGGTGGGGAAACTCCTTCTTCAATGCGTCCTCTCGTTCCCACGTGGCTTCTTCCACTCCGTGTCTGCTCCATTGGACTCTGCACACCCGTACTTCTGATGTTCTCGTCCGCTTGACCACTGTGTCCAAATTCTTGACGGGCACTTCCTGGTACCTAAGGTCTGGCTGTAGATCGATGGTTTCTACCGGTACTCGCTTTTCTTCACGAACCTTCAAACATCTGCGTAGCTGAGAGATATGAAATACTGGGTGTATATCTGACATTTCTTCGGGTAGCTCCAACCGGTATGCTACTGCTCCGACCCTCTTTAGTACTTTATACGGTCCGATGTACCGAGGGGCCAACTTTCCGTGCACTTGAAATCTCCGAGTCCCTCGGATAGGTGAAACCTTGAGGTAAACGAAATCCCCCAGATATCAGCTCTTCTTGTCTGCGTAGCTCTTCTGGCGGGATTGGGCGGCTCTCAACTTTTCTCGGATATCAGCTACTCGCTCTTCAGCTTCCTTTATAAGTGCGGGTCCAACCAGGGCACGCTCTCCTACTTCTGACCACATCAGGGGTGTCTTACATTTCCTCCCGTATAGTGCTTCGAATGGTGTCATTCCCAGACTTGCTTGGTAGCCGTTGTTGTAGGAGAATTCCGCATACGGTAGGCTCTGTTCCAAATCTTGGCCATATGTGAGGACGCATGCTCTCAACATGTCTTCTAGAATTTGGTTTACCCTCTCGGTCTGTCCATCTGTCTGCGGGTGATATAGTGAGCTGAAGTCTATCTTGGTACCCATGGCTTTATGCAGGCTTTTCCAGAACCTAGAGGTGAACTAGGTCCCTCTATCTGAGACTATTCTGCTAGGCACTCCATGCAGCTTTACTATATTCTCTATGTAGAGTTTTGCCAACTTCTCTCCACCATAAGTGGTCCGTACAGGTAGAAAGTGAGTGACTTTAGTGAGTCGGTCCACGATCACCCATATGGAGTCATGTCCCTTCTGAGTTCTTGGCAACCCTACTACGAAATCCATACCTATCTCGTCCCACTTCCATACCGGGATTGGTAGAGGCTGCAACACTCTTGTGGGCTTCTGGTGTTCGGCTTTGATACTCTGACAAGTATCATAGTGGGCGACGAATCGGGCAATATCTGCTTTCATCCCATTCCACCAATACTTCTGTTTTAAGTCCATGTACGTCTTGGTGGATCCCGGGTGAATGGAGTATGCCGAGTTGTGTGCCTCATCCATGATGGTCTGTCAGAAATCTCCGCCTTCAGGTACGCATATCCTATTTTTGTACCACAGGGTGCCTTGGTCATCCACTGTAAAGTCAGGGGCCTTGTTCTCTCCTGTATGCTTGCGGATCTTCATCAGATTCTTATCGGTTTCTTGGGCCTTCCGGATCTTCTCCTCTAGGGTAGGCTGAGCACTCAGCTGGCGGACGTAGCCTTGGGGGACAATGTGCACGTTGAGTCACGCCATCTCCTCTTGCAGCTGGGCACTCTTGGGTGCTACCTTCTCGTAGGATTTCCGGCTCAGGGCGTCTGCTACTACATTTGCCTTCCCTGGGTGGTAGTGAATCTCTAGGTTATAGTCTTTAACTAACTCTAGCCACCTTCTTTGCCTTAGGTTGAGGTCGGGCTGGGTGAAGATGTATTTTAGACTCTTGTGGTCTGTGTAGATTTCACACTTGTTCCCAATCAGGTAGTGTCTCCAGATCTTCAGGGCATGCACTACGGCTGGAAACTCCAGATCGTGGGTGGGATAATTCTGCTCATGTGGTTTGAGCTGACGGGAAGCATATGCCACTACCTTCCCATCTTGCATGAGAACACATCCCAACCCTTGTCGGGAAGCGTTGCAATACACGACAAAGTCCCGTTGAATGTCTGGCAGGGTCAGCACTGGGGCTGTGGTCAATCTTCTCTTCAACTCTTGGAAACTTTTCTCGCAGGACTCGGTCCAGTTGAACTTCTTCTCCTTCTTGAGCAACTCTGTCATGGGCCGGGCAATCTTGGAGAATCCTGCGATAAACCTCCGGTAGTACCCTGCTAAACCAAGGAAGCTCCTGATTTCGGTCACGTTGGTCGGTTGTTGCCAGTTGGAGACTGTTTCAACTTTCCCGGGGTCTACCACTACTCCTTCTGCAGTCCGAATATACCCAAGGAAGGATATTTTCTCCAGCCAAAATTCACACTTGCTGAACTTGGTGTACAGCTTGTGTGCCCTCAACTTTCCCAGCACTACTCGAAGATGCTGCTCATGTTCCTCCACACTCTTAGAGTAAACAAGTATGTCATCAATGAAGACTACGACAAACTTGTCCAGCTCTTCCATTAACACCTTATTCATGAGGTTCATAAAGTATGTTGGTGCATTGGTGAGTCCAAAGGACATCACTGTGAACTCATACTGCCCGTAGCGAGCGCAAAGGCAGTCTTGGGGATGTCACTTTCCCTAATCTTGAGTTGGTGGTACCCTGACCTTAGATCCACCTTCGAAAAATACTTTGCTCCCTTCAGCTGGTCAAACAGATCATCTATTCTGGAGAGAGGGTACTTATTTTTGGTAGTGATCTCGTTCAGCGAGCGATAGTCCACGCACATCCTCATGCTCTTATCCTTCTTTTCCACGAAAAGCACTGGGGCTCCCCATGGTGATGAGCTCAGTCTGATGAACCCACTTCGCTGGAGTTCTGCTAGCTGCTTCTTCAATTCTGCCAACTCAGGGGCTGCCATCCTATAGGGTCTCTTGGCTATGGGAGAAGTTCCAGGGATAAGGTCGATTACGAATTCTATATCCCTGTCTGGTGGCATTCCAGGGACTTCTTCGGGGAACACATCTGTGTATTCTGGCACTACTGGGACATCTTCTATGGACTTGGCTTCTATGTTGAAAACCATTATGTCCGGCCTGTGTCCTCGGGTGTGGCAGGTCACTTGTATCCCGTCTGGGTTGGTTAGGTGCACTACTTTATCGGCGCAACTTATAAGGCCATGGTGTTGGCTTAACCAGTGCATCCCAAGGATCACATCTATCCCTTTGGACTTCAGTACTACTAGGTCTGCTAGGAACTCTACCCCACTTAAAATAATCCTTACCCGGGGGCATCCCAGTTGACACTTAATGTCACCTCCGGGCGTTCGAGTTAATAGGGGTGCTTTTAGTAGTACTGTGGGTATGCTATGCTTTTCCACAAAGCTTGAGGATATGAGTGAGTGCGATGCTCCCGAATCGAATAGTATGGTAGCCAAGGCGAGGCGACCGGGGAACTCACCGAGCACTATGCCTTGTGCTTCCTGTGCCTCCTGCGCATTGATGTGGTTGACCCGGGCTCGTCCATACGACTGCTGGGGCTTCCTCATCTACTGGCTACTGTTGTTGTTGCCGAAGTTATTATTGCTGCGCACCGGCATGCAGTTGGCTCCAGACACTAGTGGCCTTGGCCCGTTCACCGAGTTGGAGTAGGTGGTGGTGGTTGGCTTTTTGGCATACGGGCAGTTGGCGATGAAGTGTCCGGTTTCTCGGCAGTTGAAACACACCCGGGAGCTGTTGTTGTTGTTGGCAGTGATCTGGCTGGTGTTGTTCTGTGGGGGTTTCATGGCACTCTGGTTGTGGTAGGGCTTGAGCTCGGGTTACGGGGCCTTGCGAGCCCGTGGCTTGGGATTGGGTCTGTCTGCGCATGGGAGCTTGGAACCTGGACATGGGGTGTCCACAGTTTCTCGGCCTCTGGGACCGCTCTTGCTGCTTGTCCTTGTGCTCCATAAACTTGCGCTTGTTTTCCTTCTTCTCTTCAGCCCTCGCTCTATCTGTGAGTATTGCCATGTTCATGAGGGTGTTGAAGTCCGGGTAGATCTGAGGGGTCAGCAGGGTCCTTAGTTCCGGAGTCAGCCCCTTTTTTAATATTTCATGATTCTTGGAATCTTTGTCCACTTCCTCGGGAGCATAGCGTGCCAGCTCTATGAACTGGTACGTGTACTCTTCTACGGACATGTTGCCTTGGCGGAGTTCACGGAACTCGTCCACCTTCCGCTTCAGTGTGGCTTCTGGGATGTGGTAGCGGCGGAACTCCTCTACGAATTCATCCTAGGTGATGGCTGAGGGATCCTTGGCTGCTGCGCAGTAGTTTTCCCACCAGGCTAGGGCTGTCCTGGTGAGCTGGTGAGCTGCCAGAAGAAGCTTGTCGCGGTCCTCACAGTTGAAAGGCTCTGGCTCCCTCAAAATGGCTCTCAGCCAGTCGTCAGCATCCAAAGGATTCACCGACCCGCCAAAGGTGGGCGGCTTCGTCCTGAGGAACTCTATCAGCTTCTCGTTCATGCCCAGAACCCGTGGTCTTGGGCGGTTGACGGCGTTGAAAATGGCCTCCATCAGGACAGTCTGGTTGGCCAAGACTTGTGCCAAGTCAATGGAAGGGGGTGGCGGCGGCAGGACCACGTTCTCTCCCCCTTCTTCGTCTGGGTTAACTCCTGGTCGTGAAGACGCTCCCTCTGGTCGGCTTGCGATCCTTCAGCGTTCGATCGGCCAGGGCCTTGGTGGGTCCTGACAGGGCGCCTGGAAACCATCTGTAAAGAAGCGGGTTTTCTAAGAGATCTAGCTTTTATGTGATGTTTAAGTGGGTTATATCGGATTTCTTTTTGAAAAGGCAGGGTCTACTTCTTCCGGCAAGCACACAACAAGCACATAGCAAACAAGCAAGCACAAACAAGTTTTTATTACAAAACAGCGAGGAGGATACATCCCGACTACGCGGATACACTACACGACTAAGGACTAAGGGTGCTACTTGGACCAGTACGGCTTCATTCCCTGGGTCAGGGTCACTGGGGCATGCTACTCGCGAGGAGAGCCATCTTCCGGGGTCGAGTATTCTTCCAACAGAATGAGCAGCTCGTCATCATTCTCTCCTTTGGGGTTTCCATTTTCCTGAGGCTGTGCTGCGGATTCGGCGGTCGTCGTTGGGGGTTCGGTGACTGCTGGTGGTGCTGCGGGACTTCGATAGTTCCTCCCCATCCTACAAGGGGTGTTCCCAGCAGGACTTGAGCTTCTCCAATGGCTGGAACGGGTGTTCCGCAGTTGGTAGATTCTTGCATGCGTTGGTCCTGGATTCGCCTGAGGCTTTCCTGGGCAACGGCTTCACTGCTTATGGCGGCTGCGGTCCTTGCTTCAGCTTGAGCCACTCGGACTTGGTGCATCCTTACTGTGACTTCAGCTTGCTCGGCCCGACTGATTTGTTCCCTCAAGTGCCTGGCTTGGTCATCGAAGAGCTTATCCAGGGAGACAAGGTAGGCGACTACGTGGTACAGCTGGTCTTCTTGGTGGCGGCGTCTTTCCAGGTTTCTCATGCGGGCCTGCCAAACTGGGGTTCTGATGGCGGAAGGAAAGTATCTCATTGGTGTGGGGACGAGGTGTTCCTTGTAGATCCGGCACAGGTAGCGGAGGGCTTTCTGAGGGCCAAAGGATAGGTGTCTCGGTGCCGAAACCCTATGGCGGTCACGCACCACGGCTCGATGTTGGTGTGGCGGTTGCTTCTAGCAACGGAAAGGACCACCCTACAGTGAATAGTGCCGAGTTGCTCGTACTCTCTGCTGTAGTACCTAGGGCGCTCAGTGATACCGAGGCGCTCCATGGAGCTGATAAGAAGGCGAGCAAAACCAGGCTCCTCCTGGCACACGCCTTGGGTCCATCCATTTTCCGCCATATGAAAACAAAGGTAGAGTTGAACAGGTTGTGGTGGGGTACAAGAGGTGGATGACTTTATTCAGTAACAAAGTTGGGGTACACTCTTCGGGGTACACTTATTATTACTAGAACACAACTCTAGCCTAACATCCTAGTCTCACTCTTATGGTGATTCTTCCTCTGGCTGGATGCGGTGCTTCTTTAGTGGGAGGTCTTGCTCCAGTATCTCGTCCTCGGTCTGGGTCCCTTTGTCCCAGTGAGTTTCTTCGGGCTCCTCTTCCTCCACTCTAGCCTCTTCCTCTCTGCTTCTACTCTCCTTTAGTTCATCCCATAGGGCTTTTTTGGCTAATAGAGTGTGTTCCCTTCCCCTAAGATAATCTTGCTTTGTGTTGTGTAATTCTACTTCGGCCATGGTTGTCTTTATCCTTTCCAGTTCTACCCTTTGCTCCGCTATCTCCGCTCTGTCAATCTGTTGCTTCAGTTGTTGGGCTTGCTCTTGGTAGAGGTGGTCTAGGCCATTAAGGTAGATGGATGGTGGGAAACTGCCTCTTCTAGATCTTCTTCCTCTCGTTCTAGTCCTCTCATGCGATCAATCCACGAGCGTCCTCTTCCTCCGGAGGGTGGAAAGAATCCCATTGGAGTCCTCCTGAGGTGCTGCTTATAAACCACTCGTAGCTGTCGCAGGGCCTTCCGAGCAGCCTTGGGGTAGGTGTCGGCGAAGCGAAATCCAGTGGCGGAGACGAACCAAGGTTCTATGTCGGGGTAGAGCGTGCTTCTTCCCACGAAGACCAGCAGCTTACACCGAAGGGTGCCGTAGCGTTTGTACTCCCGGTAGACGAACTCCGGTGGATCCGTTACTCCGACGCGCTCTAAGCTGAGTAGCAGCAGGTTAGGGAGACCAGGCTAGACGGGGCAGACTCCTCCATTCCATTCGGGGTTAGCCATCTGGAATCAGGCAAGGATCAAGGTAAGGATTTGGGAAAAGATGAGCTTAGCAAAGTAAAGGTTAGAGAGGGCCAGAGGAGGTCTCGTATCCTAGGGGTCGTGTCCTACGGCCAACCTATGACTCTGATACCACCTGAAGCGTCCCCTCATCAAGGGTGACTAAATGTGACACAATTACCAGTCCCAGGAGGCTGGCAACACATTTATTACAACAGGTCGATCAGTCTTTTACATCACGGCGACACAGAGGGCATGGAAGTGCCAACGCTACAAGGAACAACACAAACGCTAACGACCACACTACAATAGCAAAGGCTTCCATAGCCTCCTTAGAGTACCACACCATGGAAGCTTTCTGTGGAGGCCCTGGGTACACAGGCACGGTTGGGTGTAGGGCAGCGACCTACTCGACGTCTTCGAGAATATAATCGGGATCCTCCTCTGAAAGATAGTTAGTAAAACAAGGGTGAGCACATACGTACTCAGCAAATCCAACCCCACCCACGGAGGGGCTTATAAGCAGAACCATGCATAGAGTATAACAAGGATCAGGTTAAGGTTCATTTCAAAAGGGTTTTTGCAAATCATTTTTCATAACCAAGGTGACTCAATTGTTTTTAGGAAAACCACTGTGGAACTACTGGACTCCCCATCCGTCGTAGCCCAGGCACACAGCCACACACTTCACCCGGAAAACAACTCACACCGGAAAACATCCCATCCCAAACACTAGTTTTTGTGACCACACCGCGACTCGTCCAATACTGTGGACACGGCTATTCGAATAGGTTTGACACTCTGCAGAGGTTGTACATCTTTACCCACAAGTAGGGTACCGTCACACGGACGCCTTAGTGCCGGCACGAATCCTATCAAAGCCATTACCCACCTAAGCTAACACTACGAGCCACCACGGAAGCACCCAAGGGGTTATCCCACATAACCAGGGCGTACCTCACACAGAGCGTACCCCTACTTCTTGGTCTCCAGCTGCTCACCCGCACACCAGATGGCAAGTAGATTAACTAGTGGGGTTTATGCTAAGCCGTTGCCACATACAACGGTCGAGTGGTTGTACGATGATTTGGGTCAGGTGAGATTTCACTCAACCCGATCCTTAACCGACAAGATGGACAACTCTCAACACGCTCAACCACACAGGTACGAGCTCACCCATACTCCTGACACACACGTCCATCCCGTCTACCCAGTTCTTTACTCATTTTCCAAACATATCCCATTTCCATTTTTAAAGCACTCACAATTTTTGAAAGCACTCACACATTTTTAAAGCAATCATTTAGGCCAAAACAAGGTTCAATCATAGCAATCAAGGGTGGCTATCTTACCATGTTTTGCAGTAAAACAATATGCAATTTATAAAATGGGTATAAGGTGTATTTATAAAACTAGGACCAAAGTATGCATCAAAGGATGTATTTATAAGGTGTCTTCGAAGTCTTCGGGGAGTGCCGGCTCGGCGTTCGGGATCTCGGGCTCCTGCTCGCAGTAGTCGGCTCCGATCTCCGGCTCGAGGTACCTTCCTTCGTCTACTCCGTCGGCTATAGCGCACACACAAGCAAGCAAGCAATCATTATAAGCACACATATTATCGGCCGAGCTCGAGGAGGGGAAATAAATGGAGAGGGGAAATATATAAGTCCTAGGGGGGTTGGTGTATGGTTCGGCGGGGGGTATTACTGGAAAAGGCGTCGTGAAATTTTGGAAGTAATCGGGAATCAAATCATGCATGGAATGTTGGGTTAAAGAGAGGTTATAGGGGCTAAGGACCTATTAGTAATTCCTACTAATGGATAAGGGTGTGATTATGATACTATAAATTTGGTAACGGCCTGATTGTAAATTGTTTAGGGCTTAACAGTATTTAATCTACAATTAATTATTAACCTAGGGGCTATTTTGGACTAAGAGGGAGAGAGAGTAAATAGGGTTAGAGAGGGGCTCAAGATAAAAGAAAAGCCAAGGGGGCTTTGGGCAAAAGTGCCCTTCTTCCTCCCCTGATCCAGAACAGGGGAGGGAGGCAGGGGCGGCCTCGGTCCGGCGGCGGGCGGCGACATCCAGGGGCCGGCAGCGGCCGGGGACAGGGGGAAAAGGAAGAGGGGGGCGAGGGCTTGCTACTCCCGTGCTCACCTTGGTCGGGGATGGCTTGAGGAGGTGCCTCCGCGACAAGGGGCGGCCGGCGGTGGAGGTTGGTGGCGGCGGCGCAAATGGTGGTGTGGCGGTGCAATTGGGTGCTACTGGAAGCTTGCGGCTGGGGTAAGGAGCGGCGAGGAGGGGTGCCGGCCTCTTATAGGCCGCGTAGGTCAGTTCCGAGGAGGAGATTTTTTGGCGGGGAGGTCGCCGGCGGGCAGCGCTGGGGCCGGCCGGGTCCGGTCGCCGGGCGACGGGGACGGCTCGGGGCGGGGGGGCGGAGGTTGTCGAGCAGCCGATGGGTCACGCGGTGGAGGAGGATGGGACGGATCGGCCGGGGGCGTGGCGGTGATAGGCGGCGGGTCGTGGAGGCGGTGTATGGCGGAGGCGACGGCTCGGGGCGGGGACGGAGGTCGTCGAGCGCCGGGGGAAGGATCTCGTCGCGGGCCCGTGATCGAGCGGCCGTGGCGCCGGCCGTGGTTGCGTGTGGAGGCGGTCGTGCCGCCGGCCGCGCGGGCACGAGAGGTCGGGCGGCGCCAGGCGCGGTGTCGGGGGCGCGCAGCCTGACCGCGGGAGGAAGAAGGAGGAGAGGGAAAAAAGAAAGGGAGGAAGGAAAAGGAAAGAAGGAAAAGAAGAAAAGGGAAAAAGGAAGGAAGAAAAAGAAAAGAAAGGAAAGGAAGGAAAAGAGAAATAGGAAAATAAAGGAAAAGAAATAGGGAAAAGGTTTAGAAAATTTGGAAAATTGTTAGGGAAATTAGGGGGAAGGGTTGTGCGGGGTTTTCCGATTTCCGGTGTCGGCGTGATTTTCGGAACGGCGGTGATGGCGAGGCGGACCGGCCGGCCGGACCGCGGCGTGCGCGGGATTCCCGGCACGGCGGCCGACCGCGGTGCTGGGGTGGCACGCGTGGGTGCAGGCTTGAACGCGGACGGTGCCGGCGGGATTCGCGGCGCGCGCACCGAGGGTGAGAGAGGGGGACGGTGACTAGGGTTTTGGGAGGGGATCCTTGAGCTCAGCTGGACGGTTTTGAAAATACGCACGATTTATTAGGTGATTTACTTGGAGCTAAAAACACGGGCGTTACACACATCCTAACTTTCCATCAGTTCCATCAATTGGATTGTCCATTAAAAATTGCTATAAGAGCCGACTGCTTGAATCGGTTGTTGATCACTGCTGACTGGTTCAACAGGACCTTCACCCCAGTCCTTGCATGAGAAGCATCTATACCTTGATACTCCCAGAAGGCTGGTTCCACGTTAGCCACGCTTACTGAATCATCTGCTTGGACCACTTCTACATCATCATCCACTCATTGAACAAGCTGCTGATGCATGGTAGATGGGATGCAACAATTTGCTTGGATCCAGTCCCGTCCAAGCAGCAAACTGTATGCCCCTTTGCCCTCAATGACAAAGAAAGTTGTGAGCAAGGTCTTAGACCGGATCATCAAATCCACATGTACACAGCACTTGGTGTCTGAAGGATTCCTAGCAAAATCATTCAGAACTATACTTGTTGGCGTCAAATCCCCAGGGCCCATGCCAAGCTTCCTGAATGTAGTGTACGGCATTACATTGACCGCAGCTCCACCATCAATGAACATCTTGGTCAATGGCTTCCCATTGACATATCCTCTCAAGTACAACGGTCTCATGTGCCGATTCTTGGCTGGCTTGTTAAAGGTAGCTTGCTTGGCCAACACTAGCTATGTCATCAGCCCAAATTGCTCAGCCTCATTGATGTGTGGTGACGTCTCTTCAACCACAACCTGATTAGCTGGAGCCATGAATTCATTCGGCAAGAAGCATACCATGCACGAAGGAGCCGAACGACCAGATCCATCAGGCTTGTCTTTTGGATGCCACACCTGTTTCCTCTTTATCCCTGCCTACTTCAACTCCTGATTTCTCAAGCGCTGAACTCTTCTCTTTTGGCTTCTCCTCAAACCAGGTGGGCACCACTGTCCTTTCTGCCAGACATATTCAAAATCTTCTTCTTCTTCATGATCAACCCATCTATGATCAGCATATCTTTTCCTTGGTTGAACATTAACTTCATTTATTTTTATGCACCGACCGTCACTAGGGTGCATCCTTCCAATTCTTTCATGGACCGATCGACGATTGACAGTATCCTGCCTATACTCAGTATATTTGTCATTGCCTCCAGGACAATTGTTCAACGTGGGGAGTTTTAAACCTTCATTCCAGTAGTGCCTGAAGAACACAAATCGCCAATGCGCATGCTCTTGCTCTCGTGCATGTTCTTCTCGTTCTTTTCTGTGCACCTCCTCTTCGTATCTTCGCTTCTCTTCCTCGTACCTTTGTTTCTGGTAGCGCTCCTTGTCTTGCTGATGCTGCCACTTATTAAGGAGAATGCGCGAAGTCACCCTGGGTTTACAAGATTCCCCCACTTCAATTTGACTTTTCAGGATGTGAGGCACTTCCTTGTGGACTTGTTTAACTATTACTTGTTGAGCATGGTCAACTGATCCATCCTTCTTTGCCCTCGCTGAAGTCAAAACCTTTACTTTTCCTTTTTCCTCAATAGTCACCATGTTGACCGAAAATTCAACCAGGTTTTGAGGAAAAGGATTGCCATCCAACTTCATCTTATTGTCAAATTTTAGATGACCTTAGGATAGCCTTTTGAATTCTCATCCTGAAAACCCTGCACTCATTGATGGAGTGAGAATTCCTATCATGAAACCCACAGTATCTCTTTTCTTTCACTCCATCAGGCTGAAGCATAGAATGCCCTTTTGGCAACTTGATTCGGCCTTCCTTCACGAGGAACTCAAAGAGCTTATCAGCCTTGGTCACATCAAAATCATAGGTGCCCTTGGATTGGTTGACCCACCTTTGATTCACTGTTACTGGCTCTTTGCCCCACACTATTTCAGCTGCAGCTATTTCCTCTTCATCATCAAATTTCTCTCCCTGATCTGCTCTTTCGAGGAATTGGTTGTAGATGTCAGCTATATCACTGTGTTTGGTGAACCTGGAGTCTTTCTTGAAGCCATAAGCTTTGTTGCTCATTAATGATAGCCTGTGCGACAATTGGCCAAGATTATCGAACTCCATGCCAAATAGCTTTTCCCGAATAGCTCGCAACATACCTGCTACAGCCATACCAGCCAATTGATCATCTGGTAGGTTCAAAGAGAAGAACATGCTTTTGGTTTCTCTGAACCTCCTAAGGAACTCCATTGGTGTTTCATTGTTCCTCTGTCTCAGGGTAGTTAGATCAATTAGCTTCTTCTCATTGCTGCCAATGAAATAATGAGCATGAAACTTCTGCTCCAAATCCTTCCAAGAGTAGATTGAGTGAGCAGGCAAAGAAGTGACCCATGTAAAGGCTGGGCATGTCAATGATAATGGGAAATATCTGATTCTGAATGCTTCATCCGCACAAGCTTCCCCAAGTTGCATCAGGTAACGGGCTATGTGTTCCACGGTGCTAGTGTCATCTTGCCTAGAAAACTTCGTAAGATCTGCAGGAGCTTTCACCCTGTGTGGTAAGGCCACCCAGTTATACCATTCTGGAAAAGGAGGTGTATACACATGCTCTTGGTTTTTAGGCTTTAGACCGAATTGATTTTGAAGCACATCGGTCATCCTCTGCATTAGGAGATCAATATTGACCTCTTGATTCCCTGTTCCTCCAACAGGCATCCCTGTAGCACCACCGTATCCTGGATTCGGGAGAGCATCAACAGCATTGTAATCCATGAAGTTCAAATACCTGGTGCCATACATGTTCTTCTGCAACCTGTTGTTTGCTGGGGCTAGCCTGTAAGTAGAATCAGGTTGAACTCCATGAGTGCCAAACGCCATCTCTCCATATGTAAGTGGATTAGGTATTGCTTGACGAGGATTTGGCCGAATTGGCTGGCTATCCACGTGTTGAGTTGGCTGACCACTCATGCTCTATGGAGGTGGTTGACGCTTGTATCTTGACGAACTGGTTGGCCACTGACAGCAGCACTTGATTCTCCTTCAAAATGCTTGTTCACTCCTGGGCCAAAGACGCCAACCATCATCTGTTGAAAGCTATTCAAAAATGGAGTATTGTGCCTAGCCATTATGTCTTCCAAAGTTCTTTGTACCATGAGAAAAATCTCCTGTTTCTCTTCAGCAGATGTGGTATCAGGTTCTCCTGGCAGTAGAACTCTTGGCATGTCAGACTTGAGATATGGCACACCACTTCTATTTTTAGAAAACGACATCAGACACTTCTGCTGAAATTGATCAACAGTTTCCTTGAGTTGCAATTGCTATTCTGCAGACAGCTCCTCTATGGTGACATCCATGACATCATGAATATCAGGCATCTTGATCAATTAGATTGTCCCACCGGGCGTGCCAAAAAGTGTGTTGATGTAAAATCAGCACCTCACGCCAAGCACACAGCAAGCAGAACAAAGCTAGCTCAACACACGTGCCGAATCCGAAGCGTGCCAGTCAATTTTTCTTGAAACTGACAAAGGATGAAAACAGTTAGATAAAACCTGGAACTTGCCGGGTGGTACCAGACAGTTCCGTATTTACAGCCTTAAAGCCAAATAACATAACATATACCTACAACAAGCTATCTGTCAAAAATCTGAATATCATTCGGAGCTTTAGAACATGTAACATGGTATAGCCGAACGCATGACGTAAACATGATGAAAGACTAGTCTTTGTTTAAACAGCATTGCAGCATGTGATTGTGATCGATTTTCAAGGATAGATTACAATAAAATAAATAAAGGCGAAGCATGATTATAAATTTGCAGTAGACATGCGTGCATAGGCCAAAAGGACTAGTCTACCGCGTGTCTAGGTACTTTCAAACCCGTCGAGCGTGACACCAAACAAGTTAATCCACCACATGATACGACTTGTTTGAAACCATGCCACCAACCAAGAATAGATCAATCCACCGCATGATACAATCTAAACATGGAAGGCTAAAAGCATACATTATTTAAAACAAACTTATGAGCATGTTTCACTCGTGGCAGGACAACCGAATTCAGTTGTACAGCTAATTCGGGTTCCGTGGAGAAGGAACAAACTATGCTAGATCAACACGCTTGAACCCGCAACACGCGACAATCTAGATTGATTCGAGTTCGGCTATTAAAGAGCACGTGATACATGCACCACATGGAGTTGGAGATTTGAACACTCACTATATGGATCGTAAACAAGACAGAACTGAATCTAATCAATCTAAACTGGGCAAAAGAGTGTTACATGAATTAAACATGAAGCAAAATCCAAAGCAACACATGGTAACTTAATGAATCTATTAGATCTTGCCAAATCTAATAGAGCCGATAACTAGCTCCAATCTAGATGTTAGCCTACCGCATGGCTCATGATCTAACGAGAAAGCCCTCTTGAACCAAGCTTAAATCCACCGCATGATACTAAGCATGGTAGAAAGACTACTTGCATCACGGTCTAAATCCACCTCATGATACTAGACATGATACAAGGTTGCCGGTACTTACGGAGGTCGACGGATCGATGACTCCTCTCGAAGAACTCGACGACTGGACTAAAGGACTCGAAGGCTGGCACGGGGCCGATTTGTTGTGAAATTGTTTGATACCTATCACAAACACTAAGGGTTCATATTTATACCCTTGTCCTAACACGACTCCTAGTTGACCACGAGTACAACATTTATTGCCTAAATTGATGCCCCGGTGCCAATGTCCATCTTGCACCCGTCATCAATTCGTTCCTTCCTTATATTCAGGCCACGTCATCACGTATTCCCTAATGCCCCCTCTTCCAAGCGCAAAACAGCCCTTCTACCGAATGATGGCATGCTACCGACCGCAGGCACCTTTACCGAATGCTTTGAGGAAAATTTCCTGCCGAATGGCGTTTCTTTACCAAACACCGCATGATACAATTTTTGGTGTTAACAGGAGGATTGATGTACATATGCATGTTTCATTTTCATTTATGTATCATATCATGTTTGCAACCTTGTATCAACGACTACATTTGTATCATATGTCATAGAGATGTGCTTCTCTCATATGCTTTGATCACCATGATATGCTAGATATGAGGTTATGACTTTGTTTGTGATGCTCATGAGTTGTATATCTATGCTCTTGGTAGCTTTGGGATATATATGCTTGTGGATGGCTTCTTTTGGTAAAAATGCTTTATGATCCTCTTTCGTGAGTAGAATGCCTCTCATGTTACAATTGGGTGCTTATGGCTATATCTTGCTCAATTTGTGTTTGGAACCATGTTCTTTTCATTTGGGATGAAAAATCCATTTATCATCATGAATGTTTAGCATACATGTTACCTTGAGGAGAAGCGTAAGCTTCTTTTTTCCGCAAAGGCACTTCATGTACCATGCATAATTTGTAAATCATGAAAATGGTATGTGAGATGTCTACTCTTGAAAAATTTGCTTTCATGTCATAAATGCTTTAAATTCCTTATCTTGGGTGCAAAACTATTGCATGATGTTCACCAATGAGAAGTCTCATATCTAGAAGTGCACACATGGCTCGGTGGCTTTGACATGACATGAGATAGCTTGTAGGTGTTTGTGATGATCTTGTGATGAGAATGTGTGATCTTGCATGAAGTTTGTGGGCTATATGTTGTTTGTTGTCATTTTTACCATGTTAGGTCCTACGCTCATGAGTGGGAAGTTTTTGTGAAAAATGCTTCATTTTGATCATGGCTATGGCACTTGCTTGTATCCCTTTCTATCTTGTTCGTGAGGCTTGTCCTCCAATTGTGGCTATCCTGCTTGTCTATGTCTCAATTTTAACATGTTGTAGTGTTCTTTGTATATTTGAGAATCACATGCTTGCATTTATAGACTTGATTCATGCATTACCAACAAGGGGGAGTATCGCATCAAATGAAGAAAAATATGGAAAAATGCATTTTTCAGGGGGAGCTTGCATTCATGCATTTGGGAACTCTTTTCGCTTGGATTTTAGTTGTGCTCTTTTGCCGATGGTGTCGAGCCCTTTTGTTTCACCTTGAGGCGGCAATTTTGGAGCATTTTATCTCGATTGTGTCGAGCCGTTGCCCTTGCCTTAGGGGAACCGAGATTTTTCTCACTCAAGTGATCTTTTCTTGGCTTTTGTTTGGCTTTTGATCACTTGCTTGAGTTTTTCAGTCATTTCTTTTCTTTTTCTTTGAATTGGTTACTTTTGAGTGTTGTCAATGCACTCATCAAGGGGAGATTGAGGACCACAGCGTCTGAGGACCGGTGGATGGTCGCTGCTAGCTGTGATGAGTGATTGACAACGTAGTGTGGACTGCCTCTTGGCCGAGTATTGCAGGTGTAGGTTGAGACTGGTTTGCGTTGGTGCAGGTGAAGAGCGGGCACGAAAGGTCTATGCCTTGCGGGGCCTCCGAGGAGTGGATTCACAAGTAGGCTCGATGTTGAGGGACCCGGTGGCTAGCGGGGTCGAGTGCGAGCCGCATGGTGGCAAGAAAAGCAAGACGAAGTTGTGGACAAAAGCCTGTGCAGGGTAGCGGCTCACGACCGGAGTCTGCACGAGGAGTTTGCGGCGGTTCACCACAGAACGTCGGGTTACTTGGTTGATCCACAAAACCTAGACCAGAGGCTCGGCGGGCAGAGACGGGGTACAGGCATGGCAAGAAGGTTCGATGCTGGTGGACACATGGTGGGATCACAGGGCTTGCGTCGGGAGGACGCGGACTGCGGCGACAGCATGGTTGTGCGATGAAGAGGAGTGCTACATGACCTATTTGCCCCTGAGGGGCTTGTATCACAACTTAAGTGCTAGGGGTAGCTTTGTCTTTTGCCCGACCCGGAGGGACTCATATATATTAACTCTAGGGTTTCTGGGCAAACCATCCTTCCGGACTGCTTCTCATTTCCTTGCTCCATAGGTTTAGATTTTTCACTCATTTGTAAATAATCTGACCTCCGAGTGTATGGAAGCTTTCATGGTTGCGTCGATCTTCCTCTTGTAGCTCGCGTGATTTTCGTGTCTCTTTCGAGCTATTTCTGTTGGATTGTCATGCGTGATTTGTTCCTTCGGTTCTGAGATGTTTGGGTTTGGATTTGTTGGTGGGGATCATGGATAGTTGCCTCGTGCATCCTTGTGCTTGATCATGACCCCTCAAACTCCGAATTCGGCCTCCGATTGAAGGATTTCGGTTGGAACCCTTGCTCTCTAGGAGAGTTCGGTAGAACCTTGATTCCTCTCGATTCAGTGGGTTTGAGGCTACCAATTCGTAGGCATAGGATCTCTTGAAGGCGCTTCATCTGCACTTATGATTTGGTAGCAGTCCCTTGGTTGATTCAGGAGATCGGGCAAAGGGAAGGAAGGTTTGACCTTCAAGTGGTCGGGCTCAGGTTGCAGAAAATCCTCCGCGTGGACAGTCCGCATGTACATGGAGGACGGTCCGCGAGGAGCCTGACAGCCCGAGTGTTCTTTGTGAGTTCTTGCATGCCTTTCGTTCGATCCATTTTGTCGGTTGATTTTCGTTGGATGGTCCGTACTTGACTGTCGGACGATCCGTGTCGGGGCGGACTGTCCGTGGGCCCATCACGGATGGTCCGTTATTGAGGGTGCACTACTGGAGGTTCGGGAGCTATTTTCGGACAGTCCGCTGTAGACCCGCGGACGGTCTGCCTAGGCCATACGGACGGTCCGCATGGTACTATAGATGGGCATTTGGCTTGCTGGCTGGCAGCCCGCACGAAATCACGCCGTTTTGGCCCGGCGCAAGCACGACACGACCCGCGAAGCACCATGCCTGGGCTGGCCCGGCCCGCTAGTCGTGCCCGTGCTTGGGCTGGCACCATAGCACGCCGGGCGGCCCGGCCCGGCACAGAGGGAACTGTGCCGGCTCGCTAGCGGCCCGCTAGATCCTTCATCATATATAAGCAGTCTAAATAATCTCTAACCCTAACTCCCTCCTATGCTACCCCTGTGCGCCCCAACCTTTCCCTCTCGTGGCGCCGTGCCGTGCCAGGCTGCCTCCCACCCGCATGAATTTGTGGCAAGCCGCACGCCCCTCCCCTTTTTCACCGGCTCGCCGCTCCCGTTCCCCTGTCCTCTTCATGGTACCAGCACCTCAAACCCACCTCACGTGGATCTGTGGCAGGTGGCAAGCCGGCCATCCGCGATGGGCCGCGACACCACGTGCCCCTCCTCTTCGTCATGGCCCCTCCTCCCACTCCCATGTCCTCTCCACGACACCAGCATCGCAATCCCATCTTTCTTTGGTGCTCCTCCCATGACGAGAAGGCGAGCAGTGCAGCAGGCCACCACTCCCCTCCCCTGCATCCTCCCTGACTCCCCGCACAGATTCGCGGTAGGTCAGCTGGCTGCCGGCGACGGGCTGCTCGCCTCTCCCCTCCTCCATCGCCTGTGCCCCACATCCTGTCCACCATCGACGCAGCGGTGCCGGGCCCCCTCTCAACTCTTGATCCGTTGCTGGTAGTGTGGGACCAGTGTTGTTGCGGGCTTCGGACCGCCTGTGTGTGCGCCTAGGGTCGGGCTATTCTGGGCTGACCTGGCACGACGGGCCCAGGCATGGGCCTTCGCCACATCCCGTGGGCAGGCACGACACGACAGGATGGGAACTCGGGCCGGGCTGGCCATACATGAAGTTTAGCGGACCACACCCCGGGCCTGGGCTAGGGCCGGGTCGGGCGGCCCGAATGGCCATCTATACCTGGTACTTCACAGAGCTACTAAGTTCTTTGCTCCTTGAGTTTCGCTTTCACATTGGGATTGTTTGGGGTTTGTTCCTAGGGTTGGTAGGTCCGTTGTGACTACGCGACCATGACAAACTTGTGTGGGAATCCTTGGTTGTGATTTTGGGGCATACATCGAGTTCGACCTTCGAGAAGAATTTTTATCGACTCCCATTCACTCCTCCCCTGTAGTCGCCTAATATGTCCTTCAAGTGCGGACGGTCTCTCCCCTGTGGACGGTCTCTTCCGTCTCTTCAAGGTGCAGTACTGGTGGTTCGGAAGCTATTTGCAGAAGGTCAAACTCGACCGTGCGGATGGTCCGACTTGACCGTGCAGATAATCCGCCCAAGCCCCGCGGACAGTCCGCCCCCTCCATGCGGAGGGTCCACCCCGAGCAGTGTAGATTGCCAAAGTCTTTTGCTTCTTGAGTTGCGCTTCCGTGTTGCTTTGAGTTGGGGTTTGTTCCTAGGGTTGGTTAGTCTGTTGTGACTACGCGACATTGGCAAACTCATGTGGGAATCCTCGGTTGTAAATTTGGGGCATAGGCCGAGGTCATCATTCGGGAAGAATTTTTATAGGCTCCCGTTGTTGACAGATAAATGATGTATCCACCTACGATCTGCAAGCGTACGGACCTACACCTTTTTCACCGCGGGATTCCCTAGGTTCTTGTCAATCCACGGAGTAAGGGGATTACAAGCGTTTGATCTAGTTCTACTCACTAACTACTTCAACCCTATCTATGGTTAAACTAGAAAACAACTACACTACTAGAAAGAACGATTAAGCTATCAAGATAGGAGACACTCACCCATGGGTCTACGATACTTGAACATGCAACTGCTTAAAGCATGAAAACCAATCTAATCTGTCGGGGGTTGTGACCACGGTTTCGCCCTTTCCCTTCCCACATACTGTCACTACGCGGAGGTATTAGTGACTAGACCTATGACGGACACGGTGTATTGAATTGATCCAAGGGAGCATTAGGACCCATACTTCCTTTACGGCATGGTAGCTAACCTTAAGCATCTAAGCGCATTCAACACAATATGATAGATAGATGTTCCAACAAAGTACGATTACATCTCAAGACCGATTCCAACCCATGGACGAATAAGAAGATTACCCCATCAAGGTGCTAGACACGGCACCGTTGGTCATGGTGACACTTCCGACGGTGTCTTCCTTCTTGTCCACTTGTGGGTGCTTCCTTCTAGATGAGCGATCCTCCTCCAAAGATCTCCCTCCTCTCTCTAGCTTGTGGATGGCCTTTCGGTGCAAATGGCTCTCTGTTTCACGAATGACGGCGCTTCCAGGGGTTTAGGGTTGAAGATCCTTCAGGTGCAAGGAAAGGGGTGCCGAACCGACCCTCGGAGTGGGCCAGGCCGGCCGGCTTGGGCCAACCAGCCCAGGCCCCTCCCAGCCCGGCTCGGTCCTCCCTTCGCTCCTGGGGGTCCTCGTGTGATTATGCACTTTGCCCCTCCACTTGCACCATTTTGACGATGTCATCCTCGCGTCCAAGATGGAGGTTCTCCGTGCATGAAGTTCGGTCTTTTACGCTTCAATCCTCGGGGATTTTCCTTTGTAACACTTCGGTCCTCACCACCATTGGAAGTGATTTCATCAAGCTCATGAACACGAACAAGAATCCATAATTGCTCCTTTGAACTTGTTGTGAATCTATCCTTTATGTCCATGTTTTCCTACATAAACACAGCACTTCCAAATGCATGCACAAAGATGAACTTGTTATATGATTAGTGTGCCTAATGGCGGGTTGGTATACCATAAAACAAATCCAAACCAAAGTGTAATGAACATGTTTGGTATACCAAAATACACCGTCAACATCTCGCCCACACTTAGATCTTGTTCGTCCTGAGCAAGTACTCGTAAAAGAACTTCGTCCAAGGCGTTGTAATCGTGCTTCGCTAGTTCTTTCTTCACAAGTTAGTCAATCTTTTATCTCTAATACATAAACATAAAGTAATGATCCTCATACGTAAACGTGGGCATTTAGAATCTTTACCACGTCAAGATTTACCTCACAACTCAAACTCTTCACTCGAGGTCTTCAATTTCAGCCATGCTTACTTCTTTGTTTCCATTGCAGGGTTTTTTATGATTTTCAAAAATAAAATTCCTGCAACAAGTGTTAGACAAAAACCTTTCTCCAAGCCCTCTCATGTCCCTCATATAAGGTGGCTATCCTACACAATTTTTTATAAAACTCTCACCTCCCATAAATGTCTCATATAACATGTAAAGTGGATCTATAGGTATGGCTAGCACAATCAACACAAGTATTGTCAAACTAAGAACTTCCTCTAATGGTTGTTTACCTTTCAAAGCCAATGACTATGTAGGGATATCAAGGATGAGAAGTTATAGAATGGTGGACATGTGCAAGGACAAAAGAAAATATGACTATGAGGCACCGATGATGTCCTCATTGTCGGATTGCACATGGTTGGAACAAGAATGAAAGTTTCGTCTCTCAACAACGTGACGTCCTTACTTGCACTTTATTTTTCTTTCACTTAATTCATCCCTCTGATATCTTTCTTGCCACTTCTCTTCTCTCTTTTTTTCTTTCTCATACACATATTTTTCCTTTACTTTTTTCTATTTTTTCTTTTTTCTTTTCCGTACACATATTTTTCTTTTTACTTTTCCCTCTCTCGACATCTTCATCTCTCTTTTCAAAGCTCTCCCCCTCTCTTTATTGCATAGATACAATCTGAATTTTAAAATAAAACCATGTTAGAGACGAGACGAAACTTCGAAAATAGGTTGTGTTCAAGGAATACGATGTACAAAAGAGATATAATGGTTTGGGTATGGAATTTGGTGATGTACGGGGCTTTCGATGTGAAAGTCACATTACCGAATGCATGACGAGGCTAGCAATAAAAGATAAGCACAAGGACATTATCATTGCTTGAAATTAAAACTTCCAAGAGAGAAGGATCCTAGTCCAACTCATTGTGCTAAACGCACTTGTTGTGGAGCAAAATTTAATTAGGCTTTGTATAGGATTTTTTCTTACTCTCAACTTAGAAAATGAGGATTTGCTAACCTTATCACAAGGGTTTTTCGATAAATTTCAGAATTCAATTCCTCCAATTTTTATCATCGAACATAGCACAACTAAAATAAAAAGCTCAAGATCGAAGTACGATATGGGTACTTTTAGAAGTAGCAACCCCAGTAAGCACCATGGTAAACATTTTCAAATCACACACTTATGTTCATATATCAAAAATTAAAGATGAACAACGAGTAAAGCAAGATAAACATCACAAGAGACACAAATTTTAAAGGACTTTTTTATTTGATTTTCTCTGACGCAAACACTAATTTAAGACACTTCAAACTTGCAAAAATTTAAAGCACACTCAAACTCAAACTAAAGACTCTTAAACTCTAAGACTCTCTCGAAAAACCAAACCGAACCAAACTAAACTCGAAGCAAAAGGCTAGATAGCTAGCTCTCCCCCACTCTAAAATCATATGACGTCCTCGTCGTATCTTACAAAAAACCTACGGGGGAAAACTAAAACTAGTGGTACTTCCTGCAACTATTGCACCACTTGCCCTTCATGTTCCCCACCATGCCGAATAACTTGCGCATGTTGCGATTCAGGAACTTGTAGTCGTTTTCGACCACGCATTCCTACTCCTCCATGTGCTGCCTCATCGCCTCCATGGCCTAGAAATACTCGTCGACCGATGCGTAGAGCTCCGAGATGGAGTGACGGCAAGTCGCACAACACATCGAATGCATCCCGAAAGGGTCCTCATCGCCAGGGTTTCCATCGTCATTGCCGCCGTCGTCGCCAACATCGACGTCGTCGTCGTTGCCACCGCCGTTGGGGCCTTCGGGAGTCTTCTCCTTGGGCACCTCTTCCCAATAGTACAAGTCATTGTCTTCCCTTCCAGCGGCCGCCCACGAGCTCGGGCTACGATCATCGGTATAGTCACTCCCCCATAGTCCTTATGCTCGGGCGACACCTCCTTGTAATCCTTCCTCTTCATGCCTCGGATGCGTGCCGACCTTCGAACGGGAGTAGGGACCTTCTCCTCCTTGACGGGGTTGTGAGATGAGGTAGTTCCGGTCAGGACACGCCCTCCGCAACAAATGCAGGCGGTCTTCTTGATCTCGACTAGTAGCTTGAGCTCGCATCGCTTCGCCTCCTCCATCGACAGCTCCTTGCTTCAACTGTACACTCTTCGGGGACTTCATGGTTGTTGTGTGGGTGCAAGAGAATGTGAGATGGGATGGATTCCTGAGCTCCCAATTCGGCTAATTAAATAGTCTGAAAAGGAATACTCTAGAAACCGCATTTTCCTTTTTCAAACTGCCCTTAAAATTTTCTGACCAAAGAATGAAGTTGAAAAGGCACGTTCTAGGGAAAAACCAGGTTGAACCTTCGCCGAAACCCCCCTGGGCCGGTCGGACCGAGCCGGCCAGCCCACCTTGCTCCGTGGGCTAGTCCGGTCCCGTTTTCCGTGTACCCCATTTATTTCTCACTCTTAGCCCGTGACAAAGAGTTGGCCCAGTAAAACTTCGCGGGAAACTCCAGAAAAGTAAAAGAAAAACTATTTACAAAAATCACACTTTGTTTTATGTCCTAGGTTGGACGTTCGGGCTCTTCTTCCATTGTGTGGTGAAGAGCCTCAACGTCGGATTCGTAGTAAACCTTAAGACGTTGACCATTCACCATGAATTGATCACTTTTCACATCCATAATGGTTACCGCTCCGTTGGAGAGCACCGAATGCACAATGTAAGGTCCATCCCACTTGCTTTGCAATTTCCCTTTTCCGAAGGTTTAAACCTCCAATTGTAGAGGAGGACCTTATCTCCTTTAAATTCTTTCTTCTTCATCCTTTTGTCATACCACCTTTTAATCCTCTCCTTTTAAATGCTTGCATTCTCGTATGCTTTCAACCTCATCTCCTCTAGCTCGCTTATTTGAATTCTTTGCTTCACCACCGCGGCGTCGAGATCAAGGTTCATCTCTTTGATCGCCCAATAGGCTTTATGTTGCAACTCAACCGTAAGGTGGCAAGCTTTTCCATAGACGAACTGATAAGAGGTCGTACCTATCGGTGTCTTGAACGTCGTTCGATACGCCCACAAAGCTCTGTCTAATTTCTTTGACCAATCTTTGCCTCCCTTTTTTTGGTTTTGTTGAGGATGCTCTTTAATTGCCAATTCGATGTTTGCGCTTGTCTGTTGGTTTGTGGGTGATAGGCCGTAGAGGCCCTATGTTCATTTCCCAACTTGGACAAGCACTTTTTGAAATTCTTCCCGGTGAAGTGAGTTCCTCCATCGCTTATCAAGATTCTTGGTATACTGAAACGAGGAAAAATCATACTCTTGATCATGGCAATGCATTCTTCTGTGGAAGCTTTACGACATGGCATGGCCTCTACCCACTTGGATACATAATCAACCATGACTAGGATATGCTCATATCCATGTGAGTTTTTGAAAGTCCCCATAAAGTCTATTCGCCACACATCGAATAAGTCGATTTGTAGATTATATCTCAAGGGCATAGAATTTCTTTGAGAAATATTCCCGGTTCTTTGGCATTCGGGGCATGACGCAACATATCTTTTAGTATCTTCATGCATCTCCGGCCAATAGAATCCTCTAGGCCACACTTTTTCTTGGGTCCGAAAATGGCTATAGTGTCCACCGTACTCCGCCAAGTAGCACTTTCTCAAAATTTCAAGCCTCTCTTCTCTTGGCACACATCTTCTCATGACTCCATCATTGCTAAGTTTGAAGAGGTAAGGTGCATCCCAAAAGTATTTTCGACTTTCAAAGATTATCCTCCTTTGAGATTTTTTATCTAAATGATCAAGAGGCATCTTCTGAATCGCCCGAATAATGATAATCATCCAAGTGTCTTTATCGAGCACTCGATAGAGGTGGTCATCTCTCATCTTGTCTTCTATGAGCTCTTTATCATCTTCTCCACGGTTCATTTTAGACAAATGATCAGCCACAACATTCTCCACTCTTTTCTTATCACGAATTTCAACATCAAACTCTTGAAGAATATGGATCCAACAGATCAATCGTGGTTTAGCATCCTTCTTAGCCAAGAGATACTTAATGGCTGCGTGATCGGTGTAAACAATGACCTTCGAATTCACGATGTAAGATCTGAATTTTTCAAAGGTGAATACCACCGCTAGCAATTCTTTCTCCATAGTGGCATAATTTAATTGTGCCTCATTAAGAGTTTTACTAGCGTAGTAAACGGCGTGAACTCAGCCTTCCTTTCTTTGACCCAAAACCGCTCCTACGACATAGTCACTTGCATCACACATGATATCGAAAGGTTGGCTCCAATCCGGAGGTTGAATAATGGGAGCACACACCAAAGCACTTTTCAAGGTCTGAAATGCCTCTTAGCACTTCTCATCAAAGTCAAAAGCCACATCCTTCTGAAGGAGATGCGTCAAAGGCTTAGTGATCTTTGAGAAGTCCTTAATAAATCTTATATAAAATCCGGCATGACCTAGAAATTTCCTCAAGGACTTAACATCCATTAGAGGTGGGAGTTGATCAAATGTCTCCACTTTAGCTTTGTCCACTTCGATTCCTCTCTCGGATATAACATGTCCAAGAACTATGCCTTGCTTAAACATGAAGTGGCACTTTTCCCAATATAGCACTAAGTCTACCTCCGCACACCTTGTAAGGACCTTATCCAAGTTTGCCAAGCAATCCATGAATGTCTTCCCATAAATGGAAAAATTATCCATGAACACCTCGACAATTTCTTCGATGAATTCTGAGAATACGGCCATCTTGCAGCGTTGAAAAGAGGCCGGAGGTTGCATAGTCCGAAGGGCATCCTTCTATATGCAAATGTCATAAGGGCATGTGAACGTTGTTTTGTGTTGATCATCCGGGTGAATGGGAATTTGCATAAACCCCGAGTACCCATCGAGAAAGCAAGAATAAGCATGGTTTGCTACTCTCTTGAGCATCTCATCGATGAACGGTAGGGGGAATTGATCTTTCTTTGTTGCTTTGTTTAGCTTTCGATAATCGATACACATCCTCAACCCGGTCACGGTTCTTTGCGGTATTAACTCATCCTTCTCATTCTTCACCACGGTTAAACCTCCTTTCCTCGGTACACAATGTACCGGGCTTACCCACTCGCTATGCGGAACCGGGTAGATGATTCCGGCATCAAGTAACTTGATGACCTCTTTCTTTACTACCTCTTGCATGGCATGAGTTAGCCTCCTTTGGTGGTCCACTACATGCTTACATTGGTCTTCCATACGTATACGATGAGTGCAAAAGGCAGGGCTAAGACCTTTGAGATCATTGATCGAGTATCCAATCACCTTTCCACGCTTTTTCAATAAATTGAGCAACTTCTCATTTTCTTCGGGACTCAACTCGTCGCTCACTATGACTGGATAAGTCTTGTCTTAGCCCAAAAATTCGTACTTTAATCCTTTGGGCAAAGGTTTGAGACCCACCTCGGGCACTTGTGGCTACTCGGGTTTGATTTCTCCAATGTCCTCAAATTTTTCTTCCTCCACGCTTCCATCTTGTGGTTCTAATCCCTTTGTTGCTTCCTCTAGTTCTTCATCTTGTTGATCATTGGCTTGATTCTCCATTGCTTTTTGCAGTGGGTCTCTAAGGGTTTCAACAAAACAAAGACTATCTACCTCTACTTCTTTGTCTTCGGCACAAAAAGGTGAAGGGTGTTTAGAAACGCGAAAAAAGTTATATGTGTACTTCTTTCCATTAAGGTTCATTGTTACTTTGCCTTTTGTGGCATCCAACACGACATCAACCAACTTAAGAAAGGGCCTACCTCAAATTATGTGATCATGATTACTATGGTAAATATAAATAACAAAGAAATCTGTTGGTATAGATTTTCCAGAGATGTTTACATTCATGTTGCAAGCAATACCTAGATGTCTAATAGTTCTACCATCTCCCATGATTAATTTCGTTGACGTTGGGGTTAACTCTAGGTTGTGGTCTTGAACGTTATCGTAAATTTTAGATGATATGACACTTACTTGGGCTCCGATGTCGCACAAAGCTTTGCATTGAACTCCATTGATCTCACAACTCAAGTGTGGTGTCGTCCTCTCTTCTTCTTCGGATCCTATCACGTAAACTTCGACGAGGCGAGCATATGGTGATGATTCGGGCTTGATCCCCATGATTCTTTTCACCTCGGCTATGTGTTCCGGATCCACTTCATTATCACCAAAGAGCTTCTGAAAGATCTCACCGGTGGTTTCAAGGTCGTATGAAAGATCCACTTTCTTTTCAGGTGGGAAATCCGTTTCCAATGCTATTGCCGTCCCCTTTTGGTTAGGGAACGGTCTTCTCTTGTCGAATACTTCTCCGTAATTGATTGGAACCCAATCCATTGGTTCGAACTCCCTTAATGGCTTCGCGCTTGACATGCTCCTCTTGGTTGTTTCATTTGATTCGGCGAAGTCAACGCTCGGGGTAGTTCTTGACTTGTTGTGCTCTTCCTCAAGCTTTTTCGAGATTGGCTCCTCTTTTGTGACTTCCGGGGTTGCGTCTTTAGAAATTTCAGCACACTTCTTCGTCCTTGAATTGTATTCTCGCTCTCCCGCAAGTCTTGTTTCCCAATCTCTTCGCATGGCCGCCGCTTTACTAATTTTTTGTAAAAGTTGAGCGGCTTCTGTGAGTGTTTTCTCCATGAGATCCCCGCCTGCGCACATTTGGACGTGTTGCATGCAACTAGGGGTTAGGGAAAATGTATGCAAGAGTATGTCATCGGAGAAGCCAAGCCTTGGTCCTTGTTCGATCAACTCATTAAACCTATCCATGCTTGGTCTATCCCTTCCTCTTCTCGTTGCGTGAAAGTGATCACTTGCCTCCTTAGTTGTTGAACCTTGCTAATTGGAAAGAACTTCTTGCAAAACTTCTTTGTCAACTTGTTCCAATTGCCTTCAACTTCAAAGGATGCAAACGAGTACCACGTCATTGCTTCACCAGAAAGTGAGTAGGGAAAGAGATTCCATTTGAACCATTCATCGGGAACTCCTTCTTAACGCACCGTGTTGCATAGCATCGTGATGTGTCTTATGTGTCTATATGGGTTCTCCATAACCATCCCTTCAAATGGGTTTGCCACCGCCATCTCGATGATCTTGGATTTGATTTCATACTTGGTCGCCTCGAGCTTCGAATCCGACTCTTGTATTCTTATGTCTTCACATCGAGGACTAGCGTAATCCCTTAGTGATTTCTCCGGCTCTTCCACGGGTGAGTGACGAACGCCATCTAGACAAAAAAAATAAAAACAAAAACAAAAACAAAACAAACTGTTTTCTACGTAATATGTGTTAGATGTTAGCAAAAAAAGATAAACGAAATATAAAAAAAGTTAGATGCAAACCAAACGATGTAAACTAGCTTGCTCCCTGGCAACGGCGCCAGAAAAAGGGGCTTTTTGACAGATAAAAGACGTATCCACCTACGATCCGCAAGCGTATGGACCTACACTTTTTTCACCACTGGATTCCCTAGGTTCTTGTCAATCCGCGGAGCAAGGGGATTACAAGCGTTTGATCTACTTCTACTCACTAACTACTCCAACCCTATCTATGGTTAAACTAGAAAACGACTACACTACTAGAGAGAACGATTAAGCTATCAAGATAGGAGACACTTGCCCATGGGTCTACGATACTTGAACATGCAACCTCTAAAAGCATGAAAACCAATCTAATCTGTCGGGGGTTGTGGTCACGATTTCGCCCTTTCCCTGCCCCCGTACTGTCACTACGCGGAGGTATTCGTGACTAGACCTATGATGGACACGGTGTATTGAAATGATCCAAGGGAGCATTGGGACCCATACTTCCTTTACGACACGGTAACTAACCTTAAGCATCTAAGCAAATTCAACACAAGATGATAGATAGATGTTCCAACAAAGTACGATTACATCTCATGATTGATTACAACCCATGGACGAATAAGAAGATTACCCCAACAAGGTGCTAGACATGGCACCGTTGATCATGGTGACGCTTCTGACGGTGTCTTCCTTCTTCTCCACTTGTGGGTGCTTCCTTCTAGATGAGCGATCCTCCTTCGGAGATCTCCCTCCTCTCTTTCTCTAGCTTGTGGACGGCCTCTCGGTGTGAATGGCTCTCTATTTCACGAATGGCGATGCCTCTAGGGCTTTAGGGTTGATGATCCTTCGGGTGCAAGGAAAGGGGGGCCGAACCGACCCTCAGAGTGGGCCAGGCCGGCCCGCTTGCAACGACCGGCCCAGTCCCATCCCGGCCCGGCTCGGTCGCCCCTTCGCTCCCGTGGGTCCTCGTGTGATTATGCACTTTGCCCCCTCCACCTGCACCATTTTGACAATGTCATCCTCGCGTCCAAGATGGAGGTTTTCCGTGCATGAACTTCGGTCTTTTATGCTTCAATCCTCGGGGATGTTCCTTTGTAACACTTAGGTCCTTCTCACCATTGGAAGTGATTTCATCAAGCTCATTAACACGAACAAGACTCCGATTGCTCCATTGAACTTTTTTGAATTCGTCCTTTATGTCCATGTTTTCCTGCATAAACACCACACTTCCAAATGCATGCACAAAGATGAACTTGTTAATGATTAGTGTGCCTAGTGGTGGGTTAGTTCCATAAACAAATCCAAACCAAAGTGTAATGAACATGTTTGGTGTACCAAAATACACCATTAACACCCATTCACTCCCCCCCCCCTCTCTGGTCGCCTCGATCCATCAGTTGGGAATATGCAGACCGACAGGGTAATGCCTCCACCCAGTTTGACACATAGCCAAATGCAACCATGATGTATTCACAATCGCCCGACTTCAGGAATGGTCCCATGAAGTCAATGCCCCATATGTCAAAGAGTTCTACTTGAGGATTATCTTGTAAGGGCATTGCGTCTCTTGTAGTGATTCCCCCATGTTTTTGGCACCTCTTGCATCTTCGAATGAATTCCTTGGTGTAATCATACATGGTTGGCAAAAAGAAACTGCTCTACCAGTTTAATTCATGTGTGGAAAACACCGTAATGTCCTCCATACGATCCCGCATGACACTTATCAATGATTTGCAGTCATTCGGGAGCGGGCACACATCTTCACAGTAGACCATCAATGCAGACTCTGTATACATAGGGATCATCCCACATATGTTTCCAGCTTTCGTGTGCCAGCATTTTCTTGTCCTCTCCTGGTGGTATATACCCTATAACCATGTAGTTAACAATATTTGTGTACCAAGGGTTTGAGTCGGTGACCTTTAGCAGCATGTCGTCCCGGAGGTAGTCGTTTATTGGTATATCTTGCGAGTTAGTAACACGCATACGAGACAACTGATCCACAACAAAATTTTCTACTCCCTTTTTATATTTTATTTTGATATCAAATTCTTTGAGTAAAAGGATCCATCATTTAAATAGCGTTTTGCATCTTTCTTAGTGAGCAAATATTTCAAAGCAACATGATCAATGTAAATGATTATCTTAGCCCCTACTAGGTAAGATCTGAATTTATCTAGGGTAAAGACAACTGCTAGGAGCTCCTTTTCAGTAGTAGCGCAGTTAAACTGAGCTCCGGTCATAGTTTTGCTAGCGTAGGCCATCACATGATGCTTGTTGTCTCCGGTTTAGCCTAGTACGACCCCTACAGCATAATCGCTGGCACCGAACATGATCTTGAAGGGAAGCATCCAATCGGGAGGCGGAATGACTGGGGTTGAGATCAGAGCTTTGTTGAGAGTCCTTTGTGAATTTGAAAGAAGTGTCCCTGGCCAGCAAGCTCGTGAGGGGTCTAGCAATTTGAGAGAAATCATTGATAAAATGATGATACAACCCCACATGGCCTAGAAAACTACAAACCCCTTTACATTAGTAGATGGTGGGAGATTTTCAATGACTTCGATTTTGGCTCCATCCACCTCTATCCCTCGTTGAGACACTAAGTGTCCCAAAACAATACCCTCACGTACTATGAAGTAGCATTTTTCCCACTTTGGGATGAGATCCTTTTAATGGCACCGTTGCAAGACTTTGTCTAAATTTCTTAGACATTCATCAAAGGTCTTTCCATAAACAGAGAAGTCATCCATGAAAACCTCCATTATTTGCTCAATAATGTATGAGAATATAGACATCATGCACCTTTGGAATGATGCGGGTGCTTCGCACAACCCGAAGGGATGCAATGGGTATAGAGAGAAGGGCTTATTCCCTTTAGATCCTGGAGAGAATATCCAAAGACGGCTCGATGTTTTTCTAAGATGGTAATGAGTCTTTGAGATTCCTCATCTCTGAGTTTGTCACTTATGATCACTAGGGATTTAGTATCCCCGTGAAGGAAATCATAGCGAAGCCCCATAGGCAAGGGTTTTAGCTTAGTGGGAGGTTTAGGAGGGGTGGCACAGTCTGAAATATCTATGGGTTTAGCAGGTTTGGCCTCCTCCTCTATAAAGTCCCCAGTGTTCTCCTCCATGAAGGATTCTGGGAATTTTCCCGGAATGATTGCCTTGACTTCCTCGATCCATTCCGGATCGGGAGAAGTGTCTACCACTACATGTTTAGCTCTAACGATTTTAACTGACAGAACTTCTTTTCCTACACAAAAATCTAGCCTACCCTGATTTGGAACTTCTGTGAGAAATTCCTCTATAGGTAGTCCAATCATGAGATCGGAATTCTGAATATCAAAAACATAAAAATCAAGGACAGACTGATCACCGCTGCAGGTGACGGGTATCTGGCTGAGGATTCCTATCCCGTCAATGGGCTCTCCGCAAGGACTCATGATGGTAGTGTTGGTAGGAACTAATGGTTCATCTCCTCTAAATTCTAAGGTGGAAGCACTTGAGATGATTGTTGAAGGTCCTTACAACAAAGTTTCGACCGTCAACACCTCGGGTTCAAGAGGAGTATACAACAAGTTTCATGAACATTTTTTGATACTAATAAAGTTCCACGATTTGTGTTGCAATTTTTATGGACAGGTACACATGTAGGAGGGAAATGGAACCAACGTGCCAAACGAGCCAGGCACGGCCGGCCCTGCAGGTGCAGCCGGCCCTGCCAGGTGCGGCCGCACCTGCCCCGTGCCATGTCCTAGGTCCCAATCAAGTCTTTCCCCGCGTGCACAACATGGATGAATGAGATTGATCAAGGAAACGTCAGTTTGATTGAATGGATGAAGTTGTGATCACTTGGGTCAATGGGTCCACCTCTCCGGCCGATCAACCGCCACAATCGTCATTCTAAGACCATCCTGAGCGTCACCAGGCAAAAGCGGTTCATCCCACGGCTTAGAGGTGGGCCGGCCACACCTAGAGGGACGGCCGCACCCCCCAACTGCCATACCAGCCAAAATCGACGCAATGAACCGACCCTCAACCGCCTCAGGAGCAAGGATCAGGACCGTCCAAGTCAAGGGGTGGTGGATCATAGGGCCGGCTGCACCACTTGATCCGGCCGCACCTATGAAAATGGGCCCACGCGCTCAACTGACCTCACTTACCTATAAAAGGAGCCTCACACCCGCTGGATCGAACACACAGCGCTGGAGCATCTCATTTCCACTCTTTTGTTCACTTAGAGTGGGATTAGTGTAGCTTGCGAGTTAGAGTCGAGTAGAGCAAGTCTCGAGGTTCCGGAGGAGTCTTTTTCAGAGTTCTGGCATTGCTCTTATATCCTTTCTTTGTTTAGACTCAAGTACAATTCAAGTTATATTTCTATCTTACTTGTCGAGTCAATTACATTCAGCTTTTACTTTGCTCTAGAAGCTTTATTCCTGGTTTATAATAAAGTTAGTTTAGTCTTGGTTAGCATAGCTCTCTTGAACCCTATAGTGTTGTGGTCATTCATCGCTTGATCTCCGGTGTTTCATCCGAGAGAGAGACCTTCCTTCATGGTACCAGGGAAAGGTTATTTGGTTTGTTGTGAGCGCGGTGCTCAGAGCTTACCTTAGTCTTAGATTTGTGTCCCGTGCGACGGAATAGCTGTGGTACCCTAAGGAGGTGATAGCTTCCGACGGGCTTTGTAGTCCACCACGTTAGCTCAGACAGGTAGGATTTAGCGTGTCCTAGTCCTCCCTTCTCATCCCAGTTTGAGGGCACGGCTTTGCATGCCCCTGCAGCACTAGAAGAGCTTGTTGAGTTAGCTTACCTTGGTTATCGCTTGCTTTAGCCCTAGAGTTGACAATAATAGATAGATTGTGATTGGATCCTTTCTCGTCTCATTGTCCTCCCAGCTCGCTATCCTCTCTAGAATTTTATCTAGATCTCCTAGCGTGTGTCAAGTTATCCCCGAGTATCTTTATTCGTTATCCCCTGCTATAGCTCTATACCACGTCTTGGTTATTCTCCACTGTTTACTCAATCATCTTTGTCGTCGTGCCTCCCACAGGAAAATATAAATCGACAACCCGATACCACCAGGTGAAGTGCTACAACTCTAATCCGTGCACATGTGGACTTTTCTGTGATCGTGTGTTTTAACCCAGACGTTTCCTAGCCCTGTGAACTTGGCGGCGATGCTTGTACGCACCAGCAAGTATTTCTGTCGCTGTCGCCGTTCGTGCCAACCTAGTGGTGAGGCTAAGGAGCGTCAACAAGCATTTCTGGCGCCGTTGCCGGGGAGACAATAGGCATAAGATATCGTTTAAACATCATGGTAGAATTATCAAGGTTCGGTTAACCGCTATTTAAGCGGGTTTACCCTTGCTCTACTCCCGTGTACACAGAGTAGTGCATGACTGGTTTCATCCTACCGTCTAACTTTAACGACAATCCGGTGTCACTTGTGAGGAGAGTGCGACCCCATGTCATCATCCCTTGGAAGTTTCTCTCGACTCAAGAGATGAACACCGTCGATCCCGTTGAAAGAACCTCGTTAGCACCAATGGCCGAGAGGAGGATCCGCGAGTTTTCCACTCCAACACCAATGTCCCAACCGGACCAACCACAACGGTGGGAGATAGAAACCTTGAACTCAAGCCGGCATCGGTCATCATGGTGCAAGCAAATCCTTTCTCCGGCAAGCCAAATTAAGATGCCAATGCGCATCACCAGCATTTTTTAGAGGTGTGTAGGACTTTCACTATCCGTGGAGTGATGGATGATGCTATCAGTCTTCACCTATTCCCATTCTCATTGCTTGAGAAGGCGAAACAATGGTTTTATGCAGAGCGAGATGCCATAAACACATGGGATAAGTGCTCAAAGGCATTTCTCACAAAGTTCTTCCCGGTGGGCAAAACCAATGCCCTCCATGCAAGAAAATTCGGGTTTCCAGCAACATGTTGACTGTGAAATTCCGTCAACCTAGCCATGAGTTTACCTTCGGTGTTGGCATGACTTTAATACCTTGGTATAACAAGTTCATTCGTGCATGTAGGTTTTTGGAGTTTAGTGTTTATGCAGGATTTTAGTGTTGAAAGCAAGACTTACGGGATAAGTTCATCAAGCACCTTGTGGCAAGACCTTGAAGCCCAGTACAAGTCATGCAATGAATCAAACTTGACTCCAAGAAGCATAGGGACCAAACCCGAGAAGATGACAAACTCCGAGGACCCAGTCAGAAAAGTGTCGAATCTTGCAGGACAAGGGCTTCATCCAATTGGGAGAGAAACTGACGACAAGGGCCCACATGCAGAAGGGGGAAGGATCTAGAAGACTCGGGAACCGACACCGGGCGAAGCAAGCGTCTAACTGGGCCGAATTGGGCCCAGGCCGGTCGGCACAGGCCGGCCATCCCAGCCCACTCTGGGGCCTAGTCAGCCCCCCTTTGACCTAGCCGCCATTCAGACTATTCATAGCCCCAAGGCCAAGAGCCATGCATCAATTCATTCGTCATCGGCCACCGAGGAGCAGAGAAGAGAGGGACACCATCTCGGAGAGGAGAGGGTCGAGCTAGTTGACTAGGGTCTCCCTAGCCGACGTGGGAACCTTGCAAGAAAGACCACGTCAGAGTTCCCGGAGCTAGAAGCAAGATCGAGGTAGGATCCCAGTGGTGATCTTGATTCATGTATCGTGTACCATGTTGAATTATCAAGTTGCAATCTGATTTCTAGCGATCAAGTGTTTCTTCTACGTCTTTGATTTCGATCGGCTTTTCTTATCGTAAGATCTATTCACAAGACAGATCACCGAGGATGTTCTTGTAGTCGTGGTGGCTATAGGTGCATGCCTGACCATCCGAAAGATTTCAACTTGTCCTTGGACTCGCCCTAGACTAACTCGCATGAATAGGGGTGCGTTGTGACAGAACGATGGCTCCAAAAGGAGAGCGTTTTTGGAGTCGGACGGGAAACCGTGGTTTAAAGAGGCTTTTAATGAGATTGAACTTGTTTTTTGAGGAAAACAGCATGGGAGGCCACTACTGGTTTTTTGCATTATATTGACAAAAAGATATGTACAATGGTGGATTACAAATCCAATAGGAAAGAGAAAAAGACATTAGTGGAAGTTACACAACCAAAGTTCCAGCTCCTGCTTCAAGGATGGCCTAGCCCTAATAAGAACTAGTCGGAGTTCCTCCTTGAAGATGAATTTCCACCTCACGAGAGAGAGATTTACGTCATCAAAGATCACTTCATTTTTGTGCTTCCACAAAACCCAACATGCCACAATTAGAATCTCCCTAAAGAACTTCCTCCCGAAATCCCGGCGTGCCTGCACAATTCTGTCAAAGATGTGCATATTCATATCCCAGGATACATGTATAAAACGCCAACACCAGTTGCTGAAAGGGAAAGAAAAGAACGGGTGTTCCATTGTCTCTTCAACCATCATGCTGCACATAGGGCAGCTATAGTCGTCCAAAACCCTGTTTTTTCTCCTTAAAATATTGCGTGTGCTTAAAAGATCCTTAAGCAACAGCCAGAATGTGAACTTGTGTCTGCCCCTACAACAAGATTTCCATACCCAAGCAAAGACTGGGCTCGCATCATCTGAAACATTGATATGGGTATATGCTCTCCCAGCTATGAAGATGGCCGACCCCCAGATATAGAGCCACTGGTCATACAGACCCATGCCAAGTTGAAGCTCTCTCATCATGTCTTGGAGTTCGGCAAGTTGTTGCATTGCAATTGGGGATAAAGGAGTGTATAAGTTTGTAGCCACATCATCCTGAGAGAAATACTGAACAGTAGCATTTTTTTCTTGGCAAAATAAAACAACTGAGGAAAAAGTTGCCTATGAATGACAAAACCCCAGAAGTCATGCCACAAAGAGACTGTTGTGCCACAGTGAACATTGCAGCTTGCCAATTTGAAATAATCATCTACCACAGACATGACATCCCTCCCCCAAAAAGAACCAGCTGACCTTTTCAGATGGGGCGCATTGCTGGAATAAAAGGATTCCCAGGTTAGAGACACACAAGGTAAGTCTTCACGGTTATAGAATTTATGAATAAATTTCACGAGTAAAGCTTTACTGTGCACATGAAGGTCAATAATCCCCAAACCACCATCCTTTTTAGCTTTGCATGCATCAGACCAAGCCACAAGGCAACCACCTTTGCGATTTATGTCACCTCTATCCCAAAGACAGTGCTTTCTGTAGATGTCAATCTGCTCAATGACTGTTATGTGAATTTTGAGGGTGCAAAGGTGGAATGTCGGCATGGCTGAAAGAACCGAGTTGACCAATTTGAGACGACCAGCATATGAAAGAAGAAGTGTGATGCCCATAAGTCTTCTTTCAATCCTTGAAACCAAAGGCAAATAGTCTTGTACTGATGGTCTGGTTGTCCCCAGTGGCAAACCTAAATAAGTGAAAGGCATTTGACCAACTTGACAGCCAAAGACTTAGGCTAAAAGTGCAGTTTTGTCAGAATGAACATTTATGGGGACAATCATCGATTTTGTGAAATTAACCTTTAATCCAGTTCATGCAGCAAACTCTAAAAGAATGTTTTGAAGATGAACAAGTTGCTGCTCTTCAGCCGGCAAAATTAAAAGGGTATCATCAGCATACTGCACAATTGGAAAATCCCCTCCAAAAGTGTCACCTAAGGGGTTTTTAATATGCCCTTCCCGTGCTTCTCTGTTAATGATAGATTGCAATAAATCAGCAGCCATGACAGAGGAGAGGAGAGAGGGGATCTCCCTGCCTAACCCCTTTCTTACATTTAAAAGGTGTCCCAAGGACCCCATTTAAAAGAACTGAAGAGGAGCACGAACTGATAATCAAATGAATCCAATTAACCCATTTATCTGAGAAGCCTTTATGCCTAAACATTTCCAAGATAACCTGGTGCTCCACTTTGTCAAAAGCCTTTTCAAAATCCAGCTTGATAATCAAAATCTCTCGCTTGCTTTGATGACAAATATGCAAGAACTGGAAGGCCCAAGCAATACAATCCTGGATTGTCCTTCCTTTGATAAAGCCATATTGATTTTGGTGAACCACCAAAGTGATCACCCTTTGCAGCCTGTTTGCCAAGAGTTTCGTTAAAAGCTTCAAAGAATAATTGAGGAGCGAAATGGGCCTGTAGTCATTCACAGTAGAAGGAGAGTCTTTCTTTGGGATCAGAATAATGAAAGAGCCATTGATGCATTCCAAATCAATTGTGCCCTGATAAAAATTATCACAAAGTCTGTGGAAATCCTTTGCTATAATATTCCAGCAATGCTTCATAAAGAAACCATTGAAACCATCTGGACCTGGGGCATGGTTTGAGTGCATTTCCTTAACTGCTGCATTAATCTCCTCCTTGGAGAAAGGGTCATCTAGGACAGGTAAAGGAACAACCTGAGTAAGAGCAGAGAGGTCAAGTAAAAATCTAGTAAACTCTGAAACTCCTAATCTATCTTTAAAGGAACTCCACAAAAGGCCAGCCTTAAATTTATGATCAGAAACTTACGATCCATCCTCCATCTGAAGGGAAGATATATAATTCCTCCTAAAAGAGTGGGTAGCCATGGCTTCAAAAAGCTTTGAATTCTCATTCCCAAATTTGAACCAGCTCACTGTAGACCTCTGCTTCCAGAAAATCCTTTTGGCATCCAAGAGTTTCTGGAGGTGCAACTTGACAAGTTTTTTGAAACTGGATTCAGGAGGATACAAAGATCTTTGATCCTCCAGCCCGTCCAGAAGTGCAAGCACCTAGTTACAATTGTTGATCAGCTTATTTAGCCTAGATAACTCTTTACTCCATTTTCTGAGTTCTGTCCTCATTTGCTTGAACATACCACTGATAGTCTTAGCCATGTTAGCAAAAAAAGGGTTGGAATGACAGTGCTGCTGAACCACATCAAGAAAACCCGAAAAATCAGCCCAATAATTTTGAAATCTGAAAATGGAGGCCCTGGGAATGTGAGTCTCCACCTGAACTACATAGGGCACATGATGAGAAATAGGCCAAGCCAGAGGCCTCACACATGTAGCAGGGAAGATAAAGTCTAGGAAGTGCAAGTGAAAACCCAGTCTAACTTTTCCAGTAAAGGATCCTCTTGCATGTTACACCAGGTGAATTCACGTCCTTCAAAAGGGATGTCCACAAGATCCAGATGCTGAATTAAGTCGTTGAACAAAACATTTCAGACACATTGCCCCAAGCTTATTTCTATCTTCAGGCGACCTAATCAGATTGAAATCCCCCACTAGAAGCCAGTCAACCATTACAAAGGTATCAAGATTGTACAACCAATTGATAAATGCAGCTTTTCCGAAGAATCACAGGGCCCATAAATATTAGTAAGATGAAAGGAAGCACTAGAGAGCTGTGAGCTGAATTCAATGGAGATAGCTTGACTCAGAGCAAAAGTGATAGATCCATGAAAGATATTACCATTCCAGCAAACAAGCAAACCCCCAGAAGCACCAGTCGAAGGAACAAAAGCAACATTTTTAAGATATCGGGGACAGAATTTGGAAATATATGCTTGATCAAAGACCTCCCTTTTTGTCTCTTGCAAACAGACAAGTTGGGTAGCACTTTCTGAAATCTTGTTATGGATGTGGTCCCATTTTACCTCAGAATTAATACCTCTAATGTTCTAGGAAAGCACACACCAAGATCTATTGGAGTTATTTTGATTCATGTCGAAGCTGAGTGAGGGAAATCGGGGGACTCATGTCCAGGCATGAGTGAAACTCGCAACAAAATAAAAGATGATGTAACATAGCATGCTCAAAGAAGAACTGCAAATAGATGTCCAAAAGACAGACGGGATATAGATGTCCAGCACCAGACTTATCCATCACCGGAATATAGATAGTAGCAAAAGACCACAGACTAGTAGATGTCCTAACTCGACAACTACTGCTACCCCTATTACACTTAATCATCATCAAAAGCGAGAAGGGCTGCCACTGACACATCTTCAGGCTACATCCCAAGGAAGCCAGTTCCTATGTGTTGACGCAAAAAGTGCACCTAGCGCCAAACACACAGCAAGCCGAACAAGCTGGCTTCACACGCGCAAAGAGTAACGATGACGTGCCAGTCAATTTTTCCTGAAAGTTAACAAAATATAAAGCAGTTAGATACAAAAGCTTGAAACTTGCCGGGTGGTACCAGACAGTTCCATATTTACGGCTAAGAAGCCACATAAGATGACACATAGCTATGCAAAAGCTATTTGCCAAAGAATTGAAACCATTCGGGAACTTATAAAAGGAAAAGCAATACTGCCGAATGGATGATGTAAGCATGATGGCAATCGGTCTTTGTTTGGTCAACAATGCATAAACACGATATATGACCGATCCTATAATAATAATGTTAAATAAATGAATAAAGTAAAGCACGAACGTAAACATGTAATAAACAAGCATGCATAGATCTAAAGCACTAGTCTACCGCATGTCTAGCTACTTAGAGATCCGTCGGGTACGATGCCAAAACAAATCTATCCACCGCATGATACAACTTGCATGAAATCGTACCACTTTCCACAAATAGATCTATCCACCGCATGATACAATCTAAATATTGAAAGCTAAAAACACGCATTATTTAAAGCATGAATTGTGCATGTGTTTTGCTCGTGGAGAAACATAACCGAATACGGCTGAACAGCCGATTCGGGGTCCATGAAGAAGGAACGAACATTACCAAGTGAATAAATCTATCAGGTTGATTCGAAATCTAATCCACCGGATGACTAGCTGTAAAGCAACCCAAAAACCTGCATCTACCGCATGATACTCGGTTCTTTCAAGATTTATACCGACAATGGCAAGCTTGAACCCACAACACGTAACAACCTAGATTGATTCGGTTTCGGCTATCGGAAAGCACAAGATCCACGGGTTAAAACATGAAACCTACTCGAACAAGGATCGTAAGAGGGGTAAAGCCGATCCAAACCCATCTAGATTGGGCAAAGATGTTACATGAATCTAAACATAAAGTAAAAACTCGAACTAACACAGGGTAACTTAATGAATCTATTGGATCTTGCCAAAATCCAATAGAGCCGATAACTAGCTTCAAGCTAGATCTTAGCCCACCGCATGGCTCATGACCTAAGAAGAAACCCTCTTGAACCAAGCTTGAATCTACCGCATGACACGAAGCATGGTAACAAGACTACTTGCATCAGATCTAAATCCACCGCATGATACTAGACATGATACAAGGTTGCCGGTACTCACGGAGGTCGACGGATCGATTGGCCCTCTCGAAGAACTCGACGACACGACAAAAGGACTCTAGGGTTTGGCGCAAGGCCGGTGTGTATTGAAGAATGATTGTTGTTCGTTACATACATTCAGGGGTCATATTTATACCCTGTCAAGTACAACTTCGAATGGATTCGTTACCTAACTTATCTCTAAGCTCGATCGCCTATCTATCCATTCGTTCTCCCTGATTGAGCCACGTCACCGTTCAATCCCGCAAAATCAGCTCTACTGTTCCTTTGCCGAACTGGAGCAGATAGCCGACCGCAGATCTCTTTGCCGAACATCTCTGAAAAGATCCTTCCTTCCACCAGACGGACTCTTTATCGAACCGGACCCACAAGTCAGACTCCTTACCAAATTTTGGTGTTAACACATGCCCCTTCAATTGTGGGATAAAGTAATTTTGTTCCACAATTGACTCCAGCCACGAATACCTCAAATCAAATCTGTCAACACCTGTTCTTCGCAATCTGCCGGAATCTTCATCCAGATCCAAACCCTAGGTCCCCTCGTTCCGAGCTCAAAGCCCCAATGGCAGCTCAAAACCAGGATGCTCAGGTAAATTTCTCCCCCGTAAACCTCGTTCGGCATTTAGGTTTTCAATTTCACTTGAGATTTCCTCTTCCGCTTTTGCTTCAGGAGCCTTCCACTGAACTTCTAATTCGCACTGAGGCCAATTCGAGATCCTATTACCTTGGTCCTGTAGGGAACTCTGACCCTCGAGATTTCATCGTAGCTGAATCTCAGAGAATCCCCTTCAAAGCAGCTCTATCTCCACCTCCTCAGTGGCAAGACGCTTTTAAGAACTGGCCCTTACCTCCAATCGCAGGCTGGAAGACTTGGTACCGGAGGATTCTCGCAGACAAGAGCGGATTGACCAACCTGGATACCCTCCGTATCGCCAGTGCTTGGAGTTATCCGTGGCTGAGACCCCCAAGAACGAAGACCTCCTGATAGCAGCCTGCCACTTCTGGTCAAACGGCGTCAACGCTTTCCTTTTTGGCCATGGCCCAATGTCTCCAACCCTGGCCGATGTGTATATGATTACCGGCCTTGACATCATAGGGTCTATTCAGCCTTGGAAATTCAAGAATTCCTCTCGGCAAATAGGGGTAAAGCCAGGGAACGGATATAAGAACTACATCTTGAAGCACATGAAAGACAATCCCCTTGGTGATGTTGAATACAGAGCATTTCTGAATATGTGGCTGTGCAGATTTGTCTTCTGTGGCAAAGCCAACGAGCCTACCTTGAACCATATTGCAATGGCGTCTCATTTGGCCAGTGGCAACCGCCTTCCCCTTGGGAAATTCTTCCTCGGCAGTGTATACCATATGCTTCACCAAACTGTTACTCAGATGTACACTAGCCAAAGGATAGCATGTGTCAACGGCCCTTGGTGGTTCGTTCAGATATGGTTGCAGCTCCACCTGCACCAAATTGTTGGTGTTGATTTGAACACCAGGCTTTTCCCTTCATCCAATCACCCTGAAGGAGAAAACAATGCTACCAGGGGATGCCAGAATTATGGAGAAGCGGCTTCAACTGTTCTTATTCAGCAAGACATCAGCCAGCTTTTTGAACTATTCTTCAAAGGTTTCGCGAATCCTCTCTGGCTCCCCTATCTGGATAATGACACCTTGACCTTCCCTGTTGAATTCTCCTTTGAGCCCGGGGTCGCCGAGATGGGAGATTCCTTGAAATCTTCAACATCATAATCCGCCCATGTATACTTCCGGCTGAATTCAATGGAGGAAGGCAGAATCAGAGCACTTATGAATATTATCAGCCTAATACAATGGCCCGGCAACTTGGATGTGGCCAGATGCCCCCAAGGCTATTTCTGCATGAGTTCCTTAAGCCCAGGGAGGAAATCAAAGAACCTATGCACAACAGCAGAGTCTTCAATTATGTGTGCAGTCCCACTGTCTATACCTGGCCTTTTGTGCCTATAACCTTAACTAATCCCACCTTCAATTCCTGGTGGCAAGAATTCCACGATCACATCTTCAGTGAGCCTGTACACGTGTTCTGTGCAGAGTTGATGCCTGATTTCCTGCCAACTTCAGAGGTAACATAATGAACCTTTGGATCAGACATTTCTCCTCTCAATCATGATTCTGACCTCATTCCTTTGATTCCACAGAACACGATGCCTCGCCCCTCGAGCCGGGAATATCACCTACAACCCCGTAGGCCCAATCTCAAAGATCGGGATTCAAGTCCACAACTCGGCTCGTTAATGGCCGGGTTTGCTTCAACGGACCCCGGCCTCTCTAGCCTTGTCGCGATAGGAGGCAAGGTTTATCTCGGTTGCTCCTCCAAATGCCAAGAGGAGGAGAACTATCAAAAAAATCCTTGTTGAGGTAAAATCCTTTACCTTCTTGACCCCAAGATTACTCTGTTCCTGATAAATTATCTCTTTGTGCATTCTCAGACCAAAGCTCAGCAACCTTCAGTGTCAGAACCTGCCAATGCCCCATTTACAGGTATGACCTTTATTGTCCTCTTTTAATGATGAACACTGGCATTTACCCTCGTGACTTGACATTTGCAGAAGAAACAGTGGAAGAACAACTGGTTGATGTCCTAGTGGCTCAACAAGCAAGTCCACCCAGGGTTGAATTACCAATCCCAGTGGAGATCTCATCTTCATCACCCTCTGCAGAAGCAATGAATTCTCCAGAGATGAGTCTCCCAATCCAGTCGGAGCCATCAAGTCCTCCAAGGGCACAATCACCTGTTGGTCACGCAGCGACTCCAATCCCAACAGAGGTGGATCCGACTTCTCATCGCCCGAAGCCCATGAACTACCAAAGAATCGCATCAACACCTTCTAACTTGGAAGCTTCGGCTCTACCGGAGCACCTCCTTCACCTGTGATTACCCCTGCTCAAGAAATCGGCCACGAGGTAATCATTTGCACTCAACTCTGCTATTTTTACTTTTAGCACCTCTAACTCGGCAATACGGCTTCTTAGGATCAGGCTCCATCATCATCAAGCCTGCCGTCGGGGACCAATCCAGTTGCCGAGGCGATGGAAGGGATGCACCAGGCTCTGTCAGATGAGGTGCTAGCAAAGCTTCGAGAAATTGTTGCCTGGCTAGAAAGAGATGCACAAGATCAGTTCAAGGATCTTGATCATTTCGAGGAGATGCTTGAATCCATCAGCCAAGAACTTCCGAGGATATCGGCTCCTCCTCGGTATCCATCTGTGGCCTAGACGTCCTTTACGCGCCCATAAGACATGCTTTGAGGAAACTGCGTTCCCGTCCGGCTATCGAAAAGAAGAGATCTGATGCTGAACAAGCCATGAACGGGGCGCAATCCCAAACAGAGAGCCACAGAGACACATTGACTAATCTGCAGGCTTCTTGTGATCTGAAAATTGCCAAGAAAGCTGCTCTAGAAGCGGAGCTGAGAAGCCTGTCAGCTGAGATAGAGGCTGATAAAAAGAAAATAGCTGAGCTTCCTGGATTGATAGAAAAGACCTAGGAGGAAGCAAGATCGGCTATCACCAAGATAGAGCAATGCGATGCAGAACTCACCAACTTGTCTGGTGCTCAAAAAGATTGCCAGGAGCTGTTGGACAATTTCCGTCAAGCAGCATCCAATGCCCGTGGTGTGATTGCGAAACATCTGAACATTTGAATGCCCCTATTGATGTATAACCAAATTGGCCGTTCTTGTGGCATTTTCTTGTAATTTGTTTCTTTTCTTCTGCGTACCTTCAAATATAATGTTGAACGACCCATTCGGCAAAGAAATGCCAACTCCCGAATGGCACTTTGATTCTACTTAGCCGAACCAATCAACTGAATGTGACTCAGCCTAGAACTCCAAGCGACCCGTCGGCGGGCTGGCCAAGGAAACCTTTCCACCTTCCGATTTTCTTGGGATATGCGCCACGATCCAAAGCCACGATTCATCTTGCCAGGCCTATAAATGCAACCGTAGGTGCCCCTAGCTCTCCGCCAGGCCTTCTAGCTCTCGAATCTTTGCCAATCTCAGCTCTTTCTCTCTTCAAACAGTGCACATCCCAAACCACCATGGTGCGCCGCCTCAACCGCCGCCGCGCCTCCGACGAGGCAGAGGGGAGCAGCGCCAATGCGCGCCGGAGGCAATGATCGTCGAATCCTCCTTTTTTGATTCGACTTTTGATCTTCTTCTTGTCTTGACGACCATCTCCTTTACAGATTGATTCAGTGGAATCCGTCTCCTGCGCCGGCCAATCAACCTCTTCCAGACGACTCCTCGGAGTCCGATGGCCACTCCCCTGTGCCATACGGGGAGGTCGATGCCCTCCGCTTCAAGGAGGAGCTGGAGGCGTCCCGGCGTGAGCTAGAGGACGTCTCCAAGAAGGCGGGCATAGCCGAGCTGGAATGGGAGGACCAGCGCAAACAGCTACTGGAAGCCATCGATGGTACGGCTCTGAAAGCAGTTCTTGATCCAACCCGTCTTTTGATGCTAATCTTTTCCTTCTTGCTCTTTGCAGCCCGCGATGCTGAGCTCAACCAGCTAAAGGCGCTGGTAGAGCAGCTGGCCGAGAAGGTGAACGCCCGTGGTGACACGCCGGCGGAGCGCCTTGCCGCGGCGGAGCACCGTGTCGACGAGGTGGCCACCCATGGCGTTCGTCTGGGCACCACCTTGGGCCTGGCTGCCATGGCGACGCACACGGATGTCGACTACTCCACCAGGCCGCGCGGCTTCCGGGGCGGCGCGCCAGAGGACATTGAGGAGATCGAGCTCATCCTGGAGCGCCTTGATGGCCATGGCGACGCCATTGCCGAAATTACTCATCCCCAATCTGTGTTGAACAGGCTCTTCGACTAGATTGTATTAGGGATGTGTAAATATCGGCAATAAATGAAGAACTTTTGAATTCTGTGCTTGTTTTGTGATGACTCCCTTCACATTTTGCATCCGTGAATCTTGTTTTCTTTGAATGCATCCGGGAACTATCTTGAGCCGAACGCGCGAGAACAAGCGCCCCTTGGCGCAAAATCCAGAGAAGATCCCGATTCGGCAATCCATAAACACTGTTCAAGCAAAAACCCTTCGCACCTGGGAGAAAACCCTGCCGTTTGGTATTCCAACAGTGCGTACTAGCCTGTCATCACTCCCAATGCACCCCTTCGGTCAATAAAATAGCCTGCCGAGATGCCCTGCAAATCCACTCGCGCACTCATCCATCATTTCTCATCTCTCCCCCTGTCCTTAGCGGAGAAAAACCCCAAAGCCATGGACAAGGGCAAGCAACCCCAGGAGAGCAGCTCATCAAAGAAGCGCACGATTCGAAGGTGAGTTTTTTCCTTGATCTAATCCTCGTTCTCCACATGATCTCGCGCTTCATGTTCTCCTCTTTTCCTCTTCAAGTCTTGATTTGCTCCCTGAAGAAATCATCGAGACCGAAGATGTGCCGGAGTACATCTCCTCCGATTCCTCCCTCGAGGCAGAGGATGCCACGCCTGAACAGAGGGCCAACCATCAACTGCGCCGCCACGTTCGGCACCTGGAGCACGGCCTCAGGGACATCACCGCCCGTTGTCAAGCCGAGCGTGAGCGTCGCATGGCTCTGGAGGCACTAGTAGGGGGTAAACGCTTCTGACTTCTTCTTGACCTCATGCCTGCATTTGGATTTCTTGCCCCTAACATCGATCCCTCTGCTTCAGATGTCTCTGATAGGTACAACAACCTGAAAACGGCCTGGGAGAGCTTGGTGGAGGCCGCCAACCATGGTCACCCCCATGCGTTCCAAGTTGCCGTCACGGTGGTCCTGGAACAACTGAAGAGGGAGCAGCCGAAGAAGTAAAGAAAAGACTGAATCATACTTTCGCTTCTTCCTCCACGCCTTCTGCTTCCCTCCTTCTTGAGGATCTGACCAGTAAGGTTGTTAGATGTAAACCTGCAAGAAGCAGTTGTAATGTCTGTGCTAAGGGCAATGCATTTAGGCACTGGCCATTTCTTCTGTTTATGGATTTTTTGTTCTGAAGGCGGCCTCATTCTTGAGCGCCGGCTATCTCTGTGTCAGATGTGTGTAATCATCGATCGATCTCAATGCTAGGATAATATTTCTTCAGATATCTTCCATTTATTGCAGCGGAAAATTCTTCTCCTAGCAAAGTTTTCAATATGTATGCATTACCAGGAACGCATCTGACCACACGGAAGGGTCCTTCCCAGTTAGGGGACCATTTGCCGAATTCACTGTATTTAGTTCTAATCGGCAATAGCGCTTTCCAAACTAGATCACCTTCTGCAAATTGCCTTACTTTTACCTTCTTGTTGTAGTACTTGGCAACCCGCAGCTTGTTTTTCTCGATGTTTTCCAGGGCCCTGAGACGGATCATATGTAAATCCTCCAGCTCGTCCATCATTAGGCCACTGTAATCCTTGGAGCTCAAGTCCTTTTGCAGCACCACTCTCCTTGAATCTGATTGCATCTCCCAAGGCAAAATCGCGTGGTGCCCGTAAACCAACTCGTAAGGAGAGGTCTTTGTAGCTCCATGGGGGGCCATTCGGTAAGCCCACAGTGCTTCACTGAGAACCGAATGCCACCTTTTTGGCTTCTGATCGATCTTCTTTTGTATTAGCTTGATCATGATTTTGTTAGAAGCCTCCGCTTGACCATTAGCTTGGGCATAATAAGGAGAAGATTTAAACAATTTCATCCCCATGCTTTCGGCAAACTCTCTGAACTCCAGTGACACGAATTGTGCCCCTTGATCAGTGGTAATTGTCTAAGGGATTCCAAATCGATAGATGATGTGCTCCTTGACGAATTCAATCATGTTTTCTGACGTCACCTTCTTCAGTGGGATCGCCTCAACCCCTTTAGTGAAATAATCCATAGCCAAAAGCACGAACTTATGCCCCTTGCTAGATGGTGGATTAATTTGGCCAATCAAGTCCATACCCCAACCCCTGAATGGCCACGGCTTGATGATGGGATTCAATGCTGATGCAGGGACCCTTTGAATATTCCCAAACCTTTGGCAATCCTGACATCCCTTGTAATACTCAAGGCAGTCCTCTAATATCGTCGGCCAAAAGCATCCAGCTTGTCTAATAACCCACTTCATACGGTAGGCCGATTGGTGTGCTCCCCATATCCCATCGTGCACTTCGCTCATCATTTTCTTGGTCTCTTCTGGACCCATGCATCGTAGCAATACCCCATCTAATGATTTATAGAATAAATTATCATCTAGAAGAACGACCTTTATGGATTTGTACCTGAGCTTCCTAGAGACTTTACGGGATGGATCCTTCAAGTAATCAACGATCTTTTTTCTCCAATCATCTTCTGCAAGATCCGTCCCCAGTGCACACGCCTCTGCAGCAAACGCTTCTTGGCTGTCTTTGTAACCAGAGGCGCTTTGAGCCAGCCTGTTTGCTTCTTCGTTATGTTCCCTAGGGATGTGCTGTAGAGTCACCAACGGGAAGCTCTTTAAGATTTCCCTGCATTCTTCGTAGTAACTCCTCAGCGCTTCACTTTTACACTCGTATTGGCCGTTCAATTGCTTGATCACCAGCTCTGAATCTCCATAAACTTCAACTGAAACGGCCCCTGCTTCTCTCAAGTATTGAAGCCCTCGAAGTAATGCCTCGTATTCACTCGATTGTTTGTGACAATGGGGGTTCGAATAGGGATGGCAAATTCAAACATCTCACCTCTAGGAGAAATCAGTAGGATCCCTACTCCCCCACCTTTACCACATGATGACCCATCAAAAAATAAAGCCCAAGGGGTAATCTCAAGCAGATCAATTGACGGATCACGATGTTCAGTTATAAAATCGGCAATGATCAGACCTTTGATGGCTTTTGCCGATTCGAACTTCAGCTCGAACTCTGATAACGCTAAAATCCACTTGCCAATCCGGCCGTTCAAAATTGGCATAGATAACATATGTTTTATTACATCAAACTTGGAATACATAGTGCATTCGGCATTCAACAGGTAGTGCCGAAACTTTGTACACGAGTAGTACACGCAAAGACGCAGTTTCTCCACAGCCGAATACCTGGTTTCAGGATGAAGTAGTTTTCGGCTAAGATAAGCTACTACCCACTCCTTTCCTTCAAAATCTTGAATAAGGGCCGATCCAATGGTTTGGGTATCGGCCGCCACGTACAACTTGAAAGGCTTGTTCAGCTGAGGAGGAACCAGTACTGGTGGCTCCTTCATGTACTGCTTGATCTCATCGAAAGCCTTTTGTTGTTCGTCGCCCCAAATAAACTTCTGATCTTTCTTTAACTTCAACAGCGGAGAGAATGACAAGACCTTATGTGACAAATTCGATATGAATCTTCTTACGAAATTGATCTTGCCGAGTAGTGACTGCAACTCCTTGAGGTTAGTTGGAGGAACAACTTCATCAATGGCCTTCATGCTCTTTTTGCCAACTTCAATTCCCCCTTCGTGGACCAAAAACCCCAAGAATTCTCCAGCTGATACCCCAAAAGCACATTTGTTTGGATTCATCTTCAAACCATGCTTCCGAGTGCATTCCAAGGTCCTCTTCACATCTTCCAAATGCGTGTCATGACTCAGGGACTTGATTACCACGTCATCAATGTAGATTTCCACAACTTTGCCGATCAACTCGTGAAAAATATAATTCATGGCCCGTTGATAAGTTGCACCAGCATTTTTTAACCCAAACGTCATGACTATCCATTCAAACAGGCCTATATGACCAGGACATCTAAAGGCCGTCTTTGATATGTCTTCTATTGCCATGAAGATTTGGTTGTAACCCGCATTACCATCCATGAAACTGATGACTTTGTGTCCAACTGCGGCGTTAATCAACAAATCGGCAATAGGCATTGGGTAACCATCCATCGGAGTAGCTCTGTTCAGGTCCCTGAAATCTATGCAGACCCTCATTTTTCCATTCTTCTTGTACACAGGGACGATGTTAGAAATCCACTCCGCATATCTGCATGGCCGAACGAAGTTTGCATCAAGTAATCTTTCAATTTCCTTCTTCACATCGGCCAATACTTCATCCTTGTAGATCTTCCGGGGTGGTTTCTTGTATGGTTTGAAACCAGATTTGATTGGCAACCGATGCTCGACGATAGAACGATCCAATCCAGGCATCTCCGAATAATCCCAGGCGAAGCAATCTTTGTATTCCTTGAGAAGCTTAATTAATTCTCCCCTGAAGTCCGGCTGCAAGCCTGTGCTGATGAATGTCGGCCTTGGCTTATCACCGTTTCCAATGTCAACCTCTTCCAATTTATCAGCCGACATGAATCCCCGCCCTAGCTTGCCATCAGTGCCGTCTACGGGGTTCTCCATTAAAAATTGCTATAAGAGCCGACTACTTGAATCGGCTGTTGATCACTGCTGACAGGTTCAACAGGACCTTCCCCCCAGTCTTTGCCTGAGAAGCAATCAATACCCTGGTACTCCCAGAAGGCTGGTTCCATGTTTGCCACGCTCACGGAGTCATCTGCCTGGACGACCTCAATCTCATCGTCCACCCACTGGATAAGCTGTTGATGCATGGTGGACGGGACACAACAGTTAGCATGAATCCAGTCCCGCCCAAGCAGCAGGCTGTAGGCCCCCTTGCCTTCGATGACAAAGAAGGTAGTGAGCAGCGTCTTGGATCCGATCATCAAATCCACGTGAGCACACCCCTTGGTATCTGAAGGGTTCCCAGCGAAGTCATTGAGGATTATACTCGTAGGCGTCAAATCGCTCGGGCCCATGCCAAGCTTCCTGAAGGTGGTGTACGGCATTACGTTGACTGCCGCTCAACCATCGACGAACATCTTTGTCAATGGCTTGCCATTGACGTATCCTCTCAAGTACAGCGGCCTCATATGTCGATTCTTGGCCGGCTTGTCGAAGATTGCCTGCTTGGCCATCACCAATTGTGCCAGCATCCCCTCGGCCTGCTCATCATCTAGGGCCGCTTCCTCCTGCACAACCTGGTTAGCAGGAGCCATGAATTCGTTCGGCAGAAAGTATACCATGCATGTTGGAGCCGAACGCTTCGATCCTTCAGGTTGATCTTTGGGGCGCCACACCTACCTCGTCTGGATTCCAGCCTGCCTCAACTCGCGGTTCCTCAAGCACTGGACCCATCTTTTCTGGCTCCTCCTCAGGCCGGGCGGGCACCATTGCCCCTTCTGCCAGACGTAGTCATCTTCATCCTCCTCTTGATCAGCCCATCTGAGGTCAGCTTGCCGTTTCCTAGGATGACCAATGACTTCAATTTTTTGGCGCCGATCCCCATTAGGTTGGATCCTTCCAATTCTCTCATGGACGGATCGGCGATTGGCAGTCTCCTGCCTGTACTCAAAATACCTGTCACTGCATTCAGGACAGTTCTTCAACGTGGGCAGCTTCAACCCCTCATTCCAGCAATGCCTGAAGAAGGCACATCCCCAGTGTGCGCGCTCTTGCTCGCGCGTGTATTGCTCCTGGTCCCTTCTGCGCGCTTCTTCCTCAGCTCTGCGCCTTTCCCCCTCAGCTCTGTGCTTCTGGTAGCGCTCTTTCTCCATCTGGCGCTGCCACTTGTTGAGGAGGATGCGTGATGTCACCCTGGGCTTGGCTCTGGATGACTCCCCAATTTCAATGTGACTCCTAAGAATGCGGGGGGCTTCACCTTGCACCTGTTCCAGAGTCATTTGGCGCTCTGGGTCCACTGCTCCATCTTGTCTAGACCTGGCTGAGGTCAAGACCTTGACTTTTCCCTTCTCCTCGGCTGTTATCACGTTAACGTAAAAGCCCACCATGTTCGAGGGAAGGGGTGGCCATCCAAACCTTCATTTTGCTGTCGAACTTAAGGTGACCCTCCTGGATGGCCTTCTGGATCCTCATCCTGAAGACCCTGCAGTCATTTATGGAGTGTGAATCCCTGTCGTGGAAGCCACAGTAACGTTTTGTTTTAACTCCATCGGGCCGAAGCATGGAATGCCCCTCAGGCAGCTTGATTCGGCCTTCCTTCACTAAGAGCTCGAACAATTTATCAGCTTTCGTGATATCAAAATCATAAGTGCCCTTGGTCTGCTTGACCCAGCACTGATTCATTGTCAAAGGCTCCTTCCCCCACATGATCTCTGCTGCGGCTACATCCAATTCCTCATCAGAATCCTCGAACGGATCGGCCTTGTCCAAAAGCGGTTGTAGACGTCGGCGACGTCATGCTGCTTGCCAAATTTGGCATCCTTCTTAAAGCCATACGCCTGATTGCTCATCAGTGATAGCTTCTGCGATAGCTGGCCCAGATTCTCAAACTCCATCCCGAACAACTTTTCACGCACGGCTGGCAACATCCCGGCGACGGCCATATCAGCCAACTGGTCGTCTGGCAAGTTAAGCGAGAAGCACATGCCTTTAACCTCCTTGAATCTTCTAAGAAATTCGAGCGGCGTCTCGCTGTGCCTCTGCTTCAGGGTGGCAAGGTCGATCAACTTCTTCTCCGAGCTGCCACTGAAATAATGAGCGTGGAATTTCCGCTCTAAGTCCTTCCATCTGGCAACTGATTCAGGGGGTAGGGACGAGAACCACTGGAACACTGGACCTGTCAGTGATGCGGGGAAGTAGCGGACCCTGAATGTCTCCTCAGCTGAGCACTCCCCGAGCTGCATGAGGTAACGAGCAATGTGCTCGACCGTGCTCGTGTCCTCTTGCCCCGAAAATTTTGTGAACTCTGTTGGCGGCTTCACCCTTGGCGGCAAGAGCACATTGTAGTACCATTCTGGGAACGGTGGCTTATAGGCGGGTCCTTGCATTTTTGGCTTGAGGCCGAACTGATTTTGCATCAATTCGGCCATTTTCCGCGCCAGGGCGTCATCCTCTTGTGCGCCTGCAGCTGGCGCGTATCCTGGATGCGGGAAGGCGTCAAATGCTCCGTAGTTTCCCACCTCATGATAGCCTCCGCCGTACAAGTTCCTCTGCAACCAGTTGGTCGCCGGCGCAATCCTGTGGCCGGAAGCAAGTGGGGCTCCAGGCGAGCCGAACGCTAGATCTCCATACGTACGCTGGTACAAATTCGGCTGTTGCACAGGTTGACCCGTGCTGCTCTGTGGCGGTGGCTGAATTGGCTGCCCTCCTGAAGCTTGTAATGGGGGCTGAACTGGCTGACCCCCAGTGCCCTGCGGAGGAGGCTGGAACGCTTGACTTCCAGAGCTCTGAGGAGGAGGCCGCCGTGGGCCGGCTCCGTAACGGCGGTTGAGAGCTTGACTCGCCCGGCTCCACGGTGCCCCCCCGGATGGGTGCCTTGCTGAACGCTTGTTCCATGCCCGGCCAAAGACGGCCACCATCATCCGCCGAAGCGCACCGAGGAAAGCTTTGTTGTGCTTGCTAAGCATGTAGTCTGCAGATTCTTGGAATACTCGCATGCACTCCTCTTTCTCCTGCTGAGCTGTGGTATCGCTCTCCCCTGGTAGCAACACACTGGGCATCTCGTTCTTCAAATACGGGACGCCGCTTCTATTTTTCTTGAATGACAGCAGACATTTCTGCTGAAACTGGTCCATGACATCCTGGAGTTGCTACCGCTGCTCGGGAGAGAGATCTTCAAGGTTGACATCCATGAGGTCTCCGATTTCAGGCATCTTGAATCTATTCGGCTGGTCCCACCAGGCGTGCCAAAAAGTGTGTTGACGCAAAAAGTGCACCTAGCGCCAAACACACAGCAAGCCGAACAAGCTGGCTTCGCACACGCAAAGAGTAACGATGACGTGCCAGTCAATTTTTCCTGAAAATGAACACAAGATAAAGCAGTTAGATACCAAAGCTTGGAACTTGCCGGGTGGTACCAGAGAGTTCCATATTTACGGCTAAGAAGCCACATAAGATGACACATAGCTATGCAAAAGCTATTTGCCAAAGAATTGAAACCATTCGGGAACTTATAAAAGGAAAAGCAATACTGCCGAATGGCAATCGGTCTTTGTTTGGTCAACAATGCATAAACACGATATATGACCGATCCTATAATAATAATGTTAAATAAATGAATAAAGTAAAGCACGAACGTAAACATGTAATAAACAAGCATGCATAGATCTAAAGCACTAGTCTACCGCATGTCTAGGTACTTAGAGATCCGTCGGGTACGATGCCAAAACAAATCTATCCACCGCATGATACAACTTGCATGAAATCGTACCACTTTCCACAAATAGATCTATCCACCGCATGATACAATCTAAATATGGAAAGCTAAAAGCACGCATTATTTAAAGCATGAATTGCGCACGTGTTTTACTCGTGGAGAAACATAACCGAATACGGCTGAACAGCCGATTCGGGGTCCATGAAGAAGGAACGAACATTACCAAGTGAATAAATCTATCAGGTTGATTCGAACTCTAATCCACCGGATGACTAGCTCTAAAGCAACCCAAAAACCTGCATCTACCGCATGATACTCGGTTCTTTCAAGACTTATACCGACAATGGCAAGCTTGAACCCACAACACGTAAGAACCTAGATTGATTCGGTTTCGGCTATCGGAAAGCACAAGATCCACGGGTTAAAACATGAAACCTACTCGAACAAGGATCGTAAGAGGGGTAAAGCCGATCCAAACCCATCTAGATTGGGCAAAGGTGTTACATGAATCTAAACATAAAGTAAAAACTCGAACTAACACAGGGTAACTTAATGAATCTATTGGATCTTGCCAAAATCCAATAGAGCCGATAACTAGCTTCAAGCTAGATCTTAGCCCACCGCATGGCTCATGACCTAAGAAAAACCCTCTTGAACCAAGCTTGAATCTACCGCATGACACGAAGCATGGTAACAAGACTACTTGCATCAGATCTAAATCCACCGCATGATACTAGACATGATACAAGGTTGCCGGTACTCACGGAGGTCGACGGATCGATTGGCCCTCTCGAAGAACTCGACGACACGACAAAAGGACTCTAGGGTTTGGCGCAAGGCCGGTGTGTATTGAAGAATGATTGTTGTTCGTTACATACATTCAAGGGTCATATTTATACCCTCTCAAGTACAACTTCGAATGGATTCGTTACCTAACTTATCTCTAAGCTCGATCGCTTATCTATCCATTCTTTCTCCCTGATTGAGCCACGTCACCGTTCAATCCCGCAAAATCAGCTCTACTGTTCCTTTGCCGAACTGGAGCAGATAGCCGACCGCAGATCTCTTTGCCGAACATCTCTGAAAAGATCCTTCCTTCCACCAGACAGACCCTTTATCGAACCGGACCCACAAGTCAGACTCCTTACCAAATTTTGGGGTTTACACTATGGCCTGGAGAGTGGCCGGTGGGAGATGTGGAGCAGCAGTGGGAACATCCACAGCTCCGACACCTTCATAAGCTGGAATGATGGCCATAGGCACTTGCTCTTCAACTGCACCTTGCATCTTCTCATGGACAACTGGAGCAGCAACTACAAGATGATCTATTGCGCCCCCCTCTACAGCAGCATCAGCATCTTTCTTGTTCTTGTAACCCTTCATATACTTGCCAATGCGGACACTGCGACGCAAGAACTTGGAGTCCAAAGGGCTCCTGCATCCCTTGGCTCGACGCTTGCGTGGGGTTTTGAGAGAAGGCATCTTGTACAGCATGATCAGATCATCGTCAGAAGCATGCACCTCAGCCTTGCTCGGACCTTCCCTACCCGAGGAAACGTGAGTCTGTGGCACATCCAAAGTATCACACAAAATGTTGCCTTTGCTCGGAACTTCAACAAAGGCTTGATCTAATCTCTCTAGATTGGTTTATCTATCCCCCTCTATCTCTTGCTACCTCCGGTCGTTAGTAGATTAGATTGATTTTGATGTTCTTTAAGATTAGATGCATAAGTTTCACCTTTCGCAGATATAAGTTTCTCGTCTTTATTAGATCAACTCTTGCATCACACATTTGTTCCACGGATTCGATACCTTGGGTTCACCACTCAAGGGAAGAAGGGTCCCTTGACTACGACGGGAGACTTGTATGCTTGCAAGTCCACTTGAAGTTTAATATGATTATACACCGTCAACACAGCAGAATGGTGAGAGTATCCCGGAAGCATGGGAACGCTTCAAGGAGTACATCACCGCGTGCCCGCACCATGGCATGCACTGGTGGTTTTTAATTCAGACCTTCTATCACGGGCTCAAGCTTACATCCCGTGAGCACCTAGAAGCAGCTGCTGGAGGAGCCTTCTTCTGTCTACAAGTACCAGCCGCTAAGGAATTAATCGAGAAGATTGTGGCAAATCAAGGTTGGGATGGAGATTGTCTCCAACCCCGTACCCGCGGTGTACACCAAGTCGATGGAATCAACATGATCACCGCTAAAATGGACCTCCTCATGATGAAATTGGAGGCATCGGCCAACATGAAAACTACCAAGATCATGGATGCACACATGACATGCAAGGTTTGCAGTAATGTCGGTCATTCGGGAAATGATTGTCTCAAAACAAGGGAAGAAGCCAGCTTCATCAACAATGGCAACAACAACTATAGCAATCAAGGGTGGAACTCGAGGCCCAACTTCCCGTTCAACAATCCAAATGGAGGTTACTATTCTAACTCTTTCAATAATCAGCCTTTCATTAAAGGTCTTGTCTTTGGCCAAGCTAGAATTAATGAAAGTTTAAACAAGAAAGTAGCCGCCAATGAGAAAGTTCTTGAAAATCTTAACTCCACCATAGAATCTTTCACCTCTGCCATGAAGAACCAGCTTAGCTTTAATAAAATGATAGAAACTCAACTAGCTCAGCTTGCTTTTTCTTTACCTTCTTCTGAGTCAGGTGGAATCCCAAGGCAACAATAGCCTACCCGAGAGAATTTAAAATCAGTGACCACGAGAGGTGGTAAGACCACTCAGGATCCAGCACATCCTAAGCCCACAGAGAAGAAATAGAAGGAAGTGACCACCGAGTCGGATGAAGAGGTAGACACCAAGAAGGCATCCGCGGAGAGGAAAGGTCAAGAAAAACGACACCCCCAAAAATATGTCGACACCACGTTCCATCCATTTCCTCGAAGAGTCAAGAAGCCTACCGTGGATGAGCAATTTGGGAAGTTCACTGAGGTAATCAAGAAACTCAATGTCAACATACCAATTCTTGAGGCTATGCAGGTACCAACCTACGCCAAGTACCTCAAAGACATCCTCAAAAATAAGAGGCCTCTACCTCCACGGATATGGGCAAACTTACGGAGGAGTGTAGTGCAGCCATTCTAAAGAAGAAACACCCCTGGTGCCCTACGATCAGCTACTCTATCGGGTCCGAGCACTTTGAAAATGCACTATGCGACCTTGGAGCCAGCGTTAGCATCATACCTAAGGTAGTATTCGACAAACTCAATTATACTTCCTTATCTTCTATAGCCATGTTTTTGCAGCTAGCGGATCAATCGGTCCGCTACCCGGCGGGGATAGTGGAGGACGTTCCGGTGAGAGTCCAGGATTTCTTCAGACCCATGGATTTCGTCGTCCTCAACATGGATGTCGATACAAGGACACCTCTAATCCTCGGGAGACCTTTCTTGAGCACCGCCAATGCTATCATTGATGTAGGAGTCGGAGAGATCCGCCTCAACATTAATGGCGAGGAAGAATGGTTCACCTTTAAACCAAAGGTGGAGCAATGCTCACAGGTACGAATGGTCGATAGAAAAATTTCTGACCTTGTGCAAGAAGGTGAGGTGACCCCGACCAAACACAAGGTGAAATCATTCAACGGGCAACACCAACCCAAGAAGTCAAAGGCAATCAGCAAAGCTAATGGGGGGGAAAGAAGACGGAAAGCAAGAACACCCCTGCCAAAGCCTCACCGACGTCATCGCCACCAAAGAAAACAAAGAATGTGTGGCGAGTGAAGCGAGCATCATCTGAGTCTTCCACTCCGGGACCAGATGAGCCCAAGATTAATGAGCAACCGGAGGAGTCCCGCTCACGGACTCAAAACGACGAGCCCTCATTGTGACAACCCGCCCAGGAAAATACCGTACTATCACCTAAACCAAACCACTTTGGTCAATTAGCAATAATAAAATATCATCCTATCGTTAGATGCCGGGTCAACGCTCGGTAAATCACTTACATAGCAACAAAGATCGACATATCTGCACTAAAACTCACACGAAGGCGAGTCCAGAGACGATACATGATTAACATCCGAAATTTACCCTGAAGGGTTTAATTATTACAAACCGAGGTCTTTAACATGACAATGCAGTTTAGAGTTTAAAACAGCGGAAATGGACTAAATGGAACGCGGAAACACCACGAGAGGCCAGCCATGATGCCTTCATTCATCGTCCTCCACCCACTCCAGCTCCGAGTCAGGCGGGATCTCTCCGGGCCACACATCAACAAAGGCATTACCTGGAATAATAGATTATAGCAAGACTGATTATACTAATACTCAGCAAGACTTACCCGTCGCTGATAATTACATCACCAAATCTAGACATAATAGGCTTTTTGGCCACTAGGGTTTCTTTTGCTGAAAAGCAACAAAGAATATGTCCTTACTTTCAAGATTTTAGCTCAAGTTCTAGTTGGTTATTCTTTTTCTAAGTTAGCCATCTATTGCAAGCATAAGTTGTGCAAGGCAATTAATCAAGCATTAATATTCATCAACTTCCATCATTAAGGATATCTTGGCCCGTGGAGTAAGTAGTCTCAGATAACAGTGAGAGTCGATAACCAGTTGATTTAAACCTTGCAAGGTAAACCTAAACGCACGGTGGGATGCCCCCGCGAGGACAACCACCAAGCGGTTCCCAAAATTCTTCGGATCGGGACTATTTGTTACAGGCTATTTGGCAAAAACCCGCGAGGCACCGAGACTCACCATGCACCACCGGTAGCTAGTCGTGAGACGCATCCCAGGATGAGTAATAGTAAGATCCCTCACCGCGTCATTAAGGTACTAGGCTTACCGGTCCCATTCCTAATAAGTGCTTAGTACGTTCAAACACTTAACCCACAAAGCCATTAGACCGGAGCCCACATCCCATGCTCTTACCTCATGAGCAATACATTTAAGGAGATCTTATGATTCCATCATAAAAACCTATTCTCGCGAGTGACAAGCATCACTCGACTTGTAACGGTCCTATAGCATAGCAGCTATCAACCTATCATACTAGTAAAGGACAAAGCTACCTAGGGATCCAGCATCTAGGGTTCCATATCAACTCCTGAACGTAAATGCACTATCACCCAAAGATAGTTGCATAAGAATTTTAAACATTGGGTTAATTGCACCGGGGCTTGCCTTCGTCAGCAGGGTTAGCCTGAGTGCCCTTGGTGTCTTCGATCACCTCCACAAATAGCAGCTCCGCTTCAGCTCCTCCTTCCTCGGGTTCCGGCACGGAAGTGTAGTTACCGTCAGGAAGTTCTACACGGAATGCAATGCAACTTCTAGGCATTTTCTAAGGAAGTTACCGTCAGGAAGTTACCAATGCTGAATAGTTACCGTCAGGAAGTTCAGGTGGTGTGATTGGTTAATTATTTCATCCAACTCTTGTTGGCCATATTCACCCTAACAAGCAATTAATTATTAAATCTTTTACATTAAAGTTATTGTAGACAAAGGTTTATCTCTTTACTTAGCAATTATTTATTGCTTCCTTTTATTTTGTTGCTTTCATGTGAGGATTTATTAGTCAATATTTTAATAGCAAAAGAGGTGCACAAAAAGGTAAGTCCTTCCACTTAATTTACCAAACAGCAAGGATGAAAAGCAAGACCCTAAAATATAGCTAGTTCATCAATTGCAAGGTCACAAGGTTAAAGGCTCTATTTTCTTAATTAACTTCTAATAACAAGCTCTTGTGCATTCTGACTTTTAAAGGCACACAAAAATCACATAAACAAGGACAGGGGTCCTTGCTGGTCCAACTATTTCTACACATCCATTGGATCCAATCTTGGTCGCAAAAGAACAACAAAACCTTTAAACGCAAGAACAACACTTCCTAGTTATTAGAATTAGGGAAATTGCATAAATAAATAAATAGCAAGCTCCTGCTTCCCATCACAAGCTTACAACCCCACTAATCCTAAAGAAGCTAGGAACACCCACATGTCCTGCTCAAACCAAATTGAATTATGAACTATACATCTACACTCATATCTAAGCAATAATTCAGAATTAAATAGTCTTAACAGAGATAAAATCAAGGTAAATTCAAGAAAGTTACTTCTAGTCATAATAGGATCAATGCCACAGGTTGAGCACAGAAATTCAGGTGGTTAGAAAATTCAGCGGAAGTTACCAATGCTGAATAGTTACCGTCAGGCATGCAATGAAAGATTTGCTGAATTAAATAGACGGATGCAATGAAAGATTTGCTGAATTTTCTATGAACTTCTAGGCATTTTCTAAGGCACTAGACTAATTGGTAAAGAAACTAAGATAACTTTCATTGCAATCGAGTCCCTGGTTTACAAATGGGTCCCTGGACTTCACATCCATACCCTTGCGGCGGCGGGTAGGTTCGCCGGTGGCGAGGTGGGGCCGGAGCAGGGCAACAAGTGGCACAGGTGGACGATTGAGCTCACCCCATGCGGTGGTGTTGGCGCGGTCGGGGAAGCCTCCGATGAGCCGCGGCGACGAGGCCGCGGTGGCACGCCCGCAATCTCTTGGACTCCAGCAAGGCTCGAGGTGGTGGAGGTCAATGCACAGCCATGGAAGCTTCACTAGGGTCTAGGGAGGAGGTCGGGATGGTTGGCCGGCAGTGGAAGCTAGCGGAGGCGCGAGCTCGCGGCAGCGACGGCAATGGCGGGCGACGGACTGCGGTGTTCTCGCACGAGAGCCGCAACGGTGGGCTTTTATAGCCGATACACACGCGAGGTGTCTTTGCTTCATAGCAAAGCGACCGACGCGTTAAGGCGCGGGTACGGCGAGCCTCAGCGTGCGGGCGCGACGGGTGGATCGACAGTGTCGTTGCGAGTGCGTGGGCTCACCCGCCGAGACGCGGCCTGGAGGTTCGTGCGGTGCTGGCGCATGCCGTGCTCATGCGCAGACTCCAAGGCAGGGCTGTGGTACTGTGGCGCACAGCGGCGGCACGTGGCGTCACGCGCACGCGACGTCGCGCAAAGCGCTCTCTCGGCCCGGTCCGAGCGAGGTGCCCCTATTTGCTTGCACAAAACTCAAAAAGTTTCATGTAAACTTCACAACCGTAGATATGAAAGTTGTAGATGAGTCTACCCTCTGCAAAATGGCTAAAGCCGAGTTTGAATTGGATTCAAATTGAGAGAGAAATTCGAATGCCAACTTGCAGATTTTAATGGCTCGGGTGAATAGTGATCCTGAGCTTCCTTAGCAATTAGAACCTTTTCCACTAAAAACTAGCAATGTCACCCTGAAGATGAAATGTGTCCTCGGTGATTCTGCACAACTTTTGTATTGGTAGATTTTTATGTGTTTAAGCAAAATTTGGAGAACGTGGCCAAAGTTTCAGGATCACTCTAGGACATCAAAGGGTTTGCCCCCCTTAGCTAGGATTTTTACCATAAAAAGTGCATTAGACTTAGTTAAGATGCTAATAGGTGAGTGTTGGTGAGATTTGCAAGGTGATGACCCCGGTCAATAGGTTTGACCGACCATTAGGGTTAATTAAAAACCTGGGGCGTCACACTCACCGAGGTAAACCGGTAATTATCTCATATTTCCCTTTCAATCATTTTATTTCGTGCATCAATCATGCTTAGATTCCAAATTTGTTTTCATCATTGCATTTAGTAAGTAAACAAGACATAGAAAAGCAGTTTTGGATACTTTTGGTGATACGGCCGAACCTAGAGGTACAACCGTACCACCCCTCAACAAAATTTCTGTGCAGAATGTTTTCATTAGAGAACATGAGTGCCTAGGAAAAATTTAGTAGGGCCGGCCGTACCAAGTGATACGGCCATACCTATGATTTTTCACAAATCCATCAAGACAACCACTACAAGCGTCCAGGTGCTCGTCCCATCACCAAAATGAAGACAGGACAACCAGAGAGCCAAAATTTAGCTTGGGGGAGACCCCATTTTTAATCATGGAAGGTATGTCCATCCAAACTACTCTTTTACATCTTGTTTATCTCTTTTGAATAAAAGAAATGTTTGCTTCAACCATGTGCTTGAAATCTTGTCTATACCCTCACTTTGGATGATGAATGGTTGCTAAGTTAAAATATTGCAAGAACATAGTGCATATCTTTGCGCTCTATGTTTTTTAACTTGTTGGTATATTTTTAGAGCAAGAACCTGAAATAAAACTTTGTGGGAAGCAAATGCTTATGACCAAATCTAGGTTGTTGACTAGTATTATATGGTGCAACAATGTTGATCTGCTCTATCCCAAAATATTGTGAAATCTTGGATGACATCACACCCAACCCAATTTGGATGGCCCATGAGTTGCCCATGACTGCTAGTGCGTATGTTTAGTGCCACATTGCTAGTTGAGAAGGAGTGGAGCCAACTTATAAGCCTCACCAGCCATACCACCCTCGGGTTAACCCTTTTACACGAAGCAAGGACGAAAGTATAAGCAGAGTGATATGTGTACGTGTGCTCGCCCCTACGGAAGGGCTGCGCGGTGCGGCTTTGGTGGGTGGGGTGTTACAAATGGTATCAGAGCCGACCCTTGCGGTTGCGCGTATGGGTCAGTGTGCGGGCATAGTGTGCATGGCGCGTGTGGGCATGAGATGGGACACACAACATGGCATATGGGTCGGCACTGGACGTATGGTCGTGCGCTAAGAGGGAAGGTTCTTGGACATTTGCTTGGGTTAGTGTGCAGACATATGCATGTGTGTGTGGGCCTAGGGTGGGGCACATGGCATGGCGTATGGGTTGGCACTGGACGGGTCAGTTGGACCGATGAGGACGTCAGGTTCTTTGGGGGGGGGGGTTGAATGTCACACCCGACCCAATTTGGATAGCCCATGAGTGTCCCATGGGCGCTGGTGCGCGTGTTTAGTGCCACATTGCTAGTTGAGCAAAAATGGAGCCAACTTATAAGCCATTGTCCACCAGCCATACCACCCTCGGGTTACCCTTTTACACGAAGAGTGGACAAAAGTGTAAGCAGGGTGATATGTGTTCGTGTGCTCACCCCTACGGAACGGCTGGGCAGTGCGGCTTTGGTGGGCGGGCTGTTACAAATGATTTCTTTTCTAAAATAAAACAAGGCCAGTTTATCAATGGTCGTATTACCTACCAAAGCCATATGTCGATATCAATGTTCAAACCTTCTACATATGCTTGCTTGTGACCCATTGAGTTTTGCCAAATTGTTGTGACCCTTGGTAGAATCTTTTCATGCTTCCATGATCGAGATCACGTACACCCACATATACATGCTAACTCCTACACCGGGAGTTATGCAAAATATGCCTTCCATCCACCAAAAATAAATACTCTCAGGTTCAAAGAGATTGCTCTTCTTGTGACCATGCAAAAGGAGAGAGGGGTCATCGAAAAAAAGAAAAAGAGTATATGCTCAAGAAGCATAGAAAAAATGTGCTCCAATCAAAGTGCATAGAAAAAAAGAGAGAAAAAGAAAGCATGACCCCCCTCAAAAATAAAAGCAAGAAGAGAATCTCAAAGAAAGGAGTGTTTAGAAAAACACAAAAATATCCCACAAACTTGCACATCTCGATCAAGTTGCATGACTAGTTTCTTGTTGGATCCGATCTTTGGCTAAACAATATCATGTGGAACAAGTGAGTGTTGACGCAAAATGTGCACCTAGCGCCAGACACACAGCAAGCCGAACAAGCTGGCTTTACACGCGCAAAGAATCACGAGACGTGCCAGTCAATTTTTCCTGAAAATTAACAAAAGATAAAGCAGTTAGATACCAAAGCTTGGAACTTGCCGGGTGGTACCAGACAGTTCCATATTTACGGCTATAAAGCCAGATGGGATGACACATAGCTATAGAAAGCTACCTGTCAATAAACTGAAAGCCATTCGGGAACTTATAAAAGAAAAAGTAACACTGCCGAATGGATGACGTAAGCATAACTGTAATCAGTCTTTGTTTGAGCAAAGATGTACGTGCACGAGGCCATGACCGATCCCCATGATAACTAACATTAAATAAATGGATAAAGTAAAGCGCAAACGTAAACATGTAATAAATAAGCATGCATAGATCCAAAGCACTAGTCTACCGCATGTCTAGGTACTTAAAAAATCCGTCGAGTACGACACCAAGCAAATCTATCCACCGCATGATACAACTTGCATGAAAATCGTACCACTTTCCACAAATAGATCTATCCACCGCATGATACAATCTAAATACGGAAAGCTAAAAGCACACGTTATTTAAAGCATGAATTACGCACGTGTTCTACTCATGAAGAAACATAACCGAATACGGCTGAACAGCCGATTCGTGGTCCATGAAGAAGGAACGAACATTATCAAGCGAATAAATCTATCAGATTGATTTGAAATCTAATCCACCGGATGACTAGCTCCAAAACAACCCAAAAACCTGCATCTACCGCATGATACTCAGTTCTTTCAAGATTTATACCAACATTGGCAAGCTTGAACCCGCAACACGTAACAACCTAGATCGATTCGGTTTCGTCTATCGGAAAGCACAAGATCCACGTGCTAAAACACGAAATCTACTCGTACGAGGATCACGAGAGGGATAAAGCCGATCCAAACCCATCTAGATTGGGCAAAAGGTATTACATGAACTTAAACATAAAGTAAAAACTTAAAGCAACATGGGATAACTTAATGAATCTATTGGATCTTGCCAAAATCCAATAGAGCCGATAACTAGCTTCAAGATAGATCTTAGCCTACCGCATGGCTCATGACCTAACAAGAAACCCTCTTGAACCAAGCTTGAATCTACCGCATGACACGAAGCATGGTAACAAGACTACTTGCATCAAATCTAAATCCACCGCATGATACTAGACATGATACAAGGTTGCCGGTACTCACGGAGGTCGACGGATCGATGAACCCTCTCGAAGGACTCTAGGGTTTGGCGTAAGGCCGGTTTGTATTGAAGAATGATTGTGTTGTATTACATACATTCAGGGCTCATATTTATACCCTGCCAAGTACAATCTCGAATGGATTCGCTGCCTAACTTATCTCTAAGCTTGATCGCCTATCCATCCATTCGTCCTTCCTGCTTGAGCCACGTCACCGTCCAATCCCGCAAAATCAGCTCAACTGTTCCTTTGCCGAACGGGAGCAGATAGCCGACCGCAGACTTCTTTGACGAATACATCTGAAAAAATCCTTTCCTTCCACCAAACGGACTCCTCACCGAGCTGGACCCACAAGTCAGACTCCGTACCAAATTTTTGTGTTAACACATGCCCCTTCAATTGCGAGATAAAAGTGATTTTGTTCCGCAATTGACTCCAGCCACGAACATTTTCAAATCGAATCTGTCAACACCTATTCTTCTTTCTTCGCAATCCGCCGGAGCCCTCGTCTAGATCCAAACCATAGATCCCCTTGTTCTAAGCTCAAATCTCCAATGGCGGCTCAAAACCAAGACGCTCAGGTAAATTCCCCTCCCGTAAGCTTCATTCGGCATTTAGGTTTTCAATTTTACCTGAGATTTCGTTTCCGCTTTTCCTTCTGCGCTCCTTCAAACGTAATGCTGAACGACCCATTCGGCAAAGAAACGCCAACACCCGAATGGCACTTTGACTCCTCTCAGCCGAGCCAGTCAACCGAACACGACTCAGCCTAGAACTCCAAGCGACCCATTGGCGGTCTGGTAAAGGAAACCTTTCCACCTTCCGATTTTCTTGGGATATGCGCCATGATCCAAAGCCACGACTTGAGGCCACGATCTGTCTTGCCAGGCCTATAAATGAAACCGTAGGTGCCCCTAGCTCTCCACCAAGCCTTTAGCTCTCGAATCTTTGCCAATCTCACCTCTTCTTTCCCAAACAGTGCACATCCCAGAACAGCATGGTACACCGCCTCAACAGACGCCGCGCCTCTGATGAGGCGGAGGGGAGCAGCGCTAATGCGCGCCGGAGGCAATGATCGTCGATTCCTCTTCTTTGATTTAACTTTGATTTTTCTTTTGCTTTGACGATCATCTCCTTTTCAGGTTGATTCAGTGGAATCCGTCCCCTGCGCCGGCCAATCAGCCCCTTCCGGACGACTCCTCGTAGTCCGACGGCCACTCCCCCGTGCCCTACTGGGAACTCGACGCTCTCCGCTTCAAGGCGGAACTGGAGACGGCCCATCGCGAACTGGAGGACGTCTCCAAGAAGGCGGGCATAGCCGAGTTGGAGTGGGAAGACCAGCGCAGGCAGCTGCTGGAAACCATCGATGGTACAACTCTGAAATCAATCCTTGACCCAGTCCGGCTTTTGAAGCTAATCTCCTTCCCTTTTGCACCTTGCAGCCCACGACGCCGAGCTCAACCAGTTGAAGATGCTGGTGGAGCAGCTGGCCGACAAGGTGAACGCCCGCGGTGACACGCCGGCGGAGCGCCTCGCCGCGGTGGAGCACCGCGTTGATGAGGTGGCCACCCATGGCGTTCGCTTGGACACCACCCTGGGCCTGGCTGCCATGGCGACGCACACGGACGTCGACTACTCCACCAGGCCGCGTGGCTTCCGGGGCGGCGCGCCTGAAGACATTGAGGAGATCGAGCTCATCTTGGAGCGCCTCGATGGCCATGGCGACGCCATTGCCGAAATCACTCATCCCCAATTTGTGCTGAACAGACTCTTCGACTAGATTGTATTAGGGATATTTGAATATTGGCAATAAATAAACAGCTTTTGAATTCTGTGCTTGTACTGCGATGATCTTCTTTGCGTTTGCATCCGGGAATCTTGTCTTTCCTCAAACATACCCGGGAACTGCCTTGAGCCGAATACATAAGAACAGATGCCCCTTGGCGCAAAAATCCACAGAAGATCCCTGAATCGGCAATCCGTAAATACTGTTCAAGTGAAAACCCTTCGCATTTGGGAAAAAACCCTGCCGCTTGGTATTCCAACAAAGGTACGCCGGCGCTCATCACTCCCAATGCACCCCTTCGGTCAATAAAATAGCCTGCCGGGATGCCCTGCAAATCCACTCACACACTCATCCATCACTTCTCATTTCCTCTTCTGTCTCCAGAGGAGAAAACGCCAAGGTCATGGACAAAGGCAAGCAACCCCAGGAGGGCAGCCCTCCAAAGAAACACACGATTCGAAGGTGAGTTTTCCCTTGATCTACTCCTCGTTCTCCATATGATCTTGCGCTTCATATTTTCTTCTTTTCCTCTTTCAGCCTTGATTTGCTCCCTGAAGAAATCATCGGGACCGAAGATGTGCCTGAGTACATCTCCTCCGATTCCTCCCTCGAAGCAGAGGATGCCACGCCTGAACAGAGGACCAGCCATCAACTGCGCCGCCGCGTTCGGCACCTGGAGCATGGCCTCAGGGACATTACCGCTCGTTGCCAAGCCGAACGCGAGCGTCGCATGGCTCTGGAGGCACTAGTGGGGGGTAAATTCTTCTGACTTCTTCTTGACTTTGTGCCCGCATTTGGATTTCTTGCCCCTAACATCCATTCATCTGTTTTAGATGTCTCTGATAGGTACAACAACCTAAAAGCGGCCTGGGACAGCTTGGTGGAAGCCGCAAACCATGGTCACCCCCGTGCATTCCAAGTTGCCGTCACGGTGGTCCTGGAACAACTGAAGAGGGAGCAGTCGAAGAAGAAGCAAAGAAAAGATTGAATCATACTTTCGCTTCTTCCTCCACGCCTTCTGCTTCCCACCTCCTTGAGGTCCCAACCACCAGGGTTGTTGGATGTGTACCTACAAGAAGCAGTTGTGATGTAGTTTTTGTGCTAAGGGCAATGCATCTAGGCACTGGCCATTTCTCCTGTTCGTGTATTTGTTCTGAAGGCGGCCTCGCTCTTGAGCGCCGGCTATCTCTTGCATCAGATGCTTGTAATCCCACTGCTGGTGATCATCGATCAATTTCAATACTAGGATAATATTTCTTCAAATATCTCCCATTTATTGCAGCAGAAAATTCCTCTCCTAGTAAAGTTTTCAATATGTATGCGTTACCAGGGACGCATCTAACCACGCGAAAGGGACCTTCCCAGTTAGGAGACCATTTGCCGAATTCGCTATATTTAGTTCCAATCGGCAATAGCGCTTTCCAAACCAAATCTCCTTCCGCAAATTGCCTGACTTTTACTTTCTTGTTATAGTACTTGGCAACCCGCAGTTTGTCCTTCTCAATGTTTTCCAGGGCTCTAAGACGGATCATGTGTAAATCTTCTAGCTCGTCAATCATTAGGCCACTGTAATCCTTGGAGCTCAAATCTTTCTGTAACACAACTCTCCTTGAATCTGATTGCATCTCCCAAGGTAGAACCTCGTGGTGCCCATAAACCAATTCATAAGGAGAGGTTTTCGTAGCTCCATGGGGGGCCATTCGGTAAGCCCACAGTGCCTCACTGAGTACCGAATGCCACCTTTTTGGCTTCTGGTCGATCTTCTTTTGTATCAGCTTGATCATGATCTTGTTAGAAGCCTCTGCTTGACCATTAGCTTGGGCATAATAGGGAGAAGAGTTGAACAATTTGATTCCCATGCTTTCGGCAAACTCTCTGAACTCCAGTGACACGAATTGTGCCCCTTGATCAGTGGTGATTGTCTGAGGGATTCCAAACAGATAGATGATGTGCTCCTTGACAAATTCAACCATGTTTTCTGATGTCACCTTCTTCAGTGGGATCGCCTCAACCCATTTGGTAAAATAATCCGTAGCCAAAAGCACGAACTTATGCCCCTTACTAGATGGTGGATTAATTGGGCCAATCAAGTCTATACCCTAGCCCCTGAATGGCCATGGCTTGATGATGGGATTCAATGCTGACGCGGGGACCCTTTCAATATTTCCAAACCTCTGGCAATCCTGACATCCCTTGTAATACTCAAAGCAATCCTCTAATATCGTCGGCCAAAAGCACCCGGCTTGTCTAATAACCCATTTCATACGGTAGGCCGATTGGTGTGCGCCACATATCCCATCGTGCACCTCGCTCATCATTTTCTTGGCTTCTTCTGGACCGAGGCATCGTAACAATACCCCATCTAATGATTTATAGAACAAATTGTCATCCAGAAGAACGAATTTTATGGCCTTTTACCTGAGCTTCCTAGAAACCTTTCGGGATGGATCCCTCAAGTAATCAACGATCTCTTTCGTCCAATCACCTCCTGCGAGATCCGTCCCCAGTGCACATACCTCTGCAGCAAACGCTTCTTGACTCTCTTTGTAACCAGAGGCGCTTTGAGCCAGCCTGTTTGCTTCTTCATTATATTCCCTAGGAATATGCTGTTGAGTTACCAACGGGAAGCTCTTCAAGATTTCCCTGCATTCTTCGTAGTAACTCCTCAGCGCTTCACTTTTGCACTCGTATTGGCCGTTCAATTGCTTGATCACCAGCTCTGAATCTCCATAAACTTCAACTGAAACGGCCCCAGCTTCTCTCAAATATTGAAGCCCTCGAAGCAGTGCCTCGTACTCGGCCTGATTGTTTGTAACAGTGGGCTGTATAGGGATGGCAAATTCAAACATCTCACCCCTAGGTGAAATTAGTAGAATCCCTACTCCCCCACCTTTACCACATGATGATCCATCAAAAAATAAAGCCCAAGGGGTAATTTCAAGTAAATCAATTGACGGATCGCGATGTTCAGTTATAAAATCGGCAATGATCTGACCTTTGATAGCTTTTGCCGATTCGAACTTCAACTCGAATTCTGATAAAGCCAAAATCCACTTGCCAATCCTGCCGTTCAAAATTGACATAGATAACATATGTTTTATTACATCAAACTTGGAATACACAAAAGGCATCCGGCATTCAACAAGCAGGTCGAAACTTTGTACACGAGTAGTATACGCACGTACACGCCTTCTCTACGGCGAATACCTCGGTCTCAGGATCAAGTAATTTTCGGCTAAGATATGCTACTACCCGTTCCTTTCCTTCGAATTCTTGAATAAGGGCCGATCCAATGGTTTGGGTATCGGCCGCCACGTACAACTTGAAAGGCTTATCCAGTTGGGGAGGGACCAGCACTGGTGTCTCCTTCATGTATTGCTTGATCTCATCGAAAGCCTTTTGTTGTTCGTCGCCCCATGTGAACTTCTGATCCTTCTTTAGCTTTAGCAATGGAGAGAATGGCAAAACCTTCTGTGACCAATTTGAAATGAATCTTCTTACGAAATTAATTTTGCCGAGCAGTGATTGCAACTCCTTGAGATTAGTTGGAGGAACAACTTCATCGATGGCCTTCATGCTCTTCTTGCCAACCTCAATTCCTCCCTCGTGGACTAAAAACCCCAAGAATTCTCCAGCTGATACCCCAAAAGAGCACTTGTTTGGATTCATCTTTAAACCATGCTTCCGGGTGCACTCCAAGGTCCTCTTCACATCTTCCAAATGTGTGTCATGACTTAGGGACTTGATTACCACATCATCAATGTAGATTTCCACAACTTTTCCGATCAACTCGTGAAAAATGTAATTCATGGCTCATTGATAAGTTGCACCGACATTTTTTAACCCGAATGTCATGACTACCCATTCAAACAGGCCTATATGACCAGGACATCTGAAGGCCGTCTTTGATATGTCTTCTATTGCCATGAAGATTTGGTTGTAGCCCGCATTGCCATCCATGAAACTAATCACTTTGTGTCCAGCTGCAGCGTCAATTAACAAATCGGCAATAGGCATGGGGTAACCATCCATCAGAGTAGCTCTGTTCAGATCCCTGAAATCTATGCAGACCCTCATCTTTCCATTCTTCTTGTAAACAGGGACAATGTTAGAAATCCACTTCGCATATCTGCATGGCCGAACGAAGTTTGCATCAAGTATTCTTTCAACTTCCTTCTTCACATCGGCCAATACTTAATCCTTGTAGATTTTCCGGGGTGGTTGCTTGTATGGTTTGAAACCAGATTTGATTGGCAACCGATGCTCTACGATAGAACGATCCAATCCAGGCATCTCCGAATAATCCTAGGAGAAGCAATCTTTGTATTCCTTGAGCAGCTTGATTAATTCCTCCCTGAAGTCTGGTTGCAAGTTTGCGCTGATGAACGTCGGCCTTGGCTTATCACCGCTTCCGATGTCAACTTCTTCTAATTTGTCAGCCGACATAAATCCTCGCCCCAACTTGCCATCGGTGCCATCTACGGGGTTCTCCATTAAAAATCACTATAAGAGCCGACTGCTTGAATCGGCTGTTGATCACTGCTGACAGGTTCAACAGGACCTTCTCCCCCGTCTTTCCCTGAGAAACAATCGATGCCTTGGTATTTCCAGAAAGCTGGTTCCATGTTTGCAACGCTCACGGAGTCATCTGCTTGGACGACCTCAATATCATCATCCATCCACTGGATAAGCTGCTGATGCATGGTGGATGGGACGCAGCAATTGGCATGAATCCAGTCCCGTCCGAGCAGTAGGCTGTAGGCTCCTTTACCTTCGATCACAAAGAAGGTCGTGAGCAGCGTCTTGGACCCGATCATCAGATCCACGTGAGCGCATCCCTTGGTATCTGAAGGATTCCCAGCGAAATCATTCAGTATTATGCTTGTAGGCGTCAGATCGCTCGGGCCCATGCCAAGTTTCCTGAAGGTGGTGTACGGCATCACGTTGACTGCCGCTCCACCGTCGACGAACATCTTGGTCAATGGCTTGCCATTGACGTATCCCCTTAAGTACAGCGGCCTCATGTGTCGATTTTTGGCCGGTTTGTCGAAGATGGCCTCGCTTGTCTAACACCGAGCCGCGCCGTCATCCCCTCGATCTCGCTCATCATCTAGGGACGCTTCCTCCTGCACAACCTGATTAGCGGGAGCCATGAATTCGTTCGGCAGAAAATATACCATGCATGTTGGAGCCGAACGCTTTGACCCTTCAGGTTGACCCTTTGGACGCCACACCTGCTTCGTCTGGATCCCAGCCTGCCTCAGTTCGCGGTTCCTCAAGCGTTGAACCCGTCTCTTCTGACACCACTGCTCCTTCTGCCAGATGTACTCGTCCTCATCCTCTTCTTGATCAGCCCACCTTAGATCAGCTTGCCGCTTCCTGGGGTGATCAATGACTTCAATTTTTTGGCGCCGATCCTCGTTAGGGTGGATCCTCCCAATTCTCTCATGGACGGATCGACGATTGGCGCTCTCCGCCTCGTACTCAAAATATCCGTCGCCGCATTCGGGACGGTTTCGCGCGTGGGCGCTTCAAACCCTCGTTCCAACAAGGCTCGAAGAACGCACATCCCCGCGCGCGCGCGCTCCGCTCGCGCGTGTATTGCTCCAGGTCCCTTCTGTGTGCCTCTTCTTCAGCTCTGCGCTTCTCCTCCTCGTATCTGTGCTTCTGGTAACGCTGTTTTTCCATCTGGCGCTGCCACTTGTTGAGGAGGATGCACGTGGTCACCCTGGGCTCGGCTCCGGATGACTCCCCGATTTTGATGTGGCTCTTGAGAATGCGGGGGCTTCACCATGCACCTGTTCCAGAGTTACTTGGTGCTCCGGGTCCACTGTTCCATCCTGTACAGCCTTGGCTGAGGTCAAGACTTTGACCTTTCCCTTCTCCTCAGCCATCACCATGTTAACAGAGAAGCCCACCATGTTCTGAGGGAAGGGGTGACCATCCAGCTTCATCTTGTTGTCAAATTTGAGGTGCCCCTCCTGGATGGCTTTCTGGATCCTCATCCTGAAGACCCTGCAATCGTTGATGGAGTGCGAATCTCTGTCGTGGAAGCCACAGTAACGTTTCCCCTTGACTCCATCGGGCCGAAGCATGGAATGCCCTTCAGGCAGTCTGATTCGGCCTTCCTTCACTAGGAGCTCAAACAGCTTGTCAGCCTTCGTGATGTCGAAATCGTAGGTGCCCTTGGTCTGTATGACCCAGCGCTGATTCATCGTTAAGGGCTCTTTCCCCCACATGATTTCGGCTGCGGCCACATCCAGTTCATCATCAAAATCCTCGATCAGATCGGCCTTGTCTAAGAACTGGTTGTAGATGTCCGCCACATCATGCTGCTTCCCAAACCTGGCATCCTTCTTGAAGCCATACGCCTGGTTGCTCATCAACGATAGCTTTTGAAACAGCAGGCCCAGGTTTTCAAACTCCATCCCAAACAGTTTCTCACGCACGGCCGGCAGCATCCCGGCGACGGCCATCTCGGCCAACTGACGCAAAATGTGCACCTAGCACCAGACACACAGCAAGCCGAACAAGCTGGCTTTACACGCGCAAAGTATCACGAGACGTGCCAGTCAATTTTTCCTGAAAATTAACAAAAGACAAAGCAGTTAGATACCAAAGATTGGAACTTGCCGGGTGGTACCAGACAGTTCCATATTTACGGCTATAAAGCCAGATGGGATGACACATAGCTATAGAAAGCTACCTGTCAATAAACTGAAAGCCATTCGGGAACTTATAAAAGAAAAAGTAACACTGCCGAATGGATGACGTAAGCATAACGGTAATCAGTCTTTGTTTGAGCAAAGATGTACGTGCACGAGGCCATGACCGATCCCCATGATAACTAACATTAAATAAATGGATAAAGTAAAGCGCGAACGTAAACATGTAATAAATAAGCATGCATAGATCCAAAGCACTAGTCTACCGCATGTCTAGGTACTTAAAAAATCCGTCGAGTACGACACCAAGCAAATCTATCCACCGCATGATACAACTTGCATGAAAATCGTACCACTTTCCACAAATAGATCTATCCACCGCATGATACAATCTAAATACGGAAAGCTAAAAGCACACGTTATTTAAAGCATGAATTACGCACGTGTTCTACTCGTGAAGAAACATAACCGAATACGGCTGAACAGCCGATTCGGGGTCCATGAAGAAGGAACGAACATTATCAAGCGAATAAATCTATCAGATTGATTTGAAATCTAATCCACCGGATGACTAGCTCCAAAACAACCCAAAAACCTGCATCTACCGCATGATACTCAGTTCTTTCAAGATTTATACCAACATTGGCAAGCTTGAACCCGCAACACGTAACAACCTAGATCGATTCGGTTTCGTCTATCGGAAAGCACAAGATCCACGTGCTAAAACACGAAATCTACTCGTACGAGGATCACGAGAGGGATAAAGCCGATCCAAACCCATCTAGATTGGGCAAAAGGTGTTACATGAACTTAAACATAAAGTAAAAACTCAAAGCTACACGGGATAACTTAATGAATCTATTGGATCTTGCCAAAATCCAATAGAGCCGATAACTAGCTTCAAGCTAGATCTTAGCCTACCGCATGGCTCATGACCTAACAAGAAACCCTCTTGAACCAAGCTTGAATCTACCGCATGACACGAAGCATGGTAACAAGACTACTTGCATCAAATCTAAATCCACCGCATGATACTAGACATGATACAAGGTTGCCGGTACTCACGGAGGTCGACGGATCGATGAACCCTCTCGAAGAACTCGACGACACGACAAAAGGACTCTAGGGTTTGGCGTAAGGCCGGTTTGTATTGAAGAATGATTGTGTTGTATTACATACATTTAGGGCTCATATTTATACCCTGCCAAGTACAATCTCGAATGGATTCGCTTCCTAACTTATCTCTAAGCTTGATCTCCTATCCATCCATTCGTCCTTCCTGCTTGAGCCACGTCATCGTCCAATCCTGCAAAATCAGCTCAACTGTTCCTTTGCCGAACGGGAGCAGATAGCCGACCGCAGACTTCTTTGCCGAATACATCTGAAAAAATCCTTTCCTTCCACCAAACGGACTCCTCACCGAGCTGGACCCACAAGTCAGACTCCCTACCAAATTTTGGTGTTAACAGTGAGCCTCATACTTATCCTACCCGAAGCTCCACATCCAAGCCATAGAGGTAGGAAGTTGAGGCTCGCTTAAAGCCCTTGGTGAGGTAACAAACAGCACTTGAGCGATTGAGGGAACCATCCGAGGAACCTTGTCTTTCTTTGCAAAATTTTCAAAACTCCGATACAGGATCTACAAAAGAAGGAGAGTGAGAGATGCAAAGTCAAAATCCATTCTACTTTCTAACCTTCGAAGGCAAGGTGGAAAGCTAAAGCCCCACAGGTAAAGTAAGGCTAAGCTTCTCCCGTACCAACCTTTTCGAATTCGCAAGAAGAGCATGGAGTTTGTGCGAGGTACTTACCGACTGATAACACCATGCAACCCCTGATCCACCGAGGACAAGTCTAGGCTTTGCTTGAGGATGAACAAACATTTAGCTTGGGGGAGTTTGTTGACGGTCCTTACAACAAAGTTTTGACCGTCAAAACCTCAGATTCAAGAGGAGCATACAACAAGTTTCATGCACATTTTTGATACTAATAAAGTTCCACAAGTTGTGTTGCAATTTTTATGGATAGGTACACATTTAGGAGGGAAATGGAACCAACGTGCCACACGAGCCAGGCACGGCCGCACCACCAGGTACGGCTGGCCTTGCAGGTGCGGCCGCACCTACCCCGTGCCACATCCTCAGTCCCAATCAAGTCCTTCCCCGCGTGCACAACTTGAATGAACGAGATTGATCAAGGAAACGTTGGTTTGATCGAATGGATGAAGTTATGATCACTTGGATCAATGGGTCCACCTCTTCAGCTGATCAACCGCCACAACCATCATTCCGAGACCATCCTGAGCGTCACCAAGCGAAGGCGGTTCATCTCACGCCTTAGAGGTGGGACGTCCGTGCCTAGAGGGTCGGCCGCACCTCCCAAACGCAATACCGGCCAAAATTGATGCAAGGAACTGACCCTCAACCACCTCAGGAGCAAGGATCAGGAGCGTCCAAGTCAAGAGGTAATGGATCATAGGGTCGGCCGCACCCCTTGATCCGGCTGTACCTATGAAAATGGGCCCACGCGCTCAACCGACCTCACTTACCTATAAAAGGAGCCTCATACCCGCTGGATCGAACACACAGCGCTGGAGCATCTCATTTCCACTCTTTTGTTCACTTAGAGTAGGATTAGTGTAGCTTGGGAGTTAGAGTCGAGTCGCGCAAGTCTCGGGGTTCTGGAGGAGTCTTCTTCAGAGTTCCAATATTGCTCATGTATCCTTTCTTTGTTTAGACTCAAGTACAATTCAGGTTATCTTTCAATCTTACTTTTAGAGTCAATTGCATTCAGCTTTTACTTTGCTCTAGGAGCTTTATTCTTGGTTTAGACTAAAGTTAGTTTAGTCTTTGTTAGCATAGCTCTCTTGAACCCTATAGTGTTGTGGTTGTTCTTCGCTTGATCTCCGGTGTTTCACCGGAGAGAGAGACCTTCCTTTGTGGTACCCGGGGAAAGGTTCTTTGGTTCGTTGTGAGCTCGGTGCTCAGAGCTTACCTTAGTCATAGATTGGTGTCCCGTGCAACGAAATAGTTGTGGTACCCTAAGGAGGAGACAGCTCCGGAAGGGCTTTGTAGTCCACCACGTTAGTTCGGGCCAGTAGGATTCAGCACATCGTAGTCCTCCCTTCTCATCCCAGTCTTAGGGCACGACTTAACATGCCCCTACAGCACTAGAAGAGCTTGTTGAGTTAGCTTACCTTGGTTATCCCTTGCTTTAGCCCTTTGCCTAGAGTTGACAAGAATAGATATATTGTGTTAGGATCCTTTCTTGTCTCGTTGTCCTCCCAGCTCGCTATCCTCTCTAGTCTTTTCTCTAGATCTCCTAGTGTGTGTCAAGTTATCCCTGAATATCTTTATCTGTTATCCCCCACTATAGCTCTTCATCAAATCTTGGTTATTGTTGATGGTGAATTTCCGTCAACCTAGAGTACTTGTTATACATTGGTTTCGATTATGATTTGCAACTAACCCTCCACTAGGCATACTAATGATGTAACAAGTTCGCAATTGCATGTTGATTTTGGAGTTTGTTGTTTACGCAGGAAATCTACGTTAAAGAGGAGACTTTCGGGATAAGTTCACCAAGCACTTTGGAAGAAGATCATGAAGCCCGACAAGAGTCAAGACACGCAATGAACATGACTCCAAATGACCCGAGGACCGAAGCGTCAACGTGCAAGTCTTCAGGGACTCAACCAGAAAACAACGAAGCTTGCATAGCAAGGTTTCAAGCCTCAACCGTGAAGGAAACGACGTCAAAGGCCCACATGCAAGTGCACACAAATAAGGGATCACGCGAGAAGCAACCGGGGAGGAAACCGGGGCCGAACCGGGCTGAAATGGGCCTGGGCCGGCCGGCCCAGCCCATTCTGGGGTTGGTTCGGTGCCCCCTTTACCCTAGGTGTTTGTCTATTTATTGCCTCCGCCGCCGTCGGCCGACACATCGAACAAATCATCCTACCGATGCCATTGACCAGAACACCGCCACCGCAAGATGAGGGAGAGAGTTAGATGAGCTCGTCGCAAGGATCAATGCCGGCGGAGAGAAGGAAACAAGAGGAGGACTCCAAGCAGCTGGCCTAGGGGTGTTCCCAAGCTCCATCGCCGCCATCTTCATCGACGACGTTCTCCGGAGTCTCCATCACCCCTATGTGCTTCAATCCGTGTAAGATGATGGGGTAATGTCTCTGTTCATCCCTAGGGTTAGATGGATGCATGCTATGTGATCGCTACTTGATTCGTGGTTTCAATCTATTGCTTTCATGTTGATGATGCTTTGATGATTAAGGTTAGCTACCGTGTTTTCGGGCGTATGATATCCGCTACTCCCATAGATTCCATCAACATACCGTGTCCATCATAGGTCTAGTCACGATTACCTTCTCGTAGTGATAGTACGAGGGGGGGGGGGGGGGGGGGAGGGCGAAACTGTGGTCACAACCCCCGGTAGATTGGTTTACCACTCTCGTGTAGTAGATGCATACCATGTTATCCTAGATCCTAGGGAGGGAACGCTTATCTTTCTTAATCACTCTCTTGTGTTCACCCTTTACCATTTAGTTTAACCCTAGATTTCTTTGATCAACTTAACATAGATTAACTTATGTTAGATTGTTTTACCTTTAGATTAATACTCTTTCAAAGTTTTTCCATTCAACTAGATTAGTACTTGGTTAAGCGCTCGTAATCCCCTTGCTCCGTGGATTGATAAGAACCTTGGGAATCCCGTGGTGAAAAAGGTGTAGGTCCGTACGCTTGCGGATCATAGGTGGATACCAGTTTTATCCGTCAACAAGCCCCTTTTTCTGGCGCCATTGCCGGGGAGCAACCCAGTTTGCTACGTTTAATCTAGTATTAATTGTGTTGATTACTAATACCTAACCCTTATTTTCTAGAATTTTTTTGTTTTCTTTCAACTTTTCTTGTGCCTAGATGGATTTTTTCACCTCACCATTCGAAGATGAAGAGATGTCGCTAAGGGAGCTAGCAATGCCGTCGATGGAAGACATTGAGATACAAAAATCAGATTTGATGCTTGCTACAACCCACTACGAAGTAAATCCTGGAATCATCAAGTTAGTGGCGACGAAACCATGTAGAGGATTGGATGATGACAACCCATATAGACACATTAAGGAATTCATGATGATATGCAACAGGGTGCAACAAAAAGGAGTTCCGACCGCTTGGTTCAAGTGGAATCTTTTTCCATTCTCTCTCGAAGATGAAGCGCGAAGATGGTACACACTTGCATCCGTTGAAGCAAAAGGAAATTGGGATGAGCTAGTGAAGAAGTTTGTTTTGAAGTTCTTTCCCATAAGCAAGGTCCAAGACTTAAGGAGGCAAGTGCTCACTTTCAAGCAAGGAGAGGATGAAGGAATTGTTGAAGCATGGGACCGATTTAATGAACTACTTGAGCGAGGCCCGAACTTGGGATTTTCTAGTGACTTGATGTACCTTTTATTTTTCACTAACCCCTAACTCGTCTCGTTTTGTAAGCATGTGTGCAGGAGGTGATATAATGGATAAAACAATTAGTGAATCCGCACAAATCTTACAAAGGATAAGCAATAGACAAAGAACGCAACGAGATTGGCAAAGATGTTGTCGAGAGGAGCTAAACGACAAAAGCAAGCCCAAGGTGCTTGCTGAAATTTCTGAAAAAGATGAACTGGAGGTCAGGGAAGATGAACTGACCATACAAGAAATTGAAGATCCACTTCCCAAGGTAAGAGAAGTCATTTCGGATGTTAAAAATGTTGAAACTAACATGAATCAAGGCCGAAGTATGTGGAATGCTTGACCATTGGCGGAGTTCAAGCAATCCGGTTGGGTTCAAGTTGATTTCGCCCCACTAATCAACTACCGAAGGAAGGAGGAACGCCGACACGTTGCCAAACTAGTTGAAGATATATTTGATCAAGAGATGAGTGGAGAGTCGATCCAAAAGATGTTTGAAGAAGAAAGAGAAGAAGGAGATGAAGGATGGATCGACCGGTTTGACAACTCAAAGATTTGCAATAAAAGAAGAGAAGAGTACAACCGTGATGAGCCTAGTGACTCAAAGGTTAAATGGGAGGAGATAGGACTCAAGCTAGGAGATGAATGGGAAGGGGTTGACATAGATCAAGTACTCCAAGAAGGCCCCTCCCCACAAGGTGATAGCTTGTGTGCTATTGAAGCCTACACACTAGCAAATCAAGACATGGAAGTACTCAAAGGATGACGGAAAGAGTGAATCAACAATGAGCGATCTTGACGACATGTGGTACATGGAAGATAAAGAAAGCAACATAGAAGACTTTGAAGACAAAGATTGGGATGACAATGAAGACTTCAAAGAAGAGACAGATGCAAATGTAGTTGATGGATTACACGTTCCACATGATGAGATGGAGGGGATGCAAAAAGGTAACAAAGAGACACCTTCACTCGTTGAGATTGATTTGCCTTCAACACCGTTAGATGAACCAAATATCACTCTTGTTGAAGAGGCTCTAAGGCCAAGGTACGCACTGAAATCTCAAGATATTATTGGTATTGATGTTGATAAATTCAAATACTCATGCTCAACCAATAGTATGAATGATAGTTTAATGTCTATGCCTTGTTCCAATAATGATCATGTTGATAGGCTAGATTTTCTTGAGAATGAAAAAGAGGAAACATTTATGTTTGATCCAATTAATCTCACACCTAAAGAACCTTGGCCTAATGATAAGCTAAGTGCTATGCATGAAAGATATGCTTCTTTTATTTACACCTTGACTTGTTGCTACAATTCACATGTGGTGTTAATTATGGACGCGTATGTTTACAATAAGTTTTGTAAATCTCGATCATGCTTTGCGTTTGGTCAAGCTAATGACCTTAAAGAAGAACATGTCGGGAGAAGGCCCGATTTTCACTAACCATGTAGACAAGGTTTGAATAATGAAAAGAGAAGTCATACTTAAAGAGTTGCAAGATAAATCATCAACCTCTCCAAATCCCGCAATGGATGCTGCTGTCTTCATAAATTTGAGAGCTTGTTTAGAGGTGTACAAATGGAGAAAATGAGATATCCAGAAGCTCCATCAAGTTACCATTCCAACGCATCAAGAATCAACAAGTTTGAAGACCCATGCAAGGAGTTATGGAGAAAACATTGAGCGTTGCGCGTTCTGAAATTTCAGTACAGATTTCATCGCCGAAGTAAAACAGACGTAACTCTCTTGTCTGGAGTCCGATTTGGGCAAATGAAGGCTCGTTGGAAAGGAATTTTTGTGCATGGTGCAATGGAGTAGAGCATGAGTATACTTTCTGTTCTGGACATTAAAAAATCACGGAGTGAAGGCAGCACCGAAGGATGATAAAGAAGGAGATAAGAATGAAACAAAAGGATGCTTTGGGCAAGTCTTCTATAAGTGATCAAGCACAACATGGGAAGTAAATTAAAGCTGCATTGGTACCTTTTCTTCTTGCATGAAGGGCCATGGCGATGCGTCGAAAAGAAGGTATGTGAGCAAGTCGAGCTTTATCACTTTAAATGAAGCGCTTTTCGGGAGGCAACCCGTTTCTTTATATTTTTACTACTTTCTCAGAGAAAATAAAGAATAGCACTATCTTATGATGATCAACTTGTGGTTATTAATCTAAGTTCAGTTTTTCTTTCCAGAACCACCATCATGTTCATGATCATATTTATTTGCATGCATCGCATTTTGTTATCAATGTGATGATTCTTTGTGTATACATGTTTTGTACATAGTTGGCTTGGTTATTTTATATAATTAATGATGTATGCTTCTTTTCCATGTTAATACTTCATAAGGCACTATGAGTATTTTTCCTTTTGTGAGCTTGTGTAAACGTGGTGTTTAAACAAGATTGTGGACCATCATCGTTAAGTTCGATAAACCTAGCTAGCTTTTTATATGTTTTCATGTTGCTTTGGTTAGTTTATAAGCTTTGCAATGTGCTTAATTTTTCTTGTACTATAAGAGTTATTGATTTAGGGATAGATATGGTGTTTTAACCCTTGATAAATAAACCTTTATGGCTGTGGAGAAATTCGGCAACCTAGTTGTAAACATGGTGTTTAGAACTAGGTGAAAACATTGTATTTGTTTATATGCTTTCCTATCATGTGCATACACACCTTGCACCACGTACACTCATTAGTTTTTTATTCCTCACTAGCAATTATGCCCGTACGTTGCAATGGGAGAGAATAAAGTCTAGCATCCAACCATAACTACTCACATGTTGTCTTGTTTTGGCCTCTAATTTGTAGGAGTGCAAGGGAAGGCAAAAGTATATTGGAGTCAAATATTTTTTTTGAGCGAATGGAGTCAAATATTTTATCAATTTCCAGTGCAATCTCTAACTTTTTAATCTTTTTACGCCCAAACTCCTCTCGAGTTGAGTTTGGTCTCAGTGTTGAGTTTGATCTCAGTGAAGAGATTTAGAAATTGCTGGTTGAGCTAATTATAAATTTATCTCTTCACTCAATCGTAATAAAATATAATTAAAATATAAATATTCAATCACATACTTATCTATATACATATAAATTTCTTGAATTTTCAGAAAGATCCAATATAGAGCTCTCACCCGAATTCTCAGTTTATAATTTGCATGTTAATAATGTTCTATGAAAAATACTTCCATTCCTATTTTAATTTTTATCTATTGCAAAATCATGAACTACAAAATTATTTGGATTAGTTTTGTCGCTATTTAGTTATTTCTGAAAATAAACCGATTAATGTGTATCAAATTTTGGTAGTCAAATAAGCACTTCTAAGAAGCTATTTTAAACTATCTGTAAAGGTAACCTCCGTTGTTTATTGTTGTCTTAGCTTTTTGTACTGCCACTGTCATCTTATTTTATCTTTTGATTCTCTATCTCCGCCGAGAAAGCCACCATCAGGAACTTCTCATTATCATCAGCAATGGAAAGTTAATTATCTGATATTGGAAAACCTCTAAAAAAGAGAAAGCGAACATCAGTAGCTACAGAGTACATCTCCTTATGCAAAGGTCACGCTGCTAGCATCTTCGACTGTTCGTCAACTGAGTTGAACACACCAGAACCATATCGTCCCTAATACGTGCGGGGCCCAACCTAATTGTCCCTAATGCAAAATTTCAATCCAACCAGCACCGCATCGCCTAAAGCTTGCTCATAGCCACCATAAGATGCTCTCTCCGATCCCCCCAAAGCATCATAGTAGCCGGCTTGGCCATCCCCTTCTCACGCGTACAAGCAAACAAAAGCAAAACATCCCCCGCAGCCTTGCTCCTTCATGACGCAAATCGGCAAACACCACAAAGATCGCTAGTGTCGCATGTCCATGAAGCTTTGAGACCTAGCGCCACCGGGCCGGAGCCCGGAGCTCGCCCGGGGAGCAGTAGGTCCTCCTCATCGATATCGGCATCTTCGGCACTGTGGCCGGGCCGGAGCTCCGCGCCCTAATGAATCATTATGTGATCGGGGAGCATGCGCCGCATCAAGCTACGGAGGCCTACGAGCTGCGGCTAGCCCCTGCGAGTTTCTTTGGTGCTCGTTCTCCCTTGCCGCGCCATGACCGAAGTAGACAGAAACGAAGGGTAGACGCAGGGAAAAGGATTATTTTATTTCTGATGCTTTCGACTCCTGCCAGACCACGAGAGACGGAGAGAGTTCGAGGGGAACGAGAGTTGGACGCAACGGCGTTTGGGTGTGATTGTGATTACAACATGGAGCGAGAGCCGAGAGAGTCGCGGACAGAGAAGAAACGTATGCTGACAGACGAAAACTAAACGGCAGAACGCACGAAGGATTAGTCCCTTGCTTTAATATTAGGTAAAGATTAAAAACTCGGGTAAAAAGTTACCTTCTTGGTAGATTCAATATGCATCTACAAGCAAAGAAAGCAATCCATCCGTAATTTCCGGTAAAAGGACAATAAGCACCGATCACTATCACAATTAGGTTATAACAAAGTTACATACCTGTGCAAAAGCTTTCGAATCCAGCCACCTCTGTTAGCACAATTGCTCTTGTACTTATCTAAGCTTTGTATGCTTGACTACTGCATATAGAAAATAATCATGTTAAATTGAAATGGGAAACATATATTCCTTTGTTTCTAGCTAGTACAAAATTAATGATAATTTCATAAAAGTTTAACAAGAGCCTTGTATACTCAATGACTCAAGACACTTTAGGATTTTTTTTGTTTGTTTTCATGCCACAGGTGAGCATCACAAGCCACATTTTGCTTGCTAGTTCACACTATCAGGTCGATTTAACCATTGAAGCATTGACCCTCCCCCAATTGCTGACCACGACGCTACACGAATAGGAAAGAGAAGCATTGACCTGAAGCATTCCACTGCTGCGGTCACAAGCTTCCAATTCCGCAAGAAATGGTATCCACACGAACTTACCACCAATGCGACGCCAAAAATATCAATGATAGGGGATGATTAAAGAAAGAGGCTGAATTTTAAGCTAAAGAAACCCCGGGAATTATAAATTATGTTGGTAGAAGGTGGAAGTGAAATCAGGACAGCTTAAACAAATCATCTTGCCGTTTGTAGTGTTTGAATGAATCGGGTATCAGTCATCGCGAACTGGATGGAGATCTAGCAAAGCTTCCTATTGCTTGCACACCGGGCGTGCAGGATGCATAATCGATGATCCTAATTAAGCGAGGCGATTGATTTGATCGATGGAAGAAATTGTGAGGAACGGATCAGAGAGCGAGAGAGCGGCGGCGCTTACATAGGGGACGGAGAAGAAAACGCCGCGCTCGGCGTGTCCGCGCGGGGCGGCACCGGCGGGGTCGACGTGGAGGCCGAAGCGGTTGCCGTCGCGCCACTCCCATCGCACGGTGCCACCCTCGGTGATGGGCTCGACGGCGGTGACCCCGCGCGCCCACCGGCCGGGGAGCATCCGCGAGAGCGTGCCACGGGCGCGTGCCACTTGACCTTGACCGCGGCGGTGCCCGCCGACCACGCATCCGGGAGGCCCTCGAGCCTTGCGGGGCCTGGCGCTGCGGTCACGGCCTTCTCTCCTCCTTGGTCGCCGCCGGCCGCGGACAAAAGTGCGCAAGCTGGCTGTGTGGGCTTACACTTGTCTGCCACCTCCGCCGCGGGCAACGTCGGCGACCGGATCTAGCCCCAAGGTTGTGCTCTCGCGCTCGTCGGCGCTCGGGTGGTAATGGATGCGCCGCGAGGGTGGCGGAGGCGTAGCCGTCGGAGGGGAGGGGGCGCAAACTGAGGCAACATCCTCAGCCGATGCCCAAGCACGAGCTCTCCCGATGCTGCTAGAGCTCCAGCGCGGAACTGGCAACAGCAGGAGAGGAAGGACCACCGAGTTAGGGCAGGGGGGGCGCTGAAACACCGACGGCGGGGACGGTGAGGGGAGAAAGGAACGGTGGCGGGTCGACGGGTGGCCGGGCCTGCTGCCTGACCACCGATCCGGTCGGCTTGGGGCTTGGGGCGGGGGAGAAAGGAACCGCCGCGAGGGGGGGCGGCAGGGGCGACGGGGTGAATGCGCCGAGACGGGTGAATGCGCGGAGGGAGAGGGGGAAAGGTGAACCGATGGGATTGTCTTACTTTCACACTCTTTAGGAGTAGAGATTAGACTAATTATGTCACAAGTTAAAAATCTTAGGAGACATTGTTGGATTGTTGGCAATTCTATCTACTCCCAACCGTCACCTTGGGGGTAGAATGTGCGTTTAAAACGTCTTGCAGGCAAGATAGAGACTCTCACTACAAGGAAATTGAAGGATGGCTAAGATAAAAATGTTGTGTCTTCTTCTTCCATGACTAGCAAAATGCTAAGCATGGGGGAGACCCTGAATCTTCAACACGAAAGTGCAATATGACGCTCTAGAAGATAGAATGATCAAGATCATTAACGTCTCCGGATCAATGTTCAAGAAGCCACCGATCTCATCAAAATTCTACAAGGTCTCGAAGGGAAAACACTAGATATTTTTGGATACTTAGAAGCCCCATGAAGTTACGATTCCAACAAATCAATAATCAAGACAATCGGAGGTTCCTACAAGCGGTTATGCCCGAATCACCGAGTGCAACACGTCCTGAAATCAGTTTTGGACAGCACGCAGCGCTGAAGTAAAACGGACATAGCTCCCTTGTTTGAACTTCGTTTTCGATGAATGACCACATGTTGGAAAGGTAATTTCATAAACTTTTCAATAGAGCTATATTTTGATATATGTTCGACAGAGAGGGAAATCCATGAAAAAGAGACAGCAAGGAGATGATGAGAACAAGAAAGAGGAGATGGTGATGACAACAATGAAGAGAAGGGCGACCAATGACTCCATTAAGCACACAAGATTAAATTCAGAAGTTTAGGAGCATCGATAAATCAAGACAAAAGCAAAAGCCATATCGATACATGGAGATGTCGGAAGGAGGCAACGAAGAGTTACAAAGGATGGTAACATCTCCATGTACCTTCTCTTTTCCAAACACAAATGCTTGTAAGTATGCCTTCAACCTCAACTAGGTTCAACCTTTCGTTTTTCTCTTCAAACAATAACATGGCTACTAGGAGGGCAACCTAGGTTTCTTTTTACTTTCAATAGATAAGCATGACCATGTGTTCACCTCGATGTTCTATATTGCCTATGCTTACAGAAAGATGATGAAAGTTGCCGCTTTCTTTTACCTACATGAAGTTATACATGTCTTGGTTAATTGCTCTCTATAATATGATCTGAAATTAATTTAAATACTAGCTCTTTTATTTGTGGAGGTGAAATGACTATGCTCTAGACCCACATACAAATCTTTGCTCTTTGATTTAAGTTTATGGATAGCCGGATAACTTGTTGTTTTTATGAAAATTTAACTTTTATGCTATCTACATATTTGTGATGCTCTTGCAAAGTTCTACCTACCAAAGCCATATACATACATGTTTTATGATAACAAAACCCGTAGATTGCAAACATATGTTTTGATGAGTTGGATTAGGATTGATTTCTATGGTTCGAGACTAAGAAGCTGGTCATTCCTTTGTGTAACTTTTTCATGCTAGCCTTATTGTCCATGCATTGTGGGTTTTCACATCGAAAATTTCACAAACTTCGCTGGGCATCCACCCTAAACCAAAAACATCTTTTTGTGATCACCTTCTTGTCCACAACCCAATTTGAGTATGGAGTAAAATTCTCGATGGAGATTCAAATATTCCGCAATATTATGGAATTTAAACTTACTTTAGCAGTCATTTTCCCACTCTTTTATGCTCGAGGACGAGCATCGTTCAAGCATGGGGGAGGAGTTATTCATCTCTGACGTTATGCAAAAAGTTTTGAGGAGCAAAAGAAAAAAATGAAAAAAGAAAAAAATTATGATGAGAAGAAAAGAAAAGTAAGAAAAATAGGAAGAATAAAGTGAAAAAAAAGAAATAGCGAAAAATGAGAAAAAGTAAAATAAAATAAAATAAATAATAAAGATGCTCCTCGGATCTTTTTGCTTCATAAGTTCTCAAGTGCCTTGATGACAAATCCATACTCAAGTCTTCCAACCATGTGCAGTCCGATAACGAGGACTTCACTCGTGCCTCGGGATCATCCATTTGCCACTTGCACATATCCACTTATCTAAATGTGTGTGTTTCGTCCCTCTCTTTCCAACATTTATTTTTCATGGCCTTTTTGACGAGTCTCGGTAATTCCAATAGATCTCTCTCTTAATTTTACAATATTTCGGATGTATGTTTTGCTAGGATTGTTTTTAACCTTCCAAGCTCCACATAAGCCTTCCACTATCGCATATGAGTAGAGTAGGTTGAAAATAATCTAGTATAGGCTTGAGTGACTTGATGAGATGAGTGTTCCATGAGCTCTTGCAAGAGATTTTCACTTATGTTGGATATGCATCTTTTTGAAAATCTTCCATGTGACAAGGTAATGGTTTGAAGTTCACTTAAGTTTGAGAGCATCGTGTTACATGTGGCTTGTTCTTTATTGTTAGTCTATCTTCCATAATGAAAAAGAAGCCGGTCACAACTTGAACTTTAAAAATAAATTCTTAAGACAGAGCAATTTGCCTCGTCATGAATGACTAAGTGCAGGGACAACAGTGGAAGGCAACACTGATTTCCCTTTTAAGCAAGGATTACTTACTCGAGGACGAGCAAGGTTTAAGCATGGGGGAGATGTTGACGGTGAATTTCCGTCAACCTAGAGTAATTGTTATACATTGGTTTCGATTTTGGAGTTTGTTGTTTGCGCAGGAAATCTACGCTAAAGAGGAGACTTTCGGGATAAGTTCACCAAGCACTTTGGAAGAAGATCATGAAGCCCGACAAGAGTCAAGACCCGAGGACCGAAGCGTCAACGTGCAAGTCTTCAGGGACTCAACCAGAAATAGCGAAGCTTGCATAGCAAGGATTCAAGCCTTAACCGTGAAGGAAACGACGTCAAAGGCCCACATGCAAGTGCACACAAATAAGGGATCACACGAGAAGCAACCGGGGAGCAAACCGGGGCCGAACCGGGCTTGGGCCGACCGGCCTAGCCCACTCCGAGGTCGGTTCGGTGCCCCCTTTGCCCTAGGTGTTTGTCTATTTATTGCCTCCGCCACCATCGGCCGCCACATCGAACAAATCATCCTACCGACGCCATTGACCAGAACACCGCCACCGCAAGATGAGGGAGAGAGTTAGATGAGATCGCTGCAAGGATCAATGCCGGGGGAGAGAAGGAAGCAAGAGGAGGACTCCAAGCCGTTGGCCTAGGGGTGTTCCCAAGCTCCATCGCCGCCATCTTCATCGACGACATTCTCCGGAGTCTCCATCACCCCTATGTGCTTCAATACGTGTAAGATGATGGGGTAATGTCTCTGTTCATCCCTAGGGTTAGATGGATGCATGCTATGTGATCGCTACTTGATTCATGGTTTTAATCTATTGCTTTCATGTTGATGATGCTTTGATTATTAAGGTTAGCTACTGTGTTTTCGGGCATATGATATCCGCTACTCCCATAGATTCCATCAACATACCATGTCCATCATAGGTCTAGTCACGATTACCTTCGCGTAGTGACAGTACGAGAGGATGGAAAGGGCGAAACCGTGGTCATAACCCCCGGTAGATTGGTTTACCACTCTCGTGTAGTGGATGCATACCATGTTACCCTAGATCGTAGGGAGGGAACACTTATCTTTCTTAATCACTCTCTTGTGTTCACCCTTTACCATCTAGTTTAACCCTAGATTTCTTTGATCAACTTAACTTAGATTAACTTAGGTTAGATTGTTTTACCATTAGATTAATACTCTTTCAAAGGTTTTCCATTCAACTAGATTAGTACTTGGTCAAGCGCTAGTAATCCCCTTGCTCCGCGGAGTGACAAGAACCTTGGGAATCCCGTGGTGAAAAAGGTGTAGGTCCGTACGCTTGCGGATCGTAGGTGGATACCAGTTTTATCCGTCAACAATTATTCTCCACCGTTTACTCGATCATCTTTGTTGTCATGCCTCCCACGGGAAAATATAAATCAACAACCTGAATACCACCAGGTGAAGTGCTACAACTATAATCTGTACGCTTGTGGACCTTTCTGTCACCCGTTACTAGAGGTCTGAACCTGGTGGCGATGCTTGTACACGCTAGCAAGCATTTCTGTCACCGTCACCGTTCGTGCCAACATAGTTATGACACTAAGGAGCGTCAACAAAGATGTTAGCTCCAACCAAAGGGTTATTGAGGGCATTTACCAGTCTACCTTGCATGACGCAGGGGAGGGTTGAATGAGATGAGCTAATTTGAAGAATTTCTGATGATTGCTCAAGCTCTTTCGACCACTCCTAAGATATTATGGTGGTTAGCTCATGAACCGTGTTTCTAAAGAAGGCAATTTCCTCGGGATCAGGGTAAGTGACAGGGATCGGCGATTTCCCTCTACACCAGTAGTTTGAGGTGTTTCCATAGTCTTCAGAAAGGTCATCCACAAATGCCAGATGGAGAATCAGAGATTGTTGGCATTTCTTAACATCATCACTAGGTTACGTGTTCCTAGCAACGATGCCAGAAATAAAAAAATGGCAATGCTAACGATTACAAGAGTTCACATGCGCACGGAAGTACCATTGTAGCATTCCCCAAAGGAGTATACGAAAGGGTATCGAATCCAAGGAAGGCTAGGCGGATTAACAAGTTAAACACTATTGCAATGAGCATAAATCATAGATGGAAACAAACCAGACACTCAAGTACAGGGTAAGATATGATAGATAAGTTGGTAGTGTGAACACACAAACACACTGTATCTAAAGGTCCTAGGCTTAGGAAACAACATACGAGTTAGTTCTAGGTTCTAAGGTACTAAACACACAAATTAGTCAGACGAGTTAGATACACTAGCATTGCATGACTGCTGGCTCAAGCACCGAGGTACAAATGGGGAGCTAACCTCTCGTGTCACTTACGCACGACTCCGGTTGTTAGACTTTATTTAGACTCCTACAGCGTATCCAACGTGGGGGGTTCTAGAAGGGTCCTACAGCTGTCACCACCACGTCCTACCTCAAGACAAACTGTGGGATACACTCATAAGCAACATAGTTATGCAACCAAAGCACCACACTTACATTGTTAGCAGGGCCCGACCGGCCTGTCTTATTGTGACCCAGGTCAGAGCCGCCAGATAAACCGGCCAATTACACCAAGTATCTTAGTTTGAGCACAACCTTCATACAATACAAACATGGGATCTAACTGGATCTAACTAGGCTAGGTACACAAACGGATTTTGTGCTTTCCTATGTCTATTCAACAGGATCAAAGGGTCGTGTTCGTGAAGAACATGAGCCTCTAACTTATGAACAAACACTGAAAACATGTGTAAGTCACTCGTCAACTAGGTCGAAATGCCTTGTTCATCACGACCATGAGCCTCTAAATGATGAACAAGCGAACAACACATGAACAAATCACCCATGTATACAAGCACAAGTTTATATGAAATAGCTGAATAACTGAAGTAGATCAAAGTCATACAATAAAATAAAGATACTAGAAAACTCATACCTATATCCCAAAGTAGACTTGGAACTTGAAGTAGAACTACTCTAGCCTACCTCCTTGCATTAGAAACCAAAAGTGAGAGACGAGGAGTAAGGTGTGTTGGTAAGAAATGAACCCCTCCTCTTCTATTTATAGGTCTGAGAACCAGCACCAAGAGGAGTGAAACACCCCGGGGATGGCCTCTAGGACCAATGGACAAGCAGCAGGTGGAGGCCTGGGATCAGTCGACCCAAGGTCTGTTCGGCTGATCCAAGGGACAGCTGACCCCAGGTGGGCCCCCTCGGGGTGGCTGTCTTGTGTGCCCTTAGGTCGGTCCCCGGTGTACACGTGCTCTTGAGGCGTTTTAGGCACTCTAGTGGGTCCATGGATCCATGTGAAGTCTGTTGACGGTCCTTACAACAAAGATTTGACCGTCAAAACCTCAGGTTCGAGAGGAGTATACAACAAGTTTCATGCACATTCTTAGTACTAATAAAGTTCCACGAGTTGTGTTGTGATTTTTATGGGCAGGTACACATTTTGCGAGAATTTGGAACTAACATGCCACATGGGCTACGCACAGCCGAAGCACCAGGCACGGTCGGCCTTGCAGGTGCGACCGGCCTGGCAGGTGCGGCCTGCCCTACCAGGTACGGCCGGCCCTTCCCTGTGGCTCGTGCCTAGTCTAATGCACCTCCTCTCCTAAGAGCACAACTTTGATGAACGAGACCCACAAAGGAAACATCAGTTTGATCGAATGGATGAGGTTAGGATCACTTGGATCAATGGGTCCACTTGTCCGGCCGATCAACCGCCGCAACCGTCATTCCAAGGCAATCATAGGTGTCCCTGAGCGAAGGCGGTTCATCCCACAACACGGAGGCCAGCCGACCGCACCCCCCTACCGTCATACCGGGCAAAACCGACCCAAGGCACTGACTCTTAACCACCTCGGGAGCAGTGATCCAGAGTGTCCAAAGCAAGAGGCGGTGGATCATAGGGCCGACCGCACCCCTTGATCTGGCCGCACCTGTGGTATTTGGCCCACGCGCTCAACTGACCTCCCTTTCCTATAAAAGGCACCTCACACTCACTGGATTGGACACACGGCGCTGAAGCATCTCCATTTCCCTCTTTTGTTCACTTATAGTAGGATTATTGTAGCTTGGGAGTTAGTGTCGAGTCGAGCTAGTGTCGTTGTTCCAGAGGAGTCTTCTTCATAGTTCTGGTACTAGTCTTGTATCCTTTCTTTGTTTAGACTCAAGTACAGTTAAGTTATCTTTCTATCTTACCTTTCGAGTCAATTACATTTAGCTTTTACTTTGCTCTAGAAGCTTTATTCTTGGTTTACACTGAAGTTAGTTTAGTCTTGGTTAGCATAGCTCTCTTGAACCCTATAGTGTTGTGGTCGTTCTTCGCTTCATCTCCGGTGTTTCAAGGCAGAGAGAGGTCTTCCTTCATGATATCCGGAGAAAGGTTCTTTGGTTCGTTGTGAGCGCGGTGCTCAAAGCTTCCCTTAATCTTAGATTGGTGTCCCGTTCAACAGAATAGTTTTGGTACCCTAAGGAGGTGAGAGCTCCGGACGGGCTCTATAGTCCACCACGTTAGTTCGGGCCGGTAGAATTCAGCACGTCGTCGTTCTCTCTTCTCATCCCAGTCTGAGGGCACGGCTTTGCATGCCCCTGCAGCACTAGAAGAGCTTGACGAGTTTAGCTTGCCTTGGTTATCCTTTGCCATAGTTCTTTGCCGAGAGTTGACAGGAATAGATAGATTGTGTTAGGATCCTTTCTCGTCTCATTGTCCTCCCAGCTCGCTAGATTGTCTCTACCTTTTATCTAGATCTCCTTGCATGTGTCAAGTAATCCCCAAATATCTTTATTCGTTATCCCCCTCTATAGCTCTTTACCAAGTATTGTTTATTCTCCACTGTTTATTCCGTCATCTTTGCTGTTGTGCCTCCCTGGGAAAATATAAATACGATAACCCGAATACCACTGGGTGAAGTGCTACAATGGTAATCCGTGCACTTGCGGACCTTTCTGTGATCGTGTGTTTTACCCAGACGTTCCTAAGCCCCGTTACTAGAGGTGTGAATCCAGTAGCGATGCTTGCGAGTGCCAATAAGCATTCCTGGTGCCGTCACCGTAAGTGCAACCTTAGTGGTGAGACTAAGGAGCATCAACAAGCATTTATGACGTTGTTGCCAGGGTGGCAATTGGCATAAGATATCGTTTAAACATTGTGGTAGAATTAACAAGCTTCGGTGAACCGCTATTTAAGCGGGTTTACCCAGGCTCTACTCTCGTGTACGCAGAGTAGCGCATGACCGGTTTTGACCTACCGTCCAACTTTAACAACAATCTGGAGTCACTTGCGAGGAGAGTGCGATCCCGTGTCCTCATCCCTCAGAAGTTTCGGTAGTGTCAAGTCCCTACCGAACCAACCATGACGGTGGGAGATGAAAAATTTGAACACAGCCGGCGTTGATCAACATGGTGCAAGCAAATCTGTTCTCCGGCAAGCCTAATGAAGATGCTAATGCGCATCTCCAGCATTTTCTGGATGTGTGTAGGACTTTCACTATCCTTGGAGTGATGGATGATACCATCCGTCTTCGCCTATTCCCATTCTCATTGCTCAAGAAGGTGGAGCAATGGTTTTATGCAGGGCGAGATGCCATTAACACATCGAATAAATGCTCAAAGGCATTTCTCGCAAAGTTCTTCCCGATGGCCAAAACCAATGCCCTCCGCGCAAAAATTTCGGGGTTCCAACAACAAAATCATGAGAGCATCCGGAAGCATGGGAACACTTCCAAGAGTACATCACTGTGTGCCTGCCCCATGGCATGCACGTGTGGTTCTTAATTCAAACCTTCTATCACGGGCTCAAGCGTGCTTCCTATGAGCACCTAGATGCAGCCGCTGGAGGAGCCTTTTCTCGCTACAATTACCTGCAGCCAAGGAATTGATCGAGAAGATGGTTGCAAATCAAGGTTGGGCTGGAGATCGTCTCCAACCCCGTACCTGCGGTGTAAACCAAGTCGATGGAATCGACATGATCGCCACTAAGATGGACCTCCTCATGAAGAAATTGGGGGCATCGAGCAACATGGAAACCACCAAGATTATGGATGTGGACATGACGTGCGAGGTTTGTGACAATGTGGGACATTCGGGCAATGATTGTCTCGAGACAAGGGAAGAAGCCAGCTTCATCAACAATGGCAACAACAACGGGTTCCACAACAAAAACTTCAACAATCAAGGGTGGAACTCCAGGTCCAAAGTCCCGTTGAACAATCAAAATGGAGGTAACTACTCTAACACTTTCAATAATCAGCCTTCCATTAAAGATCTTGTCTTTGGCCAAGCTAGAATTAATGAAAATCTAAACAAGAAGCTAGCCAACAATGAGAAAGTTGTTGAAAATTTAAATTCCACAATAGAATCTTTCACCTCTGCCATGAAGAATCAGCTAAGCTTTAATAAAATGATAGAAACTCAACTTGCTCAGCTTGCTTCTTCTTTACCTTCTTCTGAGTCGGGTGGAATCTTGGGGCAACCCGAGCATACCCGAGAGCATGTTAGCACTATATCCACCAGATGGGGTAAGCCATCTAGGGTGATGTATGTACCTAACCATGTAGGGTAGCTCATACATCAAATCCAAGACCCATGGGACGAAGCAGCTGTTGGCACTTCTTATGTCATTACTAGATTTGCAACGGCGCTAGAAAGCCTGTTGGTAACTACACGACCACAAATAAATCTGCAAGCACACAAATACCGCTGTAGCTTTCACCCTAGAGTATTCCAAGGTATCGATTTCCTTGGGGAACGAGAAGTGTAGAGAGCCTGAACTAATTTGTCTGGGGTATGGTGATGACGGATAGAAAGGCAAGGGTAGATTTCAGGTAGAGATCGGATAGCTAATGAAGTTTGGGACTCATGAGGATCACAGATAGAATCAAGGAAAAACTTGTCGCTCGTCGGGGCCAGAGGGAATAGAGCCAAAGAAAGGGATGAGAAGGGGGCCCTGATGTCGTAACTCCTACCTGCAGGAACTAACTTGGTGGACTACAGAGCCCATCCAGAGTTGTCACCTCCCTAGGGCACCACAACTATTCCATTGAACCGGGAAGCATTCCAAGGTACCGGAAAGTCTAGACACTGTGTCTACACTAACCAAGCACTACCTTACCCTGCGCTAGAGCAAAGCAATCACGATAAGTAGAAACTACTAAACCACAATCGAGGACGTTGTACCGCACACGCTGAGGTACAAGAAGAATACCGACTCCGGCTTCTATTCCAACACTCAACTCTCTATCCCTACTCTCTGAATGCTAACTTCTGGAGGGCTCCGCCACTTGCTTCTAATAATTTGTGTTCTTCCCCGAGGTGCCGGGCTCAATTTATAGCTCAGTAGGTCGGTGGCTGCATGAGGGGGTACTTGTAGGAGAGAGGGAGCTGTAGTGCTCGGCAAGGAGGTGCGACTGTATCTCCAGGTGTGGCCAGCCCTATGATTTTCACCACCTTTGATTGTGTGTCTGTGATTTGGTCCCTCAGGCGGTTATAAGGCGGTTGTGGGTCGGTTCTTTGAGGGAAGGAGGTGCGGCCGGTCCTCCAGATGCGGCCGGCCCTGGGCCCTTGTGTCATTCACTCCAGAGCGTGCTATAATGTGTAGTGTTAGTCATTGCCCAATGTCAGTTGATCACTGGTTTGTGGGTCCACTGATCCAAGTGAGGCTAATCTTGTCCTCTGGATTGAACTCACATTGTTCCTTCGGTCAGGATTATTCACAGTAGTGTTCCCTCGAGTGACTGAGGCCTGGGGACTTGCTTGGGGAAGTTTGGCAGGTGCGGCCGGCCTAGGTGGTGCGGCCACGCCTGGAGGTTCGGCTGGCCCTGGTGATGCGGTCGGCCCTGCCTCTTGGCCCTGGTCCATTGCTCCTGTGGTGTAGTCGCTTGGACAAGTTTAGTCATTTGGGAGCCAGTGCATGGATCCTTTGAATGACCGATTAGGCAACCAGAGAGGGGGAGGAGTGAACATGAGCCGATAAAAATTCTCCTTAAAGAACTCAGCCTATGTCTCAATCGCAACTCCGAAAGTCACACAAGAACACCAATCGCCAAGACAACATAGTTATGGATCAACTACAAGTCCTAGGAACGATTTCTCGAAGCACACGTGGAAGCAGTAGAAAAGAAGCAAAGGAACCGAACAACCTTGGCAAGAATCTGCGTACAGACCGGACAGTCTGCCTGGCTGCCGCGGACTATCCGCGAGAGAAGGGGCGGACTGACCGGAAGACAGGGTGCGACGGTCCGTAGTACAAAAGTGGCCTCCAACCAAAAAATGCCGCTTCTGTCTAAAAGTTCGCTGAACGGACCGCGACCCCTAGCGGACTGTCTTCCAGCCGTGGATTGTCCGCCAAGCACGCGCGGACGGTCCGAGAACGAATAGTGCGGAAACCCACGAACTTGCAAGAACACCTCCCCAAAGTCGTCCTTGTATCTCCCAAACGGCCGAAGCTCTTGAGCCAAGATTTGGGGGAGATGATATGCGTCACTAGGTGATGTTATGCCCCAAAACTCTTGTCCTCTAACTCCTTAGAATGTCCGGAATCGCGGATAACATGAACTCAACCAAGGACAAGGAACTCCATCCAAAGACCATCGAATCGAGGTGGTTTCCTAGTATTTGAGGGGTCAAGATCATCCACAAAGAAGCACAAGGCACACACCCATGACCCCCTCAATGAAATCCGAAGAAAAACCCTCTCAAATCCGCGAAATCAACCGAAGAACGTAAATGCCAAAAGGCACAAAAAAGACCCACAGAAATCACAACTCCGAATCTTCTCTACAAGCAAGAAAGACTCGTACAAGGTCCAGCTTGCCTCCTCAACATCCATCCCTCTATCAAGATCTCACCATGAAGCTCTCAAGCTAGTCCTATGGAAATTCTAGGGAAAATAGGAAGGGAAAATAGGAAAACCAAATGATGGCTGTGGTCCTCTCTCCTTTGAGTATATATGGAGACAGTCGAAAGACTAAAATACCCCTAAAGCCTAAACTAGGATACACGCCCACCAATGGCACTTTGGGAATATGTCTTTGTAGCACCATCAAACGGATGCCCGGCGACGGCCCTTCACGTAGCCTCGACACAAGCCTTGCGATCCCGACGCGTGTCCTCTGCTTCGAAGCTTCTCGGCGTGCCCGAATCCTGTCTCCACCCGCCGAGCCTCCGGTCTTGGTTTTGTGTCTAAAACAAACCGACCGATTTTGTGGTGAACCATAGCAAACCTTGAGTGAAGACTTCGGTTGTGAGCCGCTATCCTGCACCAGCTCCGATCGATGACTTCGTCTTGCTTTTCTTGCCACCATGCGGCCCGCACTTGACCCTGCGGGCCACCGGGTCCCTCGAGTCAGGCCTATTTGTCTCTCCACTGCTATGAGACCCCGCAAGGCATAGGCCTTTCGCGCCCACTCTTCACCTGCACCAACGCAAATCAAGCAGCAACCTGCACCTGCAATACTGGGCCAAGAGTCAGTCCACACCACGTTATCAATCACTCGTCACTGTCAGGAGCGACCATCCACCGGTCCTCGTACGCTCCGGTCCTCAATCTCCCCCTTGATGAGTGCATTGACAACACACACAAGTAACCAATTCAGAGAAAAATAAAAAGAAAAGAAACGAACGAAAAACTCAAACAAGTGATCAAAAGCCAAACAAAATCCAAAAAAAGATCACTTGATAGAGAAATATCTCGGTCCTCTAAGACAAGGGCTGCGGCTCGACACAACCGAGATAAAATGCTCCAAAATTGCAAACTCCTCAAAGTGAGGCAAAAGGGCTCGACACCATCAGCAAAAGAGCACAACTAAAAGTCAGGAGAAAAAGAGCTCCCAAATGCATGAATGCAAGCTCCCCCTGAACAAATGCATTTCCCCCAAATTTTTCTTCCCTTGAAGCAAAACTCCCCCTGGAAACATGAATTGGGTACTTTTCCTCCCCCATGTTAGTAATGCATGAATCAAGTCTACAAATGCAAGCATGTGCTTCTCAAATACACAAAGAGCACTATACCATGCTAAAATTGAGACATAGACAAGCAGGATAGCCACAATTTGAGCACAAGCATTGCCAACAAGATAGAAAGGGACATACAAGCAAGTGACAAAGCCATGATCAAGTTGAAGCATTTTCACAAAAAATTTCTCTCTCATGAGCATAGGACCTAAACATGGTCAAACTGAGCACAAACAACGTATAACTCACAAACTTCATGCAATGTCACAAATTCTCATCACAAGGTCGTCACAAACACTTACAAGCTATCTCATGTCATGTCAAAGCCACAGAGCCATGTGTCCACTTCTAGATATGAGACTTCTCATTGGTGAACATCATGCAATGGTTTAGCGCCCAAGATAAGGAAGTTAAAGCGTTTATGACATGGAAGCACATTTTTCAAGCATAGGCATCTGACATACCATTTTCATGATTTACAAGTTAAGTATAGTACATGAAGTGCCTCTGTGGCAAAAAGAAGCTTAGGCTTCTCCACAAGGTAGCATGTAGGATAAATATTCATGATGATAAATGGATCTTTGATCCCAAATGAAAAGAGCATGGTTCCAAGCACAAATTAAGCAAGATATAGCCATAAGCACCCAAATTGAACATGAGAGGCATTCTACTCACAAGAGAGGATCATATAGCATTTTTACAAAAAGAAGTCATTCACAAGCATATATATCCCAAATCCACCAAGAGCATAGATATACACCTCATGAGCATCACAAGCAAAGTCATAACCTCATATCTAGCATATCATGGTGAGCAAATTATTTGAGAGAAGCACATCTCTATGGCATATGTTACAACTGCAGTCTATGATACAAAGATACAAACATGATATGATACATAAATGAAAATGTAACATGCATGTGTACATTAACACTCCCAACCAAATCTCAAAAAGGAAAAACAACTCCAAGCTCTCCTCGCAAACGAGTAAGTGTAACATGGTCCAAAGGCTTGCTTAGGATATTGGTAAGATGCTTTTCTGTAGGTACATGGATAAGGTCTATGTTTCCCTTCACAACATTGTCTCTTAGGAAGTGGTACCTCACTTCTATGTGTTTGGTTCTGGAGTGAAGCGCAGGGTTTTTGGCAACACTAATGGCACTCGTGCTATCACACATGAGAGGTACATGGCAACACCCCTCACCATAGTCACTCAGCGTGTATGTGATCCAAAGCAGCTGTGAGCAGCAACTAGCGGCAGCAACATATTCGACATCTGTGGTAGACTGAGCTACACTAGATTGTTTGCGAGAAGACCAAGAAACAAGTGAGGAACCCAAAAACTGGCAAGTACCCGAAGTCGATTTCCGATTGACTCGACACCCCGCAAAGTCGGCATCCGAAAAACCAAGAAGTGACAGGAAAGAGGACGCCGAGTACCAAAGACTGAGCTCAAGAGTGTATCGAAGATACCTAAAGATCCGCTTGACGGCCTGCCGATGTGAAGTCCTTGGCGACGCCTGAAAACGAGCGCACAAACACACAGAAAACTGGATGTCCAGCCTCGTCGCTGTCAAGTACAAGATGGAGCGGATCATGCTCTGGTACTCCTTCAGGTCCACGGGCTCTCCGTCCTCGTCTGCATCAGTTGTTGTAGTCGTACTCATCAGTGTCGATAGGGGCTTCGAGTAATCCATCTTGAACTTCTTGAGGATGTCCTTTGTGTACTTGGCTTTATGCACAAAGGTTCCTTCCTTCGCCTGCTTGATTTGTATCCTTAGAAAGAACTGCAATTCTCCCAACATAGACATCTCGAATTCTTTGCTCATGTCCTTTGCAAACCTCACAACCAAAGAGAGAGACGAGCCGCCAGAGACAATATCATCCACGTACAACTGAACAATTAGGATATCATCACCCTGCTTGAGGAGAAAAAGAGTCTTATCGACCTTGCCCATCTCAAACCCCTTGCTGAACAAGAACTCCCTCAAGCGGCCATACCAAGCTCGGGGAGCTTGTTTCAGCGCATACAACACCTTTCTCAGCCTATACACCCTTTGGGGAAACTCAACACTCTCAAAGCCCGGTGGTTGCTTCACATGAACTTCCTCCTCTAAAAACCCATTCAAGAAGACACTCTTCACATCAATTTGGTATAATTTGAATCCTTTAGCCATAGAAAAAGGCTAGATGGATTCTAATTGCCTCCAAACGGGCTACAGGAGCAAATGTCTCCTCATAGTCTATCCCCTCCTTCTGACTATAGCTCTGAGCAACCAACCTTGACATGTTCCTCACCACCTCACCATTTCCCCCTCTTTGTTTTTCCACAGCAATTTTGTCCCGATAGGTTTGAAATTTGGTGGTGGCTCCACTAACTCCCACACTTGGTTTCTCTCAAAGTTCTCTAGCTCCTCATGCATGGCATTCACCCAATTAGGATCAGATAGAGCGTGTCCAATGTCTTTCGGCTCAAAGGTAGCAACAAAAGCTGAATGGGCAAAGTGAGAAGCATTTTTGGACCTAGACCGTGTCGTATGCTCATTGATGTCAACGATGATTCTTGAGGGTGGATGATCAACTTGAACGCGCCTTGGTGCCTCTCGCCTAGAGACAACCTCCACCTCAGCAGCTACTTCCACTTGATCTTGTTGTATCGTAGGCGGTGTAGGGCGGGGACCATCCTGCACTGTAGTCGTCGTAGTGGAAGTAGAGGGTACATGCGTGGTTGGAGCTTCACCACCACCATCATCATCCTCTCCAGCATCATCCTCCTCATCCTAAAAGATCTTCTTGCCAATTTCATCGTCACCTGCACACTCAAAGATAGACGAATTGCATGGTTGTGTCTCGTCGAAGGTAACCTCACAAGTTTCCATGACTACATTAGTGTCAAGGTTGAGAACAAAAAATTCTCGAGAATGACTAGCATAACCCAAGAAAATCCAATTGGAAGATCTCGACTCAAACTTATGAAGCCTACCCTTTTTGAGAATGAAGACCGACAACCAAAAGCCCTGAAATGGCTCACTCTAGGTGCTCGCCCGTGCATGAGCTCATAACACGTCTTGTTCAAGAAGGCCCTCAGAAAAATCCAGTTCCCAACATGGCAAGCATTATTCACCGCTTTTATTCACCGCTTGCGCCCAGTATCTTCTCGGAGTCCTATGCTCGTCGAGCATCGTCCGAGCCATCTCACAAAGGGAACGATTTTTCCTCTCAACTACACCATTCTGACAAGCCACATAAGGAGAAGAAAACTGATGTTCGAGACCCAAATCACGACAAAAGTTTTCAAAACGAGAGTTTTTAAATTCACTGCCATTGTCGCTATGAATAGCTCGAACAACATCTCCATGTCTCTCGTTCTTCAACCTAAAGATCAGATCCCTCACAAAACCAAATGTCTCCCCCTTGTCAGCTAAGAAGAAGACCCAAGCATAGAGAGAATAGTCGTCCATGATCACAAGGACATACCATTTACCACCCGCCGAGCACACACAAGCTGGACCAACCGAGTCCTTATGGAACAGCTCGCATGGCCTCTCTGTCATAATGGATGTCAGAGGTGGATGAGAGGCGGTGACCATCTTACCATGTCTACACGGAGCACATACCAAATCCTTATGGTATTTCAACTTTTGCAATCCTCGGAGCAATCCTAGTCCACTCAAGTGTGACAACAAGTCAAAACTCAAGTGACCTACTCTCCTATGCCATTGCCAAAGCTCCGCCGTAATACTAGCAACTAAGTAACGAGAAGATCCAACGCACTGAGAAAAATCGGCTCTGAAAATCTGACCCTCAGGGATGATCGTGCACATGAGATCGCCTTGAGAATCCAAAACATGAGAACAAGCCATTTTGAAACGAACTTCAAAACCCTCATCAAGAAGTTAGTAGACAGAGAAAAGATTGTACCCCAAAGACTTAACAAGAGAAACACGTCGAAGAGTCACAGACTCACTCACCTTCGCCGTGCCTACTAAAAGCACTCTACCTTTCCCATTATCCCCAAAAGTGATGTACTCTTTGGTCATCACTGGGGTGAGGCTGGAGAACCACCTTTGATCTCCGGTCTTGTGTCGAGAGCAACCGAAGTCGATCAACCAAAAGCCCTTCATACCTCCCACCTGCAAAATAAAAAACGAGAGCAAGAGTGAGCAAAAGACTCAACACTAGGGTTAGTACAAAAGGAATCAAACCAGTGCCTCGCCATTTGCTCAAACATGGGGTTAGCAAAATCCATCCTATCTCTCCTAGGTGGAACACCCACACGTCCCCTTGAAGAACTACACGTACCACGAAGGGGAGACCGTGGCCCGTAGCTCCTCTCGGACCTAAAGCTGCATTCCCCCCATACTCGTATTGGCCACGAGCAAAGGAACGTCCAACAAACTCACCATGCCCAAACCCAAGACGCCTACCACCTTCTCTATGAGGTGGCTCACATCGAGGCACAAACTCATGCCTCTCACAAGGATAAATTGTACACACCATATCCTCACCTCTCGGCACCAACCTAGGCTCAGGCACACCACGAGAATGGCGGTATCTATCCTTGTTGGCCAACTCTCTAGCCAACCTCTCCTCACGCTTCCTCCTGAAGCAAAACTCAGCAAGGTGCCATCCCTCCCACAATTCTCACAATGGAAGGGTTTCGGTTTTGGCATTGGTTTTGGGTTCTCTTTGCCCTCTGGTTTCTCCTCGCTCGATTTCTCTCCCTTCTTCCCAAAGAACACATTCCCCAAGTCACTCTTGAACTTGATGGGTTTCTGGAAATTGTTGGTTTGTGGAGGAAACACGGGTGGAGCTAGGGATGTGTCTAGTCGGTTCCTAAGATGATTCGGATTAGGAACAAAGGCACTTTTGTGATGGGTTTCTGGTGGCTAAGAAATATCTCCGATCCTCCCCTCATTCTCACCACTTCCCTCACCAACCTTGTTTTCCCCAAGCGCTACCCCATCATGGCGCTTGTTTGTCTCGATCATTATCCTCAACTGAGGCTCATGACCAGACAACCAGCCCATCAACTTTCTCAACTCATCATTCTCATCCTGCAAACGATCAACATAGTGTGCAAGATCCATATTCTTCACAGTATTTATTTCACAAGTAGAAAAAATTGTAGGAATAGGAGCTTTCAGCTGAGCCTTTAGAGATCTAGCATACACAAGCGAAACATTGGTCACTTCTCCTTAAGCACAGTCAATTCACCAAGAAAGGTGGATTAATTAGTGCATTCAGTTTCATTGGTCACAATAGGAGCAGACTTAAGAGGATCTATTTGAGCCCTAGCATCATCAAGTAAAGATTCTAGCTCAACCACCTTCTCCTTAGCCTCTCCAAGCAAAGACCTATACTCCCTCTTCTCCTTATTGGTCTTTCTAAGCACATCATCACAGTTCTCAAACAAGTCATTGAACCTAGCATTCTCCTCTATCAAGAAGGATGGATCATTTTTTACCTCTTCCTCGGAGTCGGAGCCCGAGTCATCCCTGTTGCTCTTCTTGCTTGCGGAGCTATGTGCCATGCAGCAAAAATCTTGGGCGGCGAAGCACAAGCCGTTGATGTTCTTGCTCGACCGCTTGCCCTTGTGCCGGTTCTCTTCTTCATCACTCGAGCTCGATGAAGAGAAGTAGGAGCTTGAGTCGATGTCGCTCGCACCGGACACCATCACTCGCTCCTTCTTCTTGTGACCACTAGTCTCCCTCGGCCTCCGCTCGGACTTTTTCTTGCCCTTGTAGTCGTCCCTTGAGCGGTGCTTGTGGTCGGTCCTCGGACGGTGCTAGTGCTCGGGCTTGACCGCCATGGCTTCCGGGCACTCAGCGATGAAGTGCCTGTGCTTCCCGCACCGGTAGCACATGCCCGAGCTCCTCCGCGCATTCTTCCGGTTCGTGTACATGCGCTCGAACCGCTTGCTCAACAACGTGAGGTCCTCCTCACCCAGCATGTGGAACTCCTCATCTGGCATGGACACAAGGCAAGACAAAGAAAAATGTCACGAAGACATGTTAGCATTAGTCCTTGAACCAGATACGAGAGCCAAACTATGAGGTCGGTCAGGTTCTCGATCTTTGCACGCACCCCATGGTCCACCTCAGATGACTTAAGCTTGGAAAACAGCTCGTCCACCGTGAGGGTCTCATACTTCTCCGACTCTAGGATGGCCTCTACCTTCCCACTCCACACGGTACGATCCAAAGAATGCAGGAGCTTGACAGCCCTGTCATGGTCATCATACGGGAGCACGACCATATTAGCCCTCATGTTGTTCACGATCACCGTGAAACGCTGAAACATGGCATCTATGGACTCACCGGGGAGATGAGTGAAGTTCTCGTACTCTCTCCTGTAGGTCGCAAAGAGCCGAGCCTGAAACTTAGCGTTCATTCCCGGCATGAGCATTCTTCAACTGCGCCCAAATCTTGCACGCTAAATCCTCTGTCTGAACCCGTTCGAATTCTGATTGACACAGAGAACGGTATAGGTAGTCGACTGCCTTGTTCTTGGCGTCGAACATGTCCCTCGATCCTGGAGCAAGGAAGTTTACCAGATGAACATAAGCTGTGTTCATCGTGACATCCCACAGGATCTGACCCTTGCCGCGGAGGAAAGCAGTCGTCCACCTTTGCCACATCTGGTAGTTCTTACCATGAAAGTGTGGAGGACCCGAACCCCGTTCCTGGTATGCCACCTTTGGATCTTAGACTGGTTAGAATCACGAAGATCTGTAACTAGCTCTAATACCAATTGAAGGACTGATTAGGCGACCAGAGAGGGTGGAGTGAATGAGAGCCGATAAAAATTCTCCTCAAAGAACTCGACCTATGTCCCAATCAAAACTCCAAAAGTCACACAAGAACACCAATCGCCAAGACAACATAGTTATGGATCAACTACAAGTTTTAGGAACGATTTCTCGAAGCACAAGCGGAAGCACTAGAAAGGAAGCAAAGGAACCGAACAACCTTGGCAAGAATCTGCATATAGATTGGACTGTCCGCCTGGCTTCCGCGGACTGTCAGCCAAAGAAGGGGCGGACTGTCAGGAAGACAGGGTGCGGACGGTCCACAGTACAAAAGTCGCCTCCAACCGAATAACACTACTTCTGTCTAAACGGTCTGTTGAACGGTCCACGACCCCTCGCGGACTGTTCGCCAGCCACGGACTGTCCGCCAAGCACACGCGGACGGTCCGAGAACGAACAGAGCAGAAACCCTCGAACTCGCAAGAACACCTCCCCAAACAGCTGAAACTCTTGAGCCAAGATTTGGGGGAGATGATATGCATCACTAGGTGATGCTATGACTCAAAACTCTTTGCCTCTAACTCCCTAGAACATCGAGAATCATGGATCACAAGAACTCAACCAAGGACAAGGAACTCCACCCAAATACCGTCAAATGAGGTGGTTTCCCGACGTTTGAGGGGTCAATATCATCCACAAAGAGGCACAAGGAACTCACCCATGATCCCCTCAAAGAAATCAGAAGTAAAACCCTCTCAAATCAGCGGAATCAACTGAAGAACGAAAACAGCAAAAAGGCACCAAAAAGACCCATGGAAATCACGACTCTGAATCTTCTATACAACTAAGAAAGATTTGTACAAAGTCTAGCTTGCCTCCTCAAGATCCATCCCTCTCTCAAGATCTCACCATGAAGCTCTCAAGCTAGTCCTATGGAAATTCTAGGGAAAATAGGAAAACCAAATGAGGTAGGGTTTCGAGAGATGGCTGCCATCCCTCTCCTCTAAGTATAGACATCTGAAAAACTAAAATACCACTAAAGTCTAAATTGGGATACACGACCACCAAGTGCACTTTGGGAATATGTCTTTGTAGCACCATCGGACGGATTCCCTGCAACCGCCCTTCGCGTAGCCTCGACGTAGGCCTTGCGATCCCGACGCGTGTCCTCCGCTTCGAAGCTTCTTCGCGCTCATGTATCCCGTCTCCGCCCGCCGAGCCTTTGGTCATGGTTTTGTGGCTCAACCAAGTAACCCGACCGGTTTTGTGGTGAACCAACGCAAACCCCACGTGCAAACTTCGGTTGTGAGCCGCTACCCTGCACCGGCTCCGATCGACGACTTCATCTTGCTTTTCTTGCCACCATGCGGCCCGCACTTGATCTCGTTGCCCATCGGGTCCCTCGAGTCAGGCCTACTTGTCTCTCCACTCCTCGGAGGCCCCGCAAGGCATGGACCTTTCGTGCCCACTCTTCACCTGCACCAATGCAAATCAAGCTGCAACCTGCACCTGCAATACTTGGCCAAGAGTCAGTCCACACCATGTTGTCAATCACTCATCACATCTTGGAGCGACCATCCACCAGTCCTCAGACGCTCAGGTTCTCATCTTTACTCGGTGTGAACCTTCTTAGGGGGGTAAGGTAGGGCTGCCCGTACCACTAGGTGCGACCGTGCCTACCATATGTGACCCGGTGCTCTGAAATTGCCCCATAATCTTGGTCCTGCAGATAAAAACTCAACACAACTCGTGGAACCTTTTAGCACCTAAAACATGCATGAAATCCGTTATAAAGTTCTACTATAGCCGAGATGTTGAAAGTCAAAAGTTTGTCGTAAGGACCGTCAACAAACTCCCCCACGCTAGATTTTGCTCGTCCTCGAGCAAAGCCTAGTCTTTACAAGCGGATCGAACATTGCTTCATGTTACTCCCCTGCAAGTATTAGTGCACAATTTCATGCCCTATGGCTATTTTGAAAGTATTGGTGCCAAAGAAACTTTTTCTTGCTTACTCGTGGGGCTTGTAACTTTTCGCCTTGCCTTTGGAGTTTGAAGAGTAGAATGATTTTGACTTTGCATTACTCACTCTTCTCTTTTATGGCTTCTATCTCGGGGTTTTTGAATTTTTTTTGCAAAGAGAGACAAAGTTCCTCAGACGGTTCCCTCGATCGCTCAAGTGGTGTTTGCTACCTCACCAAAGGCTTTTGAACGAGCATCACTTCCTACTCTATGGCTTGTATGTGGAGCTTTTGGGTAGGATGAGCATGAGAGACTCACTTGTGCCACATAATGTTGTTGATCCAAAGACCGGATCCAAGAAGAATTTAGTCATGCAACTTGATAAAGATGTGCAAGTGTGTGGAATATTTTTGTTTGTTTTTCTAAGTACTGTTTGCTTTGAGATTCTCTTGTTGCTTTAATTTTGGACGGGGTCATGCTTTCTTTCTCTCTTTTTCTATGCTCCTTGATTGAAGCACATTTTTCTATGCTTCTTTGAGTATTTTTTTCAATGACCCCTTTCTCCTTTTGCAAGAGGAGAAATCTCTTTGGAACTTGGAGTACTTATTTTTGGTGGATGGATGGCATGTTTTGCGTAACTCCCGGTGTAGGAGTTAGCATGTATATGTGGGTGTATGTGATCTCGATCATGGAAGCATGAAAAGTTTCTACAAAGGGTCACAACAATTTGGTAAAACTCAAAGGTCACAATCAAGAATATGTAGAAGGTTTATACTTTGATATCGTCATATGGCTTTGGTAGGTGATAAGACAATCGATTAACTTGTATTGTTTTATTTGCAAAAGAAATTCATCTAAGATTTTCATCATACTATGAGATAGAGCAAGATTAACATTGTCTCACCATATCATACTAATCAACATCTCAGGGTTGGTCATAAGCATTTGCATCCCACAAAGTTTTAATTCAGGCTCGTGTTTGAAAGAGGCGCAACAAATACATCAAGCATATAGAGTATAAAACTGCATACTACGTTCTTGCAAGGGTTTAACATAGCAATTAGTCCACATTTCTGAAGTGAGGATGGGTAGGCAACATTTTCAAAAGCATGATATGCATTTTTGATACTGCAGGATAAGTAGGATAACCATAAGATAACATTGCGAGTTGATTTAGGGATTCAACCAACGTGACTCGATATGACGGTGTTCGTTTCATGAAGAATTGGTAGGTGCGGCCGGCCCTAGGTGGTGCGATCGGACCACCCAAAATTTGTGCCATGCTTCGTGAGCCATCTCTGGTGCACCCCGGTTACCTACACGTCGTAATTTTGCATTTTTGTGACGAAGGTAGGTGCGGCCGGCCCTACCTCCTTCCATTTTTCCTGCACACTTGTAAACCTGGTGAAATAACATCTTGTGATTGGCTCAAATATCCAGCCAGAGCAGCAAATTAACCAGAGATTTAAAGGTGTTTTAAAGTGTTTGTAGCATCTCTTTATTCAATCAATCCTAAACGAATTGATGCAAACAAGTTTTTGCCAAACTAACACACATGAAAGTAAATGGAACTAACGAGATGCTACACAGATCCTACGCTAAGAGATATAAGGTAAAACGCAGTCGTAGAGATCTGGACGCCCTAGCTCCTTCAATAGGCGCCTAAACTTGCTGCAGATGGCTTTGCAGAGTGTTTCCATCTTGTCATCTATTTCCATTCACCCGAGCTCAGCCTCGGCGATGCGCTCCTCCAGCAAGTTATTCTTCACCTTCAGCTCAGTGATCGGATTGCGAAGACCCTCATAAGGATCCTCGTCCTCCGAATCCTCATCCGAATCTTCAAACTGACTAGGAGGACCACAAATTGGTGGAGGCTTGCTGTGGTGCATCCCACTAGTAGGGGTGGAGAAGATGGGCTCATCGGACTCCAAGTCATCCCTATCCAACCGACGGATCAACTGCTTCTCATACCCACAGGGAGTGTTGCGCCCAATGATCTTGAATTTCCCTTCTATTGAGGGCTTGAAGAATTCCGACCCGGCTGTCTTTATGGCGAAGATGTTCTCCCTCGACGACTTAGTGAAGAGTCTCCTAGAGATTGGTGTCTCCGGACCCTTCAACTTCAACTGGCCCGTTGTAGGGCATGCGGGTGACTCTGAACGTCGGGGTTTTCCTTTCCCGATCATTCTCCTGGGGAGAAGGACCTCTTCTACACGTCGGCTGGGCTGGCCGAACGGGCCAGGTGCGGCTAGAATTGGGAGGTGCGGTCGGTCCTACCCCCTCCTGGGGTTGCCTCCTATGATGCCTAAGCAAGGGCCATGGACCCCTGGCACGACGAGTTTTGGCTTGATCCCACTCCAGAACCTCCTACGAGCGTTTTTGAGGATGGACAACCAAGGGTAGGGGTGCCGACATCTTGGAGAGGATGCTAGGGCCGTCACAACCCATGCTGTGCTAGGAGATGGCAGGAGGGCGAGGGTTTTTGGAAGGGGGATTGGTTTCTGGGAAGAAACTCGTTACACGAGGATTTCAGGGGTCATCCGGATAGAACAAGGGGAGATACGAGATACCCTAGCTCACGCGCAGCCGATGGCCAAAAGGATGGCTTCGTGGCAACTGAGGGAGAGCAAAAAGAAATAGGAAAACAAGCAAGAAACACTCTATATACAAAAGACAAGAAAGAATTCAATCAATCCAAGTTAATGACCTCGATGACATCAAATTCTTTGAGGTAAGGCATGATTGGTTCAAGGAAAATTTTAAGTCTTTGTCCATTTACTTTAAAATTGTTTCCGTCTTAATCCTGTAGGGTTACAGCCCCATGTGAAGCGGAATTTAAAACTGTGAATGGGTCGTCCCATTTACTTCTAAACTTTCCACGACCAAAATGTTTAAAGCGAGAGTTGAAGAGTAGTACCTTATCTCCCAGCTCAAAAGATTTCTTCTCGATAATCTTGTCATGCCATCTCTTCGTTTTCTCCTTATACACTTGCATTGTGTTATGCTTTTTCCCTCCATTCCTCGAGTTCACCCAATTGCATTTTCCTTTTGATTCCAGTGGTGGGAAGATCCATATGCCACTTCTTGATAGCCCAATGTGATTTGTACTCCAATTCTACGGGCAAATGACATGTCTTCCCATAGACCAACTGGTAGGGTCTCATACCGATGGGGGTTTTGTAGGTCGTACGATATGCCCATAATGCTTCGGGAAGTTTCTCTTTCCACCCTCTTCCCGTCTCATGGACAGTTTTTTGAAGGATGTTCTTGATTTTCTTGTTTGATGTTTCAACTTGGCCACTTGTTTCGGGGTGATAAGGTGTACCTATTCGGTGCTCCACTCCTTGAGCTTTCAAGTATGCCACAAAGGTTCATACAAGGTCTAGCTTGCCGCCCGATCATCCAACCCTCTCAACAAAATCTCACCATGAAGCTCTCAAGCTAGTCCTATGGAAATCCTAAGAAAACAGGAAGGGAAAATAGGAAAGCAAATGAACTAGGGTTCCTAGAGATGGCTGCCATCCTCTCACCTCATGGGTTATATGGAGGCAACCGAAAGTCTAAAATACCCTTACTTAATAACTAGGGATACAAGCCCACCAAGGGCACTTTGGAAATTTGTCGTCGTAGCACCATCGGACGGATACCCAGCGACAACACTCCATGTAGCCTTGACGCTAGCCTTGCGATCCCGACGCGTGTCCTCCGCTTCGAAGCTTCCGACGCCCTGCGACCCCAAACCGGTCAAACCGGTTCTCCAAACCGGCCAGGCTGGTTTTGGCCAGACAGCCACGCCCGGTCTTCGGCCTCGGCTTTGTGGCTCAGCCGAGTAACCAGGTGATTTTTTGGTGAACCACCGCAAACCCCGCGAACTTGATGTAGCCTCCGCCAATCACCACTCATGACTTGGCTCCCACGAAGTCCCGGCTCGACCTTGGTTTTGTGGCTCAACCAAGAAACCGTCCACCGAGTTCATCTTGCTGTTCTTGCCACCATGCGGCCAGCACTTGACTCCATTGGCCACCGGGTCCCTCGAACGAAGCCTACTTGTCTTCTCCACACCTGGAGGCCTCACTGGCAACGACCTTTCACGCTTGTTCTGCACCTGCACCAACACGAGTCAAGCCGCAACCTGCACCTGCAATACTTAGCCAAGAATTAGTCCAGACAATGTTGTCAATGACTCATCACACAAGGGAGCGACCATCCACCGGTCCTCGAACCACACATGGTCCTCAGACACTTCGTACAAGCCCCGACTCTTGGGAACTAACAAAACACCGTACTTGTGTCGCGACCATAGTAAAAAAATCCATATACAGAAATCAAGGAAGAAAAAGCAAGTCTGCTTCCTACTGAATCCTTTTTGTAATGCCGGAGGATGTGTCTATTGGTGGTAATGGAATCTGTTTTGTAATATAAAGTATGCAATGTATTGGAGGAATTTCTATCCTTTTTGCAATATATGGGATGTGGTGGAATTTTAATCCTACTTGTAATATATTCAGCCTAAGATACTATATATATTCTGTTTATATTCTACTTCAGTTCAGTAACGGGCGTTAATATCAAAGAGACGAGGATTAGCCAACCTGCGTCGCCTAAGTTACGGGCAAGAGACGAGGACTAATGAACCCGCATCGCCTTTGTTATGGGCAAGATATGCAAAATCACAAACAAATTACATCAAAAGAGACACGGATTAGCCAGTCCCCGTCGGCTTGTTCATGCTTTGCAAGTGAGTAGGTAAATCATACAAAAAATTGTACTGCACAAAGATAATCACACAAGCATGTCTCTTGAGATGCAAAATCACACACATAGATTACATCAAAAGAGACACATATTAGCCAACCCCGTCGTCTTGATCTTCTTCAAGCTTGCAAGTGAGTAGGTAATCATACAAAAAATTGTACTACACAGAGATAATCACACAAGCAAGTCTCTTGAGATGCAAAATCACACACACAGATTACAGTCATCATTGATACATCAGAAGAAGGTTACAATGCAACCATATCTTCATGACGAGACATGCAAAATCCCACACACAAATTGATCTTGCTCGCATGTCGATCTTGCTCGCAGGTCGTTGATCTTGCTCGCTTTCGGCTTGTTCTTCATGACGAGATATGCTTCAAATTCTGACATCTTCCTCATGCTTACAAGTGAACACAAGAGAAAGATACAGAGAGGGTGGAAACATATACCTCGAAAAAATCCCTCATCCTAGAGGAGAAGGGGGAAAGCAAAAAGAAGCCCAAGCGTGACAGAAAAGCTGCAGCAGGCTTTCCGTCGGCTTGTTCTTCCTGGTGCCAGGAGGTTCTGGGCTACCTTCCCCGGACACAGCTACGAGCAAGGGGTATGTCACAAGGATTCTTCTAGTAGCTGTGTTAGAGGAATGAGCAACCCAATCACCCATATCACAAGAATTCTTCTAGCAACTAAGAGATCGAGGAGGAGGAAGAAGAGAGAAAAGCAAAAGCTTGCACCCTACAAGATCCATTCTTTGTGCCATAGCTAGATCTTGATCTAGAGAAGAAGTGAGCAAGTGACTCACCTTATTGTATCAGAAGACGGTGAGGACCATGTGTGGTTCGAGGACCGGTGGATGGTCGCTTCCTTGTGTGATGAGTGATTGACAACATTGTGTGGAGTGATTCTTGGCTAAGTATTGCAGGTTGCGGCTTGACTGGTGTTGGTGCAGGTGAAGAACAAGCGCAAAAGGTCATCACCGGTGAGGCCTCCAGGTGTAGAGAAGACAAGTAGGCTTTGTTCGAGGGACCCGGTGGCCAGCGGGGTCAAGTGCGGGCCGCATGGTGGCATGAACAGCAAGATGAAGTCGTGGACGGTTTCTTGGTTGAGCCTCAAAACCAAGGTTGAGCCGGGACTACGTGGGAGCCGAGTCATGAGTGGCGATTGGCGGAGGCTACACCGAGTTCGCTGGGTTTCCAGTGGTTCACCAGAAAACCACTAGGTTCCTTGGTTGATCCACAAAGCCAAGACCGAAGAATCGAAGATGGTGCTGCAGCAGTGCTAGACCAGTCTGACCGGTGGGTTTGACCGGTCTGATCGGTGTGCGACGACGCAGTCCGGAATCTTCGAAGCAGAGGACACGCGTCGGGATCGCAAGGCTTGCGTCGAGGCTAAGCAGGTTGCGGTCGCCGGGCATCCGTCCGATGGAGAAAGCTTGAAGACTTCCAAAACCGCCCTTGAGGGGATTGTATCCCTAGTTTTAGGAAAGGGTATTTTAGACTTTCGGTTGCCTCCATATAACCCATGAGGTGAGAGGATGGCAGCCAAACTCTTGGAACCCTAGTTCATTTTGCTTTCCTATATTCCCTTCCTATTTTCTTAGGATTTCCATAGAACTAGCTTGAGAGCTTCATGGTGAGATTTTGTTGAGAGGGTTGGATGATCGGGCGGCAAGCTAGACCTTGTATGAACCTTTGTGGCATGTATAGATGATTCGACGTGGTTCCTCATGGTTTGGATGTGTTGTTCCAGGTTGTTCTTGGTGGTGATTTTCGGAGCCCTCTCTTGGTGATTTCTTTGGGTTGTTTTCGGGACTTTGCTCTTGGGGATTTGATGGAGGAAATTTGTGGGAACCCTTCATGGTTCTTTGGGCTGTGATTCCTCTCCCAAATCCGTGAGTAAAGGGGCTCGATTTTGGAGTTTTCCAAGTTCTAGGGTTAGAGGTGTTCTTGGCGGGATTTCTTCGATTCCTCCTTTTTGGATAAGTTTTGGTGGGATTAAACTTGGCTATGGACTCCTCATGAGGTGTTCCTATCCCAAAGTCTTGTTCAAGTCCGTGGAGCGATTCGGGAGATCGAAGTTTGGATTTGGGGGAGTTGACCCGCAGGTGTTGTTCATCCCGAGCTGCCCAGGCTACACCGGTCTGACCGGTGCTCTTGACCGGTCTGACTGGTGCATCCCTCGGTGGGTTTTTGCTCAGGTGAACGTCTAGTTGAGTGTGCTGTTGTCCTGTGTTGGGGCTGTTTCGAGTTTGGGTCAGTTTGGAGGTCGGTTGGCCTGTTTGGTTGTTTGGGGCTTTCTGGCTGTGACCGGTCTAACCGGTGTGTCGCACCGGCCTGACCGGTGTGGAGCCACTTAGTGGAAGTCACCAAGTTCCACCAGCAGGGACCGGTCTGACCGGTGGTGCTCACCGGTCTGACCGGTGTTGGTCAGTGGACTCGAGCTTTGGTGTTCTGCTGCGTTCTCGGGTCGGAAGGTTGTGTGTTGGTTCCTAGGTCCAGTGGCACTCCAGTGGCTACGTGGGCTTGGCCAACTTGAGTAGTGAGTTGGAGACGTGTGTTGGAAGCCGTGTTCATCTTGTTGGAGTTTGCATCTCCTTCAAGAAGAATTTTTATCGGCTCCCATTCACTCCCCCCTCCCTGGTTTGCCGTATCGGTCCTTCAAGTGGTATCAGAGCGGGTTCGGGTCTTTATTGACTCTAACCACTCTAAGATCCAAGGATGGCGTACCAGGAACGGGGTTCGGGTCCTCCACACTTTGATGGCAAGAACTACCAGATGTGGAGTAAGCAGATGGCTGTGTTTCTCAGAGGAAACGTTCAGATCCTTTGGGATGTCACGGTGGACACAGGCTATGTCCAGCTGATGAACTTCCTTGCTCCAAGATCGGGTGCGCACCGAGCACTTGGCTTGTAGAATCTGGTTGGTGTTGAAGGAGGCTCATGTTGGAAATGCCCAGGTTCAGGCACGGATGTATGCGACCTACCAGAGAGAGTAGGTGAACTTCACTCATCTCGCCGGTGAGTCCATCGATGCCTTGTTTGTGAGGTTCACGGTGGTTGTGAACAACATGAGGGCTAATGTGGACGTGCTCCTATACGATGATCATGATAGAGCGGTCAAGCTCTTACACTCTTTGGATCGTACGATTTGGGGCAGAAAGTTCGAGGCCATTGTGGAGTCAGAAAAGTATGACACGCTGACGGTGAACGAGCTTTTCTCGAAGCTCAAGTCGGTTGAGGTGGATAGGGGCATGTCTGCCAAGCTCGAGGGTCCGACTGATTCCCATAGTCTTGCCCTTGTTGGTGGTTCGAAAGGAAAGGCTAACACTAACCCATCCACCAGGGTGTTCTCTTTGTCCTCTTTGATGTCTATGCCCGATGAGGAGTTCGACGTGCTAGGAGAGGACGAGCTGGCGTTGCTGACGAGGAGGTTCGAGAGGCTGCACGAGAACCTGGTGAACATGAGGAGGAACACGAGGACATGCTTCCAGTGCGGCAAGCCAGGACACTTCGTCGCCGACTGCCCAGAGAAGGTCAAGAACTAGGACGGCTACAAGCACAAGTCGAGGATGGATGGCAAGTACCGGTCGAGGCGTGACCACAAGAGCAAGCACAAGAACAAGCACAAGGACAAGCAACGATCTAGGAAGAAGGAGAGCCGAGGCAAGGCACGAGCGATGGTGGGAGCGAGCGACGTCGACTCCAGTTCCACATACTCCACCTCAAGCTCAAGCAGTAGTGATGACGAAGGCGATCGTTGCAAGAGCAGGAAGTCGTCTAAGAACCTAAGCGGGCTGAGCTGCTTCGTGAGAGACGGCTTCTGCACCATGGCACTGAGCTCCGGCAGCAAGAAGAGCACACAGAGTGATTCGGACTCCGATTCCCATGACGAGGTGCGTGGTGAACTTCCCTTCTTGCGCCAAGAGAATGAGAGGCTTGGCTCTTTGCTTGATAATCGTGATGACATGCTTAGGAAGGCCAATAAAATGAGAAAAGAGCTTAGGGCTTCACTCGTGGATGCTAGGACTAGAGTGGCTGAGCTAGAAACACAGGTTCTTGATACCAAGCTTGAGATTGATTCCCTTAAGGCTAGCCTTGTTGTTACTGATGAGGTTGATTGTGCTGATTGCTCCATCTTTCTTGCTGATCTTGCTTTGTTTAAGGAGAAGCATGCCTCCAAGTGTGAGGAACTAGATGTGCTTAGGGTTGAAGTGGCTGAGCTTAAATCTAGACCTGCTTTGCTAGGTGCTTGCACTTCTTGCCCTGTTTTGCATGCTAAGATTGATGAGATGCATGCTTACACTGCTTCCCTTGAGGCTAAGCTGAAAGAACCAATTCCTACATCTTGCTCTACCTGTGAAATGCATGCTTTGAAGAATTTGGAACTTGCGCATTATGTTGATTGTTTGCAGGATGAGAATGATGAGCTGGGAAAGTTGATGGGTTGGTTGTTTGGTCATGAGCCTCAATTGAGGATGATGCTCGAGGCATTTAAGAGGAAGGATGGTGAGGGACTTGGGGCAAACAAGGTTGGTAAGGGAAGTGGAGAGAATATCCCAGAGCCACCAAAAACCCACCACAAAAATGATTCCCCCCCAAAACCTAACCATCTTAGGAACCGACTAGACACAACTCCAGCTCCACCAGTGTTTCCTACACCTACAAATGATCTCGAAAAGCCTATCAAGTTTGTGTGCACTTCCGGGAAAGTGTTCTTTGGGAAAGAAAGTGAGAAGGCTAGTGAGGAGAAACCAGTGGAGAAGTTGAGTGGAGAGAAACCAAGTGAGTAGCCGTAGTCCAAGCCTAAGCCTAAGCTTGTGAGGTTTTATTGTGGCTATTGTGAGAGAGATGGCCATAAGGATGAGTTTTGCTTCAAGAGGAAGCGACAGGAGAGAATGGCGAAGGAGTCGGCTAACAAGGACAAGTATCACCCTTCCGATGGTGTACTTGAGCCTCGTGTGCAGATGCCCAGGCTAAGGCGAGTGTGAGGATAGTTCGGGCTTGGGGAGAGAGGAAGGCTGTTGGACGTGCTGTTGCCCAGGCTACACCGGTCAGACCGGTGTGGGGCACCGTCGGACCGGTGCGGAGCCGAGACGAGCGGCGAGTTTGGGTTTCGTGCTCGTACAAGTGCGAGGGTTGTTTCTGGAGGTCGTGGTTCTGGTGGTTGGGCTGGAGAGTTTGCAGGAGGTCAGGTGGCTAGGCATTCTCCCTCTCGAGTTCACTACGGGGATGGGAGGAGTCGGAGCTTTAGAAGGGGAGGAGGGACGGTCCACGGGCTTTCTTTCATGGTTTTGGTCCTCCTCCAGGCAGAGAAGGTTGGTTTCCTCGGAGTGGTTACCGAGGTGGTGTTCGTGGTGGTAGCTTTGGTAGGAGAGATGGTTTGGTTTGTGCTAACCCCACTTTCGAGCAAATGGCTCGACACTGGTTTTACTCTTTTGGTACTAACCCCAGTGTTGAGTCGTTTGTTCACTCAAGTGCTCGTTTTTTAGTTTCAGGTGGGGAACTTGAAGAACATTTGGTTGATTGACTCCGGTTGCTCGAGGCATATGACCCGGGACAGGGGGTGGTTCTCAAGTCTCGTCCCGGTGGTGACAAGGAGGTACATCACTTTTGGGGACAATGGGCGTGGGCATGTGCTTTTAGAAGGTGAGATTAAGGTGAGTGACAAGATCACTCTCAGGCGTGTTGCTCTTGTTCAATCGCTGGGGTACAATTTGCTTTCCGTGTCCCAGCTGTTGGATGAGGACTTTGAGGTGTTGTTTCAGCCAGGTAGTTCTCGGATTTTGGACTCTCGAGGGGCCCTTGTCTGTATGGTCGTTCCCGAGGGTCAGGTATTTCGTACTGATTTTTCTCAGTCTTCGGGTGTGGAGCGTTGTTTCTTGGTTGGTTCTTCGAGTGAGTTGTGGAAGTGGCATAGGAAGTTGGGTCACTTGCGCTTTGACCTTTTGTCTCGCTTGAGCAGACTCAATTTGGTCTGAGGATTGCCACGGTTGAGGCTTGAGAAAAAGTTGGTTTGTGCGCCGTGTAGGCATGCCAATATGGTAGCCTCTTCTCACACGCCTCTCACCGATGTGATGACTGAGCATCCATGCGAGCTGCTCCATATGGACCTTGTTGGCCTAGCTCGTGTGCGATCAGCGGGTGGGAGGTGGTATGTCCTTGTTGTGGTGGACGACTACTCTCGGTATGCGTGGGTGTTCTTTCTCAAGGATAAAGGGGAGACGTTTGGTTTTGTTCGAGATCTAGTCTTGAGGTTGAGGAACGAGAGGCACGGAGATGCCATACGAGCAATCCACAGTGACAATGGCTCGGAATTCAGAAACTCTCGTTTTGAAACTTTTTGCCATGACTTGTGTCTTGAGCACCAGTTTTCGAGTCCATATACGCCTCCCCAAAATGGTGTTGTGGAAAGGAAGAACAGGACCTTGTGCGAGATGGCTCGGACAATGCTTGATGAGCATAGGTCTCCGAGAAGGTATTGGGATGAGGCGGTGAATACCGCGTGCGATGTGACAAACAAGATCTACCTCAGAGTGCACATGAAGAAAACATGCTATGAGTTGATGCATCGTCGCACACCCGAGGTGAGTCACTTCCATGTCTTTGGTTGCAAATGCTTTATTCTGAAGAAAGGGAAGAAGTTGGATAAGTTTGAGGCTAGGTCTGTCGATGGTATTTTCTTTGGTTATGCATCTCATTCTAGAGCATATCGTGTGCTCAAATCTTGAAACTAACCAAATCGTGGAGACTTGCAAGATAACCTTTGACGAGACACAGCCACGTAGTCAGCTTGTCTTTGAGTGTGTAGGTGATGATGAGCTTGGCGAGGAGATCTTTCAGGAGGAGGAGAACGAACATGGAGACGATGAAGATGGCGGTGTGGTGCCCCGGGCTGAACATGTACCCACTACTTCGACTACGGTGATGGACGGACCCTCTCCTACACCTACGACGACAAATCAGGATCGAGGAGAAGCAGTTGTTGAGGGGGAGGTAGCATCAAGGCGAGAACCTCCCCGGCGAGTACAAGTGGATCACCCAGCTTCGAGGATCATCAGCGACTTGAATGAACGCACTACACGGTCGAGGGTTCGAAACAATTCTTATTTCGCTCATGTTGTGTTTGTTGCTACTTTTGAGCACAAAGACATTGGACACGCACTATCTGATCACAATTGGGTCAATTCGATGCATGAGGAGTTGGAGAACTTTGAGAGGAATCAGGTTTGGGAGTTGGTCGGCCCTCCCCCAGGGTGCAAGCCGATTGGTACAAAGTGGGTGTGGAAGAACAAAGAGGGAGAGAAAGGTGAGGTTGTGAGAAACAAGTCGAGGCTTGTTGCTCAGGGGTTCAGTTAGAAGGAGGGGATCAACTACGAGGAGACCTTTGCTCCCGTAGCCCGTTTTGAGGCAATAAGGATCCTTCTAGCCTTTTCAGTGGCTAAAGGGTTCAAGTTGCACCAAATGGATGTGAAGAGTGCTTTCCTGAATGGTGTGTTGGAGGAAGAAGTCTATGTGAGGCAACCACCGGGGTTTGAGAGTGGGAAGCACCCCCACCGGGTGTACAAGTTGAGGAAGGTGTTGTATGGGTTGAAGCAGGTGCCTAGAGCTTGTATGGCAGGTTGAGGGGTTCTTGTTTGAGAGAGGTTTTGAGATGGGGAAGGTCGATCGGACCTTGTTTCTACTGAGGCAGGGCAGAGATATCCTGATTGTGCAGGTGTATGTGGATGATATTGTCTTTGGTGGCTCGTCTAACTCTCTTGTTGCAAGGTTTGCAGAAGATATGAGCAGTTCTTCCTCGGGCTACAAATCAAACAATCAAAGGAAGGAACATTTGTGCACCAAGCTAAGTACACTAAGGACATTGTGCAGAAGTTCAAGATGGAGGATTCCAAGGCTATGACGACGCCGATGAGTACGACTACGGCTCTTGATGCGGACGAGGAAGGTGAACACGTGGACCAGATGGAGTACCGAAGCATGATTGGGTCACTCCTCTACTTGACGGTGACGAGGCCGGACATCCAGTTCTCAGCATGTCTGTGCGCTCGTTTTCAAGCGTCTCCGAGGACTACGCATCGGCAAGCGGTGAAGCGAATTTTCAGGTACTTGCGTCACACTGCCGACTTCGGCCTTTGGTACTCCGCGTCCTCTTCTTTGGCGCTTCATGGTTTTTCAGACGCGGATTTTGCCGGGTGTCGGTTGGAAAGGAAGTCCACTTCTGGGACTTGCCAGTTTTTGGGTTCTTCTTTGGTATCTTGGTCTTCCCGCAAACAGTCGAGTGTTGCTCAATCCACTACCGAGGCCGTATACGTTGCCGCTGCTAGTTGTTGCTCTCAGCTCCTTTGAATTTCATACACCATGAGTGACTTTGGTGAGAAGTATACCCATGTCCCACTTCAATGTGATAGCACCAGTGCCATAAGCGTTGCTAAGAATCCAGTGCTCCATTCCAAAACTAAGGACATAGAAGTGAGGTATCATTTTCTGAGAGACAGCGTAGAGAAAGGAAAGATAGCTTTGATCCATGTACCCACACATGACCAACTAGCCGATATTTCCACCAAACCCCTAGATCAAGCAACTTTCACTGTTTTGTGGGGGGAACTTGGTGTGTGTTTCATTTCTTAAGTTGGGTGTGTGGGAGCTCCTTTGTAGCATTTGGCATGCCATATGTAACATGATGTATAGGCATCCTTGTATCTTAGATTGCATGCATCTTGTATATATGCATTGGTTAGGAAAAGCTTCTCTCATATACATTGTTCACCATGGAATGCTATTTATGTCTTTGTGAGCTTGTTTGGTATGCTATGGTTAGTTTGGCTTAGCTCTTGATGATCTTGATGAATAATCCATGGTTGATGGCTATGTTTTTGAAAAATGTCTTGTATGCTCTCTCATGTGTAAATGCCTTTATATGATCTTGACATGTTTTAGTGGCTTGGTTATGCTTAATTTGTGATTGGATAGCTAGTTTATTGATCATATGGGTCCAAAGGCTCATTTGCCATCATGAATGTTTAGCCTTCTTGCTTTATCTTGTGGAGGGGCATAAGTTCCTTTTTGTCTCAAAGACATTTCATGTACCAATTATGAATCTGAAAATGAAATGTAAAATGCTTGGAACATGTGCTCCCATGTCATATGTACTGAATTTAATTTGCTTTGGGTGCTAAACCGTTGCATGAGGCCTACCAATGCGAAGTCTCATACATAGAAGTAGACCCATGGCTCGGTGGCTTTGACATGACATGAGGTGCTTGTGGGTGTTTGTGATGGTCTTATGATTAGAATGGCTATCCTAGCATGAAGTTTGTGTGGCTTTGCCATTTTGATGTGTTTTGATCATGTTTAGGACTTTGCTCATGAGAGGCAAATTTTTCGCAAAATTTCCCAAATCCATTTTAGCTTCGTCCAATGGTTGTGAAACTTGGTGATCTTGTAGTTGATGTCAATACGTAGCTATAGAGTATCTAACTTGCTTATTTGGGCATGTGTAGCATCCTTTGTTGAATTTTGTCTATTTGAGAAGCTCTAGGTTGAAATTTTTGCATTTTTGGCTTGATTCATGCATTGCCAACAAGGGGGAGAAGTTTGAGCTTGAAATGGCTTGCTGGATGCATTTAGAAGGTTTTCAGGTGGTTTCGAGCTATTTCTGGGCTCTGGTGTGCACTGGTCTAACCGGTCATGGTCACCGGTCTGACCGGTCATTGTGCTGGTCCTGTGCACATGTTGGGCACCGGTCTGACCGGTGGTGGACCGGTCTGACCGATGTGAGGTGAAGTTGTTGCAGCTACCACGTTTTCAAGTGGTTTGCATGAATTCATTCAGTGGGAGTTGCATTGGTTCAGGGGGAGCTTGCATGTGTGCAGGGGGACCTCTTTGTGGTTTTTCGAGCTTTGTTTCGGTTGTTTGCGCTCTTTGCTTTGAGCATTGCTTTGTCTCGGATGTGTCGAGTCGTTGCCCTTGCCTAAGGGGTCCGAGACGTGTCTTCTTCAAGTGATCTTGCTCTTTGTCTTTGTTTGTCTTTCGATCGCTTGTTGGAGTTTCTTTTTGTTCGTTTCTTTTCTTTTTCTTTTCTGACTTGTTACTTTCGTGTGGGTGTTGTCAATGCACTCATCAAGGGGGAGATTGAGGTCCATGTGTGGTTCGAGGACCGGTGGATGGTCGCTTCCTTGTGTGATGAGTGATTGACAACGTTGTGTGGACTGATTCTTGGCTAAGTATTGCAGGTGCAGGTTGCAGATTGACTGGTGTTGGTGCAGGTGAAGAGCAAGCGCGAAAGGTCGTCGTCGGTGAGGCCTCCAGGTGTGGAGAAGACAAGTAGGCTTCATTCGAGGGACCCGGTGGCTAGCGGGGTCAAGTGCGGGCCGCATGGTGGTATGAACAGCAAGATGAAGTCGTGGACGGTTTCATGGTTGAGCCTCACAACCAAGGTCGAGCCGAGACTACGTGGGAGCCGAGTCATGAGTGGCGATTGGCGGAGGCTACACCGAGATCGCGGGGTCGGTGGTTCACCAGAAAACCACTAGGTTTCTTGGTTGATCCACAAAGCCAAGACCGAAGAACCGAAGACGGTCTTGCCGCAAAGGTGCGGACCGGGGTGGGTACCGGGTCCGACCGGCGGTGAGGAGTACTGGTCTGACTGGTGTGCGACGACGCAGTCCAGAATCTTCGAAGCGGAGGACACGCGTCGGGATCGCAAGGCTTGCGTGGAGGCTAAGCAGGTTGCGGTTGCCAGGCATCCGTCCGACGGTGAAAGCTTGAAGACTTCCAAAACCGCCCTTGAGGGGCTTGTATCCCTAGATATTAGGAAAGGGTATTTTAGACTTTCAGTTGCCTCCATATAACCCATGAGGTGAGAGGATGGCAGCCAAGCTCTTGGAACCCTAGTTCAATTTGCTTTCCTATTTTCCCTTCCTATTTTCTTAGGATTTCCATAGGACTAGCTTGAGAGTGCATGGTGAGAACTTGTTAAGAGGGTTGGATGATCGGGCGGCAAGCTAGACCTTGTATGAACCATTGTGGCATGTATAGATGATTCGGCGTGGTTCCTCGAGGTTTCGATGTGTTGTTCCCGGTTGTTCTGGGTGGTGATTTACGGAGCCCTTTCTTGGTGATTTCTTTGGGTTGTTTTCGCGACCTTGCTCTTGGGATTTGATGGGGCAAATTTGTGGGAACCCTTCTTGGTTCTTTGGGCAGTGATTCCCCTCCCAAATCCGTGAGTAAAGGGGCTCAATTTTGGAGTTTTCCGAGTTCTAGTGTTAGAGGTGTTCTTGGCGGGATTTCTTCGATTCCTCTTTTTTGGACAAGTTTTGGTGGGATTAAACTTGGCTACGGACTCCTCATGAGGTGTTCCTATTACCCCCAAAGTCTTGTTCAAGTCCGTGGAGCGATTCGGGAGATCGAAGTTTGGATTTGGGGGAGTTGACCCGCGAGTGCTGTTCATCCCGAGCTGCCTAGGCTACACCGGTCTGACTGGTGCTCTTGACCGGTCTGACCGGTGCATCCCTCGGTGGGTTTTTGCTCAGGCGAACGTCTAGTTGAGTGTGCTGTTGTCCTGGGTTGGGGCTGTTTCGAGTTTGGGTCAGTTTGGAGGTCGGTTGGCCTGTTTGGTGATTTGGGGCTTTCTGGCTGTGACCGGTCTGACTGGTGTGTCGCACCGGCCTGATCGGTGTGGAGCCACTTAGTGGAAGTCGCCAAGTTCCACCAGCAGGGACCGGTCTGACCGGTGGTGCTCACCGGTCTGACCGGTGTTGGTTAATGGACTCGAAGTTTGGTGTTCTGCTGTGTTCTCGTGTCAGAAGGTAGTGTGTTGGTTCCTAGGTCCAGTGGCACTCTAGTGGCTACGTTGGCTTGGCCAACTTGGGTAGTGAGTCGGAGACATGTGTTGGAAGCTGTGTTCATCTTGCTGGAGTTTCCATCTCCTTCGAGAAGAATTTTTATCGGCTCCCATTAACTCCCCCCCCCCCCCCTCTCTGGTTCCTCGTATCGGTCCTTCAGAAGGAAACATATAGCTAGATCTAAATCTAGATAAGAAGGAAGCAACTTGAAGTGAGGAGGATCGTCGGGGTTCTCTACCGCCGGTAGTAAATTTCTAATGATCGTGCGTCGGGCTCGGATGGTTAGCGCACGAGACAATGGGATTTATACTGGTTCGGGCCTCCGGGGAGTAATACCCTACATCCAATGTGCTGCTGTTGTGTTCCCGAGCTAGATGTGCTCGTAGTAGGGGTTACAAGCTGGTCGGGAGAGGGAGTTCGTTCCCAGGTCCTGAGTGATGGTGTCCAATTCTATTGACATCTAACCCTTTTAATTGTTGCCCTCCTCAACCTTTTATAGTTTCAAGGGGAGGAGTACAAGGGGAAGTAAAAAGAGTTACAGTACTTGGTAGACAGCACGTGCTGTCGTACGTCAATGTCCGTCAGGGTGCATTGAAGCCAAGTCGCGATGCCTTGTCGGGAGAGCCGCCGCGTGACCGGGTTGGACTGTTCATTCAAGGACACTTGGCCTTCTCCCCGAGTAGTTCAAGCTTATCTTAGTCTGCCCGAGTGCTTGCCTAGCCTGCCACACCCGGGCTTAAGTCTAGGCTAGTGCACGTCATAGAGGGTGCTTGAGTGCCTCGGGCGGAGTCTTGCGTGTGGTAGAGTGGGAGATGATGGTGATGTGATGGCTATGCGGCTAGTCAGGCCTGCATTAAGGCTCTTGCCAGAGCAGGTTGTCTGCATGGCCGCCAGCTATTTTCTCCCCCGTGACGTGGAGATTCACTCCTCCACGCGTGTCAGTGGTGATGCCCGAGCCGTGCGTCTGGACCTACACACTAGTCGGAGCCGGACATGTCGTGCGAGGGGGAGACTTCTCGTGCGAGGCGAAGACTTGTTGTGCGAGGCGGAGACTTGTCGTGCGAGGCTGAGACTTGTCGTGCGAGGCTGAGACTGGTTCCTCCAGTGGGAAACCGGTCGAAGATGCAGCCACCTGGCCAAAGACTAGGCATCTTGCCAGTGAGGGTCTTGTCGAAGATCTACATGCCTGCCCTGAGACGCAACACCAGTTGAAGGGTGCTCTCCTTCTGGATGTTGCAGTCAGCAAGGGTACGACCATCCTCAAGCTACTTGCCTGCGAACAGGGAAGTCCACCTTGAGGGTAATGGTTTTGTTGTTTTTAGAGGGATAATCTTGCCGTCAAAGGTCGCCCTAATCCGGGCCCTCGTCAGTAGCCCTCGAGCCCGAGTGGGAGTCGTGGAGTCGCGCTCAGGCTCAGCTGGTCGATCTAAGTGTTGGTTATGTTCTTCAAGCTCTCAGTGGGTGCGCGCGAGCGCATCCGCTGGATGTAGCCCCCGAGCTCGTGAGTGAGTCGGAGACTCACTCATGAGGTTTTATTTGTAATTATAGTCGTTGCAGCTTCAGGTTGTTTCATCAAGGCAGTTATGGCCATCGTGGCGACGTGGACGTAGTTATGGGTGCGGGCATCTCGGCCGACGCGGCCGACGTGACCACTCCATCATGACTGCGCGCAGACTCTGCAAGTATGTATCCTGCGCGAACCGAGGTGCCGCGCAAACGGGCAGTTGTTTCACCGGGGCGCGCGCGTGGGCGAAAGTCTCGCGGACACGGCGGGCCCGGTTTTGGAGGTGAGGGGTTAGGCCTGCCCCCTTTGAAACCGCGTGCCGAGCGCTGGCTCGGGACTTTGCCTCCCCACCAGCATCTTCTTCCTCTCGCACTTGCCTTTTGCGCTCCGAGTTCGTCCGCATCCACAGCACCACCACTGCCTGTGCTTCCAGCTCGACCTAGACCTCACCGTCCTGATGTCGAACTAGACGCGCTCCAATGTCTCCCATGAGTATCTCCTCTGCCTGGTCGAGGCGGGTCAGCTTCCTCCTCTCACCGATGCCGTCGAGTGGATCGTTCCCGTCGATGAGTCCGTGTCGTGCCCTCCCTCGGGATACGTGGTGTCGTTCGTGACGTTCCACGAGCGCGGTTTCTCCGTCCCCGCCGACCGGTTCATCCGTGGGGTGCTGTTCGCGTAGGGGTTGCAACTCTAGCACTTCAGTCTGAACAGCATCCAGTAGATGGCTGTGTTCGAAGCGATGTGCGAGGGGTACATTGGCATCATTGCCCACTGGCCCCTGTTCCAGTACTTCTTAAGGTTCACCTGCCTGAGAGATGGCTCCCGCGCGACGACAATCGGCTGCGCTAACCTCCGGACGAAGCAGGGTCGCGGCGACGACTACATTCCGGTGATGCTGACCAGCTCGAACAGTGGCTGGCACAAGGGGTGATTCTACTTGTGGAACGACCCCGAGTTCATGCTCCCGCCGTACAGTGGGTGCTCCATCGCGAAGTCGCAGAGGAACTAGTCGGATGGTTCTGCCAAGAAGGAGCAGGAGAAGATGCTCAAGCTTCTCTGGGCCGTGCTGGGGCGCCTCCGAAATGCTAGAGTCACCCTGGCAGAAGTGATCAGGCAATACCATGCCTGAGCTGTCGTGCCGCTCCGGAGGCGGCCACTTCGCCTCTGTGACATGACGGCTGACAGGCCCCCCTGGGTGGGGACCGTGACTGCACCGTCGCTCCAGTCGCCGCTTGAAGTTCAGCACCGCGTGGCGCAGGCGATCAGGAGGTTGTCCTACTCGTGGCCGCCGTCGCAGCTGATCCCATTGCTCCCCAATGCGGGGATAGAAAACTTTGTAAGTCGTTTGTCTTCTCGGCTTGTTTCATTCGCTCTTCATTGCAGTGTTGATCTTCTCGAAGTTGATCCTCCCCAGCTGATCATCGTGGTTTCTTGTCATCATAGTTGAAGTGTGCCCACCTTGTCCCGGCCAAGGCACCGCTCCCGGAGGAGGAAATCTTAAACCGGAAGCAGGCCGCGGTGGAGAAGAGGCGTGCTGCACGCAAGGCACAGCACAAAAAGCACCAAATCGCTAAGCGCGATCGTAACGAGAATCGCAACAAGAGGCGGAAGGCAGGGGTGGTGGCAGGTTGAAGCGGTGCAGCCCCCGAGATGGCGGGCTCGAAGTGGGCAGCCCCCAAGCAGGGCTCGTCGGACCGCCAGGTGAAGAGAGCCCGGGTGTGCTCCAAGATGTAAATCTCCAACTTTAGCTTTTCTTTTCCGTACTTCTTCCGACTTGTTTGCTGACGTTGTTTCCCGCCTTCTCACAAAGACACCAACACTAGTGTGCTCAGCTTGGGGCCTTTGAAGCGCTTGGCGTCGAGCGCGTGGGTGGTTTCTTCTGAGCCCCGTCCCCAGCCCCCGAGTACCGAGTCGGCACCGCCACGGGCTGGGGAAGAAACGACTATGGTCGCCGAGGCGAATGCATCAACCACGCCACTACCACTAGTCTCTATCGCCGCCATTTAGGAGGGTGAGGCGGACATGGAGGCGATCGCCACTCTAGCAACCCTGGAAGCACCAACCGAGGCCAGCCCGAGCAGTGAGGACGTGGTGGTTTTGGATGAGGTCTCAGCGCCTCCACCATCGTCGGAGAACCGCGACGTTGTGATGGCCTCGGAGTCGGAGCTGGCCCAGGTGACGTTGACAGCGGGTCCCCTTCCCGCTGTGAAGGTGTCGGAGCCTTCCCCGGTTGTTATGAACTGCGTGGTGGCCGAGCGCTACGATGCGCGCGCGCTGGTACCCGCGGCATCGTTCACGTGGAGGGGGGCTGAGAGGGAGAGCTGCTAGGGTTGCAGAGGCGCTAGGAACGCCGGCCGCGGGGCTCCGCCCACGGCCGGCAAGAGAGAAGGGTTTTCCTGCTAATCTCTTGCTTGATTAGATTGATACATCCCCTCTCTTTAAATAGAGAGGATTACTTGACCCCTAAGCAACGACTCAGTCTTATCCCTAAACCTAACCCTAACCGGCCTCCCGGCCCATTAGGCCCTTGACACCCGACACCGGTGGTTAGAGTCTCGGGCCCTCGCCTGACCGCAAAGGTGGCGGAGTCCTCCTTGGCCCGGGTCGCCTTCACCGTCGAGGAGGTGATGGAACTGGTGACGTGCCAGTACATCGACTTCCCCGGCGTCGAAGAAGATGTTCAACGAGCCGACGATCATGGAGATGATCTCGTTGGTCTCGAAGGCACTACAAGAGTATGAACACGCAGGCAGCTTTGCCCCAGCCGTTGCAGCAGAGACAGCGGACGCGGCTCTTGAGACACCCGCGGCCCATGTAGAGCCAATTGCGGATGCGTCGGCGCCGCCGCCAACCGATGAAGGTTGGGAGACGTCACTCCCCCAGTCGGAGGAAGCCGTTGAGGCTCTAGTCTTTGTCATAGAGGCCGGCGTGTCAGAGGCTGTTATCAGAGAGGTGGGATCATCGCCACCCCGCCCGGTTGCCGCTGAAGTCGAAGATGTCGAGACTCGCGTGCATGATGAGCCGGCCACCACCATCCAAAAGCTGGCCGCCTCTGAGATGTTGACAAGGGTCGTCTCCCCGGAGATCCAGGAGGCCGAAGAGACAAGGACACACTTGTCCCAAGGCACAGTGGGCGGCGGGGCCCAGTCCCTTGAGCTCGCCTACACTCCGTGGGCAGCCACTTCCGGCCTCGGCGTCGACTCCGAGGACGACGAGGAGGTTGCGGTGCGTAACACCTTGGAGCGTGGGTTGACCTAGGCTCCCCGCACCTTCGATGAGCTCAACCTCCCCGCGACTTCGGTATGTCTTCTCGTCGAAGATTAGGTTTTCAATTTTGTGGTCTTCTCGAGTCACGTCACTCATCCTTGTTTTGTTGGTGCTAGACCCTCGAGTCTTCAGGTCGGAGACGTGCCCGTGAGGTGCAAGAGCGTCGACTGGAGCGGATTCAGCTGGAGATGCAACTCGTCGTGTCCCAGGTGGCAGCGACTGGCGCCGTGGCAAACGAGGTGTCCGTGCGGGTGTCCCTCGAGGCCGCCCGCCATTCAGTGGAGGACCGAGCCGTTGCCGCCAAGATTTCCACCGCAATGGCCGCCACCGAGCGGGACTCGCTGGCGTCGAGGCTTGCGCTTGCTGAGGCCGAGATCGAGAAGATCCGAGCAGCTGCTGCTTCGGCGGAGGAGGCCGCTGAGAGGGCAAAGACTGCCGTGGCCACCACCGAGACCGCCGCCCGAGATGCAGCCCAGGCTGCCGCTCGCGAGAAGGCGGTGCTCAGAGCCATAGTGTTGGAGCTTGAGAGCGACTTGAGCACAGCCACGACGGACTTGGCGACGACAAGCCGCTAGTTCTCCCAAGTTACGAACCAGCTCCAAGTAGTGACCGAGGAGGCGGCGCAGCTTCGGGACACCAAAGACAAGTTGTCGCAGGATCTCGATGGTCAGTCGGTGGCCCTTTCCGCTTCTTGTTTGGTTCGATGCTTGCTTCTTGTCGGAACCTGACGTGTTGGTTGTGCTTGCAGGGGCACGTCTGATCCACGCCAGAATGGTGGTGCTGCTAGCGACGGTCAAGCAAGAATGAAACACCACAATTCTCAAGGTCATCGAAAAGGAGGACACCATAAGGCGCTTGTCAGAGCAGCTCCAGAGTGAGTCTTGACCGTTAGTGTTGTCTTCCTTTTCTCCTTCTCGAGCCTTTCAAGACGTCTTGTTCCTACTTGTCTTTCAGAGGTTCGGTCCGAGTTGGAGCAGTCCCGAGCTTCCCGAGAGCAGGACGCGGTCGCCCTGAGCCAAGCCTGCGATGCCCGGCGAAAGGTGGAAGTCATCAGCGAGAAGGCCATCGAGGACATTGCCAAGCTCGGGAGGGCGATGAGTTCAGCCATGGCCGCGCTTGGTGTTCTACTTGGTCCACGAACGCCCGAAATGCCAATCGAAGAGGTCGGGCGCCTTCCTGGCGTGGTGCGGGAACTTGAGCTGTCGACGGCTCGTCGCACGGTGCACTGAGTCATCGCCTTGTTCGAGTCGCACTACCAGGGGCTGGACCGCACGACGTTGAGAGGCGGCTGGGCCCCAGGTGCCTCCGACGATCAGTGCGACGAATTGGAGGAAGATTACGCTACTTTCGCCCGCGAGATGGCCGACACCGCCCTGAAGGACCTAGAACTGCTGCTAAAAGATGAATCAGAGGCCCTAGGGGTTCCCGGGCCCCCGAATTAAATATGCCACAAACTATTTTTTGTAATAATTTGAACGAGTCACCAGGCAAATGTGTAACTAGACACTTTATCTTGTGTTACCCCTCGATTACTCTCAAGTGCCCAAGGACCACTGCAGCAACGTGCAGTCAAACTTACAGAACCGAAACAGTCAGACCGTACTCCGATGTCGCAGAGGCGTAGGAATCGTAAGGCCTGGCTCCTTCAACCTGCTAAGCGCAACTGTCCGTTCGCAGCCCCCGTGAACTCGATAGGTTCACGAGATAACTTAGCCAGGATCTTGCTCGTGAAAAGACCTTCTCGGACCGGAGTCCTGGCGGGCATTTGAAAGTTCTTGAAAAGAGATCGAATGAAAGCCGGAGACAAGAGAAGTACTCGTAAGTCTTCGTGCCGTAGCCGCGGGGGCATTAGCACTAGGTGCTTGAACGAATAGCGACTCGCCATATCATGCAGACCGTCATCTTTACTTTTTGCGAGTTTGAGTTTCCGTCAAAAAAACTCTCGCTCGTGCGATCGGTCTCGACAAGTTTCTCGGATTGTTTTTGAAAACTTTTGAAAAATGAGGAGGCACTAGGGCATCGTGCCCTTGGTAGCCGCCGAGCAGGCAGCGTCTTTGCCTCAATGCAAAAACGCTGTCTGCTCAAGCTTAAATGCTGCCATACAGAAAAAAGAAACATAGCCGAGTATACGTTTGGAACTCGGAGACATGTGAATCAAAAGTAAGCGGCATGTATTTATTGACACATGAGTTTCGAACATTTACTCAAGGATAAAACGAGCGCAGGTCTTCGATGTTCCATGCGTTGGTGACGACCCTCCCATCGTCATACTGGATCTTGTACGTCCCTAGTCAGAGCACCTCATGGATGATGAAAGGCCCCTCCCAAGGTGGCGACAGCTTGTGCTGATCCTTGCTTCCTTGAACTGGGTGCCGTTATCGGTGATGATCATTGAAGGACCAATTAGGCGACCAGAGAGGGGGGGGAGTGAATGTGAGCCGATAAAAATTCTTCTCGAAGGAGATTGAAACTTCAACAAGATGAACTAGCTCGGTCGGACCCCCAAAATCACATGCTCCACACTTCTACCTTCTGTTTGCCAAAACCACGCAGCCACTGGAGTGCTACTGGTCCTAGGAACCAACAAACAACCCTCCGAGCCAAAACACACCAACACGCGCAGCGGAGACGTGTGGTGGATGTCGTGTTCGTCTTGTTGGAGTTCCCATCTCCTTCGAGAAGAATTTTTATCTGCTCCCATTCACTCCCCCCTCTCTGGTTCGTCGTATCAGTCCTTCACCTGCTCACTTTGTCTGGGGCGGTTAGACCGCATGCACCAGGCGGTTAGACCGCCAACGGGTGGTTAGACCGCCCCATGTGACTGGCCCTGTACCAAACTGCTCAAAATTTGCCCGAATCAATTGGAACACCTTCCAAACGCTCCCAGGTGCCCAAAACATGCACAAACTTCTCCCCCTTGTTGACAATGCATGAATCATGGCAAAACGCGAAAAGTTTCAACTTATAGCTTCCCAAATATACAAAATTCATCACAAGGTGCTACACGTGTCCAAATGAGCAAGTTAGATACTCTACAGGTTCGTAATGACCTCAACTACATGATCACCAAGTCTCATAACCATTGTACAAGGCTAAAAAGGAATTGAGCAATTTTGCGAAAAATTACCCTCTCATGAGTAAAGTCCTAGATATGAGCAAAACATGTCAAAATACCAAAGTTACACCAACTTCATGCTAGGACAACCATTCTAATCACAAGACCATCACAAACACCCGCAAGTACCTCATGTCATGTCAAAGCCACCGAGCCATGTGCCTACTTCTATGTATGAGACCTCTCATTGGTAGGCATCATGCAACGATTTAGCACCCAAAGAAAATTTGTATTAAGCACATATGACATGGGAGCACATTTTCCAAGCATTTTACATTTCATTTTCATATTCTTATTTGGTACATGAAATGTCTTTGTGACAAAAAGGAACTTATGCCCCTCCACAAGATAAAGCAAGAGGGCTAAACATTCCTGATGGCAAATGAGCCTCTGTCCCCATATGATCAAAATAAGCTATCCAACCACAAATTAAGCATATCCAAGCCACTAAAACATGTCAAGATCATATAAAGGTATTAACACATAAGAGAGCATATATGTGACATTTTTCAAAAACATAGCCATCAACCATGGATTATAAATCAAGATCACCAAGAGATAAGCTAAACTAACCACATCATACCAAACTAGCTCAGACGATCGTATATACCACATCATAGTGAACAATGTATATAGGAGAAGCCTTTCCTAAACAATACATATGATACAAAATGCATGCAACCTAAGATACAAGGATGCTTATACATAATGTTACATATGCCATGCCAAATGCAAGAAATGCTCAAAGGAAAACTATACATATGCTACAAAGGAGCGCCCACACATCAACTCAAGAAATCAAACACACACCAAGCTCCCCCCGCAAACGAGTGAAAGTTGCTTGATCTAGGGGTTCGGTGAAAATATCTCCTAGTTGGTCATGTGTGGGTACATGGATCAAGGTTATCTTCCCTTTCTCTACATTGTCTCTCTGAAAATAATATCTCACTTCTATGTTCTTGGTTTTGGAGTGGAGCACTGGGTTCTTTGCAATGCTTATGGCACTTGTGCTATCACATTGAAGTGGGACATGGGTATACTCCTCTCCAAAGTCAATCATGGTGTATGTGATCCAATGGAGCTGAGAGCAACAACTAGCTGCGGCAACGTACTCTGCCTCGGTAGTGGTTTGAGCAACACTCAACTGTTTGCGGGAAGACCAAGACACCAAAGAAGATCCCAAAAGCTGGCAAGTCTCAGAAGTGGACTTCCTATCCAACCGACACCCGGCAAAATCCGCGTCTAAAAAACCATGAAGAGCCAAAGAAGAAGACGCGAAGTACCAAAGGCCGAAGTCAGGAGTGTGACGCAAGTACCTGAACATGCGCTTAACCACTTGCCGATGCGAAGTCCTCAGAGATGCTTGAAAACGAGCGCACACCGAGAACTGGATGTCCGGCCTCGTCGCCATCAAGTAGAGGAGTGACTAGATCATGCTTCGGTACTCCTTCTGGTCCACGTGCTCACCTTCCTCATCCGCATCAAGAGATGTAGTCGTACTCATAGGCGTCGCCATAGCCTTGGAGTCCTCCATCTTGAACTTCCTCACAATGTCCTTGGTGTACTTAGCTTGGTGCACAAATGTTCCTTCCTTTGAATGATTGATTTGTAACCCGAGGGAGAACTGCAACTCACCCATCATGCTCATCTCAAATTCCCTGCTCATATCCTCTGCAAATCTTGCAACAAGAGAGTTGAATGAGCCACCAAAGACAATATCATCCACGTACACCTGCACAATCAGGATATCTCTGCTCTGCCTGAGTAAAAACAAGGTCTGATCGACCTTGAAGGACCGATACAGCGAACCAGAGAGGGGGGAGTGAATGGGAGCTGATAAAAATTCTTCTCGAAGGAGATGAAGACTCCAACAAGACGAACAAAGCTTCCAACACACTGCTCTAACTCACTACCCAAGTTGGCCAAGCCCACGCAGCCACTAGAGTGCTACTGGACCTAGGAACCAACACACAACCTTCTGAGCCAAAACACAACAACACGCACAACGGAAACTTGCACGACTTGTTGCCTGTGCTACACCAGTCAGACTGATGGCCTGCGCCGGTCAGACCGGTGACACCGGTCAGACCGGTGGACAGCACTGGTCAGGCCGGTGGCTACAGCATCTACACAACAAACGTTCCAGAAAGCCTCAGTGACTTCTCCAGGCCCTGGAACAAAACTACCCCTAAAACACAACCTGCAAGGAAGGAAAACCCTACACAAACCTAACAAAACAACACCAAACAGACCAAGAACGGACCAGCAGCACTAAGACCCAAAGACACATGAGTCAAGCAGTTCACCCGAGGCAAATCCCACAAGTGACTCACACCGGTCAGACCGGTCAAGAGCACCGGTCAGACCGGTGTAGCCTGGGCAGCTCACGATGAACAGCACCCGCGGGTCAACTCCTCCAAATCCAAGCCTTGATCTCCCGAATCGCTCCACAGGCTTGAACAAGACTTTGTGGACAATAGGAACACCTCACGAGGAGTCCATAGCCAAGTTTAATCCCACCAAAACTTGTCCAAACAAGGGGGAATCGAAGAAATCCCGCCAAGAACACCTCTAACCCTAGAACTCGGAAAACCCCAAAATCGAGCCCCTTTACTCACGGATTTGGGAGGGGAATCACAGCCCAAAGAACCACGAAGGGTTCCCACAAATTTCCCCCATCAAATCCCCAAGAGCAAGATCCCGAAAACAACCCAAAGAAATCACCAAGAAAGGGCTCTGAAAATCACCACCAATAACAACCGGGAACGACACAACAAGGCCTTGAGGAACCACGCCGAATCATCTATACATACCACAAAGGTTCATACAAGGTCTAGCTTGCCGCCCGATCATCCAACCCTCTCACAAGATCTCACCATGAAGCTCTCAAGCTAGTCCTATGGAAATCCTAAGAAAATAGGAAGGGAAAATAGGAAAGCAAATGAACTAGGGTTCCAAGAGATTGGCTGCCATCCTCTCACCTCATGGGTTATATGGAGGCAACCGAAAGTCTAAAGTACCCTTTACTAACAACTAGGGATACAAGCCCCTCAAGGGAGGTTTTGGAAGTCTTCAAGCTTTCTCCATCGGACGGATGCCCGGCGACCGCAACATGCTTAGCCTCGACGCAAGCCTTGCGATCCCAACGTGTGTCCTCCGCTTCGAAGATTCCGAACTGCGTCGTCACACACCAGTCAGACCGGTGCTCCTCACCAGTCCGACTGGTACCCACCGGTTAGACTGGTCAGACCCACCGGTCAGACAGGTCTGGCACTACTGCAGCACCATCTTCGGTTCTCTGGCCTTGGCTTTGTGGATCAACCAAGGAACCCAGTGGTTTTCTGGTGAACCACCGGAAACCCCGCGAACTCGGTGTAGCCTCGGCCAATTGCCACTCATGACTTGGCTCCCATGTAGTCCCGGCTCGACCTTGGTTTTGAGGCTCAACCAAGAAACCGTCCATGACTTCACCTTGCTGTTCATGCCACCATGCGGCCTGCACTTGACCCCGCTGGCCACCGGGTCCCTCGAACGAAGCCTACTTGTCTGCTCCACACCTAGAGGCCTCACCGGTGACGAGCTTTCACACTTGTTCTAAACCTGCACGAACACCAGTCAAGTCGCAACCTGCACCTGCAATACTTAGCCAAGAATCAGTCCACACAACATTGTCAATCACTCATCACACAAGGAAGCGACCATCCACCGATCCTCGAACCACACATGGTCCTCAATCTCCCCCCTGATGAGTGCATTGACAACACCCACAAAGAGTAACACGAGAGAAAAGAAAAAGAAAAGAAACGAACAAAAAGAAACTCCAACAAGCGATCGAAAGCCAAACAAAGGCAAAGAGCAAGATCACTTGAAGAGGACAAGTCTCGGACCCTTAGGTAAGGGCAACGGCTCGACACATCCGAGACAAAACAAAGCTCAAGCAAAGAGCACAAACCACCGAAACAAAGCTCGAAAAGCCACAAAGAGCTCCCCCTGCACACATGCAAGTTCCCCCTGAACCAATGCACCTCCCCCCGGACGAATGCATGCAAACCACTTGAAAAATAGGGCAGCTGCAACAAATCAGCTCTTCACCGGTCAGTCCGGTCACCACCACCTTTCAGACCGGTGGCCAACATGTGCACAGGACCAGCACTCTGACCGGTCAGACCGGTGACCTCGACCAGTCAGACCGGTGCACAACTAAGCCCAGAAATGGCTCAAAACCACTTGAAAACCTTCTAAATGCATCCAGCAAGCCGTTTCAAGCTCAGACTTCTCCCCCTTGTTGGCAATGCATGAATCAAGCCAAAAATGCAAAACTTTCAACCTAGAGCTTCTCAAATAGACAAAATTCAACATAGGATGCTACACATGTCCAAATAAGCAATTTAGATACTCTATAGCTTCGTATGGACTTCAACTACAAGATCACCAAGTTTCACAACCATTGGACGAAGCTAAGATGGATTTGGGAAATTTTGCGAAAAATTTGCCTCTCATGAGAAAAGTCCTAAACATGATCAAAACATATCAAAATGGCAAAGCCACACAAACTTCATGCTAGAACAGCCATTCTAATCATAAGGCCATCACAAGCACCTCATGTCATGTCAAAGCCACCGAGCCATGTGCCTACTTCTATGTATGAGACTTCTCATTGGTAGGCATCATGCAACAGTTTAGCACCCAAAGCAAAATAAATTCAGCACATATGACATGGGAGCACATTTTCCAAGCATTTTACATTTTATTTTCAGATTCATATTTGGTACATGAAATGTCTTTGCGACAAAAAGGAACTTATGCCCCTCCACAAGATAAGGCAGGAGGGCTAAACATTCATGATGGCAAATGAGCCTTTAGCCCCATATGATCAATAAACTAGCTATCCAAACACTATTTAAGCATAGCAAAGCCACTAAAACATGTCAAGATCATATAAAGGCATTTACACATGAGAGAAAGCATACATGTGACAATCTTTCAAAAACATAGCCATCAACCATGGATTATTAAACAAGATCATCAAGAGCTAAGCCAAACTAACCATAGCATACCAAACAAGCTCATAAAAACATAAATAGCATTCCATGGTGAATAATGTGTATAGGAGAAGATTTTCCTATACAATGCATATGATACATAATGCATGCAATCTAAGATACAAGGATGCCTATACATCATGTTACATATGCCATGCCAAATGCAAGAAATGCACAAAGGAAACTATACATATGCTACAAAGGAGCTCCCACACAAAACTCACAAACCACCGACTCCTCGAGGGGAGGCAAAAAGGGCTCGACACCACCGGCAAAAGAGCAAAGGAGCACAAAACTCACAAGCTCCCCCTAAGCTCATGCATTAAGGCAAAAGAGCATACAAAGCTCACCTTACACACATGAGATAGGGCAAAGAGCAAAAGGAACCAAGTGGCTTGACCAAGGCCACACACTTGAAGGTCACAAATTGACTTACCTTGTTCATTTTTTCACAATTGACTCGTCTTTGTCCACCATCCCCGAAAGTGATGTACCTCCATGTCATCACCAGGGTATGAGGCCGGACAACCACCCCCGATATCAACCAAATCTTCTTCGGGCCATCCACCTGCAACTCAAAACCAAAAGAGAGAGCGAGCAAACGACTCAACACTGGGGTTATTTCCAAAAGTGTAAAACTAGTGCCTAGCCATTTGCTCGAAAGTGGGGTTAGCACAAACCAAACCATCTTTCCTACCAAAGCTACCTCCACGAACACCACCACGATAACCACCATGAGGGAACCAAACCTCTCTACCTGGAGGAGGACTAAACCCACGAAAGAAGCCCGTGGACTGTCCCTCCTCTCCTTCTCAAAACTACGGATCCTCCCATCCCCGTATTGATCACGAGGAGGAGAATGCCTAGAAAACTGACCTCCTGCAAACTTTCCAGACCAACCACCAGAACCACGACCTCCAGAACCAAACTTAGCATCTGTACGAGCACGAAACCCAAACTACTATCGGTCCAGGCCTGCACCGGTCTGACCGGTGCCTCTCACCGGTCTGACCGATGTAGCCTGGGCAGCAACACCTCTAATAGCCTTCCGGTCTCCCCAAGCCCGAACTGTCCTCACACTCGCCTTGGCCCTGGGCAACTGCACACGAGGCTCAAGTACACCATCGGATGGGTGGTACTTGTCCTTGTTAGCCCACTCCTTCGCCATACTCTCCTCACGCTTCATCTTGAAGCAAAACGCTCTTTTGCGACCATCCTTTCCACAAAACTCACAATGGAAACAGATTGATCTAGGCTTAGGCTTGGGGTGAGGCTCTTCACAAGGCTTCTCACTTGGTTTCTCACTCGGTTTTTCACTTGCTTTCTCACTTTGTATTTTTATAGGTTGGTTTGGCTTGGATGCAAACTTGTCTTTGGGTGTGGGTTGTGGTGGAATTGAAACATTCCCAAAATTGCTTTCTCTCTCACCACTGCAGTCACCAAACTTATCAGATCCCAAAGCCCAACCATCAAAGCGCTTACAGCTAGCAATCATCATACCAAGCTGAAGTTCTTGACTTGACAACCAACTCAGCACTTCACTCAACTTATCATTCTCATCTTGCAAGCGACCAACACATTTTGCAAGATCCAAATTCTTCATAGCATGCAACTCACATGTAGAACAAGAAGTAGGAATAGGCACTTTCAAATCAGCCTCAAATGAAACAATGCGTGAACGAAGCTCAACAATTTTCTCATGCAAACTAGGGCAAGAAGTACAAGCACCTAGCAAAGTGGGTCTAGATTATAGCTCAACCAACTCAAACCTAAGCACATCTAGTTCCCCACACTTGGAGGCATACTTTTTCCTAAGATCAGTCAAGTCAGCTAGGAAAACAGAGCAATCAGCACAATCAATCTCATCAGAAACAACAGTGCTATCCTTAAGAGAATCAATTTCAAGCTTGCTATCAAGTACCTGTGTTTCTAGCTCAGCCACTCTAGTCCTATCATCCTCAAGCAAAGATCTAAGCTCCTTCCTAAGCTTCTTAGACTCTCTAAGCATGTGATCGCGATTATCAAGCAAGTCAACCAACTCCTCATTCTCTTTGCGCAAAGAAGAGAGCTCATCACATACCTCATCCTCAGAATCCAAGTCTGAGGTGTCCTTCTGTCTTCTCTTGCTGCTTGAACTGCGAGCCATGCCGCAGAAGTCGTCCTTGAGGCTTAGGCCCGTCACACAAAGGCCGTTGAGATACTTGCCGAGGTTCTTCTTCTTCTTCTTCTTGTCATCCTCTTCGTCTTCATCACTCAAGCTTGAAGACGTGTCCTCGGAATCGGACTCAATGTCACTCGATCTCTTCATATTCTCTTGAGACTGCGTCTTCTTCTCGTGTCCATGATCCTTCTTCTTGGACTTCTTCCTCTTGTCCTTGAACTTGTGCTTGTCGTGGTTGTTCACCTTGAGGACCAGGAGCGTCCCGGTGGTCGATGGATGACCGTTCCTAAGTGATGTGTGATTGACAACGGGTGTTGGACTAACTCTTGGCTCAGTGTCAGGTGTAGGCTGCGGCCTAGTTCGTGTTGTTGCAGGTGAAGAATGGGCGCAAAAGGTCTTCAGTCTTGAGGGGCCTCTAGGAGATGGAGAGACAAGTAGGCTCGGTTCCAAGGACCCGGTAGATGGCGGGACTAGGTGCGGGCCACATGGTTGCGAGACGAGCAAGACGAAGTCGTGGACAATCGAGCCGGTGCATGGTGGCGGTCGAATCAAGAGGCTTGGCGGGAGGCCGGACCGAGCACGTAGGGTTTGGTGGTTTGCCCAAAAAACCATCGGAGGATGGTTTCTTGGTTTGGGCCTCAAAACCAAGTCCGAAGGCCCAACATGACGGAGGTGGGATCCGGGCGTGTCGGGAAGCTTCGAAGCGGAGGACACGCGGCGGGATCGCATGGCTTGCGTCGGGAGGATGCTGGGTGCGGCGAAGGCGTGGACGTCCGATGGCAAGACCCACAAACATTACATAAATGCCCCTGGTGGGTTGTATCGCCAGTAGTTGAGTTAGGGGTAGTCGAGTCATTTACCACACCGGCGGGACCCGATATATAAGCCATGAGTGTGAGTGGATGGCTCCCTTCCTCCGCGATCCAGGGTTTCATTCCCCCCTCCTCTTTCTCTTTTGCATGGACTATTTGCTCCTCTATTTTCTCTAGGCTAGCATGAGAGCTTCATGAGAGATTTGTTGAGAGGGATGGATGTTAGGGCGGCTTGCTAGATCTTATGAATCCTTCCTGGTTTGTATAGAGGAGTCGGCGTTGTGGTTCCCGTGATGATTTTCGGAGTCATTTTTGTGCTATTTTCGTTATTCGCGCGATTCATCGATTTGAGGGCGTTTCTCTCCGGATTTCTTTGAGGGGATCATGGGTGAGTGCCTTGTTCCTCTTTGTGGGTGATCTGGACCCCTCAAACGTCGAATTTGGCCTTCGATTCATTGACTTTTGGATGAACCCTAGGTCTTTGTGTTCCTGGCAAGGATTCGCGATTTCAGGAGTTGTAGGGAGTTTGAGACCGTAGTTTTTGGGGCATAACCTCTCCTTGTGGTGTTCATCATCTCCCAAAATTTCGTCTCAAGACTCCAAGTGGTTTGGGAGATCCTTTGATCGAATGTTTGGGGCGATTTCGTGGGCAGTTTTCTAGGCTGTCCCGGGTGATCCGGTCACCTGTGCCAGGTGACCCAAAGGGGGTAGGTGGATCCGGTCACTTGTGCCCGGGCGACCCGGTGCAGCTCTGTAAGGCTCAGGGTGACCCGGTCACTTGTGCCGGTTGACCCGGTAGGTCTCTGCCTTCTTCGTTGATTGCTCAGGTTCTTTCGTGTTTGCTTCCACTTTGCTTCCTAGCCTTTTCAAGCTTTGTTCCTAAGGTATCAAGGGAGGTTTGTGTGTGCTTCCGCTTGTTTGTGTGTGACACGGAGTTGCGATTGGGATACAGGCCGAGTTCTTCTGAGAAAGAATTTTTATCGGCTCCCATTCACTCCCCCCTCTCTGGTTTGCCGTTTCGGTCCTTCAAGTGGTATCAGAGCTTGGTGCCGGATTCGTGGTGACTATGGAAAGTCTTGAATCCTAAGATGGCGTACGTTGAGCAGGGCGGTCCGCGGCACTTCGATGGGAAGGGTTACAACAAGTGGGCGGCTCGTATGATGATCTTTCTTCGTGGCAAGTTGTTGGATTTCATTGTGCTCGACAAGACCTATGCTATTCCGGCTGAGATCCACACTCTTATGGTGACTAATGCCGGTGCTAAGTCCAAGTATGAGGCAAATGCAAAAGCCGTTGATCACTTGGTCCGAAGCTTGTGTGATCCTGAGTTTGAGCGTGTTCGCCATTTGAATCTTGCTTAGCAAATTTGGGAGAAGTTGTTGGTTTCTCACGGTGGTGATAACCATGTGAAGGCTCGCCTCTTTGTTTCTTACCGGATGAAATATGAGAACTTTACTCAACTTCCCGGTGAGGACATTGATGCGATGTTTCAGAGATTCACCGCCACCGCGAACAACATGAATGCCAATGTTGAGGATTTCCCTTACACCGAGCATGATCAAGCTTTGAAGCTCTTGCATAACTTGGACCAAAATGTTTGGGGTGCTAAGGTTGAGGCCATCAAGGAGTCCGGGCAATACTTGACTATTGAGTTGGATGATCTCTTTTCTATGCTCAAGTCCGCTGAGGTTGACAGGAAGTTGCAATCCAAGCATGAGGGCTCGACTGATCATAGTCTTGCTCTTGTGGGCGGATCAAAGGGCAAAGCCAACACTAACCCTTCCTGTCGACAGTTTTCCTTGTCTTCTCTCATGTCCATTTCCAGATGATGAGTTCGATGTGCTGAGCGAGGAGGAACTGGCCTTGCTCTCAAGGAGTTTTGATCGACTACATGAGAACTGGAGGAATGCAAGGCGGAGCTCGGGGACATGCTACAAGTGTGGCAAGCGTGGACACTTCATCGCCGAGTGCCCGAAAGCGGAGGAGAACAAGTACAAGATGAACGAGTACAAGGCACACTCAAGGCGTGAAGACAAGTGCTCCTGCAAGGGCAAGCACTACAGCAAGTCCAAGAGCAAGGACATGGACAAGCGGCGATCGAGCAAGGGCGGCCACAAGAAGGACAAGGCAAGAGCCATGTTGGCCGGTGCAAGCGACGTCGACACAAGCTCAAGCGACACGCATTCAAGCTCAAGTAGTGAGGATGAAGATGCCAGGAGGCACAAGGGCAAGAAGAATGCAAGCCGAAACCTTAGTGGGTTGAGCTGTGCTGCACTTGGAGGCTTTTGTGGCATGGCCCATAGCTCAAGCAGCAAGAAGAGCGAGAAAGAAGACACCGACTCCGACTCAGAGGATGAGGTAAACCGTGACCCCGACTCTTTGCTTGCTGAGATCACTAGGTTGAATGGTTTGATTGACAACCGTGATAGTGTGTTGAGAGATGCTAAGAAAATGAGGAGAGATCTTAGGGCTCAACTTTAGAATGCTTGTGAGAAAGTAGGAGAGTTAGAGTGTAAATTAGTTGAATTGAAACTTGAGAATGACTCTTTGAAACTTACTCCTACCATTTCTGATGATGTTGAATGTTCTGAATGTAATGCATGGTTGAATGAGATCAAGTTGCTTAATGAGAATAATGCTTCCACTTTGGCTAAACTAGATGCTCTTAGGACTGAGTATGATGAGCTTAAGGCTAGACCCACTTTGCTTGGTGCTTGTAAATCATGTCCTACTATGCATGCTAAGCTTGTTGATGCTCGTTCTACCATTAGCACTTTGGAAGCTTCTTTGAAATCTCCTGTTGTCAATGCATGCACTAGCTGTGATGAAGTTACTTTGTGCAATCTTGAACTTACTTCCCATTTGGATGTCATCTATGAGGAGAATGATTATTTGAGGAAGGTGTTGGGTTGGTTGTCTGGGCAGGAACCTCAATTGAAAATCATGATTGAGGAGTTCAAGAGAGCTGATGGTCGTGGTTTGGGTTTTGAGAAGTTGGGTGAGAAACTGGGAGAAAACACTAGGGAGAGTGAGTATGAGAAGTGTGTTGAGTCTAACCCCGAGTTTGAGGTGATCGGAGACATCCAAGTCCCACTTCCAAAAGCACCCATGAACTCTTTCACACGAAAGCCCAACCACCTTTGCAACAAGCTTGACACAACCCAAGATCCACCCAAATTCCCACCTAAAACAAATGACTTTCAGAAACCGGTGAAGTTTGTGAGTGAGAAGGGTGTGAAACCTCGAGAGAAGCCAGAGCCAAAACCAAAACCCATTCCCTTCAGGTGTGAGTATTGTGGCAAGGAGAGGCATCTAGCAGAGTTTTGCTACAAGAGGAAGAGGGATGAGAGGCTTGCTAGGGAGCAAGCAAACTAGGACAGATATCACCAGTCTCAAGGTATTCCTGAGCCTGGAGTGCAGCTTCCACGGGGTGTGGGAAGTGTGAGTAGTGTTGGTAGAGTTGGAGCTCAGGGTGGTAGGTTCCCATAGAGAGGTGGTGGTGAGAGGCTTGATAGGAGAGATGATGGTGTGCGTGCTGGTGAGAGGTTTGGTCGGGCTCGTGGTGGTTTTGCTGGACGTCCCCCTACTCGTCCTCAATACGGGTTTAGGGGAGATGATAGCAGCTTTGGGTTCCAGAGGAACTACAGACCACGTTTTCCCCCTCGTGGTGCTCGTACTCCTTCCACGGGACATGGGAAATTTCGTGGGAAGGGAATGATGTTTGCTAACCCCTCTTTTGAGCAGATGGCTCGACACTGGTTCAACTTTCATTGTGCTAACCCCAGTGTCGAGTCATTGGCTCATTCTCGTTCTTGTTTCTGACTACAGGCAGGAGGCTTTGAGAACATTTGGTTGATCGACTTCGGATGTTCCCGACACATGACTGGAGACAAGAAGTGGTTCTCCAGCCTCACCCCAGTGAAGGAAAAGATTTACATCACTTTTGGGGACAACGGACGAGGAAGGGTGATTTTTGAGGGTGTAGTGCATGTGAGTGACAAGGTAATGTTGAAGAGGGTTGCTCATGTGAACTCTTTGGATTTCAATTTGCTTTGGTTTCTCAGTTGCTTGATGAGGGCTTTGAGGTGCGTTTCAAGTCTGGTGAGTCTCGTTTGCTGGATTCTCGAGGTGATCTTGTTTGTATGATCATCCCCGAGGGTCAAATTTTCAGGGCTGTTTTTTCTCGTTCCTTGGGTCCTGCTCGTTGTTTGATGGCCGGTCCTTCTAGTGATTTGTGGAAATGGCATAGGCGGTTGGGTCACTTGAGCTTTGATTTGGTTTCCCGCTTGAGAGGTCTTGACCTTGTCTGAGGATTGCCGAGGTTGAAGTTTGAGAAGGATTTGGTTTGTGCTCTGTGTAGGCATGGCAAGATGGTAGCTATTCCCCATCCACCCCTGACCGATGTCATAACCGAGCATCCGATAGAGTTGTTGCATACAGACCTTGTTGGGCCAGCTCGAGTTCGCTCGGTGGGTGGGAGGTGGTATGTCCTTGTTGTGGTGGACGATTACTCTCGCTATGCCTGGGTGTTTTTCTTGGAGGACAAGAGTGAGACATTTGGTTTTGTTCGAGATCTGATCGTGAGGTTGAAGAACGAGAGGCATGGGAATGCCATTCGAGCTATCCGTAGTGATAATGGCTCAGAGTTTAAGAACTCTCGTTTTGATGCCTTCTGTCGTGATCTAGGTTTTGAGCATCAGTATTCGACCCCTTTTGTGCCCCCTCAAAATGGAGTTGTGGAAAGGAAAAATCGGACTCTTTGTGAGATGGCTAGAACGATGCTCGATGAGCACAGGACTCCTAGGAGGTATTGGGCTGAGGTGGTCACTAAGGCTTGTCATGTCTCCAACAGGATTTTATTTCGAGCTTTCAAGAGGAAGACCTGTTATGAGCTTATGCATGGTCGGGCACCCAAGGTGAGTCATTTTCGAGTCTTTGGCTGCAAGTGCTTTATTCTTAAGAAGGGAAAACTCGACAAGTTTGAGGTTAGGTCTAGTGATGGGATTTCCTTTGGATATGCTAACCATTTTAGAGGCTATAGAGTGCTGAAGGACCGATACGGCGAACCAGAGAGGTGGGGGGAGTGAATGGGAGCCGACAAAAATTCTTCTCGAAGAAGATAGAAACTCCAACAAGATGAACAAGGCTTCCTACACATGTCTCCGACTCACTACCCAAGTTGGCCAAGCCCACGTAGCCACTGGAGTGCCACTGGACCTAGGAACCAACGCACAACCTTCCGACCCGAGAACGCAGCGGAACACCAAACCTCGAGTCTACAGACCCACACCGGTCAGACCGGTCCCTGCTGGTGAAACTGAGCAACTTTCACTAAGTGGCTCTACACCGGTCAGACCGGTGAGACACACCGGTCAGACCGATCACAGCCTGAAAGCCCCCAAGGCACCAAACAGGCCAACCGACCACCAAACCGACCCAAACTCGAAACAGCAGCACCACGGGACAACGGCAAGAACACACCAAGACGTTTACCCGAGCAAAATCCCACCGAGGGTTGCACCGGTCAGACCGGTCAAGAGCACCGGTCCGACCGGTGTAGCCTGGGCAGCTCGGGATGAACAGCACCCGCGGGTCAACTCCCCCAAAACCAAACCTCGATCTCCCGAATCGCTCCACGGACTTGAACAAGACTTTGGGGATATTAGCAACACCTCATGAGGAGTCCATAGCAAAATTTAATCCCACCAAAACTCGTCCAAAAAGGAGGAATCAAGGAAATCCCTCCAAGAGCACTTCCAAACCAAGAACTCAAGAAACCCCAAAATCGAGCACCTTTACTCATGGATTTGGGAGGGGAATCACAGCCCAAAGAACCACGAAGGGTTCCCACAAATTTCCCCCATCAAATCCCCAAGAGAAGGGTCCCGAAGACAACCCAAAGAGATCACCAAGAGGGGGCTCCGAAAATCACCACCAAGAACAACCGGGGAAAACACATCCAAACCTTGAGGAACGACGCCGAATCATCTATACATGAAACAAAGGTTCATACAAGGTCTAGCAAGCCGCCCGATCATCCATCCCTCTCAACAAGATCTCTCCATGAAGCTCTCTTGCTAGTCCTATGGAAAACCTAAGGAAAATAGGAAGGAAAAAGAGAAAACAAATGAACTAGGGTTCCAGGAGTTGGCTGCCATCCTCTCACCTCTTGGGTTATATGGAGGCAACCGAATGTCTAAACTGCCCTTTCCTAATAACTAGGGATACAAGCCCCTCAAGGGCGGATTTGTAAGTCTTCATGTCTTCACCATCGGACGGATGCCCGGCGACCGCACCCTGCGTAGCCTCGAAGCAAGTCATGCGATCCCGACGCGTGTCCTCCGCTTCGAAGTCTCCGGACTGCGTCGTCGCACACCGATCAGACTGGTGCTCCTCACCGGTCAGACCGGTCCCCACCGGTCGACCGGTCGGGACCGGGCCGACAGTCCGGCGCCGCCGCAGCCTCCGTCTTCGTTTCTTCGGTCCTGGCTTTGTGGATCAACCAAGGAACCAGTGGTTTTCTGGTGAACCACCGCAAACCCCGCGAACTCGGTGTAGCCTCCGCCAACCTCCACTCATGACTCGGCTCCCACGTAGTCCCGGCTCGACCTTGGTTTTGAGGCTCTACCAAGAAACCGTCCGTGATTTCATCTTGTTGTTCATGCCACCATGCGGCCCGCACTTGACCCCGCTGGCCACCGGGTCCCTCGAACGAAGCCTACTTGTCTTCTCCACACCTAGAGGCCTCACCGGCAACGACCTTTCGCGCTTGTTCTTCACCTGCACCAACACCAGTCAAGCCGCAACCTGCATCTGCAATACTTAGCCAAGAATTAGTCCACACAACGTTGTCAATCACTCATCACACAAGGAAGCGACCATCCACCGGTCCTCGAACCACACAAGGTCCTTAATCTCCCCCTTGATGAGTGCATTGACAACACCCACAAAAAAGTAATAAGAGAGAAAAGAAAAAAGAAAAGAAACGAACAAAAAGAAACTCCAACAAGCGATCGAAAGCCAAACAAAGGCAAAGAGCAAGATCACTTGAAGAAGACAAGTCTCGGACCCCTTAGGCAAGGGCAACGGCTCGACACATCTGAGACAAAGCAAAGCTCAAGCAAAGAGCGCAAACCACCGAAACAATGCTCGAAAAACCACAAAGAGCTCCCCCTGCACACATGCAAGCTCCCCATGAACCAATGCACCTCCCCCTGGACGAATGCTTGCAATCCAGTTGAAAACAGGGCAGTTGCAGCAACTTCAGCTCACACCGGTCAGACCGGTCATCATCACCGGTTAGACTGGTGCCTAAGATGTGCACAGGATCAGCACTCACACCGGTCAGACCGGTGCTCCTCACCGGTCAGACCGGTGTACAACAGAGCCCAGAAATGGCTCGAAACCACCTGAAAACCTTCTAAATGCGTTAAGTAAGCCATTTCAAGCTCAAACTTCTCCCCCTTGTTGGCAATGCATGAATCAAGCCAAAAATGCAAAACTTTCAACCTAGAGCTTCGCAAATATACAAAATTCAACATAGGATGCTACACATGTCCAAATGAGCAAGTTAGATGCCCTATAGCTTCGTATCGACATCAACTACAAGATCACCAAGTTTCACAACCATTGGACGAAGCTAAGATGGATTTGGTCAATTTTGCGAAAAACTTGCCTCTCATAAGCAAAGTCCTAAACATGATCAAAGCATATCAAAATGGCAAAGCCACACAAACTTCATGCTAGGACAGCCATTCTAATCACAAGACCATCACAAACACCCACAAGCACCTCATGTCATGTCAAAGCCATCGAGCCATGTGCCTACTTCTATGCATGAGACTTCTCATTGGTAGGCATCATGCAACGGTTTTGCACCCAAAGCAAATTGAATTCAGCACATATGACATGGGAGCACATTTCCAAGCATTTTTCATTTCATTTTCAGATTTATAATTGGTACATGAAATGTATTTGCGACAAAAAGGAACTTATGCCCCTCCACAAGGTAATACAAGAGGGCTAAACATTCATGATGGCAAATGAGCCTTTGGCTCCATATGATCAATAAACTAGCTATCCAACCACAAATTAAGCATAGCCAAGCCACTAAAACATGTCAAGACCATATAAAGGCATTTACACATGAGAGAGCATACATGTGACATTTTCAAAAGACATAGCTATCAACTATGGATTATTCATCAAGATCATCAAGAGCTAAGCCAAACTAACCATTGCATACCAAACAAGCTCACAAAGACATATATCTCATTCCATGGTGAACAATGTATATGAGAGAAGCTTTTCCTAACCGATGCATATGATACAAAATGCATGCAATCTAAGATACAAGGATGCCTATACATCATGTTACATATGCCATGCCAAATGCAAGAAATGCACAAAGGAAAGCTATACATATGCTACAAAAGAAGCTCTCACACGAAACTCACAAACCACCAGCTCCTCGAGGGGAGGCAAAACGGGCTCGACACCACCGGCAAAACAGAGCTCCCGGTAAAAGTTGCTTGATCTAGGGGTTTGGTGAAAATATCGGCTAGTTGGTCATGTGTGGGTACATGGATCAAAGCTATCTTTCGTTTCTCTACGTTGTCTCTCAGAAAATGATACCTCACTTCTATGTGCTTGGTTTTGGAATGCTTATGGCACTAGTGCTATCACATTGAAGTGGGACATGGGTATACTCCTCAACAAAGTCACTCATGGTGTATGAAATCCAAAGGAGCTGAGAGCAACAACTAGCAGCGGCAACATACTCGGCCTCGGTAGTGGATCGAGCAACACTCGATTGTTTGCGGGAAGACCAAGACACCAAAGAAGAACCCAAAAACTGGCAAGTCCCAGAAGTGGACTTCCCATCCAACCGACACCCGACAAAATCCGCGTCTAAAAAACCATGAAGCGCCAAAGAAGAGGACGCAGAGTACCAAAGGCCGAAGTCGGGAGTGTGACGCAAGTACCTGAAAATTCGCTTCACTGCTTGCTGATGCGAAGTCCTCGGAGACGCTTGAAAACGAGCGCACAGACACACCGAGAACTGTATGTCCGGCCTCGTCGCCGTCAAGTAGAGGAGTGACCCGATCATGCTCCGGCACTCTCTTCCGGTCCACGTGTTCACCTTCCTCGTCCGCATCAAGAGCCGTAGTCATACTCATCGGCGTCATCATAGCCTTGGAGTCCTCCATCTTGAACTTCCGCACAATGTCCTTGGTGTACTTAGCCTGGTGCACAAATGTTCCTTCCTTTGATTGCTTGATTTGTAGCCCCAGGAAGAACTGCAACTCGCCCATCATGCTCATCTCAAATTCCCTGCTCATATCATCTGCAAACCTTGCAACAAGAGAGTTGGACGAGCCACCAAAGACAATATCATCCACGTACACCTGCACAATCAGGATATCTCTGCCCTGCCTCAGTAAAAACAAGGTCTGATCGACCTTCCCCATCTCAAAACCTCTCTCAAACAAGAACCCCCTCAACCTACCATACCAAGCTCTAGGCGCTTGCTTCAACCCATACAGCACCTTCCTCAACTTGTACACCCGGTGGGGGTACTTCTCACTCTCAAACCCCGGAGGCTGCCTCACATACACTTCTTCCTCCAACACACCATTCAGAAAACTACTCTTCACATCCATTTGGTGCAACTTGAACCCTTTAGCCACGGAAAATGCTAGAAGGATCCTAATTGCCTCCAAACGGGCTACGGGAGCAAAGGTCTCCTCGTAGTCGATCCCCTCCTTCTGACTGAACCCTTGAGCAACAAGCCTCGACTTGTACCTCACCACCTCACCTTTCTCTCCCTTTTTGTTTTTCCACACCCACTTTGTACCGATCGGCTTACACCCTGGGGGGGGGGTCAACCAACTCCGACACCTGATTCCTCTCAACGTTCTCCAACTCCTCATGCATCGAATTAACCCAATTGTGATCAGATAGTGCGTGTCCAATGTCTTTGGGCTCAAAAGTAGCAACAAATGCAGCATGAGCGAAATGAGAGTTGTTCCGAAACCTCGACCGTGTAATGCGTTCATTCATGTCGCCGATGATCCTCGACGCTGGGTGATCCACTTGTACTCGCCGGGGAGGTTCTCGCCTCGATGCTACCTCCCCCTCAACATCAGCTTGTCCTCATTCTTGATTTGTCGTCGTAGGTGTAGTAGACGGTCCATCCATCACCGTAGTCGAAGTAGTGGGTACATGTTCAGCCGGGGGCACCACACCGCCATCTTCATCATCTCCATGTTCATGCTCCTCCTCCTGAAAGATCTCCTCGCCAAGCTCATCATCACTTGCACACTCAAAGACAAGCTGACTACGTGGCTCTGTCTCGTCGAATGTTAGCTCACAAGTCTCCACGATTTGGTTAGTTCCAAGATTGAGCACACGATATGCTCTAGAATGAGATGCATAACCAAAGAAAATGCCATCGACAGACCTAGCCTCAAACTTATCCAACTTCCTGCCTTCCTTCAGAATGAAACACTTGCAACCAAAGACATGGAAGTGACTCACCTTGGGTGTGCGACCATGCATCAACTCAAAGCATGTCTTCTTCTTGTGCACTCTGAGGTATATCGTGTTCGACACATAGCACGCGGTATTCACCGCCTCAGCCCAATACCTCCTCGGAGTCCTATGCTCATCAAGCATCGTCTGAGCCATCTCGCACAAGGTCTTGTTCTTCCTTTCCACAACACCATTCTGGGGAGGCGTTTACGGACTCCAAAACTGGTGCTCAAGACCCAAGTCATGGCAAAAGGTTTCAAAACGAGAGTTTCTGAATTCCGAGACATTATCACTGCGGATAGCTCGTATGGCATCTCCGTGCCTCTCGTTCCTCAACCTCAAGACTAGATCTCAAACAAAACCAAACGTCTCCCCCTTATCCTCGAGAAAGAACACCCACGCATACCGAGAATAGTCGTCCACCACAACAAGGACATACCACTTCCCACCCGCAGACCGCACACGAGCTGGGCCAACAAGGTCCATATGGAGCAGCTCGCATGGATGCTCAGTCATCACATCGGTGAGAGGCGGGTGAGAAGAGGCGACCATCTTGGCATGCCTACACGGCGCACAAACCAACTCTTTCTCAAGCCTCAACCGTGGCAATCCTCGGACCAAATTGAGTTTACTCAAGCGAGACAAATGGTCAAAGCTCAAGTGACCCAACTTCCTATGCCACCTCCACAACTCACTCGAAGAACCAGCCAAGAAACAACGCTCCACACCCGAAGATTGAGAAAAATCAGAACGAAACACCTGACCCTCGGGAACGTCCATACAGACAAGGTCCCCTCGAGAGTCCAAAATCCGAGAACCACCTGGCCGAAACAACACCTCAAAGCCCTCATCCAACAACTGGGACACAGAAAGCAGATTGTACCCCAGCGATTGAACAAGAGTAACACGCATCAGAGTGATCTTGTCACTCACCTTAATATCACCTTCTGAAAGCACACGCCCATGCCCTTTGTCCCCAAAAGTGATGTACCTCTTCGTCACCACCGGGACGAGACTTGAGAACCACCCCCTGTCTCCGGTCATATGTCTCGAGCAACCGGAGTCAATCAACCAAATGTTCTTCAAGTCTCCCACCTGAAATTCAAAAACGAGCACGTGAGCGAACAAACGACTCAGCACTGGGGTTAGTACCAAAAGAGTAAAACCAGTGCCGAGCCATTTGCTCGAAAGTGGGGTTAGCACCAACCAAAGCATCTCTCCTACCAAAGCTAACTCCACGAACACCACTACGGTAACCACCCTGAGGGAACCACCCCTCTCTGCCTGGAGGAGGACCAAAACCACGAAAGAGAACCCGTGGACCGTCCCTCCTCTCCTTCTCAAAGCTACGACTCCTCCCATCCCCGTAGTGAACTCAAGGGGGAGAACGCCTAGCCACCTGACCACCTGCAAACTCTCCAGCCCAACCACCAGAACCACAACCTCCAGAAATAACCCTCGCACCTGTACGAGCACGAAACCCAAAACGCTGCCTGTCCAGGCCTGCACCGGTCTGACCGGTGCCCCACACCGGTCTGACCGGTGTGACCTGGATAGCAGCACCTCCTACAGCCTTCCGCTCTCCCCAAGCCCGAACTGTCCTCACATTCGCCTTGGCCCTAGGCATCTGCACACGAGGCTCAAGTACACCATTGAAAGGGTTGTACTTGTCCTTGTTAGCCCACTCATTTGCCATTCTCTCCTCACGCTTCCTCTTGAAGCAAAACTCCTCCTTATGGCCATCTCTCCCACAATAGCCACAATGAAACCTCACAAGCTTAGGCTTAGGATGTGGCTGCTCACTTGGTTTCTCTCCACCCAAATCCTCCACCGGTTTCCCCTCACTAGCCTTCTCACCTTCTTTCCCAAAGAACACTTTCCCCGAAGTGCTCACAAACCTGATAGGCTTTTGTAGATCATTTGTGGGTGTAGGAAACACGGGTGGAGCTGGGGTTGTGTCTAGTCGGTTCCTAAGATGGTTAGGTTTTGGGGGGAAATCATTTTTGTGGTGGGTTTTTGGTGGCTCGGGGATATTCTCTCCACTTCCCTCACCAACCTTGTTTGCCCCAAGTCCCTCACCATCCCGCCTCTTAAACGCCTCGATCATCATCCTCAACCGAGGCTCATGACCGACAACCAACCCATCAACTTCCTCAAGTCATCATTCTCATCCCGCAAACAATCAACATAATGTGCAAGTTCCAAATTTTTCAAAGCATGCATTTCACGAGGTAGAGCATGATGTAGGCATGGGTTCCTTCAATTTAGCCTCAAGTGAACTAGTGTAAGCATGCATCTCATCAATCTTAGCATGCAAAACAGGCAAGAAGTGCAAGCACATAGGAAAGCGGGTCTAGACTTAAGCTCGCCCACTTCAACCCTAAGCAAATCTAGTTCCTCACACTTGGAGGCATGCTTCTCCTTAAACAAAGCAAGATCAGCAAGATATATGGAGCAATCAAGACAATCAACCTCATCCGAAACAACAGGGCTAGCCTTAAGGGAATCAATCTCAAGCTTGCTATCAAGCACCTGTGTCTCTAGCTCAGCCACTCTAGTCCTAGCATCCTCGAGTGAAGCCCTAAGCTCTTTTCTCATTTTCTTGGCCTCTCTAAGAATGTCATCACGGTTATCAAGCAAAGAGCCTAGCCTCTCATTCTCCTGGCGCAAGAAGGGAAGTTCATCACGCACCTCGTCATCGGACTCAGAGTCCGAGTCGCTCTGTGTGCTCTTCTTGCTGCCGGAGCTCAGCGCCATGGTGCAGAAGCCGTCTCTCACGAAGCAACTCAGCCTGCTCCGGTTCTTGGACGACTTCTTGTTCTTGCGACGATCACCTTCGTCTTCACCGCTGCTCGAGCTCGTGGTGGAGTACGCGGAATTGGAGTCGACGTCGCTCGCTCCAACCATCGCTCGGGCCTTTCCTCGGCTCTCCTTTTTCCTCGATCGTCGCTCGTCCTTGTACTTGTTCTTGTGCTTGCTCTTGTGGTCGCCCCTCAAACGGTACTTGCCGTCCATCCTCGGCTTGTGCTTGTAGCCGTCCTTGTTCTCGGCCTTCTCTGGGCAGTCGGCGACGAAGTGTCCCGGTTTGCCGCACTGGAAGCACGTCCTTGTGTTCCTCCTCATGTTCACTCGGTTCTTGTGCAGCCTCTCGAACCGCCTCGTCAGGAGCGCCAGCTCGTCCTCTCCAAGCTCTTCAAACTCCTCATATGGCATAGACATCAAAGAGGAGAAAGAAAACATCCTGGTGGATGGGTTAGAGTTAGCCTTTCCTTTGGAACCACCAACGAGGGCGAGACTATGGGAGTCAGTCGGACCCTCGAGCTTGGCAGTCATGCGCCTATCCACCTCAGCTCGACTTGAGCTTCGAGAACAGCTCGTTCACTGTCAGAGTGTCATACTTCTCCGACTCCACAATGGCCTCGAACTTTCCACCCCAAATCGTACGATCCAAAGAGTGTAAGAGCTTGACCGCTCTATCATGATCATCGTACGGGAGCACGTCCACATTGGCCCTCATGTTGTTCACAACCACCATGAACCTCTGAAACAAGGCATCGATGGACTCACTGGGAGATGAGTGAAGTTCTCGTACTCTCTCCGGTAGGTCGCATACATCCGTGCCTGAACCTGGGCGTTCCCAACATGAGCCTCCTTCAATACCGCCCAAATCCTACAAGCCAAGTGCTCAGTGTGCACCCGATCGAACTCAGGCTGACACAAAGCATGAAACAAGTAGTCGTCCGCCTTATTGTTGGCGTCAAATATGTCCCTTGATCCTAGAGCGAGGAAGTCCATCGGCTGGACATAGCCTGTGTCCACCGGGACATCCCAAAGGATCTGACCCTTTCCGCGGAGAAAAGCACCCATCCGCTTGCTCCACATCTGGTAGTTCTTTCCATTGAAGTGTGGAGGACCCGAACCCCGTTCCTGGTACGCCATCCTTGGATCTTAGACTGGTTAGAGTCAACAAAGACCCGAACCGGCTCTGATACCACTTGAAGGACCAATACGGCGAACCAGAGAGGGGGGAGTGAATGGGAGCCGATAAAAATTCTTCTCGAAGAAGATAGAAACTCCAACAAGATGAAGAAGGCTTCCAACACACATCTCCGACTCACTACCCAAGTTGGCCAAGCCCACGTAGCCACTAGAGTGCCACTGGACCTAGGAACCAACACACAACCCTCCGACCCGAGAACGCAGCGGAACACCAAACCTCGAGTTTACAGACCCACACCTGTCAGACCGGTGAGCACCACCGGTCAGACCGGTCCCTGCTGGTGAAACTGAGCAACTTTCACTATGTGGCTCTACACCGGTCAGACCTGTGAGACACACCTGTCAGACCGATCACAGCCTGAAAGCCCCCAAGGCACGAAACAGGCCAACCGACCACCAAACTGACCCAAACTCGAAACAGCAACACCACGGGACAACAGCGAACACACAAGATGTTTACCCGAGCAAAATCCCACCGAGGGTTGCACCGGTCAGACTGGTCAAGAGCACCGGTCAGACCGGTGTAGCCTGGGCAGCTCGGGATGAACAGCACCCGCGGGTCAACTCCCCCAAAACCAAACCTCAATCTCCCGAATCGCTCCACGGACTTGAACAAGACTTTGGGATATTAGGAACACCTCATGAGGAGTCCATAGCCAAGTTTAATCCCACCAAAACTCGTCCAAAAAGGAGGAATCAAGGAAATCCCGCCAAGAGCACTTCCAACCCAAGAACTCAAGAAACCCCAAAATCCAGCACCTTTACTCACGGATTTGGGAGGGGAATCACAGCCCAAAGAACCACGAAGGGTTCCCACAAATTTCCCCCATCAAATTCCAAAGAGAAGGGTCCCGAAAACAACCCAAAGAGATCACCAAGAGAGGGCTCCGAAAATCACCACCAAGAACAACTGGGGAAAACATATCCAAATCTTGAGGAACCACGCCGAATCATCTATACATGAAACAAAGGTTCATACAAGGTCTAGCAAGCCGCCCGATCATCCATCCCTCTCAACAAGATCTCTCCATGAAGCTCTCTTGCTAGTCCTATGGAAAAACTAAGCAAAATAGGAAGGAAAAAGAGAAAACAAATGAGCTAGAGTTCCAAGAGTTGGCTGCCATCCTCTCACCTCTTGGGTTGTATGGAGGCAACCGAATGTCTAAAATGCCCTTTCCTAATAACTAGGGATAGAAGCCCCTCATGGGCGGATTTGGAAGTCTTCATGTCTTCACCATCGGACGGAAGCCCGACGACCGCACCCTGCGTAGCCTCGACGCAAGCCATGCGATCCCGACGTGTGTCCTCCGCTTCGAAGTCTCCAGACTGCGTCGTCGCACACCGGTCAGACCGGTGCTCCTCGCCGGTCAGACCGGTCCCCACCGGTCAGACCGGTCAGACCGGTCCCCACGGGCCGACCGGGCCGACCCACCGGCCGACCGGTCCGGCACCGTCGTTGCGGCTCCGTCTTCGGTTCTTCGGTCTTGGCTTTGTGGAACAACCAAGGAACCAAGTGGTTTTCTGGTGAACCACCGCAAACCTCGCGAACTCGGTGTAGCCTCCGCCAATCTCCACTCATGACTCGGCTCCCACGTAGTCCCGGCTCGACCTTGGTTTTGAGGCTCTACCAAGAAACCGTCCATGACTTCATCTTGTTGTTCATGCCACCATGCGGCCCGCAACCTGCACCTGCAATACTTAGCCAAGAATCAGTCCACACAACGTTGTCAATCACTCATCACACAAGGAAGCGACCATCCACCGGTCCTCGAACCACACATGGTCCTCAAGTGCTTAACTTTCAGACTAACAAAATCATGGAGACTTGTGAGGTAACCTTCGACGAGACAATGCCATGTACCTCTCTTGGCTTTGAATGTGCAGGTGATGAAGAGATGGCTGAGGACCTCTTTGAAGAGAAGGATGAAGCTAGAGATGATGATGGAGAGAACCATGCGCCTGAAGTTGAGTATGTACCCACTACTTCCCCTACGACCACTACGGAGGGTGGACCGTCTACTTCATGGACAACGACGGTGCGACAAGAGGACCAGGCAAGAGAAGCTGAAGTTGAGGGGGAGGTAGTCTCGAGGCGTGAGGCTCCCTAGCGGATTCAAGAAGTGCATCCCCTATCGATGATCATTGGGGACATCGGCGAACTTACCACGCGGTCAAGGTCCAGAAATTCCTCTCATTTCACTTATGCTGCATTTGTTGCCTCCTTTGAGCCCAAGGACATTGGACACGCTTTATCTGATGCAAACTGGGTCAATTCTATGCATGAGGAGTTGGAAAATTTTGAGAGGAACCAGGTGTGGGAGTTAGTTGAACCACTTCCAAATTGCCATCCTATAGGAACCAAATGGGTTTGGAAGAACAAAGAGGGTGAGAACGAGATGGTTGTGAGAAACAAGTCCAGACTTGTTGCTCAAGGATATAGTCAGAAGGAGGGGATCGACTATGAGGAGACCTTTTCTCTTGTGGCCCGTCTTGAGGCAATTCGAATCCTTCTAGCCTTTGTCATGGTTAAAGGGTTCAAGTTGTTTCAAATGGATGTGAAGAGTGCTTTTCTGAATGGGGTCATAGAGGAGGAGGAGTATGTGAAGCAGCCACCGGGGTTCGAGAGTGAAAAGTATACACACAAGGTGTACAGGTTCAAAAGGGCTCTGTATGGGTTGAAACAGGCGCCCCGGGCTTGGTATGGGAGATTGAGAGGTTTTTTGTTGAGCAGAGGGTTCGTAATGGGTACCGTGGACAAGACCTTGTTTCTCCTCAAGCATGGTAATGACTTGTTGATTGTGCAGATATACGTGGATGATATTGTCTTTGGTGGCTCGTCACAAAACCTTGTTGCCAAGTTTGCAGATGAGATGAGCAGGGAATTCGAGATGAGCATGATGGGCGAGCCGCAGTACTTTCTCGGGTTGCAGATCAAGCAAGTGAAGGACGGAACATTTGTACATCAGACCAAGTACACAAAAGACATGCTGAGGAAGTTCCTGATGCAAGATGTGAAGCCTATGTCGACACCCATGGGGAGTACGGCTACTTTGGACGCGGACGAGGACGGAGAACCAGTGGACCAGCGGGAGTACCGGAGCATGATCGGCTCCCTCCTCTACCTGACAGCGACGAGGCCAGACATATAGTTCAGTGTGTGTCTGTGTGCTCGTTTTCAGGCCTCGCCTAGAACATCACATCGACAGGCTGTCAAGAGGATCTTCAGGTACCTACAGTCTACCCCTGGTCTTGGCCTTTGGTATTCTTCCTCCTCGAATCTTTCACTTCATGGTTTTTCTGATGCGGATTTTGCTGGTTGCCGAGTCGAGAGGAACTCTACTTCTGGTACTTGCCAGTTTCTTGGGTCCTCGTTGGTTTCGTGGTCTTTCCGCAAGCAGTCTAGTATAGCTCAGTCCACCACCGAGGCGGAGTATGTTGCAGCCCTGAGTTGTTGTTCCCAGCTGTTGTGGATCTCATACACTTTGAGAGACTTTGGTGAGGAGTGCACCCAGATCCCACTTCTTTGTGATAGCACCAGTGCCATAAGCGTAGCAAAAAACCCAGTGCTTCATTCCAAAACCAAACACATAGAAGTGAGGTATCATTTCTTGAGAGACAATGTGGAGAAAGGGACCATTGTGTTGAGTCATGTCCCTACCCAAGATCAGCTTGCAGACATCTTTACAAAGCCTCTCGACCAAGCTACATGTGTGCGCTTGCGGGGGGAACTTGGGGTTTGTTGCCCTTTCTAGTTGATTCTTGGGGTATTTCCTTTTGTACCATATGTATCATACCATGTTTCCTTTGATGTATATACATGCTTTGCTTGATGTATAAACCACGGTAGGATAGCCATCTTGTTATATATCATGTTGCATTTGTATCCTATTGCATTTTAGGATGATGAGCTTCTTTCATATGACTTATTTGAGTTTCTTTGGCTACTTGTGAGATATTGGTCATGTGTGTGTGGAGAAATGTCTATGTGAGGCTATGCTCTTGGAATATTTGAGATATATTTGTTGTGAGATAGCCCATTTTTGAATCAAATGCTAATCTTGACTAAATTTTATGAAATGTGCTCCAAGTAGTGTATCCATGTCACTTTTTGGTCTAAATGTGCCTTTCATGCTTAGATTGTGCTTGGATGTCTCTTTCTTGCATTTGGGCCAAAGGCCGATATCATTGTGAATGTTTAGCCTATGTTGCATTCATGGAGGAGCATAAGCTTCTTTTTGCCGCAAAGGCACTTCATGTACCATGAAATGAATTAATCTTGAAAAGAAGTGTGTATGCTTGAAAAATGCTTCATCCCTCATGTTTATGCTTAAAATGTCTTATCTTTCACACATGGGTGCAAAACATGTTGCATGATGTTCACCAGTGGAGAAGTCTCCCCGAAGTGGACACATGGCTCATGAGCTTTAACATGACATGCTTTGCTTTATGGGTGTTTGCAATGATCTCTTGTTGAAAATTTGATATCCTTGTATGATCTCTGGATGATATGCATCTTTTTGGCTAGAATATGACATGGATATGCCTTTAAATTTGAAGTGAGCCATCTTTTGATAAAACTGCTCAAATCTGAAAATTTGCTTTGTCACATGCCTATATTTCCATATATTACTTGTGGCATGCTTTGACTATGTTATGATCCATATGTGTGCTCTTTGTCTCATTTCTAGCACTTGACCCTAGATTTGGCCTATTTGAGAAGCTCATGTAGATGTTTATATGCTTTGTTTTACATTCATGCATTTTCACCTTGATTCATACATTGTCAACAAGGGGGAGAAGACGTGAGCTTAATGAAAAATACAGAAAATCTTTGCATCCACATGTTTAGGGGGAGCTTGCATTTGTTCACGTGGAGTTTTCTTGTTGTTTTCAGTGTGGAGTTTGTGCTTTGCTCGGCTTGTGACCTTTCTTTGCCTTTCTTTGGTTTTGGTCATGAGTTGAGCTTCCTTGTTTTTCTTTCTTCTTACTTTCTTTCTCTGAATTTCATTTCGCATTGTGTGTTGTCAATGCACTCATCAAGGGGGAGATTGATGACCAGGAGCATCCCGGTGGTCGATGGATGACCGTTCCTCAGTGACGAGTGATTGACAACGGGTGTTGGACTGACTCTTGGCTCAGTGTGCAGGTGTAGGCTGCGGCCTAGTTCGTGTTGTTGCTGGTGAAGAACGAGTGTGAAAGGTCTTCAGCCTTAGGGGCCTCCGGGAGATGGAGAGACAAATAGGCTCGGTTCGAGGGACACGGTGGACGGCTGGACTAGGTGCGGGCCACATGGTGGCGAGACGAGCAAGACGAAGTCGTGGACAATCGAGCCGATGCACGGTGGCGGTCGAGTCAAGAGGCTTGGCGGGAGGCCGGACCGAGCACGCGGGGTTTGGTGGTTTGCCCACAAAACCATCGGAGGACGGTTTCTTGGTTTGGGCCTCAAAACCAAGTCCGAAGGCCCAACACGACGGAGACGGGATCCGAGCGTGTCGGGAAGCTTCGAAGCGGAGGACACGCGGCGGGATTGCATGGCTTGCGTCGGGAGGACGCGGGGTGCGGCGAAGGCGTGGACGTCCGATGGCAAGACCCACAAACATTACATAAATGCCCCTGCGTGGGTTGTATCGCCAGTAGTTGAGTTAGGGGTAGTCGAGTCATTTACCACACCGGTGGGACCCATATATAAGCCATGACTGTGAGTGGATGGCTCCCTTCCTCCGCGATCCAGGGTTTCATTTCCCCTCTCCTCTTTCTCTTTTTCCAAGACAATTTTCTCCTCTATTTTCTCTAGGCTAGTATGAGAGCTTCATGAGAGATTTGTTGAGAGGGATGGATGTTAGGGTGGCATGCTAGACCTTGTGAATCTTTCCTGGTTTGTATAGAAGATTCGGCGTTGTGGTTCCCGTGATGATTTTCGGAGTCATTTTTGTGCTATTTCCGTTCTTCGCGCGGTTCGTCGATTTGAGGGTGTTTCTCTCCGGATTTCTTTGAGGGGATCATGGGTGAGTGCCTTGTGCCTCTTTGTTGATGATCTTGATCCCTCAAACGCCGGATTTGGCCTTCGATTCGTTGACTTTTGGATGAACCCTAGGTCTTTGTGTTCTTGGCAAGGATTTGCGATTTCAGGAGTTGTAGGGAGTTTGAGACCATAATTTTTGGGGCCTAACCTCTCCTTGGGGTGTTCATCATCTCCCCAAAATTTCGTCTCAAGACTCCAAGTGGTTTGGGAGATCCTTTGATCAAAAGTTTGGGGCGATTTCGCGGGCAGTTTTCTGGGCTGTCCCGGGTGATACGATCACCTGTGCCGGGTGACTCGAAGGGGGTAGGTTGATCCGGTCACTTGTGCCCGGGCGACCCGGTGCGGCTCTGTAAGGCTCAGGGTGACCCGGTCACTTGTGCCGGTTGACCCGGTAGGTCTCAGCCTTCTTCGTTGATTGCTCAGGTTCTTTCGTGTTTGCTTCCGCTTTGCTTCCTAGCCTTTTCAAGCTTTGTTCCTAAGGTATCGTTTGTGTGTGCTTCCGCTTGTTTGTGTGTGACTCGGAGTTGCGATTGACATATAGGCTGAGTTCTTTTGAGAAAGAATTTTTATCGGCTCCCATTCACTCCCCCCCTCTCTGGTTCGCCGTTTCGGTCCTTCACAGCTTCGGACACTCGGCGAAATAGTGTCCAATCTTGCCGCACTTGAAGCATGTCCTCGTGTTCCTCCTTATGTTCACCCGGTTCTCGTGCAGCCTCTAGAAATGCCTCGTTAGCAACGCCAGCTCGTCCTCTCCAAGCGCGTTGAACTCCTCATCTGGCACAGATATCAAAGAGGACAAAGAGAACATCCTAGTGGATGGGTTAGTGTTAGCCTTTCCTTTCGAGCCACCGACGAGGGCAAGACTATGGCAATCAGTCGGACCCTCGAGCTTGGCTGTCATGCCCCTATCCACCTCAGCCGACTTGAGCTTCGAGAACAGCTCGTTCACCGTCAGAGTGTCATACTTCTCCGACTCGACAATGGCCTCGAACTTTCCGCCCCAGATTGTACGATCCAAAGAGTGTAAGAGCTTGAAAGCTCTATCATGATCATCGTACGAGAGCACGTCCACATTGGTCCTCATGTTGTTCACAACCACCGTGAACCTCTAAAATAAGGCATCGATGGACTCACCGGGGAGATGAGTGAAGTTCTCGTACTCTCTCCGGTAGGTCGCATACATCCAAGCCTGAACCTGGGCATTCCCAACATGATCCTCCTTCAACACCAACCATATTCTACAAGCCAAGTGCTCGGTGTGCACCCGATCGAACTCAAGCTGACACAAGGCACGAAACAAGTAGTCAACCGCCTTATTGTTGGCGTCGAACATATCCCTCAACCCTTCAGCAAGAAAGTTCATCGGCTGGACATAGCTTGTGTCCACCGTGACATCCCAGAGGATCTGACCCTTTGCGCAGAGAAACGCAGCCATCAGCTTACTCCACATCTGGTAGTTCTTGCCATCGTAGTGTGGAGGACCCGAACCCCGTTCCTGGTACGCCATCCTTGGATCTTGGACTGGTTAGAGTCAATAAAGACCCGAACTGGCTCTGATACCACTTGAAGGACCGATACGGCGAACCAGAGAGGGGGGGGATTGAATGAGAGCCGATAAAAATTCTTCTCGATGGAGATGAAGACTCCAACAAGACGAACACGGCTTCCAACACACTTCTCTAACTCACTACCCAAGTTGGCCAAGCCCACGCAGCCACTAGAGTGCTACTGGACCTAGGAACCAACACACAACCTTGCGAGCCAAAACACACCAACATGCACAGCCAAAACTTGCACGGCTTGCTGCCTGTGCTACACCGGTCAGACCGATGGCCTGCGCCGGTCAGACCGGTGGACAGCGCCGGTCAGGCCGGTGGCTACAGCAGTCGCACAACAAACAGACCAAGAACTGACCAGCAGCACTAAGACCCAAAGACACACGAGTCAAGTAGTTCACCCGAGGCAAATCCCACAAGTGACTCACACCGGTCAGACCGGTCAAGAGCACCGGTCAGACCGGTGTAGCCTGGGCAGCTCGGGATGAATAGCACCCGCGGGTTAACTCCTCCAAATCCAAGCCTTGATCTCCCGAATCAATCCACAGTCTTGAACAAGACTTTTGGGACAATAGGAACACCTCATGAGGAGTCCATAGCCAAGTTTAATCCCACCAAAACTTGTCCAAACAAGGAGGAATCGAAGAAATCCCGCCAAGAACACCTCTAACCCTAGAACTCGAAAAACCCCAAAATCGAGCCCCTTTACTCCTGGATTTGGGAGGGGAATCACAGCCCAAAGAACCACGAAGGGTTCCCACAAATTTCCCCCATCAAATCCCCAGGAGCAAGATCCCGAAAACAACCCAAAGAAATCACCAAGAAAGGGCTCCGAAAATCACCACCAAGAACAACCGGGAACAACACAACAAGGCCTTGAGGAACCACGCCGAATCATCTATACATACCACAAAGGTTCATACAAGGTCTAGCTTGCCGCCCGATCATCCAACCCTCTCACGAGATCTCACCATGAATCTCTCAAGCTAGTCCTATGGAAATCCTAAAAAAATAGGAAGGGAAAATAGGAAAGCAAATGAACAAGGGTTCCAAGAGATTGGCTACCATCCTCTCACGTCATGGGTTATATGGAGGAAACGAAAGTCTAAAATACCCTTTCCTAACAACTAGGGATACAAGCCCCTTAAGGGCGGTTTTGGAAGTCTTCAAGCTTTCTCCATCGGAAGGATGCCCGGCGACCGCAACATGCTTAGCCTCGACGCAAGCCTTGCGATCCCAACGCGTGTCCTCCGCTTCGAAGATTTCGGACTGCGTCGTCGCACACCGGTCAGACGGGTGCTCCTCACCGGTCAGACCGGTACCCACCGGTCGAGCCGGTCGGACCCACCGTCGCCGACCGGTCCGCAGCTGCCGCAAAGACCATCTTCGGTTCTCCCGTCTTTGCTTTGTGGATCAACCAAGGAACCCAGTGGTTTTCTGGTGAACCACCGGAAACCCCGCGAACTCGGTGTAGCCTCGGCCAATTGCCACTCATGACTTGGCTCCCACATAGTCCAGGCTCGACCTTGGTTTTGAGGCTCAACCAAGAAGCCGTCCATGACTTCATATTGCTGTTCATGCCACCATGCGGCCCGCACTTGACCCCGCTGGCCACCGGGTCCCTCGAACAAAGCCTACTTGTCTTCTCCACACCTGGAGGCCTCACCGGTGACGACCTTTCGAGCTTGTTCTTCACCTGCACCAACACCAGTCGAGCCGCAACCTGCACCTGCAATACTTAGCCAAGAATCAGTCCACACAACGTTGTCAATAACTCATCACACAAGGAAGAGACCATCCACCGGTCCTCGAACCACACATGGTCCTCAGACCTTCCCCATTTCAAACCCTCGCTCAAACAAGAACCCCCTCAACCTACCATACCAAGCTCTAGGCGGCTGCTTTAACCCATACAACGCCTTTCTCAACTTGTACACCCGGTGGGGGTACTTCTCACTCTCAAACCCCAGTGGTTGCCTCACATACACTTCTTCCTCCAACACACCATTCAGAAAAGCACTCTTCACATCCATTTGGTGCAACTTGAACCCTTTAGCCACGGAAAAGGATAGAAGTATCCTATTCGCCTCCTTCTCCATGAACCCTTGAAACGAGCTATGGGAGCGAAGGTCTCCTCGTAGTCGATCCCCTCCTTCAGCATGAACCCTTGAGCAACAAGCTTTGACTTGTTTCTCACCACTTCACCTTTCTCTTCCTCTTTGTTCTTCCACACCCACTTTGTTCCAATCGGCTTACACCCTGGGGCAGGGTCAACCAATTCCCAAACCTGATTCCTCTCAAAGTTCTCCAACTCCTAATGCATCGAATTAACCCAATTATGATCAGATAGTGCCTGTCCAATGTCTTTGGGCTCAAAGGTGGCAACAAAAGCAGCATGAGCGAAATGAGAATTGTTCTGAACCCTCAACCGTGTAGTATGTTGATTCAAGTCGCCGATGTTCCTCGAAGCTGGGTCATCCACTTGTACTTGCCGGGTAGGTTCTCGCCTTGATGCTACCTCCCCCTCAATAGGAGCTTCTCCTTGATCTTGGTTTGTCGTCGTAGGTGTGGGAGAGGGGCTGTCCATCACCATAGTCGAAGTAGTGTGTACACGTTCAGCCGCGGGACCTCACCGCCATCTTCATCGTTTCTATGTTCATGCTCCTCCTCTTGAATGATCTCCTCGCCAAGTTCATCATGACCTGCACACTCAAAGACATGCTGACTATGTGGCTGTGTCTCGTCGAAGGTTACCTCGCAAGTTTCCATGATTTGGTTAGTTTCAAGATTGAGCACACGTTATGCTGTAAAATGAGATGTATAACCAAAGAAAATACCATCGACTAACCTAGCCTCAAACTTATCCAATTTCTTCCCTTTCTTCAGAATAAAGCACTTGCAACCAAAGACATGGAAGTGACTCACCTTGGGTGTGCGACCGTGCATCAACTCAAAGCATGTTTTCTTCTTATGCACTATGAGGTAGATCCTGTTCGAAACACAGCACGCAATATTCACCACCTCAGCCCAGAACCTCTTCGGAGTCCTATGCTCATCAAGCATCATCCGAGCCATCTGACACAAGGTTCTGTTTTTCCTTTCCACAACACCATTTCGGGGAGGCGTATACGGACCCGAAAACTGGTGTTCAAGACCCAAGTCATGGCAAAAGGTATCAAAACGATAGTTTCTGAATTTTGAGCCATTGTCACTGCAGAGTGCTCGTATGGCATCTCCGTTGAAGGATCAGATGGCGACTAGAGGGGCGGAGAGTGAATAGGAGCCGGTAAAAATTCTGCTCAAAGAACCCGGCCTATACCCTAGTCAAATCCCGGTCACACACAAGCGATGGATCGAATCACACACCAATCACCAAGACAACGAGGTTATGGATCAACCTCCAGTCTTAGAAACGATTCCTTGAAGCACACGCGGAAGCACGAGAAAGGAAGGGAGGAATCGAACCAAGAGACAAAGCACTCAGGCTCTGGCGGACCGTCCGGCCAGGAGGGGCGGACCGTCCGCACGAGCCTCGCGGACCGTCCGGCCCTCGCCGCGGACTGTCCGCACACACACCGCGGACTGTCCGCCGCTGCACCGCGGACCGTCCGTTAAATCGAACAGAACCACCAGAACCAACCCGAGAAAACGGACCGTCCGCAAAGGCCAGGCGGACCGTCTGCGCGCGTCCCGGACCGTCCGCTACTGAAGCTCGGACCGTCCGCAAACCGACTGTAACGAAAACCTAAAGCAAAACCGTATCGAAACGAAACGAAGCAAGAACACGAAGAACATCGCGACGAACTGGAGCGGCACGGACTGTCCGCCTGGTCCTCGCGGACCGTCCGCGAGGTGCGTTCAGAGCAGAAAACGCACGACCCCGAAAGTCAACTTCCCCAAATCATCATCGGATTTCCCAAACGGTTTAAGCTGTGGAGACAAGGGTTTGGCGACTTGAAAAGCATCACACAAGGATGCTATAGCCCAAAAATCTTGCCTCCTAACTCCCTAAATCACAGGGAATCGCGAATCCTTTGAGCACCACCAAAAGCTAGAGCACCGAAGGAAAATCCTCGAATCGAAGGGGTTTCCCGGCGTTTGAGGGCACAAGATCAATCACAAAGATGCACGAGACATCTATCCATGTTTCCCTCAAAGAAATCCGGGGAGAAACCCACTCAAATCCGCGGAATCACACCGAGAACAAAGGCACGAAAACAAGCACAAAAAGACCACGAAAAACACAACTCCTAATCTTCTATACAAACCGAGAAAGATTCACAAGGTCTAGCATGCCGCCCTAGCATCCATCCCTCTCTACAAATCTCTCATGAAGCTCTCATGCTAGCCTAGAGAAAATGGAGGAAAAATAGCTACGAAAATGAGAAATGGGAGGGAGGAAATGAAACCCTAAGTCGCGGAGAGAGAGAGCCACTCACACACCCTCATGGCTTATATATCGGGTCCCGTCGGAGTGGTAAATGACTCGACTACCCCTAACTTAACTACTGGCGATACAACCCACGCAGGGGCATTTAGGCATTGTTTGTGGGTCTTGCCATCGGACGGCCACTCCTTTGCCGCACCCCGCGTCCTCCCGACGCAAGCCATGCGATCCCGCCGCGTGTCCTCCGCTTCGAAGCTTCCCGACACGCCCGGATCCCGTCTCCGTCGTGTTGGGCCCTCGGACTTGGTTTTGAGGCCCAAACCAAGAAACCATCCTCCGATGGTTTTGTGGGCAAACCACCAAACCCCGCGTGCTCGGTCCGGCCTCCCGCCAAACCACTTGACTTGACCGCCACCGTGCACCGCTCGACCGTCCATGACTTCGTCTTGCTCGTGTCGCCACCATGTGGCCCGCACCCGGCCCCGCCGTCCACCGGGTCCCTCGAACCGAGCCTACTTGTCTCTCCATCTCCCGGAGGCCCCTCAAGGCTAAAGACCTTTCGCGCCCGTTCTTCACCCGCAACAACACGAACTAGGCTGCAGCCTACACACTCGCGCACTAAGCTAAGAGTCGGTCCAACACCCGTTGTCAATCACTCATCACCGAGGAGCGGTCATCCATCGACCACCGGGACGCTCCCGGTCCTCATCCGTGCCTCTCATTCCTCAACCTTAAGACAAGATCTCGAACAAAACCAAACATCTCCCCTTTCTCCTCAAGAAAGAACACCCACGCATACCGACAGTAGTCGTCCACCACAACAAGGACATACCACTTCCCACCCACAGATCGCACACGAGCTGGGCCAATAAGGTCCATATGGAGCAGCTCACATGAACGCTCAGTCATCACATCGGTGAGTGGCGGGTGAGAAGAGGCCACCATCTTGGCATGCAGCCTACAACACGAACTAGGCCGCAGCCTACACCTGCGCACTAAGCCAAGAGTCAGTCCAACACCCATTGTCAATCACTCATCACTGAGGAGTGGTCATCCATCGACCACTGGGACGCTCCTGGTCCTCAATCTCCCCCTTGATGAGTGCATTGACAACACACAACGCGAAATGAAATTCAGAGAAAGAAAAAAAGGAAGAAGAAAGAAAAACAACGAAGCTCAACTCATGACCAAAACCAAAGAAAGGCAAAGAAAGATCACAAGCCAAGCAAAGCACAAACTCCACACCGAAAACAGCAAGAAAGCTCCCCTGAACAAATGCAAGCTCCCCCTGAACATGTGGATGCAAACTCCCAAATTTTTAGCTCACCTCTTCTGAATTTTCATTAAGCTCACCTCTTCTCCCCCTAGTTGACAATGTATGAATCAAGGTGAAAAATGCAGAAATGCAAAACAAAGCATATAAACATCTACATGAGCTTCTCAAATAGGCCAAATCTGGTGTCAAAGGCTAAAAATGAGACAAAGATCACACATATCAATCATAGCATAGTCAAAGCATTGCCACAAGTAATATATGAAAATACAAGCATGTGACAAAGCAAAATTTTCAGATTTAAGCAGTTTTACCAAAAGAAGGCTCGCTTCACATGTAAAAGCCTATCCATGTCACACTTGAGCCACAAACATGCATACCATTCAAAGATCATACAAGGATATCAAATTCTCAGCAAAAGATCATGGCAAACACCCATAAAGCAAAGCATGTCATGTCAAAGCTCATGAGCCATGTGTCCACTTTGGGGAGACTTCTCCACTGGTGAACATCATGCAACATGTTTTGCACCCATATGTGAAAGATAAGACATTTTAAGCATAGACATGATGGATGGAGCATTTTTTCAAGCATACACACTTCTTTTCAAGATTAATTCATTTCATGGTACATGAAGTGCCTTTGAGACAAAAAGAAGCTTATGCTCCTCCATGAATGTAACATAGGCTAAACATTCACAATGATATTCGGCCTTTGGCCCAAATGCAAGAAAGAGACATCCAAGCACAATCTAAGCATGGAAAGCACATTTAGACCAAACTGTGACATGGATACACTACTACACACGAATGGAGCACATTTCACCAAAAATTAGTCAAGATTAACATTTATTTCAAAAAGGGCTATCTCACCACACATATATCTCAAATATTTCAAGAGAATAGCCTCACATCACCATTTCTCCACACATATGAACAAAATCTCACAAATAGCCAAAGAGACTTAAATAAGGCATATGAAAGAAGCTCATCATCCTAAAATGCAATATGATACAAATGCAACATGATATATGACAAGATGGCTATCCTACCATGGTTTATACATCAAGCGAAGCATGTATATACATCAAAGTAAAACATGGTATGATACATATGGTACAAGAGAAAATCCCCCAAGAATCAACTAGAAAGGGCAACAAACCCCAAGTTCCCCCCGCAAGCGCACAAATGTAGCCTGGTCGAGAGGCTTTGTGAAAATGTCTGCGATCTGATCTTGGGTAGGGACATGGCTCAACACAATGGTTCCTTTTTCCACATTGTCCCTCAAGAAATGATATCTCACTTCTATGTGTTTGGTTCTGGAGTGAAGCACTGGGTATTTGGCTACGCTTATGGCAGTGGTGCTATCACAAAGAAGTGGGATCTGGGTGCACTCCTCACCAAAGTCTCTCAAAGTGTATGAAATCCACAACAGCTGGGAACAACAACTCGCAGCTGCAACATACTCCGCCTCGGTGGTAGACTGAGCTACACTAGACTGCTTGCGGGAAGACCATGAAACCAACGAAGAACCAAGGAACTGACAAGTACTAGAAGTAGACTTCCCCTTGACTCGACAACCAGCAAAATCCGCACCGGAAAAACCATGAAGAGAAAGAGTCGAGGAGGACGAATACCAAAGGCCAAGACCAGGGGCAGACTGTAGGTACCTGAAGATCCTCTTGACGGCCTGTCGATGTGATGTCCTCGGCGCAGCCTGAAAACGAGCGCACAAACACACGCTGAACTGTATGTCTGGCCTCGTCGCCGTCAAGTAGAGGAGGGAGCCGATCATGCTCCTGTACTCCCGCTGGTCCACTGGTTCTCCGTCCTCGTCCGCATCCAAAGTGGCCGTACTCCCCATGGGAGTCGACATCGGCTTCACATCTTGCATCTGGAACTTCCTCAGCATGTCTTTCGTGTACTTGGTCTGGTGCACGAATGTTCCATCCTTCACTTGCATGATCTGCAGCCCGAGAAAATACTGCAACTCGCCCATCATGCTCATCTCGAACTCACTGCTCATCTCATATGCAAACTTGGCAACAAGGTTATGTGACGAGCCACCAAAGACAATATCATCCACGTATATCTGAACAATCAACAAATCATTTCCATGCTTGAGGAGAAACAAGGTCTTATCCACAGTACCCATCACAAACCCTCTGCTCAACAGAAAACCTCTCAATCTCCCATACCAAGCACGGGGCGCCTGTTTCAACCCATACAGAGCCCTTTTCAACCTGTACACCCTGTGTGGGTACAGCTCGCTCTCAAACCTAGGTGGCTGCTTCACATACACCTCCTCCTCTATGACCCCATTCAGAAAGGCACTCTTCATGTCCATCTGAAACAACTTGAACCCTTTAGCCACGGTAAATGCTAGAAGGATCCAAATTGCCTCAAGACGGGCCACAGGAGAAAAGGTCTCCTCATAGTCGATCGCCTCCTTCTGACTAAACCCCTGAGCAAAAAGTCTGGACTTGTTCCTCACAACCATCCCATTCTCTCCCTCTTTGTTCATCCAAACCCACTTGGTTCCTATGGGATGGCAATTTGGAGGTGGTTCAACTAACTCCCACACCTGGTTGCTCTCAAAATTTTCCAACTCCTCATGCATATAATTGACCCAGTTTGCATCAGATAAAGCATGTCCAATGTCCTTGGGCTCAAAGGTGGCAACAAAAGCAGCATGAGCAAAATGAGAGGAATTCCTGGACCTTGACCGTGTAGTACGTTCGTCGATGTCCCCAATGATCTTTGACAGGGGATGCACTTCTTGAATCCGCCGAGGAGCCTCACACCTCGAGACTACCTCCCCCTCAACTTCAGCTTCTCTCGCCTGGTCCTCTTGTCGCACCGTCGTTGTCCATGAAGTAGACGGTCCACACTCCATAGTGGTCGTAGGGGAAGTAGTAGGTACACACTCAGCTTCAGGCGCATGGTTCTCCCCATCATCATCTCCAGCTTCATCCTTCTCCTCTTCAAAGAGGTCCTCGGCCATCTCCTCTTCACCTGCACATTCAAAGCCAAGAGAGGTACATGGCATTGTCTCGTCGAAGGTTACCTCGCAAGTCTCCATGATTTTGTTAGTCTCAAGGTTAAGCACCCTATAGGCTCTAGAATGGTTAGCATATCCAAAGAAAATACCATCACTAGAACTAGCCTCAAACCTGTCGAGTTTTCCCTTCTTAAGAATAAAGCAGTTGCAACCAAAGACTCGGAAATGACTCACCTTGGGTGCCCGACCATGCATAAGCTCATAACAGGTCTTCTTCTTGAAAGCTCGCAATAAAATCCTGTTGTAAACATGACAAGCCGTATTGACCGCCTCAGCCCAATACCTCCTAGGAGTCCTATGCTCATCGAGCATCGTCCTAGCCATCTCACAAAGAGTCCGATTTTTCCTTTCCACAACTCCATTTTGAGTGGGCACATAAGGGGTCGAATACTAATGTTCAAGACCTAGATCACGAGAAAAGGCATCAAAACGAGAGTTCTTGAACTCTGAGCCATTATCAACGCGGATAGCTCGAATAGCATTCCCATGCCTCTCGTTTTTCAACCTCACGATCAGATCTCGAACAAAACCAAATGTCTCACTCTTGTCTTCCAAGAAAAACACCCAAGCATAGCGAGAGTAATCGTCCACCACAACAAGGACATACCACTTCCCACCCACCGAGCGAACTCGAGCTGGCCCAACCAGGTCCATATGCAACAGCTCTGTCGGACGCTCGGTCATGACATCGGTCAGGGGTGGATGGAGAGTGGCTACCATCTTGCCATGCCTACACGGAGCACAAACCAAATCCTTCTCAAGCTTTAACCTCGGCAATCCTCGGACAATGTCAAGACCACTCAAGCGGGAAACCAAATCAAAGCTCAAATGTCCCAACCGCCTATGCCATTTCCACAAATCAGAAGAAGGACCAGCCATCAAACAGCGAGCGGGACCCAAAGAACGAGAGAAATCAGCCCTGAAAATCTGACCCTCGGGGTTGATCATACAGATAAGATCACCTCGAGAATCCAGCAAACGAGACTCACTAGACTTGAAGCGCACCTCAAAACCCTCATCAAGTAACTGAGAAACCGAAAGCAAATTGAAACCCAAAGACTTCACAAGAGCCACTCTCTTCAACGTTACCTTGTCACTCACATGCACAACACCCTCAGAAATCACCCTTCCTCGTCCATTGTCCCCAAATGTGATGTACATCTTTTCCTTCACTGGGGTGAGGCTGGAGAACCACTTCTTATCTCCGGTCATGTGTCGAGAACATCCAGAGTCGATCAACCAAATGTTCTCCAAGCCTCCTGCCTGTAGTCAGAAACAAGAACGAGAGTGAGCTAACGACTCGACACTGGGGTTAGCACAAAGAAAGTTAAACCAGTGTCGAGCCATCTGCTCAAAAGAGGGGTTAGCAAACATCATTCCCTTGCCACCAAACTTCCCGTGTCCCATGGAAGGATTACGAGCACCACGAGGGGGGGAACGTGGTCCGTAGTTCCTCTGGAACCCAAAGCTGCGATCATCTCTCCTAAACCGTATTGAGGACGATTAGGGGGACGTCCAGCAAAACCACCACGAGCCCGACCAAACCTCTCACCAGCACGCACACCATCATCTCTCCTCTCAAACCTCGCACCACCACCTCTCTGTGGGAACCTGCCAACACTTCTCACACTTCCCACACCCCGTGGAAGTGGTGGTTTGCTTGCTCCTTAGCAAGCCTCTCATCCCTCTTCCTCTTGTAGCAAAACTCTGCAAGATGCCTCTCCTTGCCACAATACTCACACCTGAAGAGGATGGGTTTTGGTTTTGGTTTTGGCTTTGGCTTCTCTCTAGGATTCTCACCCTTCTCACTCACAAACCTCACCGGTTTCTGGAAGTCATATGTCTTAGGTGGGAATTTGGGTGGATCTTGGGTTGTGTCAAGCTTGTTGCAAAGGTGGTTGGCTTTGGTGTGAAAGAGTTCTTGGGTGCTTTTGGAAGTGGGACTTGGATGTCTCCGATCACCTCAAACTTGGGGTTAGACTCAACACACTTCTCGTACACACTCTCCCCACTATTCTCTCCCACTTTCTCACCCAACTTCTCAAACCCCAAACCACGACCATCAGCTCTCCTGAACTCCTCAATCATGATTTTCAATTGAGGTTCCTGCCCAGACAACCAACCCAACACCTTCCTCAAATAGTCATTCTCCTCATAGATGACATCCAAACGGGAAGTAAGTTCAAGATTGCGCAAAGTAACTTCACAGCTAGAGCATGCATTTGCAACGGGGAGATTTCAAAGATGCTTCCAAAGAACTAATGGTAGAACAAGCATCAACAAGCTTAGCATGCATAGTAGGACATGATTTACAAGCACCAAGCAAAGTAGGTCTAGCCTTAAGCTCATCATACTCGATCCTAAGAGCATCTAGTTTAGCCAAAGTGGAAGCATTCTTCTCATTAAGCAACTTGATCTCATTCAACCATGCATCACACTCAAGACACTCAACATCATCAGGAGTAGTAGGAGCAAGTTTCAACGAGTCATTCTCAAGTTTCAATTCAAGCAATTTGGACTCTAACTCTCCTACTTTCTCACTAGCATTCTCAAGTTGAGCCCTAAGATCTTTCCTCATCTTTTTGGCATCTCGTAGCACACTATCACGGTTGTCAATCAAGCCATTCAACCTAGTGATCTCAACAAGCAAAGAGTCGGGGTCACGATTTACCTCATCCTCCGAGTCGGAGTTGCTGTCTTCCTTCTCGCTCTTCTTGCTGCTCGAGCTATGGGCCATCCCACAAAAGCCTTCAAGCGCCACACAGCTCAACCCACTGAGGTTCCGGCTTGCACTCTTCTTGCCCTTGCGCCTCCCGGCGTCTTCATCTTCACTGCTTGAGCTTGACTGCGCGTCGCTTGAGCTTGAGTCGACGTTGCTTGCACCGGTCACCATAGCTCTTGCCTTGTCCTTCTTGTAGCCGCTCTTGCTCGGTCGCCGCTTCTCCTTATCCTTGCTCTTGGACTTGCTGAAGTGCTTGCCCTTGGAGGAGTACTTGTCTTCACGCCTCGGGTGCGCCTTGTACTCGTTCATCTTGTACTTGTTCTCCTCCGCTTCCGGGCACTCGGCGATGAAGTGGCCACGCTTGCCACACTTGTTGCACGTCTTTGAGCTCCGCCTTGCATTCCTTCGACTCTCGTGTAGTCGATCAAACCTTCTTGAGAGCAAAGCCAGCTCCTCCTCGCCCAGCACATCAAACTCCTCATCTTGAATAGACATAAGAGAAGACAAGGAAAACTGTCGACATGAAGGGTTAGATTTGCCCTTTGATCCGCCCACAAGAGCAAGACTATGGTCAGTCGAGCCCTCATGCTTGGATTGCAACTTCCTGTCAACCTCAGCCGACTTGAGCTTAGAGAAGAGGTCAGCCAACTCAATAGTCAAATATTGCCCAGACTCCTTGATGGCCTCAACCTTAGCACCCCAAACATTTGGATCCAAGACATGCAAGAGCTTCAAAGCCTGATCATGCTCGGTGTAAGGAAAATTCTCAACATTAGCCTTCATGTTGTTCACGATGGCGGTGAACCTCTGAAACATCACATCGATGTCCTCACCGGGAAGTTGAGTGAAGTTCTCATATTGCATCCGGTAAGAGACAAAGAGGCGAGCCTTCACATGGTTATCACCACCGTGAGCAACCAACAACTTCTCCCAAATTTTCCAAGCAAGATTCAAATGGAGAACGCGCTCAAACTCAGGATCACACAAGCTCCGGACCAAGTGATCAACGGCTTTTGCATTAGCCTCATACTTGGCCTTAGAACCGGCATCGGTCACCATAAGAGTATGGATGTTGACCAGAATAGCATAGGTCTTGTCAAGAACAATGAAATCCAACAGCTTTCCACGAAGAAAGATCATCATACGAGCCGCCCACTTGTGGTAACCCTTGCCATCGAAGTGCGGCGGACCGCCCCGCTCAACGTACGCCATCTTAGGATTCGAGACTTGTTAAAGTCACAAAGAATCCGGCACCAAGCTCTGATACCAATTGAAGGATCAGATGGCGACTAGAGAGGGGGGGAGTGAATAGGAGCCGGTAAAAATTCTTCTCAAAGAACCCGGCCTATACCCTAGTCAAATCCCGGTCACACACAAGCGACGGATCGAATCACACACCAATCGCCAAGACAACGAGGTTATGGATCAACCTCCAGTCTTAGGAACGATTCCTTGAAGCACACGCAGAAGCACGAGAAAGGAATGGAGGAATCGAACCAAGAGACAAAGCACTCAGGCTCTGGCGGACTGTCCGGCCAGGAGGAGCGGACCGTCCGCACGGGCCTCGTGGACCGTCCAGCCTGCTGCCGCGGACTGTCCGCACACACACCGCGGACTGTCCGCCCCTGCACCGCAGACCGTCCGTTAAAGCAAACAGAACCACCAGAACAAACCCGAGAAAATGGACCGTCCGCTACTGAAGCTTGGACCGTCCGCAAACCGGCTGCAACGAAAACCTAAAGCAAAACCGGATTGAAACGAAATGAAGCAAGAACACGAAGAACACCGCGACGAACGGGAGCGGCGCGGACTGTCAGCCTAGTCCTCGCGGACCGTCCGTGAGGTGCGGACAGAGCAGAAAACGCACGACCCCGAAAGTCAACTTCCCCAAATCATCATCGGATTTCCCAAACGGTTGAAGCTGTGGAGACAAGGGTTTGGGGACTTGAAAAGCGTCACACAAGGATGCTATAGCCCAAAAATCTTGCCTCCAAACTCCCTAAATCACCGGGAATCGCGAATCCTTTGAGCACCACCAAAAGCTAGAGCACCGAACGAAAATCCTCGAATCGAAGGGGTTTCCCGACGTTTGAGGGCACAAGATCAATCACAAAGATGCACGAGACATCTATTCATGTTTCCCTCAAAGAAATCCGGGGAGAAACCCACTCAAATCCGCGGAATCACACCGAGAACAAAGGCACGAAAACAAGCACAAAAAGACCACGAAAAACACAACTCCGAATCTTCTATACAAACGGAGAAAGATTCACAATGTCTAGCATGCCGCCCTAGCATCCATTTCTCTCTACAAATCTCACATGAAGCTCTCATGCTAGCCTAGAGAAAATGGAGGAAAAATAGCTACGAAATTGAGAAATGGGAGGGAGGAAATGAAACCCTAAGTCGCGGAGAGAGAGAGCCACTCACACACCCTCATGGCTTATATATCGGGTCCCGTCGGAGTGGTAAATGACTCGACTACCCCTAACTTAACTACTGGCGATACAACCCACGCAGGGGCATTTAGGCAATGTTTGTGGGTCTTGCCATCGGACGGCCACTCCTTTGCCGCACCCCGCGTCCTCCCGACGCAAGCCATGCGATCCCGCCGCGTGTCCTCCGCTTCGAAGCTTCCCGACACGCCCGGATCCCGTATCCGTCGTGTTGGGCCCTCGGACTTGGTTTTGAGGCCCAAACCAAGAAACCATCCTCCAATGGTTTTGTGGGCAAACCACCAAACCCCGCGTGCTCGGTCCGGCCTCCCGCCAAACCACTTGACTCGACCGCCACCGTGCACCGGCTCGACTGTCCATGACTTCGTCTTGCTCGTGTCGCCACCATGTGGCCCGCACCCAGTCCCGCTGTCCACCGGGTCCCTCGAACCGAGCCTACTTGTCTCTCCATCTCCCAGAGGCCCCTCAAGGCTAAAGACCTTTCGCGCCCGTTCTTCACCTGCAACAACACGAACTAGGCTGCAGCCTACACCTGCGCACTAAGCTAAGAGTCAGTCCAACACCCGTTGTCAATCACTCATCACTGAGGAGCGGTCATCCATCGACCACTGGGACGCTCCTGGTCCTCATCCGTGCCTCTCATTCCTCAACCTTAAGACAAGATCTCGAACAAAACCAAACATCTCCCCTTTCTCCTCAAGAAAGAACACCCACGCATACCGACAGTAGTCGTCCACCACAACAAGGACATACCACTTCCCACCCACAGATCGCACACGAGCTGGGCCAATAAGGTCCATATGGAGCAGCTCACATGAACGCTCAGTCATCACATCGGTGAGTGGCGGGTGAGAAGAGGCCACCATCTTGGCATGCCTACAAGGCGCACAAACCAACTCTTTCTCAAACCTCAACCGTGGCAATCCTCAAACCAAATTGAGTTTACTCAAGCGAGACAAAAGGTCAAAGCTCAAGTGACCCAACTTCCTATGCCACTTCCACAACTCACTCAAAGAGCCAGCCAAGAAATAACACTCAACACCAGAAGACTGAGAAAAATCAGCTTGAAACACCCGACCCTCGGGAATGACCATACAGACAAGGTCCCCTCGATAGTCCAAAATCCGAGAACCACCAGGTCGAAACAACACCTCAAAACCCTCATCCGACAGCTGGGACACAGGAAGCAAATTGTATCCAAGCGATTGAACAAGAGCAACACATCTGAGAGTGATCTTGTCGCTCACCTTAATCTCTCCTTCTGAAAGAACACGCCCACGCCATTGTCCCCAAAAGTGATGTACCTCTTCGTCACCACCAGGACGAGACTTGAGAACCACCCCTTGTCTCTAGTCATATGCCTCGAGCAACCGGAGTCAATCAACAAAATGTTCTTCAAGTCTCCCACCTGAAATTTAAAAACAAGCATGTGAGCGAATAAATGACTCAGCATTGGGGTTAGTACAAAAAGAGTAAAACTAGTGCCGAGCCATTTGCTCAAAAGTGGGGTTAGCACAACCCAAAACATCCTTCCTACCAAAGCTACCTCCACAAACACCACCACGAAAACCACTACGAGGGAACCATCCCTCTCTAACTGGAGGAGGACCAAAACCACAAAAGGAAAACCGTGGACCATCCCTCCTCTCCATCTCAAAGCTACGACTCTCCCATCCCCGTATTGAGCATGAGAGGGAGAACGCCTAGCAAACTGACCACCTGTAGACTCTCCAGACCAAACACCAGCACCACGACCTCCAAAACTGAAACCAGCACCACTCGAAAACCACTCCGCCCCGAATTTGGGGGGGGGTTGAACCGCCTAGCCAGGCCGGTCTAACCGCCCCCTCTAGGCAGGGCCGGTCTGACCCCCTAGCCAGGCCGGTCTGACCGCCCTCTCCAGAAATACCACTCGGCTGCAGGAACTCGCATCTCCCCATGCCAGAACCCTTCTCACCACAGCTTTACCCCTGGCCAGTGTCATACGAGGCTTAGGTATACCATGGGAAGGGTTGTACCTATCATTGTTCGCCCACTCCTTTGCCATCCTCTCCTCACGCTTCCTCTTAAAACAAAATTCATCCTTGTGACCATCTTTCCCACAATAACCACAATGAAATTTTATGGTCTTAGGCTTAGGCTTAGGATGGGGCTGCTCACTTGGTTTCTCTCCACTCGGTTTCTCAACCGGTTTCTCCTCACTAGGTTTGTCAACCGGTTCCTCCCCACTTGCCTTCTCACTCTCTTTCCCAAAGAACAATTCCCCTAAAGTGCTCACAAACTTGATAGGCTTTTGGAAATCATTTGTTTGTGGCGGAAACACGGGTGGAGCTGGGGTTGTGTCTAGTCGGTTCCTAGGATGGTTCGGCTTAGGAGGCAAAGCATTTTTGTGGTGGGTTTTTAGTGGCTTTGGGATATTCTCTCCACTTCCCTCACCAACTTTTTTTGCCCCAAGTCCCTCACCATCCCGCCTCTTGTATGTCTCGATCATTATCCTCAACTAAGGCTTATGACCAGACAACCAACCCATCAACTTTCTCAACTCGTCATTCTCATCAAGAAAATGATCAACATAATGTGCAAGTTCCAGATTCTTCAAAGCATGCAGTTCACAGGTAGAGCAAGATGTAGGAATTGGTTCTTTCAATTTAGCCTCAAGAGAAACAATGTAAGTATGCATCTCATCAATTTTTTCATGTGAAACAGGGCAAGAAGTGCAAGCACCTAACAAAGTAGGTCTAGCCTTAAGCTCAACCACTTCAACCCTAAGAATATCTAGTTCCTCACACTTGGAGGCATGCCTTTTTTAAAACATAGCAAGATCAACAAGGAAAATAGGACAATCTGCACATTCAACATCATCAGAAACAACAAGTGAAGCTTTAAGGGAGTCAATTTCAAGCTTAGCATGCAAGTTCAGTGTTTCTAACTCAGCCACTCTAGTCCTAGCATCCTCAAGCGAAGCCCTAAGCTCTTTCCACATTTTCTTAGCCTCTCTAAGCATATCATCACGATTATCAAGCAACAAGCCAAGCCGCTCGTTCTCCCGACGCAAGAAGGGAAGTTCATCACGCACCTCGTCGTTGGAATCAAAGTTCGCGTCGCTTTGGGTGCTCTTCTTGCTGCTGAAGCTTAGCGCCATGGTACAAAAGCCGTCTCTAGCGAAGCAGCTCAGCCCGCTTAGGTTTCTGTACGACTTCCTATCCTTGCAACGATCACCTTCATCTTCACTGCTGCTCGAGCTCGAGGTGGAGTATGCGGAACAAGAGTCGACGTCGCTTGCTCCAACCATCGCTCGGGCCTTGCCTCGGCTCTCCTTCTTCCTTGATCCTCGCTCGTCCTTGCGCTTGCCCTTGTGCTTGTTCTTGTGGTCGCGCCTTGACCGGTACTTGCCATCCGTCTTCGACTTGTGCTTGTAGTTGTCCCTGTTCTCAACCTTCTTAGGGCAATCGGCGACGAAGTGTCCCGGCTTGCCGCACTGGAAGCAGGTCCTCATGTTCCTCCTTGTGTTCACCCGGTTCTCGTACATCCTCTCGAACCGCCTGGTCAGCAATGCCAGCTCATCCTCGCCGAGCACGTCGAACTCCTCATCTGGCAAAGACATCAAAGAAGACAAGGAGAACATCCTGGTGGATGGGTTAGCATTAGATTTTCCTTTCGAGCCACCGACGAGGGCGAGATTATGAGAGTCAGTCGGGCCCTCAATCTTGGTTGTCATGCCCCGATCCACCTCAGCCGACATTAGCTTCAAGAACAGCTCGTTCACGGTCAGAGTGTCATACTTCTCTGACTCCACAATGGCCTCGAACTTTCCGCCCCAAACCGTACAATCCAACGAGTGTAAGAGCTTGACGGCTCTATCATGATCATCGTACGGGAGCACGTCCACATTGGCCCTCATGTTGTTCACCACCACCATAAACCTCTGAAACAAGGCATCGATGGACTCACTGGGGAGATGAGTGAAGTTCTCGTACTCTCTCCGGTAAGTCGCATACATCCGAGCCTGATCTTCCTTCAACACCGACCAGATTCTACAAGCCTGATCTTCCTTCAACACCGACCAGATTCTACAAGCCAAGCTCTATATGTGCCCCCGATCGAATTCAGGTTGACACAGAGCACGAAATAAGTAGTTGACCGCCTTGTTGTTGGCGTCGAACATGTCCCTCAATCCTGGAGCAAGGAAGTTCATCGGCTGGACAAAACCTGTGTCCACCGTGACATCCAAAGGATCTGACCCTTTCCGCGGAGGAACACCGCCATCCTCTTACTCCACATCTGGTAGTTTTTTCCATCGAAGTGTGGAGGACCCGAACCCCATTCCTGGTACGCCATCCTTGGATCTTAGACTGGTTAGAGTCAATCAAGACCCGTAACCGGCTCTGATTCCAACTAATGGACCGATTAGGCGACCAGAGAGGGGGAGCGAATAAGAGTCGATAAAAATTCTTCTCGAAGGAGATTGAAACTCCAACAAGATGAACTCGCTCGGTCGGACCCCCAAAATCACACGCTCCACACTTCTACCTTCAGTTTTCCAAAACCACGTAGACACTGGAGTGCTACTGGTCCTTGGAACAAACACTACCAGCAGCCTCGACTCCTACACGAACACGACAGCGGAAACAACTCGGGAGACGGCTGACAGGAGGGGGGCGGTCAGACCGGGTAAGGGGGCGGTTAGACCGCCTCCACCTGGTGACCAAGAAATCCACCGAAAAGCCTCTTCCGAGCACCAAAAGGCACTACGGTTTCACCAACAAAAATCTCTTGTCAAGGCCAAGCTAGCTACCATGAAATCTTGATGAAAACCAAAACTTCACCCAGGGGCCTAGGGGTGGTTAGACCAGCTACCAAGGGCGGTCTAACCTTCTGTACCAAGCAAAGAACTCCAAGCAAGAACTCTTAGCAAACAACACAAAAACAACCCAAGATTTCACCTGAACGCTCCTCTGATCAAGGCGTACAAACTCACAGAGGAAAATCTGGCAAGATCAGAACCTTGACCTGGAAGACCCAGGGCGGTTAGACTGCCCCCATAGGTGGTTAGACCACCCCTTCGAGAAAACCTACCCACAGGTCAATCCTCAACTTCCCATCATCCGATCTCCCGAATCACTCCACAGATTGCAGCGAAACTTCGGGAATAGTTGGGTTACCTCCTGGGAAACCTCTACCTCAAAAGAATCGACCCGAAACGCTCACAATCAAGAGGAATCGAACATTTCGGCTCACTAGGGAAAGAACTCGGGCAACTCGAAAAACCACCAAATTGAGTCCGATTCAAGGGAGATTTGGGGGCAAAGTCACCAGCCAAAAAGGCATAAGGTCCTCATATGTGACACCCAACAAAATCCCCAAGAAATCGTCCTCAAAGCTCTGCTAAGAAAATCACAATAAAGAGCTCCGAAAATCACCACAAAGAAGGACGAGAAATGCACCACACAACCTTGAGGAACCAAGCTGAATCATCTATACATACCATGAAGGTTCATACAAGGTCTAGCTTGCCACCCGTACATCTATCCCTCTCTCAAGATCTCACATGAAGCTCTACAATAGTCCTACGAAAAACTAGAAGAAAATGAGAACGAAAATGGAAAAACAAATGATCTAGGGTTCCAAGAGTTGGCTACCATCCATCCCCTAAGGATTATATATGGAGGCACCCAAAAGACTAAACTACCCTTACTTGATAACTAGGGATACAAGCCCCTCAAGGGCGAATTTGGAAGTCTTCAGATTTTCTTCATCGGACGGATGCCCAGCGGCCGCAACCTGCTTAGCCTCGATGCAAGCCTTGTGATCCCGACACGTGTCCTCCACTTCGAAGCTTCTCAGCACCTGCGACCCGGGTGGTCAGACCGACCCACCTGGGCGGTTAGACCGGCCAGGCGGTCAGACCGCCCCTCCTGGGCGGTTAGACCGGCCTGGGTGGCCGCACCTCCTCGTTGAGTCTTCGGCCTCGGTTTTGTGGCTCAACCGAGTAACCCAGTGGTTTTCTGGTGAACCACTGCAAACCCTGCGACCTCGGTGTAGCCTCCACCAATCGCCACTCACGACTAGGCTCCCACGTAGTCCTGGCTCGACCTTGGTTTTAAGGCTCAACCAAGAAACCCTCCACAACTTCGTCCCGCTGTTCTTGCCACCATGCGGCCCGCACTTGACTTCGCTTGCCATCAGGTCCCTCGAACCAAGCCTACTTGTCTTCTCCACACCTGGAGGCCTCACCAGAGATGACCTTTCGTGCTTGTTCTTCACCTGCACCAACACCAGTCAAGCCGCGACCTGCACCTGCAATAATTAGCCAAGAGTCAGTCCACACAGTGTTGTCAATCACTCATCACACCAGGGAGCAACCATCCACCGGTACTCGAACCACAAATGGTCCTCAATCGTGTTGGGTATGTCGAAGCGGTAGATGATGTCGGTGAAGAACGAGACTGCCTCTTTGGAGCGGACGTTGACGACGGGTCATGCCTCGATCCACTTCGAGAACTTGTCGACCGCTACAAGGAGGTGGGTAAAGCCCCCAGGTGCTTTTCGGCGTGGACCCACCCTGTCGAGGTTCCAGACTACGAAGGACCACATGATGGGGATCGTCAGCAATGCTTGCGCTGGGAGATGAGTTTGCTTGGCGTAGAATTGGCATCCTTCGCAGTGTCACATAATGTTCTTCGAGTCAGCAACTGCCGTGGGCCAGTAAAAACCTTGTAGGAAGGCTTTCCCGACAAGGGTTCTTAGTCCGGCATGGTGGCCACACGTGCCAGCATGTATCTCTTGCAATAGCTTGCAGCCTTGATCTTCGAGGATGCACCGCATGAGTATGACGGCGCCCATGCTTGTAAATCTCGTCGTTGATGAGAACAAAGGCTTTTGGTCGGCAGGCTATGCGTCGTGCTTCAGTCTAGTCGGGGGGTAGCTTCTCCTTGACTAGCCACTCGAGGATGTGGAATCGCCAGTCAGGATCTTCAAGGTTCAGCTCTTGCGGCTCGTCAATCGCCATCACATCGGGTTCTGGCTCCTCGGGCGGCTTCTCGCCTTCTTCACGCACAGACGACCGATGTTGATCGCTTGCGAAGAGGCCGTGGGGAATCGGGCTTCGACTAGATGCAGCTTTTGCGAGTACATCAGCCGCCTTGTTGTAGTAGCGCAGTGTGTGGTACAGCTCAAGGTCGTGGAATTTTCCCTCTAGATCTCGCACGACTTGACATTACGCCGCCATCTTCAGGTCAACACAATTTTTGTCCTTCATGACTTGCCCCACGACCAGCTCCGAGTCACCCCTGATCTCGAGATGCTTGATTCCGAGCTCGACTGTGATCAAGGGACTGTTGATCAGAGCTTCGTACTTGGCGGCGTTGTTTGATGCTGGAAAATGTAGTCATACCATGTACTCCATGCGGACACCCAGAGGGGAAGTGAAGACAAGGCCTACATCGGCTCCTTCATGACCGAGCCGTCGAAATACATGGTCCATGTCTCATGCTCGATCAACTCCGGTGGAGTTTGCATCTTCGTCCACCTGGCCACGAAATCTGCGAGTACTTGGGACTTGATCGCGTTGCGTGGATCATACGTGATATTCTGTCCCATCAACTCAAGTGCCCACTTGGTGATCCTCCCTTCAGCCTTGGGTTTTGGATGACCTCCCCGAGCGGATACTTGGACACCTGAGGAGCATGTGTGGTTCGAGGACCGGTGGATGGTTGCTTCCTTGTGTGATGAGTGATTGACAATGTTGTGTGGACTGATTCTTGGCTAAGTATTGCAGGTGCAGGTTGCGGCTTGACTGGTGTTGGTGCAGGTGAAGAACAAGCGCGAAAGGTCATCGCCTGTGAGGCCTCCAGGTGTGGAGAAGACAAGTAGGCTTCGTTCGAGGGACCGGTGGCCGGCCGGGGTCAAGTGCGGGCCGCATGGTGGCATGAACAGCAAGATGAAGTCGTGGACGGTTTCTTGGTTGAGCCTCAAAACCAAGGTCGAGCCGGGACTACGTGGGAGCCGAGTCATGAATGGAGATTGGAGGAGGCTACACCGAGTTCGCGGGGTTTCCGGTGGTTCACCAGAAAACCACTGGGTTCCTTGGTTGATCCACAAAGCCAAGGCCGAAGAACCGAAGACCGTGCTGCAGCAGTGCCAGACCGGTCTGACCGGTGGGTCTGACCGGTCTGACCGATGGGTACCGGTCTGACCGGTGAGGAGCACCTGTCTGACGGGTGTGCGACGACGCAATCCGGAGACTTCGAAGTGGAGGACACGCGTCGGGATCGCATGGCTTGCGTCGAGGCTACGCAGGGTGCGGTCGCCTGGCATCCGTCCGATGGAGAAGACATGAAGACTTCCAAATCTGCCCTTGAGGGGCTTGTATCCCTAGTTATTAGGAAAGGGCATTTTAGACTTTCGGTTGCCTCCATATAACCCAAGAGGTGAGAGGATGGCAGCCATCTCTTGAAACCCTAGTTCATTTGTTTTCTTATTTTCCCTTCCTATTTTCCTAGGATTTCCATAGGACTAGCTTGAGAGCTTCATGGTGAGATCTTGTTGGGAGGATTGGATGATCGGGCGGAAAGCTAGACCTTGTATGAACCTTTGTGGCTTGTATAGATGATTCGGCGTGGTTCCTCAAGGTTTGGATGTGTTGTTTCCGGTTGTTCTTGGTGGTGATTTTCGGTGCTCTCTCTTGGTGATTTTCTCGGGGCGTTGTCGGGACTTTGCTCTTGGGGATTTGATGGGGGAAATTTCTGGGAACCCTTCGTGGTTCTTTGGGCTGTGATTCCCCTCCTAAATCCGTGAGTTAAGGGGCTCGATTTTGGTGGTTTCTGAGTTCTAGGGTTGGAGGTGCTCTTGAGGGTTGACTTTCGATTCCTCTTGATTTAGCAAGTTTTGGTGGACCGAATCATAGCTATGGGATGCCCATGAGGTACTCCTAGTATCCCCAAAGTCTTGTTCGAATCCGTGGAGCGAATCAGGAGATCGGTGGTTTTGAGAAAAAAGGTCTCTCTCTAGGGTTCCTAGCCTAAATCATTTTTCTGGTGGTGATGGCTTGATCTTCTTGGGAAGATTCTTTGGGAAAAGCTTCTTCGTAGTGTTGAGAGGCCTTGGTTCAAATTTCGTGATTTTTGGTGGTCGTTTGATCGAGTTTTGCCTTTTTCCCTTCTCCCTCTCGAAGGCAGAAATTTTACTCCGGGCTTTTCTCCGGGAAAAAACCCAGAGTATCCGGACTTTTTCTCCGGAATCCCCGGAGACTCCGGGAAAAAGTGCGGAGATTCCGGACTTTCCAGTGGGGTTTGCCTAGGTTTGTTCGATTGTACTCGGTTAGGAAGCTGTACATGTCCCGCACTGTATGGAAGACTCCTAGACGTACTCGACTAGTACTCTCTCCCTAAACCGACTTGTAACCCTGCCTCCCGGACTATATAAGGCGAGGCAGGGACCCCTCTCTCTATCATCTCATCTCATGGCATACAATTGCACCATCTCGTAATCGTACCCAATCAATCCAGAGCTACTCAGCATAAAGGACGTAGGGTATTACGCACCTCGCGGCCCGAACCTGTCTAAATCGTGTGCCACGTGTCTCTACCTTCGAGTTACCGATCTCGGCGAGGCCACATTCATCTACTTCGGGTACTCCCCTTAGTAGGTTGCCAGTCTAAAACACCGACAGCTGGCGTGCCAGGCAGGGGCTCTCGCCCGAGATCACATGGCGAACTCGACGTCTCCTGTCTACTTCAAGACAACCGTCGCCTTCAACCGCGGAGACACCTTCATTTTCAGCGCTTGGGTCTTTCCAGCGCCGCCTCACCATGCCGCCCAACCTGGAGACCGGCTTCGTGATGCTTCCTGAAGTTGTCACAGGCGAACGCGCCGGCAAGTTCAGCGAAATTTCGCTTTTCGACCAACACGCTGACTTCGAGCTTGGGTCCGCTTCCAACTCGAACTCGACGTCTCTGTGGGCTATCGCATGCGAGCCGGCTACTCAGCCATCGCATGTGGTCCCACCACCCCGCGAGCGCTCCACGCGTGGCCCTCGCAACCCCTCCAGGGCCCGCACGGGGGCTCCCTCTTCGCGTTGGGCCGGCAAGGAGCCCGTACCCGAGTACAACTCGGACTCCGACACCGCCCCCGGCCACGCTTCGGACTCCAACCCCCTCTCCGGTTTCTACTCAGATTCCGCATACGAGTTCGACTTCGGGTCGGACACAGAGGATCCCGAGTCCGAGGACAACACTACTGAGCATCCCTTATCAGGTCAGGCCTCTGTGCTAGTTATAACGTCCACACCTGCCGGAAGATTCGTTTACTGGCCAGGCCGCAAGCCTGCGGACCTGATAAGTGGAGACTCACGCTACGTCACCTACCACAACTCGCTCCTGTTCCAGGAGGGAACACCACTTGCCGGGTTGACTCGTACACTCCAACTCAAGTGGCGAGCTCTGAGTCCAGCCTTGGCAACCCCGATCGCCAAGTCTTCATGGTTGCCGGCAACACCCCCGGACCTTCAGGGATGGCTCAAGACAAGTACCTTGAGGACATCTCTGCAGATGAGCTGTCTGCTGATGCACCTGCAGACGAGACCGCCACCAACAGGGACGCTCGACGTTAGCATAACAGGAAGCGCAACGAACGGCGCCGGCGTCTCAGAGACAACCTCCCCATCCGCAACCTTGCGGAAGCTCTCGAGGCGGTCAAGAGCAGAGTACACATGTCGATCACAGCGATCGCACGCCAGGCTCAGGGAATACACGCCGGAGAAGTCATCGCCAAGCTCGCTGAAGACGCCTACTTCATGCGGGTCGACAACAGGGTCAACCAGCCTCCTCCCGCCAGGAACCGCAACAACGAAGCTACAAGTCGCAGTGCTGACCTCGGCCGCAACCGTACTTGAGACGAGCTCCCGGCTCAGCCCAACCGTACTTGCGCAAACGCTGGTGGACCATCACAGGATGGCAACAGCAATCGCGAGGTCGTCCCTCACCATGCTCCTGACGGCGGCGGCCGTGACCCTGATGGCGGCGGCAGCGACGACGGAAGCTCCAACCACAGAGCCAACAGGAGGGCCGGCGGCGGCGACAACCGCGGCGGTCGAGACCACGCGAACAGCCACGCCTCCGGTGCCTCACAGGGCGGCTACGACGCCCGCCAGAAGATTGAGGAGCTGCGGCGGAAGAAGCCAGCCACTGCAGGCGACAACGACGGCTTCCTCGCCTTCTCACCTCGACTTCGCAACTTGCTCCTCCTCGACAAGTTCAAGCCTTTGGGGATCACCAAGTACGACGCGAAGTAGGACCCCATCCAGTGGCTCAGGTGCTATGCCCTATCCATCGAGAACGGTGGCGGCAACAACGACACCAAGTGCCTCTACTTCCCCTTCTTCCTGGACCAAGCTCCACTCACATGGCTTGAGTCGCTGGACAAGCACTCGATCGACAAGTGGGACCAGCTGAAGGAGCAGTTCACCAGCAACTTCACGGGCGCCATGGGTCGCTCGGGTACTCGCATGGACCAGGCCATGGTCAAGCAGGAACAAGGCGAGACCCTCCGCAAGTACATGCGCCGCTTCTTCGACAAGCGCGCTACTGTTGTCGACGTCACCGACAAGGAGGTCATCGACCTCTTCCAAGACGGCCTCTACCACCGCCGCACCTTCGAAGACTTCAGTCGTCGCCGCCCCAAGTCCATCCCCCACCTCATGGACATGATCACGTCCTGGGCGGATGAAGAAGACAAGGCCAATGCCAAGTACGACGCCATCCGTGGCAAAAACAAGCAAAACGCTGGCGGCGGCAGCGGCAACAACGAGAACCAAGGTGGTCGCGACAACAACAACAACTACTCGGGTCCCAACCGCAAGCGCAAGCCAAACAACACTGTCGCGGCTATCCAGCGCCCTGTGAAGGAGAACTCGAAGAAGAACTCTAGCGGCTTCAAGGACTTGTTGAAGGAGAAGTGCCCGTGGAACCTGGACGACAACCACACCACCGAGCAGTGCTACCAACTCAGGCGAGCACTCAAGAGTCCTCCAGAGCCACCGCACCCTCACGACAAGAAAGGCAAGAAGAAGAACGACGGAGACAACAGTGACTTCCAGGAAACCGACAGGACTATCAACGTCCTCTTCGGCGGACTACCCACCAGACGGAAGCAAAAGGGTACTCGTCGAGAAGTCATGAGCATTGAACCATCGGTTCCGACCACTCTCAGGTGGTCGGAGGTCCCCATCACCTTCTCCGGCGCGGATCAATGGACCAGCTTCTCCGAACCAGGGCAGTTCCCTCTCGTCCTGAAGCCGGTGGTTGCGGGCTCCAAGCTCAACAAGGTCCTCATCGACGGCGGAAGCGGGCTCAACGTCCTTTTCACCAAGACCGTGAAAAAGATGAAGCTCGACAACACCCACATGCTCACCAAGAGCAACACGCCTTTCTACGGCATCGTGCCCGGTAACGCGGCTATCCCACTGGGCTAAGTGGTCCTGCCAGTTACCTTCGGGGAATCTCGGGACAACTATCGTACCGAGTACATCAAGTTCTGGGTCGCGGACTTCGAAACATCCTACCATGCCATCCTCGGCAGACCGGCCATCGCCAAGTTCATGGCAGTGCCCCACTACACCTACTTGGTACTCAAGATGCCGAGTCCAGCAGGTGTACTCTCTCTCCAAGGGGACTTGAAAATCTCGCACGACTGCGACACAGAAGTTGTGGAGATCACCTCCACAAATCAAGTACCCAACGCGATGATGGAGGTCTACGCCGCGTCGAAGAAGCTTGCAACAAGTGAACTCGACATCCCTGAGAAGTCTGACAAAGGCAACAAGCCTCAGCCAGCTGAGGATGTTCTGGTCAAGATGATCGACCTCGGGACGGGAGACGCCAGCAAGACCACCACCATCGGGGCCGGCCTCGACCCCAAATAGGAAAACACGCTCATCAACTTCCTCCGGGCTAACCGCGACATCTTCGTGTGGAAGCCAGCGGACATGCCAGGAGTGCCGAGGGAGTTGATTGAGCACTGCCTCAACGTCGATCCTAAGGCCACGCCCAAGGGACAACACCTCCGCCGTTTCGCGGACGACAGACGGGATGCCATCAAGAAGGAAATCGCCAAACTACTCACGGCTGGTTTCATCAGAGAAGTCTTCCATCCTGAGTGGCTCGCCAACCCTGTCCTCATCCTCAAGAAGAACTCGAACGAATGGACGATGTGTGTCAACTACACCGATCTCAACAAACACTGCCCCAGGGACCCCTTCGGGTTGCCGCGGATTGATCAAGTCAACGACTCCACGGCAGGCTGCGACTTGCTCTGCTTCCTCGACTGCTACTCTGTGTACCACCAGATCGCGATCAAGGAAGAAGACCAGGAGAAGACCGCGTTCATCACCCCGTTTGGCGCGTACTGCTACATGACCATGTCCTTCGGGTTGAAGAACCCCGGCGCCACCTATCAACAAGCTATCTAGGCCTGTTTCAAGAGGCAACTCAACAAGAACGTCGAAGCCTACGTGGATGACGTGGTCGTCAAGACCAGAAACTCCAGTACCCTCATCGACGATCTTGAAGAGACTTTCGCACCCCTGCGCGAGTACCGCTGGAAGCTCAACCCGAACAAGTGCGTCTTCGGTGTACCTTCGGGCAAACTACTCGGCTTCATCATCAGCCAGCGCGGCATCGAAGCCAACCCCGAGAAGATCTCCGCCATCACCAGCATGAAAGCTCCCACGTGCATCAAAGACGTCCAGAAGCTGACCGGGTGCATGGCGGCCTTGAATAGATTCATCTCGAAGCTTGAAGAACGGGGGCTCCTCTTCTTCAAACTACTCAAGCACCAAGAGAAGTTCGTGTGGACCCCAAAGGCGGACCAAGTCCTTGCTCAGCTCAAGAACTTCCTATCGAAGCCACCAGTCCTCACGGCTCCTCGCAAAGGCGAGCAGCTACTGCTCTACCTCGCTGCGACTACTCACGTGGTCAGTACTTCCATCGTCGTCGAGTGGCAGGAAGAGGGCCGCACCTATCCAGTCCAGCGCCTAGTCTACTTCGTTAGCGAGGTCCTGTCAAAGTCCAAGGCACGCTATCAACCTGTGCAGAAGCTTTTGTACGTAGTACTCATCACCTCGCGGAAGCTATGACACTACTTACAGGAGTACTCGATCTCCGTCATCACCGACTACCCACTCGGCGACATCCTGCGGAACCAAGATGCTACTGGAAGCATCTCCAAGTGGGGAGTCGAACTCGGCGCCCTCACCACCGACTTCAATCCACGTACGGCCATCAATTTGCAGGCGCTAGTCGACTTCATGGCGGAGTGGCGGGAGAATCAGCTACCTACTCCAACCGTGCGACCAGAGCATTGGGTGATGTACTTAGACGGCTCACTCAACCTCGAGGGCGCAGGTGCAGGGGTACTCCTGATCTCTCCAACGAGCGAACAACTCAAGTACGTCCTGCAGATCTTCTGGACGGTCTCAAACAACGAAGCCGAGTACGAAGCTCTCCTACACGGGCTCCGCCTCGCTGCTTTACTGGGCATCAAGCGGCTACTAGTCTACAGCGACTCCGCTGTGGTCATCAACTAAGTCAACAAGTCCTGGGACCGCAACAAGGAGAACATTGACGCCTACTGCCTAGAAGTCCGCAAGCTCGAGAACAAGTTCTATGGTCTCGAGTTCCACCACATCGTCCACGACAACAACGTTGCAGCGGACGTCCTGTCGAAGCTCGGTTCTACTCGCGCTCAAGTACCAGCGGGTGTCTTCGTCGATGAGCTTCACGCACCATCCATCCCAGAGCCGGCGCCACCGACCACTGTCCCAGCACATCCGCCAGCTGGCCAGGAGGTCATGATGATCAACGCGTACTGGAGGCAACCCTTCATTGACTACCTCAGCGAGCAGAAGGTTCCCTCAGACAAAAACTTGGCTGAGCAGCTCATCCGCGGCGCCAAGTCCTACATCCTCTCGGAGACAAGCTTTACAAGCGGGGCACATCTTCTGGAGTACTCATGAAGTGCGTCCCCATGCAAGAAGGCAAGGACATCTTGGAGGAGATCCACAAGGGCATCTGCGGCAACCACGCGTCTTCTCGTACGCTGGTCAGCAAGGCCTTCCGGTGAGCTTTCTACTGGCCCACAGCTCTGGGCGACGCTGAAGAACTCGTCAGAAGGTGCCAAGGATGTCAATACTTCGCCAAGCAGCAACACGTCCCAGCCTACAAGCTAGTCACCATACCGCCAACTTGTCCCTTTGCTTGCTGGGGGCTCGACATGATTGGGCCACTGCCAACTGCACCATGCAGATTCAACAGAGTCTTGGTGGCCATCAACAAGTTCACCAAGTGGATCGAGGTCAAGCCAGTCACATGCCCCAAGGCTGATAGAGTACTCGACTTCCTGGATGAACTCATGCATCGCTACGGACTACCCCACTGCATCATCACAGACCTGGGTTCCAACTTCAACAACCACCAGTTCTGGGAGTACTGCGAGAACAATGGGATTAACGTCCGATATGTCTTAGTTGCCCATCCTCGGGCCAATGGACAAGTCGAGCGCGCCAACGGGATGGTGCTCGACACTCTCAAGAAGTGGCTACATGACGCCGCTAACTCTAAAGGAGGCAAGTTGATTAAGGAACTACCCAATGCACTTTGGGGGCTACGTACTCAGCCTTCCAAGACAACGGGGCAATCCCCCTACTTCTTGGTCTACGGCTCCGAAGCAATCCTCCCTGCTGATGTCATATGGGATTCACCAGCAGTGGAGCACTACGACGAAGGCGTCTCTGAAGACAGCAGACGAGTTGACATCGATGGACTCGAAGAAGCTCGCTGCGCTGCCCTCGTCCAATCAGCAAGGTACCTGGAGGGTATCCGACACTACCACGACTGCAACGTCAAGGAACGCTCCTTCAACGTTGGCGATCTCGTCCTCCGTCGTATCCAGAACACAGAAGGACTACACAAGCTCAGCTCCCCCTGGGAAGGTCCCTTTACCGTGGCAAAGGTGACCGGGCTGGGCTCCTACCGCCTCCAGACACTTGAAGGCGAAGATGTCGACAACTCGTGGAACGTCGACCAGCTCTGATGGATCTACGCCTAAGTCTACACGACTACTCTGGGGGCTCAAGTCTACTCGACTACATCAAGACCCCTCCACCGTAAGCGGCCTCTGGGTCCTGGCTCTAGTCTCCGGACTACTTCTTCGTTGTAAGCGGTCTCCAGGTCCAGTCACCAGTCTCCGGACTACTCTTCTCCAGAATCCAGCCCATGCGGCTACCTACGGATCCTGGGCTGCGACGAGCGACAAAGGACACTAGCAGCGGTCTACTGAGAGACCATGTCCTCCTAGATCCAGCCTACACGGCTACTTACGGATCTACTGCTGTAAGCGGCTACTCGCCCTAGCACCACTTGGCCGTAGGTGGCCTCCGGGTCTTGGCGACTACTTTGTAACTACGGCCCTGGCCATCCAGTTGTACTTCTTAAGTAATAAAGTTTGGTCATTCATCAACTGCTTTACTGTCTACTTGCCTCAACGGGAATACTGCCGAGTACGACTACTCGCGACAACTCCACGATGGGACTCCGCACTCTGAGATCGCGACTACGAGTACTCATTGATGGAACTTCTCTTCATTAATACTTAAACAATTTCATTACAATTGTTTTTGTACATCTACTGCTACGAGCTAACTATTACAGGACTACTGGAGGTTAAGCTTATCGGCGACTTGTTCCGCAATGGGCGCCATCTGCTCCAGCAGCTCTGCATATTGCTCGTCGGTATAGTTGGCGGCTAGTCCGCCAGCGACTACATCCACGCGTGCCTTCGGGAAGTAGGACTTCATGAAGGCCAACACCTGGTTCGGGATCGACTTCACCAGATGCTTCACGTAGGCCGCCAGCCGGATGGGGGATTCCTTTATTCGATCCACCAGTGGTGCTATCTTGGGGCCCCCAGGATGAGGCACCAGCAGCCTCGCGATGGGGAGTGCGGCTTCTTCAAGCTCCTTCAGCTGGGCCCGCAGCTTCTCGTGGTCCTCGTTCAGCTTCTGCAACGATTTGTAGCAGTTGACGAGGTCACGATCGGAGGCAATACGAAGCTCCATGTGCTTGTCGTACTCGTAGGCAAGCTCCTTATAATCTAACTCGAGTACCTGGCGGGCCTCCTGCTCCCGGTAGAAGAGATTCTTCAAATCCGTCTCTGAAGTCTTCAACTGCTCTACCCGGGTTTCAAGCTCTGCAAACAACAAGGAAAAGCGGGTTAGACTACCTCTCGACCTCCAACAAGTACCCAACAAGACAAGTGGTGTACCTTTGTTCTTGTTGCGGAGCGACTTGTTCTTCCGCACCATGTCGTCGCTCTTCGCCTGCATCTCCCGAATGTCGTTGAGGTATTTGGCGAAGGTGGTATCAAGCTTGGACTGCATGGTGGCCGCGTGCTTCCGGGACGTCACGAGTTGGTCCTCCAGCGCCTCGGCCCGAAGCACAGCATTGCCGTACCCCTGAAGCATCCCAGACTTCAGGCGGGACTTCTCAGCGACATCCTGCACAGACAATACACATCAAATGGGTACTCAACGCTAAAGGATTGACTACTCAAGAGTTACGGCTACTCACATTCATCCACTGCTCGGCTTGGCGGACCGCCTTCAGATGCGGAGCCACCGTTGCCGGATCGACCAAGTCATCCGCCAGCAACTCGATCCCTCCATGACTACTTGTGGCGGCTTCGGTCATCGGTGCAGAGTGGATGGGCTCCGCGTCTTGGATCTCCGGGGAGCGAATGACCACCTGCAGAGCGGGTTCTGGCTGCGTGGTGGCCTCCTCTCCCCTGATCGTCGCGGCGGCCTCTCTGGCGGCCACCTCCATCAGCTCGGGGGCTCCTCCAGTAGCCTTCTGAGTTTCTGGTGTCAAGTTCTCCACGGGCACCGCCGATGGGATGTCGTTCCCCTCAGCCTCAGCGCCTGTCAACGAGAAGACAAGCGCATCAGCGTTATCTGATGACTACGACTACTCTTCGGGATACTATAGCCTCAGCAGAGTACTCACCTTCGACTACGCTGGCTTCAGGCAACGTAGCCTCAGCAGCCGGCGCTTCGGGCTCCGCATGAGGGGCGAGAGCGGACTCCTCGGCGGGTGGTGTGGCTTCTTCTTCCGCCACCGCTGCAGAGGGTTCATCCCCCTCCCAGGACAGACCGTCGACTTCATGCAGAGTACACAAGCCGGTTGTAAGTCAAGCACGACTACCACATCAAGTACTACTCGGGAAGATTTAACACTTACAAGCTTGACCGGACCACCGTCACGGTCGGGGTGCCGAGGATGCTGGCGATGCCCACCAGTCCAGCCTCGGTGGGCGCCTCCTCTTGCGCCTCTGCGGACGCTGCCTCTTCTGCAGTAACAGCAGCGGGTGCAGTGCTCTCCTGCGCTTCTGCGGTCACCACTTCTTCCGCAGCAGCAGCTGCGGGCTCCGTGCTCTCCTAAGGAGCAGGGGGCTGGCGCTCCATCTGCACTAGAAGTTCTTCGACAGTGGGGGTTGGGCTGCGACTCCCAGTGGCTTCCCCCACCGTGTCCCACTCGCCTTCGTCGCCCTGATCAACGGGCTCCGTAGGCGGCAACTCCTGCAAGCAAGGAAACTTCTTCCTCAACAAGTGAACTCGAGACACTAGTACTCGACTACACTACTCAAGACGGCTTACCTCTGGGACGTGGTCTCAGTGACCTTCAACTTCTTCGTCACGCGCTTGCGGGACGCATTGCGTGGCTTCCGCGGCGGCGCGGCCAGACTAGCCTCTAGGCTAGCCGGTGGATCCTGAACAAGAGGAACGTGAGGCAAGCCAGGACAGCTGAACCTCGACCGCAGCTGGAAGCGGTCTTGCCGCGTCTCCTCGTTGTCGTCCTCGTCGGACGTGTCCTCCACGACAACGGTGTCGTTTCATTCGCCGACCTCATGCCGCTCCTTGGCCTTGGTCTTCCCCTCCTCTGGGATCTCGACTTCCTAAGGGGGCGGCGGCGGCTCGGAGACAAACTTCTTTAAGTCGTCCTGCAAGACACAACCCATCAGTACGACTACTCACGCGGAATGGGTACTCGACACTGGGTACGGCTACTTACCTCCTTTGGCGGGCGCGCAGCGGAGTACTCCGGGACGGGGCACGCCGTGTACGGCAGCATGTCCTTGAAGATCCGCACCAGCCTATTGACAATGTCGTCGTCGTCGACTTCGTCTCCAGACATCCGCGACGTGTCGTCGTCGCCGGTGTACTCGAACCCCAGGGTGTCGCGAGCCATCAGTGGCTGCACCCTGCGCTTCATGAACCTGAAGGCCACGTGCTCGGCCCTCAGCCCGGCTTCCCTCAGCGCCTTGATCCGCGCCAACAACTCGGGGAGCTGGATTCCTTCCTGCATCGTCGGCTCCGTGTTCCACCACGGGCGATGCTTGGGCTGCTTCCCAGTCGGCTTTGGCAACCCCGGATGGTGGTTCGTGATGTAGAACAACTTTGCCTTCCAGTCTTGATTAGAGTCTATGAGCTTGTACGAGAGGTACTTCTCGGCGGCGTCCTCCCGCATCTGGATCCCCGCCCCTCCGACTACTCGCGGGTTGCTGGCGCTGGGTTGCGGCTTCACCCGGAAGAACTTCCGAAACAAGATCCAATGGGGCTTGATCCCCAGAAAAGCTTCGCAGAAATGTACGAAGACTGCAGTGTGAAATATACCATTGGGGTTGAGGTTGAGGTACTCGATGCCGTAGTACCCCATGAGCCCCTTGACGACGTTGCTCGCCGAGAGCGAGAGCCCGCGCTCCGCGAATCGCGCAAACATCGGGATCTCGTCTTCATTCTTCTCCGTCGGGTACGGATCCCCGGCGGCGGCCCTCCACATGTCCACCTCCTCCCGGATGAATCCTCTGTTGAGGAGGGCTAGCAGGTCTTCGGTCTTTGCCTTCGTCTTCTTCCATTCGCGGTTCGGATCTGGCCGAGGTGGAGACATCCGCGGTGATGTCCCTGCGGTAGATCCGGCTGCTTCGTCACGGCTCCTCTTCTTCCCGCCGACGGCCTTCGCGGTCTTGAACGGAGATGGCTTCATCCTCCGAGTGGACGGGGTCTTCACGCGCATTCGCTCAGGGGCTACCACGGTGGCTCTCTCTTGCGGCGTGCTCGGATCTACACTTCACTCAGCGGAGGCGGCGCGCACTAGTGGTGATTTCTGGCCAAGATGTGTTTGGAATGGCTACAGCTGCGTAGGATGAAAAACCCTAAGGGATTTGGCTTCCATTTATAAGTCAACGCGGCCCACCAACGGCCGGATGGATAAGTTTGCGCTCGGTTGACTCAGCGGCCGCGCGTGACTCTTCAACTTCAACTAGTCGACGCGCCTCACCTCGGGGGCTCGGCTACTTCTACTCGATTACCTGGGAAGCGACAAGACTTCGGAGCATCTCAGGACACATTCTACAAGATGACCCTTCAATTTGAGAGGAAGTACTTGACTCAAGGCTCCGGGGCTCCGTGGAACATGTCCTTCAGTTTTTTCTCCAGATTTTTCGGGATATTCTTGCCAAAATTTCAGATGGACCCTCAGCCAGAGTCTACAACTCAACCTAAGGCTTGGGGGCTACTCCATATGGAGTGCGATTTTGCAATCGCACTTCCATATCAGCTTTGGCTTCAAGATAACATGGGCATTGTTGAAGACCTTCGAGGGCAACACTCGAGGACGCTTGGGACTACTCGAGAAAACTTCAAGATTGCTCAAACATCAGCTGGAGTACATTCCAGCCTCGGGATGCTTCGACCACTCTTGAGAACTTTTGACTTGTAGTACTCGGGGATGCTTGAGGACTACTCGTTAAGGCCGTCAAGACTACTTGAAGCTATCCTTCTCGACTACAAAGTACTCGGGGGCTTGTTGTATGGACCTCCCTGGGCCCACTACCTCGGTGGGTACCAGGACCGACTACTCGGTGGGCCCCTGGGACTACCCGACTTGTGCTGCACGGTACCTGATGGCGTGAAGCACAAGGACTACAGAGGAGAAGTACTCGGTTAGGAAGCTGTACATGTCCCGCACTGTATGGAAGACTCCTAGATGTACTCGACTAGTACTCTCTTCCTAAACCGACTTGTAACCCTGCCTCCCGGACTATATAAGGCGAGGCAGGGACCCCTCTCTCTATCATCTCATCTCACGGCGTACAATTGCACCATCTTGTAATCGTACCCAATCAATCCAGAGCTACATAGCATACAGGACGTAGGATATTACACACTTCGTGGCCCGAACCTGTCTAAATTGTGTGCCACGTGTCTCTTCCTTTGAGTTACCGATCTCGGCGAGGCCACATTCATCTACTTCGGGTACTCCCCTTAGTAGGTTGCCGATCTAAAACACCGACAGCTTCTGCTCTGCTTCTAAGCTTGCTCTAACTTGTTCCTAGGGTCAGTAGGTCGGTTGTGACTACGTGATCTTGGCAAGTTTGTGTAGAGGTCTTTGGAAGTGACTTTGGGTCTTAAGTCGAGTTCCTGGAGAAGAATTTTTATCGGCTCCCAATCACTCCCCCCCTCTCTCTGGTTCGCCGTTTCGGTCCTTCAAGTGGTATCAGAGCCGGTTCGGTTCTTTGTTGACTCTAACCAGTCTAGGATCCAAGGATGGCGTACCAGGAACGGGGTTCGGGTCCTCCACACTTCGATGGCAAAAACTACCAGATGTGGAGTAAGCGGATGGGTGCGTTCCTCCGCGGAAAGGTTCAGATCCTTTGGGATGTCACAGTGGACACAGGCTATGTCCAGCCGATGGACTTCCTCGCTCCAGGATCGAGGGACAGGTTCGACGCCAACAATAAGGCGGTCGACTACTTGTTTTGTGCTTTGTGTCAGCCTGAGTACGATCGGTGCACACCGAGCACTTGGCTTGTAGAATTTGGACGGTGTTGTGTGGGGAATGCCCAGGTTCAGGCACGGATGTATGCGACCTACCGGAGTGAGTACGAGAACTTCACTCATCTCCCCGGTGAGTCCATCGATGCCTTGTTTCACAGGTTCACAGTGGTTGTGAATAACACGAGGGCCAATGTGGATGTGCTCCCTTAACAATGATCATGATAAAGCGGTCAAGCTCTTACACTCTTTGGATCGTACGATTTGGGGCGGAAAGTTCGAGGCCATTGTGGAGCCGGAGAAGTATGACACTCTGACGGTGAATGAGCTGTTCTCGAAGCTCAAGTCGGCTGAGGTGGATAGGGGCATGACTGCCAAGCTCGAGGGTCCGACTGATTCCCATAGTCTTGCCCACGTTGGTGGTTCGAAAGGAAAGGCTAACACTAACCCATCCACCAGGATGTTCTCTTTGTCCTCTTTGATGTCTATGCCAGATGAGGAGTTCGACGTGCTTGGAGAGGACGAGCTGGCGCTCCTGACGAGGCGATTCGAGAGGCTGCACGATCACCGAGTGAACAGGAGGAGGAACACGAGGACATGCTTCAAGTGTGGCAAGGCTGGACACTTTTTCGTCGAGTGTCCAAAGGTGAACAACCATGACAAGCACAAGTTCAAGGACAAGAAGAAGAAGTCCAGGAAGAAGGATCATGGACATGGGAAGCAGACGCGGTCTTGAGAGAAGATGAAGAGATCGAGTGACATCGAGTCTGATTTAGAGGACACATCTTCAAGCTCGAGTGATGAAGACGAAAAGGATGACAAGAAGAAGAAGAAGAAGAAGAAGAAGAAGAAGGAGAAGAACCTCGGCAAGTATCTCCACGGCCTTTGTGTGATGGGCCTAAGCCTCAAGGATGACTTCTGTGGCATGGCTCGCAGTTCGAGCAGCAAGAGAAGCCAGAAGGACGCCTCAGACTTGGATTCCGAGAATGAGGAATGTGATGAGCTCTCTTCTTTGCGCAAGGAGAATGAGGAGTTGGTTGACTTGCTTGATAATCGCGATCACATGCTTAAAGAGGCTAATAAGCTTAGGAAGGAGCTTAGATCTTTGCTCGAGGATGCTAGGACTAGAGTGGCTGAGCTAGAAACACAGGTTCTTGATAGCAAGCTTGAAATTGATTCGCTTAAGGCTAGCCCTGTTGTTTCTGATGAAAATAATTGTGCTGATTGCTCTGCTTTTCTAGCTGACTTGACTGATCTTAAGGAGAAGTATGCCTCCAAGTGTGAGGAACTAGATGTGCTTAGGGTTGAGTTGGCTGAGCTACAATCTAGAACCACTTTGCTTGGTGCTTGCACTTCTTGCCCTGGTTTGCATAAGAAAACTGTTGAGCTTCGTTCTCGCATTGGTTCGCTAGAGGCTGATTTGAAAGTGCCTATTCCTACTTCTTGTTCTACATGTGAGTTGCATGCTATGAAGAATTTGGATCTTGCAAAATGTGTTGGTCTCTTGCAAGATGAGAATGATAAGTTGCGTGAAGCGCTGAGTTGGTTGTCGAGTCAAGAACCTCAGCTTGGTATGGTGATTGCTAGCTGTAAGCGCTTTGATGGTTGGGCTTTGGAATTGGATAAGGTTGGTGAGGGAAGTGGTGAGAGAGAAAGGAAATTTGGGAATGTTTCAGTTCCACCACAACCCACACCCAAAGACAAGTTTGCATCCAAGCCAAACCAACCTAGAGAAAAGCCTAGTGAGAAACCAAGTGAAGAGCCCCAGCCCAAGCCTAAGCCCAAACCAATCCTTTTCCATTGTGAGTTTTGTGGAAAGGATGGTCACAAGAGAGAGTTTTGCTATAAGAGAAAGAGAGAGGCGAGAATGGCCAAGGAGCGGGCGAACAAGGACAGGTACCACTCTTCTCATGGTGTGCCTGAGCCTCGTGTGCCACTGCCTAAGGGAAAGGGCTTTGTGCGTAAGGATCCGGCATGGGGAGATGAGAAATCCTGTAGCCGCGGTGGTGGTCTGGAGAGGGCGGTCGGCCCAGGCACGGCTAGGCGGTCAGACCGGCCCTCCCCAGATTTCTTGGCAGTTCTGTTTTCGAGGTCGTGATGCTGGTGGTTTCAGTTCCCTTGGTCATGGTGCAGATGGTAGACACTTTGAGTCTGGTGGTGTTGAGTTTGCTGGACGTTCTCCACCTCGTGATCAACACGAGTTTGGGAGAGGTCGCAGCTTTGAGTCTAAGAGGGGCTACGGACCATGCTTTCCTTTTCGTGGTACTCGTAATCCTCCAGTGAAACGAGAGTGGTTTTCCCATGGTGGTCCTAAGTTTGATAGGTTTGACAGGATGGAACGCAGTTTTGATAGGCGAGGTAGGATGGATTTTGCTAACCCTACTTTTGAGGAAATGGCCCGACACTGGTTTCACACCTTTGGACTAACCCCAGTGTTGAGTCATTTGCTCGTTCTCGCTCTTGGTTTTGAGTTGCAGGTGGGAGGCCCAGAGAACATTTGGTTGATATCGGGGGTGGTTCTTCGGCCTCATACCCCGGTGGTGACATGTAGGTGCATCACTTTCGGGGATAGTGGATAAGGATGAGTGAATTGTGAAGAGTTGATAAAGGTAAGTGCCTTGTGACCTTCGAGTGTGTGGCCTTGGTCAAGCCACTTGGTTTGTTTTTCTCCTTCTCTATCTCATGTGTGTAGGGTGAGCTTGGTATGCTCTTTGTCCCTAGTGCATGTGTTTAGGGGGAGCTTGTGAGTTTTGTGCTGTTTTGCTCTTTTGCCGGTGGTGTCGAGCCCTTTTTGCCTCCCCTCGAGAAGCCGGTCTTTTGTGAGCTTTGTGTGTGTGGTTGATTTCCTAAGTTGGTGGTGAAGCTCCTTTGTAGCATAAGTATAGCTTTCCTTTGTGCATTTCTTGCATTTGGCATGGCATATGTAACATGATGTATAGGCATCCTTGTATCTTAGTTTGCATGCATTTTGTATCATATGCATTGGATAGGAAAAGCTTCTCCTATATACATTGTTCACCATGGAATGAGATATATGTCTTTGTGAGCTTGTTTGGTATGCTATGGGTAGTTTGGCTTAGCTCTTGATGATCTTGATGAATAATCCATGGTTGATAGCTGTTTTTGAAAAATGTCACATGTATGCTCTCTCATGTGTAAATGCCTTTATATGATCTTGACATGTTTTAGTGGCTTGGTTATGCTTAATTTGTGGTTGGATGGCTAGTTTATTGATCATATGGGGCCAAAGGCTCATTTATCATCATGAATGTTTAGCCCTCTTGCTTTATCTTATGGAGGGGCATAAGTTCCTTTTTGTCGCAAAGACATTTCATGTACCAATTATGAATCTGAAAATGAAATGTAAAATGCTTGGAAAACATGCTCCCATGTCATATGTGCTGAATTTAATTTGCTTTGGGTGCTAAACCGTTGCATGATGCCTACCAATGAGAAGTCTCATACATAGAAGTAGGCACATGGCTCGGTGGCTTTGACATGACATGAGCTGCTTGTGGGTGTTTGTGATGGTCTTATGATTAGAATGGCTGTCCTAGCATGAAGTTTGTGTGGCTTTGCCACTTTTATATGTTTTGATCATGTTTAGGACTTTGCTCATGAGAGGCAAGTTTTTCGCAAAATTTCCCAAATCCATCTTAGCTTCGTCCAATGGTTGTGAAACTTGGTGATCTTGTAGTTGATGTCGATACGAAGCTATAGAGTATCTGTCGTATGGACCTCCCTGGGCCCACTGCCTCGGTGGGTACCAGGACCGACTACTCGGTGGGCCCCTGGGACTACCCGACTTGCGCTACACGGCACCGAAGGCGTGGAGCACAAGGACGACACGGGGAGTAGTACTCGGTTAGGACTGCGTACATGTTCCGCACTCGTGTAGAGGTCCCCTAGACGTACTCGACTAGTACTCCTTCCCTACTCCGACTTGTAACCCTGCCTCCCGGACTATATAAGGCGAGGCGGGGGACCGATCCCGGATCATCTCATCCAATCTCAACTCACGGCGCACTATTGCACCAACCTGTAATCGTGCCCTATCAATCCAGAGCTACGCAGCATACAGGACGTAGGGTATTACGCACCTCGCGGCCCGAACCTGTCTAAATTGTGTGCCGCGTGCCTCTTCCTTCGAGTTACCGATCTCGGCGAGTCACATTCATCTACTTCGGGTACTCCCCGTAGTAGGTTGCCGGTCCAAAACACCGACAGCTGGCGCGCCAGGTAGGGGCTCTCGCTCGAGATCACATGGCGAACTCGACGGCTTCCGTTCTCATCAAGACAACCGTCGCTTTCAACCGCGGCGCCACCTTCGTCTTCGGCGCACGGGTCCGCACGCTGGCCGATGGCGCGGGCTCCTTCCAGCGCCGCTTGATCATGCAACCCGACTCGAGGACGGACGCTTGTGACGCTTCCCGAAGTTGTCACGGGCAAGCTCGCCGACAAGTTCGGCGAGATTTCGCTTTCCAACCTCCACGCTGACTTCGAGCTCGAGTCCGTCTCCAACTCAAACCCGACGTCGCCATGGGCCGTCGCGTGCGAGCCGGCTCCTCAGCCATCGCAGGCGGTCCCCTCTCCACGTCAGCGCTGCGTGCGTGGCCCCCGCGCTCCCGGCCCGAGCCCGCACGGAGGGCTTCTACACCACGCCGGGCGGCAAGGAGCCCGTAACCGAGTACAACTCGGACTCCGACGTTGTCCCCCGGCCGCGTCTCGGACTCCGGCCCTCTCTCCGAGTTCTACTCGAACCGGGACTACGAGTTCGACTTCGGGTCGGACCCCGAGGAGCCCGAGTCCGAAGACGACTCCTGCGAGCTTCCCTTGTCGGGGCCGGCCTGCGGGGCTGGTTATAAGATCAACGCCGGCCGGGGAGATACGTCTGCGGCCAAACCTCAAGCCCGGCCGGGCGACAACGAGAGGACTCACGCTACGTCGCCTACATCGACTCGCTACCGTTCCGGGGGAGGGAACACCACTAGCCCAAGCGACTCAAGTACACCAAGCGAGGTGGCACCTTCGAGCCAAGCTTGGGCACGCCGATCGTCAAGTCTTCATGGCTGCCGGCGACACCCCGGGGACCTCGGGCACGGCCGCGGACAAGTACTTGGAGGACATCTCCGCGGACGAGGCGTCCGTCGATGCCCCACGCGGACGAGACCGATGCCAACGGGGACACCCGGCGCGAACGTAACGGGGAAGCGCAACGAACGACGCCGGCGGCTCGGAGACAACCTTCCCATCCGCAACCTTGCGGAAGCTCTTGAAGCGAGTTGAGAGCGAGTCCACACCACTCCCGAGCGAGTGCCTCATGTCGATCACGGCGATCGCACGCCGAGCTCGGGGCATACGAGCCGGGGAGGTCATCGCCAAGCTCGGCCGAAGAAGCCTACTTCATGCGGGTGGACAAGAGAGTCGCCCAACCTCCTCCGGCCAAGCCTCGCGACAACGAGGCTACTAGTCGCGGTGTTGACCCCGGTCCTAACCGTACTCGGGGCGACATCCCGGCTCGAACCAAACCGTCGACGCTCCACCGCCGGCGGACCCTCACGACAAGACAACGTCAACGGAGAAGTCGTCCCCCACCGTGCTCCGCCGGTGGTGGCGGCAACGACCACGACGGCGGCGGCGGCGCGGCGGCGGCCTCCAACCACGGGGCCAACAAGAAAGGCCGGAGGCGGCGGCGGTCGCGGCGGCCGCGGCCACGCGCACGGCCACGCCTCCGGCGCCTCTCACGGCGAGGTACGATGCTCGCCGAGGAGAATCGACGAGTTGCGGCGAGAAGAAGTCGACGACCGCCGCCGAAGGCGACGGCTTCCCTGCCTTCTCACCTCGGCTTCGCAACCTACTCCTCCCCGACAAGTTCAAGCCTTTGGGGATCACCAAATACGACGCGAGAAGCGGATCCCATTCAGTGGCTCCGATGCTACGCTCTCTCCATCGAGAACGCTGGCGGCAACGGCGACACCAAGTGCCTCTACTTCCCCTTACGCTCGGACCAAGCCCCCACTCACGTGGCTCGAGTCGGCCCGGACAAGCACTCAATCGACAAGTGGGACCACCGAAGGAACAGTTCACGAGCAACTTCGCGGGCGCCATGGGCCGTTCGGGTACCCGCATGGACCTTGCCATGATCAAGCGGGAACAAGGCGAGACCCTCCGCAAGTACATGCGCCGCTTCTTCGACAAGCGCGCTACCGTCGTGGACGTCACCGACAAGGAGGTCATCGACCTCTTCCGGGACGGGCTCTACCATCGCCGCACCTTCAAGGACTTCGGCGGCGCCGCCCCAAGTCCATTCCCCACCTCAAGGACATGATCACGTCCTGGGCGGACGAAGAGGACAAGGCCAACGCCAAGTACGACGCCATCCGCGGCAAGTCCAAGCAGAACCAAGGTGGCGGCAGCAGCAGCAACCCAAACCAAGGCGGCCGCAACAACAACAACAACAACAACAACTTCTCGGGTCCCAACCGCAAGCGCAAGCCAGACAACACCGTCGCGGCTATCCAGCGCCCTCCGAAAGGGAACTCGAAGAAGAACTCCGGCGGGTTCAAAGACCTGCTGAAGGAGAAGTGCCCGTGGCATCCAAACGGCAACCATACCACCGAGCAGTGCTACCAGCTCAGGCATGCGCTCAAGGATACGCGGGAGCCACCGCACCCTCACGATCGGAAGAACAAGAAGAAGGACGGCGACGACTTCCAAGAACCCGAGAAGACCGTCAACGTCCTCTTCGGCGGACTACCCGCGGGCAAGGGAGCGAAGGCTACTCACCGTGAAGTGATGTCCATTGAACCGGCGGTTATGACCCCTCTCGGGTGGTCGGAGACACCCATCACCTTCTCCCGCGCGGACCAATGGACCGGCTTCTCCGAACCGGGACGCTTCCCCCTCGTCCCGAAACCAACGATGGCGGGCTCTAAGCTCAACAAGGTGCTCATCGACGGCGGAAGCGGGCTCAACGTCCTCTTCACCAAGACTCTCGGGGAAGATGAACCTTGACGTCACCCCCATGCTCGACAAGAGCGAGCATGCCCTTCTACGGCATTGTCCCGGGCAACGCGGCTATCCCACTGGGTTCAGTGGTACTGCCAGTTACCTTCGGGGCGTCTCGCGACAACTACCGCACCGAGTACATCAAGTTCGAGGTCGCGGATATCGAGACTTCCTACCATGCCATCCTCGGTAGACCGGCCATCGCCAAATTCATGGCGGTGCCCCACTACACATACTTGGTACTCAAAATGCCAAGTCCAGCTGACGTACTCTCCCTCCAAGGGGACTTGAAGATCTCTCACGACTGCGATACAGAGGCCGTGGTGATTGCTTCGACAAATCAAGTACCCACCCCAATGATGGAGGTCTACGCCGCGTCGAAGAAGCTCGCCACAAGCGAACTCGACATCCCAGAGAAGTCTGACAGCGCCAACAAGCCTCGGCCACCCGAGGAGGTGCTCACCAAGACGGTCGACCTCGGAACGGGCGACCCCACCAAGACTACCACCATCGGGGCCGGCCTCGACCCCAAATAGGAAGACGCGCTCATCGGCTTCCTTCGGGCTAACCGCGACATCTTCGCGTGGAAGCCGACGGACATGCCGGGAGTGCCCGGGGGAGCCGATCGAGCACGCGCCTCAACGTCGACCCAAAGGCTACCCCCAAGCGACAACATCTCCGACGCTTCGCCGACGACGGACGGGACGCCATCAAGAAGGAGCTCGCCAAGCTACTCGCTGGCGGCTTCATCGGAGAAGTCTTCCATCCCGAGTGGCTCGCCAACCCCGTCCTCGTCCGCAAGAAGAACTCGAACGAGTGGAGGATGTGCGTCGACTACACCGACCTCAACAAGCACGCCCCCAAGGACCCCTTCGGGTTGCCGCGGATTGATCAAGTCATCGACTCCACGGCGGGGCCGCGACCTGCTCTGCTTCCTCGATCGCTACTCCGGGTACCACCGGATCGCAATCAAGGAGGAAGACCGGGGAGAAGACCGCGTTCATCACCCCGTTTGGCGCGTCTTGCTACACGACCATGTCCTTCGGGTTGAAGAACGCCGGCGCTACCTACCAACGGGCCATCCGGGCACTCGCTTCAAGCGGCAACTCAACAAGAACGTCGAGGCCTACGTGGATGACGTGGTTGTCAAAACCGGGGACTCCGGTACCCTCATCGACGACCTTGAAGAGACCTTCGCATCGCTACGCGAGTACCGCCGGAAGCTCAACCCGAACAAGTGCGTCTTCGGCGTCCCTTCGGGCAAACTACTCGGCTTCATCATCGGCCCGGCGCGGCATCGAAGCCAACCCCGAGAAGATCTCCGCCATCACCGCATGAAAGCTCCCACGAGCATCAAGGACGTCCGTAAGGCGACGGGGTGCATGGCGGCATTGAACGATTCATCTCGAAGCTAGGAGAACGGGGGTCTCCCCTTCTTCAAACTACTCAAGCACCATGAGAAGTTCGTGTGGACTGCGAGAGGCGGACCAAGCCCTTGCCCGGCTCAAGGACTTCTGTCGAAGCCGCCGGTCCTCACGGCTCCCTACAAGGGCGAGCGCCTCTTGCTCTACCTCGCCGCGACTACTCACGTGGTCGATCTTGCCATCGTTGTCGAGCGGCGGGGAAGACGGCCACGCCTACCCGGTCCGGGGCGCCCGGTCTACTTCGTCGGCGAGGTTCTATCGAGTCCAAGGCTCGCTACCGGCCGTACGAGAAGCTTCGTACACTCTACTCATCACCTCGCGGAAGCTACGACACTACTTCCGGGAGTACTCGGTCTCCGTCGTCACCGACTACCCGCTCGGCGACATCCGAGGAACCCGGACGCCACCGGAAGGATCTCCAAATGGGCCGTCGAGCTCGGCGCCCTCACCATCGACTTCAAGCCACGCACGGCCATCAAGTCGCAAGCTCTAGTCGACTTCATGGCGAGTGGCGGGAGAACCCGGCTACCTACTCCCACCGTGCGACCGAGCATTGGGTGATGTACTTCGACGGCTCACTCAACCTCGAGGGCGCAGGCGCAGGGGTACTCCTGATCTCTCCAACGGGCGAACAACTTAAGTACGTCCTGCAGATCTTCTGGAAGGTCTCAAACAACGAAGCCGAGTACGAAGCCCTCCTACACGGGCTACGCCTCGCGGCTTCACTTGGCATCAAGCGGCTAATAGTCTACGGCGACTCCGCAGTGGTCATCAACCAAGTCAACAAGTCCTGGGACCGCAACAAGGAGAACATGGACGCCATGCGCCTAGAAGTCCGCAAGCTCGTGAACAAATTCTATGGTCTCGAGTTCCACCACATCGTTCGCGACAACAACGTTGCAGCGGACGTCCTCTCGAAGCTCGGATCCACCCGTGCCCAAGTACCCGCGGGCGTCTTCGTCCATGAGCTTCACGCGCCATCCATCCCGGAGCCGGCGCCGCCGACCACCGTCCCGGCTAACCAACCAGCTGGGCAGGAGGTCATGATGATCGACGTGGACTGGAGGCAACCCTTCATCGACTACCTCGTCTTCCAATCCGTGTTGGAGTCCACGAGCTTGTACGCCAGGTACTGCTCGGCGGCATCCTCCCTCAACTGGATCCCGGCCCCCCCGACTACTCTGGGGTTGGAGGCGCTGGGCTGCGGCTTCACGCGGAAGAATTTCCGGAAGAGAATCCAATGTGGCTTGATTCCCAAAAAAGCTTCGCAGAAATGGACGAAGACGAAGTGTGGAAGATTCCGTTGGGGTTCAAGTTGAGGTACTCGATGCCATAGTACCCGAGAAGCCCTTTGAAGAAATCGCTCGGCTGGGAGCGCAAGCCCGCGCTCCACGAAGCGCGAGAACATCGGGATCTCGTCTTGTGCCTTCTCCATCGGATAGGGATCTCCGGCGGCGGATCTCCACATATCGATCTCCTTCTCCCTGATGAACCCGGAGTTCAACAGGGTCAGCAAGTCTTCGGTCTTCACCTTCGACCTCTTCCACTCGCGGCTTGGGTCAGCGCGCGGTGGAGATGTGGGCGGCGCCGCTCCGGTGCCGGCCGCGGCAGCCTCCGCATGGCTCCTCTTCTTCCCGCCGGCCTTCGACGTCTTCGACGGGGACGGCTTCATCCTCCAAGAACAGGGAGTCTTCACTCGCATCCGCTCGGGGGCTACCCTACGGCTTTCGGGTGGCGATGCGCTCGGATCTCTTGCGGCGGCGGTGCTCGTTGGAGTGGATCTACTTCAAGATTCAAGTGGCGAATGACCGCAGCTCACTTGGGTGAAAAACCCTAAGGGTTCCGGCTTGAATTTATAAGCCAAAACGCCTCCGTAACGGGCGGCGGATAAGCCCGCGCGTGGGCGACTCGGCGGGCGCGCGTGACTCTTCGTATTCTACTAGTCGACGCGCCTCACCTCGGGGGCTCGGCTACTTCTACTCGACTACCTGGGACGCGGCTAGTCTCAAGGGCATCTCAGGACACATTCTCTAAGAAGACCCTTCAATTCGAGAGGAAGTACTCGACTCAAGGCTCGGGGGCTCCGTGCCACGTGTCCTTCGGTTTTTTCTCTCCGGATTTTTTGGGATTTTCTCGCCAAGACTTCGGATAGATCCTCAGCCAGAGCCCGCGGCTCGAGGCTCGGGGGCTACTCCACGTGGATTGCGGTTCTGCAAATCGCATCTTCTTGACGGCTCCGGCTTCAAGACAAGGCAGGCATTTTTGAAGACCTTCGAAGGGAGATTTCAAGGACGCTTGGGACTACTCGAGAAGACTTCAAGATTGCTCATACATCGGTCGGAGTACATTCCGGCCTCGGGATGCTTCGACTACTCTTGAGGACTTTTGACCGTAGCACTCGGGGACGCTTGAGGACTACTCGTTAAGGCCGTCAAGACTACCGGAAGCTATCCTTCTCGACTACAAAGTACTCGGGGGCTTGTCGTATGGACCTCCCCGGGCCCCTTTGCCTCGGTGGGTACCGGGACCGACTACTCGGTGGGCCCACGGGACTACCCGACTTGCGCTACACGGCACCTGAAGGCGTGGAGCACAAGGACAGCACAGGAGTAGTACTCGGTTAGGACTCTGTACATGTTCCGCACTGTGTAGAGGTCCCCTAGACGTACTCGACTAGTACTCCTTCCCTACTCCGACTTGTAACCCTGCCTCCCGGACTATATAAGGCGAGGCAGGGACCGATCCCCGGATCATCTCATCCAATCTCAACTCACGGCGCACTATTGCACCAACTCGTAATCGTGCCCTATCAATCCGAGCTACGCGGCATACAGGACGTAGGGTATTACGCACCTCGCGGCCCGAACCTGTCTAAATTGTGTGCCGCGTGCCTCTTCCTTCGAGTTACCGATCTCGGCGAGTCACATTCATCTACTTCGGGTACTCCCCGTAGTAGGTTGCCGGTCCAAAACACCGACAGTATCTAACTTGCTCATTTGGACATGTGTAGCATCCTATGTTGAATTTTGTCTATTTGAGAACCTCTAGGTTGAAATTTTTGCATTTTTGTCTTGATTCATGCATTGCCAGCAAGGGGGAGAAGTTTGAGCTTGAAATGGCTTGCTGGACGCATTTAGAAGGTTTTCAGGTGGTTTCGAGCCATTTCTGGGCTCTGTTGTGCACCTGTCTGACCGGTGTGAGCTGAAGTTGCTGCAGCTACCCGGTTTTCAGCTGGTTTGCATGCATTCGTTCAGGGGGAGTTGCATTGGTTCAGGGGGAGCTTGCATGTGTGCAGGGGGAGCTCTTTGTGCGTTTTCGAGCTTTGCTTTGGTGGTTTGCGCTCTTTGTTTTGAGCTTTGTTTTGTCTCGGATGTGTCGAGCTGTTGCCCTTGCCTAAGGGGTCCGAGACTTGTCTTCTTCAAGTGATCTTGCTCTTTGCCTTTGTTTGGCTTTCGATCGCTTGTTGGAGTTTCTTTTTGTTCGTTTATTTTTTCTTTTCTTTTCTCCCTTGTTACTTTCATGTGGGTGTTGTCAATGCACTCATCAAGGGGGAGATTGAGGACCATGTGTGGTTCGAGGACCAGTGGATGGTGGCTTCCTTGTGTGATGAGTGATTGACAACGTTGTGTGGACTGATTCTTGGCTAAGTATTGCAGGTGCAGGTTGCGGCTTGACTGGTGTTGGTGCAGGTGAAGAACAAGCGCAAAAGGTCGTCGCCGGTGAGGCCTCCAGGTGTGGAGAAGACAAGTACGCTTCGTTCGAGGGACCCGGTGGCCAGCGGGGTCAAGTGTGGGCCGCATGGTGGCATGAACAGCAAGATGAAGTCGTGGACGGTTTCTTGGTTGAACCTCAAAACCAAGGTCGAGCCGGGACTACGTGGGAGCCGAGTCATGAGTGGAGATTGGTGGAGGCTACACCGAGTTCACGGGGTTTCCGGTGGTTCACCAGAAAACCACTGGGTTCCTTGGTTGATCCACAAAGCTAAGACCGAAGAACCGAAGACCGTCTTGCAAGCGGTGCCGGACGGCGGTCCGGCCGGTGGGTCTGTCCGGTCCCGGCCGGTGGGTCCGCCGGCCCCGACCGGTGGGTGCGGTCGACCAGTGAGGAGCACCGGTCTGACCGGTGTGTGACGACGCAGTCCGGAGACTTCGAAGCGGAGGACACGCGTCGGGATCGCATGGCTTGCGTCGAGGCTACGCAGGGTGCGGTCGCCGGGCATCCGTCCGATGGAGAAGACACGAAGACTTCCAAATCTGCCCTTGAGGGGTTTGTATCCCTAGTTATTAGGAAAGGGCATTTTAGACTTTCGGTTGCCTCCATATAACCCAAGAGGTGAGAGGATGGCAGCCATCTCTTGAAACCCAAGTTCATTTGTTTTCCTATTTTCCCTTCGGATTTTCCTAGGATTTCCATAGGACTAGCTTGAGAGCTTCATGGTGAGGTCTTGTTGAGAGGGTTGGACGATCGGGCGGCAAGCTAGACCTTGTATGAACCTTTGTGGCTTGTATAGATGATTCAGTGTGGTTCCTCAAGGTTTGGATGTGTTGTTTCCGGTTGTTCTTGATAGTGTTTTTCGGTGCTCTCTCTTGGTGATTTTCTCGGGGCGTTGTCGGGACTTTGCTCTTGGGGATTTGATGGGGGAAATTTGTGGGAACCCTTTGTGGTTCTTTAGGCTGTGATTCCCCTCCCAAATCCGTGAGTTAAGGGGCTCGATTTTGGTGGTTTCAGAGTTCTAGGGTTGGAGGTGCTCTTGAGGGTTGACTTTCGATTCCTCTTGATTTAGCAAGTTTTGGTGGACCAAATCATAGCTATTAGATGGCCATGAGGTACTCCTAGTATCCCAAAGTCTTGTTCGAATCCGTGGAGCGAATCGGGAGATCGGTGGTTTTGAGGAAACAGGTCTCTCTCTAGGGTTCCTAGCCTAAATCATTTTCTGGTGGTGATGGCTTGATCTTCTTGGGAAAATTCTTTGGGCAAAGCTTCTTTGTAGTGTTGAGAGGCCTTGGTTCAAATTTCGTGATTTTTGGAGGTCGTTTGATCGAGTTTTGCCTTTTTCCCTTCTCCCTCTCGAAGGTTGAAATTTTACTCCGGGCTTTTCTCCGGAAAAAACCCGAAGTATCCGGACTTTTATTCCGGACTTTTTCTCCGGGCTTTTTCTTCGAAAACCCCAGAGACTCCGGGAAAAAGTGCGGAGATTCCGGACTTTCCAGGTAGGTTTGCTTAGTCTTGTTCGATTGTTCTTCCGATTTGCTTCTAAGCTTGCTCTAACTTGTTCCTAGGGTCAGTAGGTCAGTTGTGACTATGTGATCTTGGCAAGTTTGTCTAGAGGTCTATGGAAGTGACTTTGGGTCTTAAGTCGAGTTCCTGGAGAAGAATTTTTATCGGCTCCCATTCACTCCCCCCCTCTCTGGTTCGCCGTTTCGGTCCTTCAACACCACAGTAATGGGATGCGCGTCAGAGTAGTGTCGAATCTTGCACTTGGTCATCAAGATCGCGTGTCACACCCGGATTTAAGGAAAATCCGAATGCATAGAATTCATGTGCGCCAGGATCAAGTTACACATATGCATCGACTCAGTGTATACCAAAACACAGTGTTAATGCTTAAAGGAAGTATTAAAACTTTATTACATGACCGAATGTCTTAAAAATCGTAACAAAAGCGAGTACTAGCATCTGAAAAAGGACGTCTCCAAAAGCAGCTGACTGGTGGCACGCTCACCTAGAAACCATCGAACTCTCTAGGAAAGTCTTCAAAGCGTCCGTCTGAACAGCAACTGAGTTGTGTAGATGCAATATAAAAGAACAACAAGCATGAGCACATGTCGTACTCAACAAGGGAAAACTCTATAACAACATGCTAAGGCTTTATGGTGGAAGCTTGTGGTTGCATAGCAGGTCAGCATTTTAGTTGGTCAAATTTTATTAAGCAAGCTGAATTACTAGCAAATGTAAGTTTATAACAACCCAGAGATTAACATAAGCATCAACATCATAAACAAAAGTAAATGCACCAAGTTTAGTCCATCTTCCATAGTTTACTCATGTGAGGGTCCAGGCCGCCCGTGACCGTGGGCACGGCTAACTAGTTAGTTTTACACTCTGCATAGGTTGTACATCTTTACCCACAACTCGCGTAAAAGTCCCGGAGAACATTAGACCCAACCATGCGATGCAGGTCAAGCATCATACCACACTACCGAGGTGTGATTGCATAGGGACGCTAAGAGGCCGTTACAAAGATCCCCATATGCAGGTTGCCCGCTAGGTTACCTGATCAGTGCAGCGTATAAAGCTCCCTGGCGAGTACCCTGTCTTAACCAAGCCTAACTCCCCGCTAGAGCAAGTCCATACGCCATCTGCCGTCAGCCCGCAACCCTTATTAGGTAAAGCATACCTAACACATTGTTCTCTAATTATTAAGCCAAGACAGAGCCATAGATCTTGTGGTTGTACTGCTTTCTTGGGTGGTCGCTCCATGTTCCGATTAACAGGCATAAAGTGTTCTTGCATTACATGAATAACAGCATAAATAAATCCAGATTGATAGGTGTTCACTTAAACCACCCAAAACCAAGATATAGCTCTAGCGTGTGCTACCCAACATAAAGTAAACCCAGGTTGATCAAGGCATAGAATGAACAAAGCTAGTCATAATAATGGGACCCTTCAATTTAATGCAAAGCAATAATAAATAACAGTGTAATTAAAATGCATGTTGTAATAGGATCAATGGAAATGCAGCAAAGACTTGCCTTCTACCAATGCTTGCTGCTGCTCAAGGTCTTGAAAATCTTCAACTCCGGCGTATTCCACGTACGAACCGTCTTCTATGCACCACATCATTCATATACAAGCATACAATGGTATAAAATAAGAAACAATCACCAAACAGTACTAACATAGCAAAACAAGGGCGAAAAGCTGTTCTACTCGTAGAGATGATCGCTTGGATATAAAGAACGCTAAAAACAAAGCTAAAACGTGGAAGATATGGAGAAAACAAGATTGGAAGGACCTATACGCGATTATCTATAGATTTTAGGGGCTAGCAAGGGAGATTCCCGAGACACATCAAATAGTGCTCGTGAATAGATCTAATCTTAGGGTTAGATCTGTAAAAAGTGCTCGGTTGGATTGGATCAAAGGAATCTAATAGTTCTAGGGGGTTTTCCTGCAAGATTTGCAAGACACATAAATAGATCTACGAATCACCAGGAATCACAGGGGGTCATGTCCAAAACGACCTTCTTCTTCCTTGGGAAGGGGCGTAGGGGAAACAGGGGACACCGGCGGGTCCGGTGACCGGCGGCGCCGGCGACCAAGGCCGCCTGGAGTTCGGGCGACTTAGGGAAAAGGTTGAGAAGGGAAACTCAAGCGGGTGCTTACCCACGGGCGGGGACGACCAGAAGATGGCCGGCGACGACGTTGTCAGCCGGGTCAGGCTTCAAGGTGCGGCAGTGCTTCGGTGGACCCCCGACAACGAGAAGCGGTGCTACAAGTGCGGTTTGGCACCCCAGAGCTCTCGGTGGCGTCCACTTGCTCCGGTGGTCAACAGGGCCGGCGAATCGGGGAGGCAACCGGCGGCGGCGCTCCACGCGGTGGCCGGTGCGGCGGCGCGAGAGGCCGGGCACGGGTGGCGGCGGCGTCTAAGGCACACGCGGCCTCGAGCCCCGCCCCCTATATAGGGACGGGTGGCGCGTGCCGGCGTGGCACGCACACCACGGCCAAGGCGGCGGCGGCGCCGGCCGGTTCGGCCTGGGTTTGCTGATGGGCTTCGGCGGGCCAGGCTGGGCCGGAGCGGGTGCGGGTCGGGCATTCGGGCTCGGTCCAAACCGGAAGGAGAAGTTTTTTTTGTTTTCCAGAATTCATTTTCTCGTGCAAAGATAAATATAGAAAAATCTATACAATTCATTTAAAACTCGAAAATTACTCTGAAAATCCCAAACATTCCAGGAAAATTCCCAGAGACACAATGGGGCATGAACAGTCCAAATAAAGTGTTTGGAGCTCATGAAAAATATTTTAGAGCCTTCTAATAAGTAGAAATAGCTCAAGGAAAATGAGAATAAATTCCAGAAAAATCCAGAAAATTCTCGGAAGGGTTTGGACAGCTCCTAAACGCATTTTTGAAACCTTTTGCACTCAAGAAGCACCAAGATGCATCGGCATGAATGCAACACTCTCAACTTTGTTTTAATTCGGAAAATCAAACAAAGGATTTTTCCTATACTATATTTCCTGTAAAGAAAATAAATGTTGGAAACATATTACAATTACGATAAAATCGTTATTTAATTATTCTCTCTATTCACATCCTGAAATTGGAAATTTTAGAGTGTGACAAATCTAGCCCCTTAAAAGGAATCTCGTCCTCGAGATTCAGAAGAACTAAGAAGGATTTTGAGAATGATATGGTAGAACTGATGTGAGATCAATGTTGATAGAGAACATACCAAACACGGTCCTTGCATTTACGTGGTTCAATCTACCACGCGCGGAGTTCTGCTGTCCCTTGGAATTTTGCGAGGTTTGGTTTCCATTCCTCATCTGCTGACTCTGCACTGGAGTATTCTAGACACTCCACTAGGGACAATTGTTAGAATAGTGACCAGTCTCTCCACACCTAAAGCATGTATTACCAATAGGAGTGTTGGGCGCACTAGGTCTCACAGGGGTTCCCGCTGGGGTGTTCTGACTAGACTGCTGGTCATTTGGGCATGGAGTCTGTGGAGTGGAATGCTGCAACTCTTGAATGGGGTGCTTGAAAGGTTGATTGTTCCACTGAAACTGATTTTGCCCAGGGTTGCCACCTGAAACTCCAACATGGGGTGTTGTCCCCTGCGGTGGAGTGAAACGGGGACGAGTGCTGCTCCCAAACTGCGCAGAAGTAGTGGCCTTCCTCTTCAAATCTCCCAATTCTATACACATGGCCTCTAAGGTGATGGCCTTGTCTAACAGGTGCTGGAAAGATGGAAAAGTGTGGGATGTCAGCTGGTACCGAAGCGGTCCAGCCAATCCCTCCATGAAGCTCTCCTGCTTCTTTGGGTCATCTGCCACCTCCTCTAGTGCATAGCGAGACAACTCGATGATCCTGTCCCAGTAGTCTGTCATTGACCTTCCCCCCTGTGTGAGAGAGAGGAACTCCTTCTTCCTCAGTTTCATCAGCCCTGAAGGAATGTGATGGCTCCTAAAGCTGTCGGTGAACTCCTGCCAAGTGATGGCGTCTGGCGTAGCATGGGCGGTAGTGTAGGCATCCCACCATGCTCCCACTGACCCCTGGAGTCGTCCTGCAGCAAATAAGACCTTCTCCCTGTCATCACACTGAGCGGTTGTGAGCATCTTGCCTATAGTCTTCAGCCAGTCATCAGCATCAAGCGGATCAACAGCATGAGTGAACACTGGCAGACGGTGGCTCATGAACTCCATGTGCTTGTTCATGGGTGCCGGCTGCGGTGGTGGTGGCTGAGGGTGTGGAGGGGGATTGTTGACTTGGGCCTGCAGGTTGGCCACAGTGTTGGTCAGGTTCTCCAGGAGCTGCATCTGATTCTGGAAGAACTGCTGCATGGTCGGATCCATTGGTGCTGGTTGTGGTGCACTGCTTGAGCTGCTGCCTCGTCCAGGACGTGTCAGTGGAGGTTGATCAACACTTGACCCGTACCTAGTGTTCACCATCTGAGGGTTAGGAACATTGATTTAGATGATTGTACAGAGAGAAAAGCTCAAAAGATTAAGCAGTGCACACTTCCAGTTTAAGACAGATTCTGTCGACTCCAGACATTCAGGTATAACTCTCAACATGGATAACCAAAAATTATGAGCTTTTGAACAGTAAAATATAATGAAATTACGGAACTATTCCAACTGGAATCACCTCGATGGGAACTCTATAACTTCAGATATAAAATAAACAAGTCGGGTATATCAGCAGTGCTAACAGATTCATGTAGCTCCAAAGTTTTGGGTATCACTCTCTGACTATGTAATCAAAATTCATGAATTTTCGACAGAAAGACACCCATAAAATTTCTGAACTTCTCCAACTGGATTTGCCTAAAACGGAGTTCTAAAGCCCGAGATATAAAATAATGAAGTCAATATGTCAACAGAGTTTTACAGATTCTGATAACTCCCATGTTTCATGCATATCTCCCAGGATATGTATTGGATGGGGCTGATTTTTTGAGAGAAAATTTGTCTTAAAATTTGTGAACTAACCCAACTGGTTTGACATAAATCTGAGATCTGTAGCTCGAGATATGAACAAAACACTACTGCTGTGTCGAAGGTTGACAAGAACAGATTTGCAGTAAGATAGATTCCAAAGTAGATGAATAAAGATTTAATAACGGATTAGGAAGGTGCAAGATAAAAAGCATGGTTGAGACAAAGATTAAACCCAACTAAGCAAACTTATACTAAATCAATGTCATTGTGGTTATCAACCCACAACACATTGCACTCAATCAAAGATCCAAATCAAGCATTAACACAAGATCAAGCATTCAAACACACCACTAAACTAAGCACACCTAATCGTCGATTGTGACTGGCGATTTCATAAGGATAAAGTCTAAAGAACCTAGATCCTAAGGAAGATCTTCAGGTTGAACTTGATAAGGTCATTAGATAACTGAGAACACTGTGAACACGGGTAGGGTAAAGATAGGAAAAGGTTAGAGAGCGAATGAAGACTAAAGGTTCCTTAAAACAAGGACAAGGGAACATAGAGTGAAAAGATTGATCAAGATTAGATAGATAACAAGTAGAATATCAAGGATGGGGGTAAAAGCAAGGATATATATATTAAAAATAGTATTTCAACTTAGCATGAAGTAAGCATGGCTTCTACATGATTATAATCCTTAAGTTCGACCAGTTTCTAACCAGGCTAACGTCATACAGTCAACACAGCTCTGATACCACTTTGTCACAGCCGGATTTAAGGACAAATCCGAATGCATAGAATACATGTGCACCAGGATCAAGTTACACACATGCATCGACTCAGTGTATACCAAAACATAGTGTTAAAGCGTAAAGGAAGTATTAAAACTTTATTACATGACCGAGTGTCTTAAAAATCGTAACAAAAGCGAGTACTGGTAGTGGAAAAATACGTCTCCACATGCAGCTGACTGGTGGCACACTCGCCTAAAAACCATCGAACTCTCCAGGAATGTCTTCAAAGCGTCCGTGTGAGAGCAACCGGGTTGTGTAGATGCAATATAAAAGAACAACAAGCATTAGCACATGTCGTACTCAACAAGGGAAAACTCTATAACAACATGCAAAGGCTTTATGGTGGAAGCTTGTGGTTGCATAGCAGGTCAGCATTTTAGTTGCTCAAATTTTTATTAAGCAAGCTGAATTACTAGCAAATGTAAGTTCATACCAACCCAAATATTAACATAAGCATCAACATCATGAACAAAAGTAAATGCAACAAGTTTAGTCATCTTCCATAGTTTAATCAGTTGAGGGTCCAGGCCGTCCGTGACCGTGAGCACAGCTAACTAGTTAGTTTTACATTCTGCAGAGGTTGTACATCTTTACTCACAAGTCGCGTAAAAGTCCCGGAAAATTTTAGACCCAACCATGCGATGCCGGCAAATCATCATACCACACTACCGAGGTGTGATTGCATAGGGACGCTACGAGGCCGTTACAAAGATCCCCAAATGCAGGCTGCCCGCTAGGTTACCTGATCAGTGCAGCGTATAAAGCTCCCTGGCGAGTACCATGTCTTAGCCAAGACCAACTCCCCGACAAAGCAGGTCCATACGCCATCTGCCGTCAGCCCCCAACCCTTATCAGGTAAAGCATACCTAACACCTAGTTCTCTAATTGTTAAGCCAAGACAGAGCCATATGTCTTGTGGTTGTACTGTTTTCCTGGGTGGTCGCTCCATGTTCCGATTAACAGGCATAAAGTGTTCTTGCATTACAAGAATAACAACATAAATAAATACAAATTGATAGGTGTTCACTTAAACCACCCAAAACCAAGATAAAGCTCTAGTGTGTGCTACCCGACATAAAGTAAACCCAGGTTGATCAAGGCATAGGATAAACAAAGCTAGTCAAACCTTAATAATGGGACCCTTCAACTTAATGCAAAGCAATAATAAATAACAATGTATTTAAAATGCATGTTGTAATAGGATCAATGGAAATGCAGCAAGGACTTGCCTTCTACCGACGCTTGCTGCTGCTCAAGGTCTTGAAAATCTTCAACTCCGGCGTATTCCACGTATGAACCGTCTTCTATGCACCACATCATTCACATACAAGCATACAATGGAATAAAATAAGAACAAAACACCAAACAGTAATAACATAGCAAAACAAGGGCGAAAAGCTGTTCTACTCGTCGAGACGATCGTGTGGATATAAAGAACGCTAAAACGGAGCTAAAACATGGAAGATATGGAGAAAACAAGATTGGAAGGACCTATACGTGATTATCTATGATTTTAGGGACTAGCAAGGGAGATTCCCTAGACAAATCAAACAGTGCTCGTGAATAGATCTAATCCTATGGTTAGATCTACAAAAAGTGATCGGTTGGATTGGATCTATGTAATCTAATAGTTCTAGGGGTTTTTTTCTGCATGATTTGCAAGACACATAAACAAATCTATGAATTACCAGGAATCACAGGGGGTCATGTGCAAAACGACCTTCTTCTTCCTTAGGAAGGGGCGTAGGGGACACTGGGGACGCCGACGGGTTTGGTGACTGGCGGCGCCGGTGACGAAGGCCGCCTGGAGCTCGGGCGACTTAGGGAAAAGGTTGAGGAGTTCGAGGGAAACTCAAGGGGGTGCTTACCCATGGGCTGGGACGACCAGAATATGGCCGGCAACGACGTTGACAGCCGGGTCAGACTTCAAGGTGCGGCGGCACTCCGATGGACTCCTGACGATGAGAAGCGGTGCTACACGTGCGGCTTGGCACCCCGGAGCTCTCGGTGGCGTCCACTTGCTCTGGTGGTCAATAGGGCCGGCGAATCGGGGAAGGCAACCGGCGGCGGCGCTCCACGCGGTGGCCCCGTCCCGGCGGCGCGAGAGGCCGGGCACGGGCGGCGGCGGCGACTAGGGCACGCGCGGCCTCGGGTCCCGCCCCCTTTATAGGGACGGGCGGCCGTGCCCGGGCGTGGCACGCACGCCACGGCCAAGGCGGCGGCGGAGCCAGCAGGTTCGGCCTAGGTTGGACGATGGGCTTCGGCGGGCCAGGCTGGGCCAGAGCGGGTGCGGGTCGGGCCTTCGGGCTCGGCCCAAACCGGAAGGAGAAATTTTTTTTCCAGAATTCATTTTCTCGTGCAACGATAAATCTAGAAAAATCTAGACAATTCATTTAAAGCACGAAAAATACTCCGAAAATCCCAAAAAATCCTGGAAAATTCCCAGCAACACAATGGGGCATGAACAATCCAAATAAAGTGTTTGGAGCTCATGAACAAGATTTTAGAGCCTTCTAATAAATAGAAATAGCTCAAGGAAAATGAGAATAAATTCGAGAAAAATCCAGAAAATTCTCGGAAGGGTTTGGACAGCCCCTAAATGCATTTTTGAAACCTTTTGCACTCAAGAAGCACCAAGATGTATCGGCATGAATGCAACACTCTCGACATTGTTTTATTTCGGAAAATCAAACAAAGGATTTTTCCTATACTATATTTCTTGTAAAGAAAATAAATGTTGGAAAAAATTTAAAATTACGAAAAAATTGTTATTTAATTATTCTCTCTATTCACATCCCGAAATTGGAAATTTCAGGGTGTGACATCACGTACACAAGTTTTTGCAATTGTGAGTAGCGTGTCTTGGAGTCGGAGAGTACCTCGCTAATGAAGTACACTGGCCGCTGTACCTTTTGAGAGCTCTCGGGCTCTTCTCGCTCGACCACCGAAGCCGCGCTGACCACCTGGGTTGTTGCTGAGATGTACAGAAGCATGGGCTCTTCCATGGTCGAAGCATTCAATATCAGAGGACTCTAAAGGTTGTTTTTGAGTGAGTCGAGTGCCTCTTGCACCTCGGGGGTCAACGTGAAGTGGTCGGACTTCTTCATTAGCTTGTACAGTGGGAGGCTGTGCTCTCCGAGTCGTGCTATGATGTGACTCAAAGCTGCGAGACAGCCCGTGACACGTTGTATGCCTTTCAGGTTCTTAATTGGCCCCATGTCCATGATGGCCGAGATCTTGTCGGGGTTAGCTTCGATGCCGCGTTCCGACACGACAAAACCAAGAAGCATGCCCCTCGGGACCCCCAAAATGCACTTCTCGGGGTTTAGCTTTACCCCATGTTGTCATAGCTTTGCGAAGACCTTGGTGAGGTCGGGGACCAGATCCCTTGTCTTTTTCAACTTGACTATGATGTCGTCGACGTACGCTTCTATGGTGCGGTCGAAGATGCGTTGCATGCATCACTGGAAAGTAGCGCCCGCATTTTTGAGCCCGAAGGGCATCATTTGATAGCAATACATGCCGAATGGAGTAATGAACAAGGTCACGAGTTGGTCCACTATGCACATCGCAATCTGGTGGTACCTGGAGTACGCATCGAGAAAACAGAGGGTCTCGCACCCAGCTGTTGAATGGACTACCTGATCTATGCGAGGCAAAGGAAACGGATCCTTGGGACATGCCTTGTTAAGGCTCGTGTAGTCAACGCACATTCTCCATTTCTTATTCTTCTTTTTTATGAGTACAAGGTTTGCTAACCACACGGGGTGGTAGACTTCACGGATGAACCCTGCACTAAGGAGCTTCAAGATCTCCTCGCCAATCACCATGCACTTGTCATCATTGAAGCGATGTAGGCGCTGTTTCACCGGCTTCAGTCCCGACTTCATGTTCAGCTTGTGCTCGGCAACCTCCCTCAAGATCCCCTTCATGTCGGAGGGTTTCCATGCAAACACATCAAGGTTCGCTTTTCAATTTCCATTTATTGTTTTATTACATGACCGAGACGCCTTCTTCAACTTCAACCCTCATCACCTTCTTCAACCTCAATCCTCGTCGCCAACTTCATCCCTTGTCGCCTTCAACTTCAATCCTCATTGCCAACTTCGTCCCTCGTCGCCAACTTCAACCATCATCACTTTCAACTTCAACCCTCGTTGCCTTTCAATCTCCAAACCCCGTCGCTTTTCTATTTGAAGGACCGATTAGGCGACCAGAGAGGGGGGGAGTGAATGGGAGCCGATAAAAATTCTTCTCGAGGGAGATTGAAACTCCGACAAGACGAACTAGCTCGGTCGAACCCCCGAAATCACACGCTCCGCACTTCTACCTCCCGTTTGCCAAAACCACGTAGCCACTGGAGTGCTACCGGTCCTAGGAACAAACTCTACCAGCAACCACAACACACACGCAGCACCGACGGCGGAAACAACTCGAAAGCGCGTCTAACCAGAGGGGGGCGGTTAGACCGGGTATAGGGGGCGGTTAGACCGCCTCCACCTGGCAACCAAGAGATCCTCCGAAACGCCTCTTCCGAGCACCAAAACACACCACGGTTTCACCAACAGAGATCTCTGGTCAAGGCCATGCTATCTACCAGAAAATCTTGACGAAAGCCAAAACTTCACCCAAGGGCCTAGGGGCGGTTAGACCGGCTACCTGGGGTGGTCTAACCTCCTGTACCCAGCAACGGACCCCGACCAAGAACACCTAGCAAACTGCACGAGAACGACCCCAAATTTCACCCGGACACTCCTCGATCAAGGCGAGCAAACTCACGAGAGGAAAATCCGGCGAAACAAAACTTTGACCCGGAAACACCCGGGGCGGTTAGACCGCCCCCGTAGGCGGTTAGACCGCCCCTTCCAGAAAACGAACCCGCGGGTCAAACCTCAACTTCCTCACGCCCGATCTCCCGAATCACTCCACGGATTGCAGCCAAACTTCGGGAATAGCTGGGTTACCTCCTGGGCAACCTCTACCTCAAAGGAAACGACCCGAAACGCTCACAATCAAGAGGAATCGAAAAAATCGCTTCTCTAGGTCAAGAACTCGCCCAACTCGAGAAACCACCAAATCGAGTCCGATTCAAAGGGGATTTGGGGGCAAAGTCACCAGCCAAAGAGACACAAGAACCTCATACGTGGCACCCATCAAAAACCCCAAGAAATCGTCCTCAAAACACCGCCAAAAAGAGCTCCGAAAATCAACACCAAAGAGACAGGAAAACCACCATGATGAACAACGCCAAACCTTCTATACATGCCATGAATGGTTCGTACAAGGTCTAGCTTGCCACCGAAACATCCACCCCTCTCTCTAGATCTCACATGAAGCTCTCAAGCTAGCGTTCTAAAATCCTAAGGAAAATGGAGAACGAAAATGGAAAAACCAAATGAGCTAGGGTTCCAAGAGTTGGCTGCCATCCACCCATCTAATGACTATATATTTGGAATTCTTGATGTCTTCACCATCGGACGGATGCCCGGCGACCGCACCCAGCGTAGCCTCGACGCAAGCCTTGCGATCCCGACGCGTGTCCTCCGCTTCGAAGCTTCTCGGCGCCGGCGGCCAGGGCGGTCAGACCGCCCCCCTGGGCGGTTAGACCAGCCCGGTGGATCTGACCGGCCCCAGGCGGTCTGACCACCCATCCAGGGCGGTTGAACCGGCCTGGGTGGCCGCACCTCCTCGTCGAGTCTTCAGCCTCGGTTTTGTGGCTCAACCGAGTAACCCAGTGGTTTTCTGGTGAACCACTGCAAACCCCGCGAACTCGGTGTAGCCTCCTCCAATCTCCACTCATGACTCAGCTCCCACGATGTCCCGGCTCGACCTTGGTTTTGAGGCTCTACCAAGAAACCGTCCACGACCTCATCTTGTTGTTCATGCCACCATGCGGCCCGCACTTGACCCCGCTGGCCACCGGGTCCCTCGAACGAAGCCTACTTGTCTTCTCCACACCTGGAGGCCTCACCGGCAACGACCTTTCGCTCTTGTTCTTCACCTGCACCAACACGAGTCAAGCCACAACCTGCACCTGCAATACTTAGCCAAGAATCAGTCCACACAACGTTGTCAATCACTCATCACACAAGGAAGCGACCATCCATCGGTCCTCGAACCACACATGGTCCTCACTATTTCCTCCCCTTCTCCTTGATGCCCGCGATGTGCTTGATGCAGCTGCTGTAGATGAACTTGTCACCCAGATCATCATCCACTCCATCAAGGATAAGCCCATCTTCCATTTTCTGAACATTCGCAAGAAAATCTGCGGCACCTTCCAGTGCATCTGCGACTCCGATGCGGTACTACTGCACGTGTCGCTGCATGATATATGTCGGGTGTGCAAGAATCACTACATTAGGTTGTGCTTTGAGCGGCACTTCCGCGAGCCCAATCATCCAGAGGCATTGTGCTTCGAGGGGTGTTGGCGGATAAAACTCGAATCCACCTATGATCTGCAAGTGTACGGACCTACACCTTTTTCACCACAGGGATTCGCTAGGTTCTTGTCAATCCGCGAAGCAAGGGGATCACTAGCGTTTGATCTAGCACAAATCTAGTTGATGTAAACCTTTGGATGAAAGATTAATCTATGAACTAAAGGCAATCTAATCTATGAACTAAGACAAGACAAAACAGTCTAATCTAGATCAAATGAGAGACGTGAGATACACAAGTTGAGAACGTTTGCCCATGGAGTCCAAGGTACTTGAAGATACAATCACCTAACATGATAAAACTGATCTAATCTATCTAAACATGTGACCACAGTTTAGCATTTTCCCTCCCCCCGTACTGTCACAACGCGAAGGTAATCTTTGCTAAACCTATTGATGATCACGGTATGTTGACACGATCCACGGGAGCGACCCGAAAAGCATGGTGACCAAACCTTTAGCATTAAGCACCACTAATAAAGGAACAATAGATTACGATATAAACAAGAGTTGGTGACTACATATCAAGATCCATTATAACTCCATGGACAAAAGACAAATCTACTCCATCAAGATGCTAAGCATGGTACCATTGAATGTGGTAGATGCATCCGATGAAGATCAATCCTCGCCGTCCTCCAACTCCGGTGGCGCCGCGGCAAGGCCTCGGCATCCTCCTCCTTGTGGTGATCTCTGGAGGCTCTCCGATGAATGGATGTCAGGATGTCAATGGGTTACAATCTTAGGGCACCTAGGGGTTGTATTTATGTCCTTGGGGTGCCTTGGGGCGTGCTCCCCCTTGCCTTGCACAAGATCCTCATTGGGAGAGAAGCAAACTTTGTTTCAATAAAATCAGCCTCGTCCAGATTTTCTTGATTCGCACCCATTCCTTGCAGGCGCCATATCTCCCACGTACGGACTACAAAAAATGCAAATTCGGTGTCCAGGTTATGTGCCATGAAATTATCGTCAACTTTGGCATTCATTTCTTTCCTTGGAAACAAAGATAAGATCCCCAAATCGGCCTTGAAAGATAATCTGTTCTGATTTCGGACTGACTGCGTCACAGGGATTTCGGGGGCCATATCTCCTAGCTCTCTTATCCGAATTGGGCCTTCCACATGTCCAAATGGAAGGTATCATCTAGGCCCACAACTTTAGTAGTCAAACTTTTGCCATTAAAGACTGTTTAAGTCTCCGAATCTACACCGAAAGATAATTTTGTCTTGGGCTGCGAGAATATCTCTCGGTCTGAGTTGATCTCGTTGGTAAACATCCAAGTCTCCGGAGTTTTGCATGTTGATGCTTTGGTCCTTGGGTTGTTTGGAGTCTTGTTCGCTTTGTGTCTTGACTTGTGACAGGCTTCATTATCTTCTCTTGAAGTGCTTGATGAACTTATGCCAAAAGTATCCTATTTAACATTAATTTCATGTGTAAACAACAAAATCCAAAATTGACATGCAAGGTTGAACTTGTTATATCATTATTACGCCTAGTGGCGGGTTAGTTGCAAATCATAACCGAAACCAATGTATAACAAGTACTCTAGGTTGATAGAAATTCACCGTCAACAAGCGGATGGAGAGGTTGATGAGGCGGCGGAACCTCGACAAGGGTCTGAAGATCATCAGAGATGCCGCTGCTGAAGACTATGGTGCAAGTACTTCTTAGTGTTCTTAGTGATGCTGAAGTACCGTTGCAACCCGGCGGACTCCGAAACGATGGCATTGCTCCAGGAAATCAGCGGTGGCCCGTCGCCCCCTGTCGACGGTGGAAGAACCACAACCTACGGCAGTTGCGCTACCTCGTCAACCAAGATCTCGACAACATTGTGTGGTGGTACTGGCTTGATGACGGCGACGACGACATTCCGTTATGGCCTGTCCAGAATCCTAACATCTGCATTTGGGCAGCGAGATGTAGGCTCTACGGGCCGGATACCAAAGAGATCATCAACTACAGCAGCGTCGAGTGTCGCATCCGTCATGAGTTCGACCTCTGGACGCGTAGCTTCCGCCCCGTCGTGGAGTATGCCGTCAGTAGAACGAACATCAGGATGTAGGCACAAGCATCAATAAACATTATCTAACTTGAATGTAAATTATTAGATATTACTAAACACGGATTTGATTATATCATTATGTCGGTTTTTAATCGCTTTTCGATAGATAATATTTGATTTGTCACGTTTGTGAGTCAAATCGAAGGTTGTGGTCGTCTCATTTGCTATCGACGAGACCTGCGATGCCCTCTTCGGTGTCAAAACCGCCGAAGCGGGCAAGGCGTCGGGCGGCGGTTCCCTCAGCTTTCTCCTTTGTTCTATTGGAGAATGAAGAACAATTTATCCGTCCCGCGTCGCCGACGGCATTTCTCTTTTTAATCCGCAATCAAATTTTGTAACATGTATTTCTCCATCGTAATTAGTCCAAATTTGATTATTTTTTCTACAGTTTGCTAAAATCACCATGTTTTCAATATTTTCATTGTTTAGTGTATATTTCGTTTCTTGAACAATATTTATATGCCTTATCTTGTTCTATGTAAGTACAACATATAAATAATATTTGTTTTCCACACATCCTGTAATGAAACTTTGCATTTTCGTAATCTTAAGGTGAACCACAAGGTTTTGTTAAGTGTTCAAATGCATATGAGTGTGGAAAACTTCAATGTTTAAGGAACATTCTAGGAAACTATGTGAGAGATGTAGATATTTGTACACAAGTATATTATTCCTTCATCGAAACCATTTGAAATTTTGAAGACAAGTCTAGGTACCCATATTTTGTTGGCAAGTCCATTTGTAGATTTTTTAGAGCATACTAAATGTTAGTATATTTATTACATCATTAACATGGGATGTAAAAACGAATTCTAAGAATCTTGGGCACACAAGTGTGACTGTTGATATTTTATCCAAATACTGAATGTCCAAATATTAATTGTTCGTATTTTCATGATTTTTAGGTGTTGTTTTATGGGCTCTAATATTTTAGGGAAGCATGTTTCATTCGAATAAATAGTGGCTGGTGAAGCAAACCACTAAGGTTCTCTATCTAACCTTCCGGTCTAACCCTATGTGAAGCATTGATTGCATAAAGGTAACATACAAACACGAAGGGGTGTATGGATCACATCCACCTAGCCATAAAGGTAAGCAAACCAAAGGGAAACCTAGCCTATCGTCTTCTCATTGCCGTTCCGGCCAAGGTGATAAACCAATCTAAACCTATACTATTATAAGGATTACACTCGATATGGGGTAACCCGATATGGAGTGGTCCGATGCACGTTCACTCGCCGCTTTCCGCCCTCTCGTACTGTCACTACGCGAGGATAATCATCACCAAGAGATAAACCTCAGTCCATGCACTACTACGGTGTGTCCGCGAGACAAGACTAATCACCATGATTCGATCTAGTCCTACTAAAGGCATATGGTAGCTACACATATGAATAAGCATAACTCGTAGTAGATCAAAGTATGACAAGATATGGTTACATCACCAAATGTTGAAGGTACAAACGACTTGACGAATTCAAGTCGCGGCTCTGGAACTCCACCATGGCTTTACCACGCATGGCCAACCATGGCGGCTAGGGCATGGCCTAAGCCATCTCCTAGGAAACTCGAGGACTCGCGGTGGCCGTCGGCTTCCTCCCGGTGCTTCTCCTTCGTCTCGGCGGCTCTCTGATGAATGGATGGATGTGGCAGCCGGCGGAGGGAGAGGCAATAAATAGACAAGCACCTAGGGCAAAAGGGGGACGCGAACCGGGCTCGGATCAGGCTGGGCCGGCCGGCCTGGACTGGCCGGCCTAGGCCCAATTCGGCCCGGTTCGGCCCCGGTTTCCTCCCCGGTTGCTTCTCGCGTGATCCCTTATTTGTGTGCACTTGCTTGTGGGCCTTTGACGTCGTTTCCTTCACGGTTAAGGCTTGAATCCTTGCTATGGAAGCTTCGCTGTTTTCTGGTTGAGACCCTGAAGACTTGCATGTTGACGCTTCGGTCCTCGGGTCATTTGGAGTCATGTTCATGATGTGTCTTGACTTGTTCCTGGCTGCATGATTGTCTCTTGAAGTGCTTGATGAACTTATCCCGAAAGTCTCCCTTTAAGCGCTAGTTTCCTACGTAAACAACACACTCCAAAATCGACATGCGAGAGTGAACTTGATACCTCCGTGGGGTTAGTACCATTGGTTAGAATATCAAATACGTGCAAATGTTGACGGTAAACTTATAGCTAGGTGTACCAAAATCGATCGTCAACAGCCTTGAACTGCCGTTGCAAGGTTCTAATCTCTAAAATAGCCGCCTTAACTGCCTTCTTGCGAACATATTCTTCTAGATTGGCTGGGTAATCTAAAATTTCATCTAAAATTGTGAACATATGGTCCTTCTCAATTGGTGAGAGATCATCAACCGCCTTGTTCATTGACACCCTCTCCCGAGCAATGAGACCACAGACCAATACAAATCTATCCCTCATAGCATCTGGGGTAGGCCAAAAATTAGCATCAAGTCTAGTTGCAGTCAACTTGTCTTCTAGCCATTTGGTTTGTGTCCTTGACCCGCGGGATCGAGTACTACTCGTAGCAGTTTGTGCTGAGTGACCCTGTGAAGAAGGTTCACCGACGATGGGTTGTGATGATGCACTAGTGGTAGAGGAGTTTGTTGTTGTGGGAGACTGCATAGATGATATGTTAGGTTGTCAGTAGAGCAACATAAGCAAGACTGAAAATCTAAATAAAATTCTTATTAGATAAACTCGTTTTCTTTGACAGGCAAAATAGCTGATACAGTCGTAAATAAAATAAGCATAGACATACACAGTTCGTATTTTACTTAATTAGCATACAGGCATAGGTGCTAACCATTTTGACAGGGACACAAAAATATGCTTATATATCAAAGCAGAGAATAAATTCCTTCAACTGCTTTCTTGTCCAACTTCAGCTGCGATGGATTGTGCGTTCCATGTGTACATGCAACAAGAGAATAGAGCAATGGTCATGACATTACATATGATAGTAGTGAAACAACACATCATGACACCAACAATAACAATATATATGACAGTAGTGAAACAAAACACTCACAACAAAGCATAAGACATTCTAGTTATCACTACGTCATAGACCACTGTGATGCAATTCCCACTGACATTATGTGACCATCAGAATTAAAGTATGCTAACAGGTCCCAAGCATAACTGTCGATCTGGTACATTCAAAGCATAACATAATTAAAGTATGCTAACATCCTTTATGCTTTTCATGAATTTATGAGGACCATGTGTGGTTCGAGGATCGGTGGATGGACGCTTCCTTGTGTGATGAGTGATTGACAACGTTGTCTGGACTGATTCTTGGCTAAGTATTGCAGGTGCAGGTTGCGGCTTGACTCGTGTTGGTGCAGGTGAAGAACAAGCGCGAAAGGTCGTTGCAGGTGAGGCCTCCAGGTGTGGAGAAGACAAGTAGGCTTCGTTCCAGGGACCCGGTGGCCAGCGGGGTCAAGTGCGGGCCGCATGGTGGCATGAACAGCAAGATGAAGTCGTGGACGGTTTCTTGGTAGAACCTCAAAACCAAGGTCGTGCCGGGACTACGTGGGAGCTGAATCATGAGTGGAGATTGGCGGAGGCTACACCGAGTTCGCGGGGTTTGCAGTGGTTCACCAGAAAACTACTGTGTTACTCGGTTGAGCCACAAAACCGAGGCCGAAGACTCGACGAGGGGTGCGGCCACCCAGGCCGGTTCAACCGCCCAGGAGGGGCGGTCAGACCGCCTGGGGCCGGTCAAACCTCCCGGCCGGTCTAACCGCCCAGGGGGCGGTCTGACCGCCCTGGCCGCCGGCGCCGAGAAGCTTCGAAGCGGAGGACACGCGTCGGGATCGCAAGGCTTGCGTCGAGGCTAAGCAGGTTGCGGTCACCGGGCATCCGTCCGATGGTGAAGACATGAAGACTTCCAAATCCGCCCTCGAGGGGCATGTATCCCTAGTTATTAGTGAAGGGTAGTTTAGTCTTTTGGGTATCTCCATATATACTCATTGGATGGGTGGATGGAAGCCAACTCTTGGAACCCTAGCTCATTTGTTTCTCCATTTTTGTTCTCCATTTTCTTTAGGTTTTTAGAGGACTAGCTTGAGAGCTTCATGTGAGATCTAGAGAGAGGGATGGATGTTTGGGTGGCAAGCTAGACCATGTACAAACCTTTCATGGCATGTATAGATGGTTCGGCGTTGTTCATCATGGTGGTTTTCCCGTCTCTTTTGTGTTGATTTTCGGAGCTCTTTGTTGGCGGTGTTTTGAGGACGATTTCTTGGGGTTTTTGGTGGGTGTCACGTATGAGGTTCTTGTGCCTCTTTGGTCGGTGACTTTGCCCCCAAATCTCCTTTGAATCGGACTCGATTTGGTGGTTTCTCGAGTTGGGCGAGTTCTTGACCTAGAGAAGCGATTTCTTCGATTCCTCTTGATAGTGAGCGTTTCGGGTCGATTCATTTAAGGTAGAGGTTGCCCAGGAGGTAACCCAGCTATTCCCGAAGTTTTGCTGCAATCCGTGGAGTGATTCGGGAGATCGTGCGGGAGGAAGTTGAGGTTTGACCCGCGGGTTCGTTTTCTGGAAGGGGTGGTCTAACCGCCTGCAGGGGGCGGTCTAACCGCCTGGGTGTTTCCAGGTCGAAGTTTTGTTTCGTCGGATTTTCCTCTGTGAGTTTGTTCGCCTTGATCAGAGGCGCGTCTGGGTGAAAGTTGTGGTCGTTCTCGTGCAGTTTGCTAGGTGTTCTTGGTTGGAGTTCGTTGCTGGGTACAGGAGGTTAGACCGCCCCTGGTAGCCGGTCTAACCGCCCCTAGGCCCCTGGGTGGAGTTTTGGTTTTCGCCAAGGTTTTTGGTAGCTAGCATGGCCTTGACCAGAGATCTTTGTTGGTGAAACCGGGGTGAGTAATTGTGCTCGGAAGAGGTGTTTCGGAGGATTTCTTGGTTACCAGGTGGAGGTGGTCTAACCGCCCCCTATACCCGGTCTAACCGCCTCCCTCTGGTTTGCCGGCTTTCGAGTTGTTTCCGCTGTCGTTGCTGCGTGTGTGTTGTGGTTGCTGGTAGAGCTTGTTCCTAGGACCAGTAGCACTCCAGTGGCTACGTGGTTTTGGCAAACGGAAGGTAGAAGTGCCGAGCGTGTGATTTCGGGGGTTCGACCGAGCTAGTTCATCTTGTCGGAGTTTCAATCTCCCTCGAGAAGAATTATTATCGGCTCCCATTCACTCCCCCCCCTCTCTGGTCGCCTAATCGGTCCTTCAAGTGGTATCAGAGCCGGTTCGGGTCTTTGTTGACTCTAACCAGTCTAAGATCCAAGGATGGCGTACCAGGAACGGGGTTCGGGTCCTTCACAATTCGATGGCAAGAACTACCAAATGTGGAGTAAGTGGATGGGTGCATTCCTCCGCGGAAAGGGTCAGATCCTTTGGGATGTCACGGTGGACACAGGCTATGTCCAGCCGATGGACTTCCTTGCTCCAGGATCGAGGGACAGATTCGACGCCAACAATAAGGCGGTCGACTACTTGTTTCGTGCTTTGTGTCAGCCTGAGTTCGATCGGGTGCACACCGAGCACTTGACTCGTACGATTTGGGCGGTGTTGAAGGAGGCTCATGTTGGGAACGCCCAGGTTCAGGCACGGATGTATGCGACCTACCGGAGAGAGTACGAGAACTTCACTCATCTCCCCGGTGAGTCCATCGATGCCTTGTTTCAGAGGTTCACGGTGGTTGTGAACAACATGAGGGCCAATGTGGACGTGCTCCCGTACGATGATCATGATAGAGCGGTCAATCTCTTACACTCTTTGGATCGTACGATTTGGGGCGGAAAGTTCGAGGCCATTGTGGAGTCAGAGAAGTATAACACTGTAACGGTGAACGAGCTGTTCTCGAAACTCAAGTCGGCTGAGGTGGATAGGGGCATGACTGCCAAGCTCGAGGGACCGACTAATTCCCATAGTCTTGCCCTCATTGGTGGTTTCAAAGGAAAGGCTAACTCTAACCCATCCACCAGGATGTTCTCTTTCTCCTCTCTGATGTCTATGGCAGATGATGAGTTCGACGAGCTTGGAGAGGATGAGCTGGCGCTCCAGACGAGGCGGTTCGAGAGGCTGCACGAGAACCGCGTGAACATGAGGAGGAACACAAGAACATGCTTCCAGTGCGGCAAGCCAGGACACTTCGTCGCCGACTGCCCGGAGAAGGCCGAGAACAAGGACAGCTACAAGCACAAGCCGAGGATGGACGGCAAGTACCGTTCGAGGCGTGACCACAAGAGCAAGCAGAAGAATAAGTACAAGGATGAGCGACGATCTTGGAAGAAGGAGAGCCGAGGCAAGGCCCGAGCGATGGTGGGAGCCAGCGACGTCGACTCCAGTTCCGCGTACTCCACCTCGAGCTCGAGTAGCAGTGAAGACGAAGGTGATCGTCGCAAGAACAAGAAGTCATCCAAGAACCTGAGCGGGCTGAGCTGCTTCGCAAGAGATGGCTCTGCACCATGGCGATGAGCTCCTGCAGCAAGAAGAGCACACAGAGCGACTCGGATTCTGAGTCCGACGACGAGGTGAGTGATGAACTTCCCTTCTTGCGCCACGAGAATGAGAGGCTTGGCTCTTTGCTTGATAACCGTGATGACATGCTTAGAGAGGCCAAGAAAATGAGAAACGAGCTTAGGGCTTCACTCGAGGATGCTAGGACTAGAGTGGCTGAGCTAGAGACACAGGTTCTTGATATCAAGCTTGAGATTGATTCCCTTAAGCCAAGCCCTGTTGTTTCGGATGAGGTTCATTGTGCTGATTGCTCCATATTCCTTGCTGATCTTGCTTTGTTTAAGGAGAAGCATGCTTCCAAGTGTGAGGAACTAGATGTGCTTAGGGTTGAAGTGGCTAAGCTTAAGTCTAGACCTGCTTTGCTAGGTGCTTGCACTTCTTGCCCTGTTTTGCATGCTAAGATTGATGAGATGCATGCTTACACTAGTTCACTTGAGGCTAAATTGAAGGAACCCATGCCTACATCATGCTCTACCTGTGAAATGCATGCTTTGAAATATTTGGAACTTGCACATTATGTTGATCGTTTGCAGGATGAGAATGATGACTTGAGGAAGTTGATGGGTTGGTTGTCCGGTCATGAGCCTCAGTTGAGGATGATGATCGTGGCGTTTAAGAGGCAGGATGGTGAGGGACTTGGGGCAAACAAGGTTGGTGAGGGAAGTGGAGAGCATAACCTAGAGCCACCAAAAACCCACCACAAAAATGATTTCCCTCCAAAACCCAACCATCTTAGGAACCGACTAGACACAACCCTAGCTCCACCTATATTTCCTACACCCACAAATGATCTCCAAAGGCCTATCAAGTTTGTGAGCACTTCCGGGAAAGTGTTCTTTGGGAAAGTGAGTGAGAAGGCTAGTGAGAAGAAATCGGTGGAGGAGTTGAGTGGAGAGAAACCAAGCGAGCAGCCCCAATCCAAGCCTAAACCTAAGCTTGTGAGGTTCCGTTGTGGCCATTGTGGGAAAGAGGGTCACAATGATGAGTTTTGCTTCAAGAGGAAGCCGGAAGAGAGGATGGCAAAGGAGTGGGCGAACAAGGATAGGTACAACCCTTCCCATGGTGTACTTAAGCCTCGTATGCCACTGCCCAGGGGTACAGCTGTTGTGAGAAGTGTTCCGGCATGGGGAGATGCGAGTTCCCGAGGCCGAGGAGCAGTTTTGGAGGGGGCGGTCAGACCGGCCTGGCTAGGCAGTCAGACCGGCCCAGCCCAGAGGGGGGCGGTTAGACCGGCCTGGCTAGGCGGTTTAACCGCCCCCCCAGAATCCTGGGCGGAGTGGTTTTCGAGGTGGTGAGTCGAGAGGTTTCAGATCTGGAGGTGGAGTTGCTGGCGGTTGGTCTGGAGAGATAGCAGGTGGTCAGTTTGCTAGGCATTCTCCCCCTCGAGTTCACTACGGGGATGGGAGGAGTCGTAGCTTTGAGAAGGAGAGGAGGGACGGCCCACGGGTTGTCTTCCGTGGTTTTGGTCCTCCTCCAGGCAGTGAGGGGTGGTTTCCTCAGAGTGGTTACCGAGGTGGTGTTCGTGGTAGTAGTTATGGTAGCAAAGATGGCTTGATGTGTGCTAACCCCACTTTCGAGCAAATGGCTCGGCACTGGTTTTCCTCTTTTGGTACTAACCCCAGTGCTGAGTCGTTTGTTCGCTCACGTGCTCATTTTTGAATTTCAGGTGGGAGACTTGAAGAACATTTGGTTGATTGACTCCGGCTGCTCGAGGCATATGACCGGAGACAGGGGGTGGTTCTCAAGTCTCGTCCCGGTGGTGACTAAGAGGTACATCACTTTTGGGGACAATGGGCGTGGGTGTGTGCTTTCAGAAGGTGAGATCAAAGTGAGTGACAAGATCACTCTGAGGCGTGTTGCTCTTGTTCAATCTCTGGGGTACAATTTGCTTTCTGTGTCCCAGTTGTTGGATGAGGGCTTTGAGGTGTTGTTTCGGCTAGGTGGTTCTCGGATTGTGGGCTCTCGAGGGGACCTTGTCTGTATGGTCGTTCCCGAGGGTCAGGTGTTTCGTGCTGATTTTTCTCAGTCTTCGGGTGTGGAGCGTTGTTTCTTGGCTGGTTCTTCGAGTGAGTTGTGGAAGTGGCATAGGAAGTTGGGTCACTTGAGCTTTGACCTTTTGTCACGCTTGAGTAAACTCAATTTGGTCCGAGGATTGCCACGGTTGAGGCTTGAGAAAGAGTTGGTTTGTGCTCCGTGTAGGCATGCCAAGATGGTGGCCTCTTCTCACCCGCCTCTCACCAATGTGATGACTGAGCATCCATGCGAGCTGCTCCATATGAACCTTGTTGTCCCAGCTCGTTTGCGATCTGCGGGTGGGAAGTGGTATGTCCTTGTTGTGGTGGACGACTATTATCGGTATGCTTGGGTGTTCTTTCTCGAGGATAAGGGGGAGACGTTTGGTTTTGTTCGAGATCTAGTCTTGAGGTTGGGGAACGAGAGGCACGGAGATGCCATACGAGCTATCTGTAGTGATAATGGCTCAGAATTCAGAAACTCTCGTTTTGAAACCTTTTGCCATGACTTGGGTCTTGAGCACCAGTTTTCGAGTCCGTATACGCCTCCCCAGAATGGTGTTGTGGAAAGGAAGAATAGGACCATGTGCGAGATGGCTCGGACGATGCTTGATGAGCATAGGACTCCTAGGAGGTATTGGGCTGAGGCGGTGAATACCGCATGCTATGTGTCAAACAGGATATACCTCAGAGTGCACAAGAAGAAAACATGCTATGAGTTGATGCATGGTCGCACACCCAAGGTGAGTCACTTCCATGTCTTTGGTTGCAAGTGTTTCATTCTGAAGAAACGCAGGAAGTTGGATAAGTTTGAGGCTAGGTCTGTCGATGGCATTTTCTTTGGTTATGCATCTCATTCTAGAGCATATCGTGTGCTCAATCTTGAAACTAACAAAATCGTGGAGACTTGCGAGGTAACCTTCAACGAGACAGAGCCACGTAGTCAGCTTGTCTTTGAGTGTGCAGGTGATGATGAGCTTGGCGAGGAGATCTTTCAGGAGGAGGATCATGAACATGGTGATGATGAAGATGGCGGTGTGGTGCCCCCGGCTGAACATGTACCCACTACTTCGACTACGATGATGGATGGGCCCTCTGCTACACCTACTATGACAAATCAAGAACGAGGTGAAGCTGATGTTGAGGGGGAGGTAGCATCGAGGCGAGAACCTCCCCGGCGAGTACAAGTGGATCACCCAGCTTCGAGGATCATCGGCGAAATGAATGAACGCACTACATGGTCGAGGGTTCGAAACAACTCCCATTTCGCTCATGCTGCATTTGTTGCTTCTTTCGAGCCCAAAGACATTGGACACGCACTATCTGATCACAATTGGGTTAATTCGATGCATGAGGAGTTGGAGAACTTTGAGAGGAATCAGGTGTGGGAGTTGGTTGACCCTCCCCCAGGGTGTAAGCCGATTGGTACCAAGTGGGTGTGGAAAAACAAAGAGGGAGAGAAGGGTGAGGATGTGAGGAACAAGTCGAGACTTGTTGCTCAAGGGTCCAGTCGGAAGGAGGGGATTGACTACGAGGAGACCTTTGCTGCCGTAGCCCGTTTGGAGGCGATTAGGATCCTTCTAGCCTTTTCCGTGGCTAAAGGGTTCAAGTTGCACCAAATGGATGTGAAGAGTGCTTTCCTGAATGGTGTGCTGGAGGAAGAGGTGTATGTGAGGCGGCCTCCGGGGTTTGAGAGTGAGAAGTACCCCCACCGGTGTACAAGTTGAGGAAGGCGCCGTATGGGTTGAAGCGAGCGCCTAGAGCTTGGTATGGCGAGGTTGAGGGGGTTCTTGTTTGAGAGAGGTTTTGAGATGGGGAAGGTCGATCAGACCTTGTTTTTGCTGAGGCAGGGTAGAGATATCCTGATTGTGCAGGTGTACGTCTAACTCTCTTGTTGCAAGGTTTGCAGATGATATGAGTAGGGAGTTTGAGATGAGCATGATGGGCGAGTTGCAGTTCTTCCTCGGGCTACAAATTAAGCAATCAAAGGAAGGAACTTTTGTGCACCAGGCTAAGTACACCAAGGACACTGTGCGAAAGTTCGAGATGGAGGACTCCAAGGCTATGACGACGCCGATGAGTACGACTACGGCTCTTGATGCGGACGAGGAAGGTGAACACGTGGACCAGAAGGAGTACCGGAGCATGATCGGGTCACTCCTCTACTTGACGGCGACGAGGCCGGACATACAATTCTCGGTGTGTCTGTGCGCTCGTTTTCAAGCGTCTCCGAGGACTTCGCATCGGCAAGCGGTGAAGCGAATTTTCAGGTACTTGCGTCACACTCCCGACTTCGGCCTTTGGTACTCTGCGTCCTCTTCTTTGGCGCTTCAAGGTTTTTCAGACGCGGATTTTGCCGGGTGTTGGTTGGATAGGAAGTCCACTTCTGAGACTTGCCAGTTTTTGGGTTCCTCTTTGGTGTCTTGGTCTTCCCGCAAGCAGTTGAGTGTTGCTCAATCCACGACCGAGGCCGAGTATGTTGCTGTCACACCCCGAAATTTCCAATTTCGGGATGTGAATAGGAAAAAAAAATTAAACAACGATTTAGTCTAAATTTTAAAATTTTGCCCGGCTTTTTATTTTTCTTCACGGGAAATATAGTATAGAAAAAAAAAATCCTTTCTTAAATAAAAGTTATGTGTGTTGCATTCATGCCGATGCATCTAGTGGTTCTTGAGTGCAAAAAGGTTTCAAAAATGCGTTTAGGATCTCGTCCAACCTCTCCCGAGAATTTTCCGGATTTTTCTGGAATTTATTCTCATTTTCCTTGAGCTTTTTTCTATTTATTAGAAGGCTCTAAAATCTTTTTCATGAGCTCCAAATGCTTTATTTGGATTGTTCATGTCTTAATCTGTCTCTAGGAATTTTCCTGGATTTTTTGTGATTTTCGGAGTATTTTTCGTGCCTTTAAGCAATTTCTAGTCTTTTTCTGGAAATTGTTTTCGCATTAAAAAAAGGTATTCCGAAAAAAAAAAAGAAAAAACCCTACCTACCGGATTGGGCCGAGCCCGTGGGCCCGACCCAACCCGCGCCGCCGCCTCAGGCCCGCGCGGGGCCCATCTAGGGCCGCACCGCGCCGCCGCCGGGGAGCGCGCGCGCGCTTCCCATAAAGGGCGCCGCCACCCCCCCGCGCGCCGCCTCTCGCACCCCCCGCGCCGCCGCCTCCCCGCAACGGCCCCGCGCGCGCACCGCCACCCGGAGCCGCCGCCGCCCCCGCTCCCTGCCGAGCCGGCGAGCTCGCAAAGCATCCCGCCGGCGTTGACTCTTGAATCCCGGCCGGCTCCGTTGTTCTCCGCACCGGTGAGCACCACCATCGAGATCCCCTTGTTCTCCTCTACCCGTTCCTTGCCTCGCCCGAGCCCCCCGTCGACCGGAGCGCCGGCGACCGTAGCGGCCAGAACCGCCGGCCCCTATCCTCTGCTCGATCCAGAGGTTGAAGAAGCCAGTTTCGCGATTTAAACCCTAGAGTACTCTGTAATTTCTTTTCTTTTCTTTTGTGCCTTGTAATCTTTGCTCCAAACTCCCTAGATCTAATGAAACTTCACAACCATATCCATCCCAAAACTTTTTGCAGATCTAACCCCCAGATTAGATCCATTCGCGAGCACTGTTTGATGTGTCTCGGGAATCTCCTCTGCTAACCCCTAGAAGCTATAGTTAATTACGAATAGGTCCTCCGATCTTGTTTCCTCCATATCTTCTGCGTTTTAGCTCCGTTTTTGGCGTTCTTTATATCCACGCGATCGTCTCGACGAGTAGAACGACTTTTTGCCCCTGTTTAGTTATGTTAGTACTGTTTGGTGATTGTTTCTTATTTTATTCCATTGTATGCTTGTATGTGAATGATGTGGTGCGTAGAAGACGGTTCGTTCGTGGAGAACACTGGAGTTGAAGATTTCCAAGGTCTTGAGCAGCAGCACACGTTGGTAGAAGGCAAGTCCTTGCTGCATTCCCGTTGATCCTATTACAACATGCATTTTAATTACACCGTTATTTATTATTGCTATGCATTAAATTGATGGGTCCTACTACTAAGGTTTGACTAGTTTTGTTTATCCTGTGCCTTGATCAACCTGGGTTTATGTTTATGTTGGGTAGACCGTGCTTAGTTGCTCAACTCGGGTTTATGGTGGTTTTGATGAACAACAACGTTAATCTTGTTTTACTTATGTTGTACCTTTCATTAATCAAGATCACCAGTGTTAATCGGAACATGGAGCGACCACCCGGAAAAAACGGTGCTACCACAAGACATATGGCTCTGTCTTGGCTTATTAATTAGTGAACTAGGTGTTAGGTATGCTTTGCTCGATAAGGGTTGGGGGCCGGCGGGTAGTGGCGTATGGACCTGCTCGGGCGTAGGTGTGGGCTTAGCTAAGACACGGTACTCGTCCGGGAGCTTTATACGTTGCACTGACCAGGTAACCTAGCGGGCAGCCTTCATCTGGGGATCTTTGTAACGGCCTCGTAGCGTCCCTATGCAATCACACCTCGGTAGTGTGGTATGGTGCCTGATCAGCATCGCGTGGTTGGGTTTAAAGCTCTTCGGAGTTTTTACGCGACTTGTGGGTAAAGATGTACGACCCTGCGCAGTGTAAAACTAACTAGTTAGCCGTGCCCACGGTCACGGGCGGCCCGGACCCTCACATGATTAAACTATGGAAGATGGATTAAACTTGTTGCATTTACTTTCGTTCATGATGATGATGCTTATGTTAATCTTTGGGTTGGTAAAAACTTACATTTGCTAGTAATATAGCTTGCTTAATAAAATTTGACCAACTAAAATCTTTGTCTTGCTTATGAGCCAAAAGCTTCCACCATAAAGCCTTTGCATGTTGTTATAGATCTTTTCCCTTGTTGAGTACGACATGTGCTCATGCTTGTTGTTCTTTTATATGCATCTACACAACCCGGTTGCTGCTCAGACGGACGCTTTGAAGACTTTCCTGGAGAGTTCGGTGGTTTCTAGGCGAGCGTGCCACCGACCGGTACTTGTGGAGACGTCCTTTACCGCTGCTAGTACTCGTTTATGTTCGATTCTGAGACATTCGGTCATGTAATAAAGTTTTAATACTCTCTTTACGCTTTTGCACTGTGTTTTGGTATTCACTGAGTCAACGCATGTGTGAAACTTGATCCTGGCGCACATGTGTTTTATGCATTCGGATTTGCCCTTAAATCCGGGTGTGACAAAGTGGTATCAGAGCAGTGTTGACTGTAGGACGTTAGCCTAGTTAGAAACTGGTCGAACTTAAGGATTATAATCATCTAGAAGCCATGCTCACTCCATGCTATGCTTTAATTCCATTCTTAATATACTTATCCTTGATTTTACCCCCCCCCCCATCCTTGGTGTTCTACTCGTTGTCTATCTTACCTTGGTCAATCTTTTCCTTCTATGTTACCTTGTTCTTGCTTTAGGAAATCTTTAGCACCTATTCTATACTCGTTAACCTTTCCCTACCTTTACCTTACTTGTGTTCGCAGTATTCTCAGTTATCTAATGACCCTATCATGTTGAAGCTGAAGATCTTCCTTAGGATCTAGGTTCTTTAGGCTTGTCCTGTAAAATCGCTAGTCACGATCGGCGATTAGGTGTGCTTAGTTTAGTGGTGTGTTTGCATGCTTGATCTTGTGTTAATGCTTGATTTGGATCTTTGATTGAGTGCAGTGTGTTGTGGGTTGATAACCACAATGACATTGGTTTAGTGTAAGTTTGCTTAGTTGGGGTTAATCTTTGTTTCAATCATCCTTTCATCTTGCACATTCCTAATCCTTTATTAAATCCTTACTCATCGTCGTTGGAATCCATTTTGCTGCAAATCTGTTCTCGTCAACTTTTGACACAGCAGTAGTGTTTTGTTTATATCTCGAGCTACAGAGCTCCGATTGATGCAAAACCAGTTGGGTTAGTTCACAAATTTCATAACCAATGTTCTGTCAAAAATTCAGCCCCATCCAATACATATCCTGGGAGCTATGCATGAAACATGGGAGTGGTCAGAATCTGTAAAACTCAGCTGACACATTAACTTCATTATTTTATATCTTGGGCTATAGACCTCCGTTTGAGGCAAATCCAGTTGGAGAAGTTCAGAAATTTCATGGGTGTTTTTCTGTACAAAATTCAGCAATTTTTATTACATATTCAGAGAGGGATGCCCGAAACTTTGGAGTTACTTGAATCTGTTAACACTGTTGACATACCCGACTTGTTTATTTTATATCTGAAGTTATAGAGCTCCGATCGAGGTGATTCCAGTTGGGCTAGTGCCGTAATTTTATTATCTTTTATCGTTCAAAAGCTCATAATTTTTGGTTATCCACGTTGAGAGTTATGCATGAATATCTGGAGTCAACAGAATCTGTCTTAAACTCGAAATCTGCGCTGCTTAATCTTTTGGAGCTTTTCTCTTTGTGCAATCATCTAAGTCAATGTTCCTAACACTCAGATGGTGAACACCAGGTCCGGGTCAGGTGTTGATCAACCTCCAGTGATACGCCAAGGACGAGGCAGCAGCTCAGCCAGTGCACAACAACCACCAATGGATCCAGCTATGCAGCAGTTCTTCCAGAATCAGCTACAACTCTTGGAGAACCTGACCAACACCGTGGCCAATCGTGGCCCAAGCCAACAATCCACCTCGGCCACCGCCACAGCAACCGGCGCCCATGAACAAGCACAGGGAGTTCATGAGCCACCGACCACCAGTTTTCACTCATGCAAACCGATCCGCTTGATGCCGATGATTGGTTGAAGACCGTAAGCAAGATGCTCACCACCACCCGAGGGTGATGATAGAGAGAAGGTCCTATTTGCTGCGGGACGACTTCGGGGTTCGGCGGGAGCATGGTGGGATGCTTACACAACCGCCCATGCTACGCCAAACGCCATCACCCGGCGAGGAGTTCACCGAGAGCTTCGGGAACCATCACATTCTGCGGGGTTGATGAGGCTAAAGAAGAAGGAGTTCCTCTCTCTCCAACGAGGGGGGGAATGTCAGTGACAGAGTACCGGGACAGGTTCATCGAGCTGTCTCGCTATGCACCAGAGGAGGTGGCGGATGACCCAAAGAAGCAGGAGCGTTTTATGGAGGGATTGGCTGGACCACTTCGGTATCAACTGACATCTCACACTTTTCCGTCTTTCCAAAGATCTCGTTAGACAAGGCCATCACCCCGGAGGCCATGCGCATAGAGTTGAGAGATTTGAAGAGGAAGGCCACTACTTTTGTGTTGTTTGGGAGCAAAGCACTCGTCCCCGTTTCATTCCACCACGGGGAACAACACCACATGTTGGAGGTTCGGGTGGTAACCCCGGCGAATCAGTTTCAGCGGAACAATCAACCCTTCAAGCACCCCATTCAAGAGCTGCAGCATTCCCCTCCACAGACTCCACGCCCCAATGACCAGCACATTAGTCAGAACACCCCAGCAGGAACCACAGTGAGACCTAGCGCGCCAAGTACTCCTATTGGCAATGCATGTTTCAAGTGTGGAGAGACTGGTCACTATGCTAACAATTGTCCTCGGAGGAGCGTCCCGAATACCCCAGTGCAGAATCAGCAGATGAGGAATGGAAACCAGACCCCGCAAAGCGCTAAGGGAACGAGAGCTCCGCTCGTGGTAAATTGAACCACATAAATGCAACGACCATGTTGGGTATGTTCTCTATCAACATTGTTATCACATCAGTTCTACCATATCATTCTCAAAATCTTTCTTTATCCTTCCGAATCTCGAGGACGAGATTCCTTTTAAGGGGGGTAGATTTGTCACACCCTGAAATTTCCAATTTCAGGATGTGAATAGGAAAAAAAATTAAACAACGATTTAGTCTAAATTTTAAAATTTTGCCCAGCTTTTATTTTTCTTTACAGGAAATATAGTATAGAAAAAAAAAATCCTTTCTTAAATAAAAGTTATGTGTGTTGCATTCATGCCGATGCATCTAGTGGTTCTTGAGTGCAAAAAGGTTTCAAAAATGCGTTTAGGATCTGTCCAACCTCTCCCGAGAATTTTCCGGATTTTTCTGGAATTTATTCTCATTTTCCTTGAGCTTTTTTCTATTTATTAGAAGGCTCTAAAATCTTTTTCATGAGCTCCAAATGCTTTATTTGGATTGTTCATGTCTTAATCTGTCTCTAGGAATTTTCCTGGATTTTTTGTGATTTTCGGAGTATTTTTCGTGCCTTTAAGCAATTTCTAGTCTTTTTCGGGAAATTGTTTTCGCATTAAAAAAAGGTATTCCGAAAAAAAAAAGAAAAAACCCTACCTACCGGATTGGGCCGAGCCCGTGGGCCCGACCCAACCCGCGCCGCCGCCTCGGGCCCGCGCGGGGCCCATCTAGGGCCGCACCGCGCCGCCGCCGGGGAGCCGCGCGCGCTTCCCATAAAGGGCGCCGCCACCCCCCCGCGCGCCGCCTGCGCACCCCCGCGCCGCCGCCTCCCGCAACGCGGCCGCGCGCGCACCGCCACCTGGAGCCGCCGCCGCCCCTGCTCCCTGCCGAGCCGGCGAGCTCGCAAAAGCATCCCGCCGGCGTTGACTCTTGAATCTCGGCCGGCTCCGTTGTTCTCCGCACCGGTGAGCACCACCATCGAGATCCCCTTGTTCTCCTCTACCCGTTCCTTGCCTCGCCCGAGCCCCCCGTCGACCGGAGCGCCGGCGACCGTAGCGGCCAGAACCGCCGGCCCCTATCCTCTGCTCGATCCAGAGGTTGAAGAAGCCAGTTTCGCGATTTAAACCCTAGAGTACTCTGTAATTTCTTTTCTTTTCTTTTGTGTCTTGTAATCTTTGCTCCGAACTCCCTAGATCTATTAAATCTTCACAACCAGATCCATCCCGAAACTTTTTGCAGATCTAACCCCCAGATTAGATCCATTCGCGAGCACTGTTTGATGTGTCTCGGGAATCTCCTCTGCTAACCCCTAGAAGCTATAGTTAATTACGAATAGGTCCTCCGATCTTGTTTCCTCCATATCTTCTGCGTTTTAGCTCCGTTTTTGGCGTTCTTTATATCCACGCGATCGTCTCGACGAGTAGAACGACTTTTTGCCCCTGTTTAGTTATGTTAGTACTGTTTGGTGATTGTTTCTTATTTTATTCCATTGTATGCTTGTATGTGAATGATGTGGTGCGTAGAAGACGGTTCGTTCGTGGAGAACACTGGAGTTGAAGATTTCCAAGGTCTTGAGCAGCAGCACACGTTGGTAGAAGGCAAGTCCTTGCTGCATTCCCGTTGATCCTATTACAACATGCATTTTAATTACACCGTTATTTATTATTGCTATGCATTAAATTGATGGGTCCTACTACTAAGGTTTGACTAGTTTTGTTTATCCCGTGCCTTGATCAACCTGGGTTTATGTTTATGTTGGGTAGACCGTGCTTAGTTGCTCAACTCGGGTTTATGGTGGTTTTGATGAACAACAACGTTAATCTTGTTTTACTTATGTTGTACCTTTCATTAATCAAGATCACCCGTGTTAATCGGAACATGGAGCGACCACCCGGAAAACAAGTGCTACCACAAGACATATGGCTCTGTCTTGGCTTATTAATTAGTGAACTAGGTGTTAGGTATGCTTTACCTGATAAGGGTTGGGGGCTGGCGGGTAGTGGCGTATGGACCTGCTCGGGCGTAGGTGTGGGCTTAGCTAAGACACGGTACTCGTCCGGGAGCTTTATACGTTGCACTGACCAGGTAACCTAGCGGGCAGCCTTCATCTGGGGATCTTTGTAACGGCCTCGTAGCGTCCCTATGCAATCACACCTCGGTAGTGTGGTATGGTGCCTGATCAGCATCGCGTGGTTGGGTTTAAAGCTCTTCGGAGTTTTTACGCGACTTGTGGGTAAAGATGTACGACCTCTGCAGAGTGTAAAACTAACTACTTAGCCGTGCCCACGGTCACGGGGGCGGCGGACCCTCACATGATTAAACTATGGAAGATGGATTAAACTTGTTGCATTTACTTTCGTTCATGATGATGATGCTTATGTTAATCTTTGGGTTGGTAAAAACTTACATTTGCTAGTAATATAGCTTGCTTAATAAAATTTGACCAACTAAAATGCTGACTTGCTTATGAGCCAAAAGCTTCCACCATAAAGCCTTTGCATGTTGTTATAGATCTTTTCCCTTGTTGAGTACGACATGTGCTCATGCTTGTTGTTCTTTTATATGCATCTACACAACCCGGTTGCTGCTCAGACGGACGCTTTGAAGACTTTCCTGGAGAGTTCGGTGGTTTCTAGGCGAGCGTGCCACCAGTCAGCTGCCTGTGGAGACGTCCTTTACCGCTGCTAGTACTCGTTTATGTTCGATTCTGAGACATTCGGTCATGTAATAAAGTTTTAATACTCTCTTTACGCTTTTGCACTGTGTTTTGGTATTCACTGAGTCAACGCATGTGTGAAACTTGATCCTGGCGCACATGTGTTTTATGCATTCGGATTTGCCCTTAAATCCGGGTGTGACATTGCGCCGCTAGTTGTCTCTCTCGGCTCCTTTGGATCACCTACACCATGAGTGACTTTGCTTTGAGGAGTATACCCATGTCCCACTTCAATGTGATAGCACCGAGTGCCATAAGCGTTGCAAAGAACCCAGTGCTCCATTCCAAAACCAAGCACATAGAAGTGAGGTACCATTTTCTGAGAGACAACGTAAAGAAAGGAAAGATAGCTTTGATCCATGTACCCACACATGACCAACTAGCCGATATTTTCACCAAACCCCTAGATCAAGCAACTTTCACTCGTTTGCGGGGGGAACTTGGTGTGTGTTTGATTTCTTGAGTTGGGTGTGTGGGAGCTCCTTTGTAGCATATGTATAGCTTTCTTTTGTGCATTTCTTGAATTTGGCATTGCATATGTAACATGATGTATAGGCATCCTTGTATCTTAGATTGCATGCATTTTGTATCATATGCATTGGATAGGAAAAGCTTCTCCTATATACATTGTTCACCATGGGTTGCTATATATGTTCTTGTGAGCTTGTTTGGTATGGTACGGTTAGTTTGGCTTAGCTCTTGATGATCTTGATGAATGATCCATGGTTGATGGCTAAATCTTTGAAAAATGTCAAATATATGCTCTCTCATATGTAAATGCCTTTATATGATATTGACATGTTTTAGTGGCTTTGTTATGCTTAATTTGTGGTTGGATAGCTAGTTTATTGATCATATGGGGCCAAAGGCTCATTTGCCATCATGAATGTTTAGCCCTCTTGCTTCATCTTGTGGAGGGGCATAAGTTCCTTTTTGTCACAAAGACATTTCATGTACCATTTATCAATCTGAAAATGAAATGAAAAAATACTTGGAAAATATGCTCCCATGTCATATGTGCTGAAATTAATTTGCTTTGGGTGCTAAACCGTTGCATGATGCCTACAAATGAGAAGTCTCATACATATAAGTAGGCACATGGCTCGGTGGCTTTGACATGACATGAGGTGCTTTTGGGTGTTTATGATGTCTTATGATTAGAATGGCTGTCCTAGCATGAAGTTTGAGTGGCTTTGCTATTTTGATATGTTTTGCTCATGTTTAGGTATTTGCTTATGAGATAGTAACTTTTCGCAAAATTACTCAAATCCTTTTTAGCCTTGTCCAATGGTTGTGGAACTTGGTGATCGCGTAGTTAAGGTCATTACGAACCTGTCGAGTATCTAACTTGCTCATTTGGACTTGTGTAGCTCCTTGTGATGAATTTTGTATATTTGAGAAGCTATATGTTGAAAGTTTTCGCATTTTGCCTTGATTCATGCATCGTCAACAAGGGGGAGAAGTTTGTGCATGCTTTGGGCACCTGGGAGTGTTTGGAAGGTGTTCCAATTGGTTCGGGTAAATTTTGGGCAGTTTGGTGCAGGGTCGGTCTCTTAGGGCGGTCTAACCGCCCCCAGGCGGTCAGATGTGGCACAGGCGGTCTAACCGCCCTGTATAGGCGGTCTAACCGCCCTTGGCAGAGTGAGCAGGTTTTTGCTCTTTGTAGCATTCCCGCGTTGCTTTGCTGCATTTGTTCAGAGGGAGTGTGCTTTGGCTCAGGGGGAGCTTGCATATGTGTAGGGGGAGCTCTTTGTGGTGTTCGAGCTCTGTTTCGGTGGTTTGCGCTCTTTGCTTGAGCATGTTTTGTTTCATATGTGTCGAGCCGTTGCCCTTGCCTAAGGGGTCCGAGACTAGTTCTTCTTCAAGTGATCTTGTTCCTTGTCTTTCTTTGGCTTTCGATCTCTTGTTGGAGTTCTCTTTTATTAGTTTCTTTTCTTTTCTTTTTCTCCTTGGTTACAAATCATGTGTGTTGTCAATGCACTCATCAAGGGGGAGATTGAGGACCATGTGTGGTTCGAGGACCGGTGGATGGACGCTTCCTTGTGTGATGAGTGATTAACAACGTTGTGTGGACTGATTCTTGGCTAAGTATTGCAGGTGCAGGTTGCGGCTTGACTCGTGTTGGTGCAGGTGAAGAACAAGCGCGAAAGGTCGTTGCTGGGTGAGGCCTCCGGGTGTGGAGAAGACAAGTAGGCTTCGTTCGAGGGACCCGGTGGCCAGCGGGGTCAAGTGCGGGCCGCATGGTGGCATGAACAGCAAGATGAAGTCGTGGACGGTTTCTTGGTAGAGCCTCAAAACCAAGGTCGTGCCGGGACTACGTGGGAGATCAGTCATGAGTGGAGATTGGCGGAGGCTACACCGAGTTCGCGGGGTTTGCAGTGGTTCACCAGAAAACCACTGGGTTACTCGGTTGAGCCACAAAACCGAGGCCGAAGACTCGACGAGGGGGTGCGGCCACCCAGGCCGGTTTAACCGCCCAGGAGGGGCGGTCAGACCGCCTGGGGCCGGTCAGATCTCCCGGGCCGGTCTAATCGCCTAGGGGGGCGGTCTGACCGCCCTGGCCGCCGGCGCCGAGAAGCTTCGAAGCGGAGGACACGCGTCGGGATCGCAAGGCTTGCGTCGAGGCTAAACAGGTTGCGGTCGTCGGGCATCCGTCCGATGGTGAAGACATGAAGACTTCCAAATCCGCCCTCGAGGGGCATGTATCCCTATTTATTAGTGAAGGGTAGTTTAGTCTTTTGGGTGCCTCCATATATACTCATTGGATGGGTGGATGGCAGCCAACTCTTGGAACCCTAGCTCATTTGTTTCTCCATTTTTGTTCTCCATTTTCTTTAGGTTTTTAGAGGACTAGCTTGAGAGCTTCATGTGAGATCTAGAGAGAGGGATGGATGTTTGGGTGGCAAGCTAGACCCTGTACGAACCTTTCATGGCATGTTTAGATGGTTCGGCGTTGTTCATCATGGTGGTTTTCCCGTCTCTTTTGTGTTGATTTTCGGAGCTCTTTGTTAGCGGTGTTTTGAGGACGATTTCTTGGGGTTTTTGGTGGGTGTCACGTATGAGGTTCCTGTGCCTCTTTGGCTGGTGACTTTGCCCCCAAATCTCCTTTGAATCAGACTCGATTTGGTGGTTTCTCGAGTTGGGCGAGTTCTTGACCTAGAGAAGCGATTTCTTCGATTCCTCTTGATTGTGAGCGTTTCGGGTCGATTCCTTTAAGGTAGAGGTTGCCCAGGAGGTAACCCAACTATTCCCGAAGTTTTGCTGCAATCCGTGGAGTGATTCGGGAGATCGGGCGCGAGGAAGTTGAGGTTTGACCCGCGGGTTCGTTTTCTGGAAGGGGCGGTCTAACCGCCTGCAGGGGGCGGTCTAACCGCCCTGGGTGTTTCCGGTGTCGAAGTTTTGTTTCGCCGGATTTTCCTCTGTGAGTTTGTCGCCTTGATCAGAGGAGCGTCTGGGTGAAAGTTGGGGTCGTTCTCGTGCAGTTTCCTAGGTGTTCTTGGTTGGAGTTCGTTGCTGGGTACAGGAGGTTAGACTGCCCCTGGTAGCCGGTCTAACCGCCCCTAGGTCCCTGGTGGAGTTTTGGTTTTCGCCAAGATTTTCTGGTAGCTAGCATGGCCTTGACCAGAGATCTTTGTTGGTGAAGCCGGGGTGAGAATTGGTGCTCGGAAGAGGTGTTTCGGAGGATTTCTTGGTTACCAGGCGGAGGCGGTCTAACCACCTCCTATACCCGGTCTAACCGCCCCCCTTTGGTTAGCCGGCTTTCGAGTTGTTTCCGCTGTCGTTGCTGCGTGTGTGTTGTGGTTGCTGGTAGAGTTTGTCCCTAGGACCAGTAGCACTCCAGTGGCTACGTGGTTTTGGCAAACGGAAGGTAGAAGTGCGGAGCGTTTGATTTCGGGGGTTCGACCGAGCTAGTTCATCTTGTCGGAGTTTCAATCTCCCTCGAGAAGAATTTTTATCGGCTCCCATTCACTCCCCCCCCCCCCCTCTCTGGTCGCCTAATCGGTCCTTCAAATTACAGTGCAAAAATTGTAGCACCAGGAACATGAAAATGAATTTCAACATTTCATATAACCTCATCTGTTAGCAACAATTTATTCAAAACAGATTTGGAGCAACAAAATCCATCCATCAAATCCACAATCAATCAATTGAAGAAGAACTATTAAGGCATGTCTCCCTAATCCACCTTGACATGAATATATAGAGGATTGGGTGGACTACATTATAAACCACTGCGATGCAATTCCCACTAACATTATGTGGCCATCAGAATTAAAATATGCTAACAGGTCCAAAGCATAATTGTCGATCTGGTACATTCAAAGCATAGCAGAATTAAAGTATGCTAACAGGTCCAAAACATAACTGTCGATCTCGTACATTCAAAGCATAGCAGAATTAAAGTATGCTAAGATCTTCAATGCTTTACATGAATTTATAGTGCTAAAATTGTAGCATAGGGAACATGAAAATGAATTTCAACAGTTCATATAAATACATCTGTTAGCAACAATTTATTCAAAAAGATATGAGGCAACAAAATCCATCCAACAAATCCACAGTCAATCAATTGAAGATGAACTATCAAGGCATGTCTTCCTAATCCACGTTGACATGAATATATAGCAAATTTGGTGGCCGAGGAGGGAGAGTGAGTTGGGGGTTCAAGCAGGACTATCCTCAGTCGTGAATGAAGTAGTTGTTCTCGTGATGGTCAGAGGGGCCGGATCCACGTCGGCTCGTGGCCTAAGGCGTCCGGCTCGTCGTCGTGGCCGAGGACGACGTCGACGGATCCGCATCAACCGTCTATAGGTTGGCCGGGAAGATGTCCGCACGCCAGTAACCGCGTCCTTGTCACCGTCATCACGCAGGGAGCAGTGGGGCTGGAGAAGAGCAGGGCTGCGACAGGGAGAGAGCGGCGTAGGCGAGCGGGGTGAGTGGTGACGGCGGTGGGGAGAATGCGGGCGTTGTGGATCTGTCTAGCGAGGAGCCGAATTTGAACAGCGCGCGTAACTATGTTTAATGAAACTACTGGTGTGCCCTTTACGACTCTGTGCTGTAATTGGAATTCCATGGACATTATAGTCAATATAGGTGGGAAATTTTGTGAAGCCTGTACACGGTTTGCTTGCTGACGTTGACGAGTAGGTCACTATTACAGGCGACGATGGTTAGTGAACTCGTATCGCCTTTGTTGGGAGTTGGGTCCGGCGGGCGGAAAGTGGTTATCTTTTTATTTTCGATGCTGACGCTAACACGTGCAGATTCTTGGATTGACAAATCTAGGGAGAACCCTCCTTGGTGAAAAAGGCACCAAGTCACCCGTAGGCTTGCGGTGAACTTGAGCACGGTTTTACACCGTCAACAAGCCCAATTTTTTGGCGCCGTTGCCGGGGATCGGCAACTCTAACCCTAGGGCGATCTATCTTTGTTTTAACTAACCCTAATTTTTATCATTGCATATACGCTTGCTTTCTTGTTTGTTTCCTTGAAAGTGGGTGGAAAACTAGACACAAAGCGATCGAGAAAAGTTTGCAACATTCGAAGCAAACGAAGATGAACAAGGTATGCCTATGTGTCGATTAAGTTTTTAGACTAATGTCTTTTGGAGGATGTTTGTCCAAGCTATTGGTTTCGGAAACGACCATGTCAAGCATGATGGAGAAGGATTCCATTACTATAATGCTCATGCAGTGATGGTTATGGTTTTTGAAGCCAAAGGATGCGTGACATGGTGCCCTAAAAGACTTCAAGATGAAGACCACATGCACATCTATGGATTGATGGACGAAAGGATAATGATGTCATCGCGATGTTTGCATGAGCCTCAGCAGAAAACAATTAGATATATTTGGATTTTCAGAAGCTGCATGAAGTCTACACTCCAACAAATCAAGCGGTAAGGTAATCGGAGGTTCCTACAAGCGGATATGGCCAAATCACCGATGGTGGCACATGCTGAAATTCTAGACAGCAAGCAGTGCTGAAGTGAAAAGCCATAGCTCCCTCATTCGGACTCCGATTAAGGCCAATGAGTACCCGTTGGAAAGGTAATTTTATAAATTTTTCAATAGAACTATAGTTTGGTATATGTTCTGTTCTGGATGCAGGGGTAAATCCACGAAGAAGAGGCAGCAACAAGGCGATGACGACAAGATAGAGATGGACACAATGATAATAAATAGAAGATGGGGCAAAGGTTCCACAACACGTACATGATGAAATTCAAAACCTAAGGACTAAAGCAAACCCTCCGGAGCAGGGATGAATGAAGACACAAGAGGCACCACTCAACACATGATGATGTTGGAAGCGAACCACGACGGATTTCCTAAAGGCAACATCAAGCTGCATGGCTACTTTGGATTCTCGCACAAGTAACCATGGCTTCACGACAATAAAAAGGTAAGTGAGAAAGTCAAGCTCTATGACTTTAAATGAAGCTCTTTGTGGAAGGCAACCCGATATTATTATATATCTGTATAAACTATGACAAGTCTACATTGTGTTATTTATTTGAAAACTTCAAGTAACATCGTAACATTGCTCTAATAAATGTCACAACCACATGTTGTATGCTTTAATATATATATATATATATATATATACACACACACATTGAGTGAGTACTTTGCTACTTGAATTTTGGGAAACTTGTAGACCCCTTTTTGTGTAGTGTTTAGAGTCTTTTTATTTGTGTATTTAGAGAGAAATATGAGGCATGATCCCTTTTGATTCTAAACTTGTGGCTAGTTAACTTAGGCTAACTTTTGCTTTTGGTTTAGATCACCACCATATCATGTCATATCATTTTGTTTATTCATAATCATGTTTTACTTCATTCCACTTTGTTCTCCACCTTTGCATTATGTTGCATGTTGCATCTCATCTTTTAGAACCCTAAAAAATCTCATCCTTACCTAAACCTTCCTATCAAACCACACCTAGAACCTAGGCGAACAAAGGGAGGGATCGACTTATGTCAAGTCGACAAAGTATATCTCTATCCCTTTCTAATTAATGTTTTGACTAGCCTCATCCTAAACCCTTAGAAAAAACCCCTCGTACCTTTAGTAATCCTAAAACCATAGGTTTGTTTTTCATCCGAAAATCTAACCCTTGATTTTCTTCTTTATCAAAACCACCTTAGATAGAATTTCTTCACCGGACTTATCTTTTCAGAATTCTTGTCTTAAGCCAAAAATATAGGATACCCATAAGCCTTACCTTAAATCCTTGTTAGCATGTTTTAAGGTCTTTTGATAAAATGTTTTGTTGACAAAACTTTACCTCTCATAAAGTGACTTGCTTGTCATTATAAGGAACAACTTTGAAATCCTTTCTCAAATATTGCTAACCCTTTTCACTAATTCCTTTTTGCATTTGCATTTTGCATCAACCCCCTTTGTTCTATCATGCATAGGTTAGCTTGGCTTCTTCGCAAAACTTTTTGATGAATGCTTTATTTCCATAATGGTGCTTTGCGCGCGCGAGGAATTTTCTTTTGTAATCTTGTGTAAACATGGTGTTTAGATTTGATTACGGACAAATCATCATTTGAGTTTTTTTATCCTTGTTAATTTATATTGCATTGGTTGGTTTATAGACTTCACAATGCGCCCTACCTCTCTTACACTATTACGAATTGTTAATCTTGGGATAAACATGGTGTTTTGACCTTCGTTGATAAATATTTATGGCGGTGGAGAAGTTTGGCAACCACTTTGTAAGCATGGAGCTTAGAATTTGGTGTAAACATTGTTTTGTTTATATCCCTTCCTTTCATTTGAATTTTCACCTACACACACGTACACTCATTAGGTTCTTACTTTTCTCTTTACTAGGTGAGCTATGCCACAAGCTAAGATCTTAGGGATGCATTTGGTTTGTTGGCAATTGTTTCTACTCCCAACCATAACCCCGGTGGTAGAATGTGCATTAGATTTGTTTTGTAGGCATGGAGAAGTGTTCCCATGAGTTCTTGACCAATTGCAATCAAGATCGTTAGTCATCTACAAGGCTTGAGAGGGAAGTTGCTGTTTTCATCAAGATTTGAGCACATGTTCAGAGATGTACAATGGAAGAAAATTTAATTTTCAGAAGCTCCTTCAAACCTTGTTTCCAACGCATCTAGAATCATCAATTTTGAAGACCCGTACGATGAGATATGGCAAAACCATTGAGCGTTGTGCAGTCTGAAATCAGCCTTGGACAGATTGCATCGCCGGAGTAAAATTGGCACAACTCTCTTGTTCGGAACCCATTTCATGCATATGATGGCTCGTTGGAATGATAATTTCATAAACTTCAACGTGGAAGGGTGTTTCAGTATATTTTCTATTCTGGAGGAAAAATGAAAACTGTGGAAGATGAGGCAGCGACAAAGGACGACATTGAAGTCGGTGATGACGATATGACGAAGGATTGGAACCATGGCTTGATGATGATAAGAAAAGTTGAGGGAAAAATGAGCAAAAAAGGCAAGGAAGTGAAGATGATTCTCAAACACATGGCGAATTACAAGCAATTCAAGTTCTTCCACACTTAGCAACACGCTAAGCATGGGGGGAATTTGAAGGATGAAAGGAAAAGGCCACGTGGAGTACAAGGATCACCTTCACCACAAGATGGTCATCATTCTTTTTCCATGCTAAGCACAATGCTTAAGCATGGGGGAGGCATCACTGCACTTCATTACATGCATCGAAAAGGACAGTAACTTGCCCTTAACTTTATCTTTGTTCATCGCCTTCTAAATGCTTGCACATATATGCTTTCAACCATAAACAACCTCTGTATTTATCTCTCTATCAATAACATGGCTACTAGGAGGACAACCTAGGCTAGTTAGTTTTTGCTTTTCAATAAATGAATCACCATCTCTTTTGAGCTTACCACGATGATATTATTTGTATGTCTTGATTATGGAAAAATGATGAAAGTTGCCGCCTTGTTTGACTTGTATGATGTTTTATATAACATGACTACTTGCTCTCTATTAAATAGAACTTAAATTGATTAAATACCGGCTCTTTCATTTGTGGAGGTTAAATGATTAATCTTTAGACGCACATACTTTATGTTTCTCTTTAATTTAAGTTTAACGATGACCTATGCCTTGCACTTGTTTTATTTAAAATCATTATGCTATCTACATTTGTGAATCTCTTGCAAGGATCTACCTACCAAAGCCTATACACATACAAGTACTTTAATGATATAACCTTTAGTTTGCAAACTTATACCTTGATGAGTTGGATTAGGATTAATTTTTGTGGTACGAGACTAAGAAGCTGGTCATTCCTTTGCGTATCTTTTTCATTCTAGCCATTCTTGTCCGTGCATTGTGAGTTTCTACTTTGGAAATTTCACAAACTTCGCTGGGCATCCACCATAAACCTAAAACATCTTTTTGTGATTACCTCCTTGACCACAACCCAAATTGAGTATGGATGTTCTTTCAACGAATTTTCTGAAGATTTTCTGGCAAGATTTCAAGACATATAACATATGGAGGGACTCATCAGTGATTATGAGAGTTTCGACATGGAGGATGCCCTTGAAAATTTCAAAAGATTTATAAAGGAATTAAAGGATTTTGTACTTCTTTAGCAGCCATAGCCCCCCTCACTGCTATGCTCGAGGACGAGCAATCATTTAAGCATGGGGGAGGACTGCTATAGAAGTACTATGTTGCTTAAAAGTTCAGAGGAGCATAAAAAAATGATGAATAAAAAAATAAAAAAGAAGAAGAACAGAACAATGAAGGAAAGAAGGAAGAAATAAATGAAGAAGAAAGAAAAAAATAAGAAAAGGAAAAACAAAAAAGAGAGAAAAATAAAAATGCTCCTCGGTTCTTTTTAGCTTCATTTAAATCTTAAAGAGCTTTGAAGACAAGTCCATACTCAAACTTTTCCAACCATGTGCAATCCGATAACGAGAACTACATCCGTGTCTCGGGATCACTCATTTGCCACTTGCACATGTCCACCTTTCTAAATGTGTGTGTTCCATCTCTCTCCCTTTCCAACATTTATTTTCCATGTCCTCTTTATCTAGTCTCGGTAATTCCAATAGATCTCTCTCTTAGTTTAAGAACATTTCAAGTATAATGTTTTGCTAGGATTGTTTAAACCTACCAAGCTCCACATAAGCTTTTCACTTCCATATATGAGTAGAATAGGTTGAGAATAATCTAGTGTTGGCTTGAGTGACTTGATGAGATGAGTATTTCCTTGATCTTTTGCAAGAGAACCTCACTTATGTTAGATGTGCAACCTTTTGAAAACTCTTTACGATGCAACAAGGTAAAGGTTTGAAGTTTGCTTAAGTTCGAGAGCACTTATTTTATTTTATTGTGGCATGTTCTTTAATGATAGTCTATCTTCCATAATGAAGTAGCCAGTCAAAACTTGAACCTTAAATGCTAAATACTAAGTGCAGGGAAAACATAGAAGGGCAACGCTGATTTCCAAATTAAGCAAAGATCTTGGACTTGATCGAGGATGAGCAAGGTTTAAGCATGGGGGTATGTTGACGGTCGATTTTGGTACACCTAGCTATAAGTTTACCGTCAACATTTGCACGTATTTGATATTCTAACCAATGGTACTAACCGCCCGGAGGTATCAAGTTCGCTCTCGCATGTCAATTTTGGAGTTTGTTGTTTACGTAGGAAACTAGCGCTTAAAGGAGACTTTCGGGATAAGTTCATCAAGTACTTCAAGAGACGATCATGAAGCACGGCACAAGTCAACATGCAAGTCATCAGGGACTCAACCAGAAAATAGCGAAGCTTGCATAGCAAGGATTCAAGCCTTAACCGTAAGGAAACGACGTCAAAGGTCCACATGCAAGTGCACACAAATAAGGGATCACGCGAGAAGCAACCGGGGAGGAAACCGGGGCCGAACCGGGCCGAATTGGGCCTGGGCCGGTCGGCCTGGGACGGCTGGCCCAGCCTGATCCGAGCTCGGTTCGCGTCCCCCTTTTGCCCTAGTGCTTGTCTATTTATTGCCTCTGCCTCCGCCAGCCGCCACATCCATCCATTCATCAGAGAGCCGCCGAGACGAAGGAAAAGCACCGAGAGGAAGCCGACGATCGCCGCGAGTCCTCGAGTTTCCTAGGAGATGGCTTAGGTCATGCCTTAGCCGCCATGGTTGGCCCTGCGTGGTAAAGCCATGGTGGAGTTCCGGAGCCGCGACTTGAATTCGTCAAGTCGTTTGTACCTTCAACATTCGGTGATGTAACCATATCTTGTCATACTTTGATCTACTACGAGTTATACTTATTCATATGTGTAGCTACCATATGCCTTTAGTAGGACTAGATCGAATCATGGTGATTAGTCTTGTTTTGTGGACACACCGTAGTAGTGCACGGACCGAGGTTTATCGCTCGATGAAGATTATCCTCACGTAGTGACAGTACGAGAGAGGAGAAAGCAGCGAGTGAACGTGCATCGGACCACTCCATATCTGGTTACCCCATATCGAGTGCAACCCTTATCATAGTATAGGTTTAGATTGGTTTATCACCTTGGCCGGAATGGCAACGAGAAGACGATAGGCTAGGTTTACCTTTGGCTTGCTTACCTTTATGGCTAGGTGGATGTGATCCATACATCCCTTCGTGTTTGTATGTTACCTTTATGCAACCAATGCTTCACATAGGGTTACACCGGTAGGTCAGATAGAGAACCTTAGTGGTTTGCTTCCGATCCTTGGATTGACAAATCTAGGGAGGACCCTCCTTGGTGAAAAAGGAACCAAGTCACCCGTAGGCTTGCCGTGAACTTGAGCACGGTTTTACACCGTCAACAAAGGCCCATTTAAGAAAAAAATATGTGAGTGAAGAGGAGACTCCCTTTATGAAGCATGCCTTTTTGCAGCGACAAGACTGGGACATGTTTGTCAGTAATTGAGCGAGGAGATGAAGCAAAAGAGAGCATTGCATAATAAGACACACAAGATGGGCAGAAAAGGTTATCGTGGTAAAAGGAAAGATTGGGAGGAGGAGAAGGATGCAAAGCTAGCTGCAGAAGGAAAACATAACCCTTGGGACCAATTTCCTGACGTTCGAGACCTTATCAGTGGGCAAGGGTAGGGAAGAAGAAGAAGAATACTAGTGAAGGAAGCTGGGACATAACATTCAGTAACCCTGCGTGGTGTGGGTAGCTGATAGGGTGAAAACACTTGCAGCTCAGGGTAGAGATGATTCTTTGTCTGGGGTTAGGGAGGATGATATCCTCACAGCAGCACTTGAGACTCGAGAGCATTGAGGTTAGGTCCGAGGCATGTCTAGTTCACTTGGCTGGGGTAAAGGGTTTGGTCAAGAGTTCGCTGGAATGTACAGGAAGAAGAGGAACAAGAGGTCTAATTCTCATGATATGATGGACATAACATTTAAATCAATTGTCCATTCTCTAAGACTATCAGGCATCGAAATACCAAAAAATGCACTTCTTCCTTCCCAATTACCAACGCCTGTCAGTAGCAGCGAGGAAGAAGATGTGCATGGCAATGAAAAAGAAGATGCGCATGACTCCGACGAAGAACATGCACATGACAACAATGAAGATGTGTGTGGCGAGAGAGCAAGATCATTGGAATGCCAATGGTGACGAAGCGAATCAAGTGCACAGGGATAGTCAATCACCTATGCTGGACACAATAGATAAGCTGACAGGGCCAACTGCGTGTATCCTTTTGGATGGCACTGGGATTAATGTGGAGCTCGCACTAGTAAAAGTCTTTCCATTTCAAAAGGCTTGCCATTCAATACCGGTGTTGGATGGGTTTGTTGTGGTGCAACCTACTTATGTGTGGGCCAATGTGGATCACTACCCTCTGCCTGTACCAATTGATGGGGGTGACATAGAAACCCTAGTTGAGGCTCTCATTCAAGAAATCCAATGGCCAAAGGACGGAATCCTTCACTACTAGAAAATCCTCCCTTTAGCTACGTTATGTAGTAACACACTCCAAAAGCGTCTCTATGTTGGTGTGTAAAGATGTTTTTTGACACAATTTTGATAATATATCAAATTGTCATGACATTAAACATGATTACATCATTAGTAGTCATATAGAGATACTTTTTTCACGCTACAGAAATCATCTCAAAAGAAACGAAGTTAGACACGATTTAAAGCATTATTGTTATCTAGACACGCTAGAAAGCGTATCAAACAACGTCTATAGTCATGTAAAGATACTTTTTGACATGATTAAAAAATGTTTTACATTGATACATTGTTAGACATGCTTTGGATTGTGAATAACATGTAGAAACATCATAAAGCGTATCAAATAAGTGTACTAATGGTTATTCATAGGCAAACTCAAAAGTAAAACATACTTATGTAAATCACATTTGCTTGTGTAGGTGAGATGGTTGTGTGAGGTGAGATGTCTTGGGTTTAAATCCTACACACTACACATATTACACATAAATAATCATGTATAAGTGTCATTAAATCAAAAATAACTTTTTATTTTTTTGTAAATTAGTAGACATGCTTTATAGATGTATCTAGGAATTTGTCTCTATGTTTTTAAACATACAATTAAGCATTACTATACTACGTAACTACACCACTAAACATGTTATAAATGTGTCTCTAAAATTGTATCAATGCGAGTAGACATGCATGAAATGTGTCAATGAAATGTTGCTTTCTTTCATAGACACGCTTAACGAATTCATCTCTACAAAGCCTAACACGGTGACCGGGAAGACACTTCTAACACGCTTTTTGAAAGTGTATCTACAAAACCATAGAGACGAAATAAAGCGTGCCTAACTCTAAATACAGCGTAGCTATAGGCGGGGTATTCTAGTAGTGCTTATACAACCCATGACGAGACATCCCAACCCTGAAGCCGCAACGGGTAGTAGGGGTACAATATCACATAGAGGTACTGCAACTTAGTGTCAGCAAGAGAAGGCTCAACAATAGCAGCAGCAGATCAGCAACACTACACAGCAGGAGCGTCAACAATAGCCGGAGGAGGAGCCCAGGCAAACTCTGCCTAAGCAGCAGCTGCAACTTGAGGATAAGCAACAGACGAAACAACAGCCTCTCCAGCAGCAGGAGTGTTGACAACAGGAGGAGGAACTTAGGCAAACTATGCCTAAGCAGCAGCTGCAACATGAGGATAAGCAATAGACAAAACAGCAGCCTCTCCAACAGTAGGAGGAGGAGTGCAGGCAATCTCTCCCTAAGCAGCAAATGCAACAAGTACAACAGCCTCTACAACAGGAGGAGCCCATTCAATCTCCACTGCAGAAGGGGAACCAGACCAGGAAACTTCTGTCTAAAGATGAGATTCTTAACTATATTATTGGGACAAAACAGGAACAACCAAAATACAAGCCTGATGCACCTATGTTGTCATAAGCAAACTTAGAGGCTGCTGGACCAAACTGTGCCAAGTTGCATGCTTACGCCATGGAACACAGTAAGGATAAACTTGTCTTTCCAGCAAAGGTGGATCAAGACTACTTTAAAGGTGGTTGTGGTGCTTTAATGTTAAACATTGCATTCAGTAGCGTGTATAATCTTATAACCCGAGTTTCTCTGGATGTTACCATCTTGAGGTTGTGGACAGTGTAACTCCTTTAAAACCTAAAAAGATATTTCTTTAATTTTGATCAGTATCTAGATTCTGCTAAACAACATCCCATGCTAAAGTTCCCAGACCTCCAACCTGTTGTTAACTGGTCAGTTTCTTGTAGGTTTTTTCACAAAAATTCAATCTCTTAGTGTTTCTAATTGGTATTGCTGACCATGCACGACCTTTGTTACAGTATTTGTAGGTTATGTTCACAAAAGTTCAACCTCTTAGTTTTTCTAATTGGTATTGCTGATCATGCAGGGCCTTTGGTGAACTTGCACAGGATGGAGTGATGAAAGAAAAGAAAAACAAATCCAAAAGCCACACTCAACCACAAAACAAATCTCGTTGTAAGATCGAGGTTTTTTATGGTCTGTTTTTACCAATTTGATATTGCATTAACTTGTCATTTTGGTACCTCGATGCAGTGTGCTTAGCAGTCATGGGGGTCCTCTTTGTGTGGATTCCATGTGGCATTCCATATGTTAAGACTTACTGTAAGTAGATAATAATGCTCAACCTTGTCTCTGCTCATATTATCCATCTGATTTTAGAAACTGATTTCTACTTGTATTCTCATAAATGATTGTATTTTGCAAGATTTAAAATCTCATGTAGATGTTTCCATAGAAGATCTAAAGCGTGTCCAGGAGATGTTGTGCAAGTACATTCTTAAGGAGACCATCGACCGAAAGGGCAACTTCTACAATGGTGCCCCGTGAGTTTATTGTAGCCAGAAACATGAAACTTATTCAGTCTTCTTTAGTCAGGTGTTGTTACCTGAGAAACCTGCTTGGCTTGCTTGGTTGGGGTCAGATACCGCCTGGTTCAGGTAGTTTTCTCATGATTCCATCCAAACAGGTCCTGATGAGAGTAACTTGAAACTTGATGTGATCCTAGCTTGTCTATAAATGTGATCTTGCTTGTCTATAAATGTGATCTTTCTTTGCCTATACCTGTGATGTGAGAATGTGTTTGTGATGTCTCCTTGCTGTGGTGCTGCCATATTCTGGCTGGTTCCAGGATGCAACCCCTGATGGCTGCCAAATTCTGGCTAGTTCCAGAATGCAGCCGGCAAGTGGGCAGATTACTATAGGGGTGGCATATGTATGTGTAACAGGCGTTAATAAGCTCATTACAAACACTGATCAGTGAGTAACGGGCTTCATTCGGAAAGCCCGTTACAAACATGCCAACAATGTACCAATCCTGACTCGTGGGCCCCAAGACCTGGCCCGTTCATTGAGATATAGGAGACAAAAGTTGAAAGCATGCAAAGCAGATGCGCATAGAAATAAATGCGTCTCATTTCATCGAGATAGAGCAGACACAGGTTTACGAAACGCGTCTCTGATGTTAATTTCACAGTAACGGGCTTTGTTTTCATGCCCATTACCAAAGTTCCCTGTGGGCACAGAGAAACAACCATTTCACGTGACCGGTGACTAGTTGTGGTAACGGTCGTTGTTTGATGCCCGTTACAAATCCTATATGTGCTGAGACCCATGTGAAATAGATGCGTCTTAGTTCATCAATATAGTGGAGACGCAAGTGCACAGCAGGCATCTCCAATATTGAGCTACTGTAACGGGCTGTGCTTAACTGCCTGTTACCAAAGTTCCCTGTGGGCCAAGAGAAACAGCCATTTCACGTGACCGATGGCTATTTGTGGTAACAGTTGTTGTTTAATGCTCATTACGAATATGTCTTATCAGTAACGGGCATTTGCCCATTACCTGTCTTGGCTTATTTCTAACACTTGATCGGTAACAGGCGCTTTGCCTGTTACCAAAGGCAATCTGTGCCCATTACCAAAGCGAGTTTTTCATGTAGTGAAAATGGTGAACTTTGGAAATAATATTACACATTAGCATATTGTGCATACTTAAATTTTGAGGCCATGTGTGGTTCGAGGACCGGTGGATGGTCGCTTCCTTGTGTGATGAGTGATTGACAACGTTGTGTGGAATGATTCTTGGCTAAGTATTGCAGGTGCAGGTTGCGGCTTGACTGGTGTTGGTGCAGGTGAAGAACAAGCGCGAAAGGTCATCGCTGGTGAGGCCTCCAAGTGTGGAGAAGACAAGTAGGCTTTGTTCGAGGGACCCGGTGGCTAGCAGGTTCAAGTGCGGGCCGCATGGTGGCATGAACAGCAAGATGAGGTCGTGGACGGTTTCTTGGTAGAGCCTCAAAACCAAGGTCGAGCCAGGACTACGTGGGAGCCGAGTCATGAGTGGAGATTGGCGGAGGCTACACAGAGTTCGCGGGGTTTCCGGTGGTTCACCAGAAAACCACTGGGTTCCTTGGTTGATCCACAAAGCCAAGACCGGAGAACCGAAGACGGTGCTGCAGCAGTGCCAGACCGGTCTGACCGGTGGGTCTGACCGTTCTGACCGGTGGGTACTAGTCTGACCGGTGAGGAGCACCGGTCTGACTGGTGTGCGACGACGCAGTCTGGAATCTTCGAAGCGGAGGACACGCATCGGGATCGCACGGCTTGCGTCGAGGCTAAGCAGGTTGCGGTCGCCGGGCATCCGTCCGATGGAGAAAGCTTCAAGTCTTCCAAAACCGCCCTTGAGGGGCTTGTATCCATAGTTGTCAGAGAAGTGTATTTTAGACTTTCGGTTTCCTCCATATAACCCAAGAGGTGAGAGGTTGGCAGCCAAGCCTTGGAACCCTAGTTCATTTGCTTTCCTATTTTCCCTTCCTATTTTCCTTAGGATTTCCATAGGACTAGCTTGAGAGCTTCATGGTGAGATCTTGTTGAGAGGGTTGGATGATCGGGCGGCAAGCTAGACCTTGTAAGAACCTTTGTTGCATGTATAGATGATTCGGCGTGGTTCGTCAAGGTTTGTATGTGTTGTTCCCGATTGTTCTTGGTGGTGATTTTCGGAGCCCTCTCTTGGTGATTTCTTTGGGTTGTTTTCAGGACCTTTCTCTTGGGGATTTGATGGGGGAAATTTGTGGGAACCCTTCGTGGTTCTTTGGGCTGTGATTCCCCTCCCAAATCCGTTAGTGAAGGGGCTCGATTTTAGGGTTTTCCGAGTTCTAGGGTTAGAGGTGCTTTTGGCGGGATTTCTTCAATTCCTCCTTGTTGGACGAGTTTTGGTGGGATTAAACTTGGCTATGGACTCCTCATGAGGTGTTCCTAATATCCCCTAAGTCTTGTTCAAGACCATGGAGCGATTCGGGAGATCGAGGTTTGGTTTTGGGGGAGTTGACCCGCGGGTGCTGTTCATCCCGAGCTGCCCAGGCTACATCGTTCTGACCGGTGCTCTTGACCGGTCTGACCGGTGCAACCCTCGGTGGGTTTTTGCTCGGGTGAACGTCTTGGTGTGTTCGCTGTTGTCCTGTGTTCCAGCTGTTTCCAGTTTGGGTCAGTTTGGATATCGGTTGGCCTGTTTGGTGCTTTGGGGGCTTTTAGGCTGTGACCGGTCTGACTGGTGCGTCTCACCGGTCTGACCGGTGTGGAGCAACTTAGTGAAAGTTGCCCAGTTTCACCAGCAGGGACCAGTCAGTGGACTCGAGGTTTGGTGTTCCGCTGCGTTCTCGGGTCGGAAGGGTGTGTGTGTTGGTTCCTAGGTCCAGTAGCACTGTAGTGGCTACGTGGGCTTGGCCAACTTGGGTAGTGAGTCAGAGACGTGTGTTGGAAGCCGTGTTCATCTTGTTGGAGTTTCCATCTCCTTCGAGAAGAATTTTTATCGGCTCCCATTCACTCCCCCCTCTCTGGTCGCCTGATCGGTGCTTCAAGTGGTATCAGAGCCGGTTCGGGTCTTTATTGACTATAACCAGTCTAAGATCCAAGGATGGCATACCAGGAATGGGGTTCGGGTCTTCCACACTTCGATGGCAAGAACTACCAGATGTGGAGTAAGCGGATGGCGGCGTTCCTCCGCGGAAAGGGTCAAATCCTTTGGGATGTCACGGTGGACACAGGCTATGTCCAGCCGATGGACTTCCTCGCTACAGGATCGAGGGACAGGTTCGATGCCAACAACAATGTGGTCGACTACTTGTTTCGTGCTCTGTGTCAGCCTAAGTTCGATCGGGTGCACACCGAGCACTTGGCTTGTAGAATTTGGATGGTGCTGAAGGAGGCTCATGTTGGGAATGCCCAGGTTCAGGCACGGATGTATGCGACCTACCGGAGAGAGTACAAGAACTTCACTCATCTTCCCAGTGAGTCCATCGATGCCTTGTTTTAGAGGTTCATGGTGGTTGTGAACAACATGAGGGCCAATGTGGACGTGCTCCCGTACGATGATCATGATAGAGCTGTCAAGCTCTTACACTCTTTGGATCGTACAATATGGGGCGGAAAGTTTGAGGCCATTGTGGAGTCAGAGAAGTATGACACTCTGACAGTGAATGAGCTATTCTCGAAGCTTAAGTTGGCTGAGGTGGATAGGGGTATGACTGCCAAGCTCGAGGGTCCGACTTATTCCCATAGTCTTGCCCTCGTTGGTGGTTCGAAAGGAAAGACTAACACTAACTCATCCACCAGGATGTTCTCTTTGTCCTCTTTGATGTCTATGCCAAATGAGGAGTTCGATGTGCTTGGAGAGGACGAGCAGGCGCTCCTGACGAGGCGGTTCGAGAGGCTGCACGAGAACCGAGTGAACATGAGGAGGAACACGAGGACATGCTTCAAGTGCGGCAAGACTGGACACTATTTCACCGAGTGTCCGAAAGGTGAACAACCACGACAAGCACAAGTTCATTGACAAGAGGAAGAAGTCCAAGAAGAAGAATCATGAACATGGGAAGAAGGCTCGGTCTCGAGAGAAGATGAAGAGATCGAGCGACATTGAGCCCGATTCCGAGGACACGTCTTCAAGCTCGAGTGATGAAGACGAAGAGGATGAGAAGAAGAAGAAGAAGAAGAAGAAGAAGAAGAAGAAGAAGAAGAAGAAGAAGAAGAAGAACCTCAGCAAGTATCTCAACGGCCTCTGTGTGACGGGTCTAAGCCTCAAGGACGACTTCTGTGGCATGGCTCGCAGTTCGAGCAGCAAGAGAAGCCAGAAGGACGCCTCGGACGTGGATTCCGAGGATGAGGTATGTGATGAGCTCTCTTCTTTGCACAAGGAGAATGAGGAGTTGGTTGACTTGCTTGATACTCACGATCACATGCTTAGAGAGGCTAAGAAGCTTAGGAAGGAGCTTAGATCTTTGATCGAGGATGCTAGGACTAGAGTGGCTGAGCTAGAAGCACAGGTTCTTGATAGCAATCTTGAAATTCATTCGCTTAAGGCTAGCCCTGTTGTTTCTAATGAAAATGATTGTGCTGATTGCTCTGCTTTCCTAGCTGACTTGACTGATCTTAGAGAGAAGTATGCCTCCATGTGTGAGGAACTAGATGTGCTTAGGGTTGAGTTGGCTGAGCTACAATCTAGACCCACTTTGCTTTGTGCTTGCACTTCTTGCCCTGGTTTGCATGAGAAAATTGTTGAGCTTCGTTCTCGCATTGTTTCACTATAGGCTGATTTGAAAGTGCCTATTCCTACTTCTTGTTCTACATGTGAGTTGCATGCTATGAAGAATTTGGATCTTGCAAAATGTGTTGGTCTCTTGCAAGATGAGAATGATAGGTTGCGTGAAGCGCTGAGTTGGTTGTCGAGTCAAGAACCTCAGCTTGGTATGATTATTGCTAGTTGTAAGCGCTTCGATGGTTGGGCTTTGGGATTGGATAAGGTTGGTGAGGGCAGTGGTGATAGAGAAAGGAAATTTGGGAATGTTTCAGTTCCACCACAACCCACACCCAAAGACAAGTTTGCATCCAAGCCAAACCAACCGAGAGAAAAACCGAGTGAGAAGGCAAGTGAAAAGCCTTGTGAGAAACCAAGTGAGAAGCCTTGTGAAGAGCCTCATCCCAAGTCTAAGCTTAGATCAATCCGTTTCCATTGTGAGTTTTCTGCAAAGGATGGTCACAAGAGAGCGTTTTTCTTCAAGAGGAAGCGTGGGGAGATAATGGCGAAGGAGTGGGCTGACAAGGACAAGTACCACCCTTCCAATGGTGTACTTGAGCCTCATGTGCAGCTGCCCAGGGCCAAGGCGAGTGTGAGGGCAGTTCGGGCTTGTGGAGAGCGGAAGGCTGTTGGAGGTGCTGTTTGCCGGGCTACACCGGTCAGACCGGTGTGAGGCAACGGTCAGACCGGTGCAGGCCTGGACAGGCAGCAGTTTGGGTTTCGTGCTTGTACAGATGCTAAGTTTGGTTCTGGAGTTTGTGGTTCTGGTGGAGAGTTTACAGGAGGTCAGTTTGCTAGGCATTCTCCCCCTCGAGCTCACTACGGGGATGGGAGGATCCGTAGCTTTGAGATGGAGAGGAGGGACAGTCCACGAGCTCTCTTTCGTAGTTTTGGTCCTCCTCCAGGCAGAGAGCGTTGGTTCCCTCGTGGTGGTCACCGTGGTGGTGTTCGTGGAGGTAGCTTTGGTAGGAAAGATGGTTTGGTTTGTGCTAACCCCGCTTTCGAGCAAATGGCTAGTCACTGGTTTTACACTTTTGGAACTAACCCCAGTGTTGAGTCGTTTGCTCGCTCTCTCTCTCTTGGTTTTGAGTTGCAGGTGGATGGCCTGGAGAACATTTGGTTGATATCGGGGGTGGTTCTTCGGCTTCATATCCCGGTGGCGACATGTAGGTGCATCACTTTCGGGGATGGTGGACAAGGATGAGTGAATTGTGAAGAAATGATGAAGGTGAGTGTATTTGTGACCTTCAAGTCTGTGGCCTTGGTCAAGCCACTTGGTTTCTTTTGATCTTTGCCCTATCTCATGTGTTTAAGGTGAGCTTTATATGCTCTTTGGCCTTAATGCATGAGTGTAGGGGGAGCTTGTGAGTTTTGTGCTCCTTTGCTTTTTTCGGTGGTGTCGAGCCCTTTTTCCTCCCCTCGAGGAGCCGGTGGTTTGTGAGTTTTGTGTGGGAGCTCCTTTGTATCATATGTATAGCTTTCTTCGTGCATTTCTTGCATTTGGCCTGGCATATGTAACATAATGTATAGGCATCCTTGTATCTTAGATTGCATGTACCTTGTATCATATGCATTGGTTAGGAAAAGCTTCTCTCATGTACATTGTTCACCATGGAATGAGATACATGTCTTTGTGAGCTTTCTTGGTATGCTATGGTTAGTTTGGCTTAGCTCTTGATGATCTTGATGAATAATCCATGGTTGATAGCTACGTTTTTGAAAATGTCACATGTATACTCTCTCATGTGTAAATGCCTTTATATGATCTTGACATATTTTAGTGGCTTGGCTATGCTTAATTTGTGGTTGGATAGCTAGTTTATTGATCATATGGGGCCAAAGGCTCATTTGCCATCATGAATGTTTAGCCCTCTTGCTTCATCTTCTGGAGGGGCATAAGTTCCTTTTTGTCGCAAAGACATTTCATGTACCAATTATAAATCTGAAAATGAAATGAAAAATGCTTGGAAAATGTGCTCCCATGTCATATGTGCTGAATTTAGTTTGCTTTGGGTGCTAAAATCGTTGCATGATGCCTACCAATGAGAAGTCTCATACATAGAAGTAGGCACATGGCTCGGTGGCTTTGACATGACATGAGGTGTGTCACACCTGTTTTTCCAAAGAAAACCAAGTGCAAACCTATATGCATGCGAGGATTAATTTTCATGCATATAGATGACATAAGTGAATAACAGAAACAATATCACGTAAGAAAAAGGGAGATTATCAGAGATTTACGCTTTATCCTGGAAACGAAGGCTCCAAACATCACAGGCAATCGACTAGGGGTTGCGTACACCTAGAACCAGCAACATCTTCACAAGACTTCAGAGTAGCTTCCTCCTTCTGAGGAACATTGTTTATAGCAAGGGTGAGCTCTTGTCGTACTCAGCAAGTGTGGGGAAAAGAATGAATGCAAAGGCTTTATAGTGGACTGGGCTATAAGCATTTAAGCAATTTTAGTTGGTCAAATTTTATTAGCACCTGATTACTAATAAAGTATAAGTTTATACCAACCCACATTAAGCATAAAGATAAGAAAATACACCATGAGCACATGGCAAGCATAACCATAACACATATCACAATTTAAGTCCATCTTCAAGTTCAATTATCATGTGAGGGTCCAGGCCGCTCTTGACCGTGAGCACGGCTAATCGATTAGTTTTACACTCTGCAGAGGTTGTACACTTTCACCACAAGCAGCGTAAAAGCTCTGAAGAACTTTGGACCCAACCATGCGATGCTGATCAGGCACCATACCACACTACCGAGGTGTGATTGCATAGGGACGCTACATGGCCGTTCCAAAGGTTCCCTAGCAAGTTATGACCCACAAGGTCCGGATCAGTTAGCAAGGTATAAAGTCCCCTAGCAGGTCGATACCCCACCATAAAAAGAATAACTCACCCAACCCCCTGCTAGAGCGAGTCCATACCAAGCAGTACCGCCGATCCCTTGTCCTTATCAGGTAGGATCACCCTAAGCTAAAGTTCCTAATTATTCAGCCAAGACTATTGCCCATTAGTTCTTGTGGTTGTACTGTTTTCCTGGGTGGTTCTCCATGTTCCAATTAATGCACAGTGATCTTGTATTAAAATTATCATAAAGGAACATAGAGCATAAAATGATAACCATGTTGTTTAACACCAACCTAGTTGAGCAAACTAAGCAATATCTACCATCAGAATTAATTAAAACCGGGTTTAAGATAACAGTCAAATGAGGCTAGTCATCCTTAACAGGAACCCATCAAAGTTAATGCAAAGCAATGCAAAGTGATTAATAAAGTTATTGGGACAAAAGATCAAGGACACACTTGCCTTTAACCAAAGTAGTGATGTTGCTCAGAATCTTCGCCTTCAAGCTTTCGAAGCTCTCAAACAACGTTCCTTCTACTCGCATCAATCATCGGGCACAAGCATACAAAGCAAACAAACAAGCATAACTAAGAACAATGCACCAATCAAAAAGGAAACTTTAAAAGAACGCACTAAAGGACAGGCTCGATCAGATGGATCACTAAAGAACACAAAGTGTGCTTGGAAGGGAAAGGCTTGATTAGCTTTGAAGAGATGATTGCGGAAGATTGAGCAAGGACCGGAAACATCACATTGAAACAGAGCTCGATTCTAATGGTTACGCAAGAAACGAGGGAACCACTGAGAACAGAACTAAGCTCAAATCTATCGAAAGATTATTATCAAACCACAAGAAACTACGCTTGGCATATTTTAATTAAGAAATCACGTGAAAGAATATTTCAGAGAAATACTCTATGTTACTATTAAACAAGTTATATTTAATTAAAGAAATCGCGATAAACCTAATCATATTTCATTTATAACATTCGAATAGAAGTTATGTCAAATTAACAATTACTTTAGAAAGATAAAAGCAAGTATAAGATATCTAGGCGAATAACTTTATGTCACGTGTTCAACTAAACATATTTAATATCGAAAAGGCGTTTATGATGTCATTAGGCATATTAACTTTATTATGAAAACCGATGTTTAACGCTAAGCATCTTTTATTTAGAAAAACTAGTTATGAATAGGGATTAACCAATTACATCACGATTAAAGAAAACCGGATTAGAACCTAATCACTTTTTATTGATAAAAGCATTGGAATAAGAATTAGTCAAGATTAACATGCATCTTTAATATTAAAACAAGTAGCAGGTGATATACGTGCTAACGCATAAGTTATGGTGAAACGAACTAGAACGGCACAAACGGACTATCAACGCATAAGAAAACCTTAAGGTGGGTTTAGGAAAACTGATCTACAAAGAGAGCTCGGATGAAGAGCTGACACACCAACCAAGGGTGAACTGATCTGACAGGTGAAGTAGATAACAAGGTAAACTTTAAAGAAAGATAGCTACGATAGATTAGGTACAAGAACACAGCTGATTCAAAGAGAGACAACCAAACTGAGATGGAATAGACATCAACTAGCTAGATGCCGATAAATAAGATTCTAAGATAAACATGAAACAATAGTGATAAGATTACTTGATAGGCAAATAAGTAGTGCAAACTACTCACACAGATAAAGCTATTAAGCTGAGCAGAAACTCTATGGCTTGATTGAAAACACACGGTTTAGCTTGGGCTAACACTAGAAAGGTTTAGAGCTTCTGATAAACTTGATCAAGAGAGATATCGAAGGTAAAGCTGACACCGAACGTCTAACGAATCATTTGCACATGTGAGGGAACAAACTATAAGCTTAGGTTTATTTTAATTAGCAAAAATGTGCAAAGGATATTTCATAAAGAAAATACCCTAAGTTGGTTTTAATGTAAATTAGATTTTTATTTGCAAAGCCGGTGTAAAGAACTAGTCAAGTTTTATTTACAAAGATTCATATATAGATTATACCAATTAAACATTTAATTTTAGAAAAACCAAACTATATGAACAATCTAAACGTAACTTTGTAATTCGAGTAGATCATATTATTATTAAAAACATTATGGTATTGGCATTAATCAAATTAATATTTATTATAAAAGCCGATGTAAAAGCCTAATCAAATTTTAATTAGAAAAGATTAATTAACTATTAAATAAATTAACATTTGGTTTACGAAAACCGAGATAAAGATCTAATTAACTTTTATGTGCAAAAACATGTGATAGAAACATTAATCAAATTAAATTTGCTTATAAAAAACGATATATAGATTTATATTACTTTTATTTATAAAAGACATGTGTAAATAGACATTAATCAAAATTAATATTAATTTTATTTTCTGAAAACAAAACATGGTGAAAACACTCCGCTAACGCATGCTTTACATTATTATGAACCTAACGCAACTTGAACGGATTAAATCGGAGCTAAAACGAAGAAGATATAGGTAAAACAAGATTGGAAGGACCTTTACGCGATTATCTATAGATTTAAAGGGTTAGCAGAGAAGATCTGCAAGTGCTCGCAAAACTGATAAAGCTCAGGGTTAGATCTGAAAAAGTGCTTGGGAGGGATCTGGTTGCATGGATCTAATAGATCTAAGGGGTTTTTGCGGAAATTTGCGAGACACAAAATTGGATCTAATGATTACTGGCTCTTGCAGGGGCCTTCTTGCAAAACCTCCTTCTTCTACCTCAGGACCGAACAGAGGCAGAGAGAGGAATCCCGCCGGCGGCTCTGGGGAGGGGCCGGCGACCAAGGCCGCTAGAAGCTCGAGCGCCCTAGGGAAAAGGAAGAGAAGATTGAGGGGACCAAGATTGAGTGCTCACCTTGGAAGGGGGCGAACGGGGGCGGCCGGAATCGAAGAAGATGCGGAGCTCGGCGACGGCCGGCTCGGTTCAACGCGGGTTGGGGGCTCCGGCGGTCCAGAGGTCGAGGGAGCAGGCAGGATACGCTCGGCTCGACGCAGCGGTGCTCGTAACTGCGTCCGTTTGCCTCAAGGAAGAACGATGGCGACGCACGGCGAGGAAACGCGCGCCGCGGTGCTCCTTCGGCTGCGGCCTCCGGCGGTGGCGGCGCGCGCGCCGCACGGGCGGCGCGGCCGGGGAACAAGGCGGCGGTGCGGCGGGCTCGACCTCCCCCTTTATAGGGGCGCGGGGCCCGAGACCCGGGCGCGCACGCAAGGGACGGGCGGCGGCGCCGCCGGCCGAAGAGGCCGCGGCCTCCGGCCGCGCGGCTCCGCCGGGCCCCGATGGGCTTCGGTGGGCTCGCGGGCCGGGCCGGTGCGGGCGGAGCGGGTTGGGTCGGGCCTCCGGCTCGGCCCAATCCAAGAGATTTCCTTTTTTTTTGAAATATTTTTCAGTGCAAGAACAAATCCAGGAAATGCCCAGAAAATGTTTAGAGGCACGAAAAATACCCAGAAAATCACAAAAATTCCAGGAAAATTCCTAGAGATAGCTTATGACATGAACAATCCAAATAAAGCATTTAGTGCTCATGAAAAAGGTTTTAGAGCCTTCTAATAAATAGAAATAGCTCGGGGAAAATGAGAATAAATCCCGGAAAAATCCGGAAAATTCTCGGGAGAGTTTGGACAGCTCCTAAACGCATTTTTGAAACCTTTTTGCACTCAAGAACCACTAGGTGCATTGGCATGAATGCAACACTCATAACTTTTTATTTGATTTAGAAAAAATCAAACAAGGATTTTTCCTATACTATATTTCCTGTAAAGAAAATAAATGTTGGAAAAATTTTAAAATTATGAGAAAATTGTTATTTTAATTATTCTCTCTATTCACATCCTGAAATTGATAATTTCAGGGTGTGACAACTCTACCCCCTTAAGAGGAATCTCGTCCCGAGATTCTAGAAAGGTTAGCAAGAAACAAAGACTCATGTGGGTATTATCCAAAGCCTATCAACTTTCCTCATATCGTCCTTTCTTACACAAGCATACCAAACATGCTCTTCTATTCTTCATATCTTGTTGGACTTGTATAGGAGTATATAGTCTGGTCCCTCTTATAACTTATCCATTCTTCGATCATTGTGATTTCTCCATTCTTCGCTTTGCTCCATCATAGTCCTTAGTAGATCAACTTGTGCATCAGGATTCTTTTTGATAGGGGTGACATATATAGGTCGAACAATCTTAAGCTGGGGTTTTGCCGGAACCAGGTTTAGTACCATTATCTGTCCCTAGATGTGATGAGTTCTCCTCTCGTCTTGTTCTACGGTTTTGTTTGTTAGATCGCTTGCGTCTACCAGGTTTGTATTCCTTGCAAGTAATAATCCAACTATCAAGGTTTAGGGTTTGAGTATGACCTTCAGCTTGATAACCTTCTTCTTGAATTCGGTTTTGGGTGGGCAACATCCTCTGCTTATTGATATCTATAGGGTTATGTTGGCGAGCTTCTGCTGTGATAAGACTAGCTTCCTTCGGGGAACATGAAATACCATGGTGCTGACCACACGGGCACATATCTGGAACCTTGTTAACCTCATGTTGTTTCTCCATTGTTAGTTCCAGTGCTTCATGCTTCTCTTCTTTCTTTGATTATTCCATGCTTCAACAACTTGCCTCTTCACTGGCACAATGGGAATTCTGTCTTTGGCCATCTCATTACGAAGGTAGGTTGGGCTAGGCCGCATCCTTCCTTGTAAGGCTTGAGTTTGCATAGCTGATAGCTTCTCTTTAATAAAATGGTGGAGGAGTCATGTTTTGATGGTTATAATTGGTGACAGTATTGGTCTTTAGGGAGTGAAGCTTGCCCTGTAATGGACCGATGAATCTTAACCATGGTTTGAGCCATTGCTTGCAAAACCTGAGTTTGTCCAACGATATACTCCATCATCTTGCACTCCAATGATGAGGTTGCAAAAGGAATGTTGATGTTTCCTTCATTATATTTATCTTCATGATTTGTGTTGGCGCTCTCCATCTGAGTGGGTATTTGCGATAGGATCAGAAGAGATAGGCTGAAGAGTAGATAGAAAGAATGGGAAGAGCAAGGAGGTGGGAGATACAAAAGTCGAACCCAACTAAGCAACTGATGTTATTGCAGATGTAAGATCCACAATACAACAACACTCACTTCAAAGATACAAATCAATCAAGGTCATAAAACCAAGCATCATCATACAAGCACTCAATTCCAACAATCAAGGCACGGTTAAGGGAACGAACTACACGTAGTTAATAAAGTCAGAGGGTATCCTCCTAATAGATCAGATGTAGCTCCAAGCAGGGATCTCCAAAAATAAGGGATGTTTCCCAGATCAAGGAGGCCAAAATTATGAGTTCAACCCAACTGGAATCACCTCAATCGGAGGTTTGGAACTCGAGATATGAATTAAACAAGATGGCTATGTCAGCAGTGTTGACAGATTTGAGAACCTCCAAAGTCTCGGGCATAAGTCTCTGTATATACAACCAAAATTGATGAATTTTGGACAGAGTGAAACTTATGAAATTCCTGAACTACTCCAATTGGATTTATCTCAATCGGAGGTCCATAGCCCGAGATATAAAATAATGAAGGTAACTGAGTAAGCAGAGTTTACAGATTCTGATAGCTCCAATGTTTCGATCATAGCTCCTGGAATATGTACTGGATAGGTCTGAATTTTTGATAGATATCCACTTATGAAATTTAGGAACTAACCCAACTGGTTTCATGTCAATCAGAGTTCTGTATCTTGAGAAAGAATTAAAACAGTGCTGATGTGTCAGAGATCTGCGCGAAAAAGATAGAATGTCAAGGGTAACAATTCACCTTTTGACTTATTGGTGGAATTGCTTGAGAGAAGTGGAAAAGAGAGACAAGATCAAGACCATGGGAAGAGTAAATAAATAGGCAAGGGTAGAGTTCATAGTCATTTGCAAAACAATGATGTGCAAATGAAAATGTGACAGTCAAGGATGAGCTATCAAGGAGGATCGATGAAAGATATGGTTTAAGGAGCAAAAATCTTCATCACAAAGCTCAAAGGAGAGGTAGTGATGAATTTTAGATCAAAGGAAACCTTAAGAAACGACCATTACTATCTAGGCTCACGTCCTACAGTCGATACAGCTCTGATACCACTCTGTCACACATGTTTTTCCAAAAAAAACCAAGTGCAAACCTATATGCATGCCAGGATCAATTTTCATGCATATAGATGACATAAGTGAATAACAGAAACAATATCACGTAAGAAAAAGGGAGATTATCAGAGATTTACGCTTTATCCTGGAAACGAAGGCCCCAAACATCACAGGCAATCGACTGGGGGTTGGGTACGCCTAGAACCAGCAACATCTTCACAAGACTTCAGAGTAGCTTCCTCCTTCTGAGCAACATTGTATATAGCAAGGGTGAGCACTTGTCGTACTCAGCAAGTGTGGGGAAAAGAATGAATGCAAAGGCTTTATAGTGGACTGGGCTATAAGCATTTAAGCAATTTTAGTTGGTCAAATTTTATTAGCACCTGATTACTAATAAAGTATAAGTTTATACCAACCCACATTAAGCATAAAGATTACAAAATACACCATGAGCACATGGCAAGCATAACCATAACACATATCACAATTTAAGTCCATCTTCAAGTTCAATTATCATGTGAGGGTCCAGGCCGCTCTTGACCGTGAGCATGGCTAATCGATTAGTTTTACACTCTGCAGAGGTTGTACACTTTCACCACAAGCAGCGTAAAAGCTCCGAAGAACTTTGTACCCAACCATGCGATGCTGATTAGGCACCATACCACACTACTGAGGTGTGATTGCATAGGGACGCTACATGGCCTTTCCAAAGGTTCCCTAGCAAGTTATGACCCACAAGGTCCGGATCAGTTAGCAAGGTATAAAGTCCCCTAGCAGGTCGATACCCCACCACAAAAAGAATAACTCACCCAACCCCCTACTAGAGCGAGTCCATACCCCGCAGTACCGCCGATCCCTTATCCTTATCAGGTAGGATCACCCCAAGCTAAAGTTCCTAATTATTCAGCCAAGACCATTGCCCATTAGTTCTTGTGGTTGTACTGTTTTCTTGGGTGGTTCTCCATATTCCAATTAATGCACAGTGATCTTGTATTAAAATTATCATAAAGTAACATAGAGTATAAAATGATAACCATGTTGTTTAGCACCAACCTAGTTGAGCAAACTAAGTGTTGACGGTTAATAGTTGTATCAAAGTTCGTCTATGACTTGCAAGCGGACAAGTCTCCCGTCGTAGTCAAGGGACCCTTCTTCCCTCGAGTGGTGAACCCAAGGTATCGAATCCGTGGAACAATGTGCAACGCAAGGATTCAATCTAGTAAAGCAAGGTAAAGCTATCTAATGAAGACAAGTTGCATCTAATCTACTAACTCGTAAAGAAAACGAATCTAATCTAATCTACTAAAGAGGTAGCAAGAGAAAGCAAAAGATAACCAATCTACAGATTCTAGATCATGCTTATGTTGTAACTCCAAACAAGATAGATGAAGATAGCAAAGAGAATCTCATTAAAAGCATCTTTAAATCGTGGCCTTCCCATCCGACTCCGAAAACATCCGCCTTTCGAGACCCCCGTTCTGTCACAACGTATCCCTATTCATGCGGGGAGCTTAGGGCGAGTTCGATAGAACAAGTTCAAATCACTTGGCCGGTCCGGTATGCACCTCTAGCCACCGCGGCTACAAGAGCACCCTATGTAATCTAGCTGCAAACTAGATCGTAGAAGAAGCAAAACCAAGAAGAAAACAAAATCATCGAGAAGGCACTTGATCGCTAGAAATCGGATTCACTTACAAACTTCACCATGAATGATTACATGAACAAGATCACCACCGGGGCCCTCCCTCGATCTTGATCCTCGCTCCGGAGCTCCGACGTGGTCTTCCATGCAAGGTTCCCACGTCGGCTAGGGAAACCCTAGACAACTAGCACGACCCTCATATTCAAGTTGGTGTCCCTCAAGCTTCTCTGCCCTCGGCGGCGGATTACGACTTCGGTTCTCCGTGGCTCTCGGTCAGGGGGCTATTTATAGCCTGAGAAGCAATTAGGTCAAAGGAGAGGCCGATTGGGCCCCGAGTGGGGCGGGGCCGGCCGGGCCGGGCCGGCCGGCTCGGGCCCACCCGGCCAATCCCGCGGCCTCGCTTCGCCGGTGTTGCTTCCCACGTCTTCTAGATGTTCTCCCCTTTTGCATGTGGGCCCTTGACGTCGGTTTCTCTCCGAATTGGACTCAACTCCTTGTCTTGCAAGATTCAGCACTTTTCTGGTTCAGTCCTCGGAGTTTATCGTCTTCTCGTGGCTTGGTCCTTGGGCTCTTGGAGTCATGTTCACTTCATTGCTTGACTTGTATCGGGCTTCAAGGTCTTGTCATGAGGTGCTTAATGAACTTATCCCGGAAGTCTTGCTTTCAACGTTAAAACCCTGCGTAAACACATAACTCCAAAACCGACATGCACAAGTGAACTTGTTATACCACGGGGGTTAGTACCAATGAATAAGATACAAAAGTTATGCCAACACCGAAAGTAAACTCATGGCTAGGTTGACGGATTTTCACCGTCAACATCTCCCCCATGCTTAAACCTTGCTCGTCCTCGAGTAAGCCTTCGATGGATATCATCATTGCCAAACAATGTTTAAATCTTGCACTTGATCATACATGAAAAAAAACATAATGCTCTCAAAAGTTTAATTCGTTAAAGTTCCATAATGTACTAGCCTTCACCTCTACGGAGGGTAGATTCTTATTAAGCTTATCCCACAAGTATTAACATGCTCACAAAGTTTAAATAGATCTCAAAATTTTTGAAATAAAGAACGAGATAAAGAAAAGCTAAACCAAGTTCACAAAATTAAATCATCTTGTATATTGCTCATGAACTCTCATCTCACTTGGCTCTCAAGCCTATATATTCTACTCCTTTCCCTCTCATAACATATATGTGTGGTAGGCTTTATATGGAGCTTTGGGAAAGTTTAGTCCTAACAAGATTTTATAAATGAGGTGTTGTCAAAACAAGACAAGCTTCTCATGGTCTTACCGAGACTCGTCAAAAAGGTCATTGGAAAATAATGTTAAATCAAGGAGGGGAAAGAGAAAAATACACACAGTTTTAGATGAGTGGACATGTGCAAATGGCAAAGAGTGATCCCAAGGCACAAAGGAAGTCCTCGTTATCGGATTGCACATAGTTGGAAAATTGAGAATGGATCTTTTTAACTTGAAGCCTTGAATGCACTTTTAGAGAGCCGGGGAGTTTACTTTACGCACATATATTTTTTCTCTTTCTCATATTTCTCATTCTTTTCTTTCTTTCATTCATTCATTTTTTTTTCTTGTCATATATTCAGTCCATGACTTTCACAACGAAGTTTTGATTTTTTATACCTTGAAAGTCATGAGTATCACTGGATTTTTTTTTTAAATATTCCCCTTTGAACTCTAAAACTGCACCGTACCTACCTCCTCCCCCATGCTTAGACGTTGCTCGTCCTCGAGCAAAGAGGCGAAAAATAAGGTAGGTACAGGGGTATTTTTCCTTGGAGAGATACTTGAAATCTTCAATGTCGGCACCGTCTTGCGATCTTCCTTGAATTGATGATCCATTCTCAACAATAGGTTGTGGTCAAGGAGGTAAACACAAAAGATGATATTTGGTTTTAAGGGTGGATATCCGGCGAAGTTTGTGAGATCACCGATGCGGGGATACACAATGCACGGATAAAAGGCTAGCAAAAAGATAGATACGCAAAAACGGAATGACCAGCTTCTTAGTCTCGGGCCAGAGAAATCATGGCCTGCAATAACTCACTCAAAAGTAAATCTTGTACACTAAAGTTTATGCACTCAAATATATATAAGGCTTTGGATAGGTTGAGCAACACACAAGTGATATTTGTGACAAGGTTAGCAATATTTTTGAGCATAAAAGACATCTTTAATCTATTCATAACTTGAGAGCACATAAAACACTATGGGTCTTTATTTCAATCATAACCTCCGCTGAAGATTGAGCTAGCATTTAGATAATTTTAGATTTGTATTTTTAAGAGAGCACTAGTTCAAACATGCATAAATCAATTACAAAGATAAACAAAGCGGCAATTATAATCATATATTATCATGGCACAAACTTTGTAACTTTACCAAAGTTAAAAACTTGGTGGTGACATTATTCATGATGAAAATAAAAACTAAGATACATGCTGAAAAAAATTAAACTAACACACTTTCTGAAATTTAAATAAAAAACTGAAAGCACTACGCATACATAGGCGCAAACAAGCTGAAAATTAAAGAAAAGGGGGTAAAGGAAAGATAACTAAAGCTCCTCCTCTCTCTAATCTTCCGCCGGTGGTTGATATTGATAGTCTTGGTTGTTGTACCCTTACTTGTAATAGGAATGCACCACTACTCCTATGAATTGTCCGACGGTGCTAGGTGAAGGTGTCAAAGCACATAAGCGACGTTTGCATTTCCTTCACCCATTTGGTTTGCATTGGTTAGGATGGCTGCAATAATTTGCATGTTCCTTGCAGCGTATCCTCCAATGGTGGCTACATTTTGTTGTGGTTGAGGAAGGTGTGCATAGGGCTCCGCAAAGGCTACGTTGGGCACCGCAAAAATGGTGGGGGTATGGCTGCACCACTCCCCCATGCTTGCATTGGTACATCACCGTAGTAACTCGGCGGCGCCGGGGTTCCTCCCAATGGTGGGATATAATTTTGTTGTGCACCTCCTTCTTGGGTCGTGGAAAAACCTTCTCCTAATCCTTCTCTATTATTATTTTTTCTCTTCGCCGGCACAAGAAGTCCTTCCTCTAACCGATCTTCTTCCCCTCAAGAAAAGTCTTAATCTTCAATCCGGAAGGGGCAAATTCACCTAGGCCACTTGGAAGCCCCCTCTCTCATCTTCACTCTTATATTTTCCTTTCTTCATATATTCCTAGGGAAGTCCCGGGTAGGAGATGATTTGGGTTCCTTGTTATACCCGGTTTTAAAGAGATAGCCAATATGGAGAGGCAACACCCCGAACCAATATCTTCCGAACTCGATGTTGCTTAACAACACCACCGGTTGATCATAGGTGAGTGGGGTCTATTGGCCACTTGGCAATCAAAGCCGAGTAAAGCCAATTCAACTCCGTGTTGGTTATCTTTGTCTCTCTTGTTCTCCCAAAAATCCATTTGCACAAAAGTGACACACTTGGATAATGGGTTCCGGATAGTATTTTTTTCGTTGATGGTCTCTTCCCGTGATCATACTCCAAAAGCCTTCCCATGTGCCTTCATGCACATACTTGTTCCGGAGCTCCCTTTTGAAAATAGGGGACACTCGCCCATGGGTCAATGATACTAGAACATGTAATCGTTTCGAACATGAAAACCAATCTAATCTATCGGGGATTGTGTTGAATGGATCCAAGGAAGCATTGAGGCCTATACTCCCTTTATGGCATGGTTGCTAGCCTTAAGCATTAAAGTATTTTCAGCACAAGATGATAGATAGATAATCCAACAAAGTGTGATTACATCTCAAGATCGACTGCAACCCATGGATGAAAGGAGATTACCCCATCAAGGTGCTAGAAATAGCATCACTGATCAAGGTTACCCTTCCGACGGTGTCTTCCTTCTTCTCCACTTGTGGGCTCCCTCCAACGGAATGAGAGACTCAACACTCCTTCATCAAGGGTATACGCCATGGTCATGAGAATTTCCTAGGCGAATTTCTTGTGGGTGTTTGCCGACACTCCGCTAGAGAATTGCACCGGTGTCCCGTGTGAAACCCAATATGTGGAGAGCTTGGTCGTCGATGTCGACGTTCGCTACAAGCCTCTACCCAAGGCGAGCGAGCTTCTTCTCCTCCTCCTCCGTCGTGATGATAAACCCATTGGAATGCCACGGAGCGCATGGAGGTGGAGCGGATGATCGTGTCAAGTGGCGAGGTTGGACGAGCGGCTCCTCCATACGTTATTGAAGTTTGGTAAACCTAATAAACGAGTTTCGTGTGGCCCTCATGCCACCAAGGAGAAGAGTGTGGTTCCTCCTTGGCGGTGCCGTGTCCTCCTCCATACTCCAAGGAAACTCGGAAACCGAGTGCCTCCTCGAAGAGGTTGTCGATGATGGCTTAGACGACGATGATCCCTTCTTCTTCGGTGAAAAGACTTGTAGTTTTCTTCCTTGATTGCAGCACTCTCCATCACAAATATATATCCGGGGTTTTCACCCGGTAACAAGGTACACAAATATTATTTTGGAGTCTGGATTTTGAGTGGATTAAGGATGTGATTTGTTGCACGAAACAAACGCGGTGGATGGCTAAGTCTAAGGTGATTCCGGCCTACAAACTAGAGCACACGAACAAAGAGTTGGATGAAAGACTTACCTCTCTCCTCCTCACGGATCGGTTCTTCTCTAGTGCATCATGTTGCTTCATGACCTCGTACACCTTCCAAACGTTCCCGTCCACTCCTTCGCTTGCATTATTGCTCCTTCCACTTGATGTTTTCGCTTGATTCGCTTCCATACTCCATTGCCTCACATGCATCCATGATATTCCTACAAAACAAAGCCTTGGCTGCCCCCCATGCTTGTACTTTGCATGTGGTTTAAATATGTTGGAGGGGCATCCCGTGATGTATCATGGTGCATGCATGGTTAGGTTAACTAGATTGCCTCCCTTTAAGTGTGTTTAAGGCTAAGCACTCCTCTTATTTCGAAATTTAAAAATATTTTTCAGAGCCATGCAAGAGCTCAAGCATAAATTTAGAGAAGTTTTTAAACCATTAAAAACAAATGTAAGTCGAAAATATTTTTTGACTACGTCGATTTCGGTCTCACCGGTATAGTTTGCCTTCATTAGTTGAGAGCAAACTTTTCCCGGCTTGATCATGGGGGCATAGGTTTAGGTCCTAATTTTGATTAGATGAGAGAGATTTTGAATGAAATAAAATTAAGTGAGGCTTAGAAAATTTCTAATCTTAGAGAAACCAAGGATATGGATTTTTTTAAACCAACCAAGAATCAAGATTCTAGGTTCACGCGAGTCCTACCACATGCTGAAATTTAAATAACATCTAGATACAAGTCGTGTCTCTACTCGTGTGTTTTTAGCATGAAAAACAAGTCAACCACAACATCTTAAAGAGGATGAAAGGTTGAGTTAGGTTCTGAATTTTTTTTGGTTTTGGTTTCTCGAAAAAGAAGCAAACAACATAGGATGGTTCATGTAAAGGGTTTATGATCAAGCAAAATATTCAACCAAGAAATATGTCTCTAATATTGTTCAACCATTCTAAGTCTAATGTTTTGCATAGTAAAATTCAAAACTGAATTATATTTAAAAAGACTTGAAAAACCTGGAATCGGGTTGTCCTCCCGGTAGCTTATTCTTGACTCGACGAAACGGGTTGCCTCCCGCCTAGCGCTTCGTTTATAGTCCATGGCTAGACTTCTTCACTTGATTACTCCGGATCAACACTCTTTGCGGGCGTTGCAATCTTGGGTACCCACTTTGGCTTAGTCATTTTTTTGGTCTCCATAGGCTGGCTTTGTCCTTTGGTCTTAACGGATGCAACATCTTCCTTGTGGCTCGGCATCTCGAACTCTGGTCCTTCGGTCGTGATCTTCATGGACTCTAGTGTGATCCTTCATCTCTCCCGAATGAGCTTGAGTAGCCTTCGCCGTCTTGGGACCTTGGAGTTGTCTCGGATATTCTTCTTTGTTGCCCATCGGGCGCCCGGCAAGTTATCCCACTTGCGTCTAGCATCTTTATCACGATGAACACTTCACGCTCCTTGCATGTGGATCTTGCCTTGGCAGCCTTTAGGTGTTGAGCTTCTTTCTCCATCTCCATCTTCTCCATCCTCCTCTTAAGTAAACCGATATGCCACTCAAGGAATCCAGCTCGTATGCATTTAGCTCTCGCAATCGTCATGCGGATAGTTGAGACTTTGATCTTGAACGGCCTCCCGCGTCTTGAAGGTTTATGATAGGTAGATCAACAATGCCCGGGTGCATAGCTTGATCTCGCGCTCCGTGGTTGAGGTTGATCTTCCTTTGGACTTGGAGGTGGTGATTCCCTTGGAGATTTTGATGGTCCTTCGAGCTTGTGTTGCACGTCACCTTTGCCTCGTAAAGTTTTCCCGGATCATCCACAAAAAAGTTTTGGGTTTCTTGGAGAGGTAGCCAACCATCTCCGGTTAGGGTTAGTAATAAAACAAAAATCTAAACATAAAAACTAGGGTTAATCAAAACTAGATTAGATTGACTCTTTTTTTTTTTCTTTTCGGGGGATGATCAAACATAAGAGATGCAAAAGAAAATCAAAACGAAAAACTCGAAAGATAAGCGATACTAGATCGGATCTTGATTGCTTGTTCCCCGGCAACGGCGCCAGAAAAAGGGGCTTGTTGACGGTTAATAGTTGTATCAAAGTTCGTTTATGACTTGCAAGCGGACAAGTCTCCCGTCGTAGTCAAGGGACCCTTCTTCCCTCGAGTGGTGAACCCAAGGTATCGAATCCGTGGAAAAATGTGCAACGCAAGGATTCAATCTAGTAAAGCAAGGTAAAGCTATCTAATGAAGACAAGTTGCATCTAATCTACTAACTCGTCAAGAAAATGAATCTAATCTAATCTACTAAAGAGGTAGCAAGAGAAAGCAAAAGATAACCAATCTAGAGATTCTAGATCATGCTTATGTTGTAACTCCAAACAAGATAGATGAAGATAGCAAAGAGAATCTCATTAAAAGCATCTTTAAATCGTGGCCTTCCCATCCGACTCCGAAAACATCCGCCTTTCGAGACCCCCGTTCTGTCACAACGTATCCCTATTCATGCGGGGAGCTTAGGGCGAGTTCGATAGAACAAGTTGAAATCACTTAGCCGGTCCGTATGCACCTCTAGCCACCGCGGCTACAAGAGCACCCTATGTAATCTAGCCGCAAACTAGATCGTAGAAGAAGCAAAACCAAGAAGAAAACAAAATCATCGAGAAGGCACTTGATCGCTAGAAATCGGATTCACTTACAAACTTCACCATGAATGATTACATGAACAAGATCACCACCGGGGCCCTCCCTCGATCTTGATCCTCGCTCCGAGCTCCGACGTGGTCTTCCATGCAAGGTTCCCACGTCGGCTAGGGAAACCCTAGACAACTAGCACGACCCTCATCTTCAAGTTGGTGTCCCTCAAGCTTCTCTCGCTCCTCGGCGGCGGATTACGACTTCGGTTCTCCGTGGCTCTCGGTCGGGGGGCTATTTATAGCCCGAGAAGCAATTAGGTCAAAGGAGAGGCCGATTGGGCCCCGAATTGGCCGGGCCGGCCGGCCCGGGCCGGCCGGCCCGGGCCCATTCGGCCCATCCCGCGGCTTGCTTCGCCCGGTGTTGCTTCCCACGTCTTCTAGATGTTCTCCCCTTTTGCATGTGGGCCCTTGACGTCGGTTTCTCTCCGAATTGGACTCAACTCCTTGTCTTGCAAGATTCAGCACTTTTCTGGTTCAGTTCTCGGAGTTTATCGTCTTCTCGGGCTTGGTCCTTGGGCTCTTGGAGTCATGTTCACTTCATTGCTTGACTTGTATCGGGCTTCAAGGTCTTGTCATGAGGTGCTTAATGAACTTATCCCGGAAGTCTTGCTTTCAACGTTAAAACCCTGCGTAAACACATAACTCCAAAACCGACATGCACAAGTGAACTTGTTATACCACGGGGGTTAGTACCAATGAATAAGATACAAAAGTTACGCCAACACCGAAAGTAAACTCATGGCTAGGTTGACGGATTTTCACCGTCAACACTAAGCAATATCTACCATCAGAATTAATTAAAACCGGGTTTAAGATAACAGTCAAATGAGGCTAGTCATCCTTAACAGGAACCCATCAAAGTTAATGCAAAGCAATGCAAAGTGATTAATAATGTTATTGGGACAAAAGATCAAGGACACACTTGCCTTTAACCAAAGTAGTGATGTTGCTCAGAATCTTCGCCTTCAAGCTTTCGAAGCTCTCAAACAACGTTCCTTCTACTCGCATCAATCATCGGGCACAAGCATACAAAGCAAACAAACAAGCATAACTAAGAACAATGCACCAATCAAAAAGGAAACTTTAAAAGAACGCACTAAAGGACAGGCTCGATCAGATGGATCACTAAAGAACACAAAGTGTGCTTGGAAGGGAAAGGCTTGATTAGCTTTGAAGAGATGATTGCGGAAGATTGAGCAAGGACCGGAAACATCACATTGAAACAGAGCTCGATTCTAATGGTTACGCAAGAAACGAGGGAACCACTGAGAACGTAACTAAGCTCAAATCTATCGAAAGATTATTATCAAACCACAAGAAACTACGCTTGGCATATTTTAATTAAGAAATCACGTGAAAGAATATTTCAGAGAAATACTCTATGTTACTATTAAACAAGTTATATTTAATTAAAGAAATCGCGATAAACCTAATCATATTTCATTTATAACATTCGAATAGAAGTTATGTCAAATTAACAATTACTTTAGAAAGATAAAAGCAAGTATAAGATATCTAGGCGAATAACTTTATGTCACGTGTTCAACTAAACATATTTAATATCGAAAAGGCGTTTATGATGTCATTAGGCATATTAACTTTATTATGAAAACCGATGTTTAACGCTAAGCATCTTTTATTTAGAAAAACTAGTTATGAATAGGGATTAACCAATTACATCATGATTAAAGAAAACCGGATTAGAACCTAATCACTTTTTATTGATAAAAGCATTGGAATAAGAATTAGTCAAGATTAACATGCATCTTTAATATTAAAACAAGTAGCAGGTGATATACGTGCTAACGCATAAGTTATGGTGAAACGAACTAGAACGGCACAAACGGACTATCAACGCATAAGAAAACCTTAAGGTGGGTTTAGGAAAACCGATCTACAAAGAGAGCTCGGATGAAGAGCCGACACACCAACCAAGGGTGAGCGATCCGACGAGTGAAGTAGATAACAGGGTAAACTTTAAAGAAAGATAGCTACGATAGATTAGGTACAAGAACACAGCTGATTCAAAGAGAGACAACCAAACTGAGATGGAATAGACATCAACTAGCTAGATGCCGATAAATAAGATTCTAAGATAAACATGAAACAATAGTGATAAGATTACTTGATAGGCAAATAAGTAGTGCAAACTACTCACACAGATAAAGCTATTAAGCTGAGCAGAAACTCTATGGCTTGATTGAATACACACGGTTTAGCTTGGGCTAACACTAGAAAGGTTTAGAGCTTCTGATAAACTTGATCAAGAGAGATATCGAAGGTAAAGCTGACACCGAACGTCTAACGAATCATTTGCACATGTGAGGGAACAAACTATAAGCTTAGGTTTATTTTAATTAGCAAAAATGTGCAAAGGATATTTCATAAAGAAAATACCCTAAGTTGGTTTTAATGCAAATTAGATTTTTATTTGCAAAGCCGGTGTAAAGAACTAGTCAAGTTTTATTTACAAAGATTCATATATAGATTATACCAATTAAACATTTAATTTTAGAAAAACCAAACTATATGAACAATCTAAACGTAACTTTGTAATTCGAGTAGATCATATTATTATTAAAAACATTATGGTATTGGCATTAATCAAATTAATATTTATTATAAAAGCCGATGTAAAAGCCTAATCAAATTTTAATTAGAAAAGATTAATTAACTATTAAATAAATTAACATTTGGTTTACGAAAACCGAGATAAAGATCTAATTAACTTTTATGTGCAAAAACATGTGATAGAAACATTAATCAAATTAAATTTGCTTATAAAAAACGATATATAGATTTATATTACTTTTATTGATAAAAGACATGTGTAAATAGACATTAATCAAAATTAATATTAATTTTATTTTCTGAAAACAAAACATGGTGAAAACACTCCGCTAACGCATGCTTTACATTATTATGAACCTAACGCAACTTGAACGGATTAAATCGGAGCTAAAACGAAGAAGATATAGGTAAAACAAGATTGGAAGGACCTTTACGCGATTATCTATAGATTTAAAGGGTTAGCAGAGAAGATCTGCAAGTGCTCGCAAAACTGATAAAGCTCAGGGTTAGATCTGAAAAAGTGCTTGGGAGGGATCTGGTTGCATGGATCTAATAGATCTAAGGGGTTTTTGCGGAAATTTGCGAGACACAAAATTGGATCTAATGATTACTGGCTCTTGCAGGGGCCTTCTTGCAAAACCTCCTTCTTCTACCTCAGGACCGAACAGAGGCAGAGAGAGGAATCCCGCCGGCGGCTCTGGGGAGGGGCCGGCGACCAAGGCCGCTAGAAGCTCGAGCGCCCTAGGGAAAAGGAAGAGAAGACTGAGGGGACCGAGATTGAGTGCTCACCTTGGAAGGGGCGAACGGGGGCGGCCGGAATCGAAGAAGATGCGGAGCTCGGCGTCGGCCGGCTCGGTTCAACGCGGGTTGGGGGCTCTGGCGGTCCAGAGGTCGAGGGAGCAGGCGGGATACGCTCGGCTCGACGCAGCGGTGCTCGTAACTGCGTCCGTTTGCCTCAAGGAAGAACGATGGCGACGCACGGCGAGGAAACGCGCGCCGCGGTGCTCCTTCGGCCTGCAGCTCCGGCGGTGGCGGCGCGGCGCGCACGGGGGCGGCGCGGGCCGGGGAACAAGGCGGCGGCGCGGCGAGCTCGGCCTCCCCCTTTATAGGGGCGCGGGGCCGAGACCCGTGCGCGCACGCCGGGGACAGGGCGGCGGTGCCGCCGGCCGAAGAGGCCGCGGCCTGCGGCCGCGCGGGCTCCGCCCGGGCCCCAATGGGCTTCGGCGCGCCCGCGGGCTGGGCCGGTGCGGGCGGAGCGGGTTGGGTCGGGCCTCTGGCTCGGCCCAATCCAGTAGATTTCCTTTTCTTTTGAAATATTTTTCAGTGCAAGAACAAATCCAGGAAATGCCCAGAAAATGTTTAGAGGCACGAAAAATACCCAAAAAATCACAAAAATTCCAGGAAAATTCCTAGAGATATCTTATGACATGAACAATCGAAATAAAGCATTTAGTTCTCATGAAAAATATTTTAGAGCATTCTAATAAATAGAAATAGCTCGGGGAAAATGAGAATAAATCCCGGAAAAATCCGGAAAATTCTCGGGAGAGTTTCGACAGCTCCTAAACGCAATTTTGAAACCTTTTTGCACTCAAGAACCACTAGGTGCATTGGCATGAATGCAACACTCTTAACTTTTTATTTGATTTAGACAAAATCTAATAAGGATTTTTCCTATACTATATTTCCTGTAAAGAAAATAAATGTTGTAAAAATTTTAAAATTATGAGAAAATTGTTATTTTAATTATTCTCTCTATTCACATCCTGAAATTGACAATTTCAGGGTGTGACAAGGTGCTTGTGGGTGTTTGTGATGGTCTTATGATTAGAATGGCTGTCCTAGCATGGAGTTTGTGTGGCTTTGCCATTTTGATATGCTTTGATCATGTTTAGGACTTTGCTCATGAGAGGCAAGTTTTTCGCAAAATTGCCCAAATCCATCTTAGCTTCGTCCAATGGTTGTGAAACTTGGTGATCATGTAGTTGAGATCGATACGAAGCTGTAGAGTATCTAACTTGCTCATTTGGACATGTGTAGCATTCTTTGTTGAATTTTGTCTATTTGAGAAGCTATAGGTTGAAAATTTTGCATTTTTGGCTTGATTCATGCATTGCCAACAAGGGGGAGAAGTTTGAGCTTGAAATGGCTTACTGGATGAATTTAGAAGGTTTTCAGGTGGTTTTGAGCCATTTTCGGGCTCTGGTGTGCACCGGTCTGACCGGTCGAGGTCAGCGGTCTGACCGGTGTGAGTGCTGATCCTGTGCACATCTTAGGCACCGGTCTGACCGGTGGTGATGACCAGTCTGACCGGTGTGAGCTGAAGTTGTTGCAACTGCCCTGTTTTCAGCTGGTTTGCATGCATTCACCCAGGGGGAGATGCATTGGTTCAGGGGGAGCTCTTTGTGGTGTTTGAGTTTTGGTTCGGTGGTTCGCGCTCTTTTCTTGAGCTTTGTTTTTTGTCTCGGATGTGTCGAGTCGTTGCCCTTGCCTAAGGGGTCCGAGACTTGTCTTCTTCAAGTGATCTTGCTCTTTGCCTTTGTTTGGCTTTCGATCGCTTGTTGGAGTTTCTTTTTGTTCGTTTCTTTTCTTTTTCTTTTTCTATCTTGTTAATTTGTGTGGGTGTTGTCAATGCACTCATCAAGGGGGAGATTGAGGACCATGTGTGGTTCGAGGACCGGAGGATGGTCGCTTCCTTGTGTGATGAGTGATTGACAACGTTGTGTGGATTGATTCTTGGTTAAGTATTGCAGGTGCAGGTTGCGGCTTGACTGGTGTTGGTGCAGGTGAAGAACAAGCGCGAAAGGTCATCGCCGGTGAGGCCTCCAGGTGTGGAGAAGACAAGTAGGCTTCGTTCGAGCGATCCGGTGGCCAGCGGGGTCAAGTGCGGGCCGCATGGTGGCATGAACAGCAAGATGAGGTCGTGGACGGTTTCTTGTTAGAGCCTCAAAACCAAGGTCGAGCCGGGACTACGCGGGAGCCGAGTCATGAGTGGAGATTGGCGGAAGCTACACCGAGTTCGCAGGGGTTTTCGGTGGTTCACCAGAAAACCACTGGGTTCCTTGGTTGATCCTCAAAGACAAGACCAGAGAACCGAAGACGGTGCTGCAGCAGTGCCAGACCGGTCTGACCGGTGGGTACCTGTCTGACCGGTGAGGAGCACCGGTCTGACCCGTGTGCGACGACGCAGTCCAGAATTTTCGAAGTGGAGGACACGCGTCGGGATCGCAAGGCTTGCGTCGAGGCTAAGCAGGTTGCGGTCGCCGGGCATCCGTCCGATGGAGAAAGCTTCAAGTCTTCCAAAACCGCCCTTGAGGGGCTTGTATCCGTAGTTGTTATAGAAGGGTATTTTAGACTTTCGGTTGCCTCCATATAACCCAAGAGGTGAGTGGATGGCAGCCAAGCCTTGGAACCCTAGTTCATTTGCTTTCCTATTTTCCCTTCCTATTTTCCTTAGGATTTCCTTAGGACTAGCTTGAGAGCTTCATGGTGAGATCTTGTTGGGAGGGTTTGATGATCGGGCGGCAAGCTAGACCTTGTAAGAACCTTTGTTGCGTGTATAGATGATTCGGCGTGGTTCTTCAACGTTGGGATGTGTTGTTCCCGGTTGTTCTTGGTGGTGATTTTTGGAGCCCTCTTTTTGTGATTTCTTTGTGTTGTTTTCGGGACCTTTCTCTTGGGGATTTGAAGGGGGAAATTTGTGGGAACCCTTCGTGGTTCTTTGGGATGTGATTCCCCTCCCAAATCCGTGAGTAAAGGGGCTCGATTTTGGGGTTTTCCGAGTTCTAGGGTTAGAGGTGCTTTTGGCGGGATTTCTTCGATTCCTCCTTGTTGGACGAGTTTTGGTGGGATTAAACTTGGCTATGGACTCCTCATGAGGTGTTCCTAATATCCCCTAAGTCTTGTTCAAGACTGTGGAGCAATTCGGGAGATCGAGGTTTGGTTTTGGGGGAGTTGACTCGCAGGTGCTGTTCAACCCGAGCTGCCCAGGCTACACCGGTCTGACCGGTGCTCTTGACCGGTCTGACCGGTGCAACCGTCGGTGGGTTTTTGCTCGGGTGAACGTCTGGGTGTGTTCGCTGTTGTCCTGTATTCCAGCTATTTCGAGTTTGGGTCAGTTTGGAGGTCGGTTGGCCGGTTTGGTGCTTTGGGGGCTTTCAGGTTGTGACCGGGCTAACCGGTGCGTCTCACCGGTCTGACCGGTGTGGAGCAACTTAGTGAAAGTTGCCCAGTTTCACCAGCAGGGACCAGTCTTACCGGTGGTGCTCACCGGTCTGACCGGTGTTGGTCAGTGGACTCGAGGTTTGGGGAAGTGAATAAGCTAGGATACATAGTGGCCAATCATAGTGGACATGAAGGCTTTTGTTGAACATTTTGGGGTATTTTTCACACAGACAAGTCCATGTAGTTTTAATCAACTCTACGATATTTTGGTATCTACTTTTATCTGTAGTCTTGTATAAAGAGTCGAAGACAAAGACCTTGCTTCGCACCATACCAAAACTAAAGAGAATCCAGTGTAAGCTGTTTGTTGACGGATAAAAGACGTATCCCTCTACGATCCGCAAGCGTACGGACCCCACACCTTTTTCACCACGGGATTCCCAAGGTTCTTGTCAATCCGCGGAGCAAGGGGATTACAAGCGTTTGATCTACTATGACACACTTAGCTACTAAAACCCTAACTAATATTATGCTAGAAAACAACTAAACTACACTAGAGAGAATGATTAAGATATCAAGGTAGAAGACACTCGCCCACGGGTTTACGATACTAGAGCATGCAATCGCTTAAAGACATGAAAACCAATCTAATCTATCGGGGTTGTGACCACGGTTTCGCCCTTTCCCTCCTCTCGTACTGTCACTACGCGAAGGTATTCATGACTAGACCTTGGATGGACACGGCGCATTGAATGGATCCAAGGAAGCATTGAGGCCTTACTTCCTTTACGGCAAGGTAGCTAACCTTAAGCATTAAAGTATATTCAACACAAGATGATAGATAGATAATCCGACAAAGTGCGATTACATCTCAATATCGATTACAACCCATGGACGAATGAGAAGATTACCCCATCAAGGTGCTGATCATGGCACCGTTGATCATGGTTTCCCTTCCGCCGGTGTCTTCCTTCTTCTCCACGAGAGGGTGCTTCCTTCGAGGTGGTTGATCTCCCGCCGGAGATCCTCCTCCTCTCTCTCTAGCTTGTGGATGGCCTTCATGTGCGAATGACTCCTCCCTTTGGTGTTGGCGGCGCTTCGGGGGTTTTAGGGTTGAAGATCTTTCGAGGGCAAGGAAAACGGGACCGAACCGGTGCCGGAACTGGGCTGGGCCGGCCGGCCTGGGCCGGCCGGCCCGTGCCCATTCGGCCGGTTCGGTTGCCCCTTTTGCTCCGTGGGTCCTCATGCACTTATGTACTTTGCCCCCTCCACTTGCTTGATTTTGATGCTGTTATCCTCGTGTCCAAGATGGAGGCTCTCTTCGCATGAAGTTTGATCTTTTACGCTTCAATCCCCAGGGGTGTTCCTCGTAGCACTTCGGTCCTCGCCACCATTGGAAGTGATTTCAGCAAGCTCATGAACACGAACAAGACTCCGTAAATGCTCCTTTGAACTTGTTGCGAATCCGTCCTTTATGTCTATGTTTTCCTACATAAACACAACACTTCCAAATGCATGCACAAAGATGAACTTGTTATATGATTAGTGTGCCTAGTGGTGGGTTAGTTCCATAATCAAATTGAAACCAAAGTGTAATGAACATGCTAGGTGCACCAAAATACACCGTCAACATCTCCCCCACGCTTAGCTCTTGCTCGTCCTCGAGCAAGTACTCGTAAAAGAACTTCGTCCAAGGTGTGTAATCGTGTATCACTAATCCTCCTTCACAAGTTAGTCAATCATTTCATCTTTAATACATGAACACAAAGTAATGATAACCAAACATAAACATGGGCGTTTAGAACTTTTACCACGTCAAGTTTTACCCCACAACTCAAACTCTTCACTCAAAGTCTTCAATTGCAGCCATGCTTACTCCTTTGCTTCCATCGGAGGGTTTTTATGATTTTCAAAACAAAAATTCCTGCAACAAGTATTAGACAAAAACCTTTCTCCAAGCTCTCTCAAGTCACTCATATGAAGTGGCTATCCTAACCAAGTTTTATAAAACTCTCACCTCCCATTAATCTCTCATATATCATGTAAAGTGGAGCTATAGGTAGGGCTAGCGCAATCAACACAAGTATTATCAAACTAAGAACTTCCTCTAATGGTTGTCTACCTTTCAAAGCCAATGATCATGAGAATTAACCATATGTAGGGATATCAAGGATGAGAAGATTTAGAATGGTGGACATGTGCAAGGGCAAAAGAAAATTGTGACTACAAAGAACCAATGATGTCCTCGTTGTCGGATTTCACATGGTTGGAAATAGAGTAAAAGTTTCGTCTCTTAACAACGTGACATCCTTCCTTACACTTTATTTTTTTTCTTTTCTTTCACTTGATCCATCCCTCTCATATCTTCATTGCTACCTCATCTTTTTCTCTTTTTCTCTCTTTTTTTCACATATGATTCTTTTTTCTTTCTTTCTTTCTTTCTTTTCCATACACATACTTTTTCTCTTTATTTTTCTCTCTCTTGACAACTTTTCAAAGCTTTCGATTCTCTCTTTCCTTGCATGCATACAATCTGAATTTTTAAATAAATCATGCTAGAGACGAGACGAAACTTTGAAAATAGGTTGTGTTCAAGGAATACGATGTACAAAAGAGATGTATAGGGTTGGGTATGGAATCCGGCGATATACGTGACTTCCGTTGTGAAAGTCACGTGACCGAATATATGACGAGGCTAGCAACAAAAGATAAGCACAAGAACATGATCATTGCTCGAAATGAAAACTCACCAAGAGAGAAGGGTCCTAGCCTAACTCATCGTGCTAACCACACTTATGGTGGAGCGAAAAAAATAAACTTGGCTTTGGATAGTAATTTTTTCTTACTCTGAACTTGGAAAAGGAGGTTTTGCTAACCTTTATTACAAGGGTTTTAAGATAATTTTCAGAATTGAAATCCTCCAATTTTTAGCATCGAACATAGCACAACTAACATGTGAAGCTCAAGATCGAAGTGCGGTATGGGTACTTTATGTAGTAGCGATTCCACTAAGCACCACGGTAAACGTTTTTCAAACCACATACTTACGTTCATATATCAAGAATCGAAGATTAAACAAACAAGTGAATAAAGATAAGCAATACATAAAACACAAAGATATACATATAAAGACTCTTTTTATTTGATTTTCTTGACTCAACACTAATTTAAGACACTTGCAAAAATTTTAAAACACTCTCAAAAACTAAAGACTCATTAAAACGCTAAGACTCTCACACGAAGATTAAACCGAACCTAAACTTGAAGTTCAAAAGCTAAGGCTAGCGAGCTAGCTCTCCCCCACGCTTAAAACATACGACGTCCTCGTCGTATCTTACAAAATCCTAAGGGGAAAACTAGATCTAGTGGTACTTCAAGCAAGTTTTGCACCACTTGCCTCTCATATTGCCAACCATGCCGAAAAGTTTGCGCACGTTACGGTTTAGGAACTTGTAGTCGTCTTCAACTACGCGCTCCAAGTCCTCCATACGCTGCTTCATCGCTTCCATGGCTTGGAGACATTCGTCCGCCAACGTGTAGAGATTCGCGATGGATTGACGGCAAGCTCGACAACACATCGGATGCAATCCGAAGGGGTCGTCGTCGCCATAATCTCCACCGTTGTCACCACCGTCGTTGTCACCTCCATTGTCGTTGCCTTCGTTGCCGTCGTTGCCGTCGCCGTTGGGGCCTTCGGGAGTCCTTTCCTTGGGCTGCTCATCCCAATCATCATCATTTCTACCGGCGGCCGCCCACGAGCTCGGGCTACGATCGTCGAAGTAGTCGCTATCCCCATAATCCTTAGGCTCTGGCGACACCTCCTTGTAGTCTTTGCGCTTGATGCCTTGGATGCGTGCCGGCCTTCGGACGGGTGTAGGGACCTTCTTTCCTTCGACGGAGTTGCGAGATGAAAGAGCTCCGGTCGGGACACGTCCTCCGCAACGGATGCGTGCGATCCTCTTGACGGGTAGCTTGAGCTCGCATCGCATCGCCTCCTCCATCGATGGCTTCTTGGCTTCTAGCTTCAACTCTAAGCTCCTTGGGGGCACAATGGCGGCTACAAGGGTGCAAAATATTGCTTGAAAGGTTTGATCCTCGAGCTCCCAATTCGGCCAAATAAAGTCCTGAGAGAAAAACCTTGGGAACCTTATTTTCCTTTTTTACACTTCCCTTAAAATTTTCTGACCAAACAAGGAAGTCAAAAAGGAGCAATTCGGGCGAAATTCGGCGTCATCGGACGTCGGGCCCCTCTGGGCCGGTCCGCCTGGGCCGGCCGGCCCACCCTGCCTCGGGGGCCGGGCCGGTCCGGTTTTTTGCACACCGCCCTATTTTTTTCTTCCTTAGCCCATGGGAAAAAGTTGGCCCAGTAAATCTTCGCGAAAAACTCCAGAAAACTAAAAGAAAAATTATTTACAGAAGTTGATGCCTTGTTTTTCGTCCTAGGCGGGCTCTTCCTCCATGGTGAAGACGTCAACATGGTGAAGGGGCACGACATCGGGTTCGTAGTAAACCTTAAGCCGCTGTCCATTCACCACAAATTCATCGTCGTTTATATCCATAATGGTTACCGCTCCGTTGGAGAACACCGAATGCACAACATAAGGTCCGTCCCACTTGCTTTGCAATTTCCCCTTTCCGAAGGTTTTAAACCTCGAATTGTAGAGGAGGACCTTATCTCCTTCTTTAAATTCTTTTTTCTTCAATCTTTTATCATACCACCTTTTGATTCTCTCCTTGTATATGCTTGCGTTTTCATATGCCTTCAACCTCAACTCCTCTAGCTCGCTTATTTGAATTCTTCGTTTCACCACCGCGGCATCGAGATCAAGGTTCATCTCTTTAATCGCCCAATAGGCTTTATGTTCGAACTCAACCGGAAGGTGGCAAGCTTATCCATAGACGAATTGATAAGGGGTCATACCTATCGGTGTTTTAAACGCCGTTCGATAAGCCCATAAAGCTCCATCTAATTTCTTTGACCAATCCTTGCCTCCCTTCTCTATGGTCTTGTTGAGTATGCTTTTTAATTGCCTATTTAACGTCTCCGCTTGTCCGTTGGTTTGTTGGTGATAGGCCGTAGAGACCCTATGCTCAATTCCCAACTTGGACAAGCACTTTTTGAAATTCTTCCCGGTGAAGTGAGTTCCTCCATCACTTATCAAGATTCTCGGTGTACCGAAATGGGGAAAAATCACGTTCTTGATCACAGTGATGGACTCCTCCGTGGAAGCTTTACGACATGGTATTGCCTCTACCCACTTGGATACATAATCAACCATAACAAGGATGTATTCGAATCCAAATGAGTTTTTAAAAGGCCCCATGAAGTCTATGCCCCATACATCGAATATGTCGATTTGCAAGTTGTATTTCAAAGGCATAGAATTTCTTTGAGAGATGTTTCCGGTTCTTTGGCATTCGGGGCATGACGCAACATATCTTTTAGTATCTTCATGCATCTCCGGCCAATAGATTCCGCTCGACCATACTTTTGCTTCGGTTCGAAAATGGCTATAGTGTCCACCGTACTCCGCCGAGTGGCACTTCCTTAGAATCTCAACCCTTTCTTCTCTTGGCACACATCTTCTCATTAATCCATCATTGCCAAGTTTGAAGAGGTATGGTGCATCCCAAAAATATTTCTTACTTTCGGAGATTATCTTTCTTTGAGTGTTTTTATCTAGATGATCGAGGGGCATCTTCCGAATTGCTCCAATGATGTCGATCATCCAAGTATCTTTATCAAGCACTCTATAGAGGTGGTCATCTCTCATCTTGTCTTCTATGGGCTCTTTATCATCTTGTCCACGATTCATCCTAGACAAATGATCGGCCACAACATTCTCCACCCCTTTTTTATCACAAATTTCAACATCAAACTCTTGGAGAAGAAGGATCCAACGAATCAAACGTGGTTTAGCTTCCTTCTTATCCAAGAGATACTTGATGGTTGCGTGATCGGTGTAAACAATGACCTTTGAGTTCACGATGTAAGATCTGAATTTTTCGAAAGCGAATACCACTGCTAGCAACTCTTTTTCCGTAGTGGCGTAATATAATTGTGCCCCACTAAGAGTTTTGCTAGCGTAGTAAACGGCGTGAACTCGGCCTTCCTTTTTTTGACCCAAGACCGCGCCTACCGCGTAGTCACTTGTGTCACACATGATCTCGAAAGGTTGGCTCCAATCCGGAGGTTGGATGATGGGAGCGCTCACCAACGCATTTTTCAAGGTCCGGAATGCCGCTAGGCACTTCTCGTCAAAGTCTAAAGCCACATCCTTTTGAAGAAGGTGCGTTAAAGGCTTAGTGATCTTCGAGAAGTCCTTTATAAATCTTCTATAGAATCCGGCGTGGCCTAGAAAGCTCCTTAAGGACTTAACATCCATAGGAGGTGGGAGTGGCTCAACCGTCTCTACCTTAGCCTTGTTCACTTCAATTCCTCTCTCGGATATAACATGTCCGAGCACTATGCCTTGCTTAACCATGAAGTGGCACTTTTCCCAATTTAAAACCAAATCTACCTCCGCACACCTTGTAAGGACCTTTTCTAAGTTTGCTAAGCAATCCATGAACGTCTTCCCGTAAACGGAAAAATCATCCATAAACACTTCAACAATTTCTTAGATGAATTCCGAAAACACGGCCATCATGCAATGTTGAAAAGAGGCCGGAGCGTTGCATAGGCCGAAGGGCATCCTCCTATATGCAAATGTTCCGTAAGGACACGTAAACGTTGTCTTATGTTGATCTTCCGGGTGAATAGGAATTTGCATGAACCCCGAGTATCCATCGAGAAAGCAAAAATAAGCATGGTTTGCTAACCTCTCGAGCATCTCGTCTATGAACGGTAGGGGGAAGTGATCTTTTTTCGTCGCTTTGTTAAGCTTACGATAATCGATACACATCCGCCACCCGGTCACGGTTCTTTGCGGTATCAACTCGTTCTTCTCATTCTTCACCACGGTGAAACCTCCTTTCTTCGGTACACAATGTACCGGGCTCACCCACTCGCTGTGCGGAACCGGGTAGATGATTCCGGCATCAAGTAACTTGATAACCTCTTTCTTTACTACCTCTCGCATGGCATGGGTTAGCCTCCTTTGGTGGTCCACCACAGGCTTACATTGGTCTTCCATTGGTATACGATGAGTGCAAAAGGCTGGGCTAATACCTTTGAGATCATTAATTGAATACCCAATCACCTTCCTATGTTTTTTTAATAAAATCAGCAACGCTTCATTTTCTTTGGGACTCAACTTGTCGCTCACAATGACTGGATAAGTTTTTTCTGGGCCCAGAAATTCATATTTTAATCCCTTGGGCAAAGGTTTAAGGTCTACCTCGGGTGCTTGTGGCTCCTCGGGTTTGATTTCTCCTATGTCTTCGAATTTCTCTTCCTCCACGCTACCATCATGCGGCTCTAAGCCTTTTGTTGCTTCCTCTAGTTCTTCATCTTGTTGATTACTAATTTGATTTTCCATCGCTCTTTGCAGCGGGTCTCTAAGGGTTTCAACAAAACAAAGACTATCTATCTCTTCTACTTCTTCATCTTCGGGAGGAAAAAGGTGTAAGGTGTTTAGAAGCACGAAGAAAGTTATATGTGTACTTTGTTCCATTAAGGTTCATTGTTACTTTGCCTTCTCCGGCGTCTAACACGGCATCAACCAACTTAAGAAAAGGCCTACCTAATTCAAATCTGAACCCACTCAAACAAATCCAAATAAAACAAAATGAAAATCCCACTTCTAACACTAGCATTTTATAAGTCCTAATATTATTGCTTGAATTAAATTAAAATCTAGGACTTTAGGGAAGGGAAAAAGGAAGAATCCTTAATGGTTTCGTAAGCATTCACATTCAAAACAAGTTTTTGAAATTACACATTTTTACAATCAAGCAAGAATCAAGGATGCTACAGGAATGGCATGCCTTCACCAGAAACTTCTGGGATGATGAAACAACCCTCTATCTTCATCTTCGGACCTTGTTTCCCACGAGGCCTTTTCTTGTTCGATGACGGTTCCTGGAAATTTAAGGACTATTAACTGATTGCTACTATTATTTAGTAATTAAACTTAAAGCATATGTTGGTACTAGTTTGTACTAATTATACATCTGATTGTTGTCCATTGTTACTTGTCTCGGCAATTGGCTGCTCTTCCGCATCGATGCCATCAGCAGACATGTTCAGGTAGCTGTCAGCCTCCCGCTGATCTTGTTCATTACCCGGATTGCTCGAACCATTGTTGTTTGCAATTATGTCCATTAACAGTGCCTCTTCGGGTTGCTACTCCGTTGTTGGGTCCATTGTCACTAACTAAGAAGAATAAATAACAATTATTTTGGAACGAAGTAACTAATTTTCTAGTGAAGAAACTTATTTTCCAGTGAAGAAACCAAATTTCTAATGAAGTTACTAATTTTATAATGAAGAAGTATATTTTCCAGTTAATAAACTAATTTTCAAATGAAGTAACTAATTTTCTAAGTAACTCATTCTCTAAAGAAGAAACTAAGTTTCTAGTGAAAAAATTAATTTTCTAGTGAAGAAACTATTTTACTAGTGAAGTAACTAATTTTCTAATGAAGAAATTATTTATCTCTTTGGACGGGAGTCGAGTGAGTGCGTGTGTGACTTGAGCACGTCGAGCGAGTCGTTAGTAGCATGTTGAGCAAATCGAACATGTTGAGCGAGTAGCGAGCGAGTCTAACATGGCGTGTTCAGCGAGTGGCGAGTGAGTCTAACGTGTGGAGCGTGCATGTGTTGAGCAAGTCTTGTGTCAAGCGATTCAAACATATCGAGCGAGTCTAATGTGTGGAGTCGAGAGAATCTAAATAACATTTTGATCTAAATCTAAATCTTAATGCAGTTCTAAATCTAATTGTAAATTTAAATTCTGAATAACATCTAAATATAAATTAAATCTATATCAAAATCTAAACCAAATTTAAATCTATAACTAAATCTAAACCAAATTTAAATCTATAACTAAATCTAAACCAAATTTAAATTTTTAACAAAATCTAATTGAAAACTATTATAGATGACGATGCACGGTGCGGGGATGAAGCGGACGACGCGGAGACAAAGACGACAACCTATCAGGGGTTGAGACCTAGACAGATCTACAAGGGGGCTTCCCAAGTAGTTTGCAGGTTAAAGGAGGGATCGAAGAACTAGGAGACTATATGGTTATGCACTGGATGCACACGGAAATCTCGGCAAGACACGAGAAACATGACGATTTATACTAGTTTGGGCCTTCAGAGAGTAAAACCCTACATCTAGTTTGGTGGTGGAATTATGCGAGAGAGATCAGCACCCGAGGAGGGCGCCCAAGCTGCCTTATATTGACTGACGACCTTGGGCTACAAGTTGGTTTCCATCTATCCTAGTTGGTTACAACATGGAAAGTTTATCAGAACTGCGTTAAAAAGTCTGGACTGTCTTGACTTGCACTCCAAGATGTCTTTACGTCCTTGGGCCCACATTTCAGGTCGGGAAGGGCCCACTGACAGGTCGGTGGGTCTTCTGGTAGGTCGGGCCCGCCTGCCGAGGACAGCTGAGACCCTGGTCAGTGGAGACCCAGGGGTACCCATTGAAGGACCGATTAGGTGACCAGAGAGGGGGAGTGAATGGGAGCCGATAAAAATTCTTCTCGAAGGAGATTGAAACTCCGACAAGATGAACTCGCTCGGTCGAACCCCCAAAATCACACGCTCCGCACTTCTACCTTTCGTTTGCCAAAACCATGTAGCCACTAGAGTGCTACTAGTCCTAGGAACAAACACTACAAGCAACCTCAACACACACGCACCCACGACAGCGGAAACAACTCGAAAGCCGACTGTCCAGGGGGGGGGTTGACCGGGTATGGGGGGCGGTTAGACCGCCTCACCAGGTAACCAAGAAATCCTCCGAAACACCTCTTCCGAGCACCAAAACGCACCACGGTTTCACCAACAGAGATCTCTAGTTAGGGCCATGCTAGCTACCAGAAAATCTTGGCGAAAACCAAAACTTCACCCAAGGGCCTAGGGGCGGTTAGACCGGCTACTAGGGGCGGTCTAACCTCGTGTACCCAGCAACGAACTCCAAACAAGAACTCCTAGCAAACCACACTAAAACGAGCCAAGATTTCACGAGAGCGCTCCTCTGATCAAGGCTAACAAACTCACAGAGAAAGATCCAGCAAAATCAAACTTTCTTCGGAAAGGCCTAGGGCGGTAGACCTGGTTCCAGGGGCGGTTAGAGCTCCCTCCCTAAGAACAAAGATCCGAGTGAAAACCCAAGCAAACGGACTCGAAACGCTCCAAGATTTCAACCATACAATCCCCTGGTCAAGGCCAGCATGCTACAAGAAGATCTCGGCCAAAATCAAAACTTTCTCCGGACGAGCCCGGGGCGGTTAGACCGCCCCTCCTACACGGTTAGACCGCCCTCCCTAGACAGAACGGGAAAAAGGGGAACCGCAGGTCAACCCTCAACTTTGCATCACCCGATCTCCCGATTCACCCAACGGATTGCAGCAAAACTTTGGGGATGCCTAGGTCACCTCATGGACGAGCTCTCCCTCAAGGGAATTGCACCGAAACGCTCTCAATAATGGGGAATCGCAAATCTCGTGACCAAACCTCAATTCTCGAGTTCCAACGAAAACCACCAAATCGGAGAGCTTTCCATGGGTTCGGAGGGGCAAGGTCACGAAGAAAAGAGGCACAAGGTCCTCATGTGTGACTCCCACACCAAATCCCGCAAAGAAACGCCTCCAAAACTCTGCCACGAAAATCTCAAGAAAAGTCTCCGAAAATCACCAAAAAGGGAAAACGGGAAAGACAACAAAAGCCTTGAGGAACCACGCCGAATCATCTATACATACCATATAGGTTCATACAAGGTCTAGCTTGCCTCCCAATCATCCTACCCTCTTTCAAGATCTCACCATGAAGCTCTCAAGCTAGTCCTCTAAAATCCTAAGGAAAAAAGGAAGGGAAAATAGCAAAGCAAATGAACTAGGGTTCCAAGAGTTGGCTGTCATCCACCCACTCAATGATTATATATGGAGGCACCCAAAAGACTAAACTACCCTTACTTAACACTAGGCATACAAGCCCCTCAAGGGAGGATTTGGAAGTCTTCGGAATATCTTCATCGGACGGATGCCCGGCGACCGCAACCTGCTTAGCCTCGACGCAAGCCTTGCGATCCCGACGCGTGTCCTTCGCTTCGAAGCATCTCGGCGTCGGCGGCCAGGGCGGTCAGACCACCCTCCTGGGCGGTTAGACCGGCCCGGGAGATCTGACCGGCCCCAGGCGGTCTGACCGCCACTCATGGGCGGTTGAACCGGCCTGGGTGGCCGCACCCCCTCGTCGAGTCTTCGGCCTCGGTTTTGTGGCTCAACCGAGTAACCTAGTGGTTTTCTGTTGAACCACTGCAAACCCCGCGAACTTGGTGTAGCCTCCGCCAATGTGCACTCATGACTCGGCTCCCACGTAGTCCCGGATCGACCTTTGTTTTGAGGCTCTACCGAGAAACCGTCCACGACTTCATCTTGATGTTCATGCCACCATGCAGTCCGCACTTGACCCCACTGGCCACCGGGTCCCTCGAACGAAGCCTACTTGTCTTCTCCACACCTGGAAGCCTCACCGGCAACGACCTTTCGCGCCTGTTCTTCACCTGCACCAACACGAGTCAAGCCGCAACCTGCACCTGCAATACTTAGCCAAGAATCAGTCCACACAACGTTATCAATCACTCATCACACAAGGAAGCGACCATCCACTGGTCCTCGAACCACACATGGTCCTCAATCTCCCCCTTGATGAGTGCATTGACAACACACATGATTTGTAACCAAAGAGAAAAAGAAAAGAAAAGAAACTACTAAAAGAAAAACTCCAACAAGTGATCGAAAGCCAAAGAAAGGCAAAGAACAAGATCACTTGATGAAGAACAAGTCTCGGACCCGTTAGGCAAGGGCAACGGCTCGACACATCCGAGATAAAACCATGCTCAAACAAAGAGCGCAAACCACCGAACCAAAGCTCGAACACCACAAAGAGCTCCCCCAGCACATATGCAAACTCCCCCTGAACCAATGCATGCAAGAAGGTCACTTGGAAATGCATGCCAAAGAGCAAACCAAGCTCACACTGCATAGGGCAGTTAAGCCGCCTGCATAGGCCGGTTAAACCGCCCCTAGTCATGTGACCGCCCCTGGGAGGTTAGACCGCCCCATGTAACAGCAAAAACTTCTCTGCAAATTGCCGAACCACTTTGGACACCTTCCATTAGCTCCCAGGTGCCCAAATCATGCACAAACTTCTCCCCCTTGTTGACAATGCTTTAATCAATGCAAAATGCGAAAAGTTTCAACATATAGCTTCTCAAATATACAAAATTCATCACAAGGAGCTACCCAAGTCCAAATGAGCAAGTTAGATACTCTATAGGTTCGTAATGACCTCAACTACATGATCACCAAGTTTCACAACCATTGGACAAGGCTAAAAAGGATTTGAGCAATTTTGCGAAAAATCTCCCTCTCATGAGCAAAGTCCTAAACATGAGCAAAACATGTCAAAATGGCAAAGCCACACAAACTTCATGATTGGACAACCATTCTAATCATAAGACAATCACAAGCACCCACAAGCACCTCATGTCATGTCAAAGCCACCGAGCCATGTGCTTACTTCTATATATGAGACTTCTCATTGGTAGGCATCATGCAACTGTTTAGCACCCAAAGCAAATTAAATTTAGCATATATGACATGGGAGTAGATTTTCCAAGCATTTTACATTTCATTTTCAGATTCATAATTGGTACATGAAATGTCTTTGCGACAAAAAGGAACTTATGCCCCTCCACAAGATGAAGCAAGAGGGCTAAACATTCATGATGGCAAATGAGCCTTTTGCCCCATATGATCAATAAACTAGCTATCCAACCACAAATTGAGCATAACCAAGCCACTAAAACATGTCAAGATCATATAAAGGCGTTTACACGTGAGAGAGCATATATGAGACATTTTCAAAAAACATAGCCATCAACCATGGATATAAATCAAGATCATCAAGAGCTAAGCCAAACTAAACATAGCATACCAAACTAGCTCACACGATCATATATAGCCTTTCATGGTGAACAATGTATATAGGAGAAGCTTTACCTAACAAATGCATATGATACAAAATGCATGCAACCTAAGATTCAAAAATGCCTATATATCATGTTACATATGCTATGCCAAATGCAGGAAATGCACAAAGGAAAGCTATACATATGCTACACAAGGAGCTTCACTACCAACATAGGAAACCAACCACACACACAAAGCTCACAAAAGACCGGCTCCTCGAGGGGAGGCGAAAAGGGCTCGACACCACCGGCAAAAGAGCAAAGGAGCACAAAACCCACAAGCTCCCCCCTGAACTCAAGCATTAAGGCCAAAGAGCATACAAAGCTCACCTTACACACATGAGATAGGGCAAAGAGCAAAAAGAACCAAGTGGCTTGACCAAGGCCACACACTTGAAGGTCACAAATTCACTTACCATTATCATTTGTTCAAAAGTCACCTATCCTTGTCCACCAGCCCCGAAAGTGATGTACCACCATGTCACCACCGGGGTATGAGGCCGAAGAACCACCCCCCATATCAACCAAATGTTCTCCGCGCCTCCCACCTGCAACTCAAAACCAAGAGCGAGAACGAGCAAATGACTCAACACTGGGGTTAGTCCCAAAGGTGTGAAACTAGTGTCGGTCCATTTCCTCAAAAGTAGGGTTAGCAACATCCATCCTACTGCGCCTATCAAAACTACGATCCATCCTGTCAAACCTATCGAACCTAGAACCACCATGGGAAAACCATTCTTGTCTCACTGGAGGAGTACGAGTACCACGAAAAGGAAAGCACGGTCCGTAGCCCCTCTGAGACTCAAAGCTGCGACCTCTCCCAAACTCGTATTGATCACGAGGTGGAGAACGTCCAGCAAACTCAACACCACCAGACTCAAAGTGTCTACCATCTGCACCATGACCGAGGAAACTGAAACCACCAGCATCACGACCTCGGAAACCAAACTGCCTAGAAATCTGGGGAGGGCCGGTCTGACCGCCTATCCAGGCCGGTCTGGCCGCCCTTCCCTGGGCCGAGACGGTCTGACCGCCATGCCTGGCCGGTCCGACTGCCCTCTCCAGACCACCACCGCGGCTACGGTATCTCACATCTCCCCATGCCGGATCCTTACGCACAAAGCCCTTTCCCTTAGGCAGTGGCATACGACGCTCAGGCACACCATGAGAAGGGTGGTACCTGTCCTTGTTCGCCCACTCCTTAGCCATTCTCGCCTCTCTCTTTCTCTTATATCAAAACTCTCTCTTGTGACCATCCTTTCCACAAAACTCACAATGGAAAAGGATTGGTTTGGGCTTAGGCTTGGGGTGAGGCTCTTCACAAGGCTTCTCACTTGGTTTCTCACTAGGCTTTTCACTTGCCTTCTCACTCGGTTTTTCTCTTGGTTGGTTTGGCTGGGATGCAACCTTGTCTTTGGGTGTGGGTTGTGGTGGAACTGAAACATTCCCAAATTTCCCTTCTCTTTCACCACTTCCCTCACCAACCTTATCTAATCCCAAGGTCCAACCCTCAAAGCACTTACAGCAAGCAATCATCATACCAAGCTGAGGTTCTTGACTCGACAACCAACTCAGCGCTTCACGCAACTTATCATTCTCATCTTGCAAGCGACCAACACATTTTGCAAGATCCAAATTCTTCATAGCATGCAACTCACATGTAGAACAAGAAGTAGGAATAGGTACTTTCAAATCAGCCTCAAGCGAAACAATGCGAGAATGAAGCTCAACAATTTTCTCATGCAAACCAGGGCAAGAAGTGCAAGCACCAAGCAAAGTGGGTCTAGATTGTAGCTCAGCCAACTCAACCCTAAGCACATCTAGTTCCTCACACTTGGAGGCATACTTCTCCCTAAGACTAGTCAAGTCAGCTAGGAAAGCAGAGCTATCAGCACAATCATTCTCATCAGAAACAACAGGGCTAGCCTTAAGAGAATCAATTTCAATCTTTCTATCAAGAACCTGTGTTTCTAGCTCAGCCACTCTAGTCCTAGCATCCTCGAGCAAAGATCTAAGCTCCTTTCTAAGCTTCTTAGCCTCTCTAAGCATGTGATCGCGGTTATCAAGCAAGTCAACCAACTCTTCATTCTCCTTGCACCAAGAATAGAGCTCATCACATACCTCATCCTCATAATCCAAGTCCGAGGCATCCTTCTGGCTTCTCTTGCTGCTCGAACTGCGAGCCATGCCACAAAAGTCGTCCTTGAGGCTTAGGCCCATCACACAGAGACCGTTGAGATACTTGCCGAGGTTCTTCTTCTTCTTCTTCTTCTTCGTCTTCTTCTTCTTCTTCTTCTTCTTCTTCTTCTTCTTCTTCTTCTTCTTCTTCTTCTTCTTCTTCTTCTTCTTCTTCTTCTTGTCATCCTCTTCGTCTTCATCACTCGAGCTTGAAGACGTGTCCTCGGAATCGGACTCAATGTCGCTCAATCTCTTCATCTTCTCTCGAGACCAAGCCTTCTTCCCATGTTCACGATCCTTCTTCTTGGACTTCTTCCTCTTGTCCATGAACTTGTGCTTGTCGTGGTTGTTTACCTACGGACATTCGGCGAAATAGTGTCCAGTCTTGCCGCACTTGAAGCATGTCCTCGTGTTCCTCCTCATGTTCACTCGGTTCTCGTGCAGCCTCTCGAACCGCCTCGTCAGAAGTGCCAGCTCGTCCTCTCCAAGCACGTCGAACTCCTCATCTGGCATAGACATCAAAGAGGACAAAGAGAACATCCTGGTGGATGGGTTAGTGTTAGCGTTTCCATTCAAACGACAAACGAGGGCAAGACTATGGGAATCAGTCGGTCCCTCGAGCTTGGCAGTCATGCCCGTATCCACCTAAGCCTACTTGAGCTTCGAGAATAGCTCGTTCACCATCAGAGTGTCATACTTCTCTGACTCCACAATGTCCTCGAACTTTCCGCCCCATATTGTACGATCCAAAGAGTGTAAGAGCTTGACAACTCTATCATGATCATCGTACGGGAGCACGTCCACATTGGCCCTCATGTTGTTCACAACCACCATGAACCTCTGAAACAAGGCATCGATGGACTCGCCGGGGAGATGAGTGAAGTTCTCGTACTCTCTCCGGTAGGTCGCATACATCCGTGCCTGAACCTGGGCATTCCCAACATGAGCCTCCTTCAGCACCGTCCAAATTCTACAAGCCAAGTGCTCGGTGTGCACCCAATCGAACTCAAGCTGACCAGAGCACGAAACAAGTAGTCGACCGCCTTGTTGTTGGCGTCGAACCTATCCCTCGATCCTAGAGCGAGGAAGTCCATCGGCTGGACATAGCTTGTGTCCACTGTGACATACCAAAGGATCTGACCCTTTCCGCGGAGGAACGCTCCCATCCACTTACTCCACATCCGGTAGTTCTTCCCATCGAAGTGTGGAGGACCTGATCCCCGTTCCTGGTACGCCATCCTTGGATCTTAGACTAGTTAGAGTCAACAAAGACCCGAACCGGCTCTGATACCACTTGAAGGACCGATTAGGCGACTAGAGAGGGGGGAGTGAATGGCAGACGATAAAAATTCTTCTCGAAGGAGATTGAAACTCCGACAAGATGAACTCGCTCGGTCGAACCCCCTAAATCACACGCTCCGCACTTCTACCTTCCGTTTGCCAAAACCACGTAGCCACTGGAGTGCTACTGGTCCAAGGAACAAACACTACCAGCAACCTCAACACACACGCACCCACGACAGCAGAAACAACTCGAAAGCCGACTGTACAGAGGGGGCGGTTAGACTGGGTATGGGGGGCGGTTAGACCGCCTCCACCTGGTAACCAAGAAATCCTCCGAAACACCTCTTCTGAGCACCAAAACGCACCACGGTTTCACCAACTGAGATCTTTGGTCAGGGCCATGCTAGCTACCAGAAAATCTTAGCGAAAACCAAAACTTCACCCAAGGGCATAGGGCGGTTAGACCGGCTAGCAGGGGCGATCTAACCTCCTATACACAGCAACGAACTCCAAACAAAAACTCCTAGCAAACCACACTAAAACGAGCCAAGATTTCACCAGAACGCTCCGCTCCTCTGATCAAGGCGAACAAACTCATAGAGAAAGATCCAGCAAAATCAAACTTTCTTCGGAAAGGCCTAGGGCGGTTAGACCTGGTTCTAGGGGCGGTTAGACCTCCCTCCCCAAGGCACAAAGATCCCAGTGAAAACCCAAGCAAACAGACTCGAAACGCTCCAAGATCTCAACCATACAGTCCCCTGGTCAAGGCCAACATGCTACCAGAAGATCTCAGCCAAAATCAAAACTTTCTCCGGACGAGCCAGGGGTAGTTAGACCGCCCCTCTTACGCGGTTAGACCGCCCTCCCCAGATAGAACGGGAAAAAGGGGAACCGCGGGTCAACCCTCAACTTTGCATCACCAAATCTCTCGATTCACCCAACGGATTGCAGTGAAACTTTGAGGATGCCTGGGTCACCTCATGGACGACCTCTCCCTCAAAGGAATTGCACCGAAATGCTCTCAATCATGGGGAATCGCAAATCTCGTGACCAAACCTCAAGAACTCAAGTTCAAACGAAAACCACCAAATCGGAGAGCTTTCCACGGGTTTGGAGGGGCAAGGTCACCAAGAAAAGAGGCACAGGGTCCTCATGTGTGACTCCCACACTAAATCCCGCAAAGAAATGCCTCCAGAACTCTTCCACGAAAATCCCAAGAAAAGGCTCCGAAAATCACCAAAAAGGGAAAACGGGAAAGACAACAAAAGCCTTGGGGAACCACGCCGAATCTTCTATACATACCATATAGGTTCATACAAGGTCTAGCTTGCATCCCAATCATCCTTCCCTCTCTCAAGATCTCACCATGAAGCTCTAAAGCTAGTCCTCTAAAATCCTATGGAAAAAAGGAAGGGAAAATAGCAAAGCAAATGAACTAGGGTTCCAAGAGTTGGCTGCCATCCACCCACTCAATGAGTATATATGGAGGCACCCAAAAGACTAAACTACCCTTACATAACACTAGGAATACAAGCCCCTCATGTGTGGATTTGGAAGTCTTCGGAATATCTTCATCGGACGGATGCCCGGCGACTGCAACCTGCTTAGCCTCGACGCAAGCCTTGCGATCCCGATGCGTGTCCTCCGCTTTGAAGCATCTCGGCGCCGGCGGCCGGGCGCTAGATCGCCCCCCGGGCGGTTAGACCGGCCCGGGAGATCTGACCGGCCCCAGGCGGTCTGACCGCCCCTCCTGGGCGGTTGAACCGGCCTGGGTGGCCGCACCCCCTCGTCGAGTCTTCGGCCTCGGTTTTGTGGCTCAACCGAGTAACCCAGTGGTTTTGTGGTGAACCACTGCAAACCCCGCGAACTCGGTGTAGCCTCCGCCAATCTCCACTCATGACTCGGCTCCCACGTAGTCCCGGCTCGACCTTGGTTTTGAGGCTCTACCAAGAAACCATCCACGACTTCATCTTGCTGTTCATGCTACCATGCGGTCCGCACTTGACCCCACTGGCCACCAGGTCCCTCGAACGAAGCCTACTTGTCTTCTCCAAACCTGAAGGCCTCACTGGCAACGACCTTCTCGCTTGTTCTTCACCTACACCAACACGAGTCAAGCCACAACCTGCACCTGCAATACTTAGCCAAGAATCAGTCCACACAACGTTGTCAATCACTCATCACACAAGGAAGCGACCATCCACCGGTCCTCGAACCACACATGGTCCTCACCCATGTCTCTCAAGCCCTGGTCGACCTGTAGGCGTAGCGGGCGAAGTAAAGTTGTGTCGAGATGTATTGAAGACACGACACTTTGTTGAGGTCATGTAGGGTACACAAGGATCAAAAAAGAAGAAATACCCCTCCGGTGCACGCACAAAGTCTAACATTGGGCTCCGGAATGTAAATCCAGATGGTCGAAGTGAAGGAGAGGTGTATGATCTTCAAGAACCGCCGACCTGACCTAGATCAGGTAAAATAAAGGAGCTTCCGCGACCTTGAGTAAGGTTGTAATGCCAACCATAGGTTGGTCGAGCTGAGGAGTAGTGGAAGCAGGCTTCCAGTAGGTCGATGCAACGTAGAAGAAGAGGGCGTCGTAAGACGCACTCATGTTGTAGCCCCTGAGCAATAAAGCGACCAGAAAGCACAGTTTGATGCTCCAGAAGAGAAGAAAAAGGATACCTATGACCTTCTGATGCCATCATGATGCTCTGACCAACTGAGTAATAGGCCAAAACACCTGGGATCTTCCGGAAGATGCCAAACGTCGGAAGATGTCATGACCTGAGTCACAAGCGCACTATGCAGTCACAAACCTACTCCCTAATAAGAGACTAGAGGCACCAGGATATCGTCAGGTAGGGGAAAGGTGCGCCAACTACCAGAGCTGTAGCGATGTCGGCTGGCCGGAAGTAAGTGACGACAGAGACGCCATGAGGTCTGTAGACCTAAAGAAGGCGACGACGGAGACGCCGGGAGGTCTGTAGACCTAAAGAAGGAAACAACTGAGGACCATGTTTGGTTCGAGGACCGGTGGATGGTCGCTTCCTTGTGTGATGAGTGATTGACAACGTTGTGTGGACTGATTCTTGGCTAAGTATTGCAGGTGCAGGTTGCGGCTTGACTGGTGTTGGTGCAGGTGAAGAACAAGCGCGAAAGGTCGTTGCTGGTGAGGCCTCCAGGTGTGGAGAAGACAAGTATGCTTCGTTCGAGGGACCCGGTGGCCAGCGGGGTCAAGTGCGGGCCGCATGGTGGCATGAACAGCAAGATGAAGTCATGGACGGTTTCTTGGTAGAGCCTCAAAACCAAGGTCGAGCCGGGACTACGTGGGAGCCGAGTCATGAGTGGAGATTGGCGGAGGCTACACCGAGTTCTTGGGGTTTGCGGTGGTTCACCAGAAAACCACTGGGTTCCTTGGTTGATCCACAAAGCCAAGACCGAAGAACCGAAGACCCGAGCCGCAAAGCAGCGCGCGCACCGGTCTGACCGGTGGGGACCGGTCTGACCGGTGAGGAGCACCGGTCTGACCGGTGTGTGACGACGCAGTCCGGAGACTTCGAAGTGGAGGACACGCGTCGGGATCGCATGGCTTGCGTCGAGGCTACGCAGGGTGCGGTCGCCGGTCATCCGTCCGATGGTGAAGACATGAAGACTTCCAAATTCGCCCTTGAGAGGCTTGTATCCCTAGTTATTAGGAAAGGGCATTTTAGACATTCGGTTGCCTCCATATAACCCAAGAGGTGAGAGGATAGCAGCCAACTCTTGCAACCATACCTCATTTGTTTTCCCATTTTCCTTCCTATTTTCCTTAGGTTTTCCATAGGACTAGCAAGAGAGCTTCATGGAGAGATCTTGTTGAGAGGGATGGATGGTCGGGCGGCTTGCTAGACCTTGTATGAACCTTTGTTTCATGTATAGATGATTCGGTGTGGTTCCTCAAGGTTTGGATGTGTTTTCCCCGGTTGTTCTTCGTGGTGATTTTCGGAGCCCTCTCTTGGTGATTTCTTTGGGTTGTTTTCGGGACCTTTCTCTTGGGGATTTGATGGGTGAAATTTGTGGGAACCCTTCGTGGTTCTTTGGGCTGTGATTCCCCTCCCAAATCCGTGAGTAAAGGTGCTCGATTTTGGGGTTTCTTGAGTTCTTGGGTTGGAAGTGCTCTTGGCGGGATTTCCTTGATTCCTCCTTTTTGGACGAGTTTTGGTGGGATTAAACTTGGCTATGGACTCCTCATGAGGTGTTACTAATATCCCCAAAGTCCTGTTCAAGTCCGTGGAGCGATTCGGGAGATCGAGATTTGGATTTGGGGAAGTTGACCCGCGGGTGCTGTTCATCCCGAGCTGCCCAGGCTACACCGGTTTGACCGGTGCTCTTGACCGGTCTGACCGGTGCAACTCTCGGTGGGATTTTGCTCGGGTGAACGTCTTGGTGTGTTCGCTGTTATCCTGTGGTGACGCTGTTTCGAGTTTGGGTCAGTTTGGTGGTCGGTTGGCCTGTTCGGTGCCCTGGGGGCTTTCAGGTTGTGATCGGTCTGACCTGTGTGTTTCACCGGTCTGACCGGTGTAGAGCCACTTAGTGAAAGTTGCTTAGTTTCACCAGCAGGGACCGGTCTGACCGGTGGTGCTCACCGGTCTAACCGGTGTGGGTCTGTAGACTCGAGGTTTGGTGTTCCGCTGCGTTCTCGGGTCGGAAGGTTGTGTGTTGGTTCCTAGGTCCCGTGGCACTCCAGTGGCTACGTGGACTTGACCAACTTGGGTAGCGAGTTGGAGAAGTGTGCTGGAAGCCGCTTTCATCTTGTTGGAGTTTCCATCTCCTTCAAGAAGAATTTTTATCGGCTCCCATTCACTCCCCCCCTCTCTGGTTCGCCGTATCGGTCCTTCAACAACGGAGACGCCTAGAGGTCGGGCGACCTGAAGTAGACGGCGACGATGAAGACACTTGGAGGTCTGGGGACCAGACGTAGACGACGACGGAGACGCCGGGAGGTCCGTGGATCTAAAAAGGGCGATGACGGAGCCACCTGGAGGTCTAGTGACCTGAAGTGGACGATGATGGAGCCGCCGAGAGGTTCGAAGACCTACAAAAGGTGACGACAGTGCCACCGGGAGTTCCATAGACCTAAAAAGGACGACGATAGAGACGCCAGGAGGTTTGAAGACCTAAAGAGGGCGATGATAGAGTCGCGGGAAGGTATCATGACCTTGAGTAGGCGACGACAGAGTCGTGGGATGGTCTGTAGACTTAACTATGGTGACGATGGAGTTGCAGGAAGGTCTCTCTACCTTGAGCGGGCGATGACGGAGCCAGGGGAAGGTCTCGTGACCTTGAGTGGGTGACGATGGAGTCGTTGGAAGGTCTCGTGGCCAAGTAGGTGATGACGGAGTTGTGGGAAGGTCTCGTGACATTGAGTAGGCGACGATGGAGTCACAGGAAGGTTTGTAGACCTGATAAGGGTGTCGACGGAGTCGTGAGAAGATTTGTAGACCTAATGAGGGAGATGACGGAGTCGCGAGAAGGTCTCATGACCTTGAGTAGGCGACGACAGAGTCACTGGAAGGTCTGTAGACCTAATGGCCCTGGATTCGTCCATAGCTCGGCACGGCTTCGGCTTGTCTCGGCGACCAGATATGTCATCACACTCGTGCCGATGATGTCTTTGACGTCTTCACAGCTCGGCACAGCTTCGGCTCCTCCAAACTTCAACGACTAATCACCGACCTTTTTGGCATCTCGAGCTTGCCATGTGGACCTCGACCACGACGACGCACAAGCTAATTGCTATTTGCAATTAATATTTTTACAGCTTCTGTATGTTTCATCGATAATCTCCATAACTTTCACTGACGTGCTTTACATGCTTTTTCCTGCTTTATTCCCCCCTTCGACACGCTCGGGGGCTTGGCATAGCCGAACTCGATAGGCTCGGTGGCTTGGCTTTGACACTCTAAGGATCATCAGACCTGGGGGATTTTGAATTTAATTTCGTGTGTTCTTCCTTGCTTTTTACTCACTATGCACATTAATAGTTGTGTGGTTGCAAGACCTTGAGTCTCTGACTTCCCCCGAGCGCCGAGCGCCGACTACACGTAATCCTCCATGCTGAGCAGTGTAGTCGATAAGCCGTCCTCTCTATGATCAGTGATTAACCCGTGACCCTACAGTCTATGGAGGGATAAGACTCACTATGTGTCAGATGGCTCTGCGCCTTGAGAGACATGGGTAGCCCTGGGTCCCCAGCGACCAGGGTCTCAGCCGTCCTTGACAGGCAGGCCCGACCTGGAAGAAGACATGCTGACCAATCAGTGGGCCCTACCTGACATGTGGGCCCAATGACATGAAGACAGTTTGAAGTGCAAGTCAAGATAGTCCAAACAATTTAAAGCAGTACAGATAAGCCTTCCATGTTGTAACCGACTAAGATAGATGGAAACCGACTTGTAGCCCAAGGTCGTCGGGCGTCGGCCAATATATGGTGTCCTGGGGCGCCCTCCTCGGGGCAGATCTCTGTCGCATAATTGCCCCACCAAATTGGACGTAGGGTTTTACTCTTTGGAGGCCCGAACCAGTATAAATCACTGTGTTCCTCATGTCTCGCCAAGATTTCTGTGTGCATCCCGTGCATCACCATCTACGCTCCCGCGATCGTCTTCGACGAAGACATGAAGAACTCCCCCACAGCACGCAGAAAATTTGTCGTGTCTACCGACCCATCCGATGATCTCGATGCCACGAAGAATTTGATGTGGTTTCCGATCTAGGATCGGTGGCTACTGGCGATTCGGTAGACCTCGAGTTGCTGCTGCCATTGACAAGGTGGGATTCGCCGACTCGGCGGGCCTCGAGTTGACGAAGGCCTCCCAGGTCATGCGTTGTTAACAGCGGGTCCTGGTGCCTCTTGGAAGAGGCCAAACTGCCTCATGACCCAGTGGACGGCGTACTCCACGACGTAGACGTCGAAGACCAGTCGTCGCCGCGTCATCCAGTAGGCTTGGTCTCGGGAGCAGAGGCGCGATGCGAGTAGCGACCATGGCAGGAGCGTACAACATCCACAGGACCTGGGCATCGACCATCCGATTGATCTGACCAACGAAGTCCTTGTAGGCCTTATTCGGCTGCTCCCCAGCACAAACGTGTTGCAAAGGAAAAGTTAAGTGAATGGAACTACAGAAGTCATAACACGAAGAATCACGTAAACGGAGGTCATTACCTTCCAGAGACACCACAGAGAACCCATGGTGGGGAGGTCCGCTGGGTCGGTGCCGTCGGCCACCGGCTCGTACTCAGAGAGGTCCATCCTCGGCCGACCGATGTCGAACCGCTCGTGGATCCACAACTAGAGCGTGAGAGGGCACCCCTAGGAGGATCACCTCCCTACTCGTCGGCCTTATCACTACCGAACACAGCCCCCTGTACGTAGCTACCAGAACAGCACTGCCCCAGCTGATCTGGGGCATCTGCTCGAGGGGTGCGTCGGCGATCCTCTGAGCCCTGGGGATCAAGCACCGCAACACGGAGTCTCCTGCTGACTCGCAGAACAGCACTCACCTGAACAGCCAGAGCAGGTAGACCTCCAAAAACATGTCTGACGTCTGGTCGTCGGCATCGTCCGCCATGTAGTCAGCCTGCACACACACAAAGGTCCGTCGTCACATTCGTTTAAAATGCATACAAATGTTGAAAATAAGAGTTAGAATCACGTACGCTGAACTACTGGATCCATGTCCAGGTGGGCCCGTGGGTGTCGACGAATTGCACGTACGGCGCCGGCGCGCGATCGTTCCGTGGAATGTTCACGAACCGAGCAAGGAAGTCAGCCTGCCACGTCGCGGGGATGTCGATCGGCCCCATCGCCTGCCCCGCACACGACAATCCTCCCAACATCGCGACGTCCTCCAGACTTAGAGTCATCTCGCCGACGGGGAGGTGGAACATGTGCATCTCTGGTCGCCACCGGTCCATGAACGCGGCGATCAGCGGGGCGTCGTAGTTGAACCGCGTCAACCGCTCCGCCCGGGGGACCTCAGCTCGTAGCTTGCCCCCCTCGACCAACCGCGCAACAGGGAGAAGTTCTACAACGCATAGCCTGGAAAAAATATTAATTTACTTAACGCAATTACTATTGTAAAGAAACGAGAATAAATAATAAATATGAATTACGTACTTCGGAATCCACCACGGGTGTATCGATAGCAACGTGCGGGTCATCCGGCAACATATGTACAGCAGACACGTACAACCGGTGGTGCCGATCTACCGCCTCATCGAACAACTCCGACCGTACGTAGTCCAGCGATGCAGCCATAACTGGAAAAAAAACATAATGGAATCACGTTTCCAATTATACTAATTTTTCAAGAAGTGTAAACAAAGTTAAATGAATTATGTGAATTTAAATACTTTTATATGAATTTTATAGCAATTTAATCAAAATATGTCAACTATACAAATTTTCCTAGAAGTGTAAAACAAATTTAAACGAATTATATGAATTTAAATATTTTTACGAATTTTATAGCAATTTAATCAAATTATGTCAATGATAACCATTTCCTAGAAGTGTAAAACAAATTTAAATGAATTATGTAAATGTAAATAATTTTCTACGAATTTTATAGCAAATTAACCAAATTATGTCAATTGTAACCATTTTCTAGAAGTGTAAAACAAATTTCAACGTGAATTTAAATAGTTTCCTACATATTTTATAGCAATTTAATCAAATTATGTCAATTATAACCATTTCCTACAAATTTAAAATGAATTAAAAAAAATTATGTGAATTTAAATAATTTTCTATAACTATTTCCCGAAATTTAAAATGAATTAAAACAAATTATGTGAAATTAAACATACCTAAGTTAACTAAACTAGGTTAACTGAAATAAATTTCTAAACTAAACTAATTTGACTAAACTAACTAACTAATCTAAGTTAACTACACTAACTAAACTATTTAACGGGAGCGTATCTAGTGGAAATCAACCCATCAGTGCAAACTATGCAAACTCCAATCACGGACACAAGATCTAGATCCAAAGGCTACAGAGAGAGGATAGGTCATTTTACAGAAGCCCGCCCGCCTGCCCCGTACCGGTCTCGATACTTTTGCAATAACCCCCTCCCGCAAATCGCCGCAGCCCCTAACCAGGCTTCCACCTCTCCAGGCGAGCGGCGCGGTGCCCCTCTCTTCACCGTGCCCAAGTAGGCTTCCACCACTCCGTGCGAGCGCGAGCCGTGAGAGCGAGCGAGCGTGGACGGCGGCAGCGCGGGGAGGAAGGCATCGGGAGCAGCGACAGACCAGGCGCGGAGGGCGGCCTTGGCACACGCAGGTGCGATGACAGAGTGACGCGCTGGCGCGGTCACGCGACGTGGGGGCGGCGAGCGGTGTGCGCAGGACCTCCATCTGCCTACCATCCATAGAAAATCGATCTGCAGGCTGGGGCGGGCGTGCGCAGCCATGGAGCACATCAGGTGTGGTGTCACGCATGGAGCAGAATGAGTTGATGCGAGCAAAATTGATGAATCCTGTGACTCCGCATCTAGTCCGACCTATTCCTACTCATTTGCTATTGTCAAATCAACATATCGTAGCGGTGTGTGAAGCTTCCAATTTTCTCTGTCAGAGCTTGACGTGGTCGAACCGACGCAAATTACACGGCGTTGTGAGCCACCGGCGGCGGGTGCGTGCAGTCCTACGCTTCTCGATCCACAGCCCCTCACGCCCGGCAACCGCCGCAATCCATGGATACGAGAGGGATAGGAGGGCGTTGTTGACTCCTCGAGGGAAACGACCTCTCCTCCGAGCTCCCTTTGCTGCTCGCCACCGTAGCAGCCGCCGCCGCAGTAGCATGGTACCTCCTCCTGCGTGATGCTCCGCTGCCCTTGTGGAGCTGATGTGGCTCACCGGCGTGTTGAACGTTCGTACCCGCACTGGCGCGGTTGGACCAGCAGGGCGTCGGCAGTATGATGGACCAGATCATTAGGGAGAGGGAGGCCGGTGGCGAGGACGACAACAACCTGCTCGGCTTCTTGCGGGGATGTGGGGTCGAGTGGGGTGCGGCGGCGAATTGAGAAGGGGGTTATTGCAAAACGTACAAGACCGGTAGGGGGCAGGCGAGCGGGTTTCTGTAAAATAACCTCTCCCCTCTCCGTAGGCTTTGGATATGGATCCTATGTCTATGATAGGAGTTTGCATAGTTTGCACATGTGGGTTGGTTTCCACTTGATACGCTCCCATTAACTAAACTGGACTAAATTTAGAAACATACCTCAGAAGCGCTCCGAAGAGGTTGAAAGTCGAAGGTTTGTAGGGAGGAGTGAGGGAGGAGTGAGGGGCCGGCGGCAGGCGGCAGGGGCTTGGCCCCTTATATAGGCCGGCGCTGCCGCCGCGGCCCACAGCGCTAGGGTCCTGACGTCGTGGCCCAGGGCGCTAGGATTTCCTGATGCCGTGGGACGCGGCGTCAGGACCTGGCCCCACCGGCCAGTGCTGCCGACTGTTGTCGTCTCCCCTAACGCTGTGGCCCACGGCGGCAGGAACTCCAAGCGTCGTGGGTGATCACACCAGATTTACATTCGTTGAAAATTATGATTCGACCATTTATTTTTGTTAAAATCATGACAAATTAAATATATAAAAAAAATCCCTCCTGGGTCATGCATTGTTAACACGGCGGCCGTTACACCCCTTGGATTCCTATTCAGCTGTAGACCCACGTGGACGAGCAGCTGGGCAAAATCAATCTGCAAGGAGTTACGTAAACAGGAAAGTCATCATTGCGTTCCATTTATTTACTCTATTATATTCTGATCTGTTATTTTTCCGGGGGTTCCGGACCTAATTGATCATCAAACTGCTAACCAATACTACCTTTTTCTGTCTTTGCGTATTTGCTTTTAATATACCTGACGACTCGAAAGCGGGCACCACAACTTGGCGCCCAGCGAAGAGGGCGGCTAGTTGCTCCTTCAACAGCCTCGGCAAACTGCGCTGATGTCGTGGTAGACTAGCGCTACCGACCTCTCGACGCCTCGAGCTCAGCAGGACTTCTGGTCGCGTTGCCGACTACCCAGACCTCAAACGGTGCATTTCCGAACTCATCGACGTTCCGATCTCGGCACGGTCTCAGCTCACATCAACACCTCGTCGGCCTTGATTCCTCCGTAGCTCGGCACGGCTTCAGCTTGTCTCGGCGACCTGCTACGTCATCACGCGTGTGTCGACGAACTCTTCGACATCTTCACATCTCGGCGCAGCTTCGGCTCTTCCGACCTTCAACGACTCATCGCCGACCTTTTCGACGTCTCGAGCTCGCCACGTCGACCTCGGTCATGGCCACACACAAGTTAAGTGTTATTTGCAATTAAATATTCTTATGGTGATCATCTCGGTCTCCGCGACCTTCGCCGACCTGCTTTACATGCTTTTTCTTGTTCCTTCTCCCCCCCCCCTCGACAACGTCGTGGGCTTGGCGTAGCCAACCTCGATACGCTCGGGGTTTTGATTTGGCCAATTTAAGGGTTATTAGACCTACGGGACTTAATTAACTTATGTGCGTTCTCCCTTTAATTGCCTTTTACTTATTACGCGCATTCTTAAATCTTGTGGTTGCGAGACCTTGGGTCCAAGGCTCCCCTCTGCGTGCCGGCTGCACCTAAGCCTCCACGCTGAGCAGTCGGTAAGCCCCTCCTCCACTGAGTTGGGTTAGCGGAGGGGACACGTTTTGCAACTTCATAGTCTTTGATTTCACATATATTGTTCCTGGCACCATAAAGGGAACACTTTCTCAAACAAAACAACATGCATATGTCTAGCTCGAGCTACGATTTCGTTACACTTTTGACAAATTGATACACCAACCTAGCATTTATCTTCTTTTACAGGCTCAACTCTACGACGACCTAGTGTGTCTCCTGTTGCCTAGCGGACCTCTCTGGTTCGCGATGGGAGGCGATTTGGCGCTTCCACGACTCATCCAGCTTCCACGCTCAGGGGTTGGTTCCATCAAAACCTCGTCGGCCTTCTTCGATTCCTCCGTAGCTCGACACCTCATCACCAACACATCTACGCGTTCTATTCGTGTTCATCTACGCGGCTTGGGATTCAATCTACGGTTGCATGCGACATAGAAAATTGCATCTACAACATGTGACAGGAAAGATTTTCTTTTTCTGTTTCCATCCGATTTTAGTTGCTCCTCGACTTCGATTGGTCAACCAGGTTTATTCTAATCTGTTTTTACCTAAACGTGGTGTATGCTTGGCTACACGAACCTAGATGGCTGCGTCAGCATATACCACGACATCCACGTCCTTGAGGACCATGTGTGGTTCGAGAATCGGTGGATGGTCGCTTCCTGGTGTGATGAGTGATTGACAACATTGTGTGTACTGACTCTTAGCTAAGTATTGCAGGTGCAGGTTGCGGCTTGACTGGTGTTGGTGCACGTGAAGAACAAGCGCGAAAGGTCGTCGCCGGTGAGGCCTCCAGGAGTGGAGAAGACAAGTAGGGTTGGTTCAAGGGACCCGGTGGCCAGCGGAGTCAAGTGCGGGCCGCATGGTGGCAAGAACAGCTGGACGAAGTCGTGAACGGTTTCTTGGTTGAGCCTCAAAACCAAGGTCGAGCCGGGACTACGTGGGAGCCAAGTCATGAGTGGCGATTGGCGGAGGCTACACCGAGTTCGCGGGGTTTCCAGTGGTTCACAAGAAAACCACTAGGTTACTCAGTTGGGCCACAAAACCGAGGCCGAAGACTCGACGAGGAGGTGCGGCCACCCAGGCGAGTCTAACTGCCCAGGAGGGGTGGTTTGATCGCCTGGACAGTCTAACCGCCCAGGAGGGGCGGTCGAACCGCCTGGCCGGTCTAACCGCCCAGTGGGGCGGTCTGACCGCCCGGGTCGCAGGCGCCGAGAAGCTTCGAAGCGGAGGACACGCGTCGGGATCGCAAGGCTTGCATCGAGGCTAAGCAGGTTGTGGTCGTCGGGCATCCATCCGATGGAGAAAATCTGATGACTTCCAAATTTGCCATTGAGGGGCTTGTATCCCTAGTTATTAAGTAAGGATAGTTTAGTCTTTTGGGTGCCTCCATATAAGCACTAGAGGGGATGGATGGCAGCCAACTCTTGGAACCCTAGTTCATTTGCTTTGCTATTTTCCCTTCCTATTTTATTTAGTATTTTAGAGGACTAGCTTGTGGGCTTCAAGGTGAGATCTTTAGAGAGGGTAGTATGATTGGGAGGCAAGCTAGACCTTGTATGAACCTATATGGTATGTATAGATGATTCGGCGTGGTTTCTCAAGGCTTTTGTTGTCTCTCCCATTTTCCCTTTTTGGTGATTTTCGGAGCCTTTTCTTGGGATTTTCGTGGCGGAGTTTCGGAGGCGTTTCTTTGCGGGATTCGGTGTGGGAGTCACACATGAGGACCTTGTGCCTTTTTTTTGGCGACCTTGCCCCTCCAAACCCGTGGAAAGCTCTCCGATTTGGTGGTTTTCGTTGGACTTCGAGTTCTTGAGGTTTGGTCACGAGATTTGCGATTCCCCATGATTGAGAGTGTTTTGGTACAACTCTTTTGAGGGAGAGGTCATCCATGAGGTGACCCAGGCATCCTCAAAGTTTCGCTGCAATCCATTGGTTGAATCGGGAGATCGGATGATGCAAAGTTGAGGGTTGACCCGCGGTTCCCCTTTTTCCCTTTCTGTCCGGGCAGGGCGGTCTAACCGCGTAGGGGGGTCTAACCACCCCGGGCTCGTCTAGAGAAAGTTTTGATTTTGGCTGAGATCTTCTGGTTTCATGTTGGCCTTGACTAGGGGATTGTATGGTTGAAATCTTGGAGCGTTTCGAGTCTGTTTGCTTGGGTTTTCACTCAGATCTTTGTGCTCAGGGGAGGGAGGTCTAACCGCCCCTGGCACCCAGTCTAACCGCCCTAGGCCTTTCCGAAGAAAATTTGATTTTGCCAGATCTTTCTCTGTGAGTTTGTTCGCCTTGATCAGAGGAGCGTTCTCGTGAAATCTTGGCTCGTTTTAGTGTGGTTTGCTTGGAGTTCTTTCCTTGAGTTCGTTGCTGGGTACAGGTGGTTAGACAACCCCTGGTAGCCGGTCTAACCACCCCTAGGCCCCTGGGTGAAGTTTTGGTGTTCACCGAGATTTCTTAGTAGCTAGCTTGACCTTGACCAGAGACTTCTGTTGGTGAAACCGTGGTGCGTTTTGGTGCTCGGAAGAGGTGTTTTGGAGGATTTCTTGGTTGCCTGGTGGAGGCGGTCTAACCGCCCCCATACCCAGTCTAACCGCCCCCTCCAGACAGTCGGCTCCCGACTTGTTTCCACTGTCGTGTGCGTGTAGACTTGAGGTTGCTGTTAGTATTTCTTCATAGGACAAGTAGCACTTTAGTGGCAACGTGGTTTTTGCAAACGGAAGGTAGCTGTGCAAAGCGTGTGATTTTTTGGGTCCGACCGAGCGAGTTCATCTTGTTGGAGTTTCAATATCTTTCGAGAAGAATTTTTATCGGCTCCCATTCACTCCCCCCTCTCTGGTCGCCTAATCGGTCATTCAATTGGTATCAGAGCCGGTTCGGGTCTTTATTGACTCTAACCAGTCTAAGATCCAAAGATGGCGTACTAGGAATGTGGTTCGGGTCCTCCACACTTCGATGGGAAGAACTACCAGATGTGGAGTAAACGGATGGCAGCATTCCTCCGTGGTAAGGGTCAGATCCTTTGGGATGTCACGGTGGACACATGTTATGTCCAGCCGAGAACTTCCTTGCTCCAGGATCAAGGGACATGTTCGACGCCAACAACAAGGTGTTCGACTACTTGTTTCGTGCTCTGTGTCAGCCTGAACTCGATCGGGTGCACACAGAGAGCTTGGCTTGTAGAATCTGGTCGGTATTGAAGGAAGCTCATGTTGGGAATGCCCAGGTTCAGGCTCGGATGTATGTGACTTACCGGAGAGAGTACGAGAATTTCACTCATCTCCCCAGTGAGTTCATCGATGCCTTGTTTCAGCGGTTCACCGTTGTGGTGAACAACATAAGGGCCAATGTGGACATGCTCCCGTACGATGATCATGATAGAGCCGTCAAGCTCTTGCACTTGCTGGATCGTACGGTTTGGGGTGGAGAGTTCGAGGCCATTGTGCAGTCTGAGAAGTATGACACTTTGACTGTGGACATTCTCGAAGCTCAAGTCGGCTGAGGTGGATTGGGGTATGACAGCCAAGATTGAGGGCCTGACTGAATCTCATAGTCTCTCCCTCATCGGTGGCTCGAAAGGAAAATCTAACGCTAACCCATGCACCAAGATGTTCTCTTTGTCCTCTTTGATGTCTTTGCCAGACGAGGAGTGCGATGTGCTTGGAGAGGACGAGCTAGCGTTGCTGACCAGGTGGTTCGAGAGGATGCACCAGAACCGGGTGAACTCAAGAAGGAACTCAAGACGTGATTCAAGTGCGGCAAGAGCACACACTTTTTCGCCGAGTGTCCGAAGGTGAACAACCACGACAAGCACAAGTCCAAGGACAAAGGAAGAAGATCCAAGAAGGAGCATGAACATAGGAGGAAGACATGGATCCGAGAGAAGATCAAGAGATCGAGCGACGTCGACTCCGGCTCTGAGGACGCGTCATCAAGCTCGAGTGAAGAAGAAGAAGAGTGTGATAAGAAGAAGAAAAAGAAGGACTTTGGCAAGTACTTCAACAGCCTCGGTTGTACCGCAAGCAAGACTCGAGGAACTACAACAAGAAGGATGGTCTTTGCGGCATGGCACGCAACTCCGACAGCAAGAGAAGCCAGTAGAACGCCTCGGACTCAGACTCTGACTCCGAGGATGAGGTATGTGATGAGCTCTCTTCATTGCGCAAGGAGAATGAGGAGTTGGTTGTCTTGCTTGATAATCGCGATCACATGCTTAGAGAGGCTAAGAAGCTTAGGAAGGAGCTTAGAGCTTTGCTTGAAGATGCTAGGACTAGAGTGGCTGAGCTAGAAACACAGGTTCTTGATGGCAAGCTTGAAATTGATTCTCTTAAGGCTAGCCCTGTGGTTTCTGATGAGGTTGATTGTGCTGATTGCTCTGTTTTCCTAGCTGATTTGACTGCTCTTAGGGAAAAGCATGCCTCCAAGTGTGAGGAACTAGAAGTGCTTAGGGTTGAATTGACTTTGCTTGGTGCATGTACTTCTTGCCCTGGTTTGCATGAAAAAATTGTTGAGCTTCGTTCTCGCATTGTTTCGCTTGAGGCTGATTTGAAAGTGCCTATTCCTACTTCTTGTTCTACCTGTGAGTTGCATGCTATGAAGATTTTGGAACTGGCACAATGTGTTGATCATTTGCAGGATAAGAACTTAAGTTGCATGAAGTGCTGAGTTGGTTGTCTAGTCAGGAACCTCAGCTAGGTGTGTTGATTGCCTGCTATAAGCGCTTTGATGGTTGGGCTTTGGGATCTGATAAGTTTGGTGAGAGCGGTGGTGAGAGAGAAGGGAAATTTGGGAATGTTCCAGTTCCACCACAACCCATACCTGAAGACAAGTTTGCATCCAAGCCAAACCAATTGAGAGAAAAGCCTAGTGAGAAACCAAGTGGGAAGCCTAGTGAGAAGCCGTGTGAAGAGCGTCACCCCAACCCTAAGCCAAGACCAATCCGTATCCATTGTGAGTTTGGTGGAATGGATGGTCACAAGAGAGAGTTTTACTATAAGAGAAAGAGAGAGGCAAGAATGGCTAAGGAGTGGGCGAGCAAGGATAGGTACCACCCTCCTCATGGTGTGCCTGAGCCTCATATGCCAATACCTAAAGGAAAGGGCTTTGTGCGTAAGGTTCTGTTGACGGTGAATTTCCGTCAACCTAGAGTACTTGTTATACATTGGTTTTGATTATGATTTGCAACTAACCCTCCACTAGGCATACTATTGATGTAACAAGTTCACACTTGCATGTCAATTTTGGAGTTCATTGTTTACGCAGGAAATCTATGCTAAAGAGGAGACTTTCGGGATAAGTTCATCAAGCACTTCAAGGGAAGATCATGAAGCCCGTCACAAGTCAAGACACGAAGTGAACAAGACTCCAAACAACCCAAGGACTAAAGCATCAACACGCAAAACTCCGGGGACTGGATGTTTACCAACGGGATCAACTCAGCCCGAGAGATATTCTCGCAACTCAGGACAGCATGATCTTTTGGTACAGATTCGGAGACTTAAACAGTCTTTAATGGCAAAAGTTTGACTACCAAAGTTGTGGGCCTCGACGATACCTTCGATTTGGATATGTGGAAGGCCGAATTCGAATAAAAGAGGTAGGAGATATAGCCCCCGAAATCCCTGCTGCGCAGTTAGTCCGAAATCAGAACAGATTATCTTCCATGGCCGATTTGGAGATCTTATCTTCGTTTGTAAGGAAATAAATGAATACCTAAGTTGAAGATAATTTCGTGGCACATAACCTGGACACCGAATTTGCATTATTTGGAGTGCGGACGTGGGAGATATGGCGCTGGCAAGGAAGGACTGCGAATCAGGAAAATCTGGCTGATTTTATGGAAACCAAGCTTGCTTCTCTCCCAAGGAGGATCTCGTGCTTGGCAAGGTGGAGCACGCCCAAAGGCACCCCAAGGACATAAATACAACCGCCTAGGCGCCCCAAGATGGTTACCCATCGAACAAATCATTCTATCGACATCCATTCATCGGAGAGCCGCCGCAAGATGAGGGAGAGAGTTAGGTGAGCTCGTCGCAAGAATCAACGCCGGCGGAGAGAAGGAAGCAAGAGGAGGACTCCAAGCCGCTGGCCTAGGGGTTTTCCAAAGCTTCATCACCGCCATCTTCATCGACGACGTTCTCCGAAGTCCTCATCACCCCCATGTGCTTCAATCCGTGTAAGATGATGGGGTAATGTCTCCGTTCATCCCTAGGGTTAGATGGATGCATGCTATGTGATCAATACTTGATTCGTGGTTTCAATCTATTGCTTTCATGTTGATGATGCTTTGCTGATTAAGGTTAGCTACCATGTTTTTCGGGCGTATGGTATCCGCTACTCCCATAGATTCCATCAACATACCGTGTCCATCATAGGTCTAGTCACGATTACCTTTGCGTAGTGACAGTATGAGGGGAGGGAAAGGGCCAAACTGTGGTCACGACCCCCGGTAGATTGGTTTACCACTCTCGTGTAGTAGATGCATATCCTTGTTATCCTTAGATCCTAGGGAGGGAACGCTTATCTTTCTTAATCACTCTCTTGTGTCCACCCTTTACCATCTAGTTTAACCCTACATTTGTTTGATCAACTTAAATTAACTTAGGTTAGATTTATTTACCTTTAGATTAATACTATTTCAAAGGTTTTCCATTCAACTAGATTAGTACTTGGTTAAGCGCTAGCAATCCCCTTGCTCCGCGGATTGACAAGAACCTTGGGAATCCCGTGGTGAAAAAGGTGTAGGTCCGTACGCTTGCGGATCATAGGTGGATACGAGTTTTATCTGTTAACAAGCCCCTTTTTCTGGTGCCGTTGCTGTGGAGCAAGCCAGTTTTCTACATTTAATCTAGTATTGATTTTGTTGATTACTAACATCTAACCCTTATTTTCTAGAAAAAAAATCTTTTTTGTTTTTCTTTCTACTTTTCTTGTGCCTGGATGGATTTGTTCACCTCACCATTGGAAGACGAAGAGATGTCGCTCAGGGAGCCAGCAATGCCGTCAATGGAAGACATTGAGATGCAAAAATCAGATTTGGTGCTTGCTACAACCCACTATGAAGTGAAGCCTGGAATCATCAAGTTAGTGGCGACAAAACCATTTAGAGGATTGGAGGATGACAACCCATATAGACACATTAAGGAATTCACGATGATATGCAACACGGTGCAACAAGGAGTTCCGGCCGCTTGGTTCAAGTGGAATCTTTTTTCCGTTCTCTCTCGAAGATGAAGCACGAAGATGGTACACACTTGCGTCCGTTGAAGCAAAAGGAAATTGGGATGATCTAGTGAAGAAGTTTCTTTTGAAGTTCTTTCCCATAAGCAAGGTCCAAGACTTAAGGAGGCAAGTGCCCACTTTCAAGCAAGGAGAGGATGAAGGAATTGATGAAGCATGGGACCATTTTAATGAACTATTAGAGCGAGGCCCGAACATGGGATTTTTTGGTGACTTGATGTTGCATACCTTTTATTTTTCACTAACCCCTAACTCGTCACGTTTTGTAAGCATGTGTGCAGGCGGTGATATAATGGATGAAACAATTAGTGATGCCGCACAAATCTTTCAAAGGATAAGCAATGGACAAAGAACGCAACGAGATTGGCAAAGACGTTGTCGAGAGGAGCAAAACGACAAAAGCAAGCCCAAGGTGCTTGCTGAAATTTCTGAAAAAGACGAACCGGAGGTCAAGGAAGATGAACCGACCATACAAAAAATTGAAGATCCACTTCTCAAGGTAAGAGAAGTCATTTCGGATGTTAAAAATGTTGAAACTAACATGAATGTAGGCCGAAGTATGTGGAACGCTGGACCATTGGCGGAGTGCAATCAATCCGGTTGGGTTCAATTTGATTTCGCCCCACTAATCAACTACCGAAGGAAGGGGGGACGCCGACATGTTGCCAAACTAGTTGAAGATATATTTGATCAAGAGATGAGTGGAGAGTCGATCCAAAAGATATTTGAAGAAGAAAGAGAAGAAGGAGATGAAGGATGGATCGACCGGTTTGACAACTCAAGGATTTATGATGAAGAAAGAGAAGAGTACAACCGTGATGAACCTAGTGACTCGAAGGATAAATGGGAGAAGATATGATGAGGACATCACCAGTACATCTACACCAGCAGCACCTCCACTCCAGGCACCACCTTCAGGGCCAATCATTCGGGCTCGTGCAAGAGAGTTGAACTACGTCATGGTGCTAAAGAATGAAGGATATGTGGCTGGATTCGGACTGCGCACGAACGTCAACTTGTGAAGGTCACCACGGCTTCATCCGGACACCGTTTTGGGCGATCAAGTACTTGATGGAAAGCTTATCAAGTCTACTTTCAGATGGGTCCGGAATCACTGCCATATCTTCACCGAGGCGGCCGCAATAATCGTTTTGATTCGGACTATTTTTCTGTCTAAGGTGCTGCGTCACCTTATTTTGGCCCAACGGGCCGTGTATCGTGTCGGGCCTTAAGCCCATGTTGTGGCCGACCCCTGGTCGCCCACAACCCTAGGAGGGCGTCCTCCTAGCTCATATATTCAGTAGCCTCCGCCACATTAGGGTTTGAGTTTTGTTTTACATCTAGCTTTAGCTACACCAGAACACGCACAAATACGTGCTGTTCTCTGTGATTCAGAACTCCACTTTCGAGTGATAATAAGATTGCTCGCATCGGATTCTTGTTCGTTCTTCGATTGCGCACAAGAATTGATCTTCGTGATCAGGCTGATCTTGCGCCGGCAAGGTCGGTAACCATCGGGTGTTGGTTCAGCGATTGCATTGGCGCTTCGAGTCTCGCTCGTCGTAGTCGGATCGTGAGGGTCGTCTCCCACCAGATCGAAGCTATCCCCACTCACCGAAAGATCGGGCACTCCGCCTCTATCAAGTGGTATCAGATTTCCAGGTTGATCGGTGAGTTTTATCGAGTGTTTTTCCTTTCCAACAGTCCACAAAAACCAAAATAAAAATTATTTCAGGTTAGATCCTTGTCCCAGCAACCACCTTTTAGCCTTGCACATTCTTTCAATAAGTGTCTTTGTTGAATTTGTGTGCTTACTCGTTCAATTGTTGCTGGTTACTTCTGTTTCATCTTTGTTTCATCTAACCCTAGCCGTCACGCCCACCGTCACGCCGCCGCCTCTCGTTTTCCCTTCCCTGTCCCGTGGTGCGGTAGGTCAAAAAAAGAGAAAAAAAAGAAAAAAGGAAAGCAATCCAAAAAAAAGGAAAAAAAGAGAGTGAATCCGAAAGAAAAGAGAGACCGCCGCACAGTCCAAGTGGGAAACGGGAACCGCTTCGTCTCGGTGCAAGAGTTTTGCGCCGTCACAATTCGCCACTGATTCGTCCTTGTTGAAAGAGTTTTCCGTGGAGTCTGGTTCCGTTTTTGCCACGACATACCGTACCTCTCCTGCTATTCTCCACGATATAACTACCACGCCACAGCACACCATATTGAGAGCTTGGCCTTACTCTTGAGAGAGAGAGAGAGAGAGTGCATGTGGTGAGTTGCTATTTGAGATCCCCTGTACTTTCGGAAAAAGTGTATGTGGTGAGTTGCTATTTGAGATCCACTGTGTTCATATTATCAGTTTTTGGGGCACCTTGAAAAAAAATTTAAAAAAATCGAAAAATAATAATAAAAAAAGAAAAGAGGTGCGCCCCTCCATCTTTTTCACTTCCTTTTCGGTTTCACTTGTTACCAGCAGCGTTTGATCGTGTTTAGCACTATTATTCAGCTTTGCATTATTGTTTGATTGTGCTAATCCTTCAACTTGAGTGCAGCCTTCCCAGAACTCCACATATTTCTACGACACGCCGATTTTGTTTCTCCAGGCAATCGCTCCTCCAATCTTTCGTGAGTTCCACCGGTTGGTTGTAGGTCGCCACTGTGTGCTGGTAAGAACGGATAAGAATTTCATAACAGCACTAGTTTGAGCTCCTTGTGAGCCGTTCCACACCTGCTTTTGTTGTCGTTTTGTTTTTGTGTTTGTGCTAACCATGTCAGGCGACACCGACAAGAAAGAGTTGCAGGACATGCGTACTGAGATTGAAGGCCTTGTCACCGACATCCAGACCATGCACGAACGAATGGACTCCACGGTTACTAATGCCAACGAGCGGTTCGACCAGCTCGACCTCGCGCAGACAGCCACCAAGACGACGCTCGACGCCATCGTGTCACGACTCGATGCATTGAACACGGTGGTAACTGATTTGGTGGCCCAAGGATGTGTGGGTGACGATGAGCAGGACGATGCTGACCGCCGCGGCAAAGCCCGCCGTGTACCACGCCGCCCCGCTGGTAACGACTCCTCTAAAATCAAATTTAAAATTTCACCCTTTAATGGCAAATACGATCCTGCTGCATATCTTGATTGGGAGTTAGAAGTTGAACAAAAATTTTCATGTCATGATATTGCTGCTACCTCTCAAGTTAAGGCTGCCATTAGTGAGTTTGCTGATTTTGCTTTAATCTGGTGGCGTGAGTATAAGAATAAAAATTCTATTGCTGTTCCGACCACTTGGGAGCAATTAAAAACTGCTATGCGACATCGCTTTGTGCCTTCATATTATGCTCGTGATTTGCTTAACAAAATGCAGCGATTTCAGCAAGGTTCTCAGTCTGTTGAGGACTATTACCAGGAGTTGCAAAAAGGTATGATTCGTTGTGGTATATTGGAGGAACCCGACGCTGCAATGGCACGCTTTCGTGGTGGTTTGAACCGCGAAATTCAGGACATCCTTGAATATAAAGAATATGTTGACATGACCCCATTATTTGAGTTTGCTTGCAAAGCTGAGCGTGAAGTGCAGGGACGCCGCTCGAGGACATATTCTAACACTTTTGCAGGTAGAAATTCGTCGTCTAGTTCAGCACCTGCTCTTCCTGCGCCATCCACACCTACACCACGTGAGATGCCAGCTATGCAGGCAGGAGCCACCCCAGCCACAGGCACCACTCCATCCACGAGCGCAAAGATCCACCACAGGTCGTACACGGGATATCACGTGTTTTCATTGCACGGACGTGGCCACGTGGCTCGGGACTCGTCCGAACAAACGCACATTACTCATTCGTGACAATGGTGAGTACTCTTCAGCCTAGTGATTCGGAAGAACTTGAACATACTTTGCTTGCCACTGACAATGCAGCTAAGATGGACATCCATGTCAATCCGGGGGACGCCGATAGGTACGAGAGTCTTGTTGTGCAGCATGTTCTTAGTACACGAGTCGCCCCAGCCGAGAAGAATCAGCGACACACTCTGTTCCATACGAAGCGTGTTGTGCAGAGCGGTCGATTCGCATCATCATCGACAACGGCGTACTGCAACAATTTGGCGAGTACTATGCTGGTCGAGAAGTTTTCATTACCCACTCGTAAGCATGCAAACCCATATCACATTCAATGGCTTAATGATGGTGGCAAAATTAGAGTATCACGCTCGGTGCGTGTTCCTTTTTCTATAGGTGCTTACTCTGATTATGTTGATTGTGATGTTGTTCCTATGGAAGCATGTTCTTTGTTACTTGGTAGACCTTGGCAATATGATACTGATAGCTTGCATCATGGTCGTTCGAATCATTATTCTCTCATGTTTAAGGGTCAAAAATAATTATACATCCTATGACTCCTGAACAAATTGTTAAAGATGATCTTGCTAGAGCTGTTAAAATGGCTAAACAACAGGAACCATCACCCTCCACTTCTGATAAATCTGAAATTAAGTTGAATGCTCCTGTTTTACTTGCTACACATGCTAGTTTTGATGATATTCGAGATGCTCCTTTGCCATGCTATGCACTTGTATGCTCTAGTGTGCTTGCTTCCCTTGATGATGCACCATCTGTGGATATTCCGCCTGCGGTTGCTAACCTTTTGCAGGAGTATGCTGATGTCTTTCCCAAAGACTTGCCACCGGGTCTCCCACCGCTTCGTGGCATTGAGCACCAGATCGACCTCATTCCCGGTGCCCAGCTTCCAAACCGCACCCCGTATCGTACAAACCCGGATGAGACAAAAGAGATTCAGCGCCAGGTGCAGGCGTTACTTGATAAGGGTTACATTCGTGAGTCTCTTAGTCCTTGCTCGGTTCCTGTGTTACTTGTTCCTAAGAAAGATGGTTCATGGCGTATGTGTGTAGATTTTCGTGCTATTAATAACATAACAATTCGTTATCGCCACCCTATACCACGCCTTGATGATATGCTAGATGAGCTTAGTGGTGCCATTTTGTTTACTAAGATTGATTTGCGTAGTGGTTACCATCAGATTAGAATGAAATTGGGAGATGAATGGAAAACGGCTTTTAAAACTAAATTTGGCTTATATGAATTGTTAGTTATGCCGTTTGGTTTGACTAATGCTCCCAGCACTTTTAGCGCTTGATGAATGAAGTTCTGAGGTCCTTCATAGGATTGTTTGTCGTTGTCTATTTTGACGATATCTTGATTTACAACAAGTCTATGGCAGAGCATTTAGAACATTTGCGTGCTGTTTTTGACGCGTTGAGGGCTACCCATTTATTTGCTAACATTGAAAAATGTGTCTTCTGCACACAACGTGTCTCGTTTCTTGGTTATGTTGTTACTCCACAGGGTATTGAGGTGGACAGTAGCAAGATTGATGCTATTCGGGAGTGGCCTACACCGACAACGGTTACCCAGATTCGAAGTTTTCTTGGTCTTGCAGGTTTCTACCGCCGTTTTGTCCGTGATTTTAGCACCATTGCAGCACCTCTACATGAGCTTACAAAGAAAGATGTTCCGTTTGCTTGGTGTGATGCGCAGGAGGTAGCGTTCACCACATTAAAAGATAAGTTAACCCATGCTCCTCTCTTGCGGTTGCCTCGATTTTACTAAAGTGTTTGAGCTTGAATGCGCCGCTAGTGGTATTGGGCTAGGTGCTGTTTTGTTACAAGAAGGTAAACCGATTGCTTACTTTAGCGAGAAATTAAGTGGTGCTAGCTTGAAATACTCAACTTATGATAAGGAACTTTATGCTTTAGTGCGAACTTTGCAAACATGGCAGCACTATCTTTGGCATCGCGAGTTTATAATTCATTCGAATCATGAGGCTTTGAAACATATTCGTACCCAAACAAATCTGAACTGTCGTCATGCTAAATGTGTCGAATTTATTGAGTCCTTTCCTTACATCATAAAACACAAGAATGGGAAGGATAATGTTATCGCTGATGCTTTATCTCGTCGTTATACTATGCTGTCACAGTTAGATTTTAAAATTTTTGGCTTGCAAACTGTGAAAGATTTATATGTGGACGACGCTGATTTTAAAGATGTTTTCGCTCATTGTGTTAATGGGAAACCTTGGGGCAAATTTCACTTGCAGGACGGGTTCCTGTTTTGCGCTAACATGTTGTGTGTTCCAGCTAGTTCGGTTCGTCTGTTGTTGTTGCAGGAAGCACATGGAGGCGGTCTCATGGGGCATTTTGGCGTTTACAAGACGCATGAGGTGCTGGCTGCTCACTTCTTTTGGCCCCAGATGTGCAAAGATGTTGAGCGAGTTGTTGCACGTTGCACTACTTGTCAGAAAGCTAAGTCACGTTTGAGCAACCATGGTTTGTATATGCCTTTGCCTGTCCCTACCTCTACTTGGCTTGATATTTCGATGGATTTTGTTTTGGGATTGCCTCGAACTAAGAAGGGGAGGGATAGCATTTTTGTGGTTGTTGATCGTTTCTCCAAAATGGCTCATTTCATACCTTGTCATGAGACTGATGATGCTAGTCGTGTTGCTGATTTGTTCTTTAAAGAGATTATTCGTTTGCATGGTATTCCAAATACAATAGTCTCTGATCGTGATGCTAAGTTTCTCAGTCATTTTCGGAGATCACTTTGGAATAAATTGGGAACTAAATTGCTGTTTAGTACAACTTGTCACCCTCAGACTGATGGGCAAACTGAGGTGGTTAATAGGACTTTGTCAACCATGCTTAGGGCTGTTCTAGATAAAAATTTGAAACATTGGGAAGATTGTTTGCCTCATGTTGAGTTTGCTTATAATCATGCAACACATTCTTCTACAAAGATGAGTCCTTTTCAGATTGTGTATGGTTACATTCCGCGGGCGCCTATTGATTTATTTTCGCTTGATGCTGAGGACGTCCCGCACATAGATGTTGTTGCACATGTTGAACAAATGATTAATCTGCATGAACAAACTCACCAAAACATTGCTGCTGCTAATGCTAAGTATCAAGTTGCTGGTAGTAAAGGTAGAAAACTTGTTACTTTTGAACCCGGTGATATGGTTTGGTTGCATTTGAGGAAGGATCATTTTCCTACTTTGCGTCGTTCTAAATTAATGCCTCGTGCTGCTGGTCCTTTTAAAGTGCTAACCAAGATTAATGATAATGCTTATGTCCTTGACCTGCCTGCGGAGTTTGGTGTTTCCACTACTTTCAATGTTGCAGATTTGAAACCACATGCGGGCGAGGATGAGGAGTTGTCGTCGAGGACGACTTCAGTTCAAGAAGGGGAGGATGATGAGGACATCACCAGTACATCTACACCAGCAGCACCTTCACTCCAGGCACCACCTTCAGGGCCAATCACTCGGGCTCGTGCAAGAGAGTTGAACTACGTCATGGTGCTAAAGAATGAAGGATATGTGGCTGGATTCGGACTGCGCACGAACGTCAACTTGTGAAGGTCACCACGGCTTCATCAGGACTCCGTTTTGGGCGATCAAGTACTTGATGGAAAGCTTATCAAGTTTACTTTCAGATGGGTCCAGAATCACTGTCATATCTTCACCGAGGCGGCTGCAATCGTCGTTTTGAGTCGGACTGTTTTTCTGTCTAAGGTGCTACGTCACCTTATTTTGGCCCAACGGGCCGTGTATCGTGTCGGGCCTTAAGACCATGTTGTGGCCGACCCCTGGTCGCCCACAACCCTAGGAGGGCGTCCTCCAAGCTCATATATTCAGTAGCTGCCGCCACATTAGGGTTTGAGTTTTGTTTTACATCTAGCTTTAGCTACACCAGAACACGCACAAATACGTGCTGTCCTCTGTGATTCAGAACTCCACTTTCAAGTGATAATAAGATTGCTCGCATCGGATTCTTGTTCATTCTTCGATTGCGCAGAAGAATTGATCTTCGTGATCAGGCTGATCTTGCGCCGGCAAGGTCGGTAACTATCGGGAGTTGGTTCAGCGATTGCATTGGCGCTTCGAGTCTCGCTCGTCGTAGTCGGATCGTGAGGGTCGTCTTCCACCAGATCGAAGCTATCCCCACTCACCGAAAGATCGGGCACTCCGCCTCTATCAAGATAGAACTCAAGCTAGAAGATGAATGGGAAGGAGTTGATATAGAGCAAGTACTCCAAGAAGGCCCCTCCCCACAAGGTGATAGCTTGTGTGCTATTGAAGCCTACACACTAGCAAATCAAGACATGGAAGCACTCAAGGATGAACAAAAAAGTGAATCAACGATGAGCGATCTTGACGACATGTGGTACACGGGAGATAAATAAAGTAACATACAAGACTTTGAAGATGAAGATTGGGATGACAATGAAGACTTCAAAGAAGAGTCAAATGTAAATGTAGTTGATGGATTACACGTTCCACATGATGAGATGGAGAGGGTGCAAAAAGGTGACAAAGAGACACCTTCACTCGTTGAGATTGATTCACCTCCAACACCGCTAGATGAACCAAATATCACTCTTGTTAAAAAAGCTCTAAGGCCAAGGTACGTGCTGAAATCTCAGGATATTATTGGTATTGATGTTGATAAATTCAAATACGCATGCTCAACCAATAGTATGAATGATAGTTTAAATTCTATGCCTTGTTCCAATAATGATCATGTTGATAGGCTAGATTTTCCTGAGAATGAAAAAGAGGAAACATTTATGTTTGATCCAATTAATCTCATACCTAAAGAAACTTTGCCTAATGATGAGCTAAGTGCTATGCATGAAACATATGCTTCTTTTATTTACACCTTAACTTGTTGCTACCATTTACATGTGGTGTTAATTATGGACGCGTATGTTTACAATAAGTTTTCTAAATCTCGATCATGCTTTGCGCTTGGTCAAGCTAATGACCTTAAAGAAGCACATGTCGGGAGAATGCCCGATTTTCACTAACCATGTAGACAAGGCTTGAATAAGGAAAAAAGAAGTGATGCTTAAAGAGTCGCAAGATTAATCATCAACCTCTCTAAATCCCGCAATGGATGCTGCTGTCTTCATCAATTTGAGAGCTTGTTCAGAGGTGTACAAAAGAAGAAAATGAGATATCCAGAAGCTCCATCAAGTTACCTTTCCAATGCATCAAGAACCAACGAGTTTGAAGACCTGTGCAAGGAGTTATGGATAAAACATTGAGCGTTGCGCGTTCTGAAATTTCAGGACGGGTTTCATCGCCGAAGTAAAACGGACGTAACTCTCTTGTCCGGAGTCCGATTTGGGAAAATAAAGACTTGTTGGAAAGGAAATTTTTTGCCTTGTGCAATGGAGTAGAGCTTTGGTATACTTTCTGTTCTGTATATTAAAGAAAAAAATTCATGGAGTAAACGCAGCACCGAAGGATGATAAAGAAGGAGATAGCGATGAAACAAAAGGATGCCTTGGACAAGTCTTCTATAAGTGATCAAGCACAACATGGGAAGTAAATTAAAGCTGCATTGGTACCTTTCCTTCTTGCTTGAAGGGCCATGTCTATACGACGAAAAGAAGGTATGTGAGAAAGTCGAGCTCTATGTGATATGAACCCGCTAGGGTTTGTTCCCGATCTTTCGATGAGAGGCGTGGATAACTCGATTGAAGAGGAGATGACGTTCTCGGCCCGACTACAACCCTTCAAGGCTGCGCCTTCGCAACCGATACACCACTTCCTATGGCTGCCGCGATCTTGTAGAGCGTGTCACCCGGGCACTAGGGCACATGTCCTGCAAGCAATCGAAGAACTAGCAAGAACAAGTATTGAACAAGTACTGAATTTACTAGATGGGAATGAAAGAGTGTAAACTCCAACTGAATCACAATAATGGCGGGGTTCTGAAGACAGGAAGACGGGCGACTGGACCAGCGCGCGCTTCAAGCAAGTAGCAATGGCTAAACTTGATCTAAACAAAACCCCCAACTGTTTGTGGCGGCTATGGGGCAATATGAGGACATGGGAGGACGACCAAAGGGGTGCTGGGGTCGACCTCTAAACCTAGGACACGTCCGTAATGGACCCAACTTGATACACGACCCATTGGGCCAAATAAGGTGGCGCAGCACCTGGAACAGATTGACTTTCTGGATAAGTTCATCCAGCACTTCAAGAGAAGATCATGAAGCTGTCATAAGTCAGGACACAAAGTGAACAAGACTCCAAACAACCCAAGGACCGAAGCATCAACACGCAAAACTCCGGGGACTTGGATGTTTACCAACGGGATCAACTCAGCCCGAGAGATATTCTCGCAGCTCAGGCCAGCTTGATCATTCGGTACAGATTCTGAGACTTAAACGTTCTTTAATGGCTAAAGTTTGACTATCAAAGTTGTGAGCCTCGACGATAGCTTCGATTTGGACATGTGGAAGGCCCAATTCGGATATGGGAGGTAGGAGATATAGCCCCGAAATCCCTGCTGCGCGGTCAGTCCGAAATCAGAACAGATTATCTTCCAAGGCCAATTTGAAGATCTTATCTTCGTTTGAAAGGAAATCAATGAATACCAAAGTTGAAGATAATTTCGTGGCACAACCTGGACAGCGAATTTGCATTATTTGGAGTCCAGACGTGGGAGATATGGCGCTGGAAAGGAAGGACTGCGAATCAGGAAAATCTGGCTGATTTTATGGAAACCAAGCTTGCTTCTCTCCCAAGGAGGATCTCGTGCTTGGCAAGGTGGAGCATGCCTAAAGGCAACCCAAGGACATAAATACAACCCCCTAGGCACCCAAGATGGTTACCCATCGAACAAATCATTCTATCGACATCCATTCATCAGAGAGCCGCCGCAAGATGAGGGAGAGAGTTAGATGAGCTCGTCGCAAGAATCAACGCCGGCAGAGAGAAGGAAGCAAGAGAAGGACTCCAAGCTGCTGGCCTAGGGGTGTTCCAAAGCTTCACCACCGCCATCTTCATCGACGACGTTCTCCGGAGTCTCCGTCACCCCTATGTGCTTCAATCCGTGTAAGATGATGGGGTAATGTCTCCGTTCATCCCTAGGGTTAGATGGATGCATGCTATGTGATCGCTACTTGATTCGTGGTTTCAATCTATTGCTTTCATGTTGATGATGATTTGATGATTAAGGTTAGCTACCGTGTTTTTCGGGCGTATGATATTCGCTACTCCCATAGATTCCATCAACATACCGTGTCAATCATAGGTCTAGTCACGATTACCTTCGCGTAGTGACAGTACGAGGGGAGGGAAAGGGCGAAACCGTGGTCACAACCCCCGGTAGATTGTTTTACCACTCTCGTGTAGTAGATGCATATCCATGTTATCCTAGATCCCAGGGAGGGAACGCTTATCTTTCTTGATCACTATCTTGTGTCCACCCTTACCATCTAGTTCAACCCTAGATTTGTTTGATCAACTTAAATTATTTTAGGTTAGATTGTCTTTACCTTTAGATTAATACTCTTTCAAAGGTTTTCCATCCAACTACATTAGTACTTGGTTAAGCGCTAGCAATCCCCTTGCTCCGCGGATTCACAAGAACCTTGGGAATCTCGTGGTGAAAAAGGTGTAGGTCCGTACGCTTGCGGATCGTAGGTCGATACGACTTTTATCCGTCAACAGGTTCCGGCATGGTGAGATGAGATATCCCGTAGCCGCGGTGGTAGTCTGGAGAGGGCGGTCAGACCGGCCAGGCATGGCGGTGAAGGACCGATACAACGAACCAGAGAGGGGGAGTGAATGGGAGCCGATAAAAATTCTTCTCGAAGGAGATGGAAACTCCAACAAGTCGAACATGGGTTCCAACACACGTCTCTGACTCACTACCCAAGTTGTCAAGCCCATGTAGCCACTGGGGTGCCACTGGACCTAGGAACCAACATACAACCTTCCGAACCGAAACACACCAACACGCACAGCGGAAACTTGCACGACTTGTTGCCTGTGCTGCACCGGTCAGACCGATGGCCTGCGCCGGTCAGACCGGTGACACCAGTCAGACCGGTGGACAGAGCCGGTCAGGCCGGTGGCTACAGCAGCCGCACAACAAATGTTTCAGAGAGCCTTACTGACTTCTCTAGACCCTGGAACAAAATCACCCCCAAACCACAACCTGCACGGAAGGAAAACCTTACACAAGACCTAACAAAACACCACAAAACAGACCAAGAACTGACCAGCAGCACCAAGACCCAAGGACACACGAGTCAAGCAGTTCACCGAGGCAAATGCCACAAAAGACTTGCACCGATCAGACCGATCAAGAGCACCGGTCAGACCGGTGTCGCCTGGGCAGCTCGGGATGAACAACACCCGCGGGTCAACTCCCCCAAATCGAAACTTCGATCTCCCGAATCGCTCCACGGACTTGACCAAGATTTTGGGGATAATAGGAACACCTCATGAGGAGTCCATAGCCATGATTTTGTCTACCAAAACTTGCCAAATCAAGAGGAATCGAAGAAATCCCGCCAAGAACTCCTCTAATCCTAGAATACCGAAAACCCCAAAATCGAGTTCCTTAACTCACGGATTTGGGAGGGGAATCACAGCCCAAAGAACCACGAAGGGTTCCCACAAGTTTCTGCCAACAAATCCCCAAGAGCAAGGTCCCGAAAACACCCCAAGAAAACCACCAAGAGAGGGGTCCAAAAATCACCACCAAGAACAACCGGGAACAACACAACAAAGCCTTGAGGAACCACGCCGAATCATCTATCCATACCAAGAAGGGTCATACAAAGTCTAGCTTGCCGCCCGATCATCCAACCCTCTCACAAGATCTCACCATGAAGCTCTCAAGCTAGTCCTATGGAAATCCTACGAAAATAGGAAGGGAAAATAGGAAAGCAAATGAACTAGGGTTCCAAGAGATGGCTGCCATCCTATCACCTCATGGGTTATATGGAGGCAACCAAAAGTCTAAAATACCCTTACTTAACAACTAGGGGTACAAGCCCCTCAAGGGCGGCTTTGGAAGTCTTGATGTTTTCTCCATCGGACGGATGCCCGGTGACCGCAACCTGCTTAGCCTCGACGCAAGCCTTGCGATCCCGACGCGTGTCCTCCGCTTCGAAGATTCCAGATTACGTCATCACACACCGGTCAGACCGGTGCTCCTCAACGGTCAGACCGGTACCCACCGGTCATACCAATCAGACCCACCGGTCAGACCTGTCTGACGCTGCTGCAGCACCGTCTTCGGTTCTTCGGTCTTGGCTTTGTGGATCAACCAAGGAAACCAATGGTTTACTGGTGAACCACAGGAAACCTCATGAACTCGGTGTAGCCTCCGCCAATCGCCACTCATGACTCGGCTCCCACGTAGTCCTAGCTCGACCTTCGTTTTCAGGCTCAACCTAGAAACCGTCCATGACTTCATCTTGCTGTTCATGCCACCATGCGGCCAGCACTTGACCCCGCTGGCCACCGGGTCCCTCAAACGAAGCCTACTTGTCGTCTCCACACCTGGAGGCCTCACCTGCGACGACCTTTCGTGCTTGTTCTTCACCTGCACCAACACCAGTCAAGCCGCAACCTGCACCTGCAATACTTAGCCAAGAATGAGTCAACACAACCTTGTCAATCACTCATCACACAAGGAAGCGACCATCCACCGGTCCTCGAACCACACATGGTCCTCAATCTCCCCCTTGATGAGTGCATTGACAACACCTGCATAAAGTAACAAGAGAGAAAAGCAAAAGAGAAAGAAACGAACAAAAAGAAACTCCAACAAGAGATCAAAAGCCAAACAAAGGCAAAGAGCAAGATTACTTGAAGAAGACAAGTCTCGGACCCCTTAGGCAAGGGCAACGGCTCGACACATCCGAGACAAAACCATGCTCAAGCAAAGAGCACAAACCACCAAAGCAAAGCTCGAAAAACCACAAAGAGCTCCCCCTGCACAAATGCAAGCTCCCCCTGAACCAATGCAACTCCCCCTAGACGAAGCATGCACAACACCACATGAAATAGAGCACCTGCAACAACTCAGCTCTCACCGGTCAGACCGGTCACCACCACCGGTCAGACCGATGCTCAACATGTGCACAGGACCAGCACTTTGATCGGTCAGACCGGTGACCTCGACCAGTCAGACTGGTGCACAACAGAGCCCAGAAATGACTCGAAACAATCTGAAAACCTTCTAATTGCATCCAGCAAGCCATTTCAAGCTCAAACTTCTCCCCCTTATAGGCAATGCATGAATCAAACCAAAAATGCAAAACTTTCAACCTAGAGCTTCTCAAATAGACAAAATTTCAACATAGGATGATACACATGTCCAAACGAGCAAGTTAAATACTCTATAGCTTCGTATTGACATCAACTACAAGATCACCAAGTTTCACAACCATTGGACAAAGCTAAGATGGATTTGGGTAATATTGCGAAAAGTTCGCCTCTCATGAGCAAAGTCCTAAACATGATCAAGACATATCAAAATGGCAAAGCCACACAAACTTCATGCTAGGACAGCCATTCTAATCATAAGACCATCACAAACACCCTCAAGCACCTCATGTCATGTCAAAGCCACCGAGCCATGTGCCTACTTTTATGTATGAGACTTCTCATTGGTACGCATCATGCATCGATTTAGCACCCAAAGCAATTAAATTCAGCACATATGACATGGGAGCACATTTTCCAAGCATTTTACATTTCATATTCAGATTCATAATTGGTACATGAAATTCTTTGCGACAAAAAGGAACTTATGCCCCTCCACAAGATGAAGCAAGAGGGCTAAATATTCATGATGGCAAATGAGCCTTTGGCTCCATATGATCAATAAACTAGCTATCCAACCACAAATTAAGCATAACTAAGCCACTAAAACATGTCAAGATCATATAAAGGCATTTACACATGAGAGAACATACTTGTGACATTTTTTCAAAAACATAGCCATCAACCATGGATTATTAAACAACATCATCAAGAGCTAATTCAAACTAACCATAGCAAACCAAACAAGCTCACAAAGACATAAATAGCATTCCATGGTGAACAATGTACATAGGAGAATCTTTTCCTATCCAATGCATATGATACAAAATGCATGCAATCTAAGATACAAGGATGCCTATACATCATGTTACATATGCCATGCCAAATGCAAGAAATGCACAAAGGAAACTATACATATGCTACAAAGGAGCTCCCACACACCCAACTCAAGAAATCAAACACACACCAAGCTCCCCCCGCAAACGAGTGAAAGTTGCTTGATCTAGGGGTTTGGTGAAAATATTGGCTAGTTGGTCATGTGTGGGTACATGGATCAAAACTATTTTTCCTTTCTCTACGTTGTCTCTCAGAAAATGATACCTCACTTCTATGTGCTTGGTTTTGGAATGGACCACTGGGTTCTTTGCAACGCTTATGGCACTGGTGCTATCACATTGAAGTGGGACATGGGTATACTCCTCACCAAAGTCACTCATGGTGTATGAAATCCAAAGGAGCTGAGAGCAACAACTAGCAGCGGCAACATACTCTGCCTCAGTAGTGGATTGAGCAACACTCGACTGTTTGTGGGAAGACCAAGACACCAAAGAAGATCCCAAAAACTGGCAAGTCCCAGAAGTGGACTTCCTATCCAACTGACACTCGGCAAAATCCGCATCCGAAAAACCATGAAGCGCCAAAGAAGAGGACGCGGAATACCAAAGGCTGAAGTCGGGAGTGTGAGGCAAGTACCTGAAAATTCGCTTCACCGCTTGCCGATGCGAAGTCCTCGGAGACGATTAAAAATGAGCGCAAAGACATACTGAGAACTGGATGTCCGGCCTCGTCGCCGTCAAGTAGAGGAGTGACCGGATCAGGCTTCGGTACTCCTTCTGGTCCACGTGTTCACCTTCCTCGTCCACATCAGGAGCTGTAGTCGTACTTATCAGCGTCGTCATAGCCTTGGAGTCCTCCATCTTGAACTTCCGCACAATGTCCTTGGTGTACTTAGCTTGGTGCACAAATGTTCCTTCCTTTGATTGATCGATTTGTAGCCCGAGGAAGAACTGCAACTCGCCCATCATGCTCATCTCAAATTCCCTGCTCATATACTCTGCAAGCCTTGCAACAAGAGAGTTAGACGAGCCACCAAAGACAATATCATCCACGTACACCTGCACAATCAGGATATCTCTGCCCTACCTGAGTAAAACCAAGGTCTGATCGACCTTCCCCATCTCAAAATCTCCCTCAAACAAGAACCCCCTCAACCTACCATACCAAGATCTAGGCGCCTGCTTCAACCCATAAAGCGCCTTCCTCAACTTATACACCCGATGGGGGTACTTCTCACTCTCAAACCGCGGTGGTTGCCTCACATACACTTCTTCCTCCAATACACCATTCATGAAAGCACTCTTCACATCCATTTGGTGCAACTTGAACCCTTTAGCCACGGAAAAGGCTAGAAGGATCCTTATTGCCTCCAAACGGGCTACGGGAGCAAAGGTCTCCTCGTAGTCGATCCCCTCCTTCTGACTGAACCTCTGAGCAACAAGCCTTGACTTATTCCTCACCACCTCACCTTTCTCTCCCTCTTTGTTCTTCCACACCCACTTTGTACCAATCGGTTTACACCCTGGGGGAGGGTCAACCAACTCCCAAACCTGATTCCTGTCAAAGTTCTTTAACTCCTCATGCATTGAATTAACCCAATTATGATAAAATAGTGCGTGTCCAATGTCTTTGGGCTCAAAAGTAGAAACAAATGTAGCCTGAGCCAAATGAGAATTGTTCCGAACCCTCGACCGTGTAGTGTGTTCATTCATGTCGCCGATGATCCTTGAAGTTGGGTGATCCACTTGTACTCGTCGGGGAGGTTCTCGCCTTGATGCTACCTCCCCCTCCATTGTAGCTTCTCCTCGATCTTGATTTGTCGTTTTAGGTGTAGGAGAGGGGCCGTCAACCACTGTAGTCGAAGTAGTATGTACATGTTCAACCGGGGGCACCACACCGCCATCTTCATCGTCCCCATGTTCATACTCCTCCTCCTAAAAAATCTCCTCGCCAAGCTCATCATCACCTGCACACTCAAAAACAAGCTAACTACGTGGCTGTGTCTCCTCAAAGGTCACCGCCTCAGCCCAGAACCTTCTCGGAGTCCTATGCTCATCAAGCATCGTCCGAGCCATCTCACACAAGGTCCTGTTCTTCCTTTCCACAACACCATTCTTGGGAGGCGTATATGGACTTGAAACTGGTGTTCAAGACCCAAGTCATGGCAAAAGGTTTCAAAATGAGAGTTTCTGAATTCTGAGCCATTGTCACTGCGGATTGCTCGTATGGCATCTCCCTGCCTCTCATTCCTCAACCTCAAGACAAGATCTCGAACAAAACCAAATGTCTTCCCCTTATCCACGAGAAAGAACACCCACGCATACCGAGAGTAGTCGTCCACCACAAGGACATACCACTTACCACCCGCAGATCGCACACGACCTGGGCCAACAAGGTCCATATGGAGCAGCTCGCATGGACGCTCAATCATCACATCGGTGAGAGGCGGGTGAGAAGAGGCTACCATCTTGGCATGCCTACACGATGCACAAACCAACTCTTTCTCAAGCCTCAACCGTGGCAATCCTCGGACCAAATTGAGTTTACTCAAGCAAGACAAAAGGTCAAAGCTCAAGTGACCTGACTTCCTATGCTACTTCCACAACTCACTCGAATATCCAGCCAAGAAATAACGCTCCACACTAGAAGACTGAGAAAAATCAGCACGAACCACCTGACCCTCGGGAACGACCATACAGACAAGGTCCCCTCGAGAATCCAAAATCCGAGAACCACCAGGCCGAAACAACACCTCAAAACCCTCATCCAACAGCTGGGACACAGAAAGCAAATTGTATCCAAGTGATTGAACAAGAGCAACACGCCTACGAGTGATATTGTCACTCACCTTAATCTCACCTTCTGAAAGCACACGCCCACACCCATTGTCCCCAAAAGTGATGTACCTCCTTGTCACCACCGGGACGAGACTTGAGAACCACCCCCTGTCTCCGGTCATATGCCTCGAGCAACCAGAGTCAATCAACCAAATGTTCTTCAAGTCTCCCACCTGAAATTCAAAAACGAGCACGTGAGTGAACAAACGACTCAGCACTGGGTTAGTACCAAAAGGGTAGAACCAATGCGAGCCATTTGCTCGAAAGTGGGGTTAGCACAAACCAAACCCTCTTGACTACCAAAGCTACCTCCACGAACACCACCACGGTAACCACCATGAGGGAACCAACCCTCTCTAACCTGAGCATGACCAAAACCACGGAAGAAAGCTCGTGGACTGTCCCTCCTCTCCTTCTCAAAGCTACGACTCCTCCCATACCCGTAGTGAGTTCGAGAGGGAGAATGCCTAGCAACCTGACCTCCTGCAAACTCTCCAGCCCAACCACCAGAACCATGACCTCCAGAAACAAATCTCGCACCTGTACGAGCACAAAACCCGAACTGCTGCCTGTCCAGGTTTGCACCGGTCTGACCGGTGCCCCTCACCGGTCTGACCGGTGTAGCCCGGGCAGCAGCACCTCCAACAGCCTTTCGCTTTCCCCAAGCCGAAACTGTCCTCACACTCACCTTGGCCCTGGGCATCTGCACACGAGGCTCAAGTACACCATCGGAAAGGTGGTACTTGTCCTTGTTAGCCCACTCCTTCGCCATTCTCTCCTCTCGCTTCCTCTTGAAGCAAAACTCATCCTTATGGACATCTCTCCCAAAATAGCCACAATGAAACCTCACAAGCTTAGGTTTAGGCTTGGGTTGGGGCTGCTCACTTGGTTTCTTTCCACTCGACTTCTCCATGGGTTTCTCCTCACTAGCCTTCTCACTCTCTTTCCCAAAGAACACTTACCCCGAAGTGCTCACAAACTTGATAGGCTTTTGGAAATCATTTGTTTGTGGGGGAAACACGGGTGGAGCTGGGGTTGTGTCTAGTCAGTTCCTAAGATGGTTAGGTTTGGGAGGGAAATCATTTTTGTGGTGGGTTTTCGGTGGCTCTGGGAAATTCTCTCCACTTCCCTCGCCAACCTTGTTTGCCCCAAGTCCCTCACCATCCTGCCTCTTGAATGACTCGATCATTATCCTCAAATGTGGCTCATGACCAGACAACCAACCCATCAACTTTCTCAGCTCATCATTCTCATCCTGCAAGCCATCAACATAATGTGCAAGTTCCTAATTCTTCAAAGCATGCATTTCACAGGTAGAGAATGATGTAGGAATTGGTTCTTTCGGCTTAGCCTCAAGGTAAGTAGTGTAAACATGCATCTCATCAATTTTAGCATGGAAGACAGGGCAAGAAGTGCAAGCACCTAGCAAAGCAGATCTAGATTTAAGCTCAGCCAATTCAACCCTCAGCACATCTAGTTCCTCACACTTGGAGGCATGCTTTTCCTTAAAGAAAGCAAGATCAGCAAGGAAAATAGAGCAATAAGCACAATCAACCTCATCAAAAACAACATGACTAGCCTTAGGGGAGTCAATTTCAAGCTTGCTATCAAGAACCTGTGTTTCTACCTCAGCCACTCTAGTCCTAGCATCCTCGAGTGAAGCCCTAAGCTCTTTCCTCATTTTCTTGGCCTCTCTAAGCATGTCATCACAATTATCAAGCAACGACCCAAGCCGTTTATTCTCCTAACGCAAGAAGGGAAGCTCATCACGCACCTCATCGTCGGAGTCAGAGTCCGAGTCGCTCTGTGTGCTCTTCTTGCTGCCGGAGCTCAGCGCCATGGTGCAGAAGCCATCTCTAGACAAGAAGCTCAACCCACTCAGGTTCTTGGACTACTTCCTGCTCCTGCGACGATCACCTTCATCTTCACTACTGCTCGAGCTCGAGGTGGAGTACGCAGAACTGGAGTCGACGTTGCTCGCTCCAACCATCGCTCGGGCCTTGCCTCGGCTCTCCTTCTTCCTCGATCGCCCCTCGTCCTTGTGCTTGTTCTTGTATTTGCTCTTGTGGTCATACCTCGACCGGTACTTGCCATCCATCCTTGACTTGTGCTTGTAGCCGTCCTTGTTCTCGACCTTCTCTGGGCAGTCGGCGACGAAGTGTCCCGGCTTGCCGCACTGGAAGCATGTCCTCGTGTTCCTCCTCATGTTCACCCGATTCTCGTGCAGCCTCTCGAACCTCCTCGTCAGCAACGCCAGCTCGTCCTCTCCATGCATGTCGAACTCCTCATCTAGCATAGACATCAAAGAGGACAAAGAGAACATCTTGATGGATGGGTTAGTGTTAGCCTTTCCTTTCGAACCACCAACATGGGCAAGACTATGAGAGTCAGTCGGGCCTCGAGCTTGGCTGTCATGCCCCTATCCACCTCAGCCGACTTGAGCTTCGAGAACAGCTATTGACGGATAAAAGACGTATCCCTCTACGATCCGCAAGCGTATGGACTCCACACCTTTTCACCACTGGATTCCCAAGGTTCTTGTCAATCCGCGGAGCAAGGGGATTACAAGCGTTCGACCTACAACGACACACTAGCTACTAAAACCCAAACCTACTATTAAACTAGAAAACAACTAAACTACACTAGAGAGAATGATTAAGATATCAAGGTAGAAGACACTCGTCCACGGGTCTACGATACTAGAGCGTGCAATCGCTTAAAGACATGAAAACCAATCTAATCTATCGGAGTTGTGACCACGGTTTCGCCCTTTCCCTCCTCTCATACTGTCACTACGCGAGGGTATTCATGACTAGACCTTTGATGGACACGGCGTATTGAATGGATCCAAGGAAGCATTGAGGCCTTACTCCCTTTACGTCATGGTAGCTAACCTTAAACATTAAAGTATATTCAACACAAGATGATAGATAGATAATCCGACAAAGTGCGATTACATCTCAAGATCGATTACAACCCATGGACGAATGAGAAGATTACACCATCAAGGTGCTGATCATGGCACCGTTGATCATGGTTTCCCTTCCGCCGGTGTCTTCCTTCTTCTCCACGAGAGGGTGCTTCCTTCGAGGTGGTTGATCTCCCGCCGGAGATCCTCCTCCTCTCTCTCTAGCTTGTGGATGGCCTGGTGCGAATGACTCTCTCCTCGGTGTTGGCGGCGCCTCGGGGCTTTTAGGGTTGAAGATCCTTCGAGGGCAAGGAAAACGGGACCGAACCTGTGCCAGAACAGGGCTGGGCCGGCCGCCCTGGGCCGACCGGCCTGGGCCCAGTTCGGCCCGGTTCGGTCGCCCTTTTGCTCCGTGGGTCCTTATGCATTTATGTACTTTGCCCCCTCCACTTGCATGATTTTGATGATGTTATCCTCGCGATCAAGATGGAGGTTCTCTTCGCATGAAGTTCGACCTTTTACACTTCAATCCCCAGGGGTGTTCCTCATAGCACTTCGGTCCTTGCCACCTTTGGAAGTGATTTCATCAAGTTCATGAACACGAACAAGACTCCATAAATGCTCCTTTGAACTTGTTGCGAATCCGTCCTTTATGTCCATGTTTTCCTACATAAACACAACACTTCCAAATGCATGCACAAAGATGAACTTGTTATATGATTAGTATGCCTAGTGGCGGGTTAGTTCCATAATCAAATCCAAACAAAGTGTAATGAACATGCTTGGTGCACCAAAATACACCGTCAACATCTCCCCCACGCTTAGCTCTTGCTCGTCCTCGAGCAAGTACTCGTAAAAGAACTTCGTCCAAGGTGTTGTAATCATGTACCACTTATCCTTCTTCACAAGTTAGTCAATCCCTTCATCTTTAATACATAAACACAAGTAACGATAATTAAACATAAACATGGGCGTTTAGAATTTTTACCACGTCAAGTTTTACCCCACAACTCAAACTCTTCACTCGAAGTCTTCAATTTCAGCCATACTTACTTCTTTGCTTCCATCGGAAAGTTTTTATGATTTTCAAAACAAAAATTCCTGCAACAAATATTAGACAAAAACCTATCTCCAAGCTCTCTCAAGTCACTCATATGAAGTGGCTATCCTAACCAAGTTTTATAAAACTCTCACCTCCCATTAATCTCTCATATATCATGTGAAGTGGAGCTATAGGTAGGGCTAGCGCAATCAACACAAGTATTGTCAAACTAAGAACTTCCTCTAATGGTTGTCTACCTTTCAAAGCCAATGATCATGAGAATTAACCATATGTAGGGATATCAAGGATGAGAAGATTTAGAATGGTGGACATGTGCAAGGGCAAAAGAAAATTGTGACTACAAGGCACCAATGATGTCATCGTTGTTGGATTGCACATGGTTGGAAATAGATTAAAAGTTTCGTCTCACAATCAACGTGACACCCTTCCTTTCACTTTATTTTTTCTTTTCTTTCACTTGATCCATCCCTCTCATATCTTTATTGCTACCTCATCTTTTTCTTTTTCTTCTTTCATTCACATATAATTTTTTTCTTTCTTTCTTTCTTTCTTTTCCATACACATACTTTTTATCTTTATTTTTCTCTCTCTTGACAACTTTTCAAAGCTTTCAATTCTCTCTTTCTTCGCATGCATACAATCTGAAATTTTAAATAAATCATGTTAGAGACGAGACAAAACTTTGAAAGTAGGTTGTGTTCAAGGAATACGATGTACAAAAGAGATGTATAGGGTTGGGTATGGAATTCGGCGATGTACGTGACTTCCGTTGTGAAAGTCACATAACCGAATATATGACGAGGCTAGCAATAAAAGATAAGCACAAGAACATGATCATTGCTCGAAATTAAAACTTACCAAGAGAGAAAGATCCTAGCCTAACTCATCGTGCTAATCACACTTATGGTGGAGCGAAAAAAATAAACTTGGCTTTGGATAGGAATTTTTTCTTACTCTCAACTTGGAAAAAGAGGTTTTGCTAACCTTTATTACAAGGGTTTTAAGATAATTTTCAGAACTGAAATCCTCCAACTTTTAGCATTGAACATAGCACAACTAACATGTGAAGGTCAAGATCGAAGTGCGGTATGGGTACTTTAAGTAGTAGCAATTCCACTAAGCACCACGGTAAACGTTTTTCAAACCACACACTTGTGTTCATATATCAAGAATCGAAGATTAAACAAACAAGTGAATAAAGATAAGCAATACATAAAACACAAAGATATATATATAGACGCTTTGTATTTGATTTTCTTTGACTCAACACTAATTTAAGACACTTGCAAAAATTTTAAAACACACTCAAAAACTAAAGACTCATTAAAACACTAAGACTCATTAAAACGCTAAGATTGTCACACGAAGATTAAACCAAACCTAAACTTGAAGTTCAAAAGCTAAGACTAGCGAGCTAGCTCTCCCCCACTCTTAAAACATACGACGTTCTCGTCGTATCTTACAAATTCCTAAGGGGAAAACTAGATCTAGTGGTACTTCAGGCAAGTATTGCACCACTTGCCTATCATGTTTCCAACCATGCCGAAAAGTTTGCGCATGTTACGGTTTAGGAACTTGTAGTCGTCTTCGACTACGCGCTCCAAGTCCTCCATACGCTGCTTCATCGCTTCCATGGCTTGGAGACATTCATCGGCCGACGTGTATAGATCCGCGATGGATTGACGGCAAGCTCGACAACACATCGGATGCGATCCGAAGGGGTCGTCGTCGCCATTGTCTCCACCATCGTCGCCACCGTCGTCGCCACCTCCATTGTCGTCGCCTTCGTTGCCGTCGCCGTTGGGGCCTTCGGGAGTCCTCTCCTTGGGCTGCTCATCCCAATCATCATCATCTCTTCCGGTGGCCGCCCACGAGCTCGGGCCACGATCGTCGAAGTAGTCACTACCCCCATAATCCTTAGGCTCTGGCGACGCCTCCTTGTAGTCTTTGCGCTTCATGCCTTGGATGCGTGCCGACCTTCGAAAGGGCGTAGGGACCTTCTCTCCTTCGATGGGGTTGCGAGATGCAAGAGCTCCGGTCGGGACACGCCCTCCATAACGGATGCGTGCGGTCCTCTTGACGGGTAGCTTGAGCTCGCATCGCATCGCCTCCTCCATCGATGGCTTCTTGGTTTCTAGCTTCAACTCTAAGCTTCTTGAGGGCACAATGGCTGCTACAAGGGTGCAAAATATTGCTTGAAAGTTTTGATCCTCGAGCTCCCAATTCGGCCAAATAAATAGTCCTGAGAGAAAAGCCCTGGGAACCTTATTTTCCTTTTTACACTTCCTTTAAAATTTTATGACCAAACAAGGAAGTCAAAAAGGAGCAATACGGGCGAAATTCGGCGTCATCGGCCGTCGGGACCCTCTGGGCCGGTCGGCCTGGGCCGGCCGGCCCACCCTGTCTCGGGGGCCGGGTCGGTCCAGTTTTTCGCACACCGCCCTATTTTTTTCTTCCTTAGCCCATGGGAAAAAGTTGGCCCAGTAAATCTTCGCGAAAAACTCCAGAAAACTAAAAGAAAAACTATTTACAAAAGTTGATGCCTTGTTTTTCGTCCTAGGCCAGACGTTCGGGCTCTTCTTCCATGGTGAAGACGTCAACATGGTGAAGGGGTACAACGTCGGGTTCGTAGTAAACCTTAAGCCGCTGACCATTCACCACAAATTGATCGCCGTTTATATCCCTAATGGTTATCGCTCCGTTGGAGAGCACCGAATGCACAACATAAGGTCCGTCCCATTTGCTTTGCAATTTCCCCTTTCCGAAGGTTTTAAACCTCGAATTGTAGAGGAGGACCTTATCTTCGTCTTTAAATTATTTTTTCTTTAATCTTTTATCATACCACCTTTTGATTCTCTCCTTGTATATGCTAGCGTTTTCATATGCTTTCAACCACAACTCCTCCAGCTCGCTTATTTGGATTCTTCGTTTCACCACCGCGGCGTCGAGATCAAGGTTCATCTCTTTAATCGCCCAATGGCTTTATGTTCCAACTCAACCGGAAGGTGGCAAGATTTTCCATAGACGAATTGATAAGGGGTCATACCTATCGGTGTTTTAAACGCCGTTCAATAAGCCCATAAAGCTCCGTCTAATTTCTTTGACCAATCTTTGCCTCCCTTCTCTATGGTCTTGTTGAGTATGCTTTTTAATTTCCTATTTGACGTCTCCGCTTGTCCGTTGGTTTGTGGGTGATAGGCCGTAGAGACCCTATGCTCAATTCCCAACTTGGACAAGCACTTTTTGAAATTCTTCCCGGTGAAGTGAGTTCCTCCATCACTTATCAAGATTCTCGGTGTACCGAAACGGGGAAAATCACGTTCTTGATCATAGTAATGGACTCTTCCGTGGAAGCTTTACGACATGGTATGGCCTCTACCCACTTGGATACAAAATCAACCATAACAAGGATGTACTCGAATCCAAATGAGTTTTTAAAAGGCCCCATGAAGTCTATGCCCCATACATCGAATATGTCGATTTGTAGGTTGTATTTCAAAGGCATAGAATTTCTTTGAGATATGTTTCCGGTTCATTGGCATTCAGGGCATGATGCAACATATCTTTTAGTATCTTCATGCATCTCCAGCCAATAGAATCCGCTCGACCATACCTTTGCTTGGGTTCGAAAATGGCTGTAGTGTCCACCGTACTCCGCCGAGTGACACTTTCTCAAAATCTCTACCCTTTCTTCTCTTGGAACACATCTTCTCATTACTCCATCTTTGCCATGTTTGAAGAGGTATGGTGCATCCCAAAAATATTTCCTACTTTCGGAGATTATCTTCTTTTGAGTGTTTTTATCTAGATGGTCGAGAGGCATCTTCCGAATTGCTCGAATGATATCGATCATCCATGTATCCTTATCAAGCACTTGATAGAAGTGGTCATCTCTCATCTTATCTTCTATGGGCTCTTTATCATCTTGTCCACGATTCATCTTAGACAAATGATCGGCCACAACATTTTCCACCCCCTTTTTATCACGAATTTCAACATCAAACTCTTGGAGAAGAAGGATCCAACGAATCAAACGTGGTTTAGCTTCCTTCTTAGCCAAGAGATAGTTGATGGCTGTGTGATCGGTGTAAACAATGACCTTCGAGTTCACGATGTAAGATCTGAATTTTTCGAAAGCGAATACCACCGCCAGCAACTCTTTTTCCGTAGTGGCATAATTTAATTGTGCCCCACTAAGAGTTTTGCTAGCGTAGTAAACGGCGTGAACTCGTCCTTCCTTTCTTTGACCCAAAACCGCGCCTACGGCGTAGTCACTTGCGTCACACATGATCTCGAAAGGTTGGCTCCAATCTGGAGGTTGTATGATGGGAGCACTCACCAACGCATTTTTCAAGGTCCGGAATGCCGCTAGGCACTTATCATCAAAGTCAAAAGCCACATCCTTTTGAAGGAGATGTGTTAAAGGCTTAGTGATCTTCGAGAAGTCCTTGATAAATCTTCTATAGAATCCGGCATGGCCTAGAAAGCTCCTTAAGGACTTAACATCTGTAGGAGGTGGGAGTTGCTCAACCGTCTCTACCTTAGCCTTATCCACTTCAATGCCTCTCTCGGATATGACATGTCCGAGCACTATGCCTTGCTTAACCATGAAGTGGCACTTTTCCCAATTTAACACCAAATCTACCTCCGCACACCTCGTAAGGACCTTTTCTAAGTTTGCTAAGCAATCCATGAACGTCTTCCCATAAATGGAAAAATCATCCATAAACACTTCAACAATTTCTTCGATGAATTCTGAAAACACGACCATCATGCAACGTTGAAAAGAGGTCAGAACGTTGCATAGGCTGAAGGGCATCCTCCTATATGCAAACGTTCCGTAAGGGCACGTAAACGTTGTCTTATGTTGATCTTCCGGGTGAATGGGAATTTTCATGAACCCTGACTATCCATCGAGAAAGCAAAAATAAGCATGGTTTGCTAACCTCTCGAGCATCTCGTCGATGAACGGTAGGGGGAAGTGATCTTTCTTCGTCGCCTTGTTAAGCTTACGATAATCGATACACATTCGCCACCCGGTCACGGTTCTTTGCGGTATCAATTCGTTCTTCTCATTCTTCACCACGGTCAAAACTCCTTTCTTTGGTACACAATGTACCGGGCTCACCCATTCGCTATGCGGAACCGGGTAGATGATTCCGGCATCAAGTAACTTGATAACCTCTTTCTTTACTACCTCTCGCATGGCATGAGTTAGCCTCCTTTGGTGGTCCACTATGGGCTTACATTGGTCTTCCATTGGTATACGATGAGTGCAAAAGGCTGGGCTAATACCTTTGAGATCATTAATCGAATATCCAATCACCTTCCTATATTTTTTTAATAAAATCAGCAATGCTTCATTTTCTTCGGGACTCAACTCGTCGCTCACGATGACTGGATAGGTCTTGTCTGGCCCCTAAAATTCATACTTTAATCCTTTGGGCAAAGGTTTAAGGTCTACCTCGGGCGCTTGTGGCTCCTCGGGTTTGATTTCTCCTATGTCTTCGAATTTCTCTTCCTCCACAGTACCATCATGCGGCTCTAAGCCTTTTGTTGCTTCCTCTAGTTCTTCATCTTGTTGATTACTAATTTGATTTTCCATCGCTCTTTGCAGCGGGTCTCTTAGTGTTTCAACAAAACAAAGACTATCTATCTCTTCTACTTCTTCATCTTCGGGAGGAAAAGGTGTAAGGTGTTTAGAAGCACGAAGAAAGTTATATGTGTACTTTGTTCCATTAAGGTTCATTGTTACTTTGCCTTCTCCGGCATCTAACACGGCATCAACCAACTTAAGAAAAGGCCTACCTAAGATTATATGATCAGAATTACTATGGTAAGCATCAATAACAAAGAAATCGGTTGGTATGTAGTTTCTAGAGATTTTTACTTTCATGTTGCAAGCAATACCTAGAGGTTTGATAGTTCTACCATCTCCCATAATTAATTTTGTTGATGTTGGAGCTAAGTCTAGGTTGTGGTCTTGAACTTATCGTAAATTTTAGAAGATATAACACTTACTTGGGCTCCGATGTCGCATAAAGCTTTGCATTGAACTCCGTTGATCTCGCAACTCAAGTGTGGTGTCATCTTCTCTTCTTGTTCGGATCCTATCGCGTAAATTTCAGCGAGGCGAGCGTATGGTGATGCTTCAGGCTTGATCCCCATGATTCTCTTTACCTCGGCTATGTGTTCCGGATCCACTACATCATCTCCAAAGAGCTTTTGAAAAATCTCACCGGTGGTTTCAAGGTCGTATGAATTTTCCGCTTTCTTCTCCGGTGGGAAATCCACTTCCAATGCTCTTGCCATTCCCTTTTGATTAGGGAACGGTCTTCTCTTGTCGAATACTTCTCCGTAATCAATAGGAACCCAATCCATTGGTTTGAACTCCCTTAGTGGCTTCGCGCTTGACATGCTTCTCTTGTTCATCTCCTTTGGTACGGCGAAGTCGACGTTTGGTGTAGTTCTTGACTTGATGTGTTCTTGTTCAAGCTTTTCCATGATTGGTTCCTCTTTTGTGACTTCCGGGGTTGCCTCTTTAGAAAAATCAGCACACTTCTTCTTCCTTGAATTGTATTCCGGCTCTTCCGCAAGTCTCGTTTCCCAATCTCTTCGCATGGAAGCCGCTTTACTAACTTTTTGTAGAAGTTGGGCGGCTTCCGTGAGTGTTTTCTCCATGAGATCCCTACCTGCACACATTTCGACGTGTTGCATGCAATTAGGGGTTAGGGAAAAGAAAAATGTATGCAAGAGTACGTCACCGGTGAAGCCGAGTTTTGGTCCTTGTTCGATTAATCCATTAAACCTATCCCAGGCTTGGTCTATCCCTTCCTCTTCTCCTTGCATGAAAGTGATCACTTGCCTACTTAGATGTTGAACCTTGCTAATTGGAAATAACTTCTCGCAAAACTTCTTTGTCAACGTGTTCCAATCGCCTTCAACTTCAAAGGACGCAACCGAATACCATGTCTTTGCATTGCCGGCAAGTGAGTAGGGAAAGAGATTCCATTTGAACCATTCATCGGGAACTCCTTCTTGACGCACCGTGTTGCATATCGTCGTGAGATCCCTTATGTGTCTATATGGGTTCTCCGTAACCATCCCTTCAAATGGGTTCGCCGCCACCATCTTGATGATCTTGGATTTAATCTCATACTTGGTCGCTTCGAGCTTCGAATCCGACTCTTGTACTTTTATGTCTTCACATCGAGGGATAGTGTAATCCCCTAATGATTTCTCCAGTTCTTCCACGGGTTGATTAACGAACGCCATCTAGACAATAAGATAAAAACAAAAACAAAAACGAAACAAGTGTTTTTCTAGATAATATATGTTAGATAAAGCAAATAAAAGATAAACTAAAATATAAAACTAAGTTAGATGCAAATCAAACGATGTAAACTAACTTGCTCCCCGACAACGGCGCCAGAAAAAGGGGCTTGTTGACGGATAAAAGACGTATCCCTCTACGATCCACAAGCGTACGGACCCCACACCTTTTTCACCACGGGATTCCCAAGGTTCTTGTCAATCCGCGGAGCAAGGGGATTACAAGCGTTCGACCTACAACGACACACTAGCTACTAAAACCCTAACTTACTATTAAACTAGAAAACAACTAAACTACACTAGAGAGAACGATTAAGATATCAAGGTAGAAGACACTCGCCCACGGGTCTACGATACTAGAGCATGCAATCACTTAAAGACATGAAAACCAATCTAATCTATCGGGGTTGTGACCACGGTTTCGCCCTTTCCCTCCTCTCGTACTGTCACTACACGAAGGTATTCATGACTAGACCTTTGATGGACACGGCGTATTGAATGGATCCAAGGAAGCATTGAGGCCTTACTCCCTTTACGGCATGGTAGCTAACCTTAAACATTAAAGTATATTCAACACAAGATGATAGATAGATAATCCGACAAAGTGCGATTACATCTCAAGATCGATTACAACCCATGGACGAATGAGAAGATTACCCCATCAAGGTGCTGATCATGGAACCATTGATCATGGTTTCCCTTCCGCCGGTGTCTTCCTTCTTCTCCATGAGAGGGTGCTTCCTTCGAGGTGGTTGATCTCCCGCCGGAGATTCTCCTCCTCTCTCTCTAGCTTGTGGATGGCCTTCTGGTGCGAATGACTCTCTCTTCGGTGTTGGTGGCGCCTCGGGGCTTTTAGGGTTGAAGATCCTTCGAGGGCATGGAAAACGGGACCAAACCTGTGCCAAAACAGGGCTGGGCCGGCCGGCCTGGGCCGACCGGTCTGGGCCCAGTTCGGCCCGGTTCGGTCGCCCCTTTTGCTCTGTGGGTCCTTATGCATTTATGTACTTTACCCCCTCCACTTGCATGATTTTGATGATGTTATCCTTGTGTTCAAGATGGAGGTTCTCTTCGCATGAAGTTCGATCTTTTACGCTTCAATCCCCGGGGGTGTTCCTCATAGCACTTCGGTCCTTGCCACCTTTGGAAGTGATTTCATCAAGTTCATGAACACAAACAAGACTCCGTAAATGCTCCTTTGAACTTGTTGTGAATCCGTCCTTTATGTCCACGTTTTCGTACATAAACACAACACTTCCAAATGCATGCACAAAGATGAACTTGTTATATGATTAGTATGCCTAGTGGCGGGTTAGTTCCATAATCAAATCCAAACCAAAGTGTAATGAACATGCTAGGTGCACCAAAATACACCGTCAACAACAGCTCGTTCACTGTCAGAGTGTCATACTTCTCCGACTCGACAATGGCCTCGAACTTTAAGCCCCAAATCGTATGATCCAAAGAGTGTAAGAGCTTGACAGCTCTATCATGATCATCGTACGAGAGCACATCCACATTGGCCCTCAAGTTGTTCACAACCACTGGGAACCTCTGAAACAAGGCATCGATGGACTCACTGGGGAGATGAGTGAAGTTCTCGTACTCTCTCCGGTAGGTCGCATACATCTGAGCCTGAACCTGGGCATTCCCAACATGAGCCTCCTTCAACACCAACCAGATTCTGCAAGCCAAGTGCTCGATGTGCACCCGATCGAACTCAGGCTGACACAAAGCACGAATAGACTGTTTAGAGTCAATAAAGACCTGAACCGGCTCTGACACCACTTGAAGGACCGATACGGCGAACCAGAGGGGGGGAGTGAATGGGAGCCGATAAAAATTCTTCTTGAAGGAGATAGAAACTCCAACAAGTCAAACACGGGTTCCAACACACGTGTCTGACTCACTACCCAAGTTGGTCAAGCCCACATAGCCACTGGGGTGCCACTGGACCTAGGAACCAACACACAACCTTCCGAACCAAAACACACCAACACGAACAACGGAAACTTGCACGACTTGCTGCCTGTGCTGCACCGGTCAGACCGATGGTCTGCGCCGGTCAGACAGGTGACACCGGTCAGACCGGTGGACAGAGCCGGTCAGGCCGGTGGCTACAGCAGCCGCACAACAAACATTACAGGGAGCCTTAGTGACTTCTCTAGACCCTAGAACAAAATCACCCCCAAAACACAAACTGCACGGAAAGAGAACCCTACACAAGACCAAACAAAACAACACCAAACAGACCAAGAACTGACCAGCAGCACCAAGACCCAAGGACACACGAGTCAAGTAGTTCACCCGAGGCAAATCCCCCAAAAGACTTGCACCGGTCAGACCGGTCAAGAGCACCGGTCAGACCGGTGTCGCCTGGGTAGCGCGGGATGAACAGCACCCGCGGGTCAACTCCCCCAAATCGAAACTTCGATCTCCCGAATCGCTCCACGGACTTGACCAAGACTTTGGGGATAATAGGAACACCTCATGAGGAGTCCATAGCCATGATTTTGTCTACCAAAACTTGCCAAATCAAGAGGAATCGAAGAAATCCCGCCAAGAACTCCTCTAACCCGAGAACACAGAAAACCCCAAAATCGAGCCCCTTAACTCACGGATTTGGGAGGGGAATCACAACTCAAAGAACCATGAAGGGTTCCCACAAATTTCTCCCAACAAATCCCCTAGAGCAAGGTCCCGAAAACACCCCAAGAAAACCACCAAGAGAGGGCTCCGAAAATCACCACCATGAACAACTCGGAACAACACAACAAAGCCTTGAGGAACCACACCGAATCATATATCCATAACAAGAAGGTTCATAAAAAGTCTTGCTTGCCGCCCGATCATCCAACCCTCTCACAAGGTATCACCATGAAGCTCCCAAGCTAGTCCTATGGAAATCCTAAGAAAATAGGAAGGTAAAATAGGAAAGCAAATGAACTAGGGTTCCAAGAGATGGCTGCCATCCTCTCACCTCATGGGTTATATGGAGGCAACCGAAAGTCTAAAGTACCCTTACTTAACAACTAGGGATATAAGCCCCTCAACGGCGGTTTTGGAAGTCTTCAAGTTTTCTCCATCGGACGGATGCCCGGCGACCGCAACCTGCTTAGCTTCAACGCAAGCCTTGCGATCCCGACGCGTGTCCTCTGCTTCAAAAATTTCGGACTGCATCATCGCACACCGGTTAGACCGGTGCTCCTCACCGGTCAGACCGGTACCCACCGGTCAGACCAGTCTGGCGCTGCTGTAGCACCGTCTTCAGTTCTTCGATCTTGGCTTTGTGGATCAACCAAGGAACCCAATGGTTTTCTGGTGAACCACAGGAAACCCCACGAACTCGGTTTAGCATCCGCCAATCGCCACTCATGGCTCGGCTCCCACGTAGTCCCAGCTCGACCTTGGTTTTCAGACTCAACCAAGAAACCGTCCATGACTTCATCTTGCTGTTCATGCCACCATGCGGCCCGCACTTGACCCCGCTGGCCACTGGGTCCCTCAAGCGAAGGCTACTTGTCTTCTCCACACCTGGAGGCCTCACCGGCGGCGACCTTTCGCGCTTGTTCTTCACCTGCACCAACACTAGTCAAGCCGCAACCTGCACCTACAATACCTAGCCAAGAATCAGCCCACACAACGTTGTCAATCACTCATCACACAAGGAAGCGACCATCCACCGGTCCACAAACCACACATGGTCCTTAAGTAGTCAGACCGACCCGGCCCAGGGAAGGGCGGTCAGACCGGCCTAGCTAGGCGGTCAGACCGGCCCTCCTTAGATTTCTGGGCAGTTTGGTTTCCGAGGTCGTGATGCTGGTGGTAGACACTTTGAGTCTAGTGATGTTGAGTTTGTTGGACGTTCTTGACCTCGTGATCAATACAAGTTTGTGAGAGATCGTAGGTTTGAGTCTCAGAGGGGCTATGGACCACGCTTTCTTTTTTGAGATACTCGTAGTCCTCCAGTGAGACGGGAGTGGTTTTCCCATGGTGGTTCCAGGTTTGATAGGTAAGACAATATGGATCGCAGTTTTCATAGGCCCGGTAGGATGGATGTTGCTAACCCTACTTTTGAGGAAATGGCCCAACACTGGTTTCACACCTTTGGGACTAACCCTAGTGTTGAGACATTTGCTCGTTCTCGCTCATGGTTTTGAGTTGCAGGTGGGAGGCTCGGAGAACATTTGGTTGATATCGGGGGTGGTTCTCCGGCGTCATACCTCGGTGGTGACATGGAGGTACATCACTTTCGGGGATGGTGGACAAGGATGAGTGACTTCTGAAGAAATGATAAAGGTAAGTGAATTTGTGACCTTCAAGTGTATGGCCTTGGTCAAGCCACTTGGTTCTTTGTGCTCTTTTCCCTATCTCATGTGTGTAAGGTGAGCGTTGTATGCTCTTTGACCTTAATGCATGAGTTTAGGGGGAGCTTGTGGTTTTTGTGCTTCTTTGTTCTTTTGCCGGTGGTGTCGACCCCTTTTTGCCTCCACTCGAGGAGCCGGTCGTTTGTGAGCTTCATGTGTGTGGTTGGTTTCCTGAGTTGGTGGTGAAGCTCCTTGTGTAGCATATGTTTAGCTTTCCTTTTCTGCATTCTTGCATTTGCATTGCATATGTAACATGATGTATAGGCATCTTTGTATGTTAGGTTGCATGCATTTTGTATCATATGCATTTTTTAGGAAAGCTTCTCCTATATACATTGTTCACCATGATGTGCTATATATGATCGTGTGAGCTAGTTTGGTATGCTATGGTTAGTTTGGCTTAGCTCTTGATGATCTTGATTTACATCCATGGTTGATGGCTATGTTTTTGAAAAATATCACATACATGCTCTCTTGTGTGTAAATGCCTTTATATGATCTTGACATGTTTTATTGGCTTGGCTATGCTTAATTTGTGGTTGGATAGCTTATTTTGATCATATGGGGCCAAAGGCTCATTTGTCGTCATGAATGTTTAGCCCCCATGCTTTATCTTGTGGAGGGGCATAAGTTCATTTTTGTCACAAAGACATTTCATGTACCAAATATGAATCTGAAAATAAAATATAAATTGCTTGGAAAATGTTCTCCCATGTCATATGTTCTAAATTTAATTTACTTTGGGTGCTAAACCGTTGCATGATGCCAACCAATATATAGAAGTCTCATATATGGAAGTAGGCACATGGCTCGGTGGCTTTGACATGACATGAGGTGCTTGTGGGTGTTTGTGATGGTCTTATGGTTAGAATGGTTGTCCTAGCATGAAGTTTGTGTGGCTTTGCTATTTTGACATGTTTTTCTCATGTTTAGGACTTTGCTCATGAGAGGGTAAATTTTTGCAAAATTGCTTCAATCCATTTTAGCCTTGTCCAATGGTTGTGAAACTTTGTGATCATGTAGTTGATGTCATTACGAAGCTATAAAGTGTCTATCTTGCTCATTTGGACATGTGTAGCATCTTGTGATGAATTTCGTATATTTGAGAAGCTATATGTTTAAAGTTTTTGTATTTTGCCTTGATTCATGCATTGTCAACAAGGGGGAGAAGTTTGTGCATGATTTGGGCACCTGGGAGCTAATGAAAGGTGTCCAAAGCGGTTCAACAATTTTCAGAGAAGTTTTTGCAGGGCGGTCACATGGGGCGGTCTAACCTCCCTGGGGGCGGTCACATGACCAGGGGCGGTTTAACAGGCCTGTGCAGGCGGTTTAACCGCCCTATGCAGTGTGAGCTTGGTTTGCTCTTTGTCATGCATTTCCAAGTGACCTTCTTGCATGCATTGTTTCAGGAGGAGCTTGCATATGTGCAGGGGGAGCTCTTGTGTGAGTTTTTGGCTCGTGGCCTTGTGTGCTTTTGGTGGTATTTGCTCTTTGCTTGAGCATGTTTTGTCTCGGATGTGTCGAGCCATTGCCTTGCCTAAGGGGTCCGAGACTTGTTCTTCTTCAAGTCATCTCGCTCTTTGCCTTTCTTTGGCTTTCGATCACTTGTTGGAGTTTTCTTTTAGTAGTTTCTTTTCCTTTCTTTTCTTTTCTTTTTCTCTTTGGTTGCAAATCATGTGTGTTGTCAATGCACTCATCAAGGGGGAGATTGAGGACCATGTGTGGTTCAAGGACAGGTGGATGGTCACTTCCTAGTGTGTTGAGTGATTGACAACATTGTGTGGACTAACTCTTGGCTAAGTATTGCAGGTGCAGATTGTGTCTTGACTGGTGTTGGTGCAGGTGAAGAACAAGGACGAAAGGTCATCGCCGGTGAGGCATCCAGGTGTGGAGAAGACAAGTAGGCTTGATTCGAGGGACCCGGTGGCTAGCAGAGTCAAGTGCGGGCTGCATGGTGGAAAGAACAGCAGGACGAAGTAGTGGACGGTTTCTTGGTTGAGCCTCAAAACCAAGGTCGAGCCGGGACTACGTGGGAGCCAAGTCATGAGTGGCAATTGGCGGAGGCTACACCGAGTTCGCAGGGTTTGCAGTGGTTCACCAAAATACCACTGGGTTATTCGGTTGATCCACAAAACCGAGGCCGAAGACTCGACGAGGAGGTACGGCCACCCAGGCCAGTCTAACCACCCAGGAGGGGCGGTCTGATTGCCTGGCCGCTCTAACCACCCAGGAGGGGTGGTCTGACCGCCCGGGTCGCAGCCGCCGAGATGCTTCGAAGCGGAGGACACGCGTCGGAATCGCAAGGCTTGCGTCGAGGCTAAGCAAGTTGCAGTCGCCGGGCATCCGTTCGATGGAGAAAATCTGAAGACTTACAAATTCACCCTTGAGGGGCTTGTATCCCTAGTTATTAAGTAACAGTAGTTTAGTCTTTTGGGTGCCTCCATATAAACACTTGAGGGGATGGATGGCAGCCAACTCTTTGAACCCTAGTTCATTTGCTTTGCTATTTTCCCTTCCTTAGGAGTAGCTTGAGAGCTTCATGGTGAGATCTTGAGAGATGGTAGGATGATTGGGAGGCAAGCTAGACCTTGTATGAAGCTATATGTTATGTATAGATGATTCGGCGTGGTTCCTCAAGGCTTTTGTTGTCTCTCCCTTTTTCCCTTTTTGGTGATTTTCGGAGCCTTTTCTTGGGATTTTTGTGGCGGAGTTTTGGAGGTGTTTCTTTGCGGGATTTGGTGTGGGAGTCACACATGAGGACCTTGTGCCTCTTTTCTTGGTGACATTGCCCCTCCAAACCCGTGGAAAGCTCTCTGATTTGGTGGTTTTCGTTGGAGCTCGAGTTCTTGAGGTTTGGTCACGAGATTTGCGATTCACCATGATTGAGAGCGTTTCGGTGCAATTCCTTTGAGGGAGAGGTCGTCCATGAGGTGACCCAGGCATCCCCAAAGTTTTGCTGCAATCCATTGGGTGAATTGGGAGATCGGGTGATGCAATGTTGAGGGTTGACCCGCAGTTCCCCTTTTTCCCATTCTGTCTGGGGAGGGCGGTCTAACCGCGTAGCGGGGGCGGTCTAACCGCCCCGGGCTCGTCTGGAGAAAGTTTTGATTTTGGTCAAGATCTTCTGGTAGCTTGTTGGCATTGACCAGGGGATTGTATGGTTGAAATCTTGGAGCGTTTCGAGTTTGTTTGCTTGGGTTCTCACTCGCATCTTTGTGCTCAGGGGAGGGAGGTCTAACCACCCTGGCACCCGGTCTAACCGCCCTAGGAGCGTTCTGGTGAAATCTTGGCTCGTTTTAGTGTGGTTTGCTAGGAGTTCTTTCCTTGAGTTCGTTGCTGGGTACAGGAGGTTAGACCGCCCCTAGGCCCCTGGATGAAGTTTTGGTTTTTTCGCCAAGATTTCCTGGTAGCTAGCTTGACCTTGACCAGAGATTTCTGTTGGTGAAATCGTGGTGTGTTTTGGTGCTCGAAAGGGGTGTTTTGGAGAATTTCTTGGTTGCCTGGCGGAAGCGGTCTAACCGCCCCCATACCTGGTCTAACCGGCCCCCTCCAAATAGCCGGTAGTGTTTGTTACGCTGTCGTGTGCGTGTAAGAGTTGAGGCTGCTGGTAGTGTTTGTTCCTAGGACCAGTAGCACTCCAGTGGCTACATGGTTTTGGCAAACGGAAGGTAGAAGTGCGGAGCTTGTGATTTTGGGAGTCCGACCGAGCGAGTTCATCTTGTTGGAGTTTGAATCTCCTTCGAGAAGAATTTTTATCGGCTCCCATTCCCTCCCGCCCTCTCCGGTCGCCTAATAGGTCCATCAGTCCTGCAACCGCGGCTTCTGCGACGTCGCTCTCCAGCGACCTCTTTTGCGTCGGCATGGGGATCGCACACTAAAATTTTTTCCGGCGACGACCTACCCATCCACACCTGTGATTTATTCGCGACCAAGCGCATGTTGTCCTGCTCCGAGCAAATCATTCATTTATAGCTTTGACCTAGCGTGTACTCCCTGTGAATTGGGTGATCTGATGAGCCGCACGACGTCCGACTGCATGCGGCCAAAGAAAATCCATCTACAAGATGGATAATCACAGGGAAGTTTCTTTTTTATTTTAATTATTTTCAGATCTAATCGGTGCCTTCAAAATTTTTTCCATCACATGGACTCACTATTCTAATCTGTTAACGTGCTACATGCATGATCCTCGATATCGCCGAGTTGCCAAGCAATGGAGGACGGATCTTGGGGGCAAAAGTTTGTGCACGTGCATGCACGGAGCATCGGCGACGGCTTCAGCCGGACCCGCGGCATCGAAGATTGATGCCTCACTAAGTTGGTCTTCAACTTCGTGCCATTGACAAGACGGTCATAACTACTACGCCATGCACCAGCTGCTCCTGTGGCACAGCCCAAGCTCTCTGCATGGATTTCATTCCGATTTGGCCGGCGGGCTCCGACATTCACGCATACCTACATGGGGTCAACAAAAAGAACTGTTCTACACCAGCTACACGCGTGATGCGTCCCTTTGTCCGCACGTGACGGCCACGACGACCCGGCGGTGAGCATCTCCAACTCGGCTTCTCTGTTCGCTGCACGGAACACATTCCACCAATCTCCAACGACGCTTCACCGACCACCTACGTGCCTACAACTACTACGTTAGGCGCACTGCTCCTGCAGCTCGCGCCCGACCTCTTCGTCCGCCGATCACGCCGCTGACTACCCCGACACCTCGAGCATGGCGCAGCCCCAGCCACAACGAACTAGAAAAACATTCCGATCTTTTCGACCATAACTCCACAAGCTAACACTACAAGAAACTCTGCAATTTGTGATGGTTCATTTTGTCACTAATCACTAAACACCCGTCATAAAGCAATGTCTGTGATGTTCTCGGATAACGTCATGTATTGAGAATCACATATTAACTTGCGCGACGTTCATAAAATTCCGTCATAGATTGACTGTATCTATGACATTCTTGTCCCGTCACGAATTAGCTTCAAGCCCATGTAGCCCAACCCAAGTTCATTGTTAGTGACGAAAATTAACGTCATGAGCACCGTCATGAAATGGTTACATGGGTGACAATGTGGCGGTTGACATGGATGATGATGTGTCTAATGACATGGATGGTGGCATGGCGGCTGAAATGGATGATGACGTGGCAGCTGAGGTGTATGTTGATGTCACTGTGGCAGCCCAACGAGAAGTGGGCCACTAAGTTGGGCCGACTTTTTTTGGGCCAACTAAGTTTGTGGCACTTGATTGGGCCGAGATTTTTTGAGCCACTTAGTTGGTTAGAAAATTTTTGGGCCACTTTTCAATACCGCATTCTGATTTGGCCCAATAACATTTTCAAAATCAAATATTCAGCCCACAAAAGTTTATAAACCATGACAATGCATAGAAAATAAAAAATACTATCAACATCACATCAAATTCATCACATCAGATCAGCTCATCAATCAACATTGGCACAAGTCAATACAGCCAACAATATCTGGCCAACAATCCACCATACAGGTTTTACATCACAAAAGCGAACCGATCACCAGCAACAAAAGAATATAGCACCAGCAGCAAAATCATTTCAGCAACAGCTAAGTTTTGCCAGCAGCAAAAAATAAGGTCCAGAGGTTAGGTTCCACCATTCCAACTTATATCTAGCTTAGCTTGGTTGACTTTGACATAACAAAGCCTCAAGCTTCACTTCCATCTCAGCTTGCTTCCTCTTCATCTCTTCCACCTGTGCACGTTGGGAGTCGACAATCGACCAAAGCTCTTCATTTGCTCTCTTTTCCGCTCCCAAATTTGCCTCAACATTCTAGACACTGCATCTAGGCCGCACACTATGGACCCCCACATTCTGAAGAAAATTATTCTTCTTTGTATTCTCAGCAAGCACATCTAGTACAACACGAGTCACAAAGTTGGTTTGTTCACCTTCCGCTGGTGCAGATAGCTTGTTTTCCATTTGGGTCTACAAAACAAGCAGAAAACAAGGTTTGAGACAACTAAAGATGAGCACATATCAAATAGCACCATCTGAAATCTATACCATTTGAAATTTGTCTTACAATAGCTAGTTGTACAGTAGGTGTGTAGGCTTTCTTTTTCTTGCTGTAGTGACACTCCTTGAACAATTCTAGTGCATCAGGTTCATGATCCTTGTACTTGTCTCCCTAAAAACATCATTTGTAAAGCAGATATTTCAGTTGTACAATTGTAAGAAGGAGAAGGGAATATACATTTTATCATTTGTATTTGCACAGCAAGCAAGAGCAACTTTTCTAAAGAAGTACGAAATCATATTGGCATCATTTGCTTAAGCATGGTGAAACATGTTCACATGACCAAAATGTTATGTTGTAAACAGCATTAGCAGACACACCTTTTACTTCTAGCAAGTGAAAAAATTGATAGTTTATGTAATTCTGGAAGAGAGCATAAGCTATAGAAACAATTGGCTAATAAATGGACATCACATGAGCTGACATCGGCACAGCTAACTTACCAAACTTTCTACAAGAACAGGGTAGCTGCGGGAGCCTGTCATTTGATGGAACTTAACATTGCCTCAATTTTCTTTGTTCTTTTGACAAGTATCCTACACAAAGATAGAATCTATTTAAAACACCTGAAATAGTAGAATGTACAAGGCAGAAGCTTTGGTTTTTAGGAAGAAACAAGTGTACCATCTTTTTGGGAGTCTTCCATGTTTCTACATGTTTAATCTACTATTCATTGCTGGTCGATTTGATAGGAGAAGTTCTCCTAACCAAATGTAGTGTAAAGGGATCAAAATATTGTTGCTTCAGATGGTAGTGATGCTGGCGAACAGCGGACTTCATCGTCTCTTCACAACCCTTTTTAACAATCTCATATGTTTTGTCGATGTCAAATTTTGCCTATTCAAATGTTTAACATGCATAAGAAATTTAAAATAGCCGAGAAAATGAATAGCTGCCAGAAAATGATGGACAAATTTAGACGTTGTTGTTTTCACATGTCCATTATCCACAACTTCTTTCAGTTGAACAAAAAAATAATAGTTCATTAGTGTCCATATAACTTCTTAGGTGAGAACTTAGGTAAACAAAAGTCAATCCAATGAGACTAGGAAGTAAGAATTATTTAGTTGATTGGAATCACAGAACTAAATTGCTATCATGATCATCACGAGTGTACTCAGATTTAAAATTTTTGGTGACACTATACCATGAATGAATTGGAAGAGTGGCATGAGTAAAACAACCATATAAATTGTGAAGAAACCCATGACACACAACAAGTAGGATCATCATCAACATTATTATCATTGGTAAACAACCGAAATCAGATATTTGTACTTACACTTTGAATTACCATAAACAGCTCCAAATATTAATGGTCTTTCTTCTATTCCTTCCAGTGTGTGAGCACGGGCAAATGGTTCCTAGTTGCAATGTTGCATTCAGTTGCAAACTTAGCAGCAATAACAGGTACCAATGACCTTATATTTCCTTTAGTTATGACCACTGGCAGTCTACCACGCCGACCTCGGTTCAACCTCTCAAGACCTTTACCCATATTGAGTCCTCGTCCCCGCACCACCTTTTCAACGGGTTGTAAATGCACAATAGAATTGCATTTCAGCACCCATACGATTGAAAGAAAAATGCGATATGGCAAAATAAATGAATAAAATATCACCTTGATTAGCAATTTGGTTTTGGGCAGCAGGAAGAGCGGTAATATCATCAGCTATATAGCCATGTTGGTGTTGTCAGCGATGTTGGTGTTGTCAGCAATGTTGGTGTTGTCAACAATGTTGGTGTTATCATGTTGGGCGGAACCTTCTAAAAATGGTAGGTAGTAAGAATGTGTTCAGCAACCAACCGAATCTAATAGAATGATGATAAGAAAGCATCACCTTGGTTGGACATATGGGTGTGCCCATCCGACATGTGAACATCATCACCACCATCTGAAAAATGGTAGCAACAGTGCTATTATAACGACAATAAGTAGAATGGCAACACCTCCAGCACCAATCATTCATAATGTGGTGCTGCTTTTAGAATGATAGTAAGTATAACTTACCTTCATCCTTAGGTGGTGTGCCATCTCCAAAGTTGCCAACATGTTCAACAGTTTGGCTCACATTAGGATGTCGTGGAGGTGGTACAAATGGTGTCAAACTTGCATCAGGCTGGGCAGTGTTTTTCCTTGGTCTTATCTCTTCGGTAGGGGCTTGTCCTGCATAAACCCTCTTACGAGATCGAAACTTGACTCCACCAGAAGTAGAATCTGAAGGTTGTTTTGCTCTCACTACTAGATTTCTCCCTAATGCAACATACAGAATGTGTTGCAATGTGCCATATTTGGTTGCAATAGACAGAATTGCAACCAAATTGTTCCGTGGGCCACGGGTTGCGAAAGGCCGCGTTGCATTAGGGTATTGAGATGTTGTCCATCAGGTAGTTGCAAAAGTATTTTTATTGCAACGTAACGTGATGCTGCAATTAGGTTTTTTTACCATGCTTGTTCTGGTTGCAAAGTGTACTATTGCGACGCATCTGGGGTGTTGCCAAAGGTGCAATTGCAACATTTTTGTTTTGTTGCAAATTATAGTATTGCTACTCACTGAATTTGGTTGCTATAGGTTGAACCTCTTCTATTACCACGAAAGTAATTTGGTTGCAATATGTAGTATTGTCTGATGCCACGAACTTGGTTAGTTGCTATAGGTGGTCTCCTCTATTGCCACAAAAGTTGATTTCGATGCGATAGGTAGTATTGTCTGATGCCACGATATTGGTTACATTGCTATAGGTGGTATCCTCTATTGCCATGTAGTCTGATTTGTTGTAATATGTGGTCCTCTATTATTGCTTCGAAATTTGGTTGGTTGCCAAAAGTTAAAGTCTCTATTACAATGTTTCTGTTAGGGTTGCTACAAGTGCAATATCTATTGCCACGTTCCTTTTGTGTTGCTACAAGTTGAACTTCTTATTACCACGTTTATATTAGGGTTGCTACAAGTGCACCATACTATTTCCACGTTCCTTTTGTGTTGCTACAAGTTGAACTTCTTATTACCATGTTTCTATTAGGGTTGCTACAAGTGCACCTTACTATTGCCACGTTCCTTTTTGGCAACGAAAAACACTGGTTGTGATATGATGATTTATCCTTTGCAACGTATGGTGTATTCTGCCATGCTCATTTATGTAGCAGCACTATTTTGAAACATTAATTAACATCATCAGATAAATATAACTATGCATTTATAGTTAATGAACCAACATTCAACCATCCTCTGAGTTATTACATGACTCATGAAGTACTTAAATACTGAAAAGTTTGGCACAGGACATTGTTTCAACACATAGTAGGCAAATTTGATAGGACATGAAGAACTTGGTCTGCAAATGGTGACTTGGAGATGATCCCAACACTTGATCAGCAAAGGGGGGATTCAATGCAAGGAGGTCGCATCACCTGTAAAGAATCAACAAAATTTTTAAGCTAGCATCAAATAATCTCTAATATTGGAATTTGTGCAACAACAACATATAGCAAACCAAAGATTGATTGCGATTCATAAAAAATAGCTTAATGACATCAAATAATTATCACAACCATAAACACACTTTGATAGCCGAAACATGAATTACATTCACTGCAAAAAGAGGAGTTGAATAAACTTCACCTCATGTCTTTTTGGTGCTTTGTCGTCTCCTTTGTGCAGCTTGTACATGAAGCTGTCGAGAAGAAATTTGTCTAACGGGAGGGATGGTGGATTGTGTTTCAAGAATGTTAACACTTTTAGTGCTTCTGGTTTTGTGCAAGACTTGTTTTGGAACGTCTTCAGATTCCTTCTCTTATGAACCAATTATTTGGAAGGACAAGATTAGACGTAATTTGATCAGTAACTTATGATATGTACTAGTAACAAGTTGTGAATTCAAGAACAACTTGAGTAGAAGAGAGCACATTCCTGGAGTCTGGCTGTACATTCCCAGTTGTAGGAATTGATGCATCCTCCACCATGTTGCCTGCAGATTCAGCGACAAGGTTGTTTTGCTGGGTGATTGATGCAGCTGCTGCCATGTTAGCAGATTCAATGACATTGTTGCTTGGTTGGACAGATATTGGCTGGTCAACCTATGAAAGGATACAAACATTCATATATAGAACCGAAGGAAAGAAACTCATTCATGCAAATAGCTTGACCAGTACCTGTGGAACTTGTGCATGTCCATTTGTTGCTTGCAGCATTGATAGGAACTCTTGCCTAAGTTGTTGCGGATCCGCTCGCCTTCTCTTTTCACTTTCCTCAAGTTGCCATGCATGTTCTCTCCTTTCTGTTTCCCTTTCTTCTTCCCATGCTGACATTTTTTCTTGTAGCTGCCCAAATGCGTCCATGAGCTCGACGTGTTCCTGATGCTGTAGCTCTTCCCTACGAATTTTTTCCTCGCGCTCCGCATTGAGCAGCTGCTTTCTAGTTGGGTTTTTTTGCCAGGTACCCATTTCCATGCAACTTGATTGATTTGCACTTTGTGACTTCATTGTAGGCTTTTTCGAACATCTCGTTTTTTCCTTTTGGGAAACGAAGTTGTTCTCTGCATTTGATTCTGCCTCGGCAATAATGCTGCTTGCTTTGTCCTAACATTTGCAAGGCACAGGTGGACGAGTTAGTTGAACAAGAGATTGGTTGCATTCTATTGTTGCATGGACTATGTACAGTAATATATGTACTAATTCATTGAGGACTCACAGAGACATTTTTAGATTGTGCGTCTGTCCAATCAACCTGCTTAGTGTGAGTTATCCATCAAAGTTCCATATCATCGGGCTCTTCACTAGTTTCTAGGTCTTTCTGTTATGCCAAGAAAATAACAAATTAATGTTCTTCATCCTGCAAGATAGATTGGAGATGTGCTTCTCCAGTTATTACCTTCTTGTAGCTGCGTTGAGAATAAGGCTTAGGGCCTGACAAATGCATTGTCATTTGTTGTCCTCGAATCGCAGAATTTTGTGTGCTCCTTTCCTATACAATGTAAAGTTATGAACAAAAATTTTAAAGACTCAGAAATTGCCATTTGAATGAAAAATGTATTGGTCACTAATAGTAACAATGTGGAACAAACCTTGAATTTAGCAGTACTGAAATACTTCAATAGATAGTGCCATTCAACAATATCTAATTCTTGAGGCTTACGTAATATTCTCTGGTGGTAGCTGTTGTATGTCTTGGCTGTAGCACTGAAAGTTGAACACCATCCTTTGTCACGATCCCTGGCAATGGCCCATATCTTTTCCCTTGATTCAGCATTATCCTCCATGTCCCACTTTGCTTGTTATATAATCACAATAGCATGTAAATACTATGTGAGTTGATATGTTAGTTTTTATTTGAATTGTACTGAAAAGCAAAGTCTGTTATTACCAATACATCAGTTGCTATTGCGTTTCTGACTTCTTCCTTGACATTTATCCATGATTTCACTCCAATGATTGGAGCCCTTTTCCTTGTATACATGACCACTTCATCAATGAATGAGCGGTAGTTATCACCTACCGGTCCTCCATGTTTAGAGAATTGAATGTCCAACTGCTGCTTGCCTGCCTTGATTCTCTACCGTCAAGGCTCTTACAGGACCGCGTCCCCTTTTCTTCACATTTTGTGAGCGTATTCCATGCGAACAACATGTGATAATACCCAAAAAAATAGTATGCATAGACAAGTAATTTCTATGAAACACATGATACCAGATCCTTGCTCCTGCTGTTTCCAACGCCGAGCATGAGATGGGGGCTGCACTGCAGGTGTTGGGTTCATTTCATTCCTGTGTTGCAAAATGAAGGTGGGGTCCACATACTGTTCTGCAGAGAATTTAGTGGCATATGATGACCTATCATATTTTGTAGTCTGAGAAAGAATGGTAATTTGCTTGCAAATTAGGAGAGGGATATTACCGATGTCATGAAGTAGTCCTGCAACATTCAGGTATTCTCGGTATGTCTCCATTGTGTCATCCCTGAATATGTCTTTTAATTCTGAAATGGGATCCATAATTAAGTTCAATCATGTGACTAGACATGAAAATTCATGAGTACAAATACACAAATATTGGGTTGTACCATATATTACCCAAGGCTTTCTTCTCTTGATGCATTTCAGCTAGCCAAAGTTTGTATTCATCTAAGTCACATTCTTCTACTTCTTCTTCATCATCATCATCAGCTTGTGTGTAAACACTTTTGGATTTCAGTGGTGTTGTGGCCATGGTATGGTTTATAGGTATTTGCTCTCTGGAGACAACTAATCTGATCACCATCTCCTCCTCGTGAACCCTTTTCATTCTTTCTACATCAACGTCGAAGTTGATCTCAGTGAGTGTTGCTTCCGCAGGAGAGTCAGGAATTGTATTCTTGTAGTAAACAATGTGACTATTCCGATACCCCAGTTATTGTTTCAGCCTATTTATTGTTTGAAGGGTGATTTGTTTACCAAGAGGGTTACAAGTATGTTTTTTATCTGGCGCCCCATCTATAGCCTTTTCAATCATATATACGGTCCAATGCTCCTCATCTAATGATTTGCGCATTCATTTTAATGTCATATCAATAATGTGAAGAAATTTGGTGTGCAAATCGCGTGATCAAATGCATGAAATCTAGGGTACCAGTGCGTGCACAGATGCATGAAATGTAGGAAGCAGTACATACAAGGGGAAAGATCGAACCACGAAACAGCATACCTGGCCTCGGTCGTCTCGTCCTGAGATGAAGGTACAACATCTTGGTCTGCATCTACGGCGCCGTCGACGAATGCTTCTGCGTCGCCCAAAGGTAATGATGACCCAAAGAACGCATCTGTCGCCCCAGCCCTGGGGGCATGGTGGTGGTTGGTTCAGCATTCGATGCACCAGAGGTTGGTGTGAACATTCTAGGTAGCATGGCTGACGACGGTGTGCACCGCGCTTTAGAGGACGTAGGGGTCACCCTTGCCGGCTTGTTGGACATCGGCATCCTCGTTTATGGCGAGAAGCAGCTTGGCGGTGGCCGCAGTCGTCGTCGACTACCCAGCCCCTAACTGACCGAGATGTAGATTTGTTTTGCGAGGGGATTAGGGAGGGAAAGTAAAGACATGCGACTTTCTACTCTAGTAACCCGGTGTGGTGGCCCCAGTCATGGTTGCACGGTAGTTTGGGCGCAAGTTAAATAATTCAGATGGGAAAAACTGGCGCCACATTCCAAATCGCCGTCTTGCCAAATTTTCTGAATGGTTGGCGTATTTGAGGAGTGCGTTTTTGGTGTGACCCACTGACAGGTGGGTCCCAGAAAGTTTTGTAAATATTTGTAAAGATGATGCGTTGAACATAATCAAGTATTGTAAATACAGTTTTATTTTTATTATACAAGTTTACTTATTGTTTACTACATATGTTACTGCACGAGATGACACATGTTATTGTATATTGGTTACGCATTTTTTGATGTGGTCAGAGTAAATTTTCGAATGTCGTCTTTGCACCAACTTTAGCAGACTAACATAAACTCTTTATCAATTTTGTACCAGAGTAAAATGCATCACACAAATATCTGTAACAAACATAAAGATCGGGTATTAGTGGGTACGATATATGACAACTGAGTTTACACATAGGCTTCCCGAGCCACGATGACACCACAGCAACAAAGGATCATAAAAAACATGCTCTACAAGGACACAACTTGAGAGACACATCGTCCAAAGACACAACTTGAGAGACATGCTTTGAGTTTATTACTGGATTTCTTCAAAGTTCTGACTGAAATGACGCCAAAGCCTCTCTGCAAGGTCCCTCGTCAGTGGCAGATAAATTTCTTGAGAATGAAGAAAGCATTAAACGAACTATCAGAACAATTGAATTCCCGATAACTGAAATCTTGCGAACTGAAACAATGTTAGCAGTCAGCTGAAGTTAAATAACACAAGAAAGAACGCAAACATGTAAACCGAAATCTAGAAAGTATTTTAGGGTGCATCATGTGTGGAACAAATTAATCAAGAAATATCAGCAATCACAAATTATACCTTCTTTCAGATCACTAACGCTTCCTTGAGTGTGAAGAAGAACCAATCACACTCGTTTCGGATCCTACACTCCTCGTTGCAGAACCTACGTCACGAGTACCAAGCATGCCATCTTGCGTGGTCGCCACACTCGCGACCCGCACACTGCAAATCGTCGTGGCGAGGTACGGGCGCCGGCACCTGCGACACGGCAATCGCACCCGTCGGCCGGTAGTCCCACGTCGACGCAATGATCCTGGAGCGGCGTTTTGTACAAATCAATTTTTTCCAAAGAAGCACCGTTGCCCCCTCTTGGGGTCCATCGACCAAGCGCAAGAGCCGCCTGGCTTCGTCGGCGGCGGCCTCGCCGCAGTTGGGTCTGTAGAGGAAGAGGGAGAGACCGTACATCGATTCCTTGTGGCCCACCTCCGCGGCGTGCCGTAGCTGGTCGAGGCACGACATGATTATGCCGCATGTATTCCCCAGTACTGCGTGGTGCAAGCCGCTCTGGAACAAGGCCTCCGGGTGGCTGACGTTGGCCAGTGTGTTGATGAGTGCTGCACGATACTCCGGGCCGAGGTAGAATTGACACCGCACGATGCGTTTCAGGGCTAGGCGTCGTCCGACCGTGGCGGCACCACCCACCATGCACATTGGCTTGCATGTTGCGCGCAGGTTGCGGAGATCCACAATGGCGCCCTCTAACTGCGCAGCGACACGGGAGACGATGTCAATCATCAGCTCCGTCGGCAGTTCCACCAGCCTCGACGACACCTTGCAGTTCGTCACACACGAGGGGAGGGGGGTAATTGGATGTTCAAAGCTGTTATCCCCAGCGAGGATGAGGTAGAAGATGAAGACGAGAGGTGAGGGGAAATGGAAAAGAACCGCCGTCGCCAGATCATGTTTATTGAATTTGGGGGATCCCAGGGTACATTGGGTTTAAGGAAACTACGCTTTCGTAGGGAGGACACGGAATCACAGAGTTGTGGGTCCCACCTCTCGGCACCAAAATTGTGATGTGTTCTTGAGTTGTTCATGGACCTAATTAACTTGATTATTTGATTAGTATAATCATAACTTCAAAGTTGTTTAAATTTCTGAAATGACTTCCAAATCACGATATTTGTTCCTACACACTTATGAAACAATAATCAAGGTCATGGTGTCCATTGCATCTCATGTCACTGTGTTTCAGCAATAATTAAGAAATAAGACATTTAATAACTAGACTCAAGGTTTTCAATCAGTAGATGACACTAATTGGAAATGAGATGAATACCAAAGTTTCATAGCTTGTCGAGATGAACAATCTTCATTTTGGTCGGATTCTCATTTGATGAAGTGGTACTACACATTGTTCGTTAATCCTAGGTTCACTCTCATAGCTTAAGAAACTTGGTTGGAGACATGTCATTTTTGTTCTACGTGATAGTACCAATTCGTCAAATCAAAATCCGACCAAAATAAAGTTTGTCCAACTGGAGGAGCAATGAAACTTTGGTATTCATCTCTTTTCCAATTGACGTCATCTACTGTTTGAAAATCTTGAATGTAGTTATGAAATGTTGTATTTCTTAAATATGATTGTTGAAACACACTGACACGATATGCAGTGGACACCATAATCTAGATTTTGTTGTCATCAGAATGTAGGAAAAAAATTTCCTGATTTGGACGTCATTTGAGAAATATAAACAAATTTGAAGTTATGATTATACGAATCAAATAATCAGGTTAATTAGGACCATGAACACCTCAAGAACACATCCCAATCTGGGAGCCGACAGGTGGGGCCCACAACTCTATCCAATGGGGAAATCTCTCTCGGGTTTAGGCTCATAGTTTGCAGCAACAAACCTACCTACAGGTGGGACCCGCAACTCTGTCCACAGATGGGGTCACCCAGAGTCAAATTTCTGTTAAAGACTGAATAGTGGGCCAAGAAGTGGCTGGGTCCACGCGTCATTGACCATTGTTAACCACCCCACCCCTTCGTTGTCCAACTCCACACATAGCACGTACTGTAGGAGAGTACTACTCCAAGTAGGAACCGCTGCCCCTTCGTCTTGCCGATTGTCTTGAAATCTTGCCATTCCCATTGCTTCGGCAACCACCACATAGTCGCACCCGCATTCCGCTCAGTTTGCACCCCACCGCCGGCCCCTCACATCAAACCAAGGCCACCAGAGCGGAGATGGGCTCCTCATCGACGGCGGGGTCGAGGGTTTCTGGGCGCCGTCGCGCCCAGAAACCCGCATTGGCGGGATAGTCGAGGCGTGCGGAGGCTGCGAGGGGGCCATGGGCATTGGTCCCAGCGGCGATGGAGGAGCCGGAGCCCGTCCCCGATCTCCTGGCAGCGGCGGAGGTTCCAGAGGCCGCGGACTCCGGTCGACGAAGCCTCAAGCAGAAGTCCGGTGAGGGTCCTCAGCACCCCATCGCCAGAAGCTAGGAAGTCCAGGACGGGCGATTCCTCGGACAGCAAGGAGTTAGAGGACTACCCGCACCTCTGGCCGGATTTCGACTGGGAACGGTCGGTAAGTTTTGTTCCTTCTACCAAATTAATTTTCCCCCTTTGTAATTTTAGGACATAATTATTAATTCTACTGATTATTGAAATAATATAAGTGATTATTGTTTCTTTGCGTGAGAACACAGTTATGAACATAAATGGCAACAACTGATAGGAACCTTCTTTGGCATTCAGTGCTACCTTCTCATCATGATATGTATGTTTTACTAAAAAAGATTAGTCTTATCTTATCTACAAAATTCACCAGCAAATACACTCAGCCTATTGTTCTGTTTTTTTGGATGTGCTTGCATTAACTGAAATTGCACTCATAAACGTCTCTTGCATTTTCTGCCAACATCTATCCCTGCTGTTCATTGCAAAATTTAGTGTTAATTCATGTCTACATTTCTTAATCCAGGAACATGGGCCCAAGGTCACGTATGAGATCAACATGCCGCGAGCCAAGATCTTTGTGGACTACACTTACGACAACGACGATGAGCACTGCAGGCCCAACCGTAGGCCACCTACTAACACCGAGGTATATGTTTTACCTTCATTCCCTATGTTCTATTAGGTTCCATATGCAAATTGTGTTGTACATGTCTCTGTAATGCATACTTAAAACATGTCAGGTCGAGCGACTGGTGGAGGAGCTTCTCATGGCAATCAAGCGCTGGGTTTATTACCCACCTTCAAGATGAAGTAGCTTGTGATATTGACCCTTGTGATCTTTCAGATCATGAAAGATTTTTTTCCTACCTTTTTTCTCTTCTTTCTCAACTCTTCGTAATTATATCATGTTGTCAGTGTGTGAAGTAACAATTAGTCATAAAAGGGGTGCTAGAAAAATAAAAAATAATAGCAGCATACGATATTTTAAAAATCAAACCCAATAATGGAAGTATGCATAAACATGACAATCTACAGCTACAAAAACTGTGAAGAAAGAAAGCAAACTTTAGCGAATTAGATAGCCGCGTGTCCCCACTTCGCTTTGACTTCTAGATGAAGCCGGAGACCGAATCCAGTGTGTGCCGTGCGCACTGCACGCGCCGTGCGTGCCCCTCCGCATCACCCTTCATCCACGAACGAACGCGCGCAAGGTGCTCCGTCTAGGCCCACGGTAAGAGAATGGCCCACAGGAAGGACAGTGTACATGAAGCCGAACCGACAACATAAAATATACTAGTTTCACTTCATCCCTTCCCCCCAACTTGTCCCATCGAAGGAAGGGGTTTTCTTGCCTACCATCGCCGGCGACCCCCAAGCTTGCAATCTCGGCAACCGCCATCGCTAGCGACCCCCAAGCTTCTAAAGGCGGCGATGACCCGAAGCAAGGCAGCAGAAGGGGGCGCCGCCCCTGAAACGAAGGGGGATGCCGTATGGGCAACCGCCGCTGCTGGCCTCCACAGTAACCTAGTTGTTGCAGGCGGAGCAAGCCCCATCGCATCAGCAGAGCGCGTCGACTTCAAGGTGAGTCCTTCATGGTACAATGTGTTTCTAGTCGTGGATTTGTCGCGACATTGAAGATTCTGAACTCTGTTTTCTTGGATTGGGACTGCAGGGTGGCAAGTGTGTCACCGTGAATGTGTGGGATGCCACTGTCAATCCAGTGGACATTCGATCACGCAGTGGCTGGGACGAATGGCGCCCCGCCGTCGTCCGTCCACAACTTTTGCAGAAGCAGGGACCACCCCCAACTTCGATGCACGAGGTTGAATTCTTGAAGGAGTGGTACTGAGGACCAGGAGTGTCCCTGTGGTCGATGGATGACCGCTCCTCAGTGATGAGTGATTGACAACGGGTGTTGGACTGACTCTTGGCTTAGTGCGCATGTGTAGGCTGCGGCCTAGTTCGTGTTGTTGCAGGTGAAGAACGGGCGCGAAAGGTCTTCAGCCTTGAGGGGCCTCCGGGAGATGGAGAGACAAGTAGGCTCGGTTCGAGGGACCCGATGGACATCGGGACTGGGTGTGGGCCACATGGTGGCGACACGAGCAAGACGAAGTCATGGACAATCGAGCCGGTGCACGGTGGCGGTCGAGTCAAGTGGTTTGGCGGGAGACCGAACCGAGCACGCGGGGTTTGGTGGTTTGCCCACAAAACCATCGGAGGACGGTTTCTTGGTTTGGGCCTCAAAACCAAGTCCGAGGGCCCACACGACGGAGACCGGATCCGGGCGTGTCGGGAAGCTTCGAGGCGGACACGCGGCGGGATCGCATGGCTTGCGTCGGGAGGACGCGAGGTGCGGCAAAGGCGTGTCCGTCCGATGGCAAGACCCACAAACATTACCTAAATGCCCCTACGTTGGTTGTATCGCCAGTAGTTTAGTTAGGGGTAGTCGAGTCATTTACCACTCCGGCTGGACCTGATATATAAGCTATGAGTGTGTGTGGATGGCTCTCGCTCTCCGGAACATAGGGTTTCATTTCCCCCCTCCCATTTCTCATTTTCGTAGCTATTTTCTTCTCCTTTTTCTCTAGGCTAGCATGAGAGCTTTATGAGAGATTTGTTGAGAGGGATGGATGCCAGGGCGGCATGCTAGACCTTGTGAATCTTTCCTGGTTTGTATAGAAGATTCAGAGTTGTGTTTTTTGTGGTCTTTTTGTGCTTGTTTTCGTGCCTTTGTTCTTGGCGTGATTCCGCGGATTTGAGTGGGTTTCTCCTTGGATTTTTTTGAGGGAAACATGGATGGATGTCTCGTGCATCTTTGTGATTGATCTTGTGCCCTCAAACGCCGGGAAACCACTTCGATTCGAGGATTTTCGTTCGGTGCTCTAGCTTTTGGTGGTGCTCGAAGGATTCGCGATTCCCGGTGATGTAGGTAGTTAGGAGGCAAGATTTTAAGGCTATAGCGTCCTTGTGTGACGCTTTTCAAGTCCCCAAACCCTTGTCCTCACAGCTTCAACCGTTTGGGAAATCCGATGATGATTTGGGGGAGTTGACCTTTGAGGTCGAGCTGTTTTTCTGCTCTGTCCGTTTCTCGCGGACGGTCCGCGTCGTCCTGGCGGACGGTCCGCGCCGCGCATGTTCGTCAGGTGTTCTTCGTGTTCTTGTTCGCCTTTCGTTTGATCCGTCGTGGTTTTGAGTTTTGGTTGGACGAAGTTTCGGACGGTCTGCGTGTCCTGGGCGAGCAGTCCGCGGGTGCCTGGCGGACAGTCCGCGTGCTCCCCGCGGACGGTCCATTATTCGCGGTGCGTCTCTGGTGGTTATGTGTGTTTTATCGGACGGTCCGCAGCGTAGGGCTGGACAGTCCGCGGTGTTGGTGCGGACGGTCCGCGGCGGCGGCCGGACGGTCCGCGTGGCCAGTGCGGACGGTCCGCCCCTCCTGGCCGGACGGTCCACCAGAGCCTTTGTGCTTTGCTTCTTGGTTCGATTCCTCCCTTCCTTTCTCGTGCTTCCGCGTGTGCTTCAAGGAATCGTTCCTAAGGCTAGAGGTTGATCCATAACCTCGTTGTCTTGGCGATTGGTGTGTGATTCGATCCATCTCTTGTGTGTGACCGGGATTTGACTAGGGTATAGGCCAGGTTCTTTGAGAAGAATTTTTACCGGCTCATATTCACTCCCCCCTCTCTAGTCGCCATCTGATCCTTCAGGTACCAGAGCATCAAGACCACCGTCACTTGCGACGCGGGAGTAGTGGCGGAGTACATCAACGAAATCAAAGGTAGCCCTCCTCCAAAATGTTTGCTCATTGGATTGGACACCGAGTGAATTGAGCTTCTAAGTGGTGAGCACAAGGTCGCATTGTTGCAATTGTGCGTCGGGTCGTGTTGCCTTATTTACTAGGTGCGCCATGCCGGCTACAAGCTTCCTGATGTCCTGAGCAAGTTTCTCAGCGATGAAGCCTACATCTTTGTCGGAGCGCATATCTCCAATGATGTTGAACGCCTACAGCAGGACTGCGGCATCAAGATTTCTATTTGGAGAGACCTTCATTTGATTGTTTCTGAGGTTGATGACAAGTATAGCCATCTGTACCAAAATGGTTATAGGTCTTCACTGGAGAAGATTGGAAATGCTGTACTAGAGCTACCTCTGTACAAGGATAGAAAAGTGAACCACAAGCTGTGGGGTTTGAGGTATTTGCTAGACTGGCAGGTGAATTACGCCTCCAAGGATGCATTTCTGTCTTTAGAGATTGCTAATCAGCTTGAGATCAAGCATCTTTACCGATTTGTGCCAGATGCTAAATTGTTAGAATCACCTATGTAATGTACTAACCAAAAGTAATAGGTAGGATTTCTGGGTTTTCAGAACAAGTATCTGTGTACATATTTCTAGTAATGCAGTGATGTAGTCAATGCAAGTACGTTGTTGGTACTTTGGAATATATGTGCAAGTCTTTTTCATGATGGGAAATGGAAACTTTGGTATTATATGTTGACACATGGAATGACACCACTCCACGACACAACACGACACACCACGCCACGCTTGTTCGAACCCACACCACGACCCGACAGTTTTGACGTTCAGTTGTAATTTTTTGTAGAAACAACTTGAAAGGCCGCGCCGGATAATTGGAAAATAGAAAGACGACGATGGTTATTGGAAAGTCATCTCTGCCCACATCTCACGCTCCCCCGCCGTGCCCTCGCCGCCCACATATCACGCTCCCCCACCGTACGCTCTCCCCCCACATCTCACGCTCCCTTGCCGCGCGCTCTCTGCCCACATCTCACGCTCCGCCTCCATGCCGTCTCCATCCAGATCTCACGCTCCACATCGTGCCACCACTTGCTTTCCTTGGCATCGAGGGAGCACCCCCGGTCGCTCGCGGAACTCCCGATTGAGTTGCGGGCAAACATCACTGGACGAGTCACTGTGACATCAAAGCAGCCAATGGATGACCTCTGCAGCCTAAGTGCCACCTGCAAGAGCATGCTCGGCCCCTGCTGCGACAGAGACGTCGGTAGGCAGCTGGCACTAGATCGGTTCCAGTCCAGGATATGCAGAACACTGACCCCGAAGCCTACGACGTCTTCGTTCGTAGTATGGCTGCAGCCGGCAACCCGGCGGCCGGCTTCCTCGCCGGGATCGACGACATCTTCGGCAGGAACCGCGGCCCACGTCCTCCCCTTGACGAGCTACACCGTGCTACCCAGGCCGGGCACAGAGGGGCGGCCTATGTGGTGGCCGTCGTCCTCTACAGGTTTTATAGCGAGGCCGACGCCGACGGCAATGCATTTGCATCATGTTCATCATCAACATCAAATACGTCATCGTCTGGTTCATCAACCGCCTCGGCCCGAACCTGATTAATAACTTAGACATCGCCGGTAGTGCCTGCCTTGACCGATCTATACCCATTTGTCAAATCCTGGTGTTCACCGAGCAAATTAATGCCTTCGATACCCACAGCAAGTGAGTCCTCAAGATCTAATTCAGACATAGCAAACAAGTTCCTTGGTTTCATTGAAATAACACTGCTCCAAACCGGATTGTTCACCAGATTCACATAAAACACCAGTTCTGCCTGTGTTGCCAGAATATAGGGTTCATTACTAAACTTGTGTCGAGTAGTATCGATGTCAATGACCACAAATTTATCCTTACTATAGCCTTTGCCTCTGTTGGTACTTGTGTCGAGAGGAACATCAAACCAGTCACACTGGAATAGAATAACTTCTTTTTGTCCAGTGAATTCCAGTGAGATCATTCTTTTTATCACCCCATACCAGTTCGTGCCTTTTGCCTCACCTTTGACAAGCACACCATTGTTTTGTGTCACAAGGGTTTTCTCGATGTTAACAGTTCGAAATAGCCAATTGTTGATATGACATCTATTCAATGTGCGAGGTCGGGGATCCGGTCCTTGAGGAAGTGCAAACAAATCTGAACTTACTTCCCCTCTAGCATATAGACCTCTGATCTTGCTTTCAAACCATCTTACGAGTTGAGCCTCATGTCGCTGATCAAGATTTCTGGTTCCATATACCTTCAGTTTTTCCAAATGCTCGTTGCACACAAATGAATATTTCCATTAGTTTGAAATTTAAAATTAAAAGCAATAAATTATGTTGAGTAGTGTATCTTACTCGACATATGGTCCAGCTTCATCACAATTGCAAATTATGTAGTGCCTCATCTTCCGAAACTCATTTGGTGGAGTTTCTTCGACCGTCTGTCCTCTCCTCTTGTAATCCATTTTTGAAAAAAATGCTCAAAACAGATGGTGGCTCATTCACAGTAACTGCTTCATGTCGATCAACACTATTGTCTTTGGTGTCCACGTCCAAGAATCTTAAGCAGAATGTAAGGCACTCCTCGAGTATGTATCCCTCAGCAATTGAACCTTCAGGGTGAGCCTTGTTCCTCACATATGCTTTCATAGTTTGTAGGTACCGTTCCACTGGATACATCCATCTCTAACACACTGGCCCCCCAAGTTTAGCTTTTTCAGCTAGATGAATAGGCAAATGGATCATGATATCAAAAAATGTAGGTGGGAATATCATCTTAAGTCGACAAACAGCCTCCCTAATTGAACTGCTAAGCCGGTCCAATTCTGTTTCCACCAGCTCCTTTGAACATACTGCATCGAAGAAATTACTAGGCTGAATCAATCCAATGACAACAGCTTCTGGCAAAATCCTACGCACCACTAAGGGTAAAAGTTTCTGTAGAATTAGATGGTAGTCATGCGTTTTCAAGCCAGACACCTTATGTGACTTTACATCAACACATCTTCTTATATTTGAGGAAACTCCATCAGGCATCTTCACTCCATATAGGAATTCACACAAACTTTCCCTGACATCCTTATCTAACTCGTACAAGGCTGATAGCAAGGTATACTTATCACCTTTAATCATAGGGTGCTGATCTGGTCGTATCCGTAGATGCTCCATGTCAAGCCGAGCATTCTCCACGTCCTTACATTTGCCATCCTATTTAAGTAGAGTGCCTAGTATGCTCTCACATATATTTTTCTTAATGTGCATCATGTCCAAATTATGCTTGATTAGTAAAGAAGACCAGTAAGGGAGCTCAAAAAAATACTCTTCTTCCTCCAGTTGTGGCATTTGTTGTCTTCGTCACGCTTCCTATTTTTGATAGCAAGGTCTTTCCAAATTCTACTTGTTCAAAAGTAGAATACTGCTCAAGTACCTGTGCACCAGTGTTGTTGCGCCATGGATGGTCGGGGGAAAAACGTCGATGTGCCATGTAGCAGTGCTTCCGCCCATGATTCAACCACAAATACTCAGTATGTTTGTGGCAGTATGAACATGCAAACTTTCCTTTAGTGCTCCAGCCAGACATCATAGCATAGGCTGGGAAGTCATTAATTGTCCAAAGAAGTAGCACGCAATCTAAAATTCTTCTTACTCCCTGCATCTCTTGTTTTAACACTATTATTCCAAAGCTCCTTGAACTCTAGTATCAGGGGCCTCAAATATACATCAATATCCATTCCAGGAGATTTTGGACAAGGAATCAACATTGATAAGGTCCAGTTAGATTGTTTCTGACACAACCATGGAGGCAAATTGTAAGGTACCAGGATGACAGGCCTAATGTAGTACGTAAGACTTTGCATGCCAAATGTATTGAACCCATCAGAAGCAAGACCTAGCCTGACATTACGACCTCCTTCTTCTGAAAACCATTTAAACTCTGAATCCACGTGCTTCTGTGCCTTTGAGTCAGAAGGGTGACACATTCTCCCATCATTCACCAATTCTGTCTTGTGCCACTGCATATCCTTTGACATTTGCTTTGACATATACATTCTTTGCAGCCAAGGAATAAGAGGAGAGTAGCGTAGGATCTTAATTGGTAACCGCTTCTTAACAGAAGTAGCACCAACTGCACTGCAATTATTATCAGAGGTTTTTTCTACAACTTTCCACCTTGACTTCTTACAAATGGGACATGTTTCCAGATTCGCGTATTTATCAAAAAATAACACACAATCATTTTGGCATGTGTGTATCTTGACATAGTCCAAGCCTAGGTCTCGAACCACCCTTTGCACTTTATCTAAGGAGTCAGGAATACAATGCCCTTCAGGGAGAACCTTTCCAAAGAGCTTAAGTATGGCCTCCAACGCCGCGTTACTTAAGCCATACATGCACTTTATTTGAAAAAGCTCCACAATAAAAGAGACCTTAGTTGCATTTTTGCATCCTGGATACAATTCCTTCTTTGCCTGCTCTAATAGTTTAAAAAAATCTCTGCCTGCTTATCTGCCTCCTCCTAATCTCTGGTTTATCCATGATGTATCGTGCCACTGATAATATTTCTAATCAGAGTATTAGTGGCAACAGGGTTATCATCCCAACCATCTTCTTCATCGTCTTCTCCAAAAAAAGTGTTATATCCTCAGCTGTAGGTACTGCATCATGATTATTGAGATCAACAGTAACATCTTGATTTACAGGAGCCTGAGATGAAGTATTAGTTTGGTCTTGAATGTTACCATCATCGATGAAACAATCAGCAAACCCTCTATTCAGTTAATGCATTTGAATGGGAAACACGGTGGAATGTCTGATCATGCATTGACACAAAGTACATGGGCACACAATAGATCGACCTCGCGCTGAGGCGGTAAAGTTTTGCAAAAAAAATTCGGAAATTGTTCGAGCAATCCGTTGAGTGTCGAGGCAAGCGCATCCAACTCCGATCTTCATCTGGTGCCATTAATTAATCTGCATTATTCATGTTTCAACTGACCTAGATCACGATATAGCAATATGCATGCATATGCAGCGAACGATTGAATATATATATGAGATCATCAAGACAATAGTACGTACCGGCCATGGCCGTGGCGCCGCACAGATCTCCGCAACATGAAGCACGTGGAGATCGCCGTGGAGATCGATCCCCTAGAGGCCCTCGTGGAGAACTCAGCAACAAGAACCAGGTTGTCGAAGATGAAATTTTGGAATGGTCCGGATCGGAAGAGCCCCTATCTAATCGTCATATTGATCTCCTGCATAAACGTTGAGATAGACAGATTATAATGCAAACAAGGAATACCTCGTTGCAATAATTTTTATACAGTTGCAACAATCACGAAAAATAATGCAACGACTAAATTTTGTGGCAATACATACACGATATTGCATCTTTAGGATACAAACGAAGCAATCACTCCCCATGTATTGCAACAAAACAAAGACATAACTACAACCCAAATTATAAGTTGCAATATAGCTATTCCATATTTGCAACCAAAATTCTACGTTGCGACATAGCTGTTCAAACGCAGCCATCCCTAGTATGGTGGCTATAGCAACTTTCTGTTGCAATGCAAGGAATGCTAATACAACACAATAATGGGGTGGCATTATTTCCAACAAAATGCAACGGAAATCCTAATAATGGGTGTATTAGCGTCAACCTGTTGCAACCGAAAAAATAAATAATGCAACACAAATTTTGTGTTGCAATAGACACACAAATTGCAACCAAATCGCCTTTTTGGTGCAATAGTACCCCTCTATTGCAACCGAATTAGTGGTGTTGCCTAAGGGATTTATTGCAAAAGGGGGGAAAACCTTGTAGTGTCTCTTGCAAGTCTTGTTCTTAGATCCATACTAGGAAAAGATATGTGGATTAGTGAATAAAGTGTGAAAATAAGTAAATAGTAGCAAGAAGACACCAAGTTTAACCCTAACAAGATGTACAAATAAGCACCTTATCAGTGTTATTATCAGGAATCAAATCTTCTTCACCATTATTATCTTATAAAGGATCATACCCAGATTCAGAATCTTCTCTATCTCTTACATTTGTCTTCTATGGAAAAATGGTAGTTGTGTCCTTTGTCTTCCCTGTTATATTGAAAATTGTTGCAATGAGGCTCTCACATATGTTTTTCTCAAGGTGCATGACATCTAGATTGTGTCTTAACTTCAATTTATGCCTATATGGCAACTTCCATAAACTAGACACCTGACTCCAAATTTTCACATGACCACCTTCTGAATCAGAACACTTCATTTTCCCACTAGCTTTTGCCTTCCCAGGTCTAACATCTTTAACTTTCTCCAATTCAGCCAATAACTGTTCTATAGAAAATTCACCTGGTGGATCATTGCTTTCATGAAGGCCAACAAATTTATTGTTTCTCCGCAAGAGATGTCCCTCATATAGGAAATGAAAGTGTCCAAAGTACCCAATTTTGCTCTTTAAACCATATGAAAGAGGGTGCTTCTCACAGTGAGTACATGCAAAATATCCTCTTGTGGTACGCCCCTAAAGAGTGCTCAAAGATGGGTAATCTTGGATGCACCACAAAATAGCAGCATACAGCTTAACTGGTTTGCGAGTGATAGCATCATAAGCACAGACACCTTTCCAGAGGTCAATCAAATCTTCTATAAGTGGTTCTAAAAATACATCAAAATCCTTGCCAGTGCATTTAGGATTGGGAATAAGCAAAGCCATCATGAAGTTTAACTCCTGCATGCATGCCCAAGGTGGAAGGTTGTATGGCACCACTAACACAAGCCACATGCTATATTTTATGTTATTTTCTGAAAATGGGTTAAATCCATTTGTAGCAAGACCAAGCCTAATGTTTCTTGATTCTTTTGCAAAATCTGGATATTCTGATCCTCATCGAAATCTTGCCATGCCTTACAATCAGCAGGGTGGCTCATTTCTTTCTCACTAGGTTGCCGCTTCTTGTTCCACTATGCTTCTTTTGATGCTTCTCTAGTCACAAACATCCTCTTGAGCCTAGGTGCCAATGGAAAGTGTTGTAACACTTTTTGTAGAACTTTCTTTCTTTCTAGGTCTTTCCATCTTGATGCATCACAAACAGGGCACTTGTCAAGCTTGGCATAATTCCATCTAAATAACACACAATTATTTAAGCACACATGTATTGAATCATATCCAAGACCTAGTTCCTTTAAAAGATTCTTTCTTCATGATATGATTTAGGGAGTGTATTGTATTCCGGAAATGATGTAGCCAATACCTTCAACATTGTGAAAAAAGCATAATTGCTTATCCTTTATAATGATTTCATATGAAGCAGCTTCACCACAAATGAGAACCTTGAAAATTTAGTACAACCAAGATACAACTGGTGCTTTGCCTCTTTCATTACTATTTTGAGAAATGACTCTTTGTCATGAGGAAGTGCATCATCATCCTGATTTTCTCCATCCAAGTTTTCTCTATCATGTCTGACTTGTCCTCCTGCATTCTGTAGTCCTCTTAACATCCCTTCAAAATGATCATCACCATAGCTATCACCCTCTATCACACCTTCCACATTTATGAAACAATCACCATTGTCATTAGGATCTGCATTATCTTGCCGATGCTCTTCATCCAAATTTTCTCCATCAAGAGGATGCTCAACAAATTCTACATCCAAGCCCTCTCCGTGTTGAATCCATCGAGTATAACCACATTCCATGCCATTCAACAATATGTGCTTCTTCACAAGAGGCTGAGAAAGATACTTTTGATTAAGGTAACTGCAACATGGGCATAGAATTTCATCACTCTCACTGAACTTCCCTTGGATGAAACTCATAAATTCATTGACACTATTAATGTGTTTAGAGGAAAATAATCTTCCATTCACCCATCTTCGATCCATCTGACCAATCCTGGTGGAAAAACTAAAATTAACAACTGTACACTAAATCGGAAGCTAAATTTAACAAGATGTGCTTCTCTCATATGCTTTTATCACCATGATATGCTAGATATGAGGTTATGACTTTACTTGTGATGCTAATGATATGTATAGTTGTGCTCTTGGTAACTTTGGGAAATATATGCTTGTGGATGGCTTCCTTTTGTAAAAATGCTATATGATCCTCTCTTGTGAGTAGAATGCCTCACATTTTCAATTGGGAGCTTATGGCTATCTCTTGCTTAATTTGTGCTTGGAACCATGTTCATTTCATTTGGGGTCAAAGTTCCATTTATCATCATAAATGTTTAGCCTACATGCTACCTTGTGGAGAAGCCTAAGCATCTTTTTGCCACAAAGGCACTTCATGTACCATGCTTAATTTGTAAATCATGAATTTAGTATGTGGGATGCCTAAGCTTGAAAATTTGCTTCCATGTCATAAATGCTTTAAATTCCTTATCTTGGGTGCTAAACTATTGCATGATGTTCACCAATGAGAAGTCTCATAACTAGAAGTGGACACATGGCTCGGTGGCTTTGACACGACATGAGATAGCTTGTAGGTGTTTGTGATGATCTTGTGATAAGAATGTGTGACCTTGCATGAAGTTTGTGGGCTATATGTTGTTTGTGCTCATTTTGACCATGTGTAGGTCCTATGCTCAAGAGAGGGAATTATTTTTTGTGAAAATGCTTCATTTTGATCACGGCTATGTCACTTGCTTATATGTCCCTATCTATCTTCTTGGCGATGTTTGTGCTCAAATTATGGCTATCTATCTTGTCTATTTCTCAATTTTAGCATGTTATAGTGCTCTTTGTATATTTGAGAAGCACATGCTTGCATTTGTAGACTTGATACATGCACTACCAACGAGGGGGAGGAAAGTACGTAATTCATGCTTCCAGGGGGAGTTTTGCATTAAGGGAAGAAAAATTGGGAGAAATGCATCTGTTCAAGGGGAGCTTGCATTCATGCATTTGGGAGCTCTTCTTCCCCTACATTTTAGTTCTGCTCTTTTGCCAACTGTGTCGAGCCCTTTTGCCTCACCTTGAGGAGTCGGCAATTTTCGAGCATTTTATCTCGGTTGTGTAGAGCCGTTGCCCTTGCCTTAGGGGACCAAGGTCTTTCTCACTCAAGTGATATTGTCTTGGCTTTTGTTTTGGTTTTGATCACTCGTTTGAGTTTTCAGTCGTTTCTTTTCTTTTTTCTCTTTTCTCTGAATTGGTTACTTGTGTTTGTTGTCAATACACTCATCAAGGGGGATATTAAGGACCGTAACGTCCGAGGACCAGTGGATGGTCGCTCCTGCTGTGATGTTTGATTGACAAAGTGGTCTGGACTGACTCTTGGCCGAGTATTGCAGGTGTTGGTTGCGGCTTGATTTGCGTTGGTGCAGGTGATGAGCGGTCCCGAAAGGTCTATGCCTTCCGGGGCCTCCGAGGAGTAGAGAGACAAGTAGGCTCGACTTGAGGGACCCGGTGGCCAGTGGGGTCAAGTGTGGGCCGCATGGTGGCAAGAAAAGCAAGACAAAGTCATGGACATGAGCACGTGTAGGGTATCGGCTCACAATCAGAGTCTGCACGTGGGGTTTGTGACGTGTAGCACCCACTTCTGAATTTAATTAAAATTTTGCTTAGCAACTTTTGCTCTCGTTTAAGGAATATAAGGTTTTGTGCTTTCCAGGCATTTAATCATTTTTCTTAATCAAATAATGAAATATAGGAGTTTACTGTTGCATACATGTCGGTGCATTGTTTTGGAGTGTTTGAATTCAAACTCTTGTTTGAATTCAACTGCTTGAGTGTTTTTGTAAAATAGAGAAACCTCTCCCTCACCCCTTCACCCTTTTCCCTCCTATTCAGCCCGCTAACACCGGCAGCCTAGCAAACCCTCCCCCTTGCGTCGCAGCCCAGTTCTCCTAACCGCGCGCAGCCCAGCCAGTGCGGCCCAACTAGCGCAGCCCAGCTAGCGCGGCCCGCCTCCCACTTCCCCCGCGGACGGCCGTTGAGGGCGAGACCCGCTTGTCATCCCGCCCGCCGCACCAAGCCGACCGAGCCGGGGTTGAGCTCGGGTCCGACCCCGACTCGGCGTCCGCGCCGCACCGTCCCGGGCCCACGGGCCCACTCGCTTAGGCACCCTGCCCCTATTTAAGGGCGCCGCCCTACCCCGCGCGCCGCCCTATCCCGTGCCACACGCCCCTGAGCCATCGCCTCCAAAACCCTAGTGCCGCCGTTCGTTTTGTGCACGATTCCGCGCTTCACAGCACACTCCTGGGCTCGCCGGACTTGTGCCGCCGCCCCGGAAGCCTGTCGTTGAGTCCGCCGGGCGCACGTCGTCGTCCTGGTGCATTTCCCGTGGTGATAGGAGCACCATAGCTCCTAGTCCGCAGCGCGCTGCCGCACGCCGTCTTGCGCCACCGCTCGCCGCCGGCCGGCCACCGCCGCCCGCGCGTGCTCAGCACAAGGGCCGCTGGATCCCAATCGGACGACCCAGATCTATTCGCGGGTGGGTCAACCATGGCGTACCGGTCAACCGCCGGCACCCGCGGCCGCAGTCGATCCTAGCTGCCGGTTCGTGATCCAGCGGATCAGATCCGTTTCCCCGGCCTTGACCGCACCTTTTGCAGTAAAGCCCCCGGGTTTTTTCTAGTTTCACAAAAAGAACCTTCCACCTTATAGGTTTTCTTTCGAATAGGTCCTGTTTTCTTTGTTCTAGCCCAGGAACTTTAGTTTTATTTTCAGATTAATACTTAAACTTGTTTTAGCGGTAACTTAGTCATTTTAACACTGTTTTTAGCGTTTGAAGGACCGATTAGGCGACCAGACAGGGGGCGAGTGAATGGGAGCCGATAAAAATTCTTCTCGAAGGAGATTGAAACTCCGACAAGATGAACCCGCTCGGGCGGACCCCAAAATCACACGCTCTGCACTTTTACCTTCTGTTTGCCAACACCACGTAGCCACTAGAGTGCTACTGGTCCTAGGAACAAACTCCACCAGCAACCTCACCACACACGGACCCACGACAGCGGAAACACCTCGAAAGCCGGCTGTCCAGAGGGGGGCGGTTAGACCGGGTATAGGGGGTGGTTAGACCGCCTCCACCTGGTAACCAAGAAATCCTCCAAAACACCTCTTCTGAGCACCAAAACGCACCACGGTTTTACCAACAAAGATCTTTGGTCAAGGCCATGCTAACTACCAGAAAATCTTGGCGAAAACCAAAACTCCACCTAGGGGCCTAGGGGCGGTTAGACCGGCTACCAGGGGCGGTCTAACCTCCTGTACCCAGCAACGAACTCCAACCAAGAACACCGAGCAAACAGCACGAGAACGACCCGAAATTTCACCCAGGCGTTCCTCTGATCAAGGCAAACAAACTCATAGAGGAAGATCCGGCGGAACAAAACTTCGACCTGGAAACACCCAGGGCGGTTAGACTGCCCCGTCCAGGCGGTTAGACCGCCTCTCCCAGAAAAACAGCCCGCGAGTCAAACCCTAACTTCCTCGCGCCCGATCTCCCGAATCACTCCACGGATTGCATCGAAACTTCGGGATTAGCTGGGTTAGCTCCTGGGCAACCTCTACCTCAAAGGAATCGACCCGAAATGCTCACAATCAAGAGGAATCGATGAAATCGCCTTTCTAGGTCAAGAACTCGCCCAACTCGAAAAACCACCAAATCGAGTCCGATTCAAAGGAGATTTGGGGGCAAAGTCACCAGCCAAAGAAGCACAAGATCCTCATACGTGACACCCACCAAAAACCTCAAGAAATCGTTCTCAAAACACCGCCAACAACGAGCTCCGAACATCACCACAAAGAAGGACGGGAAAACCACCTCGAGGAACAACGCTGAACCATCTATACATACCATGAAGGTTCATACAAGGTCTAGCTTGCCACTAAAACATCCATCCCTCTCTCTAGATCTCACATGAAGCTCTTAAGCAAGTCCTAGGAAAAACTAGGAAAAAAGGAGACTCCGCCAATCTCCACTCATGACTCGGCTCCCACGTAGTTCCAGCTCGCCCTTGGTTTTGAGGCTCTACCAAGAAACCGTCCACGACTTCATCTTGCTGTTCATGCCACCATGCGGCTCGCACTTGACGCCACTGGCCACCGGGTCCCTCGAACGAAGCCTACTTGTCTTCTCCACACCTGGAGGCCTCACCGCCAACGACCATTCGCGCTTGTTCTTCACCTGCACCAACACGAGTCAAGCTGCAACCTGCACCTGCAATACTTAGCCAAGAATCAGTCCACACAACGTTGTCAATCACTCATCACACAAGGAAGCGACCATCCACCGGTCCTCGAACCACACATGGTCCCCAATCTCCCCCTTGATGAGTGCATTGACAACACCCACATGAAGTAACACAAGAGAAAAGGAAAAAGAAAAGAACAAATAAAAAGAAACCTCAACAAGCGATCGAAAGCCAAAGAAAGGCAAAGAGCAAGATCACTTGAAGAAGACAAGTCTCGGACCCCTTAGGCAAGGGCAACGGCTCGACACATCCGAGACAAAACAAAACTCAAGCAAAGAGCGCAAACCACCAAAGCGAAGCTCGAACACCACAAAGAGCTCCCCCTGCACATATGCAAGCTCCCCCTGAGCCAAAGCACACTCCCCCTGAACAAATGCAGCAATGCAACACGGGAAAGCAATAAAAAGCAAAAACCTGCTCACTCTGCCCAGGGCGGTTAGACCGCCTACCCCAGGCGGTTAGACCGCCTACCACTCATCTGACTGCCTGGGGGCGGTTAGACCGCCCCATGTGACCGGCCCTGCACCAAACTACTCAAAAATTGCCCGAACCAATTGGAACACCTTCCAAACACTCCCAGATGCCCAAAACATGCACAAACTTCTCCCCCTTGTTGACAATGCATGAATCAAGGAAAAATGCGAAACTTTACAACATATAGCTTCTCAAATATACAAAATTCATCACAAGGAGCTACACAAGTCCAAATGAGCAAGTTAGATACTCTACAGGTTCGTAGTGACCTTAATTACGTGATCACCAAGTTTCACAACCATTGGACAAGGCTAAAAGGATTTGAGTAATTTTGCGAAAAGTTACTCACTCACAAGCAAAAACCTAAACATGAGCAAAACATGTCAAAAAGGCAAAGCCACACAAACTTCATGCTAGGACAGCCATTCTAATTATAAGACCATCAAAAACACCCACAAGCACCTCATGTCATGTCAAAGCCACCGAGCCATGTGCCTACTTCTATGTATGAGACTTCTCATTGGTAGGCATCATGCAACGGTTTAGCACCCAAAGCAAATTAATTTCAGCACAGATGACATGGGAACATATTTTCCAAGCATTTTTCACTTCATTTTCAGATTTATAAATGGTACATGAAATGTCTTTGCGACAAAAAGGAACTTATGCCCCTCCATAAGATAAAGCAAGAGGGCTAAACATTCATGATGGCAAATGAGCATTTGGCCCCATATGATCAATAAGCTAGCTATCCAACCACAAATTAAGTATAGCAAAGCCACTAAAACATGTCAAGATCATATAAAGGCGTTTACACATGGGAGAGCATATATGTGACATTTTTGAAAAATATAGCCATCAACCATGGATCATTCATCAAGATCATCAAGAGCTAAGCCAAACCAACCATAGCATACCAAGCAAGCTCACAAAAACATATATAGCATCCCATGGTGAACAATGTATATAGGAGAAGCTTTTCCTATCCAATGCATATGATACAAAATGCGTGCAATCTAAGATTCAGGGATGCCTATACATCATGTTACATATGCCATGCCAAATGCAAGAAATGCACAAAGGAGACTATACATATGGTACAAAGGAGCTCCCACACAGCCAACTCAAGAAATCAAACACACATAAGTTCCCCTCGCAAACGAGTGAAAGTTGCTTGATCTAGAGGTTTGGTGAAAATATCGGCTAGTTGGTCATGTGTGGGTACATGGATCAAAGCTATCTTTCCTTTCTCTACGTTGTCTCTCAGAAAATGGTACCTCACTTTTATGTGCTTGGTTTTAGAATGGAGCACTAGGTTCTTTGCAACACTTATGGCACTGGTGCTATCACATTGAAGTGGGACACGGGTATACTCCTCACCAAAGTCATTCATGGTGTATGAAATCCAAAGGAGCTGAGAGCAACAACTAGCAGCGGCAATGTACTCGGCCTCGGTAGTGGATTGAGCAACACTCGACTGTTTGCGGGAAGACCAAGAGACCAAAGAAGAACCCAAAAACTGGCAAGTCCCAGAAGTGGACTTCCTATCCAACCGACACCCGGCAAAATCCGCGTCTGAAAAAACATGAAGCGCCAAAGAAGAGGACGCGGAGTACCAAAGGCCGAAGTCGGGAGTGTGATGCAAGTACCTGAAAATTCCCTTCACCGCTTGCCGATGCGAAGTCCTCGGAGATGCTTGAAAACGAGCGCACAGACACACCAAGAACTGTATGTCCGGCCTCGTCGCCGTCAAGTAGAGGAGTGACCCGATCATGTTCCAGTACTCCTTCTGGTCCACGTGTTCATCTTCCTCGTCCGCATCAAGAGCTGTAGTCGTACTCATCAGCGACGTCATAGCCTTGGAGTCCTCCATCTTGAACTTCCGCACAATGTCCTTGGTGTACTTAGCCTCGTGCACAAATGTTCCTTCCTTTGATTGTTTGATTTGTAGTCCGAGGAAGAACTGCAACTCACCCATCATGCTCATCTCAAATTCCCTGCTCATATCATCTACAAACCTTGCAACAAGAGAGTTAGACGAGCCACCAAAGACAATATCATCAACGTACACCTGCACAATCAGGATATCTCTACCCTGCCTCAGCAAAAACAAGGTCTGATCGACCTTCCCCATCTCAAAACCTCTCTCAAACAAGAACCCCCTCAACCTACCGTACCAAGCTCTAGGCGCCTGCTTCAACCCATACAACGCCTTTGATAGGTTCTAACCCGGCGTTAGAACGAGGATGGCCCGATCTTCACGGCAGTAGGTCTTGAACTTGAAGAACGACGATGGGGTAGCGGAAAGAGGATGATAACTTACTGGAATTAGATGAGAACTTGCTGAAGATCAGCGGATAACTAGCTTTATATCTAGCCAAGGTTGGATGCAACCCAAATGACAGGGAGAGAGACACCGAAACCACGAGGACTTCGACTCGATCTCCAAACGACCGCAGAACCACAACCGGAGCTAATCCACACAAGGTGAGGCAGCCGTACTGGAACTCACAAAGCACGAACTAGTGGACCTCAGAGAGATCTCTTCACAAGTCCAACTAGAACAAGGAAGAACAAGGGTGTGAGTAAGGCACTCAGGCAGCTCGGCTGCGAAATCACTTGGATTATCTCAATTTATCAAAAGTTCTTTTTAGCTTACATATGGGGGGTATTTATACTAAGAACGACCCTCTTAGGTGGGTGGAAACACGAAAACAAACTGAATACGTCGCCAATGTGAAAGGATCTCCCGAGATGACCTTCTGAGTTGTTTTCGCGTGACTGTTTGACTGCTGAGCAGTCTTCAATGTTTTGATCATAACGTTTTCTAGGAATCTTCAAATGACGTGGGACTAGATGAGTTGGAAAGCTAACTCGATTATCTTTCCAACGGTGTATAGCATGCTATGGGAAACTTTGTAGATTGGTACAGTTTAATGCCCGAACTTATGCTTCAGGAAACTGCCGAATGGATTGCCGAATGGATTGGGAAATTGCCAAATGGATTGTCGATTGCCGAATGGCCTTGCTGAATGAAGAGAACTTTGCCGATTCTAGCTTCGTGACCTTCGTCTTAATGATTCTCTTCAACGTACCTGAGAAGTATCAACATACAAGACTTATGATGAGGACATCACCAACGACGCGGGTACATCTACATCTACACGAGAGCAAGTTCATGCGCCATCTTCAGTTGGATCGATTACGCGGGCTCGTGCGAGAGACTTGAACTACATTTTATTGTTAAATAATGACGGTCCAGAAGACCGAAGGCCCAAAGGCTAATTCATCAGGCGATCCAACAGGGTCAGGAGGGTGGGACCGGTCCTCCGTGCGCGCCCCCATATTTTTTTTTCTCCCGGCGTCGAACGTTTCCTACGGACGGCAAAACCGAGGACGTCCCGCGCCGTTCCGGAAGCGGGCGTGCGGTACCCCCCCCTCCTTCCCCGGCGTCGTTTTTTTTCTACGGTTGGCAAGCCCGAGGGCCGGTTTTCCTGGAGGCGGGCGCGCGGCACCTCCCCTCCAGACGCCGCCTCTGGTTGTTGCGTGATCTAGGGTGCGCCTCTCCCCCTAGGTCTCTTTATAGATAGACTATTTTCTATTTTGGAGACTTGAGTTTTGTTTTACATCTAGCTTTAGCTACACCAGACCACGCACAAATACGTGCTGTCCTCTGTAATTCGAACTCCACCTTCGAGTGATATTAAGATTGCTCGCCTCAGATTCTTGTTCGTTCTTCGATTGCGCACAGGAATCGATCTTCGTGATCAGGCTGATCTTGCACCAGCAAGGTTGGTAACCATCGGGAGTTGGTTCAGCGATTGCATTGGCGCCTCGAGTTTCGCTCGTCGTAGTCGGATCGTGAGGGTCAACTTCCACTGAATCGGATTTATCTCCACTCACCGAAAGATCGGGCACTCCTAACCTATCAAGTGGTATCAGATTTCCAGGTTGATCGGTGAGTTTTATCGAGTGTTTTTCATTACCTACAGTCCACAAAAACCAAAACCAAAATTCAGGTTAGACCTTTTGTCCCAGCACCCTTCTTCGCCTCGCACTTTCTTTCAATATTTACATTGTTGAATTTGTGTGCTTTCACGTTGATTGTTGCTGGTTACTTTGTGTTTACTTCCTTATTTTTCTTCCGTCTTCCACCACCGTTTGTTTCATCTTTCTACCGCACGCACGCCACCGTCTTTTTTTTTCCTTTTCCTCGTGCGTTTTCAGATCGGTTCCTGCGCACGATCTTTTCCTGCAGCCGCCGGCCCTAGCTTCGGTTAGGTTTCGTTTTTTTTCCTGTGCCTGTGACGATTCAATCTCCATAAACAAAAAAAAACATCAGACCAGCCGGTCACGCTGCGGCCTTCCTGTTTCGGTCTCTGTCCATCCGGTTGGATCTATCAAAAAAAAAGAGTTCAAAAGGAAAAGACAAAAAAAGAAAGAAAGTTAAAAAAAACGATTTCCAATCGGACACGACCCGTGCCGTATCGCCGTTTCCTTTCTCTGCCACGTCCTTTTCTGATTGGAGCCGTGGTTGACTTCTATATAAAAAAAACAAAAAAAAAACCAACGCGTACAGGAAGGTGGAACACGGCCGGTTGTCCTTTTGTTCAGTACCTTCCTTTGTTTCCTGTGGTCCTCTTTCTCTATATTGCTCCTCTTTGCACTTTGTTCCCAGCAATCGTCGGTACGTTTTAGCACTATTATTCAACTTTGTATTATTGTTATGTGCTAATCCTTGATTTGAGTGCAGCCTACCTACAACTCCACATATTCCTACGACGAGCCGACTTTGTTCTCCAGGCAATCGCTCCTCCAATCTTTCGCGAGTTCCACCGGTTGGTTGCCGGTCGCCCCTGTGTGCGTGGTAAGAACAGATAAGAATTTGATAACGGCATTAGTTTGAGCGCCTTTGTGAGCTGTTCCACCCCTGTGTTGGCATTCGTCTTTGTTTTGTGTTTGCACTAACCATGTCAGGCGACGACGACAAGAAGCAGCTGCAGGACATGCGAGCTGAGATGGATGGCCTTGTCACCGACCTCAAGACGATCTACGAGCGGATGGATTCCACGGCTACTACGACTAACGCGCGGTTCGACCAGCTCGATCTCGCGCAGACAGCCACCAAGACGACACTCGACACCATCATGTCCCGCCTCGATGCATTGAACACGGTGGTCACTGATTTAGTGGCCCAAGGATGTGTGGGCGACGATGAGCGAGGAGGATGCCGACCGCCGAAGCAAAGCTCGCCGTATACCTCGCCACCCCCGCCGGTAACGATTCCTTTTCTAAAATCAAATTTAAAATTCCTCCCTTTAATGGCAAATATGATCCCGCTGCATATCTTGATTGGGAGCTAGAAGTTGAGCAGAAATTTTCATGTCATGATATTGCTATTAGCTCTCAAGTTAAGGCTGCCATTAGTGAATTTACTGATTTTGCGTTAATTTGGTGGCGTGAGTATAAAACTGCACATCCCACTACTGTTCCGACCACTTGGGAGCACCTAAAAATTGCTATGCGACATCGCTTTGTGCCATCATATTATGCTCGTGATTTGCTTAACAAAATGCAGCGCTTTCAACAAGGTTCTCAGTCTGTTGAGGACTACTACCAGGAGTTGCAAAAAGGTATGCTTCGTTGTGGTATAGTGGAGGATCCCGACGCTGCAATGGCACGCTTTCGTGGTGGTTTGAACCGCGACATTCAGGACATCCTTGATTATAAAGAATATGCTGACATGACCCAATTATTTGAGTTTGCTTGCAAAGCTGAACGCGAAGTGCAGGGCCGACGCTCGAGGACATATTCTAACAATTTTGCAGGAAGAAACTTGTCGTCCAGTTCAGCATCTGCCCCCTCTACGCCATCCGCACCTACACCGCGTGAGAAGACAGCTCACCCTGCAGGAACCACTCTAGCCACCGGCGCCCCTCCACCCACCGGCGCCGCACCCACCACAGGCCGTACGCGGGATATCACGTGTTTTCGTTGCAGCGGACGTGGCCACGTGGCTCGGGATTGTCCGAACAAGCGCACATTACTCCTTCGCGACAATGGTGAGTACTCTTCAGCTAGTGATTTTGACGACTTTGAACATACTTTGCTTGCCACTGACCATGCAGCTAAGACGGATATACATGTCAATCCGGGAGACGCGGATAGGTACGAGAGTCTTGTTGTGCAGCGTGTTCTTAGTACACAGGTTGCCCCCGCCGAGCAGAATCAGCGACACACTCTATTCCATACGAAGGGTGTTGTACATGAGCGGTCGATTCGCATCATCATCGACAGCGGGAGCTGCAACAATTTGGCTAGTACTACGATGGTCGAGAAGTTGTCGCTACCCACTCGTAAGCATCCACATCCATATTACATTCAATGGCTTAATGATGGTGGCAAAATTAAAGTATCACAATCGGTGCGTGTTCCGTTTTCTATAGGTGCTTACTCTGATTATGTTGATTGTGATGTTGTTCCTATGGAAGCATGCTCTTTGTTACTTGGTAGACCTTGGCAATATGATACTGATAGCTTGCATCATGGTCGTTTGAATCATTATTCTCTCATGTTTAAGGGTCAGAAAATAATTATCCATCCTATGACACCTGAACAGATTGTTAAAGATGATCTTGCTCGAACTGTTAAAAGTGCTAAACAACCGGAAACATCACCATCCACTTCTGATAAATCTGAAATTAAATTGAATGCTCCTGTTCTACTTGCTACACGTGCTGATTTGGCTGATATTCGAGATGCTCCTTTGCCTTGCTATGCGCTTGTATGCTCTAGTGTGCTTGTTTCCCTTGATGACGCACCATCTGTGGATATTCCGCCTGCGGTTGCTAACCTTTTGCAGGAGTATGCTGATGTTTTTCCCAAAGACTTGCCACCGGGTCTCCCACCGCTTCGTGGCATTGAGCACCAGATCGACCTCATTCCCGGTGCCCAGCTTCCAAACCGCGCCCCATACCGTACAAACCCGGATGAGACCAAAGAAATTCAGCGTCAGGTGCAGGCACTGCTTGATAAGGGTTACATTCGTGAGTCTCTTAGCCCTTGCTCGGTTCCTGTGTTACTTGTTCCTAAGAAAGATGGTTCATGGCGTATGTGTGTAGATTGTCGTGCTATTAATAACATCACCATTCGTTATCGATATCCTATACCACGCCTTGATGATATGCTAGATGAGCTTAGTGGTGCCATCCTTTTTACTAAGATTGATTTGCGTAGTGGTTACCACCAGATTAGAATGAAACTAGGTGATGAATGGAAAACGGCTTTTAAAATGAAATTTGGCTTATATAAATGGTTGGTTATGTCGTTTGGATTGACAAATGCTCCCACCACGTTTATGCGCTTAATGAATGAAGTTCTCCGACCTTTCATAGGATTGTTCGTTGTTGTCTATTTTGATGATATCTTGATTTACAGCAAGTCCATGGAAGAACATTTAGGACATTTGCGTGCTGTTTTTGATGCGTTACGTTCTTCTAATTTATTTGGTAATCTGGACAAATGCATATTTTGCACGCAACGTGTCTCGTTTCTTGGCTATGTTGTGACTCCGCAGGGCATTGATGTGGATAGCAGCAAGATTGATGCCATTCGCGAGTGGCCTACACCGACGACGGTCACGCAGATTCGGAGCTTTCTTGGACTTGCCGGTTTCTATCGCAGATTCGTTCGTGATTTTAGCTCCATTGCAGCGCCTCTACATGAGCTTACCAAGAAAGGCGTGCCGTTCACTTGGAGTGATTCGCAGGAGGTCGCATTCAACACATTGAAAGATAAGTTAACACACGCTCCTCTTTTGCAATTGCCTGATTTTGGTAAAATATTTGAGCTTGAATGTGATGCCAGTGGTATTGGAGCAAACTCAAACAAACATTGCTGCTGCTAATGCTAGATATCTGGTTGCTGGTAGTAAAGGTAGAAAACTTATTACTTTTGAACCTGGTGATATGGTTTGGTTGCACCTCCGCAAAGATCGTTTTCCTACTTTGCGCCGTTCTAAACTGATGCCTCGTGCTGCTGGTCCTTTTAAAGTGCTAACAAAGATTAATGATAATGCTTATATCCTTGACCTGCCTGCGGAGTTTGGTGTTTCCACTAGCTTTAATGTTGCAGATTTAAAACCGTATGCGGGAGAAGATGACGAGTTGCCGTCGAGGACGACTTCAGTTCAAGAAGGGGAGGATGATGAGGACATCACCAACGACGCGGGTACATCTACATCTACACGAGAGCAAGTTCATGCGCCATCTTCAGTTGGATCGATTACGCGGGCTCGTGCGAGAGACTTGAACTACATTTTATTGTTAAATAATGACGGTCCAGAAGACCGAAGGCCCAAAGGCTAATTCATCAGGCGATCCAACAGGGTCAGGAGGGTGGGACCGGTCCTCCAGGCGCGCCCCATATTTTTTTTCTCCTGGCGTCGAACGTTTCCTACGGACGGCAAAACCGAGGACGTCCTGCGCCGTTCCTGGAAGCAGGCGTGCGGTACCCCCCCTCCTTCCTGGCGTCGTTTTTTTTCTACGGTTGGCAAGCCCGAGGGCCGGTTTTCCTGGAGGCGGGCGCGCGGCACCTCCCCTCCAGACGCCGCCTCTGGTTGTTGCGTGATCTAGGGTGCGCCTCTCCCCCTAGGTCTCTTTATAGATAGACTATTTTCTATTTTGGAGACTTGAGTTTTGTTTTACATCTAGCTTTAGCTACACCAGACCACGCACAAATACGTGCCGTCCTCTCGTAATTCGAACTCCACCTTCGAGTGATATTAAGATTGCTCGCCTCGGATTCTTGTTCGTTCTTCGATTGCGCACAGGAATCGATCTTCGTGATCAGGCTGATCTTGCACCAGCAAGGTTGGTAACCATCGGGAGTTGGTTCAGCGATTGCATTGGCGCCTCGAGTTTCGCTCGTCGTAGTCGGATCGTGAGGGTCAACTTCCACCGAATCGGATTTATCTCCACTCACCGAAAGATCGGGCACTCCGAACCTATCAACTTAGGTAGCATAAAGTTATCATTAGAATTGAGTTTAAGTTCACAAAGTAGCGCGTGCACCTCTTGTTGTATCTTTTTAGCTCGGCTACGTGTGATTGGTCCTGCAGGTGTTGGTGTAGAGGTCGGTGTTAACACCGAAATTTAGTAAGGAGTCTGACTTGTGGGTCCGGTTCGATAAAGAGTCCGTCTGGTGGAAGGAAGGATATTTTCAGAGATATTCGGCAAAAGGGTCCGCGGTCGGCTATCTGCTCCGGTTCGGCAAAGGAACAGTAGAGCTGATTTTGCGGGATTGGACGGTGATGTGGCTCGATCAGGGGGGACGAATGGATGGATAGGTGATCAAACTTAGAGATAAATTAGGCAATGAATCCATTCGCAGTTGTACTCAATAGAGTATAAATACGACCCCTGGATGTATGTAACAGACACAATCATTCCTCAATACACACCGGCCTTACGCCAAACCCTAGAGTCCTTGTCGTGTCGTCGAGTTCTTCGAGAGGGCCAATCGATCCGTCGACCTCCGTGAGTACCGGCAACCTTGTATCATGTCTAGTATCATGCGGTGGATTTAGATCTGATGCAAGTAGTCTTGTTACCATGCTTCGTGTCATGCGGTAGATTCAAGCTTGGTTCAAGAAGGTTTCTTGTTAGATCATGAGCCATGCAAGAGGCTAAGGTCTAGCTTGAAGCTAGTTATCGGCTCTATTGGATTTTGGCAAGATCCAATAGATTCATTAAGTTATCCCGTGTTATTTTGAGTTTTACTTTATGTTTTAATTCATGTAACACACCTTTGCCCAACTGGATGGGTTTGGATCGGCTTTATCTTCTATGATCCTTATTCGAATAGATTTCATGTTTCAATACGTGGATCTTGTGCTCTCCAATAGCCGAAACCGAATCGATCTAGGTTGTTACGTGTTGCGGGTTCAAGCTTGCTATGTTCGTATAAATCTTGAAAGAACCGGGTATCATGCGGTAGATGCAGGTTTTTGGGTTGCTTTGGAGCTAGTCATCCGGTGGATTAGATTCCCAAATCAGTCTGATAGGTTTATACACGTGGTAATGTTTGCTCCTTCTTCATGGACCCCGAATCGGCTGTTCAGCCGTATTTGGTTATGTTTCTTCACGAGTAGATGAAGGATCAGATGGCGACTAGAGAGGGGGGGAGTGAATAGGAGCCGGTAAAAATTCTTCCTAAAGAACCCGGCCTATGTCCTACTCAAAACCCGGTCACACACAAGCGATGGATTGAATCACGCACCAATCGCCAAGACCACGAGGTTATGGATCAACCTCTAGCCTTAGGAACGATTCCTCGAAGCACACGCGGAAGCACTAGAAAGGGGAGGAAGGAATCGAACCAAGAAGCAAAGCACACAGGCTCTGGCGGACCGTCCGCGCAGGAGGGGCGGACCGTCCGCAAGAGCCGCGCGGACCGTCCGGCCGGGTATCGCGGACCGTCCGCACCCGGCCGCGGACCGTCCGGCCTTAGCCGCGGACCGTCCGTTAATTTACACGTAACGACCCAAAGACACCCCCGTGCCACGGACCGTCCGCGGGGAGCACGCGGACCGTCCGCCAAGCACCCGCGGACCGTCCGCCCGACAACGCGGACTATCCGAAACTTCGTCCAACCAAAAACCAAAATCACAACGGATCGAAACAAAGGACAAGCAAGAACACGAAGAACTCGGGACGAACTCGAGCGGCGCGGACCGTCCGCCAGGAGGCCGCGGACCGTCCGCGAGGCTCGGACGAAACGAAAAAATGCCCGACCTCGAAAGTCAACTCCCCCAAATCATCATCGGATTTCCCAAACGGTTGAAGCTGTGGAGACAAGGGTTTGGGTACTTGAAAAGCGTCACACAAGGATGCTATAGCCCAAAAATCTTGCCTCCTAACTCCCTAAATCACCGGGAATCGAAGTAGTTTCTCGGCGTTTGAGGGCACAAGATCAAGCACAAAGATGCACAAGACATCTATCCATGTTTCCCTCAAAGAAATCCGGGAAGAAACTCACTCAAATCCGCGGAATCACACCGGGAACAAAGGCACGAAAATAAGCACAAAAAGCCACGAAAAACAACCCCGAATCTTCTATACAAACCAGGAAAGATTCACAAGGTCTAGCATGCCGCCCTAGCATCCATCCCTCTCAACAAATCTCTCATGAAGCTCTCATGCTAGCCTAGAGAAAATAGGAAGGAAAATATCTACGAAAATGAGAAAGAGAAGGGGGGAAATGAAACCCTAAGTCGCGGAGAGAGAGAGCCATCAACACACACTCCAGGCTTATATATCAGGTCCCGCCGGAGTGGTAAATGACTCGACTACCCCTAACTACACTACTGGCGATACAACCCACGTAGGGGCATTTTGGTAATGTATGTGGGTCTTGCCATCGGACGGCCACGCCTTTGCCGCACCCCCGCGTCCTCCCGACGCAAGCCATGCGATCCCGCCGCGTGTCCTCCGCTTCGAAGCTTCCCGACACGCCCGGATCCCGTCTCCGTCGTGTTGGGCCCTCGGACTTGGTTTTGAGGCCCAAACCAAGAAACCGTCCGCCGATGGTTTTGTGGGCAAACCACCAAACCCCGCGTGCCCGGTCCGGCCTCCCGCCAAACCACTTGACTTGACCGCCACCGTGCACCGGCTCACTTGTCCATGACTTCGTCTTGCTTGTGTCGCCACCATGTGGCCCGCACCCGGGCCCCGCCGTCCACCGGGTCCCTCGAACCGAGCCTACTTGTCTCTCCATCTCCCGAGGCCCCTCAAGGCCGAAGACCTTTCGCGCCCGTTCTTCACCCGCAACAACACGAACTAGGCCGCAGCCTACACCGCGCACTAAGCCAAGAGTCAGTCCAACACCCGTTGTCAATCACTCATCACTAAGGAGCGGTCATCCACCGACCACTGGGACGCTCCTGGTCCTCAATCTCCCCCTTGATTAGTGCATTGACAACACACAACGCGAAATGAAATTCAGAGTAAAAGAGAAAGAAAGAAGAAAGAGAAACAAAGAAGCTCAACTCATGACCAAAACCGAAGAAAGGCGAAGAAAGGTCACAAGCCAAGCAAAGCACAAAATCCACACCGAAAACAGCAAGAAAGCTCCCCCTGAACAAATGCCTCCCCCTGAACATGTGGATGCAAACTCATGCAAACTCCCAAATTTCAGCTCACCTCTTCTGAATTTTCATTAAGCTCACCTTTTCTCCCCCTTGTTGACAATGTATGAATCAAGGTGAAAATGCAGAAATGCAAAGCAAAGCATATAAACAACTACATGAGCTTCTCAAATCGGCCAAATCTAGTGTCAAAGGCTAAAAATGAGACAAAGATCACACGCATGAATCATAGCATAGTCAAAGCATTGCCACAAGTAATATATGAAAATACAAGCATGTGACAAAGCAAAATTTTCAGATTTAAGCAGTTTTACCAAAAGAAGACTCGCTTCACATGTAAAAGCCTATCCATGTCACACTTGAGCCACAAACATGCATACCATTCAAAGATCATACAAGGGTATCAAATTCTCAGCAAAAGATCATGGCAAACACCCATAAAGCAAAGCATGTCATGTCAAAACTCATGAGCCATGTGTCCACTTCGGGGAGACTTCTCTACTGGTGAACATCATGCAACATGTTTTGCACCCATATGTGAAAGATAAGACATTTTAAGCATAGACATGATGGATGGAACATTTTTCAAGCATTATGCACTTCTTTTCAAGATTGATTCATTTCATGGTACATGAAGTGCCTTTGCGGCAAAAAGAAGCTTATGCTCCCCCATGAATGCAACATAGGCTAAACATTCACAATGATATCCGGCCTTTGGCCCAAATGCAAGAACAGGGCATCCAAGCACAATCTAAGCATGAAAAGCATATTTAGACCAAACTGTGACATGGATACACAACTACACACGAGTGGAGCATATTTCATCAAAAATTAGTCAAGTTAAGCATTTATCTCAAAAGGGGCTATCTCACCACACATATATCTGAAATATTCCAAGAGCATAGCCTCACATCACCATTTCTCCACACATATAACCAATATCTCACAAATAGCCAAAGAGACTCAAATATGGCATATGAAAGAAGCTCATCATCCTAAAATGCAATGTGACACAAATGCAACATGATATATGACAAGATGGCTATCCTACCATGGTTTATACATCAAGCAAAGCATGTATATACATCAAAGTAAAAACATGATATGATACAAATGGTACAAAAGGAAACCCCCAAGAATCAACTAGAAAGGGCAACAAACCCCAAGTTCCCCCCGCAAGCGCACAAATGTAGCTTGGTCGAGAGGCTTTGTAAAGATGTCGGCTAGCTGATCTTGGGTAGGGACATGGCTCAAAACAATAGTTCCTTTCTCCACATTGTCCCTCAGGAAATGATACCTCACCTCTATGTGTTTGGTTCTGGAGTGAAGCACTGGATTTTTGGCTACGCTTATGGCACTGGTGCTATCACAAAGAAGTGGGATCTGGGTGCACTCCTCACCAAAGTCTCTCAAAGTGTATGAAATCCACAACAACTGGGAGCAACAACTAGCGGCAGCAACATACTCCGCCTCTGTGGTAGACTGAGCTACACTAGACTGCTTGCGGGAAGACCATGAGACCAACGAAGAACCAAGAAACTGACAAGTGCCAGAAGTAGACTTCCTCTCGACTCGACAGCCAGCAAAATCCGCATCGGAAAAACCGAGTCGAGGAGGAAGAATACCAAAGGCCAAGACCAGGGGCAGACTGTAGGTACCTGAAAATCCTCTTGACGGCCTGTCGATGTGATGTCCTCGGCGAAGCCTGAAAATGAGCGCACAGACACACGCTGAACTGTATGTCTGGCCTCGTCGCCGTCAAGTAGAGGAGGGAGCCGATCATGCTCCTGTACTCCCGCTGGTCCACCGGTTCTCCGTCCTCATCCGCATCCAAAGTGGCCGTACTCCCCATGGGAGTCGACATCGGCTTCACATCTTGCATCCGGAACTTCCTCGCATGTCTTTCGTGTACTTGGTTTGGTGCACAAATGTACCGTCCTTCACTTGCTTGATCGCAGCCCCAAGAAAATACCGCAACTCGCCCATCATGCTCATCTCGAACTCCCCGCTCATCTCATCCGCAAACTTGGCAACAAGGTTATGTGACGAGCCACCAAAGACAATATCATCCACGTAAATCGAACAATCGGCAAGTCATTTCCATGCTTGAGGAGGAACAAGGTTCTATCCACGGTACCCATCACAAACCCTCTCGCTCAAAAGAAAACCTCTCAATCTCCCATACCAAGCACGGGGCGCCCGTTTCAACCCATACGAGCCCTTTTCAACCCGTATACCCCGTGTGGGTACAACTCGCTCTCAAACCCGTGTGGTCGCTTCACATACACCTCCTCCTCTATGACCCCATTCGGAAAAGCACTCTTCACGTCCATCCGAAACAACTTGAACCCTTTAGCCACGGCAAAGGCTAGAAGGATCCGAATTGCCTCAAGACGGGCCACGAGGAGCAAAGGTCTCCTCATAGTCGATCCCCTCCTTCGACTAAACCCCCCGAGCAACAAGTCCGGACTTGTTCCTCACAACCATCCCATTTTCTCCCTCTTTGTTCTTCCAAACCCACTTGGTTCCTATGGGATGGCAATTTGGAGGTGGTTCAACTAACTCCCACACCCGGTTCCTCTCAAAATTTTCCAACTCCTCATGCATAGAATTGACCCGGTTTGCATCGGATAAAGCATGTCCAATGTCCTTGGGCTCAAAAGTAGCAACAAAAGCAAAGCATGAGCAAAATGAGAGGAATTCCCGGACCTCGACCGTGTAGTGCGTTCATTGATGTCTCCAATGATCTTCGACGGGGGATGCACTTCTTGAATCCGCCGGGGAGCCTCACGCCTCGAGATTACCTCCCCCTCAACTTCGGCCTTCTCTCGCCCGGTCCTCTTGTTGCACCGTCGTTGTCCATGAAGTAGACGGTCCATGCTCCAAAGTAGTCGTAGGGGAAGTAGTGGGTACATGCTCGGCTTCGGGCGCATGGTTCTCCCCATCATCATCTCCAGCCTTCATCTTTCTCCTCTTCAAAGAGGTCCTCGGCCATTTCTTCATCACCCGCACATTCAAAGCCAAGAGAAGTACATGGCATTGTCTCGTCGAAGGTCACCTCGCAAGTCTCCATGATTTTGTTAGTCTCAAGGTTAAGCACCCTATAGGCTCTAGAGTGGTTAGCATATCCAAAGAAAATACCATCACTAGACCTAGCCTCAAACTTGTCGAGTTTTCCCTTTTTCAAAATAAAGCACTTGCAGCCAAAAACTCGGAAATGACTCACTTTGGGTGCCCGACCATGCATAAGCTCATAACGAGTCTTCTTCTTGAAAGCTCTCAATAAAATCCGATTGGAAACATGACAAGCCGTATTGACCGCCTCGGCCCAAAACCTCCTAGGAGTCCCGTGCTCATCGAGCATCGTCCTAGCCATCTCACAAAGAGTCCGATTTTTCCTTTCCACGACTCCATTTTGAGGGGGCACATAAGGGGTCGAATACCGATGTTCAAGACCTAGATCACGACAAAAAGCATCAAAACGAGAGTTCTTGAACTCGCAGCCATTATCACCGCGGATAGCTCGAATAGCATTCCCATGCCTCTCGTTTTTCAACCTCACGATCGGATCTCGAACAAAACCAAAAGTCTCACTCTTATCCTCCAAGAAGAACACCCGTGCATAGCGAGAGTAATCGTCCACCACAACAAGGACATACCACTTCCCACCCACCGAGCGAACTCGAGCCGGCCCAACAAGGTCCATATGCAACGGCTCCGTCGGACGCTCGGTCATGACATCGGTCAGGGGTGGATGGGGAGTGGCTACCATCTTACCATGCCTACAAGGAGCACAAACCAAATCCTTCTCAAACTTCAACTTCGGCAATCCTCGGACCAGGTCAAGACCACTCAAGCGGGAAACCAAATCAAAGCTCAAGTGTCCCAACCGCCTATGCCATTTCCACAAATCGAAGAAGGACCGGCCATCAAACAAGCGAGCAGACCCAAAGAACGAGAGAAATCAGCCCCGAAAATCGATCCTCGGGGATGATCATACGTACAAGATCACCTCGAGAATCAAGCAAACGAGACTCGCCGGACTTGAAACGCACCTCAAAACCCTCATCAAGCAACCGAGAAACCGAAAGCAAATTAAAACCCAAAGACTTCACAAGAGCCACTCTCTTCAACGTTACCTTGTCACTCACATGCACAACACCCTCGACAAAGCACCCTACCTCGTCCATTGTCCCCAAATGTGATGTACATCTTTTCCTTCACCGGGGTGAGGCCGGAGAACCACTTCTTATCTCCGGTCATGTGTCGAGAACACCCGGAGTCGATCAACCAAATGTTCTCCAAGCCTCCCCGCCCGCGAAATCGAAACGAGAACGAGAATGAGCTAGCGACTCGACACTGGGGTTAGCACAAAGAAAGTTAAACCAGTGTCGAGCCATCTGCTCAAAGGAGGGGTTAGCAAACATCACTCCCTTGCTACCAAACTTCCCATGTCCCATGGGAGGAGTACGAGCACCACGAGGGGGAAAACGTGGTCCGTAGTTCCTCTGGAACCCAAAGCTGCGATCATCTCCCCTAAACCCGTACTGAGGACGAGTAGGAGGACGTCCAGCAAAACCACCACGAGCCCGACCAAACCTCTCACCAAGCACGCACACCATCATCTCTCCCCGCCAAACCTCTCACCACCACCTCTCCGTGGGAACCTCGCCAACACTCCTCACACTTCCCACACCCCGTGGAAGTGGCACTCTAGGCTCGGGAATACCATGAGGCCGGCGATACTGTCCCGGTTTGCTTGCTCCCTAGCAAGCCTCTCATTCCTCTTCCTCTTGTAGCAAAACTCGCAAGATGCCTCTCCTTGCCACAATACTCACACCGAAGGGGTTGGGTTTTGGTTTTGGCTCGGCTTCTCTTTAGGCTTCTCACCCTTCTCACCCACAAACTTCACTCGGTTTCGGAAATCATTTGTTTTAGGTGGGAATTTGGGTGGATCTTGGGTTGTGTCAAGCTTGTTGCAAAGGTGGTTGGGCTTTGGTGTGAAAGAGTTCTTGGGTGCTTTTGGGAGTGGGACTTGGATCTCTCCGATCACCTCAAACCCGGGTTAGACTCAACACACTTCTCGTACACACTCTCCCCACTCGTTCTCTCCCACTTTCTCACCCAACTTCTCAAACCCCAAACCACGACCATCGGCTCTCTTGAACTCCTCAATCATGATTTTCAATTGAGGTTCCCGCCCGTACAACCAACCCAACACCTTCCTCAAATAGTCATTCTCCTCATAGATGACATCCAAACGGGAAGTAAGTTCAAGATTTCGCAAAGTGACTTCATCACGCCTAGAACATGCATTTGCAACAGGAGATTTCAAAGATGCTTCCAAAGAACTAATGGTAGAACGAGCATCGACAAGCTTAGCATGCATAGTAGGACATGATTTGCAAGCACCAAGCAAAGTAGGTCTAGCCTTAAGCTCATCATGTTCATTCCTAAGAGCATCTAGTTGAGTCAAAAGAGAAGCATTCTTCTCATTAAGCAGTTTGATCTCATTCAACCAAGCATCACATTCAACACATTCAACATCATCAGGAGAAGTAGGAGCAAGTTTCAAACAGTCATTCTCAAGTTTTAATTCAAGCAATTTTGACTCTAAATCTCCTACTTTCTCACTAGCATTCTCAACCTGAGCCCTAAGATCTTTCCTCATCTTTTTGGCATCTCTCAAAGACACTATCACGGTTATCAAGCAAACCATTCAACCTAGCAATCTCAGCAAGCAAAGAGTCGGGGTCACGGTTTACCTCATCCTCCGAGTCGGAGTCGCTGTCTTCCTTCACACTCTTCTTGCTGCTCGAGCTATGGGCCATGCCACAAAAGCCCTCAAGCGCCACACAGCTCAGCCCGCTGAGGTTCCGGCTTGCACTCTTCTTGCCACTGCGCCTCCCGGCGTCTTCGTCTTCGCTACTTGAGCTTGACTGCTCCTCGCTTGAGCTTGAGTCGATGTCGCTCGCACCGGCCACCATCGCTCTTGCCTTGTTCTTCTTGTGGCTGCTCTTGCTCGGTCGCCGCTTGTCCTTGTCCTTGCTCTTGGACTTGCTGAAGTGCTTGCCCTTGGAGGAGTACTTGTCTTCACGCCTCGGGTGCGCCTTGTACTCGTTCACCTTGTACTTGTTCTCCTCCGCTTCCGGGCACTCGGCGATGAAGTGGCCAGCTTGCCACACTTGTAGCACGTCCCTGAGCTCCGCCTTGCGTTCCTCCAACTCTCGTGTAGTCATTCAAATCTTCTTGAGAGCAAGGCCAGCTCCTCCTCGCCCAGCACATCAAACTCCTCATCTGGAATGGACATAAGAGAGGACAAAGAAAACTGTCGACAGGAAGGGTTAGATTTGCCCTTTGATCCTCCCACAAGAGCAAGACTATGGTCGGTCGAGCCCTCATGCTTGGATAGCAACTTCCGTCAACCTCGACCGACTTGAGCTTAGAAAAGAGGTCATCCAACTCAATAGTCAAATAGTTCCCGGACTCCTTGATGGCCTCAACCTTAGCACCCCAAACACTTGGATCCAAGACATGCAAGAGCTTCAAAGCCCGATCATGCTCGAATATGGAAAATCCTCAACATTTGCCTTCATGTTGTTCACGATGGCGGTGAACCTCGAAACATCGCATCAATGTCCTCACCGGAAGTGGAGTGAAATTCTCATATTGCATCCGGTAAGAGACAAAGAGGCGAGCCTTCACATGGTTATCACCACCGTGAGCAACCAACAACTTATCCCAAATTTGCCAAGCAAGATTCAAATGGCGAACACGCTCAAACTCTGGATCACACAAGCTCCGGCACAAGTGATCAACGGCTTTTTCATTAGCCTCATACTTGGCCTTGGCATCGACATCGGTCACCATAAGAGTATGGATGTTGACCGGAATAGCATATGTCTTGTCAAGCACAATAAACTCCAACAGCTTCCCTCGAAGAAAGATCATCATACGAGCCGCCCACTTGTGGTAACCCTTGCCATCGAAGTGCGGCGGACCGCCCCGCTCAACGTACGCCATCTTAGGATTCGAGACTTGTCAAAGTCGCAAAAAATCCGGCACCAAGCTCTGATACCAATTGAAGGATCAGATGGCGACTAGAGAGGGGGGGAGTGAATAGGAGCCGGTAAAAATTCTTCCCAAAGAACCCGGCCTATGTCCTACTCAAAACCCGGTCACACACAAGCGATGGATTGAATCACGCACCAATCGCCAAGACCACGAGGTTATGGATCAACCTCTAGCCTTAGGAACGATTCCTCGAAGCACACGCGGAAGCACTAGAAAGGGGAGGAAGGAATCGAACCAAGAAGCAAAGCACAGGCTGCGGCGGACCGTCCGCGCAGAGGGGCGGACCGTCCGCAAGAGCCGCGCGGACCGTCCGGCCGGGCATCGCGGACCGTCCGCACCCGGCCGCGGACCGTCCGGCCTTAGCCGCGGACCGTCCGTTAATTTACACGGAACGACCCAAAGACACCCCCGTGCCACGGACCGTCCGCGGGGAGCACGCGGACCGTCCGCCAAGCACCCGCGGACCGTCCGCCCGACACCGCGGACCGTCCGAAACTTCGTCCAACCAAAAACCAAAATCACAACGGATCGAAACAAAGGACGAGCAAGAACACGAAGAACTCGGGACGAACTCGAGCGGCGCGGACCGTCCGCCAGAGGCCGCGGACCGTCCGCGAGGCTCGGACGGAACGTAAAAAAATGCCCGACCTCGAAAGTCAACTCCCCCAAATCATCATCGGATTTCCCAAACGGTTGAAGCTGTGGAGACAAGGGTTTGGGTACTTGAAAAGCGTCACACAAGGATGCTATAGCCCAAAAATCTTGCCTCCTAACTCCCTAAATCACCGGGAATCGCGAATCCTTTGAGCACCACCAAAACCTAGAGCACCGAACGAAAACTCACGAATCGAAGTAGTTTCTCGGCGTTTGAGGGCACAAGATCAAGCACAAAGATGCACAAGACATCTATCCATGTTTCCCTCAAAGAAATCCGGGAAGAAACTCACTCAAATCCGCGGAATCACACCGGGAACAAAGGCACGAAAATAAGCACAAAAAGCCACGAAAAACAACCCCGAATCTTCTATACAAACCAGGAAAGATTCACAAGGTCTAGCATGCCGCCCTAGCATCCATCCCTCTCAACAAATCTCTCATGAAGCTCTCATGCTAGCCTAGAGAAAATAGGAAGGAAAATATCTACGAAAATGAGAAAGAGAAGGGGGGAAATGAAACCCTAAGTCGCGGAGAGAGAGAGCCATCAACACACACTCCAGGCTTATATATCGAGTCCCGCCGGAGTGGTAAATGACTCGACTACCCCTAACTACACTATCGGCGATACAACCCACGTAGGGGCATTTTGGTAATGTATGTGGGTCTTGCCATCGGACGGCCACGCCTTTGCCGCACCCCGCGTCCTCCCGACGCAAGCCATGCGATCCCGCCGCGTGTCCTCCGCTTCGAAGCTTCCCGACACGCCGGATCCCGTCTCCGTCGTGTTGGGCCCTCGGACTTGGTTTTGAGGCCCAAACCAAGAAACCGTCCGCCGATGGTTTTGTGGGCAAACCACCAAACCCCCGCGTGCCCGGTCCGGCCTCCCGCCAAACCACTTGACTTGACCGCCACCGTGCACCGGCTCACTTGTCCATGACTTCGTCTTGCTTGTGTCGCCACCATGTGGCCCGCACCCGGGCCCCGCCGTCCACCGGTCCCTCGAACCGAGCCTACTTGTCTCTCCATCTCCCGGGAGGCCCCTCAAGGCTGAAGACCTTTCGCGCCCGTTCTTCACCTGCAACAACACGAACTAGGCCGCAGCCTACACCTGCGCACTAAGCCAAGAGTCAGTCCAACACCCGTTGTCAATCACTCATCACTAAGGAGCGGTCATCCACCGACCATTGGGACGCTCCTGGTCCTCAGTAGATCCCGTACGTTATTTATGTTTTAAATGATGTGTGCTTTTAGCTTTCCATATTTAGATTGTATCATGCGGTGGATAGATCCATTTGTGGAGAGTGGTACGGTTTTTCATGCAAGTTGTATCATGCGGTGGATAGATTTGTTTGATGCCGTACCCGACGGATCTTAAAGTAACTAGACATGCGGTAGACTAGTGCTTTGGATCTATGCATGCTTGTTTAATACATGATCATGTCCGTGCTTTACTTTATTTAATATTAATCTCCATTGGGATCGGTCATATCTTTGCGCGTGCATCCTTGTTTATACAAAGACCGATCGCTGTCACGCTTACGTCATCCATTCGGCAGTGTTCTTTTTTCCCCTTTGCGGTTTCCCGAATGGTCGTGGCTCTTTGACAGATAGCTTTCTATAGCTATGTGTTATCCCATTTGGCTCTTTAGCCGTAAATATGGAACTGTCTGGTACCACCCGGCAAGTTCCAAGCTTTGATATCTAACTGCCTTATCTTTTGTTAATTTTCAGGAAAAATTGACTGGCACGTCATTTGCTTTCTGCGCGTGTGAAGCCAGCTTCGTTCGGCTTGCTGTGTGATTGGCGTTGAGTGCACTTTTTGCGTCAACAGTCGGCAATGTAGTCGATGAGGTCGGCAAAGTGGTCGGAGTGGTCGATGACGCTGGCGTGTGCATATCATCCTCCCCCCCTTCAAAAAGAGTCGTCCTCGACTCTTCCAATGCAAAGAATGGAGAGAGATCGGACACATTGAAACTGGTACTCACTCCATAAGTACTTGCGTATCGATCTCATAGGCGTTGTCGTTGATCTTGCGAAGCACTCGAAAGGACCATCGGCCCGGGGCGGCAGCCTTGCTCTTGCGTTGCTCGAGAAATCGTCTTTGCGTAGATGCACCCAAACAAGGTCACCTTCTTCAAAGATCATCTTCCGTCTTCCTTTGTTGGCTTGCTTCTCATACTGTTTGGTCATCTTCTCAATGTTTGTGCGAGCTCTATCATGGAGATTCTTCACAAACGCAGCTCGCTTGCTTGCATCAAAGTTCACTCGCTCCTGCACAGGCAAAGGCAGAAGATCTATGGGAGCAGTGGGTTTGTAACCATACACAATTTCAAATGGACAAAATTTAGTGGTTGAGTGAACGGCTCTATTGTAGGCAAACTCAACATGCGGCAAACTTTCTTCCCAAAGTTTCAAATTCTTTTTGAGAACGACTCTCTCAAGAACATGGACAAAGTTCGATTTACAACTTCGGTTTGTCCATCCGTTCGTGGGTGACATGTAGTGGAAAATAACAAGCGTGTTCCAAGTTTTCCCCATAAAGTTTTCCAAAAGTAACTCAAAAATTTTGTGTCACGATCGAAACGATAGTTCGTGGCACCCCATGTAATCGCACAACTTCTCGAAAAATAATTCAAGCAATATGCGAAGCATCATCACTTTTGTGGCAAGGAATAAAATGTGCCATTTTGCTAAATCGATCAACCACAACAAAAATTGAATCCCTTCCCTTTTTGGTTCGAGGTAAACCAAGAACAAAATCCATAGAAATATCCTCCCATGGTGCACTAGGAATAGGAAGAGGAGTATATAAATCGTGAGGGTTCAGACGGGACTTAGCTTTGTGGCATGATTCGTAGCGAAGGACATGCCTCTCCACATCTCTTATCATCTTTGGCCAAAAGAAATGGTCAGCAAGCACTTGCTCCGTCTTCTTGGCTCCAAAATGACCCATGAGTCCTCCTGAATGTGCTTCCTGTACAAGCAAAATACGAACAGAGCAATCTGGAATGCACAGCTTGTTAGCTCGAAATAAAAATCCATCTTGTACATGATATTTTTCCCATCCTTTGCCATCACGACACTTGGAATATGGCTCAGCAAAACTTGGATCAGTTGTGTATAATTCTTTTATGCTTTCTAATCCAAGAATTTTAGCATCAAGTTGATTTAACAAAACATGGCATCGTGACAAGGCATTGGCTACGACATTTTCTTTTCCTTTCTTGTATTTAACAACATAAGGGAATGACTCAATAAATTCACACCATTTAGCATGTCTCCTATTCAGTTTTAATTGTCCTTTAAGATGTTTCAAAGATTCATGGTCTGAATGTATCACAAATTCTTTAGGAAAAAGATAGTCTGCCAAGTTTCCAAACTCCTAACAAGGGCATATAATTCTTTGTCATAAACTGAATAATTAAGAGTTGGACCACTTAGCTTTTCACTGAAGTATGCAATTGGCCTTCGTTCTTGCATCAGCACGCCTCCAATCCCAACTCCACTTGCGTCACATTCTATTTCAAATGTTTTGCCGAAATCTGGTAGTGCAAGGACAGGGGCTGTTGTAAGCTTCATCTTTAATTCTTTATAGGCCTTCTGTTGAACATCTCCCCACTTGAATGGTACTTCCTTCTTGGTCAACTCATTGATGGGAGCAACAATAGTGCTGAAATCCTTCACAAACAGCCGGTAGAAACCAGCAAGTCCAAGGAAACTTCGCACTTGGCTCACGTTCTGTGGAGGCGTCCAGTCTCGTACAGCCTTGACCTTTTTTTCATCCACCTCCACTCCTTGACCTGAAACAACAAAACCAAGAAAACTACTTTGTCGGTGCAAAAGGTGCACTTCTCAAGGCTAGCGTATAATTTCTGCTCACGTAGGACAGCAAGCACGCACTGAATATGTTCAACATGTTCTTCAAGAGACTTGCTATAAATCAAGATATCATCAAAATAGACCACAACAAATTTGCCCATGAAAGCTCTAAGCACATGATTCATCAATCTCATAAATGTACTTGGTGCATTGGTTAAACCAAAGGGCATCACTAACCATTCATGTAAACCAAATTTTGTTTTAAAAGCAGTTTTCCATTCATCTCCATCTTTCATGCGAATTTGATGATATCCACTTCTTAAATCAATCTTAGTAAAAATGATAGCACCACTAAGCTCATCGAGCATGTCATCTAATCTTGGAATTGGATGCCTATACCTTACTGTAATGTTATTAAAAGCACGGCAATCCACACACATTCTCCAAGATCCATCCTTTTTAGGAACTAATAAAACAGGGACAGCACAAGGTGAAAGACTTTCCTGTAGATACCCTTTTTTAATCAATTCTTCCACTTGCCTCTGAATTTCTTTTGTCTCCTCAGGATTGGTGCGGTAGGCTGCTCGGTTTGGGAGTGAAGCACCAAGAACCAAGTCAATTTGATGCTCGATCCCTCTCATGGGTGGCAAACCTGGTGGCACCTCATCTGGAAAAACATCCTCAAAGCCCTGTAACACATCAAGAACAACACTTGGCAAAGTAGAAGGTAAGGTGTTAGTAGAAAAAAGGGTGTCCTTGTACATGAGTACAAAGAACATAGCATTAGGTTCACTCAATTCTTTTAAGTCCCCCTTCCTAGCTATCATTACTAAACCCTCTTTTCCCGGTTTTTGGGTTATTTGTGGCTTTGGGTTTTTCTTTGGCTTTGGACACTCTTCCTCACCATTTTTGTGGGTCACTCTAAGGTGATTTTCACTCTCTCGCTGTTTCTTCTTGAGATCATCCTTCAATATTTCTTCCGGGGTCAAAGGAAGCAAAGAAATTCGCTCTCCTTTGTACACAAAAGACAGCTTGTTGGTTCTTCCAAAAATCTGAACATCTCGATCATATAACCATGGTCTTCCTAGCAGCAATTGGCACGCTTGCATAGGTACCACGTCATACTCCACATGATCTGTATACTTTCCAACAGAGAAAGGAACATTCACCACATGACTGACACGCAGCGCACCACAATCATTCAGCCATTGCATCTTATATGGACTGGGATGACGTCTTGATTTCAGCCCCAATATGTCCACCAATTCTTGGTTAGCAATATTATTGCAACTTTCATTACCAACAATGATGCGGCAAAGCTTGTCCTTGATCATGCCTCTGGTGTGGAACAGATTGTGTCGTTGTCCATTATTTTCCTTCTCAGCAGTGACACTAAGCACACGAAGAGAAATAAAACAATTATGTTCCCCTTCGTCAGCCTGAATTTCATTCTCCTCTTCTTCAATTTCTTCATCAAATTTTGGACCCTCATCCTCCGGATCACTTTCAGACTCCCATTCTCCTTTATCATTCAGCAACATTGTCCTCCTACTAGGACATTGAGCAGCAATATGGCCACGCCCGTGGCACTTATGGCATACAATTTCCCTGCTTCGGGTAGATGATGTAGCGGCTGAAGCATGAGTTGGGCTGCTGAACTGTCAATAGGTCGCTGCTGATTTGCAGGTGAAGATGCGCTAGAAACAGCCATCTTTGATGCACCATGAGATGTAGAAGGTTTAGCCGAAGTCCCTTGGGATCGGTGTCCGCCATAAGAAGTGCCGGACTGCTGCTTGCGCCATGGGGCAGTGATAGATTGACTGCCATAAGATTTTCCCCGAGACTCTTGCTGAATTTTCTTCTCCGTACGCATGGCTTGATCAACTAGATCTTGCAAAGTACGATACGAAAACATCTCAACAAAACCAGCAATATCTTCATTAAGACCTCCCAAAAATCTTGCCATCTTGGACTCTGCATCTTCTCTGATTCCAGTCCGTACCAACAGCAGCTCCATCTCCTTGAAATATTCATCAACAGTCCTCTTTCCTTGCTTCAACATCTGCAATCGGTTTCGAAGATCATGCTGATGGCTAGATGGAACAAACCTCCTTCTCATTACTTGCTTCATTCTTTCCCAAGTATTGATGTATCCAAGACCCAACTCAAGTTGATTCTCTTGCACTTGATTCCACCAAGTCAGAGCATATCCAGAGAACTCAACTGAGGCTAAATCAACACGGCGCTGATCAGAGAAATTATGCACCCTAAAAATCTGATCACATTGTTTAGCCCATTCAAGGAACTCATCTGCATTCTCCTTTCTAGTGAATTTAGGGATATTCAACTTGACACGAGCAATATTATCGGGGTCGTCATATTGACGGCGACCGCGGTGAAATCCCCCTATCTTCAAAATCAGCACGTCGATGATGATGACGCCGGTCAAATCTCCCACCACGACCAAAGGGATTTTCATCATTAGACCCTTCCTCATGATCTTCGAACTCTTTGTCTTCAAATCTCACATGACGTTCGTGTGCATGACGTCCGCCACGCTGATTATGGAGGTCAGCACGGTGACCACCACGCTGATTATCGAAATCAGCACGACGACCACCACCATGTCCTCAGCCATCACCAAACCGGTCAAATCCATGGCTGAAACCAGAATTCTCACCTCCGGACTCCTCCCGATGATGGTCTTCTTGATCACGACGTGGTCCACGTCCCCCTGCTGCTGGAAGGCGGGCATCGAACATCCTTCCCATTGCCTCCATAAGTGAGTCCGCCATGCGACGCATCTCAGCCTGAGAAACTGGGCGTTCATCCTCTTCATGGCGCTCACCATGAACACTGGAATCTGACCCTGCCATGTTAGGGACAGCAAGAAATATGTGGAATGTGAAGTATTTGTGGAAACACTCAAACTCACCACTTACTTACCCAAGTTCTGCCTGTCCTCAAGGACCGTGATTGTGCTAGTGTTGGCGGCTTCACGGAGGTGGTAGTGAGGTCGAAAGGATTACGATTTGAGATGTCCTGGTTTCGGATTTGAAGTGGAGCTATAGGTGGCTAAACAAGGCGGGCTTACGGCATCGTAAACCAAGTGGTTGTTGTGCTCAAAAGATATGAATTGCTGCTATCAAGAACACCACTAGAAATATGCAATCTGAAAATTTCAGCAACACACAGCAACACGATTCCCCTTCAAACTCTTTTCTTCTTCTTTCTTTTTTTTTGACTCTTTACTTTCTCTTCTTTTTTTTCAGAACTCTCTTTTTTTTATAAAACTAACAGGGATGCGAAAAAACAAATGAACAACACAATATATATATAAATGATGCTGACTAGCAACTAGATGAACACAAACACAAGGAAAAACAGTACCGCCAAAGGGTTATAGGTAATTTTTATGGCTCTGGACTGTAGGATAAAACAAAATATATGTGATAAATGATCAAAGGGATAAATATATGACGATGGTAAGACCAACCGTGTCAACGAAAGCTCTGATACCAGATGATAGGTTCTAACCCGGTGTTAGAACGAGGATGGCCCGATCTTCACGGCAGTAGGTCTTGAACTTGAAGAACGACGATGGGGTAGCGGAAAGAGGATGATAACTTACTGGAATTAGATGAGAACTTGCTGAAGATCAGCAGATAACTAGCTTTATACCTAGCCAAGGTTGGATGCGACCCAAACGACGGGGAGAGAGACACCAAACGACCGCAGAACCACAACCGGAGCTAATCCACACAAGGTGAGGCAGCCGTACTGGAACTCACAAAGCACGAACTAGTGGACCTCAGAGAGATCTCTTCACAAGTCCAAGTAGAACAAGGAAGAACAAGGGTGTGAGTAAGGCACTCAGGCAGCTCGGCTGCGAAATCACTTGGATTATCTCAATTCATCAAAAGTTCTTTTTAGCTTACATATGGGGGGGTATTTATACTAAGAACAACCCTCTTAGGTGGGTGGAAACACGAAAACAAATTGAATACGTCGCCAATGTGAAAGGATCTCCCGAGATGACCTTTTGAGTCGTTTTCGCGTGACTGTTTGACTGCTGAGCAGTCTTCAATGTTTTGATCATAACTTTTTCTAGGAATCTTCAAATGACGTGGGACTAGATGCGTTGGAAAGCTAACTCGATTATCTTTCCAACGGTCTATATCATGCTATGGGAAACTTGGTAGATTGGTACAGTTTAATGCCCGAACTTATGCTTCAGGAAACTACCGAATGGATTGCCGAATGGATTGGGAAATTGCCGAATGGATTGTCGATTGCCGAATGGCCTTGCTGAATGACGAGAACTTTGCCGATTCTAGCTTCGTGACCTTCGTCATGATGATTCTTTTCAACGTATCTGAGAAGTATCAACATACAAGACTTAGGTAGCATAAAGTTATCATTAGAATTGAGTTTAAGTTCACAAAGTAGCGCGTGCACCTCTTGTTGTATCTTTTTAGCTCGGCTACTGTGATTGGTCCTGCAGGTGTTGGTGTAGAGGTCGGAAATGTAGTCGATGAGGTCGGCAAAGTGGTCGGAGTGGTCGATGACGCTGGCGTGTGCATATCAGCCTTCCTCAACTTGTACACCCGGTGGGGGTACTTCTCACTCTCAAACCTCGGAGGTTGCCTCACATACACTTCTTCCTCCAACACACCATTCAGATAAGCACACTTCACATCCATTTGGTGCAACTTGAACCCTTTAGCCACGGAAAAGGCTAGAAGGATCCTTATTGCCTCCAAACGGCTATGGGAGCAAAAGTCTCCTCGTAGTCGATCCCCTCCTTCTGACTGAACCCTTGAGCAACAAGCCTCGACTTGTTCCTCACAACCTCACCTTTCTCTCCCTCTTTGTTTTTCCACACCACTTTGTACCAATCGGCTTACACCCTGGGGGAGGGTCAACCAACTCCCAAACCTGATTCCTCTCAAAGTTCTCCAACTCCTCATGCATTGAATTAACCCAATTGTGATCAGATAGTGCGTGTCCAATGTCTTTGGGCTCAAACATAGCAACAAATGCAGCATGAGCGAAATGAGAATTGTTTTGAACCCTCGACCGTGTAGTGCGTTCATTCATGTCGCCGATGATCCTCGAAGCTGGGTGATCCAATTGTACTCGCCGGGGAGGTTCTCGCCTCGATGCTACCTCCCCCTCAACATCAGCTTCTCCTCGTTCTTGATTTGTCGTCGTAGGTGTAGTAGAGGGTTCGTCCATCACCGTAGTCGAAGTAGTGGGTACATGTTCAGCCGGGGGCACCGCACCGCCATCTTCATCATCTCCATGTTCATGCTCCTCCTGAAAGATCTCCTCGCCAAGCTCATCATCACCTGCACACTCAAAGACAAGCTGACTACGTGGCTCTATCTCGTCGAAGGTTACCTCGCAAGTCTCCACTATTTGGTTAGTTTCAAAATTGAGCACACGATATGCTCTAGAATGAGATGCATAACCAAAGAAAATACCATCGACAGACGTAGCCTCAAACTTATCCAACTTCCTGCCTTTCTTCAGAATGAAACACTTGCAACCAAAGACATGGAAGTGACTCACCTTGGGTGTGCGACCATGCATCAACTCATAGCATGTTTTCTTCTTGTGCACTCTGAGGTAGCTCAAGTTCGACACATAACATGCAGTATTCACCGCCTCAGCCCAATACCTCCTCGGAGTCCTATGCTCATCAAGCATCGTCCGAGCCATGTCGCACAAGGTCCTGTTCTTCCTTTCCACAACACCATTTTGGGGAGGCGTATACGGACTCGAAAACTGATGCTCAAGACCCAAGTCATGACAAAAGGTTTAAAAACGAGAGTTTCTGAATTCCGAGCCATTATCACTGCGGATAGCTTTATAGCATCTCCGTGCCTCTCGTTTCTCAACCTCAAGACTAGATCTCGAACAAAACCAAACGTCTCCCCCTTATCCTCAAGAAAGAACACCCACACATACCGAGAATAGTCGTCCACCACAACAAGGACATACCACTTCCCACCCGCAGATCGCACACGAGCTGGGCCAACAAGGTCCATATGGAGCAGCTAGCATGGACGTTCAGTCATCACATCTGTGAGAGGCGGGTGAGAAGAGGCTACCATCTTGGCATGCCTACACGGCGCACAAACCAACTCTTTCTCAAGCCTCAATCGTGGCAATCCTCGGACCAAATTGAGTTTACTCAAGCGAGACAAAAGGTCAAAGCTCAAGTGACCCAACTTCCTATACAACTTCCACAACTCACTCGAAGAACCAGCCAAGAAACAACGCTCCACACCCGAAGACTGAGAAAAATCAGCACGAAACACTTGACCCTCGGGAACGACCATACAAACAAGGTCCCCTCGAGAGTCCAAAATCCTAGAACCACCTGGCCGAAACAACACCTCAAAGCCCTCATCCAACAACTAGGACACAGAAAGCAGATTGTACCCCAGCGATTGAACAAGAGCAACACGCCTCAGAGTGATCTTGTCACTCACTTTTATCTCACCTTCTGAAAGCACACGCCCACGCCCATTGTCCCCAAAGGTGATGTACCTCTTCGTCACCACCGGGACGAGACTTGAGAACCACCCCTTGTCTCCGGTCATATGCCTCGAGCAACCGGAGTCAATCAACCAAATGTTCTTCAAGTCTCCCACCTGAAATTCAAAAATGAGTACGTGAGCGAACAAACGACTCAACACTGGGGTTAGTACCAAAAGAGTAAAACCAGTGCCGAGCCATTTGCTCGAAAGTGGGGTTAGCATACATTAAGCCATCTTTCCTACCATAACTACCACCACGAACACCACCTCGGTAACCACTCTGAGGAAACCACCCCTCGCTGCCTGGAGGAGGACCAAAACCACGGAAGACAACCCGTGGACCATCCCTCCTCTCCTTTTCAAAGCTACGACTCCTCCCATCCCCGTAGTGAACTCGAGGGGGAGAATGCCTAGCAAACTGACCACCTGCTGTCTCTCCGGACCAACCACCAGCACCTCCACCTCCAGACCTGAAATCTCTCGACTCACCACCTTGAAAACCACTCCGCCCGAGTGCGGGGGGGGGGCGGTTGAACCGCCTAGCCAGGCCGGTCTAACCGCCCCCCTCGGGCGGGGGCCGGTCCGACCGCCTAGCCAGGCCGGTCTGACCGCCCCCTCCAGAACTGCTCCTCGGCTGCGGGAACTCGCATCTCCCCATGCCGGAACACTTCTCACCACAGCTTACCCCTGGGCAGTGGCATACGAGTCTTAGGTACACCATGGGAAAGGTTGTACCTATCCTTGTTCGCCCACTCCTTTGCCATCCTCTCTTCTCGCTTCCTCTTGAAGCAAAACTCATCCTTGTGACCCTCTTTCCCACAATGGCCACAACAGAACCTCACAAGCTTAGGCTTAGGCTTGGATTGGGGCTGCTCGTTTGGTTTCTCTCCACTCAACCCCTCCACTGATTTCTCCTCACTAGCCTTCTCACTCACTTTCCCAAAGAACACTTTCCCGGAAGTGCTCACAAACTTGATAGGCTTTTGGAGATTATTTGTGGGTGTAGGAAATATGGGTGGAGATGGGGTTGTGTCTAGTCGGTTCCTAAGATGGTTAGGTTTTGGGGGAAAATCATTCTTGTGGTGGGTTTTTGGTGGCTCTGGGATATTCTTTCCACTTCCCTCACCAACCTTGTTTGCCCCAAGTCCCTCACCATCCTGCCTCTTAAATGCCACGATCATCATCCTCAACTGAGGCTCATGACCAGACAACGAACCCATCAACTTCCTCAGCTCATCATTCTCATCCTGCAAACGATCAACGTAATGTGCAAGTTCCAAATTATTCAAAGCATGCATTTCACAGGTAGAGCATGATGTAGGCATGGGTTCTTTTAGCTTAGCCTCAAGAGAACTAGTGTAAGCATGCATCTCATCAATCTTAGCATGCAAAACAGAGCTAGAAGTGCAAGCACCTAGCAAAGCAGGTCTAGACTTTAGCTCAGCCACTTCAACCCTAAGCACATCTAGTTCCTCACACTTGGAGGCATGCTTCTCCTTAAACAAAGCAAGACCAGCAAGAAAGATGGAGCAATTAGCACAAACAACATCATCTGAAACAACAGGGCTAGCCTTAAGGGAATTAATCTCAAGCTTGGTATCAAGCACCCGTGTCTCTTGCTCAGCCACTCTAGTCCTAGCATCCTCTAGTGAAGCCCTAAGCTCTTTTCTCATTTTCTTTGCCTCTCTAAGCATGTCATCACGATTATCAAGCAAAGTACCGAGCCGTTCATTCTCCTGGCGCAAGAAGGGAAGCTCATCACGCACCTCGTCGTCGGACTCAGAGTCCGAGTCGCTCTGTGTGCTCTTCTTACTGCCGGAGCCAGCGCCATGGTGCAGAAGCCGTGTCTCGCGAAGCAGCTCAGCCCGCTCAGGTTCTTGGACGACTTCTTGTTCTTGCGACGATCACCTTCATCCTCACTTCTGCTCGAGCTCGAGGTGGAGTACGCGGAATTGGAGTCGACGTCGCTCACTCTAACCATCGCTCGAGCCTTGCCTCGGCTCTCCTTCTTCCTCGATCGTCGCTCGTCCTTGTGCTTGTTCTTTTACTTGCTCTTGTGGTCGCGCCTCGACCGGTACTTGCCATCGTTCCTCGGCTTGTGCTTGTAGCCGTCCTTGTTCTCGACCTTCTCTAGGCAGTCGGCGATGAAGTGTCCTGGCTTGCCGCACTGGAAGCATGTCCTCGTGTTCCTCCTCATGTTCACTCAGTTCTCGTGCAGCCTCTCGAACCGCCTCGTCAGGAGCGCCAGCTCATCCTCTCCAAGCACATCGAACTCATCATCTGGCATAGACATCAAAGAGGAAAAGAGAACATCCTGGTAGATGGGTTAGTGTTAGCCTTTCCTTTCGAACCACCAACTCGGGCGAGACTATGGGAATCAGTCGGACCCTCGAGATTGGCAGTCATGCCCCTATCCACCTCAGCCAACTTGAGCTTCGAGAACAGCTCATTCACTGTCAGAGTGTCATACTTCTCTGACTCCACAATGGTCTCGAACTTCCCGCCCCATATGTATGATCCAAATAGTGTAAGACCTTGACAGCTCTATCATGATCATCGTACGGGAGCATGTCCACATTGGCCCTCATCTTGTTCACCACCACCGTGAACCTCTGAAACAAGGCATCGATGGACTCACCGGGGAGATGATTGAAGTTCTCGTACTCTCTCTGGTAGGTCGCATACATCCGTGCCTAAACCATGGCATTCCCAACATGAGCCTCCTTCGGCACTGACCAAATTCTACAAGCCAAGTGCTCGGTGTGCACCCGATCGAACTCAGGCTGACACAAAGCACGAAACAAGTAGTCGACCGCCTTATTGTTGGCGTTGAATCTGTCCCTCGATCCTGGAGCGAGGAAGTCCATCGGCTGGACATAGCCTATGTCCACCGTGACATCCCAAAGGATCTGATCCTTTCTGCAGAGGAACGCACCCATCCGCTTACTCCACATCTGGTAGTTTTTGCCATCGAAGTGTGGAGGACCCGAACCCCGTTCCTGGTACGCCATCCTTGGATCTTGGACTGGTTAGAGTCAACAAAGACCCGAACCGGCTCTGATACCACTTGAAGGACCGATTAGGCGACCAGAGAGGGGGGGAGTGAATGGGAGCCGATAAAAATTTTTCTCGAAGGAGATTGAAACTCCGACAAGATGAACCCGCTCGGTCGGACCCCCAAAATCACATGCTCTGCACTTTTACCTTCTGTTTGACAACACCACGTAGCCACTGGAGTGCTACTGGTCCTAGGAACAAACTCTACCAGCATCCTCACCACACACGCACCCACGACAGCGGAAACACCTCAAAAGCCGGTTGTCCAGAGGGCGGTGGTTAGACCGGCTATACGGGGCGGTTAGACCGCCTCCACCTGGTAACCAAGAAATCCTCCAAAACACCTCTTCCGAGCACCAAACGCACCACGGTTTCACCAACAAAGATCTCTAGTCAAGGCCATGCTAGCTACCAGAAAATCTTGGCGAAAACCAAAACTCCACCCAGGGCCTAGGGGCGGTTAGACCGGCTACCAGGGGCGGTCTAACCTCCTGTACCCAGCAACGAACTCCAACCAAGAACACCTACCAAACAGCACGAGAATGACCCGAAATTTCACCCAGACGTTCCTCTGATCAAGGCGAACAAACTCACAGAGGAAGATTCAGCGGAACAAAACTTCGACTTGGAAACACCCAGGGCGGTTAGACCGCCCCCTCCAGGCGGTTAGACCGCCTCTCCCAGAAAAACAGCCCGCGGGTGAAAACCTAACTTCCTCGCGCCCGATCTCCCGAATCACTCCACGAATTGCAGCGAAACTTCGGGATTAGCTGGGTTACCTCCTGGGCAACCTCTACCTTAAAGGAATCGACCCGAAATGCTCACAATCAAGAGGAATCGACGAAATTGCTTATCTAGGTGAAGAACTCGCCCAACTCGAAAAACCAACAAATCGAGTCCGATTCAAAGGAGATTTGGGGGCAAAGTCACCAGCCAAAGAGGCACAATATCCTCATACGTGACACCCACCAAAAACCCCAAGAAATCATTCTCAAAACACCGCCAACATAGAGCTCCGAAAATCACCACAAAGAAGGACGGGAAAACCAGCTTGAGGAACAACGCCGAACCATCTATACATACCATGAAGGTTCTTACAAGGTCTAGCTTGCCACCCAAACATCCATCCCTCTCTCTAGATCTCACATGAAGCTCTCAAGCTAGTCCTTGGAAAAACTAGGAAAAAAGGAGAACGAAAATAGAGAAACAAATGAGCTAGGGTTCCTAGAGTTGGCTGCCATCCACCCACTCAATGAGTATATATGGAGGCACCCAAAAGACTAAACTACCCTCACCTAATAACTAGGGATACAAGCCCCTCGAGGGCAGATTTGGAAGTCTTCGGAATTTCTTCATCCGACGGATGCCCGGCGACCGCACCCTGCTTAGCCTCGACGCAAGCCTTGCGATCCCGACGCATGTCCTCCGCTTGGAAGTATCTCGGCGCTGGCGGCCAGGGCGGTCAGACCGCCCCCCTGGGCGGTTAGACCGGCCCGGGAGATCTGACTGGCCCTCGGCGGTCTGACCGCCCCTCCTGGGTGGTTGAACTGGCCTGGGTGGCTGCACCCACTCGTCGAGTCTTCGGCCTCGGTTTTGTGCCTCAACCGAGTAACCCAATGGTTTTCTGGTGAACCACTGCAAACCCCACGAACTCGGTGTAGCCTCCGCCAATCTCCACTCATGACTCGGCTCCCACGTAGTTCCGGCTCGCCCTTGGTTTTGAGGCTCTACCAAGAAACCGTCCACGACTTCATCTTGCTGTTGATGCCACCATGCGGCCCGCACTTGACCCCACTGGCTACCGGGTCACTCGAACGAAGCCTACTTGTCTTCTCCACACTTGGAGGCCTCACCGGCAACGACCTTTCGCGCTTGTTCTTCACCTACACCAACATGAGTCAAGCCACAACCTGCACCTGCAATACTTAGCCAAGAATCAGTCCACACAACGTTGTCAATCACTCATCAGACAAGGAAGTGACCATCCACCGGTCCTCGAACCACACATGGTCCTCAGCGTTCTTTGTGTCCACACGATCGTCTCGACGAGTAGATTAGTTTTCTGTTGCTTTTGTTTCTGTTTGAGATTATTGGTGTACGGATTCTTATTTATTTCCATTGTATGCTTGTATGTGAATGTGTGGAGCGTAGAGTACGGGCAGTTCGAGGACTTCACTGCCGTTGAAGAATTCCAAGACCATGAGTAGTTTCCGGAGCTGGTAGAAGGCAAGTCCTTGCTGCATTCCCGTTGATCCTATTACAACATGCATTTTAATTACACTGTTATTTATTATTGCTTTGCATTAAATTGAAGGGTCCCATTATTAAGGTTTGACTAGCTCTGTTTATCCTATACCTTGATCAACCTGGGTTTACTTTATGTTGGGTAGCACATGCTAGAGCTTTACCTTGGTTTCGGGTGGTTTAAATGAACACATATCAATATGGATTTATTTATGTTGTTACTCATGTAATGCAAGAACACCTTATGTTTGTTAATCGGAACATGGAGAACCACCTAGGAAAACAGTACAACCACAACACATATGGCTCTGTCTTGGCTTAATAATTTGAGAACTAGGTGTTAGGTATGCTTTACCTGATAAGGGTTGAGGCTGACTGTAGGTGGCGTATAGACTTGCTCTGGCGGGGAGTTGGGCTTCGCTAAGACACGGTACTCGCCAGGGAGCTTTCTACGCTGCACTGATCAGGTAACCTAGCGGGCAGCCTGCACCTGGGGATCTTTGTAACGGCCTCGTAGCGTCCCTATGCAGCCACACCTCGGCAATGTGGTATTGTGCCTACTTTTGCAAAGCATGGTTGGGTCTAAAAATCTTTTGGGTTTTTACACGAGTTGTGGGTAAAGATGTACAACCTCCGCAAAGTGTAAAACTGACTAGTTAGCCGTGCCCACGGTCAAGGGCAGCCTGGACCCTGACATGAGTAAATTATGAAAGATGGAACATTTAATCTTGTGCATTACATTCTATGGTTCCGTTGCATTTGTTATTTGGGTTTGGTATATACTCTCACTTGTTAGTAACAGCTGCTAAATAAAACTTGACCAACTAAAATGCTGACTTGCTTTATAACCATCAGCTTCCACCATAAAGCCCTGCATGTTGTTATAGAACTTTTACCTTGTTGAGTACGACATGTGCTCATGCTTGTTGTTTCTATATTGCATCTACAGTACCCGACTGCTGCTTGGCTAGATACTTTGAGGATTTCCCTGGAGAATTCGTTGAGTTCTAGGCGTTCGTTCTCTAGTCAGCTGCCTGTGGAGGACTTCTTTGTGTCTTTCCTTTTTCCACTGTTAGCTACTCGAACAATTGTTAGTTGAGACATTCGGTCATCTAATAAATGTTTAATACTCTCTTTATGCTTTACACTGTGTTTTGGTATTCACTGAGTCGATGCATGTGTGTAACTTGATCCTGGCGCACATGTATTCTTTCATTCGGATTTACCGTTGAATCTGGGTGTGACAAAGTGGTATCAGAGCCGTGTTGACTATAGGAAGTTATCCTAGTTAGAACTGGTCGAAACCTATGGATTTTATAATAATAGAAGCCACACATAGCTTAGTTTGCTTTATTCTGTTTATTATATCTAATCTCAGTTTAATCTCATTGTTGGGGAATTCAGGAAAATACATCACCCTCGAAACGTCGAAGTCTAACGGCATTCCCAAAGTATGTTTTTCAGGCGCAGGAAATTCGCGAATACAGGAAGTCTGGGACCTGCGAAGTCTCGAGTTCGCGGATGTGCAGAGTTCGGGAAACTTGGTTCGGCGAAGAAACGGAGCCATGAACATGCGGAAGCCCGGAATCTCAACTGTTGGCGACCCGAATTTCGGAGACTTTCCGATTCGGGAATCCAGTGAAGACTCTGTTCGGGACTCAGGCGCTGGGACACGCGCGAACCTGCGGAGAAGCGAAAGCCACTTCGGAAATCGTTAAATACCCGATTCGAGAATTTCGGGTGAAGACATCCACGAATCACGGGAGAAGCAAAGTCAAAGTTGTAGTCCCAAAAAGTTCGGGTTTAGAGTGTGAACTAGTGGCGGACTTGTAAATATGTAAGGGGTGAAAAGACGTTCTTATGTGTGTTCACATTAGGAATATTCTCTGAGCCCGAGGGTGTTATCGGCATGTAAAAGTCCCCTCGTCTCCCTATAAAAGGCGGCGCGAGGGCACCGTAAACGGATTCGGACTTTTTTTGGGACTTGTGCTACTTGCGGAGAGCATCATTGTCTCTTTGCGCTCTAACTGTGTACTTGAACGTGTTGAGAACTCCACTCGTGTTTGGGTAGTTATCCGAATTTTTCGGGTATTCCCCCAACATTGGCGCCCACCGTGTCTCAGCCGAAAAAGAAACTCACGATGCCACCTCAAAAGAAATCCAAGAAGAATGCCCCAGTACAGATGAACCAGGATGATCACCTTCCCACCCAAGGAAATGAAACTTCGTTTGTTCCTGAATCCTCGAACGTAACAGACCAGCAGCGAAAAGAGAAGCTCGAAGCCCTCATGAAGGCCAGAGCAGAAAAAACAGCTCACATCCAAGAACAACCCACTGAACAGCAAGAGCACGAGAATGTTGATGCTGATGATGATGCCATAGACAGACAGCTAGCCATGGTCCACCAAAAGATTCAGCAATTACAAAGGGATAAAGAAAAGTTCGCGGCTCAGTTGCAGGCGAAGAGAAAAATCTCTCGAAAAACTAGAGCGATTTCGAACAAAGCAAAAGAACAAATACGAGCAATCCAGAGAGAAATCGACGAAATGAAAGAGCAAGAAAACGGCTCCCCGTGGCAAGAGACACCGCAACGAACACCGCACCTGCAAGAGAATCCCCGAAGGACAACTTCTTCGCGGGAAACGGAGTCTCACACTTCGTGGATTCTGAGTCACCACTGTCAATAGGGCCGCAAACAAGCACCTTGGCCGCCGAAGTTCAAGCCGTCTCTCTTCCAAAGTACAACGGTTACGGAAACTCCAGGCAATTTCTCATGAGATACGAGTCACTGTGAATTCGGCGGAGAGGAGATGATGTTGCACTTGCCAAATCCTTCATCATAGCTTGCGAAGGACCAAGATCGAATTGGTACTCTTTGCTGCCTCCACACTCGATCTACGAGTGGGTAGATCTCAAAACAAAGTTCATGCAAGCGTTTCAGATGTTCCATGACACAACAGCCGAAGCTTCAGATTTGTATAACTGCAAGCAAAAGGACAGGGAACCACTAAGAAATTTCGTGAGAAGATTCATGCAACAGAGGTCTCAGATCCCCGATGCTGATGACAAGACAACGATCAAGGCACTGATCAAGGGTCTTACCCCAGGGCCAACGGCTTCCCACCACACAAGAAAGAAGCATGAGACAGTTGAAGAATTATTTCGGGAATTGGAGGATTACATCCTGTCTGATGATGACCACCGCAAGAGAGTAGCCGAACGAAACGAGGCAAGACGGGCGACAGAGATATGACCCGGAGGGCACCACCCCGAAGATCCGCGAAATGTGAACAATGTTGGAAATCCTCGGCAACGAAGCAAGAAAGCGAGGCCAAGTGCCGGGGGGAGGATTCGGTCAAAGAGGAAGGGGGAGAGGAAGAGGAACCCCAAACCTTCCGAACCACAACCCAAGAGATCCCCACTTCTATTGCCAGTATCATGGAAGAGGCCACAGCACCGAAGGGTGCCCTGAGACAAAAAAGAACATGGCACGAATCCAACAAGAGAAGGCGTTGATGAGCATCGCATCCTCGATGCCAACCCAGTTTCGGCCGAACTTCTGGCCGCCGCAGTTCGCGAGTCCGCAGCCAAGCTCTGTACCAGTTCAGCAATTTCCACAATCGCAATCAACATGGCAGCCTTCACAGCAATTCTTCCCTCAGTCACAAGCAATACGATCAATCCAGCAGCCACAACCCATTCGGGAAATCTTGCCACCGCCACCAGAAAGCTCTTCAAGGCCTCAGTCAAGTTCGGGACCTCAGAATTCCAAAGCACTGCCATCATTCGGGACTATCATGCCAATCACGGGCGGATCCGCCATGGAGTTTGAAACAAAGAAGCGCGAAGCAACTACTTCGGATCCGTGAATACCATCATCAATGATGGTTCGGTACCCGCCGGAGTGGGCGAAGGTGCCAATCACCTTTACGAGAAGAAGATTTCGGCTGAAATCCGCGATCCACAATGATGCTATGGTGATTGAAGTCAACATTGCGTTGGATGGGTCATAGGAAAAATCTTGGTGGACAACGGGAGTTCGGCGGACATCTTATTCCACGAAAACATTCGAGAAAATGAATCTGAGCCAGCACATGTTGGACCCACCAGAGTACCCATTACAGGGGTTCGGCGGGAAGCCCATCAAGCCAGTTGGAAAAATATCTCTCCCAGTTTCTTTCGGGGATCTCGAGAATGCCAGAACTGAGAACCTCACCTTTGATGTGGTTGACATATATCACCCGTATCTTGCGATCTTCGGGGGGGGTTTCATGAACAAGTTCGATCTTGTCATAAGGCAACGAGTTCCTTTGCATGAAGATGCTCGCGCCCAAAGGGGTTATCACGGTGTTCGGCAATCAACAAGAGGCCGAAACATAGAAAAGGGCCACACGCCCGGTCAAACGAATGTATATCGGCTAAAAGGCTCGAAAAGAAAAGGCAAATCCGCGAAGAGCCGAAGCGAGACAAAGAGAAAAACAATATAGCCGCGAGAAGATGAAACAAAGAGAATGTATCCGGACGACATGCCCGACGGAAGCGGTCATAATAGGGGCGAACCTTAGCGCCGAAGAGGATGATGAACTCATGCGATTTACGAACGAAACAAGGATGTTTTTGCATGGTCAGCCAAAGACTTGCAAGGCGTTGACAGAGACATAATCGAGCATGTCCTCGAAACGGATGACAAGATACCACCCAAAAAGCAAAAACTCCGGAAAATGTCCGACGAAAAAGTCAAGGCGGTGGAAGCGAGAAGTTCGGAGATTGCGGGATGCCCAAGTAATCGAGAAGTCAAGTACCCGGTTTGGTTAGCCAATACCGTGCCGATCAAGAAGAAAAATGGCAAATGGAGGATGTGTATTGACTTCACCGATTTGAACAAGGCGTGCAAAAAGGACGATTTTCCCTTGGAAAGGGTAGACAAAATCGTGGATGATGCAGCCAACAGCGAGATGCTTTCGCTCCTGGACATGTTCTCTGGATATCATCAAATCAGAGTTCGCAAAGAGGACGAAGAGAAGACAAGCTTCATCACTCCTTTCGGAACATTTTGTTTCGTAAGAATGCCAGAGGGGCTGAAGAATGCGGGGTGCACGTTTTCAAGAATGATAGCAATAGTGCTGCACCAGCAGATTCGGAGAAATATCTTGGCATATGTGGATGACATAGTCGTCAAAAGTGTTCAGAGAAAAGACCATATCAGTGATTTGGCAGAAACGTTCGCGAACTTGAGGACAGCGAACTTGAAACTGAACCCAGAAAAATGTGTATTCGGGATTCACAAGGGGAAAGTTCTCGAATGCCTAGTTTCAACGAAGGGCATTGAGGCAAACCCTGACAAGATCAAGGCTTTGATGGAAATGCAAGAGCCGGCCTCAGTGAAAGATGTCCAGAAGTTGACAGGGAGAGTGGCTGCCCTTAACAGATTCATTCCCGAGCCGCGAGAAAGAAGCCCGCCATTCTTCCAAGTTCTCGAAGTGCCAAGAAATTCCGGTGGGCCGAACCTCGAAACAAGCTTTTCGCGAATTGAAAGACTACTTGTCCAAGCACGACCAAGCTCCGTCCTCCCGAGCCAAAATCGCCGCTTCGCCGTATGTGTCCGCATCAAATTCGGCGGTAAGCGCGGTCTTGGTACGAGGAGAAGGAAGAAGAAGGAAAGCTGAGGCAAATCCCTGTATATTTCGCCTCTGAAGCATTGTCTGGTTCCAAAGTTTTCTATTCCGAACTGGAGAAGATCGCGTATGCGGTCATCATGGCAGCAAGAAAGCTAAGACATTACTTCGAGGGCCACAGAATAAGAGTTATCACCAACCAACCGTTAAGTGACCTGTTCGCGAACAGGGAGGCATCTACCCGAATTATCAAGTGGGGTCTTGAACTCTCCGAGTATGTGGTGGATTTCGAAAGAAGAAGTGCAATAAAATCGCAAGTCTGGCAGATTTCGTCGTAGACCGGACCTCACCTACTCAGAATCTGGAGGAAAATATGCCCGAACCTTGGGTAGTGCAGTGTGATGGAGCATGGTGTTACAAGGGGGTTGGAATTTCGGTACGTTGTAACATCACCGACGGGCGTGGTCATAAGATATGCAGCACGGCTCGTATTCGCGAACAATGAATACTCCACGAACAATACAACGCAGTACGAAGCTCTACTGCTAGCACTGAGGAAAATGAAAGCTCTGGGGCAGCAGACCTTCATAATCAAAACGGATTCGAAAGTAATCCAAGAACACATCGAGAAGGAAAGCGAGGCCAGGAATCCAATTCTCATGAAGTATCTTGAAAAAGTTAGAGAAATGGAAAAACACTTCAGGGGGTATTCAGTCCAGCACTTCCCGAGGGATGACAACAATGAGGCGGATAAACTGGCGAAGGCAGCAGCCAGAAATCAAGAGCTACCACCAGATGTGTTCTTTGAAATCATCAGAGAACCTTCCATCAAAGATTCGAGAACTCAAATCGTGAATATGGTGGAAATCCCAGACTGGAGAGCAGAAATAATGGCCTACCTAAGAGGGCATTACGAACCACAAGATGAACTGGAGGAGAAAAGGTTGAAGCAAAGGGCTCGGGGCTATACAGTGGTAAATGGGGAATTGTACAAATCCGAGTCACCGAACCTTGGCTACGCCGCATTACCTCCGAAAAAGGTCGCGAACTCCCCGAAAGAAATTCACGGTGGATTTTGTGGGGCACACATAGGCACCGGGGCTTTAGGCGGCAAGGCAATAAAACGAGGGATTCTATTGGCCCACCATAAACATAGACGCCAAAATGTTGGTTCGGAAGTGTGAAGCATGCCAAAAAATGGGAAATCGGCGAGACCGCCTTCAATGCCAATTCACTTAATACCTCCAACCCGGCCTCTCGCAAAGATGGGGCATGGACCTAGTAGGCCCATTGCCAACGGCTCGGGGTAATTGCCGATTCGCGGCCGTAGCGGTCGACTATTTCACGAAGTGGGTAGAAGCAAAACCACTCGCGAACATCACGGCGGCAACAGTTCGAAATTCTTTTGGCGAACATAGTACGCCGGGTTCGGAGTTCCTAGAGAACCGACGGTTGACAATGGCAAACGGTTTGACCGCTACACCTTCAAAGAATACTTGCGGAACCCCGGGTACACAAGCAAAATTTTCGTCGGTATACCACCCACAGTCCAACGGAGCAGTTGAAAGAGCCAATGGCCTGATTTTTTCGGGAATCAAGAAATGCTTATTTGATCAGAAAAAGGGAAAGTGGGTGGATGAACTTCCAAAGGTGATCTGGTCTCACAACACCACAGTTTCAAGGGCAACAGGCTTCACCTTTTCGCTTACTCTTCGGGACTGAGGCTATGACACCAGAGGAGATCAAGAATGAAAGCATGAGAGTCTTGAAAGGAAAAGAGATAGAGGAAATTGACAAGAAGGTGGAAAAAGACATGATAGAGCTGACAATCCTCGAAGCAGCAGAAAACATTGAGAAGTACCAGAGAGAGACAAGGGCATGGAGAGACAAAAAGGTGGTCCGGAAGGACATCAAAACTGGTGATCTTGTCCTCAAAAGAAAGAAAAATTGGGAGAACCCAGGAAAACTTCATGAGTCATGGGAAGGACCTTACATAGCTAAGGAAACAGATATGCCAGGGGCTTTTCGCCTGTTGGAGCAGACTGGCGAGCAGTTGCCATATTCGTGGAATGCCGACAGCTTAAAGAGGTACTATCCATAAAAACTATAGTTGTACATAACCGTAGTAGGTAGCGAGTTTTTCAATTTTCGTAAGTTTACACTGTAGGAAAAAAGAAGCCCGAATCGCGTGTCTATAAGTGACTTCGGGAGAAAACTAGTTGTTTGTCTTAATCGTAGTTCTAGAATAAGAAGGACCGTACTCTTTTCCTTGCAAAGGGGGCTCTAAATCAAGAGGCAAGGTTTTTAACGAGGCGGATCCTATGTAAATACTCTTTCTGATATATATATAAAAAGAGTCTTCCCCCAAATTGCACGTTTCGTATTTTATGTCTCGAAATTCCATCGTGAAAAAAGAAAAGTTTGTATGAAAGGCTCCTTGATAGCCAGAGTTCCATCGTGAAAAAAGAAAAGTTCGTATGAAAGGCTCCTTGATAGCCAGAGTTCCATCGTGAAAAAAGAAAAGTTCGTATGAAAGGCTCCTTGATAGCCAGAGTTCCATCGTGAAAAAAGAAAAGTTCGTATGAAAGGCTCCTTGATAGCCAGAATCCCATCGTGAAAAAAGAAAAAAAAGTTTGTGTAAAAGGCTCCTTGATAGCCAGAATCCCATCGTGAAAAAAGAAAAGTTTGTGTGAAAGGCTTCGTGATAGCCAGAATTCCATCGTGAAAAAAGAAGTGGTTCGTGAAAAAGGCTTCGTGATAGCCAGAATTCCATCGTGAAAAAAGAAAAAGTTCGTGAAAAAGGCTTCCTGATAGCCGAAATCCCATCCATCGAGGGATTCCCATCGAAAAGGCCTGAGACAACAACAAGTTGTGGCCTAGAAAAATCCCATCCATCGAGGGATTCCCATCGAAAAGGCCTGAGACAACAACAAGTTGTGGCCCAGAAAAATCCCATCCACGAGGGGATTCCCATCAGAAAATTCGCATAATGATTTCGAGAAAATGAATGTCTAAGGATTTGCCTGGGTATTCTCACTTGTTATAGATTGTTAAAAGTTTTTCAGGTATCATCGTTGTAAGAAGAGGGCAAGGGGCTCCATCGGACGATCGCAAAAAAACCTTGGTTGAAGCAACCGAGGGTTCTTCGTATCAACCGAGGCAAGTCTCCGCGATCGGTCAAGTCCACAAAATTCGGAACAAATTTTGTCGACTTGCGCATTAGCAATCGAGGTTCGCAGAAACTAAGGAAGACTATTCTTAGAAAGATATGCTAGAAAGCCGAGAATACTAAAGTTCGTGAACCTGCAATCTAGTTTTCATGCGAAACGGCAAGCTGGGGGAGGGTGACGTTTTTTCAAAGAAAAAACATATTCATTGCCTTATTCGCATAAAACTCCCGAATAGTTCCTCAAAAATTACAACAATCAATACGAAACTTAGAACGAAAGTTCTATTACATGTCCTGGTTCACGAACGTCGCTGTCAGCCACATCGCTTGCATAGGCGAAGTCAGACGAACCGGCTAAGGGGCTAAGGGGCTCCGTCTTCGGGGTCCTTGAGGTTCGCGAGGTAGAGGATGCAGAACGGCTCTTTTTACGAAGCAAGAAAAACGAAGTAAGATCAAAACAACCTATGGAAAATTTAAGCGAGGCCTCAAGCCAAAAATCGGAAAAATCTTGCTCAGGATGTGCTTGTTTGAATAGACGCCATGCTTCACCACTAACAAACATTCTATCTCGATGAATTCGTAGTGGTAGCACGTCCTGCGCAGGCCCAGCTTGCAGGACCTGCGCAGGTTAAAATATACAAAACGTCTGTTCAGAAAAGTTTGATGAATTTACACGAATGTACACCCGATCTCCAATCCATACAAAAGTCCGAGCATGATGTTTAATTCATAACATCCACCTTCGGTGAGTCTTCTTCTGGTTCGGGGACTTGTCCACGATCGTTGCCATCGTCGGCCGCCGCCGCCGCCGCTGCGCGTCGCCGCCCGAGCCATCCTCGCCGGATCCTCCCGAACTCTCCCCGGAAGTAGATACTTCGGGGGAGGCGGCGACGTGTTCTTGCTCCTCCTTTTCTCTTAGCTGCGAAAGAGAGAAAAGAGTAAGGAAATCTTAAGAAGCTGGAACACATACGACGAACATAAGTCACGAAATAGACAAAAATTTACCTCGTCAAGCTTTGCCCGCGCGACAGTCTTAGCCATGTCCGCCCCGCCAACCATCCAGAATTCCTTCGCGAACTTTAGCTTTATAGCAATAACGTCAGGATTGTCTTGAAGTATAGTTTCGCTGGTAACGCCGGGGAACTGAGAAAGGTTTGCGCGAAACTTTGCCAAGTCAACACAGCCGTACTCGTGAAGGACCTTCAGAATGCTTTCCACAGAGAAAGATACGGCAAAATTGCCGGCACCAGAGATGACTTCGGGGAGAGCCTTGAATTCTTCCTCGAGCCAGTCCATGAAATCGGGGATATCAATGTTATCTGGAAGAGGAGCTGGACGAACACCATACTCATTCGGGGGCTTCGGTACTCGACGCATAAAGCAACTTCAATCTTCCCAGAATTTCCGAAATATGTTTCCTCGAAGATTCACTTTCAGCCGTCAGTGCTTTTTCAAGATCTACGATTTTCTGATCCTTTGAACTCAATGACTTGGCAAGGCTGGCGTTATTGATGCGGAGATCTTCAGCAATCTTTGTAGCGCGCTCTTGTTGTTGCCGAAGTTTCTCGATCACACTTAGGTCATCTTCGTGAGATTTTCGAACCTTCTCCAGTTCTTTCTTAGAATCCTCGAGCGCAGCTTCGGCGACCTTCTTCTCGTCCTGACTCCTTTTTAAAGCTTCAGCCAGCTCAGATACCTTCTTTTCCAGCTCTAGGTTCGTGGATTCCGCGAGACCAAAGTTGCGCTCCAACTCCTTCGACTTCCGAGAAAGTTCTTCATTAATCTTCTCCTGCTCAGAAAGACGCTCTATGGCAACTTTCCCGAGCATAGAGTACTTGAGAGTGTAGTCTTCATGGAAGCGCGCAAGTTTCGAAGGAGAATAGGAATGCAACAGACTCTTGAATTCTGAAAAATTCAAGAATAAATCTCAGGTGAAAGTTCTACAGTCATGAATCAAACAAGGGGACAGTGAGAATCAACGAACCTTGCTTGCTGAAGTGCTGCATAGTGACTTGTTTGGTCGAACCCGAAGAGGCCTTCCCCTGAGGTGAAGGGGTAGTTTCGGAAATAGATAGAGGCCTTTTTTCGGAGCCTTGAGCGGCTTCTTCAGGTTGTTCCGGCGCGCCTTCTCCTGTTTCATCAACAATTGTGGACGATTTCCATAGAGTTAAAAACTTGGACGCCTTGCCCCCGACGCCAATTGTCTCGAAACCAACACTCAACAGTTTGCCGCGATGAGACGTACCAAAGCTTTTGTTAAAGGCAGCCAAGGAGGGAGAAGGCGCTTGGTCTTCGGGGACGACCTCCCGAACTTCGATCAATGGAATATTTTCGGAAGGAGGGCCATCCCTTTGAATGGTTCGCTCAAGATCACGGGCAAAATCGGAGGAGACTTGGTCGGCGGCGGTGGCATCGGCAACAGCAATTTCGGCAGCGGCAGGGGACTCAGCGTGAGCAATGGTTTCGGCAGCAACAGTGGGTTTCTCAGCAACAGCAGGAGACGGCTCCCTTCGGACTTCGGGAGCAACATCTGAAAAAGAATCGATGTCGACGAACTCATTTTCGGAACCAGCAGGACAAGTGTCTCGAAAGTTAAATAATGGCCAGAGGAAAACACCTTTGGGGCTATCTGGCTTCGTGGGAATGTCGTCGTCGAAGGCGGACGGAACTCGCCGAACTCCGGAGGAAGAGACCTTCTTCACAGCTTTCTTCAACTTCTTGCGGCCCATCTGGGCAAGCCCGGAAGCAGCCTGGAGTTCAACTTCTGAAATTTGAGGTTCGGAGGTCTTTCGCTTCCGTTTCGACGACTCAAGAGATCTGGTCTTGGAAGGCTTTACTCCCGAAGAGGTTCCCTCGGTGGCGGGCGACGAGCTGCGCTTCGACGATCTGATCCGAGGAGCGTTGATTGGAGCGGGCCGAGAGCGGCGGCCACGGCGACGGCGGGGAAGTTTAAGTTTCGGACCAGGGCTTCGAGAGCTGAAAAATTTGTCACCGCAGACCTCCGAAAAGACGCGGTTGATCTTCTTCTTGTGCTTCACCAGGGCCTTATATGCTTTGTATTCGTTCATGGTGTATTCGCCAACCATGACGTTGACCCTCTTCTCAACTTCGTCCATAAAGTCCTTGGCGCTTTGGCCCTCGCGAAGTCTAATCCCGAACTTCGGGAAAGGAACCTGCCGATCTGCCCAGTTGACGTTGTAGTCCACGATTTCGGCGGGGGGGACCGCCCTTCGAGATAGGCCGATTCTCGCGGCGACGAATTCTTCGATGATGTCGCGGCCGCCGAGTATCGTGCCGGCCGGATGGAATGCACTCTCACAATTCCGAATTCCTAGGGCCCGCCGGGTCGTACTTCCCCACATTTACCGCGGTGAGGGGCGCGATCGGGCATGGCAGCTTCGGCACATTGACCTTCGGGTAAAACCGAGAGGACTTCCAATCGTCGGAGAGGTTAGTCTTGCAGCAGGGAGAAATCTGGATTCGGGTAATCCCTTGTCGAGTGTTTTGGCGTCGGGTATTGAAGGTACAGCAGGCATGCTGGCTGCGATAGAACTGCCCGTCTTCGCCTTTCACAACCTCCGGAATAATCACCAGTTCGTAGAACCGGGTGAAGGCGTCGATGGTAGGAGTGCACCCAAAGGTCTTCAGTATCCAAATAAACTTTGATACTTCAAGAAAAGACGTCGGGTTAAGCTGGTGGATCTTCAATGAGAAGGCATCAAGAATCGCCGTAGCACCGGATCACAAGGAAATCGCGGCCGCGGATGAAGAAGTCCCGAAAAACCACGATTTCCCCGGGGCTTGGGAGTGGGAATTGTTTCATCAAGTGGGGCGCGCCCGGCCCCCGGGAGAGAAGAATCCGGCCTTCTCGTACTCACGAATGATGTCACTCGTCACCTTCGACTCTCCGAAGGCAAGCGAGGGCGGCAGGGGGCCAGAGGTCCTCAGCATAACAAGATCCTCCACCCCAGCATCCACATCCCCGACGTCTTCGCCGCCATCGGAACCAACCTCTCCGCCTTCGCGACTTCGGGAGCCGCTAGGTGATCCAAGCATCTTCGGCGGCGCGAAGCATGATCCGCACTTTCGGCGGGTTGGTCGAGTGGGAGACCGGCAGCCGATCAATTCTTCGGTAGTCATAGGTCTAGTCGTATTTCGATGCGAGCCACCTAGCAAACATAAGCAGTCAGACAGTTTAGGCTAATAGTCGAAAAGGAGCTACGAAAATCGTAACTTTACTACACCAAAGTTAAACGAACTAACGAGACAACATAGCAAACATAAAGGAATACCTTAGAAAATCGCGAGCAAGGCCTGGAGTTCGCAAGTCTTCTTGCACAGAAAGCTAATCCCGCGAAGGAAGAAAAATGTGAAAATCACGAAAGGCGCGAGAGCAGTAAAAAAAATTTTTTAACGAGCGCGCCGCCCGCTATTTATAGGGCCGGGGAGGGGCGATTTCGCGAAGTGCGCCTCGATTCAACCGCCTTTTGCTCCCTGGGCGATGCGTGTCCCCTCCGACGTTTCGAGGGTGACGTTTTTTACTAAATTTCCGAAAAGTTCGTGGAATCGGATCGTCGGAGTCAACCCGCTTCCCCGAGGGGCTAGTGTTGGGGAATTCAGGAAAATACATCACCCTCGAAACGTCGAAGTCTAACGGCATTCCCAAAGTATGTTTTTCAGGCGCAGGAAATTCGCGAATACGGGAAGTCTGGGACCTGCGAAGTCTCGAGTTCGCGGATGTGCAGAGTTCGGGAAACTTGGTTCGGCGAAAAAACGGAGCCATGAACATGCGGAAGCCCGGAATCTCAACTGTTGGCGACCCGAATTTCGGAGACTTTCCGATTCGGGAATCCAGTGAAGACTCTGTTCGGGACTCAGGCGCTGGGACGCGCGCGAACCTGCGGAGAAGCGAAAGCCACTTCGGAAATCTGTTAAATACCTGATTCAGGAATTTCGGGTGAAGACATCCACGAATCACGGGAGAAGCAAAGTCAAAGTTGTAGTCCCAAAAAGTCCGGGTTTAGAGTGTGAACTAGTGGCAGACTTGTAAATATGTAAGGGGTGAAAAGACGTTCTTATGTGTGTTCACATTAGGAATATTCTCTGAGCCCGAGGGTGTTATCGGCATGTAAAAGTCCCCTCGTCTCCCTATAAAAGGCGGCGCGAGGGCACCTGTAAACGGATTCAGACTTTTTTGGGACTTGTGCTACTTGCGGAGAGCATCATTGTCTCTTTGCGCTCTAACTGTGTACTTGAACGTGTTGAGAACTCCACTCGTGTTTGGGTAGTTATCCGAATTTTTCGGGTATTCCCCCAACACTCATCCTTGATTTGCTTTTGTCATCTAAGCTTGATCTTGTCACATCTAGTAATCTGCACTTGTCTCATCTATCTTAGATGGTTCGCCGACTGAAGACCACTCGTTCAGGTGCTTACCGCTTTCCAAGGTACCTGGAGGACTATGACTTCTACTGCTAGTCCATGGAGAGTGATGAGCACAATGGAGTCTCTGAGGAGTCAACTCTACTTCAGGGAAAGATCCACCACCCGCTTCAGTTATTGAGCTGTCACATGATGAGCCAGAAGATGAGCCAGTTGAAGACGAAGAACAAGGAGGTGATTCAGATGACCACTCAAACCCTAAGGACTCAGATCCGGAGGATGGAGGTGCTGAGGATCAGCCGGCACCTGAGAACTGGGACGTGGTCGTGTGTCGCCATGATGGAGTGCATGCACGCTTTCAGTCCAAGCTGAGGAGGCTGTTCCAGCATCTTCATCTGCAAGTGAATATCGACTACATTGGCTAAGGAGGAATCATCCTCGTTATCCAATGCAGTGGGATGTGTCAGTGCGCATAACCCACAGGACGGCGGACAGTACGAGGTTACTGTTCACCATGCTCTAGCCACCAGGGCTACCTTCGCTGCAGGGAGAGATGATGCTTCTAGAAGGACTCTTTCTACATGGTGTCATGATGGGGCTAACCATCTCGATGACACTGTGTGGGGTGACTTTCCCCATCATTGTGTTGGAGCTGTGGGCATCGTGATTTCAGTGGCTAATGCAAACTTGGGACCGCGCTGTGGAGTTCAAGTGGGACTTGTAGCAGCTCTCAACACCAACCTTGATGACACCATCATGAAGTTGCAAGACCTTCGTAATCAGCAAGAGGAGGATCGAAGGGAAATCAAAAGGCTTAAGGCAGTGATCGTGGGGCAAGATGAGGAAGAGGTGCAGGAAGATGAAGAAAGATGGCCTGCAATGTCACCAAGACCCAGGAGGACAAGCTATGGGTCACTTAGATCCGCACTCGGATCAATTGGCCTTAGGTGCTAGGTGTCTTTTATCTTCAGTTATAGAGTCTGTAATCGTTAGAATGACACGTTGGATCGTTGTGTTAGCTAGTGGTGTGTTTGAGTGCTTGATTTGTGAACATTTGTGAGTTGGACCTTTGTGTGATTGCAGTGTGTTGTGGATTAATGCCACAATGACATTGGTTTAGTAATAGAGCTTGATTAGTGGGTTTAAGTTCTCTTCCAATCATCTTTTATCTTGCAATTTCGTAATTCTTTATCCGTCATATTTTATCTATCATGAGGAATATCTTGTTGCAAAATATGTTCACGTCACTTCCTGACACAGCAGTAGTGTTTTATTTTTATCTCGAGCTACAGAACTCCGAATCCAGTGAAACCAGTTGGGTTAGTTCAAAACTTTTGTACATGATTTTGTTTCAAAAATTCAGCATTATTCAGTATATATTCTGGGACCTATGGACGAAACATTAAGCCATCGGAAATCTGTCAAATCCTGCTGACATAGCTGACTTCAATATTTTATATCTCGAGTTGTAGACCTCCGATTGAGGCAAATCCAATTGGGTTGGTTCAGTAATGTGATGCACCATACCTCCAGAAAAATTTGTGATTTTTGGTTACCCGTACAGCGAGATATCTCTCTTTCTTACAGCTATTAGAATCTGTCTTAATCTGAAAGTCTGCATTGTTTATCATTTCGGCTTTTCTATCATTGTCATAATCTAAATCAGTGTTTCTAACGCTCAGATGGTAAACACCAGGTCCGGATCAGGAGTTGATCAGCCTCCAGTGACATCCAAGGACGAAGCAGCAGTTCAGGCAGTGCACCGCAACCAGCACCAATGGATCCCATGCAGCAGTTCTTCCAGAACTAGATGCAGCTACTGGAGAACCTGACCAACACTGTGGCCAACCTGCAGGCCCAAGTCAACATCCCATCTCGGCCACCACCACAGCAGCCGGCACCCATGAACAAGCACAGGGAGTTCATGAGCCACCATCCACCAGTGTTCACCCATGCTGCTGATCTGCTTGATGCTGACGACTGGTTGAAGATTGTGGGCAAGATGCTCACTACCGCTCAGTGTGATGACATGGAGAAGGTCCTATTTGCTGCAAGCCGACTCCAGGGGTCAGCAGGAGCATGGTGGGATGCTTACACTACCGCCCATGCTACGCCCGACGCCATTACCTAGCAGGAGTTCATTGAGAGTTTCAGGAACCACCACATTTTTGCAGGGTTGATGAGGCTGAAGAAGGTGTTCCTCTCTCTCAAGTAGGGGGGAATGTCAGTGGCAGAGTACCGGGACAGGTTCATCGAGCTGTATTGCTATGCACTAGAGGAGGTAGCTGATGACCCAAAGAAGCAAGAGCGCTTCATGGGGGCTTTGGCTGGACCGCTTCGTTACCAGCTGACGTCTCACACCTTTCCGTCCTTCCAGCTGATGTTAGTCAAAGCCATCATCTTGGAGTCCATGTGCAGAGAGCTGGGGGAGCTGAAGAGGAAGGCCACCACTCCAGGACAGTCCGGGAGCAACACTTGCCCCCGCTTTACCTCACCGCAGGGAGTCTCGTTCCGTCTAGGAGGCGCGACAGGAGGTTATGGCCAGCAACAGTACCTGCAGTTTCAGCGCTCCCCTCAGCAGTTTCCGCGCCCAGGGCCACATACCCCACGCCCTGCGTATCCGCAGCACAGTATAATGACTCCAGTTGGTACACTTGTGAGGCTCAGTGCACCTCACACCCCTGCGGGCAACAGTTGTTTTAAATGTGGAGAGGTTGGGCATTATGCTAATGCCAGTCCTAAGAGCACCCCCGGGCACCCTTGTGTAGAACCAGCAGATGTAGTAGCTGAGGAATGGGAACCAGACCCCGCAGAGCAACAAGTGAGGACCAGGAGCGTCCCAGTGGTCGATGGATGACCTCTCCTCAGTGATGAGTGATTGACAACGGGTGTTGGACTGACTCTTGGCTCAGTGCGCAGGTGTTGGCTGTAGCCTAGTTCGTGTTGTTGCAGGTGAAGAACGGGCGCAAAAGGTCTTCAGCCTTGAGGGGCCTCTGGGAGATGGAGAGACAAGTAGGCTCGGTTCGAGGGACCCGGTGGACAGCGGGACTAGGTGCGGGCCACATGGTGGCGAGACGAGCAAGATGAAGTCGTGGACGATCGAGCCGGTGCACGGTGGCGGTCGAGTCAAGAGGCTTGGCGGGAGGCCGGGCCGAGCACGCGGCGTTTGGTGGTTTGCCCACAAAACCATCGGAGGACGGTTTCATGGTTTGGGCCTCAAAACCAAGTCCGAAGGCCCAACACGACGGAGACGGGATCCGGGCGTGTCGGGAAGCTTCGAAGCGGAGGACACGCGGCGGGATCGCATGTCTTGCGTCGGGAGGACGCGGGGTGCAGCGAAGGCGTGGCCGTCCGATGGCAAGACCCACAAACATTACATAAATGCCCCTGCGTGGGTTGTATCGCCAATAGTTGAGTTAGGGGTAGTCGAGTCATTTACCACACCAGCTGGACCCGATATATATGCCATGAGTGTGAGTGGATGGCTCCCTCTCTTCGTGACTTAGGGTTTCATTTCTCCCTTCCATTTCTCATTTTCTTGAGACATTTTCTTCTCCATTTCTTGTCTAGGATAGCTTGAGAGCTTCACGAGATATTTGTTGAGAGGGATGGATGCAAGGGCAGCAAGCTAGACCTTGTGAATCTTTACTGGTTTGTTAGAAGATTCGGCGTTGTGTTTCCCGTGGTCTTTTTCGTGCTTGTTTTGGTGCTTTTATTCATGGTGTGATTCCGCGGATTTGAGTGGGTTTCTCCCCGGATTTCTTTGAGAGAAACATGGATGGATGTCTTGTGCATCTTTGTGATTGATCTCGCGCCTTCAAACGCCGAAAAACCACTTCGATTCAAGGATTTTCGGTCGAAGCTCTAGTTTTTGGTGGTGTTCAAAGGATCCGCGATTTTCGGTGATTTAGGGAGTTAGGAGGCAAAAGTTTTGGGGTATAGCATCCTTGGTTGACGCATATCATGTCCCCAAACTCTTGTCTCAACAGGTTCTGCCGTTTGGGAGATCCGGTGATGAGTTGTGGGAGTTGACCTTCGGGGTCGAGCAGTTTTTGGTTCTGTCCGTGAGGCGCGGACAGTTTGCGTGTGCCTGGCAGACCGTCCGCGGGCTCCGTGTTCTTCGCGTGTTTGTCGTGTTCTTGCTCGTCTTCGTTTTTGATCTGATTTTGTTCTAGGTTTTTGTTGCAGCTGGTTCGCGGATGGTCTGGGCTTCAGTAGCGGATGGTCCGGAACCCGTGCGGACGGTCCGCCTGGTCTTCGCGAAAGGTCTGTTTTTGTGGCGCGTCTTCGGTGGTTCTGTTGGCTTTTACGGACTACTCGCGGCTCCTGGCCGGACTGTCCGCGTGGCCCTTGCGGACTGTCCTTGGCTCCTGGTCGGACTGTCCACGTGGCTCTTGCGGACCGTCCGCCCCTTCTGGCCGGACAGTCCGCCAGAGCCTGGCAGCTTTGTTCCTTGGTTCGATTCCTCCCTTCCTTCTTTCGTGCTTCCGCGTGTGCTTCAACGAATCATTCCTAAGACTTGAGTTTGATCCATAACCTTGTTGTCTTGGCGACTGGTGTGTGATTCGATCCATCTCTCGTGTGTGACCGGGATTTGTTTAGCGTATAGGCCGGGTTCTTTGAGAAGAATTTTTACCGGCTCCTATTCACCCCCCCTCTAGTCGCCATCCGATCCTTCAATTGGTATCAGAGCTTGGTGCCGGATTCGTGGTGACTTTGACAAGTCTTGGATCCTAAGATGGCGTATGTTGAGCGGGGCGGTCCGCCGCACTTTGATGGGAAGGGTTAACACAAGTGGGCGGCCCGAATGATGATCTTTCTTCGTGGCAAGTTGTTGGATTTCATTGTGCTTGACAAGACCTATGCTATTCCGGCGGAGATCCACACTCTTATGGTGACCGATGCCGGTGCTAAGGCAAAGTATGAGGCAAATACAAAAGCCGTCGATCACTTGGTCCGAAGCTTGTGTCATCCAGAGTTTTAGCGTGTTCGCCATTTGAATCTTGTCTGGCAAATTTGGGAGAAGTTGTTGGTTGCTCATGGTGGTGATAACCATGTGAAGGCTCACCTCTTTGTTTTTTACCAGATGCAATATGAGAACTTTACTCAACTTCCCGGTGAGGACATTGATGCGATATTTCAGAGGTTCACCGCCATCGTGAACAACATAAAGGCCAATTTTGAGGATTTCCCTTACACCGAGCATGATCAAGCTTTGAAGCTTTTACATATCTTGGACCCAAATGTTTGGGGTGCTAAAGTTGAGGACATTAAGGAGTCCGGGCAATACTTGACTATTGAGTTGGATGATCTCTTTTCTAAGCTCAAGTCGGTTGAGGTTGACAGGAAGTTGCAATCCAAGCATGAGGGCTCGACTGACTCTTGTGGGTGGATCAAAGGGCAAAGCTAACACTAACCCTTCCTGTCGACAGTTTTCCTTGTCTTCTCTCATGTCTATTCTAGATGAAGAGTTCGATGTGCTGGGCGAGGAGGAACTAGCCTTGCTCTCAAGGAGGTTTGATCGACTACATGAGAACCGGAGGAATGCAAGGCGAAGCTCGGGAACATGCTACAAGTGTGGCAAGCATGGAAATTTCATCGCTGAATGCCCGGAAGCGGAGGACAACAAGTACAAGATGAGCGAGTACAAGGCGCACCCGAGGCGTAAAGACAAGTACTCCTCCAAGGGCAAGCACTATGGCAAGTCCAAGAGCAAGGACAAGGACAAGGACAAGCGGCGATCGAGCAAGGGCGGCTACAAGAAGGACAAGGTAAGAGCCATGGTGGCCGGTGCAAGCGACGTCGACTCAAGCTCAAGTGACGCGCATTCAAGCTCAAGCAGTGAGGATGAAGACGCCGAGAGGCGCAAGGGCAAGAAGAATGCAAGCCAGAACCTCAGTGGTTTGAGCTGTGTGGCGCTTGGAGGCTTTTGTGGCATGGCCCATAGCTCAAGCAGCAAGAAGGATGAGAAGGAAGACACCGACTCCGACTCAGAGGATGAGGTAAACCGTGACCTCGACGCTTTGCTTACTGAGATCACTAGGTTGAATGGCTTTATTGACAACCATGATAGTGTGTTGAGGGATGCTAAGAAGATGAGGAAAGATCTTAGGGCTCCACTTGAGAATGCTAGTGAGAAAGTAAGAGAGTTAGAGTCTAAATTATTTGAATTGAAACATGAGAATGACTCTTTGAAACTTACTCCTACCATTTCTGATGATGTTGATTGTCCTGAATGTGATGCATGGTTGAATGAAATCAAATTGCTTAATGTGAAGAATGCTTCCACTTTGGCTCAACTAGATGCTCTTAGGACTGAGTATGATGAACTTAAGGCTAGACCCACTTTTCTTAGTGCTTGTAAATCATGTCCTACTATGCGTGCTAAGCTTGTTGATGCTCGTTCCACCATTAGCACTTTGGAAGCTTCTTTGAAATCTCCTGTTGCCAATGCATGCACTAGCTGTGATGAAGTTACTTTACGCAATCTTGAACTTACTTCTCGTTTGGATGTCATCTATGAGGAGAATGATTATTTGAGGAAGGTGTTGGGTTGGTTGTTTGGGCAGGAACCTCAATTAAAAATCATGATTGAGGAGTTCAAGAGAGCGGATGGTCGTGGTTTGGGTTTTGAGAAGTTGGGTGAGAAAGTGGGAGAAAACAGTGGGGAGAGTGTGTAAGAGAAGTGTGTTGAGTCTAACCCCGAGTTTGAGGTGATCGGAGACATTCAAGTTCCACTTCCAAAAGCACCCAAGAACTCTTTCACTCCAAAGCCCAAGCACCTTTGCAACAAGCTTGACACAACCCAAGATCCACCCAAATTCCCACCCAAAACAAATGACTTGCAGAAACCCGTGAAGTTTGTGATTGAGAAGGGTGAGAAGCCCAGAGAGAAGCCAGAGTCAAAACCAAAACCCATCCCCTTCAGGTGTGAGTACTGTGGCAAGGAGAGGCACCTAGCAGAGTTTTGCTACAAGAGGAAGAGGGATGAGAGGCTTGCTAGGGAGCAAGCAAACCAGGACAGGTATCACCAGTCTCATGGTATTCCTGAGCCTATATTGCCGCTTCCACGGGGGTGTGGGAAGTGTGAGTAGTGTTGGTAGAGTTGGAGCTCAGGGTGGTAGGTTCCCACAGAGAGATGGTGGTGAGAGGTTTGATAGGAGAGATGATGGTGTGCGTGCTGGTGAGAGGTTTGGTCGGGCTCGTGGTGGTTTTGCTGGACGTCCCCCTACTCATCATCAATACGGGTCTAGGGGAGATGATCACAACTTTGGGTTCCAGAGGAACTACGGACCATGTTTTCCCCCTCGTGGTGCTCGTACTCCTTCCATGGGACATGGGAAATTTGGTGGCAAGGGAATGATGTTTGCTAACCCCTCTTTTGAGCAGATGGCTCGACACTGGTTTAACTTTCTTTATGCTAACCCCAGTGTCGAGTCGTTAGCTCATTCTCGTTCTTGTTTCTAACTACAGGCAGGAGGCTTGGAGAACATTTGGTTGATCGACTCCGGATGTTCCTGACACATGACCGGAGACAAGAAGTGGTCCTCCAACCTCACCCCATTGAAGGAAAAGATGTACATCACATTTGGGGACAATGGACGAGGAAGGGTGATTTCTGAGGGTGTAGTGCATGTGAGTGACAAGGTAACGTTGAAGAGGGTTGCTCTTGTGAAGTCTTTGGGTTTCAATTTGCTTTCAGTTTCTCAGTTGCTTGATGAGGGCTCTGAGGTGCATTTCAAGTCTGGTGAGTCTCGTTTGCTGGATTCTCGAGGTGATCTTGTTTCTATGATCATCCCCGAGGGTCAGATTTTCAGGGTTGATTTCTCTCGTTCTTCGGGTCCTGCTCGTTGTTTGATGGCTGGTCCTTCTAGTGATTTCTAGAAATGGCATAGGCGGTTGGGTCACTTGAGCTTTGATTTGGTTTCCCGCTTTGAGTGGTCTTGACCTTGTCCGAGGATTGCCGAAGTTGAAGTTTGAGAAGGATTTGGTTTGTGCTCCGTGTAGGCATGGCAAGATGGTAGCCACTCCCCATCCACCCCTGACTGATGTCATGACCGAGCGTCCGACAGAGCTGCTGCATATGGACCTTGTTGGGCCAGCTCGAGTTCGCTCGGTGGGTGGGAAGTGGTATTTCCTTGTTGTGGTTGACGATTACTCTCGCTATGCCTGGGTGTTTTATGACATTCATAACGGTTTTTATGTCATAAAACCACTAAATAAATGTCACAAGTTGTCATTTCTGATGCTCAACTTATGACATTAAAATGGATGAAAATGTCATAAGTTGAAGGATTTCTTGTAGTGAATTGGAGGACAAAAGTGAGACATTTGGTTTTGTTCGTGATCTGATCGTGAGGTTGAAGAACGAGAGGCATGGGAATGCTATTCGAGCTATCCGCAGTGATAATGGCTCAGAGTTCAAGAATTCTCGTTTTGATGCCTTTTGTCGTGATCTAGGCCTTGAGCATCAGTATTCGACCCCTTTTGCGCCCCCTCAAAATGGAGTCGTGGAAAGGAAAAATCGGACTCTTTGTGAGATGGCTAGGAGGTATTGGGCTGAGGCGGTCAATAGGGCCTGTCATGTCTCCAACAGGATTTTATTGCGAGCTTTCAAGAGGAAGACCAGTTATGAGCTTATGCATGGTCGGGCACCCAAGTTGAGTCATTTCCGAATCTTTGGCTGCAAGTGCTTTATTCTTAAGAAGGGAAAACTTGACAAGTTTGACGCTAGGTCTAGTGATGGGATTTTCTTTGGATATGCTAACCATTCTAGAGCCTATAGAGTGCTTAATCTTGAGACTAACAAAATCATGGAGACTTGCGAGGTAACCTTCGACGAGACAATGCCATGTACCTCTCTTGGTTTTGAATGTGTGCATGTGATGAGGAGATGGTTGAGGACCTCTTTGAAGAGGAGAAGGATGAAGCTGGAGATGATGATGGAGAGAACCATGCGCCTGAAGCTGAGTGTGTACCCACTACTTCCCCTACGACCACTACGGATGGTGGATCGTCTACTTCATGGACAAAGACGGTGCGACAAGAGGACCAGGCGAGAGAAGCTGAAGTTGAGGGGTAGGTAGTCTCGAGGCGTGAGGCTCCCCGGCGGATTCAAGAAGTGCATCCCCTATCGAAGATCATTAGGGACATCGACGAACGTACCACGCAGTCAAGGTCCAGAAATTCCTCTCATTTCGCTCATGCTGCATTTGTTGCCACCTTTGAGCCCAATGACATTGGACACGCTTTATCTGATGCAAATTGGGTCAATTCTATTCATGAGGAGTTGGAAAATTCTGAGAGGAACCAGGTGTGGGAGTTAGTTGAACCACCTCCAAATTGCCATCCTATAGGAACCAAATGGGTTTGGAAGAACAAAGAGGGTGAGAATGGGATGGTTGTGAGGAACAAGTCCAGACTTTTTGCTCAGGGATATAGTCAGAAGGAGGGGATCGACTATGAGGAGACCTTTGCTCCTGTGGCCCGTCTTGAGGCAATTCGGATCCTTCTAGCCTTTGCCGTGGCTAAAGGGTTCAAGTTGTATAAGATGGATGTGAAGAGTGCTTTCTTGAATGGGGTCATACAGGACGAGGTGTATGTGAAGCAGCCACCGGGGTTCGAGAGTGAGAAGTATCCACACAGGGTGTACAGGTTGAAAAGGGCTCTGTATGGGTTGCAACAGGTGCCCCGGGCTAGGTATGGGAGATTGAGAGGTTTTCTGTTGAGTAGAGGGTTCATGATGGGTACCGTGGATAAAACCTTGTTTCTCCTCAAGCATGGAAATGACTTGTTGGTTGTGCAGATATACGTGGATGATATTGTCTTTGGTGGTTCGTCACATAACCTTGTTGCCAAGTTTGCAGATGAGATGAGCAGGGAATTCGAGATGAGCATGATGGGCGAGCTGCAGTACTTTCTGGGATTGCAGATCAAACAAGTGAAGGACGGAACATTCGTACATCAGACCAAGTACACGAAAGACATGCCGAGGAAGTACTAGATGCAAGATGTGAAGCCGATGTCGACACCCATGAGGAGTACGGCTACTTTGGATGCGGACGAGGACGGAGAACCAGTGGACCAGCGAGAGTACCGGAGCATGATCGGCTCCATCCTCTACTTGACGGCGACGAGGCCAGACATACAGTTCAGTGTGTGTCTATGCGCTCGTTTTCAGGCCTCGCCAAGGACATCACATCGACAGGCCGTCAAGAGGATCATCAGGTACCTACAGTCTGCCCCTGGTCTTGGCCTTTGGTATTCGTCCTGCTCAACTCTTTCACTTCATGGTTTTTCTGATGCGGATTTCGCTGGTTGCCGAGTAGAGAGGAAGTCTACTTCTGGTTCTTTCTAGTTTCTTATGTCTTTGTTGGTTTCGTGGTCTACCCGCAAGCAGTCTAGTGTAGCTCAGTCCACCACCGAGGCAGAGTATGTTGCAGTCGCGAGTTGTTGTTCCCAGCTGTTGTGGATTTCATACACATTGAGAGACTTTGGTGCGGAGTGCACCCAGATCCCACTTCTTTGTGATAGCACCAGTGCCATAAGTGTAGCGAAAAACCCAGTTCTTCATTCCAGAACCAAACACATAAAAGTGAGGTATCATTTCTTGAGAGACAATGTGGAGAAAGGGACCATTGTGTTGAGCCATGTCCCTACCCAAGATCAGCTTGCCTACATTTTTACAAAGCCTCTCGACCAAAGTACATTTGTGTGCTTGCGGGGGGAACTTGGGGTTTCTTGCCCTTTCTAGTTGATTCTTGGGGGATTTACTTTTGTAACATATGTATCATACCATGTTTCCTTTGATGTATATACATGCTTTTCTTGATGTATAAACCATGGTAGGGTAGCCATCTTGTTATATATCATGTTGCATTTGTATCATATTGCATTTTAGGATGATGAGCTTCTTTCATATGCCTTGTCTGAGTTTCTTTGGCTACTTGTGAGATATTGGTCATGCGTGTGGAGGAATGGCTATGTGAGGCTATGCTCTTGGAATATTTGAGATATATGTGTTGTGAGATAGCCTTTTTGAACCAAATGCTAATCTTGACTAAATTTGATGAAATGTGCTCCAAGTAGTGTATCCATGTCACTTTTTGGTCTAAATGTGCCTCTCATGCTTAGATTGTGCTTGGATGTCTCTTTCTTGCAGTTGGGCCAAAGGCCGATATCATTGTGAATGTTTAGCCTATGTTGCATTCATGGAGGAGCATTACCTTCTTTTTGCCGCAAAGGCACTTCATGTACCATGAAATGAATTAATCTTGAAAAGAAGTGTGCATGCTTGAAAAATGCTCCATCCATCATGTTTATGCTTATAATGTCTTATCTTTCACAGATGGGTTCAAAACATGTTGCATGATGTTCACCTGTGGAGAAGTCTCCCCGAAGTGGACACATGGCTCATGAGCTTTAACATGACATGCTTTGCTTTATGGGTGTTTGCAATGATCTTTTATTGAGAATTTGATATCCTTTTATGATCTCTGGATGATATTCATGTTTTTGGCTAGAATATGACATGGATAGGCCTTTAAATTTGAAGTGAGCCATCTTTTGATAAAACTGCTCAAATCTGAAAATTTGCTTTGTCACATGCCTATATTTCCTTATATTACTTGTGGCAATTCTTTGACTATGTTATGATCCATTTGTGTGCTCTTTGTCTCACTTCTAGCCTTTGACACTAGATTTGTCCTATTTGAGATGCTCATGTAGATGTTTATATGCTTTGTCTTACATTCTTGCATTTTCACCTTGATTCCTACATTGTCAACAAGGGGGAGAAGAGGTGAGCTTAATGAAAAATTCAGAAAAATGCATCTAAAATTTGGAACTTTACATCCACATGTTCAGGGGGAGCTTGCATTTGTTCAGGGGAGCTTTCAGTGTGGAGTTTGTGCTTTGCTCGGCTTGTGACCTTTCTTTGCCTTTCTTTGGTTTTGGTCATGAGTTGAGCTTCTTTGTTTTTCTTTCTTCTTACTTTCTTTCTCTGAATTTCATTTCGCGTTGTGTGTTGTCAATGCACTCATCAAGGGGGAGATTAGGACTAGGAGCGTCCCGGTGGTCGATGGATGACCGCTCCTCAGTGATGAGTGATTGACAACGGGTGTTGGACTGACTCTTGGCTCAGTGCGCAGGTGTAGGTTGCGGCCTAGTTCGTGCTGTTGCAGGTGAAGAACGGGCGTGAAAGTTCTTTAGCCTTGAGGGGCCTCCGGGAGATGGAGAGACCAGTAGGCACGGTTCGAGGGACCCGGTGGACAGCGGGACTAGATGCGGGCCACATGGTGGAGAGACGAGCAAGATGAAGTCGTGGACGATCGAGCCGGTGCACGGTGGTGGTCGAGTCAAGAGGCTTTGCGGGAGGCCGGGCCGAGCATGCGGGGTTTGGTGGTTTTCCCACAAAACCATCGGAGGACCCTTTCTTGGTTTAGGCCTCAAAACCAAGTTCGAAGGCCCAACACGACGGAGACGGGATCCGGGCGTGTCGGGAAGCTTCGAAGCGGAGGACACGCGGCGAGATCACATGGCTTGCGTCGGGAGGACGCGGGGTGCGGAAAAAATGTGGCCGTCCGATGGCAAGACCCACAAACATTACATAAATGCCCCTGCATGGGTTCTATCGCCAGTAGTTGAGTTAGGGGTAGTCGAGTCATTTACCACACCGGCGGGACCCGATATATAAGCCATGAGTGTGAGTGGATGGCTCCCTCTCTCCGTGACTTAGGGTTTCATTCCCCCCTTCCATTTCTCATTTTCATGAGACATTTTCTTCTCCATTTCTTGTCTAGGCTAGCTTGAGAGCTTCATGAGAGATTTGTTGAGAGGGATGGATGCTAGGGTGGCAAGCTAGACCTTGTGAATCTTTCCTGGTTTGTATAGAAGATTCGGCGTTGTGTTTCCCGTGGTCTTTTTCATGCTTGTTTTGGTGCTTTTATTCTTGGTGTGATTCCGCAGATTTGAGTGGGTTTCTCCCCGGATTTCTTTGAGGGAAACATGGATGTATGTCTTGTGCATCTTTGTGATTGATCTTATGCCCTCAAACGCTGGGAAACCACTTCGATTCAAGGATTTTCGGTCGGAGCTCTATTTTTTTGGTGTTCAAAGGATCCGCGATTCCCGGTGATTTGGGGAGTTAGGAGGCAAAATTTTTGGGGTATAGCATCCTTGGTTGACGCATATCATGTCCCAAACTCTTGTCTCAACAGCTTCTACCGTTTGGGAGATCCGGTGATGAGTTGGGGGATTTGACCTTCGGGGCCGAGCAGTTTTTGGTTCTGTCCGTGAGGCGCGAACAGTCCACGTGTGCCTGGCGGACCGTTCGCGGGCTCCGTGTTCTTCGTGTGTTCGTTGTGTTCTTGCTCGTCTTCGTTTTCAATACGATTTTGTTCTAGGTTTTTGTTTCAGCTGGTTCGCGGACGGTCCGGGCTTCAGAAGCGGACGGTCTGGAACCCGTGCGGACAGTCTGCCTGGTCTTCGCGGACGGTCCGTTTTTCGTGGTGCGTCTCTGGTGGTTCTGTTGGCTTTTACGGACTGTCCGCAACTCCTGACCGGACTATCCGCGTGGCCCTTGCGGACTGTCCGCGGCTCCTGGCCGGATTGTCCGCGTGGCTCTTGCGGACCGTCCGCCCCTCCTGGCTGGACAGTCTGCCAGAGCCTGGCAGCTTTGTTCCTTGGTTCGATTCCTCCCTTCCTTCTTTCGTGCTTCTGCGTGTGCTTCAAGGAATCGTTCCTAAGACTTGAGGTTGATCCATAACCTTGTTGTCTTGGCGATTGGTGTGCGATTCGATCCATCGCTCGTGTGTGACCGGGATTTGTTTAGGGTATAGGCCGGGTTCTTTAAGAAGAATTTTTACCGGCTCCTATTCACTCCCCCCTCTCTAGTCGCCATCCGATCCTTCACAAGGGACAGCAGAGTCAGGGCCGTGGCAGGGTGAATCATGTGAGTGCTGAGACCGCTCAGGAGAATCCACAAGTAGTGCTTGGTATGTTCTTTGTCAACTCCATCCCCGCATCCGTCTTATTTGATTCTGGAGCATCTTATTCTTTTATATCTGCTCAATTTGTGGCCAAGCATAGTATACCCACGTGTCCCATAAAACAAACCATGCTAGTTAAATCACCAGGGGGGAATGAAAGCTTTATACATGTGTCCTAATGTTAGTCTAAAGAACATGGGAGTAGACTTTTGGGCAAGCCTGATAGTTCTGGAATCGAAGGATCTCGATGTTATTCTGGGTATGGATTGGTTGGGCATGCATGATGCGACAATTCAGTGTGCTAAGAGGACATTTCTTCTTGTCAGTCCCAACGGGGAAAAGATTGAGATTGTGGATGATCCACCATCAGATGCAGGGGGTCTGTGCAGCAGTTGGATGGCAAGACCTTGGAGGATATCATGGTGGTCTGTGAGTATCCAGATGTGTTTCCAGAGGAGTTACCAGGTATGCCACCTGACCGTGATTTTGAGTTCGTTATTAATCTATTGCATGGTACTGCTCCTATTTCTAAACGTCCATATAGAATGTCTAGTACTCAACTGATAGAACTTAAGAAATAGATTAAAGAAATGTTGGAAAAGGGGTTTATCCGTCCTAGTTCATCACCTTGGGGGGCACCAGTTATCTTTGTAGAGAAGAAGGATGACACTCAAAGGATGTGTGTGGATTATCGGTTGCTTAATAAGGTTACTATCAATAACAAGTACCCATTACCTCACATTGAAGACTTGTTTGATCAGATGAGAGGTGCTAAAGTGTTCTCCAAGATTGTTTTGCGTTCTGGTTATCATCAGATGAAGATCAGATGGTCAGATATTCCTAAAACTGCATTCACTACTAGGTATGGGCTTTATGAGTAAATTTTTATGTCTTTTGGGTTGACAAATGCACCTGCCTACTTTATGTACCTGATGAACAAGGTGTTATGGAGTACTTGGATAAGTTCATTGTGGTGTTTATTGATGATATTCTGATTTACTCCAAGACTTAGGAGGAACATGAGGAGCATTTGAGACTTGTTCTGCAGAAGCTGAGAGAGCATCAGTTGTATGCCAAGTTTAGTAAGTGTGATTTCTGGCTGAAGGAAGTCTCTTTTCTTGGGCATATCATCACAAATGGAGGTATTTCAGTTGATCCAGCCAAGGTTGAAGATGTGTTGAAGTGGGAACTGCCGAGGACAGTCAAGGAGATCAGGAGTTTCCTTGGACTTGCAGGGTACTATCATCGGTTCATCGAGGGGTTCTCTAAGATTGTGAAACCTCTCACCTCCTTACTGGAGAAGGATAGGGAATTCAAGTGGACAGATGCCTATCATGATAGTTTTGAGGAGTTGAAGAGGAGGTTGACGACCGCTCCAGTGCTTGTGATGCCAGACTTGTAGAAGGGCTTTGATATCTATTGTGATGCGTCTCGACAAGGTTGGGGTTGTGTTCTTATGCAGGAGGGACATGTTATAGCTTATGCATCGAGGCAATTGAGGAAGCATGAGCAGAACAATCCTACACATGATCTGGAATTGGCAGCTGTGGTTCATCCTTTAAAGATCTGGAGGCATTACATCATAAGAACCAAGTGCCAGATTTACACTGATCACAAGAGCCTGAAGTACATCTTCACTCAGAAGGATCTTAATCTGAGGCAACAACGATGGTTGGAGCTGATCAAGGATTATGATCAGGACATACAATATCATCCTGGGAAGGCTAATCTGGTTGCAGATGCTTTGAGTCAGAAGGGACAGGCCAGCATGGCTTTGGCATTCTAGCTGCCGGAAGAGCTGATGAAGGAGTTCAAGAGACTCAATTTGGGGATGGCTGCTCACACTGAAGGAGTCACTTTGGAGATAGAGTCTACTCTGGAGCAGTAGATACGAGAAGGGTAGTTGGAGGATGTGGAGATCAGGGAGATCAGGGACACCATGGAGAGGGGCAAGGCCCCAAATTTCGCTGAGGATGATCAGAGTACGATATGGTTCAAGAATAAGATCTATGTGCCTAATGTGGGAGACCTTCGGAAGGCTATCCTGAGGGAGGCCCATGATTCAGCTTATTCCATTCACCTTGGCAGTACTAAGATATATCAAGATCTTAAGCAGAGGTATTGGTGGTATGGGATGAAGAGGGATGTGGTCGCTCATGTTGCATTATGCGACACGTGCCACAAGGTCAAAGCTAAACATCAGAGGCCAGCGGGATTGCTTCAGCCATTGAAGGTGCCAAAGTGGAAGTGGGAAGAGATAGGCATGGATTTCATTATTGCGTTGCCCCGTACTCGCGATGGTTATGATTCGATATGGGTTCTAGTGGACCGTTTTTTCAAAAGTTGCTCACTTCATACCAGTGCGTACCACTTATACTGGGGCAAAGCAAGCTGAGATGTACATGTCTAGGATCGTATGCTTGCATGGTGTGCCTAAGAAGATGGTGTCTGACAGAGGTACCCAGTTCACGTCTCGTTTCTGGGAGAAGCTTCATGAGTCCATGGATACGAAGTTGAACTTTAGCTCAGCCTATCATTCGCAGACCGATGGACAGACTGAGAGGACAAACCAGATTCTAGAGGATATGTTGAGAGCTAGTGCCCTTAAGCATGGTGGTAGTTGGGATAAGAGTTTGTTGTATGCTGAGTTCTCTTACAACAACAGCTATCAGGCTAGTCTAAAGATGGCACCCTTCGAGGCACTATATGGAATGAAGTGCAGAACACCATTATACTGGAGTCAGACAGGCGAGAGTCTGTTGTTTGGGACTAACATCATTAAGGAGGCAGAAAGGAAGTTCAGATCCTAAGAGAGAACTTGAGGGTTGCTTAGTCCAGGCAGAAGTGTTATGGGGACGGGAAGGGAAGAGATGTATCTTTCCAGGAAGGTGATTATGTATACTTGAAAGTGTCACCCATCAGAGGTTTGCGCTTATTTAAAGTCAAGGGAAAGTTGTCCCCTCGCTTTATTGGACCTTTTCAGATATTACAACGAGTGGGAGAGGTAGCATACAGACTTGATTTGCCAGAACAGCTCTAGGAAGTGCATGATGTGTTCCATATCTCGCAATTAAAAAGGGGTCTCAAACCTCATAATAAAGAGCCATTGCCTATGGATGGGTTGGATGTTAAGGAAGATCTCACGATTACGAAACGACCTGTCATGATCTTGGATACGTTGACACGGGTTATAAGAAACCGGGCTATCACAATGTGTAAGGTGCAGTGGAGTAATCACGCAGAGGATGAGGCAACTTGGGGAAGAGAGGAGGAGTTAAAAGAAGAATATCCACATCTCTTTGATCCATCCGAATCTCGAGGACGAGATTCATCTTAAGGGGGGTAGGATTTGTAACACCCTAAATTTCACTTTTGAATTTAATTAAAATTTTGCTTCGCAACTTTTGCTCTCGTTTAAGGAATATAAGGTGTTTGTGATTTTCTAGGCGTTTAATCATTTTTCTTAATTAAATAATGAAATATAGGAGTTTACTGTTGCATACATGCTAGTGCATTGTTTTGGAGTGCTTGAATTCAATTGCTTGAGTGTTTTTGTAAAATAGAGAAACCTCTCCCTCACCCCTTCACCCTTTTCCCTCCTATTCAACCCGCTAACGTCGGCAGCCCAGAAAACCCTCCCCCTTGCGTCGCAGCCCAGTCCGCACGGCCCAATCAGCGCAGCCTAGTTAGCGCGGCCCGCCTCCTGCATCCCCGCGCGCGGCCGCCGACGGGCGGGACCCGCTTGTCATCCCGCCCGCCGCGCCAAGCCGACCGAGCCGGGGGTCGAGCTCGGGTCCGACTCCGACTCGGCGTCCGCGCCGCGCCGTCCCGGGGCCATGGGCCCGCTCGCTTAGGCACCCAGCCCCTATTTAAGGGCGCCGCCCTACCCCGCGCGCCGCCCTATCCCGTGCCGCACGCCATCGAGCCGTCGCTTCCAAAAACCTAGTGCCGCCGTCGCCGAAGCCGTGCATTCGCCGTTGTCCGTCGCCTTCCCGCCGCTGTGATGCACTTCGGGAGCTGCGCATGGAGGTGAGGGGCATGCCGGTTCGTTTTGCGCATGATTCCGCGCTTCACAGCACACTCCCTGGCTCGCCGGACTTGAGCCACCGCCCCGGAAGCCCGCCGTTGAGTCCGACGGGCACACGTCGTCGTCCTGGTGCCTTTCTCGTGGCGATTGGTGCACCCTAGCTCCTAGTCCGTAGCGCGCCGCCGCATGCCGTCCTGCGCTGCCGCTAGCCGCCGGCCGGTCGCCGCCCCCGCGCGTGCTCAGCACCAGGGCCGCCGGATCACTGTCGGACGGCCCAGATCTATTCGTGGGCGGGTCAACCGCGGCGTACCAGTCAACCGCCGCCCCTCATGCCCACAGTCGACCCTAGCCGCTGGATCGTGATCCAGCGGATCAGATCTGTTTCCCCCGCTTTGACCGCGCCTTTTGCAGTATAGCCCCCGAGTTTTTCTAGTTTCACAAAAATAACCTTCCACCTTATAGGTTTTCTTACGAATAGATCCTGTTTTCTTCGTTCTAGCCTAGGAAGTTTAGTTTTCTTTTCAGATTAATCCTTAAACTTGTTTTAGCCGTAACTTAGTCGTTTTAACTCCGTTTTTAGCGTTCTTTGTGTTCACGCGATTGTCTCGACGAGTATATTAGTTTTATGTTGCTTTTGTTTCTGTTTGAGATGATTGGTGTACTGTTTCTTATTTATTTCCATTGTATGCTTGTATGTGAATGTGTGGAGCGTAGAGTACGAGCAGTTCGAGGACTTCGCTGCCGTTGAAGATTTCCAAGACCCTGAGCAGTTTCTGGAGCTGATAGAAGGCAAGTCCTTGCTACATTCAACCTGGGTTTACTTTATGTTGCATAGCACATGCTAGAGCTTTACCTTGGTTTCGGGTGTTTAAATGAACACTTATCAATCTGGATTTATTTATGTTGTTATTCATGTAATGCAAGAACACCTTATGCCTGTTAATCGGAACATGGAGAACCACCCAGGAAAACAGTACAACCACAAGACAGATGGCTTAGTCTTGGCTTGATAATTAGAGAACTAGGTGTTAGATATGCTTTACCTGATAAGGGTTGGGGGCTTACGGTAGGTGGCGTATAGACTTGCTCTGGCGGGGAGTTGGGCTTGGCTAAGACACGGTACTGACCTGGGAGCTTTATACACTGCACTTATCAGGTAACCTAGCGGGCAGCCTGCACCTGGGGATCTTTGTAACGGCCTCGTAGCGTCCCTATGCAGCCACACCTCGGTAGTGTGGTATTGTGCCTACTTTTGCACAGCATCATTGGGTCTAAAACTCTTTTGGGTTTTTACGCGACTCGTGGGTAAAGATGTACAACCTCTGCAGAGTGTAAAACTGACTAGTTAGCCGTGCCCACGGTGAATGGCGGCCTGAACCCTCACATGAGTAAATTATGAAAGATGGAACTTTTAATCTTGTGCATTACATTCTATGGTTCCGTTGCATTTGTTATTTGGGTTTGATATATACTCTCACTTGTTAGTAACAGCTGCTAAATAAAACTTGACCAACTAAAATGCTGACTTGCTTTATAACCATTAGCTTCCACCATAAAGCCATGCATGTTGTTACAAATCTTTTCCCTTGTTGAGTACGACATGTGCTCATTCTTGTTGTTTCTATATTGAATCTACACTACCCGGCTGCTGCTCCGATGGACGCTTTGAGGATTTTCCTGGAGAATTCGACGAGTTCTAGGCGTTCGTTCTCTAGTCAGCTGCTTGTGGAGGACTTCTGCGTGTGTTTCTTTTTCTGCTGTTGGATACTCGAGCGATTGTTAGTTGAGACATTCGGTCATGTAATAAATATTTAATACTCTCTTTACGCTTTACACTTTGTTTTGGTATTCATTGAGTCGATGCATGTGTGTAACTTGATCCTGGCGCACATGTATTCTAGCATCGGATTTGCCCTTAAATCTGGGTGTGACACTACGGTTCACCACAAAACTGTCGGGTTACTTGGTTGAGCCACAAAACCAAGACCGGAGGCTCGGCGGGCTGAGACGGGATCCGGGCGCGCCGAGAAGCTTCGATGCCAGCGGACACATGGCAAGATCGCAGGGCTTGCATCGGGAGGACTCGGACTACGGTTATGGCGTGGCCATGCGATGAAGAGGAATGCTACATGACCTAGTTTCCCCTGAGGGGTTTGTATCTCAACTTAAGTGCTAGGGGTAGCTTGGTCATTTCCCCAACCCAGAAGGACTCATGTATATTAACTCTAGGTTTTCTTGGCAAACCATCCTTCCGGACTGCTTCTCATTTCCTTTCTCCATAATCATAGATTTTCTTCACCATTTTTTATAGAATCTGTCCTCCGAGCGTATGTAAGATTTCATTGTTGCGTTCATTTCCTTCTTGTAGCTCGTGTGATTTTCATGTCTTTTTCAAGCTATTTACGTTGGATTTCCGTGCACGCCTTGTTCCTTTGATCCTGAGGTGTTTGGGTTCAGATTAGTTGGTGGGGATCATGGATAGATGTCTTGTGCATCTTTGTGCTTGATCATGACCCCTCAAACTCCAGATTCGACCTCCAATTGAAGGATTTCGGTTGGTCCAGCTCGCGTGTGCTCGGCGGGTGGGAAATGGTATGTCCTGGTGATAGTGGACGACTATTCTCGCTATGCTTGGGTTTTGTTTTTGGCTGACAAGGGTGAGACGTTTGGTTTTGTTTGGGGTCTAACCTTGAGGTAGAAGAATGAGCAGAATGGAGATGCTATTCGATCTATTCATAGCGACAATGGCACCAAATTTAAGAACTCTCGTTTCGAAACCTTTTTTCGTGATTTGGGTCTCTAACATCAATTCTCTTCTCCCTATGTGGCTTGTTAGAATGGTGTAGTTGAGAGAAAAAACCGTTCCCTTTGTGAGATGGCTCGGATGTTGGTTGATCAGCATAGGACTCCAAGAAGATATTGGGCAGAGGCATTGAATACTGCTTGCCATGTTGGGAACCAGATTTTTCTCCAGGCCTTCTTGAACAAGACATGCTATGAGCTTATGCAGGGTGAACACCTAGAGTGAGCCAGTTTAGGTCTTTTGATTGTCGGTGCTTTATTCTTAAGAATGGTACGCTTGATAAGTTTGAGTCGAGGTCCTCTGATGGAATTTTCTTGGGCCATGCTAATCATTCTCGAGCATTTCGTGTGCTCAATCTTGATACTAACCTAGTCCTGGAAACTTGCGAGATATCATTTGGCGAGACCTAGCCATGCAATCTGCCTGTCTTTGATTATGCAGGTGACGACGAAGTTGGCAAGAAGATCTTTGAGGACCAGGAGGATGATGCTGGAGAGGATGATGGTGATGATGGTGAAGCTATAGCCACGCATGTACCCTCTACTTGCACTACGACAACTACGGTGCAAGATGGTCCATCCCCTACACCGCCTACGATCCAGCAAGATCAAGTGGAAGCAGCTGCTGAGGGGGAGGTTGTCTCCAGACGGAAGGCACCGAGGCACGTTCAAGTTGATCATTCGCCGTCAAGAATTATCGGCGACATGAATGAGCATACGACGCGGTCGAGGTCTAAAAATGCTTCTCACTTTGCTCATTCAGCCTTTGTTGCTACCTTTGAGCCGAAAGACATTGGACACACGCTATCTGATCCTAATTGGATGAATGCCATGCATGAGGAGTTAGAGAATTGTGAGACAAACCAGGTGTGGGAGTTAGTGGAGCCACCACCAAAACGCAAACCTATTGGGACAAAATGGGTGTGGAAAAACAAATAGGGTGACAATGGTGAGGTGGTGAGGAACAAGTCAAGGTTGGTTACTCAGGGTTAGAGCCAGAAAGAGGTGATAGACTATGAAGAGACATTTTCTCCTGTAGCCCGTTTGGAGGCAATCAGTATTCATCTAGCCTTTTCTGTGGCTAAAGGATTCAGGTTGTACCAAATGGATGTGAAGAGTGCCTTCTTGAATGGGCTTTTGGAGGAGGAAGCATATGTGAGACAACCACCTCGGTTTGAGAGTGTTGAGTTTTCCCACCGAGTTTATAAGTTGATGAAGGCCTTGTATGGGCTGAAACAAGATTCCAGGGCATGGTATGGCAGGTTGAGGGGGTTCTTGTTCAGCAGGGGGTTTGAGATGAGCAAGGTTGCTAAGACTCTTTTTCTCCTCAAGAAGGGTGATGATATCCTAATTATTCAGGTGTATGTGGATGATATTGTCTTTGGTGGCTCGTCTCACTCTTCGGTTGCGAGGTTTGCAGAGGACGTTAGCAAAAAATTCGAGATGTTTGTGATGGGAAAATTGCAGTTCTTTCTCGGGCTTCAGATCAAGTAGGCGAAAGAGGGAACCTTTGTGCATCAAGCCAAGTACATGAAGGACATCCTCAAAAAGTTCAAGATTGACGACTTGAAGCCCATTTCGACACCTATGAGTACTACTACAGCACTCGACACGGACGAGGACGAAGTGCCCACGAACAAGAAGGAGTACCGGAGCATGATCGTCTCCCTCTTGTACTTGACGGCGACAAGGCTGGACATCTAGTTTTTGTGTGTCTGTGCCCTTGTTTTCTGGCGTTGCTGAGGACTTCACATCAGTAGGCCGTCAAACGGATCTTCAGGTATCTTCCATACACTCTTGATCTTGGTCCTTGCTACTCTGTGTCCTCCTCCCTTTCGTTTCTTGATTTTTTAGATGCCGACTTTGTGGGGTGTTGAGTCGATTGGAAATCAACTTTAGTTACTTGCCAGTTTCTAGGTTCTTTGCTTGTTTCTTGGTCTTCTCGCAAACAATCTAGTGTAGCCCAATCTACCACAGAAGTTGAGTATGTTGATGCCGCTAGTTGTTGCTCACAGTTGCTTTGGATCACATACACGCTGAGTGACTTTGGTGAGGAGTGTTCCCATGTACCTCTCATGTGTGATAGCACGAGTGCCATTAGTGTTGCCAAAAAACCCTGTGCTTCACTCCAAAACTAAACATATAGAGGTGAGATACCACTTCCTGAGAGACAATGTTGAGAAGGGACTCATCCATGTGGAAACAGAAAAGTAGTTTGCTGATATCCTAACCAAACCCTTGGACCAAGCAACATTTGCACGTTTGCGAGGAGAGCTTGGAGTCATTTTTCCTTTTTGAGCTTTGGTTGGGAGGATTGATGTACATATGCATGTTTCAGTCTCATTTATGTATCATATCATGTTTGCATGATTGCATCTTTGTATCATAAACTGCATTTGTATCACATGCCTTAGTGATGTGCTTCTCTCATATGCTTTGATCACCATGATATGCTAGATATGAGGTTATGACTTTGCTTGTGATGCTTGTGAGATGTATAGCTGTGCTCTTGGTAGCTTTGGGATATATATGTTTGTGCATGGCTTCCTTTTGTAAAAATACTATATGATCCTATCTTGTGAGTAGAATGCCTCTCATGTTCAAATTGGGTGTTGATGGCTATATCTTGTGAGTAGAATGCCTCTCATTTGTGAGTAGGATGCCTCTCATTTGTGCTTGGGACCATGTTCATTTCATTTGGGGTCAAAGATCCATTTTTCATCATGAATGGTTAGCCTACATGCTACATTGTGGAGAAGCCTAAGCTTTTTTTTGCCGCAAAGGCACTTCATGTACCATGCTTAATTTGTAAATCATGAATTTGGTATGTGGGATGCCTATGCTTGAAAATTTTTCTTCCATGTCATAAATGCTTTAAATTCCTTATCTTGGGTGCTAAACCATTGCATGATGTTCACCAATGAGAAGTCTCATAACTAGAAGTGGACACATGGCTCGGTGGCTTTGACATGACATGAGATATCTTGTAGGTGTTCGTGATGATCTTTTGATGAGAATGTGTGACATTGCATGAAGTTTGTGGGCTATATGTTGTTTGTGCGCATTTTGACCATGTGTGGGTCTTATGCCCATGAGAGGGAATTTTTTTTGTGAAAAATGCTTCATTTTGATCATGGCTATGTCACTTGCTTATATCACTACGTGAAAGCCTCAAATAGGTCACGCAGCATTTGTAACGGGCCCTTAACTCCTGTTACATCCACCCACATCTGTAATGGTTGTTGTTTGGCGCCCATTACCTATAAGCGCGCTAGGATGACCCCCGGGGTTGGCCTCCACAACGCCCGTTACCAATGTTGACTTTTGGTAATGGGCTTCTTAAACACCCATTACATAAATTCATTTTAATGGATGTTAAATAGAGCCCGTTACAAATGTTAAAACTATCGATAACGGGCTTGTAAAGTCCGTTACCGATCAATGCCCTATCAACAATGGGCTGCATAAGTCCGTTACTGATCGCTGTCGTATTGGTAACGGGCTATAAAGTTTGTTACTGATAAATTCGTACTGGAGACGCATGCTTGTAGGATGCGTCTCCTTTGCTGGCGACCAAATTGGATGCGTCTCGTGTCTTAGGACTTGTCTCCTTTGATTGCCACCCAAGGTCACCTTTTTTCTCACATCGGAGATGCACGTTGTTATTATTCGTCTATGTCTTCTCCTTCCGACACCACTCGCTCTCTTTCCATAGAAGGCCACTCCTGTTCCGACAACAACACTCACTCTCACTCTCTCTCTCCTCAGAAGGTCACTCGCTCGATCAGTGTGCTCGGAAGTCCCCGCCAGCCTATCCCGTTCGCCGCCGCCAGCTATGCGCGCTCTGAGGATCACACTTAATTTCTCTCCTCAGAAAGTCGGCGCTGCAGCAGGCCGGCCGGCCGCGTGCGCCACAGCGAAAGGGGCCAGTGGGCGTCGACCGCGCCAACCTCCGTGCTGTCGCCGCGGCCGCGCTCGCCTAGTAGAAAGTCATCGTCAAGTTGGAAATTAATTGCCACCTTTTATTGAAATTCTTTAGATGTCCTAATCCTCTTGTGTGTTGTCGATTTTAATTTTGTGTGATGAATTATGCTCATGAGGTGTATGGAATGCAGATGGTGTCTGCTGCTCGGGCTTGGATGTACAGACAGCCCCAAGAAGATTGGGAGATTTTTTAAGCGGGGTCAATGGTTTTCTAAATCAAGCAAAGGCGGATGTGAGAAACAGTGGTGTTCAGGCAATGCTTTGGCCCTGTATTGATTGTCTCAACCAAAAGAAATTCGCACAACAGGAAATCATTTTTCATCATTTGGTCACACGTGGTTTCACAATAAATTACACGTGTTGGAATAAACATGGTGAGGAAGGCCTTAATGAACTCGAAGCAGGTTGCCTAATTGAAGGTGAAGTGCGACACCATGCTACCGACCATGATGAAGTCTTGATGACACTGGACTTTTTGAGGGAAATGAACCATTATTCCCACCAAATGTGTTGAGGCCTGAGGTTATCACTGATCAAGAAGTTAGGGGCTTCGATGATGGTGAGGTGTTGCAATGTGTGCATAATGTTGATCAAATGTTGCGGGATGTTGAGTTTCAAGGAGTGCACAGGCCTTCTGAATTAGCGAGGATGAAGCAGTTCATTGAAGATTCAAAGAAACCCCTCTATCCTGATTGCTAGAAGTACTCTCGCCTTTCTGGTGATCTAAAACTTCTGCAGCTTAAGGCAGATCATGGTTGGAGCAACAAAAGTTTCAAACATCTATTGGATGTGCTTAGAGACATGCTACATGAAGGAAACAAATAGCAGAGTCTGTCTACGAGGCGAAGAAGATAATCTGTCCTCTGGGAATAGAGGTTGATAAAATCCATGCATACAAGAACAGTTGTGTATTGTTCCATGGAGATTATGCAAACCTTGGCATGTGCCCCAAGTGTAGCTATGATCAGTACAAGAGGAAAAAGGATGGTGGAGATGATAATTATACTTATGACGAGAACGAGCCTGGCAAGATCAAAGGCAAGAAGAAGAAGGCTAACAGAGGGGCTCCTCTGAGGGTGGCATGGTATTTTTGCATCATTCCTCGGATGAAAAGATGGTTCGCAACACGAAAGGAGGCCCAATTCTTGTGTTGGCATGACGAAGGCTGAAAGGAGCTTAAGAAAGATGGCCAGTTTAGGCACCCCGCAGATGCAGCACAATGGGGTAACATTAATAACCACTTCCCATGGTTTGACGAAGACGCAAGGAGCATACGGTTTGCTATGAGCACAGATGGCGTGAACCCATTCGGTAACCAGAGCTCAACACATAGCACCTATCCTGTCGTGCTGTCATTGTACAACCTTCCACCCTAGCTATGCAAGAAATAGAAATATATGATGCTGGCAATATTGGTCTTCGGGCCAAAGCAACCTGGCAACGATATTGATGTCTACTTGAGGACACTCGTTGAGGACTTGCAGATATTGTGGAAGCCTGGTGTGCCAGAGGTTTGGGATGAGTAGAAGTGTGAGGAGTTCGCAATGCATGCCAGTTGTTCACCACCATCAACGACAACCCAACTCATCGCAACGTCTCTTGCCAGAGTAAAAGGAAAGGTGCAGCTTGCCCACATTACTTCAAAGATACTTGCGCAATATGGCTAAGACATTCAAAGAAATACGTATTTATGGGGCACCGTCGTTTCCTCAGCAAGAAACATCCATACCGTAATGGATTGTCTGTTTAATGGAGAAAAGGAGAATCGAGGGGCACCGTTGCATGTGACTGGAGATCTGGTCCACTTGAAAGTTAAGGACATCAAAACTATCAAGGAGTTACCCAAACGGACTGAAAAATCCCTTGGCAAAAGAAAGAAACGAGGTGGTGAAGAAGAAGAAGAAATGTGGAACAAGAAATCAATTTTATGGGGGCTAGAGTATTGGCTGATGTTGGATGTGCGTCATTCGATTGACAACATGCGCGTCAAGAAGAATGTGTGTGAAGCTACTTGTGGAACATTGCTACAACAGAAGTCCAAAAAAAAAGATCATAAAAATGCAAGGAAGGATCTTAAAGAGCTGGGCATTAGGCCAGAGCTCTATGTAGAGGAAAAAGAGATGGGGACGAACCTTCCCGTTGCTGCAACCACCTTGTCAAAGGCAGAGAGAAAAGAATTTTGTTAGTTTTTGCATGATTTCAAAGAACCTTTAGGCTACTCATCAAACTTCAAGAGGCTAGTGTCAGTGAAGGACATGAAAATGAATTTCAACTTGATGTCTCATGATTGCCATGTGTTGATGACAACTCTTCTTCCTGTTGCACTTAGAGGTATCAAGACAGAACTGGTTCACGACACGGTCACGAGCTTGTGTTTATTCCTCAATGCAATAGAACAAAAGGTGATTGATGAGGAAAAACTATTGGACTTGGAGAGGAGGCATTTTGAGACTATGCCTGCTTGAAGCTACCTTCCCACCATCATTCATTGATCTCATGCTGCATCTAACAACACATCTCGCGAGGGAAATCTGGTTCCTTGGCCCATGTTACCTTCATCAGAAGTTTCCATATGAGAGGTTTTATGGATTCCTGAAATCATTGTTACGTAACCTGTTATTTCCGGAGGGAGCCATTGTTCGTGGCTACGAGACCATCAAAGTAGTGGAGTGGGCCATGGGTCATATGGACCCACAAAACCCCATTGGTGTTCCTCGCTCATAGCTTGAAGGTAGGCCTTCAGGTGTTGGGACCATGGGGAAATGGTCAGTCACTCTGGATGCAGATGTCTTCCAAAAGGCTCATAGCACTGTGATACAATAGCTGCACCTAATTACACCATTTGCCAATGAGCACAAACGACAACTACGTGAAGACAACACTAACCGTGGTAGGGCTTGGCTTGCAAAGATGCACATGCAAGGTTTCAGTAGGTGGCTCCGAGACATGCAGCAATAATGCTGTAATTACCAACAAGATAAGGAATCTAGCAGTGGGGCCATTGTTCACTGTTACAAGATACGAATGAATGAATATCAATGGATACACGTTATACACCACGACCCAGGATAAAAAGAGTGTCTATCAAAATAGTGGTGTGCGTGTACGGGGCGTCGTTGACGACAGTCATGACGATGATGACAACATGGAGACAGACACATATTATGGTCAAATAGAGGAGATATGGGAGCTTGATTATGTAGGACTGGAGGTAGCCTTGTTTAAGTGTAGATGGATCACCAATGGGAAGAGAGCTGTGAGCAAGGACAAATATAGTTATGCTAGTGTTGATCTCAGGGTTTTTGGTTACAAAAACAAACCGTTTGTCTTCGCCAACGATGTTGAGCAATTGTTCTATGTACCTGACCTTGCAAAGAAGAATTGGTCGGTGGTTATGCCTAGAAAAAAGGATTGTGGGGATTGAAAATGTTGTTGAGGAGGATGAATATAATCGGTTTGACGAGATTCCATCCTTTGACACTTCATACAAGCCCCAACTCTTGGGAACTAACAAAACACAGTACTTGCAAAGAGACCATAGTGAAATCCATATACAGAAATCAAGGAAGAAAAAGCAAGCCTGATTTGTGCTGAATCCTTTTTGTAATGTCGGAGGATGTGTCTATTGGTGGAAATGGAATTTGTTTTGTAATATAAAGGATGTGATGTATTGGTGGAATTTAAATATTTTTTGTAATATATGAGATTTTGTGGAATTTGAATCTTGCTTGTAATATATTCTGCCTAAGATACTATATATATTCTGTTTATATTCTGCTTCAGTTTAGTAACAAGCGTTAATATCAAAGAGACGAGGATTAGCCAACCCGCGTCGTCTAAGTCACGAGCAAGAGATGAGGATTAACGAACTCGCGTCGCCTTTGTTACGGGCAAGAGACGAGGACTAACGAACCAGCGTCGCCTTTGTTATGGGCAAGATATGCGAAATCACGAATAGATTACATCAAAAGAGACACGGATTAGCCAGCCCCCGTCGGCTTGTTCATCAAGCTTTGCAAGTGAGTAGGTAAACCATGCAAAAAATTGTACTACACAGAGATAATCACAAAAGCATGTCTCTTGAGATGCAAAATCACACACACAAAGATTACAGTAATCATTGATACATAAAAACAAGGTTACAATGCGGCCATATCTTCATGACACGATATTCAAAATCACACACACTGATTACAGTCATCATTGATACATCAGAACAAGGTTACAATGCGGCCATATCTTCATGATGAGATATGCAAAATCACACACACACATCGATCTTGCTCGCATGTCGTCGATCTTGCTGCACGTGGTCATCGAACAAGCTCCACTTCTGTTGATGGCTTAGAGACATGATTCCTGGCTTGCAATGAGACCACAAAGCATCCTGAACCTGCACTTTTAGTTTGCAAGAGCCTTTCGCGAGTGGAAGGAGAAAGCATCAGAAAAATAATGATCATTTGACACAGGATGAATTATGTCGGATTGTTCATCCTAAAAATCAATGATCATTGGACACAGGATGAAATTGTTCATCCTGATGCCAGGAGGTTCTAGGCTACCTTCCCCGGACAAAGATGTGAGCAAGGGGTATGTCACAAGGATTCTTCTGGCAGCTGTGTTAGATGGATGAGCAACCCAATCACCCATATCACAAGAATTCTTCTAGCAACTGTAAGGTCGAGGAGGAGGAAGAAGAGAGAAAAGCAAAAGCGTGCACCCTACAAGATCCATTCTTTGCACCATAGCTAGATCAGAGAAGAAGGAAGCAAGTGACTCGCTTTATGGTATCAGAAGAACGAACCATATAGCTAGATCTAGATCTAGATAAGAAGGAAGAAACTTGAAGTGAGGAGGACCAATAGGCGTCGGTGCCTTTTTATAGCAAAAACAAGGAAGGGATAAGATCAAGAGCACAGGAAATGGGAAGGTTCACAAGACAGTCAAGAGCACAGGAAACGAAAAGGTTCCCAAGACGGTTAATGGCGAAACTATTGCCAGTCAATGGCTGAGAGCAGAGCTGCAAATGTAGTGATTCCAATGTAGAATTAAATGCTATGCGGAGTGTCACACCCGGTTTTAAAGACAAAACCGAATGCATTGATCACGTGTGCGCCAGGATCAAGTTACACACACGCTTAGACATTATGAATACCAAAAACAGTGCCACATGAATAAAGAGTTATTACAAACCATAGTCTTAAACGAATCTTAAACAAACGAGTTCTCGCAGCGGACAAAATGCCTCCACAGTACCGATCGAAGACTACGCACACCTAGAACTCCTGGAAATCTCCTGGAATATCCTCAAAGTTCTCCCGGGCCCGAGCAAAGCAAATCCGGTATTGTAGATGCAAGAGAATAAACAAGCGTGAGCACATATCGTACTCAAGCAAGGGAAAAACAACATAACATGCGAGGCCATATGGTGGATGGCTAAGGTTCAAGCACTTTAGCATTTTAGTTGGTCAAGTTTTATTAGCAACCTGATTACTAAAGGTGTAAGTTCATACCAACCCAATTAATAAGGTATAAGCATCATAAATAAAGAAATAAACCACAATTTAAGCATTAAAGTTCCATAACTTAATCATGTGAGTGTCCAGGCCGCTCTTGACCGTGAGCACGGCTAATCGATTAGTTTAACACTCTGCAGAGGTTGTACATCTTTACCCACAAGCGCCGTAAAAGCTCCGAAGAACTTTGGACCCAACCATGCGGTGTTTGCAAGACACCATACCACACTTCCGAGGTGTGATCGCATAGGGACGCTACATGGCCTTTACAAAGGTTCCCTAGCAAGTTATGACCCACAAGGTCCGGATCAGTTAGCAAGGTATAAAGTCCCCTAGCAGGTCAATACCCCACCATAAAAGAATAACTCACCCAACCCATTGCTAGAGCGAGTCCATACCCCACAGTACCGCCGATCCCTTGTCCTTATCAGGTAAGACCATCCCATGCTAAAGTTCCTAATTAATCAGCCAAGACCATTGCCCATTAGTTCTTGTGGTTGTACTGTTTTCCTGGGTGGTTCTCCATGTTCCGATTACACATTAAAGGTGGTCTTGTAGAGTAAAAGATCATAAACGGAACATGAAATAACAAAAAGGTAACCAAGTAGATTAATACCAATACCCAGTTGAGCATGCTAAGACATAACTACCACAAGATTAATTTAATTCCCGGCATCAAGGTAAAGGTAGTCAAAAGCTAGGCATGATCCTTAATAGGTTCCCATCCAATTAATGCAAGCAAAAAGTAAAAACAGTGAATTTAAATGCATGTTATGTAGGACAAGCGGGCATGCATCAAGGAATACTTGCCTTCAACAAAGCCTTGCTGCTCAAACTCTTGCTCGACTTGATCTTCAAATCCCTCGAACGAATCGCTCTCTACGATCCACAATCATCACATACAAGCATACAATAGAAATAAATAAGAAACAGTCACCAAACAGATCTAACAGATCTAAACAGTAGCATAAAACTAATCTACGCTTCGAGACGAACGCGTGGACATAAAGAACGCTAAAATCGGAGCTAAAACGACCAAGTTATGGGCTTGGGAAGTTTCAGGGACTATTCTGCGAAGATTTGAAAAGGTTTCGGGCTAAAATAAAGAAAAAGGACTAAACCGGAAGAAATCTTATACGGTGGAAGGGTATTTTTGTAAATAAAGAAAATCCGGGGGCTTTTTTCGCAAAAACGCCTGTGGTCGGCGGCGGGTTTGACCTAGTTGACCGGGTTGACCCGATCTAGATCCGTTGGATCTAGATCTGACGGTGATGGTGGCTCGCGGTGCGGTGGCTGGATCTGGGGCGCTGGATCGTCATCCGACGGCCTCAGAGACGCGCAAGCGGTGGGGCGGCGCGCGCGCGCGGCGCGGCGGCGGCGAGCGGCGGCGCGGCGGCGGCGGGCTCGCCGGCGGGGCCGGATTTGGGGTTCCGTGCCACGAATCGAAGCGCGGACGGCACCTACTCGACGCGCGCGAGTTGGCAAGCCTATCTAGGGCGGCGGCTCGGGCGACGGCGAGGCGGAGCGGCGGGTCGACGCGGCGGCGCGACGTGCGGGCACCGGCGACGGCGCTAGGGCGAAGAGGAGCTCGGGGTCGTCAACGTGCGGCACGAGGGGGGCTCCTCACCTCCTTGCGCAACTCCCGGGCGACTTCTTGGCGGCGGAGCGGCGACGGCGGCGGGATTCCACGGCGGCGGGGCGAGCTCACACGGCGCGCGGCGCGGCTAGGGTTCCGGCGGGGCGCGTGCGGGGGCTTAGGGCGGCTCGGGTTGCGGTCCGGGGACGGCGACGCCTTAAATAGCCCCGGGCGGGGACCTCCTTGGCGTGCGCGCTACGCGCGCGGGAAGGCGTCGTGGCCGAGCCGGACTCGGGCGCGCGGCGGCGGCGGAGTCCGGGCGGGGGACGAGCCGGGGCCGGGGGATGACAAGCGGGCCCCCTCGGTCGGCGGCACGGGCGCGGGCGGCCGCGACGGGGCGCGTCGATCCGGATCCGACGGCCGGATCGAGAGCGGCGGCGGGGCGCGGCCGCCGGGGCGCCCGGGCCGTAAGGCCAAGCGGGGCGGCACGCGCGGCGGGTGCGGTGGCCTGCTGGCTAGCTGGGCTGGGCCGGTGCGCAAGCGGGAGCTGGCCGCGTTGTGCCTTTGGCTGGGTTGGGCTAAGAGGCTGGGCCCAAAGGGAAAGGGGAAGGGGTTAAGGTTTTTGGAATTTTGGCAAAGGGTTTTCAAACATTTAGAATTCAAATTTGAATTTGAATTCCAGCAACCAAAATAATGCTCCAGCATGTATGCCACAAACAAATCCTATATTTCATTAAAGTTATTTTTGAAAAGTGTTAAATGCCTAAAAAAATAAATAAAACAACCTTATATTCCTTAAGCAATTAAATGGTTGCTATCAAATTTTAATAAAGCCAAGTTTTTAATAGAATTAGGGTGTTACAAATCCTACCCCCTTAAGAAGAATCTCGTCCTCGAGATTCGGACAGATTGGGAAAAAGATCTGGAAACTCTGCTTTCAGCTCATCCTCTCTTTCCCATGTTGCCTCATCCTCTGCATGATTACTCCATTGTACTTTGCACATCTTAATCACACTATTCCTGGTGATCCTTGTCATGGTTTCCAATATTCGAACGGGGTGTTCAACAATAGTGAGATCCTCTTTAACGTTTAGATCGTCCAAGGGCAACGGCTCCTTGTCATGAGGGCCAAAACCCTTCTTCAACTGAGAGATATGGAACACATCATGCACATCAGCTAGCTGGACTGGCAACTCCAATCTGTAAGCCACTTCTCCCACTCTCTCAATGATCTTGAAAGGTCCAATAAAGCGAGGTGACAACTTTCCTTTAACTCTGAATCGACGCAAACCTCTGATAGGTGATACCTTTAGGTACACATAATCGCCTTCCTGAAAAACCACATCCCTTCGTTTACCATCTGCATAGCTTTTCTGTCTAGACTGAGCAATCCTCAAATTTTCTCTGATAATCTGAACTTGTTTCTCCGCTTCTCTGATGATATCTGCCCCAAATAACTGCCTTTCGCCTGTCTCACTCCAAAATAACGGAGTCCTACACTTCCTTCCATATAGAGCCTCAAAGGGTGACATTTTGAGACTAGCTTGGTAGCCGTTGTTATAAGAGAACTCAAAGCATACGGCAAGCTCTTATCCCAACTACAACCATGCTTAAGCGCACATGCTCTCAGCATGTCCTCTAGGATCTGATTGGTTCTCTCTGTCTGTCCATCTGTCTGTGGATGATAAGCTGAGCTGAAATTTAGCTTAGTATCCAGAGATTCATGCAACTTCCCCCAGAAATGAGAAGTAAACTGAGTACCTCTATCTGACACGATCTTCTTTGGTACACCATGCAAACACACGATCCTGGACATATATAGCTCTGCCAACTTAGCTCCTGTATAGGTAGTCTTTACCGGAATGAAGTGAGCTACCTTGGTCAAACGATCCACGATGACCCAAATCGAATCATAACCATCTCGGGTTCGGGGTAAACCCACTATGAAATCCATTCCGATCTCTTCCCACTTCCACTCAGGCACCTTCAAAGGTTGAAGCAAACCCGCGGGTCTCCGATGTTCGCCCTTAACCCGGTGACAAGTGTCGCACAAAGCCACATGGGCGGCCACGTCTCTCTTCATACCGTACCACCAATACCTCTCGCTTGAGATCCCGGTACATCTTAGTACCGCTCGGATGGATAGAGTAAGCCGAGTCGTGAGCTTCTCTCAAGATCTTCTCTCTAAGATCTCCCGTCTCTCCGGTACACACAACCGGTTCTTAAACCACACGGTTCCTTGCTCATCTTCTCGTGAAATCCGGGGCTTCTCCTTGTTGCATGCTCTCTTTGATCTTTTGTATTCCAAAGATCCTCTAGCTGCCACTTGCGTATCTCTTGCTCCAGAGTAGACTGTACTTCCAAAGTCACTCCTTCCGCATGTGCAACCACTTTCAAGCTGAGCCTTTCAAACTCTTTTACCAACTCATCAGGAAACTGAATGGTCATAACCATGTTAGTGTGGCCCTTCCGACTCAAAGCATCAGCAACCAGATTCGCTTTACCCGGATGATAGTGAATCTCTAGATCATAGTCCTTGATCAACTCTAACCAACGACGCTGTCTTAGATTAAGATCCTTCTGAGTGAAGATATACTTTAGACTCTTGTGATCAGTATAGATCTGGCACTTAGTTCCCATGATGTAGTGTCTCCATATCTTTAATGCATGAACCACGGCTGCTAACTCAAGATCATGCGTAGGATAATTCAACTCGTGCTTCCTCAACTTACGAGATGCATAGGCTATAACATGACCTTCTTGCATCAACACACATCCTAGACCTTGTCGAGATGCATCACAATATATGTCAAAACTCTTTCGTAGATCAGGCATTACTAGAACAGGTGCTGTGGTTAACCGCTTCTTTAACTCTTCGAAATCGGATCGACATGCACTGGTCCATTTGAATTCCCTGTCCTTCTCTAGCAATGTAGTGAGGGGCTTCACAATCTTAGAGAATCCTTCAATAAACCGACGGTAGTAACCAGCAAGTCCAAGGAAACTCCAAATCTCAGACACTTTACGAGGGGCTTCCCATTTCAACACATCACTAACCTTGCTAGGATCTACTGCAATGCCTCCGTTGGTGATGATATGACCTAGGAAAGACACTTCCTTGAGCCAGAACTCACACTTGCTGAACTTCGCATATAACTCATGCTCTCTCAGCTTCTGCAACACAAGTCTCAAATGCTCCTCATGGTCCTCCTCATTCTTGGAGTAGATCAGAATGTCATCGATGAATACCACAACGAACTTGTCCAGATACTCCATAAAGATCTTGTTCATCAAGTACATAAAGTACGCGGGTGCATTGGTTAACCCAAAGGACATAACTATGTACTCATAAAGTCCGTACCTGGTAGTAAAAGCTGTCTTAGGAATATCTGAAGGCCTAATCTTTAACTGATGATAACCTGATCGCAGATCGATCTTAGAAAACACTGTTGCTCCTCTCATCTGATCAAACAAGTCTTCAATACGTGGCAGAGCATACTTGTTCTTGATGGTAACATCATTAAGAGACCTGTAGTCAACACACATCCTCTGTGTGCCATCTTTCTTACCCACAAAGATTACGGGTGCTCCCCAAGGTGATGAACTAGCACGAATGAACCCTTTACCCAATAGTTCTTTAATCTGAGCTTTAAGTTCTTGTAACTGATCACTAGACATTCTATATGGGCGCTTAGAGATAGGAGCAAGTACTGTGTAAAAGATCAATAACGAACTCAACATCTCGGTCGGGGGCATACCGGCAACTCCTCGGGAAACACATCGGGATAATCGCACACTACTCGTATGTCTTCCAAGGTCGCTCCGTCAAGCTTATTCACGGACCGGCATTTGATGGTGCGGGATCCGCCGCAAACTCAAACCTTTCACCAAGTCGGGACTTGTAAGAAGGATTGACCTCTTAGCACACTGAATCACCGCATCACACGCGGTCAACCATCCCATTCCCAATATCACATCGATCCCCTTTGAATCCAAGATCATAAGATTGGCACGGAAATCTCTGCCCACAATCTTGAGATGGACGTTATCACATTTATAGATAGCTTTCAATTCCCCCCCAGGTGAGGTAACTAACATATGGCGAGACATGGGACTGATAGGTAGATTATGTTGAGCTACGAACTGGGATGTAATGAAAGAATGGGATGCTCCAGAATCAAACAAAACTGAGGCAGGAGTAGAGTTAACTAGAAACATACCGAGCACTACTCTGGGGTTCTCCTGGGCGACTTCAGCATCAACGTGCATCGCATTGCCTCGTGCATAGCTCTGTTGTCCTTTGTTTGACTGTGGGGTTTGGCTTCCGCTCCTTGTCTGCTGCTGGGTCTGCACAGGGGTGTGTGGAGGGTTCCTCTTTGGGCAAGCATTGGCATAGTGACCAAGTTCTCCGCACTTGAAGCAAGTAGTGGTGGCAGGATTGGGCGGTGCCACGGTCCTTACGGGTGTGCCAACCGGGGCTCTCTCGCCGACTCCGCCGGGAAGCCGGGCGGGGAGTCCGAGGAACGAGACGCCGAAACCGCCGAGCGGACCGCCGGAACCGCCGAACGAGACGCCGGGACCGCTGCGTCGCGCCCAAAATTTGGGTGTTCGGTGGTGGGTTGAAGCGCGGGCGAGACGCACTCCCAAACCGCCCGGAGCCGGCGGCCTTCCTCTTCGCTCTCCAAGCTCCTTGCGCTTGTGCTCCAAGCGGATAGCGGCATCAACTAGATGCCGAAAGTTAGGAAAAGGATATGACATCGAGCCGGTACCGCAGCGAACCAACCAACCCATCCAGAACGGCTCCTCGCTTCTTCCTATCTTCAGCAACCTCCTCACTGCATAGCGAGATAGCTCAGTGAACTTGTCTCTATACTCAGCCACTGACATTCCTCCCTGCTTCAGCGAAAGGAACTCCTTCTTCTTGATCTTCATGACTCCAGAGGGTATGTGATGGCTCCTGAAGTTGGTGGTAAACTCCTCCCAAGTGATAGTGTCTGGGGCGGCATGAGCGGCAGAGTACGCATCCCACCAAGCGGCTGCAGAGCCTTGAAGTCGTCCTGCAGCATACAGGACCTTCTCTCTGTCGTCACACTGACAGGTAGTGAACATCTTCAGTATTGTCTTGAGCCAATCTTCAGCTTCCAGTGGATCAGCGGCGTGGGTAAACACAGGAGGGTGATGACTCATGAACTCCCGGTGCTTGTTGCGAGGCGCAGGTGGCGGCACCGGCGGATTGTTGACCTGAGCTTGCAAGTTTGTCACCGTGGTGGTCAAGTTCTGGAGGAGCTGGGTCTGTGCCTCCAAGAACTGCTGCATAGCGGGATCCATTTGTACCTGGGCTGGGGTGCTCTTCCTGCTGGTTGATTAACACCTGATCCTGACCTGGTGTTCACCATCTGAGTGTTAGGAACATTATTTTAGATGATTGCACCAAGGTTTAAACTTAGGAAGATAAGATAGCAATGATATTCAGATAAGACAGATTCTGTTGACTCCAAACAATCAGGCACAGCTCTCTGTATAAGTAACCAAAAATTATGGATTTTGGACTGATAAAGGGTAATGAAATTATGAAACTACTCCAACTGGAATCACCTCAATCGGAGTTGTGTAGCTCTGGTTATAAAATAAACAAGTCAGGTAGGTCGGCAGTGTTTAACAGATTCGTGGGGCTGTAATGTTTTAGTCATATCTATCTGGTTTTCCATCCAAATATTCTGAATTTTTCACAGAAAATCAGTAATGCAATTCTTGAACTTTTCCAATTGGTTTTACTGCAATCGGAGTTCTGTAGCCTGAGATAAAATTAAAACAGTACTGCTGACTCAGAAAACTGTGCGAACAGATTTTGGGATCTCGAATTTGTATTAAGGAAAAAACTTAAGAGGACAAAAAGATTAAGATAGATAACTGATTGAGACTGAAAGATAACCCCACAAGCTTACTACTAAACCAATGTCGTTGTGGTCATCACTCCACAACACATTGCACTCAACCAAAAATCCAACTCACACATTAAGCACAAAATCAAGCATTCAACCACACTTCTAAGCTAAACACACTTTACCGATCGTCTACTAGCGATTACAAGGAAATCCTATCCTTAATTTTAAACCTAAGGACTATCTTCTGCCATGGCATCTGTGCGAGCGTCAGGGGAGTCGTAGTGTGGCCTCTTGGGTGATGGGGAGGTACATCCTTCTGCGGCTTCATGGGCTTCCGGCTGCTCCCTGTTCAAAAGTGCGGCTTCCAAGGCACGCCTCTCGCGTCTCCGGAGTGAAGATTTGCCGCCGTGCTGCATATAGCGTGTTGTTGGCATCATCCAATGCGGTGTTCACAACCGCAAGTAGACCCCGGACATTGTTGAGCGTCCCTTCATAGGCCGGGGCTCGGGGCGATGTAAGTCTTGGCTTCCCCACTTGCCCCGAATGGTGTGTAGCGGCAGTGGGTATCCTCCAACCTGTCACGCTCCTTGTGAGAAAGCACATAGAGCGCTCTCCGAGCTGACTCGCTATCCCAGCATCCATAGTAGTCCTGTGAGCCACATCATGATGCTTGGACATCTCCTTCACTCCACGGCATGGAATGTACTCCTCCAAGATGGCAGCAACCTCCCAATGGGGCTCGAACCACGGATGGGTCCAAAGCTCACAATGGTAGACAGGGGCCTTATCATAGCCTAGGCGGAGTACCATTGCCCTCAGGTGGTCTGCCATAGGAATGCCTACTCCATCAGCTCTGTAATGGTACACTTCCCAGATCGCTTCCCTCTCTTCCTCCTCTTGCTCTTGTTCCTCCATCTCTTGATCTGAGGAATCTTCATATTCTTCTGGCGCTTGCTCCTCTAGGTTGGGTTGTTCAGCTAGCTCATCCTCCTCTTGGATCACCTCCTCCGGGTCTTCCTCATCATCAAGCACCATGATAAGGTTAGGGAAAACCACAAAGGTGTGCTCCATCTCAATCTCCTCATCCGTATCTCCATCATGCAAATCATGGTACTGTTCCTGTGGAGCATACTGGTGGACTGCTCCAGCCCGAGAAGTCTCCAAGCTACGAACCATCTGTAGTGCAGTGCAGAATGAGAAAGATGGTAAGGCAAAAAGGACGAGAGCTAAAGCAAGCACAAGATAAAGAATGCGGGCAGCTCAAGAGTGAAGCAAAAAGGCAAGAGTAAGGTTAGTAAAGAATAAAGCAAGCATGTGTAAGAAAGCTTCTATGAGTATAAAATCCTTAATTCGACCATTTTCTATCTAGGTTAGCGTTCCTACAGTCAAGACAGCTCTGGTACCACTCTGTCACACCCGGTTTTAAAGACAAAACCGAATGCATTGATCACGTGTGCGCCAGGATCAAGTTACACACACGCTTAAACATTATGAATACCAAAAACAGTGCCACACGAATAAAGAGTTATTACAAACCATAGTCTTAAACGAATCTTAAACAAACGAGTTCTCGCAGCGGACAAAATGCCTCCACAGGCAGCTGACTGAAGACTACGCACACCTAGAACTCCTGGAAATCTCCTGGAATATCCTCAAAGTTCTCCCGTCCGAGCAAAGCAAATCCGGGTATTGTAGATGCAAGAGAATAAACAAGCGTGAGCACATATCGTACTCAAGCAAGGGAAAAACAACATAACATGCGAGGCCATATGGTGGATGGCTAAGGTTCAAGCACTTTAGCATTTTAGTTGGTCAAGTTTTATTAGCAACCTGATTACTAAAGGTGTAAGTTCATACCAACCCAATTAATAAGGTATAAGCATCATAAATAAAGAAATAAACCACAATTTAAGCATTAAAGTTCCATAACTTAATCATGTGAGTGTCCAAGCCGCTCTTGACCGTGAGCACGGCTAATCGATTAGTTTAACACTGCGAGAGGTTGTACATCTTTACCCACAAGCGCCGTAAAAGCTCCGAAGAACTTTAGACCCAACCATGCGGTGTTTGCAAGACACCATACCACACTTCCGAGGTGTGATCGCATAGGGACGCTACATGGCCTTTACAAAGGTTCCCTAGCAAGTTATGACCCACAAGGTCCGGATCGTTAGCAAGGTATAAAGTCCCCTAGCAGTCAATACCCCACCATAAAAGAATAACTCACCCAACCCCCGCTAGAGCGAGTCCATACCCCACAAGCACCGCCGATCCCTTGTCCTTATCGTGTAAGACCATCCCATGCTAAAGTTCCTAATTAATCAGCCAAGACCATTGCCCATTAGTTCTTGTGGTTGTACTTGTTTTCCGGGTGGTTCTCCATGTTCCGATTACACATTAAAGGTGGTCTTGTAAAGTAAAAGATCATAAACGGAACATGAAATAACAAAAAGGTAACCAAGTAGATTAATACCAATACCCAGTTGAGCATGCTAAGCAATAACTACCACAAGATTAATTTAATTCCCGGCATCAAGGTAAAGGTAGTCAAAAGCTAGGCATGATCCTTAATGGGTTCCCATCCAATTAATGCAAGCAAAAAGTAAAAACAGTGAATTTAAATGCATGTTATGTAGGACAAGCGGGCATGCATCAAGGAATACTTGCCTTCAACAAAGCCTTGCTGCTCAAACTCTTGTTCGACTTGATCTTCAAATCCCTCGAACGAATCGCTCTCTACGATCCACAATCAGCACATACAAGCATACAATAGAAATAAATAAGAAACAGTCACCAAACAGATCAAACAGATCTAAACAGTAGCATAAAACTAATCTACGCTTCGAGACGAACGCGTGGACATAAAGAACGCTAAAATCGGAGCTAAAACGACCAAGTTATGGGCTCGGGAAGTTTCAGGGACTAATCTGCGAAGATTTGAAAAGGTTTCGGGCTAAAATAAAGAAAAAGGACTAAACTGTAAGAAATCTTATACGATGGAAGGGTATTTTTGTAAATAAAGAAAATCCAGGGGCTTTTCTGCAAAAACGCCAGGACTGGCGGCGGGTTTGACCTAGTTGACCGGGTTGACCCGATCTAGATCCGTTGGATCTAGATATGACGGTGCTGGTGGCTCGCGGTGCGGTGGCTGGATCTGGGGCGCTGGATCGTCATCCGACGGCCTCAGAGACGCGCAAGCGGCGGGGCGGCGGCGCGCGCGGCCGGCGGCGGCGAGCGGCGGCGGGCGGCGGCGGGGCTCGCCGGCGGGGCCGGATTTGGGGTTCCGGGCCACGAATCGAAGCGCGGACGGCACCTACTCGACGCGTGCGAGTTGGCAAGCCTATCTAGGGCGGCGGCTCGGGCGGCGGCGCGGCGGAGCGGCGGGTCGACGCGGCGCGCGCGATGTGCGGGCACCGGCGACGGCGCTAGGGCGAAGAGGGGCTCGGGGTCGTCAACGTGTAGCACGAGGGGGGCTCCTCACCTCCTTGCGCAACTCCCGGGCGACTTCTTGGCGGCGGAGCGGCGACGGCGGCGGGGATTCCACGGCGGCGGCGGCGAGCTCACACGGCGGCGCGGCTAGGGTTCCGGCGGGGCGCGTGCGGGGGCTTAGGGCGGCTCGGGTTGGGGTCCGGGGACGGCGACGCCTTAAATAGCCCATGCGGGGACCTCCTTGGTGTGCGCGCTACGCGCGGGAAGGCGTCGTGGCCGAGCGGACTCGGGCGGCGCGGCGGCGGCGAGTCCCGGGCGGGGACGAGCCGGGGCCGGGGGATGACAAGCGGGCCCCCTCGGTCGGCGGCACGAGGCGCGGGCGGCTGCGACGGGGGCGCGTCGGATCCGGATCCGACGGCCGGATCGAGTGCGGCGGCGGGGCGCGGGGGCTGGCGGGGCCGGGCCGTGGGCGCGTAAGGCCAAGCGGGCCGGCACGCGCGGCGGGTGCGGTGGCTCCTGGCGGCTAGCCGGGCCGGGCGGTGCGCAAGTGGGGGGCGTCGCGCGTGCCATTGGGCGGGTTGGGCTAAGAGGCCGGGCCCAAAGGGAAAGGGGAAGGGGTTAAGGTTTTTGGAATTTTGGCAAAGGGTTTTCAAACATTTAGAATTCAAATTTGAATTTGAATTCCAAAGAACCAAAATAATGCTCCAAAGATGTATGCCACAAACAAATCCTATATTTCATTAAAGTTATTTTTGAAAAGTGTTAAATGCCTAAAAAAATAAATAAAACAACCTTATATTCCTTAAGCAATTAAATGGTTGCTATCAAATTTTAATAAAGCCAAGTTTTTAATAGAATTAGGGTGTTACACGGAGTAACCAAACGTCATCTCCATTGCATACTTAAACCATGTTTGGAAACAATAGCAACTGCCTACTCCTCATCGTCACCATTCCTGGCCAAAGATGAATAGCATGCCGGGAAGAAATAGGTGGGCACCAGCCATCGTCGCTGTTGGGCCTCGCTCAAGACCTCCGCATTAAGATTGCAGCACGCCTTGTGCGACCTAAGAGCGGCCCTTGGCTGACCTATGTAGCATATGGGGTTCTTGCTCGACCATGCGCCGCGTGTGCGGCCACAGCGACGTCGGCTGGCATTTGTTGATAGAGGGGATACGAGATGAGATTTCTTGGGTGGGGGACCCCACCACTTACAAACCATTCTTGCTATGTTGACCGGTCTCAGGAATCCGTAGGCTTGCATCCTCTCTGGAATCAAAGCCTTCTTCATCCAAACAGGGGATACAATGATCTCCGGCGTGCCGCCGAGGTTGGGCACGATGCAGCGACCTATCTATATGCCATCTTGCTCTACAGAGAGAATGGCGGTGCTTCCACTGACGACACCGCGAAGTGGTACATGAGGCGGGTCGCGGGCGGCGGCAGTACGACGTCGAGATGGCTGAGCAACGAGGGGTGTCTGCCTTTGCGCGAGAAGGCTGCACGTGCGCTCCACTACTCGACTCAAAGCATTTGAGGTGAACCGATGCGGCCTCCTGCAAAAGTGCGCGGCGATCAGCCGTGCACAGGCAACGGCGGCAGCTGCGGCGTGGAAAAAGGATGGCTTCGAATTTCTCTGTTTTGCAGTGAAGACTGTAGGCTACGTTGCGAAATGGTATTGGAATAGGAAATCAGTAGTAGATTAATTAGCTTTTATATGATGCTCGAATTATTTGTGTGAAATTTTGGGAGAGCAGCAAATCCGACGCGTGTTATCAGCCCCACGTCGCTAATGACTGTGGGGCCCAGTTCTATTCAAATGAAGAACAGTTCCCATTTATCCTTTTAATATGCAATCAATTAATGTAACAAATATTATTTCATCATTATTAGCCCAAATTTGATATTTTTTCTAAATTTTTCTAAAATCACCATCTTTTCATTAAATTCATTGTTTAGTGTACATTCCGTTTGTTGAATAATGTTGATATGCCTTATTTGTTCTTTGTAAGTACAACATAGGAATAATAGTTGTTTTACACTACCATTAGTGATGAAACTTTAGATTTCGTAAGCTTAAGGTGAACACAAGGATTTGTTATGTTTTCAAATGCATATAAGTTCGAACATGTTGCAAAGCGTGGAAAACTTCAATGTTCAAGCAAACATTCTAGGAAACTATGTGAGAGATGTAGACATTTGTACACAAGTATATTATTCCTTCATCGATAAATTGAAATTTCGAAGACAAGTTTAGGTACCCAAATTATGTTGCCAAGTCAATTTGTAGATTTTCAAAGCAAATTTGATGTTATTAGAATTATTATAGAATTACCATGGGCTGTAAAAACGAAATAGATAAATTTTGGGCACACAAGTGTGACTGTAGATATTTTATTCAAATACTAAATATCCAAATGCGAATTGTTTGTACTTTTATGGTTTTTAGGTGCTATTTTATGGGCTCTAATAATTCAGGGAAGCAAGTTTCATTTCAAAAAAAAATAGTGACAGACCCACGCGTCGGCATTAGCAGCCAATATAAAAAAGATAACCTTCGGCTACCCACCCAGACCCAACTGCCAACAAATGTGATGCGAGTTCACTAACCATCATCGCCAATGACACTGGCCCACGCGTTAGCGTCATCGTCAGCAGGCTAACCTGCATCGGCAATGACTATACATTGTCTCTAAGTTCTAATTCATCAAAACAGATCTCCAGTTCATCACAACAGATCTCCAATTCATCACAACAGAACACAGTTCATCACAACGCAGTTGGATCTACTCGCGTCTATTGGATCGAGTTTATGACATACAAAATCTAACAACCAAACTAATTAACTAAGAAGTTCATGATCGACAGACAAACTAAGCAGTTCATGTCCAAGAACCTGACGAAGACACAAAAGCACACACACATTGTTACTAATTGGTAGAGGAGTCTATCAATTAGTTTGAGTCCCGCTGTCGTGGCCGCAGTGGCTGCTGTCGTCGCTGTGGTTGCTGTCGTCATCGTCGGAGCCGCTATCGTCAAAGACGAAGTGGCAGCGGGCAGCCCGCTTGACCACGGGGAGGTTCTTGAGTTTCTCAGCCAACCCGTGGATCCTGAAGGCAAGACCCTTCACGCTCGGGTCCTTGTACACATCATGATGCGCCTTGAGGTCGAAGGCCTCACCAACACCTTCAAGCTTTCTGAAGGCGCTTGTGAGCATCTCGACGGCAAACTTAGTATCATCGAAGAGCGGTTCATCGTCAGCGTCCTTGGCCGTCGGCTCCTTCACCTTCTTCAACTTCTTATGACAGCGGCTTTCATCGTCGTCGTCCTTCCTTCGTCCCCACTTCGACGGCGTTGGGCTCCTCGACGCCTGGTCCTCCTTCTCTCGGTGGCTGAAGATGTGTAGTGGTGGATCGAGAGGAAGAAGAAGTAAAGAAAAATATGATAAGCTTATGGAAGAAGCAGGTGTCGTATGGACCTCCCTAGGCCCACTACCTCGGTGGGTACCAGGACCGACTACTTGATGGGCCCCTGGGACTACCCGACTTGTGCCGCACGGTACCTGATGGCGTGAAGCGCAAGGACTAAGGTGGAGAAGTACTCGGATAGAAAGCTATACATACCATGTGCTGTTTAGAGGACTCCTATATGTACACGACTAGTACTCTCTCCCTAAACCGACCTGTAACCCTGCCTCCCAGACTATATAAGGCGAGGCAGGGACCCTTCTCTCTCAGATTACGCATCATCTTGTAATCACATCCAATCAATCCAGAGCTAAGTAACATACAGGACGTAGGGTATTACGCACCTCGCGGCCCGAACCTGTCTAAATTGTGTGCCATGTGTCTCTTCCTTCGAGTTACCGATCTTGACAAGGCCACATTCATCTACCTCGGGTACTCCCCTTGGTAGGTTGCCAGTCTAAAACACCGACAGCTGGTGCGCTGGGTAGGGGATCTCGCCGAAGATCCTATGGCGAACTTGACATTTTCCATCTTCATCAAGCCAACCGTCGCTTTCAACCGCGGCGACACCTTTGTCTTCGGCTCCTGGGTCTGCACTGCTGACGGTGCTGGATCCTTCCAATGCCTCCTCACCATGCCGCCCAACCCAGAGACTGGGCTCGTGACGCTTCTCGAAGTTGTCACGTGCAATCTCGGTTGAAAGTTCGGCGAAATTTCACTCTACAACCAACACGCCGACTTTGAGCTTGGATCCGACTCCAACTCGAACTCGACGTCCCCGTGGGCTATCGTATGTGAGTTGGCTACCCAACCATCGCGTGTGGCCTCCCCACTCCGTGAGCGCTCCACACGCGGCCCTCTCAACGTCAGCACGGCCCACGTAAGGCTCCCACTGCGCGTCGGGCCGGCAAGGAGATCATACCCGAGTACGACTCGGACTCCAACACTGTCCCCAGCTACAACTCGGACTCCAACCCTCTCTCTGGCTTCTACTCAGACTCCTCCTACGAGTTCAACTTCGGGTTGGACCCTGATGAGCCTGAGCCCGAGAACAACACTACAGAGCGACCCCTATCAGGACCAGCTTCCGGCCTTGTTATAACATCTACACCCGCCAGAAGATTCGTCTACTAGCCAGACCACAAGCCCGCAGACCTGAAAGGAGGGAACTCACGCTGCATCGCCTACCTCGACTCACTTCCCTTCCAGGAGGGAACACCGCTCGCCCCAGCTGGGGAGCACACTCCGACAGAGGTGGCAACCAGTGACTCCAGCCTTAGCACTCCTGACCGGCAAGTCTCCATGACTACCAACGAGAGGCCAGGGCCCTTAGGGACACTCCCTAACCGATATCTCGAGGATATCTCAGCGGACGAGTTGTCCACCAACGCGCCAGCTGACGAGACCGACGCCAACATGGACACTCGATGTGAACGCAACAGAAAGCGGAACGAACGGCGTCGACGTCTCTGCGAGTCCCTTCCCATCCGGAACCTCGGAGAAGCCCTCGACCAAGTCGAGAGCCAGGTACACACTACCCCAGAGCAATACCTCATGTCTAACACTACGATAGCATGTCAGGCTCAGGGGATTCGCGCAGGAGAAGTCATCACCAAGCTCGCGGAGGACGCCTACATCATGCGAGTTGAAAACAGGGTCACTCGTGTGCCCCCCGTCTGGAACCGCCAGCAAGACAACGAAGTCACAAGTCGTAGTGCGGACATCGGTCGCAACCATACTCGAGCGGAGCTACCAGCTAACCCCAACCGTACTCGGGAAACAACCGATGGACCCTCCCATGGTGGCAACAGCGCCGGCAGCGACCGAGAGATCATCCCTCATCGTGATCCTGGTGGTGGAGGCAGCGACGGCGGGAGCTCCAACCATGGGGTCGGCAGGAGAGCCGGGGGTGGAGGTGACCGCGGCGGTCGAGGCCACGCGAACAGCGACGCCTCCGGAGCTTCACGTGGCGGCTTCGACGCCCGCCATAAGATTGAAGAACTTCGGTGCAAGAAGTCCTCCACTGCAGGCGACAACGATGGGTTCCCTGCTTTCTCTACACGGCTTCACAACCTACTTCTCTCAGAGAAATTCAAGCCTCTAAGGATCACCAAGTACGACGCGAAGCAGGATCCAGTCCAGTGGCTCAGGTGCTATGCCCTCTCCATCAAGAACACTGGTGGCAAAAACGAGACGAAGTGCCTCTACATCCCCTTATGTCTGGACCAATCCCGCTTACATGGCTCGAGTCACTCGAGAAGTACTCGATCGACAAGTGGGACCAGCTGAAGGAACAGTTCAACAGCAACTTCGCGGGCGCTATGGGCCGCTCGGTTACTCGCATGGACCTGGCAATGGTGAAGCAAGAACAAGGCGAGACCCTTCGCAAGTACATGCGACGCTTCTTCGACAAGCGCGCCACCATAGTCGATGTCTCTGACTAGGAGGTCATCGACCTCTTCCAAGACGGTCTCTACCACCGTCGCACCTTCGAAGACTTTGGTCGTCGCCGCCCGAGCTCCATCACCCACCTCAAGGACATGATCACCTCCTGGGCTGATGAAGAAGACACGGCTAACGCCAAGTACGATGCCATCCGTGGCAAGAGCAAACAAAACACGGGCGGCGGCAGCAACAACAACGGGAACCAATGCGGTCGCAACAACAATTACTCGGGTCCCAATCGCAAGTGCAAGCCAGACAACACTGTCGCGGCTATCCAGCGCCCTGCGAAAGACAACTCAAAGAAGACCTCTGGCGGCTTCAAAGACTTGCTGAAAGAGAAGTGCCAGTGGCATCTGGACGGCAACCACACCACTGAGCAGTGCTACCAACTCCGGCGAGCACTCAAGGATACTCCAGAGCCACGGCACCCTCATGACAAGAAAGGAAAGAAGAAGGCTGATGAGGGCAACGGCGACTTCGAAGAACCCGACAAGACGGTGAATGTCCTCTTCGGCGGACTACCCAACCGATGGGCTCAAAAAGCTACTCGTCGAGAAGTCATGAGCATTGAACCAGCGGTCCCGACCCCTCTCCGGTGGTCGGAGGTACCCATTACCTTCTCCCGTGTGGATCAATGGACAAGCTTCTCTGAATCAGGACGGTTCCAACTCGTCCTGAAGCCGGTGGTCACGGGCTACAAACTCAAAAAGGTCCTCATCAACGATGGAAGCGGGCTAAATGTCCTTTTCACCAAGACCTTGAATAAGATGAAGCTCGACATCACCTGCATGCTCACCAGGAGCACCTCGCCTTTCTACGGCATCGTCTCCGGGAACAAGGCTATCCTACTGGGCTCAGTGGTTCTGCCATTTACCTTCGGGAAAACAAGGGACAACTACCGTACCGAGTACGTCAAGTTCGAAGTCGCGGACTTCGAGACGTCCCACCATGCCATCCTCGGCAGACCAGCTATCGCCAAGTTCATGGCAGTACCCCACTACACCTACTTGGTACTCAAAATGCCAAGTCCAGCCGGTGTACTCTCACTGCAAGGGGCCTTGAAGATATCCTTCGACTGCGACACAGAGGCTATGGAACTCGCAGCTACGAATCAAGTACCCAACGCATTAATGGAGATCTACGCTGCATCCAAGAAGATTGCCCCAAGTGAACTCGACATCCCAGAGAAGTCGGACAAAGCCAACAAGCCTCAGCCAGCTGAGGAAGTTCTAGTCAAGACAATTGACATTGGGACGGGCGATGTTGACGGTGAAAATCCGTCAACCTAGCCATCAGTTTACCTTCGGTGTTGGCATGACTTTTGTATCTTATCCATTGGTACTAACCCCCGTGGTATAACAAGTTCACTTGTGCATGTCGGTTTTGGAGTTAAGTGTTTACGCAGGGTTTTAACGCTGAAAGCAAGACTTCCGGGATAAGTTTATTAAGCACCTCAGGAAAAGACCTTGAAGCCCGGTACAAGTCAAGCAATGAAGTGAACATGACTCCAAGAGCCCAAGGACCAAGCATGAGAAGATGACAAACTCCGAGGACATAGCCAGAAAAGAGCTGAATCTTGCAAGACAAGGAGCTTCGTCCAATTCGGAGAGAAACCGACGACAAGGGCCCACATGTAAAAGGGGAGAGGATCTAGAAGACGCGAGAAGCAACACCGGGCGAAGGAGGACACGAACTGGGCCGAAACGGGCCCAGGCCGGTCGGCCCAGCCAGTTTCGGGGCCCAGTCGGCCTCCCCTTTGACCTAGTTGCATCTCTGGCTATTTATAGCCCCCTGATCGAGAGCCACAGATCATCCAATTCGTCATCCGCCACCGAGGAGCAGAGAAGCTTGAGGGACACCATCTCGAAGATGAGGGTCGTGCTAGTTGTCTAGGGTCTCCCTAGCCGACGTGGGAACCTTGCATGGAAGACCACGTCGGAGCTCCAGAGCGAGGATCAAGATCAAGGTAGGGCCCCGGTGGTGATCTTGTTCATGTAATCATTCATGGTGAAGTCTTTAAGTGAATTCGATTTCTAGCGATCCAGTGCCTTCTCGATGATTTTGTTTTCTTCTTGGTTTTGCTTCTTCTACGATCTATACTTATGATAGATTACATAGGGTGCTCTTGTAGCCGCGGTGGCTAGAGGTGCATACCGGACCGGCCAAGTGTTTTCAACTTGTTCTTTTGAACTCGCCCTAGACTACCCGCATGAGTAGGGATACGTTGTGACAGAACGGGGGTTCCGAAAGGCGGGCGTTTTCGGAGTCGGATGGAAGGCCACGATTTAAAGATGCTTTTAATGAGATTCGCTTTTCTATCTTCATCTATCTTGTTTGGAGCTACAACATAAGCTTGATCTAGACTCTCTAGATCGGTTATCTCTTGCTTTCTCTTGCTACCTCTTTAGTATATTAGATTAGATGTGTTTTCTTTATGAGTTAGTAGATTAGTGTTGACGCAAAATGTGCACCTAGCGCCAAACACACAGCAAGCCGAACAAGCTGGCTTCACACGCGCAAAGAATCACGAGACGTGCCAGTCAATTTTCCCTGAAAATTAACAAAAGAGAAAGTAATTAGATGCCAAAGCTTGGAACATGCCGGGTGGTACCAGACAGTTACATATTTACGTCCACGAAGCCAGGTAAGACGACATATAGCTATAGAAAGCTATCTGCCAGCAAACTGACACCATTCGGGAGCTTAAAGAAGAAAAAATGTAACATAGCCGAATGGATGACGTAAGCACGACGGCGATCGGTCTTTGTTTGGACAAAGATGCACGTGCGTAAGATCGCGACCGATCCCCATGATGATCAACATTAAATAAATAAATGAAGTAAAGCACGAACATAAACATGCAATGAACAAGCATGGATAGATCCAAAGCACTAGTCTACCGCATGTCTAGGTACTTTAAAACCCGTCGGGTACGATGCCAAACAAATCTATCCACCGCATGATACAACTTGCATGAAAATCGTACCACTTTCCACAAATAGATCTATCCACCGCATGATACAATCTAAATCTGGAAAGCTAAAAGCATACATTATTAAAGCATGAATTACGCACGTGTTCTACTCGTGAAGGAAGGTAACCGAATACGGCTGGACAACCGATTCGGGGTCCATGAAGAAGGAACGAACATTACCAAGCGAAATAAATCTATCAGATTGATTTGAAATCTAATCCACCGGATGACTAGCTCCAAAGCAACCCAAAAACCTGCATCTACCGCATGATACTCAGTTCTTTCAAGATTTATTCCAACGTTAGCAAGCTTGAACCCGCAACACGTAACAACCTAGATCGATTCGGTTTCGGCTATCGGAAAGCATAAGATCCACGTGTTAAAGCACGAATTGTACTCGCATAAGGATCACAAGAGGGATAAAGCCGATCCAAACCTATCTAAATTGGGCAAAAGATGTTACATGAATTTAAACATAAAGTAAAAACTCAAAGCAACACGGGGTAACTTGGTGAATCTATTGGATCCTGCCAAAATTCAATAGAGCCGATAACTAGCTTCAATCTAGATCTTAGCCTACCGCATGGCTCATGACCTAACAAGAAACCCTCTTGAACCAAGCTTGAATCTACCACATGACACAAAGCATGGTAACAAGACTACTTGCATCAGATCTAAATCCACCGCATGATACTAGATATGATACAAGGTTGCCGGTACTCACGGAGGTCGACGGATCGATGAACCCTCTCGAAGAACTCGACGACACGACAAATGGACTCTAGGGTTTGGCGTAAGGCCGATTTGTATTGAGAATGATCGTGTCTGTTACATACATTCAGGGCTCATATTTATACCCTGCCAAGCACAACCTTGAATGGATTTGTTGCCTAAATTATCTCTAAGCTTGATCGCTTATCCATCCATTCGTCCTTCCTGCTTGAGCCACGTCACCGTCCAAACCCGCAAAATCAGCTCAACTGTTCCCTTGCCGAACGGAAGCAGATAGCCGACCGCAGATCTTTCTGCCGAATACATCTGAGAAAAACCTTCCTTCCACCGGACGGACTCCTCATTGAGCCGGACCCACAAGTCAGACTCCTTACCAAATTTTGGTGTTAACAATTAGATGCAACTTGTCTTCAAAAGATAGCTTACCTTGCTTTGCTAGATTGAATCCTTGCGTTGCACATTGTTCCACGGATTCGATACCTTGGGTTCACCACTCGAGGGAAGAAGGGTCCCTTGACTACGACGGGAGACTTGTCCGCTTGCATGTCTAACCGAACTTTGATACAACTATTAACCGTCAACAAGCCCCTTTTTCTGGCGCCGTTGCCGGGGAACAAGCAATCAAGATCCGATGTAGTATCGCTTATCATTCATTTTTTCAATTGATTTTCTTTTGCATCTCTTAAGTTTGATCATCCCCAAAAAGAAAAAAATCAATCTAATCTAGTTCTTGATTAACCCTAATTTTTCTTTTCTTTTTAGATTTTTGTTTTATTGCTAACCCTAACCAGAGATGGTTGGCTACCTCTCCAAGAAACCCAAACCTTTTTTGTGGATGATCCAGGAAAACTTTACAGGCAAAGGTGACGTGCAACACAAGCTAAAGGGTTGGAAACCCTAGATTCAAAAGTCAAACTTGTAGGACTATCAAAATCTCCAAGGGAATCACCACCTCCAAGTCAAGACGCTGTAAGGCCTTCAAATCGAGAGGAGGATGGAGAATATAGAGATGGAGAAAGTTGTTGCATCCGTCAAGACCAAAGGACAAAGCCAGCCTGAGAAGACCAAAAAAATGACTAAGACAAAGTGGGTACCCAAGATTGCAACACCCGCAAAGAGCGTTGATCCGAAGTAATCAAGTGAAGAAGTCTAGCCATGGACTATAAACGAAGCGCTAGGCGGGAGGCAACCCGTTTCGTCGAGTCAAGAATAAGCTACCGGGAGGACAACCCGATTCCAGGTTTTTCGAGTCTTTTTAATAATTCAGTTTTGAATTTTACTACGCAAAACATTAGACTTAGCATGGTTGAAAAATATTAGAGACATAATTCTTGGTTGAATATTTTGCTTGATCATAAACCCTTTACATGAACCATCCTATGTGATTGTTTGCTTCTTTTTCGAGAAACCACAACCAAAAAGATTTTAGAACCTAACTCAACCATTCATACTCTGTATGATGTTGTGGTTGACTTGCTTTTCATTCTAAAAACACATGAGTAGAGACATGAATTGTATCTAGATGTTATTTAAATTTCAGCACGTGCTAGGACTCGCGTGAACCTAAAAACTTGATTTTTGGTTGGTTTAAAAATCGATATCCTTGGTTTCTCTAGAGTTAGAATTTTTCTAAGCCTCATTTAATTTTATTTTATTCAAAGTCTCTCTCATCTAATCAAAATTAGAACCTAAACCTATGCCCCCATGATCAAGCCGGGAAAAGTTCGCTCTCAACCAATGAAGGAAAACTATACCGGTGAGACCGATATCAACGTAGTCGGAAAATATTTTCGACTTACATTTGTTTATAATGGTTTAAAAACTTCCCTAAAATTATGCTTGAGTACTTTCATGGCTCTGAAAAATATTTTTAAATTTCGAAATTAGAGGGGTGCTTAACCCTAAACACACTTAAAGGGGGGCAATCTAGTTTGAATTAATCATGCATGCACCAAGTCCACCAAGTCCACAAGGACAAGCATGGTGGGCAGCAAGCATAAACTTTGCAGGAATTTCATGGTGGCATGTGAAGCAAGTGGAGCAAGGGAGCATGGACATGACTCAAGGCATGAAGCATCAAGTGGAAGGACCAATGAGTGGACGAGAGCGTTTGGGCGGTGCAACTCGTGGAGCACGCGGGCGGGGAAAGTTGTAGAGGTGAAATGATCGTGCTCGGAAGAAAGCCGAGGCGGGGAGGAGCACCGAGCCACCCGGGCCGGTCGGCCCAGGCCGGCCGGCCTCCCCTACTTAAGGAGCCCCCCGGCTCCCGTTTTCTGCAGGCAAGCTTCCCTCTTCTTCCTCAGTTTGTGTGTTCAAGTTTGTGTGCCCAGAACCTCCGTAGACATAGCCAACCTTCCCAAGCTTGATAGCTCAAAAAAATCACATCCTTAATCCACTCAAAGTCTAGACTCCAAAATAATATTTGTGTACCTTGTTACCAGGTGAAAACCCCGGATATATATTTGTGAGGGAGAGTGCTGCAATCATGGAGGAAAACTACAAGCCTTTTCACCGAAGAAGAAGGGATCATCGTCGTCTAAGCCATCAACCTCTTCGAGGAGGCACTCGGTTTCCGAGTTTCCTCGGAGTATGGAGGAGGACACGGCACCGCCGAGGAGGAACCACACTCTTCTCCTCGGTGGCATGAGGGCCACACGAAACTCGTCTATGAGGTTCACCAAACCTCAAGGACATATGGAGGAGCCGCCCGTCCAACCTCACCACTAGACACGATCATCCGCTCCACCTCCATGCGCTCCGTGGTATTCCAATGGGTTTATCATCACGACGGAAGAGGAGGAGAAGAAGCTCGCTCGCCTTGAGTAGAGGCTTGAAGCGAACGTCGACTTCGACGACCAAGCTCTCCACATATTGGGTTTTCATACAGGACACCGGTGCAATTCTCTAACGGAGTGTCGGCAAACACCCACAAGGAATTCGCCTAGGAAATTTTCATGACCATGGCGCATACCATTGATGAAGGAGTGTTGAGTCTCTCATTCCGTTTGGAGGGAGCCCACAAGTGGAGAAGAAGGAAGACACCGTCGGAAGGGTAACCTTGATCAACGATGCTATTTCTAGCACGTTGATGGGGTAATCTCCTTTCATCCATGGGTTGCAATCGATCTTGAGATGCAATCACACTTTGCTGGGTTATCTATCTATCATCTTAGACCGTGACCATCATAGGTCTAGTCATGAATACCTTCGCGTAGTGAGAGTAGGAGAGGAAGGAAAGGGTGAAACCGTGGTCACAACCCCCGATAGATTAGATTGGTTTTCATGTTCAAAACGATTGCATGTTCTAGTATCGTAGACCCATGGGCGAGTGTCTCCTATTTTCAAAAGGGAGCTCCAGAACAAGTGGATGTGGATGAAGGCACAAGGGAAGGTTTTTGGAGTATGATCACGGGAAGAGACCATCAACGAAGAAATACTATCCGGAACCCCATCATCCAAGTGTGTCACTTTTGTGCAAGTGGATTTTTGGGAGAATGAGAGAGGCAAAGATGACCAACATGGAGTTGAATTGGCTTTACTCGGCTTTGCCAGGCAGCTAATCAACCCCACTCACCTATGATCAACTGGTGGTGTTCTGAAGCAACATCGAGTTCAGGAGATATTGGTTCGGGGTGTTACCTCTCCATGTTGACTATATCATTAAAGACCGGGTATTACAAGGAACACGAATCATCTCCTACCCGGGACTTCCCTAGGATTTGAGTATATGAAGAAAGACAAATATATAAATGGAGATGAGAGAGGAGGCTTCAAAGTGGACAAGGTAAATTTGCCCCTATCGGATGGAAGATTTCTTGAGGGGGAAGAAGATCGGTTAGAAGAAGGACTTCTTGTGCCGGTGAAGAAAAATAAAAGAGAAGGATTATTGTTGACGGATAAAACTCGTATCCACCTACGATCCGCAAGCGTACGGACCTACACCTTTTTCACCACGGGATTCCCAAGGTTCTTGTCAATCCGCGGAGCAAGGGGATTACTAGCGCTTAAACAAGTACTAATCTAGTTGAATGGAAAACCTTTGAAAGAGAGTATTAATCTAAAAGTAAAGACAATCTAACCTAAGTTAATCTAAGTTAAGTTGATCAAACAAAGCTAGAGTTAAACTAGATGGTAAAGGGGTGAACACAAGAGAGTGAGCAAGAAAGATAAGCATTCCCTCCCTAGGATCTAGGATAACATGGTATGCATCTACTACACGAAAGCGGTAAACCAATCTACTGGGGGTTGTGACCACGGTTTCGCCCTTTCCCTCCTCTCGTACTGTCACTACGCGAAGGTATTCATGACTAGACCTATGATGGACACGGTATGTTGATGGAATCTATGGGAGTAGCGGATATCATACGCCCGAAGAACACGGTAGCTAACCTTAATCATCAAAGCATCATCAACATGAAAATAATAGATTGGAACCACGAATCGAGTAGCGATCACATAGCATGTATCCATCTAATCCTAGGGATGAACGGAGACATTACCCCATCATCTTACACGGATTGAAGCACATAGGGGTGATGGAGACTCCGGAGAACGTCGTCGATGAAGATGGCGGCGATGGAGCTTGGGAACACCCCTAGGCCAACGGCTTGGAGTCCTCCTCTTGCTTCCTTCTCTCCGCCGGCGTTGATCCTTGCGACGAGCTCATCTAACTCTCTCTCTCATCTTGCGGCGGCGGTTTTCTGGTGATTGGCGTCGGTAGGATGATTTGTTCGATGGGTCACCACCTTGGGGTGCCTAGGGGGTTGTATTTATGTCCTTGGGGTGCCTTTGGGCGTGCTCCACCTTGCCTTGCACGAGATCCTCCTTGGGAGAGAAGCAAACTTGGTTTCCATAAAATCAGCCAGATTTTCCTGATTCGCAGTTCTTCCTTGCCAGGGACATATCTCCCACTTATGGACTCCAAATAATGCAAATTCGGTGTCCAGGTTGTGTGCCACGAAATTATCTTCAACTTTGGTATTCATTTCTTTCCTTAAAAACGAAGATAAGATCTCCAAATCGGCCTTGGAAGATAATCTGTTCTGATTTCGGACTGACTGCGCAGCAGGGATTTCGGGGGCTATATCTCCTAGCTCCCTTATCCGAATTGGGCCTTCCACATGTCCAAATCGAAGGTATCGTCGAGGCCCACAACTTTGGTAGTCAAACTTTTGCCATTAAAGACCGTTTAAGTCTCCGAATCTGTACCGAAAGATCATGCTGTCCTGAGCTGCATGAGAATATCTCTCGGGCTGAGTTGATCTCGTTGGTAAACATCCAAGTCCCCGGAGTTTTGCGTGTTGATGCTTCGGTCCTCGGGTCGTTTGGAGTCTTGTTCACTTCGTGTCTTGACTTGTGACGGGCTTCATGATTTTCTCTTGAAGTGCTTGATGAACTTATCCCGAAAGTCTCCTCTTTAGCGTAGATTTCCTACGTAAACAATGAACTCCAAAATCGACATGCAAGTGTGAACTTGTTATATCATTAGTATGCCTAGTGGCGGGTTAGTTGCAAATCATAATTGAAACCAATGTATAACAAGTACTGTAGGTTGACGGAAATTCACCGTCAACATCTCCCCCATGCTTAAACCTTGCTCGTCCTCGAGTAAGTAATCCTTGCTTAAAAGGGAAATCAATGATGCCTTCCAATGTTGTCCCTGCACTTAGTCATTCATGAAGAGGCAAATTGCTCTCTCTTAAGAATTTATTTTTAAAGTTCAAGTTGTGACCGGCTTCTTTTTCATTATGGAAGATAGACTAACAATAAAGAACATGCCACATTTAACACGATGCTCTCAAACTTAAGTGAACTTCAAACCATTACCTTGTCACATGGAAGATTTTCAAAAAGATGCATATCCAACATAAGTGAAAATCTTTTGCAAAAGCTTATGGAACACTCATCTCATCAAGTCACTCAAGCCTATACTAGATTATTTTCAACCTACTCTACTCATATGTGATAGTGGAAGGCTTATGTGGAGCTTGGAAGGTTAAAAAAAATCCTAGCAAAACATACATCCGAAATATTGTCAAATTAAGAGAGAGGTCTATTGGAATTACCGAGACTCGTCAAAAAGGCCATGGAAAATAAATGTTGGAAAGAGAGAAGGATGAAACACACACATTTAGATAAGTGGACATGTGCAAGTGGCAAATGGATGATCCCGAGGCACGAGTGAAGTCCTCGTTATCGGATTGCACATGGTTGGAAGATTTGAGTATGGATTTGTCATTAAGGCACTTGAGAACTTATGAAGCAAAAAGAACCAAGGAGCATCTTTATTTTTTTTCTTTATTCTATTTCCTTCTCATTTTTCTCTCTTTCTTTTTTTCACTTTATTCTTCCTATTTTTCTTACTTTTCTTTTCTTCTTATCATATATTTTTTTTCATTTTTCATTTTTATTCTTTTTTTCTTTTGCTCCTCAAAACTTTTTGCAACATAATACTTACATAGCATTTGTGTTAGAGAATGACTCCTCCCCCATGCTTGAACGATGCTCGTCCTCGAGCATAAAAGAGAGGGGAAATGATTGCTAAAGTAAGTATAAATTCCATAATATTGCGGAATATTTGAATCTCCATCGAGAATTTTACTCCATACTCAAATTGGGTTGTGGACAAGGAGGTGATCACAAAAAGATGTTTTTGGTTTAGGGTGGATGCCCAGCGAAGTTTGTGAAATTTTCGATGTGAAAACCCACACTGCATGGACAAAAAGGCTAGCATGAAAAAGTTACACAAAGGAATGACCAGCTTTTTAGTCTCGAACCATAGAAATCAATCCTAATCCAACTCATCAAAACATATGTTTGCAGTCTACGGGTTTTGTTATCATAAATCATATATGTATATGGCTTTGGTAGGTAGAACTTTGCAAGAGCATCACAAATATGTAGATAGCATAAAAGTTAAGTTTTCATAAAAACAACAAGTTATCCGGCTATCCATAAACTTAAATCAAAGAGCAAAGATATGTATGTGGGTCTAGAGCATAGTCATTTCACCTCCACAAATAAAAGAGCCGGTATTTAAATTAATTTCAGATCATATTATGGAGAGCAATTAGCCAAGACATGTATAACTTCATGTAGGTAAAACAAAGCGGCAACTTTCATCATCTTTCCGTAAGCATAGGCAACGTAGAACATCGAGGTGAACACATGGTCATGCTTATCTATTGAAAGTAAAAACAAACCTAGGTTGTCCTCCTAGTAGCCATGTTATTGTTTGAAGAGAAAAACAAAAGGTTGCACCTAGTTGAGGTTGAAGGCATACTTACAAGCATTTGTGTTTGGAAAAGAGAAGGTCCATGGAGATGTTACCATCCTTTGTAATTTTTCGTTGCCTTCTTCCGACATCTCCATGTATCGATGTGGCTTTTGCTTTTGTCTTGATTTATTAATGCTCCTAAACTTCTGAATTTGATCTTGTATGCTTAATGGAGTCATTGGTCACCCTTCTCTTCAATGTTGTCATCAACATCTCCTCTTCCTTGTTCTCATCATCTCCTTGCTGTCTCTTTTTCATGGATTTCCCCCTCTGTCCAGAACAGAACATATATCGAAATATAGCTCTATTGAAAAGTTTATGAAATTACCTTTCCAACGTGTGGTCATTCATCGAAAACTGAGTTCAAACAAGGGAGCTATGTCCATTTTACTTCAGCGCTGCGTGCTGTACAAAACTGATTTCAGGACGTGTTGCACTCGGTGATTCGGGCATAACCGCTTGTAGGAACCTCCGATTGTCTTGATTCTTGATTTGTTGGAATCGTAACTTCATGGAGCTTCTAAATATCCAAAAATATCCAGTGTTTTGTCTTTGAGACCATGCAGAATTTTGATGAGATCGATAGCTTCTCGCGCATTGATCCGGTGATGTTAACGATCTTGATCATTCTATATTCTAGAACGTCATGTTGCACTTCCGTGTTGAAGATTCAGGGTCTCCCCCATGCTTAGCATTTTGCTAGTCATGGAAGAAGAAGACTAAGCACTTCTTAGCCATCCTTCAATTTCCTTGTAGTGAGAGTCTTTATCTTGCCTGTAAGAAATTTTAAAAGCACATTCTACCCCCAAGGTGACGGTTGGGAGTAGAAAGAATTGCCAACAATCCAACAATGTCTCCTAAGATTCTTAACTTGTGGCATAATTAGTCTAATGAGGAATAAAAAACTAATGAGTGTACGTGGTGCAAGGTGTATGCACATGATAGGAAAGCATATAAACAAAGACAATGTTTTCACCTAGTTCTAAACACCATGTTTACAACTAGGTTGCTGAATTTCTCCATAGCCATAAAGGTTTATATATCTAGGGTTAAAACACCATGTCTATCCCTAAATCAATAACTCTTATAGCACAAGAAAAATTAAGCGTATTGCAGAGCTTATAAACTAACCAATGCAACATGAAAACATATGAAAAGCTAGCAAGGTTTATCGAACTTAATGATGATGGTCCGCAATCATGTTTAAACACCACGTTTACACAAGATCACAAAAGAAAAATACTCATAAGGCCTTATGAAGTATTAACATAGAAAATGAAGCATACATCATTAAGTATATAAAACAACCAAGCCAACTATGTGCAAAACATGTATACACAAAGAAACATCACGAGGACAACAAAATGCAATGCATGCAAATAAATATTATCATGAACATGATGGTGGTTCTAAAAAGGAAAACTGAACTTAGATTAATAACCACAAGTTGATCATCATAAGATAGTGTCATTCTTTATTCTCTCTAAGAAAGGAATAAAAATATAAAGAAACGGGTTGCCTCCCGAAAAGCGCTTAATTTAAAGTCATAGAGCTCGACTTTCTCACATACCTTCTTTTCGTTGCATAGCCATGGCCCTTCATGCAAGAAGAAAAGGTACCAATGCAGCTTTAATTTACTTCCCATGTTGTGCTTGACCACTTATAGAAGACTTGCCCAAAGCATCCTTTTGTTTCATCGTTATCTCCTTCTCTATCATCCTTCGGTGCTGCCTTCACTCTATTATTTTTTTAATGTCCAGAACAGAAAGTATACTCAAGCTCTACTCCATTGCACAGTGCACAAAATTTCCTTTCCAACGAGTCTTTATTTGCTCAAATCGGACTCCGGACAAGAGAGTTACGTCCGTTTTACTTCGGCGATGAAATCTGTCCTGAAATTTCAGAACGCGCAACGCTCAATGTTTTCTCCATAACTCCTTGCACGGGTCTTCAAACTTGTTGGTTCTTGATGCGTTGGAATGGTAACTTGATGGAGCTTCTGTATATCTCATTTTCTTCATTTGTACACCTCTGAACAAGCTCTCAAATTGATGAAGACAGCAGTATCCATCACGGGATTCGGAGAGGTTGATGATTTATCTTGCAACTCTTTTAGGCATGACTTCTTTTTTTCATTATTCAATCCTTGTCTACATGGTTAGTGAAAATCGGGCCTTTCCCGACATATGATTCTTTAAGGTCATTAGCTTGACCAAGCGCAAAGCATGATCGAGATTTACAGAACTTATTGTAAACATACGCGTCCATAATTAACACCACATGTGAATTGTAGCAACAAGTCAAGGTGTAAATAAAAGAAGCATATGTTTCATGCATAGCACTTAGCTCATCATTAGGCAAAGGTTGTTTAGGTGTGAGATTAATTGGATCAAACTTAAATGTTTCCTCTTTTTCATTCTCAAGAAAATCTAGCCTATCAACATGATCACTATTGGAACAAGGCATAGACATTAAACTATCATTCATACTATTGGTTGAGCATGAGTATTTGAATTTATCAACATCAATACCAATAATATCTTGAGATTTCAGCGCGTACCTTGGCCTTAGATATTTTTCAACAAGAGTGATATTTGGTTCATCAAGCGGTGTTGAAGGCGAATCGATCTCAACAAGTGTAGTTGCCTCTTCATCACCATCTTGCAATTTCTTCAACTCATCATGTGGAACATGTAATCCTTCAACTATGTACGCATTCATCTCTTCTTTGAAGTCTTCTTTGTCAACCGGATCCTCATCTTCAAAGATTTGTGTGTTGCTTTTTTTATCTTCCATGTACCACATGTCGTCAAGATCGCTCATTGCTGATTCACTCTTTTCTTCATTTTTGAGTACTTCCATGTCTTGATTTGCTAGTGTGTAGGCTTCAATAGCACACAAGCTATCATCTAGCTTGAGTCCTATCTCCTCCCATTTATCCTTTGAGTCACTAGGCTCATCACGGTTGTACTCTTCTCTTCCTTCATCATAAATCTTTGAGTTGTCAAACCGGTCGATCCATCCTTCATCTCCTTCTTCTCTTTCTTCTTCAAACATCTTTTGGATCGACTCTCCACTCATCTCTTGATCAAATATATCTTCAATTAGTTTGGCAACGTGTCGGCGTTCCTCCTTCCTTCGGTAGTTGATTAGTGGGGCGAAATCAACTTGAACCCAACCGGATTGCTTGAACTCCGCCAATGGTCTAGCATTCCACATACTTCGGCCTACATTCATGTTAGTTTCAACATTTTTAACATCCGAAATGACTTCTCTTACCTTGGGAAGTGGATATTCACTTTCTTGTATGGTCGGTTCATCTTCCTTGACCTTCGGTTCATCTTTTTCAGAAATTTCAGCAAGCACCTTGGGCTTGATTTTGTCATTTTGCTCCTCTCGACAACATCTTTGCCAATCTCGTATTGTTCTTTGTCCATTGCTTATCCTTTGTAAGATTTGTGAGGCTTCACTAATTGTTTTATCCATTATATCACCGCCTGCACATATGCTTACAAAACGAGACGAGTCAGGGGTTAGTGAAAAATAAAAGGTATGCAACATCAAGTCACCGGAAAATCCCAAGTTCGGGCCTCGCTCAAGTAGTTCATTAAAACGGTCCCATGCTTCATCAATTCCTTCATCCTCTCCTTGCTTGAAAGTGAGCACTTGCCTCCTTAAGTCTTGGACCTTGCTTATGGGAAAGAACTTCAAAAGAAATTTCTTCACTAGCTCATCCCAATTTCCTTTTGCTTCAACGGACGCAAGTGCGTACCATCTTCGCGCTTCATCTTCGAGAGAGAATGGAAAAAGATTCCACTTGAACCAAGCGGCCGGAACTCCTTTTTGTTGCACCGTGTTGCATAACATCGTGAATTCCTTAATGTGTCTATATGGGTTGTCATCCTCCAATCCTCTAAATGGTTTTGTCGCCACTAACTCGATGATTCCGGGCTTCACTTCATAGTGGGTTGTAGCAAACGTCAAATCTGATTTTTGCATCTCAATGTCTTCCATTGACGGCATTGCTAGCTCCCTTAGCGACATCTCTTCGTCTTCCAATGGTGAGGTGAACAAATCCATCTAGGCACAAGAAAAGTAGAAAGAAAAACAAAAAAAAAGATTTTTTTTTTTTTTTTTAGAAAATAAGGGTTAGGTGTTAGCAATCAACAAAATTAATACTAGATTAAACGTAGCAAGCGGCTTGCTCCCCGGCAATGGCGCCGGAAAAAGGGGCTTGTTGACGGATAAAACTCGTATCCACCTACGATCCGCAAGCGTACGGACCTACACCTTTTTCACCACGGGATTCCCAAGGTTCTTGTCAATCCGCGGAGCAAGGGGATTACTAGCGCTTAACCAAGTACTAATCTAGTTGAATGGAAAACCTTTGAAAGAGAGTATTAATCTAAAAGTAAAGACAATCTAACCTAAGTTAATCTAAGTTAAGTTGATCAAACAAAGCTAGGGTTAAACTAGATGGTAAAGGGGTGAACACAAGAGAGTGAGCAAGAAAGATAAGCGTTCCCTCCCTAGGATCTAGGATAACATGGTATGCATCTACTACACGAGAGCGGTAAACCAATCTGCGGGGGTTGTGACCACGGTTTCGCCCTTTCCCTCCTCTCGTCTCGTCACTACGCGAAGGTATTCATGACTAGACCTATGATGGACACGGTATGTTGATGGAATCTATGGGAGTAGCGGATATCATACGCCCGAAGAACACGGTAGCTAACCTTAATCATCAAAGCATCATCAACATGAAAATAATAGATTGGAACCACGAATCGAGTAGCGATCACATAGCATGTATCCATCTAATCCTAGGGATGAACGGAGACATTACCCCATCATCTTACACGGATTGAAGCACATAGGGGTGATGGAGACTCCGGAGAACGTCGTCGATGAAGATGGCGGCGATGGAGCTTGGGAACACCCCTAGGCCAACGGCTTGGAGTCCTCCTCTTGCTTCCTTCTCTCCGCCGGCGTTGATCCTTGCGACGAGCTCATCTAACTCTCTCCCTCATCTTGCGGCGGCGGTTTTCTGGTGATTGGCGTCGGTAGGATGATTTGTTCGATGGGTCACCACCTTGGGGTGCCTAGGGGGTTGTATTTATGTCCTTGGGGTGCCTTTGGGCGTGCTCCACCTTGCCTTGCACGAGATCCTCCTTGGGAGAGAAGCAAACTTGGTTTCCATAAAATCAGCCAGATTTTCCTGATTCGCAGTTCTTCTTTGCCAGGGCCATATCTCCCACTTATGTACTCCAAATAATGCAAATTCGGTGTCCAGGTTGTGTGCCACGAAATTATCTTCAACTTTGGTATTCATTTCTTTCCTTAAAAACGAAGATAAGATCTCCAAATCGGCCTTGGAAGATAATCTGTTCTGATTTCGGACTGACTGCGCAGCAGGGATTTCGGGGGCTATATCTCCTAGCTCCCTTATCCGAATTGGGCCTTCCACATGTCCAAATCGAAGGTATCGTCGAGGCCCACAACTTTGGTAGTCAAACTTTTGCCATTAAAGACCGTTTAAGTCTCCGAATCTGTACCGAAAGATCATGCTGTCCTGAGCTGCGAGAATATCTCTCGGGCTGAGTTGATTTCGTTGGTAAACATCCAAGTCCCCGGAGTTTTGCGTGTTGATGCTTCGGTCCTCGGGTCGTTTGGAGTCTTGTTCACTTCGTGTCTTGACTTGTGACGGGCTTCATGATTTTCTCTTGAAGTGCTTGATGAACTTATCCCGAAAGTCTCCTCTTTAGCGTAGATTTCCTACGTAAACAATGAACTCCAAAATCGACATGCAAGTGTGAACTTGTTATATCATTAGTATGCCTAGTGGCGGGTTAGTTGCAAATCATAATTGAAACCAATGTATAACAAGTACTGTAGGTTGACGGAAATTCACCGTCAACAATTATAGGAGAAGGATCTTCTATGGCCCAAGAAGGAAGTTCACAACAAAATTATGTGCCACCATTTGGAGGAATTCCGCCGCCGCCAAGTTAAAATGGTGGTGTACCAATGCAAGCATGGGGGAGTGGTGCAGCCATACCCCCACCAATTTTTGCGGTGCCCAACGTAGCCTTTGTGGAGCCATATGCACACCTTCCTCAACCACAACAAAATGTGGCCACCATTGGAGGATACACTGCAAGGAACATGTAAATTATTGCAGCCATCCAAACCAATGCAAACCAAATGGGTGAAGGAAATGCAAACATTGCTTATGTGCTTGGACACCTTCACCTAGCACCGTTAGACAATTCATATGAGGAGAGGTGCATTCCTATTATTAGTAAGGGTACAACAACCAAGACTATCAATATCAACCACCGGCGGAAGATTAGAGAGAGGAGGAGCTTTAGCTATCTTTCCTTTACCCCCTTTTCTTTAATTTTCAGCTTGTTTGCGCCTATGTACGCGTAGTATTTTCAGCTTTACTTTAATTTTTAGTTTTCACTTTTATTTTCAGCATGTGTGTTAGTGTTTATTTTCATCATGAATAAATTCACCACTAAGTTTTTACCATTAGTAAAGTTACAAAGTTTGTGCCATGATGATATATGATTATAATTGCCGCTTTGTTTATCTTTGTAATTGATTTATGCATGTTTAACCTAGTGCTCTCTTAAAAATACAAATCTGAAATTATCTAAATACTATCTTAATCTTTAGCGGAGGTTATGATAAAAATAAAGACCCATAGTGTTTTATGTTCTCTCAAGTTTTAGACGGATTAAAGGTGATTTATTTTTGTTCTTAAAAGTAATGCTAATCTTGTCATAAATACCACTTGCGTGTTGCTCTACCTATCCAGAGCCATATAAATATTTGAGTGCAAAAACTTAGTATACAAGGTTTATTTTTGGGTGAGTTATTTCAGGCCTTGATTTCACTGGCCCGAGACTAAGAAGCTGGTCATTCCGTTTTGCGTATCTATCATTTTGCTAGCCTTTTATTCGTGCATTGTGTATCCCCACATCGGAGATCTCACAAACTTCGCCGGATATCCACCCTTAAAACCAAATATCATCTTTTGTGTTTACCCTCTTGACCACAACCTATCGTTGAGAAAGGATCATCAATTCAAGGAAGATCGCAAGACGGTGTCAACATTGAAGAATTCAAGTATCTCTCCAAGGAAAAATATTTCCGGTACCGACCTTATTTATGGCCTCTTTGCTCGAGGACGAGCAATGTCTAAGCATGGGGAAGGAGGTAGGTACGATGCAATTTTTAGAGTTCAAAGGGGAGCAATTAAAAAAAATCAAAGGGGAGCAAAATAAAAAAAATCAAAATTCCGATGTGAAAGTCTCGTGACCGAATGTATGACAAAAAACTGAATGAATGAAAGAATGAAAGAAAGAAAGAAAGAAAGAAGAGAAAAAGAGAAAAATATGAGTATGTGCAAAAATAAAGTGAACTCCCCAGTTCTCTAAAAGTGCATTAGGAAATTCAAGGCTTCAAGAGTAAAAGATCCATACTCATTTTCCAACCATGTCCAATCCAATAACGAGGACTTTTGCCATTTGCACATGTCCACTCATCTCAAGTGTGTGTATTTTTCTCTTTCCCCTCCTTGATATAACATCATTTTCCAATGACCTTTTTGACGAGTCTCGGTAAGACCTTGAGAAGCTTGTCTTGTTTTGACAACATCTCATTTATAAAATCTTGGTAGGACTAAACTTTCCCAAAAAGCTCCATATAAAGCCTACCACATATATGTGTGTTATGAGAGGGAAAGGAGTAGAATAAATAGGCTTGAGAGACAAAGATGAGATGAGAGTTCATGAGCAAGATGCAAGGTGGTTTAAATTTGTGAACTTGGTTTAGCCCTTTTTTTATCTTGTTCTTTATTTCAAAATTTCCGTGGTCCATTTGAATTTTGGGAGCTTGTTAATACTTGAGGGATAAGCTTAATTAAATATCTACCCACCGTAGGGATGAAGGCTAGTGCATTATGGAATTTTAACGAATTAAACTTTTGAGAGCATTATGTTTTTTCATGTATGATCAAGTGCAAGGTTTAAACAATGAAGGGCAACGATGATATCCATCGAAGTCTTACTCGAGGACGAGCAAGGTTTAAGCATGGGGGAGCTGTTGACGGTGAAAATCCGTCAACCTAGCCATGAGTTTACCTTCGGTGTTGGCATGACTTTTGTATCTTATCCATTGGTACTAACACCCGTGGTATAACAAGTTCACTTGTGCATGTCGGTTTTGGAGTTAAGTGTTTACGCAGGGTTTTAACGCTGAAAGCAAGACTTCTGGGATAAGTTCATTAAGCACCTCAGAACAACACCTTAAAGCCCGGTACAAGTCAAGCAATGAAGTGAACATAACTCCAAAAGCCCAAGGACCAAGCCTGAGAAGATGACAAACTCCGAGGACCTAGCCAGAAAAGTGCTGAATCTTGCAAGACAAGGAGCTTCGTCCAATTCGGAGAAAACCGACGACAAGGGCCCACATGCAAAAGGGGAGAGGATCTAGAAGACGCGGGAAGCAACATCGGGCGAAGGAGGACACGAACTGGGCCGAAACGAGCCCGTGCCGGTCGGCCCCGGCCACTGTTTCGGGGCCCAGTCGGCCTCCCCTTTGACCTAGTTGCATCTCTGGCTATTTATAGCCCCCTGACCGAGAGCCACGCATCATCCAATTCGTCATCCGCCGCCGAGGAGCAGAGAGGCTTGAGGGACACCATCTCAGAGATGAGGGTCGTGCTAGTTGTCTAGGGTCTCCCTAGCCGACGTGGTAACCTTGCATGAAAGACCACGTCGGAGCTCCGGAGCGAGGATCAAGGTCGAGGTAGGGCCCCAGTGGTGATCTTGTTCATGTAATCATTCATGGTGAAGTCTTTAAGTGAATTCAACTTCTAGCGATCAAGTGCCTTCTCGATGATTTTGTTTTCTTCTTGGTTTTGCTTCTTCTACGATCTATACTTAAGACAGATTACATAGGGTGCTCTGGTAGCCGCGGTGGCTAGAGGTTCATACCAAACCGGCTAAGTGTTTTCAACTTGTTCTTTCGAACTCGCCCTAGAGTACCCGCATGAGTAAGGATACGTTGTGACAGAACTGGGGTTCAGAAAGGCGGGCATTTTCGGAGTCGGATGGAAGGCCACGATTTAAAGATGCTTTTCATGAGATTCGCTTTTCTATCTTCATCTATCTTGTTTGGAGCTACAACATAAGCTTGATCTAGACTCTCTAGATCGGTTATCTCTTGCTTTCTCTTGCTACCTCTTTAGTATATTAGATTAGATGTGTTTTCTTTATGAGTTAGTAGATTAGATGCAACTTGTCTTCATAAGATAGCTTACCTTGCTTTGCTAGATTGGATCCTTGCGTTGCACATTGTTCCACTGATTCGATACCTTGGGTTAACCACTCGAGGGAAGAAGGGTCCCTTGACTACGACGGGAGACTTGTCCGCTTGCAAGTCTAAACGAACTTTGATACAACTATTAACCGTCAACAAGCGACAGCAGCAAGACCACCACCATCGGGGCGGGCCTCGACCCGAAATAGGAGGACGCGCTCATCAACTTCCTCCGAGCTAACCGAGACATCTTCGCGTGGAAACCAGCGGACATGCCAGGGGTGCCCAGGGAGCTGATTGAGCATTCACTCAATGTCGACCCTAAAGCTACCCCAAAGCGACAACACATTCGCCGCTTCGCCGACGACAGACGGGACGCCATCAAGAAGGAACTCGCCAAACTAATCGCGGCTGGCTTCATCAGAGAAGTCTTCCATCCTGAGTGGCTCGCCAACCCCGTCCTCGTCCGCAAGAAGAATTCGAACGAGTGGAGGATGTGCGTCGACTACACCGACCTCAACAAGCACTACCCCAAGGACCCCTTCGGGTTGCCGCGGATTGATCAAGTCATCGACTCCACGGCGGGCTGCGTCCTACTCTGCTTCCTCGACTGCTACTCCGGGTACCACCAGATCGCAATCAAGGAAGAGGACCAGGAGAAGACCGCGTTCATCACCCCGTTTGGCGTGTACTGCTACACGACCATGTCCTTCGGGTTGAAGAACGCTGGTACTACCTATCAACGAGCTATCCAGGCCTGTTTCAAGAGGCAACTCAACAAGAACATCGAAGCCTATGTGGATGATGTGGTTGTCAAGACTAGAAACTCCGACACGCTCATCGCCGATCTTGAAGGGACTTTCGCGTCCTTGCGAGAATACCGCTGGAAGCTCAACCCGAACAAGTGCGTCTTCGGCGTACGGTCGGGCAAACTACTCGGCTTCATCATCAGCCACCACAGCATCGAAGCCAATCCCGAGAAGATCTCCGCCATCACCAGCATGAAAGCTCCCACGTGCATAAAAGACGTGCAGAAGCTAACCGGGTGCATGGCGGCTTTGAACAAATTCATCTCGAAGCTTGGAGAACGGGGGCTCCCCTTCTTCAAACAACTTAAGCATCAAGAGAAGTTCGTGTGGACTCCAGAGGTAGACCAAGCCCTTGCCCAGCTCAAGGACTTCCTATCAAAGCCACCAGTCCTCGCGGCTCCTTGCAAAGGTGAGCAGCTGCTGCTCTACCTCGCTGCGACTACTCACGTGGTCAGTACTACCATCATCGTCGAGTGGCAGGAAGACGGCCACGCCTACCCAGTCCGGTGACCAGTCTACTTCGTCAGCGAGGTCTTGTCAGAATCCAAGGCACGGTATCAGCCAGTACAGAAGCTACTATACGCAGTGCTCATCACCTCGCGGAAGCTACGACACTACTTCCAGGAGTACTCGATCTCCGTCGTCACTGACTACCCGCTCGGCGACATCTTGCGGAACCAAGATGCTACTGGAAGAATCTCCAAGTGGGCAGTCGAACTCGGCGCCCTCAACATCGACTTCAAGCCACGCACAGCCATCAAGTCGTCGGCACTATTCGACTTCATGGCAGAGTGGTGGGAAAATCAGCTACCTACTCCAACTGAGCGCCCAAAGCACTGGGTGGTGTACTTCGATGGCTCGCTCAAGCTCGAAGGCGCAGGTGCAGGGGTACTCTTGATCTTTCCAACAGGCGAACAACTCAAGTACGTCCTACAGATCTTCTCGAAGTTCTCAAACAACCAAGTCGAGTACGAAGCCCTGGTACACGGGCTCCGCCTCACGGCTTCACTAGGCATCAAGCGGCTACTAGTCTATGGCGATTCCGCAGTGGTCTTTGTTGACGGTTAATAGTTGTATCAAAGTTTGTTTATGACTTGCAAGCGTACAAGTCTTCCGTCGTAGTCAAGGGACCCTTCTTCCCTCGAGTGGTGAACCCAAGGTATCGAATCCGTGGAGCAAATGTGTGACGCAAAAGATGATCTAGTAAAGCCAAGTAACTTCAATCTTCGGTAAAAGAAACCCTAATGCATCTAGATAAAAGACACAGAACTAATCTAATCTACTAAAAACTGGAGATAACAAATAAAGATTGGGTAGATAAACCGATCTAAAGAGATCGAGTTAAGCCTTTTGTTGAAGTTCCAAGGAAGAGAAGAAGTAGCAAATCGAATCTTATTAGAAGCCTCTTTAAATCGTGGTTTCCCATCCAACTCCGAAAACATCCGCCTTTCAGAACTCCCGTTCTGTCACAATGTATCCCAACTCATGCGGGTAGCTTAGGGCGAGTCCAAAGACAAGTCGAAATTCTTTCGGAAGATCTGGCGTGTACCTCTAGCCACCGCGGCTACAAGAACACCCTATGTGATCTATCTCGACAATAGATCTAGAATAAGCAAGCCGATCGAAAAACAAAATCTTCGAAGAAACACTTGATCGCTAGGAAAAGATTCAACTTGATAATTCAACTATGATAATGATACATACAAAAGATCACCACCGGGATCCTTCCTTGATCTTGCTTCTAGCTCCGGGAACTCCGACGTGGTCTTCCGTGCAAGGTTCCCACGTCGGCTAGGGAGACCCTAGTCAACTAGCTCGACCCTCTCCTCTCTGGGATGGTGTCCCTCTCTTCTCTGCTCCTCCGTGGCTGATGACGAATTAGATGATGTGTGGCTCTCGACCCCGGGGCTATAAATAGCCTGAATGGCGGCTAGGGCAAAGGAGGGAGCAAACGGGCTCTGGACAGGGTTGGGCCGGCCTGGGCCCATCCAGGCCCAGCCGCGGCCTCCTTTGCCTGGTGTCGGTTCCCGAGTCTTCTAGATGCTTCCCCCTTCTGCAGGTAGGTCCATGTCATCAGTTTATCTCCAAATTGGACATAACTGTTTGTCTTGCAAGATTCGGCACTTTTCTGGCTAGGTCCTCAGAGTTTGTCATCTTTTCGGATCTAGTCCCTGACTTCTTGGAGTTAAGTTTGCTTCATTGCATGACTTGTACGGGCTTCAAGGTCTTGTCGTAAGGTGCTTGATGAACTTATCCCGGAAGTCTTGCTTTCAACGCTAAAACCCTGCATAAACACTAAACTCCAAAACCGACATGCACAAGTGAACTTGTTATACCACAGGGTTTAGTACCAATGGATAAGGTATAAAACTTCATTGCTTGACTTGTACCGGGCTTCAAGGTCTTGTCCTGAGGTGCTTAATGAACTTATCCCAGAAGTCTTGCTTTCAGCGTTAAAACCCTCCGTAAACACTTAACTCCAAAACCGACATGCACAAGTGAACTTGTTATACCACGGGGGTTAGTACCAATGGATAAGATACAAAAGTCATGCCAACACCGAAGGTAAACTCATGGCTAGGTTGACGGATTTTCACCGTCAACATCTCCCCCATGCTTAAACCTTGCTCGTCCTCGAGTAAGCCTTAGATGGATATCGTCGTTGCCCATCAATGTTTAAACCTTGCACTTGATCATACATGAGAAAACATAATGCTCCCGAAATTTTAATTCGTTAAAGTTCCATAATGTACTAGACTTCAACTCCACGGAGGGTAGATTCTTATTAAGCTTATCCCACGAGTATTAACATGCTCCCAAAGTTTAAATAGATCTCAGAATTTTTAAAATAAAGAATGAGATGAAGAAAGGCTAAACCAAGTTCACAAATTTAAATCATCTTGCATATTGCTCATGAACTCTCATCTCACTTTGTCTCTCAAGCCTATATATTCTACTCCTTTCCCTCTCTTAACATATATGTGGTAGGCTTTATATGGAGCTTTTTGGGAAAGTTTAGTCCTACCAAGATTTTATAAATGAGATGTTGTCAAAACAAGACAAGCTTCTCATGGTCTTACCGAGACTCATCAAAAAGGTCATTGGAAAATGATGTTATATCAAGGAGGGGAAAGAGAAAAATACACACACTTGAGATGAGTGGACATGTGCAAATGGCAAAGAGTGATCCCGAGGCACAAAGGAAGTCCTCGTTATCGGATTGCACATGGTTGGAAAGTGAGTATGGATCTTTTAATCTTGAAGCCTTGAAATTCCTAATGCACTTTAGAGAACCGGGGAGTTCACTTTATTTTTATTTTTACACATACTCATATTTTTTCCTTTTCTCATATTTCTCTTTCTTTCTTTATTTTTCTCATTTTTTTCTCTTTTTTCTTTCTCATAAAAAATTTATTTGCTCCCCTTTGAACTCTAAAATTTTATCGTACCTACCTCCTCCCCCATGCTTGGACGTTGCTCGTCCTCAAGAAAAGAGGCGATAAATAAGGTAGGTACCGGAAATATTTTTCCTTAGAGAGATACTTGAATTCTTCAATGTTGGCACCGTCTTGCGATCTTCCTTGAATTGATGGTCCATTCTCAACGATAGGTTGTGGTCAAGGAGGTAATCACAAAGATGATATTTGGTTTTAAGGGTGGATATCCGGCGAGGTTTGTGAGATCTCCAATGTGGGGATGCACAATGCACGGATAAAAGGCTAGCAAAAAGATAGATAAGCAAAAATGGAATGACCAGCTTCTTAGTCTCGGGTCAGAGAAATCATGGCCTGCAATAACTCACTCAAAAATAAATCTTGTACACTAAGGTTTATGCACTCAAATATATATTAGGCTCTGGATAGGTTGAGCAACACACAAGTGATATTTATGACAAGGTTAGCGATATTTTTGAGCATAAAAACCATCTTTAATCCGTTCATAACTTGAGAGCACATAAAACACTATGGGTCTTTTATTTTAATCATAACCTCTGCTAAACTTTAAGCTAGCATTTGAATAAATTCAGAATTGTATTTTAAGAGAGCACTAGCTTTAACATGCATAAATCAATTACAAAGATAAACAAAACGACAATTATAATCATATATCATTATGGCACAAATTTTTGTAACTTTTCCAAGCGTGTAAACAAGGTGGTATCTTTATTAATGATGAAATCAAGCTGAAATACAAACTGAAAATAAACAAACACACTTACTGAAATTTAAATAAAACAGAAAATATTACTCAAACACAAGCAAGCAAAAGCTGAAAATTTAGGTTCTAATTTTGGCTAAATGAGATAGATTTTGAATAAAACAAAATTAAATGAGGCTTAGAAAAATTCTAATCTTAGAGAAACCAAGGATATAGATTTTTAAACCAACCAAAAGTTTAGTTTCTAGGTTCACGCGAGTCCTACCATGTGCTGAAATTTAATTAACACCTAGGTACAAGTCGTGGCTCTACTCGTGTGTTTTTAGCATGAAAAATAAATCCATCACAGCACCATAATAACGAAATTATTTGGTTGTGGTTTCTCGAAAAGAAAAGAACAAACAAGCACATAGGAGGGTTCATGTAAAGGGTTTATGATAAAACAAAATATTCAACCAAGAATTATGTCTCTAATATTGTTCAACCACTTCTAAGTCTAATGTCTTTGCGTAATAAAATTCAAAACTAAATTATTAAAAAGACTCGAAAAAACTGGAAACGGGTTGGCCTCCCGGTAGCTTATTCTTGACTCGACGAAACGGATTGCCTCCCGCCTAACGCTTCGTTTATAGTCCATAGCTAGACTTCTTCACTTAATTACTTCGGATCAACGCTCTTTGCGAGCGTTGCAATCTTGGGTACCCACTTCCGCACCATCTTGGGCGCGGGCATGTCTTCCGGCTTAGTCATTTTTTTGTCTTCACAAGTGGCTTTTCTTCCTTTGTCTTGACGGGTGCAACACCTTCCTTGATTTTCTTTATGTTCATCTTTTTCGGATTTTTCTTCTTTTTTAGCCCCTCCTTCTTCTTGGTTCTTCCTTCACTCCAGTCATGTTGCATGCCTCGAGTCGTGGTCGGAACTTGAAGGAACTCCTTTCTCCATTGATATCGAACATGATCTCCCCCTTGCCAACATCAATAGTAGCTCCCACGGTCTTGAGGAAAGGCCTCCCAAAGATGTGCGGCGGCTTCTCCCTCTCTCCCATCTCGAGCACCATGAAGTCAACGGGGATGAAGTGGTGTCCGACCTTCACGGGTACATCTTCGGCGATGCCCAAGGGATAGCGAATGGAGTTATCTCCCAACTCCAAACACATACCCGTAGGCTCCAATGGTAGGCGTAGCTTCTCGAACACATCCCTTGGCATGATGCTCACACATTCTCCAAGGTCGCATAACGCCTTCTCGAAATTGAAAGAACCAACAGAATAAGGAATTGTAGGGCACCCAGGGTCCTTTTGCTTCTCTAGCCCATTAGCAATAGCGGCACTACACTCCTCGGACATCTTGACATGATCTACCCTGAGCGTTACTATCTCATATTTATTTGCAAGTATGTCTTTAAGTAACGAGAATATGTAGGTACTTGTAGGGCATCTAGTAATGGCATGTTGATGCTAAGTCTACGCACAACCTCCACAAACTTCTCAAAGTGGTTGTCAAGTTTACCTCGGAAGTAGCGTGGCTTGAGTTGTGGTATCCTCGTGTGTTCTTCCGGCATCTCAAATTCGGGCTCTTCGGTGACGATCCCCGTACCTTCTCTTTAGCAACTCCTTCCGTCTCGGCGGATGGTTTAGGCTTCCTTACTCCCGCGGAACGTTTCGGGTCTCCGATCTCCTTTCCCGAACGTGTTTGAATGGCCTTCGCCGATTCGGGACTTCTAGGTTGTCCTGAAAGCTTCACATCATCATTAGTGAGGCGCCCCGCAAGTTGTCCAACTTGCGTCTCAGCATCTTCATCATGTTGAGCACTTGATGATTGGAACTCCCGACCTCCGTCACCTTGCTATCGATGTTCTCCAACACCTTGTCTATGGTCTTGAACTTGGTGAAGGTGTCCTTATTGATCTTGGCTTGCTCGTCCGTGGATTCCTTCAATTGTATACGAAGTGGAACCGAATTTAGAATGGATGAGCTTGCATTAAATTGAGGTCTACCTTTCCCGTAGTGGAAGTTTGGCAATTTTCCCTTCCTCATGTAGTCGAGCACTTTGGCTTCCTCCGGACAATCTTTGCGGACATGGCCATACTCTCCACATTCTTCGCATGTGGATCTTGCTTCGGCGGCCTTCAAGTCTTGAGCCTCTTTCTTTCCTATTCCGTCTTCTCCAACCTCCTCATGAGCGAGTCGATCTTGCCTTCAAGTATGTTCTCCTTCTCCACTTACAAGACTCCCTTGACATTCCCCGTGGGTTGAACCAGATGTAGGCGCCTGGATGACACCCATGTGTCATTATCCGCGACCTTCTTGAATAGAGTGAAAGCTTCCGTCGGTGTAAGCTCGATGATAGATCCTCCTGCCGATGCATCGATGATCGTACTTGACGCCACGGTGAGTCCTTGATAGAACTTTTGCACGAGGTCTTCCTTCGGGAACTTGTGATGTGGAACCGCCCGAGTGTACTCATTGAAGCGCTCGAATGCCTCCGATATAGTTTCCGTAGGATATTGAACAAAGGTGGCAATCTTATTACGCAAGCTTTGAGTTTTACCCGGCGAGTAGTATTCCTTCATGAAAGCCTTCATCAACGTGTTCCAATTTTGCACCGTCTCCGCCGGTTGAGAGTGGAACCATTGCAAAGTTTTCCCGAGTAGTGAGAACAGAAAAAGCCTTTGCCTCGTTTGATCTTGAGTCACCCCATCCATGTTGAAAGTCTGACATAGTTGAATGAACGCTTGGAGGTGAAGGTTCGGATCTTCTTTACCGGTGAAGGGTGAATGTTGCACCATGCGGATTGTTGAGGTCTTGATCTCGAACAGTCTTCCGATCTCCTCAGGGTTCAAGATTGGTAGGTCGATGATATCCGGGGTGCATAGCTCCACAATCTTGCGCTCTTGCGGTTGGTCACCCATCGGTGGAAGTCGATTCTCCCGAGGACTTTGAGGTGGTGAATTCTTCGGAGATTCCTTCGATCCTTTATCTTCCGACTCCAAATCTCGAAAATCCAGCTTTTTAGCTTGATGTGCTTCGCGTCTCCTTAGCCTGTAAAGTTTTTCTGGAACATCCACAATATTATCGGGTTTGTTGGAAAGGTAGCCGTCCATCTCCTGTTAGGGTTAGCAATAAACAAAATATGCAAAAACTAGAAGGCAAAAATAAATCTATGAAAACTAGGGTTAGACAAACTAGATTAGATTTATTTTGAGGATTTTGAAAGTTTAGTAGATGCAAAAAGAAAAACTAAAAGAAAACTGAAAATCACAAAAAGGCAATAAAAAATCAAATCTTGATCACTTGTTCCCCGGCAACGGCGCCAGATAAAGGGGCTTGTTGACGGTTAATAGTTGTATCAAAGTTTAATAGTTGTATCAAAGTACATGGTCTCTTAGTAGACCGCTGTTGTAAGCGGCTATACTCCCTAGCACCACTTAGCCGTAGGCGGCCTCCGGGTCCTGGCGACTACTCTTGTAAAACGGCCCTGGCCATCCAAGTGTATTTCTCTCAGTAATAAAGTTTGATTATCTATCAACTGATTTACTGCTTTTTCCCCTCAACAGGTCTACTAGCAAGTACGACTACTCGTGACAACTCCACAATGTGAACTCCGCATACACACTTTGCGACAACAAGTACTCAATTTTGAGAAATTTTCTCATTTCATACTTAAACAAGTTCAATACAACTCTGTTTATACAATCATTTCTACAAGCTAACCCTACAGGACTACTGAAGGTTAAGCTTCTCGACGACCTACTCAGCAATTGGCGCCATCTGCTCCAGGAGGTCCGTGTACTGCTCGTCTGTGCAGTTGGCGGCTAGTCCACCGGCGACTACATCCACTGGAGCCTTCGGGAAGTACGACTTCATGTACACCAAGATCTGATTGGTGATCGACTTCGCCAAGTGCTTGACGTACGCCGCCAGACGACTGGGAGCCTCTCTCAGCTGGTCCACCAAGGGAGCTACCTTCGGCCCGCCCGGATGAGGCACCAGTAGCCTCGCAATGGGATGTGCGGCTTCCTCGAGTTTCTTCAGCTGTACCCGCAGCTTCTCGCAGTCCTCATTCAGCTTCTGCAGAGATTTGTAGCAGTTGACGAGGTCACGATCTGAGGCAATTCGAAGCTCCATGTGCTTATCACACTCGTAAGCCAACTGCTTATAGTCATATTCAAGTACTTCACGTGCCTCCTTCTCCCGGTAGAAGAGGTTCTTCATGTCGACCTCTGAAGCTGTCAGCTGCTCGACACGAGTCTCTAGCTCTGCAATCAACAAGCAAGGCGGGTCAGACTACTGCAAGGTACTTCCAATATGTACTCGACAAGACAACATGTACCTCTATTCTTGTCGCGGAGCGACTTGTTCTTCCGCACCAGCTCTTCGCTCTTCGCCTGCATATCCTGGACTTCGTTGTGATATTGGGCGAAGGTGCCGTCAAGTTTTGACTGGAGCATGGAGGAGTGCTTCCGGGCCTTCACGAGTTGTTCCTCCAAGGCCTCCATCCAGAGCACCGTATCGCCATACCCCTGGAGCATGTCAGATAACTGTCGGGATCTCTCCACGACATCCCATGGCAGACAATAGCTGTCACCTGGGTACTCAGCATCTACAGCAGATTGACTACTCAAGGGCATTTACAACTCACCTTCATCCATTGCTCGGCCTGGCGCATCGTCTCCAAGTGACGTGCTACCGCCGCCGGGTCGACAAGGTCGTCTGCCAGGAGTTCAACACCACCACGAATACTCGTGGCGGCTCCATACATCGGCGCCGAGCAGATTGGCTCCGCATCTTGGATCTCCGGCGAACGAACGACTACTTCCAGGGTGGACTCTGGCAGTACATCATCGCCCTCCTCTCCGTCGTTCGTGGGGGCTTCTCCGCTGGCTACCTCCACCAGCTCGGGAGCTGCTCCGACGGCTCCTTGGGTCTCCGGCGCCAAGCCTTCAACGAGCACCGCCTCATGGATGGTGCTTCCTTCGGCTTCGGTCCCTGTGAACAGAAGACAACAGATTAGTCAGCCTTGGCAGCTACGACTACTCCTTGAGGTTAACTGCATTCAAGCAGTGTACTCACCTTCTACAATGCTGGCCCCTTGCAACGTAGCCTCCATGGCCGGCGCCTCGGACTCTACTTGAAGGGAGGGAGTGGACTTCTCGGCGGCTAGCGCGGATTCCTCTTCAGCCACCGCCGCACTGGGTTCATCCTCATCCCAGGTCAAGTCCGTGGATTTCCTGCAGAGTACACAACTGGTTGTCAACCAAGTACGACTACCAAACCACACGTACTACTCAGGAAAGATCTTCACTTACAGGCTTGACCGGACTACTGTCATGGTCGGGGCTCCAAGGATGCTGGCGATGTCGACTAGTCCAGCTTCAGCAGGTGCATCCTTCTCGGCCTCTATAGTCGTTGGCTCTTTAGCAACAGCCACGGCCGGCTCAGTTCTACCCTCAACAACTGGGGGTTGACGCATCAACTGCGCCACGAGTTCTTCCACGGTGGGGGCTGGGCTGCGGCTAGCTCCAGCTGGCTCTCCCACCGTATCCTGGTCTCCTTCGTCCCCTTGGTCTATGGGGTCGGAAGGTGGGATCTCCTGCAAGCAACGGAATTTTGTCATCAGCATACACAACATCGAGAAATAAGTACTCGACTACCCTATTCAAGGAGCTTACCTCTTGGGATGTGGTCTCCGTGACCTTAAGCTTCTTGGCCACGCGCTTGCGAGCCACGTTGCGCGGCTTCCTTGGCGGCACAGGCAAACTAGCCTCCAAGCTAGTTGGAGGATCCTAGATGAGAGGAACGTTGGGCAGTCCAGGGTGGCTGAATCTTGACCGCAGCTGGAACCGCTCTTGAAGCGTCTCCTCGTCATCCTCGTCTGATGTGTCTTCGACGACAATAGTGTCGTCTCCTTCGCCGACTTCACGGCGCTCCTTGGCCTTGCCCTTCCCCTCATCTGGGACTTCGACAAGTCGAGGAGGTGACGCCAGCTCGGAGACAAACTTCGCTATGTCATCCTACAAGAAGCACATTGAGTGAGCACGACTACTACATAATCAGTACGTGACATCGAGTACGACTACTGACCTCATTCGGTGGACGCGCGACGGAGTACTCGGGCACGGGGCAGGGCGTGTACGCCGGCATGTCCTTGAAGATTCTCCCAGCCTGTTGATGATGCATTCGTCGTCGATTTCATCACCGGGCATCCATGACGAGTCGCCGTCGCCGGTGTACTGGTAGCCCAGGGTGTCGCGAGCCATCAGCGGCTACACCCTCCTCTTAATGAAGCTGAAGGCCACATGCTCGGCCCTCAGCCCGGCTTCTCGTAAAGCCTTGATCTTCGCCAGCAGTTCGGGTAGTTGGATACCCTCCTGCATCGTCGGCTCGGGGTTCCACCAGGGCCGTTGCTTCGACTGCTTCCCGCTGGGCTTCGGCAGCTCCGGGTGGTGGTTAGTGATGTAGAACCACTTTGACTTCCAATCTTGGTTGGAGTCGATCAACTTGTATGCAAGGTTCTGCTCCGCGGCGTCCTCGCACATCTGGATGCTGGCTCCTCCAACTACTCGGGGGTTGTTGGCACTCGGCTGGGGCTTCACTCGGAAAAACTTCCGGAAGAGTACCCAGTGGGGTTTGATCCCCAGGAAAGTGTCACAAAAGTGGACAAAGACAGAAGTGTGGAAGATACCGTTGGGGTTGAGGTTGAGGTACTCGATGCCGTAGTACTCCAAGAGCCCCTTTAAGAAATCTCTCGCTGGGGGAGCCAACCAGCGCTCCACGAACTGCGTGAACATCTGGATCTCATCCGGATTCTTCTCCATTGAGTACGGATCTCCCGCGGCAGCGCGCCACATATCAACTTTCTTCCCCCGAAGAAATCCACTGTTCAGCAACTTTCTTCGCCTTCGACTTCTTCCACTCTTGGTTGGGATTTGGGCGTGGTGGAGACACCGGCCGCGATGACCCTGCGGCGGATCTGGCGGCTTCCTCTCGGGATCTTTTCTTCCTGCCGGCAGTCTTCAAGCTCTTGGACAGTGAGGGCTTCATTCTCCAAGTGCAGTGAGTTTTCACTCACATTCGCTCGGGGGCTACGGCGGTGGCTTCCGGCGGCGGCGCGCTTGGATCTGCGATCTACTCTGAGGTGGCAGTGTGCACTAACGGTGGATTCTAGGAAAGATCTGCTCGGAATGGCTGCAAGTGCGTGGGGTGGAAAACCCTAAGGGTTTCGGCTTCTATTTATAAGTCAACGGACGGCTCCTCAACGGCTGGACGGATAAGTCTCCAGACGGCTGCCTTAGCGGCAGCGCCTGACCCATCAACTTCTAGTAGTCGACGCGCCTCATCTCGGGGTCTCGGCTACATCTAATCAATTCCCTGGGTAGCGACAAGATTCAAGAGCAACTCAGGACACCTTCTACATACAAGATGACCCTTCAATTCGAGAGGAAGTATAGACTCAAGGCTCGGGGGCTCCGTGCCACGTGTCCTTCGGTTTTTTCTCCGGATTTTGCGGGATAATCTTGACAGAACTTCAGATGGACCCTCAGCCAGAGTTTACAACTCAACCTAAGGCTCGGGGGCTACTCCATATGGAATGCGATTTTGCAATCGCACTTCCATATCAGCTTCGGCTTCAAGACAACACGGGTATTGTTGACGACCTTCAAGTGCAGCACTCGAGGACGCTTGGGACTACTCGAGAAGACTTTAGGAATACTCAGATATGAGATGGAGTACCTTCCAGCCTCGGGATTCTTCTAGTATTCTTGAGGACTTTTGGCTTGTAGTACTCGTGGATGCTTGAGGACTACTCGTCAAGGCCGTCAAGACTACTCGAAACTATCCTGCTCGACTACAAAGTACTCGGGGGCTTGTCGTATGGACCTCCCTGGGCCCATTACCTCAGCGGGTACAAGGATCGACTACTCGGTGGGCCCCTGGGACTACCCAACTTGTGTTGTACGGTACCTGATGGCGTGAGGCGTAAGGACTACGGTGGAGAAGTACTCGGATAGGAAGCTATACATACCATGTAATGTGTAGAGGAATCCTAGACGTACACTACTAGTACTCTCTCCCTAAACCGACCTGTAACCCTGCCTCCCGGACTATATAAGGTGAGGCAGGGACCCTTCTCTCTCAGATTGCGCATCATCTTGTAATCACATCCAATCAATCCAGAGCTACACAGCATACAGGATGTAGGGTATTACGCACCTCGCGGCCCGAACCTGTCTAAATTGTGTGCCACGTGTCTCTTCCTTCGAGTTACCGATCTCGGCGAGGCCACATTCATCTAGCTTGGGTACTCCCCTTGTTAGGTTGCCAGTCTAAAACACCGATAGCAGGGGAAAGCAGGGGAGGGCGAGGGAGTTATATTGACAAGATGCGGAACCGTCGCACGCCTTTGCCCCCACCCACTACTCCATTACTGTCAGTACGTGCCACTCGATTGTGCATCGGGTTCCGTTTCAATTACGCGACGCGGGGAGGAGAACAGAGGGGCAGGGCAATGATGTCGGGCCCACTTGTCAACGGAAGCAGCCAAACTGCGGCGCCTTTTCAATTTCCATTTATTGTTTTATTACATGGCCGAGGCGCCATCTTCAACCTTCAACCCTCGTCACCTCCTTCAACTTCAATCCTCCTTGCCAACTTCATCCCTCGTCGCCAACTTCAACCCTCATCGCCGCTAACTTCAACCCTCGTCGCCTTTCAATTTCCAAACCCCGTCGCTGTGTTATTTCCTCCCCTTCTCCTTGATGCCCGCGGTGTGCTTAATGTTGCTGCTGCCACATGAACTTCTCACCAAGATCACCATCCACTCCATCAAGGATGAGCCCGTTTTCCATTTTCTGAACCTTCGCAATAAAATCTGCGGCACCTTCCGGTGCATCTGCAACTCCGATGAGGTACTGCTACACGTGTCGTTTTGTGATCTTTGTGAGGCATGCAAGAATCGATACGTCAGGTCGTGCTTGGAGGGTGCTTCCGCGAGGCCAATCATCCGGAGGCATTGTGCTTCGAGGGGATGGAGAGGTTGTTGTGGTGGCGGAACCCTGATAAGGGTCTGAAGCTCAACGGTGATGCCGTTGTTGAAGATTGTGGTACCAAGTACTTTTTAGTGATGTTGAAGTACCATTGCAACCCGGCAGACCCCGAAGCCATGGCACTGACCTAGGAAATCAGCGGCGGCCCGTCGCCCCCCTAACCGCTAGTGGAAGAACCCCAACCTGCGGCGGCTACGCTACCTCGTCAAGCAGGATCTCGACAACATTGCGTGGTGCTACTGGCTTGATGACGGTAAAGACAACGACATTCCGTTGCTGCCCATCCATAATCCCCACATCTTCATTTGGGCAGCGGGATGTAGGCCCTATGGGCCGGATACCAAAGAGATCATCTACTACTGCAGCGCCGAGTGTCGCATCCGTCATGAGTTCGATCTCTAGACACGTAACTTCCGCCCCGCTGTGGAGTACACAGTCAGTATGATGAACATCGAGATGTTGGCGCAAGCATCAATGAACATTATCTATCTTGAATGTAAATTATTAGATATTACTAAACGCGGATTTGATTTTATCAGGATGTCGGTTTTTAATCGATTTTTGATGGATAATATTTTATTTGTCATGTTTGTGAGTTAAATCGAAAGTTGTGGTGGTCTCATTTGCCGCCGACGAGGCCTGGGATGCCATCTTGGTTGTCAAAACTGCCGAAGCGGGCATGGCAGCGGCGGCGGTAGGCGGCGGTGCCCTCTGCTTCCTCCTTTGTTCTGTTGGAGAATGAAGAAAGTTTATTCGTCCCGCTTCGCCGACAACATTTCTCTTTTTAATCCGCAATCAAATTTTTGTAACATGTATTTCTCCGTTGTAAGTAGGCCAATTTGATTATATTTTTCTACAGTTTTCTAAAATCACCGTGTTTTAATTATTTTCATTGTTTAGTGTGTATTTCGTTTCTTGAACAATGTTTATATGCCTTATCTTGTTCTATGTAAGTACATCATATAAATAATATTTGTTTTCCACACCTCTTGTAATGAAACTTTGCATTTTCGTAAGCTTAAGGTGAACCACAAGGTTTTGTTAAGTACTCAAATGCATATGAGTTCGAACATGTTGCAAAGTGTGGAAAACTTCAATGTTCAAGGAACATTCAAGGAAACTATGCGAGAGATGCAGATATTTGTACACAAGTATATTGTTCCTTCATGGAAACCATTTGAAATTTTGAAGACAAGTATAGCTACCCAAATTATGTTGGCAAATCAATTTGTAGATTTTTTGGAGCACACTAGATGTTAGTACAATTATTACATCATTAACATCGGATGTAAAAAAGCATTCTAAGAATCTTGGGCACACAAGTGTGACTGTTGATATTTTATTCAAATACTAAATGTACAAATACGAATTGTTCACATTTTATGATTTTTAGGTACTGTTTTATGGACTCTAATATTTTAGGGAAGCACATTTCATTCAAAAGAAAATAGTGGTCGGCCGACGCGTCAGCATCAGGAGCCAAAATAAAAAGATAACCGCTGCCCGCCCGTCAGACCCAACTCCCAACAAAGGCGATGCGGGTTCACTAACCATTGTCACCTATGACACTGGCCCACTCATCAGCGTCAGCAGGCAAACCGTGCGCGGGCTGCTCAAAATTTCCCCACGTATATTGACTATAATCCCCATGGAATTCCTCGTCAAGGGCACACCAGTAGTTTCATTAAACATAGTTATGCGCGCCGTTCATATTCGACTCCTCGCTAGACGGATCCACAACGCCCGCATTCTCCCCACCACCGTCGCCACTCGCCCGACTCGCCTTCGCCGCTCTCTCCCCGCCGCAGCCCTGATCTTCTCCAGCCCCACCGCTCCCTGCATGATGACGGTGATGAGGACGCAGTTACTAGCGTGCGGACGTACGTCTTCCCGGCCAACCTAAATACGGTTGACGCGCGGATCCGTCGACGTCATCCCCGGCCACGACGACGAGCCGGCCGCCTCAGGCCACGAGCCAATGTGGATCCAGCCCCTCTGACCATAATGAGAACAACTTCTTCATTCGCGACAGAGGTTAGTCCTGCTTGAACCCCCAATGCCCTCTCTCTCCTCAGCCACAAAATCAGCTATATATTCATGACAATGTGGATTAGGGAGACATGCCTTGATAGTTCATCTTTAATTGATTGACTGTGGATTTGATGGATGAATTTTGTTGCCCCAAGTCTGTTTGAAAAAATTGGTGCTAACAGATGTAGTTATATGAACTGTTGAAATTCATTTTCATGATCCTAGTGCTACCATTTTTGCAATGTAAATTCATGAAAAGCATTGAGGATGTTAGCATACTTTAATTCTGCTATGCTTTGAATGTACCAAATCGACAGTTATGCTTCGGACCTGTTTGCATACTTTAATTCTGCCATGCTTTGAATGTACCAGATCGACAGTTATGCTTTGGACATGTTAGCATATTTTAATTCTGATGGCCACATAATGTAGTCCACCCAATCTGCTATATATTCATGTCAAGGTGGATTAGGGAGACATGCCTTAATAGTTCATCTTTAATTGATTGACTATGGATTTGATGGATGGATTTTGTTGCTCCAAGTCTGTTTTGAATAAATTGTTGCGAACAGATGAAGTTATGTGAAATGTTGAAATTCATTTTCATGTTCCTGGTGCTATAATTTTTGCACTTTAAATTCATGAAAAGCATAAAGGATGTTAGCATACTTTAATTCTGCTATGCTTTGAATGTACTAGATCGACATTATGGTTTGGACCTGTTAGCATACTTTAATTCTGATGGCCACATAGTGTCAGTGGGAATTGCATTGTGGTTTATAATGTAGTGATAACTAGACTGTCTTATGCTTTATTATGAGTGTTAATTATTTCACTACTGTCACACATATTGTTATTGTTGGTGTCATGATGTGTTGTAAGTGTTGTTTCACAACTATCATATATAATGTCATGAACATTGCTTTATCCTCTTATTGCATGTACACATGGAACACACAATCCATAGATGCTCAAGTTGGACAAGGAAGCAGTTGAAGGAACTTATTCCCTGCTTTGATATATAAGCATATTCTTGTGTCCCTGTCAAAATGGTTAGCACATATCCTTGTATGTTAATTAAGTGAAATATGAACTGTGTATGTCTATGTCGATTTTATTTACGACTGTATCAGCTATTTTGCCTGTCAAAGAAAATGAATTTATCTAATAAGAACTTTGTTTAGATTTTCAGTCTTGCTTGTGTTGCTCTACTGACGAACCTGACATATCATCTATGTAGTCTCCCACAACAACAAACTCCTCTACCTCCAGTGCATCATCACAGCCCATCGTCGGTGTACCTTCTTCACAGGGTCACTCAACATAGACTGTTGCAAGTAGTACTCGACCCCGCGGGTCAAGGACACAAACCAAATGGCCAGAAGACAAGTTGACTGGAACTGGGCTTGATGTTAATTTTTGGCCTACCCCAGATGCTAGGAGGGATATATTCGTATTGGTCTGTGATCTCATTGCTCGGGAGAGGGTGTCAATCAACAAGGCGGTTGATGATCTCTCACCAATTGAGAAGGACCATCCGTTCATAGTTTTAGAGGAAAAGCTAGATTACCCGGCCAATCTGGAAGAATTTGTTCACAAGAAGGAAATTAAGGCAGCTATATCATAGATTGGAACCTTGCAAAGGCGGTTCAAGGCCCATTTAAGAAAAAAATATGTGAGTGAAGAGGAGACTCCCTTTGCGAAGCATGCCTTTTTGCAGCAACAAGACTGGGACATGTTTGTGCTGGAAACCAATTATCCTTCATTTCAGCAATTGAGCCAGGAGATGAAACACAAGAGAGCATTGCATAATAAGCCACACAAGACGGGCAGAAAACGTTATCATGGTAAAAGGAAAGAGTGGGAGGAGGAGGATGCAAAGCTAGTTGCAGAAGGAAAACAAAACCCTTGGGACTAATTTCCTGGACGTTCGAGACCTTATCTGCGGGCAAGGGTAGGGAAGAAGAAGAAGAAGAATACTAGTGAAGGAAGCGGGGGCTTAACATTCAGTAACCCTGCGGTGGTGGGGTAGCAGATAGGGTGAAAACACTTGCAGCTCAGGGTAGCGATGATTCTTTCTATGGGGTTAAGGAGGATGATATCCTCAACGCAGCACTTGAGACACCAGAGCATCGAGGTCGGGTCCGATGCATGTCTAGTTCACTTGGCTGGGTAAAGGGTTTGGTGAAGAGTTTGCTGGAATGTATAGGAAGAAGGGGAACAAGAGGTTTGATGCTCATGATATGATGGAAAAACATTTAAATCAATTGTCCATGCTCTAAGACTATCAGGCATCGACATACCGAAAAATGCACTTCTTCCTTCCCAATTACCAGCGCATGTCAGTAGCAGTGAGGAAGAAAATATGCATGGCAGTGTGGAAGAAGATGGGCATGACCAAGAGGAAGAACATGCGCATGACCTCGAGGAAGATGGCAGAGAGCGAGATCATTGGAATGCCATTTGTGACGAAGTGAATCAAGTGCACAGTGATAGTCGATCACCTATGCTGGACACAATAGATAAGCAGACAGAGCCAACCGCGTTCAGCCTTTTGGATGGCACTGTGGAGCTCGCACTAGCGAAAGTCTTTCCATTTCAAAAGGCTTGCCATTCGGTACCGATGCAGGATGGGTATGTTGTGGTGCAACCTACTTATGTGTTTGCCAATGCGGGTCACTACCCACTGCTTGTACCAATTGATGGGGGTGACATAGCAACCCTAGTTGGGGCACTCGTTTAAAGGATCCAATGGCCAAAGGACAGGATCCTTATACCACCCATGACGAGACATCCCAACCCTGAAGCCGCAACAGGTAGCAGGGGTACAATATCAGATGAAGGTACTGCAACTCAGTGTCAGCAAGAGAAGGCTGAACAACAACAGCAGGAGCATATCAGCAAAACTACACATCAGGAGCGTCGACAACAGCCGGAGGAGGAGCCCACGCAAACTCCGCCTAAGTAGCATCTGCAACTCGAGGATAATCAACAAACGAAATAGCAGTAGGAGCGTCGACAACAGTAGGAGGAGCCCAGGAAAACAACACCTAAGCAGTAGCTGCAACATGAGGATAAGCAACGGACGAAATAGCAGTCTGTCCAGCAGGAGGAGGAGGAGCGCAGGCAATCTCCCCCTATGCAGCAGATGCAACAAGTACAACAGCCTCTGTGACAGGAGGAGCCTAGGCAATCTCCACTGCAGAAGGGGAACCAGGCAAGGAAACCTTTGTCTAAAGATGAGATTCTTAACTATATTATTAGGACAGAATAGGACTGAGCAAAATACAAGCCTGGTGCACCTATGTTGTCAGAAGCAAATGTAAAGGTTGTTGTAGCAAATTGTGCCAAATTGCATGCTTATGTCATGGAACACAATAAGGATAAACTTGTCTTCCAGCAAAGGTGGATCAAAACTACTTTAAAGGTGGTTGTGGTGCGTTAATGTTAAACATTGAATTCAATAGCGTGTATAACCTTATAACCCTGGCTTCTCTGGATGTTACCTTCACGAGGTCGTGGACATTATAAGTCCTATAAAACCTAAACAGATATTTCTTTAATTTTGACCACAAAGTTCATGCATGCTCACAATTTGAGTTTTTGTAGGAAAATGATGGACAAGGCACTGGAGATGCAGATCAGTGTTGGGTTTTTAGATCCATATTTGTTTACTTCAACAAATATTTGTCAGTGTTCTCAGCAAGTTGGTAAAGCAATCTCAAATGAAATGAACAACGACTACGTGGTGGGTGCCTAATGCACTAGCCACTAGGTAACAGTGATCATCTGTATGAAGTTCAAAGAGGTTTGGTATCAAGATTCTGCTAAACAACATCCCCCGCTAAAGTTCCTAGACCTCAAACCTAATTTGAACTGGTCAGTTTCTTGTGTGTTTTGTTGACAAAAATTCAATCTCTTAGTGTTTCCAATTGGTATTGCTAATCATGTAGGGCCTTTGGTGAACATCCACAGGACGGAGTGACAAAAGGAAAGAAAAAAAGCCAAAAGCCACACTCAAGCACAAAACAAATCTCGCTGTAAGACCGAGGTTTTTTTATGGTCCCTTCTTACCTATTTGGTATTGCATTAACTTGCCATTTTGGTACCTCGATGTTGTGTGCTCAGCAGCCATGGGGATCATTTTTTTGTGAATTCCATGTGGCATTCCATATGTTAAGACTACTCGATGACATACCTGACATTAAGAAGGCTGCTGTAAGTAGATGATAATGCTCAACCTTGTCTCTGCTCATATTATCCATCTGATTTCAGAAACTGATTTCTACTTGTATTCTCAAAAATGATTTTATTTTACAGGATTTCAAATCTCCTATAGATGTTTCCACAAAAGATCTAAAGCGTGTCCAGGAGATGTTGTGCGAGTACATTCTTAAGGAGACCATCGACCGAAAGGGCAACTTCTACAGTGGTGCACCGTGAGTTTATTGTAGCCAGAACTTGAAACTCATTCAGTCTTCTTTAGTCAGGTGTTGTTGCCTGAGAAACCTGCTTGGCTTTCTTGGTTGAAGTCAGATACTGCCTAGTTCAGGCAGTTTTCTCATGACTCCATCCAAACAAGCACTGATGAGAGTAACTTGAAACCTGATGTGATCCTAGCTTGTCTATAAATATGATCTTGCTTGTCTATAAATGTGATCTTGCTTTGCCTATATCTGTGATGTGAGAATGTGTTTGTGATGTCTCCTTGTTGTGGTGGCTGCCAAATCCTGGCTGGTTCCGGGATGCAGCCCCTAATGACTGCCAAATCCTGGCTGGTTCCAGGATGGCACTGGCAAGCAGGCAGGTTACTGTAGTGGTGGCCTACGTATCTGTAAGGGCGTCAATTAAAGCTCGTTACAAACACTGATTAGTGAGTAACGGGATTCATTCGGAAAGCCCGTTACAAACATGCCCACAATGTAACGGGTAGTGTAAAAGCCCGTTACTAGTCCGGACTAGTGGGCCCTAGGACCTGGCCCGTTCATCGAGATATAGGAGATGCAGGTTGAAAGCAAGCGTCTCGTTTAATAGAGAGAAAGCAGACACGTGTGGAAACAGATGCATCTCATTTCGTCGAGACAGAGGAGACGCAGGTTCACGGAACGCGTCTCTGATATTAATTTTACAGTAACGGGCTCTGTTTTCATGCATGTTACCAAAGTTCCTTTTGGGCCTAGAGAAATAGCCATTTCACGTGACTGGTTGCTAGTTGTGGTAACGGTTGTTGTTTGATGCCCGTTACAAATCCAATATGTGCTGAGACGCGCGTGAAATAGACACGTCTCAGTTCGTCAAGATAGTGCAGATGCAGGTGCACAGCAGGCGTTTCCAATATTGAGCAACTGTAACGGGCTTTGCTTTGGTGCCTGTTACGAAAGTTCTTTGTGGGCCCAAGGAAACATCCATTTCACGTGACCTGTGGCTAGTTTTGGTAACGATCGTTGTTTAATACCCGTTACGAATATGTCTTATCAGTAATTGGCATCTGCCCCGTTACCTTTCTTGGCTTATTTGTAACACTTGATCGGTAACAGGCGCATTACCCGTTACTAAAGGCGATCTATGCTCGTTACCAAAGCAAGTTTTTCACGTAGTGTATGTCCCTATCTATCTTGTTGGCGATGCTTGTGCTCAAATTGTGGCTATCTAGCTTGTGTATGTCTCAATTTTAGCATGTTGTAGTGCTCTTTGTATATTTGAGAAGAACATGCTTGCATTTGTAGACTTGATTCATGTATTATCAACAAGCGGTAGGAAAGTACACAATTTATGTTTCTAGGGGGAGTTTTACATCAAGGGAAGAAAAATTGGTAGAAATGCATTTGTTCAGGGGGAGCTTGCATTCATGCATTTGGGAGCTCTTCTTCCCCTGAATTTTAGTTGTGCTTTTTTGCCGACGGTGTCGTGCCCTTTTGCCTCACCTTGAGGAGTCGGCAATTTTCGAGCATTTTATCTATATGGTGTCGAGCCGTTGCCCTTGCCTTAGGGACCAAAATCTTTCTCACTCAAGTTATCTTGTCTTGGCTTTTGTTTGGCTTTTGATCACTTGTTTGAGTTTTTCAGTCTTTTCTTTTCTTTTTTGTTTTTTCTCTGAATTGGTTACTTGTGTGTGTTGTCAATGCACTCATCAAGGGGGAGATTGAGGACCAAAGCGTCTGAGGACAGGTGGATGGTCGCTCTTGGCCGTGATGTGCGATTGACAATGTGGTGTGGACTGACTCTTGGCCGAGTATTGCAGGTGGAGGTTGCGGCTTGATTTGCGTTGGTGCAGGTGAAGAGCGGGCGCGAAAGGTCTAGGCCTTGCGGGGCCTCCGAGGAGTGGAGAGACAAGTAGGGTCGGCTCGAGGGACCCGGTGGTCAAGTGCGAGCCACATGGTGGCAAGAAAAGCAAGAGGAAGTCGTGGACAGGAGCCGGTGCACGGTAGCGGCTCACGACCGGAGTCTGCACGCGGGATTTGCAGCGGTTCACCACAAAACTGTTGGGTTACTTAGTTGAGCCACAAAACCAAGACTAGAGGCTCGGTGGGCGGAGACGGGATCTGGGCGCGCCGAGAAGCTTTGATGCCGGCGGACACATGGCGGGATCGCAGGGCTTGCGTCAGGAGGACACAGACTGCGGCGATGGCGTGGCCATGCGATGGAGTGCTACATGACCTATTTGCCCTGAGTGGTTTGTATCTCAACTTAAGTGCTAGGGGTAGTTTGGTCATTTGCCCAACCCAGAGGGACTCATATATATTAACTCCAGCGTTTCTGGGCAAACCATCCTTCTGGACTGCTTCTCATTTCCTTGCTCCATAGTCGTAGATTTTCTTCACCATTTTGTAGAGAATCTGTCCTCCGAGTGTATGTAGGCTTTCATGGTTGCATTGATTTCCTTCTTTTAGCTCGTGTGATTTTCGTGTCTTTTTCGTGCTATTTTTGTTGGATTTTTGTGTGCGCCTTGTTCATTTGATTCTGAGGTGTTTGGGTTCGGAATTGTTGGTGGGGATCATGGATAGATGTCTTGTACATCTTCTTGCCTGATCATGACCCCTCAAACACCGGATTCGACCTCCGATAGAAGGATTTCGGTTGAAACCCTAGTTCTTAGGAAAAGTTCGGTAGAATCTCGATTCCTCTCGATTCAGTGGGTCTGAGGCTACAAATACATAGGTATAGCATCTCCTAGAGGCACTTCACCTTCACCTATGATTTGGAAGCAATTCCTTGGTTGATTCGGGAGATCGGGCAAAGGGAATGAGGTGTTGATCTTCAAGAGGTCGGGCTCAAGCTACTGTCTACGCACCACGCAGACGGTCCGGAGGAGGCTTTCATCCAGCAGTTCATCGAGTTCCTCGTGTGTTCTTGTTAGTCTTTCGTTTGATCCGTTCGGCTGTGTGCTTTTGGTTGCACGGAATTTGGCAGACGGTCCAACCGACGCGGACGGTCCGTGGGTAGACGACGGACAGTCCATTTTTCGAGGTGCATTACTAGAGGTTCAGGAGGCTATTTCAGACAGTCCGCGGTAAACTCGCGGACAGTCCGCCAGGCCCCCGCAGATAGTCCGCCTAGTCCATGTGGACGGTCCGCCCCAGGCACCGCAGATTGCCTAAGTCCTTTGCTTCTTGAGTTGTGCTTCCGTGTTGCTTCGAGTTTGGGTTTGTTCCTAGGGTTGGTTGGTCCGTTGTGACTACATAACCTTGACAAACTCGTGTGGGAATCTGAAACAAATCGGTTTTCCGCGAACGGAAAACCGACTCTCTGCACCTCGGTGGTGGTCCCAGGAGGGCTACCACGAGCAATCCCCTATCTCAGCAATACCAAAAATCCATACAGAAAGAACACAAACTGAGTACATCATTTATTTATTACATTAATCTGAGTACATCTCTCCGGCACATGCTGGGTACAAGCCCAGCATGACTGAATCAAATAGAAAGAAATCATAAATCATCTAGCAGCGGCCCATGCAAGCGCGGGAAACTCCATATCCACAGGCAACTCGAGCGTAGGAAGATATCTAGTCCTCCCATCCGTCGTTGTCGAAGTCGTAGTCCGGCTCTGTGTTAGAGACACCAAGGTCTACCTGATAAGCAGGTAGGTCATGTCAGCTTCCCAACAAAGAGGCAAAAGCGGTGTATGTTCTACTATGCAGGATAAGATCCTACTCTAGCTGTAGAAGGATTAAGCAAAGCAGCAATGCAACAGACAAGGTAAGCTGAAATATGCAGTGAGATCAACACCTCGGGGGAGCTCACGCTTCCGAGGTCCACTAACCCTGCTCAAGGATTCCACACAAAAACACCGAATCGCATCCACGATCCAGCTCCAACTCTCATCTGTGATGTGGGGCCCACCTGCTCCTATCCCCACATATTAACGGCCTTAGCCGGGCTCACACCCTCGGGGGAGAGAAGAAGCACAAGGAAAGTATGTCTAATCAGGTAAGAGATCAAAACCTTGTCCATAACTAGTGGACATGAACTATAGGTATAGGTTTAAACACTCTGTAGAGGTTGTACAACTGTACCCGCTCGAATAGGACCGAAACTGGCCGTCACCGGTTCTAGGCCCTACCATACGGCTGAAGGACAAGTAAGTGGATAGTACCCTCATGCGTCTACAAGTTTGGCACAGCCTCCATTGTAGAGCTCATACTGCCAGCGAGAGGCCCCTCTAAGCTGTGTAACCCTTCCCCGGCCTTGCCGGGGTGAAGTCTTCTAAGGAGGAAAAGTCGTCTCCCAACACGATCACACTGATCCGCCTACAGGAGGGGTTTGTACAGTAAAAGTCATCTGAAGCAAGGTCAACTAACGATCGGTCCTTAAGGGCCGAGAGCGAGCACTCCCCATCTCCATCCCGTCCGACATGAAGCTCGGGTAAGAGGCCAGATCGCATCTTCCCGGGGCAGGCGTTCACAAGTAACCAAAAGGCTCACTCCCGCCAAAACACGTTAAGGAAGTACGCACCCAGAACGCACGCTAGAACACACCGAGATCTCCCGCATCTCAGTCCAAGCCCAGAATACCATCCATAATCAAGCAACAAAAGTATGGACAATTGGTATAGGGGACAAGCTAGGGGTCTGTAGCTAGTATAGGAGTAGGTAAATCAAGGAATCAGGATATAACAAATTATCAAGGCAAGGCTATTCAAAAGGTTATGAAAATCATTTAAGCAATGCATATAAAGCATAGCACTAGCATCTAAATATCAAAATGGGATCTACATGGTTGGGAGTGACATGACACCGTCGTTGCTGTTGGAGCAGTCGTTGTCCGGAACAGTGTACTCTGGGTCCTCCGCGTCCTCCTGGTCGAAGCTCGGGTCTGTGGCACGAGATTCGAAGCGCACGTAAGAAATTGGTACACATCTAAGCATTAACTCCAAATAGAAACCTCTTTTTAGAAAACCCAAAAGAGCTTAAACTACCTACAATCAGCAAGGTTTCGAAATTACGAAATTATAGAAATTAGTTTCATATTTTTTGAGCTTCCTATAAATAGTTATGATGTTTCATAGGTTAAAATCATTTATAAAATATTTCTGAAAACATTTTGAAAATAGAATAGGATTTTTATTAAAAAGGTGCTGATGTTAGCATGATGTCAGCAGTCAGCGGTTAATGGGCCGTTATTGGGCCGAAAGTGCCACTGGGTCGAAAGTGGCCCAATGGGCTCGTCCCAGTTGGCCCAGTGGGCCAGAGTCTGCGATTCCTCCCTGAACTTGACCCAACAGTCAAAAAGTCAAAGTGGGCTCTTGTCGGGCTCAGTTAAGCAACGAAGGGCCATAGCCCATGCTGGAGTTCAGCGCAAGAAGATAAGCAAAAAGTCTAGATTCGCCCCCTAGCAAATTTGGGGTTCGATGGACACCCCCGCCCTTGCGGCGCCGCACACCACGTGCTCGACGTTATGCCGGCGGCCACCCGCGGTGGCGACACTCCGCCGTGACGGCAACGCGGCTCACCAGCGTCCTTTTGCTTCCCAGAATCCCTCCTCTGTTGCCTTCCACGGGCGAGGAAGGGCGTGATGGTCCAAGCGCTCAAGTGCGGTGGCGCGGCGCTAGGCTTGGTGACCCAAAGCCGAGTCATGGCGATACGCTATGGTGCACGGCGCCTGACTACGCGCGCTGCAGCGACACCTCGGTCCACACACCAGGCGCATCCGTCTAGTAGCCGGAGGAGTGATAGGGTGTGGCGCGGTGCGGCTATAGCTGAGCATTTTGAGCTCGGCCCGACCCGGCCCGCAGGCCCGACCCGGGCCCGGCCCGCCCACGAACCTTACTGGACGGGCATGGGCAGAGATCTTGAAGCCCGCGAAAATTTTTTTTGGCCCGAGCCCGACCCGAAATGCTGTTTTTAGTTGTTTTACACTATAAAATGCTCGGCCCGGGCCCGGCCCGAGCCCGACCCGAGCCCGACCCGAAAATTGAGGCTCGATGCATCCAGTGGGATGGTCATGGGCAGGATTTTTTCAGCCCGCAATAACAGAAAATTTTTTTAGCCCGGCCCGATCCCGGCCCGGCCCGATCCCGGCCCGGCCCGAAAAATGCTCAGGTCTCGGTGCGGCGCCCAGGCACGGCGCGCATGTCGCATCGTGCAACTCAGCCGACCGAACACCGGGATTTGGCTCTGCACTGGGGTGCATTCGGCCGGTGCAGGCGCGCGGGCTCGCGTCCTCAGGCACAGTCGCACGGCGCATCCACTCGGTCACCGGTGATGCGGCTTGGTGCGGCCAGCGCACCGAGGCGCGGTTCCCCGCGGTGAACCTGCACACATTCCAGCACAGGTCGATGGCTGGCACACATACAAGAATCTCCTCGCGCGGTGACGGCGAGCTTAGGAGCATGGGTTTCCCAAGAGCTCCAGCACGTCGCGGGCGGCCACACATGCAGCTCAACTGGCCAGCGGCCAAGTCCAGAGCACACAGTGGTGTGCACGGGCCACAGCGTTCCTATGCACACGTGGCCTCGCCATGTCTGCTCAGCGCGACCATCTGGAAACCAGAGGCGCATCACGAGACGGCGCGGTGGCGCACAAACATCCCCTACAAAATAGTTCACGGCTCGACAGTCGGCATCCACACGAGACTCATCGCACGGCGACGGCGAGCTCAGGGGTATGAGTGGCCCAGAAGCTCGGACCTGTCGCGGGGCGGCAGTTCTGTGGCTCGATGGCCAGCACACAGGCAGGTAAAGCTCCTAGCGGCGCGTCTCAATGCCGCCGGTCCAACACAGGGAAGCATCCAAGGGGGAGGAAAGTAAAAGATGACCGCGCGGTGCTCACGTTGGGTCGGCGGTGTAGTCGTGGCCGGTACGGTGTAGTCGTTCATGTCGGCGATGTAGACGTTCCCAGCGGTGGCGCTTCCTCGGCTCCGGTTCCTTGGACACGCACAACTTCCGCCCTCCCACAACATGGCGGCTCCTGTCCTGGAGGCCCTGACTCCGATCCACAAACGACCTCTGGTCTTCCCAGCGCGGCGCGGTGGAGGCACGCCCTCCTTCTTCCCCCCTTCTCCCCTCTCGGCTGTGGAATAGAGGAATGGGGAAAAACCCTAAGTGGTTGGTGGGGAGCCAGCAGGGGCTCAGCTTCGGGGTGTAGACACCCGGTCACAGGCGGTGCAGGGGCAAAGATGCCTCAGCGCGCGGGGATTGGGTGTGCGGGTGATGAGGGCGACGTGGTCGCACTCCAATGGCCGGTGGAGCTCCTGATGCCGTGGTTCCGGGGCCAAAGGCGACCTTCCCCCTGGGGGCTTTCCCCAGGCGAGTCCGCGTGCGCAGCGACTCGGCATCCGGCCTGGCCGGGTGGTGCAGCCGTCCCATTAGGCACGCGCGCGGGCGCAGCCGGGCGCGCACACGCCGTCGCAGAAGAGGAAAAAGGTGTGGGGAGAGGGATAAGGCGACTGACTGGCAGGCTGCCATAGAGAGGAAAGAAAAAAGAGAAGGACACCGGTTTCTGGGCTGAGCTGAAGAGTCGGCCTGATGGGCTTAGGTGGGCAGGCGGGCTGGGTTAGGAAGAGAACGAGCCCGAGTTAGGGGTTAGTTCTTTACAATTACTTGAATATAGGTTTTAAAATACTATTTGAATTTGAATTACATTCAAATTCAAACATCACTCAAATAAACTCCATATAAATCCATAAAAATTCCAACTCACATATTTTACCATAATTTGAAATTATATTTTTATAAATGGGTTTAATTTGTGGAGAATTTAGGGGAGGACTAGCAAGTTTGGTTTAAAATTTGGTAGCACTCCAATTAAACCAAAAAGTTTTAAATTTTCGCAAATTTTGCACACCTATTTCCTGTTATGTTAGAGAATCCTTGGTTGTGAATTTGGGGCATAGGCCGAGTTCATCCTTGGGGAAGAATTTTTATCGACTCCAATTGACTCCCCCCTCTAGTCGTGTAATCGGTCTTTCAGCGGCCATCAGCGCAGGACGTGTGAATCTGGCTTGCTATTTTTGTGTTGAGAAAAAATATCTAGACTTGATGATTAATGAATTGGGTACAGATACTGAGCACAACCTAGCAAATGGACTAGTGGTAAGAGAGGGTAAGTGGGGAGCGCCCGGTCTCGGGTTTGAATCACAGCTTCTACAAGGAACTTTTTACCCCGTGGGTGCCCGCAGCCCTGGTGAGTGGGAAGTGGGTGATGTGGCGCTAGACAGCCGGGTGACCTAGCTTTCTGAGTTGCCGTGTAGGCATCCAGGAAGGAGCTGTATAAAATATATTAAATGCTAAAAAAATATGACATGAATAGCTCTTTTCAACTTGAGCTTCAATGGTCGATTCACAGCTTTGGCATTTTTTTTTCTATTTTCCCTTCATAATATGTCCATCAATAATATGGTGCTCTTTATATTTTTTATGTTTTCCTTGATTTTTATTTTACCAAGGAAAATAAGTTTTATTTTATATCACGAATTTGATAAAGGTGTCATGGGCCAGTTTATGACGAACTTAGCAGATCGTCACAGTGCTTTGGGCTGAAATATCCATAGTGCACAACTATGATGAAAAATGAAGTATCATGGACACAATCCCATTCATGATGTTCTCTTACAACATCACCAGAATTCTGTCATAAATCACAGGGTTACTTGTAGTGTAAGTGCTAATTTCAATTAAATATTCTTACGACGATCATCTCGGTCTTTGTGACCTTGCTGGACCTGCTTTACATATTTTTCTCCTCCTTTATTTTCTCTCGTCCTTCGACACGCTTGGGGGCTTGGTATAGTTGATCTTGATACACTTGGGGCTTGGGTTTGCCAATCTAAGGGTTGTCAGACCTCAAAGATTTTGAATTTAATTCTGTGTGTTCTTCTTTTAAATGCTTTTTACTCACTATGTGCATTCGTAGTTGTGTGGTTGCAAAACCTTGAGTCTCTGACTCCCCCGCGGGCAGGCTACACCTAAGCCTCCAAGCTGAGTAGTGTAGTCGGTAATTCGTCCACTCTACAGTCTATGGAGGGATAAGACTGATTATGTGTCAGATGGATCTGCACCTTTTTACATCTACGGACGACGACGACGATCAAACACACCGTTTAAGGCTCTGCGTCTTCATTGCACCCGCTAGCCTCTGCGTCCTCATGCGCAGGACGTAAACGGACCTATTCCAATCAGCCTATATTTCTGTTTCCTATGTAGAATGGTCATAGGTTCAATTGAAGACCTTCCGGGGTAGGCATGCCTCACTGCTCTACCAGATTCGTCTGGGCGCCGAGAGTCCAGTCTATGATTGCATAGCGCCCCCGAGGTCGGTGAGCCTGCTACAGAGGTCGTCAATACCTTTGCAGTCATGGCTCCGCTGGATGATTAGCAGCTATGCTGGTCGTCTGGGCACCAAAATGGCCTTGTCAAGGTCGGCATGCCTTAATACATACGTCGATATGTCTACGGCCCTACCAACCAAGTTGGGCACCCTGGTTGCGTGGCCTCTTTGAGGTCGGTGTGCTCTTGTAGTCCTGCCAGCCTGATCTGGACATCAAAGATTTTTCGTAGGGAATGAAGGCCTCGCTGTGGGGGCGCGCGCGTAATGTCCCTGCCAACCATCTTCGGGTGCTTGGGCGCTGCTAACATGAGACCTTCATGAGGTTGGCTTGCGTTGGGTGGCTCTACCAGACTCTTTGCAGCCATGCATGATATCTAGGTGTCTCTACACTCTGTTTGTTCAAGACCAACACCTTCCTGCAACTCTGTCGTCGCCTACTCAAGGTCACAAGACCTTCTTGTGACTCCGTCGTCGCCTACTCAAGGTCACGAGACCTTCCGCGCGACTCCATCGTCGCCTACTCAAGGTCATAAGACCTTCCGGCGACTCCGTTGTCGCCTACTCAAGGTCACAAGACCTTCCCACGACTCCGTCGTCACCCACTCAAGATCGGAAGACCTTCCCGCGACTCCATCGTCACCTACTCAAGGTACTGAGACCTTCCTGTGACTCTGTCGTCACCCTCTCAAGGTCGAAAGACCTTCCCGCGACTTCGTCGTCGCCCATTTTAGGTTGGAAGACCTTCTCGTGACTCCGTCGTTGCCCACTCAAGGTCGGAAGACCTTCACGCGACTCCGTCATTACCCACTCAAGGTTGGAAGACCTTCCCGCGACTCTGTCGTCGCACACTTTAGGTCGGAAGACCTTCCCACGACTCGGTCGTCGCCTACTCAAGGTCATGAGACCTTCCCACGACTCTGTCATCGCCTTCTGTAGGTCCTCGGACCTCCTGGCAGCTATGTCGTCGCCTTCTTTAGGTCTACAGACCACCTGATGGTTCTGTCGTTACCTTATCTGGCCCTGGTACAAATAGGCTATTCGTTTGGCGCCATAACGAAAAGCATATTTGTACCAAGCCAAAACAATGTTTGGTACAAATGTTCTTTCATTGTTTTTGTTTTAATTAGATTTGAATATCCTAACTTTGTAGTTTATTTATTATAAATTGTACATAACGCATAAAATAGTAGAAAATATTAATATTCTTACTTTTAATATATACTATGCAACAATACATTTCACAATCAAATTGACAACTTTATTATCATTAACAAGTAATATCTTCTACTGGGCATTATTTTTTCCTTCACTGCAACAACTACAAATAATTCTTTTCTTTTCATGCAAAATCCTCCTGAAGTAGAACATCTAGTGTTATTAATATGTAATCATGATTTGTTCTCACTCGTGTAGATTTCTATGTAAAATTATTATTTTACATTTATTGAAGTTACAAATATAGATATGGTTACTAATTTTATTAAGATATAGTTACAAAAATTGACTTGTGAATAGTATAAAGTGGCTTTATAGTTGTAGATCAATTTGACCAGATCTAGCTTGGTGCAAATGTGCATTTCGTTTTGTTTCCTTTTAATTTGCTTTAAATATCACTGTCAGATGGTGAGATCTGGACAACCCACTAGGGGTGTTTATCCCAATTGTCTAGTTGTTCGGTGGGGTGGAATCTAAGGCTAAGATCTCGAAGGTCGCGCACGAGTACGCGGAACGCAGAGAACACAGCGAGTTTATACTGGTTCGGGCCTCCAGAGAGTAAAACTCTACATCCAGTTCTTCAGTTTGTATTGCTTGGGGATTGCACATTGAGTACAAGGGTCGCCTCGTCCGCCTTATATTAGCCAGCGGATGAGGTCGGTTCCCAGACTCCTGGCCGGTTACGACCAAAAGACCTAAGACCATGTTACACATCTTGCCATATCCTGTCGATCTGCTTTTGGTTGAAATCCACCGAGGTCTTGTCTCGTACGCCAAGTCTTAAGGTCGTGATGGATTAGGCCGTCTAGGAAATTTTCTGGAAGGTCTTCAGGAGGTCATGTGGGTCGTCAACTAGGTTGGTTGGGCTCGATGACAAGTCGGCGGGTCTTCTAGTAGGACGGACCCACTTGTCGGGGACGGCCATGAGCCTGATCCGTGGGGACCCAGGGGCACCCATGTCTCACAAGCCCCCGAGTGAGTAGTAGGCGCAACGACCTTAGAAAGGTCATGACGAAGTCGTAGAGCTATTGACAGGTCAAATAGCATGCACGTCGGTCAAAAAAGGAAAGAACAAATCGACTTAGCAGCCGACCTGTTTGTAGTCTTGCCGAATGAAGGGAGGACGAGTGACGACCTATAGGAAGAAGGCTTCCAACAGATTGAAACGACAATGAAAAAATTCAGAGGGCATTGAAGATGCACTCATAGAGTAGTATCCGAGCATTGTGGCGGGCAGGATGGCTGGTATGATGATCCAAAAAAGAAGAGAAAAAATTAGGTCAAGTAACAACGTGATGGGAAACGGGTTTCCCAATAGGTCGGTACGATGAGGAAAACAAGAGGGCGTCGAAATGCACTCGTAGAGTAGTCCCCGATCATTGGAGCAGGCAGCATGGCTGGTGTGATGCTCAAAGAAGAGAAGAAAACTAAGACATGGTCTTGATCGAACAAAGTGTAGAGACACCAAGACCTCCTAGCATAGCTGCAAGGAGTTTGGCAGGGCCGACCTCAAAGAGGCCTTGTAGGCGTGTCGACCTCAAAGAGGCCTCAAATCAATAGTGTCTAGTATCCGAGGATACCTAGCAAAATCTTAAAAGGCGTGTCACATGAAGAGGTAATGATGATGTCGTAGCTAAAGTTGTGATTTCTGAAACTGGTGATGATGAAGCCATGAATCTATTGATCTTGAACGTATGGAGTGTAGAGACACCCAGATATCCTACATGGCTGCAAGGAGTCTGGCAGAGCCACTCGAGGCATGCCGACCTTAGGAAGGTCTCAAGTTAATAGCGCCTAAGCACCCGGAAGTACTTGACAGGGCCATTAGGCACGCACCCCTCAGGGAGGCGTTCATTCAGATGTAAAATCCTGGGCGTCCAGAGTAGGCTGGCAGGGCTACAAGAGCACACCGACCTTGGAAGGTCACACATCCAGGGCGCCCAACTAGGTTAGCAGAGCTGTAGACATACCGAGGTATTGCAAGACTAAAGTATTAAGGCACGCCGACCTCGAGGAGGTCGTTTTTGTGTCCAAATGACCAACATAGCTGCCAGCCATCCAGTGGAGCCGTGATACTAAGGTATTGGCGACCTCAGCAATAGGCACACCGACCACGGGGGCCCAATGAAAATTGTAGATCTCCGTGAAGCTTCTGATCTCTATGGTACTTGTAGATCTCCAGGCACCCAGACGGATCTGGCAGAGCGGCGAGGCATGCCTATCCCGAAAGGTTTTCAATCGAACCTAAGACCATTCTGCCTAGGAAACAGATATAAAGGTTGATTGGAATAGGTCTATTTACGTGCGGAGCCATAGCAGGTGCACCAGGACGCAGAGCCTAGCAGGTACGAATAAAGGTCATCGGGTCGTAGAGGAAGGCCGTAGAGTCGTCGTGAAGAGGGGGCCAAATTAGGCGCTGAGCCATCTGACACTGGGTCAGGTTTTGTCGTGTAGTGTAGACTGCAAGGTCACTGGTCAACAGTGGTCGGAGATTTTCTTGCCATCCGAAAGACGACAAACTGCCCACTAATCGAGGGAGTTATTGTACCCATGTGACTCTGCGACGGGGCTCAGGCATCATTGATGCACTAGCGACAAAGACATCGCGAGACAGAGGTAAACTCATCGCCTTTAATCACACACATGTCTGCAGGTCCTAGGACCACAAGGTGATAGTGTCATTACTCCACCAAATGCTCCAAGGCTTGGCTCTTATGAATAGCACTATGAAGCTGAAGGAGGCAAGCACCGAGCATTGCTGAGCTATGAAGCTACCAAGTAGTGTTCCCACCATGCCATGGGCATGTGTTTGTCCACCAGATTATAGGGTCTTACGTTTGTAGAAGCATGGACCTAGGAGAACTCTCGCGAAATGAGGGTAACACCACCATCCTCTATACTGCCTCTGCGAGGTACCGTGTAGAGTTTGGAGGTGATGCTGCTCGAGCTGGGGCTATAGCAAGACGTCACTGGTGAGCATCGGGAGCTCACTAGGGCTTGGAATCCCACACCGAAGAGCAAGCTCGTGTCTCCATTCCAATAGTTTGGGCTGAGCATGCCTTAGGTTGCGCGTTGTCCTGCAGCTGTCACCCGCAAGGCCGCCATCAAGGTCCTGGTGCTAGGAGAAATCTCGCGACGCGCTCTGCTTCAGTAAAGCAGGTCGCGATGATCGTTTTGGGTGGCCCAGGCCTTGTAGTATGTTTGTCTTGTGTGTCAGGTTCTGGATCGAATGAGGTCGCAGGCGACTTGTGTACCTTCGGACGGTCCATGTAATGTTCGCTCTATTCTGTCATGTTCTTGGTCGTTTTGACAAAATGATTTGTCAAAGACCTAAATTAATGTGACGTGGGGGCTTGTTGAATCTGTTTTGCCATCAGGATGACCTAATGGTAAATTGTTACCAGCTGAGGACCTAAACTCAGAGTTTAGATCATGGCTTTAGTCGATTAGTGATGAATCCGCCGTAATCTCCTCGCGAAATACTCGGAATAGAATCTTTGGGGCGTGTTTGTACAGCGGAAGGAACCGCAACGGGCAGATTCGAGAGACCCCTTATGAATAGGGAGGCTCGAGTCAGGGTTGACCCCATTCACCCTTGTTCTTCCTCCCGTCACTCTCACTTCCGCCGCCACATATTTCCCGCGATCTTGCGACTCCCATTCTACCCCTAGCTACGACTGGACACGCGCTTGCACCACCACTCCATGTCATGCTCCTCTGCGCATACGTGTTAAAACTCTTTGCACCATTAGATCCAACGCAAACCTTAGCGGCAAATGGAGGCAGAGACGACTTCCATCTTGGACTCGCAGATGGCGTGGGTCTGGTTGACAATGACCGAGGTGAAGATCCAAGCTTTGGTGGATCGCGGGCTGCTCTGGCCGAAGGCAGAGGTGGAGTGGAGGGCCGCAGCTAGGGAGTTGTTCCCGACTGAAGGCGTCAATGAGCAGGTCATCTTCGCATACTTCGAGCACGGCTTCAACCTCCCCATTGGGGATTTCTTCCGCGACTTGCTGTACTACTACAAGCTGGAGCTGGTACATCTCGTTCCCAACTCCATAACTGCAGTGTCGACCTTCATTCACTTTTGTGAGGCGTATCTGGGGATATCGCCCCACTTCTTGTTGTGGAGATACTTGTTCTGTGTGAAAAGCACTGGCAAAAGGTCGGGGCCAGTGGGGGATGTAATATTTTCCTTGAGGTCAAGCCCAAAGTAGAGTGGATAGATACCGATCTCTCTGACAACGCAGCTGGGTGGAGGTCGGAGTGGTTTTATATCGCAGATCAGCTTCCTAGGCTTCCACGTCGTACTGGCCATAAGCCAATTAAGATAAACGAGTGGGATTTAGGGTCGTCATCCCGCGACCTTGAGGACCTCAAGGAAGTCCTCGAGCTCGTCAACGATTTGAAGAAACGCGGGGTGACACGAGCTGTGGTTGCTAGGTCGTTTTGCCGGCGGATGATCCAACCGATCAAGAATCGGGTTCACCCGGCGTACGAGTACTAGGGGCAGTCAGACCCCATGCTTGAAGTTAACCACAAGGTCTCCAAGGAGGCGATGGCGGCAAGGGTGTCCAAGATGGACTCTGGGAAGGTGAAGGTGAAGAAGTGACCTAAAGCACACTCATTGAAGAGGCCGGCTGACCCGGTAAGATCCTGAGACTTACTTTTCGCTCATTTACTTTGCTCACCGTTTATTTACATCGTGTAGTTTCTTGGTCGTTGAGCTGCTTGCAGGCACGCGAGTGTCAGATATGGTGCCCCGCACCTCTCCTTGAAGCCGAGTTGCACTGGAGGAAATTCAGGTCGAACAAGTACAAGACTCCAGCAGGTCGTCTGCTGGAGTTTTATGAGTCTGACTCATTGGTGGAGGCTGACGAAGATTCGGGTGAAGAGGTCGGTGATGATGTTGGGCAAGGCCCAAACGCTGGTGGCATCGCGAAGCCCCAGCGCAGGACTAGGTCAGCGGTGGGGAAGCGGGCAGCTTCGTCTGCTGCTGCTGCAGCTTCTGCGGTGAAGGCCGCAGAGAAGAAGAAAAAAGAAGAAGAGGAAGGCCACTTCCCCTCAAACGGTTGTTACATTGTCGATTCCGACGCCCCTCTCAAGGGAGGTCGAGTCGGAGGATGAGGAGGAAGATGAGGCTGTTGAAGAGTTGCCTGTTACCGAGGATTTATCGGAGAGGAGGTTGCAAAGCCCTACTGCCAAGAGGCAGCGGGAGCTAGTACAAAAGACGTCAGAGGACGCCCTCCGTCGGGGTTTGGAGGCGCAACGAGCTGCTGCCACCACACAAGTAAAGGTGCCTGCGGTGATTATGCCTCAGGTTTTTAGGCCCAAGCTTTGATTTCTGGTTGCTGCGAGCTAAAACCTTGAAAGATCAATCTTATTCACTTGCTGTTGAACGCTTGTTTTGATGTAATGTTGTTGTGCAGGCTGGTGGTGGCACAGTAGGACGGCCTGGGTGCTCCGGCTTCTCCCTCCCGCACACTGACCCAAAGGTTGTGGGGGAGGCGCTTGTTGATGACGCGCGGACAGCTACTCCGCCGTGAGGAGCAGCTAAGAGTAGTGCGACTTCACCACCGGTGGCGGATACAGCGGTGGCGAGGCCCCTTCGCACTGTCGAAGTGGGGGAAGGAACTTCAGTTGGGGATGTTGGAGCGACGATCTCCCCATGGATTATTGATGTCGACCCCATCAGTGCAAGACCTGCTGGGGTTGAGAACCTGATTAGGGATCAGCCTCAAATTGATGAGGCGCCGAGAGGTCCGGAGACATCTGGCGCACAGATACCCGAATCTTCTTCTCCGAGCCCGAGATTACCACGGCGGAAAATTAACTAGAATGGCACCCCTTGGCGGGATGATATCTTTGAGGATAACGAGGATATGCAGGCCTTGCGGACTAGTATTGTGACCATCAACAATGTGCTGACGGCAAGTTTTCTTACAATGTACTTTTCTTGATGATGCCTTGCTGAAATTCTGCTGACAAGCTTGGTATATTGTGACAGTCCTTAGCAGAACAGGCTAAGAGTCGGGCCGACCTGCTGAAGAGCGCGGTGGAGAAGGAACAACAGATTATTGACCTTGAGCGGGAGCTCAAGGAGGTCCGCGAGGCGGCAGCTGCCGGAAAGAAGCGGCTCGAGGATGAGCTCACCGATGAGAAGCTCAAGGCCGTGGAGGCTACTGCCCAATTCAATAATGTATCCACTGGTAGGTCAAATCCTCACATTGGCGATCTTGTTGAAGGAGTGTCTTCTGGTGGTATGCTAATTGTTATGTCTTGCAAAGTTTAGTAACCATGAAGAGGAGCTTAACAATGCCCCTAGGAATACTAAGGGGAACGTCCAAGACTTCGAGATATCACTGCGAGAGGTCGAGTCTGGGGGCCAGGAGCTCAAGCGAGCGATGAAGGAAGCTACAAACAGTGAGTACGCTGTATCTCAAAAGCTGGCTTATGGACAAGAGCTCGTCGGGGCCTTGAGATCGAATTCGAGGATGTTTTGAAGTCATTGCAGGATGACCAAATGACCATTGTAGGGTATGAGGTGGAGCTGAACGACTTGAGGGGTGCTGCCAATTATGCAATGGATTGCATAGCTGTGCCGGCTGAAGGGGAAGGGGCAAAATCCATCGTGGATTGCCTTATAGATACACCTAACATGCTTCTAACTCTGCTGAAGGCGGCGAGCTTGGCAGCGGCTACAGATGCGTTGGTGAGAGTTAACTGTCACTACCCTGACATCGACATGGCCAATGTCAAGGCTGGACGTGATGCTTAGAAGGACCTCGCAGCCCTAGAGGTGGAGGTACGAGATGCCGCCACCGAGGTGATGGACAATCTGGACTATGAAGGTGATGACGGCGAAGCCTAGTCTTATACTAGGTGTTGTACGTTCCACCCCATCTCTGTCTTGTAAACAGGTCTTGTGAATAAATACCTTGTTGAACCCCAAATGAAACATTTGCCTTGTGTCTGCGCGAGCTTGGTAGTCTTGTAGATGACGATGTCTTTATTTATTGCCTCGCTAACCACTACTCACGAAGAGGTTGGCTTACCGAACTCCACAAATCAGCTGGGAGGCTTACGTGAGATCGGCCTGCGAGAAGGGAGCCTGGAGCTTGGGTCTGGCGACCTTTCTTCAACCAAGCATGGTCGCGGCTGTTGGCGGTGAAAATTCGTCACCCTAGCCATGAGTTTACCTTCGGTGTTGGCATGAGTTTTATACCTTATCCATTGGTACTAACCCCTGTGGTATAACAAGTTCACGTGTGCATGTCGGTTTTGGAGTTTAATGTTTATGCAGGGTTTTAGTGTTGAATGCAAGACTTTTGGGATAAGTTCATCAAGCACCTCATGACAAGACCTTGAAGCCCCGTACAAGTCATGCAATGAAGCAAACTTAACTCCAAGAAGCCGGGGGACTTGATCCGAGAAGACGACGAGGACTCGAGGACGACCGAAAAAGTGTTGAATCTTGCAAGACAAGGAGTTGTGTCCAATTCGGAGAGCGACGACATGGACCTACATGCGAAGGGGGAAACATCCGGGAAGCAAGGCAACCGACGTAGAGCAAAGGAGGCCTCGGGGCGGGCCTGGATGGGCCCGAGCCGGTCGGCCCCGGGTCGGTCGGCCCGGCCTGTCCGGGGGCCCGGTAAGGCTCCCCTTTGCCCTAGCCGCCAATCAGGCTATTTATAGCCCCCTGACCGAGAGCCACGCATCATACAATTCGTCATCGGCCGCCGAGGAGCAGAGAAGAGAGGAACACCATCTCGGAGAGGAGAGGGTCGAGCTAGTTGACTAGGGTTTCCCTAGCCGACGTGGGAACCTTGCACGGAAGACCACGCCGGAGTTCCCAGAGCTAGAAGAAAGATCAAAGGAAGGATCCCAGTGGTGATCTTGTGTATGTATCATTGTTATAGTTGAATTATCAAGTTGAATCTTTTTCTAGCGATCAAGTGTTTCCTCGAAGATTTCGTTTTTCGATCAGCTTGCTTATTCCAATTCTATTCTCGAGATAGATTACATAGGGTGTTCTTGTATCCGCGGTCGCTAGAGGTACACGTCGGATCTTCCGAAAGAATCTCGACTTGTCTTTTGACTCGCCCTAGACTCCCCGCATGAGTAGGGATACGTTGTGACAGAACGGGGGTTCCGGAAGGCGGATGTTTTCGGATTTGGACGGGAAACCATGATTTAAAGAAGCTTCTTATAAGATTCGATTTGCTTCTTCTTCTCTTGCTTGGAACTTCAACAAAAGGATTACCCCGATCCCTCTAGATCGGTTTATCTACCCAATCTTACTTTGTTTTCTCTGGTCTTTAGTAGATTAGATTAGTTTCGTGTCTTTTACTTAGATGCATTAGGGTTTCTTTTATTGAAGATTGAAGTTACTTGGCTTTACTAGATTAAGTTTTGCGTCACACATTTGTTCCACGGATTCGATACCTTGGGTTCACCACTCGAGGGAAGAAGGGTCCCTTGACTACGACGGGAGACTTGTCCGCTTGCAAGTCATAAACGAACTTTGATACAACTATTAACCGTCAACAAGCCCCTTTTCTGGCGCCGTTGCCGGGGTAAAAGTGATCAAGATTTGATTTTTTATTGCCTTTTTGTAATTTTCAGTTTTCTTTTTGTTTTTATTTTTGCATCTACTAAATTTTGATCATCCTCAAAATACATCTAATCTAGTTGTCTAACCCTAGTTTTTATAGATTTGTTTTTACTTTCTAGTTTTTGCATACTTTGTTTATTGCTAACCCTAACAGGAGATGGACAGCTACCTCTCCAACAAACCCGATAATTTTGTGGATGATCCAGAAAAACTTTACAAGCTAAGGAGACGCGAAGCACATCAAGCTAAAAAGCTGGATTTTGTAGATTCGGAGTCGGAAGACAAAGGATCGCAGGAATCTCCGAAGAATTCACCACCTCAAAGTCCTCGGGAGAATCGACTTCCACCGATGGGTGACCAACCACCGCAAGAACGCAAGATTGGGGAGATATGCACCCCAGAAATCATCGACCTACCAATCTTGAACCTCGAGGAGATCGGAAGACCGTTCGAGATCAAGACCTCAACAATCTACATGGTGCAACATTCACCCTTCACCGGTAAAGAGGATCCGAACCTTCACCTCCAAGCATTCATTCAACTATGTCAGACTTTCAACATGGATGGGGTGACTCAAGACCAAATGAGGGCAAGGCTTTTTCCGTTCTCAGTTCTCGGGAAGGCTTTGCAATGGTTCCACTCTCAACCGGCGGAGACGGTGAAAAATTGGAACACGTTGATGAAGGCGTTCATGAAGGAATACTACTCACTGGGTAAAACTCAAAGCTTGCGTAATAAGATTGCCACCTTTGTTCAATATCCTACAGAAACTATCTCAGAGGCATTCGAGCGTTTCAACAAGTACACCCGGGCGGTTCCACATCACAAGTTCCCGAAGGAAGACCTCGTGCAAAAGTTCTACCAAGGACTCACCATGGCGTCAAGGACGATCATCGATGCATCTGCGGGAGGATCCATCATCGAACTTACACCGACGGAAGCTTTCACTCTATTCAAGAAGGTCGCGGATAATGACACATGGGCGTTATCCGGGCGCCTACATCCGGTTCAACCCACGGGGAACGTCAAAGGAGTCTTGCAAGTGGAGAAGGAGAACATACTTGAAGGCAAGGTCGACTCGCTCATGAGGAGGTTGGAGAAGATGGAGATGGAAAAGAAAGAGGCTCAAGACTTGAAGGCTGCCGAAGCAAGGTCCACATGCGAAGAATGTGGAGAGTATGGCCATGTCCGCAAAGATTGTCTGGAGGAAGCCAAAGTGCTCGACTACATGAGGAAGGGAGAATTGCCGAACTTCCGCTACGGGCAAGGTAGGCCTCAATTTAATGCAAGCTCATCTATTCTTAACGCGTTTCCGCTTCGTATACAATTGATGGAGTTCATGGATGAGCAAGCTAAGATCAACAAGGACACCGTCACCAAGTTCAAGACCATAGACAAGGTGTTAGAGAACATCGATAGCAAAATGACGGAGGTTGGAAGTTCCAATCATCAAGTGCTCAACATGATGAAGATGCTCGAGACGCAAGTTGGACAACTTGCGGGGCGCCCGACTAATGATGAAGGGAAGCTTCCGGGACAACCCAAAAGTCCCGAATCGGCGAAGGCCATTCGAACACGTTTGGGGAAGGAGACCGAAGATCCAGAACGTTCCGCGGGAGCAAGGAAGCTTAAACCATCCACCAAGGTGGAAGGAGTTGCTAAAGAGAAGGTTCCGGGGATCATCACCGAGGAACCCGAATTTGAGATGCCGGAGGAAGACACGAGGATACCGCAACTCAAGCCACGCTACTTCCGAGGTAAACTTGACAACCACTTTGAGAAGTTTGTGGAAGTTGTGCGTAGACTTAGCATCAACATGCCATTACTAGATGCCCTACAAGTACCTACATATTCTCGTTACTTTAAAGACATACTTGCAAATAAATATAAGATAGCAACACTCAGGGTAGATCATGTCAAGATGTCAGAGGAGTGTAGTGCCACTATTGCTAATAGGATAGAAAAGCAAAAGGACCCCGGGTGCCCTACTATTCCATGTTCGGTTGGTTCTTTCAACTTCGAGAAGGCGTTATGCGACCTTGGAGCTAGTGTGAGCGTCATGCCGAGGGATGTGTTCGAGAAGCTACGCCTACCAATGGAGCCTACGGGTATATGTTTGGAGTTGGGAGATAACTCCATTCGCTATCCCTTGGGCATTGCTGAAGATGTACCCGTGAAGATCGGACACCACTTCATCCCCGTCGACTTCGTTGTGCTCGAGATGGGAGAGAGGGAGAAGCCGCCGCTAATCCTTGGGAGGCCTTTCCTCAAGACCGTGGGAGCTACTATTGATGTTGGCAAGGGGGAGATCATGTTCGATATCAACGGAGAAAGGAGTTCCTTCAAGTTCCGTCCAAGAATCGAGGCATGCAACATGATTGGAGCGAAGGGAGAACCAAAGCAAACGGAGGGGCTGAAAAAGAAGAAGGAGCCGAAAAAAATGAACGTAAAGAAAATCAAAGAAGGTGTTGCATCCGTCAAGACAAAGGAAGAGAAGTCGCCTATGAAAACCAAAAAAATGACTAAGCCGGAAGACAAGCCCGTGCCCAAGATGGTGCAGAAGTGGGTACCCAAGATTGCAACGCCCGCAAAGAGCGTTGATCCGGAGTAATCAAGTGAAGAAGTCTAGCTATATACTATAAACGAAGCGCTAGGCGGGAGGCAACCCGTTTCGTCGAGTCAAGATTAAGCTACCGGGAGGACAACCCGATTCCAGGTTTTTCGAGTCTTTTTAATAATTTAGTTTTGAGTTTTATTATGCAAAGACACTAGACTTAGAAGTGGTTGAACAATATTAGAGACATAATTCTTGATTGAATGTTTTGCTTTATCATAAACCCTTTGCATGAACCCTCCTATGTGCTTGTTTGTTCTTTTCTTTTCGAGAAACCTCAACCAAATTATTTCAGAACCTAACTCAACCTTTCATCCTCATTATGGTGCTGAGGTTGACTTATTTTTCATGCTAAAACCACACGAGTGGAGCCACGATTTATATCTATGTGTTAATAAAAAATTCAGCACGTGGTAGGACTCGCGTGAACCTAGAAATCAAAACTTTTGGTTGGTTTTAAAAATCTATATCCTTGGTTTCTATAGGATTAGAATTTTTCTAAGCCTCATCTAATTTTGTTTTATTCAAAATCTTTCTTATTTAGCAAAAATTAGAACCTAAACCTATGCCCCCATGATCAAGCCGGGAAAAGTTTGCTCTCAACCGATGAAGGCAAGCTATACCGGTGAGACCGAAATCAACGTAGTCGAAAAATACTTTCGACTTACATTTGTTTTTAATGGTTTAAAAACTTCTCTAAAATTATGTTTGAGCTCTTGCATGGCTCTGAAAAATATTTTAAATTTCAAATTAGAGGAGTGCTTAACCTTAAACACACCTTAATGGAGGCAATCTAGTTTGAATTAATCATGCATGCACCACTGGATTCCCTTTTATCAACTGTCACCAATTCCACATGCAAAGGACAAGCATGGTGGGCAGCAAGCATCAACTTTGCAGGAATTTCATGGTGGCATGTGAAGCAAGTGGACCTAGGGAGCATGGACATGACCCAAAGCATGAAGCATCAAGTGGAAGGACCAATAATGTAAGAAAAGGAGTGGACGAGAGCGTTTGGGCGGTGCAACTCGTGGAGCACGCGGGCGGGGAAAGTTGCGGAGGCGAAATGATCGTCTTTGGAAGAAAGACGAGGCGGGGAGGTGCACCGAGGCCCCCAGGCCGGTCGGCCCAGGCCGGCCGGCCTCCCCTACTTAAGGAGCCCCCCCGGCTCTCGTTTTCTGCAGGCAAGCTTCCCTCTCCTTCCTTTGTTTGTGTGTTCAAGTTTGTGTGCCCAAAACCTCCGTAGACATAGCCAACCTTCCCAAGCTTGATAGCCAAAAAAATCCACATCCTTAATCCACTCAAAGTCCACATCCGAAGCAAAGAGTTTAAGTGTCTAGTTACCAGTTGCAACCCGGAGTTTTAGTAGAAGAAAAGAGTGCAGCAACCATGTGGAAGAAAACCACAAGTCTCTTCTCCAAGAAGAAGAGTTCGTCGCCGTCCAAGCCATCATCAACCACGTCTTCGAGGATGCACTCGGTTTCCGAGTCTCATCGGAGCATGGAGACGGATACGGCACCACCGAGGAGGAACAATGCTCTCCTCCTTGGTGGTATGAGGGCTGCAAGAAGCACGTCCATGAGGTTTACCGAACCTCGAGGGCACACGGAGGAGCAGCACACGCCACCACGACGATCGACCCGTTCAACCGCGCCACCTCCTTACACTCCGACATACTCTTCGTACGGCTTCATCATCTTGTCGTCGTCGGAGGAGGAGAGGCTCTCTCAACTTGAGGAGAGGCTTGTGCCCAACGTCGAATTCGACGACCAAGCACTCTACACCTTGGGTTTTGGCACCAACATATACTACATGTTGGGGCACCTTGGATGGGTGCAATTCTCCAATGGAGTATCGGTGGACACCCACTTGGGGTTCGCCTTGGAAATTTTAATGACTATTGCACCTATCCTTGATGATGGGGTGCAAAGCTTGTCATTCCGTTTGGAGGGAGTCCAACAAGTGGTTGCCTACGAGCACGTTAGGGAGCTACTTGGATTCCACAAGGGAGCTCCGGATAAAGTTGACGTGCCACCCAGCATGTTAGCGGGATTTTGGAATATGATCTCCGGAGAAGCCCATCAACAACGCAATTGCAATTGCAACCCCATTATCCGAGTATTTCACTCTTGGATGTGCAAGAGGGTATTGGGGAGGATGAAGGAGACGAAGGTGACCGACACGGAGTTGAATTGGCTCTACTCGGCTTTATTGCCAGGCTGCCAATAGACCCCTCTTACCTTATGATCAACCGTTGGTGTTGTGAAGCAACATCAGGGGCGGGAAATATTGGTTCGGGGTGCTACCTCTCCATGTTGGCCTTCTCCTTACGGCCGGGGATCGCAAGAAACCCCGACCATCTTTTGCGTGGTACCTCTCTCAGCATTGAGTATTTGCGGCAAGGCAAATACATTAGTGGAGATGAGAGAGGAGGTTATCGGTTGGCCATAGTGAACCTACCCTTTCCCAATGAGAGGCTTAGGCTTTTCACCGAAGGGAGAGAAGATTGGTTGGAAGAGGGACTCCTTGTCCCTGCAAGGAAGAACAAAAGAGGAAGAATCGTAGAGGAAGGAACACCCTCCGCACAAGCGAGTGGAGCACAACCCATGTGGAACCATTCGGCGGGATCCCTCCTCCACCAAGTTATTACGGAGGGCCACAAGAGCAAGCATGGGGGGGGGGTGCACCGGTACCCCCACCAAATTATGTGGTGCCCAACGCTAACTTCGCGGAGTCCTACGCACATCATCCCCAACCACAACAAAGCATGGCCATAATTGGAGGGTATGCTGCAAGAAACGCCCAAAACATCGCAGCCATCCAAGCTAACGCAGCTCAACTTGGTGAAGGCAATGCAAATATTGCCTTTGAGCTCGGACGCCTTCACCTTGTGGAGCCAAATCAATTCGTCGGAGGGAATGTACAATCATATTATGAGCAAGGGTATTACTATCAAGATCATCAACATCAACCACCGGCGGAGGACTAGAAGATTTAGGAACTTTAGTTTTCTTTTCTTTTCTTTTTCTCTGTAATTTTCAGCTTTTGCTTATGTGTGTTTGCGTAGTATTTTCTGTTTTTATTTAAATTTCAGCAATCGTGTTTGTTTATTTTCAGTTTGTATTTCAACTTGATATCATCATTAATAAAGACACCACCTTGATTATATCATTTGAGAAGTTACAAAAATTTGTGCCATGATGATATATGATTATAATTGCAGCTTTGTTCATCTTTGTAATTGATATATGCATGTTTAAGCTAGTGCTCTCTTAAAAATACAAATCTGAATTTATTTAAATGCTAGATTAATTTTCAACGGAGGTTATGATTAAAATAAAGACCCATAGTGTTTTATGTGCTCTCAAGTTATGAATAGATTAAAGATGTCTTTTATGCTCAAAAATATCGCTAACCTTGTCATAAATATCACTTGTGTGTTGCTCAACCTATCCAAAGCCTAATATATATTTGAGTGCATAAACCTTAGTGTACAAGATTTATTTTTGAGTGAGTTATTGCAGGCCATGATTTCTCTGGACCGAGACTAAGAAGCTGGTCATTCCGTTTTTGCGTATCTATATTTTTGCTAGCCTTTTATCCGTGCATTGTGTATCCCCTCATTGGAGATCTCACAAACTTCGCCGGATATCCACCCTTAAACCAAATATCATCTTTTGTGATTACCTCCTTGACCACAACCTATCATTGAGAATGGATCATCGATTCAATGAAGATTGCAAGACGGTGCCAACATTGAAGATTTCAAGTATCTCTCCAAGGAAAAATATTTCCGGTACCTACCTTATTTTTCGCCTCTTTGCGCGAGGACGAGCAACGTCTAAGCATGGGGGAGGAGGTAGGTACGGTGCAGTTTTAGAGTTCAAAGGGGAGTATTTTAAAAAAAATGATGAATGAAAAAAATTAAAGGTGATGTACGTGACTTCCAAGGTGAAGGTCTCCCAAGAAAAAAATATATATATGTATAATGAATGAAAGAAAGAAAGAAAGAAAGAAAGAAAAGAATGAGAAATATGAGAAAGAGAAAAAAAATATGAGTATGCGTAAAGTGAAATCCCCGGTTCTCTAAGAGTGGATTCAAGGCTTCAAGTTTAAAAGATCCATTCTCATTTTCCAACCATGTGCAATCCGATAACGAGGACTTCCTTTGTGCCTCGGGATCACTCTTTGCCATTTGCACATGTCCACTCATCTAAAAGTGTGTGTATTTTTCTCTTTCCCCTCCTTGATTTAACATTATTTTCCAATGACCTTTTTGACGAGTCTTGGTAAGACCATGAGAAGCTTGTCTTGTTTTGACAACACCTCATTTATAAAATCTTGTTAGGACTAACTTTCCCAATGCTCCATATAAAGCCTGCCACACATATATGTTATGAGAGGGAAAGGAGTAGAATATATAGGCTTGAGAGACAAGTGAGATGAGAGTTCATGAGCAATATACAAGATGATTTAAATTTGTGAACTTGGTTTAGCTTTTCTTTATCTCGTTCTTTATTTCAAAAATTCTGAGATCTATTTAAACTTTGTGAGCATGTTAATACTTGTGGGATAAGCTTAATAAGAATCTACCCTTCATAGAGATGAAGGCTAGTACATTATGGAAATTTAATGAATTAAAATATTGAGAGCATTATGTTTTCTCATGTATGATCAAGAGCAAGGTTTAAACATTGTTTGACAATGTTGATATCCATCGAAGGCTTACTCGAGGACGAGCAAGGTTTAAGCATGGGGAGATGTTGACGGTGAAAATCCGTCAACCTATCCATGAGTTTACCTTCGGTGTTGGCATGAGTTTTATACCTTATCCATTGGTACTAACCCCCGTGGTATAACAAGTTCACGTGTGCATGTCGGTTATGGAGTTTAATGTTTATGCAGGGTTTTAGTGTTGAATGCAAGACTTTCGGGATAAGTTCATCAAGCACCTCATGACAAGACCTTGAAGCCCCGTACAAGTCATGCAATGAAGCAAACTTAACTCCAAGAAGCGGGGGACTTGATCCGAGAAGACGACGGACTCCGAGGACACGACCGAGAAAAGTGCTGAATCTTGCAAGACAAGAAGTTGTGTCCAATTCGGAGAGAAACTGACGACATGGACCTACATGCAGAAGGGGGAAACATTCAGGAAGCAAGGGAACCGACGTAGAGCAAAGGAGGCCTCGGGCTGGGCCAGGATGGGCCCAGGCCGGTTGGCCTAGCCCTGTCCGGGGCCCAGTAAGGCTTCCCTTTGCCCTAGCCGCTAATCAGGCTATTTATAGCTCCCTGACCGAGAGCCACGCATCATACAATTCGTCATCGGCCACCGAGGAGCAGAGAAGAGAGGGACACCATCTCGGAGAGGAGAGGGTCAAGCTAGTTGACTAGGGTTTCCCTAGCCGACGTGGGAACCTTGCACGGAAGACCACGTCGGAGTTCCCAGAGCTAGAAGCAAGATCAAGGAAGGATCCCGGTGGTCATCTCGTGTATGTATCATTGTTATAGTTGAATTTGTTGGTGCGGAATATGGTCCCGACACTAACCAGTAGATAGCGCCGAGGTCTATCCCTCAATGGTCGATGCTAAGTAACAAGTGACACAGAGGTTTATCCTGGTTCCGGCCAAGGGGGCCGTACGTCCAGCAGGGGCGTGCTCGGGGCACTATATTACTTAGCACCGGGGGTGCTTGTAGTGGGGCAAGTACAAGCAAGGCGGGAGAGGAAGCGTGGCTTCCAAGTCCCTGGAGGAGTGGCTGAAGATATTGTGGGAGAATGAGAATGAGTACGTGCTGTGTGTGGGGTGTTCTTGTGTCTCTGTTCGTTCGTCTCCCCCCGCGGCTGGGGGTTCGCCCCCCCTTTTATAGATCAAGGGGGCAGCGGGTTACATGCACGCCGCGCTACCTAGCTATGTGGAGAGGTGCGACGTGCTTTGCGGTGTAGAGTGGGCGGCCGTCGGGAGATCCCCGCCACGATCCGGTCATCATGGCTCGACTTGTATCCGAACGGTGGCGGTTCGAGGGTAGGAGAGCAACGAGATGGCGGTGATGTCCTCGATAGGCTTGGGGGGTGGTGCGACGCAAGCTTGTACGGAGTACGGGGGCGGGCGAACGGCGTTCCTTCCCAACGCGCCTCACGGGGGCCGGAGTCGTTGCTACGGGGGTCCGGCGTGCGCCTGCACGCGCGGGTACGGCGGCCACGCCGTTACAGTGGCCGGGATGGCGATCCACCGGCCTAGCGCCTCCACCTAAACCTGTAGGGTCACGGGAAAGTGGAATCGAGGGTGCGCCCGGCCCCCCTTCGAGGGTCGGGCGCGTTAGCCGCATCTTTGCGGTGGGCGCGCGGTGTCACGGGACCGACACCCGGCCATACCGCACGGCCCCCCCCCCCCCCGCGCGTGGTGGGGATGGGCTCCTCCCTGGGGAGTTGGTGTGGCGGCACCAGGGTGCGAGCCCCGGGCGCATGATGGCGCCGTCTGCGGAGTCGGGCGTTAAATGCCCGTGTACGGGGGCCGGCGCACGCGTGCGGGGGCGCCGGGAGCGTGGCGGGCCCCGGCCGAGGGCGGGACGAACCCTCGAGCGAGACGAGACCCGCTCGAGGGGGAGTGAGCCCTCGAGCGGGGCGGGACCGCTCGAGGGAAGCGTTGCTCCTCGAACGGGGCGGAGCCTGCCCGAGGGGGCGCGCACTCTCGAGCGAAGAGGGTCGTCTTGGTGGGCCGTCGGGGTCCCGCGGTGTGGGCCGTGTCCTGCATGGTTAGTCAACTGCATGGTTAGGCTTAACGTGTTTCGATACCGGGATTTAAGTGAGGATTTCCCCGTTGTTTAAGGGGACCCCTAGGGCTGTCCCCGACAGTAGCCCCCGAGCATCTGCGGGTTTGCCATTGAGGCTCCCGCAGATGCTGGAACCTACTGATGGGACGTTCTTCCCTCCTTGTTTGCGAACGCTTTCCGTGGGGCCGCGTCAGCGGACCCGCGGGTCTAGCCCCCGAAGCCCTGCAGGAGTGTGAGTTCTCCTGCAGGGGTTAACCGCGAGAATTTTGGTCAGAGAGGCTTGGCACATATGCCAACCGGCATCGGCGGTGTTTCAGCCGGCTTCGGGGGTGCACGCACCGCTGTCACTGTCTCGGGCGGGTGCAGTTTCAAGGAGGTGTAGCCGTGCGTCAAGCCCCCGAGCCTTGGTCCGTTCGAGGCGATCGGGTAGAGCCTGACGACTTGTTTTTTAACGCGCCCTCGCCGTCCCTCCGCGGGACGGAGGGTGAGGTTTCCGCAACCCCCATCGAGCGGGTCGCGGATTGCGGATTCCTCGTCGAGCTGCTAGCGGGTGGTTCAAGTGGACGTCCATGCCCCGTTCGATAAGGGTAGGCTGCGCGGTCCGGAGACACGTCCATGGAAGCACTTGCGTGGGTTTGCTAGGTGGGGCTCGGTCCCGTTCGATAGGGACCGAGGGCGCGGAAGCTCTCCCTCGGTGGGATCCCCCCGGCTAGCTGCCCTCGCTGGCTCTTGAACACGACATGTGGGGCACCCCCGAGCCAACGGGCTCGAGGAACGGCTCGAATGCGCGTGCCCTCGTCGTCCCTAACTCTGCGATCTGTGGCGCCTGTTTCGAACCCGTCGAGGGTCAGGCTTCGAACCTCTGATCAGTAGGGCCGTGTGGGGCGGCGTCTGGGCGGCCCCGTCTTTTCGCGTTTGCGGCCATCGAGGGGTCTGGGCGAGCCAGCCCTCGAGGTGCTGGTTGGTAGCACAGCGTATGTGCCTTCTTTTAGAGGGTTGACATTGTCTCGAGCCGGGGGCTCGCTCCGCTCGAGGGTTTTGCGTGGCATGGGTGCCCGCGGTGTCTGCTCTACATCGAGCAGGTCCCGGGCGACCTTCTCACGTCGATATCCCATCGAGGGTTGACGTCATCTTGAGCCAAGGGCTCGCGCCGCTCGAGGGTTTTACGTGGCATGGGTGCCCGCGGTTGCCTGCTCTACATCGAGCAGGTCCCGGGCGACCTTCTCACGCTGATATCCCATCGAGGGTCGCTTTTGTCTGGAGCCGAGGGCTCGCGCCTCTCGAGGGTTTCACGTGGCATGGGTGCCCGCGGTTGCCTGCTCTACATCGAGCAGGTCCCGGGCGACCTTCTCACGCTGATATCCCATCGAGGGTCGCTTTTGTTTCGAGTCGGGGGTTCGCCCCGCTCGAGGGTTCTCCTTGCTTGGCAAGGGACCCGGGCATTTAAGTGCCTCGCGGTCGTGGCCGCGGTTTTGCAGCGCGGGCGCGCCTTTTTAGGCGGCGCGGCGCGCGCGCGCGCGTAGTGGGCGGCGTGGCGGGCGGACGTGACCGCTTCGCCTCGGTTGTCGCCGGTCTTTGCCGTAATGATGGTCCGCCTGCAATGACATGGCCGCGGCGGTCGTGGTGGGGCCCGCTCGTCGACGCGATGGAAAGATTCCCTGCAGTTAATGCTAGCGGGGCGTCCGCTCCGGGAGAGCTCGCCCGTCGGCCTATAAAGCTGCGGGGAGGAGGAGACGGCGGTTTTTTACCTTGGCATCTCACCATTTTCAGTCCCCCGCCCCTTCGTCTTCGCCTAGCTCCTGCCACCGCGCGGTGTCGCCACTAGAGCTTTCCTTCCGTTTCTTGTCCTCCGCTCTCGCTTTCCTTTGCCTTCTCCATGGCGCCGCCTCAACCTCCCCTTAGGATCCTGGAGCCGTATGCCTGGGAGAGGTCGACGGTGACGCATTTGGCCCTTGGCGAGCTGGTCGCCGCCGGCCAGCTGGCGGCCAACGAAGACGGACGCCCGGCGGAGTGGATCGTGCCGCCGGCTGCGGACCACGAGCCCAACCCGCCGGAGGGCTACGTGGTGAGCTTCATCCGCTACCATGAGCGGGGCTTCACCGCTCCGGCGAGCACCTTCATGCGGGCGATGTGCTACTACTACGGGGTGGAGCTGCACAACTTCGCCCCCAACGCGATCTCGCAGGCGGCCACATTCGTGGGCGTCTGCGAAGGGTACCTGGGGATCCCAGTCAATTGGGAGCTCTGGGTACACCTTTTCCGCGCGGAGCTCATCACGCGGCCCACGACGGAAGCCAAGGACCCGCGCGCGATGCGCGCGGGCGGGATGTCGCTTGCCCCGCGGGGGCATTTCAAGGACGTCTACATCCCCCGCACCATGACGACGAATAACGCCGGGCCGGGAGCGGGGATGGTTCTACTTGCGTAACGCCGAGCCCGGCCTCCCCCCCCCTACACCGGCCGGGTGTTCAAGGAGAGGCCTGCCTCCTGGGGCTACGGGGTGTCCACGCCCGGCAAAGACGGCGCGGCGAGAGTCGGTCCGGCCGCGCCGCAAAGACTCGGCGAAGATGGGGCTGAACGCGATGGGTGTCCTCGCTTTCCTTCATCACCGGCGGATCGTGCCGTTGATGGAGAGGCCGCTCCGCATCTTCGAGATGACGAGGAGGCGGCCAACCCCGTCGACCCGGCGAGGTCGCGGATGCTCCCGACGCCCCTCGAGCGGCCGTACGCGCTCACCGGGCGCGGAGCGCCGTCGACACCCGGGTGCCGCCGCCTGCGGGTCGGACCCCGTGGGACATCGAGATGCTCCCTACCGGCCCGTTGGTGAGTGTGGTTCTTGATTTCGTTTTGGTTCCTAGCGTTGCCTTTTCCTCCTGACGCGCCCTTGTTGCTTCCGTGTACAGCTGGTGACCTTCTCCATCGCCAAGTCTGTTCCACCCACCCCCGACTCCCGTGCGCTCGGCCGGGCGGCGCGGCGGGAGCGACGAGGAGCGGGCGGCGCGCAAGAGGGAGCACGCGAGGCGACGTCAAGCACGCCGCGGCCAGGGCGGGCCGCGGATGCACGGCGGCGCGAGGAGCCGGGTCTCTCCTCCCCGGAGATCGAGGAGCCCTCATCCTCGGAGGAGGACGAGGAGGAAGAGGCCGAGGGGGAGGGCCCCTCCGACGGGTGGCGCCTGCGCCCCCGTCGCGGAACCGGCGGCGGTGACAAGGGCGGCTTCGCACGGGGGCGGGCGCACGGCGTCCGCCGCCGGGCATTCGACGTCGTGGGCGGCGCGCGCCGCGGAGGTGCCCGGCGCGCGCCGCGGAGGCGCGCGCGACGAGCGCGCTTGTGCGAGCATCAAGCGTGCTCGCGCGCGGGGGCGAGCGTGCCCGCACGCGCGGCACCATCGTCGGGGGGTGCGGCGGCCGGCGTGTACGCACGCGGGGCGAGCGTGCCCTCGCGCGCGGCGGCGCCTTCGGGAGGTGCGGCGTCGGTCGCGCCCGCGCACGGGGGCGGGTGTGCCTGCGCGTGCGGCGGCGCCGTCGGGGAGGCACTACGGCGAGGGCGTGGCGGCCTCGCGCCGGCCTCATCGCGCCGAGGCCTCGAGGAAAAGGAAACGGGCCTTTTCCTCTTCGAAGTAAGGAGCCCGTCCTTTTTCGTTTGGTTTGATTTGTCGATGATTAGGTGCCCTAACCTTCGTCCGTGCCCGCGCGGTGGTGCCAACCGTCCCTCCCCTTGCACCAGCCAAGGTGCCGAGGACGGACGCATCGATCCCCACCGGCGGCGCTCGTCAAGGGCGTCGCGCCGGGGACAAGCACGGCGGCGGGCGCGAGCTCGCAAGCCCCCGGCCGGGGCCTCGAGGCCCCGGCCATCGATCCGGCCGCCGCCGCGGCGCGGCCGGGAGGTCGCCGGGGGCCGCCGGCCGGTCGTCATGGAGACACGAGGGCGCGGCGGCGGCCGTGGTGGAGGTGCGCCCGCGGAGGCCGCCGCCGTGGAGGAGGGTGGAGCGGGCGCGGCCTGCGGGGGCGCCGGTGGATGCGGTGGTACGGCCGAGAGGTGGCGGCCACGGCGCCACGACGGGCGCCCGTGGCCACGGAGGCGCGAGGTGGAGGTGCCGGCGGAGGCGGCGCAAGCGACTGCGCCCGCCGGCGATCTTCAGGCGGAGGTGGTGGAGGTCCCGGACGACTCTCCGCCGCCCGGGTGGAATCGGTGGGCCGGGCGGCCCACGAATTCCCCGAGCCCCAGGAGGGGGCCCTCGTGAGGCGGCACGAGGGTCACATGGTGGTGGGGGGCCGAGGACATGGTGCGGGGCCTCGTCCTCCCACGCCGGCCGCCCCCGCCCGGGGTGGAGGGGGCGTCGATGATCCCCCTGCGTTTGCGACGCCGGGGGGGAGCGAGAGCTGCGGGGGCGAGCTCCGGAGCCACGGCGCCACGCTCAACCGCGCGCCGAACGAGGCGGCGCGGGTCCATGGCGGCCCGAGCACGGCTCGTCTTCCAGGTGAGCCATGGTTGCTCGTCCTTTTCCCCTTTCGTTTTCGTACGCTGCATTCAAATCTTGGCGCTTACGGGCTTCGATTCTGTGATTGCCAGGAGCTCGAGCGTCGTGCCCATGACAAGTACGACGCCTTCGACCGGGTGAACGCCGAGGTTCACCAGCTCCGGGAGCGGTGCAGCGCCTTCGACGCGCTTGCGACGCTCTCGGGACGCGGACGACCGGGCGGCGTATCGGGCGATGGCGTGGTGCGACGAGCTCCGGGGAGAGCTCGGGGAGAGGACGCACCGCGGCGCTCGAGCCTCGAGCGGGTCCGCGCGGCCCTCGTCGATCGTGACGAGGCGGCGTGGAATGCGCGCGCGGACCTAGAGAAGACGCGGACGGCGGCCGCCAGGCGGGAGGCGGAGGTGGCCACCGCTCGCGCCGAAACCCGGGAGCTCCGCACGTCGCTCGAGGGAGCGCGAGGCGCAGCGGCCCGCCGGCCGAGGAGCGGGCGCGCGGGTTGGAGCGGCGCGCCAAGGAGACCGACAACCACGAGGACCGCCCTCGACGCCAAGGCCGCGGCCCTCGTCGCCGGCGAGGAGCGCCTCCGGCAAGAGCGCATCGCTCGCCGGGGGGCCGAGGGGCGACTCCGGCGGGGAGCGAGGCCGCCCTCGGCGACGCCGGGATGGCGCCGGGAGCGGGGAGCGCGTCGCTCGCGAGGGCGGCGGAGAAGTCACGCGGAGGAGCGGAACGCCGCGTTCTCCAAGGTCGAGGACGAGGCGCTCGCGCTCGGCGTCGGCCAACGCCGGCCGGGGAGGCGGCCCTCCGCGAGCAAGGCGAAACGCGTCCGGCGCCTCGAGTTGGCGATCGAGTCCGCGCGCCGCGACTTCGAGTCGGAGAGGAAGCAAGTCGAGGGTGAGCCACCGTTTGACTCTTGCTTGTTGGTTTTTCGCTTTAGAGGGTTCGCTTCTCCCTTTCGATTTCTTTTGGTCTTGTCGATTCCGAGCTTGCGCACCGCCACGGGGCACGCGGGCGAGCGGGCCGAGGCGCGCGCGGGCTTCCTACAACTCCTCCGAGCAGGGGCTGCGGGAGCGCGCGCGATGCGGCCCTCGAGACTCGCCGCGTTGTCGAGGAGGGCGAGGCCCGGGCCGGCGGCTCGGCGGCCGGCCGCTGCGCGCCCTTGGCGGCCACGTCACGGAGTGGATGCGCCGGGCGTTGCAGCTGGGCGTCCAGAAGGCCCTCGGAGTGGTGCGATCCCACTACGAGGTTAACTTCGAGGCGCTGGCGGAAGGGTACATCGTTCCCGAGGGCATCGAGGACGAGGTGGCCATGGAGCGTATGGATGCGCTCGCTGTCGATGCCGCCGGGTCGCTCGCCGAATCCTTCGAGGAGTTCCTCTTCCCGGACGTCGCTGACGCTGCTGCTCCTCCCGCCTGAAAGCAGCTGGGTGCTAGGCCCGTTTTTTGTTTATGTGTATCAGTATTCTGGCCTCGTGGCCTTTTGTAAATGAACAAGCTGTTTCATGAACATGAGCACTTGCTGTAAATGAAGTCATTTGTTTATCGCGCTTTTTGTTTCTCCTTCTTCCTGAGTAGATTCTAGTTAGGGGAGTTCGATTTTCGCAGGGGGCCCGCTGGGTTGGAGGCGAGAGAGAAGGGCCATATCCACGCGGCGTAGGCTATCTCTGGCTCGCACGCTCCTTCCGCTGTACCGCCTGCGCCCTGTTCGAATCGTGGCTCGAGGTTGAAGTAGGAAACAAACTTAGCGCATGTTGTTTTGTTTTTTGCGCGAAAAAATGGGACCATTTGGGGGGGATGCCCCCCGCAGTAGCCCCCGAGGGTAACTTGGGTTTCAGGGGAAAGCCGAGTTATCCTTTTCATTAGACTTGACGTATTTACATAGTCGTTGCCAACTGGGGCGTTGGCGATGTGATTTTTTACCACGAAAATACTTGGAAAATCCTAGCTAAGGGTAGAAGCGACGTAGCTGTTGGATGTTCCAAGCGTTGGTGAGCTCTTCGCCGTCCTCGTTGGCCAACTTGTATGTGCCCGGCTTGAGTACCTTCACCACGACGTAGGGTCCCTCCCATGGGGGCGATAGCTTGTGGCGCCCTCGGTTATCTTGGCGCAGCCTTAGGACCAGATCCCCCTCGCTGAAGTCCCGTCGACGTATCTTGCGTGCTTGGTAGCGTCTTAGGGACTGTTGATACCTCGCGGAATGCATTAAGGCTACGAGGCGTGCCTCGTCCGGTACCGGTCCGGCGAGTCCTCGCGGGCTCGGCCGGTTAGCATCCTCGTCGTAGCCTCGAACCTTGGGCGACCCGTATTCTAAATCCGTGGGGAGGACGGCCTCCGCGCCGTGGACTAGAAAAAATGGGGTGAACCGGTGGCTGCGCTTGGGGTGGTCCTTAGGCTCCACACGACCGCCGGGTAGTTCTTGGAGCCATTTTCGCCCGGATTTGTTGAGTGGCCGAAAATTCGGGTTTTAGGCCTTGTAGGATCATGCCATTGGCACGTTCCACTTGGCCGTTGGTCCGTGGGTGTGCCACGGCCTGCCCAATCCACGCGGATGTGGAACTTGTCGCGAGAACTCCAAGAACTTCCGGCCCGTGAACCGGGACCCGTTGTACGTGATGATGGAGTTTGGCACTCCAAAGCGGTAGACGATATCGGTGAAGAATGTCACCGCACCGCTCGACCCTTAGGTTCGTGATGGGGCGCACCTCCACCCACTTGGAGAACTTGTCAATCGCGACTAGCAAGTGGGTGAAGCCCCCGGCGCCTTCGCGAGGGGCCCGACGATGTCCGGCCCCCCACACGGCGAACGGCCATGTGACGGGGATGGTACGTAGGGCGTGGGCGGGCAAGTTGGACTTGCGGGCGTAGAAGCGGCACCCTTCGCGGTGCGTACGATTTCCGCGGCGTCCGCGACCGCGGTGGGCCGCAAAAGCCTTGGCGGAAAGCGTTGCCGACGAGGGTGCGGGGTGCGGCGTGGTGGCCGCGGTCCCCGCATGGATGTCCCGTAGGAGCTCGCGCCCCTCGGGAATTGGCACGCACCGCCGTAGGATGCGGAGGCGGCGCGCTTGTACGGCTCGCCGTCGATGAGGGCAAAAGACTTGGCCATCCTAGCGATGCGCCTAGCCGCGGCCGGTCGGGCGGGGAGTTCCCCTCGAGCGATCCGGGCGATGTATTTCTCCCGCCCGGTCCGCACGGACCGGGGGCCGGCTCGATGTCCATCACGTCGGCTTCGTGAGAGTCGTACCCCTCGAGAAGGGAGAGCATGTACGCCTCGTTCGAGGGGTCCTCGTCCATGGGCTCCGCACCCACTGGGTTCGAGGGAGCCCCCGAGGGTCCGTCGCGATTCGAGGGGTAGGGCTCGAAGACGACCGAGGGTTGAGCGATGTCACGCGCGAAAACGTTCGGGGGGACGGTGATCCGCCCGGACGCGATCTTGGCGAGCTCGTCCGCCTCTTCATTGTACCTCCGGGGCACATGGTTGAGCTCGATGCCGTAGAACCTGTCCTCGAGGGCTCGCACGGCCTTGCAGTAGGCCTCCATCTTGTCATCATGGCAGCTCGCGTTCTTCATGACTTGATCGATCACGAGCTGCGAGTCCCCCCGCACGTCGAGGCGCTTGACGCCCAACTCAATGGCGATCTTGAGGCCGCGAGCGAGGGGCCTCGTACTCGGCCATATTGTTGGACGCGGGGAAGTGGAGGCGCCTTTGCGTAGTGCATGTGCTCCCCGAGGGGTGACACGAAGAGCGGCCCGCGCTCGCTCCCGTTTTCATCACCGAGCCGTCGAAGAACGAGAGTCCGCGCCTCTGCCCGGATTTGTGGGGGTGGCAGCTGTGTGTCTGTCCACTCAGCGACGAAATCCGCCAGAATTTGCGATTTGATAGCCTTGCGTGGGGCGTAGGCGAGCGTTTCGCCCATCAGCTCTACGGACCACTTGGCAATCCTCCCCGCGGCGTCGGGGTTGCGGATGATTTCTCCTAGCGGAAAGGAAGAAACCACCGTGACGGGGTGGGCCTCGTAGTAGTGGCGGAGCTTGCGCCGCGCAAGGACTACCGCGTATAGCAACTTCTGGACCTGTGGGTAGCGCGTCTTTGTGTCCGAGAGGACCTCGCTGATGTAGTAGACTGGCCGCTGCACAGGCAAGGCATGCCCCTCCTCCGTGCGCTCCACAACGATCACGGCGCTTATCACCTTGGTGGTCGCGGCCACGTAGAGCTGTAGGGGCTCGCCGTCCTGTGGCGGCGTGAGAATCGGGGCGTGCGTCAGAGACGCCTTCAGTTTGTCGAGCGCATCTTGGGCCTCGGTGGTCCAGGAGAAACGCTCGTGCTTCTTGAGTAAGGGGTAGAGGGCGGGGCCCTTCTCACCGAGCCGCGAGATGAAGCGGCTCAAGGCGGCAAGGCACCCCAACACCTTCGCACCCCTTTGAGGTCCGGATCGGACCCATTCGTTCGAGGGCCGCGACCTTTTCGGGGTTGGCCTCGATTCCCCGCCGGGAGACAATGTACCCCGGGAGCATGCCTCGCGGCACTCCAAAGACACATTTTTCGGGGTTTAACTTGACCCCATTGGCCCGTAGGCGGCCGAACGCGACGCCAAGGTCGCCAACCGGGTCGTCCGCCTTCCCGGTCTTCACGACGATGTCGTCCACGTATGCTTCGACCGTCCGTCGGATGTGATCCCCAAAAAACGTGCTGCATGCAGCGCTGGTATGTTGCACCCGCGTTTCTGAGGCCAAACGGCATCGTGATGTAGCAGAACGTCCCGAACAGTGTGATGAATGAAGTCGCGAGCTGGTCGGACTCCTTCATTTTTATCTGATGATACCCGGAATAGGCATCAAGGAAACAGAGCAATTCGCACCCAGCTGTTGAATCAACGATTTGATCTATGCGTGGCAGAGGAAAGGGAACTTTGTGACATACTTTATTAAGACTAGTATAGTCTACACACATCCGCCACTTCCCATTTTTCTTCTTTACAAGCACGGGATTGGCTAGCCACGTAGGGTGGAATACTTCCTTGATGAACCCGGCCTCGAGGAGCTTCCGCAGCTCCGCTCCGATCGCCCGTCGCCGCTCCTCGTCGAAGCGGCGCAGCCGCTGCTGCACGGCGCGTGCGTTAGGCAAGATATCAAGGGAGTGCTCGGCGACTTCCCTCGGGATGCCTGGCATGTCCGAGGGGCTCCACGCGAAGATGTCGGCGTTGGCGCGGAGGAAGTCGACGAGCACTGCTTCCTATTTGGGGTCGAGGGTGGAGCTGACCCTCAACGCCTTGCCCTCGGGGGCTGAAGGGTCGAGGGGGACCCCTTTGGTCTGCTCTGCTGCCTCGAAGGTGCCGACGTGCTTGGCGGCGGAGTTGAGGTCCTCGTTGACCATCTTCTCCAGCGTGTCTACAAGCGCTTCATCCAGCGCCAGTGCCTCTGCATGTTCCACGCACTCGACGTCGCAGTCGAATGCGTGCTCGATGGACGACACGACGGTGATGATGCCGTTTGGGCCGGGCATCTTCATCTTCAGGTAGGTGTAGTTGGGGACCGCCATAAATTTGGCATAACAAGGTCGCCCAAGGATGGCATGGTAGGCCCCTTTGAACCCCACCACCTCGAAGGTGAGGGTCTCCTTGCGGAAGTTCTTAGGGGTACCAAACCATACCGGCAGGTCGATCTGCCCGAGGGGCTGAACCTGCTTGCCGGGCGCGATGCCATGAAACGGCTTCATGCTGGGCCGCAGCTGGTCCAACCCGATCCCCATCAGGCGCAATGTATGCGCGAAGAGGATGTTGAGGCTACTGCCTCCGTCCATAAGGACTTTTGAGAACCGGGCGTTCCCAATGATGGGATCGACCACCGGCGGTATCGCCGGCCGGATTGGGGATGCGATTCGGGTGGTCTTCCCGGCTAAACGTGATGACGTCCTCCGACCAATTGAGAAAGGCCGGAGGGCGCCCTCTCTGCGTCGAGGACTTCGTGTCGCTCCTTCTTGCGCCGCCGGGTCGACATGTCGACGGTAGGTCCCCCAAAGATGAGGAACACATTTTCGACGGCGGGGAAGCCGCCGGCGTCGCCATCGCCCCCGTCTTTCTTGGCCTCTCGCCTCCTTCGCGGCGGCGCGGCCATAAAACTTCTTGAGCATGTCGCCTTTGCTCAAGGGTGTGTTGCACCGGGGTTTTGTGGTAGGGACATGGCTTCTTCGGCATGTCGTCGAACACTCCCGGGCCTCGAGGGGCCGGTCGAGGGCCCCGTCGAGCCGGGTCGACGGGCGAGGGCTTCGGCGTTGCCGCCGTTGCACCCCTGCTCGCGCGCCTCGCAGCGCGGTTTCTTCCCCTTGTTGCCCCGCTTGTCGCTGCGGTGCGGCTCCTTGGACTTGCTGCCCTCCGCGGGCGCGTCCTCAGAGCGCTTGCCCTTTTTGCCGTCGAAGATCGCCCCCACGGCCTCCTCCCCGGAAGCGAAGCTGGTGGCGATGTCGAACAACTCGTTGGAGTCCACAGGCGGGCTGCGTCCCAGCTCCCTCACGAGATCCCGGCACGTGGTGCCCTCGAGGAAGGCCTGCACGATTTCGGACTGTGCCACGCTGGGGAGCTCCGTGCAGCGCTTGGAGAAGCGCCGTATGAAGTCCCGCAGCGACTCGCCGGGCTTCTGCGTGCAGGAGCGCAGATCCCAAGAGTTCCCAGGGCGCACGTATGTGCCCTGGAAGTTGCCCACGAACGTGTGGACTAGGTCGTCCCAGTTATGGATCTGGCTGGCGGGCAGGTGCTCGAGCCATGTCCGGGCCGCATCGCCAAGGTGCAGGGGCAAGTTGCGGATGATGACCTCGTCGCTAGTGGCCCCGCCCAGCTGGCAAGCCAAGCGGTAGTCGTTGAGCCACACGCGGGGGTCCGTCTCCCTGTTGTACTTGACGATCGTCGAGGGTTGGCGGAAGCGTTGGGGGAACGCTGCCGCTCGGATCTCCCGGCTGAACACACGGGTGCCCGGGGGCTCCGGCGTCGGGGAGCGATCCTCGCCGCTGTCGTAGCGTCCACCCCGTCGAGGGTGGTAACCCCTTGCCGCTCGCGCGTCCGCCTTGCTGGTGCGCCGGGTGTTGATGACGTTGCGAGCGTCACCATCTAGTGCCCTGCGCGCGTCGAGGAGTCGTTCCTTGGCCGGCGTGCGCCCTTGCTCGGTGGGATGCCCCGCTGGTCCCCCCGCATGCACCGAGGGTTCGCCTCCTGGTGCAACTTCATCGCCCCGCGCATCCCCCTGTTGGCGGATGCGTGAGGCCGAGCTCTCGGCCTGCTGGATGGCCGCTTGCTCGATGAGAGTTTGCACCTCGCGGTGCATGTCTCGAGCCTCGGGGGTCGAGGGTGCTGGCATAGCCCGTAGCAGTGTTGCGGCGGCGACGAGCTTCTGGCTCGCCCGTGGGGGCACGTCCGCGTTTCCGACGTTGGTGGCGGTGTTGAGGCGATCGCAGATCTGTCGGCCCAGTTCCCGCGCGCGTTCGCCACGCGCAGAAGCCTCCCCTGCCATTGAGGCGCGGAGCAACAAAGACCGTTCGGTATTCTTCCGCCGGCTTGGCCTCGAGCTCGCGGGCTTGGGCTGGGCCGTGCGTCAACGTCGGCCCCGAGCAGAGCGCTTGGCCCCCGCGGCCGGGCGCGTGGCGATCCCCGGGGCGAGGCGTGACTTCCCCGTCTCCGGCGCGCCCGCGCCGGCGGCATTAGCCGGGTCGTTGGTGATGACGGCGCAACACTCCCGCGTGGGGTCGTAGCTCCGTGGTCGGGAGTCGTCGGAGCAGCCGAACCAGTAGTCCGCGGCGTCGAGGAAACGCCGGAACGCGACTGGGTCCGGCACGCCGGAGAAGTCCCACTCCGCGTATCCGTGGCGGTTGGCGGGTGGCATCGTGTCGACGGAGCCCAGGGATGACTCATCTGCTGCTGAGGTGCCGGGGTCCCTGGCGATGAAGACGTGGCGGCCAGGCGGAACCCTGCGCATCGTCGTGTTGACGTTGGCGTTGTAGGCCGTCGTAGCGCCACGCAGCCCGATGGGGATGCGCGGTCCGAAGACCGCGCGCCGCCCCGCCGGGCGGTGGCGGCGTTGTGACGGTGGGCGCGCCACTTTGAGTGGCGCGCGCGCTGGCTGTCGCCGCTCGAGGCCGCGCCCGGCGTGAGCGCCGCCCGCAGCGACGACGGCGTCGTGGCGTCGACGGACCCGCGACGTCCGTGCCCGCGGGCGCCGCGCGCCGGAGTCGCGCGTGCGGCGGGGGGTCCGAGAGCACCGGCCCGACGCCGCGCGCGGAGTTCCTCACGGTTAGTGAGGCGCATGAGATAGCCATTCCCCGTGGCCTGAAAGTTCAGATCCCCGAAGCAGATCTCGAACCCGGCCGGGAGGGGGTCCGAGCTACCCATGCAGTAGCGTGTAGCACGGTACTCAGTGCGGATCACCATGGAGGGAATTGGCGAGATGACCTTAGGCGCTCGTTTGCCCCACGGTGGGCGCCAACTATCGGTGCGGAATATGGTCCCGACACTAACCAGTAGATAGCGCCGAGGTCTATCCCTCAATGGTCGATGCTAAGTAACAAGTGACACAGAGGTTTATCCTGGTTCCGGCCAAGGGGGTCGTACGTCCAGCAGGGGCGTGCTCGGGGCACTATATTACTTAGCACCGGGGGTGCTTGTAGTGGGGCAAGTACAAGCAAGGTGGGAGAGGAAGCGTGGCTTCCAAGTCCCTGGACGAGTGGCTGAAGATATTGTGGGAGAATGAGAATGAGTACGTGCTGTGTGTGGGGTGTTCTTGTGTCTCTGTTCGTCTGTCTCCCCCGCGGCTGGGGGTTCGCCCCCCCCTTTTATAGATCAAGGGGGCAGCGGGTTACATGCACACCGCGCTACCTAGCTATGTGGAGAGGTGCGACGTGCTGCGGTGTAGAGTGGGCGGCCGTCCGGGCGATCCCCGCCACGATCTGGTCATCATGGCCTGACTTGTATCCGAACAGTGGCGGTTCGAGGGTAGGAGAGCAACAGATGGCGGTGATGTCCTCTGATAGGCTTGGGGGTGGTGCTGACGCAAGCTTGTACGGAGTACAGGGGCAGGCAGAACGGCGTTCCTTCCCAACGCGCCTCACGGGGCTGGAGTCGTTGCTACAGGGTCCGGCGTGCGCCTGCACGCGCGGGTACGGCGGCCACGCCGTTAAAGTGGTCGGGATGGCGATCCACCGGCCTAGCACCTCCACCTAATCCTGTAGGGTCACGGGAAAGTGAAATCGAGGGTGCGCCCGGCCCCCCTTCGAGGGTCGGGCGCGTTAGCCGTACTGCAGTGGGCGCGCGGTGTCACGGGACTGACACCGGCCGTACCGCACGGGCCCCCCCCCCCCCCCCACGGGGGTGGGGATGGGCTCCTCCCCGGGAGTTGGTGCGGCGGCACGGGGGTGCGAGCCCGGGCGCATGATGGCGCCGTCCCGCGGCGTCGGGGCGTTAAATGACCGTGTACGGGGGGCGGCTCACGCGTGCGGGGCGCCGGGAGCGTGGCGGGCCCCCGGCCGAGGGCGGGACGAACTCTCGAGCGAGACGAGACCCGCTCGAGGGGGGAGTGAGCCCTCGAGCGGGGCGGGACCGCTCGAGGGAAGCGTTGCTCCTCGAACGGGGCGGAGCCTGCCCGAGGGGGCGCGCGCTCTCGAGAGAAGAGGGCCGTCTTGGTGGGCCGTCGGGGTCCCGCGGTGTGGGCCGTGTCCACATGGTTAGTCACCTGCATGGTTAGGCTTAACGTGTTTCGATACCGGGATTTAAGTGAGGATTTCCCCGTTGTTTAAGGGGACCCCTAGGGCTGTCCCCGACAGAATTATCAAGTTGAATCTTTTCCTAGCGATCAAGTGTTTCCTCGAAGATTTCGTTTTTCGATCGGCTTTGCTTATTCCAATTCTATTCTCGAGATAGACTACATAGGGTGTTCTTGTAGCCGCGGTGGCTAGAGGTACACGCCGGATCTTCCGAAAGAATCTCGACTTGTCTTTTGACTCGCCCTAGACTCCCCGCATGAGTAGGGATATGTTGTGACAGAACGGGGGTTCCAAAAGACGGATGTTTTCGGATTTGGACGGGAAACCACGATTTAAAGAAGCTTCTTATAAGATTCGATTTGCTTCTTCTTCTCTTGCTTGGAACTTCAACAAAAGGATTAGCCCGATCCCTCTAGATCTGTTTATCTACCCAATCTTACTTTGTTTTCTCCGGTCTTTAGTAGATTAGATTAGTTTCGTGTCCTTTACTTAGATGCATTAGGGTTTCTTTTATCGAAGATTGAAGTTACTTGTCTTTACTAGATTAAGTTTTGCGTCACACATTTGTTCCACGGATTCGATACCTTGGGTTCACCACTCGATGGAGGAAGGGTCCCTTGACTACGACGGGAGACTTGTCCGCTTGCAAGTCATAAACGATCTTTGATACAACTATTAACCATCAACAGCGGCGACGGAAGGCTTCATGCTTATTAGGGATGATCTCCTCGGGTCGTACGACCCTTAGGTTAGCTTTGAGCCAAGCCCCCAAGCATGTCGAGGGGGGGGAGTAAGCGAAAATTTGTCACACGCAGGTTTTGCAACCCATGTATTGGCTTTAGCCAAGCCCCCGAGCATGTCGAGGGGGAGGGTTTTGTGATATGAGAGGGGAGAAGGTAGTGCTCCACACATAGCAGATGACTGCTTGAAGTAACTTTTATTCAATCTGAAAAAGTACAAGGAAAGGAAATACATAGCTAAAATTGTTAAACTATTCTACGGATAGAATCGTCGTTTGTGCTCCACGTTCCACGAGTTTGGTACTCCTTGTCCGTCTCCCCATTGGAGACAATAAGTGGATGGGCTGATAACATTGGTGACGATGAAGGGTCCCTCGCACGGGGCAGAGAGTTTGTGCATGCCATCGGTCTTCTGGATGCGCCTGAGGACGAGGTCGCCAACATCGAAGGACGTTTCCATAACGTTGCAGTCGTGATAACATCAAAGTTGTTAGTCGTGACGGGCTTGTCTCATGACAGCAGCAAGTCTCTGTTCTTCGAGGCTGTCGAGGTCGATGCGGCGTGTTTTCTCGGCCTCTCCTTCCTCGTAGAACTGGATGTGTTGAGCTCCAAAGGTGACGTCGGTAGGTAGTACGGCTTCTGATCCGTAGACTAGAAAGAAGGGCGAGAAGCCCATGTCAGAGCTGACTTAAGTCCTTAGACACCAAATCATGTGTGGTAGCTTGGCTAACCACCGGGTGGCGTAGTTACAAGCGTCGTCGTAGATACGATCTTCGAGAGCTTGGAGCACCATGCCATTGGCTCGTTCGACCTGGCTGTTGCACCGAGGGTGGGCGACCAAGGAGTAGTAGACGTTGATGGTGTTTTCTTGGCAAAAGTCCCAGTAGACGGAGCCGGTGAAAGCATTGCCCAGGTCGGTGATGATCCTATTGGGTACACCAAAGTGATGTTTGATGTCCCCGATGAACTTTACCGCTTCTTCCGACGTTACTTTCGCAACAGGTCGGACTTCAATCCACTTTGTGAATTTGTCGACGGCTACCAGTATATGTTTGTAGCCGCCCGGGGAGGTAAGGAACGGTCCTACATCGTCGAGACCCCACATAGCGAAGGGCCACGACGGAGGGATGGTATGCAGGGCCTGAGCTGGCAGGTGCTGTTGTTTGGCAAAGAATTGGCATCCTTTACACCTCTTGACGAGTAGAATCTAGATTGGTATGCCTTTCCGACCAGATTAGTGGATGTCGCGTGGCAGCCACATTCGCCGATGTGAATCTCTGCTAAAAGCTGGAGACCTTCTGTTCATAAGATGCACTTCATCAAGACATAGTTGGCACTTCGTCGTTTGATGCGTTCTCACTCTGCTTTGTCACCTGGGACGAGCTGGTCGAGTATGAAGCCTATGAAGGGCTAGCGCCAATCATCTTCTTTTTCTGACATCAGCACATTGCGGGGAGGTGCTGGGTTTTGATCATGTGGAGGTGGTTCTGGGTTATCTGGGTCCAGAAGCTTGATTGAAGGTTTGCGTAGGTCTTGGACGAACACTCCTGCTGGGACTAGAGCTCGTCGAGAGCCTAGTTTGGAAAGTACATCGGCGGCCACATTGTTGTTTCGTGGGACATGCTGAAACTCAATCCCCTTGAAGTGGCCTTCGAGTTTGCGAATCTCAGCGCAGTAAGCATCCATCGTGTCCTTGACGCAGTCCCACTCATTGTTAACTTGTGAGGACCATGTGTGGTTCAAGGACCGGTGGATGATCGCTTCCTAGTGTGATAAGTGATTGACAATGTTGTGTGAACTGATTCTTGGCTAAGTATTACAGGTGCAGGTTGCGGCTTGACTAGTGTTGGTGCCGCTGAAAAACATGTGTGAAAGGTCGTTGCTGGTGAGGCCTCCAGGTGTGGAGAAGTCAAGTAGGCTTCGTTCGAAGGACCCGGTGGCCAGTCGAGTCAAGTGCGGGGCGCATGGTGGTAAGAACGACAAGATGAAGTCATGGACGGTTTCTTGGTTGGGCCTCAAAACCAAGGTCGAGCCGGGACTACGTGAAAGCCAAGTCATCAGTGGTGATTGGCAGAGGCTACACCGAGTTCGTGGGGTTTCTAGTGGTTCACCAGAAAACCACTGGGTTACTTGGTTGATCCAAAAAACCAAGACCGAAGAACCGAAGACGTGGGTGCAGCAGCATCGGACCGGTCTGACCAGTGGGTCTGACAGGTCTAACTGGTGGGTACCGATCTGACCGATGAGGAGCACCGGTCTGATCGGTATGTGACGACGCAGTCCAGAGACTTCGAAGCGGAGGGCACGCGTCGGGATCGAAAGGCTTGCGTCGAGGCTAAGCAAGTTTGCGATCGCTGGGCATCCGTTCGATGGAGCGATGACAAAGATTATCGAATTCGCCCTAGAGGGGCATGTATCCCTAATTAGCTAGTAAGGGTATTTTACACTTTTGGTTTCCTCCATATAACCCAAAAGGTGAGAGGATGGTAGCCAACTCTTGGAACCCTAGCTCATTTGGTTTTCCTATTTTCCCTTCCTATTTTCCCTAATATTTCTATAGGACTAGCCTGAGAGCTTCATGGTGAGATCTTGTGAGAGGAAAGGATGATCGGGCGGCAAGCTAGACCTTGTATGAACCTCTTTGTGATGTATAGATGTTTCGGCATGGTTCCTCAAGGCTTGGATGTGTGGTTCCCGTTCATTCTTTTTGATGATTTTCGGAGCCTTTTCTTGGAAATTTTCTTGGAGCAATTTTGAGGCCTTTCTCTTTGGGATTTGGTGGGGGATGTATGCATGAACCCTTCGTGGTTCTTTTCCCTTTGAATCCCCTCCCAAATATGTGAGCAAAGGGGCTCGATTCTGGGGTTTTCGATGTTCTAGTGTTGGAGGAGTTCTTGGCGGGATTTCTTCGATTCCTCTTGATTTAGCAAGTTTTGGTGGACAAAATCTTGGCTATGGAGTGCCCATGAGGTGTTCCTACTATCCCCAAAGTATTGTGCAAATCCGTGGAGCGATTCGGGAGATCGGGAGTTGGATTTGGGGGAGTTGACCCGCGGGTGCTGTTCCTCCCGAGTGCTCGGGTCACACCGGTTTGACCGGTGCAGACTCGTGTTGAGTTTTGCTCGGGTGAACGTTTGGGTGAGTTCGTTGTTGTCCCGTGTTGCTTTTGCTTCGAGGTTGGGTCAGTTTGGAGCTCAGTAGGCCTGTTTGGTTGATTTGGGGTTTCCTGGCTTGAACCGGTCTGACCGGTGAGCTACACCGGCCTGACCGGTTGTTAACACCAAATATTGGCACAGGAAAGGGACTAACTGGTGGGCCGAGTTTGGTAAAAAGCTCTATTCTGCAGGAAATTCTCCTCAAAGGATTCGGTAAAGACACTTGCGGTCGGTAGTGCGCCATCATTCGGCAGAAGGGGTGTTTGCGCTTGAAAAAGGAAGCGTTCGGGGATACGTAATGATGTGGCCTGGATATAATGAAGGGAAGAATTGATGACGGGTGCAAGACGGACATTGGCGACAAGACATTAATGTTGTACTCGTGATCGACAAGGAGTCGTGTTAGGACAAGGGTATAAATATAAACCCTTCGTGTTTGTAATAGGGATCGAACAATTTCACAACAAACCAGCCCTGTGCCAACCTTCGAGTCCTTTAGTCGAGTCGTCGAGTTCTTCGAGAGGAGCCATCGATCCATTGACCTCTGTAAGTACCGGCAACCTTGTATCATGTCTAGTATCATGCGGTGGATTTAGCATGTGATGTAAGTATTCTTGTTACCATGCTTAGTATCATGCTGTGGATTTAAGCTTGGTTCAAGAGGGTTTCTTGTTAGATCATGAGCCATGCGGTATGCTAAGATCTAGCTTGGAGCTAGTTATCGGCTCTATTAGATTTGGCAAGATCTAATAGATTCATTAAGTTACCACGTGTTGCTTTGGATCTTGCTCTATGTTTAATTCGTGTAACACACTTTTGCCCAATCTAGATTGATTAGTTTCGGCTCTACTTCTTTGAGATCCATGCGTTATACTTTCAAATCTTTGGTTTTATTTATCATAAAGGGACCATGTGCTCTAAATAGCCGAATTTAGATCATTCTAGATTGTCATGTGTTGCGGGTTCAAGCGTGTTGATCTAGCATAGTTTGTTCCTTCTCCACGGAACCCGAATCGGTTGTACAGCTGTATTCGGCAGTCCTGCCACGAGTGAAATGTGCTCATAAGTTCGTTTTAAATAATGTATGCTTTTAGCCTTCCATGTTTAGATTGTATCATGCGCTGGATTGATCTACTCTTGGTTGGTGGCATGACTTCAAACAAGTCGTATCATGAGGTGGATTAACTTGTTTGGAGTTACGCTCGACAGGTTTGAAAGTACCTAGACATGCGGTAGACTTGTGCTTTTGGCCTATGCATGCATGTTCATTGCAAATTTATAATCATGCTTCACTTTTTATTTATCTTATTGTGATTTATCCTTGAAAATCGGTCATGATCACGTGCTGCAATGTTGTTTAGACAAAGACCGATCTTTCATCATGCTTACGTCATGCATTCGGCTATATCCTGGTTTCATGTAGAGTTCCCGAATGATATTCAAACTGCTGACAAATAGCTTGTTGTAGCTATATGTCGTTTTAATTGGCTTTGAAGTCGTAAATACGGAACTGTCTGGTACCACCCGGCAAGTTCCAGGTTTTATCTAACTGCTTTTCATCCTTTTTCAGTTTCAGGAAAATTGACTGGCACGCTTTGGATTCGGCATGTGTGTTAAGTCAGCTTAGTTCGGCTTGCTGTGTGCTTGGCGTGAGTTGCTGATTTTACGTCAACACCGGTGTAGGGGCCTTTCTGTGGAAGTTTTCAAGTTTCATTAGCAGGGACCGGTCTGACCGGTGGTGGTCACCGGCCTGACTAGTGTAGGTCAGTGAGGCTCGAGTTGGCTGCGTTCTCAGGTTTGTGAAGTTGGTTGTTGGTTCCTAGGGCCAATAGCACTCCAGTGATTGCGTGGTCTTGGCCAACTTGGTTAGTGAGTCGGAGACGTGTGTTGGAAGTCGTGTTCATCTTGTTGGAAGCTCTATCTCCTTCGAGAAGAATTTTTATCGGCTCCCATTCACTCCCCCCGTCTCTGGCTCGCCGTATCGGTCCTTCAACTTGCTCGATGACAACCTTGGAATCGCTAAAAGCCAGTAGTCGCTTGATGCCAAGGGACACTGCTATGCGGAGCCCGTAAATCAGGGCTTCATACTCTACGCCGTTGTTGGAGGCCTAGTAGTGGATCTGTAGGACATACATGAGCTGCTCCCCCCGAGGGGAGATGAGTAATACGCCTACTCCGGCTCCTTCGAGGTTGAGGGCACCGTTGAAGTACATTATCCAGTGTTCAGGCCGCTCCTTGGGAGGGGGCATCTGGATCTCTGTCCACTCAGACACGAAGTCTGTGAGGATCTGTGACTTGATTGCTTCCCTGGGGTAAAACTCGATTTCAAATTCTCCCAGCTCGACTGACCACTTGACAATGCGGTCGTTGGCGTCGCAGTTGCGAATGATTTCTCCAAGTAGGAACGATGATGGGACCATGATCTTGTGAGCTTGGAAATAATGACGAAGCTTTCTCGACGTGATCAGGAGCGCATAGAGCAGCTTCTGAGGTTGTGTGTAACATGTCTTAGCATCGGCCAGGACCTCGCTTACGTAGTACACAAGTCGTTGAACAAGATAGGCCTACCCTTCTTCTTATCGCCCAGCGACGAGGACTATGCTGACCACATTAGTGGAAGCAGAGATGTAGAGTAGGAGTGTTTCCTTTGGGATTGGTGGAGTCATGATTGGTGGTGTCGTCAAGGACTCTTTGAGAGCCTCAAACGCTTTCTGGGCTTCGTCATTTTACACGAACTTGTCGACCTTCTTCAATAGCTTGAAGAAGGGTATGCATGTATCGCCGAGCTTGCTGATGAAATGACCTAGGGCCGCCATCATTCCTGTGAGTTTCATGACATATTTCTTGTTTGATGGCTTGGCCATCTTGCGTATAGCGTTGACCTTCACAGGGTTGGCTTCAATGCCTCGGTGCTCGACCATGAAGCCTAGGAGCAACTCGGAACGCACACCGAAGACACACTTGGTTGGATTGAGCTTCCACTGGAATTCCCGTAGATTGGCGAAGGTTTCAGTAAGGTCGGCGATGAGCTGGTCTTCTACAGTAGTCTTGACAACTATGTCGTCTACATAGGCTTCAACTTTCCTCCCGATCTGCGATGCTAGGCACTTCTGAATTGCCTTTTGATATGTTTCTCCCGCGTTTTTAGGCCAAAGGTCATGACCTTGTAGAAGTAGATACCATGAGGTGTTATGAACGACGTTTTATCTTCATCGTCGGGATGTAGGGCTATCTGGTGATACCCTAAGTAGCAATCGAGGAAGTAGAGTAAAACACTACCAGCCGTGGAGTCCACGACCTGGTCGATGCGAGGAAGAGGGAAAGGATCCTTCGGGCAGTGCTTGTTAAGATTGGTGTATTCGATACACATCCTTAATCCGCCAGTTTTCTTGGGTACAAGGACCAGGTTTGCCAGCCAAACCGGGTGTTTACAGTCTCTGATGAATCCTGCAGCTAAGAGCTTACAGACTTCTACTTCTATGGCTTGTTTTCTATCTTTTGCAAATCACCGGAGCTTTTGCTTGATAGGTCGTGCGGTCTTGTTCACTGCAAGTGCATGCTCAGCCAGCTCCCTGGGGATACCGGGCATGTCGGACGGGCTTCATGCGAAGATGTCGGCGTTGTCGTTGAGGAAACTGGTGAGCGTGAGTTTTTATTTGGGGTCGAGGTTGGCCCTGATGACGACTTCCTTGAATGCGTCGGGCAGGTTGAGGCAAACCTTCTTGATAGCTGGACTTGGGCCAAGGCTGTTCTTATTCGTTTTTGCTCTGGCACCTCCAGAGTGGTTTGGTCGATCTTGGCTGCCTGGGCGACCATGACCGTTGTTGCGGCTTTAATTGCAGAGTCTTTGGAGAGCTCAACTGTAGCGCTTTTGTAGTTGTAGGAGACCATGATGTCCTCGAGAACGGAGAGAATCTCGTTTGGTGCTGACATCTTCATGATAAGGTAGATGTGCTGAGGTATGGCCATGAACTTGGTGAGCATAGGTCACTCGAGGATGGCGTGGTAGGATGAGAGGAAGTCTGCAACCTCGAAGGTCAATTATTCCGTGCGGAAGTTTTTCTTTGTGCCGAAGGTGACCGATAGGCATACACGACCTATGGGGTAAGCAGCCTTAGCGGGCACAACCCCGTAGAAGGGTTCATTGCAGGCCGTCATCTTGTTGAAGTTGAAATCCATCTTGCGTAGCGTCTCTGTGAGGATGATGTTCAAACTGCTGCCCCCGTCAATAATGGTCTTAGGCAGGAAGGCCCCATCCCAGCTGGTATCTCCTGGGGTCGGGGATGTGGACCCAATGATCTTTCATAGAGAAAGTGATTGGCATCAGACCAACGCAGGGCCTACGGGGTTTCAGTGTTGACGTGCCCGATCTCTCTTGTGTTTGATCAGATCTATCTGTTGCTTTTAGCCGCTTGGTGACCACTAACGATGAAGTTGATCTCTCGGTTGGCTGACTGGAATGCACCATTGGGTTGCCCCCTTTGGGCGGTGGTGGTGGAGTTCGCTCCTTGTGAATGTTGTCGTGGCGGTTGTGGTCATATTGGCGACGTCGATCATCGCGTCGGTTGTCGCGCTGGTCGTCGCGGCGATCGCTCTTGCAGTCGTCACGCCTGTCGTTATGGTCGTTGCGACGGTAGTCATCGCGTCTATCATTGCGGAGATAGTGGCGGTGATAATCTCGTCGATCCCTGTCATCGTTGTGGTGATAGGGCCTGCGATCATGGTAATCACGTCGATCAGATCGATGGTTACGGTTGTCGAAGCAATGGCTACTGTTCCGGTCGTCATTGCTGTTGCTCTTGGTCTTCTTGGAGTCGGACGGTACTGTTGACGGTTAAAAGTTGTATCAAAGTTCGTTTATGACTTGCAAGCGGACAAGTCTCCCGTCGTAGTCAAGGGACCCTTCTTCCCTCGAGTGGTGAACCCAAGGTATCGAATCCGTGGAACAAATGTGTGACGCAAAAGTTGATCTAGTAAAGCCAAGTGACTTCAATCTTCGGTAAAAGAAACCCTAATGCATCTAGGTAAAAGACACGAAACTAATCTAATCTACTAAAGACCGTAAATATCAAAGTAAGATTGGATAGATAAACCGATCTAGAGAGATCGGGACAAGCCTTTTGTTAAAGTTCCAAGCAAGAGAAGAAGTAGCAAATCGAATCTTATAAGAAGCCTCTTTAAACCGTGGTTTCCCATCCAAATCCGAAAACATCTGCCTTTCGGAACCCTCGTTCTGTCACAACGTATCCCTACTCATGCGGGGAGTCTAGGGCGAGTCAAAAGACAAGTCGAGATTCTTTCGAAAGAACCGACGTGTACCTATAGCCACCGCGGCTACAAGAACACCCTATGTAATCTATCGCGTGAATGGAATTGGAATAAGCAAACCAATCGAAAAACGAAATCTTCGAGGAAATACTTGATCGCTAAGAATAGATTCAACTTTATAATTCAACTATGACAATGATACATACACAAGATCACCACCGGGATCCTTCTTTGATCTTGCTTCTAGCTCCGGGAACTCCGACATGGTCTTCTACGCAAGGTTCCCACGTCGGCTAGGGAAACCCTAGTCAACTAGCTCGACCCTCTCCTCTCCGAGATGGTGTCCCTCTCTTTTCTGCTCCTCGGCGGCCGACGATGAATTAGATGATGCGTGGCTCTCAGCCACGGGGCTATAAATAGCACGATTGGCGGCTAGGGCAAAGGAGGGGGCAAACAAGCCCTGGAAAGGGCTGGGCCGACCGGCCTAGGTCGGCCAGCCTGGGCCCATCCAGGCCCAGCCCGAGGCCTCCTTTGCTCTACGTCGGTTCCCTTGCTTCCTGGATGTTTCCCCCTTCTGCATGTAGGTCCATGTCGTCAGTTTCTCTCCGAACTGGGCATAACTCCTTGTCTTGCAAGGTTCAGCACTTTTCTGGTTAGGTCCTCGGAGTTTGTCGTCTTCTCGGATCAAGTCCCTAGCTTCTTGGAGTTAAGTTTGCTTCATTGCATGACTTGTACGGGGCTTCAAGGTCTTGTCATATGGTGCTTGATGAACTTATCCTAAAAGTCTTGCTTTCAACGCTAAAACCCTGCATAAACACTAAACTCCAAAACCGACATGCACACATGAACTTGTTATACCACGGGGGTTAGTACCAATGGATAAGGTGTAAAACTTATGCCAACACCGAAGTTAAACTCATGGCTAGGTTGACGGATTTTCACCGTCAACATCTCCCCCATGCTTAAACCTTGCTCGTCCTCAAGTAAGCCTTCGATGGATATCATTGTTGCCAAACAATGTTTAAACCTTGCACTTGATCATACATGAGAAAACATAATGCTCTCAAAATTTTAATTCATTAAAGTTCCATAATGTACTAGTCTTCATCTCTACGGAGGGTAGATTCTTATTAAGCTTATCCCACAAGTATTAACATGCTCACAAAGTTTAAATAGATCTCAGAATTTTTGAAATAAATAACGAGATAAAGAAAAGCTAAACCAAGTTCACAAATTTAAATCATCTTGTATATATCTCATGAACTCTCATTTCACTTGTGCCTCAAGCCTATATATTCTACTCCTTTCCCTATCATCACATATATGTGTGGCAGGCTTTATATGGAGCTTGTTGGGAAAGTTTAGTCCTAACAAGATTTTATAAATGAGGTGTTGTCAAAACAAGACAAGCTTCTCATGGTCTTACCGAGACTCGTCAAAAAGGTCATTGGAAAATAATGTTAAATCAAGGAGGGGAAAGAGAAAAATACACACACTTTAGATGAGTGGACGTGTGCAAATGGCAAAGGGTGATCCCGAGGCACAAAGGAAGTCCTCGTTATCAGATTGCACATGGTTGGAAAATGAGAATGGATCTTTTAAACTTGAAGCCTTGAATGCACTTTAGAGAACCGGGGAGTTCACTTTACGCATACTCATTTTTTCTTTTTCTCATATTTCTCCTTCTTTTCTTTCTTTCTTTCTTTCTTTCATTCATTTTTTTTCTGTCATATATTCGATAATGTGACTTTAACAACGGAGTTTTTATTTTTTTTATTTGCTTGCTCCTCTTTTGAACTTCTTTTTTTTTAAATTGCTCCCCTTTGAACCTACCTCCTCCCCCATGCTTAGACGTTGCTCGTCCTCGAGCAAAGAGGCGGTAAATAGGGTAGGTACCGGAAATATTTTTCCTTTGGAGAGATACTTGAAATCTTCAATGTTGGCACCGTCTTGTGATCTTCCTCGAATTGATGATTCATTCTCAACGATAGGTTGTGGTCAAGGAGGTAATCACAAACAAAATGATATTTGGTTTAAGGGTGGATATCCGGCGAGGTTTGTGAGATCTCCGATGCGGGGATACACAATGCACGGATAAAAGGCTAGCAAAAAGATAGATACGCAAAAACGGAATGACCAGCTTCTTAGTCTCGGGCCAGAGAAATCAAGGCCTGCAATAACTCACTCAAAAATAAATCTTGTAGACTAAGGTTTATGCACTCAAATATATATTAGGTTTTGGATAGGTTGAGCAACACACAATTGATATTTATGACAAGGTTAGCAATATTTTTTAGCATAAAAGACATCTTCAATCTATTCATAACTTGAGAGCACATAAAACACTATGGGTCTTTATTTTAATCATATCCTCCGCTAAAGATTAAGCTAGCATTTAAATAATTCAGATTCGTATTTTAAGAGAGCACTAGCTTAAACATGCATAAATCAACTACAAAGATAAACAAAGCGGCAATTATAATCATATATCAAGGCACAAATTTTTGTAACTTTTCCAATGATATAATCTAGGCGGTGTATTTATTAATGATGATATCAAGTTGAAATACAAACTGAAAATAAACAAACACACTTGCTGAAATTTAAATAAAACGGAAAATATTATGCAAACACACTTAAACAAAAGCTGAAAATTACAGAGAAAGAGAAAAGAAAAGAAAACTAAAGTTCCTTAATCATCTAGTCCTCCGCCGGTGGTTGGTGTAGATGATCTTGATAGTAATACCCTTGCTCGTAGTACTGTTGGACATTCCCTCCGACGAATTGATTCGGCTCCACTAGGTGAAGGCGTCCAAGCTCATAGGCAATATTTGCATTGCCCTCACCAAGTTGAGCCGCGTTGGCTTGGATGGCTGCGACGTTTTGGGCATTTCTTGCTACATACCCTCCAATTATGGCCATGCTTTGTTGTGGTTGGGGATATTGTGTGTAGGGCTCCGCGAAGTTAGCGTTGGGCACCACATAATTTGGTGGGGGTACCGGTGCACCACCCCCCCATCCTTGTTCTTGTGGCCCTCCGTAATAACTTGGCGGAGGAGGGATCCCGCCGAATGGTGGCACATTGGGTTGTGCACCACTCGCTTGTGCGGAGGATGTTCCCTCCTCTACGATTCTTCGTCTTTTGTTTTTCCTTGCGGGGACAAGGAGTCCCTCTTCCAACCAATCTTCCCTCCCTTCGATGAAAAGCCTAATCCTCGCATCCGGAAGGGGTATGTTTACCATGGCCAAACGATAACCTCCTATCTCATCTCCACTAATGTATTTGCCTTGCCGCAAATACTCAATGCCGAGAGAGGTACCACGCAAAAGATGGTCGGGGTTCCTTGCGATCCCCGGCCGTAAGGAGAAGGCCAACATGGAGAGGTAGCACCCCGAACCAATATGTCCCGCCCCCGATGTCGCTTCACAACACCAACGGTTGATCATAAGATAAGAGGGGTCTATTGGCTGCCTGGCAATTAAAGCTGAGTAGAGCCAATTCAACTCTGTGTCGGTCATCTTCGTCTCCTTCATCCTCCCCAATACCCTCTTGCACATCCAAGAGTGAAATATCCGGATAATGGGGTTGCGGATGGAATTGCATTGTCGATGGGCTTCTCCGGAGATTAAATTCCAAAATCCCGCTAACATGCCGGGTTGTGCGTCAACTTTCTCCGGAGCTCCCTTATGGAATCCAAGTAGCTCCCTAACATGCTTGTAGGGAACCACTTGTTGGACTCCCTCCAAATGGAATGATAAGCTTTGCACCCCATCATAAAGGATAGGTGCAATGGTCATCAAAATTTCCAAGGCGAACCCCTTGTGGGTGTCCGCCGATACTCCGTTGGAGAATTGCACCCATCCAAGGTGCCCCGACATGTAGTATATGTCGGTGCCAAAACCCAAGGTGTAGAGTGCTTGGTCGTCGAACTCGACATTGGGCACAAGCCTCTTCTCAGGACGAGAGAGCCACTCCTCTTCCTCCGATGTCAAGATGATGAAGCCGTACAAAGCATATATCAGAGTGTAAGGAGGTGGCGCGGTCGAACGGGTCGATCGTCGTGGTGGCGCGGGCTGCTCCTCCGTGTGCCCTTGAGGTTCGGTAAACCTCATGGACATGCTCCTTGCAGCCCTCATACCACCAAGGAGGAGAGCATCGTTCCTCCTTGGTGGTGCCGTATCCGTCTCCATGCTCCGGGGCGACTCGGAAACCGAGTGCCTCCTCGAAGACGTCGTCAACGACGGCTTGGACGATGATGAACCCTTCTTCTTGGAGAAGAGACTTGTGGTTTTCTTCCACATGGTTGCTGCACTCTATTCTCTACTAAAACTCCGGGTTGCAACCGGTAACTAGGCACTTAAACTCTTACTTCGGGATGTGGACTTTGAGTGGATTAAGGTGGTGGATTTTTTTTGAGCTATCAAGCTTGGTAAGGTTGGCTATGTCTACGGAGGTTTTGGGCACACTAACTTGAACACACAAACAAAGGAAGGAGAGGGAAGCTTGCCTGCAGAAAACGGGAGCCGGAGGGCTCCTTAAGTAGGGGAGGCCGGCCGGCCTGGGCCGACCGGCCTGGGGTGCCTGGTGCTCCTCCCCGCCTCGTCTTTCTTCCAGCACGAACATTTCGCCTCTGCAACTTTCCTGCCCGCGTGCTCCATGAGTTGCACCGCTCAAACGCTCTCGTCCACTCCTTTTCTTGCATTGTTGGTCCTTCCACTTGATGCTTCATGCTTTGGGTCATGTCCATGCCCCCTTGCTCCACTTGCTTCACATGCCACCATGAAATTCCTGCAAAGTTCATGCTTGCTGCCCACCATGCTTGTCCTTTGCATGTGGACTTAGTGAAAGTTGATGAAAGGGTATCTAATGGTGCATGCATGATTAATTCAAACTAGATTGCCTCCATTTAGGTATGTTTAAGGTTAAGCACGCCTCTAATTCGAAATTTAAAATATTTTTCAGAGCCATGCAAGAGCTCAAGCATGAATTTAGAGAAGTTTTTTAACCATTAAAAACAAATGTAAGTCGAAAATATTTTCCGACTACGTTGATATCGGTCTCACCGGTATAGTTTGCCTTCATCGGTTGAGAGCAAACTTTTCCCGGCTTGATCATGGGGGCATAGGTTTAGGTTCTAATTATGGCTAAATGAGAAAGATTTTGAATAAAACAAAATTAGATGAGGCTTAGAAAAATTCTAATCTGAAAGAAACCGAGGATATAGATTTTTAAACCAACCAAAGGTTTAGTTCTAGGTTCACGCGAGTCCTACCACGTGCTGAAATTTAATTAACACCTAGGTATAAGTCGTGGCTCTACTCGTGTGTTTTTAGCATGAAAAATAAGTCAACCTCAGCACCATAATGAGGGTGAAAGGTTGATTTAGGTTCTGAAATTATTTTGTTGTGGTTTCTCGAAAAGAAAAGAACAAACAAGCACATCGGAGGGTTCATGCAAAGGGTTTATGATAAAGCAAAATATTCAATCAAGAATAATGTCTCTAATATTGTTCAACCACTTCTAAGTCTAATGTCTTTGCGTAATAAAACTCAAAACTAAATTATTAAAAAGACTCGAAAAACCTGGAATCGGCTTGTCCTCCTGGTAGCTTATTCTTGACTCGACGAAACAGGTTGCCTCCCGCCTAGCGCTTCGTTTATAGTATATAGCTAGACTTCTTCACTTGATTACTCTGGATCAACGCTCTTTGCGGGCGTTGCAATCTTGGGTACCCACTTCCGCACCATCTTGGGCACGGGCTTCTTCTTCGGCTTAGTCAATTTTTTTGGTCTTCACATGCTGGCTTTGTCTTTTGGTCTTGACGGATGCAACAACTTCCTTCATGTAGTGGCTCGGTATCTCGAACTCCGGTCCTTCGGTTGTGATCTTCATGGTCTCCTTAGTGTGATCCTCCTTCTCTCCCGAATGAGTTTGAGTAGCCTTCGCCGTGTTGGGACCTTGGAGTTGTCTCGGATATTCTTCTTTGTTACCCATCGGGCGCCCGGCAAGTTGTCCCACTTGCGTCTCTAGCGTCTTCATCACGATGAACACTTCAATCCTCGCATGTGGATCTTGCCTTGGCAGCCTTTAGGTGTTGAGCTTCTTTCTATCTCCATCTTCTCCATCCTCCTCTTAAGTAAACCGATTTGCTACTCAAGGAATCCGGCTCGTATGTATTCATTGAAACGCTCCAAAGCTCCCGCAATCGTCATGCGGATAGTTGAGACCTTGATTTTGAATGGCCTTCCGGCTTCTTGAAGGTTTACGATAGGTAGATCAACAATGTCGGTTTAGGATGATCTTCCTTTGGACATGGAGGTGGTGATTCCCTTGGAGATTCCGGCGGTCCTTCAACTTCGGCTTTTGAATCTAAGGTTTCCAACCCTTTAGCTTGTGTTGCACGTCTCCTTTGCCTGTAAAGTTTTCCTGGATCATCCAAAAAAAGTTTGGGTTTCTTGGAGAGGTAGCCAACCATCTCCAATTAGGGTTAGCAATAAACAAAGTATGCAAAAACTAGAAAGTAAAAGTAAATCTATGAAAACTAGGGTTAGACAAACTAGATTAGATGTATTTTGAGGATGATCAAAGTTTAGTAGATGAAAAAAAGAAAAAGTAAAAGAAAATTGAAAATCACAAAAAGGCAATAAGAAATTAAATCTTGATCACTTGTTCCCCAGCAACGGCGCCAGAAAAAGGGTCTTGTTGACGGTTAATACTTGTATCCAAGTTCGTTTATGACTTGCAAGCGGACAAGTCTCCCGTCGTAATCAAGGGACCCTTCTTCCCTCGAGTGGTGAACCCAAGGTATCGAATCCGTGGAACAAATGTGTGACGCAAAAGTTGATCTAGTAAAGCCAAGTGACTTCAATCTTCGGTAAAAGAAACCCTAATGCATCTAGGTAAAAGACACGAAACTAATCTAATCTACTAAAGACCGGAGATAACAAAGTAAGATTGGGTAGATAAACCGATCTAGAGAGATCGGGACAAGACTTTTGTTGAAGTTCCAAGCAAGAGAAGAAGTAGCAAATCGAATCTTATAAGAAGACTATTTAAACCGTGGTTTCCCGTCCAAATCCGAAAACCTCCGCCTTTCGGAACCCCCGTTCTGTCACAACGTATCCCTACTCATGCGGGGTGTCTAGGGCGAGTCAAAAGACAAGTCGAGATTCTTTCGGAAGATCCGGCGTGTACCTCTAGCCACCGTGGCTACAAGAACACCCTATGTAATCTATCGCGCGAATAGAATTGGAATAAGCAAACCGATCGAAAAACGAAATCTTCGAGGAAACACTTGATCGCTAAGAATAGATTCAACTTGATAATTCAATTATGACAATGATACATACACAAGACCACCACTGGGATCCTTCCTTGATCTTGCTTCTAGCTCCGGAATCTCCGACGTGGTCTTCCATGCAAGGTTCCCACGTCGGCTAGGGAAACCCTAGTCAACTAGCTCGACCCTCTTCTCTCCGAGATGGTGTCCCTCTCTACTCTGCTCCTCGGCGGCCGATGACGAATTAGATGATGCGTGGCTCTCGGTCACGGGGCTATAAATAGCACGATTGGCGGCTAGGGCAAAGGAGGGGGCAAACAGGCCCTGGAATGGGCTAGGCCGACCGGCCTGGGTCGGCCGGCCTGGGCCCATCCAGGCCCAGCCCGAGGCCTCCTTTGCTCTACGTCGGTTCCCTTGCTTCCTAGATGTTTCCCCCTTCTGCATGTAGGTCCATGTCGTCAGCTTCTCTCCGAATTGGGCATAACTCCTTGTCTTGCAAGATTCAGCACTTTTCTAGTTAGGTTCTCGGAGTTTGTCGTCTTCTCGGATCAAGTCCCTGGCTTCTTGGAGTTAAGTTTGCTTCATTGGATGACTTGTACGGGGCTTCAAGGTCTTGTCATAAGGTGCTTGATGAACTTATCCTGAAAGTCTTGCTTTCAACACTAAAACCCTGCATAAACACTAAACTCCAAAACCGACATGCACACATGAACTTGTTATACCACGGGGGTTAGTACCAATGGATAAGGTATAAAACTTATGCCAACACCGAAGGTAAACTCATGGCTAGTTTGACGGATTTTCACCGTCAATAGGTACTCCGAGGGAACGCTTCAGCTGTCGTTGTTTAAACCTCTCGACCTCCATGGGAGGTACCCGCAGGAAGGTAGAAGGTGGGGATCGCCATGATCTGGAACCCGAAGGTACGCGCGAGGACATGAGACACGAGATTTATACAGGTTCGGGTAGCCGGAGTAGCTACCCTACATCCTGTTTGGAGTAGTATATCGCGCCCTGCGCTTGGTGTTGTTCCCCGGAGGGATTGTGGATGTGCGGCTAGGTACCCGGCCCTCCTTTATATAGTCCAGAGGGCGGGTTCCTAGTCGGTTACAAGGCAGGAGTCCTAGTAGGATTACACAGAGCGAGTCCTAGTGGGAATACAGGAGAATTCTAGTAGGAGTCCGTCTTCTACTCTTCCTCCTTCCTTGCATAAGTACCCGGGGTGTATGCCCGACAAGCCCCCGAGCACGTTGGAGTCGAGAGTAGTAGTTCGAGTAGTCTTGAAGACTCTTTGAGTAGTCCTTGAGCGTCCTCGAGTACTGCTTGGAGAAGTCTTCAAAAGTACTTGAACTGCCGCGAGGCTGGAAGGTGGTAGAGCTCATCAGTCTTGAAGTTGAGATTATATGGAAGTGCGGTTGCAAAATCGCACTCCATATGGAGTAGCCCCCGAGCCTTAGGTTGTGTGGTAGACTCTAGCTGAGGGTCAATCTTGATTCCAAATCTTCCGTCTTGAAAATTTTGAATGATGGGTGTAGCATAGCAGCCCCCAAGCCTTGAAATGATTAGGTAATCAATCCAAGGGTCTTTAGTGTTCGCGAAAGCCATCATCCAAGTACTCTTGCAGCGTGTAACGCTCGAGATAAGAGAGTCGTATGAGCCACGTCGAGTAGTTATTGGTGCGGAGCCCCCGAGCTTGAGAGCGAGCGAAGCATGCTGAAGTTATCCTCGAGTAGTATGTTGAGTGCAGCCCCCGAGTTGGAGAGATTCAGAGTAGTAATTTGGCATCGAGCCATGGAGCTTGAGAAGTAGCCGTGCCGTTAGAGTGGACTTTAGGTGCGACCAAAGTCGACTTTAGATGCCGGCAGAGCGGACTTTAGAATGCGACTTGAAAACCGAAGTCGACTTTGTGATGCCGCGTGGAGAGGACTTTAAGTTGCGATTTGAAAACCGAAGTCGACTTTGTGATGCCGCGTGGAGCGGACTTTGAGATGCGACTTAAAAACCAAAGTGGACTTTAGGATGCCGCATAGAGGAGACTTTGATATGCGACTTTAGAAGTCGACTTTAGAATGCCGCGCAGAGCGGACTTTTGAAGTGCGACTTTGGAAGTCGACTTTGCGCCGCGCAGAGCGGACTTTTGAAATGCGACTTTGGAAGTCGACTTTAGTTTGCTGCGTAGAGCGGACTTTAAGATGTGACTACAATAGTCGACTTTGCGCCACACGAGGTGGACATAAGATGCAAAAATGAAAAGCACTTTCCGGAAAAGCCAAAGCGAATGAAAAATCAGAGAAAACGAATAGTTTTGCTACTGGAGCGGGCTTAAGATTGCGACCGAAGTCGGCTTGTGCCACCGGAGTGGGCTTAAGTACCTGAGCCATGGATTTCAGACCCAAGGTACAGTTGCCGCCGGAGCGGGCTTGAGTGCGACCGTTAGCGTCGACTTGTGCCACCGGAGTGGGCTTAAGTACCTGAGCCATGGATTTCAGACCCAAGGTACGGAGTGCGAGTACTTAGGGTACTTGGACCCATGGTACAGAGCGTGAAGACCACGTGCAGCTAGGTTCCATCGTTGCCAGGACCCGAGGGCCACTTACAGATAGGTTCCATCGAAGCTTACACACGTAGTATGCCATCGAAGCAGGTGAAGATGCGACCGGAGTCGACTTTAAGTTGCCGCACGGAGCGGACTTTAGAATGCGACTTTAGAAGTCGACTTTAGATTGCCGCGCGTAGCGGACTTTAGAAACTACCTCCTAGGGATAGCCCCCGAGTTGATGAAGTAGACTCGTGGCGACTTGATTGATATGCCCCAAGAGTAGTTAGCAGAGTGTAGCTCTCGTGAAAACCCGCCGAGAAGCATACACAAATGAGTAATCGGCAAGTAGTCCTACATGATGAGGAGAACAAGCCAAGAGAATAGTAATCATTTAAATAGATGACTTAGCTGTTGCTGCCTGGGCAGACTGATGATGAAGCCGTGGCGGTCGACGATGGAGCCGCGACGGTTGTTGTTAAAGTTGACTAGTCAGAGTTGATTCCGACTAGTTGTTGGGGGTGTGACTGCTGTTCTCGACTAGTTTGGAAAACTAGTCGAGATGAATGGTCAACACGATGCGACCATAAGACGACGTCGAGGCGGCGTGCGGCGTACTCGAAGTAGAGCCAGTGTTGCCACGAGACAAGTAGTCGCGACGCACAGCATGGCTGAAGTAGAGCCACTGTGGCCGCAAGAGGAAGTTGCGGCGCACGGAGTAGTCGACAACGAACCCCGTGACGGGCCGCGCGACGTGCCGAGGCACCCGAACGTGCGACGTAGGCGAAGTAGTCGACGACGAGTAGCGCGACGAGCCACGCAACGAGCCACTCGACGTGCCGAGGCACCTGGCCGCGCGGCGGAGGCAAAGTAGTCAACGACGAGCCTGTGCGAGGTAGAGTATTCGACGACGAGCGGCGCGACGAGCCGCGTGACGAGCCGTGCGACGTGCCGAGGCACCCGGACGCGCGGCGGAGGTGAAGTAGTCGACGACGAGTAGCGCGACGGGCCACGCGACGTGCCGAGGCATCTGGCCGCACGGCGGAGGCGAAGTAGTCGACGACGATCCTGCGCGAGGCGGAGTAGTCGACGACGAGCGGCGCGACGAGCCGTGTGATGAGTCACGCGACGTGGCGAGGCACCCGGACGCGCGGCGTAGTCGAGGTAGATCGCTGCAGCCGGGAGAGTGGAGACGAGTACTCACGGTGCACGATGAGGTTGACGTAGAGCGCATGCAGCCGGAGACGAGTAGTCGCGGTGCACGGCGAGGTCGACGTAGAGCGCGTGCAGCCAGAGACGAGTAGTCGCGGCGCACGGAGAGGTCGATGTAGAGCGCGTGCGGCTGGAGACGAGTAGTTGAGGCGCACGGCGAAGTTGACGTAGAGCCCATGGCCGAATGACGAGTAGTTGCAGTGCGTGTAGTTGTACCCACGTACATCCCTTGTGTGCATCAAGCGTTGAAACTTGGAGCCTTGTGGTGTAGCTATTCGTGTGCAAGTAGGAGAAGTCACGATTTGCAGATGCAACTGATAGAAGCCAGCTACATCACGAATTTGCACCCTGTACTGCCACGTGCGTCAGCCACTTGATTGATTATGAAAAATCTGTTGGTCCCCACACCAATCCCTGTTCTGCATGGTCGATGGCACCTCGTGTGGATGTGGACAACCTTGATCTACATGCTCAGCTCTGGAACAGAACTCGGCGAGTTCTTCTGGCGTGTGGACAGGAACAATGAAATTAATTCCGTAGAAATAGCGAGTTGCGAATCCGAACTTGATTCCGTCTCGGCGGAATGTGACACGAAGTTGATTCCGTGTCGTTCTTGAACTCGAGCGAAACTCCACCGAGTCGACGAGTTGCTGACCCGTCAGGCTGATTGGCGCGGCGAGTTGATCGAATCAGCAAGCAACCGTTGCGGTAGATTGATTTTGCAGATGAGGTCCTTCGAATTCACCGGTGACCGTGACGATGGGCCCCACGGTGGGCGCCAGCTGTCGGTGTTTAAACCTCTCGACCTCCATGGGAGGTACCCGCAACAAGGTAGAAGGTGGGGATCGCCATGATCAGGAACCCGAAGGTACGCGCGAGGACACGAGACACGAGATTTATACAGGTTCCGGTAGCCAGAGTAGCTACCCTACGTCCTGTTTGGAGTAGTATATCGCGCCCTGCGCTTGGTGTTGTTCCCCTGAGAGATTGAGGATGTGCGGCTAGGTACCCGGCCCTCCTTTATATAGTCCAGAGGGCGGGTTCCTAGTCGGTTACAAGGCAGGAGTCCTTGTAGGATTACACAGAGCGAGTCCTAGTAGGAATACAGGGGAATTCTAGTAGGAGTCCGTCTTCTACTCTTCCTCCTTCCTTGCATGAGTACCCGGAGTGTATGCCCGACATCAGCTGCTCGCACTCCTTCATGTTGTGTTTGGCGTCGCGGTGGAACTGGCATTGGTTGTCCATGACCATGTTGAAGTCACCTTGAAGGGAGGTGGAAGGTCTTGGTAGGTCTGCCATGTAGGCTTCACTAGATCGCTTGCGTGATCTGTTCCCACCATCGTCGTGGTCTTGTCCGTTGAAGTCCTACATGACTAGCTTGTCGACATAGGCCATGAGGTCGCCAATGGTATGTACGTCAGCTTCGTGGATCTTCTCGAATAGCTTGATGTTGGTGACCCCCTTCTTGTACTAGGCGATGAAGTCCTCGTCTTTGACACCCGCAAGGGTATTGTGGTTTTCGAAGTAACGATTAGTGTACTCACGGAGAGTTTCATCACATCTCATCCGCACTCTAGCAAGGTGGTGACTGTTGCCAGGATGATTATAGGTCGCCTGGTAGTTGGTCGTGAAGAGGCGAGACAGGTTGATGAGTCCGGCCCAGGTGGGATTATGCAGTTTGGCCTCGGCGCCCGAATTTGGATGCAAACTTAGCACCGTCCTTCGACGCACCCCTCAGGGAAAGACCTAATCACTCCAAAAGACTAGTCCATTAGGGGAAGGGTGGCTCTCCCCTTTAAGGTGGCTTCCTCCTCCCACGCTAAGCAAGGTAGGATAATGAGGTTCACACGGTTGCCGCCCGACTACAACTGGGCCACATGGCCCATTTATGTTGCGTGTTTGCCAACGGGTAATAGTGGAGGAAGATGTCCTCATCATTCTCCCCTTCTTAACATGGGCCCAGCTCTGATACCAAATGATGAGTCCGGCCCAGGTGGGATTGGATTTATGGTAAGGCCGATGCACCGATTACGCAGTTTGGCCTTCGCGCTCGAATTTCGATGCAACTTAGCACCGTCCTTCGATGCACCCCTCAGGGAAACGCCCAATCACCTCAAAAGACTAGTCCATTAGGGGAAGGGCGGCTCTCCCCTTTAAGGTGGCTTCCTCCTCCCAAGCTAAGCAAGGTGGGATAATGAGGCTCACACGGTCGCCGCCCGACTACAACTGGGACACATAGCCCATTTATGTTGCGTTTTTGCCAACGGGTAATAGTGAAGGAAGATGTCTTCATCAAAGCATCACCTAGGAGGTGATGCACTCTGCTGGGAGGTTATCAAGCCACAAGAGTGGTTCTTTAGCCATCACGAGGGAGAAGTACCCCGCCATATGGTCTTCATTGCCCCTAGAGGCGCGTGATGCAATGTTGTACATCCTGAGCCATATACTTGGGTCAGAGAGACCGTCGAACCTCTTAGTGGCCGACATGAAGTCCTTGGGGTATCTGATCATCCGGAGACATCGTGAGAATGCTGGGAAGTTATTGATCGCTCCTGGGTTTGCTGACGAGGCGTGAGCCGCCGGGATGACGTAGAGGTCATCGGGAGGGCCATTGTCTTGATCGTAATGGGTGCGCTATAGGAGTTCCTGGTCGTGCATATGCTGGAGGTCGGGGGCTTGAACGGGGTTATTGGCGTCAAGGGCGTCGGGAACCCCGTGTTCATGGTCGTAGTTGGCACGTCGTACTATCTCCACTTCATCTCTTATGCGTTGACGCTGGTTTCCTTTTGCACGAATCGCTTGTATTTGATGAGGTTGAGCTCCTGCATTATGCTTGAGGTTTGGGGCAACGTTCACCTAAACATTGGCAGCATTAGCTGTGTTGTTGGCAACGTTGCCGACGACGTTGGCTGGAGCGTTTGCCGGGGCATTAACTATAGGGTTGGCTGCAGCGTAAGCTGCAGCATTGGCAGTGGGATTGACCGGCTGCACTACTTCATTTTCACCTCATTTCACTTCAGCAACAGGCTCAAGGGGACCCTGACTGTGACATTGTTGGCGACGACGTTCCGATCTGCTCCTGGAGTAGGAACTTGCTGCGGATCTGCTGTACCCAGGGCCTCTTTCTTCAATCTGTGCCGCGGCGACATAGACGTTGTAGGTGGTTTAGGGCGGCCAGAGCGGCTCCTAAGTTGTTTTGTGGAGAGTTGTAGACTTTAAGGCCGTCACGTTCAAAGTCCCTGAGGAGGTCCCTTGCACGTATTTTGTTGGTGCGAGGTTGTTCATCGTGGCATCGCTATTGAAGAGCAGCTGGTGCCGCAGGCGCTTGTTGAACGGCATTGGCTTTGGCTTGTTCGGTGTTAAGCTGTTGCTGAACCGGTTGTTGACATGCGCCTGGGGCAGGAGCAGCGAGTTTTTGTTGTCGTCGAACAGCTCTGGCAGTGTTGGCATTCTCACGCTCTCAGTGTTGTTCATCTGTCTCTCCATCTTATGGTGGTACGTCTGCAAAAACCACCAAGATCTCGTGATGTAGAGTCTCAAGCTCTTCTCCAGGATAGTTCGGGGAGATAGTAATGAAGGCAATCTGAAACGCGAGGCGATCCAGAGATGTCTCTCGGTTCAGCTGGCGGTGATGAACCAAGGTAAGAAGTCGACGAAGTTTCTTGAGGATACGGCATTGGCGTGTCGTGTGTTTAGGATTCTCATGGATAGGGCAGGGTTCGTCGAGGTGGCTCCTGCGGCTTCCACGATCTTGGGTCTTGGGTCCAGATTCAATCTGGATCTTGCGCTTCATGTAGCGTGATGCTACGTGAGCTGCGTTGCGCAAGCCAAGAGGCATGCTGGAGGGATGAGGTCATGCGAGGGCGTTTGACGCGTGCACAGACTTGGATTGTGTCAGAGAGCATGCCCTCAACACGATCGATCCCAACGATCAGGTCGCTAGGAGTGGGTGGGCGGGTTTCCGTCAACAGATCTGTCCCGATCTGTTGGTTAGCGGTGACCGTGTTGCTCTGATGACGAGGCAGGCGGCTAGAGTGATGGAATTCGCTGGCATCGAGCCAAAGTAGATGTTGACGGGGTTGGCGAGGATGTCTTCCATGCTCTCCAGGAAGATGGTGCCGTTGGTCGAAGCCATCGAATTGCACGAAGAACCTTGATCCCCCTACCTTGTGCGACAACTGTCAGATGGCGAGATCTGTACAGGCCACTGGGAGTGTTAATCCCAATGATTTAGTTGTTCGGTGGGGTGGAATCTAAGGATAAGAACTCAAAGGTCACACACGAGTACGGGGAACACAGAGAACACGACGAGTTTATACTGGTTCAGGCCTCTGGAAAGTAAAACCCTACGTCCAGTTCTTCGGTTTGTATTGCTTGGGGATTGCGCATTGAGTACAATGGTCACCTCATCCGCCTTATATTGGCTAGAGGATGAGGTCAGTTCCCAGACTCCTGGCCTGTTTCGACCAGGAGACCGAAGTCTACGTTACACATCTTGCCATATCCCATCAATCTGCCTTGATCGAAATCCACTGAGGTCTTGTCTCGTACGCAAGTTCTTGAGGTCGTGATGGATTTGGTCGTCTAGGGAATCTTCTGGAAGGTCTTCAGGAGGTCGTGTGGGATGTCAACTAGGTCGGTTGGGCCCCGTGACACCCCAGGTTTTTAATTAACCTTAAGTGTCGGTAAACTCTACTGACAGTGGTCAAATCACGGTCAACCTGGGTCCTCACCTCGAAAATCTCACTAACCAACCCTAATGACCCCATTGATCAAGTTGACACACATGTGTGGTCAACCCCTAGTCAAAGTCATGGTCAATCCCTCCCTAAACCCTTTTGACCCTGAATGTCTTCCTAAACTTTTGCCGCGTTCTCCAAAAATCACCTAAACACTTAAAATATACCTTTATGAAAGTTGTCTAGTTTGTTGAGGGACACAACTTTCATGTAGATTGGCATTTCAAATTTTGAGTGGAAAAGGTGAAAAACTTGCCCAAATGACAGTACCCCCTGTTCACTGAAACTGAGTGGCATTCAAAGTTGGCAAACCTTTTGTGCAAAATCTGTTGAGAAAAACACTAGGTGGCCTTTGTGAAAGTTATAGAGGATAGCTAGATCTACAATTTTCCTATTCATCACTTGAGGCACTTCAGTACAAACTTTTGGAGAAAAACGCGCTCAAACCGGGGACCAGCAACACGTTCGGGCCAGGGCACCGCTGCGCCGCGACGTCGCGCGCGTCGCGTCCGCGCGCGGCGGCCGGCCTCGCGTCCGCACCCGCCCGCCGCTCGAGACCACCCGCCGGCCGAGGCTCGCTCCTCCCCATGTGCCGCACCCCGAGGCCCCTCGGAGTCCTCCCGGGGCCTCGCGCGCCGCGCCACGCCGTGCGGGCGGGGGCACGCCACGGACCGCCGGTCCGTCGGCGGCATCTGTCGTACACGCGTGGGCTGAGGTCGCCGTGCTACGGCGGCATCTCCGTCGTCACCGCGACGTCACCGGTGAGGTCTCGCCTATAAAAAAAGAGCGCCTTACCCCTCCTGGCGCCGACACCGCCACCTCCCCACGCCACCTGCGCTACCGCCGGAGCACCGCCTCCTCCGGCCATCCCCGTCGCAACCCGCGCGTCCAACACATCCTCTAGGAATACTTGGTCTCTCCACCGCCCTCAATTGCCCCACATCCCGCCGCACCTCATCGGAATCCGGGCCGCGCCGGCCATGCGGCCGCGGCCTCGCCGCCGGAGCTCGCCGGTGTTCTCCCCGACACCACCACCGCACCCAATCGCCTCCAGGTGAGCTCGGCCGCCGCCCCATCTCGCTTGTTGGCCGGAACCAGCAGCCCCTCGCCGGCGGCGAGCTCCCTTTCTCCGCCGGGGGCCTTTGTGCTCTGATTGAGAAAGTACAGGGACTCGGCTGGAAGATGCGAGGGTATGGTTGTAAGGGATTAGAAAAGTCTAGGGGCCCTGTCGCAAAAGGGTAACTTCAATAGTAATAGGAATTTACTGATTCTTTTAAATTCTCTAGAAAATCGTAAAAAATTCGAAAAAATGCAAACTTAATTTTGTTAGATTCCTGGTGAGGAGCACTACAACTTTTGTTATACTCAACTAGGCCGTTTCCTAATGTTTTTGGCAGGAAAAAATAGAAATACGAAAAACCTAGATCTGTGATATCTGAAAATCCTTAAGTCCTCTGTATCTAACTTTTGGATATGTTGTTTATTATGTTATGACTAGCTCCTGTACCAAAAGTTGCACAAAATTATGAAATAAATATTTTTATACGATTTGTTTTCCTTTTATGCAGAATCTGTCTAGATGATTTTTGTAGCTAAAAATTATTATGTTTTTGTGCCCAACTTCTGCATGCTCTCTTGTTATGTCAAATTACACCTCTGGTAAATTAATCACAATTTTTGCATGATCATAAGTATTTATTCTTAATATATGCATGTTTTCCTTTGTTATTTAATGATGCAAGATCAGTAGTAGTTCTAGGTGTGCTTGCTGCTTTCCTAGGATGGTTTAGGACTAGAGAACTTGTGTGAGGATGTTTGGAACATTTGGATGCTTATTTATATTTTGTATGCATTTAACTTGTTTTGCTAGCTAGCTTTTGTTATTTTCCAAATAATTATTTTTCCTAGCTTTCCAAGCAAGCATGTGTCATTGGCTTAGTATAGGTGTGTTGTTGCCTAAGAAACCCCCACTGAATTTTTGAATGTTCTATTGTTTAAATAAAAGCATTGGAGGCTTTTATAGATTTAATGTTTCGTTAAATAGGAAAATGCCTTTTATTCCTTATACCCCTTTTTATGGGATGTTGCAAAGCTTATATAAGATCTAAGAATACACCCGCTATTTAAAGAATTAAATGTAATTAATTATCCTTCGTACAGACCTTTACTAGTGAAAGGTGAAATAATTAAATCTTCACATGAAATAACCATTTTATAAAAGGAAACATTAATTAAGTGATTAATTTAAAAATAAAACACATATCAATAATAACCTTCATGAAAAGAAATTAATAATGAATTAGTTGTTAAGGTGAATATGGCCAACGAGAGTTGGATAAGATAAATAACCAATCCATCACATCACCTGAACCCTGCATTGAATTCCGTGTAGATCTTCGTGACGGTGACTACTCGCTCGTGCCGGAAGCCGAGGAAGGAGAAGCGGAGGATGCACTGCAATATGTGGAAGTACTCGAAGACACCGAGGGTGCTCAGGCTAACACCGCTGACGAATGCAAGCCCCGGTGCATTTAACCCGGTTTTTTTTCAAATTTAATATACAAATATCTATGGATGCTTGTGCATTTAAGTTCAGGAGTTGTATGGAACCTTAGATGCATGATCCCTAGGTACCTGTGTCCTTACTAGTATGATAGGTCGATAGCTGCTAAGCTATAGGACCATTATAGGTCAGGTGATGATGTCACTCGCGAGAATAGGTTCCTAGGTAGGAATCATAAGATCTCCTTAAAAGGATTGCTCACGTGTTAAGAGCATGGGATGCGGGCTCCGGTCCGATGGCTAATGTGGGTTAAGTGTTCGAACGTACTAAGCACTTGTCGGGAATGGGACCGGTAAGCCTAGTACCTTAATGAGGCGGCAAGGGATCTCACTATTACTCATCTTGGGATGCGTCTCACGGCTAGCTACCGGTGGTGTATGGTGAGTCCGGGTGCCTCACGTAGCCTACACCAAAGACTGTAAGATTCGATCCCGACTCGAGGAGTTTTGGGAACCGCTTGGTGGTTGTCCTCGCGGGGGCATCTCACCGTGTGTTTAGGTCTACCGTGCAAGGTTTGAATCAATCGATTGTCGGCCTCTCACCGTTATCTGAGACTACTTACTCCACTAGCCATGAGATCCATAATGATGGACGTTGATGAATATCATGCTTGTTTAATTGTATTGTACAACCTTGTTTGAACTACATTCGCTAATTTAGAAAAGATTAAACCCACTAGAACTTGTGCTAAAATCTTGAAAGTAAGGACATACTCTTTGTTACTTTTCAGCAAAAGAAACCCAGTGGCCCAAAAAGCCTCCCATGTCTAGAGTTGGTGAAGTAGTTATCACCGACGGGTAAGTCTTGCTGAGTATTAGTATACTCAGCCCTGCTATAATCTGTTGCTCCTGGTAATGCCTTTGGTGATGTGTGGCCCGGAGAGATGCCGCCCGGCTGGGAGCTGGAGTGGGTGGAGGACGATGAATGAAGGCATTATGGCTGGCCTCTCGTGGTGTGCTCGCTTTCCGCTTAGTTTAATTCCGCTGTTTTAAAAACTCTGAACTACTTTGCCACGTCAAAAACTTCGGTTTGTAATAATTAAACCCTTTGGGGTGGATTTCTGTGGTTAATTATGTTGTATCTCTAGACTCGCCTTCGCGTAAGGTCTAATGCATATATGTCGATCATTGTTGCTATATAAGTGATTTACCGGGTGTTAACCCGGCGACTAAGGATAGGATGATACTTTATTATCGCTTAATGACCAAAGAGGATTGGTTTAGGCGATAGTACGGTATTTTGCTGGGCGGGTTGTCACAGGCCCACTAACAGGTCGGCAGGTCTTCTAGTAGGCCGGACCCACTTGTCGGGGACGGCCGTGAGCCTGGTTTGTGGGGACCCAGGGGTACCCATGTCTCACAATCATAAATTGGTAGTTTATTTATTATGAATTCTATGCAAAGCATAAAATAGAATAAAAAACTTAGTATTCTTACTTTACACATATACTAGATGAAACAATACATTTAACTATCAAAATAACAATTTTATTATCATCAACGAGTAATGTCTTCTAATCGCCATTATTTTTTCCTTCACTGTAACAACTACAAATTATTTTCATGCAAAATCCTCCTTAACTAGACCATCTATTGCTATTAATGTGGTAAACATTCATGTTAAGGCATTCGAATCGATTCACGTCATTCAAAACTCACAAGTAGTGAGGCATTCAAGAGATAAGATGGTACATCAATACTTAAGTCAATCTTAACAAACAAAACAAGTTCAAATCCATAGAAATAAAAGGGTACATCAATACATAAGTCTTAAGAAAGACCACAAGTTCAAATCCATATTGAAATAAAAGGGTACATCCACGCACAACACCTATTTCATAATGATCCTCCATTTTTCTTATACAAGTAACCCATATAGTTGAAGTCTCCAATCTTGAAGTCCCGAACATCACTAATATATGCTAGAGCATGAATTAGTGCACTCTCTTTAGCTTCACATGAATGGTAGCATGGACTTCCATAAATCTGAAACAGTGGAGAGTTGAATTGATATGACGGGCAAAATGAAAGATGATCTTGTAACTTCCCACCTCTTGTGCGTTACGGATTTGGTTCCTCGTAAGAAAATCCCAAAACATCTCGCATGCTTACTCTAGAATTACATGAAAACTCATATATACCGCAAAGGTTTCACCAAAGATATTCTAAAGTTAAGAAAAATACGAACGTTAAAAAATGTAGCACAACTAGTTAAATTTAGAAAATGCTCAATGATATTTCTACGCTCCATACCATGTCCTCTTCATTTAGGCGACAAAGTCTCTCTCTGGTCGTGGTCACACTTTCTCCCTCTTCGAGTGCCTTGGTTCGAAAATAAGAGTAATATGGCAGAAAGTTCCCATTAACGTTAAATTGTTCTAAGAACTTTTGCATTGCGGTCCTTTCAAAAGTCCTCTTAAACGGTGAAGGGCTACCCCACTCAACAATCGATTGCATTGGAGTGGGGGTTCTGATGACAACGAGGTGCGAAATGGTTCTCGAACAGGTATGTCAAAAGATATTTTTAGTTGAATGGTGTTGTTTGGACAGATAATCGCACATTGTACAATAGGAGGGGTACCACCAATGTTATGGAGAACATGTCAGAACCACTTCATATGATCAATATTCTGTATGTTATGAAATGAAAATTATTATTCTTATAATAAAATTCCAGTTTATAGAGGGAAAGAATATTACTTTGTTTGGAGTAGATCCTTGACGTGGATCACCGTTAGACAAGTTAATGACACCATGGGTGAAGTGTATCCCTGAAGGTCGAGGAAACGGTGGGCGGTCGTCAAGAATCTGTAGTCCCAGACCGCCTCCGCGGCCATGATCACGGCCGCCACCACGTCCAAAAAAGTAACTTGCCATTGTGATACCTAAAGTATGCACCAAATTCTATTTAATAATTTCTAGCCAAACAACCATCCTCACTCCCATTGGCTACTTATTTGTACATATAATTAAAAACTATGCAATAATTGTGAAGAAGTAAACTATGAAATTTAAAATGTAATATTAGTTATACCTAATTATTAAATACTAGTGAAATACTAAACTATAAAATATTATTTTTAAATTTCATAGTTTACTTCAAATGTGCTCCGCTATTTGGAGCACATTTTAATTTTTATCAGATACTTCAAGATTGCAATAAAAGATGAATTTTGGTTGTTTGACCCACCTGGTCGCTCATATCCTCCATCCAGTGTGTGTACTTGAACCCAACTCCAACAGGATCTATCGTTGTATATGGAAAACAGAAAATGAATAGAGTGTTTGAAATAAAGGTCCATGGCGGTTGACAGTATCATGCATGACCCAAAGCTCATACACATGAGTGATAAAGAATATTCAAACTAGGAGGCAAAACACATTTCAACCCTGAATGAAATAGGCAGTGGACAAAGCAAATTAAGGTTGAAAGACCTTCTATTTGAGAGCAGTCACATGGTCATGCTAGCCAAACCTGCTCTGACAGTAAAGGTCTTCGATTTGCACCCATAGGGAAATTAGTACTTTCTAAATGTTAATATACTTATGACATGAACAAAAAGTACTCTGTAATTTTCATGTCACCAATTTTGGGAAACAAGAACAAAGATGAACTGCTTCAGCACCTAGCGGTCACAATTTTGAGATTGCCAAGGAAATAAAGTGTCAAAATTGCTACTAGTTTAAGATTAAAAAAGCCAGGTGCCAAAACAAAAATTGCCAAGGAAATAAAGACTGAAAATTGCTACTAGTTTATGATATAAAAAAAGCCAGGTGCCAAAACAAAAATTACTAGTGTGGAGGTATGCATGGATCCAATGACTTGTTGAACTCAACAAGGACACCTAGCATGCTGCCTCTATTAGGCTTACCAAATTTAGAGGAAATGCGAGTGTAAGATGTTTAGATCTAAACAGCCCACAGGGGGGTTAACCCCGGTGGTTTAGTTGTTCGGCAAGAGGGAATCTAAGGCTAAGAACTCGAAGGTTGCGTATGAGCACACGGAACACAGAGAACACGACGACTTAATACTGGTTTGGGCCGACAGAGAGTAAAACCATACGTCCAGTTTTTGGTGTAGATTGCTTGGTGATTGCATATTCTTACAAGGGGTCGCCCTGCCCGCCTTATATTGGGCAGCGGACAAGGTCGGTTCCCAGAATCCTGGTCGGTTACGACCAGAAGACATAAATCGAGTTGATTACAACACTTGGCATATCTGTCGAACTGCTTGGCCGGAACCCCCCGATGTCTTGTCTTGCACACTAAGTCTTTAAGTCGTTTCGGAGAAGGTCGTCTGGAATCTTCTAGAAAGTCTTCAGGAGGTCGTGTAGGCCACCAACTAGGTCGGTTGGGCCCACTAACAGGTCAACGGGTCTTCTGGTAGGCCGTGAGCCTGGTCGGTGGGGACCTAGGCGTACCCATGTCTCACAAGCCCCCGAGCGAAGTGTAGGCGCAATGACATTAGAAAGGTCATGACGTAGTCGTATAGCTTTCGACAGGTCGAATAGCATGTACGTCGGTCCAAAAGAAAAGAACAGATCAGCTTAGCAGCTGACCTATTCGTAGTCTTGCCGAATGAAGAGAGGTCGAGTGACGACCTATAGGAAGCTAGCTTCCAATGGATCGAAACAACGAAGAAAAAAATTTTAGAGGGCATCAAGGATGCACTCATAGAGCCCAGGTGAGACAGCGAAGACGAGGGTGGAAATGGCGTGGCAAACCGCCCAGATGTAAGCAGTGCCACAAAGCCCAGACGCAGGACAAGGGCAGCAACGGCAAAGCAGCCGGTCTCGAGGGCTGCTGCCAAGGCTGAGGTGGCGAAGACCGCTAAACTCGAGGAAGACAAGAAGAAGAGGAAGAGGAGGCCGAGCCTTCCCCCAACGGTCCAGGTGCCGACAATTCCTACACCTTTGACCAAGGAGGTTGAAGATGATGAAGATGAGGCCACCGACGATCCACCGAGGTTGCTCAGTCCCGCGGCCAAGAGGCAACAAGAGTTAGAGCGGAAGACAAACAAAGACGACCTTTGTCGGATGAGGGAGGCGCAGTGGGCTACCGCTGGTATGCTGGAAAGGATGTCTGTGTAGATAAAAGTACGGCCCGTTAGGTCGAAGCTAGCCCCGGCTATTGTGAGGTAAGGTCGTAGCACTGAAGTTCATTCATTTATTGGCTCTTGCATTGTGTTGACGAGGATTTCTATAGGTTAGCCGTCCAACCTCAGAGCGCATTGGGTGCCCAAGATTCACCGTCAAGGACAAGGTCACCCGATCATGAGGTCGAGACCCAGGCTTTAGTCGACGACGTAGGACGGCGACTCCTCCGCCTGTCACTAGGGCCGGAATGCAAGGTTCCGTGGGCGACGTCGGGGCTTCGTCTTCTCTGCCTATTATCAACGTGGACCCCATCAACTCGGTGCCAAGCTTATCGGCTCAGGACCCAACTACGGACCCGATTCAGATCGAGCAGCCACAGGAGAACCCAGAAACAACTGATGTGCGGGCACCGGGTTCGACATTGACGGGGCCAAAGTTGAGGCTTGAAGAAATTGACCGGTCCGGGACTCCCTAGCAGGAGCATATCTTGGACGACGACGAGGATATGAGGGCGGTCCGCAGCGTGATCTTGACTCTCAACCAATCCCTCATGGTAAGTTGAAGTCGTTGAGTTAGATAAATGACTTGTTTTCTGGATGTGGTTGACGACCTGCTTTACTTTTGCAAAACAGTCGCTGGCTGATCGTCCCAAGGGCAGGGTTGACCTGCTGAAGGATGCTGCAGCCACAGAGCTGCTAGTGGTCGAGCTTGAGGAGGAGCTCATGCAGGTCCATGAGACGGTGGCGACAGACAATAAGAGACTCGAGAACGAGCTGGTCGAGGAGAGGATTAAGACCCGAGAGGCCAACTCGCAGTTCAATGCCGCAAACATTGGTAAGATCGACTTTCTTACAAGTTTTTCATCGTCTTTGTCTTGTGCTGCTGAGGACTGGACCTCAAAGTTTTGTTTGTATATTGCAGATTTCCACAGGCGAGAGGACGACCTCAAAAACGAGCTGAAGAACACCAAGGAGAAAGTTCGAAGCTTGGAGGTGTACCACCGGGACGCCGAGGCTGGTGCTGAGGAGCTGAAGCGGGTGATGAAGGAGACCATAGACAGTGAGTTCGTTGTATCTCAAAAGCTGGGTTATGAGAAATAGCCTCGGAGGGATCTTGAGGTTGGTCTTTAGGTAGCTTCGAAGGCACTGCAAAATGACCATGTGATCATTGTAGGGAAAGAGGTGGAGCTAAACGACCTGCCACTTTGCGATGGACATATTGGCGTTGTAGGTTAAGGGGGAGGAGCCCAAGCCTACTATCAACCGTCTTCTAGCTGTGCCCAAGAAGCTACTTGACCTCCTGAAGGCAACGAGTTTGGCGGCGACTACAGAGGCATTGGTCCGGGTGAAGTCTCACTACCCAATGTTGACATGGTCAAGGTCGGAGAAGGCTCAAATGCGATGAAGGATCTTAAGGTCTTGGAGCTTGAGGTGCGTGAAGCCTCTGCGACGGTAATGGACGCCCTTGATTATGAGGGTGATGACAGGCAAGAGTTGTCATAGTATTAGAGCTATAGCCCTTCCCTCTTTCGGTCATGTAAAACATTACTCCATAACCTTCTTTTGTGGTCTGCATGACGTACTTGTGGTGTGTTTGCGCAAACTTGGTAGCCTTGAAGTGACATGTCTTGTATCATACGACGCTAACCACTACTCATAGAGAGGTTTGCTTACCGACCACCACAGATCAGCAGGGAGGCTTACATGTGATCGGTGCGCGATAAGGAGTCTAGGACTTAGGTTTTGCAACCTTTACGAACAAGCAGGCTCGCAACAACACAAAGTAGGTAGTCATGAGGGATGACGTCCTTAGGTCGAACAACCCATATGTTGGCTTGAGCCAAGCCCTCGAGCATGTCATGGGGGAGGAACAGAAAGTTTAACCCCTAGGTCCTAAGACCCTTGTATTAGCTTTGGCCAAGCCCCTGAGCATGTCAAGTGGAGGGTTTATGACATGAAAGAGGTGGAGGTAGAGCTTGAGACACAGCAGATGACTGCTTTAATTAATATTTATTGAAACTAAAAAAAGTACAAGGATGAGAAATACAAAGCTCCATGTTTCATGGGTTGGGTATGCCTTGCCCGTCGCCCCACTGGAGGTGATATGTGGATGGGTTGATGACTTCGGTGACAAAGGTCCTTCCCATGGGGCAGAAACCTTGTGCATGTCGTTGGTCTTCTGAATACGCCATAGGACTAGGTCGCTAAGGTTGAAGGAGGTGTCCTTGACATTGCGATCGTGGTACCGACATAGTTGCTAGTCATGACGAGCTTGTCTCATAACAACCACCATTTTTTGTTCCTCGAGGCTATCAAAGTCGGCACGACGAGTCTGCTCGCCTTCTCCCTCCTCGTAAAACAGTATGCATGGAGCTTCAAAGGTGACGTCTGTGGGTTGGATGGGCGAGGAGGAAGAAGGGCGAGAAGCCCGTAGCGGAGCTGATTTGGGTCCTTAGACCCCAGATCATATGTGGTAGTCGTCTAACCACTAGGTAGCATAGGTTGAAGTGTCATCAAAGATACAATCTCTGAGAGCTTGAAGAACCATGCCGTTGGCTCATTCGACCTGGCTGTTGCACCTAGGGTCTGCGACCGAGGAGTAGTAGACGTCGATCGTGTTATCTTGGCAAACATTCCAAAAGGTGGACCCTATGAAGGCCGTCCCTAGGTCGATTATGATCCTATTGGGCACACCTAAGTGATGTGTTACATCTTGCATGAATTTTGCTGCTTCTTCCGACGTGACTTTTAAGAAAGGTCAGATTTCAATCCACTTGATGAATTCATCGACGGCTACCAGGATATAGCTGTAGCCACCTGGGGTGGTTCAGAACAGACCCACAGAGTCGACGCCCCACATGGCGAAGGGCCAAGATGGGGGAATTGTGCGCAGGGCCTGAGCTGGCAGGTGATGGTGTTTGGCGAAGAATTGACATCCTTAGCACCTCTTGACAAGATCTTTGGTGTCATCCATGGACGTGGGCCAGTAGAAACTAGATTGGTATGCCTTGCTGACCAGGTTAGCGAAAGCTGCATGACGCCACTCACCGCCGAATCTTAGCTAGGAGCTGGAGACCTTCTGATCGCAAGATGCACTTAATCAAGATGCCGGCAGAGGCGGCTTTCCTGTATAGGTCGCTACAAATCACGATGTAGTTGGCACTTCGTAATGTGATAGGATCTCGCTCAGCCTTGTCTTCTGAGACTCGTTGGTCGAGTAGGAAGGCTAGGAAAGGTTCGCGCCAATCGTCCTCTTTATCTGTCATCATCATGTCGCGGTGAGGTACTGTGCTAAGGTCGGGTTGTGCTTAGTCCGGATTGTACGGATCCAACTGCTTGATCGACGGTTTGCGTAGGTCTTGGACAAACACACATGCCGGGAATACAGCTCGCCTACATCCTAGTTTAGATAGTGCGTCGGCGGGCACGTTATTGTTGCGTGGTACGTGCTGAATCTCAATTCCCTCAAAGTGGCCTTCGAGCTTGTAGATCTCAGCACAGTAAGCATCCATTGTGTCTCTGACACAATCCCACTCTTTATTCACTTGTCCGATGACGACCTTGGAATCGCCATAAGAAAGTAGTCACTTGATGCCAAGGGACACCGCTATATGGAGCCCATGAATTAGGGCTTCATATTCTGCTCTGTTGGTGGAGGCTTTATAGTGTATTTGCAGGACGTACTTGAGCTGTTCTCCCTGAGGAGAGATGAGTAATACACCTGCTATTGTGCCTTCAAGGTTGAGGGTGCCGTCAAAGTACATTATCCAGTGTTCATGCCTCTCCTTGGGAGGGGGCATTTGGATCTCTGTCCACTCTGAGACGAAGTCAGCTAGGATATGTGACTTGATTGCCTGTGTTGACGGTGTATTTTGGTACACCAAACATGTTCGTTACACTTTGGTTTGGATTTGATTATGGAACAAACCAACCACTAGGCACACTAATCATATAATAAGTTCATCTTTGTGCATGCATTTGGAAGTGTTGTGTTTATGTAGGAAAATATGGACATAAAGGATGGATTCACAACAAGTTCAAAGGAGCAATTATGGAGTCTTGTTCGTGTTCATGAGCTTGATGAAATCACTTCCAATGGTGGCAAGGACCGAAGTGTTACAAAGGAACATCCCCGAGGATTGAAGCGTAAAAGACCGGACTTCATGCAAAGAGAACCTCCATGTTGGACGCGAGGATGACATCGTCAAAATAGTGCATGTGGGGGGGGCAAAGTGCATAAATACATGAGGACCCACGGGAGCGAAGGGGCGACCGAACCGGGTCGGGTGGGGTCTGGGCTGATCGGCCCAAGACGGTCGGCCTGGCCCAGTTCCGGGGTCGGTTCGACCCCCCTTTCCTTACACCCGGAGGATCTTCAACCCTAAGTCCCTGGAGGCGTGGCCATTCGCAAAAATAGAGAGCCATTCGCACCGAGAGGCCATCCACAAGCTAGAGAGAGGAGGGAGATCTCCGGATGAGGATCACCCAACTTGAAGGAAGCACCCACAAGTGGAGAAGAAGGAAGACACCGTCAGAAATGTCACCATGATCAACGGTGCCATGTCTAGCACCTTGATGGGGTAATCTTTTTAATTGTCCATGGGTTCTGATCGATCTTGAGATGTAATCGCCACTTTGTTGGAACATCTATATATCATCTTGAGTTGAATATGCTTTGATGCTTAAGGTTAGCTACCATGCCGTAAAGAAAGTAAGGGCCCCAATGCTTCCTTGATCCATTAAATACACCGTGTCCATCATAGGTCTAGTCACGAATACCTCCGCGTAGTGACAGTACGGGGGGGGGGGGGAGGGAAAGGGTGAAACCGTGGTCACAACCCCCGATAGATTAGATTGTTTTTTCGTGCATTAAGCGGCCGCATGTTCGAGAATCGTAGACCCATGGGCAAGTGTATCTTTCATATCTAGTCGGCTTAATTGCTCTCTCTAGTGTAGTGTGGTAGTTTTCTAGTTTAATCATAGATAGGGTTTAGGTAGTTGTGAGTAGAAGTAGATCAAACGCTTGTAATCCCCGTGCTCCGTGGATTTACAAGAACCTTGGGAATCCCGTGGTGAAAAAGGTGTAGGTCCGTACGCTTGCAGATCGTAGGTGGATACGTCTTTTATCCGTCAACAAGCCCCTTTTTCTGGCGCCGTTGCCGGGGAGCAAGCTAGTTTTCATCGTTTGGTTTGCATCTAACTTTCTTTTATATTTAGTTTATCTATTGTTTGGTAATATCTAACACATATTACCTAGAAAACCACTTTGTTTTGTCTGTGTTTTTTTATTTTGTTGTCTAGATGGCGTTAGTTAATCACCCTGTGAAAGAACCGGAGAAATCGCTAAGGGATTACGCTAGTCCTCGATGTGAATACATAAAAGTACAAGAGTCGGATTCGAAGCTCGAAGTGACCAAGTATGAAATCAAATCCAAGATCATCGAGATGGTGGCGGCAACCCCGTTTGAAGGGATGGTTACGGAAAACCCACATAGACACACAAGGCATTTCGTGACACTATGCAACACGTTGCGTCAAGAAGGAGTTCCCGTTGAATGGTTCAAATGGAATCTCTTTCCCTACTCAATTGCCGGTGAAGCAAAGACGTGGTACTCATTTGCGTCTTTTGAAGTTGAAGGCAATTGGAACAAGTTGACAAAAAGGTTTTTTGAGAAGTTCTTTCCAATTAGCAAGGTTCAACATCTAATGAGGCAAGTGATCACTTTCACGCAAGGAGAAGAGGAAGGGATAGACCAAGCTTGGAATAGGTTTAATGAGTTGATCGAACAAGGACCAAGACTCGACTTCTCCAGTGATGTACTCTTGCATATATTTTTGTTTTCCCTAACCCCTAGTTGCATGCAACACGTCCAACTGTGTGCAGGTGGGGATCTCATGGAGAAAACACTCAAGGAAACCGCTCAACTTTTACAAAAAATTAGTAAAGTGGCGGCCATGCGAAGAGATTAGGAAACAAGACTTGTGGGAGAGCCGGAATACAATTCAAGGGTGAATTTCTAAAGAGGCAACCCCGGAAGTAACAAAAGAGGAGCCAATCCTGGAAAAGCTTGAAGAAGAGCACATCAAGTCAAGAACTACCATGAGCGTTGACTTCGCTGAATCAAATGAAACAAACAAGAGAAGTATATCAAGTGTGAAGCCATTAAGGGAGTTCGAACACATGGATTGGGTTCCGATCGTTTACGAAGAAGTATTTGTCAAGAGAAGACCGTTCTCTAAACAAAAGGGGATGGCAAGAGCATTGGAAATAGATTTCCCACCGGAAAAGATAGCGGAAGATTCATACGACCTTGAAACCACTGGTGAGATCTTTCAAAAGCTCTTTGGAGATAATGAAGTAGATCCGGAACACATTGCCGAGGTGAAAAGAATCATGGGGATCAGGCCCGAAGCATCACCATATGCTCGCCTTGTGGAAGTTTACGCGATATAATCCGAAGAAGAAGAGAAGTCGGCACCACACTTGAGTTGCGAGATCATTGGAGTTCAATGCAAAGCTTTGTGCGACATCGGAGCCCAAGTAAGTGTCCTATGTTTTAAAATTTACGATAAAGTTCAAGACCACAACCTAGACTTAACTCCAACATCAACGAAATTAATGATGGGAGATGGTAGAACTATTAGACCTCTAGGTATTGCTTGCAACATGAATGTAATCATCTCTGGAAATTATTGATGCTCGGTAGGCCTCGGTAGGCCCTTTCTTAAGTTGGTTTATGTCGTGTTGGATGCCGAAAAAGGCAAAGAAACAATGAATCTTAATGGAAAGAAGTACACATATAATTTTCTTCACGTTTCTAAACACCCTTGACCTTTTCCTCCCTAAGACGAAGAAGTAGAGGAGGTAGATAGTCTTTGTTTTGTTGAACCCCTTAGAGACCCGCTGCAAAGAGCGATGGAGAATCAAGTTAATGATCAACAAGATGAAGAACTAGAGGAAGCAACGAAAGGATTAGAAACACAAGATGGAAGCATGGATGAAGAAAAATTTGAGGACATAGGAGAAATTATACCTGAGGAGCCACAAGTGCCCGAGGTGGATCTTAAAACTTTGCCTAAAGGATTAAAGTACGAATTTTTGGGCCCAGACAAGACTTATCCAGTCATCATGAGCGACGAGTTGAGTCCCGAAGAAAATGAGAAGTTGCTGAATTTATTGAAAAAGCACAGAAAGGTGATTGGATATTCGATCAATGATCTCAAAGGTCTTAGCCCAGCCTTTTGCACTCATCGTATACATATGGAAGACCAATGTATGCCCGTAGTGGACCACCAAACGAGGATAACTCATGCCATGCGAGAGGTAGTAAAGAAAGAGGTCATCAAGCTATTTGATGCCAGAATCATCTACCCGGTTCCGCATAGCGAGTGGGTGAGCCCGATACATTGTGTACCGAAGAAAGGAGGTTTAACCGTGCTGAAGAATGAGAAGAATGAATTGATACCGCGAAGAACTATGAAAGGGTGGCAGATGTGTATCCATTATCGAACGCTAAACAAAGCAACAAAAAAAAGATCACTTTCCCTTACTGTTCATTGACGAGATGCTCGAGAGATTAGCAAACGATGCTTATTTTTGCTTTCTCGATGGGTACTCGGGGTTCATGCAAATTCCCATTCGCCCAGATGGTCAACACAAAACAACGTTTACATGCCCTTATGGAATGTTTGCATATAGAAGGATGCCCTTTGGTCTATGCAACGCTACGGCCTCTTTTCAACGTTGCATGATGGTTGTTTTCTCAGAGTTCATCAAAGAAATTGTTGAGGTGTTCATGGATGATTTTCCATTTATGGGAAGACGTTCATGGATTGCTTGGCAAACTTGGATAAGGTCCTCACGAGGTGTGCAGAGGTAGACTTTGGTTGAATTGGGAAAAGTTCCACTTCATGGTAAAGCAAGGCATAGTGCTCGGACAAGTTATATCCGAGAGAGTCATCGAACTGGACAAAGCTAAAGTGGAGACGGTTGAGCAACTCCCACCTCTGACGAATGTTAAGTCCTTGAGGAGCTTTCTAGACCATGCCGGATTCTATAGAAAATTCATTAAGGACTTCTCGAAGATCACTAAGCCTTTAAGGCATCTTCTTCAAAAGGATGTGGCTTTTGACTATGATGAGAAGTGCCTAGCGGCATTCCGGACCTTGAAAAGTGCTTTGGTGAGTGCCCCCATTATTCAACCTCCGGATTGGAGCCAACCTTTCGAGATCATGTGTGATGCAAGTGACTACGCCGTAGGAGCAGTTTTGGGTCAAGGAAAGGAAGGCTGGGTTCTGAAGGACCGATACGGCGAACCAGAGAGGGGGGAGTGAATGGGAGCTGATAAAAAATCTTCTCGAAGGAGATGGAAACTCCAACAAGATGAACACGGCTTCCAACCCACGTCTCCAACTCACTACCAAAGTTGGTCAAGCCCACGTAGCCACTGGAGTGCCACTGGACCTAGGAACCAACACACAACATTCCGACCCGAGAACGGAGCGGAACACCAAACCTCGAGTCTACAGACCCACACCGGTCAGACCGGTGAGCACCACCGGTCAGACCGGTCCCTGCTGGTGAAACTGAGCAACTTTCACTAGGTGGCTCTATGCCGGTCAGACCGGTGAGACACACCGGTCAGACCGATCACAGCCTGAAAGCCCCCAAGGCACCAAACAGGCCAACCGACCACCAAACTGACCCAAACTCGAAACAGCAGCACCACGGGACAACAGCGAACACACCAAGACGTTCACCCGAGCAAAATCCCACCGAGGGTTGCACCTGTCAGGCCGGTCAAGAGCACCGGTCAGACCGGTGTAGCCTGGGCAGCTCGGGATGAACAGCACCCGCGGGTCAACTCCCCCAAATCCAAACCTCGATCTCCCGAATCGCTCCACGGACTTGAACAAGACTCTGGGGATACTAGGAACACCTCATGAGGAGACCATAGACAAGTTTAATCCCACCAAAACTCGTCCAAAAAGGAGGAATCAAGGAAATCCCGCCAAGAGCACTTCCAACCCAAGAACTCAACAAACCCCAAAATCGAGCACCTTTACTCACGGATTTGGGAGGGGAATCACAGCCCAAAGAACCACGAAGGGTTCCCACAAATTTCCCCATCAAATCTCCAAGAGAAAGGTCCCGAAAACAACCCAAAGAAATCACCAAGAGAGGGCTCCGAAAATCACCACCAAGAACAACCGGGGAAAACACATCCAAACCTTAAGGAACCACGCCGAATCATCTATACATGAAACAAAGGTTCATACAAGGTCTAGCAAGCCGCCTGATCATCCATCCCTCTCAACAAGATCTCTCCATGAAGCTCTCTTGCTAGTACTATGGAAAACCTAAGGAAAATAGGAAGGAAAATGGGAAAACAACTTAGCTAGGGTTCCAAGAGTTCGCTGCCATCCTCTCACCTCTTGGGTTATATGGAGGCAACCGAATGTCTAAAATGCCCTTTCCTAATAACTAGGGATACAAGCCCCTCAAGGGCGGTTTGGAAGTCTTCATGTCTTCTCCATCGGACGGATGCCCGGCGACCACACCCTGCGTAGCCTCGACGCAAGCCATGCGATCCCGACGCGTGTCCTCCGCTTCGAAGTCTCCGGACTGCGTCGTCGCACACCGGTCAGACCGGTGCTCCCCACCGGTCAGACCGGTACCCACTGGTCAGACCCATCGGTCGACCGGGTGCGGCGGCCGCTCGCAAAGACCGTCTTCGGTTCTTCGGTCTTGGCTTTGTGGATCAACCAAGGAACCCAGTGGTTTTCTGGTGAACCACCGGAAACCCCGCGAACTCGGTGTAGCCTCCGCCAATCTCCACTCATGACTTGGCTCCCATGTAGTCCCGGCTCGACCTTGGTTTTGAGGCTCAACAAAGAAACCGTCCATGACTTCATCTTGCTGTTCATGCCGCCATGCGGCCCGCACTTGACCCCGCTGGCCACCGGGTCCCTTGAATGAAGCCTACTTGTCTTCTCCACACCTGGAGGCCTCACCGGCGACGACCTTTCGCGCTTGTTCTTCACCTGCACCAACAGCAGTCAAGCCGCAACCTGCACCTGCAATACTTAGCCAAGAATTAGTCCACACAACATTGTCAATCACTCATCACACAAGGAAGCGACCATCCACCGGTCCTCGAACCACACATGGTCCTCAATCTCCCCCTTGATGAGTGCATTGACAACACCCACACGAAAGTAACATTAGAGAAAAGAAAAAGAAAAGAAATGAACAAAAAGAATCTCCAACAAGCGATCGAAAGCCAAACAAAGGCAAAGAGCAAGATCACTTGAAGAAGACAAGTCTCGGACCCCTTAGGCAAGGGCAATGGCTCGACACATCCGAGACAAAGCAAAGCTCGAGAAAAGAGCACAAACCACCGAAACAAAGCTCGAAAAACCACAAAGAGCTCCCCCTGCACACATGCAAGCTCCCCCTGAACCAATGCAACTCCCCCTGGACGAATGCATGCAAACCAGCTGAAAACAGGATAGCTGCAGCAACTTCAGCTCACACCGGTCAGACCGGTCATCACCACCGGTCAGACTGGTGCCCAACATGTGTACAGGACCAGCACTCACTCCGGTCAGACCGGTGCTCCTCACCGGTCAGACCGGTGTACAACAGAGCCTAGAAATGGCTCGAAACCACCTGAAAACCTTCTAAATGCGTCCAGTAAGCCATTTCAAGCTCAAACTTCTCCCCCTTGTTGGCAATGCATGAATCAAGCCAAAAATGCAAAACAAATTCAACCTAGAGCTTCTCAAGTAGACAAAATTCAACAAAGAATGCTACACATGTCCAAATCAGCAAGTTAGATACTCTACAGCTTCGTATCGATCTCAACTACATGATCACCAAGTTTCACAACCATTGGTCGAAGCTAAGATGGATTTGGGCAATTTTGCGAAAAACTTGCCTCTCACGAGCAAAGACCTAAACATGATCAAAGCATATCAAAAAGGCAAAGCCACACAAACTTCATGCTGCGATAGCCATTCTAATCATGAGACCATCACAAACACCCACAATCACCTCATGTCATGTCAAAGCTACCGAGCCATGTGCCTACTTCTATGTATGAGACTTCTCATTGGTAGGCATCATGCAATGGTTTAGCACCCAAAGCAAATTAAATTTAGCACAAATGACATGGGAGCATATTTTCCAAGCATTTTTCATTTCATTTTCAGATTTGTAAATGGTACACGAAATGTCTTTGCGACAAAAAGGAACTTATGCCCCTCCACAAGATAAAACAAGAGTGCTAAACATTCATGATGGCAAATGAGCCTTTGGCCCCATATGATCAATAAACTAGCTATCCAACAACAAATTAAGCATAGCCAAGCCACTAAAACATGTCAAGATCATATAAAGGCATTTAAACATGAGAGAGCATACATGTGACATTTTTCAAAAAACATAGCCATCAACCATGGATTATTCATCAAGATCATCAAGAGCTAAGCCAAACTAACCATAGCATATCAACCAAGCTCACAAAGACATATATCTCATTCCATGATGAACAATGTATATGAGAGAAGCTTTTCCTATCCAATGCATATGATACAAAATGCATGCAATCTAAGATACAAGGATGCCTATACATCATGTTACATATGCAATGCCAAATGTAAGAAATGCACAAAGGAAACTATACATATGCTACAAAGAGAGCTCCCACACACCCAACTCAAGAAATCAAACACACACCAAGTTCTCCCCGCAAACGAGTGAAAGTTGCTTGATATAGGGGTTTGGTGAAACTATGGGCTAGTTGGCCATGTGTGGGTACATGGATCAAAGCTATCTTCCCTTTCTCTACGTTGTCTCTCACAAAATGATACCTCCCTTCTATGTGCTTGGTTTTGGAATGGAGCACTGGGTTCTTTGCAACGCTTATGGCACTGGTGCTATCACATTGAAGTGGGACATGGGTATACTCCTCACCAAAGTCACTCATGGTGTATGAAATCCAAAGGAGCTGAGAGCAACAACTAGCAGCGGCAACATACTCGGCCTCGGTAGTGGATTGAGCAACACTCGATTGTTTGCGGGAAGACCAAGACACCAAAGAAGAACCCAAAAACTGGCAAGTCCCAGAAGTGGACTTCATATCCAACCGACACCCGGCAAAATCCGCGTCTGAAAAGCCATGAAGCGCCAAAGAAGAGGACGCGGAGTACCAAAGGCCGAAGTCGGGAGTGTGACGCAAGTACCTGAAAATTTTCTTCACCGCTTGCCGATGCGAAGTCCTCGGAGACGCTTGAAAACGAGCGCACAGACACACCGAGAACTGTATGTCCGGCCTCGTCGCCGTCAAGTAGAGGAGTGACCCGATCATGCTCCGGTACTCCTTCTGGTCCACGTGTTCACCTTCCTCGTCCGCATCAAGAGCTGTAGTCGTACTCATCGGCATCGTCATAGCCTTGGAGTCCTCCATCTTGAACTTCCGCACAATGTCCTTGGTGTACTTAGCCTGGTGCACAAATGTTCCTTCCATTGATTGTTTGATTTGTAGCCCAAGGAAGAACTGCAACTCGCCCATCATGCTCATCTCAAATTCCCTGCACATATCATGTGCAAACCTTGCAACAAGATAGTTAGACGAGCCACCAAAGACAATATCATCCACGTACACCTGCACAATCAGGATATCTCTGCCCTGCCTCAGCAAAAACAAGGTCTGATCGACCTTCCCCATCTCAAAACCTCTCTCAAAAAAGAACCCCCTCAACCTGCCATACCAAGCTCTAGGCGCCTGCTTCAGCCCATACAACGCCTTCCTCAACTTGTACACCCGGTGGGGGTACTTCTCGCTCTCAAACCTCGGAGGCGGCCTCACATACACTTCTTCCTCCAACACACCATTCAGAAAAGCACTCTTCACATCCATTAGGTGCAACTTGAACCCTTTAGCCACAGAAAAGGCTAGAAGGATCCTAATCGCCTCCAAACGGGCTACAGGTGCAAAGATCTCCTCGTAGTCAATCCCCTCCTTCTGACTGAACCCCGGAGCAACAAGTCTCGACTTGTTCCTCACAACCTCACCTTTCTTGCCCTCTTTGTTTTTCCACACCCACTTTGTACCAATCGGCTTACACCCTGGGGGAGGGTCAACCAACTCCCACACCTGATTCCTCTCAAAGTTCTCCAACTCCTCATGCATCGAATTAACCCAATTGTGATCATATAGTGTGTGTCCAATGTCTTTGGGCTCAAAAGTAGCAACAAACGCAGCATGAGCGAAATGGGAATTGTTTCGAACCCTTGACCGTGTAGCGCCGATGATCCTCGAACTGGGTGATCCACTTGTACTCGCCGGGGAGGTTCTCGCCTCGATGCTACCTCCCCCTCAACATCAGCTTCTCCTCGTTTCTGATTTGTCGTCATATGTGTTGTAGAGGGTCCGTCCATCACCGTAGTCGAAGTAGTGGGTACATGTTCAGCCGGGAGCACCGCACCACCATCTTCATCGTCTCCATGTTCATGCTCCTCCTCCTTAAGGATCTCCTCGCCAAGCTCATCATCACCTGCACACTCAAAGACAAGCTGACTACGTGGCTCTGTCTCGTCGAAGGTTACCTCGCAAGTCTCCACAATTTGGTCAGTTTCAAGATTGAGCACACGATATGCTCTAGAATGAGATGCATAACCAAAGAAAATACCATCGACAGACCTAGCCTCAAACTTATCCAACTTCCTTCCTTTCTTCAGAATGAAACACTTTCAACCAAAGACACGGAAGTGACTCACCTTGGGTGTGCGACCATGCATCAACTCATAGCATGTCTTCTTCTTGTGCAGTCTGAGGTAGATCCTGTTAGACACATAGCACGCGGTATTCACCGCCTTAGCCCAATACCTCCTCGGAGTCCTATGCTCATCAAGCATTGTCCGGGCCATCTCGCACAAGGTCCTATTCATCCTTTCCACAACACCATTCTGGGGAGGCGTATACGGACTTGAAAACTGGTGCTCAAGACCCAAGTCATGGCAAAAGGTTTCAAAACGAGAGTTTCTGAATTCCGAGCCATTATCACTACAGATAGCTCGTATGGCATCTCCGTGCCTCTCGTTCCTCAACCTCAAGACTAGATCTCGAACAAAACCAAACGTCTCCCCCTTATCCTCGAGAAAGAACACCCAAGCATACCGAGAATAGTCGTCCACCACAACCAGGACATACCACTTCCCACCCGCAGATCGCACACGAGCTGGGCCAACAAGGTCTATATGGAGCAGCTCGCATGGACGCTAAGTCATCACATCGGTGAGAGGCGGGTGAGAAGAGGCTACCATCTTGGCATGCCTACACGGTGCACAAACCAACTCTTTCTCAAGCCTCAACCGTGGCAATCTTCGGACCAAATTGAGTTTACTCAAGCGAGACAAAAGGTCAAAGCTCAAGTGACACAACTTCCCATGCCACCTCCACAACTCACTCGAAGAACCAGCCAAGAAACAACGCTCCACACCCGAAGACTGAGAAAAATCAGCACGGAACACCTGACCCTCGGGAATGATCATACAGACAAGGTCCCCTCGAGAGTCCAAAATCCGAGAACCACCTGGCCGAAACAACACCTCAAAACTCTCATCCAACAACTGGGACACAGAAAGCAAATTGTACCCCAGCGATTGAACAAGAGCAACACGCCTCAGAGTGATCTTGTCACTCACTTTGATCTCACCTTCTAAAAGCACATGCCCACGCCCATTGTCCCCAAAGGTGATGTAGCTCTTTGTCACCACTGGGACGAGACTTGAGAACCACCCCCTGTCTCCGGTCATATGCCTCGAGCAACCGGAGTCAATCAACCAAATGTTCTTCAAGTCTCCCACTTGAAATTCAAAAACGAGCACGTGAGCGAACAAACGACTCAGCACTGGGGTTAGTACCAAAAGAGTAAAACCAGTGCCGAGCCATTTGCTCGAAAGTGGGGTTAGCACCAACCAAAGCATCTCTCCTACCAAAGCTACCTCCACGAACACCACCACGGTAACCACCCTGAGGGAACCACCCCTCTCTGCCTGGAGGAGGACCAAAACCATGAAAGAGAACCCGTGGACCATCCCTCCTCTCCTTCTCAAAGCTACGACTCCTCCCATCCCCGTAGTGAACTCGAGGGGGAGAACGCCTAGCAACCTGACCACCTGCAAACTCTCCAGCCCAACCACCAGAACCACGACCTCCAGAAACAAACCTTGCACCTGTACGAGCCCGAAACCCAAACCGCTACCTGTCCAGGCCTGCACCAGTCTGACCGGTGCCCCACACCGGTCTGACTGGTGTGACCTGGGCAGCAGCACCTCCAACAGCCTTCCGCTCTCCAGCAGCACCACGGGACAACAGCGAACACACTAAGACGTTAACCCGAGCAAAATCCCACTGAGGGTTGCACCGGTCAGACCGGTCAAGAGCACCGGTCAGACCGGTGTAGCCTGGGCAGCTCGAGATGAACAGCACCCGCAGGTCAACTCCCCCAAATCCAAACCTCGATCTCCCGAATCGCTCCACTGACTTGAACAAGACTTCGGGGATAGAACACCTCATAAGGAGTCTATAGACAAGTTTAATCCCACCAAAACTCGTCCAAAAAGGAGGAATCAAGGAAATCCCGCCAAGAGCACTTCTAACCCAAGAACTCAAGAAACCCCAAAGTCGAGCACCTTTACTCACGGATTTGGGAGGGGAATCACAGCCCAAAGAACCACGAAGGGTTCCCGCAAATTCCCCCCATCAAATCCCCAAGAGAAAGGTCCCGGAAACAACCCAAAGAAATCACCAAGAGAGGGCTCCGAAAATCACCACCAAGAACAACCGGGGAAAACACATCCAAACCTTGAGGAACCACGCCGAATCATCTATACATGAAACAAAGGTTCATACAAGGTCTAGCAAGCAGCCCGATCATCCATCCCTCTCAACAAGATCTCTCCATGAAGCTCTCTTGCTAGTCCTATGGAAAACCTAAGGAAAATAGGAAGGAAAATGGGAAAACAACTGAGCTAGGGTTCCAAGAGTTGGCTGCCATCCTCTCACCTATTGGGTTATATGGAGGCAACCGAATGTCTAAAATGCCCTTTCCTAATAACTAGGGATACAAGCCCCTCAAGGGCGAATTTGGAAGTCTTCATATCTTCTCCATCGGATGAATGCCCGGCGACCGCACCCTGCGTAGCCTCGACGCAAGCCATGCGATCCCGACGCGTGTCCTCCGCTTCGAAGTCTCCGGACTGCGTCGTCGCACACCGGTCAGACCGGTCTGGCGCTGCTGCTGCACCATCTTCAGTTCTTCGGTCTTGGCTTTGTGGATCAACCAAGTAACCCTGTGGTTTTATGGTGAACCACCGGAAACCCCGCGAACTCGGTGTAGCCTCCGCCTATCTCCACTCATGACTTGGCTCCCACGTAGTCCCGGCTCGACCTTGGTTTTGAGGCTCAACCAAGAAACCGTCCATGACTTCATCTTGCTGTTCATGCCACCATGCGGCCCGCACTTGACCCCACTGGCCACCGGGTCCCTCGAATGAAGCCTACTTGTCTTCTCCACACCTGAAGGCCTCACCGGCGATGACCTTTCGCGCTTGTTCTTCACCTGCACCAACACCAGTCAAGCCGCAACCTGCACCTGCAATACTTAGCCAAGAATTAGTCCACACAACGTTGTCAATCACTCATCACATAAGGAAGCGACCATCCACCGGTCCTCGAACCACACATGGTCCTTAGGTTCACACCGTTTACTACGCATGTAAAACTCTTAATGAGATACAATTAAATTATGCCACTACAGAGAAAGAGTTGCTAGCGGTGGTATTCGCCTTCAAAAAACTCAGATCTTACATTGTGAACTCGAAGGTCATTGTTTACACCGATCACGCGGCCATCAAGTATCTATTGGCTAAGAAAGATGCTAAAACCACGATTGATCTGGTGGATCCTTCTTCTCCAATAGTTCAATGTTGAAATTCGTGATATGAAGGGGGTGAAGAATGTTGTGGCCGATCATTTGTCTAGGATGAAACATGGACAAGATGATAAAGAACCCATAGAAGACAAGATGAGAGATGACCACCTCTATCGAGTGCTTGACAAAGATACTTGGATGATTGATATCATTCGAGCAATTCAGATGATGCCTCTAGATCATCTAGATAAAAACTCTCAAAGGAGGATAATCTCCGAAAGTCGAAAAAACTTTTTGGATGCATTGTACCTCTTAAAACTTGGCAATGATGGAGTCATGAGAAGATGTGTGCCAAGAGAAGAAAGGCTAGAAATTTTGAGAAATTGCCACTCGGTGGAGTACTGTGGACACTATAGCCATTTTCAGACCCAAGCAAAAGTATGGTCTAGCGGATTCTATTAGGCGCAGATGCGTAAAGATACTAAAAGATATGTTGCATCATGCCCCGAATGCCAAAGAACCGGAAACATCTCATAAAGAAATTCTATGCCCTTGAGATATAATCTTCAAATCGACTTATTCGATGTGTGGGGAATAGACTTTACGGGGACTTTCAAAAACTCACATGGATATGAGCATATCGTAGTCATGGTTGATTATGTATCCAAGTGGGTAGAGGCCTTACCATGTCGTAAGGCTTCCATGGAGGAGTCCAATGCCATGATCAAGAGCGTGATTTCCCTCGATTCGGTACACCGAGAATCTTAATAAGCGATGGAGGAACTCACTTCACTGGGAAGAATTTCAAAATGTGCTTGTCCAAGTTGGGAATTGAACATAGGGTCTCTACGGCCTATCACCCACAAACCAATGGGCAAGCGGAAACATAGAATAGGCAATTAAAGAGCATCCTCAAGAAAACCATTTAGAAGGGAGGCAAAGATTGGTCCAAGAAATTAGAAGGAGCTTTGTGGGCATATCGAACGACGTTCAAGACACCGTTAGGTATGACCCCTTATTAATTCTTCTATGGATAAGCTTGCCACCATCCGGTAGAGTTGGAACATAAAGCCTATTGGGCGATCAAAGAGATGAACCTTGTGTTAACACCAAAATTTGGTAAGGAGTCTGACTCGTGGGTCCAACTCGGAGAAAAATCCGTCCGGCGGAAGGAAGGTTTCTTCAGATGCATTCGGCAGAAAAATCCGCGGTCGGCTATTTGCTTCCGTTCGGCAAGGAAACTGTTGAGCTGATTTTGCGGGATTGTATGGTGACGTGGCCCGAGCGAAAAGGACGAATGGATGGATAAGCGATCGCGCTTAGAGATAAATTAGGCATCGAATCCATTCAAGGTCATGCTTAGCAGGGTATAAATATGAACCCTGAATGTATGTAACAGACATCCGAAATCATTCTCAATACAAACCGGCTTTACGCCAAACCCTAGAGTCCATTTGTCGTGTCGTCGAGTTCTTCGAGAGGGTTCAGCGATCCGTCAACCTCCGTGAGTACCGGCAACCTTGTATCATATCTAGTATCATGCGGTGGATTTAGATCTGATGCAAGTAGTCTTGTTACCATGCTTAGTGTCATGCGGTAGATTCAAGCTTGGTTCAAGAAGGTTTCTTGTTAGGTCATGAGCCATGCGGTAGGCTAAGATCTAGCTTGAAGCTAGTTATCGGCTCTATTGAATTTTGGCAAGATTCAATAGATTCATTAAGTTACCCCCTGTTGCTTTGAGTTTTTGCTTTATGTTTAAATTCATGTAACACTTCTTTGCCCAATCTAGATGGGTTTGGATCGGCTTTATCCCTTTTGATGATCCTTATGAGAATTGAGTTCGTACCCTTGGCGAAAATAACACGTGGATCACATGCTCCTTGATAGCCGAAACCGAGTCGATCTAGGTTGTTACGTGTTGCGGGTTCAAGCTTGCCAAATCTTGTATAAATCTTGAAAGAGCTGGGTATCACGCGGTAGATGCAGGGTTTTTGGTTGTTTTGGAGCTAATCATCCGGTGGATTAGATTTCAATCCAATATGATAGATTTATCTTGCTTGGTAAATGTTCGTTCCTTCTTCATGGACCCCGAATCGGCTGTTCAGCCGTGTTCGGTTATGTTTTTCATGAGTAAAACACATGCACAATTCATGCTTTAAATATTGTATGCTTTTAGCTTTCCATATTTAGATCGTATCATGCGGTGGATAGATCTGTTTGTGGAAGGTGGCACGATCTCAAGCAAGTTGTATCATGCGGTGGATAGATTTGCTTCGTATTGTACTCGACGGGTCTTAAAGTACCTAGACACGCGGTAGACTAGTGCTTTGGATCTATGCATGATTGTTCATTACATATTTATGTTCATGCTTTTACTTCATTTATTATTTAATTTTGTTTAGCACGGGGATCGGTCATGGCCTTGCGCACGTGCATCTTTATCCATATAAAGACTGATCTACCGTCATGCTTACGTCATCTATTCGGCTGTGTTACTTTTACCCTTTAAAGCTCCCAAATGGTTTCAGTTCGTTGGCAGATAGCTCTTCATAGCTATATGGCATCTCACTTGGCTCTCTAGCCGTAGATATGAAACTATCTGGTACCACCCGGCAAGTTCCAAGCTTTGGAATTTAACTACTTTGTCTTTTGCTAATTTTTAGGGAAAATTGACTGGCACATCTCGTGATCTCTTCGCGTGTGAAGCTAGCTTGTTCGGCTTGCTGTGTGCTTGGCGCGAGGTGCAGATTTTGCGTCAACACCTTGATCTCGATGCCGCGGTGGTAAAGCGAAGAATTCAAATAAGCGAGCTAGAGGAGATGAGGTTGAAAGCATATGAAAATGCAAGCATATACAAAGAGATGATTAAAAGGTGGTGTCAACGCAAAATCCGCACCCCGCGCCAAGCACACAACAAGCCGAACAAGCTAGCTTAACACACGAGAAGATTTCAAAGCGTGCCAGTCAATTTTCCGTGAAAATTAACAAAAGACAAAGAAGTTAAATACCAAACCTTGGAACTTGCCTGGTGGTACCAGACAGTTCCATATTTGCGGCTAGAAAGCCATGTAAGATGACATATAGCTATGAGGAGCTATCTGCCAACAGATTAGAAACCACTCGGGAACTTTAAAGCGTGAAACAAAACATAGCCGAATGGATGACGTATGCATGACGATAGATCAGTCTTTGTTTGAATAATATTGCTCGTGCACAAGACCATGACCGATCCTCGAAAATAAATAACAATAAACAATAAATGAAGTAAAGCATGATTACAAACATGTAATGAACAAGCATGCATACGACCAAAGCACAAGTCTACCGCATGTCTAGGTATTTTAGAACCCGTCAAGCATGAAACCAAACAAGTTAATCCACCACATGATACAACTTGTTTGAAATCACACCACTAACCACAAAATGATCTATCCACCGCATGATACAATCTAAATATGGATAGCTAAAAGCATACATTATTTAAAACATAACTTGTAAGCACATTTTACTCATGAAAGCATAACTGAATGCGGCTGTATAGCTGAATCGGGGTCCGTGGGGAAGGAACAAACATTGCCAAAGATGATGAACCTATCAGATTGAATCGAAATCTAATCCACCGAATGATTAGTTCTAAAACAACCCAAAACCTGCATCTATCGCATGATACCCGGTTCTGTCAAGTTTTACACAAGATTAGCAAGTTTGAACCCGCAACACATGACAACTCAGATTGAATCGTTTCGGCTATTGGAGAACACGTGATCCGCATGCCTCATTGAGGCAAAGATGTGAGCGTGCAATGTGAGGATCACCAAACAAGATAAAACCGATTCAAATCAATCTAAATTGGGCAAAAGAGTGTTACATGAATTTAAACATAAAGTAAAAACTCAAAGCAACACATGGTAACTTAATGAATCTATTAGATCTTGCCAAAATCTAATAGAGCCGATAACTAGCTCCAAGCTAGATCTTAGCCCACCGCATGGCTCATCATCTAACAAGAAACCCTCTTGAGCCAAGCTTAAATCCACGGCATGATACTAAGCATGGTAACAAGACTACTTGCATCACGATCTAAATCCACCGCATGATACTAGACATGATACAAGGTTGCCGGTACTTACGGAGGTCGACGGATCGATGAACCCTCTCGAAGAACTCGACGACACGACTAGAGGACTCGAAGGTTTGGCGTAAAGCTAGTTTGTTATGAGAATGTTCGATAACAATTACATACATCCAGGGTTCATATTTATACCCTGTCTTGGCATGACTCCTGCTGGAGTACGAGGACAATATTTGATACCTAATTTAACGCCCAAATGCAAATGCTTATCCATCCATTCGTCCCTTCCGCTCGGGCCACGTCACAATGTGATCCCGTGAAATCAGCGCAAACAGTTCCTTTGCCGAACAGAAGCAAAACTGCCGACCGCAAGCATCTCTGCCAAATCTTTTGAAGAAATCCTCCTCCGTTGGACGGGATTTTTTCTACCAAGTTAGGCCCACAAATCAGACCCCCTCCTGTACCAATTTTTGGTGTTAACATATGCCCCTTCAATTACGGGATAAAAGTGATTTTATTCCGAAATCAACTGCAATTGCCAACGTCTTCAAGTCAAATCTATTCAACACCTATTCTCTCTCCCTACAATCCATCGGAGTCTCCGTCCAGATCCAAACCCTAGGTCATCTTTTCCCCAAGCTCAAATCTTCAATGGCGGGTCAAAATCAAGCTGCTCAGGTAAATTTCATCCCCTTAAGACTCATTCGGCATTATACTTTTCGATTTTTACCTCAGATTTCTTTTCCCATCTCCTCTTGATAGGAGCTTTCTACCGAGCTTTTGATTCACATCGAGGCCAACTCAACATCATATTTCTTTGGACCGGTGGGAACTTCTGATCCTTGCGAGTTCATTGAAACCGAATCCAAGAGAATCCCCTTCAAAGTGGCTTTATCAAGGCCCCCTCTATGGCAAGATGCTTTCAAGAACTGGCCTCTGCCCCCAATCGCAGGCTGGAGAAATTGGTACAATAGGATACTTGCAGATAACAGCGCCAAGACCAGGAATTGCGACAGCGTCCGCATCGCCCAATGCTTGGAGTTTTCTTTGGCTGAAACTCCAAAGAACGAGGATCTTCTGATAGCAGCCTGCCACTTCTGGTCAAATGGCGTCAACGCTTTCCTCTTTGGTCACGGTCCAATGTCTCCTACTTTGGCCGATGTATACATGATCATCGGCCTTGATATTTCAGGATCCATGTATCCCTTCCAAAACAGAGGCTCCACAAGGCAGAAAGAAGTGAAGACAGGAGGTGGATACAAGTCCTATATCCAAAATCACATGAAAGACGGCCCTCTAGGTGAAGATGAATACAGGGTATTCCTGAAGATGTGACTGTGTAGATTCATTTTCTGTGGTAAAGCCAATGAGCCAACTTTGAATCACATTGCCATGGCTACAGATTTGGCTGATGGTCGTCGCATCCCTCTTGGAAAATATCTCCTAGGGAGCGTGTATCACATGGTCCATCAGACGATCTCCCAAATGCACACCAGCCATAATATATTATGTGTCAATGGCCCTTGGTGGTTTGTACAATTATGGCTGCAACTGTACATGCACCGGATCATTGGAACCAATCTCAACAATCGGCTCTTCCCTTCATCCAGTCACAAGGAAGGAGAAGCCCAGATTACCAGAGGATGCCAAACTCACGGAGAAGTTGCTTCAACCATATCCATCGACCAGAATGTCAGTCAGCTTTTTGAGCTCTTCTTTAGAGGTTTCCCTGATCCCCTTTGGCTCCCTTATCTGAACAATGACAATTTAACTCTCCCCTTTGAATTCTCCTTTGAAACTGGATGCCATGATGCTAGATCTGTGGAAATCTTCAACGTCTTCATCCATCCATGTGCCTTACCAGCAGAATTTTGTGGGGGAAGGTTAAATCACAGCACCTATGAGTATTAACAGCAAAATATGAGGGCTCGACAGCTAGGATGTGGCCAAATTCCCCCAAGGCTATTTCTTCATGAGTTCCTCAAACCCGGAGAGGAAATCACATAAAACATTCAAGCCAGAAGGGTCTTTGAATACGAATGGAGCCCAACTCTTTATGTCTGGCTTTTCACACCAATAACAATAGCTCACCCTCTCTTTATCTCCTGGTGGCAAGAGTTCCATGACCACATCTTCAATGAGCCAGTGCACTCATTCTGTCTTGAGCTGATGCCTGACTTTTAGCCAACTTCAGAGGTAACATGCTATACTTATCTTTTCTTTGACCAGGCATACTCTTCACTACTAATCATGATTTTGGCCACCCTTTGCAGAATACAGTACCTGCCTCTCGAGGCAGGACATTTGCTTATAATGTGGTAGGCCCAATCTTTGCTTTGGGATTCAAGTCCACAACCCTGGCTCAGCTGATGGCCAGATATGCCACAATGGACCCTACTCTCACCAGCTCTGACAAGAGAAAAGCTCTACCCTTGGTTGTACCTCCAGCCACCAAGAAGAAAAGAACCACTAAAAAGGTTCTCGTTGAGGTAACATTTTTTCTTTCTTGAACACAAGACCACTCTTATTCTGATAAATTTCATCCTGTGCAATTTCAGACTAGAACCCAACAACCATCAGCTTCAGAACCTGACAATGCTTCATCTATTGGTATGACCTTTGTTACTTCCTTTTCTTCCAAAGATCATTATTTACACTGGCATTTACTCTTCATCTGACATTTGCAGAAGAAATATTGGTGGACCATCTTTTGGAAACCTCCTCTCTTCAACACACAGGTTCACTACGGGCTGAACCATCTTCTGATCAAGTAGAGACCTTAACTTCACCAGGGACCCAATCATCCCCTCCTCAAGCAGAAGTGCCATCTTCAACAGAAATGAACCCATTAATTCAACCAGATGCTTCAAGCCCCCTAAGGGTTCAATCTCCCCTTCGCCAAACATAAATCCCAGTCTCAACAGGGACAAATCCACCTTCACCTCAGCCAGAAGCCTCAAATTTGCCAGGGACTGCACCAGCTTCCCCTCAAGTAGAAGCTTCAGCTTTTCCAAGAGCTCCTCAGACTCCTTTTCCTCTAGTTTCCCAAGAAATTCCTCCTGAACCTGAACAAGTCCCTGCCCCAGTTTAGGGAACCAGGCATGAGGTAAGCGCATGCACCCAACTCCGTCATCTTCTTTTAATGAACCATTCCTAACTTGGCAATCCTTCCTTCTCAGGATCAAACTTCATCACCATCAAGCTCATTTATGGTGAATGATCCAGCTGCCAAAACAGGAGATGGAGGAACTCCAAATCAGGCTCCACCGGAGGAAATTCAGGCAAGGCTCAAAGAAATCTATGCCTGGCTGCAAAAGGATGCTCGAGATCAAATCAGATATGTTGATCACTTCGAGGAAATGCATAAACCCATCAGTCAAGAGGTCCCTGAAGACATCAAAGCTTCCTTGGAGCCTATCTCAGGTCCGGATATCCATTACGTGGAAATAAGGTGAGCTTTGAAAAGCCAATCCTCTCGACCAGCCGTTGAGCAAGAAAACCAAAGCTGAGCAAACTGTGAAAGGATCACAAGCCCAAACTGAGAGCCACAAAGAAATGTTGACCAATCTGCAATCCGCTCTCGAGTCGAAAATTGCCAGAAAGACTGCACTACAAACCGAGTTGAGGAATTTGTTAGCTGAAATTGAAGCTAACGAGAGGAAGATAGCCGAGCTCCCTGGATCGATAGTGAAAACCTAGGAGGAAGCATCAGCGGCCATGACCGAAGTAAATCAACTCGAGGCACAACTCTTCGCCCTGTCCAATACTTAGAGAGATTATCAGGAACGGATGAAGAACATTAATTAGATAATATCAAATGCCTCCAGTGTAATTGCAAAGTACTTGAACATTTAGTTGTACTGAGCAATGTATAACTGAATTAACCGTCCTCGTAACATTGCCTTTTATAGGCCTCGTTTTCCTTTCCTCTGCATGGTTTTGTCTGCAACTCTGGATGATTTATTCAGAAACTATGGCCAAATAGTGCTATACCCGAACAGCACTCCGACCGCAACTCAGCCGAGCCAGTCAACCGAATATGACTCAGCTTGAATTCCAAACGACCTGATGGTGAATCGGTTATGTAAACCTCTCCACTTTCCAAGTTTCTCGGGATATGCACCACGATCCAAGGCCACGATCTCTTCATCATCCCTATAAATTAAACCGTAGGTGCCCCTAGCTTTTCATCGAGCCTTTAGCTTTCAAGCCCTTGCCAATCCAAGCCTGCCTTTTCCGCCACCAGCGCAGCTCCAAGAACCAATGGCGGGTAGCAGCAACAGGCGACGCGCCCCCGAAGAGGCAGAAGGGAGCCGCGCCGGCGCACGTCGGAGGCAGTGATCGCCAACTCTCTTTATGATTTGTCTTAGATTTTCCTCTGTTTCTGACGATCCTCTCTGTTTCAGGCTCATTCAATGGAACCCGTCCCCTACGCCGGCCATGAACCCGGCCCTGCCGGGTGACTCCTCGGAGTCGAAAAGCTACTCCCCCGTGCCCTACAGGGAGCAAGACGCCCTTCGCTTCAAGGCGGAGCGTGACGAGTCCCGGCGCGAGCTGGGAGAAGTCTCCAAGAAGGCCTGCATCGCCGAAATCGAGTGGGATGACCAGCGCAAACATTTGCTGGCAATCATCGACGGTGTGTCCCTTAGATCAATTTCAAATCCAATTCTCCTTTCGATACTAACCACCATTGTTTTTCAACTTTGCAGCCCGCGACGCCGAGCTTGACCAGCTGAAAATGCTGGTGGAGCAATTGGATGACAAAGTGACGCCCGTGGAGACACGCCGGCGGAGCGCCTTGCCGCGGTGGAAGACCGCGTGGACGAGGTGGCTACCCACGACATCCGCCTGGGTACCACCCTGGGTTTAGCCGCCATGGCGACGCATACCGGCGTCGACTACTCCATCCAGTCGCGTGGCTTCCAGGGCGGCGCACCAGAGGACATCGACGAGATCGAAGTCATCTTGGAGCGCCTTGATGGCCATGGCGATGCCATTGCTGAACTCACTCATCCCCAGTCTGTGCTAAACAGACTCTTCGATTAGATTGTACTAGGGATGATTGATCTTTGGCAATAAATAAAGAATTTCAATTTCCATGCTTTTATTGTGATCATCCCCTCCTGTTTGCGACTGCGAACCTTATTTTTCTTAAACGCATTCTAGAACTCTACTTGAGCCGAACACGCGAAAACAAGTGCCCCTTGGCGCAAAATTCACAGAAAATCCTCAATTCGGGAACCATAAGCACTGTTCAATGAAAACCCTTCGCATTCGGGAGAAAAACCCTGCCGCTTGGTATTTCAATAACGTATGGCAACTAGTCATCACTCCCAATGCTTTCTCCCAGTCAATAAAATAGCCCTCTGGGGTGCCCTGCAAATCCACTCGCACACTCATCCATCACTTCACATCTTCTCCCCCGCTCCAGAAGAGAAAACCCCAAAGCCATGGCGGACAAAGGCAAGCAACCCATCAAGGAGGACAGCACCCCACCAAAGAAGCGCACCACTCGAGAGTGAGTTTTCTTTTAACCTACTTCTTGCTCTCATATGGAATCTCATGTTTACCCATTCTTGTTTTTTTCCAGCCTTGATCTGCTTCCTGAAGAAATCATTTGGACCGAAGAAACACCTGAGTAAATCTCCTCTGACTCCTCCCTTGAAGAAGAGGATGCCACGCCAAAACAGAGGATCAATCACCAGTTGCGCCGCCGCGTTCGGCATCTGGAGCATGATCTGCGAGACATCACCGCCCGCTGCCATGCCGAACGCGAACGCTGCATGACCTTGGAGGCATTAGTAGGGGGTAAAACTTCCATCTTTATTTGATTCCGTGCTTGAGCTCAGATCTCTGTTTCTAACAACTGTTCTTCTACCTTAGATGTTTCCGACAAGTACAGTAACCTGAAAGCTGCTTGGGACAGCCTGATGGAGGCTGCGAGCCACGGTCATCCCCGAAGCTTCCAAGTTGTCGTCGCGGTGGTCCTGTACCAGTTGAAGAGGGAGGAGCTGAAGAAGCAAAGAAAGAAAAATGATTGAAGCATACTTTCGCTTCTTTCGCCAGGCCTTCTGCTTCCCACCCCCTTGTAATCTTGAAAAGCTAGATTGTTAAATAAAAACCTGTAAGAAGTATCTATAATGTTACGTATCTTCATGCTAAGGGCAATACACCTTAGTATTGGCCATTTCCCCATTCAGGATTTTTTGTTCTAAAGGCGGCTTCGTTCTTGAACGCCGGCTTTCTCTGTGTCAAATGCTTGTAATCCTGGTGCTTGTGATCAACGATCGACTTCAATACTAGGATAATATTTCTTCAAATATCTTCCATTTATTGCAGCAGAAAATTCTTCTCCTAGTAAAGTTTTTAAGATGTAAGCGTTGCCAGGCACACACCTGACTACCCAAAAAGGTCCTTCCCAATTCAGGGACCATTTGCCGAACGCACTGTATTTAGTTCCAATCGGCAGTAACTCTTTCCAAACAAAATCTCCTTATGCAAATTGCCTGACCTTTACTTTCTTGTTGTAATATTTAGCAACTCGCAGCTTGTTCTTTTCAATGTTCTCCAAGGCTCTAAGACGGATCATATGCAAATCTTCTAACTCATCCATCATTAAGCCACTATAATCTTTAGAGCTTAAGTCCTTTTGGAAAACCACTCTCCTAGAATCTGATTGCATTTCCCAAGGCAAAACAGCATGATGCCCATAAACCAACTCATAAGGAGAAGTCTTTGTAGCTCCATGAGGAGCCATTCAGTAAGCCCATAAAGCCTCATTGAGTACCGAATGCCACCTTTTTGGCTTCTGATCGATTTTCTTTTGTATAAGCTCGATCATTATCTTATTAGAAGCCTCTTCCTGACCATTAGCTTGGGCATAATAAGGAGAAGAATTAAACAATTTGATTCCCATGCTTTCGGCAAACTCCCTGAACTCCATGGATACAAACTGAGCTCCTTGATCAGTTGTAATTGTTTGAGGAATTCAAAACATGTAGATGATGTGTTCTTTAACAAACTCAACCATGTTTTCTGATGTTACTTTCTTCAGTGGACTTGCCTCAACCCATTTGGTGAAGTAATCTGTTGCTAAAAGCACAAACTTATGCCCCTTGCTAGATGGTGGGTTTATCTGTCCAATCAAATCTATACCCCAGCCTCTGAATGGCCATGGCTTGATAATTGGATTCAGTGCTGATGCTGGAACCCTTTGAATATTTCCAAACTTATGACAGCCTTGGCATCCCTTGTAATACTCCAAGCAGTCTTCCAACATCGTTGGCCAAAAACATCCAGCTTGCCTAATAACCCATTTCATACGATAGGCCGATTGATGTGCTCCACATAGCCCATCATGCACCTCACTCATCATCATCTTTGCTTCCTCTGGACCCAGGCATCGCAGCAACACCCCATCTAATGATTTGTAAAATAGACTTCCATCCAGAAGAACAAATTTTATGGCTTTATACCTGAGCTTCCTAGAAACTTTTCGGGATGGATCTTTCAGATAATCAGGAATTTCTTTCCTCCAATCATCTTCTGCAAGATCATTCCCGAAGGCACATACCTCCATGGCAAACGCTTCTTGATTCTCCCTATAACCTGAAGCACTATGAGCCAACCTGTTTGCCTCTTCATTACGTTCTCTAGGAATATGCTGTAGAATTACTAACTGAAAACTCTTTAAGATTTCCCTGCACTCCTCGTAGTAATTCCTCAGGGCATCACTTTTACAATCATATTGGCCGTTCAGTTGGTTTATAACTAGCTCCGAATCTCCATAAATCTCAACTGAAACAGCCTCGGCTTCTTTCAAATATTGAAGCCCCCTAAGCAGTGCTTCGTACTCAGCTTGATTGTTTGTGACAGTAGGCTGAATAGGGATAGCAAACTCAAACATCTCACCCCTGGGTGAAATTAATAAAATCCCTACTCCCCACCTTTACCACATGGTGATCCATCAAAGAACAGAGCCCAAGGAGTAATTTCAAGCAAATCAATCGATGGATCACAATGCTCAGTTATAAAATCAGCAATAATCTGACCTTTTATAGATTTTGCTGATTCGAACTTCAACTCAAACTCAGATAAGGCAAAAATCCACTTGCCAATCCTTCCATTCAAAATTGGCATAGATAACATATGTTTATTACATCAAACTTGGAGTATACAACGCATTCGGCATTCAACAAGTAGTGCTGAAACTTTGTACATGAGTAGTAAACACACAAGCACAGCTTCTCCGCAGCCGAATACCTGGTCTCAGGATCAAGTAATTTTCAACTAAGGTACGCTAGTACCCGCTCCTTTCCTTCAAATTCTTGTATAAGGGTCGATCCAATGGTCTGGGTATCGGCCGCCACGTACAACTTGAAAGGTTCAACTGCAGAGGCACCAGCACAGGTGGTTCCTTCATGTACCGCTTGATTTCATCAAAAGCCTTTTGTTGTTCGTCACCCCACATGAACTTCTGGTCCTTCTTGAGCTTCAATAACAGAGAAAAGGGCAAAACCTTTTGTGACAGATTTGAAATGAACCTTCCCACAAAATTGATCTTGCCAAGTAGTGATTGCAACTCCTTGAGATTGGTTGGAGGGACAACTTCATCGATAGCTTTCATGCTTTTCTTGCCAACTTCAACCCCTCCTTCATGTACCAGAAATCCCAAGAATTATCCAGCTGATACTCCAAAGGCACACTTGTTTGGATTCATCTTCAACCCATGTTTTCGGGTGCACTCAAGAGTTCTCTTTACATCCTCCAAGTGCGAGTCATGATTCAAAGATTTGATCACGACATCATCTATGTAAATTTCAACAATTTTGCTGATCAACTCATGAAAGATATAATTCATGGCTCCTTGATAAGTTGCACCGGCATTTTTCAACCCAAATGTCATGACTGTCCACTCAAACATGCCTATATGACTAGGACATCAGAAGGCTGTCTTCGATATGTCTTCTATTGCCATAAATATTTGGTTGTACCCTGCATTACCATCCATAAAACTGATAACCTTATGTACAGCAGCAGCATCAACCAATGAATCAGCAACAGGCATTGGGTATCCATCCATAGGAGTAGCTCTGTTCAAATCTCTGAAATCTATGCAAACCCTTATCTTCCCATTTTTCTTGTAGACAGGGACGATGTTAGAGATCCACTCCGCATACCTGCATGGCGAATGAAGTTTGCATCAAGTAATCTCTCAACTTCTTTTTTCGCATCGGCCAATACATCGTCCTTGTAGATTTTTCGGGGAGGTTGCTTATAAGGTCTAAAACCAGGCTTGATTGGCAACTGATGCTCAACAATAGAACGATCCAAGACAGGCATCTCTGAATAATCCCAAGCGAAGCAATCTTTATACTCTTTTAACAGCTTGATTAACTATTCTCTGAAACCTGACTCTAAGTTAGCACTGATAAATATCGGCCTTGGCTTGTCAGTGTTTCCAATATCAACTTCCTCTAATTTATGAGCCGACATGAATCCTCGCCCTAACTTTCCATCAGTTCCATCAACTGGATTGTCCATTAAAAATTACTATAAGAGCCGACTGCTTGAATCGGCTGTTGATCACTGCTGACAGGCTCAACAGGACCTTCTCCCCAGTCTTTTCCTGAGAAACAATCGATGCCTTGATATCCCCAGAAAGCTGGTTCGACGTTTGCCACGCTCACTGAAATCATCCGCTTGGACTACTTCAATATCGTCATCCACCCACTGAACGAGTTGTTGATGCATGGTAGATGGGATGCAGCAGTTGGCATGGATCCAGTCCCGCCCAAGCAGCAAGCTATAGGCTCCTTTGCCTTCGATGACAAAGAGGGTCGTGAGCAATGTTTTGGACCCAATCATCAAGTCCATGTGCATGCAGCCCTTGGTATCTGAAGGATTTCCAGCAAAATCATTCAGAATTATGCTCGTTGGCGTCAAGTCCCCAGGGCCCATGCCAAGCTTCCTGAAGGTAATGTTCGGCATCACGTTGACCGCAGCTCTGCCATCAACAAACATATTGGTCAATAGCTTGCCATTGACGTATCCCTTCAAATACAACGGCCTCATGTGTCGATTCTTGGCCGGTTTGTCGAAGGTAGCCTGCTTAGCCAACACCAGCTGCGCCATCAATCCCCCAAGATGTTCATCATCATTGATATCTAGAGACGTCTCCTCCTGCACAACTTGGTTAGTGGGAGCCATGAACTCATTCGGCAAAAAGTATACCATGCACGCTGGAGCCGAACGACCTGATCCTTCAGGCTTGTCTTTTGGGCGCCACACTTGCCTTCTCGGGATCCCCGCCAGCTTCAATTCCCGGTTCCTCAAGCGTTGAACCCTTCTCTTTTGGCTTTTCCTCAAGCCAGGCAGGCACCACTGTCCTTGTTGCCAGATGTACTCGCGCTCCTCTTCTTCTTGTTCAGCCCATCTTTGGTCAGCTTGCTTCTTTCTTGGGTGATCGATGACCTCATTTATTTTTAGATGCCAATCATCATTAGGATGCATCCTTCCAATTCTCTCATGGACGGATCAGCGATTGACAGTTTCCTGCCTGTATGCAGAGTACTTGTCACTACACTCATGGCAATTCCTCAATGTGGGGAGCTTCAAGCCTTCGTTCCAGCAGTGTCTGAAGAATGCGCACCCCCAATGTGCACGCTCTTGTTCCCGCGTGTACTCTTCCAGTTCTTTCCTACGCGCTTCTTCTTCAAACCTGCGCCTCTCCTCTTCGTATCTTAGCTTTTGGTAGTGCTCCTTTTCCTGCTGGCGCTGCCATTTGTTGAGGAGAATGCGCGTGGTAACTCTGGGCTTGGTCCTGGATGATTCCCCAACTTCAACTTGGCTCTTGAGGATGCGTGGGGCTTCCTTGTGGACTTGCTCCACCATCACTTGCCGCGCGGGATCCACTAATCCATCCTGCTTTGCCCTGGCTGAGGTTGGGACCTTCTCTTTCCCCTTCTCCCCAGCAGTCACCATATTGACAGAGAAGCCAACCATGTTTTGGGAGAAATTGTGGCCATCCAGCTTCATCTTATTGTCAAACTTCAAATGCCCCTCCTGGATAGCCTTTTGGATCCTCATCCTGAAGACCCTGCAGTCGCTGATGGAGTGAGAGTTTCTACCATGAAAACCACAGTAATGTTTCTCTTTAACCCCATCGGGCCGAAGCATAGAATGCCCCTCAAGCAACTAGATTCGGCCTTCCTTTACCAAGAACTCGAAAAGTTTGTCAGCTTTGGTGACATCGAAGTCATACGTGCCCTTGGTTTGTTTGATCCACCGCTGGTTCACAGTCAAAGGCTCCTTGCCCCACATAATCTCAGCGGCAGCCACTTCCTCGTCATCATCAAAATCTTCCACCTGGTCAGCTTTCTCGAGGAACTGGTTGTAGATGTCAGCTATGTCATGGTGCTTGGCAAATCTGGTGTCCTTCTTGAACCCGTAGGCCTGGTTACTCATCAGCGACAGCTTCTGAGACAATTGACCTAGGTTGTCAAATTCCATGCCAAACAACTTCTCCCGAATAGCCGGCAACATCCCTGCAACAACCATATCAGCCAGCTGATCATCCGGTAGAGTCAAAGAGAAGCACATGCCCTTAACTTCCCTGAATCTTCTGAGGAATTCCAGAGGCGTCTCATTGTGTCTCTGCTTTAAGGTAGTCAGATCAATCAACTTATTCTATGTGCTACCACTAAAGTAATGGGCATGGAACTTTTGTTCTAGCTCCCTCCATGTGCCAACTGACTGAGGAGGAAAAGAAGTAAACCACTGGAATGCTGAGCCCGTCAATGAAAGAGGGAAATATCTAACCCTGAATGCCTCATCAGCTGAAGCTTCTCCAAGCTGCATCAAATATCGAGCAATATGCTCTACCGTGCTTGTATCGTCCTGCCTAGAGAACTTTGTAAACTCCGTAATAGGCTTCACCCTTGGCGGCAAGATCACCCTATAGTACCACACTGGGAAGGGAGGCATATAAGCTGGTCCTTGCATTTTAGGTTTGAGGCCGAATTGATTTTGCATCAGATCGGCCATTTTCTGTACCAGAATATCATCGTCTTGCATTCCTGCAGCTGTACCATACCCAGGATTTGGAAGAGCGTCAATAGCGCCATAATCCATAACCTCATACTAACCCCCGCCGTACATTTTTTTCTGCAACCTGTTGCTGGCTGGAGCTATCTTGTAAGTGGAATTGGGCGGCACTCCAGACGCACTGAATGCCAGTTCCCCATATGTAGGCTGATATGGGTTCGGATGTTGAACGGGTTGACATCTATTGTTTTGCAGAGGCGGCCGGACTGGCTGACTCCCCATGCTTTGTATAGGGGGTTGGATCAGTTGACTCCCAAGGCTATGTATAGGGGCTTGGATTGGTTCACTCCCAAGGCTTTGTATAGGAGGTTGGATCGGCTGACTCCCAAAGCTTTGTGGAGGAGGCTGGATCGGCTGGCCCTGCAGCGGCGGTTGAGCTCCCGTTGGCTGAGAAGAACTGGTTTCCCCATCCTCTGCTGATGATGGATGAGGGGATACTCGACTAAACACCTTTTCCATGCCTGGGCCGAACACGCCAATCATCATCTGTTTGAACATGCTCAAGAAAGCCGTATGATGCTTTTCCATCACAGCTTCAGCAGTCTCCCGAAAAGCATTCAGAGCCTCTTCTTTCTTTTGAAAAGCGGTAGTATCAGGCTCCCCCGGCAACAGAACCCTGGGCATTTCAGTTTTAAGGTACGGGATGCCACTTCTGTTCTTGCCGAACGACATCAAGCACTTCGTCTGGAATTGGTCAATGGCGTCTTTTAGCTGTGCTTGCTGTTCCGGAGTTAGGTCATTAATGGTGACGTCCATAACGTCGCCAATTTCAGGCATCTTGTTTCAGCTAAACAGTCCCACCGGGCGTGCCAAAAAGTGTGTTGACGCAAAATCTGCACCCCGCACCAAGCACAAAGCAAGCCGAACAAGCTAGCTTAACACACGAGCAGATTCCAAAGTGTGCCAGTCTATTTTCCCTGAAAATTAACAAAAGACAAAGTAGTTAAATACCAAAGCTTGGAACTTGCCAGGTGGTACCAGACACTTCCATATTTACGTCTAGAAAGCCATGTAAGATGACATATAGCTATGAGGAGCTATCTGCCAACAGATTAGAAACCATTCGGGAACTTTAATGCGTGAAACAGAACATAGCTGAACGAATGACGTATGCATGACGATAGATCAGTCTTTATTTGAATAATATTGCTCGTGCACAAGACCATGACCGATCCTCAAAAATAAATAACAATAAACAATAAATGAAGTAAAGCATGATTACAAACATGTAATGAACAAGCATGCATAGGCCCAAAGCACTAGTCTACCGCATGTCTAGGTACTTTAAAATCCGTCAAACATGAAACCAAACAAGTTAATCCAACGCATGATACAACTTGTTTGAAATCACACCACTAAGCACAAAAAGATCTATCCACCGCATGATACAATCTAAATATGGAAAGCTAAAAGCATACATTATTTAAAACACAACTTGTAAGCACATTTTACTCATGAAAGCATAACCGAATGCGGCTGTATAGCCGAATCGGGGTCTGTGGGGAAGGAACAAACATTGCCAAAAATGATGAACCTATCAGATTGAATCGAAATCTAATCCACCGGATTATTAGTTCTAAAACAACCCAAAAACCTGCATCTACCACATGATACCCGGTTCTGTCAAGGTTTACACAAGATTAGCAAGTTTGAACCCGCAACACGTGACAACTCAGATTGAATCGGTTTCGGCTATTGGAGAACACGTGATTCACGTGCCTTATTGAGGTAAAGATGTGAGCGCGCAATGTGAGGATCACCAAACAAGATAAAGCCGATTCAAATCAATCTAAATTGGGCAAAAGAGTGTTACATGAATTTAAACATAAAGTAAAAACTCAAAGCAACACATGGTAACTTAATGAATCTATTAGATCTTGCCAAAATCTAATAGATCCGATAACTAGCTCCAAGCTAGATCTTAGCCCACCGCATGGCTCATGATCTAACAAGAAACCCTCTTGAACTAAGCTTAAATCCACCGCATGATACTAAGCATGGTAACAAGACTACTTGCATCACGATCTAAATCCACTGCATGATACTAGACATGATACAAGGTTGCCGGTACTTACGGAGGTCGACGGATCAATGAACCCTCTCGAAGAACTCGATGACACGACTAGAGGACTCGAAGGTTTGGCGTAAAGCCAGTTTGTTATGAGAATGTTCGATTACAATTACATACATCCAGGGTTCATATTTATACCCTGTCTTGGCATGACTCCTGCTGGACTACGAGCACAATATTTGATACCTAATTTAACGCCCAAATGCGAATGCTTATCCATCCATTCGTCCCTTCCGCTCGGGCCACGTCACCATGCGATCCCGCAAAATCAGCGCAAACAGTTCCTTTGCCGAACGGAAGCTAAACTCCCGACCGCAAGCATCCTTGCCGAATCTTTTGAAGAAATCCTCCTCCACTGGACGGGATTTTTCTACCAAGTTAAGCCCACAAATCAGACTCCCTCCTGTACCAATTTTTGGTGTTAACAGGTGGTATGACAAAAGGTTGGAGAAGAAATAATTTAAAGAAGGAGATAAGGTCCTCCTATACAATTTGAGGTTTAAAACCTTCGGAAAGGAGAAATTGCAAAGCAAGTGGAACGGACCATACGTTGTTCATTTGGTGCTCTCCAACGGAGCGGTAACCATTATGGATGTGAAAGGTGATCAATTCCTAGTGAATGGTCAACGACTTAAGGTTTACTACAAACCCGACGTTGTGCCCCTTCACCATATTGATGTCTTCACTATGGAAGAAGACCCCGAACGTCTTGCCTAGGACATAAAACAAGGTGTGGATTTTTGTACATAGATTTTCTTTTATTTTTCTAGAGTTTATCGCAAAGTTTCACCAGGCCAACTTTTTCTCATGGGCTGAAAATGCGAAATAAAGGGGGTACACGGAAAACGGGACCGGACCGACCCGCGGAGCAGGGTGGGCTGGCCGGCCTGGTCCGACTGGCCTAGGTGGGCTCGGTGGCGGTTCACCCTGGTTTTTCCCTGCGATGTGCCTTTTCGACTTCCTTATTTGGTCAGAAAATTTTAAGGGAAGTTTGAAAAAGGAAAATACGGTTTCTAGAGCATTTCTTTTCGGACTATTTAATTGGCCAAATTGGGAGCTCGGGAATCCATCCCATCTCGCATTCTCTTGCACCATCACAGTAGCCACGATGTCCCAGAAGAGCGTATAGTTGAACCAAGGCGCCGAGGAGCCATTGATGGAGGAGGCGAAGCAATTCAAGCTCAAGCTACCTGTGGAGATCAAGAGGACCGCCCGCATCCATTGCGAAGGGCGTGTCCCGACCGGAGCAATCACATCTCACAACCCCATCAAGGAGGAGAAGGTCCCTACTCCTGTTCGAAGGTCGGCGCGCATCCGAGGCATGAAGAGGAAGGATTACAAGGAGGTGTCGCCGGAGCCTAAAGACTATGGGGGAAGCGACTATTCCGATGATTGTAGACCGAGCTTGTGGTCGGCCGCTGGAAGGGAAGACAATGACTTGTACTATTGGGAAGAGGTGCCCAAGGAGAAGATTCCCGAAGGCCCCAACGACGGTGGCAACAACGACGGTGACGACAATGATGGAGACGACGACGGTGATGATGGCGGAGACCCTGGTGATGACGACCCTTTCGGGATGCATCCGATGTGTTGTGTGGCTTGCCGTCACTCCATCTCAGAGCTCTACGCACCGGTCGACGAATGTTTTCAGGCCATGGAGGCGATGAGGCAATGCATGGAGGATTTGGAACGCGTGGTCGAAGATGACTACAAGTTCCTGAATCGCAACATGCGGAAGCTTTTCGACATGGTGGGGAACATGAAGGGCAAGTGTTGAATAGTTGCAGGAAGTACCACTAGGTTTAGTTTTCCCCCTTAGGATTTTTGTAAGATACGACGAGGACGTCGTATGATTTTAGCGTGGGGAGAGCTATCTAGCTAGCCATTAGCTTCAAGTTTAGTTTGGTTCGATTTAGTTTTCGAGGGAGTTTTAGAGTTTAAGTGTCTTAAGTTTGAGTTTGAGTGTGCTTTTAAATTTTTGCAAGTTTGAAGTGTCTCAGAGTAGTGTTTGCATCAATGAAAATCAAATAGAAAGAGTCTTTTAAATTTTTTGTCTCGTGTGATGCTTTTCTTGCTTTACTCGTTGTTCATCTTTAATTTTTGATATATGAACATAAGTGTTTGATTTGAAATGTTTACCGTGGTGCTTAGTGGAGTTGCTACCTCTAAAAGTAATCGTACCATGCTTCGATCTTGAGCTTTATATTTCGGCTGTGCTATGTTTGATGCTAAAAATTGGAGGAATTCAATTCTGAAAATTATCGAAAAACTCTTGTGATAAAGGTTAGCAAATCCTCTTTTACCAAGTTGAGAGTTTAAGAAAAATCCTATACAAAGCCAAACTTATTTTTCGCTCCACCATAAGTGCGTTTAGCATAATGAGTTGGGCTAGGATCCTTCTCTCTTGGGAGTTTTAATTTCAAGCAATGATCATGTCCTTGTGCTTATCTTTTATTGCTAGCCTCGTCATGCATTCGGTAATGTGGCTTTCACATCGGAAGTCCCGTACTTCACCGAATTCATACCCAAACCTTTATATCTCCTTTGTACATCATACTCCTTGAACACAACCTATTTTTGAAGTTTTGTCTCGTCTCTAGCATGGTTTTATTTTAAAATTCAGATTGTGTATATGCAAGAAAGATAGGAGTCGAGAGCTTTGAAAAAAAGAGATAAAGATGCTGAGAGAAAAATATGTGTATGGAAAAGAAGAAAGAAAAAATAGAAAAGTAAAGAAAAAAGTATGTGTATGAGAGAATGAAAGAGAGTAATTGAAAAAAGAGAAGAAAAAGAGAGAAGAGGAGTGGCAAGAATGATATGAGAGGGATGCATTAAGTGAAAGAAAAATAAAGTGAAAGGAAGGATGTCACGTTGTTAAGAGACGTAACTTTCACTCTTTTTCCAACCATGTGCTCCGACAACGAGGGCGTCATCTGTTCCTCGTAGTCATATTTTCTTTTGCCCTTGCACATGTCCACCATTTTATATCTTCTTATCCTTGATATCCCCACATATGGTATACTCTCATGATCATTGGCTCTGAAAGGTAAACAACCATTAGAGGAAGATCTTAGCTTGACAATATTTGTGTTGATTGTTGATAGGGACCGGTGCAACAAAGGTCCTGGGGATGGCCCGATCTTCACGACAGTAGGTTTCATAACAAGATAAATTGCTGCAAGCAGCGGGTAAATGCTTTATACCTGACAAAGGTTGGATGCAACCAAGTGTCGGGGAGAAGTTACCGAAACCGCGAATACTTCAACTCGATCTCCAAACGACCGCAGAACCACAAGCCGGAAGTAATTCACACAATATGGTGTAGCAAAGCTAGAATTTGAAAAGCACAAAGTAGGGGATCCCAGAGGAATCTCTTCACAAGTCCGAGAAGAACAAGGAAGGACAAGGGTATGCAAGGCACTCAACAGCTCGGCTGCAAGAAAACCATATGTGGTTGTCTATTCTCAATAATCAAAACTTGGTTTTTTAGTAGTACATAGGGGGGTATTTATACTAGGAACAACCCTCCTAGTTGGGTGTGAATTCAAGATGGAAATGAAGAGGCTAAGCATGTGAAAAGGCTCCCCAGAAATCAACTCCCGAGGTGGACTCGCGTGTTTGTTAATATTTTGTGCAGCCTCCACTAAATCTATCATAACTTTTTATTGGGAAGTCCAATGGACATGCGGTTCCATGCATTGGAAAGTTGACTATAAGACGGTTCCAGGAAGTACTCCAGAGCTGTCGCGATTTAAGAGTTATGGTCAAATCATTATGTAGGTCTGAACCTGTCCTAACTGATCTGTCCGAACTTGTCTGAACTGATTGTCCGAACTGATCCGTCCAAACTTGTTTGAACTAAACTTTCTGGTTCATCCTTGGTCCAAACTGATCCACTTGGTTCTTCTTCTTTGCTTCCTCTCCATGTATAGCTACACCACCCCTCTCACATATATAGCTAAGTACAACCAATGTAGAACATTTAGGTAGTATAACATTCTCAGATATGTTAAAATTAATTTCAGCTAGGAGAGAGTTCACCTCTTGTTGTAGTTTCTTGGCACGACTTCATGTAATTGGTCCTTGGTTTATATTTATTGGTGTGTTGTCTTCATTCACTTGTGTAACTCTTGGGATGTCCACATCATCCTCACCCTCTTGAAAAGGAGTCGTCGAAATGGAGAATGGTCGGCGACGTTGAAACTTGTGCTAACACCATATGTACTTGGAAGATCAATTTCATATGGATTGTCATTGATCTTGCGAAAATCTTTGAATGGTCCATCAGCATGTGGTTGCAGCTTGTTCTTGCGTTGGTCTGGGAATCGATCCTTGCATAGGTGCACCCAAACCAAGTATCCATGTTAAAACACAATCTTTTTGCGACCCTTGTTGGCGTGCTTCTCATACATTTTGGTCATCTTCTCAATGTTAGATTTTGCTCGTTCATGGAGTGTCTTAACAAATTCAGCACGCTTGCTTCCGTCGAAGTTCACACGTTCCTGCATAGGTAAAGGCAATAGATCGATGGGAGCAGCAGGTTTGATGCCATATACGATTTCAAAGGGACTAAATTTTGTGGTTGAATGTACCGCCCTATTGTATGCGAACTCCACATGAGGCAAGCTTTCCTCCCAAAGTTTCAAGTTCTTCTTGAGGACAGCCCGCAACAATGTTGACAAGGTGTGATTCACAACTTCAGTTTGCCCATCAGTTTGTGGGTGACAAGTTGTGGAGAACAACAATCTTGTCCCAAGTTTTCCCCACAAGGTCTTCCAAAAGTAGCTAAAAAATTTGGTGTCAGGATCAGACACAATAGTTCGTGGCACACCATGTAAGCGCACAATTTCCCTGAAAAATAATTCAGCAATGTGTGAAGCATTGTCGCTCTTATGACAGGTAATAAAATGAGCCATTTGACTAAAGTGATCAACCACAACAAAGATTGAATCTCTCCCGCTCTTAGTTCGAGGTAAACCGAAAACAAAATCCATAGAAATGTCTTCCCATGGTACACTAGGAATAGGTAGAGGGGTATACAAACCATGAGGGTTCAAGCGGGACTTAGCTTTGTGGCAGGTTACGCAGCGTAGTACATATCTCTCCACATCTCTTCGCATCTTTGGCCAAAAGAAGTGATCAGCCAGCACCTGCTCTGTTTTCTTAGCACCAAAGTGACCCATTAATCCTCCGGCATGAGCTTCCTGCAAAAGCAAAGGACGAACAGAGCAATCTGGGATGCAAAGTTTGTTAGCTCGAAATAAAAGTCCTTCATGCAAATGGAATTTTCCCAACCCTTGACAGCACAACATTTTGAAAATGGTTCAGCAAAGTATGAATTAGTAGCATACAAATCTTTAATACTTTCCAAACCAAAAATTTTAGCATCAAGTTGGGTCAGCAAAGCATGACGTCTAGACAAAGCATCTGCAATAACATTATCCTTCCCTTTCTTGTATTTGACCACATAAGGAAAAGATTCTATGAATTCACTCCATTTAGCATGTCTTTTGTTCAGTTTTAATTGACCTTTTAGATGTTTCAATGATTCATGATCAGAATGTATAATGAACTCTTTAGGCAAAAGGTAGTGCTACCAAGTTTCCATACTCCTCACGAGAGCATAAAGTTCTTTATCATAAACAGAATAATTCGGAGTTGGACCACTTAGCTTCTCACAGAAATATGCAATGGGTCTTCCTTCTTGCATAAGCACGCCTCCAATCCCTACACCACTTGCATCACATTCAATTTCAAAGGTCTTACCAAAGTCCGGAAGTGCAAGGAGTGGAGCTATTGTCAATGTCGTTTTGAGCTTGTTAAATGCCTTCTCTTGTGCTGCACCCCAATGGAATTGCACGTCTTTCTTTGTTAACTCATTGATTGGGGCAGTAATGGTACTGAAATCTTTAACAAACCGATGGTAGAAGCCAGCAAGTCCAAGAAAACTTCGCACTTGGCTCACATTTTTTGGAGGCAACCAGTCACATACAGTCTTAATCTTCTCTTCATCAACCTCCACGCCTTGAGCTGAAACAACAAAGCCAAGAAAAGACTACCTTGTCCGTGCAAAAGGTGCACTTGGAAAGGTTAGCAAACAAGCATTCCTTCCTCAAAACAGCAAGCACACATTTTATATGTTCAACATGTTCATCGAGAGACTTGCTGTAAAGTAATATGTCATCAAAATAAACAACAACAAATTTGCCAATGAATGGCCTAAGCACATGATTCATTAAACGCATGAAGGTACTGGGTGCATTGGTCAACCCAAAAGGCATCACTAACCATTCATACAGCCTAAACTTGGTTTTGAAGGTTGTTTTCCATTCATATCCTTCTTTCATTCGAATTTGATGATAGCCACTTCTCAAATCAATTTTTGTAAAAATGATAGCACCACTAAGTTCATCAAACATGTCATCAAGCCTAGGTATGGGATGTCTATACCTTATTGTAATGTTATTTATGGCTCGACAATCAACACACATTCTCCATGAGCCATCAGCCATCTTTTTTTAGGAACTAAAAGAACAGGAACTGCACAAGGTGAAAGACTTTCTTTAACATACCCTTTGTTGATGAGTTCTTGTACTTGGCGCTGAATTTCTTTGGTTTCTTCCGGGTTAGTACGGTATGGTGCATGGTTTGGGAGAGAAGCACCAGGAACAAGGTCGATTTGATTTTCGATCCCTCTCTTGGGTGGCAGCCCTGGTGGTACTTCCTCCGGAAACACATCTTCATATTCCTGTAGCACATCAAAAACAACACTAGGCAAAGTAGAGGGTAAGTTGTTAGTGGAAAGAAAATTGTCTTTGCACTAGAGTACAAAGAACATGGCATTGAGTTCACTCAATTCTTTTAAATCCCCTTTCTTAGCCATCATTATTAATCCCTCTTTTCCCTGTGGCTCGTTCGTTGCAGCTGTGAAGTTTTATTTGGCTGTGGAATCACTCCCTCACTATGTATGTGGCTCACTCGTAAGTGGTTCTCCCTCTCTCACTGTTTCCGGTTCACATCATCCTTCAAACTGTCCTTCAGCGACAAAGGAAGCAAAGTGATGCGCTCTCCTTTGTACATGAGGAAAACCTTGTCTGTACGACCACAAATCTGAACATCACAGTCATATAACCATGGTCTTCCAAGCAGCAATTGTCATGCTTGCATTGGCACCACATCACACTCCACTTGATCACTATATCTCCCAATAGAAAAAGGAGCAGTCACAATAGTGCTCACATGCAGCGTACCACACTCATTCAACTATTGAATCTTGTATGGAGAAGGATGACGCTGCTGTTTTGACCCCAATCTCTCAACCAATTATTGACTTGCAATATTATTGCAGCTGCCATTATCAACAATGATCCGACAAAGCTTGTCCTTGATCATGCCTCGAGTGTGAAAAATATCGTGTGGCTGATTATTTTCTTCTTTCACAGCAGTGACACTAAGCACACGTTGAGAAATAAAGCAATTATTTTCACCTTCATCAGGTTGAATCTCAGTCTCATCATTCCAAATTTCTTCATCATATATTGGAGCACCGTCTTCATCACTTTTAGATTCCCATTCACCTTGCTCATTCACAAGCATAGTTCTTTTACTAGGACACTCAGCAGCAATGTGCCCACGACCTTGGCGCTTGTGACAAACAATGCCTCGGCTATGCGAAGATGATGCAGCGGCTGATGTAGCTGAAGGAGCTGCTGCACCTGTAGAAGGACGACGATTTTCTTGCTGATTTGCAGGTGAAGAAGCACTAGAGAATGGTATCTTTGCAGTACCAATGGATGGAGAGGACCTAGCTGCAGCACCTTGAGATCGAACACCACCAACATATGTACCGGGCTGGTGCCGACGCCATGAAGTTGAGATAGATCGACCCCCGTAGGACCGCCCACGTCCTTCTTGCTGAATTTTGCTCTTGGTGTGCATAGCTTGATCAACAAGATCTTGCAAAGTTTGATATGGAAACATCTCCACAAAACTTGAAATATCATCATTGAGACCATGCAAAAATCTTGCCATTCTTGACTCTTCATCTTCTCTAATATCAGACCGAATCAAGAGCACCTCCATCTCTTTGAAATATTCATCAACTGATTTAGAACCTTGTTTCAATGTTTGTAACCTGTTACGGAGGTCATGACGATAGCTTGATGTATAAAGCGCCTCCTCATCACACGCTTCATTGCAGCCCATGTGTTGATATGATCACGTCCCAAGACAAGCTGATTTTCTTGTATTTGATTCCACCAAATGAGAGCAAAACCATAGAGTTCAATAGAAGCAAGGCTAACATGTCTCCGATCAAAGAGATTATGCACTCTTAAAATTTGATCACACTGCTCTTCCCAATCAAGATATGCATCAACATCTTCCTTTCCTGAAAATTTTGGAACACTGAGTTTAACATGAGCAATACTGTCCGGATCAGCCCTATTGTGACCATGACGATTGTCACCATCATGACCAGCAGCACAACGTCGTTCTCTGTGACGTTCAAATGGTCCACGGTGTGCAAAAGGATTCTCATCATCATTATACTCCTCCTCATGGCTGCCATGAGATTCATCTTCATCATCAAAGCGAACACGACGATCATGATCACGATCACCTCCTGCACGCCGATGCTCATGACCAGCACGCCTTCCACCACCACGACCACCTTGAAAATGGTCACGAAAACCATGCCCGTAACCAGAATTGTCATCACCGGATTCATCACGGTGATGTGGAGCTCTTCGTCTTGCAGCAGGAAGACGTTCATCAAGCATCCTCCCCATTGCCTCAACAAGCGAGTTGGTCATATTGCGCATCTCAGCCCGTGAGACAGGGGGCTCTTCATCTCCATGATTCCCACCACGAACACTTGAATCAGATCCTGCCATGTTAGGGTTTGCAAGATATAGTGGAATAGGAAAAAAATAGGTGGAAACACACAACCTCACCTCTTGCTTACCCAAGTTCTTACTCGTTCTCAAGGATCGTGAGTGTGGTGAAAGTGGCGTAACCAAACTTGTGATTAAGCGGTTGAAAGGATAGGAATCAAGAGCCTCGGTTACGGATTTTTGTGGAGCGATAGGTGGCTATTCAAGGGAGGCTATGGTACTATAACCAAGTGCAACAAACCATCCAAACAAGATGTAAATGTTGTTGTCCAGAATCACCAACTTAATATATGAACATGAAACTTTTGATAACAGATCCGCAACACACCCCCATGCAACCTTTCAAATCTCCTTTCTTTTTCTTTTTTCTTCTTTTTTGGCTCTTTCTTTCACACTTTTTTGATTTTTTACTAGCAGCAAACACCAAACAAACTACGAGGGGTGTAGATAAAAAAATAATCAAGAGTACGACGGAAGAACAAAGGCGGTGACTAGCAACGTGATGAATGGAGTGAACACAAAGTAATAGTACCAACAAAATGGCTATAGGATCTTTTTGTATGGCTTTTTAATGGACTATAGGACATAAACAAATTGGTATAGCAGATGATAAAGGGTGGAAGGGTGGGTAATATCCAAAAACCTACCGTGACAACGATAGCTCTGATTACCACTTGAAGGGACCGGTTCAACAAAGGTCCTAGGGATGGCCCGATCCTTACGACAGTAGGTTTTGTAACAAGATAAATTACTGCAAGAAGCAGGTAAATGCTTTATACCTGAGAAAGGTTGGATGCGACCAAGCGTCGGGGAGAAGTTACCGAAACCGCGAAGACTTCGACTCGATCTCCAAACGACCGCAGAACCACAAGCTGGAACTATCCACACAATACGGTGCAGCAATGCTGGAATCTATAAAGCATGAAGTAGGGGATCCCAGAGGGATCTCTTCACAAGTCCAAGAAGAACAAGGAAGAACAAGGGTCTGCAAGGCACTCAGCAGCTCGGCTGCAAGAAAATCATATGTGGTTGTCTATTCTCAATAATCAAAACATGGGTTTTTTTAGTAGTACATAGGGGGGGTATTTATACTAGGAACAACCATCCTAGTTGGGTGTGAATTCGAGATGGAAATGAAGAGGCTAAGCATGTGAAAAGGCTCCCCAGAAATCAACTCCCGAGGTGGACTCGCGTGGCAGTTAACATTTTGTGCAGCCTCCACTAAATCTGTCATAACTTTTTATTGGGAAGCCCAATGAACATGCGGTTTCTTGCATTGGAAAGTTGACTTCAAGACGGTTCCATGAAGTACTCATGCAGCTCCAGAGCTATCGGGATTTAAGAGTTATGATCAAATCATTATGCAGGTCCGAACATGTCCGAACTGACTTTCCGAACTGATCTGTCCGAACTTGTCCGAACTGTTCCGTCCGAACTGAACTTGCTGGTTCATCTGTGGTTCGAACTGATCCACTTGGTTCTTCTTCTTTGCTTCCTTTCCATGTATAGCTGCACCACCCCTCTCACATATATACCTAAGTACAACCAATGTAGAACATTTAGGTAGTATAACATTCTCAGATATGTTAAAATTAATTTCGGCCTCGAGAGAGTTCACCTCTTGTTGTAGTTTCTTGGCATGACTTCGTGTAATTGGTCCTTGGTTTATATTTATTGGTGTGTTGTCTTGATCCACTTGTGTAACTCTTGGGATGTCCACATCAATTGTGATAATCATACCTATCGCTCCACTTTACATGTTATATGAGAGACTTATGGGAGGTGGGTGCTTTATAAAAATTATTTAGGATAACCACTTTATATGAGTGACATGAGAAGGCTTGGAGAAAGTGGGGTAAATCTTGACATGGTAAAGATTGTAAACGTCCATGTTTATGTATGATGATTATTACTTTATGTTTATGTATTTAAGATAAAATATTGACTAACTTGAGAATAAAGAACTAGCGGAACACGATTACAACGCCTTGGACAAATTCTTTTGCGAGTACTTGCTCAAGGACGAGCAAGATCTAAGCGTGGGGGAATTGTTGACGGTGTATTTTGGTACACCAAACATGTTCATTACACTTTGGTTTGGATTTGATTATGGAACTAACCCGCCACTAGACACACTAATCATATAACAAGTTCATCTTTGTGCATGCATTTGGAAGTGTTGTGTTTATATAGGAAAACATGGACATAAAGGACGGATTCACAACAAGTTTAAAGGAGCAATTACGGAGTCTTATTCGTGTTCATGAGCTTGATGAAATCACTTTCAATGGTGGCAAGGACCGAAGTGTTACAAAGGAACATCCCCGAGGATTGAAGCGTAAAAGACCGGACTTCATGCAAAGAGAACCTCCATCTTGGACGAGAGAATGACATCGTCAAAATAGTGCAAGTGGAGGGGGCAAAGTGCATAAATATATCAGGACCCACGGGAGCGAAGGGGCGACTGAACCGGGCCGGGATGGGCCTAGGCTGGTCGGCCCAAGACGGCCGACATGGCCCAGACTCGGGATCAGTTCGGCCCCCCTTTCCTTGCAACCGAATGATCTTCAACCCTAAGTCCCTAGAGGCGCCGCCATTTGCAAAATAGAGAGCCATTCGCACCCAGAGGCCACCCGCAAGCTAGAGAGAGAGGAGGGAGATCTCTGGAGGAGAATCGCCCAACTCGAAGGAAGCACCCTCAAGGGGAGAAGAAGGAAGACACCGTCGGAAGCGTCATCATGATCAACGGTGCCATGTCTAGCACCTTGATGGGGTAATCTTCTTAATTGTCCATGAGTTGTAATCGATCTTGAGATGTAATCGCTAATTTATTGGAACATCTATCTATCATCTTGTGTTGAATATGCTTTGATCCTTAAGGTTAGCTACCATGTCGTAAAACAAGTAAGGGCCCCAATGCTCCCCTGGATCCATTCAGTATGTCGTGTCCATCATAGGTCTAGTCACGAATACCTCCGCATAGTCACAGTACAAGGGGAGGAAAAGGGAGAAACCATGGTCACAACCCCCGATAGATTAGATTGGTTTTTCGTGCTTTAAGCTGTTGCATGTTCGAGTATTGTAGACCCATGGGCAAGTGTCTCTTTCATATGTAGTCGACTTAATCATTCTCTCTAGTGTAGTGTGGTAGTTTTCTAGTTTAATCATAGATAGGGTTTAAGTAGTTAGTGAGTAGAAGTAGATCAAACGCTTGTAATCCCCTTGCTCCACGGATTGGCAAGAACCTTGGGAATCACGTTGTGAAAAAGGTGTACGTCCGTACGCTTGCTGATCATAGGTGGATACGTCTTTTATCCTTCAACGGCCTGCCGAGGGCAGAACTCAATGTCGAACTCTCCAAGCTCCACCGACCACTTGACGATGCGGCCGTTGGCATCGTGGTTGCGGATGATCTCTCCTACAGGGAATGATGAACCGTGATCTTATGGGCTTGAAAGTAGTGGCGAAGCTTTCTCGACGTGATCAGGAGTGCATAGAGAAACTTCTGAGGCTGTGAATACCGTGTCTTATTGTCGGCCAGGACCTCGCTCACGTAGTACACAAGTCGTTGAACAGGGTAGGCCTGCCCTTCTTCTTCTTGTTCTGCGATGAGAACCGTGCTGGCCACATTAGTAGTGGTGGAGATGTAGAGGAGTAGTGTTTCGCCTGGTATGGGTGGCGTCATGATTGGAGGCGTGGTCAAGGTGCCTTTGAGAGCCTCGAAAGCCTTTTGTTCTTATTCATCCAATACAAACTTATCTTCTTTCTCCAATAGCTCGAAGAAAGGCAGACCTTTTTAACCGAGCTTGCTAATGAAATGACCTAGGGCCGCCATCAAACTTTACTGATCAACGCCCTATCGGTAATGGGCTGTCTAAGTTCGTTACTGATCCTCTATATTGGTAACGTGCTATAAAGTCCGTTACCGATGAGCATTTGACGCCCGTTACTAGTTTGAGAGCCAAATAATTAAAGTCTGAGAACACTCAACTGCCGTGTAGCGGGAGCGTGGTGTCAGTGAACAAATGAGACAGAGGTTTGTTAATCATCGTCTCCTTTGAGTCTGTCCTCATTGACCAGTCAACTCGATCCATCTCTCATTGCTTCCATTTCGACATACAGGCACAATCAACACTCATCTCTTATGAGACAAAACAGACATCATAAGAGAGATAACTTATCCACAAAGATGAATATAACTTGTCTATAGGAATAGAGCTAATTATTACAAAAGGTTAACTTGTCCATATATCAGGCTAGGACTTAACTAGTCCATCACATTATTTACTATGGTCGTGCTATCTGACCATACACATCAACAAAGGCATGCCCCTTGAACATCCACAAAAGTATGGCTACTCACCCTGCACATCAACAAGGTTGAACTAGATCATGCCCCATCAGGATTATTGGCTCTTTTTGCAGCCTCTTCGTAAGCAACCAAGGTTTCTTGAAGCCCTTCTAGCGAACCTTCAATGGGCTCGAGATTTTGTTCAGTAGTATAATTGTATCTCCTTATGTGCTTAGCCTTTTTGATGAGGATGTTCACTTCTTTTGTGATTTTTTCAAACTCAGGTTTCACATAACCCCAGACATTAAGGTTAAGAAGTAACTCAAGCTCTGCTCGTGACTCAAAGAGTTTTAATTGAAACGGGGTTAAACATCGTATAAGAACAACATAGTTAATTCTAAACTGATTTGCCTCAGACCTTGGAGCACGGTGTGACAAGTAAAAGCAAAACGAAGTTCAGAACTGATTTACCTCAGAACTTGGTATAATTAAGATCATGACAAGCACGGAAGACATCATCATAGGCACTAATTAACTTTAAGAAGCTCAAACTCAAGCTACCTTAAGCTCCATCTATAGAACAAGTAAAAAGGCAGTGAGATTCAGAGAATTAAACTTGCCTCGCCGTCGTCGTAGTCGTTACCAGAGTCAGAGATGAGGTCCTCTACACCTTCTTCGCTGCTCCCTAGACACCTCTTCATAGTTGCCAGACACTTGTGCTCGCAAACGTGAGGCAGGCCCCTCGCCCACTTCGCTACCCCCTCGCCGACACGCTCCTCCTTGCCGCTGCTTGGCCCCTCGTCGGAATCCGAGAGGATCCAGTCGAGGACTCTCGTCTCCGGCTGGGTTCACTCCACCGCCGCTTGGCCCCTCTCCGGCACTCATCGTCGTCTCCCTCTTCGCTGCCATCTCGCCGGCACGCGCGCGAATCCAGTTGCGGCACCGCTTCGTGTTCCGGTTCTCCTCGATCCCTGGTGCGCGGGGTCGTCCGCTGCTTGGCCCCTCACCCGCGCTCATCGTTGTCTCTGTCTCCACGCCTCCTCTGCACTTTTTTTCAAGGAAAGTGTTGCACTTGTCCATTCAGAAAAAAGAAAGGGGCAATATTTGGGATGGAGGGGGTAGTAGTCAATGCTGACGCGGGTTAGCAAACCCGGGCCGCTTTGTTGGCTAGTGCGCGGGCAATGGTTACCTTCTTTAACGTTTTTTTTTGAAATGACACTTAATAGCTTCCCTCGAAAATTAGGGCCCATAAAGAAGCACCTAAAAACTAGGTAATTCCCCGCGCGTTGTTGCGAGATATGAGAAATTTTTTTGATAAATTATGAACCAATTTGCTACCACAACTAGTTTATGCAATAACCCTTAGTTGGTGGAAGATGATGTGGGTAGTTTGTATGAAGAAAGAATTGGTGTAATAAAGAGAAAAAGAGATAGAGTTAATAACCCTTAGTTTGATGGGAGATGATGTGGTTAGCTTGCTTGAATAGAGAAATGAAGTTAATGATAGTTAGTGGGTACCAATTATATAAGTTATATAGATTAATAAAAATACGAACAATTCATAGTTTTTTTAAGAATCGAACAACTCATAGGTGTAGTTGGGCATTTGGTATTTTGAATAAAATATGAATAGTCACACGTCTCCTTGTGACCACATGATTTTTGTGGCCAAGAGCTCTCTAGAGCAGACACAGGTTCCGAGACGCGTGACCGACCGCCTAATGGATCGCCGTCTTGTCAATATAAATCCTGGCCGGCCAAGAACTTCGTCAACCGCAGCACCAAGAAAACCCCAACAACACCATCTCCGGTCACCAAGAAGTTAATCCAAGAGCTTCTCCTTCCTCAAGCAAGCGCATGGTGTCAAGCGAGCCATCAAGGAAGCGGGGGAGGGAGGAGGTGTCGCCGCCCCCGCCCGCCGAGCCCAAGGAGGAGGCCGCCGAGCCCCGGCCCGCCGAGCCTGAGGAGGTGCCGCCGCCACCGCCCGCCGAGCCCGAGGAGGTGCCGCCACCCCACCCAAGGAGATGAAGCGGATGAAGACGCCTCAACGCAAGGTGGCGCGACAACCCGTGGTGCCCCTGCGTGCTCCAAAAGTAGAATATTCGGATGTCTGTTTTTCAGTGAAGATGCTCTACGAGGCTTGGCAGAGTCTTGGAAAGCTGGCCATTCATCTCGGGGTCCAACAACCCCCTAGTTCGCCGCAGACGACCGTGATGGATTACGCCTTCAAGGTCAATGTCTTGGCTAGGAAGCTGGAGAGAGAAGTGGTCCCCCCTGGCTACGACGACGACAACGACGATGGTGGCCTCGACGTCTCCAGCTCCGGCTCCGACTCTAACTCTGACTCCGACGGTGGGGCTCCTCCGGCGGCGACTACCTCTGCTTAATTAATTTGTTCCTCTATTAATGTGTTCTTCCAATGTGCTTGTTGAACTTGTGATGGACTAGCTAGTAAATCTGTGTATGTTGAACTTGTGATGAACTAGTAGATCTAAGAGACGTGGTAGATCAATCCATGTCTCCTATTTTGGAAGGCATTGCAGTGTCTATGGTAGCAGCTTACAATGAATTGCAATGTGTATGCCAGAAATTTGATACTCTGTTTGTGTCATTATATGTCAGCAGTTCACAATGAATTGCAATGTGTATATATGCCAGAGTTATGCCAGAAGTTTGTTACTCTTTTTGTCTTAATAATCTACATTTTTTTTGTCTCGTGCTGCAATGAAATGTCAGCATAGATGAATTGATGAATTTTGTGATGTGTGACACATTAAGCTTTGTGACTCAATTGTCATTCCATTCATTCTTCATTCATACATTTAAGTTTGTCATATGTGACAAATTTTTCATTCTATATCCACACAGATGAACCAAAAGCACCACTTTTAACATCAGAATTACTTCTTTGCAGCATGCATCCCTATTAATCATCCAAATACTATACAAACAACTGCCACAATAATCAAGTTCATCTTCCAAATCACATTGTCCATCTTCTCCACCAGTGCTTTCTTCCTTTGCTTGTCCTCTAGTGCTTGCCTCTGCTCGCCGCTCCCAATTTGACATTCCACTGAATCAACTACTTTATCGACCGCGTCTGCACAGTTCGACAGTCGAGAAACAATGAATCCAGCATCCTTCAACATCTGGAGATACTCGTTGTGAAAACGATAAAATCCACAATTCTTGGCGTACTGCAGAATCAAAAGCACATAAGAACCCTAACTCAGATTTGGAGTTACCGAGTTCCATGCACACATGAAATAAAGACGACCATGATTTTCACCTTCCTTCTGCGTCCGCCCCTCCGCCACCCGAGCCATACCACAGTCCGGGCAAGGGACCAGTGGAAAGCCACTTAGCTCACCGACTAGATCCAAGCCGATGGAGTGATTGCGGCTGCTCCGGCAACCTTGGACCCTGCTCCTCGCATGTGCACCTCCAGACGCATCAGCGTAGTGCGACATGTGTGCGACGGCGGGGAAGGACGTGCGGGCGGCGGTGGTGGAGCTCAGATCGGGGAAGAAGAAGGGGGCAAGGGTCGGGGCAACGGGGCGGATGCATATTCATTCGGCAAGGGGCATTTCTGACAATGGAGCACTTGTTAGCGACGATGGTTAGTGTACCGCAGTCTCCGAGGCGGATCCCGGCCAGGGGCATAATGGAGCACTTGTTGGCGACGATGGTTAGTCTACCCGGATTGCCTTTGTCGGTCGGACAGGCTACGGTTATCTATTTCTATATAGGCTTCTGACGCTGACGCGTGGGCCCGACACTATTTTTTCTGAATTGAAACTTGCTTCCCTCAAATATTAAACCACATAAACAGTACCGAAAAATTCATAAAAAATACGAATAATTCATAGTTGGTAATTTAGTATATGAATAAAATATCAACAGCCACACTTGTCTAACCAAATTTCTTAAAATTAGAATTTTTATCTCTTGTTTACAATATAATAATTGTAATAATGTCTTAGTGTGTTCTAAAAATTCTATAAATTGACTTGACAACATAATTTAAGTCCCTAAGCTTGTCTACAAAAATTCAAATGGTTTCGAAAACGGAAGATTATACTTGTGTACAAATGTCTACATCTCTCACATAGTTTCTTAGAATGTTACTTCAACATTGAAGTTTTCCACACTTTAAAACATGTTCGAACTCATACGCATTTTATATTTTAACATAACCTTATGTTCACCATAAGATTATGAAATGCAAAGTTTAATTAGTAATGGTTGTGTAAAAAAATATTATTTATATGTTGTACTTATAAGTAACAATATAAGGTGTATAAACAACATCCAAGAAATGGAATTACATATGAAAAAATGTCATAAATGAGTAGATGTTGATTTTTAAAAAATTCAGAAAAAATATCATCAAATTTGGATTACGGTTGATAGAGAAAAACGTGATACAAAAATTTGATTGCAGATTAAAAGGGGAAAAGCAAATTGTTATTCATTCGAATAGACCTAGCCCCGCCCCTTCATTGGCGATTATGGTTAGTCTACTCGGATCGCCTTTGTCGATCGAGCAGGTTGCAATTATCTTTTTTTATATAGACTTCTGACGCTGACACGTGGGCCTGACACTGTTTTTTCTAAATTGAAACTTGCTTCCCTCAAATATTATACCCCATAAACAGCACCAAAAAATTCGCAAAAAATATGAATAATTCATAGTTGGTAATTTAGTATTTGAATAAAGTATCAACAACAACACATGGGCCCAGGTGTTCTTCGTGTGTTCTTGAGCGCCTTCGTTTCGATCCGGTTGTCCAGCGGTTTTTGCTGGGAAGGTGTTTGGCGGACCGTCCGCCCGGACGTCACGGACTGTCCGCGCGGCACTAATTGCTCGCGGACCGTCCGAGGACGTGGTACGGACCGTCCGCGTGTCGAGGTGCCGGTTGGGTCGTCCTCTTCGTGTTTAACGTACAGACCGCCATGGGTCGCCGATCGTCCGCACGGTGACCGCGGACCGTCTGCCCCAGGGCTGCGGACTGTCCGCCAGGGCTGCTGCACTCAGCTAAGTCCTTTGCTTCTTGTTTTGTGCTTCCGCTTTGGGATTGTGTGGGGTTTGTTCCTAGGGTTGGTAGGTCCGTTGTGACTATGGGACCTTGGCAAACTCATGTGGGAATCTGTAGTGGTGAATTTGGGGTATAGGCCGAGTTCTCTCTTAGGAGAAGAATTTTTATTAGCTCCCATTCACTCCCCCCCCCTCTGGTCGCCTAATCGGTCCTTCAATTGGTATCAGAGCCAGTTACGAAACTTCGTGATTCTAACCAGTCTAAGATCCAAAGATAGTGTTCCAGGAATGGGGTTCGGGTCCTCCACACATTGGTGGTAAGAACTACCATATGTGGCAAAGGCGGATGGCCGCTTTCCTCCGCGGCAAGGGTCAAATCCTCTGAGATGTCACGGTGAACACAGCTTATGTTCATCCGATGAACTTCCTTGCTCTAGGATCGAGGGACATGTTCGACGCCAACAACAAGGCGGTCGACTACCTGTACCGTTCTCTAAACGGGTTCGGACAGAGGACTTGGCGTGTAGGATTTGGGAGCAGTTGAAGATTGCTCATGCCGGGAACGCTCAGGTTCAAGCTCGGCTCTTTGCGACCTACCGGAGAGAGTACGAGAATTTCACTCATCTCCCAAGTGAGTCCATAGATGCCATGTTTTAGCGTTTCACGGTGATCGTGAACAACATGAGGGCTAATATGGTCGTGCTCCCGTATGATGACCATGACAGGACTGTCTACCTCTTGCATTCTCTAGATCGTACCGTGTGGAGTGGGAAGGTCGAGGCCATCGTAGAGTCGGAGAAGTATGAGACCCTCACAGTTAACGAGCTGTTTTCCAAGCTCAAGTCGTTTGAAGTGGACCGTGGGGTGCATGCAAAGATGGAGAACTCGACTGTTCCCCATAGTTTGGCTCTCGTGTCTGGTTCAAGGACTAACGCTAACATGTCTTCGAGACAAATTTCTTTGTCTTTCCTTATGTCCATGCCAGAGGAGGAGTTTGACGTGCTGGGCGAGGAGGATCTCGCATTGTTGAACAGGCGGTTCGAGCGCATGTACACCAACCGGAAGAATGCTCGGAGGAACTCGAGCATGTGCTACCGGTGCGGGAAGCACGGGCACTTCATAGCCGAGTGCCCGGAAGCCATGGAGGTCAAGGCCGAGCACAAGCACCATTCGAGGACCGACCATAAGCACCGCTCGAGGGACGACTACAAGGGCAAGAACAAGTCCGAGCGGAGGCTGAGGAAGAGTGGTGGCCACAAGAAGGAGCGAGCGATGGTGGCCGGTGCGAGCGACATCGACTCAAGCTCCTGCTACTCTTCATCGAGCTCAATTGATGAAGAAGAGAACCGGCACAAGGGAAAGTGTTAGAGGAATAACATCAACGGCTTGTGCTTCGCCGCCCAAGGTTTTTGCGGCATGGCACACAACACCACAAGCAAGAAGAGCAACAAGGATGACTCGGGCTCCGACTCCGAGGAAGAGATAAACAATGGCCCATCCTTCTTGATAGCGGAGAATGCTAGGTTGAATGACTTGCTCGACAATCGTGATGATGTGCTTAGAAAGACCAACAAGGAGAAGAGGGAGTATATGTCTTTGCTTGGAGAGGCTAAGGAGAAGGTGGTTGAGCTAGAGTCTTTGCTTGTTGATGCTAGGGCTCAAATAGATTCCCTTAAGTCTGCTCCCGTTGTGACCAATGAGCCTAAATGCACTGATTGTTCCACTTTTCTTGGTGAATTGACTGTGCTTATGACGGGTGCGAGATGGACATTGCGCCGGAACATTAATTTAGGTAATAAATGTTGTACTCGTAGTCAACCAGGAGTCGTGTTAGGACAAGGGTATAAATGTAAACCCTTGGTGCTTGTAATAGGGATCGAACAATTACACAACAAAACTGGCCCCGTGCCTACCTTCGAGTCCTTTAGACGAGTCGTCGAGTTCTTCGAGAGGAGCCATCGATCTGTCGACCTCCGTATTTAAGTACCGACAACCTTGTATCATGTCTAGTATCATGCGGTGGATTTAGACCGTGATGCAAGTAGTCTTATTACATTGCTTAGTATCATGTGGTGGATTTAAGCTTGGTTCAAGAGGGTTTCCTGTTGGATCATGAGCCATGCGGTAGGCTAATATCTTGCTCGAAGCTAGTTATCGGCTCTATTAGATTTGGCAAGATCTAATAGATTTATTAAGTTACCACGTGTTGCTTTGAATTTTGCTTTATGTTTAATTCATGAAACACTCTTTTGCCCAATCTAGATCGATTAGCTTCGGCTCTATCTCTTTGAGATCCATGTGATGTGCTTTCAAATCTTTGGTTTATTATAAAGGATCAAGTGCTCTCAATAGTCGAATTTAGATCAATCTAGATTGTCACGTGTTGCGGGTTCAAGCTTGTTGACTTTTCAAATGTTTGTTCCTTCTTCACGGAACCCGGATCGGCTGTACAGCCGTATTCGGCAATTCTACCACAAGTGAAACGTGTTCATAAGTTTGTTTTAAATAATGTATGCTTTTAGCCTACTATGTTTAGATTGTATCATGCGGTGGATTGATTTACTCGCAGTTGGTGGCGTGATTTCAAACAAGTCGTATCATGCGGTGGATTAACTTGTTTGGTGTCATGCTTGACGGGTTTGAAAGTACCTAGACATGCGGTAGACTAGTGCTTTTGGCCTATGCATGCTTGTTTACTTCATATTTATAATCATGTTTTCACCTTATTTATTTTTATTGTAATTTATCCTCGAAAATCGGTCATGACCACGTGCGAGCAATGCTGTTTAAACAAAGACCGATCTTTTGTCATGCTTACGTCATGCATTCGGCTATACCCTGGTTTCATGTTTTAAAGCTCCTGAATGATATTTAAATTGTTGACAGATAGCTTGTTGTAGCTAGATGTCATTTTAATTGGCTCTCTAGCCGTAAATACGGAACTGTCTAGTACCACCCGGCAAGTTTCAGGTTTTATCTAACTACTTTTCATACTTTGTCAGTTTCAGGAAAATTGACTGGCACGCTTCGGATTCGGCACGTGTGTTAAGCCAGCTTTATTCGGCTTGCTGTGTGCTTGGCGCGAGGTGCTGATTTTGCGTCAATAGCATCAATTTCCATTTGTTGTGAGGACCATGTGTGGTTCGAGGACCGGTGGATGGTCACTTCCTGGTGTGATGAGTGATTGACAATGTTGTGTGGATTGATTCTTTGCTAAGTATTGCAGGTGTAGGTTGCAGCTTGACTATTGTTGGTGCAAGTGAAGAACAAGTGCAAAAGGTCGTGGCCGGAGGCCTCCTGGTGTGGAGAAGACAAGTAGGCTTTGTTCGAGGGACCCGGTGGCCAGCGGAGTCAAGTGCGGGCCGCATGGTGGCAAGAACAGCAAGATGAAGTCATAGACGGTTTCTTGGTTGAGCCTCGATACCAATGTCGAGCCGGGACTACGTGGGAGCCGAGTCATGAGTGGCAATTGGCAGAGGCTACACCGAGTTCGCGAGGTTTCCAGTGGTTCACCAGAAAACCACCAAGTTCTTTGGTTGATCCACAAAGCCAAGACCGAACAACCGAAGATGGTGGTGCAGCAGCATCAGATCGGTCGGACCGTTGGGTACCGGTCTGATCGGTGAGAAGCACCGGTCTGACCGGTGTGCTACAACGCAGTCCAGAGACATCGAAGCGGAGGACACGCGTTGGGATCACAAGCCTTGCGTCGAGGCTAAGCAAGTTTGTGGTTGCTGGGCATCCGTCCGATGGAGCGATGACAAAGATTTCCGAATTCACCCTCGAGGGGCATGTATCCCTAATTAGCTAGTAAGGGTATTTTAGACTTTCGGTTTCCTCCATATAACCCTTCCATTTTCATTTGGACTTTCTAGGACTAGCTTGAGAGCCTCATGGTGAGATCTTGTGAGAGGGTAGGATGATCAAGCGGAAGCTAAACCTTGTATGAACCTTCATGATATGTACAGATGAATCGGCGTGGTTCCTCAAGACTTGTTTGAGTTCATCCCGGTTTTCCTTTTTGGTGATTTTCGGAGCCTTTTCTTGGTGATTTTCTTGGAGAGATTTCGAGGCCGTTTTCTTGAGGATTTGTTGGGGGATGTATGCATGAACCCTTCGTGGTTCTTTTCCCTTGATTCCCCTCCCAAATCCGTGAGAAAAGGGGCTTGATTTTGTGGTTTTCATTGTCCTAGGGTTTGGTTTGTTCTTGGCGGAAATCCATCGATTCCTCTTGAATCAACGAGTTTTGGTGGACCATAACTTGGCTATCCCAAAGTCTTGTTCGAATCCATGGAGCGAATTGGGAGATCGGGAGTTGGATTTGGAGGAGTTGACCCATGGGTTCTGTTCATCCCGAGCTGCCCAGGTTACACCGGTCTGACCGGTGCTCTTGACAGGTCTGACTGGTGTGATCCCTTTGTGGGATTTTCCCTCCGGTGAGTTGCTTAATCCATGTGCCTTTTGGTCGTTGTGTTGCTGGTCAGTTCTTGGTCAGTTTGGTGTTGTTTTGCTAGGTTTTGTGTAGGGCTTTTCTTTCCCTAAAGGTTATGTTTTGGGGTGTTCTTGTTTCAGGGCCTAGAGAAGTCATTGAGGCTCTCTGGAACTTTTGTTGTCCGGCTGCTGTAGCCACCGGCCTGACCGGCTCTATCCACCGGTCTGTCCGGTGTCACCGATCCGATCGGCGCAGGCCATCAGTCTGACCGGTGTAGCACAGGCAGCAAGCCGTGCAAGTTTTCGCTTTCGTGTTGCCTCGAAAGGTTGTTTGTTGGTTCCTAGGATCAGTAGCACTCCAGTGGCTACGTGGTCTTGACCGACTTGGGTAGTTGAATCAGAGACATGTGTTGGAAGTCGTGTTCATCTTGTTGGAATCTCTATCTCCTTCGAGAGGAATTTTTATCGGCTCCCATTCAATCCCCCCTCTCTCTGGTTCCTCGTTTCGGTCCTTCAAGTGGTATCAGAGCCAGATACGGGTCTTGATTGACTCTAACCAGTCCAAGATCTAAGGATGGCATACAAGGAACGAGGTTTGGGTCGTCCACACTTCGATGGCAAAAACTACCAGATGTGGTGTAAGCGGATGGCGGTGTTCCTCCGCGGAAAGGGTCAGATCCTTTGCGATGTCACGGTGGACACAGGCTATGTCCAGTCGATGAACTTCCTTGCTCCAAGATCGAGGGACATGTTCGACGACAACAACAAGGCGGTCGACTACTTTTTTCGTGCTTTGCGTCAGCCTGAATTCGATCGGGTGCACATGGAGAGCTTGGCTTATAGAATCTGGTCGGTGTTGAAGGAAGCTCATGTTGGAAACACCCAGGTTTAGGCTCTGATGTATGCAACTTACCGGAGAGAGTATGAAAACTTCACTCATCTCCCCGGTGAGTCCATCGATGCCTTGTTTCAGAGGTTCACGGTTGTGGTGAACAACATGAGGGCCAATGTGGACGTGCTCCCGTACGATGATCATGATAGAGCCGTTAAGCTCTTACACACATTGGAAAGTTCGAGGCCATTGTGGAGTCGGAGAAGTATGACACTCTGACCGTGAATGAGCTATTCTCGAAGCTCAAGTCGGCTGAGGTGGATCAGGGCATGACAGCCAGGATTGAGGGCCCGACTGACTCTCATAGTCTCGCCCTCATCGGTGGCTCGAAAGGAAAGTCTAGTGCTAACCCATCCACCAGGATGTTCTCCTTGTCCTCTTCGATGCTATGCCAGATGAGGAGTTCGACGTGCTTGGTGAGGACGAGCTGGCACTACTGACGAGGCGGTTCGAGAGGTTGCACGAGAACCAATTGAACATCAGGAGGAACACGAGGACTCATCTTGCATCAGGATAATGAATGGCTTGGCTTGTTGCTTGATAATCGTGATGATATGCTTAGAGAGGCAAAGAAGATGAGGAAAGAGCTTAGTTCTTCTCTTGAGGATGCTAGGACTAGAGTGGCTGAGTTAGAAACATAGAACTTGGATGCTAAGCTTGAAATTGATTCCCTTAAAGCTTCACTGGTATTGTTTGCCTTCATTAGTTGAGAGCAAACTTTTCCTGGCTTGATCATGGGGGCATAGGTTTAGATTCTCATATTGGCTAAATGAGAGAGATTTTGAATGAAATAGAATTAAATGAGGGTTAGAAAAAATCTATTTCTAGAGAAACTAAGGATATGGATTTTTAAACCAACCAAAAGTCAAGTTTCTAGGTTCACGCGAGTTCTACCACGTGCTGAAATTTAAATAACATCTAGTTACAAGTCGTGGCTCTACTTGTGTGTTTTTAGCATGTAAAACAAGTCAACCACAACATCATAAAGAGGATGAATGGTTGAGTTAGGTTCTGAATTTATTTGGTTTTGGCTTCTCGAAAAGAAGCAAGCAAACAAATAGGATGGTTCATGTAAAGGGTTTATGATCAAAACAAATATTCAACAAGAATTATGTCTCTAATATCAACCTTTCTAAGTCTAATGTCTTGTGTAGTAAAATTAAAAACTAACTTACTTGAAAAGACTCGAAAAATTTTGAATCGGGTTGTCCTCCCGATAGCTTATTCTTGACTTGACGAAACAGGTTGCCTCCCGCCTAGTGCTTCATTTATAGTCCATGGCTTGGCTTCTTCACTTGATTACTTCGGATCAACGCTCTTTGCGGGTGTTGGGATCTTGGGTACCCACTTTTGCACCATCTCGGGCACGGGCTTTTCTTCAGCTTAGTCATATTTTTGGTCTTCACAGGCTGGCTTTGTCCTCTGGTCTTGACGGATACAACAACTTCCTTCATGTAGTGGCTCGACATCTCAAACTTCGTTCCTTCGGTCGTGATCTTCATGGTCTCCTTAGTGTCATCCTCCATCTCTCCCGAATGAGTTTGAGTAGCCTTCGCCTCCTCGGGACGTTGGGATTGTCTAGGAAATTCTCTTTTGTTACCCATCGGATGCCTGACAAGTTGTCCCACTTGCCACTCTAGCATCTTCATCACGATGAACACCTCATCCTCATCAAAAGTTTGACATAGTTGAACAAATGCTTGGAGATAAAGGTTTGAATCCTCTTTACCAGTGAATGTCGAGTGTTGCACCATGCCGATAGTTGAGACCTTGTCTCGAACGGCCTTTTGTCGTCTTGAAGGTTTATGCTAGGTAGATCAATGACGTTCGGGGTGCATAGCTCGATCTTGCGCTCCGGTTGCGGTTGTTCTCCCGTGGGTGGTGATTGATGTTGATCTTCCTTTGAACTTGGAGGTGGTGATTCCCTTGGAGATTCCGATGGTCCTTCGACTTCGGCTTTTGAATCTAGGGTTTCCAATCCTTTAGCTTGTGTTGCACGTCTCCTTTTCCTGTAAAGTTTTCTTGGATCATCCACAAAAATATTTGGGTTTCTTGGAGAGGTAGCCAACCATCTCCGGTTAGGGTTAGCGATAAAACAAATATCTAAAAAGAAAAATTAGGGTTAATCACAAACTAGATTAGATTGATTTTTTTTCTTTTTTGAGGATGATCAAAATTAAGAGATGCAAAAGAAATTCAAAAGAAAAACTAAAAAATATTCACTAGAAGAGCGACACTAGATCGGATGTTGATTGCTTGTTCCCCGGCAACGGCGCCAGAAAAAGGGGCTTGTTGACGGTGTATATTCGTATTCAACTTCAATTGGATTTGCAAGTGGACAAATCCCCCGTCGTAGTCAAGGGACCCTTCTTCCCTCGAGTGGTGAACCCAAGGTATCGAATCCATGGAACAATGTGCAACACAAGGATTGAATCTAGTAAAGCAAGGAAAGCTATATTTTGAAAGAACCAAGTTGCATCGAATCTAAGAGATCATCAAGAAAACACATCTAATCTAATCTACTAAAGAGGTAGCAAGAGAAAGCAAGAGATAACCGATCTAAAGAGTCTAGATCATGCATATGTTGTAGCTCCAAACAAGATAGATGAAGATAGAAAAGCGAATCTCATTAAAAGCATCTTTAAACTGTGGCCTCCGGTCCGATTCCGGAGACGCCCGCCTTTTGGAGCCATTGTTCTGTCACAACGCACCCCTATTTGTGTGGGATAGCCTAGGGTGAGTTTGATAAGAACAAGTTGAAATCACTTGGTTGGTGCGGTATGCACCTCTAGCCACCGTAGCTACAAGAGCACTTTATGCAATCTATCTTAAGTATAGATTGGGGAAGAAGCAAAACCAAGGGAGAACAAAATCATCGAGAAGGCACTTGATCGCTAGAAATTGGATTTACTATAAAACTTCACCATGAATGATTACATGAACAAGATCACCACCAGGATCCTACCTCGATCTTAATCCTTGCTCCGGAGGTCCGACGTGGTCTTCCATGCAAGGTTCCCACGTCGGCTAGGGAAACCCTAGACAACTAGCACGACCCTCCTCTCTGAGATGGTGTCCCTCAAGCTTCTCTACTCCTCAGAGGTGGATGACGAATTGATTGATCCGTGGGTCTCGGTCAGGGGGCTATAAATAGCCCGAGAGGCACCTGGGTAAAAGGGGGGGTGGTGACTGGGCCTCGAAACGGGCTGGCCCGGCCGGCCTGGTGAAGGCATCTAGGCCCCTATTTAGCGTTTTGGTAATTAATGACAATCATTGTGGACTAACACTTTTATTTGAGTTATAAGAATAGGTTGTTCCGGTGAAATGATGAGCTCACGCGGAATGAACGAGGAAGTCTTGTAATGGCATGTGTTGGAAAAAGCTCAAGGCAAAGGTCAAAGATAGGGTTTTATTTTTGTTGGTCATAAGGTGATTAGTGGATGCTAAATGACCGGGTTGATAGGATAGATAGCCGTACTTGTCGTATGGGCCTCCCTGGGCCCACTACCTCGGTGGGTACCAGGACCGACTACTCGGTGGGCCCCTGGGACTACCCTGCTTGTGCCACACGACACCTGATGGCGTGAGGCGCAAGGACCATGGTGGAGAAGTACTCAGATAGGAAGCTATACATGCCTTGTACTGTCTCCTATACGTACACAACTAGTACTCGCTCCCTAAACCAACCTGTTACCCTGCCTCCCGGACTATATAAGGTGAGGCAGGGACCCTTCTCTTTCATTACGCATCATCTTGTAATCACATCCAATCAATCCAGAGCTACGCAGCATATATGACGTAGGGTATTACGCACCTCGCGGCCCGAACCTGTCTAAATTGTGTGCCACGTGTCTCTTCCTTCGAGTTACCGATCTCGGTGAGGCCACATTCATCTACCTCGGGTACTCCCCTTGGTAGTTTGCCGGTCTAAAACACCGACAGCTGGCGCGCCAGATAGGGGATCTCACCGAAGATCATATGGCGAACTCGACGGCTTCAATTTTCGTCAAGCCAACCGTCGCCTTCTACCGCGGCGACACTTTCGTCTTCGGCTCCTGGGTCTGCACTGCTGACGGCGCTGGATCCTTCAGCGCTGCCTCACCATGCCGCCCAACCTGAAGACCGGGCTCGTGATGCTTCTCGAAGTAGTCATGGGCGATCTCATCGGAAAATTCGGCAAAATTTCGCTCTACAACCAGCACGCGGACTTCGAGCTTGGATCCGACTCCAACTCAAACTCGACGTCACCGTGGGCCATCGCATGCAAGTCGGCTATCGAGCCATCGTGTGCGGACTACCCACTCCATGAGCACTTCCCATACGGCCTCTGCATCGCTAGCAAGGCCCACGCGAAGGCTCTTTCCGCACGCCGGGCTGGGAAGGAGATCGCCTCCGAGTACGACTCGAACTCCAACCCCGTCCTCGGCTACAACTCGGACTCCAACCCCACCTCCGGCTACTACTCGGACTCCTCCTACGACTTCGACTTCGGGGCGGACCCTGACGAGCCCGAGTCCGAGACCTACATGATGGAGGAACCACAGTTAGGACCTGCATCCGGCCTAGTTATAACATCTACACCCGCCGGCAGATTCGTCTACTGGCCAGACCGCAAGCCCGCTAACCTGACAGACGAGAACTCACACTGCGTTACCTACCTCGACTCACTTCCCTTCCAGGAGGGAACTCCGCTAGCCCCAACTGAGGAGAACACTCCAACAGAGGTGGCAACCAGCGACTCCAGCCTCGGCTCTCCTGATCGTCAAGTCTTCATGACTTCCAACGAGATGCCGGGACCCTCAAGGACACTCCCTGACCGATATCTTGAGGATATCTCAGCAGACGAGTTGTCTACTAACGCACCCGCAGACGAAACCAATGCCAACAGGGATGTCTGACGTAAACGCAACAGTAAGCAGAACGAACGGCACCGACATCTTCGCGAGCCCCTACCCATCCGGAACCTCGCGGAGGCCCTTGACCAAGTCGAAAGCCGGGTGCACACTACCCCAGAGCAATGCCTCATGTCTATCACCACGATAGCACGTCGGGCTCAGGGGATGCGCACGGGAGAAGTCATCGCCAAGCTCGCGGAGGACGCCTACTTCATGCGAGTTGACAACAGAGTCACTCAAGTGCCCCCCGTCAGGAACCACCAGCAAGACAACGAAGCCACAAGTCACAGTGTGGACATAGGTCGCAACCGTACTCGAGGGGAGCTACCGGCTAACCGCAACCGTACCCGGGCGTCGGTCGGTGGACCCTCTCATGGTGGCAACAGCGCCGGCGGCGCCGGTGGCAACCGTGAGATTATCCCTCACAGTGATCCTGGTGGCGGAGGCAGTGACGGCGGGAGCTCCAACCACGGGGCTGACAGGAGAGCCGAGGGCGGGGGCGACCGCGGCGGCCGAGGCCACACAACTAGCCACGCCTCCGGTGCTTCACGTGGCGGCTTCGACGCTCGCCAAAAAATCGAAGAACTGTGATGCAAGAAGTCCTCCACGGCAGGCGACAATGACGGCTTCTTCGCCTTCTCTGCACGGCTTCGCAATCTACTTCTCCCGGAGAAATTTAAACCTTTGGGGATCACCAAGTACGACATGAAGCAAGATCCAGTACAGTGGCTCAGATCCTACGCCCTCTCCATCGAAAACGCTGGTGGCAATAACGACACGAAGTGCCCCTACTTCCCCTTCTGCATGGATCAAGCCCTGCTTACATGGCTTGAGTCACTTGGGAGATCGACAAGTGGGACCAGCTCAAGGAACAGTTCACCAGCAACTTTGCGGGTGCTATGGGCTGCTCAGGTACTCGCATGGACCTAACAATGGTGAAGCAGGAACAAGGCGAGACCCTTCGCAAGTACATGCGGCGCTTCTTCGACAAGCGCACCACCGTAGTCGACGCCACCGACAAGGAGGTCATCGAGCTCTTCCAAGACGGTCTCTACCACCGTCGCACCTTCGAAGACTTCAAAGACATGATCACCTCCTGTGCTGATGAAGAAGACAAGGCTAACACCAAGTACGACGCCATCCATGGCAAGAGCAAGTAGAACACAGGCGACAACAGCAACAACAACGGGAACCAAGGCGGTCGCAGCAACAACTACTCGGGTCCCAATCACAAGCGCAAGCTAGACAACACTGTCGTGGCTATCCAGCGCTCTGCGAAAGACAACTCGAAGAAGACCTCTGGCGGCTTCAAGGACTTGCTGCAAGAGAAGTGCCCGTGGCATCTGGACGGCAACCACACCACCGAGCAGTGCTACCAACTACGGTGAGCACTCAAGCACACTCTAGAGCCACGGCACCCTCACGGCAAGAAAGGCAAGAAAAAGACCGACGAGGGCAACAACGACTTCCAGGAACCCAACAAGACGGTGAACGTCCTCTTCGGCGGACTACCCAACCGACGGGCTCAGAAGGCCACCCGACGAGAAGTCTTGAGCATCGAACCAGCGGTCCCGACCCCTCTTCGGTGGTTGGAGATACCCATTACCTTCTCCCGCGCGGATCAATGGACAAGGTTCTCTGAACCAGGACGGTTTCCACTCGTCCTGAAGCCGGTAGTCGCGGGCTCCATACTCAACAAGGTCCTCATCGATGGTGGAAGCGGGCTCAATGTCCTTTTCACCAAGACCTTGAAGAAGATGAAGCTCGACATCACCCACATGCTCACCATGAGCACCTCGCCTTTCTACGGCACGGTCCCGGGGAACGCGGCTATCCCACTGGGCCCAGTGGTCCTGCCAGTTACCTTTGGGGAGACAAGGGAAAACTACCGCACCGAGTACATCAAGTTTGAAGTCGCGAACTTCGAGACTTCCTACCATGCCATCCTCGGCAGACCAGCTATCACCAAGTTCATGGCGGTACCTCACTACACGTACTTGGTACTCAAGATGCCATATCTCGCTGGTGTACTCTCATTGCAAGGGGACTTGAAGATATCCTTCGACTGTGACACAGAAGCTGTGCAACTCGCAGCCATGAATCAAGTACCCAGCGCAATGATGGAGATCTACGCTGCATCGAAGAGGCTTGCCCCAAGTGAACTCGACATCCCAGAGAAGTCAGACAATGCCAACAAGCCTCAGCCAGCTAAGGAGGTTCAAGTCAAGACGATTGACCTCGGGACAGGCGACAGCAGCAAGACCACCACCATCGGGGCAGGCCTCAACCCGAAATAGGAAGACACGCTCGTTAGCTTCCTTCGGGCTAACCGAGACATCTTCGTGTGGAAACCAGCGGACATGCTAGGGGTGCCCTGGAATCTGATCGAGCACTCCCCGAAGCTACAACACCTCCGCCGCTTCGCCGACGACAGACGGGATGCCATCAAGAAGGAACTCGCCAAACTACTCACGGCTGGCTTCATCAGAGAAATCTTCCATCCCGAGTGGCTCGCCAACCCCGTCCTCGTCCACAAAAAGAACTCAAACGAGTGGAGGATGTGCGTCGACTACACCGACCTCAACAAGCACTGCCCCAAGGACCCCTTCGGGTTGCCGCGGATAGACCAAGTCATTGACTCCACGACGGGCTATGACCTACTCTGCTTCCTCGACTGCTACTCCGGGTACCACCAGATCGCAATCAGGGAAGAAGACCAGGAGAAGACCACGTTCATCACCCCATTTGGCGTGTACTGCTACACGACCATGTCCTTCGGGTTGAAGAACTCCGGTGCTACCTACCAGCGAGCTATCCAGTCCTGCTTCAAGAGGCAGCTCAACAAGAACGTTGAAGCCTATGTGGATGACGTGGTCGTCAAGACCAGAAACTCCGACACGCTCATCGCCGCTCTTGAAGAGACTTTCGCATCCTTGCGAGAGTACCGCTGGAAGCTCAACCCGAACAAGTGCGTCTTCGGCGTACCGTCGGAAAACTACTCGGCTTCATCATCAGCCATCGCGGCATTGAAGCCAATCCCGAGAAGATCTCCGCCATCACCAACAACTGGGTGCATGGCGGCCCTGAACAGATTCATCTCGAAGCTTGGAGAACGGGGGCTTCGGGGGCTCCCCTTCTTCAAACTACTCAAGCATCAAGAGAAGTTCGCGTGGACTCCAGAGGCAGATGAGCACCATGTTTGGTTCGAGGACCGGTGGATGGTCGCTTCCTTGTGTGATGAGTGATTGACAACGTTGTGTGGACTGAGTCTTGGCTAAGTATTGCAGGTGCAGGTTGCGGCTTGACTGGTGTTGGTGCAGGTGAAGAACAAGCGCGAAAGGTCGTCGCCGGTGAGTCCTCCAGGTGTGGAGAAGACAAGTAGGCTTCGTTCCAGGGACCCGGTGGCCAGCGGGGTCAAGTGCGGGCCGCATGGTGGCATGAATAGCAAGATGAAGTCATGGACGGTTTCTTGGTTGAGCCACAAAACCAAGGTCGAGCCGGGACTACGTGGGATCAACCAAGGCGGAGGCTACACAGAGTTCGCGGGGTTTCCGGTGGTTCACCAGAAAACCACTGTGTTACTTGGTTGATCCACAAAGCCAAGACCGAAGATCTGAAGACGGTCTTTGCGGCGGCCCGACCGGTCTGACCGGTGGGTCTGACCGGTCTGACCGGTGGGGACCGGTCTGACCGGTGAGGAGCACCGGTCTGACCGGTGTGCGACGACGCAGTCTGGAGACTTCGAAGCGGAGGACACGCGTCGGGATCGCATGGCTTGCGTTGAGGCTACGCAGGGTGCGGTCGCCGGGCATCCGTCCAATGGTGAAGACATGAAGACTTCCAAATCTGCCCTTGAGGGGCTTGTATCCCTAGTTGTTAGGGAAAGGTATTTTAGACTTTCGGTTGCCTCCATATAACCCAAGAGGTGAGAGGATGGCAGCCAACTATTGGAACCCTAGCTCATTAGTTTTCCTATTTTCCACCTATTTTCCTTAGGTTTTCTTTAGGACTAGCAATAGAGCTTCATGGAGAGATCTTGTTGAAAGGGATGGATGATCGGGCGGCTTGCTGGACCTTGTATGAACCTTTGTTTCATGTATAGATGATTCGACGTGGTTCCTCAAGGTTTGGATGTGTTTTCCCCGGTTGTTTTTGGTGGTGATTTTCGGAGCCCTCTTTTGGTGATTTTTTTGGGTTGTTTTCGGGACCTTTCTCTTGGGGATTTGATGGGTGAAATTTGTGGGAACCCTTCGTGGTTCTTTGGGCTGTGATTCCCCTCCCAAATCCATGAGTAAAGGTGCTCGATTTTGGGGGTTTCTTGAGTTCTTGGGTTGGAAGTGCTCTTGGCGGGATTTCCTTGATTCCTCCTTTTTGGACGAGTTTTGGTGGGATTAAACTTGGCTATGGACTCCTCATGAGGTGTTCCTAATATCCCCAAAGTCTTGTTCAAGTCCGTGGAGCGATTCGGGAGATTGAGATTTGAATTTGGGGGAGTTGACCCGTGGGTGTTGTTCATCCCGAGCTGCCCAGGCTACACCGGTCTGATCGGTGCTCTTGACCGGTCTGACCGGTGCGAGCCCTGGTGGGTTTTTGCTCGGGTGAACATCTTGGTGTGTTCCTTGTTGTCCCGTGTTGCTGTTGTTTCGAGTTTGGGTCAGTTTGGTGGTCGGTTGGCCTGTTTGGTGCCTTGGGGGCTTTCAGGCTGCGATCGGTCTGACCGGTGGTGCTCACCGGCCTGACCGGTGTGGGTCTGTAGACTCGAGGTTTGGTTTTCTGTTGCGTTTCTCGGGTTGGAAGGTTGTGTGTTGGTTCCTAGGTCCAGTGGCTACGTGGCCTTGGCCAATTTGGGTAGTGAGTCGGAGACGTGTGTTGGAAGTCGTGTTCATCTTGTTGGAGTTTCCATCTCCTTCGAGAAGAATTTTTATCGGCTCCCATTCACTCCCCCTCTCTGGTTCGCCGTATCGGTCCTTCAAGTGGTATCAGAGCCGGTTCGGGTCTTTGTTGACTCTAACCAGTCTAAGATCCAAGGATGGCGTACCAGGAACGGGGTTCGGGTCCTCCACACGCTGATGGCAAGAACTACCAGATGTGGAGCAAGCGGATGGGTGCGTTCCTCCGCGGAAAGGGTCAGATCCTTTGGGATGTCACGGTGGACACAGGCTATGTCCAGTCGATGGATTTCCTCGCTCCAGGATCGAGGGACAGATTCGACGCCAACAATAAGGCGGTCGACTACTTGTTTCGTGCTTTGTGTCAGCCTGAGTTCGATCGGGTGCACACCGAGAACTTGGCTTGTAGGATTTGGGCGGTGTCGAAGGAGGCTCATGTTGGGAACGCCCAGGTTCAGGCACGGATGTATGCGACCAACCAGAGAGAGTACGAGAACTTCACTCATCTCCCCGGTGAGTCCATCGATGCCTTGTTTCAGAGGTTCACGGTGGTTGTGAACAACATAAGGGACAATGTGGACGTGCTCCCGTACGATGATCCTGATAGAGCGGTCAAGCTCTTACACTTGTTGGATCGTACGATTTGGGACGGAAAGTTCGAGGCCATTGTGGAGTCGGAGAAGTATGACACTCTGACGGTGAACGAGCTGTTCTCGAAGCTCAAGTCGGCTGAGGTGGATAGGGTCATGACTGCCAAGCTTGAGGGTCCAACTGACACCCATAATCTCACCCTCGTTGGTGGTTCCAAAGGAAAGGCTAACCCTAACCCATCCACCAGGATGTTCTCCTTCTCCTCTTTGATGTCTATGACAGATGAGGAGTTCGACGAGCTTGGAGAGGACGAGCTGGCGCTCCTGACGAGGCGGTTTGAGAGGCTGCACGAGAACCGCGTGAACATGAGGAGGAACACGAGGACGTGCTTCCAGTGCGGCAAGCCGGGACACTTCGTCGCCGACTGCCCGGAGAAGGTCGAGAACAAGGACAGCTACAAGCACAAGTCGAGGATGGATGGCAAGTACCGGTCGAGGCGCGGCCACAAGAGCAAGCACAAGAACAAGTACAAGGACGAGCGATGATCGAGGAAGAAGGAGAGCCGAGGCAAGGCCCGAGCGATGGTTGGAGCGAGAGACGTCGAGCTCGAGCAGCAGTGAAGACGAAGGAAATCGTCGCAAGAACTAGAAGTCATCCAAGAACCTGAGCGTGCTGAGCTGCTTTGCGAGAGATGGCTTCTGCACCATGACGCTGAGCTCCGGCAGCAAGAAGAGCACACAGAGCGACTCGGACTTTGAGTCCGACGACGAGGTGCATGATGAACTTCCCTTCTTGCGCCAGGAGAATGAGAGGCTTTGCTCTTTGCTTGATAACTGTGATGACATGCTTAGAGAGGCCAAGAAAATGAGAAAAAAGCTTAGGGCTTCACTCGAGGATGCTAGGACTAGAGTGGCTGAGCTAGAGACACAGGTGCTTGATAGCAAGCTTGAGATTGATTCCCTTAAGGCTAGCCCTATTGTTTTGGATGAGAATGATTGTGCTGATTGCTCCATATTTCTTGCTAATCTTGCTTTGTTTAAGGAGAAGCATGCCTCCAAGTGTGAGTAACTAGATGTGCTTAGGGTTGAAGTGGCTGAGCTTAAGTCTGGACCTGCTTTGCTAGGTGCTTGCACTTCTTGCCCTGTTTTGCATGCTAATATTGATGAGATGCATGCTTACACTAGTTCTCTCGAGGCTAAATTGAAGGAACCCATGCCTACATCATGCTCTACCTGTGAAATGCATGCTTTGAAAAATTTGGAACTTGCACATTATGTTGATCGTTTGCAGGATGAGAATGATGACTGGAGGGAGTTGATGGGTTGGTTGTATCGTCATGAGCCTCAGATGAGGATGATGATCGAGGCGTTTAAGAGGCAGGATGGTGAGGGACTTGGGGCAAACAAGGTTGGTGAGGGAAGTGGAGAGAATATCCTGGAGCCACCAAAAACCTACCACAAAAATCATTTCCCCCCAAAACCTAACCATCTTAGGAACCGACTAGAGACAACCCCAGCTCCACCCGTGTTTCCTACACCCACAAATGATCTACAAAAGCCTATCAAGTTTGTGAGCACTTCGGGGAAAGTGTTCTTTGGGAAAGAAAGTGAGAAGGCTAGTGAGGGGAAACCGGTGGAGGAGATGAGTGGAGAGAAACCAAGTGAGCAGCCACATCCCAAGCCTAAGCCTAAGCTTGTGAGGTTCCATTGTGGCTATTGTGGGAGAGATGGCCATAAGGAGGAGTTTTGCTTCAAAAGGAAGCGTGAGGAGAGAATGGCAAAGGAGTGGGCTAACAAGAACAAATACCACCCTTCCGATGGTGTACTTGAGCCTCGTGTGCAGATGCCCAGGGCCAAGGCGAATGTGAGGACAGTTCGGGCTTGGGGAGAGCGGAAGGTTTTTGGAGGCGCGTCGCTTCGGGTCACACGGTTCAGACCGGTGTGGGGCACCGGTCGGCCGGTGCGGGCACGGACGAGGGCGGCGTTTTGGGTTTCGTGCTCGTACAGGTGCGAGGGTTGTTTCTGGGGGTCGTGGTTCTGGTGGTTGGGCTGGAGAGTTTGCGGGTGGTGAGGTTGCTAGGCGTTCTCCCCCTCGAGTTCACTATGGGAATGGGAGGAGTCGTAGCATTGAGAAGTTGAGGAGGGACGGTCCACGGGTTCTCTTTCGTGGTTTTGGTCCTCCTCCAGGCAGAGAGGGGTGGTTCCCTCAGGGTGGTTACTGTGGTGGTGTTCGTGGAGGTAGCTTTGGTAGGAGAGATGCTTTGGTTGGTGCTAACCCCACTTTTGAGCAAATGGCTCGGCACTGGTTTTACTCTTTTGGTACTAACCCCTTGTCTTGAGTCGTTTGTTCGCTCACGTGCTCGTTTTTGAATTTTAGGTGGGAGACTTGAAGAACATTTGGTTGATTGACTCCGGTTGTTCGAGGCATATGACCGGAGACAGGGGGTGGTTCTCAAGTTTCGTCCCGGTGGTGACGAAGAGGTACATCACCTTTGGGGACAATGGGCGTGGGCGTGTGCTTTCAGAAGGTGAGAACAAAGTGAGTGACAAGATCCCTCTGAGGCGTGTTACTCTTGTTCAATCGCTGGGGTACAATTTGCTTTCTGTGTCCCAGTAGTTGGATGAGGGTTTTGAGGTGTTGTTTCGGCCAGGTGGTTCTCGGATTTTGGACTCTCGAGGGGACCTTGTCTGTATGGTCGTTCTCGATGGTCAGGTGTTTCGTGCTGATTTTTCTCAGTCTTCGGGTGTGGAGCGTTGTTTCTTGGCCGGTTCTTCGAGTGAGTTGTGGAAGTAGCATAGGAAGTTGGGTCACTTGAGCTTTGACCTTTTGTCGCGCTTGAGTAAACTCAATTTGGTCCGAGGATTGCCACGGTTGAGGCTTGAGAAAGAGTTGGTTTGTGCGCCGTGTAGGCATGCCAAGATGGTAGCCTCTTCTCACCCGCCTCTCACCGATGTGATGATTGAGCGTCCATGCGAGCTGCTCCATATGGACCTTGTTTGCCCAGCTCGTGTGCGATCTGCGGGTGGGAAGTGGTATGTCCTTGTTGTGGTGGACGACTATTCTCGGTATGCTTGGGTGTTCTTTCTCGAGGATAAGGGGGAGACGTTTGGTTTTGTTCGAGATCTAGTCTTAAGGTTGAGGAACGAGAGGCACGGAGATGCCACACGAGCTATCCGCAGTGATAATGGCTCGGAATTCAGAAACTCTCGTTTTGAAACCTTTTGCCATGACTTGGGTCTTGAGCACCAGTTTTCGAGTCCGTATACGCCTCCCCAGAATGGTGTTGCGGAAAGGAAGAACAGGACCTTGTGCGAGATGGCTCGGACGATGCTTGATGAGCATAGGACTCTGATGAGGTATTGGGCTGAGGCGGTGAATACCGCGTGCTATGTGTCGAACAGGATATACCTCAGAGTGCACAAGAAGAAGACATGCTATGAGTTGATGCATGGTCACACACCCAAGGTGAGTCACTTCCATGTCTTTGGTTGCAAGTGTTTCATTCTGAAGAAAGGTAGGAAGTTGGATAAGTTTGAGGCTAGGCCTGTCGATGGCATTTTTTTGGTTATGCATCTCTTCTAGAGCATATCGTGTGCTCAATCTTGAAACTAACCAAATCGTGGAGACTTGCGAGGTAACCTTCGACGAGACAGAGCCACGTAGTCAGCTTGTCTTTGAGTGTCCAGGTGATGATGAGCTTGGCGAGGAGATCTTTCAGGAGGAGGAGCATGAACATGGTGACGATGAGGATGGCGGTGCGGTGCCCCAGGCTGAACATGTACCCACTACTTCGACTACGGTGATGGATGGACCCTCTACTACACCTACGATGACAAATCAAGAATGAGGAGAAGCTGATGTTGAGGGGGAGGTAGCATCGAGGCGAGAACCTCCCCGGCGAGTTCAAGTGGATCACCCAGCTTCGAGGATCATCGGCGACATGAATGAACGCACTACACGGTCGAGGGTTCGGAACAATTCCCATTTCGCTCATGCTGCGTTTGTTGCTACTTTTGAGCCCAAAGACATTGGACACGCACTATCTGATCACCATTGGGTTAATTCGATGCATTAGGAGTTGGAGAACTTTGAGAGGAATCAGGTGTGGGAGTTGGTTGACCCTCCCCCAGGGTGTAAGCCGATTGGTACAAAGTGGGTGTGGAAGAACAAAGAGGGAGAGAAGGGTGAGGTTGTGAGGAACAAGTCGAGACTTGTTGCTCAGGGGTTCAGTCAGAAGGAGGGGATTGACTACGAGGAGACCTTTTCTCCCGTAGCCCGTTTGGAGGCGATTAGAATTCTTCTAGCCTTTTCCGTGGCTAAAGGGTTCAAGTTGCACCAAATGTATGTGAAGAGTGGTTTTCTGAATGGCGTGTTGGAGGAAGAAGTGTATGTGAGGCAGTCTTCGGGGTTTGAGAGTGAGAAGTACCCCCACCGGGTGTACAAGTTGAGGAAGGCGCTGTATGGGTTGAAGCAGGCGCCTAGAGCTTGGTATGGCAGGTTGAAGGGGTTCTTGTTTGAGAGAGGTTTTGAGATGGGGAAGGTCGATCAGACCTTGTTTTTGCCGAGGCAGGGCAGAGATATCATGATTGTGCAGGTGTACGTGGATGATATTGTCTTTGGTGGCTCGTCTAACTCTCTTGTTGCAAGGTTTGCAGATGATATCAGCAAGGAATTTGAGATGAGCATGATGGGCGAGTTGCAGTTCTTCCTCGGGCTACAAATCAAGCAATCAAAGGAAGGAACATTTGTGCACCAGGCTAAGTACACCAAGGACATTGTGCGGAAGTTCAAGATGGAGGACTCCAAGGCTATGACGACGCCGATGAGTACGACTACAGCTCTTGATGCGAACAAGGAAGGTGAACATGTGGACCAGAAGGAGTACCGGAGCATGATCGCGTCACTCCTCTACTTGACGGCGACGAGGCCTGACATATTGTTCTCAGTGTGTCTGTGCGCTCGTTTTCAAGCGTCTCTGAGGAATTCGCATCGGCAAGCGGTGAAGAGAATTTTCAGGTACTTGCATCACACTCCCGACTTCGGCCTTTGGTACTCCGCGTCCTCTTCTTTGGCGCTTCATGGTTTTTCAGACGCGGATTTTGCCGGGTGTCGGTTGGATAGGAAGTCCACTTCTGGGACTTGCCAGTTTTGGGTTCTTCTTTGGTGTCTTGGTCTTCCCACAAACAGTCGAGTGTTGCTCAATCCACTACCGAGGCTGAGTATGTTGCCGCTGCTAGTTGTTGCTCTCAACTCATTTGGATTTCATATACCATGAGTGACTTTGGTGAGGAGTATACCCATGTCCCACTTCAATGTGATAGCACCAATGCCATAAGCATTGCAAAGAACCCAGTGCTCCATTCCAAAACCAAGCACATAGAAGTGATGTATCATTTTCTGAGAGACAACATAGAGAAAGGAAAGATAGCTTTGATCCATGTATCCACACATGACCAACTAGCCGATATTTTCACCAAACCCCTAGATCAAGCAACTTTCACTCGTTTGCGGGGGGAACTTGGTGTGTGTTTAATTTCTTGAGTTGGGTGTGTGGGAGCTATCTTTGTAGCATATGTATAGCTTTCCTTTATGCTTTTCTTGCATTTGGCATGGCATATGTAACATGATGTATAGGCATCCTTGTATCTTGGATTGCTTGCATTTTGTATCATATGCATTGGATAGGAAAAGCTTCTCTCATATACATTGTTCACCATGGAATGAGATATATGTCTTTGTGAGCTTGTTTGGTATGCTATGGTTAGTTTGGCTTAGCTCTTGATGATCTTGATGAATAATCCATGGTTGATAGCTATGTCTTTTGAAAATGTCACATGTATGCTCTCTCATGTGTAAATGCCTTTATATGATCTTGACATGTTTTAGTGGCTTGGCTATGCCTAATTTGTGGTTGGATAGCTAATTTATTGATCATATGGGGCCAAAGGCTCATTTGCCATCATGAATGTTTAGCCCTCTTGCTTTATCTTGTGGAGGGGCATAAGTTCATTTTTGTCGCAAAGACATTTCATGTTCCATATATGAATCTGAAAATGAAATGAAAAATGCTTGGAAAATATGCTCCCATGTCATATCTGCTGAATTTAATTTGCTTTGGGTGCTAAACCGTTGCATGATGCCTACCAATGAGAAGTCTCATACATAGAAGTAGGCACATGGCTCGATGGCTTTGACATGACATGAGGTGCTTGTGGGTGTTTGTGATGGTCTTATGATTAGAATGGCTGTCCTAGCATGAAGTTTGTGTGGCTTTGCCATTTTGATATGCTTTGATCATGTTTAGGACTTTGTTCATGAGAGGCAAGTTTTTCGCAAAGTTGCCAAAATCCATCTTAGCTTCAACCAATGGTTGTGAAACTTGGTGAACATGTAGTTGAGATCGATACGAAGCCGTAGAGTATCTAACTTGCTCATTTGGACATGTGTAGCATTCTTTGTTGAATTTTGTCTATTTGAGAAGCTCTAGGTTGAAAGTTTTGCATTTTTGGCTTGATTCATGCATTGCCAACAAGGGGGAGAAGTTTGAGCTTGAAATGGATTGCTGGACGTGTTTAGAAGGTTTTCAGGTGGTTTCGAGCCATTTCGGGCTCTCGTTGTGCACCGGTCTGACCGGTCGTGGTCACCGGTCTGACCGGTGTGAGTGCTGGCTCTGTTCACATGTTGCACACCGGTTTGACCGGTGGTGTTGACAGTCCGACCGGTCGGTGGCCGAGTTGTTGCGGCCGCCCGTTTCAAGTGGTGTCTTGCATGCATTCGTCCAGGGGGAGGTGCATTGGTTCAGGGGGAGCTTGCATGTGTGCAGGGGGAGCTCTTTGTGGTTTTTCGAGTTTTGTTTCAGTGGTTTGTGCTCTTTGCTTGAGCTTTGCTTTGTCTCGGATGTGTCGAGCCGTTGCCCTTGCCTAAGGGGTTCGAGACTTGTCTTCTTCAAGTGATCTTGCTCTTTGCCTTTGTTTGGCTTTCGATCGCTTATTGGAGTTTCTTTTTGTTCGTTTCTTTTCTTTTTCTTTTCTCCCTTGTTACTTTCGTGTGGGTGTTGTCAATGCACTCATCAAGGGGGAGATTGAGGACCATGTGTGGTTCGAGGACCGGTGGATGGTCACTTCCTTGTGTGATGAGTGATTGACAACGTTGTGTGGACCGATTCTTGGCTAAGTATTGCAGGTGCAGGTTGCGGCTTGACTGGTGTTGGTGCAGGTGAAGAACAAGCGCGAAAGGTCGTCGCCGGTGAGGCCTCCAGGTGTGGAAAAGACAAGTAGGCTTCGTTCGAGGGACCCGGTGGCCAGCGGGGTCAAGTGCGGGCCGCATGGTGGTATGAACAGCAAGATGAAGTCATGGACAGTTTCTTGGTTGAGCCACAAAACCAAGGTTGAGCCGGGACTACGTGGGAGCCAAGTCATGAGTGGAGATTGGCGGAGGCTACACAGAGTTCGCGGGGTTTCCGGTGGTTCACCAGAAAACCACTGGGTTCCTTGGTTGATCCACAAAGCCAAGACCGAAGATCCGAAGACGGTGCTGCAGCAGCGCCAGACCGGTCCGACCGGTGGGTCTGACCGGTCTGACCGGTGAGGAGCACCGGTCTGACCGGTTTTCGACGACGCAGTACAGAGACTTCGAAGCGGAGAACACGTGTCGAGATCGCATGGCTTGCGTTGAGGCTACGCAGGGTGCGGTCACCGGGCATCCGTCCGATGGTGAAGACATGAAGACTTCCAAATCCGCCCTTGAGGGGCTTGTATCCCTAGTTGTTAGAGAAGGGTATTTTAGACTTTCGGTTGCCTCCATATAACCTAAGAGGTGAGAGGATGGCAGCCAACTCTTGGAACCCTAGCTCATTAATTTTCCTATTTTCCACCTATTTTCCTTAGGTTTTCGTTAGGACTAGCAAGAGAGCTTCACGGAGAGATCTTGTTGAGAGGGATGGATGATCGGGCGGCTTGCTAGACCTTGTATGAACCTTTGTTTCATGTATAGATGATTCAGTGTGGTTCCTCAAGGTTTGGATGTGTTTTCCCCGGTTGTTCTTGGTGGTGATTTTCGGAGCCCTCTCTTGGTGATTTCTTTGGGTTGTTTTCAGGACCTTTCTCTTGGGGATTTGATGGGGGAAAATTGTGGGAACCCTTCGTGGTTCTTTGGGCTGTGATTCCCCTCCCAAATCCGTGAGTAAAGGTGCTCGATTTTGGGGGTTTCTTGAGTTCTTGGGTTGGAAGTGCTCTTGGCGAAATTTCCTTGATTCCTCCTTTTTGGACGAGTTTTGGTGGGATTGAACTTGGCTATGGACTCCTCATGAGGTGTTCCTAATATCCCCAAAGTCTTGTTCAAGTCCATGGAGCGATTCGGGAGATCGAGATTTGGATTTGGGGGAGTTGACCCGCGGGTGCTGTTCATCCCGAGCTGCCCAGGCTACACCGGTCTGACCGGTGCTCTTGACCGGTCTGACCGGTGCGAGCCCTGGTGGGTTTTTGCTCGGGTGAACGTCTTGGTGTGTTCGTTGTTGTCCAGTTGAAACGACCCGGATCTCCGCGAACGGATTCCCGAATCTTAGCACCTCGGTGGTAGTCCCAGGAAGGCTACAACGTGCAAACCCTGTCTCAGCGATTCCAAAATCCATACAGAAAGGTAAAAACAATGAAGTAGAGTACAACATTTATTTTATTACATTAATCAGAGTACATCTCTTTGGCACATGCCGGGTACAAGTCCATCGGGACTGAATCAAACAGAAATAAAACGTCTAGCAGCGGCTCCATGAAAGCGCGGGAAACTCCATATCCGCAGGCAGCTCAAGTGTAGGAAGAGATCTAGTCCACCCGGCCCGTCGTTGTCGAAGTCGTAGTCCGGCTCGTGTCGAGTCACCAGAGTCTACCCGATAAGCGGGTAGGTCATGTCAGCTTCCCAACAAAGAGGCAAAAGCGGTGTATATTCTACTATGCATGAGATAACCCTAGTCTGGTTGTAGAAAGCTTAAGCAAAGCAGCAGTGCAACGTACAAGGTAAGCAGAATAAAGCGAGGAGGTCCACACCTCGGGGAAGCATCCGCTTCCGAGGTCCACACCTCAGGGGTCCACACCCCGCTCAAGGAACACCACACCAAAGCACCGGATCTCAACCACGATCCAGATCCCAACTCTCATCTGCGATGTGGGGCCCACCGACTCCTATCCCCACATCTCAACGGCCGCAGCCGGGCTCACACACTCGGGGGAGAGAAGAAGCACAAGAGAAGTGTAACTAGTCAGGTGAGAGATCGAAAGACTGTCCATAACCAGTGGACACGGACTATAGCTATAGGTTTAACACTCTTCAGAGGTTGTACAACTGTACCCGCCCGAATAGGTCCGGATCCGGCCGTCACCGGTGTCCGACCCTACCATACGGCTGAAGCCCAAGTAAGTGGATAGTACCCTTCTGCATCTCCGAGCCTGGCCCAGCCTCCGCGGCAGAGCTCATACTACCCGCGAGAGGTCCCTCGAAGCTGTGGAACCCTTCCCCGGCCTCGCCGGGGCAAAGTCTACTAAGGAGGGAAAGACCACTCCCGACACGATCACACCGATCCTCCTACAGGAGGGGTGCTATCCACTACAAGTCTCACCCCGCACCCCCGCCCAAAACAAGGCGGGCGGTCTGTACGAAAATAGTCATCCGAAACAAGGTCAACTGACGATCGGTCCTTAAGGGGCCGAGAGCGAGCACTCATCATCTCCATCCCACACGACACGACCCTCGGGTAAGAGGCCAGATCGCATCTTCCCTCGGCAGCCGTTCACAAGTAACCAGAGGCTCGCTCCCGCCAAAACACAGCAAGGAGATACGCACCCAGAACACACGCTAGAGTCACACCGAGATCCCCACATCTCAGCTCAAACCCAGAGCACCATCCATAATCAAACAACAAAAGTATGGATAGTTGAAGTAAGGGACTAGCTAGGGGTCTGTAGCTAGTCCCGCAGGTAGAAGAACAAGGAACAGGATATGTCAAAACATCAAGGCATGGCTAATAAACGGGTTATGCAATCCATCAGAACAATGCATTAAAGTAAAGCACTAGCAGCTACAAAGCAACATAGGATCTATATGGTTGGGAGTGACATGACACCTTCGTTGCCGTTGAAGCAGTCGCTGTCCGGAGCAGTGTACTCGGGGTCCTCCACGTCCTCCTGGTCGAAGCTCGGGTCTGTGGTTCGAGATTTGACGCGAAAATAAGATAACGGTGCACATCTAAGCAATAACTCCAAATAAAATCCAATTTAGAAGATCCAAATGATCCCAAACTACCTACAATCAGCAAGGTTTCGCAAATACGGATTTATAGAAATTAGTTTTGTATTTTTCTGAGCTTCCTAGAATTTATTACTAATTTTTAAAGATTAAATACATTTTCTGGAATTTTTAAACAGAAGAGAAAAGGAGTTTTCAAAAAAAAAGGGGCTGCTGACGTCAGCATGACGTCAGCGCCACACAGTTGACAGGCTGAAGAGGGCCTTAAGCGCTGCTGAGCCGTGGGCGGCCCAGCGTCTCGCTTCGGCCCGCGAGTTGGTTTCGGCCCAAACGGCCTGCGCATCACAGCCTAATAGAGGAGGCAGCAGAAGTCCGGATTTCACCCTCCGGCTCTCTAATCCGCGTTGGGCCGGCGGCCTGCTACCCGCTAGCTGGGCTTAGAGCCCAGTTCTGGCCGGCGGCCCGCTGCTCCCTCACAACCCAACACTGCCCGTCGCCCACCAGGTGGTCGACGAAATGCCCTGGGAAGACGCCACGCGCGCGACGCGGCGCGCGCGCGCCGCGTGTCGTCCCCCGCCGGTGGCGAGGCCGTGGCCATGGCGCGCGTGGGTGCGGCCGGCCGGCTCTCGCGCTCACCGGCCCCTCGCAACACGAGTCCTCGGCTCGAAGGCCGGCTCACAAGACAAGACACGGTCCCCGCGGCGGCTCGCCCGCAGATGGCGCGGCGTCGACGGGATCCCCAGCATCCCGGCCGGACTGGCTCCCTAGCAAGCTCTTGACACGGCGGTTGGACACGGCCGGCTCTCGACGCCGGGGTGCGCCGCTCCGTCACCGTGATCCACCCGACCTACACCAGAACGGCGCCACGGCCAAAACAAGAACCCAGAGACGCGACGCGCGCTTGGCCCCCGGGCTCGACGGCGCGGCGCGACGCGGGGAACGTGCTCCCTACTTCCCACCCGCACAAAGCCACGGGTCGATGCCCGGATCTCACACACGCCGCGCGTCCGGCCGTCCCGCCGGCGCGGCCGCCCGGTAACCGGTGCGCGTCGCGCCGCGACACGGCGACGCCCACGTTCTCGCACAAGCGACCGGCGCGAAGGCCGCACGCGCACACCCCTGCACACACGAACACGGCGCGAAGGCCGGATCCATTCACCTGTCTCGCACGGCGACAAGCGCCGCCCAAGAGCACAGGCGGCTCAGGGGCTCCCTCCGTCGCGGTGCGGCAAACCTACGGCGCGTCGGCCATCTACCCGGCACGGTCCAACGACGACGCGCCTCGACGCCGCGGCAACACAGGAAAGACCAAGGGGGAGAAGAGTGAAAGGGGGCTGCGGTGCTCACGAGGGGTCGACGGTGTAGCCGTGGCCGGCCTGCCGGAGACGTGGCGTCGGTGTTCCGGCGTGAAGGCGTTCCGGCGAGGTAGATGCTCCCTGGTGGTGCGGGTGTTCACGTCGTCGCGCTTCTCCCCTGGCTCGACGTCGTTGTCCGTGCTCCCGCCGCTCCCGGTTCCCGGCTCCTTCCCCTCCCCGGTGCGGCGCGGCGGCGATGCTTCTCCTTCCCGGTGCGACGCCTTCCCCCCAACGGCGCGGCGCAGCAGCGGCGCGCCCGCTCTCTCCTTCCACTCCGGGCACGCAGCCGAGCGAGGAGGTAGAGGAAACCCCAATAGGGGTGGTTAGCCTTGCCCCCCGCCCCACACCGCCTCCTCCCCTTTTGAATCCGCGCCGCGGGGCCTCGAGGGGGAAATCCCTCCGTTACCCTTGGCTCGCCGCCGCCCGGGGCGGTGGCGCCCGCGGTGGAATCCCGGCCCGCCTCGGATGCGCAAGGATAGGGGCGGTGGCGTCCTTTGCCTTTTTCCCCGGTCGCCTCCCGTCACGCGCGCGAGCGGCGCCGCCCTTGGCGTGCGTGCCGGCGGGCGGCTCGGCCGCGCGCGCCACCCCGCGCGGGCTGGCGTGGTTGGACCGGCGGCGCTCCCCTGCCTGGCCCGGCTGACTGGCGCGGTGGTCAAAGAGATAAGAGAAAGAAAGGGGGAAGAGAGGGAGCTGTCGAACGGGGCCCACGCGGCAGTGAAAGAGAAGGGGAAAGGAGTGCGGTGTGGGTTAATGGGCCGCAAGATGCCCTAGGTTGGGCTGGCTGCAACGCAAGGGAAGACGAGTTTCGGCCCAAAGTCCTTAGCTGCCCTTTACCTTTTAACACAGATTTGCTTGGACAAGGATTTGAAACATACTTTGAATTTGATCCCCTTTCAAATTCAAACTTCACTCAATTGAACTCCAAATAAACCAATGAAAAACCAACTCACAAATTATACCATATTTTAATTATAAGTTTTTATAAATAGGATAAATTAGTGGAGAATTTGGTGAGAGGCTAGCAATTTTGGCTCAAAATTTGATAGCACTCAAATGCAAGCAAAAAGTTTTAAATTTTCGCAAAATTCACACACCTAGATTCCTGGGTTGTTACATTCTCCCCCACCACCGAGAATCTCGTCCTCGAGATTTAGTCCTCGACCTCCTCTGTGAACAAGTGAGGGTACTCTTTCCTGAGATCCGCTTCCTTCTCCCATGTTGCCTCTCGCTCTGTATGGTTGCTCCACAACACTCTACGTAAAGGAATGGTAGTTCTCCTTGTTTCCTTGCTGGCTCCGTCCAAGATTTTCTCGAGATATTCGTATACTCAAGGTTGTCTTGCGGGTCAAGCAACTCCATGGGCACTTGCTTTGCCTCCACTTGCCTTCTCGCTCTTCTTCGCCTGTGACACGTGAAACACTGGGTGAACTCCTGCCATTGTTTCGGGTAGTGCAAGCTGGTAGGCCAAACTCCCAATCCTACGGGTGATAGGGTACGGTCCCACGTACCTCGGTGCAAGCTTTCCCTTCACCAGGAACCTCTTAGTTCCTCGGAGCGGTGAGACTTTCAAGTACACTCTGTCGCCAACTGCAAAGGTCAACTCTCTCCTTCTCTTGTCGGCATAGCTCTTCTAACGACTTTGGGCGATTTTCAGGTTCTCACGAGCTTTCTCAACTTTTTCCTCTGCTTCCTCAATGATAGCTGGCCCAAACAGAGCTCGCTCTCCAACCTCTGACCAAGCTAGCGGGGTCCTGCACTTTCGACCGTAAAGTGCCTCAAAGGGTGCCATCCGGAGACTTGCTTGAAAGCTGTTGTTGTACGAGAACTCTGCAAACGGCAACCGCTCTCCCAATCGGCACCATAGGTGAGTGCACAAGCTCGTAGCATGTCCTCCAGGACCTGGTTAACCCTCTCTGTCTGACCATCTGTCTGTGGGTGAAAAGCTGTGCTGTAGCTGAGGGTGGTGCCCATAAGCTTGTGGAAGCTCTGCCAAAACTTGGAGACAAACTGTGGTCCTCGATCGGATACAATACTTCTGGGTGCTCCGTGCAGCCTGAGTATGTGCTCTACGTACAGTTCTGCCAACTTCTCGGTTGCATACCGGGTCTTCACCGGCACAAAGTGAGCCACTTTGGTCAGTCGATCCACTATGACCCAAACTGAGTCGTTTCCTTTTGGTGTTCTAGGAAGTCCCACCACAAAGTCCATGGAAATGTCCTCCCACTTCCAAACTGGAATATCCAACGGCTTCAACAAACCAGCAGGTTTCTGATGTTCAATCTTTACTCGCTACGATGTGTGTCGCAACAGGCCACGTAGTGTGCTATGTCCTTCTTCATGTCCTTCCACCAGTACCTGATCTTCAGATCTCTGTACATCTTGGTGCTGCCCGGGTGAATTGAGTACCTCGAGTCGTGAGCTTCTCTCATGATCTGCTCCCGGATTGCCCCGTCTTGTGGTACGCAGATTCGTTCTTTCAACCACACGGTGCCCTGTTCATCAACCTGGTAGTCCTCTGCTTTGCCCTGCTTCATTAGTTCTCGCAGTACCTTGATTTCTGCACACTCCTTCTGAGCTGTTCGGATTCGCTCCTCCAGGTCATAGGTCACTTGCATCACGTTGACTCGGCCTTGGTCTACAATCTCGATTCTCAGCTTCTCTAGCTCTTCATGAAAGGCAGGTTGCTCTTCTTTTACCATGAGGTTGTTGCAGTATGTTTTCCGGCTCAGTGCATCTGCCACGACGTTAGCTTTGCCTGGGTGGTAGTTGATCTCGACGTCGTAGTCCTTGATCAGCTCTAACCACCGTCTCTGCCTCATGTTCAGCTCGGCCTATGTAAAGAAGTACTTCAGGCTCTTGTGGTCGGAAAACAGTTCACACTTGTTCCCTATCAGGTAGTGTCTCCAGATCTTGAGCGCATGCACTACAGCTGCCAGCTCCAAGTCGTGTGTCGGGTAGTTTTCCTCGTGTTTCTTCAGCTGCCTAGAAGCATAAGCCACAACTTTCCCTTCCCCGCATCAAGCACACAACCAAGTCCTTGCTTTGAAGCGTCACAAGAGACCACAAAGTCTTTCTTGATGTCCGGCAAGGTAAGCACCGGGGCCGTGGTGAGTCTCTTCTTCGGCTCTTGAAAGCTCTTCTCACACGCTTCGACCACTCGAACTTTGTGTTGTTCTTGAGCAATTTCGTCATTGGCTTTGCGATCTTGGAAAAGTTCTCAATGAACCTCCGTAGTAACACCCGCCAACCCAAGGAAACTCCCCGACATCCGTCACGTTTAACCCGCCTGCTCCCACTTGGTCACCGACTCAACCTTGGACGGATCCACGACTATCCCCTCCGCTGACAACACGTGTCCCAAGAACGCGACCTTCTCCATCCAGAACTCGCACTTGCTGAACTTAGCGTACGCTCTTCGCCGCGCGCTCGGCCTCTCTAGCACGACCCTCAGGTGCTCCTCGTGCTCCTCAGTGGTCTCAGAGTAGATCAAGATATCATCGATAAACACCACTACAAACCTGTCCAACTCTTCCATGAAAACCTTGTTCATCAAGTTCATGAAGTAAGCAGGGGCGTTGGTCAGCCCGAAGGAAACCACCACGAACTCGTACAAGCCGTAGCGTGTGGTGAAGGCTGTCTTGGGTATATCCTGCTCTCGGATCTTCATCTGGTGGTAAACTGACCTCAAGTCGATCTTGGAGAAGAACCTTGCCCTTTTGAGTCTATCCAGCAAATCCTCGATTCTGGGTAGTGGGTACTTGTTCTTGATTGTCATCGAGTTGAGCGTGCGGTAGTCAATGCACATCCTCTTTGTGCCGTCTTTCTTCTCCACGAAGAGCACTGGTGAACCCCACGGTGAGGCACTCGGCCGAACAAACCCTTGCTCGAGCAACTTCTTGAGTTTGTTTCTTCAACTCGTCCGGCTCGTCGGACGACATCCCGTACGGACTCTTTGCAACGGGCCCCGCCCCCGGCATCGGCTCAATCACGAACTCCACGTCCCGATCCGGGGGTAACTCCGTAAGCTCCTGCGGGGAACACGTCCGAAACTCACGGACCACTGGGATTTCTTCAATCTCTTTCCCACTCATGTTGCACATCATCGTAGCAACCTTCGGACTCTGCGGCTCGATCCGCACTATAGTTCCGCTGGGGTGTTCAAGCTGTATCACTCTGGGGTTGCAAGAGACTATCCCGTTGTGCTTTGCCAACCAATCCATCCCTAGGATCACGTCTATCCCGGTAGACTCCAAGACTGTCAAGTCTGCCGTGAACTGTAACCCCTCAAACACCATCCTCACTCCCCGCACTCTAACGTACTCCTCTTCTCTCCTAGCGGAGAGCTAGTCAAGATAGGCCTTGGTCGAGGCTTAGTTGGTAAAGACCTTTCTTTAGCAAACTTGGTAGCAATATACGAAAACCGAGCTCCAAGATCGAACAAAACGTTGCCAAAACAGAGTCAACAAGGAACTCACCAAGTGTGACGTCGGGTGCGGCTGCTGCATCCTCGGCGGTGAGGTGGTTCAGACGGCCTCGAGTAGCTGGCGGCTGAGCAGTCCTCTGCTGAGTACGAGGTGGCTGTCCTCCTGGTGCTGGTGGCTTGGCTGGGGTCTGGAACTGAGAGCTGCGGTTCTGACTCCCTGGTGGCGCCTGCTGCGGACACTCAAACGACTTGTGCCCAACCTGACGGCAGTTGAAGCAAGTCACCTTGGATCTGTCGGCTGACTGCGGTGGTGGCCTCGGTTTCCAGCTGTTCTGACCTCCACTCCCTCCTGGTTTGGCTCTGCTCTGCGGCTGAGACTGAGAGGTGTGGTGCCTCTGCTGTGACTGGTGGCCCTGAGCGTAACCTGTCCTCTGCCTCTGAGGTGGTCCTGTGCGTCCTGCCAGGTCTGAGCGCTTGGACTTGCTTCCACGAACCTCCATGTACTCAAGCCTTGACCTCTCCACGATCAGTGCCTTGTCGATAATGGAGCGAAGTGTCGGGCAGTCGTGCGCGGACAAGTGGTGTGCCATCCCCTTGTGCAGTCCCTTTCGAACCGGTAGACCTTTCTCCTTCCCTGTGTCGGTGTCTTCGGCACGTACCTCATCGCCTCCGGTAGCGGTTGGCGTACTCCCCGCACCGACATGTTTCCCATCTTGAGGTGCACGAACTCGTCGGCCTTCCCCGTCCATCACCGCATCTGGAATGTGGTGACTCCTGAAGGCCTCCACGAACTCGTCCCACCCGATGTGCAACGGGTCCCGGTGCGAGTCACGAGGTTGTCCCACCACGCACTGGCTGTGCCGATCAGCTGGTGCGCTGCCACGGTCACACACTCCTCCTCGGTAAGCTTGGTCGGCTCCGCCTTCTTCTCGATCTCACGTAGCCAGTTGTCTGCGTCCATCGGGTCTGCTGAGTGGTCGAAGGTAGGCGGTCGCAGCTTGTTGAAGTTCTCAACCTTCTTCTGGAAACCCTCTGGCGCGTAGCGGTTCTGACCCCTAGGGTTGTTGTTGTTGTTGTTCTGCGCTAGCATCTGGGTGATCGTCTGCATCAGCTGAGTCTGTACTGCCATCACGTCGGCCAAGTTCGGGGGAGGTGGCGGTGGTGGCACCTCGTGTCCCTGAGCCTGGCCTGCTCCTCCCTCGGGCTGGGGTACCTGCTCGTGCTCGAGCTCCTGCTCCTGAGCTCCCTCGTCGTCGTGCGCGGCTCCTCGACCGCCGACTCGGCCTCCTCGGCCTCCGCGGCTGCCCGCGCCCCCGCGAAGCCCGCCTCGTGGCGCGTGACCTCCACGGCGTCCACGGCCTCTCGCTCCCGCTGGGTTAGGGGCATCCTCCCCTCCGTCGTCCCCAGCGACCTCCTCGAAACGGGCCAGGAGTCGCCCGGACCTCCTTGCTCCCGACATCTGTTCCAGTTGCAAGAGTTAGTAGTGGTAGGGAGAATGTATTTAATAAGGTTATTAACTATAAAGGAGTAATCCTGCTAACAATCAAAGAATTTCATACAATCATAAAGAAGCATGAACTCCGAGAAAATCCATGAAGATCCATGTCACTCAATCAATACCACCATACAAAAGGGGGTGCACCTCGAGGTTTACTCCAACGACCTTCGAGGGTACACGGCAACACATCCTGCTAACACATGGTACATCATGGGGTAACTACTACAGGCATGTCATATGAGTGGTAGCATTACATCTAACTCAGAATCTGCTACAAGATCTCTACTCCCATCACTGAGTACTCTGTGGTGCCTCGGAGCCGGTGTCCGGTGGAACCGAGTAGAACGGCGGTGAGTGGACTCCTGGGTAACCCGGCACCCTGATCGCCGGTCCCCCGTAGTAGTCACGAGTATCCTGGAGAGCACGATCCATCTCCGCTGTGTCCTGCGAACCACTCGGGTACGGCCGCACTCGTGGTAGGAGCGTCGGGGGAAGCTCGAAAGTCTCTGTCCTCAGTCTGGGCCTCTTCTTGGGTGGTAGCTGTGCGGAGAGCGCCTCCGGCCGCCGGCCTCTCGCGGGTCGGAACGCTCCCGGGCCGCGCGGGTCCCGTCTCGCTCTGCCTCTCTCTCCTCGTAGACCGGTCCACCAAGGTAACACATGTGGTGGTAGTTGTGTCGACTCGCCTCCCGCGGATCCCACACCTTAACTCGATAGTCGGTGCCGCGGCTCCGATCGACTCCACCCGGTCCCGAGCCCTCGCGCCCGCACTCTGTCCTCTCGCGCGGCCCCCACCGAAGCCCGGTGTGACTCCCGCTCTGCCCTCAACCGTGCCTCCAAAGTAGCGATCCTCCGGGCATCCCTCTCAGTGCTGGCTGCGGCCGCTGCCAGTCCAGACTGCACTAGCTCCCCGTTCCTCATGTGCGACGCCTCCAATTCGTCCAGTATGTCCTCTCTCTCCAGCTCCAAGTCCCGAACTCGCTGCATGGCATCGTCGCACCTCCACCGAAGGTACGCGGTCTCTCCGTCCACCCAGTACAGCGCCTGGTCCTGAGCCAGGATGCACCGCCTGGCAGCGAGCATCCTCTGGTCCTCCTCCACTGAAGTCACCTCCAGGTACCGCGCCTGGTCGCCCGAGTCCCAGCGGCCCGGGTCGTAGATCTCTGTCGGAAGCACACTGAACGGAGTGTCCTTAAGTCTCTCCCTGAGCTGAGCACACACCTTCTTGAGAGCCCTGCGTGCGCCAGTCTGGTGTGCCTCCGTGACCGAACTCTCGAAACAGTGCATCACAATCTCCTTGAACTCTGGCACCCGTGGGTCTGCCGGCACCGTGACGGCCAGGAAAGTGGGGGTCTGCTCCAAGTGCCCCATGGCCCTCCCCTTGTAGCTGACTCCGTCGGTCTCCACTCCAGCTGCCTCCAGGCACTCTCTCAGCAAGTGGCAGAAGCCTCCGTAGCTCTTGCCGTCCGACTCCAAGGGAACCCACGTCGTCTCCGCCATCTGCACAACGTTGTTAGAGCGTAGTTAGTAAGGTTGTTAGTGGAAGTTAATCAAGGTAATGCATATATATAAGTATAGTTATATACATACGGAAGCCAAGGGGTTTATATAAAGTTTCAAGGTTCAGAAACGGCTTCCTATGCTATCGACCATTCCTGGGGCTCGTCCTACAGTCAAGCATGGCTCTGGTACCAACTGAAACGACCCGGATCTCCGCGAACGGATTCCCGAATCTTAGCACCTCGGTGGTAGTCCCAGGAAGGCTACCACGTGCAAACCCTGTCTCAGCGATTCCAAAATCCATACAGAAAGGTAAAAACAATGAAGTAGAGTACAACATTTATTTTATTGCATTAATCAGAGTACATCTCTTCGGCACATGCCGGGTACAAGTCCATCGGGACTGAATCAAACAAAAATAAAACGTCTAGCAGCGGCTCCATGAAAGCGCGGGAAACTCCATATCCGCAGGCAGCTCAAGTGTAGGAAGAGATCTAGTCCACCCAGCCGTCGTTGTCGAAGTCGTAGTCCGGCTCTGCGTCAGAGTCACCAGAGTCTACCCGATAAGCGGGTAGGTCATGTCAGCTTCCCAACAAAGAGGCAAAAGCGGTGTATATTCTACTATGCATGAGATAACCCTAGTCTGGCTGTAGAAAGCTTAAGCAAAGCAGCAGTGCAACGTACAAGGTAAGCAGAATAAAGCGAGGAGGTCCACACCTCGGGGAAGCATCCGCTTCCGAGGTCCACACCTCAGGGGTCCACACTCCGCTCAAGGAACACCACACCAAAGCACCGGATCTCAACCACGATCCAGATCCCAACTCTCATCTGCGATGTGGGGCCCACCGGCTCCTATCCCCACATCTCAACGGCCGCAGCCGGGCTCACACACTCGGGGGAGAGAAGAAGCACAAGAGAAGTGTAACTAGTCAGGTGAGAGATCGAAAGAGCGTCCATAACCAGTGGACACGGACTATAGCTATAGGTTTAACACTCTTCAGAGGTTGTACAACTGTACCCGCCCGAATAGGTCCGGATCCGGCCGTCACCGGTGTCCGACCCTACCATACGGGCGAAGCCCAAGTAAGTGGATAGTACCCTTCGCATCTCCGAGCTCGGCCCGGCCTCCGCGGCGAGCTCATACTACCCGCGAGAGGTCCCTCGAAGCCGTGGAACCCTTCCCCGGCCTCGCCAGGGCAAAAGTCTACTAAGGAGGGAAAGACCACTCCCGACACGATCACACCGATCCTCCAACGGGGAGGGGTGCTATCCACTACAAGTCTCACCCCGCACCCCCGCCCAAAACAAGGCGGGCGGTCCGTACGAAAATAGTCATCCGAAACAAGGTCAAGCGACGATCGGTCCTTAAGGGGCCGAGAGCGAGCACTCATCATCTCCATCCCACACGACACGACCCTCGGGTAAGAGGCCGATCGCATCTTCCCTCGGCGGCCCGTTCACAAGTAACCGAGGCTCGCTCCCGCCAAAACACAGCAAGGAGATACGCACCCAGAACACACGCTAGAGTCACACCGAGATCCCCACATCTCAGCTCAAACCCAGAGCACCATCCATAATCAAACAACAAAAGTATGGATAGTTGAAGTAAGGGACTAGCTAGGGGTCTGTAGCTAGTCCCGCAGGTAGAAGAACAAGGAACAAGATATATCAAAACATCAAGGCACGGCTAATAAACGGGTTATGCAATTCATCAGATCAATGCATTAAAGTAAAGCACTAGCAGCTACAAAGCAACATAGGATCTATATGGTTGGGAGTGACATGACACCTTCGTTGCCGTTGAAGCGAGCCGTTGTCCCGGAGCAGTGTACTCGGGGTCCTCCACGTCCTCCTGGTCGAAGCTCGGGTCTGTGGTACGAGATTCGACGCGAAAATAAGATAACGGTGCACATCTAAGCAATAACTCCAAATAAAATCCAATTTAGAAGATCCAAATGATCCCAAACTACCTACAATCAGCAAGGTTTCGCAAATACGGATTTATAGAAATTAGTTTTGTATTTTTCTGAGCTTCCTAGAATTTATTACTATTTTTTAAAGATTAAATACATTTTCTGGAATTTTTAAACAGAAGAGAAAAGGAGTTTTCAAAACAAAAAGGGGCTGCTGACGTCAGCATGACGTCAGCGCCACACAGTTGACAGGCTGAAGAGGGCCTTAAGCGCTGCTGAGCCGTGGGCGGCCCAGCGTCTCGCTTCGGCCCGCGAGTTGGTTTCGGCCCAAACGGCCTGCGCATCACAGCCTAATAGAGGAGGCAGCAGAAGTCCGGATTTCACCCTCCGGCTCTCTAATCCGCGTTGGGCCGGCGGCCTGCTACCCGCTAGGCCGGGCTTAGAGCCCGGCCGGCCGGCGGCCCGCTCGCTCCCTCACAACCCAACATCGCCGTCGCCCACCAGGTGGTCGACGAAAAGCCCTGGGAAGACGCCACGCGCGCTTGCGTGTCGTCCCCCGCCGGTGGCGAGGCCGTGGCCATGGCGCGAGTGGGTGCGGCCGGCCGGCTCTCGCGCTCACCAGCCCCTGCAACACAGGTCCTCGGCTCGAAGGCCGGCTCACAGCACAAGACACGGTCCACTGCGGCAGCTCGCCCAGAGATGGCGCGGCGTCGACGGGATCCCCAGCATCCCGGCCGGACTGGCTCCCTAGCAAGCTCTTGACACGGCGGTTGGACACGGCCCGGCTCTCGACGCTGGGGTGCGCCGGCTCCGTCACCGTGATCCACCCGACCTACACCAGAACGGCGCCACGGCCAAAACAAGAACCCAGAGACGCGACGCGCGCTCGGCCCCCGGCTCGACGGCGCGGCGCGACGCGGGAACGTGCTCCCTACTTCCCACCCGCACAAAGCCACGGGTCGATGCCCGGATCTCACACACGCCCGCGCGCGTCCGGCCCCGTCCGCCCGCCGGCGCGGCCGCCCGGTAACCGGGGCGCGTCGCGCCGCGACACGGCGACGCCCACGTTCCTGCACAAGCAGTCCGGCGCGAAGGCCAGCACGCGCACACCCCTGCACACACGAACACGGCGCGAAGGCCGGATCCATTCACCTGTCTCGCACGGCGACAGCAGCGCCCAAGAGCACAGGCGGCTCAGGGGCTCCCTCCGTCGCGGTGCGGCAAACCTACGGCGCGTCGGCCAGCTACCCGGCACGGTCCAACAACGACGCGCCTCGACGCCGCGGCAACACAGGAAAGACCAAGGGGGAGAAGAGTGAAAGGGGGCTGCGGTGCTCACGAGGGGTCGACGGTGTAGCCGTGGCCGGCCTGCCGGAGACGTGGCGTCGGTGTTCCGGCGTGAAGGCGTTCCGGCGAGGTAGACGCTCCCTGGTGGTGCGGGTGTTCACGTCGTCGCGCTTCTCCCCTGGCTCGACGTCGTTGTCCGTGCTCCCGCCGCTCCTGGTTCCCGGCTCCTTCCCCTCCTGGTGCGGCGCAGCAGCGATGCTTCTCCTTCCCGGCGCGACGCCTTCCCCCCAACGGCGCAGCGCAGCAGCGGCGCGCCCGCTCTCTCCTTCCACTCCGGGCACGCAGCCGAGCAGAGGTAGAGGAAACCCCAATAGGGGTGGTTAGCCTTGCCCCCAGCCCACACTGCCTCCTCCCCTTTTGAATCCGCGCCGCGGGGGCCTCGAGGGGGGAAATCCCTCCGTTACCCTTGGCTCGCCGCCGCCCGGGGCGGGTGGCGCCCGCGGTGGAATCCCGGCCCGCCTCGGATGCGCAAGGATAGGGGCGGTGGCGTCCTTTGCCTTTTCCCCGGTCGCCTCCCGTCACGCGCGCGTGCGGCGCCGGCCCTTGGCGTGCGTGGCGGCCGGGCGGCTCGGCGCGCGCGCGCCACCCCCGCGCGGGGCCGGCGTGGTTGGACCTGCGGCGCTCCCCTGCCTGGCCCGGCTGACTGGCGCGGAGGTCAAAGAGATAAGAGAAAGAAAGGGGGAAGAGAGGGAGCTGTCGAACGGGGCCCACGCGGCAGTGAAAGAGAAGGGGAAAGGAGTGCGGTGTGGGTTATTGGGCCGCAAGATGCCCTGGGTTGGGCCGGCTGCAACGCAAGGGAAGACGAGTTTCGGCCCAAAGTCCTTAGCTGCCCTTTACCTTTTAACACATATTTGCTTGGACAAGGATTTGAAACATACTTTGAATTTGATCCCCTTTCAAATTCAAACTTCACTCAATTGAACTCCAAATAAACCAATGAAAAACCAACTCACAAAATATACCATATTTTAATTATAAGTTTTTATAAATAGGATAAATTAGTGGAGAATTTGGTGAGAGGCTAGCAATTTTGGCTCAAAATTTGATAGCACTCATATGCAAGCAAAAAGTTTTAAATTTTCGCAAAATTCACACACCTAGATTCCTGGGTTGTTACACCCGTGTTGCTGCTGTTTCGAGTTTGGGTCAGTTTGGTGGTCGGTTGACCTGTTTGGTGCCTTGGGGCTTTCAGGCTGCAATCAGTCTGACTGGTGTGTCTCACCGGTCTGACCGGTGTAGAGCCACTTAGTGAAAGTTGCTCAACTTCACCAGCAGGGACCGGTCTGACCGGTGGTGCTCACCGGCCTGGCCGGTGTGGGTCTGTAGACTCGAGGTTTGGTTTTCCGCTGCGTTTCTCGGGTCGGAAGGTTGTGTGTTGGTTCCTGGTCCAGTGGCACTCCAGTGGCTACGTGGGCTTGGCTAATTTGGTTAGTGAGTCGGAGACGTGTGTTGGAAGCCGTGTTCATCTTGTTGGAGTTTCCATCTCCTTCGAGAAGAATTTTTATCGGCTCCCATTCACTCCCCCCTCTCTGGTTCGCCGTATTGGTCCTTCAGCAGACCAAGCCCTTGCTCAGCTCAAGGACTTCTTAGCCAAGCCACCAGTCCTCATGGCTCCTCGCAAAAAGGAGCAGCTACTGTTCCACCTCGCTGCAACTACTCACGTGGTCAGTACTGCCATCGTCGTCGAGCGGCAGGAAGACGGCCACGCCTACCCAGTCCAGCGACCAGTCTACTTCGTCAGCGAGGTCCTGTCAGAATCCAAAGCACGCTATCAACCAGTACAGAAGATACTGTATGCAGTGCTCATAACCTCGCGGAAGATACGACACTACTTCTAGGAGTACTCGATCTCCGTCGTCACCGACTACCCGCTTGGCGACATCTTGCGGAACCAAGATGCTACTAGTCTACGGCGACTCCGCAGTGGTCATCCACCAAGTCAACAAGTCCTGGGACCGCAACAAGGAGAACATGGAGGCCTACTAACTAGAAGTCCGCAAGCTCAAGAACAAGTTCTACAGTCTCGAGTTCCATCACGTCGTCTGCGACAACAATATTGCAGCGGACGTCCTGTCGAATCTTGGTTCTACTCGCACTCAAGTACTAGCGGGTGTCTTCGTCCATGAGCTTCACGTGCCATCCATCCCAGATCTAACGCCACCAACCACTGATCCAGCACCTCCCCCGGCTGGCCAGGAGGTCATTATGATAGACGTGGACTGGCGGTAACCCTTCATCGACTACATCCGTGAGCAGAAGGTTCCCTCAGACAAGAACTTGGCCGAGCAACTCATCTGTCGTGCCAAGTCTTACGTCCTAGTTGGAGACAAGCTCTACAGGCGGGGTGCATCTTCTGGAGTACTCATGAAGTGCGTCCCCCGAGATGAAGGCAAGGGCATCTTGGAGGAGATCCACAAAGGCGTCTGCGGCAACCACGCGTCCTCACGCACGCTGGTCAGCAAGGCTTTCTGACGAGCTTTCTACTGGCTCACAGCTCTGAGCAATGCCGAAGAACTCGTCAGAAGGTGACAAGGGTGCCAATACTTCGCCAAGCAACAACACGTCCCGACCTACAAGCTTGTCACCATACCGCCAACCTGGCCTTTTGCCTGCTGGGGGCTCGACATGATTGGGCCTCTCCAGACTGCACCAGGTGGATTCAACAGAGTCTTGGTGGCCATCGACAAGTTCACCAAGTGGATCGAGGTCAAGCCGGTCACATGCCCTAAGGCCGACGGAGTACTCTACTTCTCGGACGAACTCGTGCATCGCTACGGACTACCCCACCGCATCATCACAGACCTGGGCTCCAACTTCAACAATCACCAGTTCTGGAAGTACTGCGAGAACAGCGGGATCGATGTCCCATATGTTTTAGTTGCCCATCCTTTGGCCAATGGACAAGTCGAGCGCGCCAATGGGATGGTACTCAACACCCTCAAGAAGCGACTGCATGATGCTGCTAACACAAAGGGAGGCAAGTGGACCAAGAAACTACCCAATGCGCTCTGGGGGCTACGTACTCAACCCTCCAAGCCAACGGGACAATCGCCTTACTTCCTGGTCTATGGCTCTAAAGCAATTCTCCATGCCGACGTCATGTGGGACGTCATGTGAGATTAACGTTGGTGATCTCGTCCTCCACCGCATCCAGAACACGAAAGGACTACACAAGCTCAGCTTGCCATGGGAAGGTCCCTTCACAGTTTCAAAGGTGACCGGACCAGGCTCGTACCGCCTACAGACCCTTGAAGGCGAAGTGAAGGACCGATACGGCGAACCAGAGAGGGCGGGAGTGAATGGGAGCCGATAAAAATTTTTCTCGAAGGAGATGAAAACTCCAACAAGATGAACACGGCTTCCAATCCACGTCTCTGACTCACTACCCAAGTTGGCCAAGGCCACGTACCCACTGGAGTGCCGCTGGACCTAGGAACCAACACACAACCTTCCGACCCGATAACGCAGCGGAACACGAAACCTCGAGTCCACTGACCAACACCAGTCAGACCGGTGAGCACCACCAGTCAGACCGGTCCCTGCTTGTCAAACTGAGCGACTTCCACTAAGTGGCTCTACACCGGTCAGACCGGTGAGATGCACCGGTCAGACCGGTCACATCCTGAAAGCCCCCAGAGCAACAAACAGGCCAACCGACCTCCAAACTGACCCAAACTCGAAACAGCCGCAAAACAGGACAACAGCAAACACACCCAGACGTTCACCCGAGCAAAAACCCACAGAGGATTGCCGGTCAGACCGGTCAGACAGGTGTAACCTGGGCAGCTCGGGATGAACAGCACCCGCGGGACAACTCCCCCAAATCCAAATCTCGATCTCCCGAATCGCTCCACGGACTTGAACAAGACTTTGGGGATATTAGGAACACCTCATGAGGAGTCCATAGCCAAGTTTAATCCCACCAAAACTCGTCCAAAAAGGTGGAATCGAAGAAATCCCGCCAAAAGCACCTCTAACCCTAGAGCACAAAAAACCCCAAAATCGAGCCCCTTAACTCACGGATTTGGGAGGGGAATCACAGCCCGAAGAACCACGAAGGGTTCCCACAAATTTCCCCCATCAAATCCCCAAGAGAAAGGTCCCGAAAACAACCCAAAGAAATCACCAAGAGAGGGCTCCGAAAATCACCACCAAGAACAACCGGGAACAACACATCCAAACCTTGACGAACCACGCTGAATCATCTATACATGCAACAAAGGTTCTTACAAGGTCTAGCTTGCCGCCCGATCATCCAACCCTCTCACAAGATCTCACCATGAAGCTGTCAAGCAAGTCCTATGGAAATCCAAAGAAAATAGGAAGGGGAAATTGAAGGATCGGATGGCGACTAGAGAGGGGGGAGAGAATAGGAGCCGGTAAAAATTCTTCTCAAAGAACCCGGCCTATACCCTAGTCAAAACCCGGTCACACACAAGCGATGGAGCGAATCACACACCAATCGCCAAAACAACGAGGTTATGGATCAACCTCAAGTCCTAAGAACGATTCCTTGAAGCACACGAGGAAGCACGAAAGAAGGAGGGAGGAATCAAACCAAAGAGCAAAGCGATCGGAGCTCGGCGGACCGTCCGGCCGGGGCGGGGCGGGAGCGTCCGCGATGGCCGCGCGGACCGTCCGGCAGGTACCGCGGACTGTCCGCACCCTTGCCGCGGACTGTCCGGCCTGAGCCACGGACCCTCCGTTAAAGCGAACAGAACCACCAGAACCGACCCGAGAAAAGCGGACCGTCCGCGAAGACCGGGCGGACTGTCCGCGCGGGCCACGGACCGTCCGCTACTGAAGCTCGTACCGTCCGCAAACCGGCTGCAACGAAAAACTAAAACCAAATCGAATCGAAAGCAAAGCCGAGCAAGAACACAAAGAACACGCGAAGAACACTATGCACGCGGACCGGCCTCCTGGCCCTCGCGGGCCATCCGCTAGGCACGAATAGAACTGAAAACTGCTCGACCCCGAAAGTCAACACTCCCAATCCATCACCGGATCTCCCTAACGATAGAAGCTATAGAGACAAGAGTTTGGGACATGTAAAGCGTCAACCAAGGATGCTATATCCCAAAAATTTCGTCTCCTAACTCCCTAAATCATCGGGAATCGCAGATCCTTTGAACACCACCAAAAGCTAGAGCACCGAACGAAAATCCTTGAATCGAAGTGGTTTCCCGGCGTTTGAGGGCACAAGATCAATCACAAAGATGCACAAGACATCCATCCATGTTTCCCTCAAAGAAATCCGGGGAGAAACCCACTCAAATCCGCGGAATTACACCAAGAACAAAGGCACAAAAACAAGCACGAAAATAGCACAAAAAGAGCTCCGAAAAAGCAATAAAAGAAATTCGGGAATAGAAAGATTGGCACAAGATTTAGAGGATGAAATCATTATGAATATCTTGTCGAATCGATTACAAGCCACTCCTAGAATCCAAATCTAAGATGGCAAAAAGCTCCAATCAAAGAGCCACTCTCTCCTCTCTCCCTCTCTCCCAAAGCACTCCAAAATGAAAGAGTACCACAGCCTGCTAGCCCAAGAGTTGGCTGAAAATTCAGCCCCCCTTCTATATATAGGCCCTCCGAAAAAGATCGAAGTGCCCCTACACTAGGAGTACAACTCAAGCCCTCACAGGGGCATTTTGGTCAACACATGAAGTTCACCATCGGACGGCCGCGCATCCATCAGGCCTTCACGTCCTCCCGATGCAAGCACCTAGATCATGCTGCGTGTCGCCCGCCTCGAAGCTTCCCGACGCACCCGGATACCGTCTCCGTCACGCCAGGCCCTCGGGCTCGGTTTTGAGGCCCAAACCGAGAAACCCTCTTCTGATGGTTTTGTGGCCAAACCACCAAACCCCGTGTACACGGCCCGGCCTCAGCACGCCAAGCGTAGAGCCCGCCAAGCCTTTCACCTCCGGCGCCCGGACGGTCTACTCAGTCTTGCCTCGTTTCTTGACTTGGCCACCACCGATGCACCGGCTCCATGTCCACGACTTCGTCTTGCTCTTCTTGCACCATGCGGCTCGCACTTGATCCCGTCAGCCACCGGGTCCCTCGAACCAAGCCTACTTGTCTCTCCACTCCTCGGAGGCCCCGCAAGGCTAAGACCTTTCGCGCCTGTTCTTCACCTGCACCAACGCAGACCAAGCCGCAACCAACACCTGAAATACTAGGCCAACAGTCAGTCCACACAATGTTGTCAACCACTCCTCACGAGTGCATTGACAACACACCACATAAACAATATGGTAAATACACAAAATAAAACACACACAACACAACTCAACACTACACACACAAAGCTTCGAACCACCCGATCAATCACTCATCACACACGGACCAAGGTACTTCTCAACTTGGTTCCTCAAAAATAGGAAAGCAAAATGAACTAGGGTTCCAAAGCTTGGCTACCATGCTCTCACCTCTTGTGTTATATGGAGGCAACCGAATTTCTAAACTACCCTTTCCTAACAACTAGGGATACAAGCCCCTCAAGGGCGGTTTTGGAAGTCTTCATGTCTTCACCATCGGATGGATGCCCGGCGACTGCACCCTGCGTAGCCTCGACACAACCATGTGATCCCGACGTGTGTCCTCCGCTTCGAAGTCTCCGGACTGCGTCATCGCACACCGGTCAGACCGGTGCTCCTCACCGGTCAGACCGGTACCCACCGGTCAGACCGGTCGGACCCACCGGTCAGACCGGTCTAGCACTGTTGCAGCACCGTCTTCGGTTCTCCGGTCTTGGCTTTGTGGATCAACCAAGGAACCCAGTGGTTTTCTGGTGAACCACTGGAAAGCTCGCGAACTCGGTGTAGCCTCCGCCAACTCCACTCATGACTCGGCCCCCACGTAGTCCCGGCTCGACCTTGGTTTTAAGGCTCAACCAAGAAACCGTCCATGACTTCATCTTGCTGTTCATGCCACCATGCGGCCACCGGGTCCCTCGAACGAAGCCGACTTGTCTTCTCCACACTTGGAGGCCTCACCGCCGACAACCTTTCGCGCTTGTTCTTCACCTGCACCAACACCAGTCAAGCCGCAACCTGCACTTGCAATACTTAGCCAAGAATCAGTCCATACAACGTTGTCAATCACTCATCACACAAGGAAGCGACCATCCACCGGTCCTCGAACCACACATGGTCCTCACGAAGACGTCAGCAATTCATGGAATATCGACCAGCTCTTATGATTCTACGCCTAGTCTCTTGACTACCCTGGGGGCTCAAGTCTACACAACTACTCCAAGACCCCTTTGCTGTAAGCGGCCCCCGGGCCCAGGCACTAGTCTCCGGACTACTCTACTCCAAGATCCAGCGCTCACGGCTACAAATGGATCTCGGGCTGCTCAGAGCGACAAAGGACTCTAGCAGCGGTCTAGTAAGAGTCCTTGTACTAACGGATCTATACGGCTATTAACGGATCTACTGCTATAAGCGGCTATGCGCCCTGGCACCACTTAGCCGTAGGCGGCCTCCGGGTCCTGGCGACTACACTTGTAAAACGGTGCTGGCCATCCAGGTGTACTTCTTTTAGTAAAAAATTTTGATTATTTATCGACTAACTTACTGTGTCTCCCTCGACGGGCCTACTAGTGAGTACCACTATTCCTGACAACTCCACGATGAGAACTCCGCATACATATCTCGCGACAACGAGTACTCGTCTCTAAAAGTTTTCTCATTCATAATTAAACAAGTTCAGTACAACTTTGTTTATACACAACTATTGCTACAAGCTAACCCTACAGGACTAGCGGAGGTTCAGCTTTTGGCGCCATTTTCTCCAGGATCTCCGCGTACTGCTCATCAGTACAGTTGGCGGCTAGTCCACCCGCGACTACGTCCACCGGAGCCTTGGGGAAGTACAACTTCATGTACGCCAAGATTTGATTGGGGACCGACCTTGCCAGGTGCTTGACATACGTCGCCAGCCGACCAGGGGCCTCTCTCAGCCGGTCCACCAACGGAGCTATCTTCGACCCGCTCGGATGAGGCACCAGTAGCCTCCAAATGGGAAGTGCGGCTTCTTCAAGTTCTTTGAGCTGGGCCCGCAACTTCTCGCAGTCTTCGTTCAACTTCTGCAAGGATTTGTAGCAGTTGCCGAGGTCACGGTCCGAGTCAATTTGGAGCTCTATGTGCTTATCGCATGCAACACCCTAAAAATTCCATCACTAAATTAATTTAGCAAGAAATGGCTAGGTTTAAAATTCCTTTAAGGACATAAATAAATTATTAAACAAATTGGCTTTTAAAATAATTAAACATCACTAAAATAATTTAGAAATAATAAGTGTTTGTGCATCATGATTCGAATGCATGGATTTTGTTTGATTGAAGATTGAATGTTTGAAAAATGAATTTGAAAAGAAATTTTAAAAGAAAAAGAAAACCCTTTTCCCTCTCCCTCTCTCTCTCTTTTTCTTTCTCCCACCGGCCCAGCAAACTTTCAACCCGCAAGCAATCAGGCCAGAGGCCTTTTCTTCTTCTCGCACGCACGCAGACGGCCCAGTTGGCCCAGCTCCGCAACCCCGCCGGCCCAGCACCGCCCCTCTCCCTTTTCTTTTTGCTCCAGTCGCTGACAGGTGGGACCCGGCCATCAGGGCCGTCCCCAACCTCTAGCCGGGTCAACCGCGCCCCCTCCCTCGCGCCGCCGGCCGTTACCGGCCGCCTCCCTGCGCCCCGCACCTTCAAACCGCGCATTTAAGCTGCCATGAAGCTCCCCCATCACTTCCCCCTCTTCAATCGTCAGTTACCCCCCTTAATCCCCCTCCCCCCTTAACTCTCCATCAAGGCCATGGCCGTTAATGGCCATGCCGCCGGGGAACCGCCACCCGGAGCTCCCCCGGGCCTATTTAAGCGCCCCAGAGCACCCCGCACCGCCCCCCTTCGCTTCACACCAAGCTTACGCGCCTCCCGTGCCCTAGCTGCTTGCGCCACCGCATTGAACCGCCGGCCTCCGCGCCATTGCCGTCGCCCGTGCTCTTCCGCCGTCGGTGAAGCTCCCTGGACTCTCTCATTCGTTTCTCCTTCGCACGTGTGAGCTAACTCTTGCATCCAATCGAACCCGCAGGCTCCCGTGCGCCCCAATCGAAGCTCGCCGTCGCCGCCCGTGAAGACCGGCCGCCGGTGTTGAACTCCACCGCCGCCGCCTTCTCCATCCAATCCTCGCCCACCAGAGCTCCTACCCACTGTAAGGACCCTATCCCCGCCCTCCTTTTCACTTGAGCCCGACCGTAGCGCACGCCGCCGCTCGCCGGCCGTCCGCCCCCATGGACGTCGCGCCTCGGTAGCCGCCCGTTTCATCCCCGCAAGCGCTTGGTTAAGATCGCATTGTTCCCGGCTACGAGTAGAGACTTTCCCCGCACGATTTCGTGGCCGGGAGCACCGTTTTGGTCGTCGCCGGCGACCCCGCCGCGCGCGCGCCGCCGCGGCGCGAGCGCCGCCCCCAAGTCGCGCGCGGGCGTGGCTGGCCGTCGGATCGGCCACCCGCGGGTCAAGCCCACGCGTAACGGTCAACCCGGGGCCATTTTGTTAAAAAGACCCCCGGTTTCTTTTATATCGCAAGCCGGTCCTCCCACCTTTAATGATTCTTGCAGATCAGTCCTGAATTTTATGTTTAAGCCCCTGACCTTAATAGAATTTTGCACCCGAGGTCCAGAACAGCCATTTTATAGTTTAAACCTTCTGTTTTTAAGTTTAATTACGTTTTAGCCCCTGTATTCTTGCTATTATGTCCCTGTATGGGTTAGTTTATCGCAGATTAGTCCTTAAATCTTGTTTTTAGCATAACTTCTCCGTTTTAGCTCCGTTCTTAGTGTTCTAGTAGTCCTTGCGATCGTCTCAGCGAGCCCGTTGTTTTAGTAGCATGTTTTTAGTCTTTAGGATTGATTGGTGATCTGTTTTATTTATTGTATGCTTTATGTGTGCATCGTAGATATCGTGCCCATTTCATCTGAGCCACCTCTCGGGGACGATCAGGAGCAGTTGTTCGAAGAGGAAGAAGTTTTTACTGTAGTTGAGGAAGGCAAGTGGTATTCTCCCCCTGCATGTTCTCTTTTGTCCTATATAATTGCATTATAAATAATGTTTACTTTATAATATCATTGCATTAATTTGACGGGAAAACCTTTTTAAGGACTTACCTAGATCTTTTACCCTGATCCTTGGCTTAGCCCTTTTAAATAAAGTTTTGGGTAGAAAACGCTAGTTGCTTAACATGGGTTGGTTAAATGGGCCTTTTATGGAAAATGATATATGGTTTATAGTTAATGTTTTGGGTAATGCAAGAACACTTGATTTAATCGGAACATGGAGAACCACCCAAGAAAACATGCGCAACCACAGTGTTACATGGCTCTGACCTTAGCCGAATAATTAGGTGTGTGATCGTACTAGTGGCCCTTTTCCGAAAGGAGCAGAGGGGGATCCGGGTTGTAGGGGTATAGCCCGGTCCTATTGGGGTAGTAGCCTTTGCTAAGGTACTGACCACTAGGGAGGGTTATGGTCCGCCCTGATCTGTAACTATGCGGGTCGTTAGTCTTTTGCATGTCTTTGTAAAGGCTTCGTAGCGTCCCTATGCAATGAGTAGTTATCGTTTTCCGTTGTTAGAGACCTTCGAGTCTCCCGCATGAGTGTAATAAGAGGTTAAACATTGAAATACGTTTGAATACTGTTTATGATATTTCACTCATTTTTGTCTATCATATGTCTGTGAACTGATCCTGGCGCACATATGAGATGCACTTGGTTCCTCTTCGGAAATCAGGTGTGACAGAGTGGTATCAGAGCAGTGTTGACTGTAGGGACGCAGCCTTAGTTAGAAATGGACGAAATTTAAGGATTCATGTTCTAGATCATTCTGTCATCCTTCAAAACCACCTTATTTTCGCATAAAAATCTAATTTGTTCTTGTTCTTTTTTTGAAAATTTGCATCATTTTGATTTCCTCTATGCTGAGTTCACTTTGTCTTAACAGATGGCCAGGACTCGTTTGACTGCCCGCAAGAGCACTGGTGGTCGCCTTCCTTCAGGGCAGTTGGCTCCACGCTACCCAGTAGTCCTGGAGGAGGCACAGCTGGAGGAGATGCAGCAGGAGGTTGGAGACTATCCGGTTCAGTTACAGCCGGAGGCAGTGGAGCAAGGATATCAGGCAGTGCAGCATCAAGAAAATGATGAGGAGGATCCAGAGGAAATAGTGTTTGAGGATGATGGGACAGAGGAACATCCACAGCTATATGATGGAGTTTTTCTGGAGGTTAATGCAGATGGAGACATAATATTTCCACCAGAGGTAGAAGCTGTACCAGAACCAGATGTGGTAGGAGGAGAAGAGCTTGAACAAAATGCTGCAGGGGATGATCCAGATGACTCCGGGGATGATTCAAGTAGCAGTGAAGATAGTTCCAGCGAAGAAGATGATGAGAGTGAAGAAGAAGAAGAGGAGGTGGACATAGAAGGATTGGAGGATGACAACAGTGCTGTGGGCAATGGAGAAGACAACAATGATAATCAGAATGAGGACAACAATAATAACAATGAAAATGGAGACCAGCAAGGTGATGAGCATAGGTATCACAGGGCTGAGTATCATGAACACACATACATCGGCCCAGACGCTCCGTTCTGTGAGCTATTGGAGGAGTTGTTGCAGGAGATAGAGTATGCAGTGAGACCGTTGTACATCACCAAGCACTATGTAGAGCCGGGGATGAGAGATTATTATACCACAGAGGTCCACGTCAGGGTTGCCACGGCACAGGCAGGAAGATGGAGGACCCGTACCATTCACCCCTGCACAGCACATTTTGCCTCAGAAGCAGCTGCTATCAACGATGCCGCGAGGAGAGCACTATGGTCTATCAGCAACACATTCCGCGATCGCTTAGAAGGCACGGACTTCCGATTCGTCCCCAGCAGAGTCAGTGGTACAGAAAACACCGTGATACCTATGGGGGACTTCCGAGATAGCCGTGTTGATATACTTGCTAGAGTGACAGCAGCTCTTAACACAGACTTGGAGGGAGCGACAGCGGAGTTGGATAGGACACATCAGGAGCTACAAAATGCACAGGCAAGGATAGCTCAGCTGGAAGCTCAGCTGGCAGGACAGCAGCCACCTGACGAAGCAGAAGCATCTTGTCCTTCCCGTTCTCCTCCACGCAAAAGGCTTCGATACGACACTCCAACAGCAACCACTAGTCTTCAGTGGAATAGGAACTAGGATATCCACCCTCTTTTTGTTTTTCCGGTAGACGTTCCTGCGAGGACGAACGATTGTAATAAGTTGTTGCTTGAACCATGTTTGATTTGGATCTTTGTGCGAGTGAGTTGTATTGTGGAGTGATGGCCACAAATGCAACAAGAAAAATCATGTTATGTTAATGGTTAGTTGGGGTTCAATTCCAAGTTGTCTTCTACCTTATTTATCAAACCAAATCAATCGTACAAAATCTGTTCGCGCAGCTCCTTGACAGCACAGCAATGTTTTTATCATAACTCAAGCTACAGAACTCCGATTGACCTAAATCCAGTTGGGTTGGTTCACAAATTTTGTGGGTCAACCTCTGTCCAAAATCCAGCACCAAAGGATTAATATACAGCGAGTTATAAACAGAACAATGGGGCTAACAGAATCTGTAAAACCGTGCTAACACAGCTGCGGTGTTCGAATTTTAACTAAAATTGTGGATCTCCAAATGGGATAAAACCAGTGGGGTTAGTTTCATAAATGGTTTCTACACGGCCTGGCAAAAGTTCATAATTTTTGAAGAAGGATACTATGGGATACAACTGATTTATCGGAAACAACCGAATCTGTCACAGAAAAGAAAATCATGCTGATTCCTTAATTCAAACTTACTTCTTTGTATATCAGTTCGATAATCTTATCTGAAATATCTTTCTCTAACAATCAGATGGTAAACACCAGGTCCGGAGGAGGACAGGACGTCCCACCAGTTGTTCGGGCACACATAGCCAACCAGCAAAACACGGTGCCACCTCCCCCGCTCCATCCCGCTACCCAGCAATTCTTCGCTGCCCAGATGCAGCTGATTCAGAACCTCACTGCCGCAGTGCAGAACATACAAGCCCAGCAGAATCAGCCGCAGGCACCACCCCCACCACCACCACCCGCTCCGAGAGACAAGCATAAGGAGTTTATGAGCCACCACCCTCCCACCTACTCTCACTCAACCGATCCGCTAGATGCTGACGATTGGTTGAAAACCGTTACCAAAAAGTTGGAGAGGGCTTAGTGTAATGACCGAGAAATGGTCCTTTATGCTTCTGGATGCCTGGAAGGGCAGGCATCAGATTGGTGGGATGCCTACACAGCCGCCCACCCTGCGCCTAACAATATTACATGGCAGCAGTTCAGAGATGCTTTTCGCACTCATCTCATCCCTGATGGGGTATTGAAGCTTAAGCAGAGAGAGTTCCTTGCCTTGAAACAGGGCAATATGTCTGTAAACGAATACCTTGACAAGTTTACTCAGTTGTCTCGTTATGCTCCCGACGAGGTCAACACAGACCCAAAAAGGCAGGAACGCTTCCTTGATGGATTGATAGGACCACTGAATTATCAGCTCCAGAGCCATACCTTTCCAGATTTCGCCACTCTGTTAAACAAGGCGATCGGCCTAGAGAACAAACGCAGAGAGCTTGGGGAGCAGAAACGCAAGTTTCAATCCCAGGGTCAGTCCAGCAGCCATACTCGCCCACGCTACAGCTACCAACAGAATACACCATTCCGCCCTGGAGGACATGGTGGAAAGCACCCACAGAATATGCAGCTGCAGCGTTCATTCCAGCAGCCTCAACGGTTCAACCCGCAAACCCCTCGCACACCAAACTTCCAGCAGAACCGCCCAGCTCTTACCCCGGGTGCGCCGGCAAGAAACACCACTCCCGTGCAGCCCAATGGATGCTTCAAATGTGGCGAGTTGGGACATTATGCTAATAACTGTCCTAAACGTGGAATGCAGACTCCCCAGAGGAGTAATATTCAGAAAGTTGGACAGTCATCAACTCCAGCACGCCCTGGAAATGCAGGTACTCCAGGCAACAAAGAGCAGCAAAATGATGTGCGCAGTAGGGTGCACAACATGACTGTGGAGCAGGCGCAAGACGCTTCTGGGGTTGTGCTTGGTACGTTCCCTATCGACTCTGTACCTGCTACAGTATTATTTGATTCGGGAGCTACGCATTCATTCATTACCGATCAGTTTGTAGCAAAGCATAGTATGCCTGTGAGCCCAATGAAGAAACCATTGCTTGTTAGTTCACCGGGCGGTGATATGAAAGCCAGTCATCTGTGCCCGCAAGTAAACCTTAAAATTATGGGGATAGACTTTCCATCCAATCTGGTAGTCCTAAAATCTTGTGGCATAGATGTAATCCTAGGGATGGATTGGTTAAGAAAGTATGATGGGGTTATCCAGTGCCGGGAGAAATCAGTTCACTTGACTAGTCCACAAGGGGACAGAATAGAATTTATCGCAACACCGTCACCTACTGGGAAGGAGTTAGTAAATTCAATGAAAGGAAAAGTGTTGGAGGATATAAAGGTGGTGAATGAGTACCCGGATGTATTCCCCGATGACCTACCAGGTATGCCACCTGACCGAGACATTGAATTTAGTATCGAACTCTTACCTGGTACTGCTCCTATATCCAAAAGACCGTATAGAATGGATGTCAAAGATTTGGCAGAATTAAAGAAACAAATAGAGGAATTGTTAAGTAAAGGGTTTATCCGTCCTAGTTCATCACCATGGGGAGCCCCCACACTCTTCGTAGATAAAAAGGATGGATCTAGGAGGATGTGTGTAGACTATCGATCTCTCAATGAGGTCACTATCAAAAATAAATATCCTTTACCCGGATCGAGGATCCGTTCGATCAAATGAGAGGAGCGAAAGTTTTCTCTAAGATAGATCCGCGATCCGGCTACCATCACCGAAGATCCGTATGGAGGATATTCCTAAAACAGCTTTCACATCAAGATATGGTCTATACGAGTTCACAGGTGATGTCCTTTGGATTGACCAACGCTCCAAAGATACTTTATGTATCCGATGAACAAGGTTTTCATGGAATATCTTGATAGGTTTGTGGTAGTATTTATAGATGATATCCTAGTATTCTCTCAGAATGAAGTGGAACATGAAGGACACTTGAGACTGGTATTGCAGAAACTTCGAGAGCACCAGTTATACGCCAAATTCAGCAAGTGTGATTTTTGGTTGAAGGAGGTCTCGTTTCTCGGGCACATTATCACGAACGGAGGAATTGCTGTAGACCCAAGTAAAGTTCAGGATGTGCTAAATTGGAATCCACCTAGAAATGTACCAGAGATCAGGAGTTTCCTCGGTTTGGCAGGGTATTACCGACGGTTCATAGAGGGATTCTCGAGGATTGTAAAACCACTCACTTCTTTATTGGAGAAAGCAAAGGAGTTTAAATGGGATGATAAGTGCCAAGCTAGCTTTGAAGAATTAAAGAAGAAACTGACCACCGCACCAGTACTGATAATGCCTGATATACACAAAGGATTTGATGTGTATTGCGACACATCAAGGCAAGGCCTAAGATGTGTTCTGATGCAGGAAGGAAAAGTGGTAGCATATGCTTCTAGACAACTAAGGAAGCATGAACAAAACTACCCTACTCATGATTTGGAGTTAGCAGCTATAGTGCACGCACTGAAGATTTGGAGACACTATATGATTGGAAATAAGTGTCAGATATTCACGGACCACAAAAGCTTGAAGTACATCTTCACCCAGAGAGATCTCAATCTCAGACAACGAAGGTGGTTAGAGCTGATTAAGGACTACGATTTGGACATATAGTATCATCCAGGGAAGGCCAATGTGGTGGCAGATGCCTTGAGCCGTAAAAGTCAAGCAAACATGTTAGTAGCCCGATTAATGCCCTAGGAACTGTGTTGGGAAATGGCACGACTCAATCTAGGGATAGCTGCACCGAGCGAAAGATGACCTTAGAAATGGAGTCAACTCTTGAACAAGAGATTAGAAAAGGGCAATTGGATGATGAAAAGATTAAGGGATATAAGACGTTGATTGAACAAGGCAAGGTTCCGGAATTCAGAGAGGATGAACAGGGAACCATTTGGTTTAAGGACAAGATCTGCGTACCGGAAATCAAACATCTTCGTGAGTCCATATTGAAAGAAGCGCATGATTCAGCCCTCTCTATACATCCAGGAAGTACCAAGATGTACCAAGATTTAAAGCAGAAATATTGGTGGTACGGTATGAAGAAAGATGTTGCAGCTCATGTAGCACTGTGTGATATATGTCAAAGAGTAAAAGCAGAGCATCAAAGACCAGCAGGGTTACTACAACCACTGCAGGTACCTGAATGGAAGTGGGAAGAGATTGGTATGGATTTTATAGTGGGATTACCACGTACACGTGACGGATACGATTCGATATGGGTAATAGTGGACAGATTAACCAAAGTTGCACATTTCATACCAGTAAAGACCACATATTCAAGGACAAAGTTAGCAAAACTGTACATATCAAAGATAGTCTGTTTGCATGGGGTTCCAAAGAAGATAGTATCAGACCGAGGAACTCAATTCACGTCCCGATTCTGGCAGAAATTACATGAGTCTATGGATACGAAGTTAAATTTCAGCTCAGCATATCATCCACTGACAGATGGTCAAACTGAAAGGACGAATCAAATCTTAGAGGATATGTTAAGGGTGTGTGCCTTGAAACATGGTGGAAGTTGGCATAAAAGCTTGCCATACGCGGAATTCGCATACAACAATAGTTACCAGAGTAGTCTCAAGATGGCACCATTTGAAGCTCTGTATGGAAGGAAGTGCAGGACGCCATTGTTCTGGAACCAGACAGGGGAGAGTCAACTCTTTGGTCCAGAAATAATCAAAGTGGCAGAAAGACAAGTGGAGATAATTCGGGAAAATCTCAAGATTGCTCAATCTAGGCAAAAGAGTTATGCAGACCCTAAGAGAAGAGAAGTGATATTTGAAGTCGGGAATTATGCATATCTTAGAGTGTCACCTATCTGAGGCCTTCGAAGGTTTAATATCAGAGGGAAGTTATCACCTCGCTTTATCGGACCTTTTCAAGTCTTGGAAAGACGTGGTGAAGTAGCTTATCGGTTGGAGCTACCTGAATGCTTGGCAGGTGTTCATGATGTGTTCCACGTGTCTCAATTGAAAAAGTGTACAAGTGAGGTCAGAGTAGAGCATTTACCATTGGAGGAACTTGAGGTAAAGGATGATCTGACATACAAGGAACACCCAGTCAAGATCTTGGATACCTCCGAAAGGGCTACTCGCAGCAAGGTCATTAGGATGTGCAAGGTACAATGGAGTCACCATTCATAGGATGAGGCTACTTGGGAAAGAGAGGACGAACTTAAGGAAGAATTATCTCAGCTGTTCTCTAATCTTCCTGAATCTCAGGACGAGATTCTCTTTAAGGGGGTAGGATTTGTAACACCCTAAAAATTCAAACACTAAATTAATTTAGCAACAAATGGCTAGGTTTAAAATTCCTTTAAGGACATAAATAAATTATTAAACAAATTGGCTTTTAAAATAATTAAACATCACTAAAATAATTTAGAAATAATAAGTGTTTGTGCATCATGATTCGAAAGCATGGATTTTGTTTGATTGAAGTTTGAATGTTTGAAAAATGAATTTGAAAAGAAATTTTAAAAGAAAAAGAAAACCCTTTTCCCTCTCCCTCTCTCTCTCTTTTTCTTTCTCCCACCGGCCCAGCAAACATTCAGCCCGCAAGCAATCAGGCCAGAGGCCTTTTCTACTTCTCGCACGCACGCAGACGACCCAGTTGGCCCAGCTCCGCAACCCCGCCGGCCCAGAACCGCCCCTCTCCCTTTTCTTTTTGCTCCAGTCGCTGACAGGTGGGACCCGGCCGTCAGGGCCGTCCCCAACCTCTAGCCGGGTCAACCGCGCCCCCTCCCTCGCACCGCCGGCCGTTACCGGCCGCCTCCCCGCGCCCCGCACCTTCAAACCGCGCATTTAAGCTGCCACGAAGCTCCCCCATAACTTCCCCCTCTTCAATCATCAGTTACCCCCCTTAATCCCCCCCCCTTAACTCTCCATCAAGGCCATGGCCGTTAATGGCCATGCCGCCGGGGAACCGCCTCTCGGAGCTCCCCCGGGCCTATTTAAGCGCCCCAGAGCACCCCGCACCGCCCCCCTTCGCTTCACACCAAGCTTACGCGCCTTCCGTGCCCTAGCCGCTTGCGCCACCGCATTAAACCGCCGGCCGCCGCGCCATTGCCATCGGTGAAGCTCCCTGGACTCTCTCATTCGTTTCTGCTTCACACGTGTGAGCTAACTCTTGCATCCAATCGAACCCGCAGGCTCCCGTGCGCCCCAATCGAAGCTCGCCGTCGCCGCCCGTGAAGACCGGCCGCCGGTGTTGAACTCCACCGCCGCCGCCTTCTCCATCCAATCCTCGCCCACCAGAGCTCCTACCCACTGTAAGGACCCTATCCCCGCCCTCCTTTTCACTTGAGCCCGACCGTAGCGCACGCCGCCGCCGCCGGCCGCCGGCCGTCCGCCCCCATGGACGCCGCGCCTCGGTTGCCGCCCGTTTCATCCGTGCAAGCGCTTGGTTAAGATTGCATTGTTCCCGGCTATGCGTAGAGACTTTCCCCGCACGATTTCGTGGCCGGGAGCACCGTTTTGGTCGTCGCCGGCGACCCCCGCCGCCGCGCGCCGCCGCGCGCGCGCGCGAGCGCCCGCCCCCCCGCGGCCGCGCGCTGGGCCGTTGGACCCGCGGGTCAAGCCCACGCGTAACGGTCAACCCGAGGCCATTTTGTTAAAAAGACCCCCGGTTTCTTTTCTATCGCAAGTCGGTCCTCCCACCTTTAAAGATTCTTGCAGATCAGTCCTGGATTTTATGTTTAAGCCCCTGACCTTAATAGAATTTTGCACCCGAGATCCAGAACAGCCTTTTTATAGTTTAAACCTTCTGTTTTTAAGTTTAATTACATTTTAGCCCCTGTTTTCTTGCTGTTAGGTCCCTGTATAGGTTAGTTTATCGCAGATTAGTCCTTAAATCTTGTTTTTAGCATAACTTCTCCGTTTTAGCTCCGTTTTTAGCGTTCTAGTAGTCCTTGCGATCGTCTCAGCGAGCCTGTTGTTTTAGTAGCATGTTTTCAGCCTTTAGGATTGATTGGTGATCTGTTTTATTTATTGTATGCTTTATGTGTGCATCGTAGATATCGTGCCTGTTTCATCTGAGCCACCTCTCGGGGACGATCAGGAGCAGTTGTTCGAAGAGGAAGAAGTTTTTACTAGTAGTTGAGGAAGGCAAGTGGTCTTCTCCCCCTGCATGTTCTCTTTTTTCCTATATAATTGCATTATAAATAATGTTTACTTTATAATATCATTGCATTAGTTTGACGGGAAAACCTTTTTAAGGACTTACCTAGATCTTTTACCCTGATCCTTGGCTTAGCCCTTTTAAATAAAGTTTTGGGTAGAAAACGCTAGTTGATTAACATGGGTTGGTTAAATGGGCCTTTTATGGAAAATGATATATGGTTTATAGTTAATGTTTTGGGTAATGCAAGAACACTTGATTTAATCGGAACATGGAGAACGACCCAAGAAAACATGCGCAACCACAGTGTTACATGGCTCTGACCTTAGCCGAATAATTAGGTGTGTGATCGTACTAGTGGCCCTTTTCCGAAAGGAGCAGAGGGGATCCGGGTTGCAGGGGTATAGCCCGGTCCTTTTGGGGTAGTAGCCTTTGCTAAGGTACTGACCACTAGGGAGGGTTATGGTCCGCCCTGATCTGTAACTATGCGGGTCGTTAGTCTTTTGCATGCCTTTGTAAAGGCTTCGTAGCGTCCCTATGCAATCACACCTCGGAAGTGTGGTATGGTGCTTGGCCAGCATCGCATGGTTGGGTTTAAAGTTCTTCGGAGCTTTTACGTGAACTGTGGGTAAAGTGTGCAAACCTCTGCAGAGTGTAAAACTGATTGATCAGCCGTGCTCACGGTCATGAGCGGCTTGGACCCTCACATGATTAATAAACTTAAAGACGAGATAAATCGTGGTTGGTGAAGCTCGTTGAGCTTGGGCTGTCTTGGTGCTTAAGTTTCTCTTAAGTGGGTTGGTACGAACTTACACTTAGTAACTAGGTGTTCTTTAATTAAAACTTGATCAACATTAAAATGCTAACCGCTGCAAAACCTTAGCCTATCCTTGATAGCCTTGCATTTCCCCCCACTTGCTGAGCTCCAACCATAAGTGTGCTCAGCCTTGCTTATCGCTGTTCAGAGGAAAACTTTGGAGGGGAGTTCTATGACGACTTCGATGAGCTGTGAGGCTTGCGGACCCTCAGTCAAGTGCCTGTGGGAGCGGAAGACGAGGACTCAATGAGTAGTTATCGTTTTCCGTTGTTAGAGACCTTCGAGTCTCCCGCATGAGTGTAATAAGAGGTTAAACTTTGAAATACGTTTGAATACTGTTTATGATATTTCACTCATTTTTGTCTATCATATGTGTGTGAACTGATCCTGGAGCACATATGAGATGCACTTGGTTCCTCTTCGGAAATCAGGTGTGACATCGCACTCGTAAGCGAACTGCTTATAATCATATTCAAGTACCTCGCGGGCCTCCTTCTCCCGGTAGAAGAGGTTCTTCATGTCGACTTCTGAGGCCTTCAGGTGCTCGACCCGGGTCTCAAGCTCTGCAATCAAACAAGACAGGGTTAGACTACTGCAAGGTACTTCCAATGGGTACTCGACAAGACAGGAGCGTACCTTTGTTCTTGTTGCAGAGCAACTTGTTCCTGCGCACCCGCTTGTCGCTCTTCACCTGCATGTCATGGACTTCATTATGGTACTGGGTGAAGGCGCCGTCAAGCTTCGACTGGAGCATGGCGGAGTGCTTCCTGTCCTTCGCGAGTTATCCCTCCAATGCTTCCACCCAGAGCACTGTATCGCCATATCCTTGGAGCGTCTAGGATTTCTGTCGGGATCACTCCACGACATCCTACAGCGGGCAAAAACTATTATTCAAGTACTCAGCACTCAGGGCAAATTGACTACTCAAGGGTACTGATAAGTTACCTTCATCCACTACTCGGCCCGGCGCATTGCCTCCAAGTGACGCGCTACTGCCACCGGGTCGACGAGATCGTTCGCCAGAAGTTCGATCCCACCACGACTAGTCGTGGTAGTCCCGGACATCGGCGCCGAACGGATCGGCTCCACATCCTGAATCTCTTGCGAATGGACGACTACTTCTAGGTTTGACTCTGGAAGTACCTCATCGCGCTCCTCTTCGGCCATCGTGGGGGCTCCTCCGCTTGCTACCTCCGCCGGCTCGGGGGCTACTCCGGCGGCTTCCTAGATCTCCGGCACCACGCCTACAACGAGTACAGCCTCAGGGATGGTGCTTCCCTCGGCTTCGGCCCCTGTCATCAGAAGACATATGGATTAGTCTCCCCCGGCGGCCACGACTACTCCTTGAGGAAGACTGCGTCTGCGCAGTGTACTCACTTTCTACAATGCTGGCCTCCGGCAGCGTAGCCTCTACGGCCGGCGCCACAGTCTCTACTTGGGGCGCGGGAACGGACTCCTCGGCGGCTGGCATGGAACCTTCTTCAGCCACTGCCGTGCTGGGTTCATCCTCCTCTCAGGAAAAGTCCATAGATTTCCTACACAGTACACGATGGGTTGTCAACCATGTACGGCTACCAATCTATATGTACTACTCGGGAAGGATCTTCACTTACAAGCTCGATCGGACTACTGTCACGGTTGGGGCGCCAAGTATGCTAGGGATGTCGACAAGTCCAGCTTTGGCAGGAGCCTCCTCTCCGGCTTCAGTAGCCGCTGGCTCTTCAACAGCAGGAGTTGCGGCCGGTTCCGTCCTGCCTTCGACGATCGGCGCCTGCGGTTCGACTACCGTTGACGACTGTTGTGTCAATTGCGACACGAGCTCTTCCACGGTGGGCGCTGGACTACGACTTCTTTCAGCCGGCTCTCCCACCGTATCCCAGTCGCCTTTGACCCCTTGGTCTACGGGGTCGGAAGTCAGAATCCCCTTCAAGTAATGAAATTTTGTTGTCAGCATACACAACATTGAAGACAAGTACTCGACTACTCTACTCGAAGAGTTTATCTCTTGAGATGTGGTCTCAGTGACCTTCAACTTCTTGGAAACGTGCTTGTGTGCCATGTTGCGCGGCCTCCTCGGCGGCGCAGGCAAACTAGCCTCCAAACTAGTCGGAGGATCTTGGATGAGAGGAACATTGGGCAGTGCAGGGCGGCTCAACCTTGACCGCAGCTGGAACGGCTCCTGAAGTGTTTCCTCGTCATCTTCATCTGATGTGTCTTCAATGATGACAGTGTCGTCGCCTTCACCGACTTCGCGGCGCTCCTTGGCCTTGCCCTTCCCCTCCTCTGGGATTTCCACAAGTCGAGGAGGCGACGCCGGCTCGGAGACAAATTTTACTATGTCATCCTGCAATAAGCACACTGGGTGAGCACGACTACTACTACATAATCAGTACTCGACACTGAGTACGGCTACTGACCTCATTCAGCGGATGAGCGGCGGAGTACTCCGGGACAGGCTAGGGCGTGTACGCCGGCATGTCCTTGAAGATCCTGCCCAGCCTGTCGATGATGTCGTCATCATCAATCTCGCCGCCGGGCATCCACGACGAGTCGCCCTCGCCGGTGTACTGGTAGCCGAGAGTGTCGCGAGGCATCAGCGGCTGCACCCTCCTATTAATAAAGCTGAAGGCCACATGCTCAGCCCTCAGCCCGGCTTCCCTCAAAGCCTTGATTTTCACCAGGAGCTCGGGTAGCTGGATTCCTTCCTACATTGTCGGCTCGGTATTCCACCACAGCCGGTGTTTCGGCTGCTTCCCACTGGGCTTCGGTAGCTCCGGGTGGTGGTTGGTGATGTAGAACCACTTCGACTTCCAGTCTTGGTTGGAGTCGATCAACTTGTACGCCAGGTACTGCTCCGTGGCGTCCTCACGCATCTGGATGGCGGCCCCTCCGACTACTCGTGGGTCGTTGGCGCTCGGCTGGGGCTTCACGTGGAAGAACTTCCGAAAGAGTACCCAATGGGGCTTGATCCCCAAGAATGCTTCGCAAAAAATGGACGAAGACAAATGTGTGGAAGATGCCGTTGGGGTTGAGATTGGGCTACAAAATACCGTAATACTCCAGAAGCCCCTTGAAGAAGTTGCTTGCTGGGAGAGCCAACCCGCGCTCCACGAATTGCTTGAACATCGGGATCTCATCCGGATTCTTCTCCATCGGATATGGATCTCCCGCGGCGTCACGCCACATGTTGACCTCCTTCTCCCGGAGAAATCCGCTGTTCAGCAGCGCCAACAGGTCCTCAGTCTTGGCCTTCGATTTCTTCCACTCTTTGTTGGGATTCGGGCGCGGTGGAGACACGGGCGGTGTTGAACCTCCGGCGGATCCAGCGGCCTCCTCTCGGGATCTCTTCTTCCCGCTGGCGGTCTTCATGCTCTTGGATGGTGAGGGATTCATTCTCCAAGTATAGTGGGTTTTCACTCGCATTCGCTCGGTGGCTGCGGCGGTGGCTACTGGCGGCGGCGCGTAAGGATCTACGATTTGCACTACGGTGGCAGTGCGCACTAGCGGCGGATTCTAGGCGAGATCTACTACGAATGGCTGCAAGTGTGTGGGGTGAAAAAACCTAAGGGTTTTGGCTTCTATTTATAAGTCAACAGGCGGCTCCTCAACGGTCGGATGGATATGTTTTACAACGGCTAACTCAGCGGCAGTGCTTGACCCTTCAACTTCTAGTAGTCAATGCGCCTTATCTCGGGGGCTCAGCTACATCTAATCAATTCCCTGGGTAGAGACAAGATTCAAGAGCAACTCAGGACACATTCTCCATACAAGATGACCCTTCAATTCGAGATGAAGTACTCAACTCAAGGCTCGGGGGCTCCGTGCCACGTTTCCTTCGGTTTTTTCTCTGGATTTTGCGAGACAATCTTGCCAGAACTTCAGATTGACCCTCAGCCAGAGTTTACGACTCAACCTAAGGCTCGGGGGGCTACTCTATATGGAGTGTGATTTTCCAATCGCACTTCCATATAAACTTCGGCTTCAAGACAACACGGGTATTGTTGAAGACCTTCAAGGACAGAACTTGAGGACGCTTAGGGACTACTCGAGAAGACTTCGGGATTACCCAAACATCAGCTGGAGTACCTTCCAGCCTCGGGATGCTTCGAGTATTCTCGAGGACTTTCGACTTGTATTACTCAGGGACGCTTGAGGACTACTCGTCAAGGCTGTCAAAACAACTTTAAGCTATCCAGCTCGACTACAAAGTACTTGGGGGCTTGTCGTATGGACCTCCCTGGGCCCACTAACTCGGTGGGTACCAGGACCGACTACTCGGTGGGCCCCTAGGACTACCCGGCTTGTGCCATGCGGCACCTGATGGCGTGAGGTGCAAGGACTACGGTGGAGAAGTACTCAGATAGGAAGCTATACAAGCCTTGTACTGTGTAGAGACATACACAACTAGTACTCTCTCCCTAAACCGACCTGTAACCCTGCCTCCAGGACTATATAAGGCGAGGCAGGGACCCTTCTCTCTCATTACGCATCATCTTGTAATCACATCCAATCAATCCAGAGCTACACAGCATACAGGACGTAGGGTATTACGCACCTCACGTCCCCAACGGCCAGCCCTGGTAGCCGTTGACTTCGCGTTTTTACCATTGGAATTCAAACGCGGACAGTCCGCGAGGTACGCGTTTTGCCCATAACGGCTAGTAACGGGAACGGGGAGTATGTATACTCCAAGCCCGGGGTAGGAGAGCCTCTCTTGGCACTTTGAAAGGTCCATACTCCCTTGTAGAGCTCTCCCTCTCCTCTCTCTCACTCACTTGGCTTAGTGGTTGCATTCTTTGTGATATTGAGATCTTCTAGTGCATTGCATCAAGGTTTTGATCATTGTGGCAATAGGGAATCATCAAGCAAGTGGTTGATTTGTTACTCTTGGAAGTTGCCATTTCCTAGACAGCTTGGTGGTGGAAGAATCTGTTGAAACTCGCAAGAAGATTATGCGTGGCTCCGGATTTCGTGTTGTGAGAGGTGTTATGCTCACCTCACCGGAGCGGTAAAGAGCAACTCTAGTGGAATCGAGATGTGGAGTGGTTCTTTGGTTGTAACCAGCTCAAGATCAAGCGGTGTCTTGATAGAGGAGCGGTTGAACATTGAATCCACCTAAACGTGGATTAGGGGTGACCAGCAAGTCATCGATACCATGGGATAAAATTCATCTCTTGCGCTTTGTTATTTCTTTGCTCAATTTCCTTTCAAGTACTTTACCTTGAGCATTTAATTTCTAGAGATTGAATTATATCTTGTCACCCTAGGCCGCAAACCCCCAACATAGGAGTAGAATAGGAAGAGATTTAATCCTCCTTGTGGTTCTAATTAATTTTCTCTAGTGTTGTGCTTAAAGATTTTAAACCGCCTATTCACCCTCCCCCCCTCTAGTTGGTATCCTAGATCCTACAAGTGGTATCAGAGCTAAGGACTCCTTGTTTGTGAGATTTAACCATCTCGGAGTAGGATAAATGGCAGAGGAAGATAAGTTTCATGTTGGGAAGCCACCGGTCTTTGATGGAAACAATTATGACTATTGGAAGGAAAGAATGGAAGTTCACTTCAAGGCTTTGGAAAAAGAATTATGGAGATTTGATTTTGGATCTAAAAATAAGACGGATCAAGATGATAAAAATGAGAAACACAACGATAGAGCCTTGAGTGTACTATACAATGCTCTTGCTCTTAGTGAGTTCAATAGAGTGAAGAGACTTGAAAAGGCAAATGAGATATGAGAGAAGCTTATGGAAATCTACTAGGGAACATCCACCGTTAAAGAAGCAAAACTCTATGTGTACAAGGGAAAGTTTAATGAGTTCACTATGAAGAAAGATGAAGATGTTTCAACCATGTTCAACCGGTTGAATGATATAGTGAATGAACTCAAGTGTCTTGATTTTGATGTCTCAAACAAAGACTTCTCTCACAAGTTCCTTAGATGCCTTCCGAAAAAATATGAGACAATTGTGACTTTGCTTGTGAGGAGTGACTTGAGTAAGATGACCCCTACAGAGGTGCTTGGTGAAGTGCAAACTCATGACTTATTCAAGCAATCACAAACGGAAGTTCAAGGCCAATCAATGAATGAAGAGAAGAAAAATATTGCTATCAAGGCCAAGGCTACTCAAGAAGAAAATGATGATGAGAACCAAGACATTGACTCCGATGAGGAAATGGCTCTTATTGTAAAAGGGCGTAAAAGAATTATAAAGAAGAAGAAGTTTGGAAAGATGGAGCAATCATCAAAGAAGAATCCTTTTGAAGGCAAAGATTGCTTCAATAGTGGTGAATTTGGACATATCTCAATTAATTGTCCAAACAAGAAATAAGACAAATATGGCAAGAAGAAAGACAAGAAGAGTGTACCTAAGAGGAAGAAATATTACAAGAAGGAGAAAAATGGCCAAGCCTACTTTGTTGAGTGGTATTCCGATGCAAGCTCCGATGAAGATGATGAAGACAAGCCTTCTAGAGGTCTTGTCGGGGTTGCTATCAAGGAGGCTCCATCACTCTTCTCCAAGCCATATTGTCTCATGGCAAAAGGTGAGTCAAAGGTGAACTATAAAGCCAGAGTAAGACATTGGGTAATTGATAGTGGTTATACAAACTACATGACTGGCGAATAAAAAATATTCTCTCATCTTGATGAAGACATTTCCGAATTTGATAACATCACTTTTGGAGATGATAGCAAGGGAGGTGTAACAGGCATTGGTGAAGTACCTATATCTAAAGATTATAACCTCTCTAATGTCTTGCTAGTTGATTCTCTCAATTTCAATTTGATATCTATTGCTCAACTTTCTGACAATGGTTATAAATGTACATTCACTAGCAATGATTTTGAGGTTACTTCACTTGATGAGAAAGAGTCTATCTTTAAGGGATTTCGTCGCGAGAGCTTATATCTAGTGGATTTCTCATGTAAAAAGGCAAATTTGACTACTTGCGTATTCTCAGAAGCCTCTATGGGTTGGTTATGGCATAGAAGACTTGGTCATGTCGGTATGAAACAACTCAACCGATTAGTGAAGCATGACTTGGTTCTTGGCTTGAAAGATGTAAAATTTGAGAAAGATAAATTGTGTAGTGCTTGTCAAGCCGGAAAGCAAGTTGCTAATCCACAGCCTAACAAGAGTACTATGTCAACCACAAGACCATTGGAATTACTACATATGGATTTATTTGGTCCCACTACCTATAGAAGCATTGGTGGAAATACCTATTGTCTTGTAATTGTGGATGATTATTCAAGATACACATGGGTATTCTTTCTTCATGACAATGCTATTACTTGTGATATTTTCAAGTCATTTGTAAGAAGTGTCGAAAATGAATTTGAGCTAAAGTTGAAGAAAGTGACAAGTGACAATGGTAGTGAATTCAAGAACACAAATGTTGAAGAGTTTTGTGATGAAAAAGGAATCAAGCATGAGTTCTCAACTACATATACACCAGAGCAAAATGGTGTAGTTGAGAGGAAAAATAGGATCTTGATTGAGATGGCAAGATCAATGCTAGATGAATACAAAGTTTCGAATTCTTTTTGGGCCGAAGCTATCAACACCGTTTGCATGCCTCTAGTAGGCTATATACACCTCCCCAGAATGGTTTTGTGGAATGGAAAAATAGAACCTTGTGTGAGATGGCTCAGATGATGCTTGATGAACATAGGACTCCGAAAAGGTTCTGGGATGAGGTGGTGAATACCGCGTGCTATGATTCAAATAAGATCTACCTCAGAGTGCATAAGAAGAAAACATGTTACGAGTTGATGCACGGTCGCGCACCCTAGGTGAATCACTTCCATGTCTTTGGTTGCAAGTGCTTTATCCTTAAGAAAGCGAAGAAGTTGGACAATTTTAAGGCTAGGTCGGTCGATGGTATTTTCTTTGGTTATGAATCTCACTCTAGAGCATATCGTGTGCTCAATCTTGAAACTAACCAAATCATGGAGACTTGCGAGGTGACCTTCGACGAGACACAGCCACGTAGTCAGCTTGTTTTTGAGTGTGCAGGTGATGATGAACTTGGCGAGGAGATCTTTCAGGAGGACGAGTATTAACATGGAGATGATGAAGATGGTGGTGTGGTGCCCGCGGCTGGGCATGTACCTACTACTTCGACTACGCTCCCACACCTACGACGACAAACCAAGATCAAGGAGAAGCTACTATTTAGGGGGAGGTAGCATCAAGGCGAGAACCTCCCCGCCGAGTACAAGTGGATCACCCAGCTTCAAGGATCATCGGCGACATGAATGAACGTACTACACGGTCGAGGGTTCGAAGCAATCTCATTTCACTCATGCTACTTTTGTTGCCACATTTGAGCCCAAAGACATTGGACACACATTATTTGATCATAACTGGGTTAATTCAATGCATGAGGAGTTGGAGAATTTTGAGAGGAACCAAGTTTGGGAATTGGTTGACCCTCCCCCAGGGTGTAAGTCGATTGGGACAAAATGGGTGTGGAAGAACAAAGAGGGAGAGAAAGGTGAAGTGGTGAGAAACAAGTCAATGCTTGTTGTTCAGGGGTTCAGTCAGAAAGGGGGGGATCGACTAGGAGGAGACCTTTGCTCTCGTAGCTCGTTTGGAGGCGATTAGGATCCTTCTAGCCTTTTCCGTGACTAAAGGGTTCAAGTTGTACCAAATGGATGTGAAGAGTGCCTTCTTGAATGGTGTGTTGGAGGAAGAAGTGTATATGAGGCAACCACCAGGGTTTGAGAGTGAGAAGTACCCCCACAGGGTGTACAAGTTGAGGAAGGCGTTGTATGGGTTGAAATAGGTGCATAGAGCTTGGTACGGTAGGTTGAGGGGGTTCCTGTTTGAGAGAGGGTTTGAGATGGGGAAGGTCGATCGGACCTTGTTTCTCTTCAGGAAGGGCAGAGATATCCTAATTGTGCAGGTGTATGTGGATGATATTTTCTTTGGTGGCTCGTCTAACTCTATTGTAGCAAGGTTTGCAGAGGATATGAGCAGAGAATTTGAGATGAGCATTATGGGTGAGTTGTAGCTCTTCCTCGGGCTACAAATCAAGCAATAAAAGGAAGGGACATTTGTGCACCAAGCTAAGTACACCAAGGACATTGTGAGGAAGTTCAAGATGGAGGAATGCAAGGCCATCGCGACGCCTATGAGTACGACAACAACTCTTGATGCGGATGAGGAAGGTGAACACGTGGACCAGAAAGAGTAACGGAGCATGGTCGGGTCACTCAATTACTTCACGGCGTTGAGGCCGAACATCCAATTCTCGGTATGTTTGTGTGCTCGTTTTCAAGCGTCTCTGAGGACTTCACATCGGCAAGTGGTGAAGCGAATTTTTAGGTACTTGCGTCACACTCCCGACTTTGGACTTTGGTACTCTGCATCCTCTTCTTTGTCTCTTTATGGTTTTTCATACGTGGATTTTGTCGGGCGTCGGTTGGATAGGAAGTCCACCTATGGGACTTGCCAGTTTTTGGGATCTTCTTTGGTGTCTTGGTCTTCCCACAAATAGTCAAGTGTTGCTCAATCCACTACCGAGGCAGAGTATGTTGCCGCAGCTAGTTGTTGCTCTCAGCTCCTTTGGATCACATACACCATGAGTGACTTTGGTGAGGAGTATACCCATGTCCCACTTCAATGTGACAGCACTAGTGCCATAAGTGTTGCAAAGAATCCAGTGCTCCATTCCAAATCCAAACACATTGAAGTGAGGTATCATTTTTTCAGAGACAATGTAGAGAAAGGGAAGATAACCTTGATCCATGTACCCACACATGACCAACTAGCCGATATTTTCAAAATCCCTAGATCAAGAAACTTACACTCGTTTGTGGGGGGAGCTTGGTGTGTATTTGATTTCTTGAGTTGGGTGTATGAGAGCTCCTCTGTAGAATATGTATAGCTTTCTTTTATGCATTTCTTGCATTTGGCATGGCATTTGTAACATGATATATAGGCATCCTTGTATCTAAGATTGAATGCATTTTGTATCATATGCATTGGTTAGGAAAAGATTCTCCTATATACATTGTTCACCATGGAATGATATTTATGTCTTTGTGAGCTTGTTTGGTATGATATGGTTAGTATGGCTTAGCTCTTGATAATCTTGGTTTATATCCATGGTTGATGGCTATGTTTTTGAAAAATGTCATGTGTATGCTCTCTTGTGAGTAAATGCCTTTATATGATCTTGACATGTTTTAGTGTCTTGGCTATGCTTAATTTGTGGTTGGATAGCTTATTTTGATCATATGGGGCCAAAGGCTCATTTGCCATCATGAATGTTTAGCCCCCATGCTTTATCATGTGGAGGGGCATAAGTTCCTTTTTGTGGCAAAGACATTTCATGTACCAAATATGAATCTGAAATAAAATGTAAATTGCTTGGAAACTGTGCTCCCATGTCATATGTGATAAATTTAATATGCTTTGGGTGCTAAACCGTTGCATGATGCCTACTAATGAGAAGTCTCATATATAGAAGTAGGCACATGGCTCGGTGGCTTTGACATGACATGAGGTGCTTGTGGGTGTTTGTGACGGTCTTATGCTTAGAATGGTTGTCCTAGCATGAAGTTTGTGTGGCATTATCATTTTAACATGTTTTGCTCATGCTTAGCACTTTGCTCATGAAAGGGTAAATTTTCACAAAATTGCTCAATTCTATCTTACTTTCGTCCAATGGTTGTGAAACTTGGTGATCATGTAGTTGATGTCAATACGAAGCTATAGAGTATCTAACTTGCTCACTAGGACATGTGTAGCATCCTTTGTTGATTTTTGCCCATTTGAGAAGCTCTAGGTTGCTTTTTTGCATTTTTGTCTTGATTCATGCATTGTCAACAAGGGGGGAGTTTGAGCTTGTTTTGGGCTACTGGATGCTTTGAGAAGGTTTTCAGGTGGTTTTGAGCCATTTCTGGGCTCTATCGTGCACCGGTCTGACTGTTGGGGTCACCGGTCTGACTGGTCAGAGTGCTGGTCCTGTTCACATGTTGCACACTGATCTGACTGGTGGTGTAGACCGGTCAGACCGGTCAGAGCTGAGCTGATGCAGCTGCTCTGTTTTCTTCAAGTGGTTCACATGCAATTCGTCCAGTGGGAGTTGCATTGGTTTAGGGGGAGCTTGCATGTGTGCAGGGGAATTCCTTTGTGGTTTTCGTGCTTTGGTTGGTGGTTATCGCTCTATGCTTGAGCATAGTTTTGTCTTGGATGTGTCGAGCCGTTGCCCTTGCCTAAGCGGTCTGAGACTTTTCTTCAGGTGATATTTCCCTTTGCCTTTTCTGGCTTTCAATCGCTTGTTGGAGTTTCGTTTCATTCGTTTCATTTCTTTTTCTTTTCTCTTGGGTTACTATATGTGTGTGTTGTCAATGCACTCATCAAGGGGAGATTGAGTACCATGTGTGGTTCGAGGATCGGTGGATGGTCGCTTCCTGGTGTGATGAGTGATTGATAACGTTGTGTGGACTGATTCTTGGCTCAGTATTGCAGGTGTAGGTTGTGTCTTGGCTAGCGTTGGTGCAGGTGAAGAACAAGTGCGAAAGGTCGTCTCCGGTGAGGCCTCCAGGTGTGGAGAAGACAAGTAGGCTTCGTTCGAGGGACCCGGTGGCCAGAGGGTTCAAGTGCGGGCCGCATGGCGGCAAGAACAGCAAGATGAAGTCATGGACAGTTTCGTGGTTGAGCCTCAAAACTAAGGTCGAGCCAGGACTACGTGGGAGCCGAGTCACGAGTGGCAATTGGCAGAGGCTACACCAAGTTCGCGGGGTTTCCAGTGGTTCACCAGAAAACCATGGGTTCCTTGGTTGATCCACAAAGCCAAGACCGAAGAACCGAAGACGGAGGTGCAACAGCATCGGACCGGTCTGACCGGTGGGTCTGACCGGTCTGACCGGTGAGAAGCACCGGTCTGACCGGTGTGCGACGACGTAGTCCGGAGACTTCTTAGCGGAACACACGCGTCGGGATCGCAAGTCTTGCGTCGAGGCTAAGCAAGTTTGCGGTCGCTGGGCATCCGTCGATGGAGTGATGACAAAGGTTTCCGAATTTGCCTCGAGGGCCATGCATCCCTAATTAGCTAGTAAGGGCATTTTAGACTTTCGGTTGCCTCCATATAACCCAAGTGGTGAGAGTATGGTAGCCATCTCTTGGAACCCTAGCTCATTTGGTTTTCCTATTTTCCCCTTCCATTTTCCATTGGAATTTCTAGTACTAGCTTGAGAGCTTCATGGTGAGATCTTGTGAGAGGGTAGGATGATTGGGCGGAAGCTAGACCTTGTATGAACCTTCATTGTATGTACAGATGATTCGGCGTGGTTCCTCAAGGCTTGTTTGAGTTCTTCCCAGTTTTCCTTTTTGGTGATTTTCGGAGCCTTTTCTTGGTGATTTTCTTGGAGAGATTTCGAGTCCGTTTTCTTGATGATTTGTTGGGGGATGTATGCATGAACCCTTCGTGGTTCTTCTCCCTTTGAAAATCCTCCCAAATCTGTGAAAAAGGGGCTCGATTTTGGGGTTTTCATTGTCCTAGGGTTTGGTGTGTTCTTGTCGGAAATCCTCCGATTCCACTTGATTCATCGAGTTTTGGTGGACCATAACTTGACTATGGAGTGCCCATGAGGTGTTCCTACTATCCCTAATGTCTTGTTTGAATCCGTGGAGCGAATCTGGAGATCGAGAGTTGGATTTGGAGGAGTTGAACCGCGGGTTCTGTTCATCCCGAGCTTCCCAGGTTACACCGGTCTGACTGGTACTCTTGACTGGTCTGACTAGTGTGAGCCCTTTGTGGGATTCGCCTCGGGTGAGTTGCTTAATCCATGTTTCTTTGGGTCGTGGTGTTGCTGGTCAGTTCTTGGTCAGTTTGGTGCTGTTTTGCTAGGTTTTGTGTAGGGCTTTTCTTTCCATGCACTTTATCTTTTGGGGGTTTTCTTGTTCCAGGGCCTAGAGAAGTCATTAAGGCTCTCTGTGTAACATCCCTCAAATTTATTGAGGAATGTTAATTAATAAAAATGTGGATTTAAAATTTTCGATGAATTATTTGAGTGAATATCAACTTATTTAAGGATGTCTTCTTCCTCCCGTCACCGTCTCTTTTCCTCTTTACCGTCGGCGCCACGGCCTTCCGCACCGTCCCTCGCCCCGGCGGCCGTCCGAGCTCCGCCGGAGCCATCCGCGCCGTCCACGCGTCCAGCGCCCTGCCTTGCCCTATAAGAAGGCCACCGCCGCGCCTCGGGGGAGCGCCCAACCCTAGCCGCCTCGGGGAGTCCTCCCCGTTCCGCTTTGCCTTTCCCCGCCGGAGAAGAAGAAGGAGGAGGAGGGGAGAAGAAGACCCGGAGGCCCACCGTCAGCTCGCCGCCTACCTCGCGAAGCCGAAGGACCGCACGTGGGAGCTCGAGGATGCCGCGAAGCCAAGTACCGCGACGCCCTCGCTTCTCTCTCGCTCCGCGCGCGCCGTCTCCTTCCACGCCGACGACCTTGCTCCGCCCCGCTTCACCGCCGCCGCACGTCGGCCCGTGGCCACCAAGGTGAGGCGAAACTCCCTCGCCCCTGCGTGGTCGACCCGGCCTTCGAGCCGGGGCGCTTCGCGATCGCCCCCGTGCCGCTCACGCCGCCGCGCCGCCGCCGGTGATGCCGGCCTTCGTGCCGGCCGGGACGCTTTCTTGTGCGGTGCCACCGCCGCCGCCGCCGCGAGCACGCACACGCGCCACCGTTTTCCTTTCGACCCCGCACCATCCTCACCTCGCCGACGTGTGTCACGCCGCCGTCGTGCTCGGAGTGCGCGCGCGCGGCGCCCGCTCGACCCCGTTCCGAACACGCACGAGCGCCCGCCACCCACACAAGCACGACGACACGACCGCCGCAACACCCCGGTCACCGTGCGCGCGCACGCGAGCCACTCCGTGGCGGAGCCGTGCTCGCACCGCGCGTCGCCACGGCGGGCGGGAGCCGTTCCGGGCGACCTAGGGGAAAAAGCCCCGGTTTTGGGCATTGTTGCGTCCCTAGGACCCATCCGCAACCCCCGCCAAGGCCGCCGGGCGTCGATTAGCGCCGTCGCCGGCGACCCTCACCGCACCGCCGCCCTCGTCCGTCGCCGCCGCTCCTTTGTTTCGCCGCCGGCCGCCCATCTTTGGCCGAGGCCGTCCCCGATTGGGGCCAAGATCGAGCCTTGCCGCTCCTCGTCCATTTCCCGGTCACTGTTGGCCCGGCCGAGCGCGCCTCGCCGCCGCGAGCCGCCGCCCGCGCCGCCGCCCGTCGCGGGCATTCCATCGAGCACCTTCCGCGCGGAGGAGGAAAACCCCTGGGGTTTTAGTACGCACACGGGGGCGCACACGCACGCGTGACCGCAGGGGATCCGAGGGGATCCCGTGCGCCCAACCAACCACGGCTAAGCCACACGGGCGCCGCACGGCCCTCGCGCGCGCGGATCCACCCCGAGATCCGGCGCGCGCCGCGCCACGCGGGCGCCGCGTGGCCGGCCACACGGGCCGCCGCCGGCTTAAAGCCGCCGGCGTGGCCGCCACCTCGGCGGTTATAGCCGGCCCGCCGCCCGGCTTAAAGCCAGGGTTGAGCCAGTTTGAGCTACCCTATAGCTAGCTAAGAGTCTGCGATATTGTATATGCGTATTTTAATTTCAGAAATGTATTTTATCTTTAGAAATTCAAAATAAATCCATTTTAGCTCCGAAAAATATGAAACTTCTTCTGAAAATCTTCTAAAAACCCAAACTCCGTGCTAGACTAGAGTTTGCCTCTTTTTGGATCTTGTTTGCTCTTATTTGGATTTAAGTTGCTTTAGGACCGCTATTTATTTCCTTTTTCGCGCTATTAGGAGCAGCGGGAGCCGGAGAGCTGAGCCAGGAGTACGACTACACCGACGACTTCGCCTCGGAGGACTACTCGACCCCAGGTTCACGCCCGCCCGATTTCGAACTACCCATTAGGCATTCTTGAGTAGTATTGCTAGTGCTTTACTTTATATATGCATGTTGACGAACCTTGCAATCGCCTCTTTGTTTACCCCCGTCCTTGATTGTCCTACCACTACTATATATGTTTATGTGGGCGTGTATATACGCCGAGCTTCGCGATGCATGTGTTGGGATGGGAATAGTGGTTCTTGGCGTGTGTGGGGTAAAGCGGCGGGGAGAAGGCGTTTTGGGTACTTTGGCGGGGGTGAGCTCGAGACAACCGATCTGGGATCGGGGATAGGTGTGCACTCCTCAGTGCATCCCTCCTGTTACGGTTTTCGGAGCCTAGGTGTTGGGGTTCTACGTGCGCTTGGAGGACATGAGCTCGCCCCGGTCTGAAATCGAGTGGATCAACTTGTTTATAGGACATCGTACACACCACCCCACCAAGAGTGGGGATAGGGCCGTGTTGAGCTCGGCAAGTGCGGAACCATACCTGCCTAGGATGGATAGCGGGGTATCAGTGGGGGAGCGGTGGAGGTGAGACCACCCTCTCAGAGCGACTCCCGTGTGGCCACACGGAGCATTTCACGATTCGGTGTAGTCCCTTCCGAGGGGGGGCGGCTTTGAGGGCCGGATGCGGGGATGGGTTCGTAACTACCTAGAGTTCGCCGGTAGGATGGGCTCGGTCGGCCGTACACCCGCCGAGTACCATTCGGGATGGGTACAGGTGTACACACTCTGCAGAGTTGTTCGATCTATAGCTATAGCCGCGTCCTCGGTTATGGGCACTGCCTAGAAGACATGTTCGTTCCTCATGTTTTGGGATTTCTACCTCCCCCCTATGGGTGAGAGTGTGGTGAGCCGTGGTTACAGCCGGCTAGAGGAGAGGGGCTCCATCTACCTCGTCGATCCGGTTGTAATCATTGAGGTGCGAGGTGAAGAAGTTCTCGCATCGACCCTAGACAGGAGTAGGAGGTGGTGACGGATCTTCTGGGCGACCAGGTGGATCCGAGCTGTGCTGAGAGACTTGGGTTTCGGGATATTGATGGTGATACCTTGTTTATACTCTGCTGCTGCTGCTTAGGAAACCACAGCCGCTTCCTTGTCTACACTCTTTTCCCTTTTGATGTTAGGCCATTTAAAGCTGCATACGGTTGGTGACGTGGACCTATCCCACTCCTTGGGGATAGACTTTGGGTGTGCAGGGTACGAGTCCGAGTTCAACAGCAACGCCGACGGATGGTACGACTGAGGGATACGTCGCTTCGCTCGAGTTTGCCTGTGGCGGGAAGAATAAAGATGGAGACCCTTCTGAGGAGATAGCTACCGTTGCGTAGAATTTTCACTCTGATTCAGCCAAGAGGCTTGTAATGATGTACTCCATTATGGACTTGTAATAAATTAATGTACTCTTATCTTTATGTGATGCGATGTATGACTTTGCGTATCTATCTGTGAGACGTTCTGTACGCGATAGCCCCGATCCGGGGACTATCGCGATGGTACGAGGATTCGGGTTTTCTATGAAAATCCGGGGTTTTACGAGGTGGTACCGAGCCATGCTTGACCGTAGCACGTATCCCTAGGAAAGGTCGATAGAAATAGGACTCTATACGCTCTACCTTTATAGTTATACCCTTGAGCTATGTTATAAAACTCGTTCCCTCTTTGAAAACTTCTTACTCACCTGCGCTGACAGAAAATTCCTTGCGTTTCACAGGAGATGGAGCACCAGGTCGCGGAGATCACCCCCGAGACGTGCGGGGTGATCTGCCACTCGATGGAGAGGGCCCTTCTCAGGCTTGGAGTCCCTCCGACCTACATCACGTACCGCGCCGAGTACGTACCCGCCGTGACTGTGCGGATGGTGCTCTGCACGGTCGCTGTGCTCCCTCACCCGAGTCTCCCCGGGTTCAAGGGAGAGGTCTGCTACAGCGCTGCACTCACCGTCGCGACCGCGATGGACGTCGCCTGCCGCCAGGCCCTGGGCTGCCTTCTCGCACAGTACCGCGCCTCCTTCGAGACCGGGACTCTTCGGCTGCTACCCCGGGACTACTGGCGCCTCGCACCGCTCGTGGACGGAGTTCCTTCGTACGAGGGGATCCAGGACGACGTCGACGCTGCTCCCTTCGCGAGTCCGACGAGACCACGGTGGAGACCGCCAGCTACTTGGTCGACCTCGACAAGTACGCGCGCCGCGCGGAGGACGAGTCACGTACCCTCTACGGCCGGGTCGGGGGACGCCACCATCGACGCACTCCAGTACCAGCCCCGCTGTGCCGAGCTGGAGAGAGAGAACACCGCTCTACGCCACCGTGTTCGCCAGCTCGAGTTGAGCCTCGACCGCTCGACCACTGTCCTGCTGCAGTCCAAGAGGGAGAGGGTGGACACCCGGGAGGAGATGCCGCACGCCAAGGAGGGACCTACGCGGGCGACCGCGAGTCGAACGGTCGAAGGACAAGCTCGAGCGCAAGGACGACCTGCTCACGGTGCGCGCTCACCCGCTCGGGTGTGAGCGGCTCAAGGTGGAGAAGGCCGGAGAAGAGCCGAGCAGACAACGTCGCCAACATCGCGTGGCTCACGCGCACGGCCGTCTACCTGAGGGACAAGGCCGAGAGACTGAGGAGGACTTGGGAGGACGCCGACTTGCTTCGCGTGGACGAGCTCTTCGAGCTCAACGGAGAGCTATCCCCCGAGTCTCAGCGTGAGATTCGCACCGAGACCTTCGAGTTGCACCAGTCACGCCTCAAGCTCCACCTGTGCCCGATGGCCCGTCTGCCGACCCCCGTCGAGACCGAGGAGGTTCGAGAGGCTCACGCCTTGGTGTCCCAGATCTTTCCACCGGACTACCCCACCGAGGACCGCTACCCCGTCACGTACCAGAGGGCACGCACTGAGTAGAGAGGGCGAGCGGGGAGGCATGACCTAGAGTAGTGTTTTATGCTAGTAGTTTCCATGAGATGTTCCATGCAGCCGCGAGCATGTTCTGGTGCATGAAGAGAGTCATGCCACACCATGTAGACACTACCCTTTTGAGATTGTACAGATGTATTAGATCGTTGACTTGTTGCTGCTATCCTAAGGTCTGAGTCAGCCTCTGGGGAGCAAGTGTAATAATCATGTTTGATGTGTGCTTGGATCTTAATGGTGTTATTTGTGTCTTAATGCTTCTTCTACTTGAGTGTAGGTTATAATTAGAACTATTTTCTTGATTACTTAAGACTCATGTGTGAGTTGGTGAGAGAACGTGTGTAAACTTCTCCCTTTTTCCTTATATTTTCAGAAGGATGTCGATCCGCCGCTCCAACCGGCTGATAGTCCGCCTCGAGGAGGCAGCTGCTGAGGAAGAAGCCCAGCAGGGGCGTGGACGCGGGCGTGGCCGTGGCCGTCCACCCCTGCGTGGAGGACCTTTGGGAGCTAGGGCCCGAGGTGACGGAGCACCGCCACCACTGCCCGAGAACCCTGAGGCCGAGGTTGAGCAAGGAGCGGCCGAGCAAGGCCAGCCTGAGCCGGACCAGCCACCACCACCCCCACCTAACTTGGTGGAAGTGATGGCACTCCAGACTCAGCTGATGCAGAGGATGGCAGAAGCCATGGAGCACCGTGGCAACGGTGGGAACCGCGTCGCTCCGCAGGACGAGGACCTCACGAGGAAGATCGAGAGGTTCATCCGCCTGAAGGCCCCCACTTTCAGCTACTCGGATGACCCGCTCGAGGCAGACGACTGGCTGAGAGTGATCGAGACCAAGCTCGACCTCACCGTCTGCTCCGACGAGGAGTGCGTCGCTATTGCTGCGCACCTGCTGGAGGGTCCTGCCAAGGCATGGTGGGACAACTACACTTCCACCCACCCGAACCCAGCATTCATCACCTGGCTGGAGTTCTCCGAGGCGTTCCGCGAGCAGTACCTTCCCGATGAGCTGCTGGTCCAGAAGGCGCAGGAGTTCCGCACTATGACTCAGGGTGCGATGAGGGTCGAGGAGTACGAGCGTCGCTTCATGAAGATGATGCGGTACGCCCGCGACGACACCAACACCGACCAGAAGAAGCAGTTCTGGTTCCTGCGAGGCCTCCACCACGACCTTCGCCAGGCGCTGAAGGAAAGTGAGCACAAGTCCCTGCGCCATCTCGTCAACCGCGCCATCGCGGTCGAGGACGAGAGTAGGGGCCACGAGGAACGCATGAGGGGCAAGAAGAGGATGGGAGATCGGGATCAGCCTGACCGATCCTTCCAGAAGCTGAGGAGCGGACAGAGCAACATGCTGAGGGGGAGCTACCGCTCGGGGCACAACCAGCCTGGGCGTGGCTTCGGAAGAAGTGGACGTGGCCCGTTCCCCGGAGGGAGGAACCCTGGCTACCCCCAGCAGACTGGAGGCTACACCCGTGCTCCACCGAGCACCGCGAGACCCGCCGCGGGGAGGCTTCACCGTCACCGCTTCGCGTGTGGCAAGCCGGGCCACAAGTCCTACGCACCGCCCCGGCAAAAAGGTCGCTGCCACTCCGCGAGGGCACCTGCTCCAGGAGGCCGACCTCCTCAGGCCGCGCCGCCCCCGGCCGCCGGCCGTGGGAGACTGAACCACCTCACTGAGGAGGAGGCTGCCGATGCCCCCGATGTCGTGATCGGTAAGTTTTCGGTTTGTGGTACTTCTGCTCTGGTTCTCTTCGACACCGGTGCAACCGGGTCCTATATCACCTCTCGGTTCGTAAATAAACTTTCCCTCCCTACAACCACCCGAACGATGCCCATTATCACGAGCTCTCCGCTCGGGGATATCCGATGCACCCCTTTCTTCGTGCAAAGGAGTGGAAGTGGTCATCCAAGGTCACACATTCTATGGGGATCTTCTTGTCTTTGCCTTCCCATGGTATCGACGTGATAGCGGGAATGGATTGGATCACCGCCCACAAAGGTGTCATCTCCACTTCGCCGAGACCGGGTGACACTACCGCACCACGACGGAACAAGGGTTACCTTCGAGCCGATGAAGTCTCGAGACATACCGACCGTGTACAGTCTTCACACGAAGGCCATATCGGACGTACCGGTGGTCTGTGAGTATGAGGATGTGTTTCCAGAGGAGTTGCCCGGGTTGCCTCCTGATCGTGATGTGGAGTTCGTGATTAACTTGGTGCCGGGAACGGCGCAGATAGCCCAGAGTCCGTACCGTATGGCAGAGGTTGAGCTAAAACTGTTGAAGGTAGAGCTGGACTCATTACTCGAGAAAGGGTTCATTCGACCAAGTGCTTCACCCTGGGGTTCACCGGCACTATTCGTACCGAAGAAGGATGGGACTCAACGTCTGTGCGTCGATTACCGCGCCCTGAACGCGGTAACCATCAAGAACAAGTACCCACTGCCCAGGATTGATGATTTGATGGATCAACTGAGGCAAGCCAAGTACTTCAGCAAGATCGATCTCCGGTCAGGTTATCACCAGATGAAGATCCGCCCGAAGGACATCCATAAGACGGCATTCGTAACCCGGTATGGACAGTACGAGTAAACAGTCGTGTCGTTTGGCCTGACCAATGCCCAGGCATACTTCATGAACATGATGAACAAGGTCTTCATGGAAGAGTTGGACAAGTGTGTTGTCGTCTTCATCGACGATGTACTGTTCTACTCCCAGACAGCAGAAGAGCACGGGGAGCACCTGAGGATCGTGTTGGGGAAGCTCAGGCAGCATCAGTTGTTCGCCAAGTTCAGCAAGTGTGAGTTCTGGATGGAGAAAGTCGTGTTTCTGGGTCATGTGTTGTCAGCTAAAGGAGTTGCAGTAGATCCGAGCAAGATTGAGGCAGTGTCCAGGTGGCAGTCACTGAAGTCCGTGACAGAGATCCGCAGTTTTCTCGATTTGGCCGGATACTACCGCCGATTCATCGAGAACTTCTCGAAGATCGCCAAGCCCATGACAGAACTGCTGAAGAGCAACACGCCGTATGTGTGGTCGGACAAGTGTGAAGCCAGCTTCCAAGAGCTCAAAACTCGTCTCACCACTACTCCGGTCCTGACCCTGCCCGACGCGAGCAAGGACTTCGTGGTGTACTGTGACGCGTCGAGACAAGGACTCGGCTGCGTGTTGATGCAAGGAGGCAAGGTAGTGGCCTACGCCTCACGACAGCTAAGGAAGCATGAGGGGAACTACCCTACGCACGACCTCGAGCTAGCCGCTGTCATTCATGCATTGAAGATATGGAGGCACTACCTGATGGGGAACAAGTGCGACATGTATACTGATCACAAGAGTCTGAAGTATATCTTCACCCAGTCGGAGTTGAACCTGAGGCAAAGGAGATGGCTAGAGCTGATCCAGGACTACGACCTGAGCATTCACTACCACCCTGGTAAGGCAAACGTCGTAGCCGACGCTCTGAGCCGCAAGCACTACTGCAACAACCTGATGGTGCGAGAGGAACAACCAGCCTTGCATGAAGAGCTGGAGAAGCTGAGCTTAGAGATCGTGGAGGAGGGGCAATTGAACCAGATGCGGGTGAAGTACACACTCGAAGACCAGATCCGCCAAGCTCAGAAGGAGTGCCCAGAGATTCAAGAGGTAAAACGCCTGATGGAGAATGGCAAAGCAGCTGACTATCGCCTCGATGAACAGGGTACACTGTGGCTGAGGGACCGTATCTGCGTGCCTCAGAACCAGGAAATTCGGGACTCGATCCTTAAAGAGGCCCACGATTCTCGATACTCGATGCACCCTGGCTGTACCAAGATGTACAAAGACTTGAAGGTACGGTTCTGGTGGGAAAAGATGAGGGAAGATATTGCAGAGTACGTCGCTCGATGTGACACGTGTCAGCGAGTGAAGGCCGAACACCAGAGGCCTGCCGGACTGCTGCAGCCACTAGAGATACCCACCTGGAAGTGGGATGATATCAGTATGGACTTCATGTGGGATTGCCGCGCACGCAGAAGGGAAATGACTCCATTTGGGTGATTGTCGATCGATTAACCAAGGTAGCACACTTCTTGCCAGTGAAGACGAACTACAGCGTGAGCCGACTTGCAGAACTGTATGTGGACAATATCCTAAAGCTTCATGGGGCCCCGAGGAGCATCGTGTCAGACAGAGGGCCTCAGTTCACCGCCCAGTTCTGGAAAAGTTTGCACGCTTCCATGGGTACCCAGCTGAACTACAGCACAGCGTTCCACCCACAGACTGACGGTCAGACAGAGAGGGTGAATCAAGTACTAGAAGACTTGCTGAGAGCTTGTGTGTTGACCTATGGGTCCGATTGGGAAAAGAGTCTATCATATGCCGAGTTCTCATACAACAACGGCTACCAGGCCAGCTTGAAGATGGCTCCTTTCGAAGCCCTGTACGGCAGAAAGTGTCGGACACCGTTGATGTGGTCCGAGGTGGGGGAGCGAACCTTCTTCGGTCCCGCCACCATTGTTGAGGCCGAGGAAAATGTCGCCAAGGTCAGGGAGAACCTGAAGATAGCTCAGAGCAGGCAGAAGAGCTACGCCGACGCGAAACGAAAGGATGTATCTTTTGAAGTGGGGGATCACGTCTACTTGAAGGTGTCACCCCTCCGAGGTACGAAGAGGTTCCACATCAGGGGGAAGCTGTCCCCTAGGTACGTTGGACCCTACCCTATTGTGAGTAAGGTCGGGAAGGTAGCTTACAGACTCGAGCTACCCCGGAGCTTACGGGAGTGCACCGTGTTCCATGTTTCCCAACTTCGGAAGTGTGTGGTCGTCGAGAAGAGAGTGCTGCTCGGGTGCTCGACGTCCGAGAGACCCTGGAGTACTTGGAGTACCCGGTTCGTATCCGGAGTCGGGCGGAGAAGTCGACCCGGAACACCACCACGCGTTTCTGCAAGGTGTTATGGAGTAACCACTCCGAACGCGAAGCGACATGGGAGAAGGAGTCAGCGTTGAGGGAGAAATACCCTCATCTCTTCGAAGCGGAGGTAACTTCTTAATCTCGGGGACGAGATTCTTGTGAGGGGGGGAGTCCTGTAACATCCCTCAAATTTATTGAGGAATGTTAATTAATAAAAACGTGGATTTAAAACTTTCGATGAATTATTTGAGTGAATATCAACTTATTTAAGGATGTCTTCCATTTCTCTCCTTTAATTCCTAGATTTAATTTGAGCTAAATGAAATTTCTAGGAAATATAAAAATGTTAGAGTTAGAAACTTGGAGTTCTTTTGGTTTTATTTGGAATTTATTTGAGTGGGATTTCAAATTTGAATTTACATTCAAATTTGAATCTAAATTAGAAAGGGGTTGGAAGGAAATAGAAAAGGTAAAGGGGGATAGCTTCTAGGCCGCGAACCCAAGGTCCCGAAGTCCGCTGAACCACCCCCTTCTCTTTTTCTCTGCGCACCGCGCCACCCTCTCCTTTTCCCTTTCCAGCCCACCGCGGTCCGTCTAACGCCGGCCCGCTTACCACCTACCGCACCCGCGCCGGGTCGCCGCCAGGTGGGACCCGTGTGACGTCGCCCCCGGCGTCGCCTCTTCTTCCTCCCGTCACCCGTCTCTTTTCCTCTTTACCGTCGGCGCCACGCCCTTCCGCACGGTCCCTCGCCAGCAGCCGTCCGAGCTCCGCTGGAGCCATCCGCGCCGTCCACGCGTCCAGCGCCCTGCCTTGCCCTATAAGAAGGCCGCCGCCGCGACTCGGGGGAGCGCCCAACCCTAGCCGCCTCCGGGAGTCCTCCCCGTTCCGCTTTGCCTTTGCCCGCCGGAGAAGAAGAAGGAGGAGGAGGGGAGAAGAAGACCCTGAGGCCCACCGTCAGCTCGCCGCCTACCTCGCGAAGCCGAAGGACCGCACGTGGGAGCTCGAGGACGCGCGCGAAGCCGGGTACCCGCGACGCCCTGCTTCCTCTCGCTCCGCGCCGCCGTCTCCTTCCACGCCGACGACCTTGCTCCGCCCCCGCTTCACCGCCGCCCGCACGTCGGCCCGTGGCCACCAAGGTGAGGCGAAACTCCCTCGCCCCTGCGTGGTCGACCCGGCCTTCGAGCCGAGGCGCTTCGCGATCGCCCCGTGCCGCTCACGCCGCCGCGCCGCCGCCGGTGATGCCGGCCTTCGTGCCGGCCGGGACGCTTTCTTGTGCGGGTGCCACCCGCCGCCGCCGCCGCGAACACGCACACGCGCGCGCCGTTTTCCTTTCGACCCCGCACCATCCTCACCTCGCCGACGTGTGTCACGCCGCCGTCGTGCTCGGAGTGCCGCGCCGCCGGCCCGCTCGACCCCGTTCCCAACACGCACGAGCGCCGCCACCCACACAAGCACGACGACACGACCACCGCGATACCCGGGGTCACCGTGCGCGCGCACGCGGAGCCACTCCGTGGCCGGAGCTGTGCTCGCATCGCGCGTCGCCACCGGCCAGAGCTCCGCCACGGTGGGCGGGAGCCGTTCCAGGTGGCCTAGGAGAAAAAGCCCCGATTTTGGGAATTGTTGCGTCCCTAGGACCCATCCGCAACCCGCCAAGGCTGCTGGGCGTCGATTAGCGCCGTCGCCGGCGACCCTCACCGCACCGCCGCCTGCGTTCGTCGCCGCCGCTCCATGTTTCGCCGCCGGCCGCCCATCTTTGGCCGAGGCCTTCCCCGATTGGGGCCAAGATCGAGCCTTGCCGCTCCTCGTCCTATTCCCGCAACCTGTTGGCCGGCCGAGCGCGCCTCGCCGCCGGCGAGCCGCCGGCCGCGCCGCCGCCCGTCGCGGGCATTCCATCGAGCACCTTCCGCGCGGAGGAGGAAAACCCCGCGGGGTTTTAGTACGCACACGGGGCGCACACGCGCGCGTGACCGCGGGGGATCCGAGGGGATCCCGTGCGCCCGCCAACCGCGGCTAAGCCACACGGGCACCGCACGACCGCGCGCCGCGGGGATCCACCCCGGGATCCGCCGCGCGCCGCGCCACGCGCGGCGCCGCGTGGCTGGCCACACGGGCCGCCGCTGGCTTAAAGCCGCCGGCGTGGCCGCCACCTCAGCAGTTATAGCCGGCCTGCCGCTGGCTTAAAGCCAGGGTTGAGCCAGTTTGAGCTACCCTATAGCTAGCTAAGAGTCTGCGATATTGTATATGCGTATTTTAATTTCAGAAATGTATTTTATCTTTAGAAATTCATAATAAATCCGTTTTAGCTCCGAAAAATATGAAACTTCTTCTAAAAATCTTCTAAAAACCCAAACTCCGTGCTAGACTAGAGTTTGCCTCCTTTTGGATCTTGTTTGCTCTTATTTGGATTTAAGTTGCTTTAGGACCGCTATTTATTTCCTTTTTCGCGCTATTAGGAGCAGCGGGAGCCGGAGAGTTGAGCCAGGAGTACGACTACGCCGACGACTTCGCCGCTTAGGACTACCCGACCCCAGGTTCACGCCCGACTGATTCTGAACTACCCATTAGGCATTGCTGAGTAGTATTGCTAGTGCTTTACTTTATATATGCATGTTGATGAACCTTGCACTGCCTCTTTGTTTACCCTGTCCTTGATTGTCCTACCACTACTATATATGTTTATGTGGGCGTGTATATACGCCGAGCTTCGCGATGCATGTGTTGGGATGGGAATAGTGGTTCTTGGCGTGTGTGGGGTAAAAACCGGCAGGAGAAGGCATTTTGGGTACTTTGGCGGGGGTGAGCTCGAGACAACCGATCTGGGATCGGGGATAGGTGTGCACTCCTCAGTGCATCCCTCCTGTTACGGTTTTCGGAGCCTAGGTGTTGGGGTTTTACGTGCGCTTGGAGGACATGAGCTCGCCCCGGTCTGAAATCGAGTGGATCAACTTGTTTATAGGACATCGTACACACCACCCCGCCGAGAGTGGGGATAGGGCCGTGTTGAGCTCGGCAAGTGCGGAACCATACCTGCCTAGGATGGATAGCGGGGTATCAGTGGGGGAGCGGTGGAGGTGAGACCACCCTCTCAAAGCGACTCCTGTGTGACCACACGGGAGCATTTCACAGTTCCGGTGTAGTCCCTTTCGAGGGGGGGCAGCTTTGAGGGCCGGATGCAGGATGGGTTCGTAACTACCTAGAGTTCGCCGGTAGGATGGGCTCGGTCGGCCGTACACCGGCCGAGTACCATTCCGGGATGGGTACAGGTGTACACACTCTGCAGAGTTGTTCGATCTATAGCTATAGCCGCGTCCTCGGTTATGGGCACTGCCTAGAAGACATGTTCGTTCCTCATGTTTTGGGATTTCTACCTCCCCCCTATAGGTGAGAGTGTGGTGAGCCGTGGTTACAGCCGGCTAGAGAAGAGGGGCTCCATCTACCTCGTCGATCCGGTTGTAATCATTGAGGTGCGAGGAGAGGAAGTTCTCGCATCGACCCTAGTCGGGGAGTAGGAGGTGGTGACGGATCTTACGGGCGACCGGTGGATCCGAGCTGTCTTTGAGAGACTTGGGTTTCGGGATATTGATGGTGATACCTTGTTTATACTCTGTCTTCGTTGCTTAGGAAACCACAGCCGCTTCCTTGTCTACTCTCTTTTCCCTTTAGATGTTAGGCCACTTAAAGCTGCATACGGTTGGTGACGTGGACCTATCCCACTCCTTGGGGATAGACTTTGGGTGTGCAGGGTACGAGTCCGAGTTCGACTGCAACACCGACGGATGGTATGACAGAGGGATATGTCGCTTCGCTCGAGTTTGCCTGTGGCGGGATGAATAAAGATGGAGACCCTTCTGAGGAGATAGCTACCGTTGCGTAGAATTTTCACTCTGATTCAGCCAAGAGGCTTGTAATGATGTACTCCATTATGGACTTGTAATAAATTAATGTAGTCTTATCTTTATGTGATGCGATGTATGACTTTGCGTATCTATCTGTGAGACGTTCTGTATGCGATAGCCACTGATCCAGGGACTATCGCGATGGTACAGGGATTCGGGTTTTCTATGAAAATTCGGGGTTTTTACACTCTGGAACATTTGTTGTGCGGCTGTTGTAGCCACCGGCCTGACATGCTCTGTCCACCGGTCTGACCGGTGTCACCGGTCTGACCCACGCAGGCCATCGATCTGACCGTTGTAGCACAGGCAGCAAGCCGTGCAAGTTTCCGCTATGCGTGTTGGTGTGTGTTGGCTCGGAAGGTTGTTTGTTGGTTCCTAGGATCAGTAGCACTCCAGTGGCTTCGTGGTCTTGACCAACTTGGGTAGTTGAGTCGGAGACGTGTGTTGGAAGCCATGTTCATCTTGTTGGAGTCTCTATCTCCTTCGAGAATAATTTTTATTGGCTCCCATTCACTCCCCCCCTCTCTGGTTCGCCGTTTTGGTCCTTTATGTTGTAGGAAGTTGTTGCACATGACATTACCAGGATTTGGACTGAAATCAGCAAGCTCAAGGAATCGGCTCAAGAGAAGCAGGCAAGTTTTGAAACCAGTTAGAGCTAAACAGCTTTCTTGTAAATTACAACTATTATGAAGCTTGCATCAATATCATTTTTCCTTTATTTTAGAAACATGCTATTACTCGGTATGACATTGACTGCATCTGGACAGGAATTGACAAGAAGGATGAGCAGTTTAAAGTCGCACGAAAGAGGCAGGAGATTGAACTTCTAAAGAAGAATGCTGAGCTGGAAGAAAGAGTTCAAAACTAGAGACAAGGCTAGCTGAACTTGAGGCAGCAGCACAAAAGAAGCCATTTAGCTAGCTAACTAGTTTCCTTGCAGCTACAATCTAGTTTGGTGATGCGCCCAGCTGATGCAGTCTTATTTTGGTGATGTGCGTGCTGATGCATGTCAGATATCAATATGTTTGTTATGAGTTAGTTTGCTTGGTGATGTGAACTTGTGATGCATGTCATATGTGAACATGTGATGCTATATCAACAGCCACATTTGTTTCATAAAATTAGATTTTTTATCTCATGTTTATGATATACTATACTAGTAGCAGAGTAGTACTGTACTTGACTACATTACTCATTTTGAGGTCCACTCAAGCCCACTCGCACTAGGTTATTTGGGAAGGACGCCTCCCTCAAGCAGGCTCCACCCACTCTCCCTTCGTGTCGGCGCCACTTTCTCCCCCTCACCTTCGTCCCCTCACCTCCCCCCACACAGCGACACACGCTACACCCCTTCACTGAGACGCATGCCACAACACGCTCGGCGCGATGCGCACCACACCTCTGACAGCGAGATCTGGAGGAGGAGGGACCCAGCGGCGGCGGCGGCGACGACGACGACGACTAGAGGAGGGATCCAGCGACGACGACAACTAGTAGAAGGAGGGATCTAGCCACGAGGTCGATGCGAGGTCGAGGACGTGGCAGCGAGCAGGCAGCGACGAGGAGTAGAGATCCCTCCACTCCGACAATGCAAAGGTTAGTGGCGAATCTAGGATTTGAGTTTATGGTATGCCGCTATAAAAATGTCTTATACAATTCGGTAAATGCATTCTACCAACTCGGTAATAATTGTAAATTAGCAACAATTCAGTAATAACGTAATTTGGTATAATTGCTCGAGTTTATAGAATTAGGCCAAACGTGCTTTTGCAGCACACATGCATTCAGATAATCAAGTATACAACATATGTGTGTGTATGGTTTTATATTTATATAAATGCGTATAAATATACTTGTACTTATGAGAATTGCAGGGTATGTCGTGGCTCCTTTGTATAAGTACATGTGGACATACTTAGCTGTTGATGGTGTACATACTTAGCTTTTCCCTTTAGATTGACTCTTATATTTGATTTTCTTCTTGTTCCTATGTACATCTGCACATTCTCTCCAAGTTGAATAAGTACTTCATCAGCAACAGAGGTAGCCTACATCTTTCTCTTTAAAATGGTATGGTCGCTTTGCCTAGACTAATTTTTTGGTTATTGAATTTTCCATTTATGTTAATGGTTTACCAAAAACCAATGATATTACAGTGGGCCAAAGTTGTTATTGTAATTCCCTTGACTATTAATTCACAAGATAAATCTGACGAGGACTATAGACCTGGGCCACAAGATGAAGAAGAGGGTTATGGCACTGCTAGTGCACAACAAGACAAGGTGGGTGGGGCTCAGCGCCAAGGCAGAGAGCTAAGGACATCCACAAAGTGGCCAACTGACACAATAATAGTCACTGAGGTTGACATAGTGGGGATGCCATTACCATTGAGTCAGAAGTGCAGGTTCAGGGCGCTTGCGGGGATCGTTGCTAGACAGAAGATACCTTTGAACTTGCCAGAAATCAAGCAACTAAGCAATGATGAAAAGTGGGACTTGTTTGATAAGCATGTGCATAAACACTTGAAGTTCCAGGAAGACGTGAAACCGCAGGAATTCAAGCTTTTCTGGAGACAGGAGCCAAGGCATGGAGACAATTCAGATTTCAGCTTAGGCAAGATTTTATCAGAAAAGGACTTGAGCCATTTACAAGGCACATGTACTTATTGTCCCACAACAGTGGAAGGAGTTCATGAAACAGGAGGAAACTGAACAAGCCTCATCTGCTAGTGTCAAGTTCAAAGAACTCTGAAGCTAGAACACAAGCGAGCACAATATGGGTCTAACTGGTTACACTGTGAAACTAGAACAATCGGAGGAAGAGGACATACAATTAGCTGCAGCTGGTATCCCCAACCCATATGACGCCTGCCCTAACGATCGTTCCAATAATTGGCTACGAGCAAGCAGTAAGCTAGTGATTAAAGACCATGTTGCCGTGATAGTGTTCAACAACAAAGAGGTAGAAAAATTGGTTGCGGACATCAAGGAGAAGATTGAATGTGCAGAATCTTCAATAATGGCAGGGCAGAGGCAGTATGATGTGCTAAGTCAGTGCTTGGGGTGCCCTGAACAACCAAGTCATGTGTGTGGTGTCTCCAGGAACCAGGGCTAGAGGTATGCATGGCCTCAGCACGTCAAGATTACAGGAAGAGGAGGAGGACGAAGACTGATGCATGAGTTGATACGGAAAAGATAAAGGAACAAGTAAAGCAACAACTGGTGGCTCAGATGCAGATGCAGAACATGCAGATGCAGAGGTGGTGTTGTCACCAGATGTTGTTGTCACCAGTGTCTAACGCGCAAGCCCTTCACCCGCTACACTGAAGAGCAGTTGTGCGTCCATAGATAATGTTGAAGGACCGATTAGGCGACCAGAGAGGGGGGAAGTGAATGGGAGCCGATAAAAATTCTTCTCAAAGGAGATTGAAACTCCAACAAGATGAACTCGCTCGGTCGGACCCCAAAATTACACGCTCCGCAATTCTACCTTCCGTTTACCAAAACCACATAGCCACTGGAGTGCTACTGGTCCTAGGAACAAATACTAACAGCAGCCTCGACTCCTACACGAACACGGTAGTGGAAACAACTCGGGAGCCGGCTGACAGGAGCGGGGCGGTTAGACTGCCTCCACTTGGTGATAAAGAAATCCTCCGAAAAGCCTCTTCCGAGCTCCAAAACGTTTCACCAATAGAAATCTCTGGTCAAGGCCAAGCTAGCTACTAGGAAATCTTGGCGAAAACCAAAAGTTCACCCAGGGGCCTAGGGGCGGTTAGACCGGCTTCCAGGGGCGGTCTAACCTCCAGTACCCAGCAAAGAATTCCAAGCAAGAACTCTAGCAAGCAACATGAAAACGACCCAGGATTTCACCTTAACGCTCCTCTGATCAAGGCGAACAAACTCACAGAGGAAAATTCGGCAAAATCAAAACCTCGACCTGGAAGGCCCAGGGCGGTTAGACCACCCCCCTAGGCAGTTAGACCGCCCCTTCCAGAAAACCTACCCGCAGGTCAACCCTCAACTTCCCATCGCCCGATCTCCCGAATCACTCCACGGATTGCAGCGAAACTTCCGGATTAGCTGAGTTACCTCCTGGGCAACCTCTACATCAAAGGAATCGACCCGAAATGCTCACAAGCATGAGGAATCAAAGATTTTGGCTCTCTAGGGCAAGAACTCGAGCAACTCAAAAAACCACCAAATCGAGTCCGATTCAAGGGAGATTTGGGGGCAACGTCACCAGCCAAAGAGGCACAAGGTCCTCATACGTGACATCCAACAAAATCATCAAGAAATCATCCTCAAAACTCCGCCATGAAAATCACAACAAAGAGCTCTGAAAATCATCACAAAGAAGGACGGGAAAAGCACCACACAACCTTGAGGAACCACACCGAACCATCTATACATACCATGAAGGTTCGTACAAGGTCTAGCTTGCCACCCGTACATCCATCCCTTTCTCAAGATCTCACATGAAGCTCTCAAGCTAGTCCTAGAAAACTAGAGGAAAATGAGAATAAAAAGGAAAAACATATGAGCTAGGGTTCCAAGCGTTTGCTTCCATCCATCCCCTCAATGAGTATATATGGAGGCACCCAAAAGACCAAACTACCCTTACTTAGTAACTAAGGATACAAGCCCCTCAAGGGTGAATTTGGAAGTATTCAGAATTTCTCCATCGGACGGATGCCCAGCGACCACAACCTACTTAGCCTTGACGCAAGCCTTGCGATCCCGACGCGTGTCCTCGACTTCGAAACTTGTCGGCGGCATCAACCAGGGCGGTCAGACCGCCCCCCCCCCCTAGGCGGTTAGACTGGCCAGGCGGTCTGACTGCCCCTCCTTGGCGGTTAGACCGGCCGGGGTGGCCGCACCTGCTCATCGAGTCTTCGGCCTCGGTTTTGTGGCTCAACCGAGTAACCTAATGGTTTTCTGGTGAACCACTGCAAACCCCGCGAACTCGGTGTAGCCTCCTCCAATCGCCACTCATTACTTGGCTCCCATGTTGTCCCGACTCGACCTTGGTTTTGAGGCCCAACCAAGAAACCGTCCACGACTTCATCCCGTTGTTCTTGCCACCATCCAGCCCGCACTTGACTCCGCTGGCCACCGGGTCCCTCGAACCAAGCCTACTTTTCTTGTCCACACCTGGAGGCCTCACCGGCGACGACCTTTCGCGCTTGTTCTTCACCTGCACCAACACTAGTCAAGCCGCAACCTGCATCTGCAATACTTAGCCAAGAGTCAGTCCACACAACGTTGTCAATCACTCATGACACCGGGAAGCGACAATCCACCGGTCCTCGAACCACACATGGTCCTCAATCTCCCCCTTTATGAGTGCATTGACAACACACAAATATACTAACCCGAGAGAAAAGAAAAAGGAAAGAAACAGATGAAAAGAAACTTCCACAAGCGATCGAAAGCCAAAGGCAAAGAGCAAGATTTCTTGAAGAAGGCAAGTCTCGGACCCCTTAGGCAAGGGCAATGGCTCGATACATCCGAGACAAAACCATGCTAAAGCAAAGAGCACAAACCACCAATCCAAAGCTCGAACAACACAAAGAGCTCCCCCTGCACATATGCAAGCTCCCCTGAGCCAAAGCACACTCCCCCTGAAACAATGCAGCAATGCAACAAGGGAATGCAACAAAGAACAAAATTCTGCTCACTTTGCCTAGGGCGGTTAGACCGCTTGCACCAAGCGGTTAGACCGCCTGCCAAACATCTGACCGCCTGGGGGGTTTGACCGCCCCATGTGACCGGCCCTGTACCAAACTATTCAAAAACTGCCCAAACCATTTGGAACACCTTCCAAATGCTCCCAGGTACCCAAAACATGCACAAACTTCTCCCCCTTGTTGACAACGCATGAATCAAGGCAAAATGCAAAAAGTTTCAACATATAGCTTCTCAAATATACAAAATTCATCACAAGGTGCTACACATGTCCAAATAGGAAAGTTAGATACTCTGCAGGTTCGCAATGACCTCAACTACATGATCACCAAGTTTCACAACCATTGGACAAGGCTAAAAAGGATCTGAGCAATTTTGCGAAAATTTAGCCTCTCATGAGCAAAGTCCAAGATATGAGCAAAACATGTCAAAATAGCAAAGCTACACCAACTTCATGCTAGGACAACCATTCTAATCATAAGACCATCACAAACACCCGCAAGCACCTCATGTCATGTCAAAGCCACCGAGCCATGTGCCGACTTCTATGTATGAGACTTCTCATTGGTAGGCATCATGCAACGGTTTAGCACCCAAAGCAAATTTAAATTAAGCACATATGACATGGGAGCACATTTTCCAAGCATTTTACATTTCATTTTCAGATTCATAATTGGTACATGAAATGTCTTTGCGACAAAAAGGAACTTATGCCCCTCCACAAGATAAAGCAAGAGGACTAAACATTCATGATGGAAAATGAGCCTTTGCCCCCATATGATCAAAATAAGCTATCCAACCACAAATTAAGCATAACCAAGCCACTAAATACGTCAAGATCATATAAAGGCATTTACACACAAGAGAGCATATATGTGACATTTTTCAAAAACAAAGCCATCAACCATGGATTATGAATCAAGATCATCAAGAGCTAAGCCAAACTAACCATAGCATACCAAACTAGCTCACACGATCATATATAGCACACCATGGAAAACAATGTATATAGGAGAAGCTTTTTTTAAACAATGCATATGATACAAAAAACATGCAACCTAAGATACAAAGATGCATATACATCATGTTACATATGCCATGCCAAATGCAATAAATGCATAAAAGAAAGCTATACATATGCTACAAAGGAGCCCCCACACACCAACTCAAGAAATCAAACAAACACCAAGCTCCCCCCGCAAACGAGTGAAACTTGCTTGATCTAGGGGTTTGGTGAAAATATCGGCTAGTTGGTCATATGTGGTTACATGGATCAAGATTATCATCCCTTTCTCTACACTGTCTCTCAGAAAATGGTATCTCACTTCTATGTGCTTAGTTTTGGAAAGGAGCATTGGGTTCTTTGCAACACTTATGGCACTGGTGCTAACACATTGAAGTGGGACATGGGTATACTCCTCACCAAAGTCACTCATGGTGTATGTGATCCAATGGAGCTGAGAGCAACAACTAGCTGCGGCAACGTACTCTACCTTGGTAGTGGATTGAGCAACACTCGACTGTTTGCGGGAAGACCAAGACACCAAAGAAGATCCCAAAAACTAGCAAGTCCCAGAGATGGACTTCGTATCCAACCGACACCCGGCAAAATCCACGTCTGAAAAACCATGAAGCGCCAAAGAAGAAGACGCGGAGTACCAAAGGACGAAGTCGGGAGTGTGACCCAAGTACCTGAAGATTCGCTTCACCGCTTCCTATGCGAAGTCCTCCGAGACGCTTGGAAACGAGCGCACAGACATACCAAGAATTGGATGTCCGGCCTCATCGCCGTCAAGTAGATGAGTGACCCGATCATGCTTCGGTACTGTTTGGCATACACCCCGGGTACTCATGCAAGGAAGGAGGAAGAGTAGAAGATGGACTCCGACTAGAATTCCCCTGTACTCCTACTAGGGCTCGCTCTGTGTAATCCTACTAGGACTCCTGCCTTGTAACTGACTAGGAACCCGCCCCTGGACTATATAAAGGAGGGCCGAGTACCTAGGAGGACATCCACAATCCCTCCGTGGAACAACACCCAAGCGCAAGGCGCAATACTACTCCAAACAGGACATAGGGTAGCTACTCCGGCTACCCGAACCTGTATAAATCTTTTGTCTTGTGTCCTCACACGTACCTTCGGGTTCCAGATCATGGCGATCCCTACCTTCTACCTTGCTGCGGGTACCTCCCATGGAGTTTGAGAGGTTTAAACACCGACAGCTGGCGCCCACCATGGGGCGGATCGTCACGATCTTTGGGCGAATTCGAAGGACCTTCATCTACCCAGATCAATCTACTCAGCGCAAACCCAATTGCAACTCGCCGCATTCGAGTTAAAAGCGGATTCGACGATGTTCACAGCATCGTCACGACAACCCGCTATTTTAGGCACAACATCAAAATCCGCACCATGCCGACCTGCCATGTCTGTGCGGAGCACCAAGATCAAGCATCAATGTCGATTCTGTTTTCCACGCTCGTATCCCGTCGTCAAAGGGCACTTGCTCGCACCCAGCTGCCTGACCGGTTTCATACAGGACCTCTTTGACGGTTCTGTATGGGACTTCTCCTCGTTTTATAATCGAGGTGCTGCTTCACACGAGTGAAAAAAATAAATCCACCCAACTCTGTGATTGAATCCTAGGCGGCATCATCGAGACGTCACCTCGTCACACAAGCTGGAGTGCAAAACGGAGTCCAGCAGACCGTGCTCTGCACCCTCACCGTCACCGAGTAGTACTCAGCCTCCAGTAGAACCAAGCCAAAGGCAATGATTACTGCATGCACATGGAGTAGAGCGGCCGCACAACTCGTACTGCCCTGTGTTTTGTGCGTCCAATGTATCAATTTACATGAGTTATGCTACACGCACACACAAGGAGCTACCAAGGATTCTCTGAGTTCTTTGTTCCATGCATCCGGAAGACGTACGCGAGTACGGCTGCGTTGCTGCCGTACGCAGCGGCTCTGCTTCAACTACACCGTGCGCCGCGACTAGTCATCTCCCGGTCGCATGGGTTCTACATCGACTACTTCATGCGCCGCGACTACTCGTTGTCCGGATTGCACCAACTCTACTGCGCCTATGTCGTGCATCCAGACGCGTCGTCTCGCCGCTCGACTTCTCGTCGGTCGCGCCGCTCGTCGTCGACTACTCCACCTCGCCCAGGCTCGTCGTCGACTACTTCACCTCCGCCACGCGTCCGGGTGCCTCGGCACGTCGCGCGGCTCATCATGCGGCTCGTCGCGCCGCTCGTCGTCAACTACTTCGCCTCGTGCAAGCTCGTCATTGACTACTTCGCCTCCGCCTTGCACAGGCTCGTCGTCGACTACTTCGCCAGCGCCGCGCGTCCGGTGCCTCGGCACATCGCGCGGCTCGTCACGCGGGTCGCCGCGCCTCTCGTCGTCGGCCCGCTCCGCCTCGCGCGGCTCATCGTCAACTACTTCGCCTCCGTCGCGCGTCCGAGTGCCTCGGCACGTCGCGCGGCTCGTCACGCGACTCGTCGCACCGCTCGTCGTCGACTACTCCCCCTCGCGCAGGCTCGTCGTCGACTACTCCGCCTCGCCCAGGCTCGTTATCGACTACTCCGTGCGCCGCGACTTCGTCTTGCGGCCACGCTGGCTCTACTTCATCCACGCCGTGCGTCGTGACTACTTGTCTCGCGGCAACACTGGCTCTACTTCGAGTATGCCGCGCGCCGTCACGACGTCGTCTTCCGGTCGCATCACGTCGACCATTCATCTTGACTAGTTTTCCAAACTAGTCGAGAATGGCAGTCACGCCCCCAACAACTAGTCAGAATCAACTCTGACTAGTCAACTTTAACAACAACCGTCGCGGCTCCATCGCCGACCGCCACGGCTTCATCATCGGTCCGCCGGGCAAGAAGCTAAGTCATTTATTTAAATGATTCCTGTTCTCTTGGCTTGTTCTCCTCATCATGTAGGACAACTTGCCGACTACTCATTTGTGTACGCTTCTCGGCGGGTTTTCACGGGAGCTACACTCTGCTGACTACTCTTGGGGTATATCAATCAAGTCACCACGAGTCTACTTCATCAACTCGGGGAATATCCCTAGGAAGCAGCTTCTAAAGTCCGCTCCGTGCGGCAACTCAAAGTCAACTTCTAAAGTCGCATTCTAAAGTCCGCTCCGTGCGGCAACTTAAAGTCAGCTCCGGTCGCATCTTCACCTGCTTCGATGGCATACTATGTGTGTAAGCTTCGATGGAACCTAGCTGTAAGCGGCCTTCGGGTCCTGGCGATGATGGAACCTAGCTGCACGTGGTCTTCACACTCTGTACCATGGGTCCAAGTACCCTAAGTACTCACGCTCCGTACCTTGGGTCTGAAATCCATGGCTCAGGTACTTAAGCCCACTCCGGTGGCACAAGCCGACTCCGGTCGCACCCTCAAGCCCGCTCTGGCGGCAACTGTACCCTGGGTCTGAAATCCATGGCTCAGGTACCAAGCCAACTCCGATCGCACCCAAGCCCACTCCGGTGGCACAAGCCGACTCCGGTCGCACCCAAGCCCACTCCGGTGGCACAAGCCGACTTTGGTCGCAATCTTATGCCCGCTCCGGCGGCAAAACTATTCGTTTTCTCTGATTTTTCATTCGCTTTGGCTTTCCGGAAAGTGCTTTTCGTTTTTTGCATCTTAAGTCCACCCCGCGTGGCACAAAGTCGACTATTGTAGTCGCATCTCAAAGTCCGCTCCGCGCGGCATCTTAAAGTCGACTTCTAAAGTCGCATATCAAAGTCCGCTTTACGTGGCAATCTAAAATCGACTTCGGTTTTTAAGTCGCAACTCAAAAGTCCGCTCCACGCGGCACCACAAAGTCGACTTCGGTTTTCAAGTCGCATCTCAAAGTCCGCTCCACGCGGCATCACAAAGTCAACTTCAGTTTTCAAGTCGCATCTCAAAGTCCGCTCCGCGCGGCACGAAGTCCACTTCTGTTTTCAAGTCGCATTCTAAAGTCCGCTCTGCCGGCATCTAAGTCGACTTTGGTCGCACCTAAAGTCCGCTCTGACGGCACGGCTACTTCTCAAGCTCCATGGCTCGATGCCAAATTACTACTCGGAATCTCTCTAGCTCGGGGGCTGCACTCAACATACTACTCGAGGATAACTTCAGCATGCTTCGCTCGCTCTCAAGCTCGGGGGCTCCGCACCAATAACTACTCGACGTGGCTCATACGGCTCTCTTATCTCAGGGGCTACACGCTGCAAGAGTACTCAGATGATGGCTTCCGCAAACACTGAAGACCCTCGGACTGATTCTTCAATCGTTCCAAGGCTCGGGGGCTACTAGGCTACACTCATCAGTTGATTTTTTCAAGATGGAAGCAGAATCAAGATTGACCCTCAGCCAGAGTATAAAACTCAACCTAAGGTTCGGGGGCTACTCCATATGGAGTGCGATTTTGCAATCTCACTTCCATATAATCTCGACTTCAAGACTGATGAGCTGGACCACCTTCCAGCCTCGCGGCAGTTCAAGTACTATTGAAGACTTCTCCAAGCAGTACTCGAGGACGCTCAAGAACTACTCGAAGAGGCTTCAAGACTACTCGAACTACTACTCTCGACTCCAACGTGCTCGGGGGCTTGTTGGGCATATACCCCGAGTACTCATGCAAGGAAGGAGGATGAGTAGAAGACGGACTCCTACTAGAATTCCCCTGTACTCCTACTAGGGCTCGCTCTGTGTAATCCTACTAGGACTCCTGCCTTGTAACCGACTAGGAACCCGCCCCTGGACTATATAAAGGAGGGCCGGGTACCTGGGAGGACATCCACAATCCCTCTGGGGAACAACACCCAAGCGCAGGGCGCAATACTACTCCAAACAGGACGTAGGGTAGCTACTCCGGCTACCCGAACCTGTATAAATCTTGTGTCTTGTGTCCTCGCGCGTACCTTCGGGTTCCAGATCATGGCGATCCCCACCTTCTACCTTGCTGCGGGTACCTCCCATGGAGGTCGAGAGGTTTAAACACCGATAGGTACTCCTTCTGGTCCACGTGTTCACCTTCCTCATCCGCATCAAGAGTTGTAGTCGTACTCATAGGCGTCACCCTGGCCTTGGAGTCCTCCATCTTGAACTTCCTCACAATGTCCTTGGTGCACTTAGCCTGGCGCACAAATGTTCTTTCCTTTGATTGCTTGATTTGTAGCCCGAGGAAGAACTGCAACTCACCCATCATGCTCATCTCAAATTCCCTACTCATATCCTCTGCAAACCTTACAACAAGAGAGTTAGAAGAGCCACCAAAGACAATATCATCCATGTACACCTGCACAATCAAGATATCTCTGCTCTGCCTGAGTAAAAACAAGGTCTGATCGACCTTTCCCATCTCAAACCCATGCTCAAACAGGAACCCCCTCAACCCACCATAACAAGCTCTAGGTGCCTGCTTCGACCCATACAGCGCCTTCCTCAACTTGTACACCTGGTGGGGGTACTTTTCACTCTCAAACCCCAGTGGTTGCCTCACATAGACTTCTTCCTCCAACACACCATTTAAGAAGGCACTCTTCACATCAATTTGTTGCAACTTGAACCCTTTTAGCCACGGAAAAGCCTAGAAGGATCCTAATCGCCTCCAAACGAGCTACGGGAGCAAAGGTCTCCTCGTAGTCGATCCCCTCTTTCTGACTGAACACTTGAGCAACAAGTCTAGACTTGTTTCTCACCACTTCACCTTTCTCTCCCTCTTTATTCTTCCACACGCATTTTGTCCCAATCGGCTTACACACTGGGGGAGGGTCAACCAATTCCCAAACCTGATTCCTCTAAAAGTTCTCCAACTCCTCATGCATCGAATTAACCCAATTATGATCAGATAGTGTGTGTCCAATGTATTTGGAATCAAAGGTGGCAACAAAAGCAGCATGAGCGAAATGAGAATTGTTCCGAACCCTCAACCGTGTAGTACGTTCATTCATGTCCCCGATGATCCTTGAAGCTGGGTGATCTACTTGTACTCGCCGAGGAGGTTCTCTACTTAATGCTACCTCCCCCTCAACAACAGCTTCTTCTTGATCTTGGTTTGTCGTCGTAGGTGTGGGAGAGGGTCCGTCCATCACCGTAGTCGAAGTAGTAGGTACATGCTCAACCGCATCACCACACCGCCATCTTCATCGTCTCCATGTTCATGCTACTCCTCCTGAAAGATATCCTCGCCAAGTTCATCATCACCTGCACACTTAAAGATTACCTCACAAGTCTCCACGATTTGGTTTGTTTCAAGATTGAGCAAACGATATGCTCTAGAATGAGATGCATAACAAAATATCATCGACCGACCTAACCTCAAACTTATCCAACTTCTTCCCTTTCTTCAGAATAAAGCACTTGCAACCAAAGACATGGAAGTGACTCTCCTTGGGTGTGCGACCATGCATCAACTCATAGCAGGTTTTCTTCTTATGCATTCTGAGGTAGATCATGTTCGACACATAGCACGCGGTATTCACCGCCTCAGCCCAGAACCTTCTCGGAGTCCTATACTCATCAAGCATCGTCTGAGCCATCTCACACAAGGTTCTGTTTTTCCATTCCACAACACCATTCTAGGGAGGCGTATACGGACTCGAAAATTGGTGTTCAAGACCCAAGTCTTGGCAAAAGGTTTCAAAACGAGAGTTTCTGAATTCTGAGCCATTGTCACTGCAGATTGCTTATATGGCATCTCCGTGCCTCTCGTTCCTCAACCTCAAGACAAGATCTCAAACAAAACCAAACGTCTCCCCTTTCTCCTCAAAAAAGAACACCCATGCATGCCGAGAGTAATCGTCCACCACAACAAGGACATACCACTTCCTACCCGCAGATCGCACACGAGCTGGGCCACAAGGTCCATATGGAGCAGCTCGCATGGACGCTCAGTCATCACATCGGTGAGAGACGGGTGAGAAGAGGCTACCATCTTCGCATGCCTACAAGGCGCACAAACCAACTCTTTCTCAAGCCTCAACTGTGGCAATCCTCGGACCAAATTGAGTTTACCCAAGAGAGACAAATGGTCAAAGCTCAAGTGACCCAACTTCGTATGCCACATCCACAACTCACTCGAAGAACCAGCCTAGAAACAACGCTCAACACCAGAAGACTAAGAAAAATTAGCTCGAAACAATTGACCCTCGGGATCGACCATACAGGCAAGGTCCCCTCGAGAGTCCAAAATCCGAGAACCACCAGGCCGAAACAACACCTCAAAACACTCATCCAACAGCTGGGACACAAAGCAAATTGTATCTAAGTAATTGAACAAGAGCAACACGCCTGAGAGTGATCTTTTCACTTACCTTAATCTCACCTTTTGATAGCACACGCCCTCACCCATTGTCTCCAAAGGTGATGTACCTCTTTGTCGCCACCTGGATGAGACTTGAGAACCACCCCTTTTCTCCTGTCATATGCCTCGAGCAACCGGAATCAATCAACCAAATGTTCTTCAAGTCTCCCACCTGAAATTCAAAAGTGAGCACGTAAGTGAACAAATGACTCAGCACTGGGTTAGTACCAAAAGAGTAAAACCGGTGCCGAGCCATTTGCTCAAAAGTGGGGTTAGCACAATCCAAAACATCTTTCCTACCAAAGCTACATCCACAAACACCACCACGCAAACCACTATGAGGAAACCATCCCTCTCTAACTGGAGGAGGACCAAAACCACGAAAGGAAGACCGTGGGCTGTCCCTCCTCTCCATCTCAATGCTACGAGTCCTCACATCCCCGTATTGAGCACGAGAGGGAGAACACCTAGCAAACTGACCACCTGCAGACTCTCCAGACCAAATGGCAGCACCATGACCCGCAGAACTGAAACCACTCAACTTACCACCTCGAAAACCACTACACCCAGAATTCTGGGGGGGGGGGCGGTTGAACCTCCTAGCCAGGCCGGTCTAACCGCCCCCCTCTAGGCAGGGCCAGTGTGACCGCCTAGCTAGACCGGTCTGACCACCCTCTCCAGAAACACCCCTCGGCTGCGGGAACTCGCATCTCCCCATGCCGGAACGCTTCTCACCACAGCTTTACCCCTGGGCAGTGGCATACGAGGCTTAGGTACACCATGGAAAGGATTGTACCTATCCTTGTTCACCCACTCCTTTGCCATCCTCTCCTCAAGCTTCCTATTGAAGCAAAACTCAACCTTATGGCCATTTTTCCCACAATAGCCACATTGGTACCTCACAAGCTTAGGCTTAGGCTTGGGTTGGGGCTGCTCACTTGGTTTCTCTCCAATCAGCTTCTCAACCGGTTTCTCCTCACTAGGCTTCTCACCTGACTTCTCCTCACTTGCCTTCTCACTTTCTTTCTAAAAGAACACTTTCCCCAAAGTGCTCATAAACTTGATAGGCTCTTGGAAATCATTTGTTTGTGGAGGAAACACAGGTGGAGCTGGGGTTGTGTCTAGTCGATTTCTAAGATGGTTCGATTTAGGGGGGAAAGAATTTTTGTGGTGGGTTTTTGGTGGCTCTAGGATATTCTCTCCACTTCCCTCACCAATTTTGTTTACCCCAAGTCCCTCATCATCCTGCCTCTTGTATGTCTCGATCATTATCCTCAACTGAGGCTCATGACCAGACAACCAACCCATCAACTTTCTCAACTCATCATTCTCATCCTGCAAACGATCAACATATTGTGCATGTTCCAGATTCTTCAAAGCATGCAGTTCACAGGTAGAGCAAGATGTAGGAATTGGTTCTTTAAACTTAGCCTCAAGAGAAACAGTGTAAGCATGCATCTCATCAATTTTTTCATGCAAAACAGGGCAAGAAGTGCAAGCACCTAGCAAAGTAGGTCGAGCCTTAAGCTCAGCCACTTCAACCCTAAGCATATCTAGTTCCTCACACTTGGAGGCATGCTTTTCTTTAAACATAGCAGGATCAGCAAGGAAAATAGGACAAACAGCACATTCAACTTCATCAGAAACAACAGGTGAAGCTTTAAGGGAGTCAATTTAAAGGTTAGCATCCAAGTTCTGTGTTTCTAACTCAGCCACTCTAGTCCTAGCATCCTCAAGTGAAGCCCTAAGCTCTTTCCTCATTTTCTTAGCATCTCTATGCATGTCATCACGACTATCAAGCAACAAACCAAGCCGTTCATTCTCCTGACGCAAGAAGGGAAGTTCATCACGCACCTCGTCGTCGGAGTCAGAGTCCGAGTCGCTCTGGGTGCTCTTCTTGCTGCCGGAGCTCAGCGCCATGGTACAGAAGCCGTCTCTATTGAAGCAGCTCAGCCCGCTCAGGTTCCTGGACAACTTCCTGTCCTTGCGACGATCACCTTCATCTTCACTGTTGCTCGAGCTCGAGGTGGAGTACGCGGAATTGGAGTCAACATCACTCGCTCCAACCATCGCTCGGGCCTTGCCTCGGCTCTCCTTCTTCCTCGATCGCCGCTCGTCCTTGCGCTTGCCCTTGTACTTGCACTTGTGGTCACGCCATGACCGGTACTTGCCATCCGTCTTCAACTTGTGCTTGTAGTTGTCCCTGTTCTCGACCTTCTTCGGGCAATCGACGACGAAGTGTCCCGGCTTGCCGCACTGGAAGCAAATCCTCGTGTTCCTCCTTGTGTTCATCCGGTTCTTGTGCATCCTCTCGAACCGCCTGGTCAGCAACGCCAGCTCATCCTCGCCGAGCACGTCAAACTCCTCATATGAAAAAACATCAAAGAACACAAGGAGAACATCCTGGTGGATGGGTTAGCATTAGATTTTCCTTTCGAGCCACCGACGAGGGTGAGACTATGAGAGTCAGTCGGGCCCTCAATCATGGCTATCATGCCCCGATCCACCTCAATCGACTTGAGCTTCGAGAATAGCTCGTTCACAGTCAGAGTATCATACTTATCCGAATCCACAATGGCCTTGAACTTTCCGCCCTAGACCATATGATCCAACGTGTGTAAGAGCTTGACGGCTCTATCATGATCATCGTACGGGAGCACGTCCACATTGGCCCTCATGTTGTTCACCACAACCGTGAACCTCTGAAACAAGGCATCGATGGACTCACCGGGGAGATGAGTGAAGTTCTCGTACTCTCTTCGGTAAGTCGCATACATCCGAGCCTGAACCTAGGTGTTTCCAACATGAGCTTCCTTCAACACCGACTAGATTCTATAAGCCAAGTTCTTCGTGAGCACCCGATCGAATTCAGGCTGACACAGAGCACGAAACAAGTAGTCGACCGCCTTGTTGTTGGCGTCGAACATGTCCCTCGATCCAGGAGTAGGGAAGTTCATCGACTGGACATAACCTGTGTCCACTGTGACATCCCAAAGGATCTGACCCTTTCTGCGGAGGAACGCCGCCATCCGTTTACTCTACATCTGGTAGTTCTTCCCATCGAAGTGTGGAGGACCCGAACCCCGTTCTTGGTACAACATCTTTGGATCTTAGAGTGGCTAGAGTCAATAAACACCCGAACCAGCTCTGATACCAATTGAAGGACCGATTAGGCGACCACAGAGGGAGGAGTGAATGGGAGCGGATAAAAATTCTTCTCAAAGGAGATTGAAACTCCAACAAGATGAACTCGCTCGGTCGGACCCCCAAAATCACACGCTTCTACCTTCCATTTGCCAAAACCACGTAGCCACTGGAGTGCTACTGGTCCTAGGAATAAACAATAACAGTAGCCTCGACTCCTACACGAACATGGCAGCGGAAACAACTCGGGAGCCGGCTGACAGGAGGGGGGCGGTCAAACCAGGTATGGGGGGCGGTTAGACCGCCTCCACCTAGGGACCAAGAAATCCTCCAAAAAGCCTCTTCCGAGCTCCAAAGCGCACCATGGTTTCACCAACAGAAATCTCTGGTCAAGGTCAAGCTAGCTACCAGGAAATCTTGGCAAAAACTAAAACTTCACATAGGGGCCTAGGGGCGGTTACATCGGCTGCCAGGGGCGGTCTAACCTCCTGAACTCCAAGCAAGAACTCATAGCAAACAACACGAAAACGATCCAAGATTTCACCTGAATGCTCCTCTGATCAAGGCGAATAAACTTACAGAAGAAAATCCGGTAAAATCAAAACCTCGACCTAGAAGGCCCAGGGCGGTTAGACTGCCCCCCTAGGCGGTTAGACCGCCCCTTCCAGAAAACCTACCCGCGGGTCAACCCTCAACTTCCATCGCCCAATCTCCCGAATCACTCCACGGATTGCAGCGGAACTTCGGGATTAGCGGGGTTACCTCCTGGGAAACCTCTAGCTCAAAGTAATCGACCCGAAACGCTCACAATCAAGAGGAATCGAAGATTTCGGCTCTCTAGGGCAAGAACACGAGCAACTCGAAAAGCCACCAAATCGAGTCCGATTCAAGGGAGATTTGGGGGCAAAGTCACCAGCAAAAGAGGCACAAGGTCCTAATATATGACACCCAACAAAATCCCCAAGAAATCATCCTCAAAACTCCGCCAAGAAAATCAGAACAAAGAGCTCCCAAAATCATCACAAAGAAGGATGGGAAAAGCACCACACAACCTTGAGGAACCACGCCAAACCATCTATACATACCATGAAGGTTCATACAAGGTCTAGCTTGCCACCCATACATCCATCCCTCTATCAAGATCTCACATGAAGCTCTCAAGCTAGTCCTAGAAAACTAGAGGAAAATGAGAGCAAAGAGGAAAAACAAATGAGCTAGCGTTCCAAGAGTTGGCTGCCATCCATCCGCTCAATGAGTATATATGGAGGCACCCAATAGACCAAACTACCCTTACTTAATAACTAGGGATAGAAGCCCCTCAAGGGCGAATTTGGAAGTCTTCAGATTTTCTCCATCGGATGGATGCCCAGTGACCACAACCTGTTTTGCCTCGACGCAAGCCTTGGGATCCCGACGCGTGTCCTCCGCTTCGAAGCTTCTCGGCGGCTGCGACCATGGCGGTCAGACCGCCCCTCCTGGGCGGTTAGACTGGCCTGGGTGGCTGCACCTCCTCTTCGAGTTTTCAGCCTCGGGTTTGTGGCTCCACTGAGTAACCCATTGGTTTTTTGGTGAACCACTGCAAACCCCGCGAACTCGGTGTAGACTCCGCCAATCACCACTAATGACTCGGCTCCCACATAGTCCCGGGTCGACCTTGGTTTTGAGGCGCAACCAAGAAACCGTCCACAACTTCATACCGCTATTCTTGCCACCATGCGGCCCGCACTTGACTCCGCTAGCCACCGAGTTCCTCTAACCAAGACTACTTGTCTTCTCCACGCCTGGAGGCCTCACCGGCGACGACCTTTCACACTTGTTCTTCACCCGCACCAACACCAGTCAAGCCGCAACCTGCACCTGCAATACTTAGCCAAGAGTCAGTCCACACAACGTTGTCAATCACTCATCACACCAGGAAGCGACCATCCATCGATCCTCGAACCACACATGGTCCTCAAATGTAGGCTTCATCGATGGCACTGCAGAGTTAGCGACAGAGGTGCGCTGTGAGGATCATACACACGAAGACCTTATAGGCTTGTTGACTAAACCCACACACTGTGGCCTATGGATCACATGGAGGGGTCTTCAATGTGAGGCTTCAATTCGTCTTGTTCATCCAGAGGATACTACGCTACAAACAGTCCCGATTCATAAAGACTGTGTTGTGGTTGAAGTGCTCACTGCATATACTATCTTTGTGGATGAACTGTTGGAATACCCTCCTAATAACGAGGTGATGAAACTCAGACAAGCTGAAGACAGAGGTTACAGTGGAGAAGGTGTCGGATTGACATCAAAGGAGCACCAACATGTAAATCTCGTTCACAGGCTACGGTACAGATTCCTTGTAGTTCACATAGTACGGTACAGGTTCCTTCCTCACATGGTTCCCCACATACTCTTCTTCCTCCTCAATCCCAACATCTGCAAGACGTTACATTCAAACCGCCTTCTCGTCATGAAAAACTTGCATCCCTACCTCCTCGTCATCCTGAAAACACAGAAAAACTTGCATCCCCGCATCTGCAAGATACACTAAATCTTCCATCCCCACCTACTACTAGTCCTAAAAAACAAAAAAAAACTTGCATCCCCACATCCGCAAGAGACACCAAATATGTCATCCCCACCAGCACACCCACTACCTCCTCCTCCATCTCCTCCTCATGAAACAACAAAACCTACACCCCAAATGAAAGTGCTCAAAACAATCATGCCAAAGCAGGTACATCTGGGCCTAATACCTCTGTAATAGGTCCTGGTGAGACACCTCTATTACCAGTCAACCAGAGTGATATGTTGGCTGGTGCTGATAAATCTGTCGATGACATTTTGAAGAAAGTTGTAGGTACATCTGGGCCCAATACCTCTGTAATAGCTTCTGGTGAGACACCACTAGCAAGAAAGCCCTTAAGAAAGCCTCAGCCATTTCAAAACAGCAAGGAAACAAACTAGCTGAAAATAAAATCTCTACACCACGTATAGCAGACAAGAAATCCCTTGAGAAACCAACAGCCATTTCAAAGCTGCAAGAATAGAAACTTGCCAAAAATAAAAGCTCTACACCACCTACAGCATGCAAGAAAGCCCTTAAGGAACTTTCTCCAGCCATCTCAAAGCAGTAGGAAAAGGAAATTTTTGTAAATAAAACCTCTAAGAGGCCTACTAGAAAGCGATCTAAGAGAAACAACAAGAAGAATCCTTGGTATATGACTAACCCAAAGCAATCTAAGAGAAACACCAAGAAGAATCCTTGGGCTATAGTTAAACCAAATTACAAATTCGGAAAGAGCCTTCTTATCAATGGTGATCTCAAAAAGGCTGCTCCTTGTACTAGAATGCTCCACACATTCTACATGCAACGTGGTAAATCATATGATAATTCTGACATTATGGTCGCACTTCGGCCCGAGACTAGTGCATGGCCTCCGAGATTGTCAAATGGACTCCAGCAGCTACCTATGCAACTTATTGATTTGTACGATCTCTACAACTTGGATGCTTTGGGTCTGACACTTCTCCACTTCTTCATCCTGTAAGTTGCTTGAAAATTTAATCTACGTCTCACTAATCACATCCTCTATTGAAATGTGCTTTTTGCCTCACATCATCTTTACCATGTATTTTGCCTCCTTACACGTTCTTTTTTCTTACTAATAGGAATATGACTGTAGAAGTTGAGAAGACAGGCGTTGCAGTTGGCTTCCTTGATCCTGAATGTCTTTGCTCGACAACGTTGAACAACATGGATAACACTATTATTGTCTCTATGTCCTATATGTGCAATGCCTTCAAACTATTTGCTAAAAAGAATTTGATGCTTACCGCTTATCTCAGTACGAACTACTGGATTGTAGGGGCGATCATTCTGAAGCAGCGGAAGGTCTACTATCTTGATTCATTGAAGACAATTAATACTCATACTGACACTTTTGAGCGAATCATTAATGAGTGAGTTATTTCTTTCTTAACCTGCGGACGTTCCTCAACAAACTGTGCAAAGTATATTAATTAATAGTGTCCTAACCATTGTTTCTTGTTTTGTTGTAGGGGTTGGCAACATTACCGCGGCAAAAAGAAGTTACACCTTAGCACCTTGGAACATGTCAAAGATGTTAAGGTACATACCTCTTATTTCATTTCCTTCCTGTGGAAGCTAGTACTAAAGCTTGAGTTTATTTCTTATCGATCACCACTATTTTTCTTTGTACATTTATTCCAGTGCCACCAACAACCTATTCGATCCAAACTCTGCGGCTTCTATTGTGCCTATCACATGCTTAAATTAGAAGATAGCGGCCCACATATGGAGGTACTTTCTTGGGATCTTCATTTGTAAAACCTGCAACTGAGCACAGTTCTTGCTTATTAGCACTGCACATGTTTGGTAACCACCTATATGTGTGTTGACTGGTGACATTGTTATATCCAGAGATTAGGGCTAGATAAGTGTCCTCTTGACAAATCAAAGCTGGTCAATTTTCGTGAAAGAATTGTCACATCCCTCGTGGAATAGGTGATCACAGCCGGTGGAAAATTTCATGCTGACGAAACTGTGTGGGCTCAAATTAAATATGGTGACTAGGAAATTTTTGCATTCCTCCTTGTCCATGAATTTTTGTGATATTATTGCATTCCTCCTTGTGAGATGCATTCCTCCTTGTGAGATGATGATGCTAAATTTTGTCATATGATGCATGTGAATTATGTGGATTTTTGTGAACATGGATGCTAGATCTAATTTCTGTGAATTTAGTCATATCCTGGTTGGTCTAGGATGCAGCCCTCGATGGCTGCCAAATCCTGGCTGGTTCCAAGATGTAGCCGGCAAGCAAGTTATGGGCGTTAATTAAACACTACTAGGAATTGACCCTTAGAGCACCAAATTTTTTTGCAACACCACGTATTTGGTTGCAATATTAATGGGTTGTGATATCTGGATGTTATGGCAACCAAAAATGTGGGTTGCGTCTGTTGAAACAGTCGTTGCAACTAGTTGGTGTTAATGCCACGGTGAAAATGGTGGTTGCCTTTATGGGTACCTACTACCACAACTAATTGTGCATTGCGATAGTATCGATTTAGTGTTGCGATGATGTGTGTTTCTTGCCACGAATAATTATTTGATTGTGAATAGGCATGCCTGTGGCCACGATGAAAGAACGTTGTCTACAACATAACCTTAGTTGCAATAGCTCATGTTGCTATTGCATCCAGCAAATAGTTCGTTGCATTTGATGTGTGTTTGTTGCCATGAACATTTAGTTGGTTGTGAATAGGCATGCTTGTGGCCACGATGAAATAGTGTTGTTTAAAATTTAACCTTCGTTGCAATTGCTCATGTGGCTATTGCATCCAGCAAACAGTTTGTTGCATTTGATGTGCATTTGTTGCCACAAACATTTAGTTGGTTGCTATTTTGCCTACTTGTGACGATGATGAAATAACATTGTCTAAAACTCAACATGTGTTGCAATAGCTCATGTGTCTGTTTTCTTCAAGAAAACAAATTGTTGAATCAATTAGCTTCTATTTCCACCAATGGATTATGTGAATTCTTTTCTTGCATACTTTGGAAACTAAACTATTTTTTCACTACTTTAATTGCTGTAACGCCTACACATTATTAGTAAGTAAATTGTTTCTTTCATTTTTACCGGTACTAGGATGGTGCCCGTGCCACTAAAAAATTTGGTTTCCATGACAAAATGATGTGGTCATGTAAAGTACAGAACTGTCATAAAAAGCATCCTGCGAAGAAAATCCACTGTCACATGGGTCATCACATATCGACCATCGCTAAATGTACCTTGTGACGAAAAAATGGTAAACTATTAAATATTGTGAGAACTTTTTACGTTACGTTATGACGCCTATAACTGTCACATAATGTTGATCAAACCATCATATATTAACATTCCTGACCCATTTGTTTTTGACATTGACATTCCTGACCTATTTTTTAGAAGATGCTGACCCATTTGTTTTTAAGGATGCTGACCCATTTGTTAATGGGCCAATTTTCCGATTCGTTTTTTAGAGGATGCTGGCACATTTGTTAATGGGCCAATTTTAAATGTCAGTCAGTTTCTAACCTATTCTACTGAGCACATCAAATTTTCAGCAAATAAGCTTTTCAAACTCATATAATTTCAACCCATTGAAATAGTGAGCACATTTATCATAACAGCCATTTCATCACAGAAGATATTGTTTGCAGCCTATATATCAAAATCACAACATACTATATACAAAATCTCAGGTTACAATCTTAGCACATAAAAATGGCTGGTTACATTGTTGTTCTCATCTCGCATCCAACAATAATCTGCAACCAAAATAAAAATATGAATCAGCACATATAGTACTCTAGCTGCTATGAAATTTTAATTCCATTCAAGTCAATTCCTCAAATTTACCAGCTAGTCAATTCCTCTCCCAGTACATCAGACCTCTACTCCAGTTTTCTACACATGGTTCCAACAATGAATGGTTTCAACAGAATTATTGATTTTTATGTAAAAGAAACATTGATCCAAGTCTAGCGCACCTAGTTTGCCAAAGATTAAGAATTAAATTGTTATCATCATAGACCCTAAATTGTTTTTTATCATAGATACTTGCAGAGTTGCAGGAACATGGAGTTCACACATGCATTGACTACAAACAGATCCCTTAAATGTATCACAAAGATATGGCATTCACTATGAGATTATTTCACTATAGATCTCACATAGAGCACATTCACTATACCTGTGCAAGTTGTTGTTACCTTTCTGTCATTTGGACAAACAGGTTGCTGGTACGCCAGATGAACTCCTTGCTGCTGGAGCTACGACTCAATGGCTGCGAAAGTAGCAACTGCATCAGTTGGTAAGCATGTCCGACCTGCAAGGATGCATAGCAAATAAACAATATTGTGATCAGTTAACTATTCTCTACAAGAAGTATCCAGCTGTTACAGTATATTATTAGGCTATCCATTGAGCCACAGGAAGTCCAAACTTGCTATTGATGAAAATGCAGTGTGTATTGCATGACTTTTCTACATATACACTTATAGCTGACAAAAACACTCAAAGCCCAGACATGAAATGCTTTGGCACAATAAATTTCATAAATGTGTGCAATAACATATTACCTCAAACAATAAATTAAAATGCATTGTTCAGTAAGTAATGGTGTGATATCTTTTTGGCCTAGTGGCCTTTCTGAAGTGCCAAGATTGCTAACATTATCTAAGCTATCTAGATAACAATTCATCAAAGTATCAAACTGAACAAGTCCTAATTGGGGGCAATTTCCATCCCTTTTTGGTTTATGCATCAGACATCGTTAAATAAAGATGCCAAAAGGACCACACTCATGAATTACAGGAACATCACAACATATATATATGTATATACGTCACATATGTACTAATGATTAATCAGGCATCTACAACAGTCACTAATAAAATGGTAAGAGCAACTCCAGTGGGGGCCTCCATATGGGCCTCTACTCTAAAATTTGGAGGTTTGATGAAAAAACGACTCCAGCAGAGCCTCTATATGGACCTCCATTTTCCATACTCCTCCAAATTCCCTCTCCCAACCTCCATTCTTGGAGGCCCTCCATTTCCCCCTCCAAACGTGAGACCCACTATTTTTCTTTTTGTTTTCTTTTTTCTTTCGTTTTCTCCACCCCGTCTGTCTGTGCCTCCCTGTTCTCGCGTGGCTCCACCACCCACCTCGCCGCCGAATCCTCCGACCGTCCGACGGCAGATGTAGGAGGTCCACCAGCAACGGTAGCGTGCTCAGATCCGCCGACGTTGGTGCCAGTTCCTCGCCACAGCTCAGCGCGCGGTGCAAGGGCGCATTAGGTCGGCCGCCCGACCCTCGCCCCGTCCTGTCGTCGTACCCGTCCACACCCTCCCACGGACGACGACGGCGGCCACGACGCGGACGCCGACGAGCCGTAGGCCGCGGTGTCGCCGTGCGCGAACATCCCCATCGTCGACGAGGCCGCCGAGTCGGCGTGGCCCGGCACGAGACCGGTGCAGCCGCTCGTGGGAGGCGACCCCGAGGAACCCGCGGCCGCCTGTTATTGCACATGCGCCTGCAGCTGGCACTGGCGGCGGTGTGAGTGGGAGCGGCAGTTCTGGAACCAGTAGAAGACGTTGGCATCGCCGACGGCGCCGAAGCACTCGAGCAGCTTGCAGATGCGGACGGTCTCGTCCTTGGGCGAGGAAGGGCGCGTCTGTCCGTTTGGAAGAGAGGGGGATAGACCTAGGAGATTGGGTCCACATAAAAATAGAGGCCCAAGTTGAGTGTCCTGCTAGAGTTGAGATCTAATTCTGGACCTCTATTTTTTAGAGTTGGACCTACAAATGGTTTTTAGAGGTCTCAATTTGGAGGCTTCCGCTGGAGATGCTCTAAGGGTGTAAAGCACGCGTTGATGTGAACTCTAAGTGTATTCGTGACATATTCTCTCTATTATTTTCTTAAAGGAAAACTGTGAGAAGGACAGAAAGGTCAACCGGGGCGCACGCGCGGATCGTTGGCAGCGGCACCTGCAGCCATAAGGCTTGACTCGACGGTCGGCACAAAAGCGTCAGCGCAGTGCAAGCAAGCATAGGGACACATCATGGCACAACTCCTCGGCACGAAGGCCGGCACAACAAGGGAGATCAAGGAGAGGAGAACTCACTAACAGGGCTGCTGTCGATGTTCAGGCATTTCGTCAAACAAGTAGAAGGTGAGGCCGATGAATGTAGCAGCTTGTGGTTCAGGCTTCACCACCAACTCCTTCGGCAGCTGTGACTTGACGGAGAGGTAGCAGAAGTTTCGCGGTGAGGATGATGTGGCCCACGGAGTAGCTTTCGTGTGTTGTTTGCCATTGGCGCATTCCCTCAAGTAGGTTTGTGGCGAGGAGGGATAAGGCTGTAGCTTGGCATTGATTCGAGTGGAGAACTTCAGAGAGAGGCAGGGAGGTGCAGCTGCTGATTTGCTCTGCAAATTTGGAGAAAGGAGAGAGAGAAAGAGGTGCTCTGCTTGCTGGCTTGCTCCATCGAGAAGGATTGGTGGCCTTGGCTTGCTGCGATGGATTGCTGCTCGATTTGGGGAAGAAGTGCTGGGAAGAAAGGAGAGGAGCAGCTGGCAGTGGAAGGGGAAAAGAACAGAGCAGCTGGTTTTCTCCACCGTGAAGAAAGAGTAGCAGGAAGAGGCTGGAGGCAGCGGCTTCGAGGAACTGCGTGGTGTCTCTATATGGTCCTCTACTCCAAAATTTGGAGGTTTTGTGCAAAATCCTAACTCCAGTAGGATCTCTAAATAGACCTTCATTTTGTATGTCCCTCCAAATTCCCCTCCCACCCGCCATTCCTAGAGGCCCTCCATTCTCCCCTCCAAATGTGGGTCCCACTCTTTTCCCCCTCCTCCCCACCTCTACTGGCCATGCACCACCGCCGTCGCGCAGATTGCCGATTCTGCCGCCTCCATCTGCGTCTCTACGGCGTTGGTCCGCCGCACCCTGTCCCTCGACACGCAGCCGCATCCTCCTTCGCCTCCTCCCCCTCCTCTCCTGCAGCGTGGCGCCGGTGCGCCCCTCGTCTGCCTCTTCTTCGAACGCCGCAGTGATGGCCCAAGAGGCGCTCCAAGAGGTCCATCTTCTTGCTCTGCTGCGCCATCGCACCACTGCGGCGTCACCTTGCCACCGGTCCGCACGCTGGCGCTACCTCCCCCGGCCCCCATGGTCTACGGTCTATGGAAACAACCAGATGAGGACAAGCTATTGGGATAAGGAAAACAAGAACTGATGGACGGACCTAGCAATAGGTTCGAAGCAGAAGCTTGGGATCCTTTGATTGAAGCGAGGGGAGCAGATCGAGAGCATAGCAACAGCCACACACCCGCACACACGCTTGCCGTTGCAGCCCTCGTGTGACGCTGAGCAAGAAGCTGAGGTCCGCGGCCGCACGTACACGCACATGGGGAACTGTTGCTTCAACTCGCGGGCGCAGTGGTGTGGGCGGACTGCAACGAGTGGGAGGAGGACTTCGCGGTGGAGAGCAAGGCCGCGCGGCAACTGCCGCGGCAGAGGCGGCGCCCGGATCGGTCGGCACCGGCGGTGGGGTGCAGGCCACCCGCGGACAGCACGCGTGGCAGGCATGGGCGTCCTGCGGAGCACGCAGAGCTTGCGGGCGGAGGTGGACGAGCTATGCGCCACTCTCCCGAGCACGGGCGGCGGGCACGACTGTGCCTCCGCGTCAGGCTAGCTTTGCTCAGCGGGCCACGCAGGAGCCATGCGCGCTCTGGGGCAGGCGCCGGCAGGGCCGAGGCTCGCACCGTCTGCGTCACGAGCGGCATCTCCTTCGTCGGTTTCGCTGTCGTTGCTTGAACCACCGTGCCAGCACTGCGGGGTCGATGGGTGCCGGCGCCGCGGCATCCGCTTTCTCCCTGCCCCGCAGGTAGACGGACGACGCCCTTTCTCTCTGTCAGACGAGGTCCACAAAATAGAGGCTTTGAAATACAGGTCTCTACTGGAGTTGATTGTTAAAATTGGACCTCTATTTTTTGCAGTTGGACCTGCAAATGGGATTTGGAGACCTCAATTTGCAGATTCTTGCTGGAGTTACTCTTAGCAGAGATGAGAGAGAAGAGATGCTGGTGGTGGCGGCAGGGAAGAAAGTAAGAGGCGCGGAGAGAAGAGAGAGCGAGCGTATTTATGAAAAGTGATTAGGGTTAGCTAGATGGCATTAGGATTTGGGCCCAATCAAATTCAATCCGTGAAATAAATCGATAGCAATTTATTTCTAGAACTAAAACAAAAGAGTCAGACTATTTTTCGGAACAAATCAATAGCGAAGTATGAATCTGAGAAGTCGGAAAATATCATCATAATTCAAATGAGGTCTCGAGAATTCAATGCAATGAATTCCCCGAAATCAAATCAATTGCAAAGAATTAATTTGAAGAGTCGGAAGATAATTCCATAATCCATTTAAGGAATTCTAGAGCACTTTAAAAGATTAGTCCAGAAAAAGTAGAAGGCCGACGGAGACGTTAAAGAACTTCAGATGCCTCGGGCGGGTCCGGAAGGTTAGAAAGGATAGTTAGTTCAATTAGCTTTAGATTTATATTTGAATTTAGAATTCAAATATAAATCACACCTAAAGATCCAAATAAATCGTTTAAGTACCAAATCACACTAATATGGAAATGGCCGTTAGCAAACAAGGCGCATTTTAATATTTAGTTACTAAGAGTTAGGTGAGAAAGCACAAGAAAAGATCATTACAATTTTGAGAGAACACATCAAGTACGAAAATTTTTGGATTCACATTTTTGCAAACAACAACATTCCGCAACATTCCAGAAAAATCCGGGATGTTGGGTGAGTGAGTGGGAGTTAGGGAGCTAGGATTTGGCTTGGAGTAATACAGTACGGTATGATGGACGGCCGACAATAGCTGGGTCGTTTGGCCGAAAAGGGCTATATATGTCCGAACCTGTGACAACCCCACCCGAGACAATTACGTACTATCGCCTAAACCACTCCATTTGGTCATTAAGCGATAATAAAGAAGCATCCCGTTGAGTGTTGCCGGGTTAACGCCCGGTAAATCACATGACATCACAAAGAGAATCGAATGTATGCATTAAACTATCACATCCCCGTAGGGTTCATTATTACAAACATAGTTCTTTGACATGAAAGTAAATGGTTTAGAGTTTATTGAAAACAGCGGAAGATAACTAAACGGTACGATCACATCATAGGAGGCCTATCCATGATGCAATCACTCTTCATCATCCACCCATTCCAGCTCCCAGCCGGGTGGAAGTTCTCCGGGCTACACATCAGATGCATTACCTGGAAACAACATTTATAAAGCAAGGCTGAGTATACTAGTACTCAGCAAGGCTTACCCGTCTAAAGGAAAGACTCTACCTCTAGTCATGCAAGGATTTTGGCTAGTGGGTTTGTTTGCCAAAAAGCTGCTAAGTAGTGAATCCTTACTTTCCATATTTTAGCTCATGTTCTGGTAGAAGTATTCATTACTACATAAGCAACTATTGCAACCAGAGTTGTACAAACAATTAATTCAAAGTAATAATCTTCACAAAGTTCCATCTTAAGGGATATCATGGCCAGTCGGGTAAGTAGTCTCAAATGACGGTGAGAGGCCGACAATCGATTGATTCATAACCTTGCAAGGTGGACCTAAACACACAGGAGGTGCCCTCACTAAGAGTTCACCAACCAGGCCGTTCTCATCATTCTCGGTTTGGGTATAATAGCTCACAGTCTTAAGTACAAGGTTTATCTGGGCTATGCCACTATGGTCACCCAGCCTCACGCATGCACTCGGGTAGCGAGCTCGGGGCCGCAACCCTAAGAGTAGTGATAGTAAAACCCTATACCGCCTCATTTAGGTACTAGGCTTATCGTACCCATTTCCGACAAGTGTTTAGTACTTTCAAACACTTAACCAATGAAGCCATTGGACCGGAGCCCAAATCCCATGCTCTTCCCACATGAGCAATCCATTTTAACATATGGTGATTCCATAAAGGAGATCATATTCTCGAGAGTGACGTACATCACTCGACTTGTACCGGATCCTTAGAGCATAGCTACTAGCGACCTAACATGCTAGTAAAAGATCATAGGTACTTATGGATCATGCAACTAGGGTTTCATTTCAACTCCTGAACGTAAATGCACATACAATAACAATAAGTAAATTCAGAAGTTTAAAGAAACACATAGGTTAATGAATAAACCGGGGCCTACCTTCGGCAGCACAAGCGGACACACACACTTCTGGACTTTGGCCCGGGTCTTGCTCTACGGTCACGTAGAGCACGTCTCCTCCTGTTCCCTCGTCCTCGTCGGCCGGCACAAACGTATAGCTACCGTCAGGGACTTCTACACGGGGAATGCAATGCAGTGATTAGGGGTGCAATTATTTTAATTTAATTCAAAAACAGTACCAAACAGCAACAAAGAGTATGAGTTTGGTCATATTCACCTTAAGAAATGTATTTAACCATTTCTCCTTTTAAAGATAATCAAAAAGGCTTATTTAGTATTCTATTTAAGTGATTGTGTGCACATCTATAAGAGAATATTTTATTTACATGCAAACAGCAAGGAATTTAGTTTTGTACCACCATTTTACTTTTCCTAACACTTCTCCTTAGGTCATGCACTAGAGAGAGTGATTTCCCTATTTTCCCTTTACTAGGTTAATCTAGTACGAACTCCTTTACATAACAAAATCATATCAAAATTGATCCAGCAGTACCCAGTGGTCCTAATGACCAAGAGGCATACCTCTGGACAGCAAGCAAAGGTTTGTGTGTTAACACCAAAATTTTGTAAGGAGTCTGACTTGTGGGACCAACTCGGTGAGAAATCCGTCCGGTGGAAGGAAGGTTTCTTCAGATGCATTCGGCACAAAAATCCGCGGTCGGCTATCTGCTTCCATTCGGCAAGGAAATTGTTGAGCTGATTTTGCGGGATTGTACGGTGACGTGGCCCAAGCGGAAAGGACGAATGGATGGATACGCGATCGAGCTTAGAGATAAATTAGGTATCAAATCCATTCGAGGTCGTGCTTGGAAGGGTATAAATATGAACCCTGAATGTATGTAACAGATATACGAAATCATTCTCAATACAAACCGGCTTTAAGCCAAACCCTAGAGTCCATTTGTCGTGTCGTCTCGTTCTTCGAGAGGGTTCATCGATCCGTCGACCTTTGTGAGTACCGGCAACCTTGTATCATATCTAGTATCATGCGGTGGATTTAGATCTGATGCAAGTAGCCTTGTTACCATGCTTAGTGTCATGCGGTAGATTCAAGCTTGGTTCAAGAAGGTTTCTTGTTAGGTCATGAGCCATGCGGTAGGCTAAGATCTAGCTTGAAGCTAGTTATCGGCTCTATTGAATTTTGGCAAGATTCAATAGATTCATTAAGTTACCCCGTGTTGCTTTGAGTTTTTGCTTTATGTTTGAATTCATGTAACACCTCTTTGCCCAATCTAGATGGGTTTGGATCGGCTTTATCCCTTTTGATGATCCTTATGTGAATCAAGTTCGTGCCTTTGGCTAAATTAACACGTGGATCACATGCTCTTTGATAGCCGAAACCGAGTCGATCTAGGTTGTCACGTGTTGTGGGTTCAAGCTTGCCAAAGCTTGTATAAATCTTGAAAGAACTGGGTATCACGCGGTAGATGCAGGTTTTTGGGTTGTTTTGGAGCTAATCATCCGGTGGATTAGATTTCAAATCAATCTGATAGATTTATCTTACTTGGTAATGTTCGTTCCTTCTTCATGGACCCCGAATCGGCTGTTCAGCCGTGTTCGGTTATGTTCTTCATGAGTAAAACACGTGCATAATTCATGCTTTAAATATTGTATGCTTTTAACTTTCCATATTTAGATCGTATCATGCGGTGGATAGATCTGTTTGTGGAAGGTGGCACGATCCCAAGCAAGTTGTATCATGCGGTGGATAGATTCGCTTGGTGTCGTACCCGACGGGTTTTAAAGTACCTAGACATGCGGTAGACTAGTGCTCTGGATCTATGCATGCTTGTTTATTACATATCTATGCTCGCGCTTCTACTTCATTTACTATTTAATGTTGATCACCACGGGGATCGGTCACGGTCTTGCGCACGTACATCTTTGTCCAGATAAAGACTGATTCGTCGTCATGCTTATGTCATCTATTCGGCTATGTTACTTTTTCCTTTTAAAGCTCCCGAATAGTTTCAGTTTGCTGTCAGATAGCTTTCTATAGCTATATGTCATCCCATTTGGCTCTATAGCCGTAAATATGGAACTGTGTGGTACCACCCGGCAAGTTCCAAGCTTTGGAATTTAACTACTCTGTCTTTTGTCAATTTTCAGGGAAAATTGACTGGCACGTCTTGTGATCTCTTCGCGTGTGAAGCCAGCTTGTTCGGCTTGCTGTGTGCTTGGCGCTAGGTGCAGATTTTGCGTCAACACACTTTTTGGCACGCCCGGTGGGACAACAGCCGAAAACCAAGATGCTTGACATCGGGGATATCATGGATGTCAACGTTGGAGACCTCTCTCTGGAACAGCGGCAACAACTGCAGGATGCCGTGGATCAATTCCAACAGAAGTGTTTGCTGTCATTCAAGAAGAACAGGAGCAGCGTCCCATACTTAAAAAATGAGATGCCCAGGGTGTTGTTGCCAGGAGAGAGTGACGCTACAACCCAGCAGGAGAGGGTGGAATGCATGCAAGCGTTCCGAGATACCGCGGACCACGTCTTAAGCAGGCACCATAGAGCTTTCCTGAGTGCGTTCAAACAAATGATGGTGGCTGTCTTCAGTCCAGGCATGGAGCAAGTGTTCAATCGAACACCCTTCCAAGGAGGCACCGTGGAGATGGGTGAGTCCAGTTCTCAACCGCCAATGCAGACCCAGCCAGACCAGCTTCCTCCGCAGAGCGTTTGGAGCCAAGCCTTCTAGCCTCCTCCACAAGGTGCTGGAGGTCAGCCAGTTCAGCCCCCACTGCAGGCCGCAGGAGGGTGACCAGTCCAGCCACCACCGCAGGGCAGCGCGGGTCAACCTGTGCAACAGCCGAACCAGTACCAACCCACGTACGGGGAGCTGGCATTCGGCTCGCCTGGAGCCCCACTAACTTCCGGCTACAGGATTGCCCAGCTAACAACAGACTGCAGAGGAATTTGTACGGCGGAGGTTACCACGAGGTGGCGAACTACGGAGCCATCGATGCTCTCTCAAATCCGGGTTACGGACCAGCTACGGGCGCACAGGAGGATGATATCCTTGCGCAGAAGATGGCCGACTTGATGCAGAATCAATTCGGCCTCAAACCAAAAATGCAAGGACCTACCTACACGCCTCCATTCCTGGAGTGGTATTATAACGTGATCCTGCCGCCAAGAGTAAATCCTCCGACGGAATTTACAAAGTTTTCCGGGCAGGATGACACGAGCACGGTGGAGCATATTGCTCGCTACCTGATGCGCTTGGAGAGTGCTCATCTGAAGAATCGTTCAGAGTCAGATACTTCCCCATGTCACTGACAGGCGCGGTGTTCCAATGGTTTTCATCTTTGCCCCCTCAATCAGTTAGCACATGGAAGGAGCTGGAACGGAAATTCCACGCCCACTATTTCAGCGGTAGCGTGGAAAAGAAGCTGATCGACCTCGCTACCCTGAAGCAGAGACACAGCGAGACGCCCTTGGAGTTCATCAGGAGGTTCAGAGAAGTCAAGGGCATGTGCCTTTCGCTAAATCTGCCAGATGACCAGTTGGCCTACATGGCCGTTGCCGGGATGCTGTCGGCCGTGCGTGAAAAGCTGTTCGGCATGGAATTCGATAACCTGGGTCAACTGTCCCAAAAGCTGTCGTTGATGAGCAACCAAGCCTACGGTTTTAAGAAAGATGCCAGGTTCGGCAAACAGCATGACGTGGCGGATATCTACAATCAGTTTTTGGAAAAAGCCGACCAAACGGAGGACTCTGATGATGACCAGGATGTGGCTGCGGTCGAAATCATGTGGGGGAAGGAACCATTGACCATGAATCAGCGCTGGGTCAAACAGACGAAAGGCACCTACGATTTCGACGTCACTAAAGCTGATAAGCTGTTCGAGTTCCTGGTGAAGGAAGGCCGAATCAAGTTGCCTGAGGGGCATTCCATGCTTCGGCCCGATGGAGTAAAAGAGAAACGTTACTGCGGCTTCCACTACAGGAATTCTCACTCCATCAATGACTGCAGGGTCTTCAGGATGAGGATTCAGAGAGCCATCCAGGAGGGGCATCTCATGTTCGATAACAAGATGAAACTGGACGGCCACCCTTTTCCCCAGAACATTATAGGCTTTTCCGTCAACATGATGACAGCCGAGGAGAAGGGCAAGGTCAAAGTCTTGACTTCAGCCAGGGCAAGGCAGGATGGAGCGGTAGACCCAGAAGGTCAAGTGACCTTGGAGCAGGTGCATGGTGAAGCCCCCTGCGTTCTCAAGAGCCATGTCGAGATCGGGGAATCGTCCAGGGCCAAACCCAGGGTGACCACGCGCATCCTCCTCAATAAGTGGCAGCGCCAGCTGGAGAAAGAGCGCTACCAGAAATGGAAGCATGAGGAGGAGAGGCGCAGGGCCGAAGATGAAGCGCGCAAGAGAGATCTAGAGCAATATACACGCGAGCAGGAGCGCGCGCACTGGGGGTGTGCATTCTTCAGGCACTGCTGGAACGAAGGGTTGAAGCTTCCCACGCTGAGAAATTGCCCTAAATGCAGCGATAGGTATTTTGAGTATAGGCAGGAGACTGCCAATCGCCGATCCGTCCATGAAAGAATTGGAAGGACACAACCTAGAGAGGACCAGCGTCAAAAAATTTAAATCATTGATCATCCCAGGAAGAGACAAGCTGATTTGAGGTGGGCTGACTAGGAGGAAGACGAGGACGAGTACATCTGGCAAAAGGGGCAATGGTGCCCGCCTGGCCTAAGAAAGAGTCAGAAAAGGAGGGTTCAACGGTTGAGGAACCGCGAACTGAGGCAGGCAGGGATCCAGACAAGACAGGTGTGGCATCTAAAGGATAAACCTGAAGGGTCAAACCGTTCGGCTCCAGCGTGTATAGTATATTTTCTGCCGAATGAATTTATGGCTCCTGCTAATCAGGTTGTGCAGGAAGAGGCGTCCCTGGACGATGAACAGCTTGAGGGACTGATGGCGCTGCTAGTGCTAGCCAAGCCAGCCGTCTTCGACAAACCGGCCAAAAATCGACACATGAGGCCGCTATACTTTAAGGGATATGTTAATGGCAAGCCATTGACCAAGATGTTTGTCGACGGTGGAGCGGCGGTCAATGTAATGCCGTACACCACTTTCAGAAAGCTTGGCATGGGCCCTGGCAATTTGACACCTACAAGCATAATACTGAACGAGTTCGCCGTGAATCCTTCAGACACCAAGGGATGCGCCCACGTGGATCTGATGATCGGGTCCAAACACTGCTCACAACCTTCTTTGTCATTGAAGGTAAAGGAGCCTACAGCCTACTGCTTGGACGGGACTGGATTCACGCCAACTGCTGCATCCCGTCTACCATGCATCAGTAGCTCATCCAATGGGTAGATGGTGATATTGAGGTGGTCCAAGCAGATGACTCCGTGAGCGTTGCAAATGTGGAACCAGCTTTCTGGGAATATCAAGGCATTGACTGTTTCTCAGGAAAAGACTGGGGAGAAGGTCCTGTTGAGCCTGTCAGCAGCAATCAACAGCCGATTCAAGCAGTCGGCTCTTATAGCAATTTTTAATGGATAACCCTGTCGATGGCACTGACGGAAAGTTGGGGCGAGGATTCAAGTCGGCCGATAAATTAGAGGAGATTGACATTCGAAGCGGTGACAAACCAAGGCCGACATTCATCAGCGCAAACCTGCACTCAGACTTCAGGGAGGAATTGATCAAGTTGCTTAAGGAATACAAAGATTGCTTCGCCTGGGATTTGGAGATGCCTGGACTGAACCGTTCCATTGTTGAGCATCGGTTGCCAATCAAATCTGGTTTTAAACCATACAAGCAACCTCCCCGGAAAATCTACAAAGACGAGGTATTGGCCGATGTGAAGAAAGAAGTTGAAAGATTACTTGATGCAAACTTCGTTCGGCCATGCAGATACGCGGAGTGGATCTCTAATATTGTCCCTGTCTACAAGAAGAATGGAAAGATGAGGGTCTGCATAGATTTCAGGGATTTAAACAGAGCTACTCCCATGGATGGTTACCCCATGCCTGTTGCCGATTTGTTGGTTGACGCCGCTGCTGGACACAAGGTCATCAGTTTCATGGATGGTAATGCGGGGTATAACCAAATTTTTATGGCAATAGAGGATATATCAAAGACAGCCTTCAGATGTCCTGGTCACATAGGCCTGTTTGAATGGATAGTCATGTCATTTGGGTTGAAGAATGCCGGTGCAACTTATCAGCGAGCCATGAACTACATCTTTCACGAGCTGATTGGCAAAATTGTCAAAATTTACATTGATGACGTCGTGATCAAGTCTCTGAGTCACGACACACATTTGGAAGACGTGAAAAGGACCTTGGAATGCACCTGAAAGCATGGTTTGAAGATGAATCCAAATAAATGCGCTTTTGGGGTATCAACTGGAGAGTTCTTGGGGTTCTTAGTCCACGAAGGGGGGATCGAGGTTGGCAAGAAGAGCATGAAGGCCATTGATGAAGTTGTCCCTCCGACTAATCTCAAGGAATTGCAATCACTACTCAGCAAGATTAATTTTGTAAGGAGATTCATCTCAAATCTGTCACAGAAGGTTTTGCCGTTTTCTCCATTGCTAAAACTTAAGAAAGATCAAAAGTTCACGTGGGGTGACGAACAACAAAAGGCTTTTGATGAGGTCAAGCAATACATGAAGGAGCCACCAGTACTGGTTCCTCCTCAGTTGGATAAGCCTTTCAAGTTGTACGTGGCGGTCGATACCCAAACCATTGGATCGGCCCTTATTCAAGAATTCGAAGGAAAGGAGCGGGTAGTAGCGTATCTTAGCCGAAAATTACTTGATCCCGAAACCAGGTATTCGGCTGCAGAGAAGCTGTGCCTATGCGTGTACAACTCGTGTACAAAGTTTAGGCACTACTTGTTGAATGCCGAATGCATTGTATATTCTAAGTTCGATATAATAAAACACATGTTATCTATGCCAATTTTGAATGGCAGGATTGGCAAATGGATCCTGGCTTTATCAGAGTTTGAGTTGAAGTTCAAATCGGCAAAAGCTATTAAAGGTCAGATCATTGCCGATTTTATAACTGAACATCGCGATCCATCAATTGATTTGCTTGAAATTACCCCTTGGGATTTATTTTTTGATGGGTCATCATGTGGCAAAGGTGGGGGAGTAGGGATTTTGCTGATTTCGCCTAGAGATGAGATGTTTGAGTTTGCTATCCCTATACAGCCCACTGTTACAAACAATCAGGCTGAGTACGAGGCATTGCTTCGGGGGCTTCAATATTTGAGAGAGGCCGGGGCCGTTACGGTTGAAGTTTATGGAGATTCAGAATTGGTGATAAAGCAATTGAACGGCCAATACGAATGTAAAAGCGATGCGCTGATGAGTTACTACAAAGAATGCAGGGAAATCTTGAAGAGCTTTCCGTTGGTGATTCTACAGCATATTCCTAGGGAACATAACGAAGAAGCAAACAGGCTGGCTCAAAGCGCCTCGGGTTATAAAGAGAGTCAAGAGGCGCGCTGGGAATGGGCCTTGCGGGAGATGATTGGAGAAAAGAGATTGTTGAATATTTGAAAGATCCATCCCGAAAGGTCTCTAGGAAGCTCAGGTACAAGGCCATAAAATTCATTCTTCTGGATGATAATTTGTTTTACAAATCATTAGATGGGGTATTCTTACGATGCCTGGGTCCAGAGGAAGCTAAAAGGATGATGAGTGAAGTGCATGATGTGATATGTGGAGCACACCAATCGGCCTACCGCATGAAATGGGTTATCAGGCAAGCTGGGTGCTTTTGGCCGACGATATTGGAGGACTGCTTTGAGTATTACAAGGGATGTCAAGACTGCCAGAGGTTTGGAAATATTCAAAGGGTTCCTGCATCAGCATTAAATCCCATTATCAAGCCATGGCCATTCAGGGGTTGGGGTATAGACCTGATTGGCCAGATTAATCCACCATCCAGCAAGGGGCATAAGTTTGTGATTTTGGCTACAGACTATTTTACTAAATGGGTTGAGGCGGTTCCACTAAAGAAGGTGACGTCGGAAAACATGGTTGAATTTGTCAAAGAACACATCATCTATCGGTTTGGAATCCCTCAGACAATCACAACTGATCAAGGAGCCCAATTCGTGTCCTTGGAGTTCAGAGAATTTGCCGAAAGCATGGGAATCAAATTGTTTAATTCTTATCCTTATTATGCCCAAGCTAATGGTCAGGCAAAGGCTTCTAATAAGATCATGATCAAGCTGATACAAAAGAAGATCGACCAGAAGCCAAGGAGGTGGCATTCGGTACTTAGTGAAGCACTATGGGCTTACCGAATGGCCCCTCATGGAGCTACAAAAACATCTCCTTATGAATTGGTTTATGGACATCATGCGGTTCTACCTTGGGAAATACAATCAGATTCCAGGAGAGTTGTTTTACAGAAAGATTTAAGCTCCAAAGATTGCAGTGGCTTAATGATGGATGAACTAGAAGATCTACACATGTTCCGTCTTAGGGCCCTAGAAAACATCGAAAAGAACATGGTGCGGGTTGCCAAGTATTATAACAAGAAAGTAAAGGTTAGGCAATTCGCAGAAGGAGATTTGGTTTGGAAAGCGTTACTGCCGATTGGAACAAAATACAGTGAATTCGGCAAATGGTCCCGTAACTGGGAAGGACCCTTTCGCGTGGTCAGATGCGTCCCTGGTAATGCATACATGTTGAAAACTTTACTAGGAGAAGAATTTTCCACTGCAATAAATGGGAGATATTTGAAGAAATATTATTGAAATCGATCGGTGATCACCAGCAGTGGGATTACATGCATCTGATACAGGAATAGCCGACGCTCAAGAACGAGGCCGCCTTTAGAACGAAAATTCCCAAACAGAAGGAACGGCCAGTGCCTAGATGCATTGCCCTTAGCACAAAATTACATTACAACTGCTCTTTGCAGGTTTACATCCAACAACCCTGGCGATCAGGACTTCGAGGAGGCGGGAAGCAGAAGGCCTGGAGTAAGAAGCGAAAGTATGATTCAATCTTTTCTTTGCTTCTTCAGCTGCGCCCTCTTCAATTGCTCCAGGACCACCGTGACGGCAACTTGGAATGCATGGGGGTGACCATGATTTGCTGCCTCCACCAAGCTGTCCCAAGCCGCTTTCAGGTTATTGTACCTATCAGAGACATCTGAGACAAAGGAGTGGTCATTAGGGGCAAAGATCCAGATGTGAACGCAGAGTCAAGAAGGAGCCAGAGACATTTACCTCCCACTAGTGCCTCCAAAGCCATGCGACGCTCGCGCTCGGCCTGGCAACGAGCTGTGATGTCCCTGAGGTCATGCTCCAGGTGCCGAACGCGGTGGCGCAGTTGATGGCTGGTTCTCTGCTCGGGCGTGGCATCCTCTGCTTCGAGGGAAGAGTCAAAGGAGACGTACTCAGGCACGTCTTCGGTTCCGATGATCTCCTCAGAAAGCAGATCAAGGCTGAAAGAGGAAAAGCAGAGAGGAGGTAAAACACGAGACCACTTTGGGAAACAAGAGACTAGATCAAAGGAAAACTCACTCTCGAATCGCGCGTTTCTTGGGGATGTTGCCTTCCTGGGGCTGCTTGCCTTTGTCCATGGCCTTGGGGTTTTTCCTCTGAAGACAGGGGAGGAGATGAGAAGTGATGGATGAGTGTGCGAGTGGATTTGCAGGGCATCTCAGCAGACTATTTTATTGACCAAGAGAGTGCATTGGGAGTGATGACTGGCCGGCATGCACTGTTGGAATACCAAGCGGCAGGGTTTTCTTCCCGAATGCGAAGGGTTTTCGTTTGAACAGTACTTACGGATTGCCGATTCGAGGATCTTCTGCGGATTTTGCGCCAAGGGGCATCTGTTGTCGCGTGTTCGGCTCAAGCGAGTTCCCGAGTACGTTTAAGGAGAAGCAAGATCCACGGATGCAAACACAGGAAAAATCATCGCAGTACAAGCACGAGAATTAAAAGTTCTTTGTTTATTGCCGATATCAAACATCCCTGATACAAACTAGTCAAAGAGCCTATTTAACACAAACTTAGGATGGGTGAGTTCGGCAATGGCGTCGTCGTGGCCATCGAGGCGCTCCAAGATGATCTCGATCTCCTCGATATCTTCTGGTGCGCCGCCCCGGAAGCCGCGCGGCCTGGTGGAGTAGTCGACGTCGGTGTGCGTCGCCATGGCGGCCAGGCCCAAAGTGGTGCCCAAGCGGATGCCGTGGGTGGCCACTTCGTCCACGCGGTGCTCCACCGCGGCAAGGCGCTCCGCCGGCGTATCTCCGCAGGCGTTCACCTTGTCGGCCAATTGCTCCACCAGCATTTTCAGCTGGTTGAGCTCGGCGTCACAGGGTGCAAAATACAAGATAAAGGTGATCAGTATCAAAAGCCGGATTGGATTAAGGAGGGTTTCAGAGCCGTACCATCGATGGTCGCCAGTAGTTGCTTGCGCTGGTCTTCCCACTCCAATTCGGCTATGCCAGCCTTTTTGGAGACATCTTCCAGCTCACGCTGGGCCACCTCCAGCTCCGCCTTGAAGCGGAGAGCGTCAAGTTCCCCGTAGGGCACGGGGGAGTAATGGTCGGACTCCGAGGAGTCGTCCGGCAGGGGCTGACCGGCCGGTGCAGAAGATGGATTCCATTGAATCAACCTGAAACGAAGGCGATCGTCAAAAACAAAAAGGGATCAAAGTCGAATCGTAAAAGGAAAAGTTGATGATTATTGCCTCCGGCGGGTACTGCCGCGACTCCCCTCCGCCTCGTCGGCGGCGCGGCGCCGGTTGTTGCTGCTCGCCATGCTTCTGGGATTTGCGTTGGTTGGAAAAAGAAGACTTGAGATTGGTGAAGATTTGAGAGTTAAAGGCTTGGTGGAGAGCTGGGGGCACCTACGGTTTTCAGTTATAGGCCTGGCAAGACAGATCGTGGCCTCAGGTCGTGGCTCTGTATCGTGGCGCATATCCCAAGTAAATTGGAAGGTAGAGAGGTTTCCTTGACCAATCCGCCGTCGGGTCGTTTGGAGTTCAACGCTGAGTCGTATTCGGTTGATTGGCTCGGCTGAAGGGAGTCAAAGTGCCGTTCGGGTATTGGAACTTCTTTACCGAATGGGTTGTTCAGCGTTGCAGTCAAGGACGTGCAGAGGAAAAGAGAAATAAAATTGCAAGAGCAAATGTTACAAGAGCGACCAGTTCAGTTACACATCGATTGAAACATCTAGATGTTCAAATACTTCGCAATTACATTGGAGGCGTTCGATGTTGCTTGGCGAAAGTTCTCCATTCGTTCTTGATAATCTTTCTGGGCGTCGGACAGGATGGTGAGCTCTGCATTACATTGATTCACCTTAGCTATGGCCGACGTTGCTTCCTCTTGGATCTTCTCTATCAGTCCAGGGAGTTCGGCTATTTTCTTGTCATCGGCTTCTATTTCAGCTGACAGACTTCTCAGTTCTGTCTCCAATGCGACTTTTCTGGCGATCTTCAATTCACGAGAGGAGGTGATTTTGGAAGTTGGTGATTATGCATACCACAGAGTGTCACCCATTCGGGGATTACGAAGGTTTAATGTCAGAGGGAAGCTATCACCTCGATTTATCGGACCTTTCAAAATTTTGGAACGGAAAGGAGAAGTAGCATACCAGTTAGAGTTGCCAGCACAGTTATCAGGAGTTCATGATGTGTTTCATGTATCACAACTGAATAAATGTACAAGTGAGGTTAGGATAGAACCGGTACAGTTAGAGGATATTCAAATGGAAAATGACCTGACAGACAAAGAATACCCTGTTAAGATCTTGGATGTATCAGAAAGAGTTACCATGAGTAAGATCATCAGAATGTGTCAAGTACAGTGGAGTCATCATACTAAGGAAGAGGCAACTTGGGAAAGAGAGGATGAACTCAAGGAAGACTTTCCGCAGCTGTTCTCTAAGTCTTCTGAATCTCAGGACGAGATTCTCTTTAAGGGGGTAGGATTTGTGACACCCTAAAATTTCATCACTAAAATCACTTAGCAACTTAAAATAGTCTTAAGGATTTAAAGAAATTAAATTGCTATTTAAATTGAGCTCTAAAATATTAAATATAATTTAATAAACTTAGAGACAACAAGTGTTTGTGCATCATCAGTTGGCTTGCATGGTTTTTGGTTGCTTGTGAGGTTTCTAAAAAGTTTATAAAATTGTTGAGAAAAAGTTTGAAAAGTTTGATTTGAATTTGAAATGAAAAAAATGGTTTGAAAATGAAGTTTGAAAAAGAAAGAGAAAAAAAAAGAAGAAACCAGCGCCGGCCACCCTTTCAGCCCAGGCGGCCCAAGCGGCCCATCAAACCACCCCGCGCCGGCCCACTTCTCTCCTCTTCTCCTTTTCTTTTTCCCCGCGGCGCTGACGACCGGGGCCGGCCCGTCAGCCTCCCCTTCCCCCCTTTCCTTTCTTCTTCCTCCCGCTGCCTACCCGAGCTGGCGCCGCCGCGCGATCCCCGCCGCGCCCGGCCGCCTCCCCACCTTCCTTTCCTCTCCCCGCAGTCAATTAAGGCAATCAAGCACCCCGTGATCAATTAGGACCGTTACATTCCATCCTTAAACGCTAGCCGTGATGGCCGCGGCCATCAATGGCAAGCCGCCGGCCGTCCCGTCCCCTACCCGCCTCGCCTTCCTCCCTTTGCTCCTATTTAAGCTCGCATACGAGCCCCTGCGCCTCCCTTTGCCTCTGCAACACGCTAACACACACGCTCGAGCATCAATTTCCCCGCGCTGCCGCCTCGGGTTCCCGCCGCCGCCGTCGATCCGTCGCCGCCGGTGAAGGATTGGACCCCCCGCCCGTCCTCTTTGATTTTTGGGATCGCCAGGAGCTTAACAAGCTCGTGCTGTCGCAGGTTTTCGTCCCCGACGCCCTTGGCAGCCACGCCCCGAGCTCACCGAGCGCCGCCCGAGCGCCGCCGTCGTCGAGCCCCTTCGCTGCCGCCTCCTCTCCGCCCGTGAGCCCGCCTTCTTCCTCCGCACGCGTTGAGCAAAAACCCCCGCCCAATTCCCCTCTAATTTGCGCGCAGCATCGTCTCCTCGGGCTCGCCGGAGTAGTCGCGCCGCCCCCTTATGGTGCCGGCCGCCGGTGAGGCCCATGCCACCCCCCTGACCCCCTAGCCTTGCTCGCGTGCTCCCCAGCTACGCATAGAGCCCACACGCGCGCGAAATGGTGCCCTGAGCAGCCAGGTAGGATGCGCCGGCGAAGTTTCCGGCGAGGCACCACCGCGCTGCCTGTATCTGGCGACGTCGCCGCCGCATCCCGCACGCACGCGTCGAAGGCCCTTGGATCTGCGATGGACGGCCCAGATCAGATACCCCTTCGCTTAAGTGGGACGGTCCACCGTGGACCCGTGCGCCGGGCGCACGGCGCGGTCCACGGTGCACGCGTGCACCGGTGGCCGTTGGATCTGAGATCCACGGCGCTGAGCTGGCTGATTTGTTAAAGAGCCCCTGATCTTTTAAATGTTTACAAGCCGGTCCTTCCACCTTAAAGAAATCTTACAGTTAGGTACTGGTTTTTACGATCTAGCCCCTGTCTACCCTGGTTAATAGTGTTAGGGGTCCTTTTCTTAAGAAATAACACTTAAGCCCTTTAGTTTTTATATAAAATTATGTTCTAGCCCCTGATTTTATTTATAAAAAGCCCTGTAAACTTAGTTTTCTTGCAGATAGGCCCCTGTAAACTATTTTAATCATATCTTTTTCATTTTAACTCCGTTTTTAGCGGTCTATATACCGAAATGATCGTCTCGACGAGTAGAATCTTTTTAACAGTAAATTTACCAGTTTTGTTACTATTTGGTGTACTGTTTTATTTATTGTTTGTTGTTCATGTTTGACTCGTAGATATCGTGCCTATTTCGTCTGAGCTCCCTGTCGGAGGTGATCAGGAAGAGCCTGTCTTCGACGAAAATTTCACCCAGCTTGTAGAGGAAGGCAAGTGACTTTCCCCCTCTGCATTATCTTTTTGAACCTATGAAACTGCATGCTAAACAATGTTTACTATTCATGTTGCTATGCATAAACCTGATGGGCAAACACCTAGCTAAGGACTTGACTAGATGCTTTTCCACTTTACCTTGATCAACCCTATTTAAACAAATGCTTGGGGTAGATAAATGCTTAGTTTGAACTACATGAGTTTGGTTATGCTTTGTTTATGTTACACATCTCAGTTTCGTTTATATAATGTGCTTGTGCTTAAACAAGATAACTTGATTTATAATCGGAACATGGAGAACCACCCAAGATAACAGTACAACCACATTCCACATGGCTCTGGCTTAGCCGATTAATTAGGAGAGTGGGTTAGCTGATAGCTCTTTTCCGAGAGGGGCACAGGGGGCCGGAGTTGAAGGGGTATAGCCCGGTTCTTTTGGGGTAGCAGCCTTGGCTAAGGTGCTGACCATTAGGAGGGTCATGGTCCGCTCCGCTGCTGTAACTGTTGCGGGCTGTTGGTTTCTCTTCTTTCCTTTGTAATGGCTTCGTAGTGGACCCCTAGCCACTCACCTTGGAAGTGTTTAAGGGTCTAGCTAACCCGGGCAAGATGGGGAACACGAGCTGTGGGTAAAGTGTACAACCTCTGCAGAGTGTAAAACTGATCGATCAGCCGTGCTCACGGTCATGAGCGGCTTGGACCCTCACATGATTAGTGAACTTGAAGATTAATGCAAATCATGGGTTTGTGGTTTGGTTTGAGGTTTTTTAAGGTTAAGTGGGTTGGTATGAACTTACACCTAGTAATTAGGTGCTTGCTAATAAAACTTGACCAACTTATAAAACGCTTACCGCTGTGAACCATAGCCTATCCTTGATAGCCTTGCATTGTTTCCCCCACTTGCTGAGCACCAACCATAAGTGTGCTCACCCTTTCTTACCGCTGTTCAGAGGAGAACGCCGGAGGCGAGGACGAGTACTGGAGTGACTACGAGGAGTTCTTGGGCATGCGGATTCCCCCAGTCATCATGCCTGTGGAAGTCAATGATGGAGCTGCTCGTCGTTTAGTTATCGTTGTGTTCGGACCTTCGAGTCCACCTCTCTGGATGTAATAATGGATATCGTACTGGTTTAACTCTTGAACGTTTTATTACAGCAATGGTATTACTCTCGTTTTGTCTATCATGTGTGTGTAGATTGATCCTGGCGCACATATGAGATGCATTCGGTTTTCCTTGTAAAATCAGGTGTGACAGCCGGGTAGGGGCTCTCGCCCGAGATCACATGGCGAACTCGACGACTCCCGTCTCTTTCAAGCCAACCGTCGCCTTCAACCGTGGCGACACCTTCATGTTCGGCGTCTGGGTCTGCACTGCAGACGGTGCAGGCTCTTTCCAGCGCCGCCTCACCATGCCGCCCAACCCGAAGACCGGCTTCGTGACGCTTCCTGAAGTTGTCACAGGCGAACTCGCCGGCAAGTTCGGCGAAATTTCGTTCTTCAACCATCACGCTGACTTCGAGCTCGAGTCCGCTTCCAACTCGAACTCGACGTCCCCATGGGCTATCGCATGCGAGCCGGGCCGCTCGCCCATCGCATGCGGTCCCACCACTCCGCGAGCGCTCCACGCGTGGCCCCCGCATCCTCAGCCGGGCCCGCACGGGGGCTCCCTCTTCGCGCCGGCCGCAAGGAGCCCGTACCCGAGTACAACTCGGACTCCGACACCGCCCCCGGCCACGCTTCGGACTCTAACCCTCTCTCCGAGTTCTACTCGAACCCCGCATACGAGTTCGACTTCGGGTCGGACCCTGAGGATCCTGAGTCCGAGGACAACTCCACTGAGCATCCCTTGTCAGGGCCGGCCTCTGGGCTGGTTATAACACCCACACCGGCCTGGAGATTCGTCTACTGGCCAGACCGCAAGCCTGCTAACCTGATAAGTGGAGACTCATGCTACGTCACCTACATCGACTCTCTACTTTTCCAGGAGGGAACACCCCTAGCCCAGGCTGACTCGAGCACACCAACTGAGGTGGCGCCTTCCGAGTCCAACCTTGGCACCCCTGATCGCCAAGTCTTCATGGCTGCCGGCGACACCCCAGGACCTTCAGGGACGGCTCAAGACAAGTACCTTGAAGACATCTCCGACGAGCTGTCTGCGGATGCTCCACCAAACGAGACTCCCGTGGACTGAGACGCTCGACGTGAGCGTAACCGGAAGCGCAGTGAACGTCGCCGACGCCTCCGCGACAACTTCCCCATCCGCAATCTTGCGGAAGCTCTCGAGGTGGTCGAGAGCAGAGTACACACTACCCCCAAGCAATGCCTCATGTCGATCACAACGATCGCACGCCAGGCTCGGGGCATACGCACTGGAGAGGTCATCTCCAAGCTCGCTGAAGATGCCTACTTCATGCGGGTCGACAACAGGGTCAATGAACCTCCTCCCGCCAGGCACCGCGACAACGAAGCCACAAGTCGCAGTGTCAACAACGGTCCCAACCGTACTCGAGCTGAGCTTCCCGCTCAGCCCAACCGCACTCGCTCCAACGCCGGCGGACCTCCACAGGGCGGCAACAGCAACCGCGAGGTCGTCCCTCACCGTGCTCCGGCTGGTGGCGGCGGCCATGACCCTGACGGCGGCGGCAGCGACGGCGGAAGCTCCAACCATGGAGTCAACAGGAGGGCCGGTGGAGGCGGCAGTCGCGGCAGCCGAGGCCACGTGAACAGCCACGCCTCTGGTGCCTCATAGGGCGGCTACGACGCCCGCCTGAAGATTGAGGAGCTGCGGCGGAAGAAGTCAACCACTGTAGGCGACAACGACGGCTTCCCCGCCTTCTCACCTCGACTTCGCAACTTGCTCCTCCCCGACAAGTTCAAGCCTTTGGGGATCACCAAGTACGACGCGAAGCAGGACCCCATCGAGTGGCTCCGGTGCTACGCTCTCTCCATCGAGAACGCTGGCGGCAACAATGACACCAAGTGCCTCTACTTCCCCTTCTGCCTGGACCAGGCTCCACTCACATGGCTCGAGTCGCTGGACAAACACTCGATCAACAAGTGGGACCGACTGAAGGAGCAGTTCACCAGCAACTTCGCGGGCGCCATGGGCCGATCGGGTACTCGCATGGACCTGGCCATGGTCAAGCGGGAACAAGGCGAGACCCTTCGCAAGTACATGCGCCGCTTCTTCGACAAGCACGCTACCGTAGTCGACGTCACCGACAAGGAGGTCATCGACCTCTTCCAAGACGGCCTCTACCACCGCCGCACCTTCGAAGACTTCGGTCGTCGCCGCCCCAAGTCCATCCCTCACCTCAAGGACATGATCACGTCCTGGGCGGATGAAGAAGACAAGGCCAACGCCAAGTACGACGCCATTCGTGGCAAGACCAAGCAGAACGCGGGCGGCGGAAGCGGCAACAACGCGAACCAAAGCGGTCGCAACAATAACAACAACTACTACTACTCGGGTCCCAACCGCAAGCGCAAGCCAGACAACACTGTCGCGGTTATTCAGCGCCCTGTGAAGGAGAACTCGAAGAAGAACTCTGGCGGTTTCAAAGACTTGCTGAAGGAGAAGTGTCCGTAGCATCCAAACGGCAACCACACCACCGAGCAGTGCTACCTACTCAGGCATGCACTCAAGGATACGCTAGAGCCACCGCACCCTGACGATAAAAAGGGCAAGAAGAAGGACGGCAACAACAACGACTTCCAGGAACCCGACAAGACCGTCAACGTCCTCTTCGGCGGACTACCCAGCAGGCGGGAGCAGAAGGCTACCCGTCGAGAAGTCATGAGCATTGAACCAGCGGTCCTGACCCCTCTCAGGTGGTCAGAGATACCCATCACCTTCTCCCGCGCGGATCAATGGACCAGCTTCTCCGAACCAGGACGGTTCCCCCTCGTCCTGAAGCCAGTGGTCACGGGCTCCAAGCACAACATGGTCCTCATCGATGGTGGAAGCAGGCTCAACGTCCTTTTCACCAAGACCTTGAAGAAGATGAAGCTCGACATCACCCACATGCTCACCAAGAGCAACACACCCTTCTACGGCATCGTCCCCGGCAACGCGGCTATCCCACTGGGCTCAGTGGTCCTGCCAGTTACCTTCGGGGAATCTCGGGACAACTACCGTACCGAGTACATCAAGTTCGATGTCGCGGACTTCGAGACTTCCTATCACGCCATCCTCGGCAAACCGGCCATCGCCAAGTTCATGGCGGCGCCCCACTACACCTACTTGGTACTCAAGATGCCAAGCCCAGCGGGTGTACTCTCTCCAAGGGTACTTGAAGATCTCCCACGACTGCGACACAAAAGCCGTGGAGATCGCTTCTACGAATCAAGTACCCAACGCTATGATGGAGGTCTACACTGCATCGAAGAAGCTTGCTACAAGTGAACTCGACATCCCGGAGAAGTCTGACAGCGCCAACAAGCCTCAGCCACCTGAGGAGGTTCTTGTCAAGACGATCGACCTTGGGAACGAGCGACCCCAAAGAAGACCACCACCATCGGGGCCGGCCTCGACCCCAAATAGGAAGACGCGCTCATCAACTTCCTCCGGGCTAACCGCGACATCTTCGCGTGGAAGCCAGCGGACATGCCAGGAGTGCCCAGGGAGTTGATCGAGCATTGCCTCAACGTCGATCCTAAGGCAACACCCAAGCGACAACACCTCCGACGCTTTGCCGACGATAGACGGGACGCCATCAAGAAGGACCTCGCCAAAATTCTCGTGGCTGGCTTCATCAGAGAAGTCTTCCATCCTGAGTGGCTCGCCAACCCCGTCCTCGTCCGCAAGAAGAACTCAAACGAGTGGAGGATGTGGGTCGATTACACCGACCTCAACAAGCACTGCCCCAAGGACCCCTTAGGGTTGCCGCGGATTGATCAAGTCATCGACTCCACGGCGGGCTGCGACCTGCTCTGCTTCCTCAACTGCTACTCCGGGTACCACCAGATCGCGATCAAGGAAGAAGACCAGGAGAAGATCGTGTTCATCATCCCGTTTGGCGCGTACTGCTACACGACCATGTCCTTCGGGTTGAAGAATGTCGGCGCCACCTACCAACGAGCTATCCAGGACTGCTTCAAGAGGCAACTTAACAAGAACGTCGAAGCCTACGTGGATGACGTGGTCGTCAAGACCAGAGACTCCAGTACCCTCATCAACGACCCTGAAGAGACTTTCGCATCTCTGAGCGAGTACCGCTGGAAGCTCAACCCGAACAAGTGCGTCTTCGGCGTACCTTCGGGCAAACTACTCGGCTTCATCATCAGCCAACGCGGCATCGAAGCCAACCCCGAGAAGATCTCCACCATCACCAACATGAAAGCTCCCACGAACATCAAAGATGTCCAGAAGCTGACCGGGTGCATGGCGGCACTGAACAGATTTATCTCGAAGCTTGGAGAACGGGGGCTCCCCTTCTTCAAACTACTCAAGCACCAAGAGAAGTTCGTGTGGACTCCAGAGGCGGATCAAGCCCTTGCCCAGCTCAAGGACTTCCTATCGAAGCCGCCGGTCCACACGGCTCCCTGCAAGGGCGAGCAGCTACTGCTCTACCTCGCTGCGACTACTCATGTGGTCTGTACTGCCATCGTCGTCGAGTGGCAGGAAGACGGCCACGCCTACCCAGTCCAGCGCCCAGTCTACTTCGTCAGCGAGGTCCTATCAGAGTCCAAGGCACGTCATCGGCACCGCGCGAAGCTCCCCGTACACAGTACTCATCACCTCGCGGAAGCTACGACACTACTTCCAGGAGTACTCGATCTCCGTCGTCACCGACTACCCGCTCGGTGACATCTTGCGGAACCAAGATTCTACTGGAAGAATCTCCAAGTGGGCAGTTGAGCTCGGCGCCCTCACCATCGACTTCAAGCCACGCACAGCCATCAAGTCGCAGGCGCTAGTCGACTTCATGGCGGAGTGGCGGGAGAACCAGCTACCTACTCCAACCGCGCGACCAGAGCATTGGGTGATGTACTTCGACGGCTCACTCAACCTCGAGGGCGCAGGTGCAGGGGTACTCCTAATCTCTCCAACGGGCGAACAACTCAAGTACGTCCTGCAGATCTTCTGGAAGGTCTCAAACAACGAAGCCGAGTACGAAGCTCTCCTACACGGGCTCCGCCTCGCGGCTTCACTGGGCATCAAGCGACTACTAGTCTACGGCGACTCCGCAGTGGTCATCAACCAAGTCAACAAGTCCTGGGACCGCAACAAGGAGAACATGGACGCCTACTGCCTAGAAGTCCGCAAGCTCAAGAACAAGTTCTATGGTCTCGAGTTCCACCACATCGTCCGCGACAACAACGTTGCAGCGGACGTCCTCTCGAAGCTTAGATCTACCCGCGCTCAAGTACCAGCGGGTGTCTTCGTCCACGAGCTTCACGCGCCATCCATCCCGGAGCCGGCGCCACCGACCACTGTCCCAGCGCACCCACCAGCCGGACAGGAGGTCATGATGATCGACGTGGACTGGAGGCAACCCTTCATCGACTACCTCAGCGAGCAGAAGGTTCCCTCGGACAAGAACTTGGCCGAGCAGCTCATCCGCCGTGCCAAGTCCTACGTCCTCGTTGGAGACATGCTGTACAAGCGGGGCGCATCTTCTAGAGTACTCATGAAGTGCGTCCCTCGGCAAGAAGGCAAGGACATCTTGGAGGAGATCCACAAGGGCGTCTGCGGCAACCACGCGTCCTCCCGCACGCTGGTCAGCAAGGCCTTCCGACGAGCTTTCTACTGGCCCACTGCTCTGGGCGACGCTGAAGAACTCGTCAAAAGGTTCCAAGGATGCCAGTACTTCGCTAAGCAGCAACACGTCCCAGCCTACAAGCTAGTCACCATACCGCCAACCTGGCCCTTTGCCTGATGGGGGCTCGACATGATTGGGCCACTGCCGACTGCGCCAGGTGGTTTAAACAGATTATTGGTGGCTATCGACAAGTTCACCAAGTGGATCGAGGTCAAGCTGGTCACATGCCCCAAAGCTGACAGAGTACTCGACTTCCTGGATGAACTCGTGCATCGCTACGGACTACCCCACCGCATCATCATAGATCTGGGCTCCAATTTCAACAACCACCAGTTCTGGGAGTACTGCGAGAACAGCGGGATCGACGTCCGATACGTCTCAGTTGCCCATCCTCGGGCCAACGGACAAGTCGAGCGGGCCAATAGGATGGTGCTCGACGCTCTCAAGAAGCGGCTACACGATGCTGCTAACTCCAAAGGAGGCAAGTGGATCAAGGAACTACCCAACGCACTCTGGGGGCTACGGACTCAGACCTCCAAGCCAACGGGGCAATCCCCTTACTTCCTGGTCTACGGCTCCAAAGCAATCCTCCCTGCCGACGTCATATGGAACTCGCCAGTAGTGGAGCACTACGACGAAGGCGTCTCGAAGACGACGCAGACGAGTTGACATCGACAGCCTCGAAGAAGCTCGCTGCGCTGCCCTCGTCCAATCAGCAAGGTACCTGGAGGGTATCCGACGCTACCACGATCGCAACGTCAAGGAACGCTCCTTCAATGTTGGTGATCTTGTCCTCCGTCATATCCAGAACACGGAAGGACTACACAAGGTCAGCTCCCCCTGGGAAGGTCCCTTCACCGTGGCAAAGGTGACCGGGCCGGGCTCCTACCGCCTCCAGACACTTGAAGGCGAAGACATCAATAACTCGTGGAACGTCGACCAGCTATGTCAGTTCTACGCCTAGTCTACACGACTACTCCGGGGTTCAAATCTACACGACTACATCAACACCCATCTGCCGTAAGCGGCCTCCGGGTCCTGGCTCCAGTCTCCGGACTACTCCTCTCCAGGAGCCAGCCCGCGCGGCTACCTACGGATCCTGGGCTGCGATGAACGACAAAGGACTCTAGCAGCGGTCTACTAAGAGACCATGTACTCCAAGATCCAGCCTACACGGCTACCTATGGATCTACTGCTGTAAGCGGCTACCCGCCCTAGCACCACTTAGCTGTAAGCGGCCTCCGGGTCCAGGCGACTACTATGTAACTACGGCCCTGGCCATCCAGGTGTATTTCTCCAGTAATAAAGTTTGATCGTTCATCAACTTCTTTACTGTCTACTTCCCTCAACGGGACTACTGCCGAGTACGACTACTCGCATCACCTCCACGATGGGGCTCCGCACTCTGAGATCGCGACTACGAGTACTCATTGATGGAACTTTTCTTTCATTAACACTTAAGCAATTCCATTACAATTGTTTTTGTACAACTTTGGCTACGAGCTAACTATTACAGGGCTACTGGAGATTAAGCTTATCGGCTACTTGCTCCGCAATGGGCGCCATCTGCTCCAGCAGCTCCGCGTACTGCTCATCTGTACAGTTGGCGGCTACCCCGCCAGCGACTACTTCCACCGGCGCCTTCGGGAAGTAAGACTTCATGAAGGCCAAGACTTGCTTCGGGATCGACCTCGCCATATGCTTCACATATGCCGCCAGCAGGCTGGGGGCTTCCCTGAGGCGATCCACGAGCGGAGCGATCTTGGGGCCGCCCGGATGAGGCACCAAGAGCCTTGCAATCGGCAGCGCGCTTCCTCAAGATCCTTCGCTGGGCCCGCAGCGCCTCGCAATCTTCATTCAACTTCTGCAACGATTTGTAGCAGTTGACGAGATCACGGTCAGAAGCGATCCGAAGCTCTATGTGCTTCTCGCACTCGAAGGCAAGTTCTTTATAGTCGAGCTCGAGTACCTGGCGGGCCTCCTGCTCCCGGTAGAAGAGGTTCTTCATACTTGTCTCTGAGGACTTCAACTGCTCCACCTGGCCCTCAAGCTCTGCAATACAACAAAGCGCAGCGGGTTAGACTACCTCTCGACCTCCAACAACTACCCAACAAGCGAAGCGGTATACCTTTGTTCTTGTTGTGGAGCGTCTTGTTCCTCCGTACTAAGTCGTCGCTCTTTGCCTGCATATCCTGGACATCATTGTGATACTTGGCAAAGGCGGCGTCGAGCTTGGACTGCATGGGGGCTGTGTGCTTCCGCGACTTCAAAAGCTGATCTTCTAGCGCTTCAGCCCGGAGCACCGTGTCACCAAAGCCTTGCAGCATGTTGGACTTCTCGCGGGACCTCTCCACGACGTCCTGCACAGACAACACATCTCACACGAGTACTCAACAATAGAGGATTGACTACTCAAAAGTTAAGACTACTTACCTTGATCCACTGCTCAGCCTGGCGGACCGCTTCCAGGTGCCTGGCCACCGTCGCCGGGTCGACCAGATCGTCCGCGAGCAGCTCCACTCCGCCACGACTACTCGCGGCAGCTTCCGTCATTGGCGCAGAGCGGATGGGCTCTGCGTCCTGGATCTCCGGGGAGCGGACAACCACCTCCAGGGCAGCCTCTGCCGGCACGGTGGTCTCCTCCCATCCGGTCGCCACGGCGGCTTCCTCGGCGACCTCCTCCATTGGCTCGGGGGCTCCTTCAGCAGCTTCCGGCGTCGACTTCTGCATGGGCACCGCTGCAGGGATGTCGCTCCCTTCGGCCTCGACACCTGACAAGAAGACGTCAAGTTCATCAGTAACTACGACTACTCTATGGGGAAGACTAAAGCCTCAGTAGAGTACTCACCCTCGACCACGCTGGCGTCGGGCAACGCAGCTCCAGCAGCTGGCGCTTCTGACTCCGCCTGAGGAGCTGGGGTAGACTCCTCGGCGGGCGGTGCGACTTCTTCCTCCGCCACCGTCGTGGAGGGCTCATATCCCTCCCAGGATAAGTCTGTTGATTTCCTGCAGAAGTACACAAAACTGGTTGTCATTCAAGCTCGACTTCTACGCCAAGTACTACTCGGGAAGGCTAAGTACTTACAGGCTCGACCGGACTATCGTCACGGCCGGAGCACCGAGGATGCTGGCAATGTCTACCAGTCCACCCTCTGTGGGCGCCTCCTCCTGCGCCTCTGCAGCCGCTGCCCCCTCTGCAGCAATGGTAGCCGGTGCAGCGTCCTCCTGCGCTCCTGCGGCCACCACCTCTTCGACGGCGGGGGCTGCGGGTTCTGTGCCCCTTGATGAGCAGGGGGCTGGCGCTCCAACTGCGCTATGAGTTCTTCAACAGTGGGGGCTGGGCTACGACTCCCAGCCAGCTCCCCCACTGTGTCCCACTCGCCTTCGTCACCCTCCTCGACGGGCTCCGTCGGCGGCACCTCCTGCACACAAGGAAGATTAGTCATCAGCAAGTAAACTCGTACGACGGGTACTCGACTACACTAGTCAAGCATCTTACCTCTTGAGGCGTGGTCTCTGAGACCCTCAGCTTCTTCGTCACCCGCTTACGGGCGGGGTTGCGCGGCTTCCGTGGCGGCGCAGCCAGACTAGCCTCCAGGCTAGCCGGCGGATCTTGCACGAAGGGTACATGAGGCAAGCCGGGACGGCTGAACCTCGACCGCAGCTGGAAGCGGTCCTGTAGCGTCTCCTCGTCATCGTCATCGTCGTCGTCGTCGGACGTGTCTTATACGATGACAGTGTCATCTCCTTCGCCGATCTCCCGCCGCTCCTTGGCTTTGGCTTTCCCCTCCTTCGGGATCTCGACTCCCTGAGGGGGCGGCTGCGGCTCGGAGACGAACTTCTTCAAGTCGTCCTGCAAGACACAAGACGTCAGCGTGACTACTCACAAGCAATGACTACTCGACTAGGGGGTACGACTACTTACCTCCTTAGGCGGGCGCGCGGCGGAGTACTCTTGAACTGGGCACGCCGTGTACGGTGGCATGTCCTTGAAGATGTGCGTCAGCCTATCAATGATGTCGTCGTCGTCGACCTCACTTCCAGGCATCTGCGATGTGTCGTCGTCGCCGGTGTACTCGAAGCCTAGGGTGTCGCGGGCCATCAATGGCTGCACCCTGCGCTTCATAAAGCTGAAGGCCATGTGCTCGGCCCTCAGCCCGGCTTCTCTAAGTTCCTTGATGTGCGCCAAGAGCTCGGGGAGCTGGATCCCCTCCTGCATCGTGGGCTCCGTGTTCCACCAGTCCCGGTGCCTGGGCTGCCTCCCGCTCGGCTTCGGCAAGCCGGGGTGATGGTTTGTGACGTAGAACCACCTCGCCTTCCAATCGGCGTTGGAGTCTATGAGCTTGTACGCGAGGTACTACTCGACGGCGTCTTCTCGCATCTGGATGCCCGCTCCTCCAACTACTCGAGGGTTGCTGGCGCTCGGCTGCGGCTTCACCCGGAAGAATTTCCGGAACAGGATCCAGTGGGGCTTGATCCCCAGGAACGCCTCACAGAAATGGACAAAGACTGCGGTATGGAAAATACCGTTGGGGTTGAGGTTCAGGTACTCGACGTCGTAGTACCCGAGAAGACCTTTGAAGAAGTCGCTTGCGGGCAGTGCGAATCTGCGCTCCGCGAAGCGCACGAACATTGGAATCTCATCCTCGCTTTTCTCCATGGGGTATGGGTCCCCGGCGGCGGCCCTCCAACTATCCATATCCTTCTCAGGGATGAATCCAGAGTTGAGGAGGGCCAGCAAATCCTCCATCTTCGTCTTCGACTTTTTCCACTCGCGGCTTGGATCTGGCCGCGGTGGAGACATCGGCGGTGCTGCCCCCGTGGCAGCCGCGGCGGCCTCGTCATGGCCCCTCTTCTTCCCGGTGGTCTTCGCAGACTTGGACGGTGAAGGCTTCATTCTCCAAGTACACGGCGTCTTCACGCGCATCCGCTCGGGGGCTACTCTGGAAGCTCTGGGTGGCGGCGCGCTTGGATCTACTGCGGCGGCGGCGTGCGCTGCAAGTGGATCTGGCCCAGATCTATTCAAAATGGCTACAACAGTTATGGATGGAAAACCCTAAGGGTTTTGGTCCCAGAAGTGGACTTCCTATCCAACCGACACCCGGCAAAATCCACGTCTGAAAAACCATGAAGCACCAAAGAAGAAGACATGGAGTAACAAAGGCCAAAGTCAGGAGTGTGATTGTAACGACCCGCCTCCCCGAGGCCGGGCCCGCCTACACCTCGTAGCTCTCTAGGACCACAAGAATATCCCCACAGACCAACACATGTCTTTCCTGCGCACTTTGTCCTCACTCATGCGCACCCGAGAAGGACTTCCCGGTCGGTCACCCATCGCTCCAAGCCAAGCACGCTTAACTTTGGAGTTTTTAGTGATGGGCTTCCGAAAAAGAAGTTGCAACTTATTGGTATGAGTATCCTTATCAATTCTATTAAGCCTTGGACCGGGATGTCACATACACCCCCCCTTAGAAGGTCGACGTCCTCGTCGATCAACCCCAAGCCAGGAACGTCCTCTCTTGGCCACGTCCGTGGGTCCAGTGCCAGCGCATGTTCCATGCTGTGTGACCACTCAGGGCCCACACCGGCCATGCACACCATGCCTGCGCAACTGCGACCACACGCGCCTGTGAAACCATGAGAGTCGGCTCTGATACCAATTGTATTGACCCGCCTCCCCGAGGCCGGGCCCGCCTACACCTGGCAGCTCTCTAGGACCACAATAATATCCCCACAGACCAACATGTCGTATGGACCTCCCTGAGCCCACTACCTCGGTGGGTACCAGGACCGACTACTCGGTGGGCCCCTGGGACTACCCGGCTTGCGCTATACGGCACTTGATGGCGTGGAGCACAAGGACTACGGAGGAGAAGTACTCGGTTAGGAAGCTGTACATGTCCTGCACTGTATGGAAGACTCCTAGACGTACTCGACTAGTACTCTCTCCCTACTCCGACTTGTAACCCTGCTTCCCGGACTATATAAGGCGAGGCAGGGACCCTTCTCTAGGACATCATCCGATCCACGGCGCACTATTACACCATCTTGTAATCGTGCCCAATCAATCCGGAGCTACGGAGCATACAGGGCGTAGGGTATTACTCACCTCACGGCCCGAACCTGGCTAAATTGTGTGCCACGTGTCTCTTCCTTCGAGTTACCGATCTCGGCGAGGCCACATTCATCTACTTCGGGTACTACCCTTAGTAGTTTGCCGGTCTAAAACACCGACACAACACATGTCTTTCCTGCGCACTTTGTCCTCACTCATGCGAACCCGGGAAGGACTTCCCGGTCGGTCACCCATCGCTCCAAGCCAAGCACGCTTAACTTTGGAAGATATGAATTTTTCTGTAACTGGCTGCAGTCTGAAATTCAGGCTGGACAGGCAGATGGGATTTTAATTTTTCGGGCATGTTGACGTCGAAATTCATGGTTTAGTTGAATACCAAAGTTGTAGTGATCAAAATTTTGCTACTACCGACCAAAATTTAGCATCGTTCGATAACCGAGCAGCGAGATATGAATTTTATACGGCAGAGTACTTGGCTGTCTTTTCTGGAAATTGTGCATGGAGGTGACGTTTTTCACATGATTCTTCTTGTTTATGCTTATATTGGCAAGATTATGGATATGTGGCTAAACCTCCTTTGCAAATTTTTCAGATGGTGGGATCGACGCACGGAAATCCCCATGGGTTTTTGGTGGTGCTAGTAGTAGCGACCTGCCGCCACCACCTCCCCCACCGAACATGACGCCTATGGAGACCTTCCTCCTTACTCAAGATGATATGTTGCGCCAGATACTGCAAAATCAACAGCAGATGAATCAGCGGCGTAATGATCAACTAGAGGAAGATCCTCGAGTGGCAACTTATGCTCAGTTCTCTGCACTGAAACCACCGCTTTTTCACAAAGCGGAGGAGCCATTGGAAGCTGATGCTTGGCTGCGTGCTATTGAAACCAAGTTGGATGTTCTCACCTTGCCGTGCTCCGAGGAGCGAAAGGTTAAGTTTGCAGCAATGTATCTCCGTGGTCTAGCACTGCTTTGGTGGGATCACTTCAAAATGATGCAGCCCAATGGGCATGAGATCACGTGGGTAGAATTCAAGACCGCGTTTAAGAATCATCACATTCCTAAGGGGATGGTGGAAAGGAAGTTGAATGAGCTCTTGAACTTGAGGCAGGGTTCTGACTCTATGTATCAGTATGCATAGAGATTCAACAATCTATGTCAGTATGGTGACTACTATGTTGATACAGATGCCAAGAAAATGGATCGCTTTCGCAGGGGTCTTGATCCTGAGCTCTATGAAAAGCTGAACCCCATCAAAACAAATAGCTATCATGAGATAGTGGACCTGGCCATATCCCACGAGGATGCAATGAAGAAGGTGCAGAATGTGAAGAAAAGGAAGACTGTGTTCAACCTTAACAACGCGCCTAAGAGCAAGTTCCACATAGTTTAGAAGGCACCGCAAAATTTTCAGCGGAACCAATGTTCTGGGCGATGGGTTGCGAAACCTCCCCAAAATCAGCAGCAAGGGAATTTCTGTTCCCCAAATTTTCAGCAGCATAATGCTAGGCCCAATGCATCCCCACCTGCCCGCACCAACAATGAAGGACACTACTACAATTGTGGGAAACCCGGGCATTTTATGAATGCCTGTCCTCAACCCAGTCAGCAGAATCAGGGACGGGGACAGCCTCAGAACAACAAGGACAAAGGGAAGAAGCAGACCGTGCAAGTCAAGCAGGGTCTTCTCAACTTCACCACAATGGTGGGAATTCCTGAGGGAGATGCAGTTATGACGGGTACCTTCTCTATCCATGGCAAACCTGTTAAGATTTTGTTTGATTCCAGTGCTACACATAGCTTTATGAACCAAAGTACACAAGTCAACTTGGGTCTAAATGTGCTTCGAGTTAAGAATGATTTTAAGATCGCAACCCCAGGAGGGAAAATATCCTCCACCACCCTAGTCAAGAGTGTACCGTTGCAGCTAGGTAGCAAGGTCTTCCAGACCAATCTCTTAACCTTGGGGCTAGATGGAATAGATGTCATTTTGGGAATGGATTGGATGACACATCATAAAGTAACCTTGGATATTGCTGAACGAAGAATAGAAATCACTTCACCTGCTGTCGGTGTCTCGACTCTTTACTTACCTTTGAGGGAATCTATGGACCCTAGTGCCTATGTCTCAATAGCCACAAACTTAGAGGAAATTCCAGTGGTTTGTGACTATCCGGATGTCTTTCCTGATGATCTGCTAGGCATGCCACCGGATCAGGATATTGAGTTCGTGATTGAACTACAACCTGGTACGACGCCTATTTCGAAAAGAGCTTATCGTATGCCACCCAAGGAGCTGGCTAAGTTGAAGACACAGCTTCAGGAATTATTGGACAAGGGTTTCATCCGCCCGAGTTCTTCTCCTTGGGGATGTCCTGCTCTCTTTGTTAAAAAGAAAGACGGTAGTTTGAGGTTATGTGTGGACTACTGCCCTCTCGATGCGGTTACTGTAACACCCTAATTCTATTAAAAACTTGGCTTTATTAAAATTTGCTAGCAACCATCTATTTGCTTAAGGAGTATAAGGTTGTTTTATTTATTTTTAGGCATTTAAATCTTTTCTAAAATAAAGTTAATGAAATATAGGATTTATTTGTTGCATACATGCTGGAGCATTATTTTGGTTGCTGGAATTCAAATTCAAATTTGAATTCTAAATGTTTGAAAACCCTTTTGCCAAAATCCCAAAACCTTATCTCCTAAACCCCTTTCCCCTTAATCCCTTCGGCCCGGCCAGCGACACGGCGAGCGGCCCGCCTAGCTTAGCAGGCCGCAGCTGCCTCAGCCAGCTCGCGCGCTCGCGCCGGCCCAACAGGCCACCGGCCCGGCCAGCCGGCCGCAAGGCCCAACGGCGCCCGCTTCCCCGCCTCCACCGCGTCGGCCGATGACGGGCGGGCCCCGCCGTCATCCCTCCCGCGTCGTCGCGACCCGGACGCCCGCCGTGCCGCCGAGTCCGGCTCGGTCACGCCCCCGCCTCCGCGTGGCCCGCACGCCAAGGACCCCCGCCCGGGCTATTTAAAGCCGCCGCCGCCTCCCCGGACCCCTACCCGAGCAACCCGTGCGCCCCTTGCCCTAGCCGCGCCGCCTCGCCGGAACCCTAGCCGAGCTCGTCGCCGCCCGCCGTGTTTCCTCGGTTCCGCCGCCGCTCCGCCGCCAAGGAACCGCCCGGGGGAGGCCGCGCAAGAAGGTGAGGAGCTTCCCCGTGCTACACGTCGTCATCCCCGAGCCCCTCGTCGCTCTAACGCCGTCGCCGGAGCTCACACCCCGCGCCGCCGCGTCGACCCGCCGCTCCACCGCATCTCCGTCCGAGCCGCCACCCTAGATCGCTCCGCGGTCTTGCTCGCGTCGCGTAGATGCCTCCCGTGCCTTGAATCGTGGCCGGAAGCCCCGGATTGGGGCCTCACCGGTGAGCCCGCCGCCCCGGCGCCGCCGCGGCCGCTCGCCGCCGGCTCGGCACCGCCGCCCGCCGCTTGCGCATCACCGTGGCCGTCGGATGAAGATCCAACGCCCTAGATCAAGCCGCGCCGCCGCAAACCGCTGAAACCGTCAGATCTAGATCCAACGGATCTAGATCCACCCGACCTGGTCAACTAGGTCAAACCCGCCGCCAGCCCTGGCACTTTTGCAGAAAAGCCCCTGAGTTTTCTTTATTTACAAAAATACCCTCCCACCTTATAAGTTTTCTTACAGTTTAGTCCTTTTTCTTTATTTTAGCCCCAAACCTTTTTAAATCTTCGCAGATTAGTCCCTAAACCTTCCCGAAGCCATAACTTGGTCGTTTTAGCTCCGATTTTAGCGTTCTTTATATCCACGCGTTCGTCTCGAAGCGTAGATTAGTTTTATGCTACTGTTTAGATCTGTTTGATCTGTTTGGTGACTGTTTCTTATTTATTTCTATTGTATGCTTGTATGTGATGATTGTGGACCGTAGAGAGCGATTCGTTCGAGGGATTTGAAGATCAAGTCGTGCAAGAGTTTGAGCAGCAAGGCTTTGTTGAAGGCAAGTATTCCTTGATGCATGCCCGCTTGTCCTACATAACATGCATTTAAATTCACTGTTTTTACTTTTCGCTTGCATTAATTTGATGGGAACCTATTAAGGATCATACCTAGCTTTTGACTACCTTTACCTTGATACCGGGAATTAAACTAATCGTGTGGTAGTTATTGCTTAGCATGCTCAACTGGGAATTGGTGTTAATCTACTTGGTTACCTTTTTGTTATTTCATGTTCCGTTTATGATCTTTTATCTTTACAAGATCACTTTTATATGTTAATCGGAACATGGAGAACCACCCAGGAAAACAGTACAACCACAAGAACTAATGGGCAATGGTCTTGGCTGAATAATTAGGAACTTTAGCTTGGGATGGTCTTACACGATAAGGACAAGGGATCGGCGGTGCTGTGGGGTATGGACTCGCTCTAGCGGGGGGGTTGGGTGAGTTATTCTTTTTATGGTGGGGTATCGACTGCTAGGGGACTTTATACCTTACTAACTGATCCGGACCTTGTGGGTCATAACTTGCTAGGGAACCTTTGTAAAGGCCATGTAGCGTCCCTATGCAATCACACCTCGGAAGTGTGATATGGTGTCTTGCAAACATCGCATGGTTGGGTCCAAAGTTCTTCGGAGCTTTTACGCTGCTTGTGGGTAAAGATGTACAACCTCTGCAGAGTGTTAAACTAATCGATTAGCCGTGCTCACGGTCAAGAGCGGCCTGGACACTCACATGATTAAATTATGGAACTTTAATGTTTAATTGTTGTTTTATTCTTTACTTATGATGCTTATATCGTATTAATTGGGTTGGTATGAACTTACATCTTTAGTAATCAGATTGCTAATAAAACTTGACCAACTAAAATGCTAAAGTGCTTGAACCTTCGCCATCCACCATATGGCCTCGCATGATATGTTGTTTTCCCTTGCTGAGTACGATATGTGCTCACGCTTGTTTATTCTCTTGCATCTACAATACCGGATTTTTGCTCGGACGGGAGAACTTTGAAGACGTTCCGGGGAGATTTCCGAGGAGTTCTAGGTGTGCGTAGTCTTCAGTCAGCTGCCTGTGGAGGCATTTTGTCCGCTGCGAGAACTCGTTTGTTTAAGTTTCGTTTAAGACTATGGTTTGTAATAACTCTTTATTCGTGTGGCACTGATTTTGGTATTCATAATGTCTAAGCGTGTGTGTAACTTGATCCTGGCGCACACGTGATCAATGCATTCGGTTTTGCCTTTAAAACCGGGTGTGACGGAGTCGTATCAGAGCTGTGTTGACTGTAGGAACGCTAGCCTAGATAGAAAATGGTCGAATTAAGGATTTTATACTCAGAGAAGCTTTCTCTCACATGCTTGCTTTATTCTTACTAACCTTACTCTTGCCTTTTTGCTTCACTCTTGAGCTGTCTGCATTCTTTACCTTGTGCTTGCTTTAGCTCTCGTCCTTTTTGTCTTACCATCTTTCTCATTCTGCACTACACTACAGATGGTTCGTAGCTTGGAGACTTCTCGGGCTGGAGCAGTCCACCAGTATGCTCCACAGGAACAGTACCATGATTTGCATGATGGAGATACAGATGAGGAGATTGAGATGGAGCCACACTTTGTGGTTTTCCCTAACCTTATCATGGTGCCCGATGATGAGGAAGATCCGGAGGAGATGATCCCGAGAGGAGGATGAGCTAGGCTGAACAACCCAACCTAGAGGAGCAAGCGCCGAGAAGAAGATGAGGATCCCTCGGATCAAGAGATGGAAGAACAAGAGCAAGAGGAGGAAGAGAGGGAAGCGATGCGGGAAGTATACCACTACGGGCGATGGAGTAGGCATTCCCATGGCAGACCACCTGAGAGCAATGGTACTTCGCCTAGGCTATGATAAGGCCCCTGTCTACCATTGTGAGCTGTGGACTCATCCGTGGTTCGAGCCCCATTGGGAGGTTGCTGCCATCTTGGAGGAGTACATTCCATGCCGTGGAGTGAAGGAGGTGTCCAAGCATCATGACGTGGCTCACAGGACTACGATGGATGCTGGGATAGCAGAGTCAGCTCGGAGGGCGCTCTACGTGCTCTCTCACAAGGAGCGTGACAGGTTGGAGGATACCCACTGCCGCTACACACCTTTCAGAGCAAGTGGGGAAGCCAAGACTTACATCGCCCCAGCACCAGCCTATGAAGGGACGCTCAACAATGTCCGGAGTCTACTTGCAGTTGTGAACACTGCATTGGATGATGCCAACAACACACTATATGCGGCACGGCGGCAGATTTTCACTACGGGAGACGCGAGAGGCGTGCCTTGGAGGGCGCACTTTTGAACGAGGGGAGCGGCCAGGAAGCCCATGAAGCCACAGAAGGATGTACCTCCCCATCACCCAAGAGGCCACACTACGACTCCCCTGACGCTCGCACAGATGCCATGGCTGAAGCTAGTCCTTAGGTTTAAGATTAAGGATAGGATGTCTTTGTAATCGCTAGTAGACGATCGGTAAAGTGTGTTTATTTTAGAGGTGTGGTTGAATGCTTGATTTTGTGCTTAATGTATGAGTTGGATTTTTGGTTGAGTGCAATGTGTTGTGGAGTGATAACCACAACGACATTGGTTTAGTAGTAAGTTTGTGGGGGTTATCTTTCAGTCTCAATCAGTTATCTATCTTAATCTTTTTGTCCTCTTAAGTTTTCCCTTAATGAAAATTCGAGATCCCAAAAATCTGTTCGCACAGTTTTCTGAGTCAGCAGTACTGTTTTAATTTTATCTCGAGCTACGGAACTCCGATTGCAGTAAAACCAATTGAAAAAGTTCAAGAATTTTGTGACTGATTTTCTGTGAAAAGTTCAGAATATTTGGATGGAAAAACAGAGAGTTATGACTAAAACATTACAGCCTCACGAATCTGTTAAACACTGCCGACCTACCTGACTTGTTTATTTTATAACCAGAGCTACACAACTCCGATTGAGGTGATTCCAGTTGGAGTAGTTTCGTAATTTCATTACCTTTTATCAGTCCAAAATCCATAATTTTTGGTCACCCGCACAGAGAGGTATACCTGATTGTTTGGAGTTAACAGAATCTGTCTTATCTGAATGTCATTGCTATCTTATCTTCCTGAGTTTAACCCTTGGTACAATCATCTAAAATAATGTCCCTAACACTCAGATGGTGAACACCAGCTCAGGATCAGGTGTTGATCAACCAGCAGGAAGAGCACCCCTGCCCGTACAAATGGATCCCGCTATGCAGCAGTTCCTGGAGGCACAGACCCAGCTCCTCCAGAACTTGACTACCACTGTGACAAACATGCAAGCTCAGGTCAACAACCCACCGGTGCCGCCACCCGCGCCTCGCAACAAGCACCGGGAGTTCATGAGTCATCACCCTCCTGTGTTTACTCACGCCGCTGATCCACTAGAAGCTGAAGATTGGCTAAAGACGATGCGAAGATGCTCACTACTGTCGGTGTGACGACGGAGAGAAGGTCTGTATGTTGCGGGACGACTTCAAGGCTCTGCCGGCCGCTTGGTGGGATGCGTACTCGCCTCTCATGCCGCCCCCGGACACTATCACTTGGGAGGAGTTTACCACCAACTTCGGGGAGCCATCACATACCCTCTCGGGGTCATGAAGATCAAGAAGAAGGAATTCCTTTCTCTGAAGCAGGGAGGAATGTCAGTGGCTGAGTATAGAGACAAGTTCACTGAGCTATCTCGCTATGCAGCTGAGGAGGTTGCTGAAGATAGGAAGAAGCAGGAGCTGTTGCTGGATGGGTTGGTTGGTTCGTTGCAGTACCAGCTGATGTCCTATCCTTTCCCTAACTTCCAGCAGCTAGTTGATGCCGCCATCCGCTTGGAGCACAAGCGCAAGGAGCTCGGAGAGCAGAAGAGGAAGGCCGCCAGCTCTGGTCAGTTTGGGAGTGTGTCTCGCCCGCGCTTCAACCCACCGCCGAACACCCCGTTTCGCTATGGGGGACCGGGTGGAAACTTTGGGCAGCAGCAGTCCCAGCGTCCTGTTCAGCAGTTCCAGCAGTCCACTCAGCAGTTTCAGCGTCCTGTTCCTCAGACTCCCCGCCCGGCTTCCCGGCGAGTCGGCGAGAGAGCCCCGGTTGGCACACCCGTGGGGACCGTGGCACCGCCCAATCCTGCCACCACTACTTGCTTCAAGTGCGGAGAGCTTGGTCACTATGCCAATGCTTGTCCAAAGAGGAACCCTCCACACACCCCTGTCTGAGAACCGGCGAGCGGACAAGGAGCGGAAGCCAAACTCCGCGGTCTAACAAAGGACAACGAGCTATGCACGAGGCAAGGCGATGCACGTTGATGCTGAAGTCGCCCAGGAGAACCCCAGAGTAGTGCTCGGTATGTTTCTAGTCAACTCTACTCCTGCCTCGGTTTGTTTGATTCGGGAGCATCCCATTCTTTCATTACATCCCAGTTCGTAGCTCAACATAATCTACCTATCAGTCCCATGTCTCGCCACATGTTAGTTACCTCACACGGGGGGGAATTGAAAGCTATCTATAAATGTGATAACGTCCATCTCAAGATTGTGGGCAGAGATTTCCGTGCCAATCTTATAATCTTGGATTCAAAGGGGATCGATGTGATATTGGGAATGGGATGGTTGACCGTGTGTGATGCGGTGATACAGTGTGCTAAGAGGTCAATCCTTCTTACAAGTCCAGCTGGTGAAAGATTTGAGTTTGCAGCAGATCCCGCACCATCAAATGCCAGTGCCGTGAATAAGCTTGATGGAGCAGCCTTGGAAGACATACGAGTAGTGTGCGATTACCCTGACGTGTTTCCCGAGGAGTTGCCAGATATGCCCCCTGACCGAGATGTTGAGTTCGTTATTGATCTTTTACCTGGTACTGCTCCTATCTCTAAGCGCCCATATAGAATGTCTAGTGATCAGTTACGAGAACTTAAAGCTCAGATTAAAGAATTATTGGGTAAAGGGTTCATCCGTGCTAGTTCATCACCCTGGGGAGCACCCGTTATCTTTGTGGGTAAGAAAGATGGCACACAGAGGATGTGTGTTGATTACAGGTCCCTTAATGATGCTACCATCAAGAACAAGTATCCTCTGCCACGTATTGAAGATTTGTTTGATCAGATGAGAGGAGCAACCGTGTTTTCTAAGATCGATACGCGATCGAGTTATCATCGATCAAAGATTAGGCCTTCAGATATTCCTAAGACGGCTTTTACTACCGGGTACGGACTTTATGAGTACACGGTTATGTCTTTTGGGTTAACCAATGCACCCGCGTACTTTATGTACTTGATGAACAAGATTATTATGGAGTATCTGGACAAGTTCGTTGTGGTATTCATTGATGACATTCTGATCTACTCCAAGAATGAGGAGGACCATGAGGAGCATTTGAGACTTGTGTTGCAGAAGCTGAGAGAGCATGAGTTATATGCGAAGCTCAGCAAGTGTGAATTCTGGCTCAAGGAAGTGTCTTTTCTAGGTCATATCATCACCAATGGAGGTATTGCAGTGGATCCTAGCAAGGTTGGTGATGTGTTGAAGTGGGAAGCCCTTCGTACAGTGTCTGAGATTTGGAGTTTCCTTGGACTTGCTGGTTACTATCGTCGGTTTATTGAAGGATTCTCCAGGATTGTGAAGCCTCTCACTACATTGCTAGAGAAGGACAGGGAATTCAAATGGACCAGTGCATGTCAGTCCAGTTTTGAGGAGTTAAAGAAGCGGTTAACCACAGCACCTGTTCTAGTAATGCCTGATCTACGAAAGAGCTTTGACATATATTGTGATGCATCTCGACAAGGTCTAGGATGTGTGTTGATGCAAGAAGGTCACGTTATAGCCTATGCATCTCGTCAGTTGAGGAAGCATGAGTTGAACTATCCTACGCATGATCTTGAGTTAGCAGCAGTGGTTCATGCATTGAAGATTTGGAGACATTACATTATGGGAACTAAGTGCCAGATCTATACTGATCACAAAAGTCTGAAGTATATCTTCACTCAGAAGGATCTTAATCTAAGACAACGTCGTTGGTTAGAGTTGATCAAGGACTATGATCTAGAGATTCACTATCATCCGGGTAAAGCGAATCTGGTTGCTGATGCTTTGAGTCGGAAGGGCCACACTAACATGGCTATGACCATTCAGTTTCCTGACGAGTTAGTAAAAGAGTTTGAAAGGCTCAACTTGAAAGTGGTTGCACATGCAGAAGGAGTGACTTTGGAAGTGCAGTCCACCCTGGAGCAAGAGATACGTAAATGGCTGTTAGAGGATGCTGGAATACAGAAGATTAAAGAGAGTATGCAACAGGGAGAAGCCCCAGATTTCACAGAAGATGAGCAAGGAACCGTATGGTTTAAGAACCGGTTGTGTGTACCAGAGACAGGAGATCTCAGAGAGAAGATCTTGAGAGAAGCTCACGACTCAGCTTATTCTATCCATCCAGGCGGTACTAAGATGTACCGGGATCTCAAGCGAGAGGTATTGGTGGTACGGTATGAAGAGAGACGTGGCCGCTCATGTGGCTTTGTGTGACACTTGCCTCGGGTTAAGGCTGAACATCGAGACCCGTGGTTTGCTTCAACCATTGAAGGTGCCTGAGTGGAAGTGGGAAGAGATCGGAATGGAATTCATAGTGGGTTTACCTCGAACCCGAGATGGTTATGATTCGATTTGGGTTATCGTGGATCGTTTGACTAAGGTAGCTCACTTCATTCCGGTAAAGACTACTTATACAGGAGCTAAGTTGGCAGAGCTATACATGTCCAGGATTGTGTGTTTGCATGGTGTACCAAAGAAGATCGTGTCGGATAGAGGTACTCAGTTTACTTCTCGTTTACGGGGGAAGTTGCATGAATCTCTGGATACTAAGCTAAATTTCAGCTCGGCTTATCATCCACGGACGGATGGACGGACGGGAGAGAACCAACCAGATCCTAGAAGACATGCTGAGAGCCTGTGCGCTTAAGCATGGTTGTAGTTGGGATAAGAGCTTGCCGTATGCTGAATTCTCCTATAACAACAGCTACCAAGCCAGTCTCAAAATGCCACCCTTTGAGGCCCTATATGGAAAGAAGTGTAGAACTCCGTTATATTGGAGTGAGATAGGCGAAAGGCAGTTATTTGGAGCAGACATCATCAAAGAAGCGGAGAAGCAAGTTCAGATCATCAGAGAAAATTTGAGGATTGCTCAGTCTAGACAGAAAAGTTATGCAGATGGCAAACGAAGGGATGTGGTCTTTCAGGAAGGCGATTATGCGTACCTAAAGGTATCACCTATCAGAGGTTTGCGTCGATTCAGAGTTAAAGGAAAGTTGTCACCTCGCTTTATTGGACCTTTCAAGATCATTGAGAGAGTGGGAGAAGTGGCTTACAGATTGGAGTTGCCAGTCCAGCTAGCTGATGTGCATGATGTATTCCATATCTCTCAGTTGAAGAAGGGTTTTGGTCCTCATGACAAGGAGCCGTTACCCTTGGACGATCTAAACGTGAAAGAGGATCTCACTATTGTTGAACACCCCATTCGAATATTGGAAACCATGACCAGGATCACCGAGAATAGTGTGATTAAGATGTGCAAAGTACAGTGGAGTAATCACGCAGAGGATGAGGCCACATGGGAAAGAGAGGATGAGCTGAAAGCAGAGTTTCCAGATCTTTTTCCCAATCTGTCCGAATCTCGAGGACGAGATTATTCTTAAGGGGGGTAGGATTTGTAACACCCTAATTCTATTAAAAACTTGGCTTTATTAAAATTTGCTAGCAACCATCTATTTGCTTAAGGAGTATAAGGTTGTTTTATTTATTTTTAGGCATTTAAATCTTTTCTAAAATAAAGTTAATGAAATATAGGATTTATTTGTTGCATACATGCTGGAGCATTATTTTGGGTTGCTGGAATTCAAACTCAAATTTGAATTCTAAATGTTTGAAAACCCTTTTGCCAAAATCCCAAAACCTTATCTCCTAAACCCCTTTCCCCTTAATCCCTTCAGCCCAGCCCAGCAGCACAGCAGCAGCCCGCCTAGCTTAGCAGGCCGCAGCTGCCTCAGCCAGCTCGCGCGCTCGCGCCGGCCCAACGGGCCGCCGGCCCCGCCCAGCCGGCCGCAAGGCCCAACGGTGCCCGCTTCCCCGCCTCCACCGCGTCAGCCGATGACAGGCGGGCCCCGCTGAAGGACCGATAAGGCGACCAGAGAGGGGGGGAGTGAATGGGAGCCAATAAAAATTCTTCTCGAGGGAGATTGAAACTCCGACAAGACGAACTAGCTCGGTCGAACCCCTGAAATCACACGCTCCGCACTTCTACCTCCCGTTTGCCAAAACCACGTAGCCACCGGAGTGCTGCGGTCCTAGGAACAAACTCTACCGGCAACCACAACACACACACAACACCGACGGCGGAAACAACTCGAAAGCCGGCTAACCGGAGGGGGCGGTTAGGCCGGGTATAGGGGCGGTTAGACCGCCTCCACCGGCAACCAAGAAATCCTCCGAAACGCCTCTTCCGAGCACCAAAACACACCACGGTTTCACCAACGAGAGATCTCTGGTCAAGGCCATGCTAGCTACCGGAAAATCTTGGCAAAAACCAAAACTTCACCCAAGAGCCTAGGGGCGGTTAGACCGGCTACCGGGGGCGGTCTAACCTCCTGTACCCAGCAACGAACTCCAAACAAGAACACCTAGCAACCGCACGAGAACGACCCCAAATTTCACCCGGACACTCCTCGATCAAGGCGAACAAACTCACGAGAGGAAAACTCGGCGAAACAAAACTTTGACCCGGAAATACCACGGGCGGTTAGACCGCCCCCCGTAGGCGGTTAGACCGCCCCTTCCAGAAAAACGAGCCCGCGGGTCAAACCTCAACTTCCTCACGCCCAATCTCCCGAATCACTCCACGGATTGCAGTCAAACTTCGGGGATAGCTGGGTTACCTCCTGGGCAACCTCTTCCTCAAAGGAATCGACCCGAAACGCTCACAATCAAGAGGAATCGAAGAAATCTCTTCTCTAGGTCAAGAACTCGAGTTCCAACGAAAACCACCAAATCGAGTCCGATTCAAAGGACATTTGGGGGCAAAGTCACCAGCCAAAGAGGCACAAAAACCTCATACGTGACACCCACCAAAAACCCCAAGAAATCGTCCTCAAAACACCGCCAAAAAGAGCTCCGAAAATCAACACAAAAGAGACGGGAAAACCACCATGAAGAACCACGCCGAACCTTCTATACATGCCATGAATGGTTCATACAAGGTCTAGTTTGCCACCCAAACATCCATCCCTCTCTCTAGATCTCACATGAAGCTCTCAAACTAGCCTTCTAAAAAACCTAGGAAAAATAGAGAACGAAAATGGAAAAACCAAATGAGCTAGGGTTCCAAGAGTTGGCTGCCAACCTCTCACCTCTTGGGTTATATAGGCGGCAACCGAAAAGACTAAAACGCCCTTCACTAATAACTAGGGATACATGCCCCTCAAGGGCGGATTTGGAATTCTTGATGTCTTCACCATCGGACGGATGCCCGGCGACCGCACCCTGCGTAGCCTCGACGCAAGCCTTGTGATCCCGACGCGTGTCCTCCGCTTCGAAGCTTCTCGGCGCCGGCGGCCGGGCGGTCGGACCGCCCCCACGGGCGGTTAGACCGGCCCGGTGGATCCGACCGGCCCCGGGCGGTCGACCGCCCCTCCGGGCGGTTGAACCGGCCCGGGTGGCCGCACCTCCTCGTCGAGTCTTCGGCCTCGGTTTTGTGGCTCAACCGAGTAACCCGGTGGTTTTACGGTGAACCACCGCAAACCCCGCGAACTCGGTGTAGCCTCCGCCAATATCCACTCATGACTCGGCTCCCACGAAGTCCGGGTTCGCCCTTGGTTTTGAGGCTCTACCAAGAAACCGTCCACGACTTCATCTTGCTTGTTCATGCCACCATGCGGCCCGCACTTGACCCCCCCGGCCACCGGGTCCCTCGAACGAAGCCTACTTGTCTTCTCCACACACGGAGGCCTCACCGGGGCAACGACCTTTCGCGCTTGTTCTTCACCCGCACCAACACGAGTCAAGCCGCAACCCGCACCCGCAATGCTTAGCCAAGAATCGGTCCACACAACGTTGTCAATCACTCATCACACAAGGAAGCGACCATCCACCGGTCCTCGAACCACACATGGTCCTCAATCTCCCCCTTGATGAGTGCATTGACAACACACTCACATGAAGTAACATAAGAGAAAAGGAAAAGAAAAGAAACAAATAAAAAGAAACCCCAACAAGCGATCGAAAGCCAAAGAAAGGCAAAGAGCAAGATCACTTGAAGAAGACAAGTCTCGGACCCCTTAGGCAAGGGCAACGGCTCGACACATCCGAGACAAAACACAACTCAAGCAAAGAGCGCAAACCACCAAAGCAAAACTCGAACACCACAAAGAGCTCCCCCTGCACAAATGCAAGCTCCCCCTGAGCCACAGCACACTCCCCACGAACACATGCATCAATGCAACTCGGGAATGCAACAAAGAGCAAAAACCCCGCTCACACCGCCCGGGGCGGTTAGACCGCCGCCCGGGGCGGTTAGACCGCCTCTGCCCGAGACCGACCGCCGGGGGGGCGGTTAGACCGCCCAAAGAGACCGGCCCCGCACCAAAGCTGCTCAAAAATTTCCCCGAAACAATTGGAACACCTTCCAAACACTCCCAGGTGCCCAAAACATGCACAAACTTCTCCCCCTTGTTGACAATGCATGAATCAAGGCAAAATGCGAAAACTTGCAACATATAGCTTCTCGAATATACAAAATTCATCACAAGGTGCTACACAAGTCCAAATGAGCAAGTTAGATACTCGACAGGTTCGTAATGACCTTAACTACGTGATCACCAAGTTTCACAACCATTGGACAATGCTAAAAAGGATTTGAGTAATTTTGCGAAAAGTTACTCTCTCACAAGCAAATACCTAAACATGAGCAAAACATATCAAAATGGCAAAGCCACTCAAACTTCATGCTAGGACGACCATTCTAATCATAAGACCATCATAAACACCCAAAAGCACCTCATGTCATGTCAAAGCCACCGAGCCATGTGCCTACTTCTATGTATGAGACTTCTCATTGGTAGGCATCATGCAACGGTTTAGCACCCAAAGCAAATTAATTGCAGCACATATGACATAGGAACATATTTTCCAAGCATTTTTCATTTCATTTTCAGATTTGTAAATGGTACATGAAATGTCTTTGCGACAAAAAGGAACTTATGCCCCTCCACAAGATTAAGCAAGAGGGCTAAACATTCATGATGGCAAGCGAGCCTTTGGCTCCATATGATCAATAAACTAGCTATCCAACCACAAAGTAAGCATAGCAAAACCACTAAAACATGTCAAGATCATATATAGGCATTTACGCATGAGAGAGCATGTATATGACATTTTTCAAAAATTAGCCATCAACCATGGATCATTCATCAAGATCATCAAGAGCTAAGCCAAACTAACCGTACCATATCAAACAAGCTCACAAGAACATATATAGCAACCCATGGTAAACATTGTATATAGGAGAAGCTTTCCCTAAAAATGCATATGATACAAAATGCATGCAATCTAAGATACAAGGATGCCTATACATCATGTTACATATGCCATGCCAAATGCAAGAAATGCACAAAAGGAAAGCTATACATATGCTACAAACCGGCTCCTCGAGGGGAGGAAAAACGGGCTCGACACCACCGGCAAAAGAAAGCCCCCCACACACACCCAACTCAAGAGATTAAACACACACCAAGTTCCCCCCGCAAACGAGTGAAAGTTGCTTGATCTAGGGGTTTGGTGAAAATATCGGCTAGTTGGTCATGTGTGGGTACATGGATCAAGGCTATCTTCCCTTTCTCTACGTTGTCTCTCAGGAAATGATACCTCACTTCTATGTGTTTGGTTTTGGAATGGAGCACGGGTTCTTTGCAACGCTTATGGCACCGGTGCTATCACAATGAAGTGGGACATGGGTATACTCCTCACCAAAGTCACTCATGGTGTAGGTGATCCAAAGGAGCTGAGAGCAACAACTAGCAGCGGCAACATACTCGGCTTCGGTCGTGGATTGAGCAACACTCGACTGCTTACGAGAAGACCAAGACACCAACGAAGAACCCAAAAAGCGGCAAGTCCCAGAAGTGGACTTCCTATCCAACCGACACCCGGCAAAATCCGCGTCTGAAAAGCCATGAAGCGCCAAAGAAGAGGACGCGGAGTACCAAAGGACGAAGTCGGGAGTGTGACGCAAGTACCTGAAGATTCTTTTCACTGCTTGCCGATGCGAAGTCCTCGGAGACGCTTGAAAACGAGCGCACAGACACACTGAGAACTGTATGTCCGGCCTCGTCGCCGTCAAGTATAGGAGTGACCCGATCATGCATCGATACTCCTTCTGGTCCACGTGTTCACCTTCCTCGTCCGCATCAAGAGCCGTAGTCGTACTCATCGGCGTCGTCATAGCCTTGGAGTCCTCCATCTCGAATTTCCTCACAACGTCCTTGGTGTACTTAGCCTGGTGCACAAATGTTACTTCCTTTGATTGCTTGATTTGTAGCCCGAGGAAGAACTGCAACTCACCCATCATACTCATCTCAAACTCACTGCTCATATCATCTGCAAACCTCGCAACAAGAGAGTTAGACGAGCCACCAAAGACAATATCATCCACATACACCTGCACAATCAGGATATCTCTGCCCTGCCTCAGCAAAAACAAGGTCTGATCGACCTTCCCCATTTCAAAGCCTCTCTCAAACAAGAACCCCCTCAACCTGCCATACCAAGCTCTAGGCGCCCGCTTCAACCCATACGGCGCCTTCCTCAACTTGTACACCGGTGGGGGTACTTCTCACTCTCAAACCCCGGAGGCTGTCTCACATACACTTCTTCCTCCAACACTCCATTCGGAAAAGCACTCTTCACATCCATTTGGTGCAACTTGAACCCTTTAGCCACGAGAAAAGGCTAGAAGGATCCTAATCGCCTCCAAACGGGCTACGGGGAGCAAAGGTCTCCTCGTAGTCGATCCCCTCTTTCGAGCGAACCCCCGAGCAACAAGTCTCGACTTGTTCCTCACAACCTCACCCTTCTCTCCCTCTTTGTTTTTCCACACCCACTTTGTACCAATCGGCTTACACCCGGGGGAGGGTCAACCAACTCCCACACCGATTCCTCTCAAAGTTCTCCAACTCCTCATGCATCGAGTTAACCCAATTGTGATCGGATAGTGCGTGTCCAATGTCTTTGGGCTCGAAAGAAGCAACAAATGCAGCATGAGCAAAATGGGAATTGTTTCGAACCCTCGACCGGTGTAGTGCGTTCATCCATGTCGCCGATGATCCTCGAAGCCGGGTGATCCACCCGAACTCGCCGGGGAGGTTCTCGCCTCGAAGCTACCTCCCCCTCAACATCGCCTTCTCCTCGTTCTTGATTTGTCGTCGTAGGTGTAGCAGAGGGTCCATCCATCATCGTAGTCGAAGTAGTGGGTACATGTTCAGCCGGGGGCATCGCACCGCCATCCTCATCATCACCATGTTCATGCTCCTCCTCCTGAAAGATCTCCTCGCCAAGCTCATCATCACCTGCACACTCAAAGACAAGCTGACTACGTGGCTCTGTCTCGTCGAAGGTTACCTCGCAAGTCTCCACGATTTGGTTAGTTTCAAGATTGAGCACACGATATGCTCTAGAATGAGATGCATAACCAAAGAAAATGCCATCGACGGACCTAGCCTCAAACTTATCCAACTTCCCGCCTTTCTTCGGAATGAAACACTTGCAACCAAAGACATGGAAGTGACTCACTTTGGGTGTGCGACCATGCATCAACTCATAGCATGTCTTCTTCTTGTGCACTGCGAGGTATATTACGTTCGACACATAGCATGCGGTATTCACCGCCTCGCCCCAATACCTCCTCGGAGTCCTATGCTCATCAAGCATCGTCCGAGCCATCTCGCACAAGGTCCGTTCTTCCTTTCCACAACACCATTCGGGGAGGCGTATACGGACTCGAAGCGGGTGCTCAAGACCCAAGTCATGACAAAAGGTTTCAAAACGAGAGTTCCCGAATTCCGAGCCATTATCCTTGCGGATAGCTCGTATGGCATCTCCGTGCCTCTCGTTCCTCAACCTCAAGACTAGATCTCGAACAAAACCAAACGTCTCCCCCTTCTCCTCAAGAAAGAACACCCACGCATACCGAGAAAAGTCGTCCACCACAACAAGGACATACCACTTCCCACCGCGAGATCGCACACGAGCTGGGCCAACAAGGTCCATATGGAGCAGCTCGCATGGACGCTCAGTCATCACATCGGTGAGAGGCGGGTGAGAAGAAGCCACCATCTTGGCATGCCTACACGGAGCACAAACCAACTCTTTCTCAAGCTTCAAACGTGGCAATCCTCGGACCAAATTGAGTTTACTCAAGCGAGACAGAAGGTCAAAGCTCAAGTGACCCAACTTCCTATGCCACCTCCACAACTCACTCGAAGAACCGGCCAAGAAACAACGCTCAACACCCGAAGACTGAGAAAAATCAGCACGAAACACCCGACCCTCGGGAACGACCATACAAACAAGGTCCCCTCGAGAGTCCACAATCCGAGAACCACCAGGCCGAAACAACACCTCAAAACCCTCATCCAACAACCGAGACACGGAAAGCAAATTGTACCCCGGCGATTGAACAAGAGCAACACGCCTCAGAGTGATCTTGTCACTCACTTTTATCTCACCTTCGAAAGCACACGCCCACGCCCATTGTCCCCAAAGGTGATGTACCTCTTCGTCACCACCGGGACGAGACTTGAGAACCACCCCCTGTCTCCGGTCATATGTCTCGAGCAACCGGAGTCAATCAACCAAATGTTCTTCAAGTCTCCCCCACGAAATTCAAAAACAAGCACGTGAGCGAACAAACGACTCAAAGACCGGGGTTAGTACCAAAAGAGGAAAACCGATCTTGAGCCATTTGCTCGAAAGTGGGGTTAGCACCAACCAAAGCATCTCTCCTACCATAGCTACCACCACGAACACCACCTCGGTAACCACTCCGAGGGAACCACCCCTCACTGCCTGGAGGAGGACCAAAACCACGGAAGACAACCCGTGGAACGTCTCTCCTCTCCTTCTCAAAGCTACGACTTCTCCCATCCCCGTAGTGACCTCGAGGGGGAGAATGCCTAGCAAACCGACCACCTGCTGTCTTTCCAGACCAACCACCAGCAACTCCACCTCCAGACCTGAAACCTCTCGACTCACCACCTCGAAAACCACTCCGCCCGGGAGTGCGGGGGGGGGGCGGTTAAACCGCCTAGCCAGGCCGGTCTAACCGCCCCCCTCCGGGCTGGGCCGGTTGAGGACCATGTGTGGTTCGAGCACCGGTGGATGGTCGCTTCCTTGTGTGATGAGTGATTGACAACGTTGTGTGGACCGATTCTTGGCTAAGTATTGCGAGGTGCGGGTTGCGGCTTGACTCGTGTTGGTGCGGGTGAAGAACAAGCGCGAAAGGTCGTCGCCGGTGAGGCCTCCGGGTGTGGAGAAGACGAGTAGGCTTCGTTCGAGGGACCCGGTGGCCGGCGGGGTCAAGTGCGGACCGCATGGTGGCATGAACAAGCAAGATGAAGTCGTGGACGGTTTCTTGGTTGAGCCTCAAAACCAAGGTCGAGCCGGGACTACGTGGGAGCCAAGTCATGAGTGGAGATTGGCGGAGGCTACACCGAGTTCGCGGGGTTTCCGGTGGTTCACCGGAAAACCACCGGGTTCCTTGGTTGATCCACAAAGCCAAGACCGGAGAACCGAAGACGGAGGTGCAAAGGCGGCACCGGACCGGTCCGACCGGTGGGTCCGACCGGTCCGACCGGTGGGGACCGGTCGGCCGGTGAGGAGCACCGGTCGGCCGGTGTGCGACGACGCGGTCCGGAATCTTCGAAGCGGAGGACACGCGTCGGGATCGCATGGCTTGCGTCGAGGCTACGCAGGGTGCGGTTGCCGGGCATCCGTCCGATGGTGAAGACATCAAGAATTCCAAATCCGCCCTTGAGGGGCTTGTATCCCTAGTTAGTAGAGAGGGGCATTTTAGACATTCGGTTGCCGCCTATATAACCCAAGAGGTGAGAGGTTGGCAGCCAACTCTTGGAACCCTAGCTCATTTGTTTTCCTATTTTCCACCTATTTTCCTTAGGTTTTCTCTAGGACTAGCAAGAGAGCTTCACGGTGAGATCTTGTAGAGAGGGATGGATGATCGGGCGGCTTGCTAGACCTTGTACGAACCTTTGTTTCATGTATAGATGATTCGGCGTGGTTCCTCAAGGTTTGGATGTGTTTTTCCGGTTGTTCTTGGTGGTGATTTTCGGAGCCCTTTCTCGGTGATTTCTTTGGGTTGGTTTCGAGGCTTTTCTCTTGGGGATTTGATGGGGGAAATTTGTGGGAACCCTTCGTGGTTCTTTGGGCTGTGATTCCCCTCCCAAATCCGTGAGTAAAAGTGCTCGATTTTCGGGGGTTTCTTGAGTTCTTGGGTTGGAGGTGCTCTCGGCGGGATTTCTTCGATTCCTCCTTTTTGGACGAGTTTTTGTGGGATTAAACTTGGCTATGAACTCCTCATGAGGTGTTCTTGATATCCCCAAAGTCTTGTTCAAGTCCGTGGAGCGATTCGGGAGATCGAGATTTGGATTTGGGGGAGTTGACCGCGGGTCGTTGTTCATCCCGAGTCGCCGGTGCCACACCGGTCGACCGTGCTCTTGACCGGTCTGACCGGTGCAAGCCCTTGTGGGATTTTGCTCGGGTGAACGTCTTGGTGAGTTCGTTGTTGTCCCGTGTTGCTGCTGTTTCGAGTTTGGGTCCGTTTGGTGGTCGGTTGGCTTTGTTTGGTGCCTTGGGGGGCTTTCGTGCTGCCACCGGCCTGACCGGTGTGTCTCACCGGTCTGACCGGTGTAGAGCCACTTAGTGAAAGTTGCTCAGTTTCACCAGCAGGGACCGGTCTGACCGGTGGTGCTCACCGGCCTGACCGGTGTGGGTCTGTAGACTCGAGGTTTGGTTTTTCCGCTGCGTTTCTCGGGTCGGAAGGTTGTGTGTTGGTTCCTAGGTCCAGTGGCACTCCAGTGGCTACGTGGGCTTGACCAACCTTGGTAGTGAGTCGGAGACGTGTGTTGGTAGCCGCGTTCGTCTTGTGGGAGTTTTCATCTCCTTCGAGAAGAATTTTTATCGGCTCCCATTCACTCCCCCCCCCTCTGCGGTTCGCCGTATCGGTCCTTCAAGTGGTATCGAGCCGGTTCGGGTCTTTGTTGACTCTAACCGGTCTAAGATCCAAGGATGGCGTACCGAGAACGGGGGTTCGGGTCCTCCACACTTCGATGGCAAGAACTACCGGATGTGGAGCAAGCGGATGGGTGCTTTTCTCCGCGGAAAGGGTCGGATCCTTTGGGATGTCACGGTGGACACGGGCTATGTCCGGCCGGTTGATTTCCTCGCTCCGAGATCGAGGGGACGGCTTCGACGCCAACAATAAGGCGGTCGACTACTTGTTTCGTGCTTTGTGTCAGCCTGAGTTCGATCGGGTGCACACCGAGCACTTGGCTTGTAGGATTTGGGCGGTGTTGAAGGAGGCGCATGTTGGGAACGCCCAGGTTCAGGCACGGATGTATGCGACCTACCGGAGAGAGTACGAGAACTTCACTCATCTCCCCGGTGAGTCCATCGATGCCTTGTTTCGTAGGTTCACGGTGGTTGTGAACAACATGAGGGCCAATGTGGACGTGCTCCCGTACGATGATCATGATAGAGCGGTCAAGCTCTTACACTCTTTGGATCGTACGATTTGGGGTGGAAAGTTCGAGGCCATTGTGGAGTCGAGAAGTATGACACTCGACGGTGAACGAGCCGTTCTCGAAGCTCAAGTCGGGCCGAGGTGGATAGGGGCATGACTGCCAAGCTCGAGGGACCGACTGATTCCCATAGTCTTGCCCTCGTTGGTGGTTCCAAAGGAAAGGCTAACTCTAACCCATCCACCAGGATGTTCTCTTTCTCCTCTTTGATGTCTATGCCAGATGAGGAGTTCGACGAGCTTGGAGAGGACGAGCTGGCGCTCCTGACGAGGCGGTTCGAGAGGCTACACGAGAACCGGGTGAACAAGAGGAGGAACACGAGGACATGCTTCAAGTGCGGCAAGACCGGACACTATTTCGCCGAGTGTCCAAAGGTGAACGACCACGACAAGCACAAGTCCAAGGACAAGAAGAAGAAGTCCGGGAAGAAGGATCATGGACATGAGAAGAAGACGCGGTCTCGAGAGAAGATGAAGAGATCAAGCGACATCGAGTCTGATTCCGAGGACACGTCTTCAAGCTCGAGTGATGAAGACGAAGAGGATGAGAAGAAGAGGAGGAAGAAGAAGAACTTTGGCAAGTATCTCAACGGCCTTTGTGTGACGGGCCTAAGCCTCAAGGATGACTTCGCGGCATGGCTCGTAGTTCGAGCAGCAAGAGAAGCCGAGAGGGACGCCTCGGACTTGGATTCCGAAGATGAGGTATGTGATGAGCTCTCCTCTTTGCGCAAGGAGAATGAGGAGTTGGTTGACTTGCTTGATAATCGCAATCACATGCTTAGAGAGGCTAAGAAGCTTAGGAAGGAGCTTAGATCTTTGCTCGAGGATGCTAGGACTAGAGTGGCTGAGCTAGAAACACAGGTTCTTGATAGCAAGCTTGAAATTGATTCGCTCAAGGCTAGCCCCGTTGTTTCGATGAAAATGATTGTGCTTGATTGCTCTGCTTTCCTAGCCGACTTGGTGATCTTAGGGAGAAGTATGCCTCCAAGTGTGAGGAACTAGATGTGCTTAGGGTTGAGTTGGGTGAGCTACAATCTAGACCCACTTTGCTTGGTGCTTGCACTTCTTGCCCTAGTTTGCATGAGAAAATTCTTGAGCTCCGTTCTCGCATTGTTTCACTTGAGGCTGATTTGAAAGTGCCTATTCCTACTTCTTGCTCTACATGTGAGTTGCATGCTATGAAGAATTTGGATCTTGCAAAATGTGTTGGTCGCTTGCAAGATAAGAATGATAAGTTGCGTGAAGCGCTGAGTTGGTTGTCGAGTCAAGAACCTCAGCTTGGTATGATGATTGCTAGCTGTAAGCGCTTTGACGGTTGGGCTTTGGGATTGGATAAGGTTGGTGAGGGCAGTGGTGAGAGAGAAAGGAAATTTGGGAATGTTTCGGTTCCACCACAACCCACACCCAAATACAAGTTTGCATCCAAGCCAAACCAACCAAAAGAAAAACCGAGTGAGAAGGCAAGTGAAACGCCTAGTGAGAAACCAAGTGAGAAGCCTTGTGAAGAGCCTCATCCCAAGCCTAAGCCCAGATCGATCCGTTTCCATTGTGAGTTTTGTGGAAAGGATGGTCACAAGAGAGCGTTTTGCTTCAAGAGGAAGCGTGAGGAGAGAATGGCGAAGGAGTGGGCTAACAAGGACAAGTACCACCCTTTCGATGGTGTACTTGAGCCTCGTGTGCAGTTGCCCAGGGCCAAGGCGAGTGTGAAGTCAGTTCGGGCTTGGGGAGAGCGGAAGGCTGTTGGAGGTGCTTGCCGCCCGTGCTACACCGGTCGGAGCCGGTGTGGAGCACCGGTCAGACCGGTGCAGGCCTGGACAGGCAGCAGTTTGGGTTTCGTGCTCGTACAGGTGCGAGGGTTGTTTCTGGAGGTCGTGGTTCTGGTGGTTGGTCTGGAGAGTTTGTAGGAGGCCGGTTGCTAGGCATTCTCCCCCTCGAGCTCACTACGGGGATGGGAGGAGTCTTAGCTTTGAGAAGGAGAGGAGGGATGGTCCACGGGCTTTCTTTCGTGGTTTTGGTCCTCCTCCGGGCGAGAGAAGGTTGGTTCCCTCATGGTGGTTATCGTGGTGGTGTTCGTGGAGGTAGCTTTGGTAGGAAAGATGGTTTGGTGTTTGCTAACCCCACTTTCGAGCAAATGGCTAGGCACCGGTTTTACACATTTGGAACTAACCCCGGTGTTGAGTCGGTTGCTCGCTCTCGCTCTTGGTTTTGAGTTGCGGGTGGATAGTCCGGAGAACATTTGGTTGATATCGGGGGGTGGTTCTTCGGCTTCATATCCGGTGGTGATATGTAGGTGCATCACTTTCGGGAAATGGTGGACAAGGATGAGTGAATTGTGAAGAAATGATAAAGGTAAGTGTATTTGTGACCTTCGAGTGTGTGGCCTTGGTCAAGCCACTTGGTTTCTTTTGCTCTTTGCCTTATCTCATGTGTGTAAGGTGAGCTTTGTATGCTCTTTGGCCTTAATGCATGAGTTTAGGGGGAGCTTGTGAGTTTGGTGCTCCTTTGCTCTTTTGCCGGTGGTGTCGAGCCCTTTTTGCCTCCCCTCGAGGAGCCGGTGGTTTGTGAGCTTTGTGTGTGGGAGCTCCTTTGTAGCATTTGTATAGCTTTCCTTTGTGCATTTCTTGCATTTGGCATGGCATATGTAGCATGATGTATAGGCATCCTTGTATCTTAGATTGCATGCATTTTGTATCATATGCATTGGTTAGGAAAAGCTTCTCTCATATACATTGTTCACCATGGAATGAGATATATGTCTTTGTGAGCTTGTTTGGTATGCTATGGTTAGTTTGGCTTAGCTCTTGATGATCTTGATGAATAATCCATGGTTGATAGCTATGCTTTTGAAAAATGTCACATGTATGCTCTCTCATGTGTAAATGCCTTTACATGCTCTTGACATGTTTTTGTGGCCTTGCTATGCTTAATTTGTGGTTGGATAGCTAGTTTATTGATCATATGGGGCCAAAGGCTCATTTGCCATCATGAATGTTTAGCCCTCTTGACTTATCTTGTGGAGGAGCATAAGTTCCTTTTTGTCGCAAAGACATTTCATGTACCATTTACAAATCTGAAAATGAAAGGAAAAATGCTTGGAAAATATGCTCCCATGTCATATGTGCTGAATTTAATTTGCTTTGGGTGCTAAACCGTTGCATGATGTCTACCAATGAGAAGTCTCATAAAAAGAAGTAGGCACATGGCTCGGTGGCTTTGACATGACATGAGGTGCTTGTGGGTGTTTGTGATGGTCTTATGGTTAGAATAGCTGTCCTAGCATGAAGTTTGTGTGGCTTTGCCATTTTGATATGCTTTGATCATGTTTAGGACTTTGCTCATGAGAGGCAAGTTTTCGCAAAATTGCCAAAATTCATCTTAGCTTCGTCCAATGGTTGTGAAACTTGGTGATCATGTAGTTGAGATCGATACGAAGCCGTAGAGTACCTAACTTGCTCATTTGGACATGTGTAGCATTCTTTGTTGAATTTTGCATATTTGAGAAGCTCTAGGTTGAAAGTTTTGCATTTTTGGCTTGATTCATGCATTGCCAACAAGGGGGAGAAGTTTGAGCTTGAAATGGCTTAATGGATGCATTTAGAAGGTTTTCAGGTGGTTTCGAGCCATTTACGGGCTCGTTGTACACCGGTCCGACCGGTGAAGAGCACCGGTCGACCGGTGTGAGTGCTGGTCCTGTACATATGTTGGGCACCGGTCGACCGGTGGTGATGACCGGTCGACCGGTGTGAGCTGAAGTTGCTTGCGGCTGTCTGTTTCATGTGGTTTCTTGCATGCATTCGTCCAGGGGGAGTTGCATTGGTTCGGGGGGGAGTTTGCATGTGTGCGGGGGGGAGCTCTTTGAGAGTTTTCGAGCTTTGTTTCGGTGGTTTGTGCTCTTTGCTTGAGCTTTGCTTTGTCTCGGATGTGTCGAGCCGTTGCCCTTGCCTAAGGGGTCCGAGACTTTTCTTCTTCAAGTGATCTTGCTCTTTGCCTTTGTTTGGCTTTCGATCGCTTGTTGGAGTTTCTTTTTGTTCGTTTCTTTTCTTTTTCTTTTCTCTCTTGTTACTTTCGTGTGGGTGTTGTCAATGCACTCATCAAGGGGGGAGATTGAGGACCATGTGTGGTTCGAGCACCGGTGGATGGTCGCTTCCTTGTGTGATGAGTGATTGACAACGTTGTGTGGACCGATTCTTGGCTAAGTATTGCGGGTGCGGGTTGCGGCTTGACTCGTGTTGGTGCGGGTGAAGAACAAGCGCGAAAGGTCGTCGCCGGTGAGGCCTCCGGGTGTGGAGAAGACGAGTAGGCTTCGTTCGAGGGACCCGGTGGCCGGCGGGGGTCAAGTGCGGACCGCATGGTGGCATGAACGAGCAAGATGAAGTCGTGGACGGTTTCTTGGTTGAGCCTCAAAACCAAGGTCGAGCCGGGACTACGTGGGAGCCAAGTCATGAGTGGAGATTGGCGGAGGCTACACCGAGTTCGCGGGGTTTCCGGTGGTTCACCGGAAAACCACCGGGTTCCTTGGTTGATCCACAAAGCCAAGACCGGAGAACCGAAGACGGAGGTGCGGCGGCACCGAGACCGGTCCGACCGGTGGGTCCGACCGGTCGACCGGTGGGGACCGGTCCGGCGGTGAGGAGCACCGGTCGGCCCGGTGTGCGACGACGCGGTCCGGAATCTTCGAAGCGGAGGACACGCGTCGGGATCGCATGGCTTGCGTCGAGGCTACGCGAGGGGTGCGGTTGCCGGGCATCCGTCCGATGGTGAAGACATCAAGAATTCCAAATCCGCCCTTGAGGGGCTTGTATCCCTAGTTAGTAGAGAGGGGCATTTTAGACATTCGGTTGCCGCCTATATAACCCAAGAGGTGAGAGGTTGGCAGCCAACTCTTGGAACCCTAGCTCATTTGTTTTCCTATTTTCCACCTATTTTCCTTAGGTTTTCTCTAGGACTAGCAAGAGAGCTTCACGGTGAGATCTTGTAGAGAGGGATGGATGATCGGGCGGCTTGCTAGACCTTGTACGAACCTTTGTTTCATGTATAGATGATTCGGCGTGGTTCCTCAAGGTTTGGATGTGTTTTTCCGGTTGTTCTTGGTGGTGATTTTCGGAGCCCTTTCTCGGTGATTTCTTTGGGTTGGTTTCGAGGGTTTTCTCTTGGGGATTTGATGGGGGAAATTTGTGGGAACCCTTCGTGGTTCTTTGGCTGTGATTCCCCTCCCAAATCCGTGAGTAAAAGTGCTCGATTTTCGGGGTTTCTTGAGTTCTTGGGTTGGAGGTGCTCTCGGCGGGATTTCTTCGATTCCTCCTTTTTGGACGAGTTTTTGTGGGATTAAACTTGGCTATGAACTCCTCATGAGGTGTTCTTGATATCCCCAAAGTCTTGTTCAAGTCCGTGGAGCGATTCGGGAGATCGAGATTTGGATTTGGGGGAGTTGACCCGCGGGTCTCTGTTCATCCCGAGCTGCCCAGGCCACACCGGTCTGACCGGTGCTCTTGACCGGTCTGACCGGTGCAAGCCCTTGTGGGATTTTGCTCGGGTGAACGTCTTGGTGAGTTCGTTGTTGTCCCGTGTTGCTGCTGTTTCGAGTTTGGGTCCGTTTGGTGGTCGGTTGGCCTGTTTGGTGCCTTGGGGGCTTTCAGGCTGCCACCGGTCTGACCGGTGTGTCTCACCGGTCTGACCGGTGTAGAGCCACTTAGTGAAAGTTGCTCAGTTTCACCAGCAGGGACCGGTCTGACCGGTGGTGCTCACCGGTCTGACCGGTGTGGGTCTGTAGACTCGAGGTTTGGTTTTTCCGCTGCGTTTCTCGGGTCGGAAGGTTGTGTGTTGGTTCCTAGGTCCAGTGGCACTCCAGTGGCTACGTGGGCTTGACCAACCTTGGTAGTGAGTCGGAGACGTGTGTTGGAAGCCGCGTTCGTCTTGTTGGAGTTTTCATCTCCTTCGAGAAGAATTTTTATCGGCTCCCATTCACTCCCCCCCCTCTCTGGTTCGCCGTATCGGTCCTTCGCCGGTCTGACCGCCTAGCCAGGCCGGTCTGACCGCCCCCTCCAGAACAGCTCCTCGGCTGCGGGAACTCGCGTCTCCCCATGCCGGAACACTTCTCACCACAGCCTTACCCCTGGGCAGTGGCATACGAGGCTTAGGTACACCATGGGAGGGGTTGTACCTATCCTTGTTCGCCCACTCCTTTGCCATCCTCTCTTCCCGCTTCCTCTTGAAGCAAAACTCATCCTTGTGACCCTCCTTCCCACAATGGCCACAACGGAACCTCACAAGCTTAGGTTTTGGCTTGGATTGGGGCTGCTCGCTTGGTTTCTCTCCACTCAACTCCTCCACCAATTTCTCCTCACTTGCCTTCTCTCTCACTTTCCCAAAGAACACTTTCCCCGAAGTGCTCACAAACTTGATGGGCTTTTGGAGATCATTTGTGGGTGTAGGAAATATAGGTGGAGCTGGGGTTGTGTCTAGTCGGTTCCTAAGATGGTTGGGTTTTGGAGGGAAATCATTTTTGTGGTGGGTTTTTGGTGGCTCGGGATATTCTCTCCACTTCCTTCACCAACCTTGTTTGCCCCAAGCCCCTCACCATCTTGCCTCTTAAAGGCCTCGATCATCATCCTCAAGCGAGGCTCATGACCGGGACAACCAACCCATCAACTTCCTCAAATCATCATTCTCATCCTGCAAACGATCAACATAATGTGCAAGCTCCAAATTTTTCAATGCATGCATTTCACAAGTAGAGCAAGATGTAGGCATGGGTTCCTTCAATTTAGCTTCGAGCGAACTAGTGTAAGCATGCAACTCATCGATCTTAGCATGCAAAACAGGGCAAGAAGTGCAAGCACCTAGCAAAGCAGGTCTAGACTTAAGCTCAACCACTTCAACCCTAAGCACATCTAGTTCCTCACACTTGGAGGCATGCTTCTCCTTAAACAAAGCAAGATCAGCAAGGAATATGGAGCAATCAGCACAATCATTTTCATCAGCAACAACAGGGCTAGCCTTAAGCGAATCAATCTCAAGCTTGCTATCAAGCACCTGTGTCTCTAGCTCAGCCACTCTAGTCCTAGCATCCTCGAGTGAAGCCCTAAGCTCTTTCCTCATTTTCTTGGCCTCTCTAAGCATGTCATCACGGTTATCAAGCAAAGAGCCCGGCCTCTCATTCTCCTGGCGCAAGAAGGGAAGTTCATCACGCACCTCGTCGTCGGACTCGAGTCCGAGTCGCTCCGTGTGCTCTTCTTGCGCTTCGGAGCTCGGCGCCATGGTACGAAGCCGTCTCTCGCGAAGCGGCTCGGCCGCTCGGGTTCTTGGACGACTTCTTGTTCTTGCGGCGATCTCCCTCGTCTTCACTGCTGCTCGAGCTCGAGGTGGAGTACGCGGAACTGGAGTCGACGTCGCTCGCTCCAACCATCGCCCGGGCCTTGCCTCGGCCCTCCTTCTTCCTCGATCGTCGCTCGTCCTTGTATTTGTTCTTGTGCTTGCTCTTGTGGTTGCGCCTCGAACGGTACTTGCCATCGTTCATCCTCGGCTTGTGCTTGTAGCTGTCCTTGCTCTCGGCCTTCTCCGGGCAGTCGGCGACGAAGTGTCCCGGCTTGCCGCACCGGGAAGCGTGTCCTCGTGTTCCTCCTCATGTTCACGCGGTTCTCGTGCAGCCTCTCGAACCGCCTCGTCAACAGCGCCAGCTCGTCCTCTCCAAGGTCATCAAACTCCTCATCTGGCATAGACATCAAAGAGGAAAACGAGAACATCCTGGTGGATGGGTTAGAGTTAGTCTTTCCTTTGGAACCACCAACGAGGGCAAGACTATGGGAGTCAGTCGGTCCCTCGAGCTTGGCGATCATGCCCCTATCCACCTCGGCCGACTTGAGCTTCGAGAACGGCTCGTTCACCGTCAGAGTATCGTACCTCTCCGACTCGACTATGGCCTCGAACTTCCCGCCCCATATCGTACGATCCAAAGAGTGTAAGAGCTTGACCGCTCTATCATGATCATCGTACGGGAGCACGTCCACATTGGCCCTCATGTTGTTCACAACCACCGTGAACCTGTGGAACAAGGCATCGATGGACTCACCGGGGAGATGAGTGAAGTTCTCGTACTCTCTCCGGTAGGTCGCATACAACCGTGCCTCGAACACGGGCGTTCCCAACATGAGCCTCCTTCAACACCGCCCAAATCCTACAAGCCAAGTGCTCGGTGTGCACCCGATCGAACTCGGGGCGACACAAAGCACGAAACAAGTAGTCGACCGCCTTATTGTTGGCGTCGAATGCGTCCCCTCGACCCCCGGAGCAAGGAAATCCATCGGTGGACATAGCCTGTGTCCACCGTGACATCCCAAAGCAAGCGACCCTTTCCGCGGAGGAACGCACCCATCCGCTTGCTCCACATCCGGTAGTTCTTGCCATCGAAGTGTGGAGGACCCGAACCCCGTTCTCGGTACGCCATCCTTGGATCTTAGGCGGTTAGAGTCAACAAAGACCCGAACCGGCTCTGATACCACTTGAAGGACCGATAAGGCGACCAGAGAGGGGGGGAGTGAATGGGAGCCAATAAAAATTCTTCTCGAGGGAGATTGAAACTCCGACAAGACGAACTAGCTCGGTCGAACCCCCGAAATCACACGCTCCGCACTTCTACCTCCCGTTTGCCAAAACCACGTAGCCACTGGAGTGCTACTGGTCCTAGGAACAAACTCTACCAGCAACCACAACACACACACAACACCGACGGCGGAAACAACTCGAAAGCCGACTAACCGAGGGGGCGGTTAGACCGGGTATAGGGGGCGGTTAGACCGCCTCCACACGGCAACCAAGAAATCCTCCGAAACGCCTCTTCCGAGCACCAAAACACACCACGGTTTCACCAACGAGAGATCTCTGGTCAAGGCCATGCTAGCTACCGGAAAATCTTGGCAAAAACCAAAACTTCACCCAAGAGCCTAGGGGCGGTTAGACCGGCTACCGGGGGCGGTCTAACCTCCCGTACCCAAGAACGAACTCCAAACAAGAACACCTAGCAACCGCACGAGAACGACCCCAAATTTCACCCGGACACTCCTCGATCAAGGCGAACAAACTCACGAGAGGAAAACTCGGCGAAACAAAACTTTGACCCGGAAATACCCCGGGCGGTTAGACCGCCCCTCGTAGGCGGTTAGACCGCCCCTTCCGAAAAAACGAGCCCGCGGGTCAAACCTCAACTTCCTCACGCCCGATCTCCCGAATCACTCCACGGATTGCAGCCAAACTTCGGGGATAGCTGGGTTACCTCCTGGGCAACCTCTTCCTCAAAGGAATCGACCCGAAACGCTCACAATCAAGAGGAATTGAAGAAATCTCTTCTCTAGGTCAAGAACTCGAGTTCCAACGAAAACCACCAAATCGAGTCCGATTCAAAGGAGATTTGGGGGCAAAGTCACCACCAAAGAGGCACAAAAACCTCATACGTGACACCCACCAAAAACCCCAAGAAATCGTCCTCAAAACACCGCCAAAAAGAGCTCCGAAAATCAACACAAAAGAGACGGGAAAACCACCATGAAGAACCACGCTGAACCTTCTATACATGCCATGAATGGTTCATACAAGGTCTAGTTTGCCACCCAAACATCCATCCCTCTCTCTAGATCTCACATGAAGCTCTCAAACTAGCCTTCTAAAAAACCTAGGAAAAATAGAGAACGAAAATGGAAAAACCAAATGAGCTAGGGTTCCAAGAGTTGGCTGCCAACCTCTCACCTCTTGGGTTATATAGGCGGCAACCGAAAAGACTAAAACGCCCTTCACTAATAACTAGGGATACATGCCCCTCAAGGGCGGATTTGGAATTCTTGATGTCTTCACCATCGGACGGATGCCCGGCGACCGCACCCTGCGTAGCCTCGACGCACGCCTTGCGATCCCGACGCGTGTCCTCTGCTTCGAAGCTTCTCGGCGCCGGCGGCCGGGCGGTCGACCGCCCCCACGGGCGGTTGGACCGGCCCAGTGGATCTGACCGGCCCCAGGCGGTCTGACCGCCCCTCCTGGGCGGTTGAACCGGCCTGGGTGGCCGCACCTCCTCGTCGAGTCTTCGGCCTCGGTTTTGTGGCTCAACCGAGTAACCTAGTGGTTTTCTGGTGAACCACTGCAAACCCCGCGAACTCGGTGTAGCCTCCGCCAATCTCCACTCATGACTCGGCTCCCACGTAGTCCCGGTTCGCCCTTGGTTTTGAGGCTCTACCAAGAAACCGTCCACGACTTCATCTTGCTGTTCATGCCACCATGCGGCCCGCACTTGACCCCCCTGGCCACCGGGTCCCTCGAACGAAGCCTACTTGTCTTCTCCACACCTGGAGGCCTCACCGGCAACGACCTTTCGCGCTTGTTCTTCACCTGCACCAACACGAGTCAAGCCGCAACCTGCACCTGCAATGCTTAGCCAAGAATCAGTCCACACAACGTTGTCAATCACTCATCACACAAGGAAGCGACCATCCACCGGTCCTCGAACCACACATGGTCCTCACCCGCCTGTCATCCCTCCCGCGTCGTCCCCGACCCGGACGCCTCCGCGCCGCCGAGTCCGGCTCGGTCACGCCCCCGCCTCCGCGTGGCCCGCACGCCAAGGACCCCGCCCGGGCTATTTAAAGCCGCCGCCGCCTCCCCGGACCCCTACCCGAGCAACCCGTGCGCCCCTTGCCCCTAGCCGCGCCGCCTCGCCGAACCCTAGCCGAGCTCGTCGCCGCCGCCGCTGTTTCCTCGGTTCCGCCGCCGCTCCGCCGCCAAGGAACCGCCCAGGAGCTGCGCAAGAAGGTGAGGAGCTTCCCCGTGCTACACGTCGTCATCCCCGAGCCCCTCGTCGCTCTAACGCCGTCGCCGGAGCTCGCACCCCGCGCGCCGCCGCGTCGACCCGCCGCTCCGCCGCATCTCCGCCCGAGCCGCCGCCCTAGATCGCTCCGCGGTCTTGCGCGCGTCGCGTAGATGCCTCCCGTGCCTCGAATCGTGGCCGAAGCCCCGGATTGGGGCCTCACCGGCGAGCCCGCCGCCCGGCCGCCGCCGCGGCCGCTCGCCGCCGGCTCGGCACCGCCGCCCGCCGCTTGCGCATCACTGTGGCCGTCGGATGAAGATCCAACGCCCTAGATCAAGCCGCGCCGCCGCAAACCGCTGAAACCATCAGATCTAGATCCAACGGATCTAGATCCACCCGACCCGGTCAACTAGGTCAAACCCGCCGCCAGCCCTGGCACTTTTGCAGAAAAGCCCTCTGAGTTTTCTTTATTTACAAAAATACCCTCCCACCTTATAAGTTTTCTTACAGTTTAGTCCTTTTTCTTTATTTTAGCCCGAAACCTTTTTAAATCTTCGCAGATTAGTCCCTAAACCTTCTCGAAGCCATAACTTGGTCGTTTTAGCTCCGATTTTAGAGTTCTTTATATCCACGCGTTCGTCTCGAAGCGTAGATTAGTTTTATGCTACTGTTTAGATCTGTTTGATCTGTTTGGTGACTGTTTCTTATTTATTTCTATTGTATGCTTGTATGTGATGATTGTGGACCGTAGAGAGCGATTCTTTCGAGGGATTTGAAGATCAAGTCGTGCAAGAGTTTGAGCAGCAAGGCTTTGTTGAAGGCAAGTATTCCTTGATGCATGCCCGCTTGTCCTACATAACATGCATTTAAATTCAATCGTTTTTACTTTTCGCTTGCATTAATTTGATGGGAACCTATTAAGGATCATACCTAGCTTTTGACTACCTTTACCTTGATACCGGAATTAAACTAATCGTGTGGTAGTTATTGCTTAGCATGCTCAACTGGGAATTGGTGTTAATCTACTTGGTTACCTTTTTGTTATTTCATGTTCCGTTTATGATCTTTTATCTTTACAAGATCACTTTTATATGTTAATCGGAACATGGAGAACCACCCAGGAAAACAGTACAACCACAAGAACAAATGGGCAATGGTCTTGGCTGAATAATTAGGAACTTTAGCTTGGGATGGTCTTACCTGATAAGGATAAGGGATCGGCGGTACTGTGGGGTATGGACTCGCTCTAGCAGGGGGTTGGGTGAGTTATTCTTTTTATGGTGGGGTATCGACCTGCTAGGGGACTTTATACCTTGCTAACTGATCCGGACCTTGTGGGTCATAACTTGCTAGGGAACCTTTGTAAAGGCCATGTAGCGTCCCTATGCAATCACACCTCGGAAGTGTGATATGGTGTCTTACAAACACCGCATGGTTGGGTCCAAAGTTCTTCGGAGCTTTTACACTGCTTGTGGGTAAAGATGTACAACCTCTGCAGAGTGTTAAACTAATCGATTAGCCGTGCTCACGGTCAAGAGCGGCCTGGACACTCACATGATTAAATTATGGAACTTTAATGTTTAATTGTTGTTTTATTCTTTACTTATGATGCTTATATCGTATTAATTGGGTTGGTATGAACTTACATCTTTAGTAATCAGGTTGCTAATAAAACTTGACCAACTAAAATGCTAAAGTGCTTGAACCTTAGCCATCCACCATATGGCCTCGCATGATATGTTGTTTTCCCTTGCTGAGTACGATATGTGCTCACGCTTGTTTATTCTCTTGCATCTACAATACCCGGATTTGCTGCTCAGACTGGGAGAACTTTGAAGACGTTCCAGGAGATTTCTAGGAGTTCTAGGTGTGCGTAGTCTTCAGTCAGCTGCCTGTGGAGGCATTTTGTCCGCTGCAAGAACTCGTTTGTTTAAGTTTCGTTTAAGACTATGGTTTGTAATAACTCTTTATTCGTGTGGCACTGATTTTGGTATTCATAATGTCTAAGCGTGTGTGTAACTTGATCCTGGTGCACACGTGATCAATGCATTCGGTTTTGCCTTTAAAACCGGGTGTGACAGTTACTATCAAAAATAAATACCCCTTGCCCCGCATTGATGTGTTGTTTGATCAACTAGCTGGAGCCAAGGTCTTTTCCAAAATTGATCTTAGGTCGGGCTATCATCAGATAAAGATTCGGCATTGTGATATTCCTAAGACTGCCTTCTCCACACGATATGGGCTGTATGAATATCTGGTTATGTCCTTCGGTCTTACTAATGCACCTGCCTACTTCATGTATCTCATGAACTCAGTGTTCATGACTGAACTGGATAAATTCGTTGTGGTTTTCATCGACGACATCTTGGTTTATTCCAAAGACGAAGAGGAGCATGCTGAGCATCTTCGCATTGTTCTTCAACGTTTGAGGGATCATAAACTCTATGCCAAATTCTCCAAATGCGAATTCTGTTTGGATAGTGTCAAGTTCTTAGGGCACACCATATCTAATGAAGGTATATCTGTGGATCCAAGTAAAGTGCAAGAAGTGATGGATTGGAAGCCACCAAAGTCCGTCCATCAAATTAGAAGCTTTCTTGGGTTGGCTGGGTATTACCGCCTCTTTGTCCCGGATTTTTCTAGAATTGCCAAACCTATGACTGGATTGTTGAAGAAAGGAGTCAAATTCGTGTGGGATGAAAAATGTGATAATGCTTTCCAAACTCTGAAGCAGTACCTAACTTCCGCCCCAGTGTTTGCTCAACCTGATAACTCCAAGCCATATGAGGTTTATTGTGATGCCTGAGGCACAGGTCTGGGCAGTGTCCTTATGCAAGAAAACCGAGTTATTGCTTATGCTTCTCGAGCACTCCGCCCACATGAGAAGGATTATCCAACTCACGATCTTGAGTTAGCAGCGGTCGTTCATGCCTTGAAAATCTGGAGGCATTACTTAATGGGAACCCGTTGCAACATCTACACCGATCATAAAATTCTTAAGTATATATTTACTCAAGCTGATTTGAATATGCGCCAAAGGAGGTGGTTAGAACTCATTAAGGATTACAATCTTGAAGTGCACTACCACCCCGGCAAAGCCAATGTAGTTGCGGATGCTCTCAGTCGCAAGAGTCATTGCTTTGTTTGTCCACAGAATCTTATAGGGATACTTTGTGCAGCGAGCTAAGTAAACTCCGCCTAGAAATTGTTCCTCAAGGCATGTTGAATGCCATCTTGGTAGAGTCTGTCTTGTGGGATCAATTATTAATGTCTCAAGCCAGTGATGAGGGGATCAAAACTATCAAATAGAGGTTGTCTCAAAATGATCCAAAATACACGTGTTTCCGGCAAGACCCCAATGGTACAATTTAGTTTGGGTAGCGTCTCGTTGTCCCAGAAGACCCTACCATCAGGAAGAAAATTTTCGATGAGGCTCATGTCTCAAAATTCTCAATTCACCTTGGGAGTAGTAAAATGTACCATGATTTAAAAGAGAATTTCTGGTGGTCCAACATGAAGGTCGACATGGCAAAGTATGTTTCTGGATGCGACACATGTTCCAGAATCAAGGCAAGCCATCTAAAAACAGCGGGTACTCTCCAACCCTTGCCCATACCTTCTTGGAAATGGGATGACATCCGCATGAATTTCATTGTGGGATTGCCACTCACGTCCAGGAATCACGATTCTATTTGGGTCCTGGTGGACAGGTTAACGAAAACTGCACACTTCATCGCGGTTAACAGTACTTACTCAGCCAAAGACTATGCAAAGATATATCTTGACCGCGTAGTGCGATTACACAGAATTCCTAAGACCAGCATTTCTGATCGAGGTCCTCAGTTTATAGCTCATTTCTGGGAACAGTTACACGAAAACTTGGGAACAAAGTTGATCCGTAGTTCCGCCTATCATCCTTAGACGGATGGACAGACGGAAAGAGTCAACCAAATTGTCAAAGACATGCTTTGGGCATGTATCTTTCACTTTGACAAGAGTTGGGACAAATGCTTAGCCCTGGTAGAATTTTCTTACAATAACAGCTATTAGGCTAGCTTGAAGATGGCACCTTTTGAGGTCTTTATGGGCAAAGATGCCGCACCCCTTTAAACTGGTCTCAGGTAGGAGAGCGGAAGTTCTTTGGCCCAAATTTAGTTAGAGAAGCCGAGGAGAGGGTTGAAGTGATAAACGAAAACTTAAAAGCCACGCAAATGAGACAAAAGAGTTACCATGACAAGGGAAAAACTGTAAGGGAATACCAAGTTGGTGAAAATGTGTATTTGAGAGTTTCACCCACCAAAGGGGTACAAAGATTTAGAGTAAAAGGGAAGTTAGCTCCAAGGTACATTGGCCCTTATGAGATTACGAAAGTTTGTGGACCAGTTGCTTATCGCATTCGCCTACCCAAGTGGTTTGCTGCTATACACAACGTGTTCCACGTGTCTCAACTAAGAAAGTGCGCCCATGAACCTGAAATAAGGGTAATCGATGAAGCCAACACATGGATACAGCCAGATCTTTCGCTGGTAGAACATCTGATGCGGATTCTTGACCCAAAAGAGAGGAAGACAAGGAGAAAATCAGTGACCATGTACATGGTCTTATGGAGTCATCATACGGAAGAGGAAGCCACATGGGAAACTAAACACTACCTTAACACTCATTATCCGGGATTCTTACAAGTTCAGAATCGTAAGTGTCTTTCCCCCAACCTTTGTCTTTAATTTCCGATCTCGGGACGAGATCCTTGTTAAGGGGGGTAGGCTGTAACATCCCTAATGTTTATTGTGCTTATGACATCACCTAGATTTAGTAATCGAGATTAATTAGCCTCTAATCATGTTTAACATTGTGGGTCACACTTTTGCACAAAGAACGTTGGTCAACACGCTAAACCGTAGTCAAAGCCCAAGTGCTCCTTAATGCTGGATTAGTTTTCTTACGCGTTCTCAAAATTTCATTATAGAACTTCAAAATCGACCAACACCAAAGTTGCTCAGTTTCTCTGGGAACACATTACATTCCATTGCTGGCATTTCAAATTCTGAGGTTTGAACCCTCAAAAACCCAGTCAAAGCTCTGCTGAGCAGTTTGACCAAGCCATGAAAATCTGGAACTTCAAGGATGATTATCTCCAAATCTGTTGAGAACTTGACCGGTCAGCCTTTACGAAAGTTGGAGAAGGTTAACTGGTCTACAACTTTCGTATTTGGTGAATTTGAACTTTAGTTCGAAATTTGTGAGTTTGAATCGATCAAAGTCGGGCACAGCGAATTGTTTCTGGGCTGGGACGCCGGAGCGTGCCCCGTGCGCGACGTCGCGCGCCGTCGACGCCGCGCCGGCGCGCGCGCGTCGGGCCCACATCGCCCCGCCGTCCGTACGCCGTCCACGGCGAGACCATGCGTCGGTCATCGGGGTCGGGCCCACGGCCTCGCGCCCGCACGCGCGCGCGCCGCCCGCGCGCGCGCGCGGCCGACGGCCGGCCGAGCCGTGCGGGCGCGCGCGCGCCGCGGCCACACGCCGCGCGCCCACACGCCCCGGCCCGGCCGGCCGAGCCACCCGGCACGCATGCGCGCCCTTAGGTCCTCCCAACGCCCCACGCATCTCCTCCTCCCTCGCATTTGCACGTGCGCCGCTCGCAGCCGCCTCCCGCGCCCGCCATTGCCGCCGGCCGGAGTTCGCCGGTGCGCCCCTCAGTTTGTCGCCCCTACTCGAGTTCGAGTGCCGCGAAAGCCTCCACCCGCACCCCTTGGACACTCCCGTGCACGCGCATTGGCCGGTCGACTCGCCTGCTCGCCGGCATTGAGGCCGCCGTGGCCGACCACCGCATCCCTCGCCGCCGACCTTTGCCGGAGCCGTTTTCCGCCGAGCCAACCTCGCCAATCGCCTGAGGGTGAGTCCAAACCCCACCCTAGCCGCTTACTCGCCGGAGTCCGGTCGTCCGTCGCCGCCGGCCGGCCTCGCGCCCCCGCCGAGGACCTCCTTGCGAGGATTGAAATCTTCCTAGGGACCTGCGTATAAGAACCAAGGGCCTAACTATAAGAAGAATCTTAAACCGTAGATTCAAAATCCTGAATCTTGTAAATTGCGTAGTAAATGGTAGAAAAATCGAAAAATGCAAACTCAACTGTTCTGGAATCCTTGTGGTGAAACCTAACTTTTCTAGAAAGGAAGTTTTCAAATTTCATAGTAGTTTTTAAAAGATCTTGAATTGATCAGTTTGAATAAATTTGAAATAACTTGAAATGTATAAGAGCTCTGGATGTGAATTTTGGATATGTTGTCAATATTATCATTCCTAGACTTGTGTAGAAAAATGGCACTCAAATCATGTGTGTATCTTCAGTTATGAATTTATATTGATTTCAGCCTGTTCTCCATTTATGATTGTTTAGATTTATCTGTTGATCAAATTCCTTCCAACTTGCTGCTATAGCTCTGCAATGCATAGTAGTATGTCTCATAAATCAAAGATGAATTTTGGACATCTGTAGATTGCCCTGCTAATTTATGGTGGCTAGTTTGAGTTAAATTCAAATCCAAATTTCTACTGCAGCTATGGATGCAATTTTTGGTGTGTGAGCTAAACATGTCCGTATCATGCCATGTGCCAAGATATAGCCTCAGATTCTGTGTATATTTTGTTTTATGATTTATTCATGCTTCTAGTAGCTTAAACTTGTTACATTTATCATAATTGTGTTGTAGCGTTGTTTTGCCTAATTTTTGGTTAGAACTTATGTATTGCTGTTATGTGCATGCTGGTAAAATTTCATGGTCAGTTTGTGTATATTTTGGTCAGCATTGAATTTCCTAGTAATTGAGCTTTAACAAAACAAGTAAAGGAAAAACAGACTTGTCACCATCTATAGCTTAAATTCAAGCTTGAAATTTATAAAATCATCTCTGAACAGCCCCAAAACACTTTGGTGAAGTTTACTTAACTCATGAACTTATATGTGTACACAGTCACTATTAAGCAAGAATAAAGTTTCACACCCATCCACTTGTCCTTAGTGAAGAAAAGTTTAATTAGAAACTTGTTAAGGTTAATATGGCCAACAAAAACACCTATGTTTATCTCTGAATTCAGAACTGAATTTAACCTCTTATGTTTGTATACTTGAATCATAATGCATCTGCATGTCGTATAGAACTCCCCGACGGAAACTACGAGCTGGTGCCTGAGTTTGGAGGGGAACCAGCTAAGGGAGAAGTGAACGTGGTGGAAGTGCAGCAAGACCCAAACCAAAGTGAAGGCAAGCCCCGGAGCATAACCTACTTTTGTTAAACTCCTGCAACTTTTCCTTTTATGCAATGTTTGCGCATTTACATTCAGGAGTTGAATTGAAACCTTAGATGCATGATCCTAGGTTCCTATGTTCAAATACTAGCATGTTAAGTCGCTAGTTGCCATGCTTAGGACCACGGTACAAGTCGAGTGATGACCGTCACTCGCGAGCTATAGGTCTCTTATGTTGGGATCACAAGATTGTTGAACTTATCAGCTCATGTGGTAAGAGCATGGGACTGACTCCGGTCAGTAGATGTCAGTGGTTAAGCTTTTGAATGTACTAAGCATTTGTCGGGAATGGGACCGGTAAGCCTAGTACTTTCCTGATCCGGCAAGGGAACTCTATACCACTACACCCGGGAGTGATCCCAGATACTAGGCAGTGGTACATAGGTGGATCCGGGCGGTTAGATACCGTGGCAAGATAACCTTGTACCAGGGACTATGGACTTGATCCCGAACTGAGGACGGTTGGGAACCGCCTGGTTGGTGTATACCCCACCCCTTTTGGTTTTATTTGGCATTCTTGGGGTATGCATTCTCCCGTATGTTTAGGTCCACCTTGCAAGGTTACTAATCGATCGATCGTCGTCCTCTCACCGTTATCTGAGACTGCTTAACCATCCACTCTATGTCCCTTAATGATGGAATTGAGAAGGAACTTGTAAACTTGTTTAATTTGTATTGTACAACTCATGCTTGAATTAGTTGGATAATCTAGTAATGGTTAAATAAATATAATTTGGAGCTACAATTTGAAAGTAAGGACATATTCTTTGTTACTTTTCAGCAAAATAAACTACCAGCCATAAAGCCTTGCATGTCTAGAGGGTTGGTGATTGCCAAATCACCCGATGGTTAAGTCTTGCGGAGTATTAGTATACTCAGCCTTGCTTTTGTTGTTGCTTTTCAGGTGATGATGTGTGTGATGATGGCTTTCTGTGGCCTGGTTCTCTCCCACCCGGTTGGGAATACGAGTGGGAGGATGACAGCGCTTAGTGGCATCACAGATGGCCTCGTGTGATGTTACTTATGTCGTGTAGTGTTTTATTTCCGTTGTGTTTCGAACTCTGAACTATTTACCTTTATGCAAAAGACTTGGTTTGTAACAATGAACCTTTGAAGGATGTTATGTAATAACTTGTGACTTGTTTACCTCTGGACTCGCCTTCGTGTGAGTTTGTTGTAAAATGTCGATCCTGTGATGTAAGTGATTTTACTGGGTTTGACCCGGCAGAGACGACAAGTTACTTCTATATTATTGCTTAATGGCCATGAGGAGTGGTTTAGGCAATAATATGGAATTAATTTGAGCGGTTCTGTCAGAGTGATGTAAGTACCTGAAAATTTGCTTCACCACTTGCCGATGCGAAGTCCTCGGAGACGCTTGAAAACGAGCGCACAGACATACCGAGAACTGGATGTCCGGCCTCATCGCCGTCAAGTAGAGGAGTGACCCGATCATGCTTCGTACTCCTTCTGGTCCAAGTGTTCACCTTCCTCATCCGCATCAAGAGCTGTAGTCGTACTATCGGCGTCGCCATAGCCTTGGAATCGTCCATCTTGAACTTCCTCACAATATCCTTGGTGTACTTAGCTTGGTGCACAAATGTTCCTTCCTTTGATTGCTTGACTTGTAGCCCGAGGAAGAAATGCAACTCAACCATCATGCTCATCTCAAATTCCCTGCTCATATCCTCTGCAAACCATGCAACAAGAGAGTTAGACGAGCCACCAAAGACAATATCATCCACGTACACCTGCACAATCAGGATATCTCTGCCCTGCCTGAGTAAAAACAAGGTCTGATTGACCTTTCCCATCTCAAACCCTCACTCAAACAGGAACCCCCTCAACCTACCATACCAAGCTCTAGGCACCTGCTTCAACCCATACAATGCCTTCCTCAACTTGTACACCCGGTGGGGGTACTTCTAACTCTCAAACCCTGGTGGTTGCCTCGCATACAGTTCTTCCTCCAACACACCATTCAAGAAGGCACTCTTCACATCCATTTGGTGCAACTTGAACCCTTTAGTCACGGAAAAGGCTAGAAGGATTCTAATCACCTCCAAACGAGCTACGGGAGCCAAGGTCTCCTCGTAGTCAATCCCATCCTTCTGACTGAACCCCTGAGCAACAAGCCTTGACTTGTTCCTCACCACTTCCCTTTCTCTCCCTCTTTGTTCTTCCACACCCACTTTGTCCCAATCGGCTTACACCCTGAGGGTGGATCAACCAATTCCCAAACCTGATTTCTCTCAAAGTTCTCCAACTCCTCATGCATCGAATTAACCCAATTATGATCAGATAGTGTGTGTGTCCAATGTCTTTGGGCTCAAAGGTGGCAGCAAATGCAGCCTGAGCGAAATGAGAATTGTTCCGAACCCTCGACCGTGTAGTACCGTTGTTCATGTTGCCAACGATCCTCGAAGTTGGGTGATACACTTGTACTCACGGGGGAGGTTCTCGCCTTGATGCTACCTCTCCCTCAACTGTAGCTTCTCCACGATCTTGGTTTGTTGTCAAATGTGTGGGAGAGGGGCTGTCCATCATCGTAGTTGAAGTACTATGTACATGTTCAGCTGCGGGCAACACACTGCCATCTTCATCATCTCCATGTTCATGCTCCTCCTCCTGAAAAATCTCCTCGCAAGGTTCATCATCACCTGCACACTGAAAGACAAGTTGACTACGTGGCCGTGTCTCGTCGAAGGTTACCTCACAAGTCTCCATGATTTGGTTAGTTTAAAGAGTGAGATGCATAACCAGAGAAAATACCATTGACTGACCTAGCCTCAAACTTGTCCAACTTCTTCCCTTTTTTAAGGATAAAGCACTTGCAACCAAAGACATGGAAGTGACTCACCTTGGGTGTGCGACTGTGCATCAACTCATAGCAAGTTTTTTTCTTATGCACTCTGAGGTAGATCCTATTTGAAACATAGCACGCGGTATTCACCACCTCAACCTAGAACCTTCTCGGAGTCCTATGCTCATCAAGCATCATCCGAGCCATCTCACATAAGGTTCTATTTTTCATTTCCACAACACCATTTTGGGGAGGCGTATACGGACTCGAAAACAGGTGTTCAAGACCCAAGTCATGGCAAAAGGTTTCAAAATGAGAGTTTCTTAATTCTGAGCCATTGTCACTGCGGATCGCTCATATGGCATCTCCGCGCCACTCGTTCCTCAACCTCAAGACAAGGTCTCGAACAAACCAAACTTCTCTATCAGTGTTTTAGACCGGCAACCTACCAAGGGGAGTACCCGAAGTAGATGAATATGGCCTCGCCGAGATCGGTAAGTCAAAGGAAGAGACACGTGGCACCCAATTTAGACAGGTTCGGGCCGCGAGGTGCGTAATACCCTACATCCTGTATGATGCGTAGCTCTAGATTGATTGGGAGTGTTTACAAGATGATGCATATGAGAGAGGTAAAGGTTCCTACCTTGCCTTATAAAGCCCGGGAGGCAGGGTTAAAAGTCGGTTTGGGGAGAGAGTACTAGTCGTGTACGTTTAGGAGTTCTCTACATGGTATAGGACATGCATAGCTTCCTATCTGAGTACTTCTCCACTGAGGTCCTTGCGCTTCACGCCAACAGGTGCCGTGCAGCCCAAGTCGAGTAGTCCCAGGGGCCCACCGAGTAGTTGGACCTGGTACCCACCGAGGTAGTGGGCCCAGGGAGGTCCATACGACAAGCCCTCGAGTACTTTGTAGTCGAGCAGGATAGATTTGAGTAGTCTTGATGGCCTTGACGAGTAGTCTTCAAGCGTCCCCGAATACTACAAGTCAAAAGTCCTCAAGAATACTTGAAGCATCCCGAGGCTGGAAGGTACTCCAGCTGATCCTTGAGTAGTCTTGAATTCTTCTCGAGTAGTTCTCAAGCGTCCTCGAGTTCTCCTCTTGAAGGTCTTCAATAGTACTTGTGTTGTCTTGAAGAAGAAACCATATAGAAAATGCGATTCAAAGAATCGCATTCCATATGGAATGTAGCCCCCGAGCCTTAGGCCCCAAGCTGAGGGTTAATCTGAAGTTCTGCCAAGATTATCCCATAAAATCGGGAGAAAAAACCGAAGGACACGTGATACGGAGCCCCCGAGCCTTAAGTTGAGTACTTCCTCTCGAATTAAAGGGTCATCTTGATTGTAGAATGTGTCCTGAGTGGATCTTGAGTCTTGTCGTCACCCACTGAACCGGACAAATGTAGCTGAGCCCTCGAGATGTGCTGTATCGAGTACCGGAAGCCGAAGAGTCAGGCAGCCGCCGCTGAGTTAGCCGCCGATACTTATCCATCCGGCCGTTGCGGTGTCGCTTGCTAGGTTATAAATAGACGCCGAAACCCTTAGGGTTTTTCATTCCTCGCAATAGCAGCCGCTGAAAGTCCATGCGCGCCGCCACCTCTTGCCACCAGCGTAGCCCCCGAGCGAATGCGAGTGAAGACCCTCTGTTCTTGGAGAATGAAGCCATCTCCGTCCAAGGGCACGAAGACTACTACCGAGAAGAAGAGGTCCCGTAGCAAAGTGGATGGATCTGCCAAGGGGTCATCGCCGCCAACATCTCCCCCGCATCCCAATCCGGCCAAAGAGTGGAAGGAATCCAAGATGAAGACCGAAGATCTGCTGGCCCTGGTCAATAGCAGGTTCCTGCGGGAGAAAGAAATAGACATGTGGCGCGCTGCCACGGGCGACCCGTACCCCATGGAGAAGAATCCAGATGAAGCCCAATGTTCGCCAGGTTTGTGGAGCACGGACTAGCCCTCCCGGCCAGCGATTTCTTCAAAGGTCTTCTCAAGTACTACGGTATTGAGTACTTGAACTTGAACCCCAACGGTATATTCCATGTCTCTGTGTTCGTGCACTTCTGCGAAGAATTCGTGGGAATCAAGCCCACTAGATCCTGTTCAGGAAGTTCTTCTGTTTGAAGCCGCAGCCAAGCGCCAATGACCCACAAGTAGTTAGAGGGGCTGGCATTCAGATGCGAGAGGATGCGGCTGACCAGTACTTGTTGTACAAACTGATTGATTCGAACCAAGACTGGAAGACAAAGTGGTTCTACACATGTAACCATCATCCGGAGCTGCCGAAGCCGAGCGGAAAGCAGCCAAAGCATTAGGCATGGTGGAACACAGAGCCGACGATGCAAGAGGGTATCCAACTACTCGAGTTGATGCAGAAGATTAAGCACATGAGAGAGGCCGGGCTGAGGGCCGAGCATGTGGCCTTCAGCTTCATGAAGAGGAGGGTGCAACCACTGATGGCTCGCGACGCCCTGGGGCACCAGTACATGGGCGACGCAGATACATCAAGTATGCCCGACAACAAAGTCGATGATGATGACATTGTCGAGAGGCTGGGCAAGATATTCAAGGATATGCCACTGTATACTCCTTGCCCAGTCCCCAAGTACTCAGCGGCTCGTCCGCCGAACCAGGTATGTAGCTGGGACCTCTGCCCCTGAGTACTTATTGTTCTGGAGTAGTCGCGCTCACCCAATTTGTTTGCCGTAGGATGACATTGCGAAGTTTGTCTCCGACCCAGCTCCCCCTCCTCGACTTGTAGATGTTCTGGAGGAGGGAAAGAGCAAAGTGAAGGAACGCCGCGCGGTCGGCGAAGGTGACGACACCGTCACCATTGAAGATACTTCTGACGAGGAGGATGGGGAGACACTCCAGGAGCGTTTTCAACTAATGTCCAAGTTCAGCCGACCTGGACTACCCCATATCCCCCTTGTTGATGACAGGCCAACTAGCCTGGAGGCTAGTCTCCTTGCGCCGCCGAGGAGGAGCGCAATGTGGCACGGAAGCGCGTCACCAAGAAGCTGAAGGTGACAGAGACAACTGCCCACGAGGTGAGTTTCTCAAGTAGTGTAGTCAAGCACTTGTCTTGGAGCCTTGCATGCTGACAATGGAATTTGGAACTTGTCTCGAGTAGTGTATTCGCAGGATATCCCGTCGTCCGACCCCGTAGATCAGGGAGACAAAGAGGACTGGGACACGGTGGGAGGAGCGACTGGGAGGAGCCTCAGTCCCACTTCCGCTGTTGAAGAAGTCGTGCTAAAGCCGGCACAACAGGTGACTGATGCCAGAGCCCTTCGCGACTAATGGAACCGAGGAGCTAGTGGTCATCCATGTTGATGAAGAGGCGCCCGCGGAAGCCAGGCTTGTTGACATTGCCAACATACTTGGCGCTCCGGCTGTGACTGTTGTCCGGTCCAGCTTGTGAGTGAAGTCTATCTTCGAGTAGTACTTATTGGTAATTTTACTGTGGCTGATCACCAAATTTGTGCTGAGCAAAAAATCTACTGATCTTTCCTGGTAAGGTGAGGAACCCAGTGCAGCAACTGGTGAAGAAGACATGTCGCCAGCTGTTTAGGAGTTTGCAACACTTCCTCGGGCTGAGACCATTGCTCAGGGCACAGGGGCTACGCCGCTAGAAGCCACCGTAGTGGAAGGTATGTAAACTTCGGCGATGCCCTCCGCCCCATGTAGTAGTCGTAGCCCCCAGATACTGACGTCGTGTGCGTTGTGCTGATAGGAGCACAAGTCGAGGGGACCACGATCCCCAAGTCGTGCCAGTTGGAGGCGTCATGCCGGAAGCCGATGTGCTGGAGGGAGCGGCTACCAGACCGGAGGTACCAATAGCCCCCGAGACCACGGAAGAGGTGCACGATGATGTGCTCCCGGAGTCAAGCATGGACATTGTCATGAGGTCGCTAGAGATCCAAGATACGGAGCCAATCTGTTCGGCGCCGATGTCAGAGGCAGCGGTGACTAGTCGTGGCGGGCTGGAGCTTCTGGCAGATGACCTCGTCGACCCAGCGGTGGTGGCCCGAAACTTGGAGTCGATTCGCCGGGCTGAGCAGTGGATGAAGGTACACGACTGTACCCTTGAGTAGTCGAATTCCACAAGAACTAAGTACTCAAATAATGGTTGTTGCCTTGTGCTGGATGTCGTGGAGAGATCCCGACAAAAATCAGATATGCTCCATGGGTATGGAGACACAGTGCTCTGGGTAGAATCGCTGGAGAAGGAGCTCAATAAGGCAAGGAAGGACGCCGCCATGTTGCAATCCAAGCTGGATGGAGCTTTCGTCCAGTACCATAATGAGGTACAAGAGATGTAGGCGAAAAGTGATGACTTGATTCGGAAGAACAAGTCATTGCGCCAGAAGAATAAAGGTATGCCGCTCGAAGCCTGTCGAGTACTTATTGTGGGTACCTTGTAGTAGTCTGACATGTGTTCTTGAGCTTTGCAGATCTTGAGGCCTGTGTAGACCAGCTGAAGACATTAGAGACCAATTTGAAGAACATCGTCTACCGAGAAAAAGATGCCCGAGAGGTACTTGAATATGAATATAAGTAGTTGTCTCATGAGTGCGTCAAGCACATGGAGCTTCGTGAAGCCTCAGATCGTGATCTGGTCAATTGCTATAAATCTCTGCAGAAGCTTAATGAATATTGCGAGAAGCTGCGCGGCCAACTCAAGGAGCTTGAAGAAGTCGCACTTCCGATTGCAAGGCTGCTGGTGCCTCACCCAGGCGGACCCAAGATAGCTCCGTTGGTCAATCGGCTAAAAGAAGCCCCCAGTCGTTTGGCAACTTATGTGAAGCATCTTGCGAAATCCATACCCAACCAAGTCTTGGCGTACATGAAGTCATACTTCCCCAAGGCTCCGGTGGATGTAGTCACGGGAGGACTAGCCGCCAATTGCACGAACGACCATTACAAGGAGCTGCTGGAGCAGATGGCGCCTAACGCGGAACAAGTCAATGAAAAGCTGAACATCCAGTAGTTGTCCTGTAGGGTTAGCTCATGGCAGCATATGTAATATAAACTAAGTTATGATGAACTTGTTTAAGGTTGAATGAAAATCTTCCATGATATATGGCTGAAATGAGTACTCGTTATCGCTGTATATGTGTGCGGAGTACTTATCATGGCGATGTCATGAGTAGCAGGACTCGACAGTAGATCCATTACAGAAAATCACAGTAAATGAGGTTATTTGGAATCAAACTTTATTATTGAGGAAAGAGTACACCTGGATGTCCAGGGCCGTTTACAAGTGTAGTCGCCTGGACCCGGAGGCCGCCTACGGCTTAAGTAATGCTAGAACCCGAGGCCGCTTACAGCTGTAGATCCGTTGGTAGCCGTATAGGCCGGATCTAAGAGTGCATGGTCTCTTTGTAGACCGCCGCTAGAGTACTTGATGCTCTGAGCAGCCCGAGATCCGTTAGTAGCCGTTAACGCTGGATCTTGGAGTAGAAGTAGTCCGGAGACTAGTACCTGGACCCATAGACCGCTTAAAGCGAAGAGCCCAGGAGTAGCCATGTAGACTTGGACCCTTGGAGTACTCGAGAGACTACGCATAGAATCGATAGAGCTGGTCGATGTTCCACGAGTTGCTGACATTGTCGTCTTCTAGTGTATGGAGGTGGTATGAGACTGGTCCGGTCACCTTTGCAGTCGATAAGGGACATTCCCTTTGTCGGGGACAGCCTTAGGGGTCCCCTTAAACGACGGGGAAACCCTCACTTAAAACCCGCGACAAAACCAAGACACGCTAAGCCTAACCGTGCAGGTGCCTAACCATGCAGGACACGGCCCACGCCGCAGGGACCCCGACGGCCCACCAAGGCGGCCTTCTTAGATCCCCTCGAGCAGGCCCCGCCTCGCTCGAGGACGCACGCCCCCTCGGGCAGGGCTCCGCCCCGCTCAAGGAGCAACACTTCCCTCGAGCGGGCTCCGCCTCGCTCGAGGACGCACGCCCCCTCGGGCGGGGCTCCGCCCCGCTCGAGGAGCAACACTTCCCTCGAGCGGGCTCCGCCTCGCTCGAGGGCTCACTCACCCTCGAGCAGATTCCGCCTCGCTCGAGGGTACGTCCCGCCCTCGGCCGGGGTCCGCCACGCTCGAGGGCACCCCTCACGCGTGCGCCGGCCCCCGTACACGGGCATTTAATGCCCTGACACAGGCGGGACGACGCCATCATGCGCTCGGGGCTCGCACCCCGGTGCCGCCGCACCAAGTCCCCAGGGAGGAGTCCATCCCCGCTACTGTGGGAAGGGACTGTGCAGCGCGGACGGTGTCAGTCCCGTGACACCGTGCGCCTGCTCTAGTACGGCCGACGCGCCGAGCCCTCGAAAGGGGGCCGGCTTCACCCTCGATTCACTTTCTTGTGACCCTACAGGGTTAGGTGGAGGCGCTAGGTCGGTGGACTGCCATCCCTGCCACTGTAACGGCGTGGCCGCCGTACCCGCGCGTGCAGGAGCACGCGTGACGCTGTAGCAACAACTCCAGGCCTGTGAAGCACGTCGGGAAGGAACGCCGTTCCGCCTACTCCTGTACTCCGTACAGGCCTGCGTCAGCACCTCCCTCGAGCCTATCAGAGGACATCACCGCCATCCGCTGCTCTCCTACCCTCGAACCGCCACTGTTCGGGTACAAGTCAGGCCATGATGACCAGATCGCTGCAAGGATCGCCCGGACGGCCGCCCACTTTACAGCATAGCACGTCGCACTTACCCACGTAGCTAGGTAGCGCGGCGCGCATGTAAACCGCCTCCCCCTTGATCTATAAAAGGGGGAGAGAACCCCCCGGCAGCAGGGGACACAAGACAGCAGACAATAGGAACCCTTCACACACCACGTACTCATTCCCCAATTCTCCCACAACATCTTCAGCCAGGGACTTGGAAGCCCTGCTTCCTCTCCCGCCTTGCTTGTAACCGCCCCACTACAGGCACCCCCGGTGCTAAGTAATATAGTGCCTCGAGCACGCCACGCGCCGGGACGTACGGCCCCCTCGGCCGGAACCAGGATAAAAACCCTGTGTCACTTGTTACTTAGCATCGACCATTGAGGGATAGACCTCGGCGCTTTCTACTGGTTTGTGTCGGGACTACATTCTGCACCGACAGTTGGCGCCCACCGTGGGGCAAGCGAGCGCCTAAGGTCATTTCGCCAACTCCCTCCATGGTGATCCGCACTGAGTACCGTGGTACACGCTACTGCATGGGTAGCTCGGACCCCCTCCCAGCCGGGTTCGAAATTCGCTTCGGGGACCTGAACTTTCAGGCCACGGGGAACGGCTATCTCATGCGCCTCACTAACCGTGAGGAGCTCCGCGCGCGGCGCCAGGCCAGGTCCGCTCAGGCCCCCGCCGCACGCACGACCCCGGCGCGGACGCCCACGAGCACGGATGCCGCGGGTCCATCGACGCCACGACGCCGTCGTCGCTGCGGGACGGCGCTCGCGCCGGGCGCGGTCCGAGCGGCGGCAGGCCGAGCGCGCCGCCACTCAATGTGGCACGCCCACCGTCACGACCACCACCACCCCGGCAGGAAAGCGCACGGTCTCCGGACCGCGCATGCCCATCGGGCTGCGTGGCGCTACGTCGGCCTACAACGCCAACGTCAACACCACGATGCGCAGGGTTCCACCTGGCCGCCACGTCTTCGTCGCCAGGGGTCCCGGCGCCTCAGCAGGGGACGAATCGTCCCTGGGCTCCGTCGACACGTTACCACCCGCCAACCGCCACGGGTACGCGGAGTGGGACTTCTCCGGCGTGCCAGACCCAGTTGTGTTCCGGCGTTTCCTAGACGCTGCGGACTACTGGTTCGGCTACTCCGACGACTCCAGCACCGGGAGTTACGACCCCACGCGGGAGTGCTATGCCGTCATCACCAACGACCCGGCCAATGCCGCCGGTGTAGCGGGCGCCGGAGACGGGGAAGTCACACCTGCCCCAGGGATCGCCACGCGCCTAGCCGCGGGGCCAAGCGCTCCCCGCCGGGGCCGACGCCGACGCACGGCGGCCCAAGCCCGCGAGCTCGAGGCCAAGCTGGCGGAAGAATACCGAACGGTGCGGCTGCTCCGCGCCTCAATGGCGAGGGGAGGCCTCCGCGCGCGGCGAACACGCACGGGAGCCGGGCCGACAGTCCGCGACCGCATCAACACCGTCCCCAACGTCGACAACGCGGACGCGCCCCCGCGAGCGAGCCAAAAGCTCATCGCCGCCGCGACACTGCTGCGAGCCATGCCGGCACCCTCGACCCCCGAGGCTCGAGACCTGCACCGCGAGGTGCAAACTCTCATCGAGCAAGCGGCCGTCCCGGCAGCCGAGAGCTCGGCCTCACGCATCCGCCAACAGGGGGATGAGCGGGACGACGAAGCCGCGCCGGGAGGCGAACCCTCGGTGCACGCGGGGGGACCGGCGGGGCGACCCGCCGACCAAGGACGCACGCCGGCCAAGGAGCGGCTCCTTGACGCACGCAGGGCGCTGGATGGTGACGCCCGCAACGTCATCAACGCCAGGCGCACCAGCAAGGCTGACGCACGAGCAGCAAGGGGCTACCACCCTCGACGGGGTGGACGCTACGACAGCGGCGAGGACCGCTCTCCGACGCCGGAGCCCCCAGGCACCCGTGTGTTCAGTCGGGAAATCCGCGCGGCAGCGTTCCCCCAACGCTTCCGCCAGCCCTCGACCATCGTCAAGTACAACGGGGAGACGGACCCCCATGTCTGGCTCAACGACTACCGCTTAGCTTGTCAGCTGGGCGGGGCCGCCAGTGACGAGGTCATCATCCGCAACTTGCCCCTGCATCTGGGCGACGTGGCCCGGACATGGCTCGAGCACTTGCCCGCTAGCCAGATCCACAACTGGGATGATCTGGTCCGCACGTTTGTAGGCAACTTCCAGGGCACGTACGTGCGCCCTGGGAATTCCTGGGACCTGCGCTCCCGCACGCGTGGGGCCCGGCGAGTCGCTGCGGGACTTCATACGACGCTTCTCTAAGCGCTGCACTGAGCTCCCCAGCGTGGCGCAGTCCGAGATCGTGCATGCCTTCCTCGAGGGCACCACATGCAGGGACCTCGTACGGGAGCTGGGACGGAGCCCGCCTACGGACTCCAACGAGCTGTTCGACATCGCCACCAGCTTCGCTTCCGGAGAGGAGGCCGTGGGGGCAATCTTCGACGGCAAGAAGGGCAAGCGCTCGGAGGACGCGCCCGCGGAGGGCAGCAAGTCCAAGGAGCCGCACCGCAACGACAAGCGGGGCAAGAAGGGGAAGAAACCGAGCCGCGAGGCGCGCGAGCAGGGGGCGCGACGGCGGCAACGCCGAGGCCCTCGCCGTTGACCCGCTCGACGGGGCCCTCGACCGGCCCCTCGAGGCCCGGGGGTGTTTGACGACATGCTGAAAAAGCCATGTCCCTACCACAAGACCCCAGTGCACCATACCATTGAGCAGTGCGACATGCTCAAGAAGTTCTATGGCCGTGCCGCCGCGAAGGAGGCAGAGGCCAAGAAAGACGGAGGCGATGGCGACGCCGGCAGCTTCCCCGCCGTTGAGAATGTGTTCCTCATCTTTGGGGGGCCAACCGTCGACATGTCGACCCGCCAGCGCAAGAAGGAGCGGCACGAGGTCCTTGCCGAGGAGAGGGCGCCTCCGTCCTTCCTCAATTGGTCGGAGGACGTCATCACCTTCAGCCGGGAGGACCACCCGAACCGTGTGCCCAACCCGGGCCAGTACCCGCTGGTGGTAGACCCCATCATCGGGAACGCCCGGTTCTCGAAGGTCCTCATGGACGGAGGCAGCAGCCTCAACATCCTCTACGCGCATACATTGCGCCTGATGGGGATCGGGTTGGACCAGCTGCGGCCCAGCACGAAGCCGTTCCATGGCATCGCGCCGGGCAAGCAGGTCCAGCCCCTCGGGCAGATCGACATGCCAGTCTGGTTTGGCACCCCCAAAGAACTTCCACAAGGAGACCCTCACCTTCGAAGTGGTGGGGTTCAAGGGGGCCTACCACGCAATACTTGGGCGACCCTGTTACACCAAATTCATAACGGTCCCCAATTATACTTACCTGAAGATGAAGATGCCGGGACCGAACGGCGTCATCACCGTCGGGTCATCCATCGAGCACGCGTTCGACTGCGACGTCGAGTGCGTGGAGCACGCAGAGGCACTGGCGCTGGACGAAGCACTGGTGAACACACTGGAGAAGATGGTCAACGAAGACCTCAACCCCGCCAGCAAGCACGCCGGCGCCTTCGAGGCGGCGGAGCAGACCAAGGGGGTCCCCCTCGACCCCTCAGCCCCCGAGGGCAAGGCGTTGAGGGTCAGCTCCACCCTCGACCCAATAGGAAGCAGTGCTCGTCGACTTCCTCCGCGCCAACGCCGACATCTTCGCGTGGAGCCCCTCGGATATGCCAGGCATCCCGAGGGAAGTCGCCGAGCACTCCCTTGACATCCTGCCAAACGCCCGCGCCGTGCGGCGGCGGGCCGCGCCGCTTCGACGAGGAGCGGCGACGGGCAATCAGAGCGGAGCTGCGGAAGCTTCTCAAGGCCGGATTCATCAAGGAGGTGTTCCACCCTACGTGGCTAGCAAACCCCGTGCTTGTAAAGAAAAAGAATGGGAAGTGGCGGATGTGTATAGACTACACTAGTCTTAATAAAGCATGTCCTAAAGTTCCTTTTCCTTTGCCGTGCATTGATCAAATCGTTGATTCAACGGCTGGGTGCGAATTGCTTTGCTTCCTCGATGCTTACTCCGGGTACCACCAAATAAAAATGAAGGAGTCCGACCAGCTCGCGACTTTGTTCATCACACCGTTCGGGACGTTCTGTTACGTCACGATGCCATTTGGCCTCAGAAACGCGGGTGCAACATACCAGCGTTGCATGCAGCACGTTTTTGGGGATCACATCGGGCGAACGGTCGAAGCATATGTGGACGACATCGTCGTGAAGACCAGGAAGGCGGACGACCTGGTCGGCGACCTCGCCGTCGCGTTCGGTTGCCTATGGGCCAATGGGGTCAAGTTAAACCCCGAAAAATGTGTCTTTGGAGTGCCGCGAGGCATGCTCCTGGGGTACATTGTCTCCCAACGGGGAATCGAGGCCAACCCCGAAAAGGTTGCGGCCCTCGAACGGATGGGTCCGATCCGGGACCTCAAAGGGGTGCAGAAGGTGTTGGGGTGCCTCGCCGCCTTGAGCCGCTTCATCTCGCGGCTCAGTGAGAAGGGCCTGCCCTTCTATCGCCTCCTCAAGAAGCACGAGCGCTTCTCCTGGACCACCGAGGCCCAAGATGCGCTCGACAAGCTGAAGGCGTCCCTAACGCACGCCCCGATCCTCACGCCGCCGCAAGGCGGCGAACCCCTGCAGCTCTACGTAGCCGCAACCACCTAGGTGGTCAGCGCCGTGATCGTCGTGGAGCGCATGGAGGAAGGGCACGCCCTGCCTGTACAGCGGCCAGTCTACTACATCAGCGAGGTCCTATCAGACACGAAGACGCGCTACCCCCAGGTCCAGAAGTTGCTGTACGCGGTAGTCCTTGCGCGGCGCAAGCTCCGCCACTACTTCGAGGCCCACCCCGTCACGGTGGTTTCTTCCTTTCCGCTAAGGGAGATCATCCGCAACCCCGACGCCGCGAGAAGGATCGCCAAGTGGTCCGTGGAGCTGATGGGCGAAACGCTCGCCTACGCCCCGCGCAAGGCCATCAAATCGCAAATCCTGGCGGATTTCGTTGCTGAGTGGACGGACACGAAGCTGCCGCCCCCACAAATCCAGGCAGAGTGTTGGACTCTGTTCTTCGACGGCTCAGTGATGAAAACGGGAGCGGAGCGCGGGCCTCGCTCTTCGTGTCACCCCTCGGGGAGCACATGCGCTACGCAGTGCGCCTCCACTTCCCCGCGTCCAACAATATGGCTGAATACGAGGCCCTTCTCTGCGGCCTCAAAATCGCCATTGAGTTGGGCGTCAAGCGCCTCGACGTGCGGGGGGGACTCGCAGCTCGTGATCGATCAAGTCATGAAGAACGCGAGCTGCCATGATGACAAGATGGAGGCTTACTGCAAGGCCGTGCGGGCCCTCGAGGACAAGTTCTACGGCATTGAGCTCAACCATGTACCCCGCCGGTACAACGAGGAGGCAGATGAACTGGCAAAGATCGCGTCCGGGCGGATCACCGTTCCCCCGAACGTTTTCGCGCGCGACATCGCGCAACCCTCGGTCGTCTTCGAGCCCTACCCCTCGGGCCATGACGGACCCTCGGGGGCTCCCTCGAATCCAGCGGGTGCGGAACCCATGGACGAGGACCCCTCGAACGAGGCGTACGTGCTCTCCCTCCTCGAGGGGTACGGCTCCCACGAGGCCGACGCGATGGACATCGAGCCAGCTCCCGCTCAAGAGGACTGGCGCGAAAAGTACATCGCCTGGGTCGCTCGAGGGGAGCTCCCCGCGGACCGGGCCGCGGCCAGGCGCATCGCCAGGATGGCCAAATCTTTTGCCCTCGTCGACGGCGAGCTGTACAAGCGCGCCGCCTCCGGCATCCTACAGCGGTGCGTGCCCATTCCCGAGGGGCGCGAGCTCCTACGGGACATCCACGCGGGGATCTGTGGCCACCACGCCACACCCCGCACCCTCGTCGGCAACGCGTTCCGCCGGGGGCTTTTGCGGCCTACCGCGGTCTCGGACGCCAGCGAGATCGTGCGCACCTGCGAAGGGTGCCAGTTCTACGCCCGCAAGTCCAACCTGCCCGCCCATGCCCTACAAACCATCCCCGTGACATGGCCATTCACTGTGTGGGGGCTGGACATCGTCGGGCCCCTGCGGAAGGCGCCCGGGGGCTTCACCCACTTGCTAGTCGCGATCGACAAGTTCTCCAAGTGGGTGGAGGTGTGCCCCATCACGAACCTAAGGGCTGAGCAGGCGGTGACATTCTTCACCAACATCGTCTACCGCTTTGGAGTGCCAAACTCCATCATCACAGACAATGGGTCCCAGTTCACGGGCCGGAAGTTCTTTGAGTTCTGTGACAAGTTCCACATCCGTGTGGATTGGGCGGCCGTGGCACACCCACAGACCAACGGCCAAGTGGAGCGTGCCAACGGCATGATCCTACAGGGCCTTAAGCCCAGAATTTTCGATCAGCTCAACAAATCTGGGCGAAAATGGCTCCAAGAACTTCCAGCGGTCGTGTGGAGCCCAAGGACCACCCCAAGCAGAGCCACCGGGTTCACCCCGTTTTTCCTAGTCCACGGCGCGGAGGCCGTCCTCCCAACAGACTTAGAATACGGGTCGCCCAAGGTTCGAGGCTATAACGAGGATGCTAACCAACGAGCCCGCGAGGACTCGCTCGACCAGCTGGACGAGGCACGCCTCGTAGCCTTAATGCATTCCGCGAGGTATCAACAGTCCCTAAGACGCTACCAAGCACGCAAGATACGTCGACGGGATTTCAGCGAGGGGGATCTGGTCCTAAGGCTACGGCAAGATAACCGAGGGCGCCACAAGCTATCGCCCCCATGGGAGGGACCCTACGTCGTAGTGAAGGTACTCAAGCCGGGCACGTACAAGCTGGCCAACGAGGACGGTGAAGAGCTCACCAACGCTTGGAACATCCAACAGCTACGTCGCTTCTACCCTTAGCTAGGATTTTCCAAGTATTTTTGTTGTAAAAATCACATGGCCAACGCCCCAGTTGGCAACAACTATGTAAATGCTTCAAGTCTAATGGAAAGGATAACTCGGCTTTCCCCTGAAACCGAAGTTACCCTCGGGGGCTAATGCGGGGGGCACCCCCCCAAATGGTCCCATTTTTTGCGCAAAAATAAAAACAACTCACACGCGCTAAGTTTGTTTTCTACTTCAACTACGAGCAACGATTTGAACAGGGCGTGGGCGGCCCAGCGGGAGGAGCGTGCGAGCCAGAGATAGCCTACGCCGCGTGGATATGGCCCTTCTCTCTCGCCTCCAACCCAGCAGACCCCCAGTGAAAATCGAACTCCCCCAAGTAAAATCTACTCAGGAAGAAGGAGAAACAAAAAAGCGCAATAGGCAAAACACTTCATTACGTATCATCAAATGTTTACGATGAAGATAATGTATTTATTTACAAAGGCCACGAGGCCAGAATATTGATACACAAAAGCGGGCCCAGCGCCCAGATGTTTCAGGCGGGAGGAGCAGCAGCGTCAGCAACGTCGGGGAAGAGGAACTCCTCGAAGGCCTCGGCGAGCGACCCGGCGGCGTCGGCGGCGAGCGCATCCACATGCTCCATCGCCACCTCGTCCTCGACGCCCTCGGGAACGACGTAGCCTTCCGCCAGCGCCTCGAAGTTGACCTCGTAGTGGGATCGCACCACTCCGAGGGCCTTCTGGACGCCCGGATGCGGCGCCGGCGCATCCGCTCCGTGACGTGGCCGCCAAGGGCGCGCGGGCGGCGGCCGGCGAGCTGCCGGCCTGAGCCTCGCCCTCCTCCACGGCACGGCAGGTCTCGAGGGCCGCATCACGCAGCTCCTGCAGCTCCCGCTCGGAGGAGTTGTACGAAGCCTGCAGCGCCTCGGCCCGCTCAGCTGCGTGCCCCAGGGCGGTGAGCAAGCCTGGAAACGCCAAGGCAAGAAAGAAATCAAAAAAAGGGAATGCGAGTTCCCAAACGAAAAACCAAAAGGCAAGAGTCAAACAGTTGCTCACCTTCGGCCTGCTTCCTCACCATCTCGAAGTCGCGGCGCACGGCCTCGACCGTCAGCTCGAGGCGCTCGACGGTCTCACCTTGCTCCCAGAGGGACAGCTCCTGATTGGCGTTGGTGATGCTGAGCATAATCACCTCGCCCTCGGCCTTGGAGAGCTTGTCGTCCCGCTCCGCCAAGGACTTCTGCGCCGCCTCACGAGCGACGCGCTCCTGCTCCAGCGCCGTCCGAGCGTCGACGAGGGCAGCCTCGCTCTCGCCGGAGCCGCCCCTCAGCCCCTTGGCGGGCGGTGCGCTCTTCTTTGGAGCCGCTCCTCGGCGGTGACGAGAGCCGCGGCCTTGGCGTCGAGGGCGACCTTCGCATCGTCGGCCTCCTTGGCCCCCCCTGCTCCCGCCCGCGCGCCCGCTCCTCGGCCGGCGGCGCCGCGCTTGCGCCCCCTCGAGCGACGTACGGAGCTCCCGGTTCTCGCCGCGGGCGGTGGCCACCTCCGCCTCCCGGTTGGCGGCCGGCGTCCGCGTCTTCTCCAAGTCCGAGCGCGCCCGCCACGAGCCTCATCACGGTCGACGAGGGCCGTGCGGACGCGCTCGAGGCTCGAGCGGCGCGCCGGATCCTACCCCCGAGCTCTCGGGGAGCTCGTCGCGCCACGCCATGGCCGTACGCCGGCCCGGCCGTCCCGGCGTCCTAAGGGCGTCAGCAAGCGCGTCGAAAGCGCTGCACCGCTCCCGGAGCTGGTGGACCTCGGCGTTCACCGGTCGAAGGCGTCGTACTTGTCGTGGGCGCGACGCTCGAGCTCCTGGCAACCACAGAATCAAAACCCATAAGTGCCGAGACACGAAGGCGGCATACACAAACGAAAGAAAGAAGAGAACGAGCAACCACGGCTTACCTGGAAGACGAGCCATGCCGGCCGCCATGGACCCGCGGCGCCTCGTTCGGCGCGCGGTTGAGCGTGGCGCCGTGGCTCGGAGCTCGCCCCGCAGCTCCTGCTCCCCCCGGCGTCGCAAACGCGGGGGGGATCATCGACGGCCCCCTCCACCGGGCGGGGGCGGCCGGCGCGGAGGACGAGGCCTCGGCGCCATGTCCTCGACCCCCCACCACCATGTGACCCTCGCGCCGCCTCACGAGGGCCCCCTCTTGGGGCTCGGGGGAATTCGTGGGCCAGCTGGCCCACTGATCCCACCCAGGCGGCGGAGAGTCGTCCGAGACCTCCACCACCTCCGCTGCAGAACGCCGGCGGGCGCCGCCGCTTGTGCCGCCTCCACCGGTGCCTCCACTTGCGCCTCCGCGGCCGCGCGGCGCTTGGCGCGGCGCCGCGGCCACCACCTGCGGTTGTGCCGCCGCATCCACGGGCGCCACCACGGGTTGCGCCCGCTCCGCCTCCTCTGCGCGGCCGGCGCCGCGGGCCGCGCCTCCGCGGCCCGGCGACCTCCGCGGGCGCACCTCCACCACGGCCGCCGCCGCGTCCCCGCGTCCCCACGAGAGCGGGGCGCCGGCCGCTCCTCGGCGACCTCCGGTGCGCCGCGGCGGGCGATCCGCCGGCCGGAGCCTCGAGGCCCCGGCCCGGGCTTTGCGAGCTCGCGCCCGCCGACGTGCTTGCCCCCGGCCGCGACGCCCTTGACGAGCGCCGCCGGGTGGGAATGGACGCGTCCGTCCTCAGCACCTTGGCCGGTGCGAGAGGAGGCACGGTTGGCACCACCCTGCGCAGGCACAGACAGAGGATTAGAATGCCTGAACATCAACAAATCGAACCAAGCAAAAAGACGAGCTCCTTACCTCGAAGAAGAAAAGGCTCGTTTCCTTTTCCTCGAGGCCTCAGCGAATGAGGCCGGTGCGGTGGCGCGCCGCCGCCGCGCGCCCCCGACGGCTCCGCCGCGCGCGGGGCGCCCGCCCCGCGCGCGGTCGCGCCCGACGCCGCGCCTCCCGAAGGCGCCGCCGCGCAAGCGGGCACGCTCGCCGTGGACGCCCCCCGACGACGCCGCCACGCGCGCGCGGGCACGGCGGCCCCACGCGCGGGCGCGCTGCGCCCCGCGCGCGGGCACGCTCGATGCGCGCACGGGCGCGCTCGCCGCGCGCGCCTCCGTGGCGCGCGCCGGCACCTCCGCGGCGCGCGTCGCCCCCGATGTCGATGGCCGGCGGCGGGCGCCGTTGCGCCCGCCCCGGCGATGCCGCCCTAGCCGCCGGCGCCGGCTCCGGTGACGGGGGCGCAGGCTGCCACCTGTCAGAGGGGCTCTCCCCCTCAGCCTCTTCCTCTTCGTCCTCCTCCGAGGACGAGTACTCTTCGGTCCCCGGGGAGGAGAGCATCTCGAGGTCCCATGGGGTCCGGCCCGAAGGCGTCGGCACCCGGGTGTCGACGGCGCTCCGCGCCCGGGTGAGTGCGTACGCCAGCTCGAGGGGCGTCGGGAGCATCCGCGACCTCGCCAGATCGACGGGGTTGGCCGACTGTGTCATCTCGAAGATACAGAGCGGCCTCTCCATCAAGGGCACGACCCGCCTGTGATGAAGGAAGGCGAGGACGCCCATCGCGTTCGGCCCCATCGCCTCCGGGCGCGCAGGCGGCCGGGACCGACTCCCGCCTCCGCCTCTTTGGGCGTGGACACCCCGTAGCCCCGGGAGTCGGGCCTCTCCTTGAACACCCGACCGGGGTGTGAGGGGGGGGGAGGCCGGGCTCGGCGTTGCGCAAGTAGAACCATCCCCGCTCCCAGCCGGCGTTGTTCGTCGTCATGGTGCAGGGGATGTAGACGTTCTTGAATTGCCCCCGCAGGGCAAGCGACATCCCGCCGGCGCGCACCGCGCGGCGGGTCCTCGGCTCCGTCGTGGGCTGCGTGAAGAGCTCCGCGCGGAAAAGGTGAACCCAGAGCTCCCAGTTGACTGGGATCCCCAGGTACCCTTCGCAGACGCCCACGAATGTGGCCGCCTGCGAAATCGCGTTGGGGGCGAAGTTGTGCAGCTCCACTCCGTAGTGGTGGCACATCGCCCGCATGAAGCAGCTCGCCGGCACGTTGAAGCCCCGCTCGTGGTAGCGGATGAAGCTCACCACGTAACCCTCCCGGCGGGTTGGGCGCGCGGTCCCCCGCCGGCGGCACTATCCACTCCGCGGGCGTCCATCTTCATTGGCCGCCAGCCGGCCGGCGGCGACCGGCTCGCCAAGGGCCAGCCCGGGTCACTGACGACCTCTCCCAAGCGTACCGCTCCAAGATCGTGAGGGGAGGCTGAGGCGGCGCCATGAAGAAGGCAAAGAAAAGCAGGAGCGGAGGACAAGGAACGGAAGAAAAGCTCTAACGGCGACACCGCACGGTGGCAAGGGCGAGATGAAGACGAAGGGGCGGGGGACTGAAAATGGTCAGGCGTTAAGGTAAAAAACCGCCGTCTCCTCCTCCCCTCAGATTTATAAGCCGACGGGCGAGCTCTCCGGAGCGGATGCCCCGCTCGCATTAACTGCAGGGAATCTTCCCTTCACGTCGACGGACGGGCCCCACCACGACTGCAGCGGCCACATCACTGCAGGCGGGCCATCATCACGGCGAAGACCCGCAGGGACCGAGGCGAAGCAGTCACGTCCGCCTGCCACGCCGCCCACTACGCGCGCGCGCGCGGCCGCGGCGCCTAAAAAGGCGCGCCCGCGCTGCAAAAACCGCAGCATCGACTGCGAGGCATTTAATGACCGGGTCCCTTGCCAAGCAAGGAGAACCCTCGAGCGGGGCGAACCCCTGGCTCGAGACAAGGGCAACCCTCGATGGGATATCGACGTGAGAAGGCCGCCCGGACCTGCTTGATGTAAAGCAGGCACCACGGGTACCCATGCCACGTAAAACCCTCGAGCGGCACGAGCCCTCGGCTCAAAACGAAAACAGCCCTCGATGGGACATCGACATGAGAAGGCCGCCCTGGACCTGCTTGATGTAAAGCAGGCACCACGGGCGCCCATGTAACGTAAAACCCTCGAGCGGCACGGGCCCTTGGCTCAGGATGATGTCAGCCCTCGAAGGGACATCGACGTGAGAAGGTCGCCCGGGGCTCGCTTGATGTAAAGCGGGCACCGCGGGTGCCCATGCCACGTAAAGCCCTCGAGCGGCACGAGCCCCCGGCTCGAGACAACATCAACCCTCTAAAGAGGGCACGCGCGTGAGAGGGTCGCCCAGGGCCTGCTTGAAGTAAAGCGGGCACCGCAAGCACCCATGCCGCGCTGTGCTACCAACCAGCGCCTCGAGGGCCGGCTCGCCCAGACCCCTCGACGGCCGCGAACGCAAAAGACGGGGCCGTCCGGGTGCGGCCCCGCACGGCCCTGCGATCAGAGGTTCGAAGCCTGACCCTCGACGGGTTCGAACAGGCGCCACAGATCGCAGAGTCAGGGACGACGAGGGCACGCGCATTCGAGCCGTTCCTCGAGCCCGTCGGCTCGAGGGTGCCCCACATGTCGTGTTCGAGAGCCAGCGAGGGCAGCTAGCCGGGGGATCCCACCGAGGGAGAGCTTTCGCGCCCTCGGTCCCTATCGAACGGGACCGAGCCCCACCTAGCAAACCCACGCAAGCGCTTCCATGGACGTGTCTCCGGACCGCGCAGCCTACCCTTATCGAACGGGGCATGGACGTCCACTTGAACCACCCGCTAGCAGCTCGACGAGGAATCAGCAATCCGCGACCCGCTCGATGGGGGTTGCGGAAACCTCACCCTCCGTCCCGCGGAGGGACGGCGAGGGCGCGTTAAAAAACAAGTCATAAAGCTCTACCCGATCGCCTCAAACGGGCCAAGGCTCGGGGGCTTGGCGCACGGCTACACCTCCATGAAATTGCACCCGCCGGATACAGCGCCAGCAGCGCGTGCACCCCCGAAGCCGGCTGAGACACCGCCGATGCCGGTTGGAACATGTGCCACGCCCTCTGACCAATTCTCGCGGTTAACCCCTGCAGGAGCATCCACGCTCCTGCAGGGCTTCAGGGGCTAGACCCGCGGGTCCGCTGACGCGGCCCCACGGAAAGCGTTCGCAAAACAAGGAGGGAAGAACGTCCTATCAGTAGGTTCCAGCATCTGCGGGAGCCTCAATGGCAAACCCACAGATGCTCGGGGGCTACTGTCGGGGACAGCCTTAGGGGTCCCCTTAAACGACGGGGAAACCCTCACTTAAAACCCGCGACAAAACCAAGACACGCTAAGCCTAACCGTGCAGGTGCCTAACCATGCAGGACACGGCCCACGCCGCAGGGACCCCGACGGCACACCAAGGCGGCCTTCTTAGATCCCCTCGAGCAGGCCCCGCCTCGCTCGAGGACGCACGCCCCCTCGGGCGGGGGCTCCGCCCGCTCGAGGAGCAACACTTCCCTCGAGCGGGCCCCGCCTCGCTCGAGGACGCACGCCCCCTCGGGCGGGGCTCCGCCCCGCTCGAGGAGCAACACTTCCCTCGAGCGGGCTCCGCCTCGCTCGAGGGCTCAATCCCCCCTCGAGCGAGGGTTCCGCCTCGCTCGAGGGTACGTCCCGCCCTCGGCCGGGGTCCGCCACGCTCGAGGGCGCCCCTCACGCGTGCGCCGGCCCCCGTACACGGGCATTTAATGCCCCGACACGGGCGGGACGACGCCATCATGCGCCGGGGCTCGCACCCCGGTGCCGCCGCACCAACTCCCCGGGGAGGAGCCCATCCCCGCTACCGTGGGAAGGGGCGTGCGGCGCGGCGGTGTCGGTCCCGTGACACCGTGCGCTCGCTCTAGTACGGCCGACGCGCCGAGCCCCTCGAAAGGGGGCCGGCTTCACCCTCGATTCACTTTCTTGTGACCCTACGGGGGTTAGGTGGAGGCGCTAGGTCGGTGGACTGCCATCCCTGCCACTGTAACGGCGTGGCCGCCGTACCCGCGCGTGCAGGAGCACGCCTAACGCTGTAGCAACAACTCCAGGCCTGTGAAGCACGTCGGGAAGGAACGCCGTTCCGCCTACTCCTGTACTCCGTACATGTGCCGCGCGTCGACACCTCCCTCGAGCCTATCAGAGGACATCACCGCCATCCGCTGCTCTCCTACCCTCGAACCGCCACTATTCGGGTACAAGTCAGGCCATGATGACCAGATCGCTGCAAGGATCGCCCGGACGGCCACCCACTCTACAGCATAGCACGTCGCACTTACCCACGTAGCTAGGTAGCGCAGCGCGCATGTAAACCGCCTCCCCCTTGATCTATAAAAGGGGGAGCGAACCCCCCGGCCGCAGGGGACACAAGACAGCAGACAACAGGAACCCTTCACACACCACGTACTCATTCCCCAATTCTCCCACAACATCTTCAGCCAGGGACTTGGAAGTCCTGCTTCCTCTCCCGCCTTGCTTGTAGCCGCCCCACTACAGGCACCCCCGGTGCTAAGTAATATAGTGCCTCGAGCACGCCACTGCTGGACGTACGGCCCCCTCGGCCGGAACCAGGATAAAAACCATGTGTCACTTGTTACTTAGCATCGACCATTGAGGGATAGACCTCGGCGCTTTCTACTGGTTAGTGTCGGGACCACATTCCGCACTGACACCCTTGGCGGGCTGAGCTTGTGTAGTACGTCCATGTTCTGGATGTGGCGGAGGACTAGGTCACCAACGTTGAAAAAGCGTTCCTTGATGTTGCAATTGTGATAGCGTCAGATACACTCAAGGTACCTTGCTGACTGGACAAGGGCGGCACAGCGAGCTTCTTCGAGTCCGTCGATATCAATTCGTCTGTTGTCTTCTGAGATGCCTTCGTCGTTCTGCTCTACTGTCGGTGACTCCCACATGATGTCGGCAGGTAGAATAGCCTCGGAGCCTTAGACCAGGAAGTAAGGTGACTGCCCTGTTGGCATGGTAGGTTTAGTACGAAGCCCCCAGAATGCATTGGGTAGTTCCTTGATCCACTTGCCCCCCTTTGTGTTAGCAGCATCATGTAGTCGCTTCTTCAGAGCGTCGAGTACCATCCCATTGGCACGCTCGACTTGTCCGTTGGCCCGTGGATGGGCGACTGAGACATATCAGACGTTGATCTCATTGTTCTCGAAGTATTCCCAGGACTGGTGATTGTTGAAGTTGGAGCCCTGGTCTGTGATGATGCGGTGCGGTAGTCCATAGTGGTGTACAAGTTCATCCAAGAAGTCGAGTACTCTATCGGCCGTTGGGCAGGTGACCGGCTTAACTTCGATCCACTTGGTGAATTTGTCGATGGCCACCAGAACTTTGTTGAATCCTCTTGGCGCAGTCAGAAGAGACCCAATCATTTCTAGCCCCCAGCAGGCGAAACACCACGTTGGTGTTATAGTGACTAGCTTGTAGGCCGGGACGTGCTGTTGCTTAGCGAAGTACTGATACCCTTGGCACCTTCAGATGAGTTCCTCGGTATCGCTCAAAGCTGTGGGCCAGTAGAAAGCTCGTCAGAAAGCCTTGCTAACCAGCGTATGAGAAGAAATGTGGTTGCCGCAGACGTCTTTGTGGATTTCCGCCAAGATGTCCTTGCCTTCTTCCCGGGGAACACACTTCATGAGTACTCCAGAAGCGGCGCCCCACCTGTAGAGCTTGTCTCTGACTATTACGTAGGACTTGGCCCAGCAGATTATTTGCTCGGCCAAGTTCTTGTCAGTTGGAACCTTCTGCTTGCGGATGTAGTCGATGAAGGGTTGTCGCCAGTCCACGTCTATCATCATGACCTCCTGGCTAGCTTGAGAAGGCGCTGGGTCAGTGGTCGTGGGCGCCGGCTCGGGGATGGATGGCGTGTGAAGCTCGTGGACGAAGACTCCCGCTGGTACTTGTGCGCGGGTAGAACCAAGCTTCGACAGGACGTCCGCTGCAACGTTGTTGTCGAGGACGACGTGATGGAACTCGAGACCATAGAATTTGTTCTGAAGCTTGCGGACTTCTAGGCAATAGGCGTCCATGTTCTCCTTGTTGTGATCCCAATACTTGTTAACTTGGTTTATGACCACTACGGAGTCATCGTAGACTAGTAGTCGCTTGATGCCTAATGATATTGCGAGATGGAGCCCGTGTAGTAGATCATCATACTCGGCTTTGTTGTTTGAGACCTTCCAGAAGATTTGTAGGACGTACTTGAGTTTTTCGCCCTTCGGAGAAATCAAGAGTACTCCTGCACCCGCGCCCTCGAGCTTGAGCGAGCCATCAAAGTACATCACCCAATGCTCTGGTCGCTCGATTAGAGTTGGTAGTTGATTCAACCGCCACTCTTCCATGAAGTCGACTAGAGCTTGCGACTTGATGGCTGTTCGAGGCTTGAAGTCAATGGTGAGTGCACCAAGCTCGACTGCCAATTTGGAGATTCTTCCAGTAGCATCTTGGTTCCGTAAGATGTCGCCGAGCGGATAGTCGGTGACGATGGTAATCGAGTATTCCTGGAAGTAGTGTCGTGGCTTCCACGAGGTGATGAGCACTACATACAGTAGCTTCTGTATTGGTTGTTATCATGCCTTGGATTCCGACAGGACCTCGCTGACGAAGTAGACTAGTCGCTGAACTGGGTAGGCGTGTTCGTCTTCCTGCCGCTCGACGATGATGGTAGTACTGACCACGTGAGTAGTCGCAGCGAGATAGAGTAGTAGCTTTTCCTTTTTGTGAGGAGACGTGAGGATTGGAGGCTTGGACAGAAAGTCCTTGAGCTGGGCCAGAGCTTGATCTGCCTCTGGGGTCCACACGAACTTCTCTTGGTGCTTGAGTAGTTTGAAGAAGGGTAACCCCTGTTCTCCAAGCTTCGAGATAAATCTGTTCAAGGCCGCCATACACCCGGTGAGCTTCTGCACGTCTTTGATGCAGGTAGGATCCTTCATCTTGGTAATGGCGGAGATCTTCTCGGGATTGGCTTGATGCCATGATGGCTGTTGATGAAGCAGAGCAGTTTTCTCGAAGGTACACCGAAGACGCACTTATTCGGGTTGAGCTTCCACTGGTACTCCCGTAGGGATGCGAAAGTCTCTTCAATATCGGCGATGAGCGTGGGTCTTGACGACCACATCATTCTCATATGCTTCGACGTTCTTGTTGAGCTGTCTCTTGAAACAGGCCTGGATAGCTCGCTGGTAGGTAGCACTAGCGTTTTTCAACCCGAATGACATCGCTGTGTAGCAGTAGGTTCCAAACGGGGTGATGAACACGGTCTTCTCCTGGTCTTCTTCCTTGATCACGATCTGGTGGTACCCGGAGTAGCAGTCGAGGAAGCAGAGTAGGTCGCAGCCCGCTGTGGAGTCAATGACTTGGTCAATTCGCGGCAACCCGAAGGGGTCCTTGGGGCAGTGTTTTAGAGATCAGTGTAGTCAACGCACATCCTCCACTTGTTCGTGTTCTTCTTGCAGACAAGGACGGGGTTGGCGATCCACTCAGGACGGAAGACTTCTCGGATGAAGCCGTCCCCAAGTAGTTTGGCGAGTTCCTTCTTGATGGCGTCTCGTCGGTCGTCAGCAAAATGGCGGAGGTGTTGTCGTTTGGGGGTAGCCTTAGGGTCGACGGTGAGTGAGTGCTCGACAGATTCCTGGGCACCCCTGGCATGTCCGCTGGTTTCCAAGCGAAGATGTCTCGGTTAGCCCGGAGGAAGCTGACAAGCACGTCTTCCTAATTCGGGTCAAGGCCCACCCCCATCATGGTAGTCTTGCTGCTGTCACCTGTCCCAAGGTCGATCGCCTTGGCTTGCACTTCCTCAGAGGGTTGAGGCTTGTTAGCTGTGTCAGACTTCTCTGGGATCTCGAGTTCGGTTGGGGCAAGCTTCTTGGATGCAGCATAGATTTCCATCATTGCATTGGGCACTTGATTGGTGGCTGCGAGTTCCATAGCTTTTGTGTCGCAGTCGAAAGATATCTTCAAGTCCCCTTGCAGTTAAAGTACTCCGGCAGGACTTGGCATTTTGAGTACCAAGTATGTGTAGTGGGGTACTGCCATGAACTTGGCGATAGCTGGTCTGCCAAAGATGACATGGTAGGACGTCTCGAAGTCCGCAACCTCGAACTTGATGTACTCGGTGCTGTAGTTCTCCCTGGTTTCCCCGAAGGTAACTGGAAGGACCACTAAACCTAGTGGAATAGTCGCATTCCCGGGGATGATGTCGTAGAAAAGCGATGTGCTCTTTGTGAGCATGTGGGTAATGTCGAGCTTCATCTTCTTCAAGGTCTTGGTGAAAAGGACATTGAGTCTGCTTCCACTCTCGATGAGTACCTTATTGAGTCTGGAGCCAGCGACTACCAGTTTCAGGACGAGTGGAAAACGCCCTAGCTCGGAGAAGCTTGTCTATTGATTCACGAGGGAGAAGGTGATGGCTACCTCCGACCACCTGAGTGGGGTCGAGACCGCTGGTTCAATGTTCAAGACTTCCCGTCTGGTGGCCTTCTGAGACTGTCTGGTGGGTAGTCCACCGAAGAGGACGTTCACCGTCTTCTCAGGTTCATGGAAGTCGCCGCTGTCCTCGTCGGCTTTTTTCTTGCCCTTCTTGTCGTGAGGAGGCCATGGGTGTCTGGGGTACCCTTGAGTGCTCGCCGGAGTTGATAGCACTGCTCGGTGATGTGGTTGCCCTCCAGATGCCATGGACACTTCTTTTCAGCAAGTCTTTGAAGCCGCCGGAGGTCCTCTTCGATTTATCTTTCGCAAGGCACTACATAGCCGCGACTGTGTTGTCCGACTTGCGCTTGCGGTTAGGACCCGAGTAGTTGTTTTTGTTGCGACCCCCTTGATCCCTATTGTTGTTGTTGCTGCCGCCCGGGTTGTTTTTGCTCTTGCCGCCAATGGCATCGTACTTGGCGTTCGCCTTGTCTTCTTCGTCGGACCATGAAGTGATCATGTCTTTGAGCTTAGTGATGGAACTCGCCTGGCGGGGACCAAAGTCTTCGAAGTTAAGGCAGTGGTAGAGATCATATTGGAAAGTCGATGACCTCCTTGTCGGTGACATCGACTACCGTAGCACGCTTGTCGAAAAAGCGTTGCATGTACCTGCGTAAGGTCTCGCCTTGCTCCTTCTTCGCCATCGCCAGGTCCATGCGAGTACCCGAGCGTTCCATGGCGCCTGCAAAGTTGCTGGTAAATTGATCCTTGAGATGGTCCCACTTGTCGATCGAGTTCTTGTCGAGCGATTGGAGTCAAGTGAGTGGTGCTTGGTCCAGACAAAGAGGAAAGTAGAGGCACTTTGTGTTATTGTTGCCACAAGCGTTTTCAATGTATAGGGCATAGCATCTGAGCCACTGGACTGGGTGTTGCTTCGCGTCGTACTTGGTGATCCCCAGAGGTTTGAATTTCTCTGAGAGAAGTATGTTGCAAAGTCGAGCAGAGAAGGCGGGGAAGCTGTAGTTGTCGCTTGCCGTGGAGAACTTCCTGCATCGTAGTTCTTCAATTCTGCGGCGGGCATCGTAGCCGCCGGGTGAGGACCGGTGATGTGGCTGTCTGTGTGGCCTCTGCCTCCGCGATCGCCTCCGCCACCGGCTAACCTTTTGGCTCCGTGTGATGAGCTCCCGCCGCCGCTGCCTCCGCCGCCAGCATCACCATGACTAGTAGCGCCGCGACTACCACCGGCTGAGGACCAGGAGCGTCCCAGTGGTCGATGGATGACCGCTACTCAGTGATGAGTGATTGACAACGGGTGTTGGACAGACTCTTGGCTTAGTGCGCAGGTGTAGGCTGCGACCTAGTTCGTGTTGTTGCAGGTGAAGAACGGGCGCGAAAGGTCTTCAGCCTTGAGGGGCCTCCGGGAGATGGAGAGACAAGTAGGCTCGGTTCGAGGGACCCGGTGGACGACGGCGGGACTGGGTGCAGGCCACATGGTGGCGACACGAGCAAGATGAAGTCATGGACAATCGAGCCGGTGCACGGTGGCGGTCGAGTCAAGTGGTTTGGCGGGAGGCCGGACCGAGCACGCGGGGTTTGGTGGTTGTACACAAAACCATCAGAGGACATTTTCTTGGTTTGGGTCTCAATACCAAGTCCGAGGGCCCAACACTACGGAGACGGGATCCGGGCGTGTCGGGAAGCTTCGAGGCGGAGGACACGCGGCGGGATCGCATGGCTTGCGTCGGGAGGACGCGGGGTGCGGCAAAGGCATGGCCGTCCGATGGCAAGACCCACAAACATTACCTAAATGCCCCTACGTGGGTTGTATCGCCAGTAGTTAAGTTAGGGGTAGTCGAGTCATTTACCACTCCGGCGGGACATGATATATAAGCCATGAGTGTGTGTGGATGGCTCTCTCTCTCTCCACGACTTAGGGTTTCATTTTCCCCCTCCCATTTCTCTTTTTCGTAGCTATTTTCTTCTCTATTTTCTCTAGGCTAGCATGAGAGCTTCATGAGAGATTTGTTGAGAGGGATGGATGCTAGGGCGGCATGCTAGACCTTGTGAACCTTTCCTGGTTTGTATAGAAGATTCGGAGTTGTGTATTTCATGGTCTTTTTGTGCTTGTTTTCGTGCCTTTGTTCTCGGTGTGATTCCTCGGATTTGAGTGGGTTTCTCCACGGATTTCTTTGAGGGAAACATGGATAGATGTCTCGTGCATCTTTGTGATTGATCTTGTGCCCTCAAACGCCGGGAAACCACTTCGATTCGAGGATTTTCGTTCGGTGCTCTAGCTTTTGGTGGTGCTCAAAGGATTCGCGATTCCCGGTGATTTAGGGAGTGAGGAGGCAAGATTTTTGGGCTATAGCATCCTTGTGTGATGCTTTCCAAGTCCCCAAATCCTTGTCTCCACAGCTTCTACCGTCTGGGAAATCCGATGAGGATTTGGGGGAGTTGACCTTCGAGGTCGGGCGTTTTTCTATTCTGTCCGCGAGGGGCGGACGGTCCGCGTGGTGTCGGCGGACGGTCCGCGCGGGTCCTGTTCGTCGGGTGTTCTTTGTGTTCTTGCTCGCCTTTCGTTTCGATTCGTCGTGGCTTTGAGTTTTCGTTGGGAAAGGTTTCGGACAGTCCGCAGCAGCGGGCGGACGGTCTGCGGGTGCCTGGCGGACAGTCCGCGTGCTCCCCGCGGACGGTCCGTTATTCGGGGTCGTCTCTGGAGGTTCTGTGTGTTTTATCGGACGGTCTGCGGCGTAGGGCCGGACAGTCCGCGGTGTTGGTGCGGACGGTCCACGGTAGCAGGGCGGACGGTCGACGTGGCCAGTGCGGACGGTCCGCCCCTCCTGGCCGGACGGTCCGCCAGAGCCTGTGTGCTTTGCTTCTTGGTTAGATTCCTTCCTCCCTTTCTTGTGCTTCCGCGTGTGCGTCAAGGAATCGTTCCTAGGACTAGAGGTTGATCCATAACCTCGTTGTCTTGGCGATTGGTGTGTGATTCGATCCATCGCTTGTGTGTGACTAGGATTTGACTAGGGTATAGGCCGGGTTCTTTGAGAAGAATTTTTACCGGCTCCTATTCACTCCCCCCCTCTCTCGTCGCCATCTGATCCTTCAATTGGCATCAGATCTTGGTGCCGGATTCTTTGCGACTTTGACAAGTCTCGAATCCTAAGATGGCGTACGTTGAGCGGGGCGGTCCGCCGCACTTCGATGGCAAGGGTTACCACAAGTCGGCGGCTCGTATGATGATCTTTCTTCGTGGCAAGTTGTTGGATTTCATTGTGCTTGACAAGACCTATGCTATTCCGGTCAACATCCATACTCTTATGGTGACCGATGCTGGTGCTAAGGCCAAGTATGAGGCAAATGCAAAAGCCGTTGATCACTTGGTCCGGAGCTTGTGTGATACTGAGTTTGAGCGTGTTCGCCATTTGAATTTTGCTTGGCAAATTTGGGAGAAGTTGTTGGTTGCTCACGGTGGTGATAACCATGTGAAGGCTCGCCTCTTTGTCTCTTACCGGATGCAATATGAGAACTTCACTCAACTTCCCAGTGAGGACATCGATGCGATGTTTCAGAGGTTCACCGCCATCGTGAACTACATGAAGGCTAATGTTGAGGATTTTCCTTACACCGAGCATGATCAGGCTTTGAAGCTATTGCATGTCTTGGATCCAAATGTTTGGGGTGCTAAGGTTGAGGCCATCAAGGAGTCTGGGCAATATTTGACTATTGACTTGGATGACCTCTTTTTTAAGCTCAAGTCAGCTGAGGTTGACAGGAAGTTGCAATCCAAGCATGAGGGCTCGACTGACCATAGTCTTGCTCTTGTGGGTGGATCAAAGGGCAAATCTAACCGTTCCTGTCGACAGTTTTCCTTGTCTTCTCTTATGTCTATTCCAAATGAGGAGTTTGATGTGCTGGGCGAGGAGGAGCAGGCCTTGCTCTCAAGAAGGTTTGATCGACTACACGAGAGTTGGAGGAATGCAAGGCGGAGCTCAGGGACGTGCTACAAGTGTGGCAAGTGTGGCCACTTCATCGCCGAGTGCCCAGAAGCGGAGGAGAACAAGTACAAGATGAGCGAGTACAAGGCGCACCCGAGGCGTGAAGACAAGTACTCCTCCAAGGGCAAGCACTTCAGCAAGTCCAAGAGCAAGGACAAGGACAAGCGGCGACCGAGCAAGGGCGGATACAAGAAGGACAAGGCAAGAGCCATGGTGGCCGGTGCAAGTGACGTCGACTCAAGCTCAAGCGATGCGCAGTCAAGATCAAGCAGTGAAGATGAAGATGCCGGGAGGCGCAAGGGCAAGAAGAGTGCAAGCCGGAACCTCAGTGGATTGAGCTGTGTGGCGCTTGAAGGCTTTTGTGGCATGGCCCACAGCTCGAGCAGCAAGAAGAGCGACAAGGAAGACAACGACTCCGACTTGGAGGATGAGGTAAATCGTGACCCCGACTCTTTGCTTGCTGAGATCACTAGGTTGAATGGCTTGATTGACAACCGTGATAGTGTGTTGAGAGATGCTAAGAAGATGAGGAAAGATCTTAGGGCTCAACTTGAGAATGCTAGTGAGAAAGTAGGAGAGTTAGAGTCCAAATTGCTTGAATTGAAACTTGAGAATGACTCTTTGAAACTTGCTCCTACTACTCCGATGATGTTGAATGTCTTGAGTGTGATGCATGGTTGAATGAGATCAAGTTGCTTAATGAGAAGAATGCTTCCACTTTGGCTAAACTAGATGCTCTTAGGACTGAGTATGATGAGCTTAAGGCTAGACCTACTTTGCTTGGTGCTTGTAAATCATGTCCTACTATGCATGCTAAGCTTGTTGATGCCCGTTCTACCATTAGTTCTTTGGAAGCATCTTTGAAATCTCCTGTTGCAAATGCTTGCTCTAGCTGTGATGAAGTTACATTGCGCAATATTGAACTTACTTACCGTTTGGATGTCATCTATGAGGACAATGACTATTTGAGGAAGGTGTTGGGTTGGTTGTCTGGGCAGGAACCTCAATTGAAAATCATGATTGAGGAGTTCAAGAGAGCGGATGGTCGTGGTTTGGGTTTTGAGAAGTTGGGTGAGAAAGTGGGAGAGAACAGTGGGGAGAGTGTGTATGAGAAGTGTGTTGAGTCTAACCCCGAGTTTGAGGTGATCGGAGACATCCAAGTCCAACTTCCAAAGGCACCAAAGAACACTTTCACACAAAATCCCAACCACCTTTGCAACAAGCTTGACACAACCCAAGATCCACCCAAATTTCCACCCAAAACAAATGACTTCCAGAAACCCGTGAAGTTTGTGAGTGAGAAGGGTGAGAAGCCTAGAGAGAAGCCAGAGCCAAAACCAAAACCCATCCCATTCAGGTGTGAGTATTGTGGCAAGGAGAGACACCTAGTAGAGTTTTGCTATAAGAGGAAGAGGGATGAGAGGCTTGCTAGGGAGCAAGCAAACCAGGACAGGTATCACCAGTCTCATGGTATTCCTGAGCCTAGAGTGCCACTTCCACGGGGTGTGGGAAGTGTGAAGAGTGTTGGTAGAGTTGGAGCTCAGGGTGGTAGGTTCGTTAGGAGAGATGATGGTGTGCGTGCTGGTGATAGGTTTGGTCGGGCTCGTGGTGGTTTTGCTGGACGTCCTCCTACTCGTCCTCAATACGGGTTTAGAGGAGATGATCGTAGCTTTGGGTTCCAGAGGAACTACGGACCACGTTTTCCCACTCATGGTCTTTGTACTCCTCCCATGGGACATGGGAAGTTTGGTGGCAAGGGAATGATGTTTGCTAACCCCTCTTTTGAGCAGATGGCTCGACACGGGTTCAACTTTCTTTGTGCTAACCCCAGTGTCGAGTCGCTAGCTCACTCTCGTTCTTGTTTCTGACTACAGGCAGGAGGCTTGGAGAACATTTGGTTGATCGACTCCGGATGTTCCCGACACATGACCGGAGATAAGAAGTGGTTCTCCAGCCTTACCCCAGTGAAGGAAAAGATGTACATCACATTTGGAGACAATGGACGAGGAAGGGTGATTTCTGAGGGTGTTGTGCATTTGAGTGACAAGGTAACGTTGAAGAGGGTTGCTCTTGTGAAGTCTTTGGGTTTCAATTTGTTTTCAGTTTCTAAGATGCTTGATGAGGGTTTTGAGGTGCGTTTCAAGTCTGGCGAGTCTCGTTTGCTGGATTCTCGAGGTGATCTTGTCTGTATGATCATCCCTGAGGGTCAGATTTTCAGGGCTGATTTCTCTCGTCCTTTGGGCCCTGCTTGCTGTTTGATGGCTGGTCCTTCTTCTGATTTGTGGAAATGGCATAGGCGGTTGGGACACTTGAGCTTTGATTTGGTTTCCCGCTTGAGTGGTCTTGACCTTGTCCGAGGATTGCCGAGGTTGAAGCTTGAGAAGGATTTGGTTTGTGCTCTGTGTAGGCATGGCAAGATGGTAGCCACTCCCCATCCACCCTTGACCAATGTCATGACCGAGCGTCCGACAGAGCTGTTGCATATGGACCTTGTTGGGCCAGCTCGAGTTCGCTCGGTGGGTGGGAAGTGGTATGTCCTTGTTGTGGTGGACGATTACTCTCGCTATGCCTGGGTGTTTTTCTTGGAGGATAAGAGTGAGACATTTGGTTTTGTTCGAGATCTGATCGTGAGGTTGAAAAATGAGAGGCATGGGAATGATATTCGAGATATCCGCAGTGATAATGGCTCAGAGTTCAAGAACTCTCGTTTTGATGCCTTTTGCCATGATATAGGTCTTGAACATCAGTATTCGACCCCTTATGTGCCCCCTCAAAATGGAGTCGTGGAAAGGAAAAATCGGACTCTTTGTGAGATGGCTAGGACGATGCTCGATGAGCACAGGACTCCAAGGAGGTTTTGGGCTGAGGCGGTCAATACGGCTTGTCATGTTTCCAACTGGATTTTATTGCGAACTTTCAAGAAGAAGATCTGTCATGAGCTCATGCATGGTCGCGCACCCAAGGTGAGTCATTTTCGAGTCTTTGGCTGCAAGTGCTTTATTCTTAAGAAGGGAAAACTCGACAAGTTTGAGGCTAGGTCTAGTGATGGTATTTTCTTTGGATATGCTAACCATTCTAGAGCCCATAGGGTGCTTAACCTTGAGACTAACAAAATCATGGAGACTTGCGAGGTAACCTTCGACGAGACAATGCCATGTACCTCTCTTGGCTTTGAATGTGCAGGTGAAGAGGAGATGGCCGAGGACCTATTTGAAGAGGAGAAGGATGAAGCTGGAGATGATGATGGGGAGAACCATGCGCCTAAAGCTGAGTGTGTACCCACTACTTCCCCTACGACCACTATGGAGCGTGGACCGTCTACTTCATGGACAACGACGGTGCGACAAGAGGACCAGGTGAGAGAAGCTGAAGTTGAGGGGGAGGTAGTCTCGAGGGGTGAGGCTCCCCGGCGAATTCAAGAAGTGCATCCCCTGTCGAAGATCATTGGGGACATCGATGAACGTACTACACGGTCAAGGTCCAGGAATTCCTCTCATTTCGCTCATGCTGCTTTTGTTGCCACTTTTGAGCCCAAGGACACTAGACACGCTTTATCTGATGCAAACTGGGTCAATTCTATGCATGAGGAGTTGGAAAACTTTGAGAGGAACCAGGTGTGGGAGTTAGTTGAACCACCTCCAAATTGCCATCCCATAGGAACCAAGTGGGTTTGGAAGAACAAAGAGGGAGAGAATGGGATGGTTGTGAGGAACAAGTCCAGACTTGTTGCTCAGGGGTTTAGTCAGAAGGAGGGGATCGACTATGAGGAGACCTTTGCTACTGTGGCCCGTCTTGAGTCAATTCGGATCCTTCTAGCCTTTGTTGTTGCTAAAGGGTTCAAGTTGTTTCAGATGGATGTGAAGAGTGCCTTTCTAAATTGGGTCATAGAGGAGGAGGTGTATGTGAAGCAACCACCTGGGTTTGAGAGCGAGTTGTACCCACACAGGGTGTATAGGTTGAAAAGGGCTCTGTATGGCTTGAAACAGGCGCCCCGTGCTTGGTATGGGAGATTGAGAGGTTTTCTGTTGAGCAGAGGGTTTGTGATGGGTACCGTGGATAGGACCTTGTTTCTCCTCAAGCATGGAAATGAATTATTGATTGTTCAGATATACATGGATGATATTGTCTTTGGTGGCTCATCACATAACCTTGTTGCCAAGTTTGCAGATGAGATGAGCAGGGAGTTCGAAATGAGCATGATGGGCGAGTTGCAGTAGTTTCTCGGGCTGCAGATCAAGCAAGTGAAGGACTGAACTTTTGTGCACCAGACCAAGTACACGAAAGACATGCTGAGGAAGTTCCAGATGCAAGATGTGAAGCCGATGTCGACTCCCATGGGGAGTACGACCACTTTGGATGCGGACGAGGACGGAGAACCAGTGGACCAGCAGGAGTACAGGAGCATGATCGGCTCCCTCCTCTACTTGATGGCGACGAGGCCAGACATACAGTTCAGTGTGTTTCTGTGCGCTCGTTTTCGAGCTTCGCCGAGGACATCACATCGACGGGCCGTCAAGAGGATTTTCGGTACCTACGGTCCGCCCTCGGTCTTGGCCTTTGGTATTCTTCCTCCTCGACTCTTTCTCTTCATGGTTTTTCCGATGCGGATTTTGCTGGTTGTCGAGTCGAGAGGATATCTACTTCTGGTACTTGCCAGATTCTTGGGTCTTCGTTGGTTTCATGGTCTTCCCGCAAGCAGTCTAGTGTAGCTCAGTCTACCACCGAGGCAGAGTATGTTGCAGCCGCGAGTTGTTGTTCCCAGTTGTTGTGGATTTCATACACTTTGAGAGACTTTGGTGAGGAGTGCACCCAGATCCCACTTCTTTGTGATAGCACCAGTGCCATAAGCGTAGCTAAAAACTCAGTGCTTCACTCCAGAACCAAACACATAGAAGTGAGGTATCATTTCTTGAGGGACAATGTGGAAAAAGGAACCATTGTGTTGAGCCATGTCCCTACCCAGGATCAGCTAGCCGACATCTTTACAAAGCCTCTCGACCAAGCTACATTTGTGCGCCTGCGGGGGGAACTTGGGATTTGTTGCCCTTTCTAGTTGATTCTTGAGGGATTTCCTTTTGTATCATATGTATCATACCATGTTTACTTTCATGTATATACATGCTTTGCTTGATGTATAAACCATGGTAGGATAGCCATCTTGTCATATATCATGTTGCATTTGTATCATATTGCATTTTAGGATGATGAGCTTCTTTCATATGCCTTATTTGAGTCTCTTTGGCTATTTGTGAGATATTGGTCATATGTGTGGAGAAATGGTGATGTGAGGCTATGCTCTTGGAATATTTGAGATATATGTGTGGTGAGATAGCCCTTTTTGAAATAAATGCTAATCTTGACTAATTTTTGGCGAAATGTGCTCTACTCATGTGTAGTAGTGTATCCATGTCACGTTTTGGTCTAAATGTGCTTTCTATACTTAGATTGTGCTTGGATGCCTTTTTCTTGCATTTGGGCCAAAGGCCGGATATCATTGTGAATGTTTAGCCTATGTTGCATTCATGGGGGAGCATAAGCACTTCATGTACCATGAAATGTATTAATCTTGAAAAGAAGTGTGTATGCTTGATAAATGCTCCATCCATCATGTCTATACTTAAAATGTCTTATCTTTCACATATGGGTGCAAAACATGTTGCATGATGTTCACAAGTGGAGAAGTCTCCCCGAAGTGGACACATGGCTCATGAGCTTTGACATGACATACTTTGCTTTATGGGTGTTTGCCATGATCTTTTGCTAAGAATTTGATATCCTTGTATGATCTTTGAATGGTATGCATGTTTGTGGCTCAAGTGTGACATGGATAGGCTTTTAATGTGCAGCGAGCCTTCTTTTGGTAAAACTGCTTAAATCTGAAAATTTTGCTTTGTCACATGCTTGTATTTTCATATATTACTTGTGGCAATGCTTTTACTATGCTATGATACATATGTGTGACCTTTGTCTCATTTTTAGCCTTTGACACTAGATTTGGCCTATTTGAGAAGCTCATGTAGATATTTATATGCTTTGTTTTGCATTTCTGCATTTTCACCTTGATGCATACATTGTCAACAAGGGGGAGAAGAGGTGAGCTTAATGAAAATTCAGAAGAGGTGAGCTAAATTTTGGAAGTTTGCATCCACATGTTTAGGGGGAGCTTGCATTTGTTCAGGGGGAGCTTTCTTGCTGATTTCAGTGTGGAGTTTGTGCTTTGCTTGGCTTGTGACCTCTCTTTGCCTTTCCTTGGTTTTGGTCATGAGTTGAGCTTCTTTGTTTTTCTTTCTTCTTTCTTTCTTTCTCTGAATTTCATTTCGCGTTGAGTGTTGTCAATGCACTCATCAAGGGGGAGATTGAGGACCAGGAGCATCCCAGTGGTCGATGGATGACCGCTCCTCAGTGATGAGTGATTGACAATGGGTGTTGGACTGACTCTTGGCTTAGTGCGCAGGTGTAGGCTGCGGCCTAGTTCATGTTGTTGCAGGTGAAGAACGGGCGCGAAAGGTCTTCAGCCTTCACGGGCCTCCGGGAGATGGAGAGACAAGTAGGCTCGGTTCGAGGGACCCAGTGGACAGCGGGACTGGGTGCGGGTCACATGGTGGCGACACGAGCAAGACAAAGTCATGGACAATCGAGCCGGTGCACGGTGGTGGTCGAGTCAAGTGGTTTGGCGGGAGGCCGGACCGAGCACGCGGGGTTTGGTGGTTTGCCCACAAAACCATCGAAGGACAGTTTCTTGGTTTGGGCCTCAAAACCAAGTCCGAGGGCCCAACACGACAGAGACCTGATATATAAGCCATGAGTGTGTGTGGATAGCTCTCTCTCTCCACGAATTAGGGTTTCATTTTCCCCCTCCCATTTCTCTTATTCGTAGCTATTTTCTTCTCTATTTTCTCTAGGCTAGCATGAGAGCTTCAAGAGATATTTGTTGAGAGGGATGGATGCTAGGGCGGCATGCTAGACCTTGTGAACCTTTCCTGGTTTGTATAGAAGATTCGGAGTTGTCTTTTTCGTGGTCTTTTTGTGCTTGTTTTCGTGCCTTTGTTCTCGGTGTGATTCCTCGGATTTGAGTGGGTTTCTCCCCGGATTTCTTTGAGGGAAACATGGATAGATGTCTCGTGCATCTTTGTGATTGATCTTGTGCCCTCAAACGCCGGGAAACCACTTCGATTCGAGGATTTTCGTTCGGTGCTCTAGCTTTTGGTGGTGCTCAAAGGATTCGCGATTTAGGGCGTTAGGAGGTGTCGGTGTTGTTAACACCAAAATTTGGTAAGGAGTCTGAGTTGTGGGTCCGGTTCGATAAAGAGTCCGTCTGGAGGAAGGAAGGATCTTTTCAGAGATGTTCGGCAAAGAGATCTGCGGTCGGCTATCTGCTCCAGTTCGGCAAAGGAACAGTAGAGCTGATTTTGCGGGATTGAATGGTGACGTGGCTCAATCAGGGAGAACGAATGGATGGATAGGCGATCGAGCTTAGAGATAAGTTAGGTAACGAATCCATTCGAAGTTGTACTTGACAGGGTATAAATATGACCCCTGAATGTATGTAAAAAAGACACAATCATTCTTCAATACACACCGGCCTTACGCCAAACCCTAGAGTCCTTTTGTCGTGTCGTCGAGTTCTTCGAGAGGGCCAATCGATCCGTCAACCTCCGTGAGTACCGGCAACCTTGTATCATGTCTAGTATCATGCGGTGGATTTAGATCTGATGCAAGTAGTCTTGTTACCATGCTTCGTGTCATGCGGTAGATTCAAGCTTGGTTCAAGAGGGTTTCTTGTTAGGTCATGAGCCATGCGGTGGGCTAAGATCTAGCTTGAAGCTAGTTATCGGCTCTATTGGATTTTGGCAAGATCCAATAGATTCATTAAGTTACCCCGTGTTACTTCGAGTTTTTACTTTATGTTTAGATTCATGTAACACCTTTGCCCAATCTAGATGGGTTTGGATCGGCTTTACCTCTTTTACGATCTTTGTTCGAGTAGGTTTCATGTTTTAACACGGGGGATCTTGTGCTTTCCGATAGCCGAAACCGAATCGATCCAGGTTGTTACATGTTGTGGGTTCAAGCTTGCCATTATTGGTATAAATCTTGAAAGAACCGAGTATCATGCGGTAGATGCGGGTTTTTGGGTTGCTTTAAAGCTAGTCATCCGGTGGATTAGATTTCGAATCAACCTTGATAGATTTATCCGCTTGGTAATGTTCGTTCCTTCTTCATGGACCCCGAATCGGCTGTTCAGCCGTATTCGGTTATGTTTCTCCACGGGTAAAACACGTGTGCATTTCATGCTTTAAATAATGCGTGCTTTTAGCTTTCCATATTTAGATTGTATCATGCGGTGGATAGATCTATTTGTGGAAAGTGGTACGATTTCATGCAAGTTGTATCATGCGGTGGATAGATTTGTTTTGGCATCGTACCCAACGGATCTCTAAGTATCTAGACATGCGGTAGACTAGTGCTTTGGATCTATGCATGCTTGTTTATTACATGTTTACGTTCGTGCTTTACTTTATTCATTTATTTAACATTGTTATTATTGGATCGGTCATATATCGTGTTTATGCATTGTTGACCAAACAAAGACCGATTGACATCATGCTTACGTCATCCATTCGGCAGTATTACTTTTCCTTTTATAAGTTCCCGAAGGGTTTCAATTCTTTGGCAAATAGCTTTTGCATAGCTATGCGTCATCTTGTGTGGCTTTTTAGCCGTAAATATGGAACTGTCTGGTACCACCCGGCAAGTTCCAAGCTTTGGTATCTAACTATTTTATCTTTTGTTAATTTTCAGGAAAAATTGACTGGCACGTCATCGTCACTCTTTGCGCGTGCGAAGCCAGCTTGTTCGGCTTGCTGTGTGTTTGGCGCTAGTTGCACTTTTTGCATCAACACACTTTTTGGCACGCCCAGTGGGACCAACAGCCGAATAGATCAAGATGCCCGAGATCGCGGACCTCATGGATGTCAACCTTGAAGATCTCTCTCCCGAGCAGCGGCAGCAACTCCAGGATGTCGTGGACCAGTTTCAGCAGAAATGTCTGCTGTCATTCAAGAAAAATAGAAGCGGCGTCCCATATTTGAAGAACGAGATGCCCAGGGTGTTGCTACCAGGGGAGAGCGATACCACAGCTCAGCAGGAGAAAGAGGAGTGCATGCGAGTATTCCAAGAGTCTGCAGACTACATGCTTAGCAAGCACAACAAAGCTTTCCTCCGGTGCGCTTCAGCAGATGATGGTGGCCGTCTTTGGCCCGGGCATGGAACAAGCGTTCAGCAAGGCACCCATCTAGGGGGGCACCGTGGAGCTGGGCGAGTCGAGCTCTCAACCGCCGATACAGAGCCAGCCACAGCAGCCTCCTCCTCAGAGGTCTGGAAGTCAAGCGTTCCAGCCTCCTCCGCAGGGCACTGGGGGTCAGCCAGTTCAGCCCCCATTACAAGCTTCAGGAGGGCAGCCAATTCAGCCACCGCCACGAGAAAGCACGGGTCGGCCGTGCAACGCGGCCCGAATCCGTACCAGCCTACGTATGGAGATCTAGCGTTCGGCTCGCCTGGAGCCCCACTTGCTTCCGGCCACAGGATTGTGCCGGCGACCAACTGGTTGCAGAGGAACTTGTATGGCGGAGGCTATCATGAGGTGGGAAACTACGGAGCATTTGACGCCTTCCCACATCCAGGATACGCGCCAGATGCAGGCGCACAAGAGGATGACGCACTGGCGCGGAAAATGGCCGAATTGATGCAAAATCAGTTCGGCCTCAAGCCAAAAATGCAAGGACCCGCCTATAAGCCGCCGTTCCCAGAATGGTACTACAATGTGCTCTTGCCGCCAAGGGTGAAGCCGCCAACAGAGTTCACAAAATTTTCGGGGCAAGACGACACGAGCACGGTCGAGCACATCGCTCGTTACCTCATGCAGCTCGGGGAGTGCTCAGCTGAGGAGACATTCGGGGTCCGCTACTTCCCCGCATCAGCGACGGGTCCGGCGTTCCGGTGGTTCTCGTCCCTACCCCCGAATCGGTTGCCGGATGGAAGGACTTAGAGCGGAAATTCCACGCTCATTATTTCGGTGGCGGCTCGGAGAAGAAGTTGATCGACCTTGCCACCCCGAAGCGAGGAGGCACGGCGAGACGCCGCTCGAATTTCTTAGAAGATTCGGGGAGGTTAAAGGCATGTGCTTCTCGCTTAACTTGCCGACGACCGGTTGGGCGATATGGCCGTCGCCGGGATGTTGCCAGCCGTGCGTGAAAAGTTGTTCGGGATGGAGTTTGAGAATCTGGGCCAGCTATCGCAGAAGCTATCACTGATGAGCAATCAGGCGTATGGCTTTAAGAAGGATGCCAAATTTGGCAAGCAGCATGACGTCGCTGACATCTACAACCAGTTCTTGGACAAGGCTGATCTATTCGAGGATTCTGATGAGGAATTGGATGTAGCCGCAGCAGAGATCATGTGGGGGAAGGAGCCTTTGATAATGAATCAGCGCTGGGTCAAGCAGACCAAGGGCACTTATGATTTTGATATCACGAAGGCTGACAAATTGTTCGAGCTCTTAGTGAAGGAAGGCCGAATCAAGCTGCCTGAGGGGCATTCCATGCTTCGGCCCGATGGAGTTAAAGCAAAACGTTACTGTGGCTTCCACGACAGGGATTCACACTCCATAAATGATTGCAGGGTCTTCAGGATGAGGATCCAGAAGGCCATCCAGGAGGGTCACCTTAAGTTCGACAACAAAATGAAGCTGGATGGCCACCCCTTCCCTCAGAACATGGTGGGCTTTTCTGTTAACGTGATAACGTACGCGAGGAGAAGGGAAAAGTCAAGGTCTTGACCTCGGCCCGAGTCTAGACAAGGTGGAGCGATGGACCCAGAGCGCCAAGTGACTCTGGAACAGGTGCAAGGTGAAGCCCCCCGCATTCTTAGGAGTCACATCGAAATTGGGGAGTCATCCAGAGCCAAGCCCAGGGTGACATCACGCATCCTCCTCAACAAGTGGCAGCGCCAGATGGAGAAAGAGCGCTACCAGGCGCGCAGAGCTGAGAAGGAGAGGCGCAGAGCTGAAGAAGAAGCGCGCAGAAGGGACCAGGAGCAATACACACGTGAGCAGGAGCGCGCACACTGGGGATGTGCCTTCTTCAGGCATTGCTGGAATGAGGGGTTGAAGCTGCCCACGTTGAAGAACTGTCCTGAATGCAGTGACAGGTATTTTGAGTACAAGCAGGAGACTGCCAATCGCCGATCCGTCCACGAGAGAATTGGAAGGATCCAACCTAATGGGGATCGGCGCCAAAAAATTGAAGTCATTGATCATCCTAGGAAGCGGCAAGCTGATCTCAGATGGGCTGATCAAGAGGAGGATGAAGATGACTACGTCTGGCAGAAGGGGCAATGGTGCCCGCCCGGCCTGAGGAGGAGCCAGAAAAGACGGGTCCGGCGCTGAGGAACCGCGAGTTGAGGCAGGCTGGAATCCAGACGAGGCAGGTGTGGCGCCCCAAAGATCAACCTGAAGGATCGAAGCGTTCGGCTCCAACATGCATGGTATACTTTCTGCCGAACGAATTCATGGCTCCTGCTAACCAGGTTGTGCAGGAGGAAGCGGCCCTAGATGATGAGCAGGCCGAGGGAATGCTAGCACAATTGGTGCTGGCCAAGCAGGTGTTGACGGATAAAACTCGTATCCACCTACGATCCGCAAGCGTACGGACCTACACCTTTTTCACCACGGGATTCCCAAGGTTCTTGTCAATCCGTGGAGCAAGGGGATTACTAGCGCTTAACCAAGTACTAATCTAGTTGACTAAGGAAACTTTTAAAGAGAGTATTAAACTAAAGGTAAAGACAATCTAACCTAAGTTAATCTAAGTTAAGTTGATCAAACAAATCTAGGGTTAAACTAGATGATAAAGGGTGAACACAAGAGAGTGAGTAAGAAAGATAAGCGTTCCCTCCCTATGATCTAGGATAACATGGTATGCATCTACTACACGAAAGCGGTAAACCAATCTACCGGGGGTTGTGACCACGGTTTCGCCCTTTCCCTCCTCTCGTACTGTCACTACGCGAAGGTATTCGTGACTAGACCTATGATGGACACGGTATGTTGATGGAATCTATGGGAGTAGCGGATATCATACACCCGAAAAACACGGTGGCCTACCTTAATCATCAAAGCATCATCAACATGAAAACAATAGATTGAAACCACGAATCAAGTAGCGATCACATAGCATATATCCATCTAATCCTAGGGATGAACGGAGACATTACCCCATCATCTTACACGGATTGAAGCACATAGGGGTGATGGAGACTCCGGAGAACGTCGTCGATGAAGATGGCGGCGATGGAGCTTGGGAACACCCCTAGGCCAACGGCTTGGAGTCCTCCTCTTCCTTCCTTCTCTCCGCCGACGTTGATCCTTGCGACGAGCTCATCTAACTCTCTCCCTCATCTTGCGGCGGCGGTTTTCTGGTGATTGGCGTCGGTAGGATGATTTGTTCGATGTGTCGGTCGACGGCGGTGGAGGGAATAAATAGATGAACATCTAGGGCAAAGGGGGGACCGAACCGACCCCGGAGTTCGGCCCGGTTCCCTCCCCGGTTCGGCCCCGGTTTCCTCCCCGGTTGCTTCTCCCGTGATCCCTTATTCGTGTGCACTTGCATGTGGGCCTTTGACGTCGTTTCCTTCACGGTTAAGGCTTGAATCCTTGCTATGCAAGCTTCGCTGTTTTCTGGTTGAGTCCCTGAAGATTTGCACGTTGACGCTTCGGTCCTCGGGTCATTTGGAGTCATGTTCATCGCGTGTCTTGACTCTTGTCGGGCTTCATGATCTTCTTCCAAAGTGCTTGGTGAACTTAACCCGAAAGTCTCCTCATTAGCGTAGATTTCCTGCGTAAACAACAAACTCCAAAATCGACATGCAAGTGTGAACATTTTATATCATTAGTATGCCTAGTGGCCGGTTAGTTGCAAATCATAATCGAAACCAATGTATAACAAGTACTCTAGGTTGACGGAAATTCACCGTCAACATCTCCCCCATGCTTAAACCTTGCTCGTCCTCGAGTAAGTAATCCTCGCTTAAAAGGGAAATCAGCATTGCCTTCCAATGTTATCCCTGCACTTAGTCATTCATGACGAGACAAATTGCTCTCTCTTAAAAATTTATTTTTAAGGTTCAAGTTGTGACCGACTTCTTTTTCATTATGGAAGATAGACTAACAATAAAGCACAAGCCACATTTAACACGATGCTCTCAAACTTAAGTGAACTTGAAACCATTACCTTGTCACATGGAAAATTTTCAAAAAGATGCATATCCAACATAAGTGAAAATCTCTTGCAAGAGCTCATGGAACACTCATCTCATCAAGTCACTCAAGCCTATACTAGATTATTTTCAACCTACTCTACTCATATGTGATAGTGGAAGGCTTTTGTGGAGCTTGGAAGGTTAAAAACAATCCTAGCAAAACATACATCCGAAATATTGTCAAATTAAGAGAGAGATCTATTGGAATTACCGAGACTCGTCAAAAAGGCCATGGAAAATAAATGTTGGAAAGAGAGAGGGATGAAACACACACATTTAGATAAGTGGACATGTGCAAGTGGCAAATGGATGATCCTGAGGCACGAGTGAAGTCCTCGTTATCGGATTGCACATGGTTGGAAGATTTGAGTATGGATTTATCATCAAGGCACTTGAGAACTTATGATGCAAAAAGAACCGAGGAGCATCTTTATTTTTTTCCTTATTTTATTTCCTTCTCATTTTTCTCTCTTTCTTTTTTTCACTTTATTCTTCCTATTTTTCTTACTTTTCTTTTCTTCTTATCATATTTTTTTCATTTTTCATTTTTTTCTCTTTTTTTCTTTTGCTCCTCAAAACTTTTTGCAACATAATACTTACATAGCATTTGTGTCAGAGAATGACTCCTCCCCCATGCTTGAACGATGCTCGTCCTCGAGCATAAAAGAGAGGGGAAATGACTCGCTAAAGTAAGTATAAATTCCATAATCTTGCGGAATATTTGAATCTCCATCGAGAATTTTACTCCATACTCAAATTGGGTTGTGGACAAGGAGGTGATCACAAAAAGATGTTTTTGGTTTAGGGTGGATGCCCAACGAAGTTTGTGGAATTTTCGATGTGAAAACCCACAATGCATGGACAAAAAGGCTAGCATGAAAAAGTTACACAAAGGAATGACCAGCTTCTTAGTCTCGAACCATAGAAATCAATCCTAATCCAACTCATCAAAACATATGTTTGCAATCTACGGGTTTAGGTATCATAAAACATATATGTATATGGCTTTGGTAGGTAGAACTTTGCAAGGGCATCACAAACATGTAAATAGCATAAAAGTTAAGTTTTCATAAAAACAACAAGTTATCCGGCTATCCATAAACTTAAATCAAAGAGCAAAGATATGTATGTGGGTCTAGAGCATAGTCATTTCACCTCCACAAATAAAAGAGCCGATATTTAAATTAATTTCAGATCATATTATAGAGAGCAATTAGCCAAGACATGTATAACTTCATGTAGGTAAAACAAAGCGGCAACTTTCATCATCTTTCCGTAAGCATAGGCAATATAGAACATCGAGGTGAACACATGGTCATGCTTATCTATTGAAAGTAAAAAGAAACCTAGGTTGTCCTCCTAGTAGCCATGTTATTGTTTGAAGAGAAAAACAAAAGGTTGCACCTAGTTGAGGTTGAAGGCATACTTACAAGCATTTGTGTTTGGAAAAGAGAAGGTCCATGGAGATGTTACCATCCTTTGTAATTCTTCGTTGCCTTCTTCCGACATCTCCATGTATAGATGTGGCTTTTGCTTTTGTCTTGATTTATTAATGCTCCTAAACTTCTGAATTTGATCTTGTATGCCTAATGGAGTCATTGGTCACCCTTCTCTTCAATGTTGTCATCACCATCTCCTCTTTCTTGTTCTCATCATCTCCTTGCTGTCTCTTTTTCATGGATTTCCCCCTCTGTACAAAACAGAAAATATATCGAAATATAGCTCTATTGAAAAGTTTATGAAATTACCTTTCCAACGTGTGGTCATTCATCAAAAACGGAGTTCAAACAAGGGTGCTATGTCCGTTTTACTTCAGCGCTGCGTGCTGTCCAAAACTGATTTCAGGACGTGTTGCACTCGGTGATTCGGGCATAACCGCTTGTAGGAACCTCTGATTGTCTTGATTCTTGATTTGTTGGAATCGTAACTTCATGGGGCTTCTAAATATCCAAAAATATCCAGTGTTTTCCCTTCGAGACTATGCAGAATTTTGATGAGATCGATATCTTTTCGCGCATTGATCCGGAGATGTTAACGATCTTTATCAATCTATCTTCTAGAGTGTCATGTTGCACTTCCGTGTTGAAGATTCAGGGTCTCCCCCATGCTTAGCATTTTGCTAGTCATGGAAGAAGAAGACAAAGCACTTCTTAGCCATCCTTCAATTTCCTTGTAGTGAGAGTCTTTATCTTGCCTGTAAGACGTTTTAAACGCACATTCTACCACCAAGGTGACGGTTGGGAGTAGATAGAATTGCCAACAATCCAACAATGTCTCCTAAGATTATTAACTTGTGGCATAATTAGTTAAATGAGGAATAAAAACCTAATGAGTGTATGTGGTGCAAGGCGTATATGCACATGATAGGAAAGCATATAAACAAAGACAATGTTTTCACCTAGTTCTAAACACCATGTTTACAACTAGGTTGCCAAATTTCTCCATAGCCATAAAGGTTTATATATCTAGGGTTAAAACAACATGTATATCCCTAAATCAATAACTCTTATAGCACAAGAAAAATTAAGCGCATTGCAAAGCTTATAAACTAACCAAAGCAATATGAAAACATATGAAAAGCCAGCTAGGTTTATCGAACTTAACGATGATGGTCCGCAATCATGTTTAAACACCACGTTTACACAAGATCACAAAAGGAAAATACTCATAATGCCTTATGAAGTATTAACATGGAAAATGAAGCATACATCATTAAGTATATAAAACAACCAAGCCAACTATGTGCAAAACATGTATACACAAAGAAACATCACGAGGACAACAAAATGCAATGCATGCAAATAAATAAATATGATCATGAACATGATGGTGGTTCTAAAAATAAAACTAAACTTAGATTAATAACCACAAGTTGATCATCATAAGATAGTGCCATTCTTTATTTTCTCTAAGAAAGTAGTAAAAATATAAAGAAACGGGTTGCCTCCCGAAAAGCGCTTCATTTAAAGTCATAGAGCTGGACTTTCTCACATACCTTCTTTTCGTTGCATAGCCATGGCCCTTCTTGCAAGAATAAAAGGTACCAATGCAGCTTTAATTTACTTCCCATTTTGTGCTTGATCACTTATAGAAGACTTGCCCAAAGCATCCTTTTGTTTCATCGTTATCTCCTTCTTTATCATCCTTCGGTGCTGCCTTCACTCCATGAATTTTTTCTAATGTCCAGAACAGAAAGTATACTCAAGCTCTACTCCATTGCACAGTGCACAAAATTTCCTTTCCAACGAGTCTTCATTTGCTCAAATCGGACTCCGGACAAGAGAGTTACGTCCGTTTTACTTTGGCGATGAAATCTGTCCTGAAATTTCAGAACGCGCAACGCTCAATGTTTTCTCCATAACTCCTTGCACGGGTCTTCAAACTTGTTGGTTCTTGATGCGTTGGAATGATAATTTGATGGAGTTTCTGAATATCTCATTTTCTTCATTTTTACACCTCTGAACAAGCTCTCAAATTGATGAAGACAGCAGCATCCATCGCGGGATTCGGAGAGGTTCATGATTTATCTTGCAACTCTTTTAGGCATGACTTCTTTTTTTTTCATTATTCAAGCCTTGTCTACATGGTTAGTGAAAATCGGGCCTTTCCCGACATATGATTCTTTAAGGTCATTAGCTTGACCAAGCGCAAAGCATGATCGAGATTTACAAAACTTATTGTAAACATACACATCCATAATTAACACCGCATGTGAATTGTAGCAGCAAGTCAAGGTGTAAATAAAAGAAGCATATGTTTCATGCATAGCACTTAGCTCATCATTAGGCAAAGGTTGTTTAGGTGTGAGATTAATTGGATCAAAAATAAATGTTTCCTCTTTTTCATTCTCAAGAAAATCTAGCCTATCAACATGATCACTATTGGAACAAGGCATAGACATTAAACTATCATTCATACTATTGGTTGAGCATGAGTATTTGAATTTATGAACATCAATACCAATAATATCTTGAGATTTCAGCGCATACCTTGGCCTTAGAGATTTTTCAACAAGAGTGATATTTGGTTCATCAAGCGGTGTTGAAGGCGAATCGATCTCAACAAGTGTAGTTGCCTCTTCATCACCATCTTGCAATTTATTCAACTCATCATGTGGAACATGTAATCCTTCAACTATGTACGCATTCATCTCTTCTTTGAAGTCTTCTTTATCAACCAGATCTTCATCTTCAAAGACTTGTATGTTGCTTTCTTTATATCCCGTGTACCACATGTCGTCAAGATCGCTCATCATCGATTCACTATTTTCTTCATCCTTGAGTACTTCCATGTCTTGATTTGCTAGTGTGTAGGCTTCAATAGCACACAAGCTATCACCTTGTGGGGAGGGGCCTTCTTGGAGTACTTGATCTATGTCAACCCCTTCCCATTCATCTTCTAGCTTGAGTCCTATCTCCTCCCATTTATCCTTTGAGTCACTAGGCACATCACGGTTGTACTTTTCTCTTCCTTCATCATAAATCTTTGAGTTGTCAAACCGGTCGATCCATCCTTCATCTCCTTCTTCTCTTTCTTCTTCAAACATCTTTTGGATCGACTCTCCACTCATCTCTTGACCAAATATATCTTCAATTAGTTTGGCAACGTGTCGGCGTTCCTCCTTCCTTCGGTAGTTGATTAGTGGGGCGAAATCAACTTGAACCCAATCGGATTGCTTGAACTCCGCCAATGGTCTAGCATTCCACATACTTCGGCCTACATTCATGTTAGTTTCAACATTTTTAACATCCGAAATGACTTCTCTTACCTTGGGAAGTGGATCTTCACTTTCTTGTATGGTCGGTTCATCTTCCTTGACCTTCGGTTCATCTTTTTCAGAAATTTCAGCAAGCACCTTGGGCTTGATTTTGTCATTTTGCTCCTCTCGACAACATCTTTGCCAATCTCGTATTGTTCTTTGTCCATTTCTTATCCTTTGTAAGATTTGTGCGGCTTCACTAATTGTTTTATCCATTATATCAACGCCTGCACACATGCTTACAAAACGAGACGAGTTAGGGGTTAGTGAAAAATAAAAGGTATGCAACATCAAGTCACCGGAAAATCCCAAGTTCGGGCCTCGCTCAAGTAGTTCATTAAAACGGTCCCAAGCTTCATCAATTCCTTCATCCTCTCCTTGCTTGAAAGTGAGCACTTGCCTCCTTAAGTCTTGGACCTTGCTTATGGGAAAGAACTTCAAAAGAAATTTCTTCACTAGCTCATCCCAATTTCCTTTTGCTTCAACGGATGCAAGTGTGTACCATCTTCGCGCTTCATCTTCGAGAAAGAATGGAAAAAGATTCCACTTGAACCAAGCGGCCGGAACTCCTTTTTGTTGCACCGTGTTGCATAACATCGTGAATTCCTTAATGTGTCTATATGGGTTGTCATCCTCCAATCCTCTAAATGGTTTTGTCGCCACTAACTTTATGATTCCAGGCTTCACTTTATAGTGGGTTGTAGCAAACGTCAAATCTGATTTTTGCATCTCAATGTCTTCCATTGACGGCATTGCTAGCTCCCTTAGCGACATCTCTTCGTCTTCCAATGGTGAGGTGAACAAATCCATCTAGGCACAAGAAAAGTAGAAAGAAAAACAAAAAAGATTTTTTTCCTTTTTTTAGAAAATAAGGGTTAGGTGTTAGTAATCAACAAAATTAATACTAGATTAAACGTAGCAAATTGGCTTGCTCCCCGGCAACGGCGCCAGAAAAAGGGGCTTGTTGACGGATAAAACTCGTATCCACCTACGATCCGCAAGCGTACGGACCTACACCTTTTTCACCACGGGATTCCCAAGGTTCTTGTCAATCCGCGGAGCAAGGGGATTACTAGCGCTTAACCAAGTACTAATCTAGTTGACTAAGGAAACCTTTAAAGAGAGTATTAAACTAAAGGTAAAGACAATCTAACCTAAGTTAATCTAAGTTAAGTTGATCAAACAAATCTAGGGTTAAACTAGATGATAAAGGGTGAACACAAGAGAGTGAGTAAGAAAGATAAGCGTTCCCTCCCTAGGATCTAGGATAACATGGTATGCATCTACTACACGAAAGCGGTAAACCAATCTACCGGGGGTTGTGACCACGGTTTCGCCCTTTCCCTCCTCGCGTACTGTCACTACGCGAAGGTATTCGTGACTAGACCTATGATGGACACGGTATGTTGATGGAATCTATGGGAGTAGCGGATATCATACGCCCGAAAAACACGGTGGCCTACCTTAATCATCAAAGCATCATCAACATGAAAACAATAGATTGAAACCACAAATCAAGTAGCGATCACATAGCATATATCCATCTAATCCTAGGGATGAACGGAGACATTACCCCATCATCTTACACGGATTGAAGCACATAGGGGTGATGGAGACTCCGGAGAACGTCGTCGATGAAGATGGCGGCGATGGAGCTTGGGAACACCCCTAGGCCAACGGCTTGGAGTCCTCCTCTTCCTTCCTTCTGTCCGCCGGCGTTGATCCTTGCGACGAGCTCATCTAACTCTCTCCCTCATCTTGTGGCAGCGGTTTTCTGGTGATTGGCGTCGGTAGAATGATTTGTTCGATGTGTCGGTCGACGGCGGCGGAGGGAATAAATAGATGAACATCTAGGGCAAAGGGGGGACCGAACCGACCCCGGAGTGGGCCGGGCCGGTCGGCCCGGAGCCGGCCGGCCCGAGCCCACTTCGGCCCGGTTCGGCCCTGGTTTCCTCCCCGGTTGCTTCTCCCGTGATCCCTTATTCGTGTGCACTTGCATGTGGGCCTTTGACGTCGTTTCCTTCACGGTTAAGGCTTGAATCCTTGCTATGCAAGCTTCTCTGTTTTCTGGTTGAGTCCCTGAAGATTTGCACGTTGACGCTTCGGTCCTCGGGTCATTTGGAGTCATGTTCATCGCGTGTCTTGACTCTTGTCGGGCTTCATGATCTTCTTCCAAAGTGCTTGGTGAACTTAACCCGAAAGTCTCCTCATTAGCGTAGATTTCCTGCGTAAACAACAAACTCCAAAATCGACATGCAAGTGTGAACTTGTTATATCATTAGTATGCATAGTGGCCGGTTAGTTGCAAATCATAATCGAAACCAATGTATAACAAGTACTCTAGGTTGACGGAAATTCACCGTCAACAGCAGGCAATCTTCGACAAGCCGGCCAAGAATCGACATATGAGGCCGCTGTACTTGAGAGGATACGTCAATGGCAAGCCATTGACAAATATGTTCGTCGATGGTGGAGCGGCAGTCAACGTAATGCCGTACACCACCTTCAGGAAGCTTGGCATGGGCCCCAGCGATTTGACGCCTACGAGTATAATCCTCAATGACTTCGTTGGGAACCCTTCAGATACCAAGGGGTGTGCTCACGTGGATTTGATGATCGGATCCAAGACGCTGCTCACTACCTTCTTTGTCATCGAAGGCAAGGGGGCCTACAGCCTGCTGCTTGGGCGGGACTGGATTCATGCTAACTGTTGTGTCCCGTCCACCATGCATCAACAGCTTATCCAGTGGGTCGACGATGAGATTGAGGTCGTCCAGGCAGATGACTCCGTGAGCGTGGAAAACATGGAACCAGCCTTCTGGGAGTACCAGGGTATTGTTTGCTTCTCAGGCAAAGACTGGGGGGAAGGTCCTGTTGAACCTGTCAGCAGTGATCAACAGCCGATTCAAGCAGTCGGCTCTTATAGCAAATTTTAATGGAGAACCCCGTAGACGGCACTTATGGCAAGCTAGGGCGGGGATTCATGTCGGCTGACAAATTGGAAGAGGTTGACATTGGAAACGGTGATAAGCCAAGGCCGACATTCATCAGCGCAGGCTTGCAGCCGGACTTCAGGGGAGAATTAATTAAGCTTCTCAAGGAATACAAAGATTGCTTCGCCTGGGATTATTCGGAGATGCCTGGATTGGATCGTTCTATCGTCGAGCGTCGGTTGCCAGTAAAATCTGGTTTCAAACCATACAAGCAACCACCCCGAAAGATCTACAAGGATGAAGTATTGGCCGATGTGAAGAAGGAAATTGAAAAATTACTTGATGCAAACTTCGTTCGGCCATGCAGATATGCGGAGTGGATTTCTAAAATCGTCCCTGTGTACAAGAAGAATGGAAAAATGAGGGTCTGCATGGATTTCAGGGACCTGAACAGAGCTACTCCGATGGACGGTTACCCAATGCCTATTGCCGATTTGTTGATTGACGCCGCAGCTAGACACAAAGTCATCAGTTTCATGGATGGTAATGCGGGTTACAACCAAATCTTCATGGCAATAGAAGACATATCAAAGACGGCCTTTAGATGTCCGGGCCATATAGGGTTGTTTGAGTGGATAGTCATGACGTTTGGACTAAAAATGCCGGTGCAACCTATCAGCGAGCCATGAATTACATTTTTCATGAGTTGATCGCCAAAATTGTGGAAATCTACATTGATGACGTGGTAATCAAGTCCCTGAGTCATGACACGCATTTGGAAGATGTAAAGAGGACCTTGGAGTGCACTCGGAAGCATGGTTTGAAGATGAATCCAAACAAATGTGCTTTTGGGGTATCAGCTGTAGAATTCTTGGGGTTTTTGGTCCACGAAGGGGGAATTGAAGTTGGCAAAAAGAGCATGAAGGCCATTGACGAAGTTGTTCCTCCAACTAACCTCAAGGAGTTGCGATCCTTTGCTCGGCAAGATCAATTTCGTAAGAAGATTCATATCGAATTTGTCACAGAAGGTCTTGCCATTTTCTCCGCTGTTGAAGTTAAAGAAAGATCAGAAGTTTATTTGGGGCGACGAACAACAAAAGGCTTTCGATGAGATCAAGCAGTACATGAAGGAGCCACCAGTACTGGTTCCTCCCCAGCTGAACAAGCCTTTCAAGTTGTACGTGGCGGCCGATACCCAAACCATTGGATCGGCCCTTATTCAAGAATTTGAAGGAAAGGAGCGGGTAGTAGCTTATCTTAGCCGAAAACTACTTGATCCTGAAACCAGGTATTCGGCTGTGGAGAAACTGTGTCTTTGCGTGTACTACTCGTGTACAAAGTTTTGGCACTACCTGTTGAATGCCGAATGCATTGTGTATTCCAAGTTTGATGTAATAAAACATATGTTATCTATGCCAATTTTGAACGGCCGGATTGGCAAGTGGATTTTAGCTTTATCAGAGTTCGAGCTGAAGTTCGAATCGGCAAAAGCCATCAAAGGTCAGATCATTGCCGATTTTATAATTGAGCATCGTGATTCGTCAATTGATCTGCTTGAGATTACCCCTTGGGCTTTATTTTTTGATGGGTCATCATGCGGTAAAGGTGGGGGAGTAGGGATCCTACTGATTTCTCCTAGAGGTGAGATGTTTGAATTTGCCATCCCTATTCAGCCCACTATCACAAATAATCAGGCTGAATACGAGGCATTACTTTGAGGGCTTCAATACTTGAGAGAAGCAGGGGCCGTTTCAGTTGAAGTTTATGGAGATTCAGAGCTGGTGATCAAGCAATTGAACGGCCAATACGAGTGTAAAAGTGAAGCGCTGAGGAGTTACTACGAGGAATGCAGGGAAATCTTGAAGAGCTTCCCGTTGGTGACTCTACAGCACATCCCTAGGGAACATAACGAAGAAGGAAACAGGCTGGCTCAAAGCGCCTCTGGTTACAAAGAGAGCCAAGAAGCGTTTGCTGTAGAGGCGTGTGCACTGGGGACGGATCTTGCAGAAGATGATTGGAGGAAAGAGATCGTTGATTACTTGAGAGATCCATCCCGAAAGGTCTCTAGGAAGCTCAGGTACAAGGCCATAAAGTCCGTTATTCTGGATGATAATTTATTCTATAAATCATTAGATGGGGTATTATTACGCTGCCTGGGTCCAGAAGAAGCCAAGAACATGATGAGCGAAGTGCACGATGGGATATGCGGAGCACACCAATCGGCCTACCGTATGAAGTGGGTTATTAGACAAGCTGGATGCTTTTGGCCGACGATATTAGAGGACTCCTTTGAGTATTACAAGGGATGTCAGGATTGCCAAAGGTTTGGTAATATTCAAAGGGTCCCTGCATCAGCATTGAATCCCATCATCAAGCCGTGGCCATTCAGGGGTTGGGGTATAGACTTGATTGGCCAAATTAATCCACCATCTAGCAAGGGGCATAAGTTCGTGCTTTTGGCTATGGATTATTTCACTAAATGGGTTGAGGCGATCCCACTGAAGAAGGTGACGTCAGAAAACATGATTGAATTCGTCAAGGAGCACATCATCTATCGATTTGGAATCCCTCAGACAATTACCACTGATCAAGGGGCACAATTCGTGTCACTGGACTTCAGAGAGTTTGCCGAAAGCATGGGGATCAAATTGTTTAACTCTTCTCCTTATTATGCCCAAGATAATGGTCAAGCGGAGGCTTCTAACAAAATCATGATCAAGCTAATACAAAAGAAGATCGATCAGAAGCCAAGAAGGTGGCATTCGGTTCTCAGTGAAGCACTGTGGGCTTACCGAATGGCCCCCCATGGAGCTACAAAGACCTCTCCTTACGAGTTGGTTTACGGGCACCACGCGATTTTGCCTTGGGAGATGCAATCAGATTCAAGGAGAGTGGTGCTGCAAAAAGACTTGAGCTCCAAGGATTACAGTGGCCTAATGATGGACGAGCTGGAGGATTTACATATGATCCGCCTCAGGGCCCTGGAAAACATCGAGAAAAACAAGCTGCGGGTTGCCAAGTACTACAACAAGAAGGTAAAAGTAAGGCAATTTGCAGAGGGCGATTTAGTTTGGAAAGCGCTATTGCCGATTGGAACTAAATACAGTGAATTCGGTAAATGGTCCCCTAACTGGGAAGGACCTTTCCGTGTGGTCAGATGCGTCCCTGGTAATGCATACATATTGAAAACTTTGCTAGGAGAAGAATTTTCCGCTGCAATAAATGGAAGATATCTGAAGAAATATTATCCTAGCATTGAGGTCGATCGATGATTACACACATCTGACACAGAGATAGCCAGCGCTCAAGAATGAGGCCGCCTTCAGAACAAAAATCCATCAACAAAAGAAATGGCCAGTGCCTAGATGCATTGCCCTTAGCACAAACATTACAACTGCTTCCTGCAGGTTTACATTTAACAACTCTAGTGGTCAGATCCTCAAGGAGGAGGGAAGCAGAAGGCGTGGAGGAAGAAGCGAAAGTATGATTCAGTCTTTTCTTTACTTCTTCGGCTGCTCCCTCTTCAGTTGTTCTAGGACCACCATGACGGCGACTTGGAATGCATGGGGGTGACCATGGTTGGCGGCCTCCACCAAGCTCTCCCAGGCCGTTTTTAGGTTGTTGTACCTGTGAGAGACATCTGAAGCGGAGGGATCGATGTTAGGGGCAAGAAATCCAAATGCAGGCATGAGGTCAGGAAGAAGTCAGAAGCGTTTACCCCCTACTAGTGCCTCCAGAGCCATGCGACGCTCACGCTCGGCTTGGCAACGGGCGGTGATGTCCCTGAGGCCGTGCTCCAGGTGCCGAACGCGGCGGCGCAGTTGATGGTTGGCCCTCTGTTCAGGCATGGCATCCTCTGCCTCGAGGGAGGAATCGGAGGAGATGTACTCCGGCACATCTTCGGTCCCGATGATTTCTTCAGGGAGCAAATCAAGACTGGAAGAGGAAAAGAGGAGAACATGAAGCGCGAGATCATGTGGAGAACGAGGATTAGATCAGGGAAAAAATCACCTTCGAATCGTGCGCTTCTTTGATGAGCTGCTCTCCTGGGGTTGCTTGCCCTTGTCCATGGCTTTGGGGTTTTCTCCGCTAAGGACAGGGGGAGAGATGAGAAATGATGGATGAGTGAGTGAGTGGATTTGCAGGGCATACCGGCAGGCTATTTTATTGACCGAAGGGGTGCATTGGGAGTGATGACCGGCCGGTACGCACTGTTGGAATACCAAACGACAGGGTTTTCTCCCAGGTGCGAAGGGTTTTGCTTGAACAGTGTTTATGGATTGCCGAATCAGGATCTTCTGTGGATTTTGCGCCAAGGGGCAGTTGTTCTCGCGCGTTCGGCTCAAGATAGTTCCCGGATGCATTCAAAGAAAACAAGATTCACGGATGCAAAATGTAAAGGGAGTCATCACAAAACAAGCACAGAATTCGAAAGTTCTTCATTTATTGCCGATATTTACAAATCCCTAATACAATCTAGTCGAAGAGCCTGTTCAACACAGATTGGGGATGAGTAATTTCGGCAATGGCGTCGCCGTGGCCATCAAGGCGCTCCAGGATGAGCTCGATCTCCTCAATGTCCTCTGGCGCGCCGCCCCGGAAGCCGCACGGCCTGGTGGAGTAATCGACGTCCGTGTGCGTCGCCATGGCAGCCAGGCCCAAGGTGGTGCCCAGACGAACACCATGGATGGCCACCTCGTCGACGCGGTGCTCCACCGCGGCAAGGCGCTCCGCCGGTGTGTCACCGCGGGCGTTCACCTTCTCGGCCAGCTGCTCTACCAGCGCCTTTAGCTGGTTGAGCTCAGCATCGCGGGCTGCAAAGAGCAAGAAGAAAAAGATTAGCATCAAAAGCCGGGTTGGATCAAGAACTGCTTTCAGAGCCGTACCATCGATGGCTTCCAGTAGTTGTTTGCGCTGGTCCTCCCATTCCAGCTCATCTATGCCCGCCTTCTTGGAGACGTCCTCTAGCTCACTCCGGGACGCCTCCAGTTCCTCCTTGAAGCGGAGGGCATCGACCTCCCCGTACGGCACGGGGGAGTGGCCGTCGGACTCCGAGGAGTCGTCTGGAAGGGGTTGATTGGCCGGCGCAGGAGACGGATTCCACTGAATCAATCTATAAAGAAGATGGTCGTCAAGACAAGAAGAAGATCAAAAGTCGAATCAAAAAGGAGGAATCGACGATCATTGCCTCCGGCGCGCATTGGCGCTGCTCCCCTCTGCCTCGTCGGAGGCGCGGCGGCGGTTGAGGCGGCGCACCATGGTGGCTTGGGATGTGCACTGTTTGAAGATAGGAAGAGCCGAGATTGGCAAAGATTCGAGAGCTAGAAGGCCTGGTGGAGAGCTAGGGGCACCTACGGTTGCATTTATAGGCCTGGCAAGATGAATCGTGGCTTCGAGTCGTGGCTTTGGATCGTGGCGCATATCCCAAGAAAATCAGAAGGTGGAAAGGTTTCCTTGGCCAGCCCGCCGACGGGTCGCTTGGAGTTCTAGGCTGAGTCACATTCAGTTGATTGGTTCGGCTAAGGAGAATCAAAGTGCCATTCGGGAGTTGGCGTTTCTTTGCCGAATGGGTCGTTCAGCATTATATTTGAAGGTACGCAGAAGAAAAGAAACAAATTACAAGAAAGTGCCACAAGAACGGCCAATTCGGTTATACATCAATAGGGGCATTCAAATGTTCAGATGTTTCGCAATCACACCACGGGCATTGGGTGCTGCTTGACGGAAATTGTCCAACAGCTCCTGGCAATCCTTTTGAGCACCAGACAGGTTGGTGAGTTCTGCATCGCATTGCTCTATCTTGGTGATAGCCGATCTTGCTTCCTCCTGGGTCTTTTCTATCAATCTAGGAAGCTCGTCTATTTTCATTTTATCAGCCTCTATCTCAGCTGACAGGCTTCTCAGCTCCGCTTCTAGAGCAGTTTTCTTTGCAATTTTCAGATCACAAGAAGCCTGCCGACTAGTCAATGTGTCTCTGTGGCTCTTTGTTTGGGATTGCGCCCCATTCATGGCTTGTTCAGCATCAGATCTCTTCTTTTCGATAGCCGGACGGGAGCGCAGTTTCCTCAAAGCATGTCTTATGGGCGCGTAAAGGACGTCTAGGCCACAGATGGATACCAGAGGAGCTCTGATATCCTCAGGAAGTTCTTGGCTGATGGATTCAAGCATCTCCTCGAAGTGATCAAGATCCTTGAACTGATCTTGTGCGTCTCTTTCCAGCCAGGCAACAATTTCTCGAAGCTTTGCTAGCACCTCATCTGACAGAGGCTGGTGCATCCTTTCCATCGCCTCGGCAACTGGATTGGTCCCTGACGGCGGGCTTGATGATGATGGAGCCTGACCCTAAGAAGCCGTATTGCCGGGTTAGAGGCGCTAAAAGTAAAAGTAGCAGAGTTGAGTGCAAATGATCACCTCGTGGCCGATTTCTTGAGCAGGGGTAATCACAGGTGAAGGGGGTGCTCCAGGTAGAGCTGAAGCTTCCAAGTTAGAAGGTGTTGATGCAGTTGCTGGTAGTTCATGAGCTTCTGGCTGATGAGAAGTCGGAGCCACCTCTGTTGGGATTGGAGTCGCTGCGTGACCGACAGGTGATTGTGCCCTTGGAGGACTTGATGGCTCCGGCTGGATTGGGAGACTCATCTCTGGGGAATTCATTGCTTCTGCAGAGGGTGATGAAGATGAAATCTCCACTGGGATAGGTAATTCAACCCTGGGTGGACTTGCTTGTTGAGCTACTGGAACATCAACCAGTTGTTCTTCCACTGTTTCTTCTGCAAATGTCAAGTCACAAGGGTAAATGCCAGTGTTCATCCTTAAAAGAGGACAATAAAGGTCATACCTGTGGATGGGGCATTGGCAGGTTCTGACACTGAAGGTTGCTGAGCTCTGGTCTGAGAATGCACAAAGAGATAATTTATCAGGAACAGAGTAATCTTGGGGTCAAGAAGGTAAAGGATTTTACCTCAACAAGGATTTTTTTGATAGTTCTCCTCCTCTTGGCATTTGGAGGAGCAACCAGAGATAAACCTTGCCTCCTGTCAGCAGCAAGGCTAGAGAGGTTGGGGTCTGTTGTAGCAAACCTGGCCATTAACTGAGCCAGAGTTGTGGACTTGAATCCCAGTGCTGAGATTGGGCCTACAGGATTGTAGGTGATATTCCTGGCTCGAGGGGCAGGCATTGTGTTCTGTGGAATCAAAGGAATGAGGTCAGAATCATGATTGAGAGGAGAAATGTCTGATCCAAAGGTTCATTATGTTACCTCTGAAGTTGGCAGGAAATCAGGCATCAACTCTGCACAGAACACGTGTACAGGCTCACTGAAGATGTGATCGTGGAATTCTTGCCACCAGGAGTTGAAGGTGGGATGAGTTAAGGTTATAGGCACAAAAGGCTAGGTATAGACAATGGGACTGCACACATAATTAAGACTCTGCTGTTGTGCATAGATTCTTTAATTTCCTCCCTGGGCTTAAGGAATTCATGCAGAAATAGCCTTGGGGGCATCTGGCCACATCCAAGTTGCCGGGCCATTATATTAGGCTGATAATATTCATAAGTGCTCTGATTCTGCCTTCCTCCATTGAATTCAGCCGGAAGTATACATGGGCGGATTATGATGTTGAAGATTTCAAGAAATCTCCCATCTTGACGACCGGGCTCAAAGGAGAATTCAACAGGGAAAGTCAAGGTGTCATTATCCAGATAGGGGAGCCAGAGAGGGTTCGAGAAACCTTTGAAGAATACTTCAAAAAGCTGGCTGATGTCTTGCTGAATAAGAACAGTTGAAGCCGCTTCTCCATAACTCTGGCATCCCCTGGTAGCATTGTTTTCTCCTTCAGGGTGATTGGACGAAGGGAAAAGCCTAGTGTTCAAATCAACACCAACAATTTGGTGCAGGTGGAGCTGCAGCCATATCTTAACGAACCACCAAGGGTCGTTGGCACATGCTATACTTTGGCTAGTATACATCTGAGTAACAGTTTGGTGAAGCATATGGTATACACTGCCGAGGAAGAATTTCCCAAGGGGAAGGCAGTTGCCACTGGCCAAATGAGACGCCGTTGCAATATGGTTCAAGGTAGGCTCGTTGGCTTTGCCACAGAAGACAAATCTGCACAACCACATATTCAGAAATGCTCTGTATTCAACATCACCAAGGGGATTGTCTTTCATGTGCTTCAAGATGTAATTCTTATATCCGTTCCCTGGCTTTACCCCTGTTTGCCGGGAAGAATTCTTGAATTTCCAAGGCTGAATAGACCCTGTGATGTCAAGGCCGGTAATCATATATACATCGGCCAGGGTTGGAGACATTGGGCCATGGCCAAAAAGGAAGGCGTTGACGCCGTTTGACCAGAAGTGGCAGGCTGCTATCAGGAGATCTTCGTTCTTGGGGGTCTCAGCCACGGATAACTCCAAGCACTGGGCAATACGGAGAGTATCCAGGTTGGTCAATCTGCTTTTGTCTGTGAGAATTCTCCGGTACCAAGTCTTCCAGCCTGCGATTGGAGGTAAGGGCCAGTTCTTGAAAGCGTCTTGCCATTGAGGAGGTGGAGATAGAGCTGCTTTAAAGGGGATTCTCTGAGATTCAGATGCGATGAAATCTCGAGGGTCAGAGTTCCCTACAGGACCAAGGTAATAGGATTTCGAATTGGCCTCAGTGCGAATCAGAAGTTCAGTGGAAGGCTCCTGAAGCAAAAGCGGAAGAAGAAATCTCAGGTGAAATTGAAAACCTAAATGCCGAACGAGGTTTACGGGGGAGAAATTTACCTGAGCATCCTGGTTTTGAGCTGCCATTGGGGCTTTGAGCTCGGAACGAGGGGATCTAGGGTTTGGATCTGGATGAAGATTCCGGCGGATTGCGAAGAACAGGTGTTGACAGATTTGATTTGAGGTCTTCGTGGCTGGAGTCAATTGTGGAACAAAATTACTTTTATCCCACAATTGAAGGGGCATGTGTTAACACCAAAATTTGGTAAGGAGTCTGACTTGTGGGTCCGGTTCGATAAAGAGTCCGTCTGGTGGAAGGAAGGATCTTTTCAGAGATGTTCGGCAAAGAGATCTGCGGTCGGCTATCTGCTCCAGTTCGGCAAAGGAACAGTAGAGCTGATTTTGCGGGATTGAATGGTGACGTGGCTCAATCAGGGAGAACGAATGGATGGATAGGCGATCGAGCTTAGAGATAAGTTAGGTAACGAATCCATTCGAAGTTGTACTTGACAGGGTATAAATATGACCCCTGAATGTATGTAAAAAAAGACACAATCATTCTTCAATACACACCGGCCTTACGCCAAACCCTAGAGTCCTTTTGTCGTGTCGTCGAGTTCTTCGAGAAAGCCAATCGATCCGTCGACCTTGTATCATGTCTAGTATCATGCGGTGGATTTAGATCTGATGCAAGGAGTCTTGTTACCATGCTTCGTGTCATGCGGTAGATTCAAGCTTGGTTCAAGAGGGTTTCTTGTTAGGTCATGAGCCATGCGGTGGGCTAAGATCTAGCTTGAAGCTAGTTATCGGCTCTATTGGATTTTGGCAAGATCCAATAGATTCATTAAGTTACCCCGTGTTACTTCGAGTTTTTACTTTATGTTTAGATTCATGTAACACCTTTGCCCAATCTAGATGGGTTTGGATCGGCTTTACCTCTTTTACGATCTTTGTTCGAGTAGGTTTCATGTTTTAACATGGGGATCTTGTGCTTTCCGATAGCCGAAACCGAATCGATCCAGGTTGTTACATGTTGTGGGTTCAAGCTTGCCATTGTTGGTATAAATCTTGAAAGAACCGAGTATCATGCGGTAGATGCAGGTTTTTGGGTTGCTTTAAAGCTAGTCATCCGGTGGATTAGATTTCGAATCAACCTGATAGATTTATCCGCTTGGTAATGTTCGTTCCTTCTTCATGGACCCCGAATCGGCTGTTCAGCCGTATTCGGTTATGTTTCTCCACGGGTAAAACACGTGTGCATTTCATGCTTTAAATAATGCGTGCTTTTAGCTTTCCATATTTAGATTGTATCATGCGGTGGATAGATCTATTTGTGGAAAGTGGTACGATTTCATGCAAGTTGTATCATGCAGGTGGATAGATTTGTTTTGGCATCGTACCCGACGGATCTCTATGTATCTAGACATGCGGTAGACTAGTGCTTTGGATCTATGCATGCTTGTTTATTACATGTTTACGTTCGTGCTTTACTTTATTCATTTATTTAACATTGTTATTATGGGATCGGTCATATATCGTGTTTATGCATTGTTGACCAAACAAAGACCGATTGCCATCATGCTTACGTCATCCATTCGGCAGTATTACTTTTTTTTTATAAGTTCCCGAAGGGTTTCAATTCTTTGGCAAATAGCTTTTGCATAGCTATGCGTCATCTTGTGTGGCTTTTTAGCCGTAAATATGGAACTGTCTGGTACCACCCGGCAAGTTCCAAGCTTTGGTATCTAACTATTTTATCTTTTGTTAATTTTCAGGAAAAATTGACTGGCACGTCATCGTCACTCTTTGCGCGTGCGAAGCTCGCCTTGTTTCGATCTTTTGCTTGGCCCTGTGTGTTTGGCGCTAGTTGCACTTTTTGCATCAACAGGTGTTTTAGACCGGCAACCTACTAAGGGGATTACCCGAAATAGATGAATGTGACTCGCCGAGATCGGTAACTCGAAGGAAGAGACACGTGGCACACAATTTAGACAGGTTCGGGCCGCGAGGTGCGTAATACCCTACGTCCTGTATGCTGCGTAGCTCTGGATTGATTGGGCACGATTTCAAGATGGTGCAATAGTGCGCCGTGGGTTGTATGAGATGAGATCTGATGCTAGAGATCGGTCCCCGCCCTCGCCTTATATAGTCCGGGGGAGGCGGGGTTACAAGTCGGAGTAGGGAGAGAGTACTAGTCGAGTACGTCTAGGAGTCCTCCATACGGTGCGGAACATGTACGGCCTCCCTAACCGAGTACTACTCCTGTGTAGTCCTTGTGCTCCACGCCTTCAGGTGCCGTGTAGCGCAAGCCGGGTAGTCCCAGGGGCCCACCGAGTAGTCGGTCCTGGTACCCACCGAGGCAGTGGGCCCAGGGAGGTCCATACGACAAGCCCCGAGTACTTTGTAGTCGAGAAGGATAGCTTCAAGTAGTCTTGACGGCCTTAACGAGTAGTCCTCAAGCATCCCCGAGTGCTACAAGTCAAATGTCTTCAAGAGTAGTCGAATCATCCTGAGGCTGGAATGTACTCCAGCTGATGTTTGAGCAATCTTGAAGTCTTCTAGAGTAGTCCCAAGCGTCCTCGAGCACTGCCTTCGAAGGTCTTCAAAAATCGCACTCCATATGGAGTAGCCCCCGAGCCTTAGGTTGAGCCGCAGGCTCTGGCTGAGGGTCCATCTGAAGTCTTGGCAAGAAAATCCCGAAAATCCGGAGAAAAAACCGAAGGACACGTGGCACGGAGCCCCCGAGCCTTGAGTCGAGTACTTCCTCTCGAATTGAAGGGTCATCTTGAAGAATGTGTCCTGAGATACTCTTGAGACTAGCTCCTTCCCAGGTAGTCGAGTAGAAGTAGCCGAGCCCCCGAGGTGAGGCGCGTCGACTAGTAGAATATGAAGGGTCACGCTGAGCCGCTGAGTCAGCTGCGCGTGGACTTAGCCATCCGGCCGTTGCGGAGCCGGTTTGACTTATAAATAGAAGCCAAAACCCTTAGGGTTTTTCACACATCCGAGCTGCAGTCATTTCAATTCCGTCTGAAGTAGATCCACTCCCAACGCATGCTGCCGCCGTAGTAGATCCAAGTGCGCCGCCACCCAAAGCTTTTAGGGTAGCCCCTGAGCGGATGCGCGTGAAGACGCTTTGTACTTGGAGAATGAAGCCGTCACCATCCAAGTTGTCAAAGGCCGCTGGGAAGAAGAGGGGCCGCGAAGAGGCCGCCGCGGCCGCCACCGGAGTAGCGCCGCCAATGTCTCCACCGCGGGCTGATCCAAGCCGTGAGTGGAAGAAGTCCAAGGTGAAGACGGAAGATCTGTTGGCCCTCCTGAACAGCGGGTTCATCCGGGAGAAAGAGGTCGACATGTGGAGGGCCGCTGCTGGAGATCCATATCCAATGGAGAAAGCCGAAGACGAGATTCCAATGTTCGAGCGGTTTGTGGAGCGCAGGCTTGCGCTCCCGCCAGTGATTTCTTCAAGGGTCTCCTCGGGTACTATGGAGTCAAGTACCTGAATCTGAACCCCAACGGTATCTTCCACGCCGCGGTCTTCGTGCACTTCTGCGAGGCCTTCGTTGGGATCAAGCCGCACTGGATCCTTTTCCAGAAGTTCTTCCGGGTCAAGCCGCAGCCAAGTGTCACCAACCCAAGGGTAGTCGGAGGAGCCGGCATCCAGTTGAGAGAAGACGCCGTGGAGCAGTACCTGGCGTACAAGCTTGTTGACTCCAACACTGACTGGAAGACAAGGTGGTTCTACATCACGAACCACCACCCTGGCCTGCCGAAGCCGAGCGGACGACAGCCCAGGCACCGCGAGTGGTGGAACACGGAGCCCACCATGCAGGAGGGGATCTAGCTTCCCGAGCTGCTGGGACGCATCAAGGTGCTCCGGGAAGCGGGACTGAGGGCCGAGCACGTGGCCTTCAGTTTCATGAAGTGGAGGGTGCAGCCATTGATGGCTCGAGACACCTTGGGCTTCGAGTACACCGGCGACGACGACACGTCACGGATGCCCGGAGGTGAGCTGGACGACAACGACATCATCGAGAGGCTATCGCGGATCTTCAAGGATATGCCGCCGTACACGGCGTGCCCTGTCCAGGAGTACTCCGCCGCGCGCCCGCCAAAGGAGGTGAGTAGTCGTACTCCCTTAGTCGAGTAGTCCTTACTTGGAGTAGACGTGCTGATGTCTTCGTGTCTTGCAGGATGACTTGAAAAAGTTTGTCTCTGAGCCGCAGCCACCCCCGAGCGGGATCAAGATCCCGAAGGAAGGGAAGGCAAAAGAGCAGCGAGAAGTCGGTGAAGGTGATGACACCGTCATCGTGGAGGACACCACCGACGACGACGATGACGACGACGAGACGTTGCAGGACCGCTTTCAGTTCCGGTCGAGGTTTAGCCGTCCAGGCTTACCTCATGTGCCTCTGGTGCAAGACCCTCCGACTAGCCTGGAGGCTAGCCTGGCTGCGCCGCCACGGAAGCCGCGCAACACCGCCCGCAAGCGGGTGGCAAAGAAGCTTAAGGTCTTAGAGACCACGCCTCAGGAGGTAAGATGTCTTGACTAGACTAGTCGAGTACCCATCGCACGAGTGCCCTTGCTGATGAGTAGTCGTCCTTGTATGCAGGAGGTGCCACCAGCAGAGCACATCGAGGAGGGCGACGAAGGCGTGTGGGACACAGTGGGGGAGCCAGCCGGAAGTCGTAGTCCAGCCCCCACTTTCGAGGAGCTCTTGGCGCAGTTGGAGCGCCAACCCCCTGCTCCATAGGGGAGCACGGAGCCCGTAGCCGCCGCCGTTGAAGAGGTGGTGGCTTCGGGAGCCCAGGAGGGCACTGCGCCGGCCGCCGTTGCTGCAGATGAGGCGGTAGCCGCAGGGGCGCAAGAGGAGGCGCCCGCCGAGGGTGGACTGGTCGATATCGCCAGCATCCTTGGTGCCCCGGCCGTGACAATAGTCCGGTCGAAGTTGTAAGTACTGCACCTTCCCGAGTGGTACTTGTTGTAGTAGTCGAGGTTGACTGACGACCAATTGTGTGTGCTTCTGCAGGAAATCCACGGATCTTTCCTGGGAGGGGGATGAACCATCTTTGGCGGTGGCGGAAGAAGTCGCGCCGCCCGCCGAGGAGTCCGCTCCTGCTTCCCAGGCGGTGCCCAAGCCGCCGGCTACCGAAACGCCGCTGCCGGAGGCCAGCGTAGTCAAAAGTGAGTACTCTTCTGAAGCTATGGAGCTCCTCGAGGAGTAGTCGTAGTCGCTGATGCACTTGTCTTCTCTTTGACAGGCGCTGAGGCTGAAGGTAGTGACATCCCTACGGGGGTGCCGATGCAGAAGTCGACACCAGAGGTCCCGGAGGCTGCGGGAGGAGCCCCTGAGCCTATGGAAGGAGTCGTCGAGGAAGCCGCCATGGCAGCCGGGGGAGAGGGGGTCACCACATCGTCAGATGTCGCTCTGGAGGTGGCTATCCGCTCCCCGGAGATCCAAGATGCAGAGCCCATCCGTTCTGCGCCGATGACGGAGGCCACCGCGAGTAGTCGCGGCGGAATAGAGCTGCTCGCGGACGATCTTGTCGAGCCGGCGACGGTGGCGAAGCACCTGGAGGCGATCCGCCAGGCCGAACAGTGGATGAAGGTAAGTAGCCGTAGCATCTGAGTAGCCAATCCTCTATCGTTGAGTACTTGTGAAACTTGAGTTGTCTATGCAGGACGTTGCGGAGAGGTCCCGCGACAAGTCCAATATGCTGCAAGGTTATGGAGACGTGGTGCTCTGGGCTGAGGCGCTGGAAGAGCAACTTGTGAAGTCGCGGAAGAACGCGACTGCCATGCAGTCGAAGCTCGACGCGCCTTCGCCAAATACCACAACGATGTCCAAGAGTTGCAGGCGAAGGGCGACGACTTGGTGCGGAAGAATAAGGGCCTCCGCAACAAGAACAAAGGTACGCCGCTGGACTTGTCGGGTAGTTGTTGGAGGTCGAGAAGTCCCTGACCCGCTGTACTGTTGCTGTGTTGCAGAGCTTGAGGGCCAGGTGGAGCAGCTGAAGTCTTCGGAGACGAGCATGAAAAATCTCTTCTACCGGGAGCAAGAAGCCCGCCAGGTACTCGAGCTCGACTACAAAGAACTTGCCTTCGAGTGCGAGAAGCACATGGAGCTCCGGATTGCATCTGACCGCGATCTCGTCAACTGCTACAAATCCTTGCAGAAGTTGAATGAAGACTGCAAGGCAATGCGGGCCCAACTGAAGGAGCTTGAGGAAGCCGCACTGCCGATCGCAAGGCTCCTGGTGCCGCACCCGGGCGGCCCCAAGATTGCTCCACTGGTGGATCGCCTCAAGGAAGCTCCAAGCCGGCTGGCGGCCTATGTGAAGCACATGGCGAGATCGATCCCAAGGCAGGTCTTGGCCTTCATGAAGTCGTACTTCCCGAAGGCCCCAGTGGAAGTAGTCGCTGCGGGTAGCCGCCAACCGCACCGATGAGCAAGATGCGGAGCCGCCGGGAGCGAGATGGCTCCCATCGCGGAGCAAGTAGCTAAGATGCTTAACCTCCGGTAGCCCTGTAATAGATAGCTAGTAGCTAGGGTTGTACAAAAAACAATTTTAATGAATTGCTTAAGTATCAATGAAAGAAAATTGCAGCAATGAGTACTCGTAGTCGCGATTTCAGAATGCGGAGCCCCCATTGTGGAGTGGATGCGAGTAGTCGTACTCGGCAGTAGTGGTCCCGTTGTAGGGAGTAGACAGTAAAGAAGTTGATGAACGATCAAACTTTATTATTGAAGAAGTACACCTAGATGGCCAAGGCCGTAGTTACAGAGTAGTCGCTTGGACCCGGAGGCCGCTTACAGCTGAGTAGTGCTAGGGCGGGTAGCCGCTTACAGCAGTAGATCCGAAGGTAGCCGTGTAGGCTGGATCGTAGATCCGTAGGTAGCCGGGCGTGTGCCGGATCTTGGAGTGTAGTCTCTCGCAGACCGCTGCTAGAGTCCTTGACGCTCGTCGCAGCCCAGGGTCCGTAGGTAGCCGCGCGGGCTGGAGCCTGGAGAGGAGAAGTCCGGAGACTGGAGCCAGGACCCGGAGGCCTCTTACGGCGGTGGGGTGTTGGTGTAGTTGTGTAGACTTGAACCCCGGAGTAGTCGTGTAGACTAGGCGTAGAATCGACAGAGCTGGTCGACGTTCCACGAGTTGTTGATGTCTTCGCCTTCAAGTGTTTGGAGGCGGTAGGAGCCCGGCCCGTTCACCTTTGCGATGGTGAAGGGGCCTTCCCAGGGGGAGCTGAGCTTGTGCAGTCCTTCCGTGTTCTGGATACGGCGGAGGACGAGATCTCCAACGTTGAAGGAGCGTTCCTTGACATTGCGATCATGGTAGCGTCGGATACCCTCTAGGTACCTTGCTGATTGGATGAGGGCAGCGCAGCGAGCTTCTTCGAGGCTATCGATGTCAACTCGTCTACTGTCTTCTGAGACGCCTTCGTCGTAGTGCTCCACTGCTGGCGAGTTCCATATGACGTCGGCAGGGAGGATTGCTTCGGAGCCGTAGACCAGGAAGTAGGGGGATTGCCCCGTTGGCTTGGATGGCTGAGTCCGTAGCCCCCAGAGTGCGTTGGGTAGTTCCTTGATCCACTTGCCCCCTTTGGAGTTAGCAGCATCATGTAGCCGCTTCTTGAGAGCGTCGAGCACCATCCCATTGGTGCGCTCGACTTGTCCATTGGCCCGTGGATGGGAAACTAAGACGTATCGGACGTCGATCTTGCTGTTCTCGCAGTACTCCCAGAACTGGTGGTTGTTGAAGTTGGAGCCCAGGTCTGTGATGATGCGGTGGGGTAGTCCGTAGCGATGTACGAGTTCATCCAAGAAGTCGAGTACTCTGTCAGCCTTGGGGCATGTGACCGGCTTGACCTCGATCCACTTGGTGAACTTGTCGATAGCCACCAATACCCTGTTGAATCCTCCTGGCGCAGTTGGCAGTGGCCCAATCATGTCGAGCCCCCAGCAAGCGAAGGGCCAGGTTGGCGGTATGGTGACTAGCTTGTAGTCTGGGACGTGTTGCTGCTTGGCGAAGTATTGACATCCTTGGCACCTTCAGACGAGTTCTTCGGCATCTCCCAGAGGTGTGGGCCAGTAGAAAGCTCGCCGGAAGGCCTTGCTGACCAGCGTGCGTGAGGACGCATGGTTGCCGCAGACGCCCTTGTGGATCTCCTCCAAGATGTCCTTGCCTTCTTCACGAGGAACGCACTTCATGAGTACTCCAGAAGATCCGCCCCGCTTGTAAACCTTGTCTCCGACGAGGACGTAGGACTTGGCGCGGCGGACGAGCTGCTCAGTCGAGTTCTTGTCGGAGGGGACCTTCTGCTCGCTGAGGTAGTCGATGAAGGGTTGCCTCCAGTCCACGTCGATCATCATGACCTCTTGCCCAGCTGGTGGGTGAGCGGGGGCAGTGGTCAGTGGCACCGGCTCTGGGATGGATGGCGCGTGAAGCTCGTGAACGAAGGCACCTGCTGGTACTTGAGCGCGGGTGGATCCAAGCTTCGAGAGGACGTCCGCTGCAACGTTGTTGTCGCGGACTATGTGATGGAACTCGAGACCATAGAACTTGTTCTCGAGCTTGCGGATTTCTAGGCAGTAGGCGTCCATGTTCTCCTTGTTGCGGTCCCAAGACTTGTTGACTTGGTTGATGACCACTGCGGAGTCGCCGTAGACTAGTAGCCGCTTCATGCCCAATGACGCCGCGAGGCGGAGCCCGTGTTGGAGAGCTTCGTACTCGGCTTCGTTATTTGAGACCTTCCAGAAGATCTGCAGGACGTACTTAAGTTGTTCGCCCGTTGGAGAGATCAGGAGTACTCCTGCACCTGCGCCCTCGAGGTTGAGTGAGCCGTCAAAGTACATCACCCAATGCTCTGGTCACACGGTGGGAGTAGGCAGCTGGTTCTCCCGCCACTCTGCCATGAAGTCGACTAGTGCCTGCGACTTGATGGCTGTGCGTGGCTTGAAGTCGATAGTGAGGGCGCCGAGCTCGACCGCCCACTTGGAGATTCTTCCAGTAGCATCTTGGTTCCGCAGGATGTCGCCGAGCGGGTAGTCGGTGACGACGGAGATCGAGTACTCCTGGAAGTAGTGTCATAGCTTCCGCGAGGTGATGAGTAGTGCGTACAGGAGCTTCTGCACAGGCTGATAGCGGGCCTTGGACTCTGATAGAACCTCACTGACGAAGTAGACTGGGCGCTGGACTGGGTAGGCGTGGCCGTCTTCTTGCCGCTCGACAACGATGGCAGTACTGACCACGTGAGTAGTCGCAGCGAGGTAGAGCAGAGCCGCTCGCCCTTGTGAGGAGCCGTGAGGATCGGTGGCTTCGATAGGAAGTCCTTGAGCTGGCAAGGGCTTGATCCGCCTCTGGAGTCCACACGAACTTCTCTTGACGCTTGAGTAGTTTGAAGAAGGGGAGCCCCCGTTCTCCTAGCCTCGAGATGAATCTGTTCAGCACCGCCATGCACCCTGTCAGTTTCTGGACATCTTTGATGCCCGTGGGAGCTTGCATGCTGGTGATGGCAGAGATCTTCTCGGGGTTGGCTTCGATGCCGCGCTGGTTGATGATGAAGCCGAGTAGTTTGCCTGAAGGTACGCCGAAGATGCACTTGTTTGGGTTGAGCTTCCAGCGGTACTCGCGCAGTGATGCGAAAGTCTCTTCAAGGTCGTCGATGAGGGTACTGGAGTTTCTGGTCTTGACGACCACGTCATCCACGTAGGCCTCGACGCTCCTGTTGAGCTGCCTCTTGAAGCAGGCCTGGATAGCTCGTTGGTAGGTAGCGCCGGCGTTCTTCAACCCGAAGGACATGGTCGTGTAGCAGTACGCGCCAAACGGGGTGATGAACGCGGTCTTCTCCTGGTCTTCTTCCTTGATCGCCATCTGGTAGTACCCGGAGTAGCAGTCGAGGAAGCAGAGCAGGTCACAGCCCGCCGTGGAGTCGATGACTTGATCAATCCGCGGCAACCCGAAGGGGTCCTTGGGGCAGTGCTTGTTAGCCCGAAGGAAGCTGATGAGCACGTCTTCCTATTTGGGGTCGAGGCCTGCCCCGATGGTGGTGGTCTTGCTGGGATCGCCTGTTCCAAGGTCGATCGTCTTGACGAGTACCTCCTCAGGTGGCTGAGGCTTGTTGGCGCTGTCAGACTTCTCTGGGATGTCGAGTTCACTTGTGGCAAGCTTCTTCGACGCAGCGTAGACCTCCATCATCGCGTTGGGTACTTGATTTGTGGAGGCGATCTCCACGGCTTCTGTGTCGCAGTCGTGGGAGATCTTCAGGTCCCCTTGAAGGGAGAGTACACCAGCTGGGCTTGGCATTTTGAGTACCAAGTAGGTGTAGTGGGGCACCGCCATGAACTTGGCGATGGCCGGTCTGCCGAGGATGGCATGGTAGGAGGTCTCGAAGTCCGCGACCTCGAACTTGATGTACTCGGTGCGATAGTTGCCCCGAGATGCCCCGAAGGTGACTGGCAGGACCACTGAGCCCAGTGGAATAGCCGTGTTGCCGGGGACGATGCCGTAGAAGGGCGTGTTGCTCTTGGTGAGCATATGAGTGATGTCAAGCTTCATTTTCTTCAAGGTATTGGTGAAGAGGACGTTGAGCCCGCTTCCACCGTCGATGAGCACCTTGTTGAGTTTGGAGCCCGCCACCACTGGTTTCAGGACGAGGGGGAACCGTCCTGGTTCAGAGAAGCTGGTCCATTGATCCGCACGGGAGAAGGTGATGGGTACCTTCGACCACCTGAGAGGGGTCGGGACTGCTGGCTCAATGGACATCACTTCACGACGGGTAGCCTTCTGCTCCCGCCTGCTGGGCAATCCACCGAAGAGGACGTTGACGGTCTTGTCGGGCTCCTGGAAGTCGTTGTTGTCGCCGTCCTTCTTCTTGCCCTTTTGGTCATGAGGGTGCGGTGGCTCTAGCGTATCCTTGAGTGCATGCCTGAGTTGGTAGCACTGTTCGGTGGTGTGGTTGCCGTTTGGATGCCACGGGCACTTCTCCTTCAGCAGGTCTTTGAAACCGCCGGAGTTCTTCTTCGAGTTCCCTTTCGCAGGGCGCTGGATAGCCGCGACAGTGTTGTCTGGCTTGCGCTTGTGGTTGGGACCCGAGTAGTTGTTGTTGATGTGGCCGCGTTGGTTTGCGTTGCTGCCGCTGCCACCGCCCTGGTTCTGCTTGGTCTTGCCACGGATGGCGTCGTATTTGGCATTGGCCTTGTCTTCTTCATCCGCCCAGGACATGATCATGTCCTTGAGGTGGGGGATGGACCTGGGGCGGCGACGACCAAAGTCTTCGAATGTGCGGCGGTGATAGAGACCGTCTTGGAAGAGGTCGATGACCTCCTTGTCGGTGACGTCGACGACGGTAGCGCGCTTGTCGAAAAAGCGGCGCATGTACTTGCGGAGGGTCTCGCCTTGTTCCTCGCTTGATCATGGCCGTGTCCATGCGAGTACCCGATCGGCCCATGGCGCCCGAGAAGTTGCTTGTGAACCGCTCCTTCGGCCTGGTCCCACTTGTCGATCGAGTGCTTATCCAGCGACTCGAGCCAAGTGAGTGGTGCTTGGTCCAGGCAGAAGGTGAAGTAGAGGCACTTGGTGTCGCAGTTGCCGCCAGCGTTCTCGATGGAGAGGGCGTAGCACCTGAGCCACTGGATCAGATCCTGCTTGGCATCGTACTTGGTGATCCCCAGAGGCTTGAATTTGTCGGGGAGGAGCAAGTTGCGAAGTCGGAGTGAGAAGGCGGGGAAGCCGTCGCCCTCAGCTGCGGTGGTCGACTTCTTCCACCGTAGCTCCTCAATCTTCTGGCGAGCGTTGTAGCCGCCCTGCGAGGCGCCGGAGGCGTGGCTGTTCGCGTGGCCTCGGCCGCCGCGGCCGCCGCCACCGCAGCCCCTCATGTTGGCCCCGTGATTGGAGCTTCCGCCGTCGCCGCCGCCGCCGTCGGGATCGTTGCCGCCCCCGCCGGCCGGAGCGCGGTGAGGGACGACTACTCGGTTGCTGTGGTCGCGCTGTGAAGGTCCGCCGGCGTTGGAGCGACGACGGTTTGGCTCGGCTGGGAGGTCAGCTCGAGTACGGTTAGGACCGTTGTTGGCGCTGCGACTCGTAGCATCGTTGTCGTGGGGTCTGGCTGGAGGAGGTTGGTTGACTCTGTTGTCGACCCGCATGAAGTAGGCGTCTTCAGCGAGCTTGGCGATGGCCTCTCCAGCGCATATGCCCTGAGCCTGGCGTGCGATGGCTGTGATCGACATGAGGCATTGCTCAGGGGTAGTGTGTACTCTGCTCTCGACTGCCTCGAGAGCTTCCGCAAGGTTGCGGACGGGGAAGTTGTCGCGGAGGCGCCGGCGACGTTCGCTGCGCTTCCGGTTACGCTCACGTCGAGCGTCTCTGTCTGCAGGGTTCTCGTTCGGTGGAGCATCAGCAGAGAGCTCGTCGGAGGAGATGTCTTCCACGTACTTGTCCTAAGCCGTGCCTGAAGGCCCTGGGGTGTCGCCGGCAGCCATGAAGACTTGGCGATCGGGGGTGCCAAGGCTGGACTCAGAGGGTGCCACCTCAGTTGGTGTGCTTGAGTCAGCCCGAGCTAGGGGTGTTCCCTCCTGGAACGGTAGCGAGTCGATGTAGGCGACGTAGCGTGAGTCTCCCCTTATCAGGTCAGCGGGCTTGCGGTCTGGCCAGTAGACGTATCTCCCGGCCGGTGTGGATGTTATAACCAGCCCAAAGGCTGGTCCTGACAAGGGAAGCTCAGTGGAGTTGTGCTCGGACTCGGGCTCCTCAGGGTCCAAACCGAAGTCGAACTCGTAATCCGGGTTCGAGTAGAACTCGGAGAGAGGGCTGGAGTCCGGAGCGCGATCGGGGGTGGCGTCGGAGTCCGAGTTGCACTCGGGTACGGGTTCCTTGCCGGCCCGGCGTGAAGTGGGAGCCCCCGTGCGGGCCCGGCTGAGGATGCGGGGGCCACGCGCGGAGCGCTCGCGAGGTGAGGGGACCGCCTGCGATGGCTGAGCAGTCGGCTCGCATGCGATGGCCCATGGCGACGTCGAGTCCGAGTTGGAAGCGGACTCAAGCTCGAAGTCAGCATGGTGGTTGAAGAGCGAAATTTCGCCGAATTTGCCGGCGAGTTCGCTTGTGACGACTTCTGGAAGCGTCACGAGGCCAGTCTTCGGATTGGGTGGCATGGTGAGGCGGCGCTGGAAGGAACCCGCGCCGTCAGCGGTGCAGACCCAGGCGCCGAACACGAAGGTGTCGCCGCGGTTGAAGGCGACGGTTGGCTTGAAGTAGATGGGAGCCGTTGAGTTCGCCATGTGATCTCGGGCAAGAGCCCCTACCTGGCGCGCCAGCTGTCGGTGTTTTAGACCGGCAACCTACTAAGGGGAGTACCCGAAGTAGATGAATGTGACTCGCCGAGATCGGTAACTCGAAGGAAGAGACACGTGGCACACAATTTAGACAGGTTCGGGCCGCGAGGTGCGTAATACCCTACATCCTGTATGCTGTGTAGCTCTGGATTGATTGGGCACGATTACAAGATGGTGCAATAGTGCGCCGTGGATTGTATGAGATGAGATTTGATGCTAGAGATCGGTCCCTTCCTCGCCTTATATAGTCTGGGAGGCAGGGTTACAAGTCGGAGTAGGGAGAGAGTACTAGTCGAGTACGTCTAGGAGTCCTCCATACAGTTGGGAACATGTACACTCCCTAACCGAGTACTACTACTGTGTAGTCCTTGTGTTCCACGCCTTCAGGTGTCGTGTAGAGCAAGCCGGGTAGTCCCAGGGGCCCACCGAGTAGTCGGTCCTGGTACCCACCGAGGCAGTGGGCCCAGGGAGGTCCATACGACAGGAGGCAAGATTTTTGGGCTATAGCATCCTTGTGTGACGCTTTTCAAGTCTCCAAACCCTTGTCTCCGCAGCTTCTACCGTTTGGGAAATCCGATGACGATTTGGGGGAGTTGACCTTCGAGGTCGGGCGTTTTTCTATTCTGTCCGCGAGGGGCGGACGGTCCGCGTGGTGTCGGCGGACGGTCCGCGCGGGTCCTGTTCGTCGGGTGTTCTTCGTGTTCTTGCTCGCCTTTCGTTTCGATCCGTCGTGGCTTTGAGTTTTCGTTGGGAAAGGTTTCGGCCAGTCCGCAGCAGCGGGCGGACGGTCCGCGGGTGCACGCGCGGACGGTCCGCGTGCTCCCCGCGGACGGTCCGTTATTCGAGGTCGTCTGCGGGGGTTCCGTGTGTTTTATCGGACGGTCGCGGCGTAGGGCCGGACGGTCCGCGGTGTTGGTGCGGACGGTCCGCGGCAGCAGGCCGGACGATCCACGTGGCCAGTGCGGACGGTCCGCCCCTCCTGGCCGGACGGTCCGCCAGAGCCTGTGTGCTTTGCTTCTTGGTTCGATTCCTTCCTCCCTTTCTTGTGCTTCCGTGTGTGCGTCAAGGAATCGTTCCTAGGACTAGAGGTTGATCCATAACCTCGTTGTCTTGGCGATTGGTGTGTGATTCGATCCATCGCTTGTGTGTGACTGGGATTTGACTAGGGTATAGGCCGGGTTCTTTGAGAAGAATTTTTACCGGCTCCTATTCACTCCCCCCCTCTCTAGTCGCCATCTGCTCCTTCATCGGCAACGCCAGCGCTGTTGCCGTCCTGAGAAGGTCCTCCAGCTGATGCCCTTGTATGGTTGGGGTTCTGTGGCTGATGTCCTCGAGTACGGTTGCGTCCATTATCCGCTGGACTGCGACTTGTGGCTTCATGGTTCTCATGTTCGCGTGTTCTGGGGGAGGCACTTGAGTGACTCTGTTGTCAACTCTCATGAAGTAGGCGTCTTCCGCGAGCTTGGCGATGACTTGACCTATGCGTATTCCCTGAGCCTGACGTGCTATCGTAGAGATAGACATGAGGCACTGTTCGGGCTAGTGTGCACCCGGTTTGCGACTTGATCGAGGGCCTCTGCGAGATTCCGTACAGGGAGGGATTCTCGGAGACGTCTGCGCCATTCATTGCGCTTCCTGTTGCGCTCACGTCGGGCGTTCTTGTCGTCGTTGGTTTCATCAGCGGGTGCATTGACAGACAGCTCGTCTGCTGATATGTCGTCGAAGTAGCGGTCGGGTCGGGTCCTTGAAGGTCCTGGTGTCTCGCCAGCAGCCATGAAGACTTGGTGATCAGGGGTACCGAGGCTAGAGTCGGTAGTCGCCACCTCGGTTGGAGTATGCTCCTCTGTTGGAGCAAGGGGTGTTCCCTAATGGAAGGGAAGCGAGTCGAGGTAGGCAACATAGCATGAGTTCCCGTCTATTAGGTCTGTAGTCTTGCGGTCTGGTCAGTAGACGAATCTGCCGGCGGGTGTAGATGTTATAACCAGGCTGGTGACTGGTCCTGACAGCGGTTGCTTAGTCGTGGAGTTCTCGGACTCGGGCTCGTTAGGATCCGACCCGAAGTCGAACTCGTAGGGGGAGTCCGAGTAGTAGCCAGAGCCGGGGTTGGAGTCCGAAGTGTAGTCGGAGACAATCTCCTTGCCAGCTCGGCGCACAACGAGAGCTTCCGCATGGGCCCTACTGGCATTGCACAGGCCAAATAGGAAGTGCTTGTGGAGTGGGGCATCAACACACGATGGCTCGGTAGCCGACTCGCATGCGGTGACCCATGGGGACGTCGGGTTCGAGTTGGAGGCGGATCCGAACTCGAAGTCGACGTGTTGATTGTAGAGCGAAATTTCGCAAAATTTTCCGGCGAGATTGCCCGTGATCACCTCAGGAAGTGTCACGAGCCCGGTCTTCGGGCTCGGTGCCATGGTGAGGCGGCGTTGGAAGGACCTAGCGCCGTCAGCTGTGTAGACCCAGGACCCGAAGACGAAGGTGTCGCCACGGTTGAAGGCGATAGTTGGCTTGATGAAGATTGAAGCCGTTGAGTTCGCCATCAGATCTTCGGCAAGATCCCCTACCTGGCGCGCCAGCTATCGGTGCTTTATACTGGCAACCTACCAAGGGTAGTACCCGAGGTAGATGAATGTGGCCTCGCCGAGATCGGTAACTCGAAGGAAGAAACACGTGGCACACAATTTAGATAGGTTCGGGCTGCGAGGTGCGTAATACCCTACGTCCTGTATGCTGCGTAGCTCTGGAATGATTGGGTGTGTTTACAAGATGATGCCTATGAGGGAGGTAAAGGTCCCTGCCTCGCCTAATAAAGCCCGGGAGGCAGGGTTACAAGTCGGTTTGGGGAGAGAGTACAAGTCGTGTACGTCTAGGAGTTCTCTACATGGTACAGGACATGTATAGCTTCCTATCCGAGTACTTCTCCACCAAGGTCCTTGCGCTAAACGCCAACAGGTGCCATGCAGCCCAAGTCGAGTAGTCCTAGGGGCCACCGAGTAGTCGGTCCTGGTACCCACCGAGGTAGTGGGCCCAGGGAGGTCCATACGACAGTTTCCCCTTTCTCCTCAAGAAAGAACACCCACGCGTATCGAGAGTTGTCGTCCACCACAACAAGGATGTACCACTTCCCACCCGTAGATAGCACACGAGCTGGGCCAACAAGGTCCACATGGAGCAGCTCACATGGACGCTCAGTCATCACATCGGTGAGAGGCGGGTGAGAAGAGGCTACCATCTTGGCATGCCTACACGACGCACAAACCAACTCTTTCTCAAGCCTCAACCGTGGCAATCCTCGGACCAAATTGAGTTTACTCAAGCGAGACAAAAGGTCAAAGCTCAAGTGACCTAACTTCCTATGCCACCTCCACAACTCACTCGAAAAACCAGCCAAGAAACAACACTCAACAGCCAAAGACTGAGAAAAATAAGCTCGAAACACCTGACCCTCGGGAACGACCATACATACAAGGTCCCGTCGAGAGTCCAAAATCTGAGAACCACCAGGTCAAAACAACTCATCAAAACCCTCATCCAACAGCTGGGACACGGAAAGCAAATTGTATCCAAGCGATTGAACAAGAGCAACACGCCTGAGAGTGATCTTGTCACTCACCTTAATCTCACCTTCCAACAGCACATGTCCCCGCCCATTGTCCCCAAAGGTGATGTACCTCTTCGTCACCACCGGGACGAGACTTGAGAACCACCCCTTGTCTCTGGTCATATGCCTCGAGCAACCAGAGCCAATCAACCAAATGGTCTTCAAGTATCCCACCTGAAATTCAAAAATGAGCACGTGAATGAACGAACGACTCAGCACTGGGGTTAGTACCAAAAGAGTAAAACCAGTGCCGAGCCATGTGCTCAAAAGTGGGGTTAGCACAATCCAAAACATCTTCCCTACCAAAGCTACCTCTACAAACACCACCACGGTAACCACCATGTGGGAACCATCCCCTTATTACTGGAGGAGGACACAAACCATGAAAGGAAAACCGTGGACCGTCCCTCCTCTCCATCTCAAAGCTACGACTCCTCCCATCCCCATAATGAGCACGAGGGGGAGAACACCTAGCAAACTGACCACTTGCAGACTCTCCAGACCAACCACCTACACCACGACCTCCAGAACTGAAACAAGTCGTCTAACCACCTCAAAAACCACTACGCCCAGAATTCTGGGGGCGGTTGAATTGCCTAGCCAGGCTGGTCTAACCTCCCCCCCTCTGGGCAGGGCCGGTCTGATCGCCTAGCCAGGCCGGTCTAACTGCCCTCTCCAAAACAACTCCTCGGACTCGGGAATTTGCATCTCCCCATGCCGGAATGCTTCTCACCACAGCTTTACCCCTGGGCAGTGGCATACGAGGCATAGGAACACCAAGGAAAGGGTTGTACCTATCCATGTTCACCCACTCCTTTGCCATCCTCTCCTCACGCTGACACGGTAGCCTCGACTCCTACACGAACACGACAACGGAAACAACTCAGGAGCCAGCTGACAGGAGGGGGCGGTTAGACTGCCTCCACCTGGTGACCAAGAAATCCTCCAAAAAGCCTCTTCCGAGCTCCAAAACGCAACATAGTTGCACCAACAAAAATCTCTGGTCAAGGCCAAACTAGCTACCAGGAAATCTTGGCGAAAACCAAAACTTCACCCAGGGGCCTAGGGAAGGTTAGACCGGCTACCAAGGGCGGTCTAACTTCCCGTACCCAGCAAAGAACTCCTAGCAAACAGCAAGAAAACGACCCAAGATTTCACCTGAACGCTCCTCTGATCAAGGCGAACAAACTCAAAGAGGAAAATCCGGCAAAACCAAAACCTCGACCTGGAAGGCCCAGGGTGGTTAGACTGCCCCCCTAGGCGCTTAGATCGCCCCTTCCAGAAAACCTACCCGCGGGTCAACGCTCAACTTCCCATCGCCCGATCGCCCGAATCACTCCACGGATTACAGCGAAACTTCGAGATTAGCTGGGTTACCTCCTGGGCAACCTCTACCTCAAAGGAATCGACCCAAAACGCTCACAATCAAGAGGAATCGAAGAATTCAGCTCTCTAGGGCAAGAACTCAAGCAACTCCAAAAACTACCAAATCGAGTCCGATTCAAGGGAGATTTGGGGGCAAAGTCACCAGCCAAAGAGGCACAAGGTTCTCATACGTGACACCCAACAAAATCCCCAAGAAATCGTCCTCAAAACTATGCCAAGAAAATCACAACAAAGAGCTCCGAAAATCAACACAAACAAGGATGGGAAAAGCACCACACAACCTTGAGGAACCATGTTGAACCATCTATACATACCATGAAGGTTCGTACAAGGTCTAACTTGCCACCAGTACATCTGTCCCTGTCTCAAGACCTCACATGAAGCTCTCAATCTAGTCCTAGAAAACTAGAGGAAAATAAGAACGAAAATGAGAAAACAAATGAGCTAGAGTTCCAAGAGTTGGCTGCCATCCATCCCCTCAAGTGTTTATATGGAGGCACCCAAAAGACTAAACTACGCTTACTTAATAACTAGGGATACAAGCCCCTCAAGGGCGAATTCGGAAGTCTTCAGATTTTCTCCATTGAATGGATGCCCAGCGACTGCAACCTGCTTAGCCTCGACGTAAGCCTTGCGATCCCGACGCGTGTCCTCCGCTTCGAAGCTTCTCGGCAGCAGCGACCAGGGCGGTCTGACCGCCCCCCTGGGCGGTTAGACCGGCTAGGTGGTCTGACTGCCCCTCCTGGGCGGTTAGACCAGCCTGGGTGGCCGTACCTCCTCGTCGAGTCTTCAGCCTCGGTTTTTTGGCTCAACTGAGTAACCTAGTGGTTTTCTAGTGAACCACTGCAAACCCCACGAACTCGGTGTAGCCTCCGCCAATCGCCACTCATGATTCGGCTCCCACATAGTCCCGGTTCGACCTTGGTTTTGAGGCTCAACCAAGAAACTGTCCATGATTTCATCCCGCTGTTCTTGCCACCATGTGGCCCGCACTTGACTCCGCTGGCCACCGGGTCCCTCGAACCAAGACTACTTGTCTTCTCCACACCTGGAGGCCTCACCGACGACGACCTTTTATGCTTGTTCTTCACCCTCACCAACACGAGTCCAGCCGCAATCTGCACCGGGAATACTTAGCCAAGAGTCAGTCCACACAATGTTGTCAATCACTCATCACACTAGGAAGCGACCATCCACCGGTCCTCGAACCACACATGGTCCTCACTGTTGCCATGGGCATCTCAACTCATTCAGCTAAATTAGCATCACTTGTTATATCTTGCCCAAGTGAAGGACCGATTAGGGGACCATAGAGGGGGAGTGAATGGGAGCCGATAAAAATTCTTCTCGAGGGAGATTGAAACTCCGACAAGATGAACTAGCTCGGTCGAACCCCCGAAATCACACGCTCCGCACTTCAACCTTCCGTTTGCCAAAACCACGTAGCCACCGGAGTGCTACCGGTCCTAGGAACAAACTCTACCAAAGAACCACAACACACACGCAGCAACGACAAGCGGAAACAACTCGAAAGCCGGCTAACCGGAGGGGGCGGTTAGACCGGTATAGGGGGCGGTTAGACCGCCTCCACCTAGTAACCAAGAAATCTTCCGAAACGCCTCTTCCGAGCACCAAAACTCACCACGGTTTCACCAACGGAGATCTCTCGGTCAAGGCCATGCTAGCTACCGGAAAATCTTGGCGAAAACCAAAACTTCACCCGGGGGCCTAGGGGTGGTTAGACCGGCTACTCGGGGCGGTCTAACCTCCGTACCCAAAGAACGAACTCCAACCAAGAACACCTAGCAAACTACACGAGAAAGACCCCAAATTTCACCCAGACGCTCCTCTGATCAAGACGAACAAACCCACAGACAAAAATCCGGCGAAATAAAACTTCGACCTGGAAACACCCAGGGCGGTTAGACCGCCCCCTGTAGGCGGTTAGACCGCCCCTTCCAGAAAACGAACCCGCGGGTCAAACCTCAACTTCCTCGGGCCCGATCTCCCGAATCACTCCAGGGATTGCACCAAAACTTCGGGAATAGCTGGGTTACCTCCTGGGTAACCTCTACCTCAAAGGAATCAACCCGAAACGCTCACAATCAAGAGGAATCGAAGAAATCGCTTCTCTAGGTCAAGAACTCGCCCAACTCGAGAAACCACCAAATCGAGTCCGATTCAAAGGAGATTTGGGGGCAAAGTCACCAGCCAAAGAGGCACAAGAACCTCATACGTGACACCCACCAAAAACCCCAAGAAATCGTCCTCAAAACACCGCCAACAAAGAGCTGCGAAAATCAACACAAAAGAGAGGAGAAAACCACCATGATGAACAACGCCGAACCATCTATACATGCCATGAAAGGTTCGTACATGGTCTAGCTTGCCACCCAAACATCCATCCCTCTCTCTAGATCTCACATGAAGCTCTCAAGCTAGTCCTCCAAAAACCTAAGGAAAAAGGAGAACGAAAATGGAAAAACAAATGAGCTAGGGTTCCAAGAGTTGGCTGCCATCCACCCATCCAAGTAGTATATATGGAGGCACCGAAAAGACTAAACTACCCTTCACTAATAACTAGGGATACATGCCCCTCGAGGGCGGATTTGGAAGTCTTCATGTCTTCACCATCGGACGGATGCCCGACGACCGCAACCTGCTTAGCCTCGACGCAAGCCTTGCGATCCCGACGCGTGTCCTCCGCTTCGAAGCTTCTCGGCGCCGGCGGCCGGGCCGTCGGACCGCCCCCCGGGCGGTTAGGACCGGCCCGGGAGATCCGACCGGCCCGGGAGGTCCGACCGCCCCCCCCGGGCGGTTGAACCGCCCGGGTGGCCGCACCCCCTCGTCGAGTCTTCGGCCTCGCCTTTGTGGCTCAACGAGTAACCCAGTGGTTTTCTGGTGAACCACTGCAAACCCCGCGAACTCGGTGTAGCCTCCGCCAATCTCCACTCATGACTCGGCTCCCTCGTAGTCTCGGCTCGTCCTTGGTTTTGAGGCTCTACCAAGAAACCGTCCACGACTTCATATTGCTGTTCATGCCACCATGCGGCCCGCACTTGACCCCACTGGCCACCGGGTCCCTCGAACGAAGTCTACTTGTCTTCTCCACACCTGGAGGCCTCACCGGCAACTACCTTTCGCGCTTGTTCTTCACTTGCACCAATACGAGTCAAGCCGCAACCTTCACCTGCAATACTTAGCCAAGAATCAGTCCACACAACGTTGTCAATCACTCATCACACAAGGAAGCGACCATCCACCGGTCCTCAAACCACACATGGTCCTCAATCTCCCCCTTGATGAGTGCATTGACAACACACTCACATGAAGTAACACAAGAGAAAAGAAAAGAAAAGGAACAACTAAAAAGAAACCTCAGCAAGCGATCGAAAGCCAAAGAAAAGGCAAAGAGCAAGATCACTTGAAGAAGACAAGTCTCGGACCCCTTAGGCAAGGGCAACGACTCGACACATCCGAGACAAAACACTGCTCAAGCAAAGAGCGCAAACCACCTAAACAGAGCTCGAACACCACAAAGAGCTCCCCCTGCACATATGCAAGCTCCCCCTGAGCCAAAGCACACGCCCCCTGAACAAATGCAGCAATGCAACGCGGGAATGCAACAAAGAGCAAAAACCTGCTCACCCTGCCCAGGGCGGTTAGACCGCCTGTACAGGGCGGTTAGACCGCCTGTGCCTCATCTGACCGCCAAGGGGGCGGTTAGATCGCCCCAAGAGACCGACCCTGCACCAAACTGCTCAAAAAATGACCGAACCAATTGGAACACCTTCCAAACACTCCCAAGTGCCCAAAGCATGCACAAACTTCTCCCCCTTGTTGACAATGCATGAATCAAGGCAAAAAGCGAAACTTTACAACATATAGCTTCTCAAATATACAAAATTCATCACAAGGAGCTACACAAGTCCAAATGAGCAAATTAGATACTCGACATGTTCGTAATGACCTTAACTACGCTTTCACCAAGTTTCACAACCATTGGACAAGGCTAAAAAGGATTTGAGTAATTTTGCAAAAAGTTACTCTCTTATAAGCAAAAACCTAAACATGAGCAAAACATATCAAAATGGCAAAGCCACTCAAACTTCATGCTAGGACAACCATTCTAATCATAAGACCATCATAAACAGCCAAAAGCACCTCATGTCATGTCAAAGCCACCGAGCCATGTGCCTACTTCTATGTATGGGACTTCTCATTGGTAGGCATCATGCAACGGTTTAGCACCCAAAGCAAATTAATTTCAGCACATATGACATTGGAGCATATTTTCCAAGCATTTTTCATTTCATTTTCAGATTGATAAATGGTACATGAAATGTCTTTGCGACAAAAAGGAACTTATGCCCCTCCACAAGATGAAACAAGAGGGCTAAACATTCATGATGACAAATGAGCCTTTGGCCCAATATGATCAATAAACTAGCTATCCAACCACAAATTAAGCATAGCAAAGCCACTAAAACATGTCAAGATCATATAAAGGCATTTACACATGAGAGAGCATATATGTGACATTTTACAAAAAATTTAGCCATCAACAATGGATCATTCAACAAGATCATCAAGAGCTAAGCCAAACTAACCATAGCATACCAAACAAGCTCACAAAGACAAATATAGTAACCCATGGTGAACAATGTATATAGGAGAAGCTTTTCCTATCCAATGCATATGATACAAAATGCATGCAATCTAAGATACAAGGATGCCTATACATCATGATACATATGCAATGCCGAATGCAAGAAATGCACAAAAGAATGCTATACATATGCTACAAAGGAGCTCCCACACACCCAACTCATGAAATCAAACACACACCAAGTTCCCCCCGCAAACGAGTGAAAGTTGCTTGATCTAGGGGTTTGGTGAAAATATCGGCTAGTTGGTCATGTGTGGGTACATGGATCAAGGCTATCTTCCCTTTCTCTACATTGTCTCTCAGAAAGTGGTACCTCACTTCTATGTGCTTGGTTTTGGAATGGAGCACTGGGTTCTTTGCAACGCTTATGGCACCGGTGCTATCACATTGAAGTGGGACATGGGTATACTCCTCACCAAAGTCACTCATGGTGTAGGTGATCCAAAGGAGCTGAGAGCAACAACTAGCAGCGGCAACATACTTAGCCTCGGTCGTGGATTGAGCAACACTCGACTGCTTGCGGGAAGACCAAGACACCAAAGAAGAACCCAAAAACTGGCAAGTCCCAGAAGTGGACTTCCTATCCAACCGACACCCGGCAAAGTCCGCGTCTGAAAAACCATGAAGCGCCAAAGAAGAGGACGCGGAGTACCAAAGGCCGAAGTCGGGAGTGTGACGCAAGTACCGAAAATTCGCTTAACTCGCTTGCCGATGCGTAGTCCTCGGAGATGCTTGAAAACGAGCGCACGGACACACCGAGAACCGTATGTCCGGCCTCGTCGCCGTCCAAGTAGAGGAGTGACCCGATCATGCTCCGTACTCCTTCCGGTCCACGTGTTCACCTTCCTCGTCCGCATCAAGAGCCGTAGTCGTACTCATCGGCGTCGTCATAGCCTTGGAGTCCTCCATCTTGAACTTCCTCAGAATGTCCTTGGTGTACTTAGCCTGGTGCACAAATGTTCCTTCCTTTGATTGCTTGATTTGTAGCCCGAGGAAGAACTGCAACTCACCCATCATGCTCATCTCAAACTCCCTGCTCATATCATCTGCAAACCTTGCAACAAGAGAGTTAGACGAGCCACTAAAGATAGTATCATCCACGTACACCTGCACAATTAGGATATCTCTGCCCTGCCTCAGCAAAAACAAGGTCTTATCGACCTTTCCCATCTCAAAACCTCTCTCAAACAAGAACCCCCTCAACCAGCCATACCAAGCTCTAGGCGCCTGCTTCAACCCATAGAGCGCCTTCCTCAACTTGTACACCTGGTGGGGGTACTTCTCACTCTCAAACCCCGGAGGCTGCCTCACATACACCTCTTCCTCCAGCACACCATTCAGGAAAGCACTCTTCACATCCATTTGGTGCAACTTGAACCCTTTAGCCACGGAAAAGGCTAGAAGGATCCTAATCGCCTCCAAACGGGCTACGGGAGCAAAGGTCTCCTCGTAGTCAATCCCCTCCTTCTGACTGAACCGCTGAGCAACAAGCCTCGACTTGTTCCTCACAACTTCTCCTTACTCTCCCTCTTTGTTTTTCCACACCCACTTTGTACCAATCGGCTTACACCCTGGGGGAGGGTCAACCAACTCGCACACCTGATTCCTCTCAAAGTTCTCCAACTCCTCATGCATCGAATTAACCCAATTGTGATCAGATAGTACGTGTCCAATGTCTTTGGGCTCAAAAGAAGCAACAAACGCAGCATGAGCGAAATGGGAATTGTTTCGAACCCTCGACCGTGTAGTGCGTTCATTCATGTCGCCGATGATCCTCGAAGCTGGGTGATCCACTTGAACTCGCCGGGGAGGTTCTCGCCTCGAAGCTACCTCCCCCTCAACATCGCCCTTCTCCTCGTTCTTGATTTGTCGTCGTAGGTGTAGCAGAGGGTCCATCCATCATCGTAGTCGAAGTAGTGGGTACATGTTCAGCCGGGGGCACCGCACCGCCATCCTCATCATCACCATGTTCATGCTCCTCCTCTTGAAAGATCTCCTCGCCAAGCTCATCATCACCTACACACTCAAAGACAAGCTGACTACGTGGCTCTATCTCGTCGAAGGTTACCTCGCAAGTCTCCACGATTTGGTTAGTTTCAAGATTGAGCACACGATATGCTCTAGAATGAGATGCATAACCAAAGAAAATGCAATCGACAGACCTAGCCTCAAACTTATCCAACTTCCCCGCCTTTCTTCGAATGAAACACTTGCAACCAAAGACATGGAAGTGACTCACCTTGGGTGTGCGACCATGCATCAACTCATAGCATGTCTTCTTCTTGTGCACTCGAGGTATATCCCGTTCGACACATAGCACGCGGTATTCACCGCCTCAGCCCCAATACCTCCTCGAGTCCTATGCTCATCAAGCATCGTCCGAGCCATCTCGCACAAGGTCCTGTTCTTCCTTTCCACAACACCATTCTGGGGAGCCGTATACGGACTCGAAAACTGGTGCTCAAGACCCAAGTCATGGCAAAAGGTTTCAAAACGAGAGTTCCTGAATTCCGAGCCATTATCACTGTGGATAGCTCGTATGGCATCTCCGTGCCTCTCGTTCCTCAACCTCATGACTAGATCTCGAACAAAACCAAACGTCTCCCCCTTATCCTCAAGAAAGAACACCCATGCATACCGAGAATAGTCGTCCACCACAACAAGGACATACCACTTCCCACCCGCATATCGCACACGAGCTGGGCCAACAAGGTCCATATGGAGCAGGTCGCATGGACGCTCAGTCATCACATCGGTGAGAGGTGGGTGAGAAGAGGCCACCATCTTGGCATGTCTACACGGAGCACAAACCAACTCTTTCTCAAGCCTCAACCGTGGCAATCCTCGGACCAAATTGAGTTTACTCAAGCGAGACAAAAGGTCAAAGCTCAAGTGACCCAACTTCCAATGCCACTTCCACAACTCACTCGAAGAACCAGCCAAAAAACAACGCTCCACACCCGAAGACTGAGAAAAATCAGCACGAAACACATGACCCCCGAGAACGACCATACAGAGAAGGTCCCCTCGACAGTCCACAATCCGAGAACCACCTGGCCGAAACAACACCTCAAAGCCCTCATCCAACAAATGGGACACAAAAAGCAAATTGTACCCCAGCGATTGAACAAGAGCAACACGCCTCAGAGTGATGTACCTCTTCGTCACCACCGGGACGAGACTTGAGAACCACCCCTTGTCTCCGGTCATATGCCTCGAGCAACCGGAGTCAATCAACCAAATGTTCTTCAAGTCTCCCACCTGAAATTCAAAAATAAGCACGTGAGCGAACAAACGACTCAGCACTGGGGTTAGTACCAAAAGAGGAAAACCAGTGCCGAGCCATTTGCTCGAAAGTGGGGTTAGCACACATCAAGCCATCTTTCCTACCATAACTACCACCACGAACACCACCTCGGTAACCACTTCGAGGAAACCAACCCTCACTGCCTGGAGGAGGACCAAAACCACGGAAGACAACCCGTGGAACGTCCCTCCTCTCCTTCTCAAATCTACGACTCCTCCCATCCCCGTAGTGAACTCGAGGGGGAGAAAGCCTAGCAAACTGACCACCTGCTATCTCTCCAGACCCACCACCAGCAACTCCACCTCCAGACCTGAAACCTCTCGACTCACCACCTCGAAAACCGCTCCGCCCGAGTGCCGGGGGGGGGCGGTTAAACCGCCTAGCCAGGCCGGTCTAACCGCCCCCCTCTGGGCTGGGCCGGTCTGACCGCCTAGCCAGGCCGGTCTGACCGCTCCCTCCAGACCTGCTCCTCGGCTGCGGGAACTCGCATCTCCCCATGCCGGAACACTTCTCACCACAACCTTACCCCTGGGCAGTGGCATACGAGGCTTAGGTACACCATGAGAAGAGTTGTACCTATCCTTGTTCGCCCACTCCTTTGCCATCCTCTCTTCCCGCTTCCTCTTGAAGCAAAACTCATCCTTGTGACCCTCTTTCCCACAATAGCCACAACGGAACCTCACAAGCTTAGGTTTTGGCTTGGATTGGGGCTGCTCGCTTGGTTTCTCTCCACTCAACTCCTCCACCGATTTCTCCTCATTTGCCTTCTCACTCACTTTCCCAAAGAACACTTTCTCGGAAGTGCTCACAAACTTGATAGGCCTTCGGATATCATTTGTGGGTGTAGGAAATATAGGTGGAGCTGGGGTTGTGTCTAGTCGGTTCGTAAGATGGTTGGGTTTTGGAGGGAAATCATTATTGTGGTGGGTTTTTGGTGGCTCTGGGATATTCTCTCCACTTCCCTCACCAACCTTGTTTGCCCCATGTCCCTCACCATCTTGCCTCTTAAAGGCCTCGATCATCATCCTCAACTGAGGCTCATGACTGGACAACCACCCCATCAACTTACTCAAGTCATCATTCTCATCCTGCAAACGATCAACATAATGTGCAAGTTCCAAATTTTTCAATGCATGCATTTCACAGGTAGAGCATGATGTAGGCATGGGTTCCTTCAATTTAGCCTCAAGTGAACTAGTGTAAGCATGCATCTCGTCGATCTTAGCATGCAAAACAGGGCAAGAAGTGCAAGAACCTAGCAAAGCAGGTCTAGACTTAAGCTCAGCCACTTCAACCCTAAGCACATCTAGTTCCTCACACTTGGAGGCATGTTTCTCCTTAAACAAACCAAGATCAGCAAGGAATATGGAGCAATCAGCACAATCATTCTCATCCAAAACAACAGGGCTAGCCTTAAGGGAATCAATCTCAAGCTTGCTATCAATCACCTGTGTCTCTAGCTCAGCCACTCTAGTCCTAGCATCCTCGAGTGAAGCCCTAAGCTCTTTTCTCATTTTCTTGGCCTCTCTAAGCATGTCATCACGGTTATCAAGCAAAGAGCCAAGCCTCTCATTCTCCTGGCGCAAGAAGGGAAGTTCATCACGCACCTCGTCGCCGGACTCAGAGTCCGAGTCGCTCTGTGTGCTCTTCTTGCTGCCGGAGCTCAGCGCCATGGTGCAGAAGCCGTCTCTCGCGAAGCAACTCAGCCCACTCAGGTTCTTGGACGGCTTCTTGTTCTTGCGACGGTCACCTTCGTCTTCACTGCTACTCGAGCTCGAGGTGGAGTACGAGGAACTGGAGTCGACGTCGCTCGCTCCCACCATCGCTCGGGCCTTGCCTCGGCTCTCCTTCTTCCTCGATCGTCGCTCATCCTTGTACTTGTTCTTGTGCTTGCTCTTGCGGTCGCGCCTCGAACGGTACTTGCCGTCCATCCTCGGCTTGTGCTTGTAGCTGTCCGTGTTCTCGGCCTTCTCCGGGCAGTCGGCGACGAAGTGTCCCGGCTTGCCGCACTGGAAGCACGTCCTCGTGTTCCTCCTCATGTTCACGCGGTTCTCGTGCAGCCTCTCGAACTGCCTCGTCAACAGCGCCAGCTTGTCCTCTCCAAGGTCATCAAACTCCTCATCTGTCATAGACATCAAAGAGGAAAAGGAGAACATCCTGGTGGATGGGTTAGAGTTAGCCTTTCCTTTGGAACCACCAACGAGGGCAAGACTATGGGAATCAGTCGGTCCCTCGAGCTTGGCAGTCATGCCCCTATCCACCTCAGCCGACTTGAGCTTCGAGAACAGCTCGTTCACCGTCAGAGTGTCATACTTCTCTGACTCGACAATGGCCTCGAACTTTCCGCCCCATATCGTACGATCCAAAGAGTGTAAGAGCTTGACCGCTCTATCATGATCATCGTACGGGAGCACGTCCACATTGGCCCTCATGTTGTTCACCACCACCAGAACCTCTGAAACAAGGCATCGATGGACTCACCGGGGAGATGAGTGAAGTTCTCGTACTCTCTCCGGTAGGTCGCATACATCCGTGCCTGAACATGGGCGTTCCCAACATGAGCCTCCTTCAACACCTCCCAAATCCTACAAGCCAAGTGCTCGGTGTGCACCCGGTCGAACTCAGGCTGACACAAAGCACGAAACTAGTCAACCGCCTTGTTGTTGGCGTCGAAACTGTCCCTCGACCCTGGAGCGATGAATTCCATCGGCTGGACATAGCCTGTGTCCACCGTGACATCCCAGAGAATCTGACCCTTTACGCGGAGGAACGCACCCATCCGCTTGCTCCACATCTTGTAGTTCTTGCCATCGAAGTGTGGAGGACCCGAACCCCGTTCCTGGTACGCCATCCTTGGATCTTAGACTGGTTAGAGTCAACAAAGACTCGAACCGGCTCTGATACCACTTGAAGGACCGATTAGGCGACTAGAGAGGGGGGGAGTGAATGGGAGCCGATAAAAATTCTTCTCGAGGGAGATTGAAACTCCGACAAGATGAACTAGCTCGGTCGAACCCCCGAAATTACACACTTCGCACTTCAACCTTCCGTTTGCCAAAACCACGTAGCCACTGGAGTGCTACTGGTCCTAGGAACAAACTCTACCAGCAACCACAACACACACGCAGCAACGACAGCGGAAACAACTCGAAAGCCGGCTAACCAGAGGGGGCGGTTAGACCGGGTATAGGGGGCGGTTAGACCGCCTCCACCTGGTAACCAAGAAATCCTCCGAAACGCCTCTTCCGAGCACCAAAACTCACCACGGTTTCACCAACAGAGATCTCTGGTCAAGGCCATGCTAGCTACCAGAAAATCTTGGCGAAAACCAAAACTTCATCCAGGGGCCTAGGGGCGGTTAGACCGACTACCTGGGGCGGTCTAACCTCCTGTACCCAGCAACGAACTCCAACCAAGAACACCTAGCAAACTGCACGAGAAAGACCCCAAATTTCACCCAGACGCTCCTCTGATCAAGGCGAACAAACCCACAGAGGAAAATCCGGCGAAACAAAACTTCGACCTGGAAACACCCAGGGCGGTTAGACCGCCCCCTGTAGGAGGTTAGACCGCCCCTTCCAGAAAACGAACCTGCGGGTCAAACCTCAATTTCCTCGCACCCGATCTCCCGAATCACTCCACGGGTTGCAACAAAACTTCGGGAATAGCTGGGTTACCTCTTGGGCAACCTCTACCTCAAAGGAATCGACCCAAAATGCTCACAATCAAGAGGAATCGAAGAAATTTCTTCTCTAGGTCAAGAACTCGCCCAACTCGAGAAACCACCAAATCGAGTCCAATTCAAAGGAGATTTGGGGGCAAAGTCACCAGCCAAAGAGGCACAAGAACCTCATACGTGACACCCACCAAAAACCCCAAGAAATCGTCCTCAAAACACCGCCAACAAAAAGCTCCGAAAATCAACACAAAAGAGAGGAGAAAACCACCATGATGAACAACGCCGAACCATCTATACATGCCATGAAAGGTTCGTACATGGTCTAGCTTGCCACCTAAACATCCATCCCTCTCTCCAGATCTCACATGAAGCTCTCAAGCTAGTCCTCTAAAAACATAAGGAAAAAGGAGAACGAAAGTGGAAAAACAAATGAGCTAGGGTTCCAAGAGTTGTCTGCCATCCACCCATCCAAGGAGTATATATGGAGGCACCCAAAAGACTAAACTACCCTTCACTAATAACTAGGGATACATGCCCCTCGAGGGCGGATTTGGAAGTCTTCATGTCTTCACCATCGGACGGATGCCCGACGACCGCAACCTGCTTAGCCTCGACGCAAGCCTTGCGATCCCGACGCGTGTCCTCCGCTTCGAAGCTTCTCGGCGCCGGCGGCCATGGCGGTCGACCGCCCCCCCGGGCGGTTAGACCGGCCCGGGAGATCTGACCGGCCCCAGGCGGTCTGACCGCCCCTCCTGGGCGGTTGAACCGGCCTGGGTGGCCGCACCCCCTCGTCGAGTCTTCGGCCTCAGTTTTGTGGCTCAACCGAGTAACCCAGTGGTTTTCTGGTGAACCACTGCAAACCCCGCGAACTCGGTGTAGCCTCCGCCAATCTCCACTCATGACTCGGCTCCCTCGTAGTCTCGGCTCGTCCTTGGTTTTGAGGCTCTACCAAGAAACCGTCCACGACTTCATCTTGCTGTTCATGACACCATGCGGCCCGCACTTGACCCCACTGGCCACCGGGTCCATCGAACGAAGCCTACTTGTCTTCTCCACACCTGGAGGCCTCACCGGCAATGACCTTTCGCGCTTGTTCTTCACCTGCACCAATACGAGTCAAGCCGCAACCTGCACCTGCAATACTTAGCCAAGAATCAGTCCACACAACGTTGTCAATCACTCATCACACAAGGAAGCAACCATCAACCGGTCCTCGAACCACACATGGTCCTCACCAAGTGGCTCATCTTGAACTTCTTCAAGATACACCTTCTGTCTACATTTTTCTTTTTTAAGAAACTCTTTCTCTAAGAAAACACCATTCCGGGCGACAAACACTCCTTCTGACCGGTTGTAGAAATACTATCCCAAGTTTTCCTTTGGATATCCCACGAATATGCACTTATCCGATTCAGGTGTTAATTTATCTGATTGAAGTTTCTTCACATAAACCTCACAACCCCAAATTTTCAGAAAAGACAAACTTGGAGTCTTACCTGTCCGCATCTCATATGGTGTGTTAACTATGGACATAGAAGGTACCCTATTTAAAGTGAAACCATGGTTTCTAGAGCATAACCCCAAAATGATAATGGTAGGTCCGACTGGCTCATCATTGACTGGACCATGACTAATAAGGTTCCATTATGTTGCTCGGATACACCATTTCTCTGAGGTGCTCCAGGTGGCGTAAGTTGTGGAATAATTTTGCAACTCTTTAGATGACTGCTAAACTCGTGGCTCAAATACTCACCTCCATGATTAGATCGCAAGGTCTTGATTTTCTTCCCACATTGATTTTCTGAGGACCATGTGTGGTTCGAGGACCGGTGGATGGTCGCTTCCTTGTGTGATGAGTGATTGACAACGTTGTGTGGACTGATTCTTGGCCAAGTAATGCAGGTGCAGGTGGCGGCTTGACTGGTATTGGTGCTGGTGAACAACAAGCGTGAAAGGTCGTCACCGGTGAGGCCTCCAGGTGTGGAGAAGAGAAGTAGGCTTCGTTCAAGGGACCCGGTGGCCAGCTTGGTCAAGTACGAGCCGCATGGTGGCATGAACAGCAAGATGAAGTCATGGACGGTTTCTTGGTTGAGCCACAAAACCAAAGTCGAGCCGGGACTTCGTGGGAGCCAAGTCATGAGTGGTGATTAGCAGAGGCTACATCAAGTTCGCGGGCTTTGCGGTGCTTCACCAGAAAATCATCGGGTTACTCGACTGAGCCACAAAGCCGAGGCTGAAGGCAGGGCGTGGCTGCCTGGCTGAAACCGGCCTGACCGGTTTAGGAAACCGATCTGACCAATTTAGGGTCGCTGGGCGCCGGAAGCTTCGAGGCGGTGGACACGCGTCGGGATCGCAAGGCTTGTGTCGAGGCTAAGCAGGGTGCGATCGCCGGGCATACGTCCGATGGAGAAAATCAGAAGAATTCCAAAACCGCCCTTGAGGGGCTTGTATCCCTAGTTATTAAGTAAGGGTATTTTAGACTTTCGGTTGCCTCCTCTATAACCCAAGAGGTGAGAGGATGACAACCAACTCTTGGAGCCCAAGTTCATTTGCTTTCCTATTTTCCCTTCCTATTTTCTTAGGATTTTCATAGGACTAGCTTGAGAGCTTCAAGGTGAGATCTTGTGAGAGGGTTGGATGATCGGGCAGCAAGCTAGACCTTGTATGAACCTTCTTGGTATGTATAGATGATTCGGCGTGGTTCCTCAAGGCCTTGTTGTGTTGTTTCCGGTTGTTCTTGGTGGTTATTTTCGGAGCCCTCTCTTGGTGGTTTTCTCGAGGTGCTTTCGGGACCTTGTTCTTGGGGATTTGATGGGGGAAATTTTGTGTGAACCCTTCGTGGTTCTTTTGCCTTTAATTCTCCTCCCAAATCCACAAGTTTAGGTGCTCAATTTTGGTGGTTTCAGAGTTCTAGGGTTAGAGGAGTTCGTGAGGGTTGACTTTCGATTCCTCTTGATTGAGTGGGTTTTGGGGGCCGAGCTTCTAGTCAAGGGTAGCCCACGAGGTACCCCATCTATCCCCAAAGTCTCACTTTGATACGTGGAATGAATCGGGAGATCAATTGGAGGAAGTGTTGAGTTTTTCCCGCGGGCTGTGTTCTTCCCGACTGTCCAGGCAAAAACAGGCCTGGCCGGTTTCCCAAGCCGGTCTGTCCGGTTTCGCCCTGTGGGCTGTCGAGAAGGGTTTTGAACAAGGAAGTCTCTGTTGTGCCATGGCTTCTTTTGTTCAGATGTGGGAAGGCTCTTGAGGTGTTTTGGGTCTTTTTGGAGATTCTGGACAAAGTCGGTCTGACCGGTTTGCCAAACCGGTCTAACCGATTTCCCCTGCCTGCGTGAGGCTAAGCCCAACAGAAGCGGTCTGACAGCTTTCAAAAACCGGCCTGACCGGTTTTGGTTGCCAGCAGTCGTGTCGTGTGTGTTTCCGCTGCGTGTGTGCTGTGGCTGTTGGTTGGGTCTTGCTCCTAGGTTTAGTAGCACTTCAGTGGCTACGTGAACTTGGCAAGAGAAGCTTGCGGAGGTGCACGAGTAAAATCGGGTTCATAGGCCGAATTCTTGAATAGAATTTTTATCGGCTCCCATTCACTCCCCCCTTCTTTGGTTCGCCGTTTCGGTCCTTCAAGTGGTATCAAAGCCAGTTCAGATCTTTATTGACTCTAACCAGTCTAAGATCCAATGAAGGCGTACCAGGAATGGGGTTCGACCCCTCCACACTTCTATGGAAAGAACTACCAGATGTGGAGTAAGCGGATGACGGCGTTCCTCCGCGGTATGGGTCAGATCCTTTGGGATGTCACGGTGGACATAGGCTATGTCCAGCCGATGAACTTCCTCGCTCAAGGATCGAGGGACATGTTCGACGCCAACAATAAGGTGGTCGACTACTTGTTTCGTGCTTTGTGTCAGCCTGAGTTCGATCGGGTGCACACCGAGCACTTGGCTTGTAGAATCTGGTTGGTGTTGAAGGAGGCTCATGTTGGGAATGCCCAGGTTCAGGCTCGGATGTATGCGACATACCGGAGAGAGTACGAGAACTTCACTCATCTCCCCGGTGAGTCCATTGATGCCTTGTTTCAGAGGTTCACGGTGGTTGTGAACAACATGAGGGCCAATGTGGACGTGCTCCCGTACGATGATCATGATAGAGCGGTCAAGCTCTTACACTCTTTGGATCGTACGATTTGGGGTGGAAAGTTCGAGGCCATTGTGGAGTTGGAGAAGTATGACACTCTGACGGTGAACGAGCTGTTCTCGAAGCTCAAGTCGGCTGAGGTGGATAGGGGCATGACAGCCAAGCTCGAGGGCCCGACTGACTCTCATAGTCTCGCCCTCGTTGGTGGTTCAAAAGGAAAGGTTAACACTAACCCATCCACCAGGATGTTCTCTTTGTCCTCTTTGATGTCCTTGCCACATGAGGAGTTCGACGTGCTTGGAGAGGACGAGCTGGCGTTGCTGATGAGGAGGTTCGAGAGGCTGCACGAGAACCGGGTGAACATGAGGAAGAACACGAGAACATGCTTCCAGTGCGGCAAGCCGGGACACTTCGTCACTGACTGCCCGGAGAAGGTCAAGAACAAGGTTGGCTACAAGCACAAGTCAAGGACGGAGGGCAAGTACCGGTCGAGGCATGACCACAAGAGCAAGAACAAGAACAAGCACAAGGACGAGCGACGATCGAGGAAGAAGGAGAGCCGAGGCAAGGCCCGAGAGATGGTTGGAGCGAGCGACGTCGACTCCAGTTCCGCGTACTCCACCTCGAGCTCGAGCAGCAGTGAAGATGAAGGTGATTATCGCAAGAGCAGGAAGTCGTCCAAGAACCTGAGCGGGCTGAGCTGCTTCACTAGAGACGGCTTCTGCACCATGGCGCTGAGCTCCGGCAGCAAGAAGAGCACATAGAGCAACTTGGAATCTGACTCCGACAACGAGGTGCGTGATGAACTTCCCTTCTTGCGTCAGGAGAATGAACGGCTTGGCTCGCTGCTTGATAATCGTGATGACATGCTTAGAGAGGCCAAGAAAATGATAAAAGAGCTTAGGGATTCACTCGAGGATGCTAGGACTAGAGTGGATGAGCTAGAAACACAGGTCCTTGATAGCAAGCTTGAAATTGATTCCCTTAAGGCTAGCCCTGTTGTTTCTGATGAGACTGATTGTGCCGATTGCTCTATTTTCCTTGCTGATCTTGCCTTGTTTAAGGAAAAGCATGCCTCCAAGTGTGATGAACTAGATGTGCTTAGGGTTGAAGTGGCTGAGCTTAAGGCTAGACCTGCTTTGCTAGATGCATGCACTTCTTGCCCTGTTTTGCTTGAGAAAATTGATGAGATGCATGCTTATACTGTTTCTCTCGAGGCTAAATTGAAAGAACCAATTGCTACATATTGCTCTACCTGCGAAATGCATGCTTTGAAGAATTTGGAACTTGCACGTTATGTCGATCATTTGCAAGATGAGAATGATGAGCTGAGAAAGTTGATGGGTTGGTTGTCTAGTCATGAGCCTCAGTTGAGGATAATGATTGAGTCTTTCAAGAGGCACGATGGTGAGGGACTTGGGGCAAACAAGGTTGGTGAGGGAAGTGGAGAGAATATCCCAGAGCCACCGAAAACCCACCACAAAAATGATTTTCCTCCCAAACCTAAACATCTTAGGAACCGACTAGACACAACCCCAGCTCCACCCATGTTTCCACCAGCAACAAATGATTTCCAAAAGCCTATCAAGTTTGTGAGCACTTCAGGGAAAGTGTTCTTTGGGAAAGAGAGTAAGAAGGCTAGTGAGGAGAAACCCGTGGAGAAGTCGAGTGGAGAGAAACCAAGTGAGAAGCCCCAACCCAAGCCTAAGCCTAAGCTTGTGAGGTTTCACTGTGGCTATTGTGGGAGAGATGGCCAAAAGGATGAGTTTTTCTTTAAGAGGAAGCGAGAGGAGAGAATGGCGAAGGAGTGGGCTAACAAGGACAAGTATCACCCTCTAGTGGTGTACTTGAGCCTCGTGTGTAGATGCCCAGAGCTAAGGAGAGTGTGAGGACAGTTCCGGCTTGGGGAGAGGGAAAGATTGCAGGAGGTGTTGCTAGAGGAGTGAAACCGGTCAGACCGGTTGTGAAACTGGTCAGACCAGTTTGGGCCTACAGAGTGGCAAGTTTGGTTTTTGTGCCCGTGAGGAGTCTCAGTTTGTCTCAGGTGGTCGTGGTTCTGGTGGTTGGTCTGGAGAGTCAGCAGGTTGTCAGTTTGCCAGGCGTTCTCCCTCTCGTGCTCAATACGGGGATGGGAGGAGTCGTAGCTTTGAGATGGAGAGGAGCGACGATCCACGATTCTCCTTTCATGGTTTTGGTCCTCCTCCAGACAGAGAGGGCTAGTTTCCTCGGAGTGGTTACCGGGGTGGTCTACATGGAAGTAGCTTTGGTAGGAAAGATAGTTTGGTTTGTGCTAACCGCACTTTCGAGCAAATGGCTCGGCACTGGTTTTACTCTTTTGGTACTAACCCCAGTGCTAAGTCGTTTGTTCGCTCACGTGCTCGTTTTTGAATTTCAGGTGGGAGACTTGAAGAACATTTGGTTGATTTACTCTGGTTGCTCGAGGCATATGACCGGAGACAAGGGGTGGTTCTCAAGTCTCGTCCCAGTGGTGACAAAGAGGTACATCACTTTTGGGGACAATGGGTGTGGGCGTGTGCTTTTAGAAGGAGAGATTAAGGTGAGTGACAAGATCACTCTCAGGAACGTTGCTCTTGCTCAATCGCTTGGATACAATTTGCTTTCTGTGTCTCAGCTATTGGATGAGGGTTTTGAGGTGTTGTTTCGGCCTCGTAGTTCTCGGATTTTGGACTCTCGAGGGGACCATGTCTGTATGGTCGTTCCCGAGGGTCAAGTGTTTCGAGCTGATTTTTCTCAGTCTTCGAGTGTTGAGCGTTGTTTCTTGGCTGGTTCTTCGAGTGAGTTGTGGAGGTGGCATAGGAAGTTGGGTCACTTGAGCTTTGACCTTTTGTCTCGCTTGAGTAAACTCAATTTGGTTCGAGGATTGCCACGGTTGAGGCTTGAGAAAGAGTTGGTTTGTGCGCCGTGTAGGCATGCCAAGATGGTTGCCTCTTCTCACCCGCCTCTCACCGATGTGATGACTGAGCATCCATGCGAGCTGCTCCATATGGACCTTGTTGGCCCAGCTCGTGTGCGATCCGCGGGTGGGAAGTGGTATGTCCTTGTTGTGGTGGACGACTACTCTCGGTATGCGTGGGTGTTCTTTCTTGAGGATAAGGGGGAGACGTTTGGTTTTGTTCGAGATCTTGTCTTGAGGTTGAGGAACGAGAGGCACGGAGATGCCATAAGAGAAATCCGCAGTGATAATGTCTCAGAATTCAGAAACTCTCGTTTTGAAACCTTTTGTCATGACTTGGGTCTTGACACCAGTTCTCGAGTCCGTATACGCCTCCCCAGATTGGTGTTGTGGAAAGGAAGAACAGGACCTTGTGTGAGATGGCTCGGACAATGGTTGATCAGCATAGGACTCCGAGAAGGTTCTGGCTGAGGTGGTGAACACCGCGTGCTATGTGTCAAACAGGATCTACCTCAAAGTGCATAAGAAGAAAACCTGCTACGAGCTGATGCACGGTCGCACACCCAAGTTGAGTCACTTCCATGTCTTTGGATGCAACTACTTTATTCTGAAGAAAGGGAAGAAGTTGGATAAGTTTGAGGCTAGGTCGGTCGAAGGTATTGTCTTTGGTTATGCATGTCATTCTAGAGCATATTGTGTACTCAATCTTGAAACTAACCAAAGCGTGGAGACTTGTGAGGTAACCTTCGACGAGACACAGCCATGTAGTCAGCTTGTCTTTGAGTGTGCAGGTGATGATTAACTTGGCGAGGAGATTTTTCAGTAGGAGGAGCATGAACATGGAGACGATGAAGATGGCGGTATGGTGCCCCCGGCTGAACATGTACCCACTACTTCGACTACGGTGGTGGACGGACCCTCTCCTACACATATGACGACAAATCAAGATCGAGGAGACGCTACAGTTGAGGGGGAGGTAGCATCAAGGCAAGAACCTCCCCGGTGAGTACAAGTGGACCACCCAGCTTCGAAGATCATCGGCGACTCGAATGAACACACTAAACAGTCCAGGGTTCGAAACAATCCTGATTTTGCTCATGCTGCATTTGTTGCTACTTTTGAGCCCAAAGACATTGGACACGCACTATCTGATCATAATTGGGTTAATTCAATGCATGAGGAGTTGGAGAACTTTGAGAGGAATCAGGTTTGGGAATTGGTTGACCCTCCCCCAGGGTGTAAGCCGATCGGTACAAAGTGGGTGTGGAAGAACAAAGAGGGAGAGAAAGTTGAAGTGGTGAGAAACAAGTCAAGGCTTGTTGCTGAGGGGTTCAGTCAGAAGGAGGGGATCGACTACGAGGAGACTTTTGCTCCCGTAGCCCGTTTGGAGGCAATAATGATCCTTCTAGCCTTTTCTGTGGCTTAAGGGTTCAAGTTGCACCAAATGGATGTGAAGAGTGCTTTGCTGAATGGTGTGTTGGAGGAAGAAGTGTATGTGAGGCAACCACCGGGGTTTGAGAGTGAGAAGTTCTCCCACCGATTGTACAAGTTGAGGAAGGCGCTTTATGGGTTGAAGCAGGCGCCTAGATCTTGGTATGGTAGGTTGAGGGGGTTCTTGTTTGATAGAATTTTTAAGACGGGGAAGATCGATCAGACCTTGTTTCTACTTAGGCAGGGCAGAGATATCCTGATTGTGCTGGTGTACATGGATGATATTGTCTTTGGTGGCTCGTCTAACTCTCTTGTTGCAAGGTTTGCAGAGGATATGAGCAGGGAATTTGAGAGGAGCATGATAGGCGAGTTGCAGTTCTTCCTCGGGCTACAAATCAAGCAATCAAATGAGGGAACATTTGTGCACCAAGCTAAGTACACCAAGGTCATTGTGCGGAAGTTCAAGATGGCGGATTCCAAGGCTATGACGACGCCGATGAGTCTGACTACAGCTCTTGATGCGGACGAGGAAGGTGAACATGTGGACCAGAAGGAGTACTGAAGCATGATCGGGTTACTTCTCTACTTGACGGCGACGAGGCCGGACATCCAGTTCTCGGTATGTCTGTGCGCTCGTTTTCAAGCGTCTCCGAGGACTTCTCATTGGGAAGCGGTGAAGCGAATTTTCAGGTACTTGCGTCACACTCCCGACTTCGGCCTTTGGTACTCCGCGTCCTCTTCTTTGGCGCTTCATGGTTTTTCGGATGCGGATTTCGCCGGATGTCAGTTGGATAGGAAGTCCACTTCTAGGACTTGCCAGTTTTTAGGATCTTATTTGGTGTCTTGGTCTTCCCGCAAACAGTCGAGCGTTGCTCAATCCACTACCGAGGCCGAGTACGTTGCCGCTGCTAGTTGTTGCTCTCAGCTCCTTTGGATTTCATACACCTTGAGTGACTTTAGTGAGGAGTCTACCCATGTCCCACTTCAATGTGACAGCACCAGTGCCATAAGCATTGCCAAGAACCCAGTGCTCCATTCCAAAACCAAGCACATAGAAGTGAGGTATCATTTTCTGAGAGACAATGTTGAGAAAGGGAAGATAGCTTTGATCCATGTACCCACACATGACTAACTAGCCGATATTTTCACCAAACTCCTAGATCAAGCAACTTTCACTCGTTTGCGGGGGAAGCTTGGTGTGTGTTTGATTTCATGAGCTTTGTGTGTGGGAGCTCCTTTGTAGCATATGTATAGCTTTCCTTTGTGCATTTCTTGCTTTTGGCATGGCATATGTAACATGATGTATAGGCATCCTTGTATCTTAGATTGCATGCATTTTTGTATCATATGCATTTTGTAGGAAAAGCTTCTCTCATATACATTGTTCACCATGATGTGCAATATACGATCTTGTGAGCTAGTTTGGTATTCTATGGTTAGTTTGGCTTAGCTCTTGATGATCTTGATTTATATCCATGGTTGATGGCTATGCTTTTGAAAAATGTCACATATATGTTCTCTCATGTCTAAATGCCTCTATATGATCTTGACATGTTTTAGTGGCTTGGTTATGCTTAATCTGTGGTTGGATAGCTAGTTTATTGATCATATGGGGCCAAAGGCTCGTTTGTCATCATGAATGTTTAGCCCTCTTGCTTTATCTTAGGAGGGGCATAAGTTCTTTTTTGTCGCAAAGACATTTCATGTACCAATTATGAATCTGAAAATGAAATGTAAAATGCTTGGACAAGGTGCTCCCATGTCATATGTGCTGAATTTAATTTGCTTTGGGTGCTAAACCGTTGCATGATGCCTACCAATGAGAAGTCTCATACATAGAAGTAGGCACATGGCTCGGTGGCTTTGACATGACATGAGGTGCTTGTGGGTGTTTGTGATGGTCTTATGATTAGAATGGTTGTCCTAGCATGAAGTTTGTGTGGCTTTGCCATTTTGACATGTTTTGCTCATGTTTAGGTTTTTGCTCATGAGAGGGTAAATTTTCACAAAATTGCTCAACTCTAATTTAGATTCGTCCAATGGTTGTGAAACTTGGTAGTCATGAAGTTGATGTCATTACGAGGCTGTTGAGTATCTAACTTGCTCATTTGGACATGTGTAGCATCTTGTGATGAATTTTGTATTCTTGAGGAGCTCTAGGTTGCATATTTTCAAATTTGAGCCTTGATTCATGCATTGGCAACAAGGGGGAGAAAGGAAGGTGGAGAAAAGTTGCATTGCATCCCTGGAACCTATCCCAAGAGCCAAGGGGGAGCTTGTGCATTTCTTTTGCATTTTTGGCTTTTGGGGGTGTGGTCTGTTGTGTCAAATCCGCCTGATCGGTTTTGGTGGAACCGGTCTAACCGGTTTTGGGAACCGGCCTGACCGGTTTGTGCCCAGAGTTGGCACTTGTTTAGGGGGAGCTTGCATATGTGCAGGGGGAGCTCTTGTATGCTTTGGTGGTTTGTGCTCTTTGCTTGAGCATGGTTTTGTCCCGGATGTGTCGAGCTGTTGCCCTTACCTAAGGGGTCCGAGACTTATCTTCTTCAAGTGATCTTGCTCTTTGCCTTTTTTTGGCTTTCGGTCGCTTGTTGGAGTTTCTTTTATTCGTTTCTTTTCTTTTTTCCTTTTCTCTACCAAATGTGTGTGTTGTCAATGCACTTATTCTTGGCTAAGTAATGCAGGTGCAGGTTACGGCTTGACTGGTGTTGGTGCAGGTGAAGAACAAGCGCGAAAGGTCGTCGCCGGTGAGGCCTCCAGGTGTGGAGAAGACAAGTAGGCTTTGTTCGAGGGATCCGGTGGCCAGCAGGGTCAAGTGCGAGCTGCATGGTGGCATGAACAGCAAGATGAAGTCATGGACGGTTTCTTGGTTGAGCCACAAAACCAAGGTCGAGCCGGGACTTCGTGGGAGCCAAGTCATGAGTGGTGATTGGCGGAGGCTGCATCAAGTTCGCGGGGTTTGCGGTGGTTCACCAGAAAATCATCAGGTTACTCGGCTGAGCCACAAAGCCGAGGCCGAAGACCAGGCGTGGCTGCTTGATCGAAACTTGCCTGACCGGTCTGGAGAACCGGTTTGACCGGTTTAGGGTCGCTGGGCGCCAGAAGCTTCGAGGCGGAGGACACGTGCCGGGATCGCAAGGCTTGCGTCGAGGCTAAGCAGGGTGCGATCGTCGGGCATCCGTCCGATGGAGAAAATCTAAATAATTCCAAAACCGCCCTTGAGGGGCTTCTATCCCTAGTTATTAAGGGTATTTTAGACTTTCGGTTGCCTCCTATATAACCCAAGAGGTGAGAGGATGGCAGCCAACTCTTGGAACCCTAGTTCATTTGCTTTCCTATTTTCCCTTCCTATTTTCTTAGTATTTTCATAGGACTAGCTTGAGATCTTCATGGTGAGATCTTGTGAGAGGGTTGGATGATCGGGCGGCAAGCTATACCTTGTATGAACCTTCTTGGTATGTATAGATGATTCGGCGTGGTTCCTCAAGGCCATGTTGTGTTGTTCCCGGTTGTTCTTGGTGGTGATTTTCGGAGCCCTCTCTTGGTGGTTTTCTCGGGGTGTTTTCGGGACCTTGTTCTTGGGGATTTGATGGGGGAAATTCATGTGAACCCTTCGTGGTTCTTTTGCCTTTGATTCTCCTCCCAAATCCGCAAGTTTAGGTGCTCGATTTTGGTGGTTTCGGAGTTCTAGGGTTAGAGGAGTTCGTGAGGGTGGACTTTCGATTCCTCTTGGTTGAGTGGGTTTTGGGGACCGAGCTTCTAGCCGAGGGTAGCCCACGAGGTATCCCATCTATCCCCAAAGTCTCACTTTGTTCTGTGGAGCGAATCGGGAGATCGATTGGAGGAAGTGTTGAGTTTTTCCCGCGGGCTGTGTTCTTCCCGACTGTCCAGGCAAAAACCGGCCTGACCGGTTTCCCAAACCGGTCTGACCGGTTTCGCCCTATGGGCTGTCGATAAGGGTTTTGAGCAAGGAAGTCTCTGTTGTGCCATGGCTTCTTTTGTTCAGATGTGGGAAGGCTCTTGAGGTTCTGGACAAAGTCGGTCTGACCGGTTTGCCAATCCGGTCTGACCGGTTTCCCCTGCCTGCGTGCGGCTAAGACCAACAGAAGTGGTCTGACCGGTTTCAGAAACCGTCCTGACCGGTTTTGGCTGCCAGCAGTCATGTCGTGTTTGTTTCCGCTGCGTGTGTGTTGTGGTTGTTCGTTGGGTCTTGCTCCTAGGTTTAGTAGCACTTCAGTAGCTACGTGAACTTGGCAAGAGAAGCTTGCAGAGGTGCACAAGTGAAATCAGGTTCATAGGCCGAATTCTTGAATAGAATTTTTATCAGCTCCTATTCACACCCCCCTCTCTGGTTCGCCATTTCCACTTGACTCTGAAATTCTTTGAACTTTTCAAATGTTTCAGACTTGTGCTTCATTAAATAGAGATAACCATATCTACTTGAGTCATTAGTGAACATTATGAAGTATTGGTATCCATCTCTAGCTGTCGTACTGTTGACGTAAAATTAGCACCTCACGCCACGAACACAGCAAGCCGGATTAGCTGGCTTCACACACGTGGCCCGACCGTCAGAATCCGGAAGCGTGCCAGTCAATTTTCCCTGAAAACTGACAAAGATGAAAACGGTTAGTTAAAACCTGGAACTTGCCAGGTGGTACCAGACATTTCCGTATTTACGGCTATAAATCCAGTTAGAACAACATATAGCTACAAACAAGCTATCTGTCGGCAAATGAACATCATCCGGGAATCAATAGAATGTGTAAACAAAGTACTGCCGAATGTATGACGTAAGCATGATGAAATTGGTCTTTATTTAAACAATATTACAATGCGAGACCATGACCGATTATCAAAGATAAAGCACGATAAATTAAATAAAAGTGAAAGCGTAATCATGAATTTGCAGTAAACAAGCATGCATAGCCAAAAGCACTAGTCTACCGCATGTCTAGGTGCTTTCAAACCCGTCAAGCATGACATTAAACAAGTTAATCCACCGCATGATACAACTTGTTTGAAATCACACCACCAACCAAGAATAGATCAATCCACCGCATGATACAATCTAAACATGGAAGGCTAAAAGCGTACATTATTTAAAGCAAAACTCATGAACATGTTTCACTTGTGAGAGGATTGCCGAATACAGCTGTACAACCGAATCGGGTTCCGTGGAGAAGGAACAAACTATGCAAGATTAACAGACTTGAACCCACAACACGTGACAATCTAGATTGATTCGAATTCGGCTATTCGAGAATACATGAGTCGCTTACCACGTCAAGCCAAAGTTTTGAACGTGCAACACTTGGATCACAAACAAGTTAGAGCCAAATCTAACCAATCTAAATTGGGCAATAAGAGTGTAACATGAATTAAACACAAAAAGTGAAATTCAAAGCAACACATGGTAACTTAATGAATCTATTAGATCTTGCCAAATCTAATAGAGCTGATAACTAGCTCCAAGCTAGATCTTAGCCTACCGCATGACTCATGATCCAACAAGGAAACTTTCTTGAACCAAGCTTAAATCCACTGCATGATACTAAGCATGGTAAGAAGACTACTTGCATCACGGCCTAAATCCACCGCATGATACTAGACATGATACAAGGTTGCCGGTACTTACAGAGGTTGACAGATCGATGGCTCCTCTCGAAGAACTAGACGACACGACTAGAAGGACTCGAAAGTTGGCACTGAGCCAGTTTGTTGTGAAATTGTTTGATCCCTATTACAAACACTAAGGGTTTATATTTATACACTGGTCCTAACGCGACTCCTAGTCGGCCACGATGACAACATTTATTACTTAAATTTAACACCATGGCGTCATGTCCGTCTCGTATCCATCATCAATTCATCCCCTTCCTTATATTCAATCCACGTCATCATACATTCCCGAATGCTTTTTGCTTTCACCTGTGGAATAGTCCTTCTGTCGAATGACGATGCACTCCCGACCGCAGACACCTTTACCGAATGCTTCGAGGAAAAACCTTCTGCCGAATGGTGCCCTTCTGCCAAATTCGGCTCACATGTCAGTTTCTTCCTTGTACTAATTTTTGGTGTTAACACGTACTCATTGGTCCGCACACATCCGTATGTATGAGTTCTAGTAAGTCTGAGGCTCTCTCAAGAAAACCTGAGAAAGGCATCTTGGTCATCTTTCCTAGCAAACAAGCTTCACATGTCTCGTAGGATTCAAAATCAAACGAAGTTAAAAGTCCATAATTATGGAGCTTCTTCATGCACTTTTTACTGATGTGACCCAGACGACAATGTCATATGTAGGTAGGACTCAAATCATTAGGTCCAGATCTTTTTGAACTTATGTTACAGATAAGTGAATCATCAAGAATTAAAACAAACAAGACATTCACAATGGATGCACAAGCCACAAACATATTATTCTTAGAGATCACACAACCATTGTTTTCAGTCGCAAATGAATAACCATCCTTCGTCAAATATGTAGGTGATAAAATGTTTTGACTCAAACTAGGAACAAAATAACAATTATTGAACTCCATAATAAATCCTGATGGGAGGTGGAGCTGCATCATCCTGACGGTCAACGCAACAACTCTTGCATTATTACCTACGCGGAAATTAGCTTCACCTCTTTCCACGCTTCTGCTTCTTATCATTCCCTATATCGAATTGCAAATGTGAGCAACCGATCTGGTATCAAATACCCAAGAATTAATAATAGTATCAATTAGGAAAATATGATCTATAACGTAAACATGAAGCGTGCCTGAAGCGGAAGTACCCTTACTTCCTTTGTTCTTCAAAGAACCAGGTACAGTTTGCAGTTTCTTTTCTAATGATCAATTTCCTTACAATCAAAACATTCAGCCTTGGTAGCTGGACTAGCCTTGGGCGCCTGGTTTGGCATGGGGATCTTATCCTTGGCCTTGCCTTTCTTCTTCTAAGAATTGCCCTTCCTTTTAAAGGTCGGCTTGTTTTGGATCGCCATCACATGACTGCTGCTAGCGGCTTTCTTGATGTCACTCTCTGATGTCTTTAGCATACCACACAATTCATTCAAGCCCTTCAAGATGAAGTTCCCATAGCTAGGTGGAAGAGACGTGAGAATGAAGTCAGTGTACAACTCCTTGTCCAGTGGGAAGCCTAGCTTCTCCAACCGCTGAACGTAACCAACCATTTTGATTACATGTGGTCCTACTGGCGTGCCTTCAGCCAATTTGCACTCCACAAAGGCTTTAGAGACATTGAACCTTTCAGTACTAGCCTGTGTAGAGAACATATGATTGAGTGCCACGACCATATCGTGCACATGGACTGACTTAAATTGCATTTGCAAGTCAAGCTCCATGCACGCAAACATAAGGCAGCCTACTTCAAGATCGACATCCCATGCCTTCTTGTAAGCGTTCTATTGAGCAAGTGTTGCATTCCCATCAAGCTCCTCTGGTAAAGGGGTGTCCAGAACCTCTTCCTTTTTCTCAACACTGAGAATAATTCTAAAAAAAGATCCAATCCGTATAGTTCGTTCCATTCAACTTGTCCTTCTCACGGATCATACGAAAAGAAAATTCCTTTCTATGTGCCATCTACAACAAAATAATAAATGCAAGATACTAAGACAAAATATCCATGACTGAGTAAAATAATAGAATTTACTCCCACTAAAATCAATATCCCAACATTGATACTTAGTGATTCAGAATCCACAACTAACAAGTCTACTAGTGAGCTTTAGCGTCACCGCTAGTAAACAAGGTAGATCGGTAAGCAACTCTTTGCTAATCATATGACATATGACTCCTGTTGTTGGGTGACATCTCTATGTCTAGGCTCCCAACCTTTATGCCCCAAAGTTCTTAACCGTTACGATGACTTTGATAAGCAAACCAACACTTATGCATATAAGTATCCAATACAAACCCGTCTAGTTAAGGAAAACTAGTGGCACCCTAATTTCATAGACCCACCACTAATTGTATGATACGTTGGACGGTGGCAAGTATTGGGAGAGCATGTTAACTTAAAATTCCAAAGGGATCGTTCTACTCGTAACATCACACGCAAGAAAAATAACATTGTCGCATCTAAAAGTAGAACGGTAAGAACGACATTCACACAATTGTAACACGGTATGGCCCATTGTCACATGGTGATCTCTATCTCCATTGACCTGTACATCATGTTGATCTCCATCTTCATGATCTGTGTGTGCCATCCTCCATGTGATGAGTTCTCAAGAACTATCTAACGAATGCTAGTAATAAAAGTTACACAATCGCGTATTTAGATCATCACAAATTGGTATGCAGACCATTACATTAATTTTTACAATACATGTGGCTCTAGTTGTATTGCCGTACGCGTGACACAAAGGTCACAAATAAATTATGCACATGTGTCAAATTTTCTGTAGATCAATTTTCGTATAGAAAACATCTTCATCCGAGTTAACCATGAAAAGTTATGGTTGTTTTACCGAACATGTTTTCTGGTTTTCTCGGGCCGATAGCAGATCCAATCTGCTGCCGCCACGCATCCCATGCGCCTGGCACTTGACCTAGCTTCGATTTGACCAATCCCATTGATCTCCTTCTCGTTGTGACTAGATTTACGTGTATAACTTAACTCCGATGGCGGAATTCCTACCGGTAGGAGTAATTCATTGAACGACCATCACGGCAAAAACACGAAGCCGATCGAAACTTTGATATACATCTGCATATCTCCATATGCACACATCCCGAATCTAAAACTTAGTAGCTACAACTCTGGTACCATTGAAGGGATACGGGGTGGCTACGCTAGCGCAAAACAAAATTTTCTACCCCATAAACCAGGAACTACTGCTGTTATAGATCATAAGATTACCACTAGACGCGTAGATGCAGCGGAACCGTCTCAATGTAGACGAACGCATCGAGGGTAACAGCAAGTGTAGTTACTCACGTCCTTCTTGACTTGCACGTGTGGCTCGTCCGATCAAGTGCTCCAGATGCAGCACCTCCAAGGTATCCACACGTACGGAGAAGGAAGCGTCGCACGCCAGACTGCTAGGTCCGCGAGCGCGACGAGGTGAGAGCGTTGGCGGTGTGGCTGCTCCTTAAGATTCGTCCCTTTTCAGGAGGGGTGTGGTCCATATTTATCAGGAGGAAGCCCCCACACCATGGTCCATTAGCAATACAGGACTAATATATGGTATACCCCTTCGAACGCTAATGGGCTTTAGAACATTTGTGGCTCATTAGGACTTTTACACCATAATAGATCAAATCCATCTGAGCCCACTAGTAGATCAAATCCAATTGACTCTAAGGCATATTTCCAACAGTAATACATAGAAAATATACACTATCATTTTTTTGTGTTTTCGAACATGCAAACTCAATCTACAATAGAACAATGTGAGGGATCTAAGAGTTGTTTTAAATGTCTGGTTTTAGTAAGCATAAACGTCGCGTGCTTTTTAAGTATATATTTTCATCATCACTTTTGTTTAAGTACGTTGGTTAATGACCCAACATCCACTTTACTAAAAAAACCACTTTTATAAATATTTCCCGACCAAGCTAGGGAAAGAATAGCAATCTGTACAAACAAAGAAATTAATACTTTCCAGGCTAGAAAAACAAACAAGTATTTCTGAGTAAAAATTAAAATAAAATTCTGTGTGAACTAATTGGGGAGAGAAAAAAAGTGGTCCAAGAAATAAAGTTTAACCGTGATGAAGATTATACAAAGCATAGAAAATGTCTAATACATATATGACATGCACTATGTAAGGCACCCAGATCGGAGAAGCATTTTAAGGCTCATTAGAGACGCGTAAAAAACGCGGCTCCGACCTTGCGAGTCTAATGACTCTAGATTGGAGATGCATTTTTTACACGTCTCTAATGAATAAACAAAGGAGATTTTTAAGTGTCTCCTTTGTTGAGGAGAAGCGAGACGCGTATTGTACGCGTCTCCGTCCTGTTCCTCCAGCGTCTTCTTCTAATGAATCCACAAACGTGTTTGTGCCGAAGGGTCTCCTTTGTTGTAAGTATCGGAGATGCTTCTATTCGTGACGCGTCTCCTCCTGGATGCCCCGGGCTCGCCGATGATGAAGCCATCGGGTTTCACTGCCGCGCGCCGCGCCGCGACTACATGCGCGCTTGCTGCCTGAGTGCCGTGAGCATGCACCTGCGAGATGTCTGAAGGACCGATTAGGCTACTAGAGATGGGGGGAGTGAATGGGAGTCGATAAAAATTTTTCTCAAAAAAGAGAACTCGGCCTATGTCCCAAATTCACAACCAAGGATTCCCACACGAGTTTTCCAAGGTCGTGTAGTCGCAACGGATCTGCCATCTCTTGGAACAAACCCCAAACAATCTCAAAGCAAAAGCGAAACTCAAGGATCAAAGGACTTAGCAACTCTGCGCAGCACCAGGCGGACTGTCCGCAAGCACCGGGCGGACTGTCCGCGTGGCCTGCGCGGACTGTATGCGGGGCTGTGACAGACCGTCCGAAAATAACTCCCGAACCATCAGTACTGCACCCTCGATAACGGACCGTACGCGATGGGCCCGCAGACCGTCCGCCCCAATTCGGACCGTCCTGCACTCTAATACGGACCGTCCGCGAACTTCATGCACCAAAAATCCACCGACAAAATGGATCGAACGAAATACACGAAAGAACTCGCGGTGAACACGAAGAACACTTGGGCTGTCAGGCTCCTCGCGGACCGTCCGCCACGCACGCGCGAACTATCCGCCAGGACGAATCCTGTAGCCCGAGCCCGACCTCTTGAAGGTCAAACCTTCCTCCCCTTTGCCCGATCTCCCAAATCAACCAAGGGAAAGCTACCAAATCATAGGTGAAGATGAAGCACCTCTAGGAGATGCTATGCCTACAAATTTGTAGCCTCAAACCCACTGATTCGAGAGGAATCGAGATTCTACCGAGCCCAAGAACAAAGCAAGAACTCTAACCGAAATCCTTCAATAGGAGGTCGAATTCGGAGTTTGACGGGTCATGATCAAGCACAAAGATGCACGAGGCAACTATCCATGATCCCCACAAATAAATCCAGACCCAAACACCTCAGAATGGAAGGAACAAGTCGCGCACAAAAATCCAACAAAAAAAGCTTGAAAAAGACACGAAAATCACACGAGCTACAAGACGGAAATCGACGCAACCATGAAAGCTTCCATTCACTCGGAAGTTAGATTGTTTACAAATGGAGGAAAAATCTAAACATATAGAGCAAGGAAATGAGAAGCAGTCTGGATGGATGGTTTGTCTGAAAACCCTAGAGCTAATATATATGAATCCCTCTGGGCTAGGCAAAAGACCACACTACCCTAGCACTTAACTTGTGATACAAACCCCTCAGGGGCATAAAGGTCATGTAGCACTCCTCTTCATCGCATGGCCACACAGTCACTGCAGACCCCGTCCTCCTAACGCAAGCCCGATGATCTCGCCATGTGTCCGCCGGCATCAATGCTTCTCGGCACGCCCGGATCCCGTCTCCGCCCGCCGAGCCTCCGGTCTTGGTTTTGTGGCTCACCAAGTAACCCGACGGTTTTGTGGTGAACCGCCGCAAACCCCGCATGCAAACTCCGGTCGTGAGCCGCTACCCTGCACCGGCTCCTGTCCACGACTTCGTCTTGCTTTTCTTGCCACCATGTGGCCCGCACTCGACCCTGTTGGCCACCGGGTCCCTCAAGCTGAGCATACTTGTCTCTCCACTCCTCGGAAGCCCCGCATGGCATAGACGTTTCGCACTCGCTCTTCACCTGCACCAACGTGAATCAAGCCGCAACCTGCACCTGCAGTACTTGGCCAAGAGTCAGTCCACACCATGTTGTCAATCACTCATCACAGCCAGGAGCAACCATACACCGGTCTTTAGACGCTCTGGTCCTCAGTCTCCCCCTTGATGAGTGCATTGACAACACACACAAGTAACCAATTCAGAGAACAGAGAAAAAAGAAAAGAAACGAATGAAAAACTCAAACAAGTGATCAAAAGTCAAACAAAAGCCAAGAAAAGATCACTTGAGAGAGAAAAATCTCGGTCCCCTAAAGCAAGGGCAACGACTCGACACAACCGCGATAAAATGCTCCAAAATTGTCGACTCCTCAAGGTGAGGCAAAAGGGCTCGACACCATCGGCAAAAGAGCACAACTAAAATTCAAGCGAAAAAGAGCTCCCAAATGCATGAATGCAATCTCCCCAAGAACAGATGCATTTCTCCCAATTTTTCTTCCCTTGATGCAAAACTCTCCCTGGAAACATGAATTGGGTACTTTTCTCCTCCTTGTTGGTAATGCATGAATCACAAATGCAAGCATGTGCTTCTCAAATATACAAAGAGCACTACAACATGCTAAAATTGAGACATAGACAAGAAAGATAGCCAAAATTTGGGCACGAGCATCACTAACAGGATAGAAAGGGACATACAAGCAAGTGACATAGCCATGAACAAAATGAGGCATTTTTCACAAAATTTCCCTCTCATGAGCATAGGACCTACATATGGTCCAAATGAGCACAAACAACATATAACTCACGAACTCCATGCAAGGTCACAAATTATCATCACAAGGTCATCACAAACACCTACAAGCTATCTCATGCCATGTCAAAGCCACCAACCCATGTGTCCACTTCAAGATATGAGACTTCTCATTGGTGAACATCATGCAATGGTTTAGCACCCAAGATAAGGAATTTAAAGCAATTATGACATAGAACCACATTTTTCAAGCATAGGCATCACACATACAATTGTTATGATTTACAAGTTAAGCATGGTACATGAAGTGCCTTTGCGGCAAAAAGAAGCTTAGGCTTCTCCACAAGGTAGCATGTAGGCTAAACATTTATGATGATAAATCGATCTTTGATCCCAAATGAAAAGAACATGGTTCCAATCACAAATTAAGCGCGATATAGCCATAATCACCCAATTTGAACATGAGAGACATTCTACTCACAAGAGAGGATCGTATAGCATTTTTACAAAAAGAAGCCATCTAGAAGCATATATATCCCAAAGCTACCAAGAGCGTAGCTATACATCTCATGAGCATCACAAGTAGAGTCATAACCTCATATCTAGCATATCATGGTGAGCAAAGCATATGAGAGAAGCACATCTCTGTGGCACATGATACAAATGCAATCTATGATACAAAGATGCAAACATGATATTATACAAAAATGAACATGCAACATGCATATGTACATCAACCCTCCCAACTGAAGCTCAAAAAGGAAAACAACTCCAAGTTCTCCTCACAAATGAGCAAATGTAGCTTGATCCAAAGGCTTGGTTAGGATATCGGCAAGCTGCTTTTCTGTTGGTACATGGATGAGGTCTATGTTTCCCTTCTCAATATTATCTCTCAGGAAGTGGTACCCGCTTCTATGTGTTTGGGTCTGGAGTGAAGCACATGGTTTTTGGCGACACAAATGGCAGTCATGCTATCACACATGAGAGGTACATGGGAACACTCCTCACCAAAGTCACTCAGCGTGTATGTGATCAAAAGCAGCTGTGAGCAACAACTAGAGGCGGCAACATACTCAACTTCTGTGGTAGACTGGGCTACACTAGATTATTTGCGAGAAGACCAAGAAACAAGCGGAGATCCCAAAAACAGGCAAGTCCCCGAAGTCGACTTCCTATCGACTCGACAAGGCCGTAAAGTCGGCATCCGAAAAACCAAGAAGCGAAAGGGAAGAGGACGCCGAGTACCAAAGACTGAGCTCAGGAGTGTATCGAAGATACCTGAAGATCCACTTGGCAGCCCGTCGATGTGAAGTCCTCGGTGACACCTGAAAACGAGTGCAGACACACAAAAAACTGGATATCCAGCCTCGTCGCCGTCAAGTACAGGAGGGAGCCGATCATGCTCCGGTACGCCTTCTGATCCACAGGCTCTCCGTCCTCGTCTGTGTCGAGTGTTGTAGTTGTACTCATCAGTGTCGACAGGGGCTTCGAGTTGTACATCTTCAACTTCTTGAGGATGTCCTTCGTGTACTTGGCTTGATGCACAAAGTTTCCCTCCTTCGCCTGCTTGATCTGAAACCCGAGAAAGAACTGCAACTCTCCCATCATGGACATTTCGAACTCTTTGCTCATATCCTCTGCAAACCTCGCAACCAAAGAGTAAGATGAGCCGCCAAAGACAATATCATCCATGTACACCTGAACAATCAGGATATCATTACCCTGCCTGAGGAGAAAAAGAGTCTTATCGACCTTGCCCATCTCAAACCCTTGCTGAACAAGAACCCCCTCAATCTGCCATACCATGCTCTGGGAGCTTGTTTCAGCCCATACAAGGCCTTCCTCAGCTTGTACACTCGGTGGGGAAACTCAACACTCTCAAACCCAGGTGGTTGCCTCACATAAACTTCCTCCTCTAGGAACACATTCAAGAAGGCACTCTTCACATCCATTTGGTACAACCTAAATCCTTTAGCCACAGAAAAGGCTAGAAGAATCCTGATTGCCTCCAAACGTGGTACAAGAGCAAATGTCTCCTCATAGTCTATCCCTGTCTTCTAACTATAGCCCTGAGCAACCAAACTCAACTTGTTCCTCACCACCTCACCATTTTCTCCCTTTGTTTTTCCACACCCATTTTGTCCCAATAGGTTTGCAATTTGGTGGTGGCTCTACTAACTACCACACTTGGTTTCTCTCAAAATTCTCTAACTCCCTATGCATGGCATTCACCCAATTAGGATCAGATAGAGCGTGTCCAATGTCTTTCGGCTCAAAGGTAGCAACAAAAGCTGAATGAGCAAAGTGAGAAGCATTTCTGGACCTCGACCGTGTCGTACGTTCATTGATGTCGCCGATGATTCTTGAAGGTGGATGATCAACTTGAACACGTCTCGGTGCCTCTCGCCAGGAGACAACCTCCTTCTCAGTAGCTGCTTCCACTTGATCTTGTTGGATCGTAGGCGGCATAGGGGATGGGCCATCCTGCATCGTAGTCGTCATAGTGGAAGTAGAGGGTACATGTGTGGCTGGAGCTTCACCATCATCACCATCTTCCTCTTTAGCATCACCTCCTCGTCCTCAAAGATCTTCCTTCCAACTTCCTTGTCACCCGCACATTCAAAGACAGACGAATTGCACAGTTGTGTCTCATCGAAGGTCACCTTGCAAGTCTCCATGACTAGGTTAGTATCAAGATTGAGCACACAAAATGCTCAAGAATGGCTAGCATAACTGAAGAAAATCCCATCGGAGGACCTCGACTCAAACTTATCAAGCCTACCCTTCTTGAGAATAAAGCACTGACAACCAAAAGCCCTGAAATGGCTCACTATAGGTGTTCACCCATGAATGAGCTCATAGCACGTCTTGTTCAAGAAGGTTCTCAGAAAAATCCGGTTCCCAACATGGCAAGCAGTGTTCACTGCCTCCGCCCAATATCTTCTCGGAGTCCCATGCTCATCAAGAATCGTCCTAGCCATCTCACAATGGGAAGGATTTTCCCTCTCAACTACACCATTCTGACAAGCCACATAGGGAAAAGAAAACTGATGTTCGAGAGCGAAATCATGACAAAAGGTTTCAAACCGAGTGTTTTTAAATTCACTACCATTGTCGCTACGAATAGCTCGAACAACATCTCCATTCCTCTCATTCTTCAACCTCAAGATTAGATCCCGAACAAAACAAATGTCTCTCCCTTGTCAGCAAAGAAGAAGACCCAAGCATAGCAAGAATAGTCGTCTACGATCTCAAGGACATATCATTTCCCACCCGCTGAGAACACACGAGCTGGACCAACCAAGTCCATTTGGAACATGTGACGCCCCAGGTTTTTAATTAACCCTAACAGCTGGTCAACAGTGGTCAAATCACGGTCAACCTGGGCCCTCACCTCGAAAAACTCACTAACCTACCCTAGTGACCCCCTTTGAATAGTATACACACGTGTGGGCCAACCCATGGTTAAAGACTTGGTCAAACCCCCTTGCCACCCTAGTGTGCCCATGGATGTCTCCCGGAACTTTTGGCCGCATTCTCCAAAATTCACCTAAACACTTAAAATTATACCTTTAGGAAAGTTGTCCATCTTGTTGAGGGACACAACTTTCATGTAGATTGGCATTTCAAATTTTGAGTGGAAAGCTTGAAAAATTGGTTGCAAGGCAGGATTCACTGTTCAAAAAGACAGGCTGACATTCAAAGTTGGCATTGGTGTATTTCAAAATCTGTGAAGAAAAACCCTATATAGCCTTTTTAGAAGTTGAAGAGGGTGGTTGGATCTACAACTTTCATGATCAACGCTTAGTCAACTTTTATACAAAAATTTGGAGAAAAATCAACGCAAACAGGGCACTAGTGAAATGAAACCGGGCAGAGAGCCGGCGCGCCGCGACGTCACGCGCCCGCGCGCCATGCTTCGCCGGCCGCCGCCGGCCGCACCCCGGTGTCCGCGCCCGCGCCGCCCGGGGCACACGCCGCCCGAACCACACGCGCCCCGATGCCCCCCGCCCAAGGCACCTTAAGTCCGCGTCGGCCACGCGGCCGTCGTACGCACGCGCGCGCCCGCGACCGCCGGTCCGTCGGCGGTGTCGCCGCCGTACGCGCGCGCGCCCGAGCCGCCGTAGCACGGCGGAGCATCTTCGCCGTCACGCCGCCGTCACCCATGGACTCCAAGCCACCTATAAAAGGCGGTCGTTCTCCCCCCGCGCGCCATCCCCGCCGCGCCACCCGCCATTGCCGCCACCGCCGTGAGCTCGCCTCCCCGCTCGTGCTCGCCGCCGGCCGGCCACTCCCCTAGGTTCCCTAGACCCCGGTGCACCTCACACGGTCGCTTGTTGTCCAAACCCGTGCCTTCCTCGTCGTTTCCCCCGAGCCGCTGCGGCCACCACCGCCGGCCGCCGCCGATCCCCCTCGCTGGCCGTCCCTCCCGCCTCAACTCCGGTACCCAACGCCCCTAGGTGAGCCCCTGGCCGAGCCTAGCTGCTTGCCCGGCCGGGAGCGCCGCCGGCTCGCCGAAATTGGCCGGAGCCGCGCTGCCTCCCCCGGCCAAGGGCCTGATTGCAAGAGCTGAAGTCTTTTCAGGGTGCTCTGCATAAATTTTAGGACCTGGTTGCATTGAATCCTATCTAAGTTTTCTTGCTAACTAGTCCAGTGCACTAGAAAATCCCTAGAAAATTGTAAAAAATTCAGAAAAATGCCAAACCGATTTTGTTGGATTCAGGGAGAGAAATCCCACAACTTTTATTATTCTCACATGGCTTGATTCTAAATAGTTTTAACATGAAAAATAGGATTGTGAAATACCTAGATCTGCCATAACTGAAAAACTACAACTCATCTGTATCTAAATTTTGGTTATGTTGTGTATCTTGTCATGGCGAGCTCCTGTGCCAAAAATTGCACAAAGTTATGAAGTAAATCCTGCTAAATAAATGGTTGTCCATTTCTGCAGAAACTGCCTAGATGATTTTTGTAGCTAAAAATATTTATGTTTTTGTGCTCAACTTATGCACACTGTCTTTTTATGTCAGGGCACACCTCTTGTAAATTAATCATGATTTTTGGCTTAATAGAAATATTTATTCTTAATTTGTGCATGTTTTCCTTTGTAAATTGATGAAGTATGATCAGTAGAGTTTCTAGGTGAACATGATGGTTCTTTAGGCTGGTTTAGGACTAGAGAGCATGCATGAGAAAGTTTGGATCATTTTTATGCTTGTTTATTTTGTATGCATTTGATTTGAATCACTAGCTAGTCTTTGTTATTTTCCATAATATTTACCTTCCTAGCTTCCAAGCATTTTATGTGGGTCCGTATAGGTGCTAATGTGCTTAAGAAACACTTCTTTAATTTTTGATAATTTAATTGCTTAATAAAAAGCTTAAAAGCCCTTTTAAATATTAAAGAGCAATTTAATAAGGAAATTCCCTATTTAATTCTTTTTCCTTTTTGGAAAAGTATTACCTAGCTTAATTAAAAGTTAATGAAACCCCTCAATGATAATGAATTTATTTATGAATAAAAAAATATTCATACCCTTGCTAGTGAGAGGAAAAGGATTGAACCTTCACATAAAATGACAAGTACAAGAAAGAAACATTTATTCAATTGTGCAATAAAAGAATGACTCATATACAGCTAATAACATTCCTAAAAGAGATGTACTACCTAGATACTTGTTAAGGTGAATATGACCAACAGGAGTTGGATAAGATAACAAACTATCACATCACCTGAACTTGCATTGCATTCCGTGTAGATCTTCCGGACGGAGATTACTCCCTTGTCCCGGAAGCCGAGGAAGGAGGAGCGGAAGCTTCGCTGCAGTACGTGCAAGTGCTCGACGACACCGAGGGTGCCCAGGCTAACCTAGCTGACGAAGGCAAGCTTCGGTGCATCTAACCCAGTTTTCAAATTCTTTATTCAATTATCTATGGATGACTGTGTATTTACGTTCAGGAGTTGAATGGAACCCTAGATGCATGATCCCTAGGTACCTATGTCCTTACTAGTATGATAGGTCGATAGCTGCTAAGCTATAGGACCGTTACAAGTCGGGTGATGACCTCACTCGCGAGAATAAGTTCCTATATAGGAATCACAATATATCCTTAATTGGATTGCTTATGTGGTAAGAGCACAGGATTTTGGCTCCGGTCCAATGGCTATTGTGGGTTAAGTGTTTGAACGTACTAAGCACTTGTCGGGAATGGGATCGGTAAGCCTAGTACCTTAATGAGACGGTTAGGGATGGAACTATCACTACCCTTGGGGTTTGTCTCACGGCTAGCTACCGATGGTGTTAGGTGATTCCGGTTATCTCGCGGGGTATGCCGGATAGCCTGCACCAAAGACTGTGGCCTTTCATCCCGACCCGAGGATTTTTGGAAACGGCCTCGGAAAGTTGTCCTTGCGGGGGCAGCCTACTGTGTGTTTGGGTCTACCTTGCAAGGTTTGAATCAATCGATTGTCGGCCTCTCACCGTTATCTGAGACTACTTACTCCACTAGTCATGAGATCCCTAATGATGGAAGTTGATAAACACTATGCTTGCTTAATTGTATTGTACAACTTTGTTTGTACTAGTTGGCTAATGTAGTAAGGATTAAACCCACTAGAACTTGTGCTAAAATCTTGAAAGTAAGGACCTACTCTTTGTTACTTTTTAGCAAAAGCAACCCAGTAGCCAAAAAGCCTTTCATGGTCTAGAATCGGTAAAGTGGTTATCACTGACGGGTAAGTCTTCTGAGTATTAGTATACTCAGCCTTGCTATAATATGTTGATCCAGGTAATGCTTTCAGTGATGTGTGGCCCGGAGAGATACCGCCCGGCTGGGAGCTAGAGTGGGTAGAGGACGACAACTGAGAGCATCATGGATGGCCTCCCGTGGTGTTTCCGCTTCTGTTAGTTTATTCCCGCTGTTTCAAAACTCTAAACTATTTCCATATGGCAGAAATTGTGGTTTGTAATAATTAAACCCTTGGGGTACAAATTTGGATGTTAATGATGATGTATCTCTGGACTCGCCTTCGAGTGAGTTTTAATGCATATATTTCGATCCTTGTTGCTATTCAAGTGATCTACTGGGCGTTAAACCGGCGACTAACGACAGGATGATACTTTATTATCACTTAATGACCAAAGTGGATTGGTTTAGGTGATAGTACGGTATTTTCCTGGGCGGGTTGTCACAGAACAGCTCGCATGGCCTCTCTGTCATAACAGATGTCAAAGGCAGATGAGAGGCGGCGACCATCTTGCCATACTTACACGGAGCACATAACAAATCCTTTTGGTATTTCAACTTTGGCAATCCTCGGACCAATCCTAGCCCAATCAAGCTTGACAACAAGTCAAAACTCAAGTGACCTAGTCTCCTATGCCATTTCCAAAGCTCCATCGAAACATCAACAACAAAGCAATGAGAAGAGCCAACACATTGAGAAACATCGGCTCTGAAAATCTGACTCTCGGGGACGATCGTGCACACGAGATCGCCTCGAGGATCCAAAACACAAGAACAACCTATTTTGAAACGGACTTCAAAACCCTTATCAAGAAGCTGGGAAACTGAGAGAAGATTGTAACCCAAGGACTTGACAAGAGAAACACACCGAAGAGTCACAGACTCATTCACCTTCATCATGCCCACTGAAAGCACCCTACCTTTCCCATTATCCCCAAAAGTGATGTACTCTTTTGTCATCACCAGGGTGAGGCTGGAGATCCACCTTCGATCTCTGGTCATGTGTCGAGAGCAACCGGAGTCGATCAACCAAAAGCCCTCCATGCCTCCCACCTCTTCCTCAGAGTCGGAGCACGAGTGATCCTTGTTGCTCTTCTTGCTTGTGGAGCTATGTGCCATGCAGCAAAAGCCTTGGGCGGTGCAGCACATGCTGTTGATGTTCTTGCTCGATCGCTTGCTGTTGACGGATAAAATACATATCCACCTACGATCCGCAAGCGTACAGACCTACACCTTTTTCACCACGGGATTCCCAAGGTTCTTGTCTGTAAAACCCCGGATTTTCATAGAAAACCCGAATCCCTGTACCATCGCGATAGTCCCTGGATCAGTGGCTATCGCGTACAGAACGTCTCACAGATAGATACACAAAGTCATACATCGCATCTCATAAAGATAAGAGTACATTAATTTATTACAAGTCCATTATGGAGTACATCATTACAAGCCTCTTGGCTGAATCAGAGTGAAAGTTCTACGCAACGGTAGCTATCTCATCAGAAGGGTCTCCATCTTTATTCTTCCCGCCACAGGCAAACTCGAGCGAAGCGACGTATCCCTTAGTCGTACCATCTGTCGGCGTTGCAGTCGAACTCGGACTCGTACCCTGCACACCCAAAGTCTATCCCCAAGGAGTGGGATAGGTCCACGTCACCAACCGTATGCAGCTTTAAGTGGCCTAACATCTAAAGGGAAAAGAGAGTAGACAAGGAAACGGCTGTGGTTTCCTAAGCAGCAGCAGCAGAGTAAAAACAAGGTATCTCCATCAATATCCCGAAACCCAAGTCTCTCAACACAGCCCGGATCCCCCTGGTCACCCAGAAGACCCGTCACCACCTCCTACTCATGTCTAGGGTCGATGCGAGAACTTCATCTCCTCGCACCTCAATGATTACGACCGGATCGACGAGGTAGATGGAGCCTCTCTCCTCTAACCGGCTGTAACCACGGCTCACCACACTCTCACCTACTTGGGGAAGGTAGAAATCCCAACACATGAGGATCAAGTAAGTCTTCTAGGCAGTGTCCATGACCGAGGACGCGGCTATAGCTATAGATCGAACAACTCTTCAGAGTGTGTACACCTGTACCCATCCCGGAATGGAACCCAGCCGGTGTACGGCCGACCGAACCCATCCTACCGGCGAACTCTCGGTAGTTACGAACCCATCCTGCATCCGGCCCTCAAAGCTGTCCCCCCTCGGAGGGGACTACACCGGACCTGTGAAATGCTCCCGTGTGGCCACACGGGAGTCGCTCTGAGAGGGTGGTCTCACCTCCACCGCTCCCCCCACGATACCCCGCTATCCATCCTAAGCAGGTATGGTTCCGCACTTGCCGAGCTCAACACGGCCCTATCCCCACTCTCGGCGGGGTGGTGTGTACGATGTCCTATAAACAAGTTGATCCACTCGATTTCAGACCGGGGTGAGCTCATGTCCTCCAAGCGCACGTAAAACCCCAACACCTAGGCTCTGAAAACCGTAACAGGAGGGATGCACTGAGGAGTGCACCCCTATCCCCGATCCCAGATGGGTTGTCTCGAGCTCACGCCCGCCAAAGTACCCAAAACGCCTTCTCCTGCCGGTTTTTACCCCACACACGCCAAGAACCACTACTCCCATCCCAACACATGCATCGCGAAGCTCGGCGTATATACACGCTCACATAAACATATATAGTAGTGGTAGGACAATCAAGGACAGGGTAAATAAAGAGGCAGTGCAAGGTTCATCAACATGCATACATAAAGTAAAGCGCTAGCAATACTACTCAGCAATGCCTAATGGGTAGTTCAGAATCAGTCGGGCGTGAACCTGGGGTCGGGTAGTCCTTTGCAGCGAAGTCGCCGGCGTAGTCGTACTCCTGGCTCAGCTCTCCGGCTCCTGCTGCTCCTAATAGCGCGAAAAAGAAAATGAATAGCGGTCCTAAAGCAACCTAAATCCAAATAAGAGCAAATAAGATCCAAAAAGATGCAAACCCTAGTCTAACACGGAGTTTGGGTTTTTAGAAGATTTTCAGAAGAAGTTTCACATTTTTCGGAGTTAAAACGGATTTATTATGAATTTCTATAGATAAAATAGAGTTCTGAAATTAAAATATGTATATACAATATTGCAGACTCTTAGCCAGCTATACGGTAGCTCAAACTGGCTCAAACCTAGCTTTAAGCCGGCGGCAAGCCGGCTACAGCCGCTGAGGTGGCTGCCACGCCAGCGGCTTTAAGCCGGCGGCGGCTCGCGTGGCCGGCCACGTGGCGCCCGCGTGGCGAGGCACGCGGCGGATCCGGGGTGGATCCCGCGGCGCGCGGCCGTGCGGCGCCCGTGTGGCCCCGGCTATGGTTGGCGGGCGCACGGGATCCCCTCGGATCCCCGCGGTCACGCGCGCGTGTGTGCGCCCGTGTTCGTGTTAACCCCGGGGGGTTTTCCCCCTCTCGCGCGTACGGTGCTCGACGGAATGCCCGTGACGGGCGGCGGCTCGGCGGCGGCTCGCCGGCGGCGAGGCGCGCTCGGCCGGGCCAACTAGCGGCCGGGACATGGACGAGGGGGTAGCAAAGGCTCGATCTTGGCCCCAATCGTGGACGGCCTCGGCCAAAGATGGACGGGCGGCGGCGACGGGCGCGGGCGGCGCGCGCGGTGAGGGTCGCCGGCGACGGCGCTAACCGGCGCCCAGCGTTCTTGGCTGGCTGCGAAAGGGTCCTAAAGACGCAAGGATACCTAAAGCGGGGCCTTTTCCCCCTAGGTCGCCTGGAACGGCTCCCCGCCCGCCGTGGCGGAGCTCCGGCCGGTGGCGGCGCGCGGTGCGAGCACGGCTCCGACCACGGGGTGGCTGCGTGCGTGCGCACGGTGACCGAGGCGTCGGGGCGGTCGTGTCGCCGGGCTTGCGTGGGTGCGGGCGCTCGTGAGCGTGTGGACCGGGGTCGAGCAGGGCCGGCGGTGCGGCGCTGCGGAGCACGACGGTGGCTTGACGCGCGTCGGCGAGGTGAGGATGGCGCGGGGTCGAGAAGGGAAACGGCGGCGCGCGTGCGTGTTTGCGGCGGCGGCGGCGGCGGCACCGCACAAGATTGCGACCCGGCCGGCACGAAGGCCGGCATCACCCGGCGGCGCGCGCGGCGGCAAGGGCGGCACGGTGCGATCACGAAGCGCCTCGGCTCGAAGGCCGGGTCGACCACAGAGGGGTGAGGAAGCTTCGCCTCACCTTGGTGACCACGGGCCGACGTGCAGGTGGCGGTGAAGCGGGGCGGAGCGGAGGAAGCAGGGTCGTCGGCGTGGAAGGGGACGGCGGCGAGGAGCAGAGGAAGCAGGGGCGTCGCGGTTCTTGGCTTCACGGCGTCCTCGAGCTCCCACGTGCGGTCCTCCGGCTTCGCGAGGTAGGCGGCGAGCTGGCGGTGGGCCTCTGGGTCTTCTTCTCCCCTCCTCCTCCTCCTTCTTCTCCGGTGGGCAGTGGCAGAGTGGAGCGGGGAGGACTCCCCGTGGCGGCTAGGGTTGGGGCTGCCCTGAGGCGTGGCGGTGGCCATCTTATAGGGCAAGGCGGGGGCGCGGGACGCGTGGACGGCGCGGATGGCTCCGGCGGGCTCGGACGGGCGCTAGGCGAGGGCGGCGCGCGGAAGGCGTGGCGACGACGGAAAAGGGGGAAAAGAGAAGGATGACGGGAGGAAGAAGAGATGACGCCGGGGGCGACGTCACGCGGGTCCCACCTGGCGGTGACCCGGCGCGGCGCGGTAGGTGGTAGGCGGGCCGGTGTTAGATGGGCCGCGGTGGGCTGGAAAGGGAAAAGGAAAGGGTGGCGCGGCGCGCTGGGGAAAAGAGAGGAGGGAGGCTCAGCGGACTTCTGGGTTTTGGGCTCACGGCCCAGAAGCTAATCCCCTTTTCCCTTTCTAATTTTAGATTCAAATTTGAATGCAAATTCAAAATTGAAATCACACTCAAATAAATTCCAAATAAAACCAAAAGAAGTCCAAGTTTCTCACACTATCATTTTTATATTTCCTAGAAATTTCATTTAGCTCAAAATAAATCTAGGAATTAAAGGAGAGAAATGGAAGACATCCTTAAAGAAGTTGATATTCACTCAAATAATTCATCGAAAATTTTAAATCCACATTTTTATCAATCAACATTCCTCAATAAATTTGAGGGATGTTACAGGACTCCCCCCCTCACAAGAATCTCGTCCCCGAGATTAAGAAGTTACCTCCGCTTCGAAGAGATGAGGGTATTTCTCCCTCAACGCTGACTCCTTCTCCCATGTAGCTTCACACTCGGAGTGGTTACTCCTTAACACCTTGCAGAAACGCGTGGTGGTGTTCCTGGTCGACTTCTCCGCCCAGTCCAGGATCCGAACCGGGTACTCCAAGTACTCCAGGGTTTCCTGGACGTCGAGCGCCTGAGCAGGCACTCTCTTCTCGACGACCACGCACTTCCGGAGTTGGGAAACATGGAACACCGGGTGCACTCCCGTATGCTCCGGAGGTAGCTCGAGTCTGTAAGCCACCTTCCTGACCTTACTCACAATAGGGTAGGACCCAACGTACCTAGGGGACAGCTTCCCTCTGATGTGGAACCTCTTCGTGCCTCGGAGGGGTGACACCTTCAAGTAGACGTGATCCCCTACTTCAAACGAGACATCCTTTCGTTTCGCGTCGGCGTAGCTCTTACGCTGCTACGAGCTATCTTCAGGTTCTCCCCGACCTTGGCGACATTTTCCTCGGCCTCAACAATGGTGGCCGGACCGAAAAAGGTTCGCTCCCCCACCTCGGACCACATCAACGGTGTCGAGCACTTCTCGCCGTACGGGGCTTCGAAAGGAGCCATCTTCAAGGCGGCTACGGTAGCCGTTGTTGTAAGAGAACTCGGCATATGATTGGCTCTTTTCCCAATCGGACCCATAGGTCAACACAAAAGCTCTCAGCAGGTCCTCGAGTACTTGATTCACCCTCTCTGTCTGACCGTCTGTCTGTGGGTGGAACGTTGTGCTGTAGTTCAGCTGGGTACCCATGGAAGCGTGCAAACTTTTCCAGAACTGAGCAGTGAACTGGGGCCCTCTGTCTGACACAATGCTCCTTGGAGCCCCATGGAGCTTTAGGATATTGTCTACGTATAGTTCTGCAAGTCGGCTTACGCGGTAGTCCGTCCTAACGGGTAAGAAATGTGCTACCTTGGTCAGCCGATCAACAATTACCCATATGGAGTCATGCCCTTTCTGCGTGCGCGGCAACCCCACAATGAAGTCCATGCGATATCATCCCACTTCCACGTGGGTATCTCGAGTGGTTGCGGCGGCCGGCGAGCCTGCGGTGTTCGGCCTTCACTCGCTGACACGTGTCACATCGAGCGACGTACTCTGCAATATCTTCCCTCATCTTTTCCCACCAGAACCGTACCTTCAAGTCCTTGTACATCTTGGTACAGCTAGGGTGGATCGAGTATCGAGAATCGTGGGCCTCTTTAAGGATCGAGTCCCGAATCTCCTTGTCCTGAGGCACGCAGATGTGGTCCTTCAGCCACAGCGTACCCTGTTCATCGACGCGATAGTCAGCTGCTTTGCCATTCTCCATCAGGCGTTTTACCTCTTGAATCTCTGGGCACTCCTTCTGAGCTTGTCGGATTTGGTCTTCGAGTGTGTATTTCACCCGCATTTTGTTCAACTGCCCCTCCTCCACAATCTCTAAGCTCAGCTTCTCCAGCTCTTCATGCAAGGCTGGTTGTTCCTCTCGTACCATCAGGTTGCTGCAGTAGTGCTTGCGGCTCAAAGCGTCGGCCACGACGTTTGCCTTACCAGGGTGGTAGTGAATGCTCAGGTCGTAGTCCTTGATCAGCTCTAGCCATCTCCTTTGCCTCAGGTTCAACTCCGACTGAGTGAAGATATACTTCAGACTCTTATGGTCAGTATATATGTCGCACTTGTTCCCCGTCAGATAGTGCCTCCACATCTTCAACGCATGAATGACAGCGGCTAGCTCGAGGTCGTGCGTAGGGTAGTTCTCCTCATGCTTCCTTAGCTGTCGTGAGGCGTAGGCCACTACCTTGCCTTCTTGCATCAATACGCAGCCGAGTCCTTGTCTCGACGCGTCACAGTACACCACGAAGTCCTTGCTCGCATCGGGCAAGGTCAGGACCGGGGTAGTGGTGAGACGAGTTTTGAGCTCTTGGAAGCTGGCTTCACACTTGTCCGACCACACATACGGCGTGTTGCTCTTCAACAGTTCTGTCATGGGCTTGGCGATCTTCGAGAAGTTCTCGATGAATCGGCGGTAGTATCCGGCCAAACCGAGAAAGTCGCGGATCTCTGTCACGGACTTCGGTGAGCGCCACTTGGACACCGCCTCAATCTTGCTCGGATCTCTCGCAACTCCTTTGGGCGACAACACATGACCCGGAAACGCGACTTCCTCCATCCCGAACTCAAACTTGTTGAACTTGGCGTACAAGCGATGCTTTGTCCGAGCTTCCCCGGCCACGATCCTCGGGTGCTCCTCGTGCTCTTCGCGTGCATGCGGGAGTAGACCAGTATATCGTCAATGAAGACGACGACACACTTGTCTAAATCATCCATGAAGACCTTGTTCATCATGTTCATGAAGTATGCCGGGGCATTGGTCAGGCCAAACGACACGACTGTGTACTCATACTGCCCATACCGGGTTACGAATGCCGTCTTGTGGATGTACTCCGGGCGGATCTTCATCTGGTGATAACCTGACCGGAGGTCAATCTTGCTGAAGTACATGGCCTGCCTTAGCTGATCCATCAGATCATCAATCTTGGGTAGTGGGTACTTGTTCTTGATGGTCACCACGTTCAGGGTGAGGTAATCGACGCACAGACGTTGCGTCCCATCCATCTTCGGTACGAATAGTGCCGGTGAACCCCAGGGTGAGGCACTTGGCCGAATGAACCCTTTCTCGAGTAGCGAGTCTAGCTCTGCCTTCAACAGTTTCAGCTCAACCTCTGCCATACGGTACGGACTCTGGGCTATCAGCGCCGTTCCCGGCACCAGGTTAATCACGAACTCCACATCACGATCAGGAGGCAACCCGGGCAACTCCTCTGGAAACACATCCTCATACTCACGGACCACCAGTACGTCTGATATGGCCTTCGTGTGAAGGCTGTACACGGCCGGTATGTCTCGAGATTTCATCGGCTCGAAGGTAACCCTTGTTCCGTCGGGGTGTAGTAGTGTCACCAGCCTCGGCGAAGTGGATATGACACCTTTGTGGGCAGTGATCCAATCCATTCCCAGTATCACATCGATACCATGGGAAGGCAGCACGGTGAGATCCCCATAGAATGTGTGACCTTGGATGACCACTTCCACTCCTTTGCACAGCAGGGTGCATCGGATATCCCCGAGCGGAGAGCTCGTGATGATAGGCATCGTTCGGGTGGTTGTAGGGAGGGAAAGTTTATTCACGAACTGAGAAGTGATATAGGACCCGGTTGCACCGGTGTCGAAGAGAACTAGAGCAAAAGTATCACAAACCAAAAACTTACCGATCACGGCGTCAGGGGCATCGGCAGCCTCCTCCTCAGTGAGGTGGTTCAGCCTCCCACGGCCGGCGGCCGGGGGCGGCGCGGCCTGAGGAGGTCGGCCTCCTGGAGTAGGTGCCCTCGCGGGAGTGGCAGCAACCTTCTTGTCGGGGCAGTCGTAGGACTTGTGGCCTGGCTTGCCACACGCGAAGCAGGTGACGGTGAAGCCCCCTGCGGCGGGTCGCGCGGTGCTCAGTGGAGCACGGGTGTAGCCTCCAGTCTGCTGGGGGTAGCCGGGGTTCCTCCCTCGGGGGGGAACGGGCTACGTCCACTTCCTCCGAAGCCACGCCCGGGGCCGGTTGTGCCCGGGCGGTAGCTCCCCCTCGGCATGTTGCTCGTCCGCTTCTCGGCACGGAAGGATCGGTCGGGGGCCGATCCCGATCTCCCATCCTCTTCTTGCCCCTCATGCGTTCCTCGTGGCCCCTCCTCTCGTCCTCGACCGCGATGGCGCGGTTGACGAGATGGCGCAGGGACTTGTGCTCACTTGCCTTCAGCGCCTGGCGAAGGCCGTGGTGGAGGCCTCGCAGGAACCAGAACTACTTCTTCTAGTCGGTGTTGGTGTCGTCGGGGGTGTATCGCACCATCTTCATGAAGTGACGCTCGTACTCCTCGACCCTCATCGCACCCTGAGTCATGGTGCGGAACTCCTGCGCCTTACGGACCGGCGGCTCATCGGGGAAGATGCGCTCGCGGAACGCCCTCGCGAGAACTCCCGGCCCGGGTGATGAAAGGCGGGTTCGGGTGGGTGGCGGTGTAGTTGTCCCACCACGCCTTGGCGGGACCCTCCGGCCGGGTGCGCGGCGATAGCGACGCACTCCTCGTCGGAGCAGACGGTGAGGTCGAGCTTGGTCTCGATCACCCTCAGCCAGTCGTCGGCCTCGAGTGGGTCATCCGAGTAGCTGAAGGTGGGGGCCTTCAGGCGGATGAACCTCTCGATCTTCCGCGTGAGGTCCTCGTCCTGCGGAGCGACGCGGTTCCCACCGTTGCCACGGTGCTCCATGGCTTCCGCCATCCTCTGCATCAGCTGAGTCTGGAGCTCCATCACTTCCACCAAGTTAGGTGGGGGTGGTGGTGGCTGGTCCGGCTCAGGCTGGCCTTGCTCAGCTGCTCCTTGCTCAACCTCGGCCTCAGGGTTCTCGGGCAGTGGTGGCGGTGCTCCGTCACCTCGGGCTCTAGCCCTCAAAGCTCCTCCACGCAGGGGTGGACGGCCACGGCTACGACCGCGTCCACGCCCCTGCTGGGCTTCTTCCTCAGCAGCTGCCTCCTCGAGGCGGGCTATCAGCCGGTTGGAGTGGCGGATCGACATCCTTCTGAAAACATAAGGAAAAAGGGAAAGACTTACGCACGTCACTCACCAACTCACACATGAGCCTTTAGCAAACAAGAAAATAGTTCTAAGTATAACCTACACTCAAGCGGAAGAAGCATTAAGACACAAATAACACCATTAAGATCCAAGCACACATCAAACATGATTATTACACTTGCTCCCCTGAGGCTGACTCAGACCTTGGGGTAGCAGCAACAAGTCAACGATCTAATACATCGGTACAATCTCAAAAGGGTAGTGTCTACATGGTGTGGCATGACTCTCTTCATGCACCGGAACATGCTCGCGGCTGCATGGAACATCTCATGGAAACTACTAGCATAAAACACTACTCTAGGTCATGCCTCCTGCTCAGCTCTCTACTCAGTGCGTGCCCTCTGGTACGTGACGGGGTAGCGGTCCTCGGTGGGGTAGTCCGGCGGAAAGATCCGGGACACCAAGGCGTGAGCCTCTCGAACCTCCTCGGTCTCGACGGGGGTCGGCAGACGGGCCATCGGGCACAGGTGAAGCTTGAGGCGTGGCGGGTGCGGCTCGAAGGTCTCGGTGCGAATCTCACGGCGAGACTCGGGGGGTAGCTCTCAGTTGAGCTCGAAGAGCTCGTCCACGCGAAGCGAGTCGGCGTCCTCCCAAGTCCTCCTCAGTCTCTCGGCCTTGTCTCTCAGGTAGACGGCCGTGCGCGTGAGCCACGCGATGTTGGCGACGTTGTCCGCTCAGCTCTTCTCCAGCTCTCCACCTTGAGCCGCTCACACCCGAGCAGGTGAGCGCGCACCGTGAGCAGGTTGTCCTTGCGCTCGAGCTTGTCCTTCGACTGTTCGACTCGGCTGTCGCCTGCGTAGGTCCTCCTTGGCATGCAGCATCTCCTCCCTGGTGTCCACCCTCTCCCTCTTGGACTGCCCGGCGGGGACGGTGGTCGCGCGGTCGAGGCTCAACTCGAGCTGGCGAACACGGTGGCGTAGAGCGGTGTTCTCTCTCTCCAGCTCGGCACGGCGGGGGCGGTGCGGAGCGTGTCGATGGTGGCGTCCCCGACACGGCCGTAGAGGGTACGTGACTCGTCCTCCAGTTGGCGCGCGTACTTGTCGAGGTCGACCAAGTAGCTGGCGGTCTCCACCAGGGTCTCGTCGGTCTCGCGGAAGGGAGCAGCGTCGACGTCGTCCTGGATCCCCTCGTACGAAGGAACTCCGTCCACGAGCGGTGCGAGGCGCCAGTAGTCCCGGGGTAGCAGCCGAAGAGTCCCGGTCTCGAAGGAGGCTCGGTACTGTGCGAGTGGGCAGCCCAGGGCCTGGCGGCAGGCGACGTCCAGCGCGGTCGCGACGGTGAGCGCGGCGGCGCGCGCGGACCTCTCCCTTGAACCCGGGGAGACTCGGGTGAGGGAGCACAGCGACCGTGCAGAGCACCATCCACCCAGTCACGGCGAGTACGTACTCGGCGCGGTACGTGACGTAGGTCGGAGGGACTCCAAGCCTGAGAAGGGCCCTCTCCATCCAGTGGCAGATCGCCCCGCACGTCTCGGGGGTGATCTCCGCGACTCGGTGCTCCATCTCTGTGAAACGCAAGAAATTTACGTCGGCGCGGGGGTGAGTAAGAAGTTTTCAAAGAGGGAACGAGTTTTATAACATAGCTCAAGGGTATAACTATAAAGGCAGAGCATATAGAGTCCTATTTCTATCGACCTTTCCTAGGGATACGTGCTACGGTCAAGCATGGCTCTGGTACCACCTGTAAAACCCCGGATTTTCATAGAAAACCCGAATCCCTGTACCATCGCGATAGTCCCTGGATCAGTGGCTATCGCGTACAGAACGTCTCACAGATAGATACACAAAGTCATACATCGCATCTCATAAAGATAAGAGTACATTAATTTATTACAAGTCCATTATGGAGTACATCATTACAAGCCTCTTGGCTGAATCAGACTGAAAGTTCTATGCAACGGTAGCTATCTCATCAGAAGGGTCTCCATCTTTATTCTTCCCGCCACAGGCAAACTCGAGCGAAGCGACGTATCCCTCAGTCGTACCATCCGTCGGCGTTGCAGTCGAACTCGGACTCGTACCTTGCACACCCAAAGTCTATCCCCAAGGAGTGGGATAGGTCCACGTCACCAACCGTATGCAGCTTTAAGTGGCCTAACATCTAAAGGGAAAAGAGAGTAGACAAGGAAACGGCTGTGGTTTCCTAAGCAGCAGCAGCAGAGTAAAAACAAGGTATCTCCATCAATATCCCGAAACCCAAGTCTCTCAACACAGCCCGGATCCCCCTGGTCACCCAAAAGACCCGTCACCACCTCCTTCTCCTGTCTAGGGTCGATGCGAGAACTTCATCTCCTCGCACCTCAATGATTACGACCGGATCGACGAGGTAGATGGAGCCTCTCTCCTCTAACCGGCTGTAACCACGGCTCACCACACTCTCACCTACTGGGGGAAGGTAGAAATCCCAACACATGAGGATCAAGTAAGTCTTCTAGGCAGTGTCCATGACCGAGGACGCGGCTATAGCTATAGATCGAATAACTCTGCAGAGTGTGTACACCTGTACCCATCCCGGAATGGAACCCGGCCGGTGTACGGCCGACCGAACCCATCCTACCGACGAACTCTCGGTAGTTACAAACCCATCCTGCATCCGGCCCTCAAAGCTGTCCCCCCCCTCGGAGGGGACTACACCGGAACTGTGAAATGCTCCCATGTGACCACACGGGAGTCGCTCTGAGAGGGTGGTCTCACCTCCACCGCTCCCCCACTGATATCCCGCTATCCATCCTAAGCAGGTATGGTTCCGCACTTGCCGAGCTCAACACGGCCCTATCCCCACTCTCGGCGGGGTGGTGTGTACGATGTCCTATAAACAAGTTGATCCACTCGATTTCAGACCGGGGCGAGCTCATGTCCTCCAAGCGCACGTAAAACCCCAAGACCTAGGCTCCGAAAACCGTAACAGGAGGGATGCACTGAGGAGTGCACCCCTATCCCCGATCCCATATGGGTTGTCTCGAGCTCACGCCCGCCAAAGTACCCAAAACGCCTTCTCCTGCCGGTTTTTACCCCACACACGCCAAGAACCACTACTCCCATCCCAACACATGCATCGCGAAGCTCGGCGTATATACACGCTCACATAAACATATATAGTAGTGGTAGGACAATCAAGGACAGGGTAAATAAAGAGGCAGTGCAAGGTTCATCAACATGCATACATAAAGTAAAGCGCTAGCAATACTACTCAGCAATGCCTAATGGGTAGTTCAGAATCAGTCGGGCGTGAACCTGGGGTCGGATAGTCCTCTACGGTGAAGTCGTCGGCGTAGTCGTACTCCTGGCTCAGCTCTCCGGCTCCTGCTGCTCCTAATAGCGCGAAAAAGAAAATGAATAGCGGTCCTAAAGTAACCTAAATCCAAATAAGAGCAAATAAGATCCAAAAAGATGCAAACCCTAGTCTAACACGGAGTTTGGGTTTTTAGAAGATTTTCAGAAGAAGTTTCACATTTTTCGGAGTTAAAACGGATTTATTATGAATTTCTATAGATAAAGTACATTTTTGAAATTGAAATAAGTATATACAATATTGCAGACTCTTAGCTAGCTATAGGGTAGCTCAAACTGGCTCAAACCTAGCTTTAAGCCGGCGGCAAGCCGGCTACAGCCGCTGAGGTGGCTGCCACGCCAGCGGCTTTAAGCCGGCGGCGGCTCACGTGGCCGGCCACGTGGCGCCGCGTGGCGTGGCGCGCGGCGGATCCTCGGGGTGGATCCCGCGCGGCGCGCGGCCGTGCGGCGCCCGTGTGGCCTGGCTGCGGTTGGCCGGGCGCACGGGATCCCCCTCGGATCCCCCCGCGGTCACGCGCGCGTGTGTGCGCCCGTGTTTGTGTTAACCCTAGGGGTTTTCCCCCCGCGCGCGTACGATGCTAGACGGAATGCCCGTGACGGGCGGCGGCGCGGCGGCGGCTCGCCGGCGGCGAGGCGCGCTCGGCCGAGCCAACCGGCGACCGGGACATGGACGAGGGGTAGCAAAGGCTCGATCTTGGCCCCAATCGTGGACGGCCTCGGCCAAAGATGGACGGGCGGCGGCGAGACAGGGGAGCGGCGGCGACGGGCGCGGGCGGCGGCGCGGTGAGGGTCGCGGCGGCGCGGCGCTAGCCGGCGCCTGCGTTCTTGGGCTGGTTGCGAAAGGGTCCTAAAGACGCAAGGATACCTAAAGCCGGGGCCTCTTCCCCCTAGGTCGCACGGAACGGCTCCCGCCCGCCGTGGCGAGCTCGGCCGGTGGCGGCGTGCGGTGCGAGCACGGCTCCGGCCACGGGGGTGGCTCGCGTGCGTGCGCACGGTGACCGGGCGTCGGGGCGGTCGTGTCGCCGGGCTTGCATGGGTGCGGGCACTCGTGAGCGTGTGGAACGGGGTCGAGCGAGGCCGGCGGCGCGGCGCTGCGGAGCACGACGGCGGCGTGACGCGCGTCGGCGAGGTGAGGATGGCGCGGGGTCGAAAAGGGAAACGGCGGCGCGCGTGCGTGTTTGCGGCGACGGCGGCGGCGGCACCGCACAAGATTGCGACCCGGCCCGGCACGAAGGCCGGCATCACCGAGCGGAGGCGCGGCGGCAAGGGCGGCACGGTGCGATCACGAAGCGCCTCGGCTCGAAGGCCGGGTCAACCACGGAGGGGTGAGGAAGCTTCGCCTCACCTTGGTGGCCACGGGCCGACGTGCAGGCGGCGGTGAAGCGGGGCGGAGCGGAGGAAGCAGGGGCGTCGCGGTTCTTGGCTTCGCGGCGTCCTCGAGCTCCCACGTGCGGTCTTCTGGCTTCGCGAGGTAGGCGGCGAGCTGGCGGTGGGCCTCCGGGTCTTCTTCTCCCCTCCTCTTCCTCCTTCTTCTCCAGCGGGCAGTAGCAGAGTGGAGCGGGGAGGACTCCCCGTGGCGGCTAGGGTTGGGGCTGCCCTGAGGCGCGGCGGTGGCCATCTTATAGGGCAAGGAGGGGCGCGGGACGCGTGGACGGCGCGGATGGCTCCGGCGGGCGCGGACGGCTGCTAGGCGAGGGGGCGGCGCGGAAAGCTGTGGCGACGACGGAAAAGGGGTGAAAAGAGAAGGATGACGGGAGGAAGAAGAGATGACGCCGGGGGCGACGTCACGCGGGTCCCACCTGGCGGTGACCCGGCGCGGCGCGGTAGGTGGTAGGCGGGCCGGTGTTAGATGGGCTGCGGTGGGCTGGAAAGGGAAGAGGAAAGGGTGGCGCGGCGCGCTGGGGAAAAGAGAGGACGGAGGCTCAGCGGACTTCCGGGTTTTGGGCTCACGGCCCAGAAGCTAATCCCCTTTTCCCTTTCTAATTTTAGATTCAAATTTGAATGCAAATTCAAATTTGAAATCACACTCAAATAAATTACAAATAAAACCAAAAGAAGTCCAAGTTTCTCACACTATCATTTTTGTATTTCCTAGAAATTTCATTTAGCTCAAAATAAATCTAGGAATTAAAGGAGAGAAATGGAAGACATCCTTAAAGAAGTTGATATTCACTCAAATAATTCATCGAAAATTTTAAATCCACATTTTTATCAATCAACATTCCTCAATAAATTTGAGGGATGTTACATTGTCAATCCGCGGAACAAGGGGATTACAAGCGTTTGATCTACTTCTACTCACTAACTACCTAAACCCTATCTAAGATTAGACTAGAAAACGACTACACTACACTAGAGAGGATGATTAAGCTGACTAGATATGAAAGAGACACTTTCCCATGGGTCTACGATACTTGAACATGCAATCACTTAAAGACATGAAAACCAATCTAATCTATCGGGGGTTGTGACAACAGTTTCGCCCTTTCCCTCCCCCCGTACTGTCACTACGCGGAGGTATTCGTGACAAGACCTATGATGGACACGGTGTATTGAAAGGATCTAAGGGAACATCGGGGCCCTTACTTCCCTTTACGGCATGGTAGCTAACCTTAAGCAACAAAGCATATTCAACACATGATGATAGATAGATGTTCCACAAAAGTAGAGATTACATCTCAAGATCGATTACAACCCATTGACAAATGAGATGATTACCCCATCAAGGTGCTAGACATGGCACCATTGATCATGGTGACGCTTCTGGTGGTGTCTTCCTTCTTCTCCACTTGTGAGTGCTTCCTTCAAGTACGACGATCCTCCTCCGGAAATCTCCCTCCTCTCTCTCTTGCTTGTGGATGGCCTCTTGGTGTGAATGGCTCTCTCTTCTGCGAATGGCGATGCCTCCAGGACTTTAGGGTTGAAGATCCTTCAGGTGCAAGGAAAGGGGGGCGAACCGACCCCCGAAGTGGGCCAGGCCGGCCGGCTTGGGCCGACCGGCCCAGGCTCATCTCGGCCCGGTTCGGTCGCCCCTTCGCTCCCGTGGGTTCTCGTGTGATTATCTACTTTGCTTCCTCCATTTGCATCATTTTGACGATGTCATCCTCGCGTCCAAGATGGAGGTTCTCTTTGCATGAAGTCTCGTCTTTTACGCTTCAATCCTCGGGGATGTTCCTACGTAGCACTTTGGTCCTCACCACCATTGGAAGTGATTTCATCAAGCTCATGAACACGAACAAGACTCCGTATTTGCTCCTTTAAATTTGTTGTGAATCCGTCCTTTATGTCCATGTTTTCCAACATAAACACAACACTTCCAAATGCATGCACAAAGATAAACTTGTTATTTTATTAGTGTGCCTAGTGGCGGGTTAGTTCCATAATCAAATTCAAACCAAAGTGTAATGAACATGTTTGGTGTACCAAAATACACCGTCGACATCTCCCCCACGCTTAGATCTTGCTCGTCCTCGAGCAAGTACTCGTAAAAGAACTTTGTCCAAGGTGTTGTAATCGTGTTCCGCTAGTTCCTTCTTCACAAGTTAGTCAATCTTTTATCTTTAATACATAAATATAGAGTCAGCCATGCTTACTTCTTTGCTTCCATTTGAGGGTTTTTATGGTTTTCAAAAATAAAATTCCTGCAACAAGTGTTAGACAAAAAACTTTCTCCAAGCTCTCTCCTATCGCTCATATAAAGTGGCTATCCTAAACAAGTTTTATAAAACTCTCACCTCCCATAAATCTCACATATAATATGTAAAGTGGAGCTATTGGTATGGCTAGCACAATGAACACAAGTGTCGTCAAGCTAAGATCTTCCTCTAATGGATGTTTACCTTTCAAAGCCTATGTTCATGAGAATTAATCCATATGTGGGGATATCAAGGATGAGAAGATATAGAATGGTGGACATGTGCAACGGCAAAAGAAAATATGACTACGAGGCAACGATGACGTCCTTGTTGTCGGATTGCACATGGTTGGAAAAAGAGTGAAAGTTTTGTCTCTCAACAACGTGACATCCTTCCTTGCACTTTATTTATCTTTCACTTGATTCATCCCTCTCATATCTTTCTTGCCACTCCCCTTGTCTCTCTCTTCTTTTTCTTTTTCAATCACTCCCTTTCATTCTCTCATACACATATTTTTTTCTTTACTTTTATTTTTTTCTTTACTTTTATTTTTCTTTCTTTTCCATACACATATTGTTCTCCTTACTTTTCCCTCTCTTGACATCTTCATCTCTCTTTTCAAAGCTCTCAACTCCTCTCTTTCTTGCATAAACACAATCTGAATTTTAAAAAAAACATGCTAGAGACGAGACGAAACTTTGAGAGTAGGTTGTGTTCAAGGAATACGATGTACAAAAGAGATATAAAGGTTTGGGTATGGAATTCGGTGATGTACTGGACTTCTGATGTAAAAGCCACATTACCGAATGCATGACGAAGCTAGCAATAAAAGATAAGCACAAGGACATGATCTATGCTTGAAATTAAAACTCCCAAGAGAGTAGGATCCTAGCCCAACTCATTGTGCTAATTGCACTTATGGTGGAGAGAAAAATAAGTTTGGCTTTGTGTAGGATTTTTCTTAAACTCTCAACTTGGAAAAAGTGGATTTGCTAACCTTTATCATAAGGGTTTTTAAATAATTTTCAGAATTGAATTCCTCCAACTTTTAGCATCGAACATAGCACAAACTAAAGTATAAAGTTCTAGATCGAAATATGGTGCGGGTACTATTAGAGGTAGCAACTCCACTAAGCACCACGGTAAACGTTTTCAAATCACACACTTATGTTCATATATCAAAAATTAAAGATGAACAACATGTAAAGCATGATAAGCATCACAAGAGACACAAAATTTAAAGGACTCTTTTTATTTGATTTTTTTGACGCAAACACTAAATTAAGACACTTCAAACTTGCAAAAATTTAAAAGCACTCTCAAACTCAAACTTAAGAATCTTAAACTCTAAAACTCTCTCGAAAACTAAACCGATCCAATCTAAACTCGAAGCTAAAGGCTAGCTAGATAGCTCTCCCCCACGCTAAAATCATACGACGTCCTCGTCGTATCTTACAAAAATCCTAAGGGGAAAAACTCTATCTAGTGGTCCTTCCCGCAACTATTGCACCACTTGCCCTTCATGTTCCCCATCATGCCAAAAAGTTTCCGCATGTTGCGATTTAGGAACTTGTAGTCGTCTTCGACCACGCGCTCCAAATCCTCCATGCCTTGCCTCATCGCCTCCGTGGCTTGGAAACACTCATCGACCGATGCGTAGAGCTTTGAGATGGAGTGACGGCATGCCGCACAACACATCGGATGCATCCAAAAAGGGTCGTCATCAACAGGGTCTCCGTCGTCATTGCCGCTGTCGTCGCCATCATTGTCGTCGCCATCATTGTCGTCGCCGTCATCGTCGTTGTTGGCGCCGCCGTTGGGGCCTTCGGGAGTCTTCTCCTTGGGAAACTCTTCCCAATATTACAAATTATTGTCATCTCTTCCGATGGCCACCCACGAGCTCGGGCTACGATCATCGGAATAGTCGCTACCCCATAGTTCTTAGTCTTGGGTGACACCTCCTTGTAATCCTTCCTTTTCATGCCTCAGATGCACGCTGACCTTCAAACGGGAGTAGGGACCTTCTCCTCCTTGACGGGGTTGCGAGATGCGATAGCTCCGGTCGGGACACGCCATCCGCAATGGGTGCGGGCGGTCCTCTTGATCTCTACGAGTAGCTTGAGCTCGCATCGCTTCGCCTCCTCCATCGATGGCTCCTCGGTGCCTTGCTTCAACTCTACGCTCTTCGGGGACATCATGGCTGCTGCGTGGGTGAAAGAGAATGCGGGATGGGATGGATTCCCGAGCTCCCAATTCGGCCAATTAAATATTCTGAAAAGGAATACTCTAGAAACCGCATTTTCCTTTTTCAATCTTCCCTTAAAATTTTCTGACTAAACAAGGAAGTCAAAAAGGCATGTTCCAAGGAAAAACCGAGGCGAACCACCGCGAGACCCCCTGGGCCGGTCGGACCGGGCCGGCCGGCCACCCTGCTCCCCGGGTCGGTTCGGTCCCGTTTTCCGTGTACCGCCTTTATTTTGCATTTGTAGCCCATGAGAAAAAGTTGGTCCAGTAAATCTTCTCGAGAAACTCCAGAAAAATAAAAGAAAAACTATTTACAAAAAATCCACACCTTGTTTTACGTCCTAGGCTAGACGTTCTGACTCTTCTTCCATGGCGAAGACATCAATATGGTGAAGAGGCACAACGTCGGGTTCGTAGTAAACATTAAGCCGTTGACCATTCACCATGAATTGATCACCTTTCACATCCATAATGGTTACTGCTCCGTTGGAGAGCACCGAATGAACAACGTAAGGTCTGTCCTACTTGCTTTGCAATATCCCCTTTCCGAAGGTTTTAAACCTCGAATTGTAGAGGAGGACCTTATCTCCTTCTTTAAACTCCTTTTTTCAACCTTTTGTCATACCACCTTTTAATCCTCTCCTTGTATATGCTCACATTTTCATATGCTTTCAACCTCATCTCCTCTAGCTCGCTTATTTGGATTCTTCGCTTTACCACCGTGGTATCAAGATCGAGGTTCATCTCTTTGATCGCCCAATAGGCTTTATGTTCCAACTCAACCGAAAGGTGGCAAGCTTTTCCATAGACAAATTGATGAGGGATTATACCTATCGGTGTCTTGAACGTCGTTCGATATGCCCACAAAGCTCCGTCTAATTTCTTTGTCCAATCTTTGACTTCCTTCTCTATGGTTTTGTTGAGGATGCTTTTTAATTGCCTATTTGATGTTTCTGCTTGTCCATTGGTTTGTGGGTGATAGGCCGTAAAGACCCTATGTTCAATTCCCAATTTGTACAAGCACTTTTTGAAATTCTTCCCAGTGAAGTGAGTTCCTCCATCGCTTATCAACATTCTCGGTATACTGAAATGAGGGAAAATCATGCTCTTGATCATGGCAATGGACTCCTCCGTGGAAGCCTAACGACAGCAGGGCCTCTACCCACTTGGATACATAATCAACCATGACTAGGATATACTCAAATCCATGTGAGTTTTTGAAAGGCCCCATGAAGTCTTGTCCCCACACATCGAATAAATAGATTTTTAGATTATATCTCAAGGGCATAGAATTTCTTTGAGAGATGTTTCCGGTTCTTTGGCATTCGGGGCATAATGCAACGTATCGTTTAATATCTTCATGCATCTCCGGCCAATAGAATCCGCTAGACCATACTTTTGCTTGGATCCGAAAATGGCTATAGTGTCCACCGTACTCTGCCAAGTCGCACTTTCTCAAAATTTCTAGCCTCTCTTCTCTTGGCACACATCTTCTCATGAGTCCATCATTGACAAGTTTGAAGAGGTATGTTGCATCCCAAAAGATTTTCGACTTTCAGAGATTATCCTCCTTTGAGAGTTTCTATCTAGATGGTCAAGAGGCATCTTCTGAATTTCTCGAATCATATCAATCATCCAAGTCTATTTATCGAGCATTCGATAGAGGTGGTCATCTCTCATCTTGTCTTCTATGGGCTCTTTATCATCTTGTCCACGATTCATCCTAGACAAATGATCGGCCACAACATTCTCCACTCCCTTCTTATCACGAATTTCAACATCGAACTCTTGGAGAAAAAGGATCCAACAGATCAATCGTGGTTTAGCATCCTTCTTAGCCAAGAGATACTTGATGACCGAGTGATCGGTGTAAACAATGACCTTCGAGTTCATGATATAAGATCTGAATTTTTCAAAGGCGAATACCACCGCTAGCAACTCTTTGTCCATAGTGGCATAATTTAATTGTGCACCATTAAGAGTTTTACTAGCGTAGTAAACAGCGTGAACTCAGCCTTTGTTTCTTTGACCCAAAACCGCTCCTACAGCGTAGTCACTTGCATCACACATGATCTCGAAAGGTTGGCTCCAATCCGGAGGTTGGATGATGGGAGTAATCACCAACGCACATTTCAAGGTCCGGAATGCCGCTAAGCACTTCTCATCAAAGTCAAAAGCCACATCCTTTCGAAGGATATGCGTTAAGGGCTTAGTGATCTTCGAGAAGTCCTTAATAAATTTTCTATAAAATCCGGCATGGCCTAGAAAGCTCTTCAAGGACTTAATCCGTCGGAGGTGGGAGTTTCTCAACCGTCTCTACCTTAGCCTTGTCCACTTCAATGCCTCTCTCGGATATAACATGTCCGAGCACTGAGGACCATGTGTGGTTCGAGGACCGGTGGATGCTCGCTTCCTTGTGTGATGAGTGATTGACAACATTGTGTGGACTGATTCTTGGCTAAGTATTGCAGGTGCAGGTTGCGAGTTGGCTGGTGTTGGTGCAGGTGAAGAACAAGCGCGAAAGGTCGTCGCCGGTGAGGCCTCCAGGTGTGGAGAAGACAAGTAGGATTCGTTCGAGGGACCCGCTGGCCAGCGGGGTCAAGTGCGGGCTGCATGGTGGCATGAACAACAAGATGAAGTCGTGGTCGGTTTCTTGGTTGAGCCTCAAAACCAAGGTTGAGCCGGGATTACGTGGGAGCCGAGTCATGAGTGGAGATTGGCGGAGGATACACCGAGTTCGCGGGATTTCCGGTGGTTGACCAGAAAACCACTGGGTTCCTTGGTTGATCCACAAAGCCAAGACCGAAGAACCGAAGACGGAGCTACTGTAGCGCCAGACCGGTAGGGACCGGTCTGACCGGTGAGGAGCACCGGTCTGACCGGTGTGCGACGACGCAGTCCTGAGACTTCGAAGCGGAGGACACGCATCGGGATCGCATGGCTTTGCATCGAGGCTACGCAGGGTGCGGTCGCCGGGCATCCGTCCGATGGTGAAAACATGAAGACTTCCAAATCCTCCCTTGAGGGCCTTGTATCCCTAGTTATTAGGAAAGGGCATTTTAGACATTCGGTTGTCTCCATATAACCCAAGAGGTGAGAGGATGGCAGCCAACTCTTGGAACCCTAGCTCATTTGTTTTCCTATTTTCCTTCCTATTTTCTTTAGGTTTTCCATAGGACTAGCAAGAGAGCTTCATGGAGAGATCTTGTTGAGAGGGATGGATGATCGGTCGGCTTGCTAGACCTTGTATGAACCTTTGTTTCATGTATAGATGATTCGGCGTGGTTCCTCAAGGTTTGGATGTGTTTTCCCCGGTTGTTCTTGGTGGTGATTTTCGGAGCCCTCTCTTGGTGATTTCTTTGGGTTGTTTTCGGGACCTTTCTCTTGGGGATTTGATGGGGGAAATTTGTGGGAACTCTTCGTGGTTCTTTGGGCTGTGATTCCCCTCCAAAATTCGTGAGTAGAGGTGCTCGATTTTGGGGTTTTGTGAGTTCTTGGGTTGGAATTGCTCTTGGCGGGATTTCCTTGATTCCTCCTTTTGGGATGAGTTTTGGTGGGATTAAAGTTGGCTATGGACTCCTCATGAGGTGTTCCTAATATCCCCAAAGTTTTGTTCAAGTCCGTGGAGCGATTCGGGAGATCGAGATTTGGATTTGTGGGAGTTGACCCGCGGGTGCTGTTCATCCCGAGCTGCCCAGGCTACACCGGTCTGACCGGTGCTCTTGACCGGTCTGACCGGTGCAACCCTCGGTGGGATTTTGCTCGGGTGAACATCTTGGTGTGTTTGTTGTTGTCCCGTGTTGCTGCTGTTTCAAGTTTGGGTCAGTTTGGTGGTCGGTTGGCCTGTTTGGTGCCTTCGGGGCTGTCAGGTTGCGATCGGTCTGACCGGTTTGTCTCACCGGTCTTACCGGTGTAGAGCCACTTAGTGAAAGTTGCTCAGTTTCACCAGCAGGGACCGGTCTGACCGGTGGTGCTCACCGGTCTGATCGGTGTGGGTCTGTAGACTCGAGGTTTGGTGTTCCGCTGCGTCTCAGGTCGGAAGGTTGTGTGTTGGTTCCTAGGTCCAGTGGCATTCCAGTGGCTATGTGGGCTTGGCCAACTTGGGTAGTGAGTCGGAGACGTGTGTTGGAAGCCGTGTTCATCTTGTTGGAGTTTCCATCTCCTTCGAGAAAAATTTTTATCGGCTCGCATTCACTCCCCCCTCTCTGGTTCGCCGTATCGGTCCTTCAAGTGGTATCAGAGCCGGTTCGGGTCTTTATTGACTCTAACCAGTCTAAGATCCAAGGATGGCGTACCAATAACGGGGTTCGGGTCCTCCACACTTCGATGGCAAGAACTACCAGATGTGGAGCAAGCGGATGGGTGCTTTTCTCCGCGGAAAGGGTCAGATCCTTTGGGATGTCACGGTGGACACAGGATATGTCCAGCCGATGGACTTCCTCGCTCCAGGATCGAGGGACAGATTCGATGCCAACAATAAGGCGGTCGACTACTTGTTTCGTGCTTTGTGTCAGCCTGAGTTCGATCGGGTGCACACCGAACACTTGGCTTGTAGGATTTGGCAGTGTTGAAGGAGGCTCATGTTGGGAACGCCCAGGTTCAGGCACGGATGTATGCGACCTACCGGAGAGAGTACGAGAACTTCACTCATCTCCCCGGTGAGTCCATCAATGCCTTGTTTCAGAGGTTCACGGTGGTGGTGAACAACATGAGGGCCAATGTGGACGTGCTCCCGTACGATGATCATGATAGAGCGGTCAAGCTCTTACACTCTTTGGATCGTATGATTTGGGGCGGAAAGTTCGAGGCCATTGTGGAGTCGGAGAAGTATGACACTCTGACGGTGAACGAGCTGTTCTCAAAGCTCAAGTCGGCTGAGGTGGATAGGGGCATGACTGCCAAGCTCGAGGGACCGACTGATTCCCATAGTCTTGCCCTCGTTGGTGGTTCCAAAGGAAAGGCTAACTCTAACCCGTCCACCAGGATGTTCTCTTTTTCCTCTTTGATGTCTATGCCAGATGAAGAGTTTGATGACCTTGGAGAGGACGAGCTGGCGCTGTTGACGAGGCGGTTCGAGAGGCTGCACGAGAACCGCGTGAACATGAGGAGGAACACGAGGACTTGCTTCCGGTGCGGCAAGCCGGGACACTTTGTCGCCGACTGCCCGGAGAAGGCCGAGAACAAGGACAACTACAAGCACAAGTCGAGGACGGATGGCAAGTACCGGTCGAGGCGTGACCACAAGAGCAAGCACAAGAACAAGTACAAGGATGAGCGACGATCGAGGAAGAAGGAGAGCCGAGGCAAGGCCCGAGCGATGGTTGGAACGAGCGACGTCGACTCCAGTTCCGCGTACTCCACCTCGAGCTCGAGCAGCAGTGAAGATGAAGGTGATCGTCGCAAGAACAAGAAGTCGTCCAAGAACCTGAGCGGGCTGAGCTGCTTCGCGAGAGATGGCTTCTGCACCATGGCGCTGAGCTCCGGCAGCAAGAAGAGCACACAGAGCGACTCGGACTCTAAGTCCGACGACGAGGTGCGTGATGAAATTCCCTTCTTGCACCAGGAGAATGAGAGGCTTGGCTCTTTGCTTGATAACCGTGATGACATGCTTAGAGAGGCCAAGAAAATGAGGAAAGAGCTTAGGGCTTCACTCGAGGATGCTAAGACTAGAGTGGCTGAGCTAGAGACACAGGTGCTTGATAGCAAGCTTGAGATTGATTCCCTTCAGGCTAGCCCTGTTGTTTCGGATGAGAATGATTGTGCTGATTGCTCCATATTCCCTGCTGATCTTGCTTTGTTTAAGGAGAAGCATGCCTCCAAGTGTGAGGAACTAGATGTGCTTAGGGTTGAAGTGGCTGAGCTTAAGTCTAGACCTGCTTTGCTAGGTGCTTGCACTTCTTGCCCTGTTTCGCATGCTAAGATTGATGAGATGCATGCTTACACTAGTTCTCTTGAGGCTAAATTGAAGGAACCCATGCCTACATCTTGCTCTACCTGTGAAATGCATGCATTGAAAAATTTGGAACTTGCACATTATGTTGATCGTTTGCAGGATGAGAATGATGACTTCAGGGAGTTGATGGGTTGGTTGTCCGGTCATGAGGCTCAGTTGAGGATGATGATCGAGGCCTTTAAGAGGCAAGATGGTGAGGGACTTGGGGCAAACAAAGTTGGTGAGGGAAGTAGAGAGAATATCCCGGAGCCACCAAAAACCCACCACAAGAATGATTTTCCCCCAAAACCGACTAGACACAACCCCAGCTCCACCTGTGTTTCCTACACCCACAAACGATCTCCGAAAGCCTATCAAGTTTGTGAGCACTTCGGGGAAAGTGTTCTTTGGGAAGGAGAGTGAGAAGGCTAGTGGTGAGAAATCAGTGGAGGATTTGAGTGGAGAGAAACCAAGTGAGCAGCCACATCCCAAGCCTAAGCCTAAGCTTGTGAGGTTCCATTGTGGCTATTGTGGGAGAGATGGCCATAAGGAGGAGTTTTGCTTCAAGAGGAAGCGTGAGGAGAGAATGGCAAAGGAGTGGGCTAACAAGGACAAGTACCACCCTTCCGATGGTGTACTTGAGCCTCGTGTGCAGATGCCCAGGGCCAAGGCGAATGTGAGGACAGTTCGGGCTTGGGGAGAGCGGAAGGCTGTTGGAGGCGCTGCTGCCCAGGTCACACCGGTCAGACCGGTGTGGGGCACCGGTCAGACCGGTGCGGGCACAGACGAGACGAGTTTGTTTGGGTTTCGAGCTCGTACAGGTGCGAGGGTTGTTTCTGGTGGTCGTGGTTCTGGTGGTTGGGCTGGAAAGGGTGCAGGTGGTCAGTTTGCTAGGCGTTCTCCTCCTCGTGCTCAATATGGGGATCAGAGGAGTCGTAGCTTTGAGTTGGAGAGGAAGGACGTTCCACGGGCTTTCTTGCGTGGATTTGTTCCTCCTCCAGGCAGAGAGAGGTGGTTCCCTCAGGGTGGTTACCGTGGTGGTGTTCGTGGAGATAGCTTTGGTAGGAGAGATGCTTTGGTTGGTGCTAACGCCACTTTCGAGCAAATGGCTCGGCACTGGTTTTACTCTTTTGGTACTAACCCCAGTGCTGAGTCGTTTGTTCGCTCACGTGCTCGTTTTTGAATTTCAGGTGGGAGACTTGAAGAACATTTGGTTGATTGACTCCGGTTGCTCGAGGCATATGACCGGAGACAGGGGGTGGTTCTCAAGTCTCGTCCCGGTGGTGACGAAGAGGTACATCACCTTTGGGGACCATGGGCGTGGGCGTGTGCTATCAGAAGGTGAGATCAAAGTGAGTGACAAGATCACTCTGAGGCATGTTGCTCTTGTTCAATCGCTGGGGTACAATTTGCTTTCTGTGTCCCAGTTGTTGGATGAGGGCTTTGAGGTGTTGTTTCGGCCAGGTGGTTCTCGGATTGCGGACTCTCGAGGGGACCTTGTCTGTATGGTCGTTCTCGAGGGTCAGGTGTTTCGTGCTGATTTTTCTCAGTCTTCGGGTGTGGAGCGTTGTTTCTTGGCTGGTTCTTCGAGTGAGTTGTGGAAGTGGCATAGGAAGTTGGGTCACTTGAGCTTTGACCTTTTGTCTCGCTTGAGTAAACTCAATTTGGTCCGAGGATTGCCACGGTTGAGGCTTGAGAAGGAGTTGGTTTGTGCGTCGTGTAGGCATGCCAAGATGGTAGCCTCTTCTCACCCGCCTCTCACCGATGTGATGACTGAGCATCCATGCGAGCTGCTCCATATGGACCTTGTTGGCCCAGCTCATGTGCGATCTGCGGGTGGGAAGTGGTATGTCCTTGTTGTGATGGACGACTATTCTCGGTATGCGTGGGTGTTCTTTCTTGAGGATAAGGGGGAGACGTTTGGTTTTGTTCGAGATCTAGTCTTGAGGTTGAGGAACGAGAGGCACGGAGATGCCATACGAGCTATCCGTAGTGATAATGGCTCGGAATTCAGAAACTCTCACTTTGAAACCTTTTGCCATGACTTGGGTCTTGAGCACCAGTTTTCGAGTCCGTATACGCCTCCCCAAAATGGTGTTGTGGAAAGGAAGAACAGGACCTTGTGCGAGATGGCTCGGACGATGCTTGATGAGCATAGGACTCCGAAGAGGTATTGGGCTGAGGTGGTGAATACCGCGTGCTATGTGTCGAACAGGATATACCTCAGAGTGCACAAGAAGAAGACATGCTATGAGTTGATGCATGGTCGCACAACCAAGGTGAGTCACTTCCATGTCTTTGGTTGCAAGTGTTTCATTCTGAAGAAAGGCGGGGAAGTTGGATAAGTTTGAGGCTAGGTCTGTCGATGGCATTTTCTTTGGTTATGCATCTCACTCTAGAGCGTATCGTGTGCTCAATCTTGAAACTAACCAAATCGTGGAGACTTGCGAGGTAACCTTCGACGAGACAGAGCCACATAGTCAGCTTGTCTTTGAGTGTGCTGGTGATGATGAGCTTGGCGAGGAGATCTTTCAGGAGGAGCATGAACATGGTGATGATGAAGATGGCGGTGCGGTGCCCCCGGCTGAACATGTACCCACTACTTCGACTACGATGATGGATGGACCCTCTACTACACCTACGATGACAAATCAAGAATGAGGAGAAGCTAATGTTGAGAGGGAGGTAGCATCGAGGCGAGAACCTCCCCAGCGAGTACAGATGGATCACCCAGCTTCGAGGATCATCGGCGACATGAATGAACGCACTACACGGTCGAGGGTTCGGAACAACTCTCATTTCGCTCATGCTGCATTTGTTGCTTCTTTGGAGCCCAAAGACATTGGACACGCACTATCTGATCACAATTGGGTTAATCCGATGCATGAGGAGTTAGAGAACTTTGAGAGGAATCAGGTGTGGGAGTTGGTTGACCCTCCCCTAGGGTGTAAGCCGATTGGTACAAAGTGGGTGTGGAAGAACAAAGAAGGAGAGAAGGGTGAGGTTGTGAGGAACAAGTCGAGACTTGTTGCTCAGGGGTTCAGTCAGAAGGAGGGGATCGACTACGAGGAGACCTTTGCTCCCGTAGCCCGTTTGGAGATGATTAGGGTCCTTCTAGCCTTTTCTAGTGGCTAAAGGGTTCAAGTTGCACCAAATGGATGTGAAGAGTGCTTTTCTGAATGGTGTGTTGGAGGAAGAAGTGTATGTGAGACAGCCTCCGGGGTTTGAGAGTGAGAAGTACCCCCACCGGGTGTACAAGTTGAGGAAGGCGCTGTATGGGTTGAAGCAGGCGCCTAGAGCTTGGTATGGCAGGTTGAGGGGGTTCTTGTTTGAGAGAGGTTTTGAGATGGGGAAGGTCGATCGGACCTTGTTTTTGCTGAGGCAGGGCAGAGATATCCTGATTGTGCAGGTGTACGTGGATGATATTGTCTTTGGTGGCTCGTCTAACTCTCTTGTTGCAAGGTTTCCAGATGATATGAGCAGGGAATTTGAGATGAGCATGATGGGCGAGTTGGAGTTCTTCCTCGGGCTACAAATCATGCAATCAAAGGAAGGAACATTTGTGCACCAGGCTAAGTACACCAAGGAGATTGTGCGGAAGTTCAAGTTGGAGGACTCCAAGGCTATGACGACGCCAATGAGTACGACTACAGCTCTTGATGTGGACGAGGAAGGTGAACACGTGGACCAAAAGGAGTACCGGAGCATGATCGGGTCACTCCTCTACTTGACGGCGACGAGGCCGGACATACAGTTCTCGGTGTGTTTGTGCGCCCGTTTTCAAGCGTCTCCGAGGACTTCGCATCGGCAAGCGGTGAAGAGGATTTTCAGGTACTTGCGTCACACTCCCGACTTCGGCCTTTGGTACTCCGCGTACTCTTCTTTGGCGCTTCATGGTTTTTTAGACGCGGATTTTGCCGGGTGTCGGTTGGATAGGAAGTCCACTTCTGGGACTTGCCAGTTTTTGGGTTCTTCTTTGGTGTCTTGGTCTTCCCGCAAGCAGTCGAGTGTTGCTCAATCCACGACCGAGGCCGAGTATGTTGCTGCTACTAGTTGTTGCTCTCAGCTCCTTTGGATCACCTACACCATGAGTGACTTTGGTGAGGAGTATACCCATGTCCCACTTCAATGTGATAGCACCAGTGCCATAAGCGTTGCCAAGAACCCAGTGCTCCATTCCAAAACCAAGCACATAGAAGTGAGGTATCATTTTCTGAGAGACAACGTAGAGAAATGAAAGATAGCTTTGATCCATGTACCCACACATGACCAACTAGCTGATATTTTCACCAAACCCCTAGATCAAGCAACTTTCACTCGTTTGCAGGGGGGACTTGGTGTGTGTTTGATTTCTTGAGTTGGGTGTGTGGGAGCTCTCTTTTGCCGGTGGTGTCGAGCCCTTTTTGCCTCCCCTCGAGGAGCCGGTAGTTTGTGAGTTTTGTGTGGGAGCTTCTTTGTTGCATATGTATAGCTTTCCTTTGTGCATTTCTTGCATTTGGCATGGCATGTGTAACATGATGTATAGGCATCCTTGTATCTTAGATTGCATGCATTTTGTATCATATGCATTGGTTAGGAAAAGCTTCTCTCATATACATTGTTCACCATGGAATGAGATATATGTCTTTGTGAGCTTGTTTGGTATGCTATGGTTAGTTTGGCTTAGCTCTTGATGATCTTGATGAATAATCCATGGTTGATAGCTATGTTTTTGAAAAATGTCACATGTATGCTCTCTCATGTGTAAATGCCTTTATATGATCCTGACATGTTTTAGTGGCTTTGCTATGCTTAATTTGTTGTTGGATAGCTAGTTTATTGATCATATGGGGCCAAAGGCTCATTTGCCATCATGAATGTTTAGCCCTCTTGCTTCATCTTGTGGAGGGGCATAAGTTCCTTTTTGTCGCAAAGACATTTCATGTACCAATTATGAATCTGAAAATGAAATGTAAAATGCTTGGAAATGTGCTCCCATGTCATATGTGCTGATTTTAATTTGCTTTGGGTGCTAAACCGTTGCATGATGCCTACCAATGAGAAGTCTCATACATAGAAGTAGGCACATGGCTCGGTGGCTTTGACATGACATGAGGTGCCTGTGGGTGTTTGTGATGGTCTTATGGTTAGAATGGCTGTCCTAGCATGAAGTTTGTGTGGCTTTGCCATTTTATTATGTTTTGATCATGTTTAGGATTTTGCTCATGAGAGGCAAGTTTTTCGCAAAATTACCAAAATCCATCTTAGCTTCGTCCAATGGTTGTGAAACTTGGTGATCATGTAGTTGAGATCGATACGAAGCCGTAGAGTATCTAACTTGCTCATTTGGACATGTGTAGCATTCTTTGTTGAATTTTGTCTAATTGAGAAGCTCTAGGTTGAAAGTTTTGCATTTTTGGCTTGATTCATGCATTGCCAACAAGGGAGAGAAGTTTGAGCATGAAATGGCTTACCGGACGCATTTAGAAGGTTTTCAGGTGGTTTCGAGCCATTTCTGGGCTCTGTTGTACACCGGTCTGACCGGTGAAGAGTACCGGTCTGACCGGTGTGAGTGCTGGTCCTGTACACATGTTAGGGACCGGTCTGTCCGGTGGTGATGACCGGTCTGACCGGTGTGAGCTGAAATTGCTGCAGCTGCCCTGTTTTCAGCTGTTTTGCATGCAGTCGTCTAGGGGGGGTTACATTGGTTCAGGGGGAGCTTGCACGTGTGCAGGGGAGCTCTTTGTGGTTGTTCGAGCTTTGCTTTGGTGGTTTGCGCTCTTTGCTTGAGCTTTGTTTTGTCTCGGATGTGTCGAGTCGTTGCCCTTGCCTAAGGGGTCCGAGACTTGTCTTTTTCAAGTGATCTTGCTCTTTGCCTTTGTTCGGCTTTCGATCGCTTGTTGGAGTTTATTTTTGTTCGTTTCTTTTTCTTTTTCTTTTCTCTCTTGTCACTTTCGTGTGTGTGTTGTCAATGCACTCACCAAGGGGGAGATTGAGGACCATGTGTGGTTTGAGGACCGGTGGATGGTCGCTTCCTTGTGTGATGAGTGATTGACAACGTTGTGTGGACTGATTCTTGGCTAAGTATTGTAGGTGCAGGTTGCGACTTGACTGGTGTTGGTGCAGGTGAAGAACAAGCGCGAAAGGTCGTCGCCGGTGAGGCCTCCAGGTGTGGAGAAGAGAAGTAGGCTTCGTTCGAGGGACCCGGTGGCCAGCGGGGTCAAGTGCGGGCCGCATGGTGGCATGAACAGCAAGATGAAGTCGTGGTCGGTTTCTTGGTTGAGCCTCAAAACCAAGGTCGAGCCGGGACTACGTGGGAGCCGAGTCATGAGTGGAGATTGGCGGAGGCTACACCAAGTTCGCGGGGTTTCCGGTGGTTCACCAGAAAACCACTGGGTTCCTTGGTTGATCCACAAAGCCAAGACCGAAGAACCGAAGACGGAGCTGCAGCAGCGCCAGACCGGTCTGACCGGTGGGTCTGACCGGTCTGACCGGTGTGCGACGACGCAGTCCGGAGACTTCGAAGCGGAGGACACGCGTCGGGATCGCATGGCTTGCGTCGAGGCTACGCAGGGTGCGGTCGCCGGGCATCCGTCCGATGGTGAAGACATGAAGACTTCCAAATCCGCCCTTGAGGGGCTTGTATCCCTAGATATTAAGAGAGGGCATTTTAGACATTCGGTTGTCTCCATATAACCCAAGAGGTGAGAGGATGGAAGCCAACTCTTGGAACCCTAGCTCATTTGTTTTCCTATTTTCCTTCCTATTTTCTTTAGGTTTTCCATAGGACTAGCAAGAGAGCTTCATGGAGAGATATTGTTGAGAGGGATGGATGATCGGGCGGCTTGCTAGACCTTGTATGAACCTTTGTTTCATGTATAGATGATTCGGCGTGGTTCCTCAAGGTTTGGGTGTGTTTTCCCCGGTTATTCTTGGTGGTGATTTTCGGAGCCCTCTCTTGGTGATTTCTTTGGGTTGTTTTCGGGACCTTTCTCTTGGGGATTTGATGGGGGAAATTTGTGGGAACTCTTCGTGGTTCTTTGGGCTGTAATTCCCCTCCCAAATTCGTGAGTAAAGGTGCTCGATTTGGGGGTTTCGTGAGTTCTTGGGTTGGAATTGCTCTTGGCGGGATTTCCTTTATTCCTCCTTTTTGGATGAGTTTTGGTCGGATTAAAGTTGGCTATGGACTCCTCATGAGGTGTTCCTAATATCCCCAAAGTCTTGTTCAAGTCCGTGGAGCGATTCGGGAGATCGAGATTTGGATTTGGGGGAGTTGACCCGCGGGTGCTGTTCATCCCGAGCTGCCCAGGCTACACCGGTCTGACCGGTGCTCTTGACCGGTCTGACCGGTGCAACCCTCGGTGGGATTTTGCTCGGGTGAACGTCTTGGTGTGTTTGTTGTTGTCCCGTGTTGCTGCTGTTTCAAGTTTGGGTCAGTTTGGTGGTCGGTTGGCCTGTTTGGTGCCTTGGGGGCTTTCAGGCTGCGATCGGTCTGACCGGTGTGTCTCACCGGTCTGACCGGTGTAGAGCCACTTAGTGAAAGTTGCTCGGTTCACCGGCGGGGACCGGTCGACCGGTGGTGCTCACCGGTCTGACCGGTGTGGGTCTGTAGACTCGAGTTTGGTGTTCCGCTGCGTTCTCAGGTCGGAAGGTTGTGTGTTGGTTCCTAGGTCCAGTGGCACTACAGTGGCTACGTGGGCTTGGCCAACTTGGGTAGTGAGTCGGAGACGTGTGTTGGAAGCCGTGTTCATCTTGTTGGAGTTTCCATCTCCTTCGAGAAGAATTTTTATCGGCTCCCATTCACTCCCCCCTCTCTGGTTCGCCGTATCGGTCCTTCAAGCACTATGCCTTGCTTAACAATGAAGTGGCACTTTCCCAATTTAACACCAAGTCTACCTCTGCACACCTCGTGAGGATCTTATCCATGAACGTCTTCCCATAAACGGAAAAGTCATCCATGAACACCTCAACAATTTCTTCGACGAATTCCGAGAATATGGCCATCATGCAACGTTGAAAAGAGGCCGGAGTGTTGCATAGACCGAAGGGCATCCTTCTATATGCAAACGTTCCATAAGGGCATGTAAATGTTGTTTTGTGTTGATCATCCGGGTGAATGGGAATTTGCATGAACCCCGAGTACCCATCGAGAAAGCAAAAATAAGCGTGGTTCGCTAATCTCTCGAGCATCTCGTCAATGAATGGTAGGGGGAAGTGATCTTTCTTCATTGCCTTGTTTAGCTTTCGATAATCGATACACATCCGCCACTCGGTCACGGTTCTTTGCGGTATCTACTCATTCTTTTCATTCTTCACCACGGTTAAACCTCCTTTCTTCGGTACACAATGTACCGGGCTCACCCATTCGCTATGCGGAATCGGGTAGATGATTCCGGCATCAAGTAACTTGATGACCTCTTTCTTTACTACCTCTCGCATGGCATGAGATAGCCTCCTTTGGTGGTCCACTACGGGCTTGCATTGGTCTTCCATTGGTATATGATGAGTGCAAAAGGCTGGGCTAAGACCTTTGAGGTCATTGATCGAATATCCAATCACCTTTCTATGCTTTTTCAATAAAATGAGCAACTTCTCATTTTCTTCGGGACTCAACTCATCGCTCACAATGACTAGATAAGTCTTATCTGGGCCCAAAAATTCATACCTTAATCCTTTGGGCAAAGGTTTAAGATCCACCTCGGGCACTTGTGGCTCCTCGGGTTTAATTTCTCTTATGTCCTCGAATTTTTCTTCCTCCACGCTTCCATCTTGTGGTTCTAAACCTTTCGTTGCTTCTTCTAGTTCTTCATCTTGTTGATCATTAACTTGATTCTCCATCGCTCTTTGTAGCTGGTCTCTAAGGGTTTCAACAAAACAAAGACTATCTACCTCCTCTACTTCTTCTCCGGGAGGAAAAGGTGGAGGATGTTTAGAAATGCGAAGAAAATTATATGTGTACTTCTTTCCATTAAGATTCATTGTTACTTTGCCTTTTCCAGCATCCAACACGGCATCAACTAACTTAAGAAAGTTGACTACCTAAGATTATATGATCTTGATTACTATGGTAAGCATCAATAACAAAGAAATCGGTTGGTATACATTTTTCAGAGATGTTTACATTCATGTTGCAAGCAATACCTGGAGGTCTAATAGTTCTACGATCTCCCATGATTAATTTCTTTGATGTTGGGGCTAAGTCTAGGTTGTGGTCTTGAACTTTATCATAAATTTTAGAAGATAGGACATTTACTTGGGCTCTAATGTCACACAAAGCTTTGCATTGGACTCCATTGATCTCGCAACTCAAGTGTGGTGCCGTCTTCTCCTCTTCTTCGGATCCTATCGCGTAAACTTTGGCGAGGAGAGCGTAGGGCGATGCTCCGGGCTTGATCCCCATGATTCTTTTCACCTCGGCTATGTGTTACGGATCCACATCATCATCTCCAAAGAGCTTTTGAAAGATCTCACTGGTGGTTTCAAGGTCATATGAATCTTCCGCTTTCTTTTCCGGTCGGAAATCCACTTATAATGCTCCTGCCATCCTCTTTTGGTTAGGGAACGGTCTTCTCTTGTCGAATACTTCTCCATAATCGATCGAAACCCAATCCATGTGTTCGAACTCCCTTAGTGGCTTCACACTCAACATACTTCTCTTGTTTGTTTCATTTGATTCGGCGAAGTCAATGCTCGGGGTAGTTCTTGACTTGATGTGCTCTTCTTCAAGCTTTTCCAGGATCGGCTCCTCTTTTGTGACTTTCGGGTTTGCCTCTTTAGAAATTTCAGCACACATTTTCATCCTCGAATTGTGTTCCGACTCTCCCGCAAGTCTTGTTTCCCAATATCTTCGCATGGCCGCCGCTTTACTAATTTTTTGCAAAAGTTGGCTTCCGTGAGTGTTTTCTCCATGAGATCCCCACCTGCACACATTTGGAGGTGTTGCATGCAAATAGGGGTTAGGGAAAAGAAAAAAGTATGCAAGAGTACATCACCGGAGAAGCCGAGTCTTGGTCCTTGTTTGATCAACTCATTTAATCTATTCCAAGCTTGGTCTATCCTTCCTCTTCTCCTTGTGTGAAAGTGATCACTTGCCTCCTTAGATTTGAACCTTGCTAATTGGAAAGAACTTATCACAAAACTTCTTTGTCAACTTGTTCCAATTGCCTTCAACATGAAAGGACGCAAACGAGTACCACATCTTTGCTTCACCAACAAGTGTGTAGGGAAAGAGATTCCATTTGAATCATTTATCGAGAACTCCTCCACGCATCGTGTCGCAAAGCGTCGTGAAATGCCTTATGTGTCTATATGGGTTCTCTGTAACCATCCCTTCAAACGGGGTTGCAACCACCATCTTGATGATCTTGGATTTGATTTCATACTTGGTCGCTTCGAGCTTCGAGTCCGACTCTTGTACTTTTATGTCTTCACATCGAGGACTACCGTAATCCCTTAGCGATTTCTCTGGTTCTTCCACGAGGTGATTGACGAACGCCATCTAAACAACAAAAAAAACAAAAACAAAAACAAAACAAAGTGGTTTTCTAGGTAATATGTGTTAAATGTTAGCAAACAAAAGATAAACTAAATATAAAAGAAAGCTAGATGCAAACCAAATGATGTAAACTAGCTTGCACCCCGGCAACGGCGCAAAAAAAAGGGGCTTGTTGATGGATAAAAGACATATCCACCTACGATCCGCAAGCGTACGGACCTACGCCTTTTTTACTACGGGATTCCCAAGGTTCTTGTCAATCCGCGGAGCAAGGAGATTACAAGCGTTTGATCTACTTCTACTCACTAACTACCTAAACCCTATCTAAGATTAGACTAGAAAACGACTACACTACATTAGAGAGGATGATTAAGCCGACTAGATATGAAAGAGACACTTGCCCATGCGTCTATGTTACTTGAACATGCGACCGCTTAAAGACATGAAAACCAATCTAACCTATCGGGAGTTGTGACCATGGTTGGCCCTTTCCCTCCCCCCATAATGTCACTACGCGGAGGTATTCGTGACTAGACCTATGATGGACACAGCATATTGAAAGGATCTAAGGGAGAATCGGGGCCCTTACTTCCCTTTACGGCATGGTAGCTAACCTTAAGCAACAAAGAACATTCAGCACATGATGATAGATAGATGTTCCAACAAAGTAGCGATTACATCTCAAGATCGATTACAACCCATGGACAAATGAGAAGATTACCCCATCAAGGTGCTAGACATGGCACCGTTGATCATGGTGACGCTTCTGGTGGTGTATTCCTTCTTCTCCACTTGTGGGTGCTTCCTTCAAGTAGGGGAATCCTCCTCCGGAATCCCTCCTCTCTCTCTAGCTTGTGGATGGCCTCTCGGTGCGAATGGCTCTCTCTTCTGTGAATGGCGGCGCCTCCAGGACATTACGGTGGAAGATCCTTCGGGTGCAAGGAAAGGGGGGCCGAACCGACCCCCGGATTGGGCCAGGCCGGCCGGCTTGGGCCGACCGGCCCAGGCCCATCCCGACCCAGTTCAGTCGCCCCTTCACTCCCATTGGTCCTCATGTGATTATGTACTTTGCCCCCTCGATTTGCATCATTTTTACGATGTCATCCTCGCGTCGAAGATGGAGGTTCTCATTGCATGAAGTCCGGTCTTTTACACTTCAATCCTCGGGGATGTTCCGACGTAGCACTTCGGTCCTCGCCACCATTGGCAGTGATTTCATCAAGCTCATGGACACGAACAAGATTTCGTATTTTGTCCTTTGAACTTGTTGTGAATCCGTCCTTAATCTCCATGTTTTCCTACATAAACACAACACTTCCAAATGCATGCACAAAGATGAACTTGTTATATGATTAGTGTGCCTAGTGGCGGGTTAGTTCCATAAAGAAGCCAAACCAAAGTGTAATGAACATGTTTGGTGTACCAAAATACACCGTCAACACTTGCCCTTGTGACAGTTCTCATCTTCGTCACTTGAGCTCGATAAAGAGTAGCAAGAGCTTGAGTCGATGTCGCTTGCGCCGGTAACCATCGCCCGCTCCTTCTACTTGTGATCACCTCTCTTCCTTGGCCTCCGCTCGGACTTGTTCTTGCCCTTGTAGTTGTCCCTAGAGTGGTGCTTGTCGTCGGTCCTCGAACGGTGCTTGTGCTGGGGTTTGACTTCCATGGCTTCTGGGCACTTGGTGATGAAGTGCCCGTGCTTTCCGCACCGGTAGCACATGCCCAAGCTCCTCCGAGCATTCTTCTGGTTCGTGTACATGCGCTTGAACGGCCTGCTCAGCGACAGGAGGCTCTCCTCGCCCAGCACATCGAACTCCTCATTTGGCATGGACACAAAGCAAGACAAAGAAAAATGTCTCGAAGACATGTTAGCATTAGTCCTTGAACCAAACATGAGAGCCAGACTATGAGGATCAGTCGGGTTCTCGATCTTTGCACGCACCCCACGGTTCGCCTCGTACGACTTGAGCATGGAAAACAGCTTGTCCACCGTGAGGGTCTCATACTTCTTTAACTCAATAATGGCCTCAACCTCCTCACTCCAGACGGTACGATCCAGAGAATGTATGAGCTTGATAGCCCTGTCATGGTCATCATATGAGAGTACGGCCACATTAGCCCTCATGTTGTTCACAATCACCGTGAACCGCGAAAACATGACATCAATCAACTCACCGGGGAGATGAGTGAAATTCTCGTACTCTGTCCGTAGATCGCAAAGAGCCGAGCCTGAACCTGAGCGTCCCCGGCATGAGCATTCCTCAGCTGCTCCCAAATCCTGCACGCCAAGTCCACTATCTGGACCCGATAAAATTCGGATCGACACAAAGCACGGTACAGGTAGTCAACCGCCTTGTTATTGGTGTCGAACATGTCCCTTGATCCTGCAGCAAGGAGTGAATGGGAGCCGATAAAAGTTCTTCTCAAAAGAGAGAACTCGGCCTATGTCCCAAATTCACAACCAAGGATTCCCACACGAGTTTGCCAAGGTCGCGTAGTCACAACGGACCTACCAACCCTAGGAACAAACCCCAAAAAATCCCAAAGTGAAAGAGAAAGTCAAGGAGCAAAGGACTTAGCAACTCTGTGCAGCACCGGACGGACCGTCCACAAGCACCGGGCGGACTGTCCGCGTGGCCTGGGCGAACTGTCCGCAGAGCTGCGGCGGACCGTCCGAAAATAACTCCCGAACCACCAGTATTGCACCCTCAATAACGGACCGTCCGCGATGAACCCGCAGACCGTCCGCGATGAACCCGCAGACCGTCTGCTCCAGCACGGACCATCCGCACTCTAGTATGGACCGTCCGGGAACTTCGTGCACCAAAAATCTACCGACGAAATGGATCGAATGAAAGACACGCAAGAACTCGCGGTGAACACGAAGAACACTTGGGCTATCAGGCTCCTCGCGGACCGTCAGCCACGCACGCGCAGACTGTCTGCCAGGAGGAATCTTGTAGCCCGAGTGTTGACGGTTAATAATTGTATCAAAGTTCGTTTAGACTTGCAAGCGGACAAGTCTCCCGTCGTAGTCAAGGGACCCTTCTTCCCTCGAGTGGTGAACCCAAGGTATCGAATCCGTGGAACAATGTGCAATGCAAGGATTCAATCTAGTAAAGCAAGGTAAAGCTATCTATTGAAGAGGCTAGTTGCATCGAATCTACTAACTCATAAAGAAAACACATCTAATCTAATCTACTAAAGAGGTAGCAAGAGAAAGGAAGAGATAACCAATCTAGAGAATATAGATCATGCTTATGTTGTAGCTCCAAACAAGATAGATGAAGATAGAAAAGCGAATCTCATTAAAAGCATCTTTGAATCGTGGCCTTCCATCCGACTCCGAAAACGCCCGCCTTTCGGAACCCCCGTTCTGTCACAACGTATCCCTACTCATGCGGGTAGTCTAGGGCGAGTTCGATAGAACAAGTTGAAATCACTTGGCCGGTCCGGTATGCACCTCTAGCCACCGCGGCTACAAGAGCACCCTAAGTAATCTAGCTGCAAACTAGATCATAGAAGAAGCAAAACCAAGAAGAAAACAAAATCATCGAGAAGGCACTTGATCGCTAGAAATCGAATTAACTTACAAACTTCACCATTAATGATTACATGAACAAGATCACCACCGGGGCCCTCCCTCGATCTTGATCCTCGCTCCGGAGCTCCGACGTGGTCTTCCATGCAAGGTTCCCACGTCGGCTAGGGAAACCCTAGACAACTAGCACGACCCTCATCTCCGAGATGGTGTCCCTCAAGCTTCTCTGCTCCTCGGCGGCGGATTACGACTTGATTCCTGCGTGGCTCTCGGTCAGGGGGCTATTTATAGCCTGAGAAGCAATTAGGTCAAAGGGGAGGCCGATTGGGCCCCGAAAAGGGCTGGGCCGGCCGGCCTGGGCCCAATTCGGCCCATCTCGTGGCTCGCTTCGCCGGTGTTGCTTCCCGCGTCTTCTAGATGTTCTCCCCTTTTGCATGTGGGCCCTTCACATCGGTTTCTCTCCGAATTGGACTCAACTCCTTGTCTTGCAAGATTCAGGCACTTTTACGGTTCGGTCCTCGGAGTTTATCATCTTCTCGGGCTTGGTCCTTGGACTCTTGGAGTCATGTTCACTTCATTGCTTGACTTGTATCGGGCTTCAAAGTCTTGTCATGAGGTGCTTAATGAACTTATCCCGGATGTCTTGCTTCCAACGTTAAAACCCTGCGTAAACACTTAACTCCAAAACCGACATGCACAAGTGAACTTGTTATACCACGGGGGTTAGTACCAATAAATAAGATACAAAAGTAATGCCAACACCGAAGGTAAACTCATGGCTAGGTTGACGGATTTTCACCGTCAACACCGAGCCCTACCTCTTGAAGGTGAAACCTTCCTCTCCTTTGCCCGATCTCCCAAATCAACCAAGGGAAAGCTACCAAATCATAGGTGAAAATGAAGCGCCTCTAGGAGATGCTATATCTACGAATTTGTAGCCTCAAACCCACCGATTCGAGAGGAATCGAGATTCTACCGAGCTCAAGAACAAATCAAGAACTCCAACTGAAATCTTCAATCGGAGGCCGAATTCATTAAAGTTCCATAATGTACTAGCCTTCACCTCTACGGAGGGTAGATTCTTATTAAGCTTATCCCACAAGTATTAACATGCTCATAAAGTTTAAATAGATCTCGAATTTTTGAAATAAAGAACGAGAAAAAGAAAAGAGCTAAACCAAGTTCACAAATTTAAATCACCTTGCATGTTGCTCATGAACTCTCATCTCTCTTGTCTCTCAAGCCTATATATTCTACTCCTTTCCCTCTCATAACATATATGTGTGGTAGGCTTTATATGGAGCTTTGGGAAAGTTTAGTCCTAACAAGATTTTATAAATGAGGTGTTGTCAAAACAAGACAAGCTTCTCATGGTCTTACCGAGACTCGTCAAAAAGTTCATTGGAAAATAATGTTAAATCAAGGAGGGGAAAGAGAAAAATACACACACTTTTAGATGAGTGGACATGTGCAAATGGCAAAGAGTGATCCCGAGGCACAAAGGAAGTCCTCGTTATCGGATTGCACATGGTTGGAAAATGAGAATGGATCTTTTAAACTTGAAGCCTTGAATGCACTTTTAGAGAACCGGGGAGTTCACTTTATGCATATATTTTTTTCTCTTTCTCATATTTCTCATTCTTTTCTTTCTTTCTTTCTTTCATTCATTATATATATATTTTTTTTCTTTCTTCTTGTGAGACCTTCACCTTGGAAGTCACGTACATCGCCGAATTTTTTTTTCTTTCATTCATCATTTCATTTTTTTTAAATACTCCCTTTTGAACTCTAAAACTGCACCGTACCTACCTCCTCCCCCATGCTTAGACGTTGCTCGTCCTCGAGCAAAGAGGCGAAAAATAAGGTAGGTACCGGAAATATTTTTCCTTTGGAGAGATACTTGAAATCTTCAATATTGGCACCGTCTTGCAATCTTCCTTGAATTGATGATCCACTCTCAACGATAGGTTGTGGTCAAGGGGGTAAACACAAAAGATGATATTTGGTTTAAGGGTGGATATCCGGCGAGGTTTGTGAAATCTCCGATGTGGGGATACCCAATGCACGGATAAGAGGCTAACAATAAGATAGATACGCAAAAACGGAATGACCAGCTTCTTAGTCTCGGGCCAGAGAAATCATGGCCTACAATAACTCACTCAAAAATAAATCTTGTACACTAAAGTTTATGCACTCAAATATATATAAGGCTCTCGGGATAGGTTGAGCAACACACAAGTGATATTTGTGACAAGGTTAGCAATATTTTTGAGCATAAAAGACATCTTTAATCTATTCATAACTTGAGAGCACATAAAACACTATGGGTCTTTATTTTAATCATAACCTCCGCTGAAGATTAAGCTAGCATTTAAATAATTTCAGATTTGTATTTTTAAGAGAGCACTAGCTTAAACATGCATAAATCAATTACAAAGATAAACAAAGCGGCAATTATAATCATATATCATCATGGCACAAACTTTGTAACTTTACGAAAGGTAAAAACTTGGTGGTGACATTATTCATGATGAAAATAAAAACTAAGACACATGCTGAAATAAACTAACACTCATGCTGAAAATTAAAATAAAACTGAAAACACTACGCAAACATAGGCGCATAGAAGCTGAAAATTAAAGAAAAGGGGGAAAAGGAAAGATAAAGCTCCTCCTCTCTCTAATCTTCCGCCGGTGGTTGATATTGATAGTCTTGGTTGTTGTACCCTTACTTGTAATAGGAATACACCACTCCTCCTATGAATTGTCCGACGGTGCTAGGTGAAGGTGTCCAAGCACATAAGCGACGTTTGCATTTCCTTCACCCATTTGGTTTGCATTGGTTTGGATGGCTGCAATAAATTGCATGTTCCTTGCAGCGTATCCTCCAATGGTGGCTACATTTTTTTGTGGTTGAGGAAGGTGTGCATATGGCTCCTCAAAGGCTACGTTGGGCACCGCAAAATTGGTGGGGGTATGGCTACACTACTCCCCCATGCTTGCATTAGTACATCACCGTAGTAACTTGGCGGCGCCGAAATTCCTACAAATGGTGGCACATAATTTTGTTGTGCACCTCCTTCTTGTGCCATAGAATATCCTTCTCCTACAATGCTCCTCTTTTATTATTTTTTTTTTCGCCAAGACAAGAAGTCCTTCCTCTAACCGATCTTCTTCCCCTCAAGAAAAAGTCTTAATCTTCCATCCGATAGGGGCAATTTACTTTGGCCACTTTGAAGCCTCCTCTCTCATCTTCACTTATATATTTTCCTTTCTTCATATACTCAAATTCTATGGAGGTCCCGGGTAGGAGATGATTCGGGTTCCTTGAAATACCCGGTTTTAAAGAGATAGCCAATATGGAGAGGCAACACCCCGAACCAATATCTCCCGAACTTGATGTTGCTAAACAATACCACCGGTTGATCATAGGTGAGTGGGGTCTATTGGCCACTTGGCAATCAAAGCCGAGTAAAGTCAATTCAACTCCGTGTTGGTTATCTTTGTCTCTCTTATTCTCCCAAAAATCCACTTGCACAAAAGTGACACACTTGGATGATGGGGTTCCGGATAGTATTTCTTTGTTGAGGGTCTCCTCCCGCGATCATACTCCAAAAACCTTCCCATGTGCCTTCATGCACATCCACTTGTTTCGGAGCTCCCTTTTGAAAATAGGAGATACTCGCCCATGGGTCTACGATACTAGAACATGCAATCGTTTCGAACATGAAAACCAATCTAATCTATCGGGGATTGTGTTGAATGGATCCAAGGAAGCATTGAGCCCTTTACTCCCTTTACGGCATGGTAGCTAACCTTAAGCATTAAAGTATTTCCAACACAAGATGATAGATAGATAATCCAACAAAGTGTGATTACATCTCAAGATCGATTGCAACCCATGGATGAAAGGAGATTACCCCATCAAGGTACTAGAAATAGCATCATTGATCAAGGTTACCCTTCCGCCGGTGTCTTCCTTCTTCTCCACTCATGGGCTCCCTCCAACGGAATGAGAGACTCAACACTATTTCATCAAGGGTATGCGCCATGGTCATGAAAATTTCCTAGGCGAATTCCTTGTGGGTGTTTGCCGACACTCCATTAGAGAATTGCACCGGTGTCCCGTGTGAAACCCAATATGTGGAGAGCTTGGTCGACGATGTCGATGTTCGCTACAAGCCTCTACCCAAGGCGAGTGAGCTTCTTCTCCTTCTCCTCCGTCGTGATGATAAACCCAATGGAATACCACGGAGCACATGGAGGTGGAGTGGATGATCGTGTCAAGTGGTGAGGTTGGACAGGCGGCTCCTCCATATGTTATTGAAGTTTGGTAAACCTAATAAACGAGTTTCGTGTGGCCCTCATGCCACCGAGGAGAAGAGTGTGGTTCCTCCTCGGCGGTGCCGTGTCCTCCTCCATACTCCGAGGAAACTCGCAAACCGAGTGCCTCCTCGAAGGGGTTGATGGCTTAGACGACGATGATCCCTTCTTCTTCGGTGAAAAGGCTTGTAGTTTTCCTCCATGATTGCAGCACTCTCCCTCAAAAATATATATCCGGGGTTTTCACCGGTAACAAGGTACACAAATATTATTTTGGAGTCGGACTTTGAGTGGATTAAGGATGTGATTTGTCGCACGAAACAAACGCGGTGGATGGCTAAGTCTAAGGTGGTTCCGGCCTACAAACTAGAGCACACGAACAAAGAGTTGGATGAAAGACTTACTTCTCTCCTCCTCTTGGCTCGGTTCTTCTCTCTCGCATGTTGCTTCGTGACCGCGTACACCTTCCAAACGTTCCCGTCCACTCCTTCGCTTGCATTATTGCTCCTTCCACTTGATGCTTTCGCTTGATTCACTTCCATACTCCCTTGCCTCACATACATCCATGATATTCCTACAAAACAAGGCCTTGGCTGCCCCCCATGCTTGTACTTTGCATGTGGTTTGATAAAAGATGTTGGAGGGGCATCCCGTGATGTATCATGGTGCATGTACGGTTAAGTTAACTAGATTGCCTCCCTCTAAGCATGTTTTAAGGCTAAGCACTACTCTAATTTCGAAATTTAAAAATATTTTTCAGAGCCATGCAAGAGCTCAAGCATAAATTTATAGTAGTTTTTAACCCATTAAAAACAAATGTAAGTCGAAAATATTTTCCGACTACGTTGATATCGGTCTCACCGGTATAGTTTGCCTTCATTGGTTGAGAGCGAACTTTTCCCGACTTGATCATGGGGGCATAGGTTCAGGTCCTAATTTTGATTAGATGAGAGAGATTTTGAATGAAATAAAATTAAGAGAGGCTTGGAAAAATTCTAATCTTTAGAGAAACCAAGGATATGGATTTTTAAACCAACCAAAAATCAAGTTTCTAGGTTCACGCGAGTCCTACCACATTCTGAAATTTAAATAACATATAGATACAAATCGTGGCTCTACTCGAGTGTTTTTAGCATGAAAAACAAGTCAACCACAGCACCATAATGAGGGTGAAGGGTTGAGTTAGGTTCTGAAATTATTTTGTTGTGATTTCTCGAAAAAGAAGCAAACAACATAGGATGGTTCATGTAAAGGGTTTATGATCAAGCAAAACATTCAACCAAGAATTATGTCTCTAATATTGTTCAACCATTATAAGTCTAAGGTTTTGCATAGTAAAATTCAAAACTGAATTATATTTAAAAGGACTCGAAAAACTTGGAATCGGGTTGTCCTCCCGTAGCTTATTCTTGACTCGACGAAACGGTTTGCCTCCCCGCCTAGCGCTTCGTTTATAGTCCATGGCTAGACTTCTTCACTTGATTACTTCGGATCAACGCTCTTTGTGGGTGTTGCAATCTTGGGTACCCACTTCCGCACCATCTTGGGCACGGGCTTCTTTTTCGGCTTAGTCAATTTTTTTGGTCTTCACAGGCTGGCATTGTTCCTTGGTCTTGACGGATGCAACAACTTCCTCCATGTCCTGGCTCGGCATCTTGAACCCCAGTCTTCGGTTGTGATCTTCATGGTCTCCTTAGTGTGATCCTCCATCTCTCCCGAATGAGTTTGAGTAGCCTTTCGCCGTCTTGGGACCTTGGAGTTGTCTCCGAAATTCTTCTTTGTTACCCATCGGGCGCCCGACAAGTTGTCCCACTTGCGTCTAGCATCTTCATCACGATGAACACTTCACGTATAGAGCTTCCGACCTCCGTCACCTTGCCATCTAAATTCTTCAATATTTTCTCCATAGCCTCGAACTTAGTGACGGCGTCCTTGTTGATCTTAGCTTGCTCGTCCATCAAGTCCTTGAATTGTGCACAAAGAGGAACCAAATCTTGAATGGACGAACTTGCATTAAATCGGAGTTACCTTGGACGTGGTCGTGCTCCACACACTCCTTGCATGTGGATCTTGCTTTGGCGGCCTTTAGGTGTTGAGCTTCTTTCGCCATCTCCATCTTCTCCATCCTCCTCTTAAGTAAACCGATATGCCACTCAAGGAATTCGGCTCGTATGTATTCATTGAAACGTTCCCAAGCTCCCGCAATCGTCATGCGGATAGTTGAGACCTTGATCTTGAACGGTCTTCCGGCGTCTTGAAGGTTTATGATAGGTAGATCAACGATGTCGGTTTAGGTTGATCTCCCTTTGGACTTGGAGGTGGTGATTCCCTTGGAGATTAAGGCGGTCCTTCAACTTCGGCTTTTGAATCTAGGGTTTCCAACCCTTTAGCTTGTGTTGCATGTCTCCTTTGCCTGTAAAGTTTTTCTGTATCATCCACAAAAAAGTTTGGGTTTCTTGGAGAGGTAGCCAACCATCTCCGGTTAGGGTTAGCAATAAACAAAATATGCAAAAACTAGAAAGTAAAAATAAATCTATAAAAACTTGGGTTAGACAAACTAGATTAGATGTATTTTGAGGATGATCAAAGTTTAGTAGATGCAAAAAGAAAAACAAAAACAAAACTGAAAATTACAAAAAGGCAATAAAAAACCAAATCTTGATCACTTGTTCCCAGGCAACGGCGCCGGAAAAAGGGGCTTGTTGACGGTTAATAATTGTATCAAAGTTCGTTTAGACTTGCAAGCGGACAAGTCTCCCGTCGTAGTCAAGGGACCCTTCTTCCCTCGAGTGGTGAACCCAATGTATCGAATCCGTGGAACAATATGCAACGCAAGGATTCAATCTAGTAAAGCAAGGTAAAGCTATCTATTGAAGAGGCTAGTTGCATCTAATCTACTAACTCATAAAGAAAACACATCTAATCTAATCTACTAAAGAGGTAGCAAGAGAAAGCAAGAGATAACCAATCTAGAGAATCTAGATCATGCTTATGTTGTAACTCCAAACAAGATAGATGAAGATAGAAAAGCGAATCTCATTAAAAGCATCTTTGAATCGTGGCCTTCCATCCGACTCCGAAAACGCCCGCCTTTCGGAACCCCCGTTCGTCACAACGTATCCCTAATCATGCGGGTAGTCTAGGGTGAGTTCGATAGAACAAGTTGAAATCACTTGGCCGGTCCGAATGCACCTCTAGCCACCGCGGCTACAAGAGCACCCTAAGTAATGTAGCCGCAAACTAGATCGTAGAAGCAAAACCAAGAAGAAAACAAAATCATCGAGAAGGCACTTGATCGCTAGAAATTGAATTCACTTACAAACTTCACCATGAATGATTACATGAACAAGATCACCACGGGGGCCTCCCTCGATCTTGATCCTCGCTCCGAGCTCCGACGTGGTCTTCCATGCAAGGTTCCCACGTCGGATAGGGAAACCCTAGACAACTAGCATGACCCTCATCTCCAAGATAGTGTCCCTCAAGCTTCTCTCGCTCCTCGGCGGCGGATTACGACTTCGATTCTCGCGTGGCTCTCGGTCGGGGGGCTATTTATAGCCCGAGAAGCAATTAGGTCAAAGGGGAGGCCGATTGGGCCCCGAAAAGGGCCGGGGGCCGGCCGGCTCGGGGCCCATTCGGCCCATCTCGTGGCTCGCTTCGCCGTGTTGCTTCCCGCGTCTTCTAGATGTTCTCCCCTTTTGCATGTGGGCCCTTGATGTTGGTTTCTCTCCGAATTGGACTCAATTCCTTGTCTTGCAAGATTCAACACTTTTCTGGTTCGGTCTTCGGACTTTATCATCTTCTCGGGCTTGGTCCTTGGGCTCTTGGAGTCATGTTCACTTCATTGCTTGACTTGTATCGGGCTTCAAAGTCTTGTCATGAGGTGCTTAATGAACTTATCCTCGAAGTCTTGCTTTCAACGTTAAAACTCTGCGTAAACACTTAACTCCAAAACCGACATGCACAAGTGAACTTGTTATACCACGGGGGTTAGTACCAATGAATAAGATACAAAAGTAATGCCAACACCGAAGGTAAACTCATGGCTAGGTTGACGGATTTTCACCGTCAACACCGAGCCCTACCTCTTGAAGGTGAAACCTTCCTCTCCTTTGCCCGATCTCCTAAATCAACCAAGGGAAAGCTACCAAATCATAGGTGAAAATGAAGCGCCTCTAGGAGATGCTATATCTACGAATTTGTAGCCTCAAACCCACTGATTCGAGAGGAATCGAGATTCTACCGAGCTCAAGAACAAATCAAGAACTCCAATGTTGACGGTGAATTTCCGTCAACCTAGAGTACTTGTTATACATTGGTTTCGATTATGATTTACAACTAACCGGCCACTAGGCATACTAATGATATAATAAGTTCAGACTTGCATGTCGATTTTGGAGTTTGTTGTTTACGCAGGAAATCTACGCTAAAGAGGAGACTTTCGGGATAAGTTCACCAAGCACTTTGGAAGAAGATCATGAAGCCCGACAAGAGTCAAGACACGTGATGAACATGACTCCAAATGACCCAAGGACCGAAGCGTCAACGTGCAAGTCTTCAGGGACTCAATTAGAAAACAGCGAAGCTTGCATAGCAAGGATTCAAGCCTTAACCGTGAAGGAAACGACGTCAAAGGCCCACATGCAAGTGCACACGAATAAGGGATCACGCGAGAAGCAACCGGGGAGAAAACCGGGGCCGAATCGGGCCGAAGTGGGCCTGGGCCGGCCGGCCTGGGCCGACCGGCCCAGCCCACTCCGGGGTCGGTTCGGTCCCCCTTTTGCCCTAGGTGTTCGTCTATTTATTGCCTCCGCCGCCGTCGGCCGCCACATCGAACAAATCATCCTACCGACACCATTGACCGGAACACCGCCGCCGCAAGATGAGGGAGAGTTAGATGAGCTCGTCACAAGGATCAACGCCGGCGGAGAGAAGGAAGCAAGCGGAGGACTCCAAGCCGCTGGCCTAGGGGTGTTCCCAAGCTCCATCACCGCCATCTTCATCGACGACGTTCTCCGGAGTCTCCATCACCCCTATGTGCTTCAATCCGTGTAAGATGATGGGTAATGTCTCCGTTCATCCCTAGGATTAGATGGATACATGCTATGTGATCGCTACTTGATTCGTGGTTTCAATCTGTTATTTTCATGTTGATGATGCTTTGATGATTAAGGTTAGCTACCATGTTTTTCGGGCGTATGATATCCGCTATTCCCATAGATTCCATCAACATACCGTGTACATCATAGGTCTAGTCACGAATACCTTCGCGTAGTGACAGTACGAGAGGAGGGAAAGGGCGAAACCGTGGTCACAACCCCCGGTAGATTGGTTTACCGCTTTCGTGTAGAAGATGCATACCATGTTATCCTAGATCCTAGGGAGTGAACGCTTATCTTTCTTGCTCACTCTCTTGTGTTCACCCTTTACCATCTAGTTTAACCCCAGATTTGTTTGATCAACTTAACTTAGATTAACTTAAGTTAGATTGTCTTTACTTTTAGATTAATACTCTATTTTAAAGGTTTCCTTAGTCAACTAGATTAGTGAAGGATCGGATGGCGACTAGAGAGGGGGGGAGTGAATAGGAGCCGGTAAAAATTCTTCTCAAAGAACCCGGCCTATACCCTAGTCAAAAACCCGGTCACACACAAGCGTTGGAACGAATCACACACCAATCACCAAAACAACGAGTCCTAGAAACACACGCGGAAGCACGAATGAAGGAGGGAGGAATCGAACCAAAGAGCAAAGCAGCCAGGCTCTGGCGGACCGTCCGGACAGGAGGGGCGGACCGTCCGCGGGGCCTCGCGGACCGTCCGGCCTCCCCTCGCGGACCGTCCGCGCCAACCCCGCGGACCGTCCGGCCGTACACCACGGACCGTCCGTTAAAGCACACGAGAACACCGAAGCGACCCGAGAAAAACGGACCGTCCGCCGAGGCCGGCGGGACCGTCCGCGCCACCCGCGGACCGTCCGCTACTCAAGCCCGGACCGTCCGCAAACTGGCTGCAACAAAAAGCAAAAGCCAAACCGGATCGAAAACAAAGGCGCGCAAGAACACGAAGAACACGCGAAGAACACTGTACACGCGGACCGTCCGCCTGGCCCTCGCGGACCGTCCGCCAAGCACGAACAGAACTGAAAACTGCTCGACCCCGAAAGTCAACACTCCCAATTCATCACCGGATCTCCCTACCGATAGTAGCTGTTGAGACAAGAGTTTGGGGACATGTAAAGCGTCAACCAAGGATGCTATACCCCAAAAATTTCGTCTCCTAACTCCCTAAATCATCGGGAATCGCGGATCCTTTGAACACCACCAAAAGCTAGAGCACCGAACGAAAATCCTTGAATCGAAGTGGTTTCCTGGCGATTGAGGGCACAAGATTAATCACAAAGATGCACTAGACATCCATCCATGTTTCCCTCAAAGAAATCCGGGGAGAAACCCACTCAAATCCGCGGAATCACACCGGGAACAAAGGCACAAAAACAAGCACGAAAATAGCACAAAAAGAGCTCCGAAAAATCAATAAAAGAAATTCGGGAATAGAAAGATTGGCACAAGATTTAGAGGATGAAATCACTATGAATATCTTGTCCAATCGATTACAAGCCACTCCTAGAAATCAAATCTAAGATGGCAAAAAGCTCCAATCAAAGAGCCACTCTCCCCTCTCTCCCTCTCTCCCAAAGCACTCCAAAATGAAAGAGTACCGCGGCCTCTAGCCCAAGAGTTGGCTGAAATTTCAGCCCCCTCCTCCTATATATAGGCCCTCCGGAAAAGACCGAAGTGCCCCTACACTAGGAGTACAACACAAGCCCTCACGGGGGCATTTTGGTCAACACATGAAGTTCACCATCGGACGGCCGCGCATCCATCGGGCCTTCACGTCCTCCCGACGCAAGCACCTAGATCATGCCGCGTGTCGCCCGCCTCGAAGCTTCCCGACGCACCGGGATACCGTCTCCGTCACGCCGAGCCCTCGGGCTCGGTTTTGAGGCCCAAACCGAGAAACCCTCCTCCGATGGTTTTGTGGCCAAACCACCAAACCCCGCGTACACCGGCCCGGCCTCACCACGCCAAGCGTCGAGCCCGCCAAGCCTTTCACCTCCGGCGCCCGGACGGTCTACTCAGTCTTGCCTCGTTCCTTGACTTGGCCACCACCGATGCACCGGCTCCATGTCCACGACTTCATCTTGCTCTTCTTGCACCATGCGGCTCGCACTTGATCCCGTCGGCCACCGGGTCCCTCGAACCAAGCCTACTTGTCTCTCCACTCCTCGGAGGCCCCGCAAGGCTAAGACCTTTCGCGCCTGTTCTTCACCTCGCACCAACGCAAACCAAGCCGCAACCAACACCTGCAATACTAGGCCAAGAGTCAGTCCACACAACGTTGTCAACCACTCCTCACGAGTGCATTGACAACACACCACATAAACAATAAGGTAAGTACACAAAATAAAACACACACAACACAACTCAACACTACACACACAAAGCTTCAAACCATCCGGTCAATCACTCATCACACACGAACCAAGGTACTTCTCAACTTGGTTCCTCAATTAGTACTTGGTTAAGCGCTAGTAATCCCCTTGCTCCGAGGATTGACAAGAACCTTGGGAATCCCGTGGTGAAAAAGGTGTAGGTCCGTACGCTTGCGGATGGTAGGTGGATACTAGTTTTATCCGTCAACAAGCCCCTTTTTCTGGCGCCGTTGCCGGGGAGCAAGCCAGTTTGCTACGTTTAATCTAGTACTAATTTTGTTGATTACTAACACAGATTTGACGTTTGCTACAACCCACTATGAAGTGAAGCCTGGAATCATCATGTTAGTGGCGACAAAACCATTTAGAGGATTGGAGGATGACAACCCATATAGACACATCAAGGAATTCACGATGTTATGTAACACGGTGCAACAAAAAGGAGTTCCGGCCGCTTGGTTCAAGTGGAATCTTTTTCCATTCTCTCTCGAAGATGAAGCGCGAAGATGGTACACACTTGCGTCCGTTGAAGCAAAAGGAAATTGGGATGAGCTAGTGAAGAAGTTTCTTTTGAAGTTCTTTCCCATAAGCAAGGTCCAAGACTTAAGGAGGCAAGTGCTCACTTTCAAGCAAGGAGAGGATGAAGGAATTGATGAAGCATGGGACCGATTTAATGAACTACTTGAGCGAGGCCTCGAACTTGGGATTTTCCGGTGACTTGATGTTGCATACCTTTTATTTTTCACTAACCCCTAACTCGTCTCGTTTTGTAAGCATGTGTGCGGCGAAAGTGATATAATGGATAAAACAATTAGTGAAGCCGCACAAATCTTACAAAGGATAAGCAATGGACAAAGAACAATACGAGATTGGCAAAGATGTTGTCGAGAGGAGCAAAACGACAAAAGCAAGCCCAAGGTGCTTGCTGAAATTTCTGAAAAAGATGAACCGAAGGTCAAGGAAGATGAACCGACCATGCAAGAAGGTGAAGATCCACTTTCCAAGGTAAGAGAAGTCATTTCGGATGTTAAAAATGTTAAAACTAACATGAATGTAGGCCGAAGTATGTGGAATGCTAGACCATTGGCGGAGTTCATTCAATCCGATTGGGTTCAAGTTGATTTCGCCCCACTAATTAACTACCGAAGGAAGGAGGAACGCCGACACGTTGCCAAACAGTTGAAGATATATTCGATCAAGAGATGAGTGGAGAGTCGATCCAAAAGATGTTTGAAAAAGAATGAGAAGAAGGAGATGAAGGATGGATCGACCGGTTTGACAACTCAAAGATTTATGATGAAGGAAGAGAAGAGTACAACCGTGATGAGCCTAGTGACTCAAAGGATAAATGGGAGGAGACAGGACTCAAGCTAGATGATAGCTTGTGTGCTATTGAAGCCTACACACTAGCAAATCAAGACATGGAAGTAATCAAGGATGAAGGAAAGAGTGAATCAACAATGAGCGATCTTGATGACATGTGGTGCATGGAAGATAAAGAAAGCAACATACAAGTCTTTGAAGGTGAAGATCTGGTTGATAAAGAAGACTTCAAAGAAGAGATGAATGCGTACATAGTTGAAGGATTACATGTTCCACATGATGAGTTGAAGAAATTGCATGATGGTGATGAAGAGGCAACTACACTTGTTGAGATCGATTCGCCTTCAACACCGCTTGATGAACCAAATATCACTCTTGTTGAAAAATCTCTAAGGCCAAGGTACGCGCTGAAATCTCAAGATATTATTGGTATTGATGTTGATAAATTCAAATACTCATGCTCAACCAATAGTATGAATGATAGTTTAATGTCTATGCCTTGTTACAATAGTGATCATGTTGATAGGATAGATTTTCTTGAGAATGAAAAAGAGGAAACATTTAAGATTGATCCAATTAATCTCACACCTAAAGAACCTTTGCCTAATGACGAGCTAATTGCTATGCATGAAACATATTCTTCTTTTATTTACACCTTGACTTGTTGCTACAATTCACATGTGGTGTTAATTATGGACGCGTATGTTTACAATAAGTTTTGTAAATCCCGATCATGCTTTGCGCTTGGTCAAGCTAATGACCTTAAAGAATCATATGTCGGGAAAGGCCCGATTTTCACTAACCATGTAGACTAGGCTTAAATAATGAAAAAGAAGTCATGCCTAAAAGAGTTGCAAGATAAATCATCAACCTCTCCGAATCCCGCGATGGATGCTGCTGTCTTCATCAATTTGAGAGCTTGTTCAGAGGTGTACAAATGAAGAAAATGAGATATTCAGAAGATCCATCAAATTACCATTCCAACGCATCAAGAACCAACAAGTTTGAAGACCCGTGCAAGGAGTTATGGAGAAAACATTGAGCGTTGCGCGTTCTGAAATTTCAGGACAGATTTCATCGCCGAAGTAAAACGGACGTAACTCTCTTGTTCGGAGTCCGATTTGAGCAAATAAAGACTCGTTGGAAAGAAAATTTTGTGCACTGTGCAATGGAGTAGAGCTTGAGTATACTCTCTGTTCTGGACATCAAAAAAAATTCATAGAGTGAAGGCAGCACTGAAGGATGATAAAGAAGGAGATAACGATGAAACAAAAGGATGCTTTGGGCAAGTCTTCTATAAGTGATCAAGCACAACATGGGAAGTAAATTAAAGCTGCATTGGTACCTTTTCTTCTTGCATGAAGGGCCATGGCTATGCAACGAAAAGAAGGTATGTGAGAAAGTCGAGCTCTATGACTTTAAATGAAGCGCTTTTCGGGAGGCAACCCGTTTCTTTATGTTTTTATTCCTTTCTTAGAGAGAATAAAGAATGACACCATCTTATGATGATCAACTTGTGGTTATTAATCTAAGTTTAGTTTTCTTTTTAGAACCACCATCATGTTCATGCTCATATTTATTTATTTGCATGCATTGCATTTTGTTATCAACATGATGTTTCTTTGTGTATACATGTTTTGCACATAGTTGGCTTGGTTGTTTTCTATACTTAATGATGTATGCTTTCATATCCATGTTAATGCTCCAGCTGGGCATTTTCCTTTTGTGATCTTGTGTAAACGTGGTGTTTAAACAAGATTGCGGACCATCATCGTTAAGTTCGATAAACCTAGTTGGCTTTTCATATGTTTTCATGTTGCTTTGGTTAGTTTATAAGCTTTGAAATGCGCTTAATTTTTCTTGTGCTATAAGAGTTATTGATTTAGGGATAGACATGGTGTTTTAACCCTAGATATATAAACCTTTATGGCTATGGAGAAATTCGGCAACCTAGTTGTAAACATGGTGTTTAGAACTAGGTGAAAACATTGTCTTTGTTTATATGCTTTCCTATCATATGCATACACACCTTGCACCACGTACACTCATTAGGTTTTTATTCCTTATTAAACTAATTATGCCACAAGTTAAGAATTTTAGGAGACACTGTTGGATTGTTTGCAATTCTATCTACTCCCAACCGTCACCTTGGGGGTAGAATGTGCGTTTAAAACGTCTTGCAGGCAAGATAAAGACTCTCACTACAAGGAAATTGAAGGATGGCTGAGAAGTACTTTGTCATCTTCTTCCATGACTAGCAAAATGCTAAGCATGGGGGAGACCCTGAATCTTCAACACGGAAGTGCAACATGACACTCTAGAAGATAGAATGATCAAGATCATTAACATCTCCGGATCAATGCGCAAGAAGTCACCAATCTCATCAAAATTCTGCATGGTCTCAAAGGGAAAACACTAGATATTTTTGGATATTTAGAAGCCCCATGAAGTTACGATTCCAACAAATCAAGAATCAAGACAATCGGAGGTTCCTACAAGCGGTTATGCCCAAATCACCGAGTGTAACACGTCCTGAAATCAGTTTTGGACAGCACGCAGCGCTGAAGTAAAACGGACATAGCTCCCTTGTTTGAACTCCGTTTTCGATGAATGAACACACGTTGGAAAGGTAATTTCATAAACTTTTCAATAGAGCTATATTTCAATATATTTTCTGTTCTGGACAGAGGGGGAAATCCATGAAAAAGAGACAGCAAGGAGATGATGAGAACAAGAAAGAGGAGATGGTGATGACAACATTGAAGAGAAGGGTGACCAATGACTCCATTAAGCATACAAGATCAAAATCATAAGTTTAGGAGCATTAATAAATCAAGACAAAAGCAAAAGCCACATCGATACATGGAGATGTCGGAAGAAGGCAACGAAGAATTACAAAGGATGGTAACATCTCCATGGACCTTCTCTTTTCCAAACACAAATGCGTGTAAGTATGCCTTCAACCTCAACTAGGTGCAACGTTTTGTTTTTCTCTTCAAACCATAACATGGCTACTAGGAGGACAACCTAGGTTTCTTTTTACTTTCAATAGATAAGCATGACCATGTGTTCACCTCGATGTTCTATATTGCCTATGCTTACGGAAAGATGATGAAAGTTGCCCATTTGTTTTACCTACATGAAGTTATACATATATTGGCTAATTGCTCTCTATAATATGATCTGAAATTAATTTAAATACCTGCTCTTTTATTTGTGGAGGTGAAATGACTATGCTCTAGACCCACATACATATCTTTGCTCTTTGATTTAAGGTTTTGGATAGCCGGATAACTTGTTGTTTTTATGAAAACTTAACTTTTATGCTATCTACATATTTGTGATGCTCTTGCAAAGTTCTACCTACCAAAGCCATATACATATATGTTTTATGATAACAAAACCCCTAGATTGCAAACATATGATTTGATGAGTTGGATTAGGATTGATTTCTATGGTTCGAGACTAAGAAGCTGGTCATTCCTTTGTGTAACTTTTTCATGCTAGCCTTTTTGTCCATGCATTGTGGGTTTTCACATCGAAAATTTCACAAACTTCGCTGGGCATCCACCCTAAACCAAAAATATCTTTTTGTGATCACCTCCTTGTCCACAACCCAATTTGAGTATGGAGTAAAATTCTCGATGGAGATTCAAATATTCCGGAAGATTATGGAATTTATTCTTACTTTAGCCGTCATTTCCCCTCTCTTTTATGCTCGAGGACGAGCATCGTTGAAGCATGGGGGAGGAGTCATTCTCTGACACAAATGCTATGTAAGTATTATGTTGCAAAAAGTTTTGAGGAGCAAAAGAAAAAAAAAGAATAAAAATGAAAAATGAAAAAATATGATAAGAAGAAAAGAAAAGTAAGAAAAATAGGAAGAATAAAGTGGAAAAAAAGAAAGAGAGAAAAATGTGAAGGAAATAAAATAAAGAAAAAAATAAAGATGCTCCTCGGTTCTTTTTGCTTCATAAGTTCTCAAGTGCCTTGATGACACATCCATACTCAAATCTTCCAACCATTTGTAATCCGATAACGAGGACTTCACTCGTGCCTCGGGATCATCCATTTGCAACTTGCACATGTCCACTTATCTAAATGTGTGTGTTTCATCCCTCCCTCTTTCCAACATTTATTTTCCATGGCCTTTTTGACGAGTCTTGGTAATTCCAATAGACCTCTCTCTTAATTTGACAATATTTCGGATGTATGTTTTGCTAGGATTGTCATTAACCTTCCAAGCTCCACATAAGCCTTCCACTATCACATATGAGTAGAGTAGGTTGAAAATAATCTAGTATAGGCTTGAGTGACTTGATGAGATGAGTGTTCCATGAGCTCTTGCAAGAGATTTTCACTTATGTTGGATATGCATCTTTTTGAAAATCTCCCATGTGACAAGGTAATGGTTTGAAGTTCACTTAAGTTTGAGAGCATCGTGTTAAATGTGGATTGTTCTTTATTGTTAGTCTATCTTCCATAATGAAAAAGAAGCCGGTCACAACTTGAACTTTAAAAATAAATTCTTAAGAGAGAGCCATTTGCCTCGTCATGAATGACTAAGTGCAGGGACAACATTGGAAGGCGACACTGATTTCCCTTTTAAGCAAGGATTACTTACTCGAGGACGAGCAAGGTTTAAGCATGGGGGAGATGTTGACGGTGAATTTCCGTCAACCTAGAGTACTTGTTATATATTGGTTTTGATTATGATTTGCAACTAACCGACCACTAGGCATACTAATGATATAACAAGTTCACACTTGCATGTCGATTTTGGAGTTTGTTGTTTACGCAGGAAATCTACGCTAAAGAGGAGACTTTCGGGATAAGTTCACCAAGCACTTTGGAAGAAGATCATGAAGCCCGACAAGAGTCAAGACACGCGATGAACATGACTCCAAACGACCCAAGGACCGAAGCGTCAACGTGCAAGTCTTCAGGGACTCAACTAGAAAACAGCGAAGCTTGCATAGCAAGGATTCAAGCCTTAACCGTGAAGCAAACGACGTCAAAGGCCCACATGCAAGTGCACACGAATAAGGGATCACGCGAGAAGCAACCGGGGAGAAAACCGGGGCCGAACCGGGCCGAAGTGGGCCTGGGCCGGCCAGCCTGGGCCGACCGGTCCAGCCCACTCCGGGGTCGGTTCGGTCCCCCTTTTGCCCTAGGTGTTCGTCTATTTATTGCCTCCGCTGCCGTCGGCCGCCACATCGAACAAATCATCCTACCGACACCATTGACCGGAACACCGCCGCCGCAAGATGAGGGAGAGAGTTAGATGAGCTCGTCACAAGGATCAACGCCGGCGGAGAGAAGGAAGCAAGAGGAGGACTCCAAGCCGCTGGCCTAGGGGTGTTCCCAAGCTCCATCACCGCCATCTTCATCGACGACGTTCTCCGGAGTCTCCATCACCCCTATGTGCTTCAATCCATGTAAGATGATGGGGTAATGTCTACGTTCATCCCTAGGATTAGATGGATACATGCTATGTGATTGCTACTTGATTCGTGGTTTCAATCTATTATTTTCATGTTGATGATGCTTTGAAGATTAAGGTTAGCTACCATGTTTTTCGGGCGTATGATATCCGCTACTCCCATAGATTCCATCAACATACCGTCTCCATCATAGGTCTAGTCACGAATACCTTCGCGTAGTGACAGTACGAGAGGAGGGAAAGGGCGAAACCGTGGTCACAACCCCCGGTAGATTGGTTTACCGCTTTCGTGTAGAAGATGCATACCATGTTATCCTAGATCCTAGGGAGTGAACGCTTATCTTTCTTGCTCACTCTCTTGTGTTCACCCTTTACCATCTAGTTTAACCCTAGATTTGTTTGATCAACTTAACTTAGATTAACTTAAGTTAGATTGTCTTTACTTTTAGATTAATACTCTCTTTGAAAGGTTTCCTTAGTCAACTAGATTTGTACTTGGTTAAGCGCTAGTAATCCCCGTGCTCCGCGGATTGACAAGAACCTTGGGAATCTCGTGGTGAAAAAGGTGTAGGTCCGTACGCTTGCGGATCGTAGGTGGATACTAGTTTTATCCGTCAACATCCAACTGAAATCTTCAATCAGAGGCCGAATTCGGAGTTTGAGGGGTCATAATCAAGCACAAAGATGCACAAGGCAACTATCCATGATCCCCACCAATAAATTCGAACCCAAACACCTCAGAATCGAAGGAACAAACCACGCACAAAAATCCAACAAAAAAAGCTCGAATAAGGCACGAAAATTACACGAGCTACGAGAGGGAAATTGACGCAACCATGAAAGCTTCCATTCACTCGGAGGTCAGATTCTTTACAAATGCAGGAAAAATCTAAACCTATAGAGCAAGGAAATGAGAAGCAATCCGGATGGATGGTTTGACTGGAAACCGTAGAGCTAATATATATGAGTCCCTCTGGGCTAGGAAAAAGACCACACTATCGCTAGCACTTAAGTTGTGATACAAACCCCTCATGTGCAAATAGATCATGTAGCACTCCTCTTCATCGCACGGGCGCTCCGTTGCTGCAGACCGCATCCTCCCGACGCAAGTCCTGCGATCCCGCCACGCGTCCGCCGGCATCGAAGCCTCTCGGCACGCCCGGATCCCGTCTCCGCCCGCCGAGCCTCCGGTCTTTGTTTTGTGGCTCAACCAAGTAACCCAATGGTTTTCTGGTGAACCGCCGCAAACCTGACGTGCAGACTCCGGATGTGATCCACTACCCTTCACCGACTCCGATCGACGACTTCGTTTTGCTTTTCTTGCCACCATGCGGCCTGCACTCGACCCCGCTGGCCACCGGGTCCCTCGAGTCAGGCCTACTTGTCTCTCCACTCCTCGGAGGCCTCGCATGGCATAGACCTTTCGCGCCCACTCTTCACCAGCACTAACGCAAATCTAGCCGCAACCTTCACCTGGAATACTCAGCCAACAGTCAGTCCACACCATGCTGTCAATCACTAGTCACAGCCAGGAGCGACCATCCACCGGTCCTCAATCTCCCCATTGATGATTGCATTGACAACACACACAAGTAACCAATTCAGAGAAAAGAGAAAAAGTAAAGAAACGAAAGAAAAACTCAAGTAAGTGATCAAAAGCCAACCAAAAGCCAAGAAAAGATCACTTCAGTGAGAAAGATCTTGGTCCCCTAAGACAAGGGCAACGGCTCGACACAACCGAGATAAAATGCTCCAAAATTGTCGAAGGACCGATATAGCGAACCAGAGAGGGGGTAGTAAATGGGAGCCGATAAAAATTCTTCTCGAAGGAGATGAAGGCTCCAACAAGATGAACGCGGCTTCCAACACACGTCTCTGACTCAACAACCCAAGTTGGTCAAGACCACGTAGCCACTGGAGTGCTACTAATCCTAGGAACCAACAAACAACCTTCCGAGCCAAAACACAACAATTCGCACAGCGGAAACTTGCACGGCTTACTACCTGTGCTGCACTGGTCAGACCGGTAGACAGAGCCGGTCAGGTCGGTGGTTGCAGCAGCCGCACAACAAATGTTCCAGAGAGCCTCAGTGACTTCTCTAGGCCCTAGAACCAAAACACCCCCAAAAACACAACCTACAAAGAAGAAGAACCCTTCACAAACCCAAGCAAAACACCTCCAAACAGACCAAGAACAGACTAGCAGCCCCACGACCCAAAGACACCCAAGTCAAGCAGATCACCCAAGGAAAATCCCACAAGTGGCATACACCAGTCAGACCTGTCACACACACCGGTCAGACCGGTCAAGCTTGGGCAGCTCAGGATGAACAGCACCCGTGGGTCAACTCCCCCAAATCCAAACCTAGATCTCCCGAATCACTCCACGGACTTGTGCAAGACTTTGGGGATAGTAGGAACACCTCATGGAGAGTCCATAGCGAAGTTATTGTCCACAAAAACTCGCCAAATCAAGAGGAATCGAAGAAATCCAGCCAACAACTCCTCTAACCCTAGAGCACCGAAAACCCCAAAATCGAGCCCTTTAACTCACGGATTTGGGAGGGGAATAAAAGGGAAAAGAACCACGAAGGGTTCACACATACATCCCCCACCAAATCCCCAAGAGCAAGGTCCCGAAAACACACCAAGAAATCCACCAAGAGAGGGCTCCGAAAATCACCACCAAGAACAAACGGGAACAACACAACCAAGCCTTGAGGAACCACGCTGAATCATCTATACATACCAAAGAGGTTCATACAAGGTCTAGCATGCCGCCCGATCATCCAACCCTCTCACAAGGTTTCACCATGAAGCTCTCAAGCTAGTCTTATCGAAATCCTAAGAAAATAGGAAGGGAAAATAGGAATGCAAATGAACTAGGGTTCCAAGAGATTGTTGCCATCCTCTCATCCCTTGGGTTATATAGGAGGCAACCGAAAGTCTAAAATACCCTTACTAGCTAATTTGGGATACATGCACCTCGAGGGCGAAATCAGAAATCTTTGTCATTGCTCCATCGGACGGATGCCCGGCGACCGTATCCTGATTAGCCTCGACGCAAGCCTTGCGATCCCGACGCGTGTCCTTCGCTTCGAAGTCTCCGGACTGCATCGTCGCACACCGGTCAGACAGGTGCTACCCACCGGTCAGACCGGTCTGGAGCTGCTGCATATCCGTCTTTGGTTCTTCGGTCTTGGCTTTGTGGATCAACCAAGGAACCCAATGGTTTTTTGGTGAACCACTGGAAACCCTGCGAACTCGGTGTAGCCTCAGCCAATCTCCACTCATGACTCGGCTCCCAAGTAGTCCCGGCTCGACCTTGGTTTTGAGGCACAACCAAGAAACCATCCATGACTTCATCTTGTTGTTCATGCCACCATCTGGCCAGCACTTGACTCTGCTACCGGGTCCCTCGAACGAAGCCTACTTGTCTTCTCCACACTTGGAGGCCTCACCAGCGACGACCTTTCGCGCTTGTTCTTCACCAGCGCCAACACCAGTCAAGCCTTAACCTGCACCTGCAATACTTAGCCAAGAATCAGTCCACACAACATTGTCAATCTCTCACCACACTAGGAAGCGACCATCCATCGGTCCTCGAACCACACATGGTCCTCAATCTCCCCCTTGGTGAGTGCATTGACAACACCCACAAATAGTAACACGAGAGAAAATAAAATGAAAATAAACGAATAAAAAGAAACTCCAACAAGAGATCGAAAGCCGAACAAAAGGCAGAGAGCAAGATCACTTGAAGAAGACAAGTCTCGGGCCCCTTAGGCAAGGGCAACGACTCGACACATCCGAGACAAAACCATGCTGAAGTAAAGAGCACAAATCACCAACCAAAGCTCGAAAACCACAAAGAGCTCCCGCTGCACAAATGCAAGCTCCCCCTGAACCAATGCAATTCACCCTGGACGAATGCATGCAAACTACTTGATGAAAATAGAGCAGCTGCATCAGCTCAGCTCTGATCGGTCAGACCGGTCACCACCACCGGTCAGACCGGTGCCCAACATATGAACAGGGCCAGCACTCTAACCGGTCAGACCGGTGACCTTGATCGGTCAGACCAGTGTGCAACGAAGCCCAGAAATGGCTCGAAACCACCTGAAAACCTTCTAAAATGCATCCATTAGCCCAAAACAAGATCAAACTTCTCCCCCTTATTGACAATGCATGAATCAAGCCAAAAACGCAAAACTTTCAACCTAGAGCTTCTCAAATAGACAAAATTCAACATAGGATGCTACACATGTCCGAATGAGCAAGTTAGATAATCTATAGCTTCGTATTGACATCAACTACATGATCACAAAGTTTCACAACCATTGGACGAAGCTAAGATGGAATTTAGCAATTTTGTGAAAAATTTCCCTCTCATGAGCAAAGTCCTAAACATGAGCAAAACATGTCAAAATGGCAAAGCCACACAAACTTCATGCTAGGACAACCATTCTAATCATAAGACCATCTCAAACACCCACAAGCACCTCATGTCATGTCAAAGCCACCGAGCCATGTGTCTACTTCTATATATGAGACTTTTCATTGGTAGACATCATGCAACGGTTTAGCACCCAAAGCAAATTTAAATTCAGCACATATGACATGGGAGCACATTTTCCAAACATTTTACATTTCATTTTCAGATTCATAATTGGTACATGAAATGTCTATGCGACAAAAAGGAACTTATGCCCCTCGACAAGATAAAGCAAGAGGGCTAAACATTCATGATGGCAAATGAGCCTTTGACCCCATATGATCAAAATAAGCTATCCAACCACAAATTAAGCATAGCCAAACCACAAAACATGTCAAGATCATATAAAGGCATTTACTCCCAAGAGAGCATACATGTGACGTTTTTCAAAAACATAGCCATCAACCATGGATATAAATCATGATTTTCACGAGCTAAGCCAAACTAATCACATCATACCAAACAAGCTCACAAAGACATACATAGCATTCCATGGTGAACATGTATATAGGAGAAGCTTTTCCTAACCAATGCATATGATACAAAATGCATGCAATCTAAGATACAAGGATGCATATACATCATGTTACATATGCCATGCCAAATGCAAGAAAAGAACAAAGGAAAGCTATACATATGCTACAAAGGAGCTCCCACACACCCAACTCAAGAAATCAAACACACACCAAGCTCCCCCGCAAATGAGTGAAAGTTGCTTGATCTAGGGGTTTGGTGAAAATATCGGCTAATTGGTCATGTGTGGGTACATGGATCAAGGTTATCCTCCTTTTCTCTATGTTGTCTCTCAGAAAATGATACCTCACTTCTATGTGCTTGGTTTTGGAATGAAGCACTGGGTTCTTTGCAATGCTAACGGCACTGGTGCTATTGCATTGAAGTGGGACATGGTATACTCCTCACCAAAGTCACTCATGGTGTATGTGATCCAAAGGAGCTGAGAGCAACAACTAGCTGCGGCAACGTACTCTGCCTCGGTAGTGGATTAATAAACACTAGACTATTTGCGGGAAGACCAAGACACCAAAGAAGATCCCAAAAACTGGCAAGTCCCAGACGTGAATATTCTATCCAACCGACACCCGGCAAAATCCGCGTCTGAAAAACCATGAAGCCCCAGAAAAGAAGACGCAGAGTACCAAAGGCCAAAGTTGGGAGTGTGACGCAAGTACCTGAAAATTCGCTTCACCGCTTGCCGATGTGAAGTCCTCGGGGACGCTTGAAAACGAGCGCACAGACATACCGAGAACTGGATGTCTGGCCTCGTCGCCGTAAAGCAGAGGAGTGACCCGATCATGCTTCGGTACTCCTTCTGGTCCACGTGCTCACCTTCCTCATCCGCATCAAGAGCTGTAGTCGTACTCATTGGCGTCTCCATAGCCTTGGAGTCCTCCATCTTGAACTTCCGCACAATGTCCTTGGTGTACTTTGCTTGGTGCGCACATGTTCCTTCCTTTGATTGCTTGATTTGTAGCCCGAGGAAGAACTGCAACTCACCCATCATGCTCATCTCAAACTCCCTGCTCATATCATCTGCAAACCTTGCACAAGAGAGTTAAACGAGCCACCAAAGACAATATCATGCACGTAGACATGCATAATCACGATATCTCTGCCCTGCCTGAGTAAAAACAAGGTCTGATCGACCTTTCCCATCTCAAACCCTCTCTCAAACAAGAACCCCCTCAACCAACCATACCAAGCTCTAGGCGCCTGCTTCAACCCATACAACGGCTTCCTCAACTTGTACACCCGGTGGGGGTACTTCTCACTCTCAAACCCCGGTGGTTGCATCACATACACTACTTCCTCCAACACACCATTTAGAAAAGCACTCTTCACATCCATTGGTGCAACTTGAACCCTTTAGCCACATAAAAGGCTAGAAGGATCCTAATCGCCTCCAAACGGGCTACGGGAGCAAAGGTCTCCTCGTAGTCAATCCCCTCCTTCTGACTGAACCCATGAGCAACAAGCCTTGACTTGTTTCTCACCACTTCACCTTTCTCCCCCTCTTTGTTCTTCCACACCCACTTTGTACCAATCGACTTACACCCTGGGGGAGGGTCAACCAATTCCCAAACCTGATTCGTCTCAAAGTTCTCCAACTCCTTATGCATCGAGTTAACCCAATTATGATCAGATAGTGCATGTCCAATGTCTTTGGGCTCAAAGGTGGCAACAAATGCAGCATGAGCAAAATAAGAATTGTTCCAAACCCTTGACCGTGTAGTACGTTCATTCATGTCGCCGATGATCCTCAAAGCTGGGTGATCCACTTGTACTCGCCGGGGAAGTTCTCGCCTTGATGCTGCCTCCCCCTCAACAACAACTTCTCATTGATCTTGGTTTGTCGTCGTAGGTGTAGGAGAGGGGCCGTCCATCACCGTAGTCGAAGTAGTGAGTACATGTTCAGCCGCGGGCACCACACTGCCATCCTCATCATCTCCATGTTCATGCACCTCCTCCTGAAAGATCTCCTCACCAAGTTCATCATCACCTGCACAGTCAAAGACAAGCTGACTACGTGGCTATGTCTCATCAAAGGTTACCTCGCAAGTCTCCACGATTTGGTTAGTTTCAAGATGGAGCACACGATATGCTCTAGAGTGAGATGCATAACCAAAGAAAGTACCATCGACCGACTTAGCCTCAAACTTATCCAACTTCTTCCCTTTCTTAAGAATGAAACACTTGCAACAAAAGACATGGAAGTGACTCACCTTAGATGTGCGACCGTGCATCAACTCATAGCAAGTTTTCTTCTTATGCACTCAGAGGTAGATCCTATTTGAATCATAGCACGCGGTATTCACCACCTCAGCCCAAAACCTTCTCGGAGTCCTATGCTCATCAAGCATCGCCCGAGCCATCTCACACAAGATCTTGTTTGTCCTTTCCAAAACACCATTCTGAGGAGGCGTACATGGACTCGAAAACGGGTGTTCAAGATCCAAGTCATGGCAAAAGGTTTCAAAATGAGAGTTTCTGAATTCTGAGCCATTGTCATTGTGGAGTGCTCGTATGGCATCTCCGTGCCTCTCATTCCTCAACCTCAAGACAAGATCTCGAGCAAAACCAAACGTCTCCCCTTTCTTCTAAAGAAAGAACACCCACGCATACCGAGAGTAGTCGTCCACCACAACAAGGACATACCACTTCCCACCCGCAGATCGCACATGAGATGGGCAACCAAGGTCCATATGGAGCAACTCGCATGGACGCTCAGTCATCACATTGGTGAGAGGCGGGTGAGAAGAAGCTACCATCTTGGCATGCCTACACAACACACAAACCAACTCTTTCTCAAACCTCAATCGTGGCAATCCTCAGACCAAATTGAGTTTACTCAAGCGAGACAAAAGGTCAAAGCTCAAGTGACCCAACTTCCTATGCCACTTCCACAACTCACTCGAAGAGCCAGCCAAGAAACAACGCTCAACACCAGAAGACTGAGAAAAATCAGCTCAAAACACCTAACCCTCGGGAACGACCATACAGACAAGGTCCCCTCGAGAGTCCAAAATCCGAGAACCACCAGGCCGAAACAACATCTCAAAGCCCTCATCCAACAGCTGGGACACAGAAAGCAAATTGTACCCAAGCAATTGAATAAGAGCAACACGCCTGAGAGCGATCTTGTCACTGACCTTAATCGCACCTTCCGAAAGCACATGCCCACGCCCATTGTCCCCAAAGGTGATGTACCTCCTTGTCACAATCAGGACGAGACTTGAGAACCACCACTTGTCTCCGGTCATATGCCTCGAGCAACCGGAGTCAATCAACCAAATGTTCTTCAAGTCTCCCACCTGAAATTCAAAAACAAGCACGTGAGCGAACAAACGACTCAGCACTGGGGTTAGTACAAAAAGAGTAAAACTAGTGCCGAGCCATTTGCTCGAAAGTGGGGTTAGCACAATCCAAACCATCTTTCCTACCAAAGCTACCTCCACGAACACCATCACGATAACCACTATGAGGTAACCACTCCTCTCTACCTGGAGGAGGACCAAAACCACAAAAGGAAAACCGTGAATCGTCCCTCCTCTCCAACTCAAAGCTACGATTCTTCCAATCCCCCGTATTGAGCACGAGGGGGAGAACGCCTAGCAAACTGTCCTCCTGCAAACTCTCCAGCCAAACCACCAAAACCACAACATCCAGAACCAAACCTAGCACCTGTCTAGGCCTACACCGGTCTGACTGGCGCCTCTCACCGGTCTGACCGGTGTTGCCCGGCCAGCAGCACCTCCAACAGCCTTTCGCTCTCCCCAAGCCAGAACTGTCCTCACACTCGCCTTGGCCCTGGGCATCTGCACACGAGGTTCAAGTACACCATTTGGAGGGTGGTACTTGTCCTTGTTAGTGAAGGACCGATAAGGTGACCAGAGAGGGGGGAGTGAATGGGAGCCGATAAAAATTCTTCTCGAGGGAGATTAAAACTCCGACAAGACGAACTAGCTCGGTCGAACCCCCGAAATCACAAGCTCCGCACTTCTACCTCCCGTTTGCCAAAACCTCGTAGCCACTGGAGTGCTACTGGTCCTAGGAACAAACACTATCAGCAATCACAACACACACGCGACCGCAAGCGGCGGAAACAACTCGAAAGCCGGCTAACCAGAGGGGGCGGTTAGACCGGGTATAGGGGGCGGTTAGACCGCCTGCACCTGGCAACCAAGAAATCCTCCGAAGCGCCTCTTCCGAGCACCGAAACACACCATGGTTTCACCAACAGAGATCTCTGGTCAAGGCGTAGCTACCAGAAAATCTTGGTGAAAACCAAAACTTCACCCAAGGGCCTAGGGGCGGTTAGACCGGCTACCTGGGGCGGTCTAACCTCCTGTACCCAGCAATGAAACCCAACCAAGAACACCTAGCAAACTGCACGAGAACGGCTCCAAATTTCACCCAGACACTCCTCTGATCAAGGCGAACAAACTCACAGAGGAAAATCCGGCGAAACAAAACTTTGACCCGGAAACACCCCGGGCGGTTAGACCGCCCCGTGTAGGCGGTTAGACCGCCCCTTCCAGAACACGAACCCGCGGGTCAAACCTCAACTTCCTCGCGCCCGATCTCCCGAATCACTCCACAGATTGCGGCCAAACTTCGGGGATAGTCGGGTTACCTCCTGGGCAACCTCTACCTCAAAGGAATCGACCCGAAACGCTCACAATCAAGAGGAATCGAAGAAATCGCTTCTCTAGGTCAAGAACTCGCCCAACTCGAAAAACCACCAAATCGAGTCCGATTCAAAGGGGATTTGGGGGCAAAGTCACCAGACAAAGAGGCACAAGAACCTCATACGTGACACCCACCAAAACCCCAAGAAATCGTCCTCAAAACTCCGCCAAAAAGAGCTCCGAAAATCAACACAAAAGAGACGGGAAAACCACCATGAAGAACAACGCCGAACCTTCTATACATGCCATGAATGGTTCGTACAAGGTCTAGTTTGCCACCCAAACATCCATCCCTCTCTCTAGATCTCACATGAAGCTCTCAAACTAGCCTTCTAAAAACCTAGGGAAAATAGAGAACGAAAATGGAAAAACAAATGAGCTAGAGTTCAAGAGTTGGTCGCCATCCACCCCTCTAATGAGTATATATGGAGGCACCCAAAAGACTAAACTACCCTTCACTAATAACTAGGGATACATGCCCCTCAAGGGCGGATTTGGAATTCTTGATGTCTTCACCATCGGACGGATGCCGGCGACCGCACCTGCGTAGCCTCGACGCACGCCTTGCGATCCCGACGCGTGTCCTCCGCTTCGAAGCTTCTCGGCGCCGGCGGCCGGGCGGTCGGGACCGCCCCCACGGGTGGTTAGACCGGCCCCGGGAACCGACCGACCCCGGGCGGTCCGACCGCCCCTCCGGGCGGTTGAACCGGCCCGGGTGGCCGCACCTCCTCGTCGAGTCTTCGGCCTCGGTTTTTTACGGCTCAACCGAGTAACCCGGTGGTTTTACGGTGAACCACCGCAAACCCCGCGAACTCGGTGTAGCCTCCGCCAATCTCCACTCATGACTCGGCTCCCACGTAGTCCGGCTCGACCTTGGTTTTGAGGCTCTACCAAGAAACCGTCCACGACTTCATCTTCTTGTTCATGCCACCATGCGGCCCGCACTTGACCCCGCCGGCCACCGGGTCCCTCGAACGAAGCCTACTTGTCTTCTCCACACCCGGAGGCCTCACCGGCAACGACCTTTCGCGCTTGTTCTTCACCCGCACCAACACGAGTCAAGCCGCAACCCGCACCGCAATACTTAGCCAAGAATCAGTCCACACAACGTTGTCAATCACTCATCACACAAGGAAGCGACCATCCACCGGTCCTCGAACCACACATGGTCCTCAATCTCCCCCTTGATGAGTGCATTGACAACACACATGATTTGTAACCAAAGAGAAAAAGAAAAGAAAATAAACTACTAAAAGAAAAACTCCAACAAGTGATCGAAAGCCAAAGAAAGGCAAAGAGCAAGATCACTTGAAGAAGAACAAGTCTCGGACCCCTTAGGCAAGGGCAACGGCTCGACACATCCGAGACAAAACCATGCTCAAGCAAAGAGAAAAAACCACCAAAAGCACACAAGGCCACGAGCCAAAAACTCACACAAGAGCTCCCCCGCACATATGCAAACTCCCCCGAACCAATGCATGCAAGAAGGTCACTTGGAAATGCATGACAAAGAGCAAGCCAAGCTCACACTGCATAGGGCGGTTAAACCGCCGCACGGAGCCGGTTAAACCGCCCCCGGTCATGTGACCGCCCCAGGGGAGGTTAGACCGCCCCATGTGACCGCCCTGCAAAAACTTCTCTGAAAATTGCCGAACCACTTTGGACACCTTCCATTAGCTCCCAGGTGCCCAAATCATGCACACACTTCTCCCCCTTGTTGACAATGCATGAATCAAGGGAAAATGCAAAAACTTTCAACATATAGCTTCTCAAATATACAAAATTCATCACAAGGAGCTACACAAGTCCAAATGAGCAAGTTAGATACTCGACAGGTTCGTAATGACCTTAACTACATGATCACCAAGTTTCACAATCATTAGACAAGGCTAAAAAGGATTTGAGTAATTTTGCGAAAAGTTACTCTCTCATAAGCAAATACCTAAACATGAGCAAAACAGATCAAAATGGCAAAGCCACTCAAACTTCATGCTAGGACTGCCATTCTAATCATAAGACCATCATAAACACCCAAAAGCGCCTCATGTCATGTCAAAGCCACCGAGCCATGTGCCTACTTCTATGTATGAGACTTCTCATTGGTAGGCATCATGCAACGGTTTAGCACCCAAAGCAAATTAATTTCAGCACATATGACATGGGAGCATATTTTCCAAGCATTTTTCATTTCATTTTCAGATTTGTAAATGGTACATGAAATGTCTTTGCGACAAAAAGGAACTTATGCCCCTCCACAAGATTAAGCAAGAGGGCTAAACATTCATGATGGCAAGTGAGCCTTTGGCTCCATATGATCAATAAACTAGCTATCCAACCACAAAGTAAGCATAGCAAAACCACTAAAACATGTCAAGATCATATATAGGCATTTACACATGAGAGAGCATGTATATGACATTTTTCAAAAATTAGCCATCAACCATGGATCATTCAACAAGATCATCAAGAGCTTAAGCCAAACTAACCATAGCATACCAAACAAGCTCACAAGAACATATATAGCAACCCATGGTGAACAAAGTATATAGGAGAAGCTTTCCCTAATAATGCATATGATACAAAAGGCATGCAATCTAAGATACAAGGATGCCTATACATCATGTTACAAACCGGCTCCTCGAGGGGAGGCAAAACGGGCTCGACACCACCGGTAAAAGAGAACCCCCACACACCCAACTCAGGAAATCAAACATACACCAAGTTCCCCCCGCAAACGAGTGAAAGTTGCTTGATCTAGGGGTTTGGTGAAAATATCGGCTAGTTGGTCATGTGTAGGTACATGGATCAAAGCTATCTTCCCTTTCTCTACGTTGTCTCTCAGGAAATGATACCTCACTTCTATGTGTTTGGTTTTGGAATGGAGCACTGGGTTCTTTGCAACGCTTATGGCACTGGTGCTATCACATTGAAGTGGGACATGGGTATACTCCTCACCAAAGTCACTCATGGTGTAGGTGATCCAAAGGAGCTGAGAGCAACAACTAGCAGCGGCAACATACTCGGCTTCGGTCGTGGATTGAGCAACACTCGAATGCTTACGAGAAGACCAAAACACCAACGAAGAACCCAAAAACTGGCAAGTCCCAGAAGTGGACTTCCTATCCAACCGACACCCGGCAAAATCCGCGTCTAAAAAGCCATGAAGCTCCAAAGAAGAGGACGCGGAGTGCCACAGGCCGAAGTCGGGAGTGTGACGCAAGTACCTAAAAATTCTCTTCACTGCTTGCCGATGCGAAGTCCTCGGAGACGCTTGAAAACGAGCGCACGGACACACCGAGAGCGCGTATGTCCGGCCTCGTCGCCGTCAAGTAGAGGAGTGACCCGATCATGCTCCGGTACTCCTTCTGGTCCACATGTTCACCTTCCTCGTCCGCATCAAGAGCCGTAGTCGTACTCATTGGCGTCGTCATAGCTTTGGAGTCCTCCATCTTGAACTTCCTCACAATGTCTTTGGTGTACTTAGCCTGGTGCACAAATGTTCCTTCCTTTGATTGCTTGATTTGTAGCCCGAGGAAGAACTGCAACTCGCCCATCATGCTCATCTAAAACTCCCTGCTCATATCATCTGCAAACCTCGCAACAAGAGAGTTAGCCGAGCCACCAAAGACAATATCATCCACGTACACCTGCACAATCAGGATATCTCTCGCCGCCTCGGCCAAAAACAAGGTCTGATCGACCTTCCCCATCTCAAATCCTCTCTCAAACAAGAACCCCCTCAACCTGCCATACCAAGCTCTAGGCGCCTGCTTCAACCCATACGAGCGCCTTCCTCAACTTGTACACCCGGTGGGGGTACTTCTCACTCTCAAACCCAGGAGGCTGCCTCACATACACTTCTTCCTCCAGCACACCATTCAGAAAAGCACTCTTCACATCCATTTGGTGCAACTTGAACCCTTTAGCCACAGAAAAGGCTAGAAGAATCCTAATCGCCTCCAAACGGGCTACGGGAGCAAAAGTCTCCTCGTAGTCGATCCCCTCCTTCTGACTGAACCCCTGAGCAACAAGTCTCGACTTGTTCCTCACAACCTCACCCTTCTCTCCCTCGTTGTTTTTCCACACCCACTTTGTACCAATCGGCTTACACCCTGGGGGAGGGTCAACCAACTCCCACACCTGATTCCTCTCAAAGTTCTCCAGCTCCTCATGCATCGAGTTAACCCAATTGTGATCAGATAGTGCGTGTCCAATGTCTTTGGGCTCAAAAGAAGCCACAAACGCAGCATGAGCAAAATGGGAATTGTTTCGAACCCTCGACCGTGTAGTGCGTTCATTTATGTCGCCGATGATCCTCGAAGCTAGGTGATCCACCTGAACTCGCCAGGGAGGTTCTCGCCTCGAAGCTACCTCCCCCTCAACATCAGCTTCTCCTCGTTCTTGATTTGTCGTCGTAGGTGTAGCAGAGGGTCCATCCATCATCGTAGTCGAAGTAGTGGGTACATGTTCAGCCGGGGGTGCCGCACCGCCATCTTCATCATCACCATGTTCATGCTCCTCCTCTTGAAAGATCTCCTCGCCAAGCTCATCATCACCTGCACACTCAAAGACAAGGCGATCGCGTGGCTCTGTCTCGTCGAAGGTTACCTCGCAAGTCTCCACGATTTGGTTAGTTTCAAGATTGAGCACACGATATGCTCTAGAATGAGATGCATAACCAAAGAAAATGCCATCGACAGACCTAGCCTCAAACTTATCCAACTTCCTACCCTTCTTCAGAATAAAACAATTGCAACCAAAGACATGGAAGTGACTCACTTTGGGTGTGCGACCATGCATCAACTCATAGCATGTCTTCTTCTTGTGCACTCTGAGGTATATTCTGTTTGACACATAGCACGCGGTATTCACCGCCTCAGCCCAATACCTCCTCGGAGTCCTATGCTCATCAAGCATCGTCCGAGCCATCTCGCACAAGGTCCTGTTCTTCCTTTCCACAACACCATTACGGGGAGGCGTATACGGACTCGAAAAGCGGTGCTCAAGACCCAAGTCATGACAAAAGGTTTCAAAACGAGAGTTCCCGAATTCCGAGCCATTATCACCGCGGATAGCTCGTATGGCATCACCGTGCCTCTCGTTCCTCAACCTCAAGACTAGATCTCGAACAAAACCAAACGTCTCCCCCTTCTCCTCAAGAAAGAACACCCACGCATACCGAGAAAAGTCGTCCACCACAACAAGGACATACCACTTCCCACCCCGGATCGCACACGAGCTGGGCCAACAAGGTCCATATGGAGCAGCTCGCATGGACGCTCAGTCATCACATCGGTGAGAGGCGGGTGAGAAGAGGCCACCATCTTGGCATGCCTACACGGAGCACAAACCAACTCTTTCTCAAGCTTCAAACGTGGCAATCCTCGGACCAAATTGAGTTTACTCAAGCGAGACAAAAGGTCAAAGCTCAAGTGACCCAACTTCCTATGCCACCTCCACAACTCACTCGAAGAACCGGCCAAGAAACAACGCTCAACACCCGAAGACCGAGAAAAATCAGCACGAAACACACGACCCTCGGGAACGACCATACAAACAAGGTCCCCTCGAGAGTCCACAATCCGAGAACCACACGGCCGAAACAACACCTCAAAGCCCTCATCCAACAACCGAGACACGAAAGCAAATTGTACCCCGAGCGATTGAACAAGAGCAACACGCCTCAGAGTGATCTTGTCACTCACTTTTATCTCACCTTCTGAAAGCACACGCCCACGCCCATTGTCCCCAAAGGTGATGTACCTCTTCGTCACCACCGGGACGAGACTTGAGAACCACCCCCTGTCTCCGGTCATATGTCTCGAGCAACCGGAGTCAATCAACCAAATGTTCTTCAAGTCTCCCACGAAATTCAAAAACAAGCACGTGAGCGAACAAACGACTCAGACGCGGGGTTAGTACCAAAGGAGGAAAACCGGTGCCGAGCCATTTGCTCGAAAGTGGGATTAGCACACATCAAGCCATCTTTCCTACCATAGCTACCACCACGAACACCACCTCGGTAACCACTCCGAGGGAACCACCCCTCACCTGCCGGAAGAGGACCAAAACCACGGAAGACAACCCGTGGAGCGTCCCTCCCATCCCCGTAGTGACCTCGAGGGGGAGAATGCCTAGCAACCGACCACTGCTGTCTCTCCGGACCAACCACCGGCAACTCCACCTCCGGACACCGAAACCTCTCGACTCACCACCTCGAAAACCACTCCTCCCGAGTGCGGGGGGGGGGGCGGTTAAACCGCCTAGCAAGGCCGGTCTAACCGCCCCCTCGGGCCGGGCCGGTCGACCGCCTAGCCGGGCCGGTCCCGACCGCCCCCTCCCGAACGGCTCCTCGGCTGCGGGGAACTCGCATCTCCCCATGCCGGAACACTTCTCACCACGGCCTTACCCCCGGGTAGTGGCATACGAGGCTTAGGTACACCATGGGAAGGGTTGTACCTATCCTTGTTCGCCCACTCCTTTGCCATCCTCTCTTCCCGCTTCCTCTTGAAGCAAAACTCATCCTTGTGACCCTCCTTCCCACAATGGCCACAACGGAACCTCACAAGCTTAGGTTTTGGCTTGGATTGGGGCTGCTCGCTTGGTTTCTCTCCACTCAACTCCTCCACCGATTTCTCCTCACTTGCCTTCTCTCTCACTTTCCCAAAGAACACTTTCCCCGAAGTGCTCACAAACTTGATGGGCTTTTGGAGATCATTTGTGGGTGTAGGAAATATAGGTGGAGCTGGGGTTGTGTCTAGTCGGTTCCTAAGATGGTTGGGTTTTGGAGGGAAATCATTTTTGTGGTGGGTTTTTGGTGGCTCCGGGATATTCTCTCCACTTCCTTCACCAACCTTGTTCTCCCCAAGCCCCTCACCATCTTGCCTCTTAAAGGCCACGATCATCATCCTCAACTGAGGCTCATGACCGGACAACCAACCCATCAACTTCCTCAAGTCATCATTCTCATCCTGCAAGCGATCAACATAATGTGCAAGCTCCAAATTTTTCAATGCATGCATTTCACAAGTAGAACAAGATGTAGGCATGGGTTCCTTCAATTTAGCCTCGAGCGAACTAGTGTAAGCATGCAACTCATCAATCTTAGCATGCAAAACGGGGCAAGAAGTGCAAGCACCTAGCAAAGCGAGGTCTAGACTTAAGCTCGGCCACTTCAACCCTAAGCACATCTAGTTCCTCACACTTGGAGGCATGCTTCTCCTTAAACAAAGCAAGATCGGCAAGGAATATGGAGCAATCAGCACAATCATTTTCATCGGCAACAACGGGGCTAGCCTTAAGCGAATCAATCTCAAGCTTGCTATCAAGCACCCGTGTCTCTAGCTCGGCCACTCTAGTCCTAGCATCCTCGAGTGAAGCCCTAAGCTCTTTCCTCATTTTCTTGGCCTCTCTAAGCATGTCATCACGGTTATCAAGCAAAGAGCCCGGCCTCTCATTCTCCTGGCGCAAGAAGGGAAGTTCATCACGCACCTCGTCGTCGGACTCGCAGTCCGAGTCGCTTCCGTGTGCTCTTCTTGCCGCCGGAGCTCGGCGCCATGGTACGAAGCCATCTCTCACGAAGCGGCTCGGCCCGCTCGGGTTCTTGGACGACTTCTTGTTCTTGCGGCGATCTCCCTCGTCTTCACCGCTTGCTCAAGCTCGAGGTGGAGTACGCGGAAGCGGAGTCGACGTCGCTCGCTCCAACCATCGCTCGGGCCTTGCCTCGGCCCTCCTTCTTCCTCGATCGTCGCTCGTCCTTGTACTTGTTCTTGTGCTTGCTCTTGTGGTCGCGCCTCGAACGGTACTTGCCATCGTTCATCCTCGGCTCGTGCTTGTAGCCGTCCTTGCTCTCGGCCTTCTCGGGCGGTCGGCGACGAAGTGTCCCGGCTTGCCGCACCGGAAGCGAGGTCCTCGTGTTCCTCCTCATGTTCACGCGGTTCTCGTGCGGCCTCTCGAACCGCCTCGTCAACGCCGCCGGCTCGTCCTCTCCAAGGTCATCAAACTCCTCATCCGGCATAGACATCAAAGAGGAAAACGAGAACATCCTGGTGGATGGGTTAGAGTTAGTCTTTCCTTTGGAACCACCAACGAGGGCAAGACTATGGGAGTCAGTCGGTCCCTCGAGCTTGGCAGTCATGCCCCTATCCACCTCAGCCGACTTGAGCTTTGAGAACAGCTCGTTCACCATCAGAGTATCGTACCTCTCCGACTCGACTATGGCCTCGAAGTTTCCGCCCCATATCGTACGATCCAAAGAGTGTAAGAGCTTGACCGCTCTATCATGATCATCGTACGAGAGCACGTCCACATTGGCCCTCATGTTGTTCACAACCACCGTGAACCTCTGGAACAAGGCATCGATGGACTCACCGGGGAGATGAGTGAAGTTCTCGTACTCTCTCCGGTAGGTCGCATACAACCGTGCCTGAACCTGGGCGTTCCCAACATGAGCCTCCTTCAACACCGCCCAAATCCTACAAGCCAAGTGCTCGGTGTGCACCCGATCGAACTCGGCCGACACAAAGCACGAAACAAGTAGTCGACCGCCATTGTTGGCGTCGAATCCGTCCCTCGACCCCGGAGCAAGGAAATCCATCGAGTGGACATAACTTGTGTCCACCGTGACATCCCAAAGAACGGTGACCCTTTCCGCGGAGGAACGCACCCATCCGCTTGCTCCACATCCGGTAGTTCTTGCCATCGAAGTGTGGAGGACCCGAACCCCGTTCTTTGGTACGCCATCCTTGGATCTTAGGCGGTTAGAGTCAACAAAGACCCGACCCGGCTCCGATACCACTTGAAGGACCGATAAGGCGACCAGAGAGGGGGGAGTGAATGGGAGCCGATAAAAATTCTTCTCGAGGGAGATTAAAACTCCGACAAGACGAACTAGCTCGGTCGAACCCCCGAAATCACACGCTCCGCACTTCTACCTCCCGTTTGCCAAAACCTCGTAGCCCACTGGAGTGCTACTGGTCCTAGGAACAAACACTATCAGCAATCACAACACACACGCAGCACCGACAGCGGAAACAACTCGAAAGCCGGCTAACCAGAGGGGGCGGTTAGACCGGGTATAGGGGGCGGTTAGACCGCCTCCACCTGGCAACCAAGAAATCCTCCGAAGCGCCTCTTCCGAGCACCGAAACACACCATGGTTTCACCAACAGAGATCTCTGGTCAAGGCCATGCTAGCTACCAGAAAATCTTGGTGAAAACCAAAACTTCACCCAAGGGCCTAGGGGCGGTTAGACCGGCTACCTGGGGCGGTCTAACCTCCTGTACCCAGCAATGAACTCCAACCAAGAACACCTAGCAAACTGCACGAGAACGGCTCCAAATTTCACCCAGACACTCCTCTGATCAAGGCGAACAAACTCACGAGAGGAAAATCCGGCGAAACAAAACTTTGACCGGAAACACCCCGGGCGGTTAGACCCCGCGCCCGTAGGCGGTTAGACCGCCCCTTCCGAACACGAACCCGCGGGTCAAACCTCAACTTCCTCGCGCCCGATCTCCCGAATCACTCCACGGATTGCGGCCAAACTTCGGGGATAGAGCGGGTTACCTCCGGGCAACCTCTACCTCAAAGGAATCGACCCGAAACGCTCACAATCAAGAGGAATCGAAGAAATCGCTTCTCTAGGTCAAGAACTCGCCCAACTCGAAAAACCACCAAATCGAGTCCGATTCAAAGGGGATGCGGGGGCAAAGTCACCAGACAAAGAGGCACAAGAACCTCATACGTGACACCCACCAAAACCCCAAGAAATCGTCCTCAAAACTCCGCCAAAAAGAGCTCCGAAAATCAACACAAAAGAGACGGGAAAACCACCATGAAGAACAACGCCGAACCTTCTATACATGCCATGAATGGTTCGTACAAGGTCTAGTTTGGCACCCAAACATCCATCCCTCTCTCTAGATCTCACATGAAGCTCTCAAACTAGCCTTCTAAAAACCTAGGGAAAATAGAGAACGAAAATGGAAAAACAAATGAGCTAGAGTTCAAGAGTTGGCTGCCATCCACCCCTCTAATGAGTATATATGGAGGCACCCAAAAGACTAAACTACCCTTCACTAATAACTAGGGATACATGCCCCTCAAGGGCGGATTTGGAATTCTTGATGTCTTCACCATCGGATGGATGCCCGGCGACCGCACCCTGCGTAGCCTCGACGCACGCCTTGCGATCCCGACGCGTGTCCTCCGCTTCGAAGCTTCTCGGCGCCGACGGCCGGGCGGTCGGACCGCCCCCCACGGGCGGTTAGGCCGGCCCCCGGGAAGCGACCGAGCCCCGGGCGGTCCGGCCGCCCCCCGGGCGGTTGAACCGGCCCGGGTGGCCGCACCTCCTCATCGAGTCTTCGGCCTCGGTTTTACGGCTCAACCGAGTAACCCGGTGGTTTTACGGTGAACCACCGCAAACCCCCGCGAACTCGGTGTAGCCTCCGCCAATCTCCACTCATGACTCGGCTCCCACGTAGTCCCGGCTCGACCTTGGTTTTGAGGCTCTACCAAGAAACCGTCCACGACTTCATCTTGCTTGTTCATGCCACCATGCGGCCCGCACTTGACCCCGCCGGCCACCGGGTCCCTCGAACGAAGCCTACTTGTCTTCTCCACACCTGGAGGCCTCACCGGCAACGACCTTTCGCGCTTGTTCTTCACCTGCACCAACACGAGTCAAGCCGCAACCTGCACCTGCAATACTTAGCCAAGAATCAGTCCACACAACGTTGTCAATCACTCATCACACAAGGAAGCGACCATCCACCGGTCCTCGAACCACACATGGTCCTCAGTTAGCCTACCCCTTCGCCATTCTCTCCTCTCGCTTCCTCTTGAAGTAAAACTCATCCATGTGGCCATCTCTCCCACAATAGCCACAGTGAAACCTCACAAGCTTTGGTTTAAGCTTGGAATGGGGCTGTTCACTTGGTTTCTCTCCACTCGGCTTCTCAACCGGTTTCTCCTCACTAGGCTTCTCACCCGACTTCTCCTCACATGCCTTGTCACCTTCTTTCCCAAAGAACAGAATCCCCGAAGTGCTCACAAACTCGACCAGTTTTTGGAAATCATTTGTTTGTGGGGGAAACACGAGTGGAGCTGGGGTTGTGTCTAGTTGGTTCCTAAGATGGTTAGGTTTAGGGGGGAAATCATTTTTGCGGTGGGTTTTTGTTGGCTCTGGGATATTCTCTCCACTTCCCTCACCAACCTTGTTTGCCCCAAGTCCCTCACCATCCTGCCTCTTGTATGTCTCGATCATTATCCTCAACTGAGGCTCATGACCAGACAACTAGCCCATCAACTTTCCCAACTCATCATTCTCATCCTGCAAACGATCAACATAATGTGCAAGTTCCAAATTCTTCAAAGCATGCAATTCACAGGTAGAGCAAGATGTAGGAATTGGTTCTTTCAGCTTAGCCTCAAGAGAAATAGTGTACGCATGCATCTCATCAATTTTTCCATACAAAACAGGGCAAGAAGTGCAAGCACCAAGCAAAGCAAATCTAGACCTAAGCTCAGCCACTTCAATCCTAAGCACATCTAGTTCCTCACACTTGGAGGCATGCTTTTACTTAAACAAGGCAAGATCAACAAGGAAAATGGGATAATCAGCACATTCAACTTCATCAGAAACAACAAGTGAAGCTTTAAGGGAGTCAATTTCAAGTTTAGCATCTAAGTTATGTGTTTCTAACTCAGCCACTCTAGTCCTAGCATCCTCAAGCGAAGCCCTAAGCTCTTTCCTCATTTTGTTAGCCTCTCTAAGCATGTCATCATGATTATCAAGCAACAAGCCAAGCCGTTCATTCTCCTGACGCAAGAAGGGAAGTTCATCACGCACCTCGTCGTCGGAGTCCGAGTCGCTCTGTGTGCTCTTCTTGCTGCCGAAGCTCGGCACCATGGTGCAGAAGCTGTCTCTAGCGAAGCAGCTCAGCCCGCTCAGGTTCTTGGACGACTTCCTACCCTTGCGACGATCGCCTTCATCTTCACTGCTGCTTGAGCTCGAGGTGGAGTACGCGGAACTGGAGTTGACGTCGCTCGCTCCAACCATCGCTCGGGCCTTGCCTCGGCTCTCCTTCTTCTTTGATCGTCGCACATCCTTATGCTTGTTCTTGTGCTTGCTCTTGTGGTCACACCTCAACCGGTACTTGCCATCTGTCCTTGACTTGTGCTTGTAGTTGTCCTTGTTCTCAACCTTCTCCGGGCAATCGGCGACGAAGTGTCCCGGCTTGCCGCACTGGAAGCATGTCTTGGTCTTACTCCTCATGTTCACCCGGTTCTCGTGCAGCCTCTCGAACCGCCTCATCAGCAACGCCAGCTCGCCCCCTCCAAGCACGTCGAACTCCTCATCTAGCATAAACATCAAAGAGGATAAAGAGAACATCCTGGTGGAAGGGTTAGCGTTAGTCTTTCCTTCTGAGCCACCGATGAGAGCGAGACTATGAGAGTCAGTCGGGCCCTCAATCTTGGCTGTCATGCCCCTATCCACCTCAGCCGACTTGAGCTTTGAGAACACTCGTTCACGGTCAGAGTGTCATACTTCTCCGACTCAACAATGGCCTCGAACTTTCCGCCCCAAACTGTACGATAAAAAGAGTGTTAGAGCTTGACAGCTCTATCATGATCATCGTATGGGAGCACGTCCACATTGGCCCTCATGTTGTTCACCACAATAGTGAACTTCTGAAACAAGACATCGATGGACTCACCGGGGAGATGAGTGAAGTTCTCGTACTCTCTCCGGTAGGTCGCATACATCCGAGCCTGAACCAGGGCATTCCCAACATGAGCTTCTCTCAACACCGACCAGATTCTACAAGCCAAGCTCTCCATGTGCACCCAATCGAATTTAGGCTGACTCAGAGTACGAAACAAGTAGTCGACCGCCTTGTTGATGGCGTCGAACATGTCCCTCAATCCTGGAGCAAGGAAGTTCATCGGCTGGACATAGCTGTTGTCCACCGTGACATCCCAAAGGATCTAAACTTTTCCGCGGAGGAACGCCGCCATCCGCTTGTGACAGAACCGCCCAAAATAATTCTGTATTATCGCCTAAGCCGATCCACATGGCCATTAAGCAATAATAAAGAATTATTAAGTCGCTTCCGCCGGGTAAAGCCCGGTAAACCACATACAACAGGATCCCTGATATGCGCTAAGCCCACACGAAGGCGTGACCAGAGTACAACATTACATTACATTAAAGGTTCGCAAGTTCAACATTATTACAACTAGGTTTTTCATACATAAAGGTAAACATGATCAGAGTTTAAACAATGGAAATAAAACTAGCGTATGATACACACGGGAGGCCATCCATGCATATCACTCCTCATCATCATTCTCCCATTCAAGTTCCCAACCATCTGGGATAGAACTAGGCCAGATGGGATTACCTGAAAACCACAAATTAAGCAAGGGTGAGTACTAATACTCAGCAAGACTTACCCGACAAAAATAAAGTACAGCTAGACATGCAAGGCTTTTTGGCTACTGGGTTTGTTTTGCCAAAAGCGACTAAGAGTGGATCCTTATTTTCAAGTTTTAGCTCATATTCTAGTATGTTAATCAGTCTAGGTGAGCACCTGTACTAAACAAGCATGTTGTGCAAACAATATTAAATAGGAAACAATATTAATCCAAAATGTTCCATAAATAAACATGGGGTAGCCAGTGGTCAAGCCGATTCTGATAACGGCGAGTGACCGACGATCGATCGATTTATATCCTTGCAAGGTAAACCCCAGATACACGGAAGAATGTAGACCAAGTGCAGTGTCTACCCCGACCAGGCGGTTCCCAACATCCCACAATTTAGGATCAGACGCTACAAACTCTGGTACACGGTTATCCGGAGGGTCTAACCCGACCAGTCCAGACTCACACACTATACCACGGGTAGCTAGCCCGGAGACACATCCCAAGCGGGTAGCTAGAAAGATCCCACCCCGGTTCAGAAGGTACTAGGCTTACCGGTCCCATTCCCGACAAGTACTTGGTACGTTGACTAGCTTAGGACCAGCACCATGCTACTCGGTCGAGACCGAACCCATTGCTCTTACCACATGAGCGAGTCAATTTAACCAACTTATGATTCCAACATAAGCATCCTATATCTCGCGAGCAATGAGTCATTACTCGACTTCTACCGTATCCTTAGGGCATGGCACTAGCGTTCCTAACATACTAGTAAAAGAGCATAGGAGTCCTAAGGATCATGCATCTAGGTTTCAAAGCAACTCCTGAAACTTAAATGCACAAAGTAAAGCATAAAGTGCTGAAAAGGTAAAGGACATGATTTTCATTTATAAAAGATGGGTTAGATGACACCGGTGCTTGCCTTCCTCAGACTCGGTACCAAAACAAGCCTTGGGCTCTTACGGACTTTGGTCCGAGTCTTCCTGCACACTAACTTGATTCAACTCTCCGCTGGCTGCTCCCTCCTCCTCCTGGGTGAGCGTGTACGTTCCGTCGGGAATATCTACACGTTTACATGCACATGCATTAGGTTATGGAGAAGGTGGGAGAATTATCACAAAACAAACTCTTGTTGGACACATTCATCCAAACATTATTAGTTTCTCACAGAAATTATTAGGGTGTGTGATAAATAACAAAACACTATTTTGATTGTTATTGTGTGCACATATAAGCAATTTAAGTTACATAACTTCACCAAACAGCAAGGGGGTGTGTTTAAATTAATAAAAACAGAAACACACATGATTTCACAATTTAGCACTTTTCTTTTCCATTTCTTTCTTTAATTACTTAAAACAAGCCTTTCAACCATAAATCCAAATTAAATCAAAAACACTTCAAATGAGTATAATCTTTTGCACACAGCAACATATGCTTAAATTAAGCTCTCAAACCAAAATATAGCTTAAGATCATTTATAAATTAATTTAAACGAAAAAGACAAATTTCAGCCTAGTAAAACACCATTAATTCATATAAAAAGATTTAATAAACTTTTTGATCTCCACTTTCTCCTACAGGTCATGTATACCAAAAAGGAGCCTCTGACCAAAGCATAAGTGCAAATTCAAATTATTTTTCAGATTTTGAATTTAAACGCCTACACATGATTAAATCCAATTCACCTAGTAAACAATTCTCTAAAATCAAATTCACTCTACCAGAGATACTACTCAACAAGGCAAAGCCCTAGGGTGCACATGTGGTTGCAGAAAAGTTCATTAAAGGGTTTATAAAAAGCAATAAACTTAAATTAGCATAAAGCTTACAAAAATCATAACTGAAAATATATACATAAAAATCATTCAAACTTTTGCCACAGATCTAGACATGCCATAAAGAGCAACATATCCAAAATTCAAGTTCATAGCATGTGTATATTTTAAACTACACTAAAAACATTTCAAACTGAATTTGAATTTTCATTAAAAAACTACACAGAAAAACCCTATACATATTTTCTAGAAAAGATAGGTTTCTTCACCAGGAACCGAACAAAATTGGATTTGCATTTTTCTAATTTTTCTACGATTTTTAACGTTTTTTCAAAGGTTCAGCCTGGACACCCTTGATCTGAAAACTGATTTCTTACGAACAGGTCCCTGGGTTTTGCGTTCCAGCCCCTAGAAAGACCTCAGACCTCGCAATGTGGTCCAGACCGCGGACAGGGATGAAGATGGCCGGAATCTGGCGAGGGGAAGACCATGCTTGGCCGGGAAAGGGTGGGGGAAGGGTCCTTGCTCACCTAGGGTTACATTCCGATGGTTGGAAGGGTCGGAGGAAGTGCCGGCGGCGGTGCTCGGCGGCGCCATGCATCCATGGCCGCCCCTGCCTCGGTTCCGGCGAGGTGACCATCTGCGGAGTTGGTCTGGCGGCCGAGCAGTGGCTGGGCAACGTTGAGGAGGACCAAGGTGTTGACGCAAAATGTGCACCTAGCGCCAAACACACAGCAAGCCGAACAAGCTGGCTTCACACGCGCGAAGAGTCACGAGACGTGCCAGTCAATTTTTCCTGAAAATTAACAGAAGACAAAGTAGTTAGATACCAAAGCTTGGAACGTGCCGGGTGGTACCAGACAGTTCCATATTTACGGCTATAAAGCCAGATGGGATGACACATAGCTATAAAAAGCTACCTGTCAATAAACTGAAAGCCATTCGGGAACTTATAAAAGGAAAAGCAACACTGCCGAATGGATGACGTAAGCATGACGATAATCGGTCTTTGTTTGAGCAAAGATGTACGTGCACGAGGCCATGACCGATCCCCATGATAACTAACATTAAATAAATGGATAAAGTAAAGCGCGAACGTAAACATATAATAAATAAGCATGCATAGATCCAAAGCACTAGTCTACCGCATGTCTAGGTACTTAAAAATCCGTCGGGTACGACACCATGCAAATCTATCCACCGCATGATACAACTTGCATGAAATTGTACCACTTTCCACAAATAGATGTATCCACCGCATGATACAATCTACATATGGAAAGCTAAAAGCACACATTATTTAAAGCATGAATTACGCACGTGTTCTACTCGTGAAGAAACATAACCGAATACGGCTGAACAGCCGATTCGGCGTCCATGAGGAAGGAACAAACATTACCAAGCGAATAAATCTATCAGATTGATTTGAAATCTAATCCACCGGATGACTAGCTCCAAAGCAACCCAAAAAGCTGCATCTACCGCATGATACTCAGTTCTTTCAAGATTTATACCAACATTGGCAAGCTTGAACCCGCAACACGTAACAACCTAGATCGATTCGGTTTCGGCTATCGGAGAGCACAAGATCCACGTGCTAAAACACGAAATCTACTCGTACAAGGATCACGAGAGGGATAAAGCCGATCCAAACCCATCTAGATTGGGCAAAAGGTGTTACATGAACTTAAACATAAAGTAAAAACTCAAAGTAACACGGGATAACTTAATGAATCTATTGGATCTTGCCAACACCCAATAGAGCCGATAACTAGCTTCAAGCTAGATCTTAGCCTACCGCATGGCTCATGACCTAACAAGAAACCCTCTTGAACCAAGCTTGAATCTACCGCATGAAACGAAGCATGGTAACAAGACTACTTGCATCGAGATCTAAATCCACCGCATGATACTAGACATGATACAAGGTTGCCGGTACTCACGGAGGTCGACGGATCGATGAACCCTCTCGAAGAACTCAACGACACGACAAAAGGACTCTAGGGTTTGGCGTAAGGCCGGTTTGTATTGAAGAATGATTGTGTCTGTTACATACATTCAGGGCTCATATTTATACCCTGCCAAGTACAACCTCGAATGGATTCATTGCCTAACTTATCTCTACGCTTGATCGCCTATCCATCCATTCGTTCTTCCCGCTTGAGCCACGTCACCGTCCAATCCCGCAAAATCAGCTCTACTGTTCCTTTGCCGAACGGGAGCAGATAGCCGACCGCAGACTTCTTTGCCGAATACATCTGAAAAATCCTTTCCTTCCACCAAATGGACTCCTCACCGAGCTGGACCCACAAGTTAGACTCCTTACCAAATTTTGGTGTTAACACGTGCCCCTTCAATTGCGGGATAAAAGTAATTTTGTTCCGGAATTGACTCCAGCCACAAACATTTTCAAATCAAATCTGTCAACACCTGTTCTTCTCTCTTCGCAATCCGAGTCCTCATCTAGATCCAAACCCTAGATCCCCTTGTTCTAAACTCAGATCACCAATGGCGGCTCAACACCAAGCTGCTCAGGTAAATTCCCTTCCCGTAAGCTTCATTCGGCATTTAGGTTTTCAATTTTACCTAAGATTTCTCTTCTGCTTTCCTTCAGGAGCCTTCCACTGAGCTTTTGATTCGCACCGAGGCCAATTCAAGATCCTATTACCTTGGTCCTGTGGGGAACTCTGATCCTCGAGATTTCATCGCGGCTGAATCTCAAAGGATCCCTTTCAAAGCGGCTCTATCCCCACCTCCCCGGTGGCAAGACGCTTTCAAGAACTGGCCCTTGCCTCCAATCGTAGGCTGGAAAAATTGGTACTGGAGGATCCTTGCAGATAAAAGTGCTAGAACCCAAAACTGGGATACCCTCCGCATTGCTCAGTGCCTGGAGTTATCTTTGGCCGAGACCCCCAAAAATGAAGACCTTTTGATAGCAGCCTGCCATTTTTGGTCAAACGGTGTCAACGCCTTCCTCTTTGGCCACGGCCCGATGTCTCCAACTCTGGCCGATGTGTATATGATCACCGGCCTTGACATCACAGGATCTGTTCAACCCTGGGATTTCAAAAGTTCTTCACGCCAAACAGGGGTGAAACCAGGAAGCGGATATAAGAACTACATCTCGAACCACATGAAGGACAATACCCTTGGTGATATTGAATACAGGGCATTTCTGAACATGTGGCTATGCATGTTCGTCTTCTGTGGTAAAGCCAATGAGCCTACCCTGAATCACATTGCAATGGCTTCTCACTTGGTCAATGGCAACCGTCTTCCCCTTGGGAAATTCCTACTGGGCAGTGTGTATCATATGCTTCACCAAACTGTCACCGAGATGTATACTAGCCAGAGGATAACATGTGTCAATCGTCCTTGGTGGTTTGTTCAAATATGGCTGCAGCTTCACATGCACCAGATCGTTGGTGTTGATTTGAATACCAGGCTCTTCCCCTCATCCAATCATCCTGAAGGGGAACCCCAAGCCACCAGAGGATGCTAGAATTATGGAGAAGCTTGCTTCAATTGTTCTTATTCGGCGGGACATCGGCCCGGCTTTTTGAGCTATTCTTCAAAGGTTTCCAAAACCCTCTCGGCTCCCTTATCCGGATAATGACACTTTGACTCTCCCCCGTGAATTCTTTTTGAAACCGAACACCAAGATGGGAGATTTCTAGAGATCCTCAATATCATAATCCGCCCATGCATGCTGCGCTGAATTCAATGGAGGAAGGCTGACCTATAGTACTTATGAATATTATCAGCCCAATGTAGTAGCTCGGCAACTTGGGTGTGGCCAGATGCCCCCGAGGCTGTTTCTGCATGAATTCCTCAAGCCCAGGGAGGAAATCAAAGAACTCATGCACAGTAGCAGAGTCTTCCGTTATGTGTGCAGTCCCATTGTCTACACCTGGCCTTTCGTACCCACAACCATAGCTCACTCCACCTTCAATTCCTGGTGGCAAGAATTCCATGATCATATCTTCAGTGAGCCTGTGCACTTGTTCTGTGCAGAGTTGATGCCTGATTTTCAACCAACTTCAGAGGTAATATAACCAACCTTTGGATCAGACATTTCCTCTTCCGATCATGATTCTGATCTTATTTCTTTTATTCACGGGACACGATTGCTCGCCCCTCGAGCCAGGAACATCACCTACAATGCCGTAGGCCCGATCTCAGCACTGGGATTCAGATCCCCAACTCTGGCTCAGCTAATGGCCAGGTTTGCCACAACAGACCCAAGCCTTTCCAGCCTTGCTGCTGACAGGAGGCAAGGTTTGACCCTGATTGCTCCTCCAAATGCCAAGAGGAGGAGAACTATTAAGAAAGTCCTTGTTGAGGTAAAAACCCTTTCTTTTCCTGATCACAAAATTACTCTGGTTCTGATAAATCATATCTTGTGTATTTTCAGCCCAGAGCCCAGCAATCTTCAGTGCCAGAACCTGCCAATGCCCCATCCACTGGAATGACCTTTACTGTCCCCTTTTGAGGATGAACACTGGCATTTATCTCTTAATTTGACATTTGCAGAAGACACAATGGAAGAACAACTTGTGGACGTCGCAGTGTCTCAACAAGCAAGTCCACCCAGGGTTGAATTACCCATCCCAGTGGAGATCTCATCTTCATCAGGGACTCAATCACCTTCTGCAGAAGCAATGAATTCTCCAGAGATGAGTCTTTCAATCCAGCCAGAACCGTCAAGTCCTCCGGGGGCACAATCACTGCTCGGTCATGCGGAGACACCAACCCCGGCGAGAGGTGAACCCATCTCCTCTTCGGCCCAAAGCCCCTGAGCTGCCAACAACAGCGCCTTCTCACATAGAAGCTTCAGCCTTGCCTGGAACACCTCCTTCGCCTGTGATTGCCCCTGAACAGAGTCCTGCCCCAGCTCAAGAAATCAGACATGAGGTACTCATTCACACTTAACTCTGCTACTTTTACTTTCAGCACTCCTATCTCGGCAATACTGCTTCTTAGGATCAGGCCCCATCATCATTAAGTCTGTCAGCGGGGAACAATCCAGTTGCCGAGGCGATGGAAGAAATGCATCAAACCCTGTCAGAGGAAGTGCTAGAAAAGCTCAAGGAGATCTTTGCCTGGCTGGAAAAGGATGCACAAGATCAATTCAAAGATCTCGATCACTTTGAAGAAATGCTCGAGTCTATTAGCCAAGAGCTTCCTGAGGACATCAATGCTTCTCTTGCGTCTATCTGTGGCCTGGAGAATCATTATGCGCCCATAAGGCAGGCTTTGAAGAAGGTGCGCTCCCGTCCGGTTATTGAAAAGAAGAGAGCCAGTGCTGAACAAGCCAAGAACGGGGCACAATCTCAGACCGAGAGCCACAAAGATACATTGGGCAATCTGCAAGCCTCTCGTGATTTAAAAATTGCCAGGAAAGCTGCTCTGGAGGCAGAATTGAGAAGCCTGTCAGCTGAGATAGAGGCCGATAACAGGAAAATAGCCGAGCTCCCTTAATTGATGGAGAAGACCCAAGAGGAGGCAAAATCGGCTATGGCCAAGATGAAACAATGTGATGCAGAGCTTACCACCTTGTCTAGTGCCCAGAAAGATTACCAGGAGCGGTGGGATCATTTTCGCCAGACAATATCCAATGTCCGTAGTGTAATTGCAAAATACTTGAACATTTAAGCGCTTCAATTGATGTATAACTGAATTGGTCGCTCTTGTAATATCTGTTCTTGCAATTTTATTTCCTTTTCCTTCTGCGCTCCTTCAAACGTAATGCTGAACGACCCATTCGGCAAAGAAATGCCAGCACCCGAATGGCACTTTGACTCCTCTCAGCCGAGCTAGTCAACCGAACACGACTCAGCCTAGAACTCCAAGCGACCCATTGGCAGTCTGGTCAAGGAGACCTTTCCACCTTCCGATTTTCTTGGGATATGCGCCATGATCCAGAGCCACGACTTGAGGCCACGATTTGTCTTGCCAGGCCTATAAATGAAACCGTAGGTGCCCCTAGCTCTCCACCAAGCCTTTTAGCTCTCGAATCTTTGCCAATCTCAGTTCTTCTTCTTTCCAAACAGTGCACATCCCAAAGCAACATGGTGCGCCGCCTCAACCGCCACCGTGCCTCTGATGAGGTAGAGGGGAGCAACGCTAATACGCGTCGGAGGCAATGATCGTCGATTCCTCTTCTTTGATTCCCCTTTGGTTTTTTCTTGTTTTGACGATCATCTCCCTTTCATGTTGATTCAGTGGAATCCGTCTCTTGTGCCGGCCAATCAGCCCCTTCCGGATGACTCCTCGAAGTCCGATGGCCACTCCCCCGTGCCCTACGGGGAACTTGACGCCCTCCGCTTCAAGGCGGAGCTGGAGACGGCCCAACACGAGTTGGTGGACGTCTCCAAAAAGGTGGGCATAGCCGAGCTGGAGTGGGAGGACCAGCACAAATAGCTGCTGGAAACCATCGACGGTACAGCTCTGAAATCAAATCTTTGTTCCAACCCGGCTTTTGATGCTAATCTCCTTTCTTCTTGCTCCTTGCAGCCCGTGATGCCGAGCTCAACCAAGGGAAGGCGGCGGTGGAGCAGTCGGCCGACAAGGTGAACGCCCGCGGTGACACGCCGGTGGAGTGCCTTCTTTGCGGTGGAGCACCGCGTTGACGAGGTGGCCACCCATGGCGTTCGCTTGGGCACTACCCTGGGCCTGGCTGCCATGGTGACGCACACGGACGTCGACTACTCCACCAGGCCGCGCGGCTTCCGGGGCGGCGCGCCAGAGGACATTGAGGAGATCGAGCTCATCTTGGAGCGCCTTAATGGCCACGGCGACGCCATTGCCGAAATCACTCATCCCCAATCTGTGCTGAACAGGCTTTTTGACTAGATTGTATTAGGGATGTTCGAATATCGACAATAAATGAAGAACTTTTGAATTCTGTGCTCGTTCTGTGATGATTTTCTTTACATCTGCACCCGTGAATCTTGTTTTTGCTTAAACGTATCCGGGAACTGTCTTGAGCCGAATACGCAAGAACAGATGCCCCTTGGCGCAAAATCCGCAGAAGATCCTTGAATCGGCAATCCGTAAGCACTGTTCAAGCAAAAACCCTTCGCATCCGGGAGAAAACCCTGCCGTTTGGTATTCCAACAGTGTGTACTGGCCAGTCATCACTCCCAATGCACCCTTTCAGTCAATAAAATAGCCCGCTGAGATGCTCGCAAATCCACTCGCACACTCATCCATCATTTCTCATCTCCTCCCCCGTCTCCGGAGGAAAAACCCCAAGGCCATGGACAAGGGCAAGCAACCCCGGAGAGCAGCCCCTCCAAAGAAACGCACGATTCGAAGGTGAGTTTTCTCTTGATTTACTTCCTGTTTCCCACATGATCTTGCGCTTTACCTCCTCTTCTTTTTTCCTTTTCAGCCTTGACTTGCTACCCGAAGAAATCATCGGGACCGAAGATGTGCCTGAGTACATCTCCTCCGATTCCTCCCTCGAAGCAGAGGATGCCACGCCTGAACAGAGGACCAGCCATCAACTGCGCTGCCGCGTTCGGCACCTGGAGCATGGCCCTAGGGACATTACCGCTCGTTGCCAAGCCGAACGCGAGTGTCGCATGGCTCTGGAGGTGCTAGTAGGGGGTAAATGTTTGACTTCTTCTTGACTTCGTGCCTGCATTTGGATTTCTTGCCCTAACATCCATTCCTCTGTTTTAGATGTCTCGACGGGTACAACAACCCGAAAACGGCACGGGACGACTTGGTGGAAGCCGCAAACCATGGTCACCCCCGTGCATTCCAAGTTGCCGTCACGGTGGTCCCGGAACAAGCGAAGAGGGAGCGAGTCGAAGAAGAAGCAAAGAAAAGATTGAATCATACTTTAGCTTCTTCCTCCACGCCTTCTGCTTCCCACCTCCTCGAGGTCCTGATCACCAGGGTTGTTGGATGTAAACCTGCAAGAAGCAGTTGTAATGTAGTTTTTGTGCTAAGGGCAATGCATCTAGGCACTCGCCATTTCTTCTGTTTGTGAATTTCTATTCTGAAGGCGGTCTCGTTCTTGAGCGCCGGCTGTTTCTGTGCCAGATGTGCGTAATCCCGCTGCTGGTGATCATCGATCGATCTCAATGCTAGGATAATATTTCTTCAGATATCTTCCATTTATCGCGGCGGAAAATTCTTCTCCTAGCAAAGTTTTCAATATGTATGCATTACCAGGGACGCATCTGACCACACGAAAAGGCCCCTCCCAGTTAGGGGACCATTTGCCGAACTCGTTGTATTTAGTTCCAATCGGCAATAGCGCTTTCCAAACCAAATCTCCTTCCGCGAATTGCCTGACTTTTACTTTCTTCTTATAGTACTTGGCAACCCGCAACTTGTTTTTCTCGATGTTTTCCAAGGCTCTAAGACGTATCATATGTAAATCCTCTAGCTCATCCATCATTAGGCCACTGTAATCTTTGGAGCTCAAATCTTTCTGTAACACCACTCTCCTTGAATATGATTGCATCTCCCAAGGTAGAACCGCGTGGTGCCCATAAACCAATTCATAAGGAGAGGTTTTTGTAGCTCCATGGGGGGCCATTCGGTAAGCCCACAGTGCCTCACTGAGTACCGAATGTCACCTTCTTGGCTTCTGGTCGATCTTCTTTTGTATCAGCTTGATCATGATCTTGTTAGAAGCCTCTGCTTGACCATTAGCTTGGGCATAATAGGGAGAAGAGTTAAACAATTTGATGATGGGATTCAATGCTGACGCGGGGACCCTTTGAATATTTCCAAACCTCTGGCAATCCTGACATCCCTTGTAATACTCAAAGCAATCCTCTAATATCGTCGGCCAAAAGCACCCAGCTTGTCTAATAACCCATTTCATACGGTAGGCCGATTGGTGTGCTCCACATATCCCATCGTGCACTTCGCTCATCATGTTCCCGGCTTCTTCCGGACCCGGGCATCATAACAATACCCCATCTAATGATTTATAGAACAAATTGTCATCCGGAAGAACGAATTTTATGGCCTTGTACACGAGCTTCCTAGAGACCTTTCGGGATGGATCCCTCAAGTAATCAACGATCTCTTTCCTCCAATCACCTTCGCGAGATCCGTCCCCGGTGCACATACCTCTATAGCAAACGCTTCTTGACTCTCTTTGTAACCGGAGGCGCTTTGAGCCGGCTGTTTGCTTCTTCATTATGTTCCCTAGGAATATCTTCGGAGAGTTACCAACGGGAAGCTCTTCAAGATTTCCCTGCATTCTTCGTAGTAATTCCTCAGCGCTTCACTTTTGCACTCGTATTGGCCGTTCAATTGTTTGATCACCAGCTCTGAATCTCCATAAACTTCAACTGAAACGGCCCCAGCTTCTCTCAAATATTGAAGCCCTCGAAGCAGTGCCTCGTACTCGGCCTAATTATTTGTAACAGTGGGCTGTATAGGGATGGCAAATTCAAACATCTCACCCTTATGTGAAATTAGTAGAATCCCTACTCCCCCACCTTTACCACATGATGATCCATCAAAAAATAAAGCCCATGCGGTAATTTCAAGTAAATCAATTGACGGATCGCAATGTTCAGTTATAAAATCGGCAATGATCTGACCTTTGATAGCTTTTGCCGATTTGAACTTCAACTCGAACTCTGATAAAGCCAAAATCCACTTGCCAATCCTGCCGTTCAAAATTGGCATAGATAACATATGTTTTATTACATCAAACTTGGAATACACAGTGCATTCGGCATTCAACAAGTAGTGCTGAAACTTTGTACACGAGTAGTATACGCACAGACACAGCTTCTCTACAGCCGAATACCTGGTCTCAGGATCATGTAGTTTTCGGCTAAGATATGCTACTACCCGCTCCTTTCCTTCGAATTCTTGAATAAGGGCCGATCCAATGGTTTGGGTATCGGCCGCCACGTACAACTTGAAAGGCTTATCCAGCTGAGGAGGGACCAACACTGGTGGCTCCTTCATGTACTGCTTGATCTCATAGAAAGCCTTCTGTTGTTCGTCGCCCCATGTGAAATTCTGATCCCTTTTTAGCTTCAGCAATGGAGAGAATGGCAAAACCTTCGGTGGCAAATTTGAAATGAATCTTCTCACGAAATTAATTTTGCCGAGCAGTGATTGCAGCTCCTTGAGATTATTTGGAGGAACAACTTCATCAATGGCCTTCATGCTCTTCTTGCCAACTTTCGTGGACTAAAAACCCCAAGAATTCTCCAGTTGATACCCCAAAAGCGCACTTGTTTGGATTCATCTTTAAACCATGCTTCCTGGTGCACTCCAAGGTCTTTTTCACATCTCCCAAATGTGTGTCATGACTTAGGGACTTGATTACCACATCATCAATGTAGATTTCCACAACCTTGCCGATTAACTCGTGAAAAATATAATTCATGGCTCGCTGATAAGTTGCACAGGCATTCTTCAATCCAAAAGTCATGACTATCCATTCAAATAGGCCTATATGACCAGGGCATCTGAAGGCCGTCTTTGATATGTCTTCTATTGCCATGAAGATTTGGTTGTATCCCGCATTGCCATCCATGAAACTGATCACGTTGTGTCCAGCTGCGGCGTCAATCAACAAATCGGCAATAGGCATGGGGTAACCATCCATCGGAGTAGCTCTGTTCAGATCCCTGAAATCTATGCAGACCCTCATTTTTCCCTTCTTCTTGTAAACAGGGACAATGTTAGAAATCCACTCCGCATATCTGCATGGCTGAACGAAGTTTGAATCAAGTAATCTTTCAACTACCTACTTCACATCGGCCAATACTTCATCCTTGTAGATTTTCCGGGGTGGTTGCTTGTATGGTTTGAAACCAGATTTGATTGGCAACCGATGCTCTACGATAGAACGATTCAATCCAGGCATCTCCGAATAGTCCCAGGCGAAGCAATCTTTGTATTCCTTGAGCAACTTGATTAATTCCTCTCTGAAGTCTGGCTGCAAGTTTGCGCTGATGAACGTCGGCCTTGGCTTATCACCGCTTCCGATGTCAACTTCTTTTAATTTGTCAGCCGACATAAATCATCGCCCCAACTTGCCGTCAGTGCCATCTACGGGGTTCTCCATTAAAAATTACTATAAGATCCGACTGCTTGAATCGGCTGTTGACCACTGTTGACAGGTTCAACAGGACCTTCTACCCAGTCTTTCCCTGAGAAACAATCAATGCATTGGTATTCCCAGAAAGCTGGTTCCATGTTCGCAACACTCACGGAGTCATCTGCTTGGACGACCTCAATATCATCATCCACCCACTGGATAAGCTGCTGATGCATGGTGGATGGGACGCAGCAATTAGCATGAATCCAGTCCCGTCCGAGCAGTAGGCTGTAGGCTCCTTTACCTTCAATCACAAAGAAGGTCGTGAGCAGCGTCTTGGACCCGATCATCAGATCCACATGAGCGCATCCCTTGGTATCTGAAGGATTCCCAGCGAAATCGTTTAGTATTATGCTTGTAGGCGTCAGATCGCTCGGGCCCATGCCAAGTTTCCTGAAGGTGGTGTAGGGCATCACGTTGACTGCCGCTCCACCGTCGACGAACATCTTGGTCAATGGCTTGCCATTGACGTATCCCCTTAAGTATAGTGGCCTCATGTGTCGATTTTTGGCCGGTTTGTCGAAGATGGCCTGCTTGGCTAGCACCAGCTGCGCCATCATCCCCTCGATCTGCTCATCATCTAGGGACGCTCCCTCCTGCACAACCTGATTAGAGGGAGCCATGAATTCGTTTGGCAGAAAATATACCATGCATGTCGGAGCCGAACGCTTTGACCCTTCAGGTTGACCCTTTGGACGCCACACCTGCTTCGTCTGGATCCCAGCCTGCCTCAGTTCGCGGTTCCTCAAGCGTTGAACCCGTCTCTTCTGACTTTTGCGTAGGCCAGGCGGGCACCATTGCCCCTTCTGCTAGATGTACTCGTCCTCATCCTCTTCTTGATCAGCCCACCTTAGATTAGCTCGCCGCTTCCTGGGGTGATCAATGACTTCAATTTTTGGCGCCGATCCTCGTTAGGGTGGATCCTCCCAATTCTCTCATGGACGGATCGGCGATTGGCAGTCTCCTGCCTGTACTCACAATATCAGTCGCTGCATTCAGGACAGTTCCTCAGCGTGGGCAGCTTCAAACCCTCGTTCCAACAGTGTCTGAAGAACGCACATCCACAGTGCGCGGGCTCCTGCTCGCGCGTGTATTGCTCCAGGTCCCTTCTGTGTGCCTCTTCTTCAGCTCTGCACTTCTCCTCCTCGTATCTGCGCTTCTGGTAACGCTCTTTCCATCTAGCGCTGCCACTTGTTGAGGAGGATGCGCGTGGTCACCTTGGGCTTGGCTCTGGATGACTCCCCGATTTTGATGTGGCTCTTGAGAATGCGGGGGGCTTCACCATGCACCTGTTCCAGAGTTACTTGGCGCTCCGGGTCCACTGTTCCATCCTGTCTAGCCCTGGCTGAGGTCAAGACTTTGACCTTTCCCTTCTCCTCAGCCGTCACCATGCTAACAGAGAAGCCCACCATGTTCTGAGGGAAGGAGTGACCATCCAGCTTCATCTTGTTGTCAAATTTGAGGTGCCCCTCCTGGATGGCTTTTTGGATCCTCATCCTGAAGACCCTGCAATCGTTGATGGAGTGCGAATCCCTGTCGTGGAAGCCAAAGTAACGTTTCCCCTTGACTCCATCGGGCCGAAGCATGGAATGCCATTCAGGCAGTCTGATTCGGCCTTCCTTCACTAGGAGCTCAAACAGCTTGTCAGCCTTCTTGATATCGAAATCGTAGGTGCCCTTGGTCTATTTGACCCAGCGCTGATTCATCGTTAAAGGCTCTTTCCCCCACATGATTTCGGCTGCGGCCACATCCAGTTCATCATCAGAATCCTCGATCAGATCGGCCTTGTCTAAGAACTGGTTGTAGATGTCCGCCACATCATGCTGCTTGCCAAACCTGGCATCTTTCTTGAAGCCATATGCCTGGTTGCTCATCAACAATAGCTTTTGAGACAGCTGGCCCAGGTTTTCAAACTCCATCCGAAACAGTTTCTCACGCACGGCCGGCAGCATCCCGGTGACGGCCATATCGGCCAACTGGTCATATGGAAAGTTGAGCGAGAAGCACATGCCTTTCACCTCCCTAAACCTTCTGAGAAATTCCAACAGCATCTCGCTGTGCCTCTGCTTCAAGGTGGCAAGGTCGATCAGCTTCTTCTCCGAGCTGCCGCTGAAATAGTGGGCGTGGAATTTCCGTTCCAGGTCCTTCCATCTGCTAACTGACTCCGGGGGTAAGGACGAGAACCACTGGAACGCCGGGCCTGTCAGCGACGCAGGGAAGTATCTGACCCTTAACGCCTCCTCAGCTGAGCATTCTTTGAGCTGCATCGGGTAACGAGCAATGTGCTCCACCGTGCTTGTATCATCTTGCTCGGAAAATTTTGTGAACTCCGTTGGAGGTTTCACCCTTGGCGGGAGGAGCACGTTGAAGTACCACTTTGGAAACGGCAGCTTGTAGGCAGGTCCCTGCATTTTTGGCTTGAGTCCGAACTGACTTTGCATCAACTCGGCCATCTTCCGCGCCAGGGCGTCGTCCTCCTGTGCGCCTGCAGCTGGCGCGTAACCTGGATGCGGGAAAGCGTCAATGGCTCCATAGTTTCCCACCTCGTGGTAGCCTCCGCCGTATAGGTTTCTCTGCGCGCCACTGTTTGCCGGAGCAATCCTGTGGCCGGAGGCAAGCGGGGCCCCAGGCGAGCCGAACGCTAGGTCTCCGTACGTGGGCTGGTACGGATTCGGCTGTTGCACAGGTTGACCCGTGCTGCCCTGCGGTGGTGGCTGGATTGGCTGCCCTCCTGAGGCCTGTAGTGGGGGCTGAACTGGCTGACCCCCAGCGCCCTGCGGAGGAGGCTGGAAAGCTTGACTTCCAGCGCTCTGAGGAGGAGGCTGAATTGGCTGGCTCCGTAGTGGTGGTTGAGAGCTTGATTCGCCCAGCTCCACGGTGCCCCCTTGGACGGGTGCCTTGCTGAATGCCTGCTCCATGCCTGGGCCAAAGACAGCCACCATCATTAGCTGGAACGCACCAAGAAAAGCTTTGTGGTGCTTGCTCAAAACGAGATCTGCAGCATCCCGGAACACTTGCAGGCATTCCTCTCTCTCCTGCTGGGTCGTGGCGTCGCTCTCCCCTGGCAACAATATCCTGGGCATGTCATTCTTCAGGTAGGGGACGCCACTTCTGTTCTTCTTGAAGGATAGCGGACACTTCGCCGGAATTGGTTCACGACGTCCGGAGGCCGCCGCCGTCGTTCGGGAGAGAGGTCCTCAATGTTGACATCCATGATGTCCGCGATTTCAGACATCCTGATCTTTTCGGCTGTGTCCCACTGGGCGTGCCAAAAAGTGTGTTGACGCAAAATGTGCACATAGCGCCAAACACACAGCAAGCCGAACAAGCTGGCTTCACATGCGCGAAGAGTCACGAGACGTGCCAGTCAATTTTTCCTGAAAATTAACAAAAGACAGAGTAGTTAGATACCAAAGCTTGGAACGTGCCGGGTGGTACCAGATAGTTCCATATTTACGGCTATAAAGCCAGATGGGATGACACATAGCTATAAAAAGCTACCTGTCAATAAACTGAAAGCCATTCGGGAACTTATAAAAGGAAAAGCAACACTGCCGAATGGATGACGTAAGCATGACAGTAATCGGTCTTTGTTTGAGCAAAGATGTACGTGCACGAGGCCATGACCGATCCCCATGATAACTAACATTAAATAAATGGATAAAGTAAAGCGCGAACGTAAACATATAATAAATAAGCATGCATAGATCCAAAGCACTAGTCTACCGCATGTCTAGGTACTTAAAAATCCGTCGGGTACGACACCATGCAAATCTATCCACCGCATGATACAACTTGCATGAAAATTGTACCACTTTCCACAAATAAATATATCCACCGCATGATACAATCTAAATATGGAAAGCTAAAAGCACACGTTATTTAAAGCATGAATTACGCACGTGTTCTACTCGTGAAGAAACATAACCGAATACGGCTGAACAGCCGATTCGGGGTCCATGAGGAAGGAACAAACATTACCAAGCGAATAAATCTATCAGATTGATTTGAAATCTAATCCACTGGATGACTAGCTCCAAAGCAACCCAAAAACCTGCATCTACCGCATGATACTCAGTTCTTTCAAGATTTATACCAACATTGGCAAGCTTGAACTCGCAACACGTAGCAACCTAGACCGATTCGGTTTCGGCTATCGGAGAGCACAAGATCCACGTGCTAAAACACGAAATCTACTCGTACAAGGATCACGAGAGGGATAAAGCCGATCCAAACCCATCTAGATTGGGCAAAAGGTGTTACATGAACTTAAACATAAAGTAAAAACTCAAAGTAACACGGGATAACTTAATGAATCTATTGGATCTTGCCAACACCCAATAGAGCCGATAACTAGCTTCAAGCTAGATCTTAGCCTACCGCATGGCTCATGACCTAACAAGAAACCCTCTTGAACCAAGCTTGAATCTACCGCATGAAACGAAGCATGGTAACAAGACTACTTGCATCAGATCTAAATCCACCGCATGATACTAGACATGATACAAGGTTGCCGGTACTCACGGAGGTCGACGGATCGATGAACCCTCTCGAAGAACTCAACGACACGACAAAAGGACTCTAGGGTTTGGCGTAAGGCCGGTTTGTATTGAAGAATGATTGTGTCTGTTACATACATTCAGGGCTCATATTTATACCCTGCCAAGTACAACCTCGAATGGATTCATTGCCTAACTTATCTCTACGCTTGATCGCCTATCCATCCATTCGTTCTTCCCGCTTGAGCCACGTCACCGTCCAATCCCGCAAAATCAGCTCTACTGTTCCTTTGCCGAACGGGAGCAGATAGCCGACCGCAGACTTCTTTGCCGAATACATCTGAAAAATCCTTTCCTTCCACCAAATGGACTCCTCACCGAGCTGGACCCACAAGTTAGACTCCTTACCAAATTTTGGTGTTAACACAAGGGAGGCTACAGGATTGGTAGGGCGACAACGGTTTGGCGCGGGAAGCAGGACTTTGCGGCGGCGGCGGCTATGGTGTTTCTGACGGCGGACGGGAAGACGAGCACGAGGTTCAGGCTCGGTTTTTGGTGCAACAAACTGCTTATACTCGACGAGGACGAGGTGGTGGCGCGCCTAAGGGCACCAGCTGGGCGGTCATCGGGCCGCGGCCGCATGCGCATGGAGCGCGCGGCGCGGACGAGCGACGACGCGTGGCCAAGGGGGCTCACGACCGGTGCGGCTCGCCCCAGGACTCGGCGCATGGTCCCGCGGGTCTTCGGAGGTACCAAGGTCGCGCGCGGTCCACCGCGGAGTTTCCGGAGTCCGTACGCCGGAGAGCGCAGACAGCGATGCGTGGCAGGAACAGTCGCGACGTCCCGGGCACGAGAGCGCGAGCCCGACGCCAGGGTGTTGGTTTTATTTCATTTGCGCAGATTCAAAAATGCATAACTCCCTAAAGTGGCAACTAAGTTGAAAATCTCCAAAAACAAAAAGTTGTAGAGGAGCTATAGACCTACAACTTTCCCAAAGGGCGACATGTGTTTTTATCAACGGTTTGTCTGGGAACGTCGGCCGAAGTTGCAGATTTTCCACGGCTCGAATTACTGTTCATAGCGCCTTCAACTCGAATTTTGGCCAATTTGCACTCAAAATTGGAATGTCCGCCAATTACGAAAAATGTGTTCCCGGAAATAACGAACAACTTTTTTATTGGCCGATTTTGAACTTCTATAGTGAAATTCAGAGAACGCGCAAGAAAACCGTTTCAGCCTTAAAGGAGATTTAGGATTTGACCGTGATTTGGGATTTTGACCAAGGTCTTTTGTGTAAATATGTGCTAATTCACGTCAAACATGTTTAGTAGCCGATTACACTTGATTAACAACTAAATAAGGTATTTATATTTAATAAACACCTGGGGTGTTACAGTCTACCCCCCTTAAAAGAAATCTCGTCCCGAGATTTGACAATAAGATCAGAGGAAAACCTCCAGGGGGAATAACATGCTTGAAGAGAAAATCAAAGTTACTCGTGAGGGAGTGGGAGATGAATGTATACATGACAAACTAAAACCATCAAGGACTGGATCGCAAAGCAGACATACAGTCCTACTAGAGTCCAATAGACGGAATCAAACATCTCCGGAAAACGATCCATAATTGGTGGTGTGCGGTTAGCTCCCTCTTGTGTCTCTCTTCTCGAGCTTCTTCTTTGTGATGTTGGCACCAACCTTCAGTGGACGAGCTTCAGGGAAAAGGCTCAGACTTAACACCGATAGCTGGAGGAGCTTGACTCTTCTCCACATTGCTGGGGAAGATAGGGGAAAGAGCTTAATCGACACGGAATGCCGTGAGCGGCGAAAGTGGCCGGTGTGCTTCCTCAAAGGAGCAGACGAAGGAAAAGTGGCGTACAACTCAATTGGAGGTGAGGTTTGGAGGTGGTAAGGGATCGACGAGATGTGCTCTCCTTTTTAACGATGACCAGAGAACTGCAATAGCAATTGGTGTGCGTGCCAAGTAGTAGTAGGGTAGGTGAAATAATGTTGTGATGGCTGCGCCTGGCGCGCTAGTGGCCGGCATTGTGATACCTTGACGACATGACGGCCACGATCAACAGCGGTGGCTATGATAAAGCGACGCAGAACAGGCGAAGCACGGATATAGAGGGGCCAAATTGGCCGTTGGGAGGATTAGCCGAGGTAGTGGAGAAATCGAAAAGAGCTCGAGCTATCCTTAATTTAGAATCAGAGTTGCTTTGAGAAGGCTGATCGAAGGATTTGCCAACTTTTGTTTTCTTATATCATGATTCCATTAATTTAAAAGAAATGTGCAAAATGATCACAAATCACTGAGTACCCGAAAACTCCTCATAGATGACTTTTGGAGAACCTTGATTGCTCATGAAAATCTCTGTTTATACGCCTTCACCTTAACTCAGTTGAGTTGATATCGAGCGAACTTTTGTGAATGAGCGAAAGAGGACCGAGTTGAAAAATTTTCATAAGGATCTCTACAAGGAATGAGAATCTTAGCAATTGATCATACTAAGATTGCTAAAAGAAATATTTTAGGAGAGGAACAATGGTTCGATGATGGATTAAGGGTTCTACCATCGTAGATCTCATGTTTAGTTCATAAGAATAGTTAAGGATGGTAAAGTCATAGAGAGCCGTTACCAGGAGGTCTTACAGATATTTAGTGGGAAAGATATGCAAAGACAGGCTAGTACAGGAATTTCAGAAAGGCTTGCTCACATGTCACTTATTTTATGAGTATTAGCGACACCCTTCATCCCATTAGTGGTGCAATGACTTTTAACTAGATATGTGGTGCACCCATGAGACATTCTTGCAATATTAATGTATATAGATGAGTGGTGCATCAGTGGAATGGTGCTCATAATGATGCTTATGATGAGTTGCATATAGTATGATGTATATGCACATGAGCATATGATGCTTATGCACATGAACTTATGGTGCTTATGTAATGATGCATAATGAGTGATGCACATGATGCGTGCAGCGTGCATGATGTAGTGCACACATGCTGATGCACATGTTGATGAAATGTGTTGATGCATATGCTCATGAGATATGTTGCTCATGGTGCATAGTCAGTATGCTTTATTGCACCCATGGAGTTAGTTAAGAAAGGGGAAGCAATCAAAGAGGAGGGAACAAAATTATGGTGAGTCATTTTCCATAACCCAAGATGCCCAGCGCGCTCCTTGTGATAATCACATGGCTGCAGACCACATGATACCCTAGGTCCCGTCGCGGCACCTTTAGTTAGGGAAACATCATCAACCACAAGGAAGGTAGAGTAGAAGGATATATATATATATATACACACCTATGCAAGTTATTCACCCAAGATTTCCCAAATGCACAAGTTATATAATGCGTAATGAAAATGTATTGTTAAGGTACGCATATGCATTGTGATAAAATGCTCCAATTTGCATGCCACATGATTCTTCACACTTATAAACATGAATTTATTTTTTTGTTTGTGAGCAAGCATAGGAGAAAAATCAAATATTAGGCAAGGAACTTTAGAGCGAGAAAAGTAGGGATACCAACGCCAGAAAGTTGTGGGACCAACGTTTCATGGCTATAAGGAGTTGAAGTGTTGTCTCCTATCTAGAGAAAGTGTGGGGAAAACGACCAAAGAAAAAGAGCACAACAGAGTTTTACTTGACTTGACAAAAGATATGATATGTTCCTTATGTAGGTAAGAATGTGTCGATACTTCGTATTCATTTTACTGTCCTCAAAATCGATGAGCATGGTCAAAAAGAAACCTTTTCAAAGTTGGGAGATCAATAGTGATCGAACCCATGATGCCAACATCTAGGAATAGTTGAGTGCTTCAGAGAGCATACCCACATGATACAGGAGTGAACACGTCAGCTAAGAAATCATACTCACGAATCCGAAAACCTCTACTCTGCCTTGGCGGTTGTGCAGCAAGCCAAGGTTCACAAACATGTTCACAACTCATAGAGTAGGAACACGAGGAGGCTGAATTTTGATGAGCGTGTTGAATACAAAGTGTCAACCCACGTTTGTAGTTTTAATTAGCCCCAAATTTTCAAGGAAATTAAAAGAAGATCTTATCACGATTTCGCTGAAAGAAAAATCCTAGCTATCAAATGATTTCATTTGGTATCCAATGCTTGGGCCATGCTCTCATGGTGCTAATCAAGCACTTGCCAAGCGAGATCAATTTCAAGTTGGGCTAGCCTCATGCATTGATCACCACACCAAATGAAAGGTAATAGCCATTCGTATAGCACAAGTTCGATGACAATGGTGGATTGCTACCACTTGCCTAATTATCAACTGCTTCTCCAGAATTGGGGAAAGGGTTTCCGTCCATCGAAACCATGTGATTTTCCCTTAGATATTTCATCTATAATTTTGCCAACAAAATGACAAGTAGGCATGTCTAAGGAGACTTCAAGTGGAAACTTCCAGAATTTGGACAACAATAACTCTGAGAAATAAATTCATATCTCTCGGCCCAAGTGTCGAAAATTTCTAAATTTTGGTAAGCATGTGTAGAATTTCGTAAGCCACAACTTTGGTATTCAACTCCAGGACAGATTCAACTTTTACCAGGGTCGAAAGGTTCGCTACCAAAGCTCTGTCTAGCAGTTTTTACAGCAAATAGGGACTTACTAAAAATTCGATATTTCTCAATATACACATGCAAAAATTCTGAATTTTTGTGAGTATGACCACCACAAAATTATGAATCATTTTGATATTCAAGGTTTGCTCTATATCCCAAAGGAAGATGACCTAAAAATTTGAATTTCAGAGATCACTAATTCTGGAATTCAGCAGGACAGAGACCTAGTGTTTTGGGTATAACTATCAAACTAAAAATCTTGTGACCTTGAGATTTCTACAGGAGGTAGATAGATACCTAAGGAGTAGTTTTGGTATTCAAAGGTTGAATAATATCAGATTGGAAAAGGGTCTAATAGATCTGTTTTCAGAGTGCTGTTGCCCAGAAATTTCAGCAAGACAGCACTTCAATAAAAAGATCATATCTCTAAGATTAAAAACCCGATGACCATGAAATTTTTACAGCACAAAGTAGGATATATAAGAAACATTTTTGGTATAGATTGTCTAGGAACATTCTGATTGGAACTATATTTAAAAAATCGAGGTTTCAGCCTAACTTAGGATTTTGACAGAATTTTCAGCATGACGTAGGCTTAGTGATTTGAGCATAGCTTCAGTTTTATTCATCCTAAAATCATGAAAAATTCAGAAAGCAAACTTAACTAGGTGATGAACAATTTCCCTGAAGAGCACCTAGCTAGAAATTTTCTAGATAAACCTTAGGAAATTTGGACAACATCTAGTTACAATTTTGCTTAACACCTGATCAAAGCAATCACACTAGCAAGATTGGTCCTTAAGAAACACACATTAAATAGAGACCAAGCAACACATGAATTGACTTCAGTTTTGGTTTGATAGCTTTTACATGATGCAAAAAGCGTCCTAAACTTCCTCACAAAGCTTTTAAGCTTAAAAATGAAGTTAGTGCCGGTGGCAGGGCATATATGAACGTCTCTCCCTATAATAACTAGTCGGAAGCTATTCGTTTCTTAATTACCGTGCCTAACAACCGTGGTTAGTGTACCTGCAAAAAATCACAGAACATTCAGAACCTTTCGTGCCAGCACTCACGAAAGCGTCCACATTCATTACCGTTCACTATAGAAACGGTATCCATGCATAAAGCCGCTGCATGGACAGCGTCCTATCTAAGACTCTGACGCAACGTGAGTGCCCATTGGAATAGGCCTCACTCATCCCTCACGGACTTTCCCGTGGTACCATCACGTATGGCAAAACGTGACGAGACTCAGACGCGATGTGACACCCATTGGAATAGGTCCCACTAGTCCCTCACAGGACTTCCCTGTGGTACCACCACGTATGGCAAAACGTGATGAACTAGTATGGTTGTGCATGAAAGTAAGTTTTGACAGGAATAAATGTGCTGGAAGTCAGACTAAATACATCATAATATATTAGCCACATGAAAGAACCCAAAAAATCCCTTTAGGGCCTCTCGGACTAGATTAAACCTTAACGTCCTACGCTTTTTAGCAAGATTATTAATCTTAGCAAGTTCGTTAAGGTATTTTAATTACTCTGGTGCATATCATCGCTCTTGTACCAGCTGTGACAGAACCGCCCAAAATAATTCTGTATTATCGCCTAAGCCGGTCCACGTGGCCATTAAGCAATAATAAAGAATTATTAAGTCGCTTCCGCCGGGTAAAGCCTAGTAAATCACATACAACAGGATCGCTGATATGCGCTAATCCCACACGAAGGCTGGACCAGAGTACAACATTACATTACATTAAAGGTTCACAAGTTCAACATTATTACAAACCAGGTTTTTCACACATAAAGGTAAACATGATCAGAGTTTAAACAGCGGAAATAAAACTAGCGTATGATGCACACGGGAGGCCATCCATGCATATCACTCCTCATCATCGTTCTCCCATTCAAGATCCCAACCATCTGGGATAGAACCAGGCCAGATGGCATTACCTGAAAACCACAAATTAAGCAAGGCTGAGTACTAATACTCAGCAAGACTTACCCGACAAAAATAAAGTACAGCTAGACATGCAAGGCTTTTTTGCTGCTGGGTTTGTTTTGCCAAAAGCGACTAAGAGTGGATCCGTATTTTCAAGTTTTAGCTCATATTCTAGTATGTTAATCAGTCTAGGTGAGCACCTGTACTAAACAAGCATGTTGTCCAAACAATATTAAACAAGAAACAATATTAATCCTAAATGTTCCATAAATAAACATGGGGTAGCCAGTGGTCAAGCCGGCTCAGATAACGGCGAGTGACCAACGATCGATCAATTTATATCCTTGCAAGGTAAACCCAAGATTCACGGAAGAAGGTAGACCAAGTGCAGTGTCTACCCCAACCAGGCGGTTCCCAACATCCCACAGTTTAGGATCAGACGCTACAAACTCTGGTACACGGTTATCCGGAGGGTCTAACCCGACCAGTCCAGACTCACACACTATACCACGGGTAGCTAGCCCGGAGACACATCCCAAGCGGGTAGCTAAAAAGATCTCGCCCCGGTTCAGAAGGTACTAGGCTTACCGGTCCCATTCCCGACAAGTACTTGGTACGTTCAATAGATTAGGACCGGCACCATGCTACTCGGTCGAGACCGAACCCATTGCTCTTACCACATGAGCGAGTCAATTTAACCAACTTATGATTCCAACATAAGCATCCTATATCTCGCGAGCAATGAGTCATTACTCGACTTCTAACGTATCCTTAGGGCATGGCACTAGCGTTCCTAACATACTAGTAAAAGAGCATAGGAGTCTTAAGGATCATGCATCTAGGTTTCAAAGCAACTCCTGAAACTTAAATGCACAAAGTAAAGCATAAAGTGCTGAAAAGTTAAAGGACATGATTTTCATTTATAAAAGATGGGTTAGATGACACCGGTGCTTGCCTTCCTCAGACTCAGTACCAAAACAAGCCTTGGGCTCTTCTGGACTTTGGTCCAGGTCTTGCTGCACACTAACTTGATTCAACTCTCTGCTGGCTGCTCCCTCCTCCTCCTGGGTGAGCGTGTACTTTCCGTCGGGAATATCTACACGTTTACATGCACATGCATTAGGTTATGGTGAAGGTGGGAGAATTACCACAAAACCAACTCTTGTTGGCCACATTCATCCAAACATTATTAGTTTCTCACAGAAATTATTAGGGTGTGTGATAAATAACAAAACACTATTTTGATGGTGATTGTGTGCACATCTAAGCAATTTAAGTTACTTAACTTCACCAAACAGCAAGGGGGTGTGTTTAAATTAATAAAAACAAAAACACACATGATTTCACAATTTAGCACTTTTCTTTTCCATTTCTTTCTTTAATTACTTAAAACAAGCCTTTCAACCATAAATCCAAATTAAATAAAAAACACTTCAAATGAGTCTAATCTTTTGCACACAGCAACATATGCTTAAATTAAGCTCTCAAACCAAAATATAGCTTAAGATCATTTATAAATTAATTTAAACGAAAAAGACAAATTTCAGCCTAGTAAAACACCATTAATTCATATAAAAAGATTTAATAAACTTTTTGATCTCCACTTTCTCCTACAGGTCATGTGTACCAAAAAAGAACCTCTGACCAAAGCATAAGTGCAGATTCAAATTATTTTTCAGATTTTGAATTTAAATGCCTACACATGATTAAATCCAATTCACCTAGTAAACAATTCTCTAAAATCAAATTCACTCTACCAGAGATACTACTCAACAAGGCAAAGCCCTAGGGTGCACATGTGGTTGCCGAAAAGTTCATTAAAGGGGTTATAAAAAGCAACAAACTTAAATTACCATAAAGCTTACAAAAATCATAACTGAAAATATATACATGAAAATCATTCATACTTTGGCAACAGATCTAGACATGCCATAAAGAGCAACATATCCAAAATTCAAGTTCATAGCATGTGTATATTTTAAACTACACTAAAAACACTTCAAACTGAATTTGAATTTTCATTAAAAAAACTACACCGAACAACCCTATACATATTTTCTAGGAAAGATAGGTTTCTTCACCAGGAACCCAACAAATTTGGATTTGCTTTTTTCTGATTTTCTACGATTTTTATCGATTTTTCAAAGGTTCAGCCTGGACACCCTTGATCTGAAAACTGATTTCTTACGAACAGGTCCCTGGGTTCTGCGTTCCAGCCCCTAGAAAGACCTCAGACCTCGCAATGTGGTCCAGACCGCGGACAGGGATGAAGATGGTCGGAATCCGGAGAGGGGAAGACCGTGCTTGGCCGGGAAAGGGTGGGGGAAGGGTCCTTGCTCACCTAGGGTTCCCTTCCGATGGTTGGAAGGGTCGGAGGAAGTGTCGGCGGCGGTGCTCGGCGGCGTCATGCATCCATGGCCGCCCCTGCCTCGGTTCCGGCGAGGTGACCGTCTGCGGAGTTGGTCCGGTGGCCGAGCAGCGGCTGGGCAACGTTGAGGAGGACCAAGGGAGGCTACAGTATTGGTAGGGCGGCAACGGTTTGGCGCGGGAAGCAGGACTTTGCGGCGGCGGCGGCTATGGTGTTTCTGACGGCAGACAGGAAGACGAGCACGAGGTTCAGGCTCGGTTTTTGGTGCGACAAGCTGCTTATACTCGACGAGGACAAGGTGGTGGCGCGCCTAAGGGCACCAGCTGGGCGGTCATCGGGCCGCGGCCGCATGCGCATGGAGCGCGCGGCGCGGACGCGAGACGACGCGTGGTCAAGGGGGCTCGCGACCGGTATGCAGCTCGCCCCAGGACTCGGCGCATGGTCCCGCGGGTCTTCGGAGGTACCAAGGTCGCGCGCGGTCCACCGCGGAGTTTCCGGAGTCCGTACGCCGGAGAGCGCGCACGGCGATGCGTGGAAGGAACGGTCGTGACGTCCGTGGCGCGAGAGCGCGAGCCCGACGCCAGGGTGCTGGTTTTATTTCATTTGCGCAGATTCAAAAATGCATAACTCCCTAAAGTGGCAACTAAGTTGAAAATCTCCAAAAACAAAAGTTGTAGAGGAGCTATAGACCTACAACTATCCCAAAGGGCGACATATGTTTTTATCAATGGTTTGTCCGGGAACGTCGGCCGAAGTTGCAGATTTTCCACGGCTCGAATTACTGTTCACAGCGCGTTCAACTCAAATTTTGGCCAATTTGCACACAAAATTGGAATGTCCGCCAATTACGAAAAATGTGTTCCCGGAAATAACGAACAACTTTTGTATTGGACGATTTTGAACTTCTATAGTGAAATTTGGAGAACGCGCAAGAAAACCGTTTCAGCCTTAAAGGAGATTTAGGATTTGACCGTGATTTGGGATTTTGACCAAGGTCTTTTGTGCAAATATGTGCTAATTCACGTCAAACATGTTTAGGAGCCGATTACACTTGATTAACACAACTAAATAGGGTATTTATATTTAATAAACACCTGGGGTGTTACACCGCTTAGTCCACATCTGGTAGTTTTTGCCATCGAAGTGTGGAGGACCCGAACTCCGTTCCTGGTACGCCATCCTTGGATCTTAGACTGGTTAGAGTCAATCAAGACCCGTAACCGGCTCTGACACAAATTGAAGGACCGATACAGCGAACCAAAGAGGGGGGAGTAAATGGGAAGCGATAAAAATTCTTCTCGAAGGAGATGAAGGCTAAAACAAGACCATGTAGCCACTAAGGTGCTACTGATCCTAAGAACCAACAAACAACCTTCGGAGCCAAAACACACCAAATCACACAGCGGAAACTTGCACCGGTCAGACTGGTGACACCATTCAGACCGGTGGAAAGAACCGGTCAGGCTGGTGGCTACAGCAGCCGCACAACAAATGTTCCAGAGAGCCTCAGTGACTTCTCTAGGCCCTCGAACCAAAACACCCCCAAAAACACAACTTGCAAAGAAGAAGAACCCTTCACAAACCTAAGCAAAACACCTCCAAATAGACCAAGAACAGACTAGCAGCACCACGACCAAAGACACACGAGTCAAGCAGATCACCCGAGGAAAATCCCACAAGTGGCATACACCGGTCAGACCGGTCACACACACCGGTCAGACCGGTCAAGCCTGGGCAGCTCGGGATGAACAACACGCGTGGGTCAACTCCCCCAAATCCAAACCTCGATCTCTCGAATCACTCCACGGACTTGTGCAAGACTTTGGGATAGTAGGAACACCTCATGGGGAGTCCATAGACAAGTTATTGTCCACCAAAACTCGACAAATCAAGAGGAATCAAAGAAATCCCGTCAAGAACTCCTCTAACCCTAGAGCACCGAAAACCCCAAAATCGAGACATTTAACTCACGGATTTGGGAGGGGAATCAAAGGGAAAAGAACCACGAAGGGTTCACACATACATCCCCCACCAAATCCCCAAGAGCAAGGTCCCGAAAACACACCATGAAATCCACCAAGAGAGGGCTCCAAAAATCACCACCAAAAACAAACGGGAACAACACAACCAAGCCTTGAGGAACCACGCCGAATCATCTATACATACCAAAGAGGTTCATACAAGGTCTAGCTTGCCGCCCGATCATCCAACCCTCTCACAAGATCTCACCATGAAGCTCTCAAGCTAGTCCTTCCGAAATCCTAAGAAAATAGGAAGGGAATATAGGAAAGCAAATGAACTAGGGTTCCAAGAGATTGCTGCCATCCTCTCACTTCTTGGGTTATACAGGAGGCAACCGAAAGTCTAAAATGCCCGTACTGGCTAATTAGAGATACATGCCCCTCGACGGTGAAATCGGAAATCTTTGTCATTGCTCCATCGGACGGATGCCCGGCGACCGCAATCTGCTTAGCCTTGACGCAAGCCTTGTGATCCCGACGCGTGTCCTCCGCTTCGAAGTCTCCGAACTGCGTCGTCGCACACCGGTCAGACCGGTGCTCCCCACCGGTCACACCGGTACCCACCGGTCACACCGGTCTGGAGCTGCTGCATCTCCGTCTTCGGTTCTTCTGTCTTGGCTTTGTGGATCTACCAAGGAACCCAGTTGTTTTCCGGTGAACCACTGGAAACCCTGCGAACTCGGTGTAGTCTCCTCTAATCTCCACTCATGACTCGGCTCCCAAGTAGTCCCGGCTCGACCTTGGTTTTGAGGCTCAACCCAGAAACTGTCCATGACTTCATCTTGCTGTTCATGCCACCATGCAGCCCGCACTTGACTCCGCTAGCCACCTGGTCCCTTGAACGAAGCCTACTTGTCTTCTCCACACCTGGAGGCCTCACTGGCGAGGACCTTTCGCGCTTGTTCTTCACATGCACCAACACCAGTCAAGCGGCAGCCTGCACCTGCAATACTTAGCCAAGAATCATTCCACGCAACGTTGTCTATCACTCATCACATTAGGAAGCGACCATCCACTGGTCCTCGAACCACACATGGTCCTCAATTGTGGACTCCTCAAGGTGAGTCAAAAGGGTTCGACACCATCAGCAAAGGAGCACAACTAAAATTCTGGTGAAAAAGAGCTCCCAAATGCAAGAATGCAAGCTCCCCCTGAACAAATGAATTTCTCCCAATATTTCGTCCCTTGATGCAAAACTCCCCTGGAAACATGAACTCCCCCTGGATAAGAATTGGGTACTTCCGTCCCCCTTCTTGGTAATGCATGAATCAAGTCTACAAAGTGCAAGCATGTGCTTCTCAAATATACAAAGAGCACTACAACATGCTAAAATTGAGACATAGACAAGCAAGATAGCCACAATTTGAGCACAAGCATCGCCAACCAGATAGAAAGCGACATACAAGCAAGTGATATAGTGATGATCAAAATGAAGCATTTTTCACAAAATCCCCCCCCCCCCCATGAGTATAGGACCTAAACATGATAAAAAGGAGCACATACAACATACAACTCACAAACTTCATGCAAAGTCACACATTCTCATCACACGGTCATCACAAACACCTACAAGCTATCTCATGTCATGTCAAAGCCACCGAGCCATGTGTCCACTTCTAGATATGAGACTTCTCGTTAGTGAACATCATGCAACGATTTAGCACCCAATATAAGGAATTTAAAACATTTATGACATGGAAGCACATTTTTCAAGCTTAGGCATTTCACATACCATTTTCATGATTTACAAGTTAAGCATGGTACATGAAGTGCCTTTGTGGCAAAAAGAATCTTAGGCTTCTCCACAAGGTAGCATGTAGGCTAAACATTCATGATAATAAATGGATCTTTGATCCCAAATGAAAAGAACATGGTTCCAAGAAAAAATTAAGCAAGAGATAGCCATAAGCACCCAAAATGAACATGAAAGGCATTCTACTCACAAGAGAGGATCCTATAGCATTTTTACAAAAGAAAGCCATCCACAAGCATATATATCCCAAAGCTACCAAGAGCATAGCTATACATCTCATGAGCATCACAGGCAAGGTCACAACCTCATCTCTAGCATATCATGGGGAGCAAAGAATATAAGAGAAGCACATCTCTATGGCATATGTTACAAATGCAATCTATGATACAAAGATGCAAGCATGCTATGATACAAAAATGAAGATGCAACATGCATATGTACATCAACCCTCCCAACTGAAGCTCAAAATGGAAAAACAACCCTAAGCTCTCCTCGCAAACGAGCAAATGTAGCTTGGTCCAAAGGCTTGGTTAGGATATCGGCAAGCTGTTTTTTGTAGGTACATGAATGAGGTCTATGTTTCCCTTCTCAACAATATCTCTTAACAAGTGGTACTTTACTTCTATGTGTTTGGTTCTGGAGTGAAGCACGGGATTTTTGGCAACACTAATGGCACTCGTGCTATCACACATGAGAGGTACATGGGAACAATCACCAAAGTCACTCAGCGTGCATGTAATCCAAAGCAGCTAGGAGCAACAACTAGCGGCAGAAACATATTCGGCTTTTGTGGTAGACTGAGCTACACTAGACTGTTTGCGAGAAGACCAAGTAACAAGCGAGGAACCCAAAAACTGACAAGTCCCCGAAGTCAACTTCCTATCGACTCGAGAGTCGACTACCAAGCTCAGGAGTATATAAAAGATACATGAAGATCCGCTTGACGGCCTAATGATGTGAAGTCCTCGGCGATGCCTGAAAATGAATGCACAGACACACAGAAAACTGGATGTCCCGCCTCGTCGCCGTCAAGTACAAGAAGGAGCCGATCATGCTCCGGTAAAAAAATCACATCGGAAGACCTCGACTCAAACCGATTAGTCGACTAGAGAGGAGGGAGTGAATGGGAGCCGATAAAAATTCTTCTCCATTGAGAGAACTCGGCCGATGCCCAAATTCACAACCAAGGATTCTCACACGAGTTTTCCAAAGTCGCGTAGTCACAGTGGCCTACCAACCCTAGGAGCAAACCCCAATCAATCACAAAGCGAAAGCGAAACTCAAAGAGCAATGTACTTAGCAGCTTAGCACCGGACCAGGCGGACCGTCCGCAAGCATCGGGCGGACGGTCCGTGAGGCCTAGGCGGACTGTCCGCAAACACTGAGCGGACCGTCTGCGAGGCCTAGGCGGACTGTCCGCGTGGCTGCGGCGGACCATCCGAAAATAACCCCTGAACCTCCAGTACTGCACCCTAAATAACAGACTGTCCGCGATGGGCCCATGGACCATCCGCCACGTCACGGACTGTCCGGCACTCTAGTACGAACCGTCCGCAAACTTCGTCCAAGAAACATCCACCGACAAAATGGATCGAACAAAAAACACACAAGAACTCGCGAAGAACATGAAGAACACTTCGGCTATCACGCTCCTCGCGGACCGTCCACCATGTACCCACAGAGTGTCTGCCAGGAGGAATCCTGTAGTCCGAGCCCGACCTCTTGAAGGTCAAACCTTCCTCTCCTTTGCCTGATCTCCCAAATCAACCAAGGGAAAGCTACCGAATCATAGTTGAAGATGAAGCGCCTCTAGGAGATGCTATGTCTACGAATTTGTAGCCTCAAACCCACTGATTCGAGATGAATCGAGATTCTACCGAGCTCAAGAACAAAGCTAGGTTTCCAACCGAAATCCTTCAATCGGAGGGTGAATTCGGAGTTTTAGGGATCAAGATCAAGCACAAAGATGCATGAGGCAACAATCCATGATTCCCACCAACCAATCCGAACCCAAACACCTCAGAATTGAAGGAACAAGTTGTGCACGAAAAACTGACAAAAATAGTTCAAAAAAGACACGAAAATCCAACGAGCTACAAGTGGAGAATCAACGCAACCATTAAAGATTCCATTCACTCGAAGGTCAGATTCTTTACAAACAGAGAAAAAATCTGACCCTATGTAGCAAGCAAATGAGAAGCAGTTCGAATGGATAGTTTGCCAAGAAACCCTAGAGCGAATATATATGAGTCCCCTCGGGGCCAGGCAAAAGACCAAACTACCCCTATCACTTAAGTTGTGATACAGCCCCTAAGAGGAAAATAGGTCATGTAGCACTCCTCTTCATCGCACGGCCACGCCGTCACCGCAGACCGCGTCCTCCCAACGCAAGCCCTGCGATCCCGCCAAGCGCCCACCGGCATCGAAGCTTCTCAGCGCGCCCAGATCCCGTCTCCGCCCGCCGAGTCTATGGTCTTGGTTTTGTGTCTCAACCAAGTAACCTGATGGATTTCTGGTGAACCGCCGCAAACCCCGCATGCAGACTCTTGTCCTGCACCGACTCTTGTCCACGACTTCGTCTTTCTTTTCTTGCCACCATGTGGCCCGCACTCGACCCAGCTGGCCACTAGGTCCCTCAAGTCAGGCCTACTTATCCCTCCACTCCTCGGAGGCCCCGTAAGGCATAGACCTTTCATGCCCACTCTTCACTTGCACCAACACAAATCAAGCCGTAACCTGCACCTGCAATACTCGGCCAAGAGTCAGTCCACACCATATTGTCAATCACTCATCACATCCAGGAGCGACCATCCACCGGTCCTCGGACGCTCTAGTGCTCAACTATGTCACAAGTGAAGATCTTAGGGATGTCATAGTTTGCTGGCTTAGGGTGAATAGGGTGAGTAGGACCGTCACCTCAGGGTACTTGGTGCATTATAGTTAATTTGCAGGCATGGTGAATCACCCCCATGAGTTCGTAATAAAAGATGAAATCAAGATCATCAACACCTCCAAAATCCCGAAAGGAACACTGCTGTTTTCATCAAGATTAAGCACATGTTCAGAGATGTAAAAAAGGAGGAAAATTGGATATTCAAGTGCTCCATTAAGTCTACTTTCCAATGCATCAAGAATCAACATTTTAGGAGACCCGTGCAAAAAGTTACAACCAAATCCTTGGGTGTCACGCACTGAAATCAGCCCGGGACAGCTTGCATCAACAAAGTAAAAAGGGTGTAACTCTCTTGTTCGGAGTCCAATCGGGATGAATGACCACTCGTTGGAAATATAATTTCAAGCAATTTTCAATGGAGCAATGTTTCAGTACATACTCAGTTCCGGACATAGAAGAAAACTCATGGAAGATGAACCAGCGATATGCGACAATATGGACGGAGGAGAAGATGGGATGAGAAACAATTGGGATCAAGGCTCGTGGCAAAGGGAGGACATTGAAGGATGAACGGAAGCAAAAATGTGATGATGATCTCCTCGCATGGCGGTAGGACTTCAACAATTTTAAGATGGTTCATCATCTTCCATGCCTAGCAACATGCTAAGCATGGGGGAAGACTTGGTGGACGAAAGAAGACCGCATGGAGTACAAGGAACACGGTTGCTACGGATGTCGATCTTCCTTCTTCCATGCCAGGCACAATGCTTAAGCATGGGGAAGGGCGCGCTACATCACAAGGATCAAATAATGGTAACAATTCCTCAACCCTCTTTTTGTCCTTGTCTTTCTAAATGCTTCTATATATGTATATGCCTTCAACAACCTTAGATGCAACTTTTGTATGTCTCTCTTGTTAAATAACATGGCTTCTAAGAGTACAACTTAGTTTTTGTTTATTGTCATCACCTTGTGCTCACCATGAATAAATAATTTTGGCTTCATCTTGCTCGTTGATATATGATGACCGTTGCCGCTTTGTTTAAACTTTGTGCTTGTTTATGTATGTTAAGCTATTGCACTCTCTAATACAAATCTGAAATTAATTAAATGCTAGCTTAATCTTTTGTGGAGGTCATGATAAAAATAAAGACACATGGTTTCTTTTATGCTCTCGACTTTGGATGGGTCGAAGGACATATTACTTTTTACTTTTAAAAGTCATGCTAACCTTCTCATTAATACCTCTTGCATTTTGCTCTACCTATCCAAAGCCTTATATATTGAGTGCAACCATAGATTACAAGAGTTATTGTTGGGTGAATTGATCCAATGCTCGATTCTTTGGCTCGTGACTAAGAAGCTGGTCATTCCGTTTTTTTGCGTAACTTATCTTTTGCTAGCCTATTCTATCTGTGCATTGTGAGCTCCCACATTGGAAGCTTTGCAAACCTTGCCGGATATCCACCCTTTAAACCAACATCATCTTTTGTGTTAACCTCTGAGGACCATGTGTGGTTCGAGGACCGGGGGATGATCGCTTCCTTGTGTGATGAGTGATTGACAACATTGTGTGGACTGATTCTTGGCTAAGTATTGCAGGTGCAGGTTGCAGCTTGACTAGTGTTGGTGCAGGTGAAGAACAAGCACGAAAGGTTGTCGGCGGTGAGGCCTCCAGGTGTTCGAGGGACACGGTGTCCGGCGGGGTCAAGTGTGGGCCGCATGGTGGCATCAACAGCAAGATGAAGTCATGGACAGTTTCTTGGTTGAGCCTCAAAACCAAGGTCAAGCCGGGACTACGTGGGAGCCAAGTCATGAGTGGCGATTGGTGGAGGCTACACTGAGTACGCGGGGTTTCCAGTGGTTCACCAGAAAACCACTAGGTTCCTTGGTTGATCCACAAAGCCAAGACTGAAGAACCGAAGACGCTGCTGCAGCAGTGCCTGACCGGTCTGACCGGTGGGTCTGACCAGTGGGTATCGGTCTAACCGGTGAGGAGCACCGGTCTAACCGGTGTGCGACGACGCAGTCCGGAGTCTTCACAGCAGAGGACACGCGTCAGGATCACAAGGCTTGCGTCGAGGCTAAGCAGGTTGCGGTCGCTGGGCATCCGTCCGATGGAGAAAATCTAAAGACTACCAAAACCTCCCTTGAGGGGCGTGTATCCCTAGTTATTAATAAAGGGTATTTTAGACTTTCGATTGCCTCTATATAACCATGAGGTGAAAGGATGGCAGCCAAGCTCTTGGAACCCTAGTTCATTTGTTTTCCTATTTTCCCTTCCTATTTTTCTTAGGATTTCCATAGGACTAGCTTGAGAGCTTCATGGTGAGATCTTGTGAGAGGGTTGGATGATCGGGCGGCAAGCTAGACCTTGTATGAACCTTCTTGGTATGTATAGATGATTCGGTGTGGTTCCTCAAGGCCTCTGTTGACTTTCCGAGCCCTCTGTTGTAGGTTTTCTTGGAGTGTTTTCGGGACCTTGCTCTTAGGGATTTGATGGGGGAAATTTGTGGGAACCCTTCATGGTTCTTTAGGCTGTGATTCCCCTCCCAAATCCGTGAGTTAAAGGGTTCGATTTTGGGGTTTTCGGTTTTCTAGGGTTAGAGGAGTTCTTGGTGGGATTTCTTCGATTCCTCTTGATTTGGCAAGTTTTGGTGGACAAAATAATGGCTATGGACTCCTCATGAGGTGTTCCTATTATCCCCAAAGTCTTGTTCAAGTCCATGGAGCGATTCTGGAGATCGAAGTTTCAATTTGGGGGAGTTGACCCGCGGGTGCTGTTCATCCCGAGCTGCCCAGGCTACACCGGTTTGACCGGTGCTCTTGACCAGTCTGACCGGTGCGAGTCACTTGTGGGATTTGCCTCGAGTGAACTGCTTGACTCGTGTGTCTTTCGGTCCGTTTGGAGTTGTTTTGTTAGGTTTTGTGTAGGTTTTTCTTTCTGTGGAGGTTGTGTTTTGGGGGTGTTTTTGTTCCAGGGCCTAGAGAAGTCACTGAGGCTTTCTGCAATGCTTGTTGTGTAGCTGCTGTAGCCACTGGCCTGACCAGCTCTGTCCATCGGTCTGACCAGTGTCACCGGTCTGACCGTCACAGGCCATCGGTCTGACCGGTGCTGCACAGGCAGCAAGCCGTGCAAGTTTCCGCTGTGTGTGTTGGTGTGTTTTGGCTCGGAACATTGTGTGTTAGTTCCTAGGTCCAGTGGCACTCCAGTGGCTACGTGGGCTTGGCCAACTTTGGTAGTAAGTCGGAGACGTGTGTTGGAAACAGTGTTCGTCTTGTTGGAGTATCCATCTCCTTCGAGAAGAATTTTTATCGGTTCCCATTCACTCCCCCTCTCTGGTTCGCCGTATAGGTCCATCAAGTGGTATCAGAGCCGGTTCAGGTCTTTATTGACTCTAACCAGTCGAAGATCCAAGGATGGCATACCAGGAACGGGGTTCGGGTCCTCCACACTTCGATGGCAAGAACTACCAGATGTGGAGTAAGCGGGTGGCGGCGTTTCTCCGCGGAAAGGGTCAGATCCTTTAGGATGTCACCGTGGACACAGGCTATGTCCAGCCGATGAACTTCCTTGCTCCAGGATCGAGGGACATGCTCGACGCCAACAATAAGGTGATCGAATACTTGTTTCGTGCTTTGTGTCAGCCTGAGTTCGATCGGGTGCACACCGAGCACTTGGCTTGTAGAATCTGGTTGGTGTTGAAGGAGGCTCATGTTGGGAATGCCCAGGTTTAGGCTCGGATGTCACTTGTATGCTCTCTCATGTGTAAATGCCTTTATATGATATTGACATATTTTAGTGGCTTGGTTGTGCTTAATTTGTGATTGGATAGCTAGTTTATTGATCATATGGGGCCAAAGGCTCATTTGCCATCATGAATGTTTAGCCCCCTTGCTTCATCTTGTGGAGGGACATAAGTTCCTTTTTGTCGCAAAGACATTTCATGTACCAAATATGAATCTGAAAATGAAATGTAAAATGCTTGGAAAATGTGCTCCCATGTCATAAGTGCTTAATTTAATTTGCTTTGGGTGCTAAACCGTTGCATGATGCCTACCAATGAGAAGTCTCATCAATAGAAGTAGGCACATGGCTCGGTGGCTTTGACATGACATGAGGTGCTTGTGGGTGTTTGTGATGGTCTTATGATTAGAATGGCTGTCCTAGCATGAAGTTTGTGTGGCTTTGCCATTTTGATATGTTGTTATCATGTTTAGGACTTTGCTCATGAGATGTGATTTTTTTGCAAAATTACCCAAATTCATCTTAGCTTCATCCAATGGTTGTGAAACTTGGTGATCTTGTAGTTGATGTCAATACGAACCTATCAGATATCTAACTTGCTCATTTGGACATGTGTAGCATCCTATGTTGAATTTTGTCTATTTGAGAAGCTCTAGGTTAAAAGTTTTGCATTTTTGGCTTGATTCATGCATTGTCAACAAGGGGGAGAAGTTTGAGCTTGAAATGGCTTGCTGGATGCATTTAGAAGGTTTTCAGGTGGTTTCGAGACATTTCTGGACTCTGGTGTGCACCGGTCTGACCGGTCAAGGTCACAGGTCTGATCGGTCAGAGTGCTGGTCCTGTTCCCATGTTGCACACCGGTCTGACCGGTGGTGTTGCCGGTCTGTCCGGTCAGGGCTGAGTTGTTGCAGCTGCCCTGTTTCAAGTGGTGTTTTGCATGCATTCGTCCAAAGGGAGTTGCATTGGTTCAGGGGGAGCTTGCATGTGTGCAGGTGGAGCTCTTTGTGGTTTTTCGAGCTTTGGTTTGGTAGTTTGCGCTCTTTGCTTGAGCATAGTTTTGTCTCGGATGTGTTGAGCCGTTTCCCTTGTCTAAGGGGTCTGATACTTGTCTTCCTCAAGTGATCTTGTTCTTTGCCTTTGTTTGGCTTTCGATCGCTTGTTGGAGTTTCATTTTGTTCGTTTCTTTTCTTTTTCTTTTCTCTCATGTCACTTTATGTGGGTGTTGTCAGTGCACTCATCAAGGAGGAGATTGAGGACCATATGTGGTTCAAAGACCGGGGGATGGTCGCTTCCTGGTGTGATGAGTGATTGACAACGTTGTGTGAACTGATTCTTGGCTAAGTATTGCAGGTGCAGGTTGCGGCTTGACTGGTGTTGGTGCAGGTGAAGAACAAGCGCGAAACGTCGTCGCCGGTGAGGCCTCCAGGTTTGGGGAAGACAAGTAGGCTTCGTTTGAGAGACCCGGTGGCCAGCGGGGTCAAGTGCGGGCCGCATGGTGGCATAAACAGCAAGAAGAAGTCATGGACGGTTTTTTGGTTCAGCCTCAAAACCAAGGTCGAGCCGGGACTACGTGGGAACAAAGTCATGAGTGGCGATTGGCGGAGGCTACACCGAGTTTGCGGGTTTTCCAGTGGTTCACCAGAAAACTACTGGGTTCCTTGGTTGATCCACAAAGCCAAGACCGAAGAACCGAAGACGGTGCTGCAGCAGTGCTAGACCGGTCTGACCGGTGGGTCTGACCGGTCTGACCGGTGAGTACAGGTCTCACTGGTGAGCGACGACGCAGTCCGGAATCTTCGAAGAGGAGGACACGCGTCGGGATCGCAAGGCTTGCGTCGAGGCTACGCAGGTTGCAGTCACCGAGCATTCGTCCGGTGGAGAAAATTTGAAGACTTCCAAAACCGCCCTTGAGGGGCTTGTATCCTTAGTTATTAAGTAAGAGTATTTTAGACTTTCGGTTGGCTCCATATAACCCATGAGGTGAGAGGATGGCAGCCAAGCACTTGGAACCCTAGTTCGTTTGCTTTCCTATTTTCCCTTCCTATTTTTCTTAGGATTTCCATAGGACTAGCTTGAGAGCTTCATGGTGAGATCTTGTGAGAGGGTTGGATGATCGAGCGGCAAGCTAGACCTTGTATGAACCTTCTTGGTATGTATAGATGACTCAGTGTGGTTCCTCAAGGCTTTGTTGTGTTGTTCCCGGTTGTTCTCGGTGGTGATTTTCGGAGCCCTCTCTTGGTGCTTTTCTTGGAGTGTTTTCGGGACCTTGCTCTTGGGGATTTGATGGGGGAAATTTGTGGGAACCCTTCGTGGTTCTTTGGGCTGTGATTCCCATCCCAAATCCATAAGTTAAAGGGCTCGATTTTGGGGTTTTCAGTTTTCTAGGGTTAGAGGAGTTCTTGACGGGATTTCTTCGATTCCTCTTGATTTGGCAAGTTTTGGTGGACAAAATCATGGCTATGGACTCCTCATGAAGTGTTCCTATTATCTCCAAAGTCTTATTCAAGTCTATGGAGCGGTTTGGGAGATCGAAGTTTGGATTTGGGGGAGTTGACCCGCGGGTGCTGTTCATCCCGAGCTGCCCAGGCTACACCGGTCTGACCGGTGCGTGTCACTTGTGGGATTTGCCTCGGGTGAACTGCTTGACTCGTGTGTCATTGGGTCTTGGTGCTGCTGGTCAGTTCTTGGTCCGTTTGGAGTTGTCTTGTTAGATTTTGTGTAGGTTTTTCCTTCTGTGCAGATTGTGTTTTGGGGGTGTTTTTGGTCCCGGGCCTAGAGAAGTAATTGAGGCTTTCTGGAACACTTGTTGCATAGCTACTGTAGCCACCGGCCTTACCGGCTCTGTCCACCGGTCTGACCGGTGTCACCGGTCTGACCGTCGCAGGCCATCAGTCGGACCGGTGCAGCACAGGCAGCAAGTCGTGCAAGTTTCCGCTGTGCGTGTTGGTGTGTTTTGGCTCGGAAGGTTGTGTGTTGGTTCCTAGGTCCAGTGGTACTCCAGTGGCTACGTGGGCTTGGCCAACTTGGGTAGTAAGTCGGAGACGTGTGTTGGAAGTCGTGTTCGTCTTGTTGGAGTATCCATCTCCTTCAAGAAGTATTTTTATCGGCTCCCATTCACTCCTCCACTCTCTGGTTCGCCGTATCGGTCCTTCAACCTCCTTGACCTACCTATCACTTGAGTATGGAGACAACATGTCACAAGAAGGAGCTTCAAAGGGAAGATTCAAGTTCCCTCTCATCAAGACGTCCGGTACCTACCTTAACACCACTTCCTCTTTGCTCGGGGACGAGCAAACGTTTAAGCATGGGAGAGGAGGTAGGTACTATGCAAATTAGAGTTCTAGGGGAGATAAAAAATGAATAAGATAAGAGGATAAAATAAAAAATCAAAGCACCTCGCACCGGTCACCTCGCACCTATCAAAGAAAAAAAGAGTGAGGAAAAAGAAAAAAATAAGAAGAAGAAAGAAGGGAGAAAAAGAAAAATAGAAAAAAAGAGAGTAATAGTAATCTCCCCCAGTTCTACAGTTGCTTAAGGATTTTTTAAGGACTTCAAGATAAAGACCCGTACTCATTTTTCCAACCATGTGCAATCCGATGAGAAGGACTTCGTTGGGGCCTCAGGATCATTTTTTGCCATTGGCACATGTCCACCTATCTAAAAGTTTGAGTTCTTTCTTTCCCCCTCCTTCTTGTGAACATTATTTTTCCAATGACCTTTTTGACGAGTCATGATATGAGAAGCTTGCCTTGTTTTGATAATAGTCTCAACTTTAACATCTTGGTAGGATAAAAAGTTTCCTATGAGCTCTAAACAAAACCCTTCCACCTACAAACATGAGAGGGAAAGGATATAGATCAAGTAGGCTTGAGAGAGTTGTGAGATGAGAAAGTTCACGAGCAAGATGCAAGAAGGTTTAGCTCTTTTATTCACCTCGTTCTTCCCTTCGAAAAGTTTCTAAGACCTATTCGAATTTTGTGGAGCATGATTGATTACTTGTGGAAAGAGCTTAAATTATATCTACCCTCCATAGAGATGAAAGCTAGTTACATTATGGAATTTAACAAATATAAACTTGGAGAGCATTATGCTTTCTCATGTGTCATCAAGTGTTGGGTATGAACAATGAAAGGCAATGCTGATATCCATTGAAAACTTACTCGAGGATGAGCAAGGTTTAAGCATGGGGGAAATGTTGACGGTGAATTTCCGTCAACCTAGAGTACTTGTTATACATTGGTTTCGATTATGATTTGCAACTAACCTGCCACTATGCATACTAATGATGTAACAAGTTCACTTGTGAATGTGGTATTTGGAGTATGTTGTTTACACAGGATTTAGGCACTAAAAGGAGCACTTCCGGGAAAAGTTCAATAAGCACTTCAAGAGAAGATCATGAAGCCCGTCACAAGTCAAGATACGAAGTGAACAAGACTCCAAACAACCCAAGGACCGAAGCATCAACACGTAAAACTCCGGGGACTTGGTTGTTTACCAACGAGATCAACTCAGCCCGAGAGATATTCTCGCAGCCCAGAACAACATGATCTTTCGGTGTAGATTCAGATAGTTAAACGGCCTCTAATGCCAAAAGTTTGACTACCAAAGTTGTGGGACTTGACGATACCTTCGATTTGGACATGTGGAAGGCCCAATTCGAGTCAAGGAGCTAGGAGATATGACCCTCGAAATCCCTGTTGCGCAGTCAGTCCGAAATCAGAATAGATTATCTTTTAAGGCCGATTTGGAGATCTTATCTTCGTTTCCAAGGAAAGCAATGAGTACCAAAGTTGGAGGAAATTTCGTGCCATACAACCATGACACCGAATTTGCATTATTTGGAGTCCGGACGTGGGAGATATGGCATCGGCAAGGCAGGGCTACAAAATAGGAAAGTCTGGACGAGGCTGATTTTATGGAAACCAAGTTCCCTTCTCTCCCAAGGAAGATCTCATGCAAGGCAAGGTGGAGAACGCCCCAAGGCTCCCCAAGGGCATAAATACAACCCCTTGGGCGCCCAAGGAGGATTGATCAATCCATCCATCCACTGGAACTCGGCGAAACCTAGGAGAGAGCGACGACGGCCGCCGCGAGTCCTCGAAGTCGTCTAGGAGATGGCCTAGGCCTACCCTAGCCACCATGGCCGCCTTGCTCGGTTGAGCCATGGAGGAGTTCCGGAGGTAGTTGAGGTCATAAATGGTATGTACTCGGTGGATATGATCTAAACATATTTATTATGTGAGTAAAGTACTTCATGTCATCCGATCTTTTAGCGACTCGATTCCTCCTTTTATGATTTTGCTCTCGCTTGGCTATGCTTCATCTTCAATCTATTCTATAAATAGATTGCTTGGGGTGCTCTTGTAGTCATGGTGGCTAGAGGTGCATACCGGATCGACCAAGTGTTTTCATCTTGTTCTTTTTGAACTCGCCCTAGGCTAACCCGCACGAATAGGATTGCGTTATGACAGGAATCAGACCGGAGGATAGTAGTTTAAAGATGGCTTTGGATGAGATGCATGTCACGCTTGCTCTTTTAACTAGAACTACAACTAGAAGACGATAGACCTTAGTTTCCCTTGCTTGCTCCTTACCTTGTCGATGTTCATGGATGCGATCAACCTTACGTTATAACCCTTATATCTATAAGGTTTATCTTCTTATGCAATCAATGCTCCGTGTTAGGTTAGATCGATAGGTTAGATGGAGAATCTTGGGAGTATATTTCCGATCCTTGATTTGACAAATCTAGGGAGGACCCTCCTTGGTGAAAAAGGCACCAAGTCACCCGTAGGCTTGCGGTGAACTTGAGCATGGTTTTGAACCGTCAACAATTGACAACTTAAGGAGACGATTGGGCGACCAGAGAGGGGGGAGTGAATGGGAGTCGATAAAAATTTTTCTCGAAGGGGATGACTTCCCCAACAAGATGAACTCGGTCGGTTACTCAAAATCACATGCTCTGCATGCAACCTTCCGTTTGCCAAAACTACGTAGCCACTGGAGTGCTACCAGTCCTAGGAACAAACACTACCTGCAGCGACAACTCCTACACACACGGCAGTGGAAACGACACGGAAGCTGCCTGCTAGGAGGGGGTGGTTAGACCGGGTATGGGGGGTGCTTAGACTGCCTTCATCTTGTAACCAAGAAATCCTCCAAAACACATTTTCCGAGCTCTAAAACACTCCACAGTTTCACCAACTGCAATCTCTGGTCAAGGACAAGCAAGCTACCAGAAAATCTAGGTGAAAACTGAAACTTCACCCAGGGCCTATGGGCGGTTAGACTAGGTACCACAGGCGGTCTAACCTCCTGTACCCAACAACAAACTCAAGGCAAGAACTCCTACCAAACTGCGCTGAAACGAACAAAGATTTCACCTGAACGCTCCTTTAATCAAGGAGAACAAACTCACAGAGGAAAATCCAGCAAAACCAAAACTTCGACCTGGGAGACCTAGGGTGGTTAGACCACCCCCCTATGGCAGTTAGACCGCCCAACCTAGAAAACTGGCTACGTGTCAGCCCTCAACTTCCCATCGCCCGATCTCCCGATTCATGCCGCGATTGCAGCGAAACTTCGGGGATAGCTGGGTTACCTCCTGGGCAACCTCTCCCTCAAAGGAATCGAACCAAAATGCGCACAATGAAAAGGAATTGCGAATCTTTGCCCTCTAGGTCATGAACTCGAGCAACTCGAAAAACCACCAAATCGAGGTCGATTCAAGGGAGTTCTTGGGGCAAAGTCACTAGCCAAAGAGGCACAAGGTCCTCATACGTGACACCCAACAAGAATTTCGCAAGAAATCATCCTCAAAACTAAAGCAAGAAAATCAAAAGAAAGGGCTCTGAAAATCACCAAAAAGGAAAACGAGAGAGGCAAGAGAAGGCCTTGAGGAACCACGTTGAATCATCTATACATACCATGAAGGTTGATACAAGGAGTAGCTTGCCACCCGATCATCCATCTCTCTCTAGATCTCACATGAAACTCTCAATCTAGTCCTAGAAAAACTAGAGGAAAAAGGAAGAGAAAATGGGAAAACAAATGAGCTAGGGTTCCAAGAGTTGGCTGCCATCCATCCCCTCATGTGTTTATTTGGAGGCACCCAAAAGACCAAACTACCCTTATTAGATAACTAAGGATACATGCCTCTCAAGGGCAAATTTGAAGTCTTCGGATTTTCTCCGTCGGACGGATGCCCAACAACAACAACCTTGCTTAGCCTCGACGCAAGCCTTGCGATCCCGACGCGTGTCCTCCGCTTCGAAGCTACTTGGCAGCTGTGACCCGGGCAGTCAGACCGCCCCCCTGGGCGGTTAGACCGACCAGGCGGTCAGATCGCCCCCTAGGTAGTTAGACCGGCTCAGGCTGTCAGACCGCCCCTCCAGGGCAGTTGAACCGGCCTGGGTGGCTGCACCTCCTCGTTGAGTCTTCAGCCTCAGTTTTGTTGCTCAACCGAGTAACCCAGTGGTTTTCTGGTGAACCACTGCAAACCCCACGAACCTTGCGTAGCCTCCACCAATCACCACTCATGACTCAGCTCCCACATTGTCCCCGCTTGACCTTGGTTTTGAGGCTCAACCAAGAAATTGTCCATGCCTTCATCTCACTATTCTTGTAACCATGCGGCCCACACTTGACTCTGTTGGCCATCGGGTCCCTCGAACCAAGCCTACTTGTCTTCTCCACAACTGGAGGCCTTACTAGCAACAACCTTTCATGCTTGTTCTTCACTTGCACCAACACGAGTCAAGCCGCAACCTGCACCTGCAATACTTAGCCAAGAGTCTGTCCACACCACGAGGGTTTGCCAACTGTCTAGCCAACTTCTCTTCACGCTTCCTCCTGAAGAAAAACTCAACAAGGTGCCCATCCCTCCCACAATGCTAACAATGGAAGGGTTTTGGCTTTGGCTTTGGTTTTGGGCTCTCTTTGGGCTCTGGCTTCTCCTTACTCAGTTTTGCTCCCTTCTTCCCAAAGAACCCATTCCCCAAGTCACTCTTTAACTTGATGGGTTTCTGGAAGTTGTCGGTTTGTGGAGGAAACATTGGTGGAGCTGGGGTTGTGTCTAGTTGGTTCCTAAGCGGATTTGGATTGAGCATAGGCATTCTTGTGGTAGGTTTTTGGTGGTTCTGGGGTGTCACCGATCTTTCCCTCATTCTCACCACTTCCCTCACCCACCTTGTCTGACCCAAGCGCCTGTCCATCATAGTGCTTGTATGCATCGATCATCATCCTCAACTGAGGCTCATGACCAGACAACCAACCCATCATCTTTCTCAACTCATCATTCTCATCCTGCAAGCGATCAACATAGTGTGCAAGCTCCATATTCTTCACAACATTTATTTCACAAGTAGAACATGATGTACGAATAGGAGCTTTCAGCTGAGCTTCTAGAGATATAGCATAAACAAGCGAAACATCTAGCTTCTCATGCAAAATAGGACAACAAGTGCAAGCACCAGGCAAGGAGGGCCTAGATTTCAACTAGATCAACCCTAAACACAGTCAATTCACCAAGAAAAGTGAAACAATCAGTGCATTCAGGTTCATTGGTCACAACAGGAGCAGACTTAAGAGAATATATTTGAGCCCTAGCATCATGAAGCAAAGATCATAGCTCAACCACCTTGTTTTTAGCCTCTCCAAGCAAAGACATATACTCCCTCTTCTCCTTGTTGGTCTTTCTAAGGACATCATCATGGTTGTCAAGCAAATCATTCAACCTAGCATTCTCCGCTATCAAGAAGGATAGATCATTGTTTACCTCTTCCTCGAAGTCGTAGCCCGAGTCATCCTTGTTGCTCTTCTTCCTTGCGAAGCTATGTGCCATGCCGCAAAAGCATTGGGTGGCGAAGCACATGATGTTGATGTTCTTGCTCGACCGCTTGGCCTTGTGCCAGTTCTCATCTTCATCACTTTAGCTCGATGAGGAGTAGCACGAATTTGAGTCAATGTCGCTTGCACTGGTAACCATCGCCTGCTCCTTCTTCTTGTGACCACCACTCTTCCTTGGCCTCTGCTCGGACTTGTTCTTGCCCTTGTAGTTGTCCCTTGAGTACTGCTTGTGGTCAGTCCTTGGATGGTGCTTGTGCTCGGGCTTGCCCTCCAAGGCTTCTGGGCACTCGGCGATGAAGTGTCCGTGCTTCCCGCACTGGTAGCACATGCCTGAGCTTCTCCGAGCGTTATTCTAGTTCGTGTACATGCGCTCGAACCAATTGCTCAGGAATGCGAGGTCCTCCTCGCCCAGCACGTCGAACTCGTCATCTAACTTGGACACAAGGCAAGACAAAGAAAAATATCTCAATGACATGTTAGGATTAGTCCTTGAACCAGATACGAGAGCCAGACTATGGGGATCAGTCGGGTTCTCGATCTTTGCACTCACCCCACGGTCCACCTCGGATGACTTGTGCTTGGAAAATAGCTCGTCCACCGTGAGGGTCTCATACTTCTCCGACCCGAGAATGGCCTCGACCTTCTCACTCCACACGGTACGATCCAGAGAATGCAAGAGCTTGATAGTCCAGTCATGATCAACGTTCGGGAGCACAGCCACATTAGCCCTCATGTTGTTTACAATCACGGTGAACTGCTGGAACATGGCATCAATCGACTCACCGGGGAGATGCATGAGATTCTCGTACTCTCTTCTGTAGGTCGCAAAGAGCCGAGCCTGAACTTGAGTGTTCCCAGCATGAGCATTCTTCAACTGCTCCCAAATCCTACACACCAAGTCCTCTGTCTGAACCCAATGGAATTCGGATTGACATAAAGGACGGTACAGGTAGTCAACCGCTTGTTGTTGGCGTCGAACATGTCCCTTTGTTGACGGTGTATATTCGTATCAAACTTTATATGGATTTGCAAGCGGGCAAATCCCCCGTTGTAGTCAAGGGACCCTTCTGTCCTCGAATGGTGAACCCAAGGTATCGAATTCATGGAACAATGTGCAACGCAAGGATTCAATCTAGTAAAGCAAGGGAAATCCCTTTGGAGAACCAAGAAAACACATCTAATCTAAGAGATCATCAAGAAAGGACATCTAATCTATTCTAATCTACTAACTCAAGAGGTAGCAAGAGAAAGCAAAGAGATAACCGATCTAGAGAATCTAGATCATGCCTATGTTGCAGCTCCAAACAAGATTGATGAAGATAAAAAAGCGAATCTCATTAAAAGCATCATTAAACCGTGGCCTCCGGTCTGATTCCGAAGACACCCGCCTTTTGGAGCCACCGTTCTGTCACGACGCACCGCTATTCGTGCGGGTTAGCCTAGGGTGAGTTTGATAAGAACAAGTTGAAATCAGTTGGTCGGTCCGGTATGCACCTCTAGCCACCGCAGCTACAAGAGCACCCTGTGCAATCTATCTTAAGTATAGATTGGGGAAGAAGCAAAACCAAGGGAGAACAAAATCATCGAGAAGGCACTTGATCTCTAGAAATCGGATTCAGTTAAAGACTTCACCATGAATGATTACATGAGCAAGATCACCACTGGGATCCTACCTCGATCTTGATCCTTGCTCTGAAGCTCCGACGTGGTCTTCCATGCAAGGTTCCCACGTCGGCTAGGGGGACCCTAGACAACTAGCACGACCCTCCTCTCCGAGATGGTGTCCCTCAAGCTTCTCTGCTCCTTGGCGGCGGATGACGAATGAATTGATGTGTGGCTCTCGGTCAAGGGGCTATAAATAGCCCGAGAGGCACCTAGGTCAAAGGGGGAGGCCGACTGGGCCCCGAAGTGGGTTGGGCCGACCGGCCTGGGCCGACCGGCCTGGGCCCAATTCGGCCAGTTAGCCCCCTCCTTTGCCCGACATTGGTTCTCGAGTCTTCTAGATCGTTCCCCCTTCTGCATTTGGTCCCTTGTCGTCGGTTTCTCTCTAAATTGGATGAAGCTCCTTGTCCTGCAAGATTCGACACTTTTATGACTAGGTCCTCGGAGTTTGTCATCTTCTCGGGTTTGACCCCTAGGCTTCTTGGAGTCATGTTTGCTTCAAGGTCTTGTCTCAAGGTGCTTGATGAACTTATCCCATAAGTTTTGCTTTCAACACTAAAACCCTGCATAAACACTAAACTTCAAAACCGACATGCACAAATGAACTTGTTATACCAAGGGGGTTAGTACCTATGGATAACACATAAAAGTCATGCCAACACCGAAGGTAAAATCATGGCTAGGTTGACGGAATTTCACCGTCTACATCTCCCCCATGCTTAAACCTTGCTCGTCCTCAAGTAAGCCTTCAATGGATATTATCGTTGCCCTTCATTGTTTAAACCTTGCACTTGATCATACATGAGAAAACATAATGCTCACAAAAAATTAATTTGTTAAAGATTCATAATGTACTAGCCTTCATCCCTACAGAGGGTAGACTATCAATTAAGTTCATCCCACAAGTATTAACATGCTCCCAAAATTCAAATAGATCTCAGAAATTTTGAAATAAAGAAATGAGATGAAAAAGAGCTAAACTAAGTTCACAAAATAATCTTGCATCTTGCTCATGAACTCTCATCTCATCTTGTCTCTCAAGCCTATTTATTCTACTCCTTTCCCTCTCATAACATATATATGTGGTAGGCTTTATATGGAGCTTTTTGGGGAAGTTTAGTCCTACCAAGATATTATAAATGAGGTGTTGTCAAAACAAGACAAGCTTCTCATGGTCTTACCGAGACTCGTCAAAAAGGACATTGGAAAATGATGTTATATCAAGGAGGGGGAGAGAAAAATACACAAAATTTGAGATAGGTGGACATGTGCAAATAGCAAAGAGTGATCCCGAGGCACAAAGGAAGTCCTCATTATCGGATTGCACATGGTTGGAAAATGAGTTTGGATCTTTTAATCTTGAAGCCTTGAAATTCCTAATGCACTTTAGAGAACCGGAGAGTTCACTTTATTTTATTTTTATATCATACATACTCATTTTTTCTTTCTTATTTTTTTCTTTATACTCAATTTTTTTTCTTCTTCTTCTATCTTTCTTTTTTTTAATTTGCTCCCCTTGAACTCTAAATTGCATTGTACCTACCTCCTCCCCCTTGCTTAGACGTTTGCTCGTCCTCGAGCAAAGAGGTGATAGAGATAAGGTAGGTAATAGAAATATTTTTCCTTTGGAGAGATACTTGAAATCTTCAATCTTGGCACCATCTTGCGATCTTCCTCGAATTGACGATCCATACTCAAAGATAGGTTGCGGTCAAGGACGTAAACAAAAAAGATGATATTTTTTTGTTTTAAGGGTGGATATCCAGCGGGATTTGTGAAATCTCCGATGTGGGGATACACAATGCACGGATAAAGAGGCTAGCAAAAAGATAGATACGCAAAAACGGAATGACCAACTTCTTTGTCTCGGGCCAGAGAAATCAAGGCCTGAAATAACTCACCCAAAAATAAATTTTGTAAACTAAGTTTTTGCACTCAAATATTTATATTGGTTATGCTTAATTTGTGATTGGATAGCTAGTTTATTGATCATATGGGGCCAAAGGCTCATTTGCCATCATGAATGTTTAGCCCTCTTGCTTTATCTTGTGGAGGGGCATAAGTTCCTTTTCGTCGCAAAGACATTTCATGTACCAAGTTTGAATATGGAAATGAAATGTAAAATGCTTGGAAAATGTGCTCCCATGTCATATGTGCTAAATTTAATTTGGTTTGGGTGCTAAACCGTTGCATGATGTCTACCAATGAGAAGTCTCATATATAGAAGTAGACACATGGCTCAGTGGCTTTGACATGACATGAGGTGCTTGTGGGTGTTTGTGATGGTCTTATGATTAGAAGGGTTGTCCTAGCATGAAGTTTGTGTGGCTTTGCAATTTTGACATGTTTTGATCATGTTTAGGTCTTTGCTCATGAGAGGCAAATTTTTCGCAAAATTACCCAAATCCATTTTAGCTTCGTCCAATAGTTGATGTCTATACGAACCTATCGGGTATCTAACTTTCTCATTTGGACATGTGTAGCATCCTATGTTGAATTTTGTCTATTTGAGAAGCTCTGGGTTGAAAGTTTTGCATTTTTGGCTTGATTCATGGATTGCCAACAAGGGGGAGAAGTTTGAGCTTGAAATGGCTTGCTAGAAGCATTTAGAAGGTTTTCAGGTGGTTTCGAGCCATTTTCTGGGCTCTGGTGTGCACCAGTCTGACTGGTCGAGGTCACCGGTCTAACCGGTCAAAGTGCTGGTCCTGTGCACATGTTGAGCACCAATCTAACCGGTGGTTGTGACCGGTCTGACCGGTGAGAGTTGAGTTCTTGCAGCTGCCCTGTTTCAAGTGGTGTTTTGCATGCATTCGTCCAGGGGGAGTTGCATTGGTTCAGGGGGAGCTTGCATGTGTGCAGGGGAAGCTCTTTGTGGATTTTAGAGCTTTGGTTTGGTGGTTTGTGCTCTTTGCTTAAGCACAGTTTTGTTCCGGATGTGTCGAGCCGTTGCCCTTGCCTAAGGGGTCCGAGACTTGTCTTCTTCAAGTGATCTTGCTATTTGCCTTTGTTTGGCTTTCCATCTCTTGTTGGAGTTTCTTTTTATTGATTTATTTGCTTTTTCTTTTCTCTCTTGTTACTAAATGTGGGTGTTGTCAATGCAGTCATCAATGGGGAGATTGAGGACCATGTGTGGTTCAAGGACTGGTGGATGGTCGCCTCATTGTGTGATGAGTGATTGACAACGTTGTGTGGACTGATTCTTGGCTAAGTATTGAAGATGCAGGTTGCGTCTTGACTGGTGTTGGTGCAGGTGAAGAACAAGCACGAAAGGTCGTCGCCGGTGAGGCCTCGAGGTGTGGAGAAGACAAGTAGGTTTCGTTCGAGGGACCCAGTGGCCAGCGGGGTCAAGTGCGGGCCGCATGGTGGCATGAACAGCAAGATGAGGTCATGGACAGTTTCTTGGTTGAGCCTGAAAACCAAGGTCGAGCTGGGACTACGTGGGAGTAGAGTCACGAGTGGCGACTGGCGGAGGCTACACCGAGTTCGCAGGGTTTCCAGTGGTTCACCAGAAAACCACTGGGTTCCTTGGTTGATCCACAAAGCCACGACTGAAGAACCGAATACGGTGCTACAGCAGTGCCAAACCGGTCTGACCAGTGTGCAACGACACAGTCCGGAGACTTCGAAGCAAAGGACACATGTCGGGATCGCATGGCTTGCGTCGAGGCTAAGCAGGGTGCGGTCGCCGGGCATCTGTCCGATGTGGAAAATCTGAGGACTTCCAAAACTGCCCTTGAGGGGCTTGTATCCCTAGTTATTAAGTAAGGGTATTTTAGACTTTCGGTTGCCTCCATATAACCCATGAGGTGAGAGGATGGCAACCATCTCTTGGAACCCTAGTTCATTTGCTTTCCTATTTTCCCTTCCTATTTTCTTAGGATTTCCATAGGACTAGCTTGAGAGCTTCATGGTGAGATTTTGTGAGAGGGTTGGATGATCGGGCGGCAAGCTAGACCTTGTATGAACCTTCTTGGTTTGTATAGATGATTCGACGTGGTTTCTCAAGGCTTTGTTGTGTTGTTCCCAGTTGTTCTTGGTGGTGATTTTTGTAGCCCTCTGTTGGTGGTTTTCTCGGTGTGTTTTTGGGACCTTACTCTTGGGGATTTGATGGGGGAACTTCGTGTGAACCCTTCGTGGTTCTTTTGCCTTTGATTCCCCTTCCAAATTCGTGATTTAAGGGGCTCGATTTTGGGTTTTCGGTGTTCTGGGTTATAGGAGTTCTTGGCGAGATTTCTTCGATTCCTCTTTATTTGGCAAGTTTTGGTGGACAAAATCATGGCTATGGACTCCTCATGAGGTGTTCCTATTATCCCCAAAGTCTTGTTCAAGTCCGTGTAGCGATTCGTAAGATTGAAGTTTGGATTTGGAGGAGTTGACCCGCGGGTGCTGTTCATCCCGAGCTGCCCTGGCTACACTGGTCTGACCGGTGCTCTTGACCAGTCTGAGTGGTGCAACCCTTTTTGGGTTTTTGCTCGGCTAAACGTTTGGGTGTGTTCGCTGTTGTCCTGTGTTGTTGCTGTTTCGAGTTTGGGTCAGTTTGGAGCTCGGGAAGCCTGTTTGGTGTTTTGGGGCTTTCTGGCTGAGACCGGTCTGACTGGTTTGTTGCACCGGCTTGACCGGTGTGGAGCCATTCTGTGGAAGTCGCCAAGTTCCACCAGCAGGGACCGGTCTGACCGGTGGTGCTCACCGGTCTGACCGGTGCTGGTCAGTGGACTCGAGTTTTGGTGTTCCGCTGCGTTCTCGGGTTTGTGAGGTTGGAAGTTGGTTCCTAGGTTCAGTAGCACTCCAGTGGCTGTGTGGACTTGGACAACTTGGGTAGTGAGTCGGAGACATGTGTTGGAAGTCATGTTCGTCTTGTTGGAGTATCCATCTCCTTCGAGAAGAATTTTTATCGGCTCCCATTCACTCCCCCCCTCTCTGGTTCACTGTATCGGTCCTTCAAGAGGAAGCTCGTGTCTCCATTCCAATAGTTGGAGCCAAGCATGCCTTAGGTTGCGTGCCGACCAACAACCTTCTCCCGCAAGGCCGCCATCAAGGCCCTGGTGCTAGGAGAAGTCTCGCGACATGCTCTGCTTCGGCAAAGTAGGTCGTGGTGACTGCTCTGGGTGGCCCAAGCCTTGAAGTATGTTTATCTTGTGTGTCAGGTTCTGGATCCAATGAGGTCATAGGCGACTTGTGTACCTTTGAGCGATCCATGTAATGTTCGCTCTCTTCTGTCATGTACTTGGTCGTTTTGACAAAATGATTTGTCAGGGACCTAAATAAATGTGACGTGGGGGCTTATAAAACGTGTTAACCATTAGGACGACCTGACGTTGTCTTGGTCAGCTGACGACCTAAACTCAAGATTTGGATCATAGTTGTAGTCTGTTAGCGAAAAATCCGACTTAATCTTCTCGCGATCTTCTTTGAATAGAGCCGTTGAGGTGTGTTGTACGGCAGAAGGAACCGCAACGGGCAGATTCGGTGCACCCCCCTATAACATGGGTCGCCCAAGGCGGGGTTGACCCCATTCCCCTTTCGTCTTCCTCCCGTCGCTCTCACTTCCACTACCGTCCCTTTTCCGCCGTCGTAGCTCTCTTGCGACCATCTTGCTCCCGCGCGCACACCCATCCAGCCTCTATCTCTGTGTTGTTACTTGATTATGTGTGATCGAAATGATGCTAACGACCTTGTTGTACAATGACAGTCGCAGGCAGAGCGAGTCAAAGGCCGGGACGACCTGTTGAAGAATGCGATAGAGAAGGAGCAGCAGATTGTCGACCTTTAGCAAGAGGTCAAGGAGGTTCGCGAGGCAGCGACCGCCAGAAGAAACGGCTCAAGGACGAGCTCATCGAGGAGAAGCACAAGGTCGTGGAGGCTACTGCGTAATTCAATACTATGGCTACTGGTAGGTCGAATCTTCTTGCTGATGATCTTTTTTGAGAAGAAGGTCAGTTAGCTACGTGCTAACTGTTGCATCTTGCAGAGTTCCGTAACCGCGAAGAGGGGCTGAAGAACACTCTTGCGGCCTCCAAGAGCAAGGTTCGGGACTTGGAGATGTCGCTTCGGGAGGTCAAGGCGGGTGGCCAGGAGCTCAAGCGAGTGATGAAAGAAGCTACTGACAGTGAGTGTGCCATATCTCAAAAGCTGGCTTATGAGAAAGGAGCTCGTCGAGGCCTTGAAGCCGAATTCGAAATTGTTTTGAAGTCATTGCAGAGTGACCAAATCACCATTGCAGGGTATGAGGTGGAGCTGAACAACCTGAAGGGTGCTGCCAACTATGCAATGGACTGCATAGCTGTGCCGGCTGAAGGAGATGGGGCGACGTCCATTGTGGACTACCTTATAGACACACCCAACAGGCTTCTGACACTGATGAAGGCGATGCGGCGGCGACTGATGTTGGTGAGTTAAGTCTCACTATCTTGATGTTGACATTGCTAAGGTCAAGGGAGGTGCTGACACCACAAAGGACCTCAAGGCCCTGGAGCTTGAGGTTGGGGATGCAGCCATGGAGGTGATGGACAACATTGACTATGAAGGTGATGATGGAGACCAGTAGTCATGGGCTAGGAGCTATACCTCTGTTGACGGTTCAAAACTGTGCTCAAGTTCACCGCAAGCCTACGGGTGACTTGGTGCCTTTTTCACCAAGAAGGGTTCTCCCTAGATTTGTCAATCCAAGGATCGGAAGCAAACTTCTAGGATTCTCCATCTAACCTATTGATCTAGCCTAACATGAAGCATTGATTGCATAAGAAGATAAACCTTAAAGATGTATGAGTTATAGCATAAGGTTGATCGGATCCATGAACGTAGACAAAGTAAAGAGCAAGCGAGGGAGACTAAGGCCTATTATCTTCTAGTCATAGTTCCAGCCAAAAGAGCAAGCGGGACATGCATCTCATCCAAAGCCATCTTTAAAGTACTATCCTCCGGTCTGATTCCGAAAACGCCCGCTTTTCAGAACCCCCGTTCTGTCACAACGTATTCCTATTCATGCGGGTAGTCTAGAGCGAGTTCGATAAGAACAAGTTGAAATCACTTGGTCGGTCTGGTATGCACTTCTAGCCGCCGCGGCTACTAGAGCACCCTATGTAATCTAGCTATAGACTAGATTGGGGAAGAAGCATAACCAAGAAGAAAACAAAATCATCAAGGGAGGAATCGAGTCGCTAAAGGATCGGATGACATGAAGTACTTTACTCACATAATAAATGCGTTTAGATCATCTCCACCGAGTACATACCATTGATGACCTCAACTAGCTTCAGAACTCCACCATGGCTCAACCGTGCAAGGCGGCCATGGCGGCTAGGGTAGGCCTAGGCCATCTACTAGACGACTTCAGGACTCGCGGCGGCCGTCGTCGCTCTCTCCTAGGTTTCACCGAGTTCCTGTGGATGGATGGATGGATCAACCCGCCTTGGGCGCCCAAGGGGGTGTATTTATGCCCTTGGGGAGCCTAGGGGCGTGCTCCACATTGCCTTGCACGAGATCTTCCCTGGGAGAGAAGGAACTTGGTTTCCATAAAATCAGCCTCGTACAGATTTTCCTGATTCGCAGCCCTTCCTTGCCGGCACCATATCTCCCACGTCCAGACTCCAAATAATGCAAATTCGGTATCCTGGTTGTATGGCACGAAATTTCCTCCAACTTTAGTATTAATTTCTTTCGATCTCCAAATCGGCCTTGGAAAATAATCTGTTCTGATTTCAGACTGACTGTGCAGCAGGGATTTCGAGGGTCATATCTCCTAGCTCCCTTATATGAATTGGGCCTTCCACATATCCAAATCGAAGGTATCGTCCATGCCCACAACTTTGGTAGTCAAACTTTTGCCATTAGAGGTCATTTAAGTCTCTGAATCTGCACCCAAAGATCATGCTGTCCTGGGTTGTGAGAATATCTCTCGGGCTGAGTTGATCTCGTTGGTAAACATTCAAGTCCCCGAAGTTTTCCCTGTTGATGCTTCGGTCCTTGTATCATTTCGAGTCATGTTCAGTTCAAGTCTTGACTTGTGACGGGCTTCATGATCTTCTCATAAAGTGCTTGATGAACTTATCCTGAAAGTCTCCTCTTTAACGTTAATTTCCTGCGTAAACAACAAACTCCAAAATCGACATGCGGGAGTGAACTTGATACCTCTGGGGGGTTAGTACCATTGGTTAGAATATCAAATACGTGCAAATGTTGACGGTAAACTCATAGCTAGGTGTACCAAAATCGACCATCAACAACCTCCCCCTCCTCTCATAGTTGTAAATAGTGCCTCATAAATACTTTGTTCAAACCTTAATGAAGTACTTGCCTTGTGCTTGTGCGAGCTTGGTTAATCTTATAGAAGACGTCTTGTGTTCTTGACTCACTAACCACTTCTCACGGAGAGGCTGGCTTACCGACCCCCACAGCTCAGCGTGGAGGCTTACATGAGGTCGGCGCGCGAGGGAGGATCCTAGGGCTTAGGTCTAGCGACCTTTTCGACCAAGCATGCTCGCGGCGACAGGAGGCTTCATACTCATTGTTGACGGTGAAAATCCGTCAACCTAGCCATGAGTTTACCTTCGGTGTTGGCATGAGTTTTATACCTTATCCATTGGTACTAACCCCCGTGGTATAACAAGTTCACGTGTGCATGTCGGTTTTGGAGTTTAATGTTTATGCAGGGTTTTAGTGTTGAATGCAAGACTTTCGGGATAAGTTCATCAAGCACCTCATGAGAAGACCTTGAAGCCCTGAACAAGTCATGCAATGAAGCAAACTGAACTCCAAGAAGCCGGGGACTTGATCCGAGAAGACGACAAACTCCGGGGACACGACCGGAAAAGTGCTTCGAATCTTGCAAGACAAGGAGTTGAGTCCAATTCGGAGAGAAACCGACGACATGGACCTACATGCGAAGGGGGAAACATCCGGGAAGCAAGGGAACCGACGTGGGGCAAAGGAGCCCACGGGCTGGGCCTAAATGGGCCCAGGCCGGCCGGCCCAGTCCGGTCGGCCCAGGCCCATTTGGGGCCCAAACTCGTTCTCCTTTGCCCTAGCCGCCAATCGGGCTATTTATAGTCCCCTGACCGAGAGCCACGGGGAGAAAAATTCGTCTTCGGCCGCCGAGGAGCAGAGAAGAGAGGGACACCATGTCGGAGAGGAGAGGGTCGAGCTAGTTGACTAGGGTTTCCCTAGCCGACGTGGGAACCTTGCATGGAAGACCACGTCGGAGTTCCCGGAGCTAGAAGCAAGATCAAGGAAGGATCCCGGTGGTGATCTTGTGTATGTATCATTGTCATAGTTGAATTATCAAGTTGAATCTTTTCTTAGCGATCAAGTGTTTCCTCGAAGATTTCGTTTTTCGATCGGCTTTGCTTATTCCAATTCTATTCGCGCGATAGATTACATAGGGTGTTCTTGTAGCCGCGGTGGCTAGAGATACACGCCGGATCTTCCGAAAGAATCTCGACTTGTCTTTTGACTCGCCCTAAGCTCCCCGCATGAATAGGGATACGTTGTGACAGAACGGGGGTCTCGAAAGGCGGATGTTTTCGGATTTGGACGGGAAACCACGATTTAAAGAGGCTTCTATTAAGATTCGATTTGCTACTTCTTCTCTTGCTTGTAACTTCACCGAAAGGCTTACCCCGATCCCTCTAGATCGGTTTATCTACCCAATCTTACTTTGTTCTCTCCGGTCTTTAGTAGATTAGATTTATCTTTGTTTTGTGTTCTTATCTAGATGCATTAGGGTTTCTCTTTTACCAAAGATTGAAGTTACTTGGCTTTACTAGATCAACTCTTGCGTCACACATTTGTTCCACGGATTCGATACCTTGGGTTCACCACTCGAGGGAAGAAGGGTCCCTTGACTACGACGGGGAGACTTGTACGCTTGCGAGTCACAAACGAACTTTGATACAATTATTAACCGTCAACAAGCCCCTTTTTCTGGCGCCGTTGCCGGGGAACAAGTGATCAAGATTTGGTTTTTTATTGCCTTTTTGTAATTTTCAGTTTTCTTTTTGTTTTTTTTTGCATCTACTAAACTTTGATCATCCTCAAAATACATCTAATCTAGTTTGTTTAACCCTAGTTTTCATAGATTTATTTTTCCTTTCTAGTTTTTGCATACTTTGCTTATTGCTAACCCTAACCGGAGATGGTTGGCTACCGCTCCAAGAAACCCAAGCTTTTTTGTGGATGATCCAGGAAAACTTTACAAGCAAAGGTGACATGCAACACAAGCTAAAGGGGTGGAAACCCTAGATTCAAAAGTTGAAGTCGAAGTACCGTCGAAATCTCCAAGGGAATCACCACCTCCAAGTCAAGACGCCGGAAGGCCGTTCAAGATCAAGAGGAGGATGGAGAAGATGGAGATGGAGAAAGAAGCTCAACACCTAAAGGCTGCCAAGGCAAGATCCACATGTGAAGTGTTCATCGTGATGTGCTAGACGCAAGTGGGACAACTTCACGGGCGTCCGATGGGTAACAAAGAAGAATTTCGGAGACAACTCCAAGGTCCCAAGACGGCGATGGCTACTCAAGCTCATTCCGGAGTGAAGAATCACGCTAGAGACCATGAAGATCACAACCGAAGACCAGAGTTCGAGATGCCGAGCCACAAGGAAGTTGTTGCATCTGTCAAGGCCAAAGGACAAAGCCAGCCTGTGAAGACCAAAAAAATGACTAAGCCAAAATGGGTACCCAAGATTGCAATGCCCGCAAAGAGCGTTGATCCGGAGTAATCAAGTGAAGAAGTCTAGCTATAGACTATAAACAAAGCGCTAGGCGGGAGGCAACCCGTTTCGTCGAGTCAAGAATAAGCTACCGGGAGGACAACCCGATTCCAGGTTTTTCGAGTATTTTTAATAATTTAGTTTTTGAGTTTTATTACGCAAAGACATTAGACTTAGAAGTGGTTGAACAATATTAGAGACATAATTCTTGATTGAATGTTTGCTTTATTATAAACCCTTTGCATGAACCCTCCTATGTGCTTGTTTGTTCTTTTCTTTTCGAGAAACCTCAACCAAATAATTTCAGAACCTAACTCAACCTTTCACCCTCATTATGGTGCTGAGGTTGACTTATTTTTCATGCTAAAACCACACGAGTAGAGCCACGATTTATGTTTAAGTGTTAATAAAATTCAGCACGTGGTAGGACTCGCGTGAACCTAGAAATCAAAACTTTTGGTTGGTTTTAAAAATCTATATCCTTGGTTTCTCTAGGATTATAATTTTTCTAAGCCTATTCTAATTTTGTTTTATTCAAAATCTTTCTTATTTAGCCAAAATTAGAACCTAAACCTATACCCCCATGATCAAGCCGGGAAAATGTTCGCTCTCAACCGATGAAAGCAAACTATACCGGTGAGACCGAAATCGACGTAATAAAAAAATATTTTCGACTTGCATTTGTTTTTAATGGTTTAAAAACTTCTCTAAAATTATGTTCGAGCTCTTGCATGGCTCTGAAAAATATTTTAAATTTCGAATTAGAGGAGTGCTTAACCTTAAACACACCTTAATGGAGGCAATCTAGTAATCATGCATGCACCATTGGATTCCCTTTCATCAACTTTCACCAATTCCACATGCAAAGGACAAGCATGGTGGGCAGCAAGCATCAACTTTGCAGGAATTTCATGGTGGCATGTGAAGCAAGTGGAGCTAGGGAGTATGGACATAACCCAAAACATGAAGCATCAAGTGGAAGGACCAATAAAAGGAGTGGACGAGAGCGTTTGGGCGGTGCAACTCGTGGAGCACGCGGGCGGGGAAAGTTGCGAGAGGTGAAATGATCGTCTTTGGAAGAAAGACGAGGCGGGGAAGAGCACCGAGGCCGGCCTCACCTACATAAGGAGCCCCCCGGCTCTCGTTTTCTGCAGGCAAGCTTCCCTCTCCTTCCTTTGTTTGTGTGTTCAAGTTTGTGTGCTCAAAACCTCCGTAGACTTAGCCAACCTTCCCAAGCTTGATAGCTCAAGAAAAAAAAATCCACATCCTTAATCCACTCAAAGTCCACATCCGAATCAAAGAGTTTAAGTGCCTAGTTACCGGTTGCAACCCGGAATTTTAGTTGAAGAAAGAGTGCAGCAACCATGTGGAAGAAGACCACAAGTCTCTTCTCCAAGAAGAAGAGCTCGTCGTCGTCCAAGCCGTCATCAACCACGTCTTCGAGGAGGCACTCGGTTTCCGAGTCTCCCCGGAGCATGGAGACGGATACGGCGCCACCGAGGAGGAACGATGCTCTCCTCCTTGGTGGTATGAGGGCTGCAAGCACTTCCATGAGGTTCACCGAACCTCGTGGGCACAAGGAGGAGCGGCCCGCGCCACCACGACGATCGACTTGCTCAACCGCGCCACCTCCTTACACCCCGACACACTCTTCGTACGGCTTCGTCATCTTGTCGGCGGAGGAGGAGGAGAGGCTCGCCAATCTTGAGAAGAGGCTTGTGACGAACGTCGAGTTCGACGACCAAGCACTCTGCACCTTTACCTCTCTCGGCATAGAGTATTTGCGGCAAGGCAAGTACATTAGTGGAGATGAGAGAGGAGGTTATCGGTTGGCCATAGTGAACCTACCTCTTCCCAACGAGAGGCTTAGGCTTTTTCAATGAAGGGAGAGAAGATTGGTTGGAAGAGGGACTACTTGTCCCTGCAAGGAAGAACAAGAGAGGAAGAATCGTAGAGGAGGGAACACCCTCCGCACAAGCGAGTGGAGCACAACCCAATGTGCAACCATTCGGCGGGGTCCCTCCTCCGCCAAGTTATTACGGAGGGCCACAAGAGCAAGCATGGGGGGGGGGGGTGCACCGGTACCCCCACAAAATTATGTTGTGCCCAACGCTAACTTCGCGGAGTCCTACGCTCATCATCCCCAACCACAACAAAGCATGGCCATTATTGGAGGTTTGCTGCAAGTAACGCTCAAAACATCGCAGCCATCCAAGCTAACACAGCTCAACTTGTTGAAGGCAACGCAAATATTGCCTCTGAACTTGGACGCCTTCACCTTGTGGAGCCAAATCAATTCGTCGGAGGAAGTGTCCAACCATATTATGAGCAAGGGTATTATTATCAAGATCATCAACATCAACCACCGGCGGAGGATTAGAAGATTTAGTAACTTTAGTTTTCTTTTCTTTTCTTTTTCTCTGTAATTTTCAGCTTTTGCTTATGTGTGTTTGCGTAGTATTTTCTGTTTTTATTTAAATTTCAGCAAGCATGTTAGTTTATTTTCAGTTTGTATTTCAACCCGATGTCATCATTAATAAAGACACCACCTTGATTATATCATTGCAAAAGTTACAAAATTCGTGCCATGATGATATATGATTAAAATTGCAGCTTTGTTCATCTTTGTAATTGATTTATGCATGTTTAAGCTAGTGCTCTCTTAAAAATACAGATCTGAATTTATTTAAATACTAGCTTAATTTTCAGCGGAGGTTATGATTAAAATAAAGACCCATAGTGTTTTATGTGCTCTCAAGTTATGAATAGATTAAAGATGTCTTTTATGCTCAAAAATATCGCTAACCTTGTCACAAATATAACTTGTGTGTTGCTCAACCTATCCAAAGCCTTATATATATTTGAGTGCATAAACCTTAGTGTACAAGATTTATTTTTGAGTGAGTTATTGCAGGCCATGATTTCTCTGGCCCGAGACTAAGAAGCTGGTCATTCCATTTTTGCGTATCTATTTTTTTTGCTAGCCTTTTATCCGTGCATTGTGTATCCCCGCATCGGTGATCTCACAAACTTCGCCGGATATCCACCCTTAAACCAAATATCATCTTTTGTGATTACCTCCTTGACCACAACCTATCGTTGATAATGGATCATCAATTCAAGGAAGATCGCAAGACGGTGCCAACGTTGAAGATTTCAAGTATCTCTCCAAGGAAAAATATCTCCGGTACCTACCTTATTTTTCGCCTCTTTGCTCGAGGACGAGCAACGTCTAAGCATGGGGGAGGAGGTAGGTACGGTGCAGTTTTAGAGTAAAAAGGGGAATATTTTTAAAAAAAATGATGATGAAAGAAGAAAAAAAATTCAGCGATATTCATGACTTTCAAGGTAAAGAAAAAAAAAATATATATGAAAGAAAGAAAGAAAGAAAGAAAGAAAGGAAAGAATGAGAAATATGAGAAAGAAAAAAATATGTGCGTAAAGTGAACTCCCCGGTTCTCTAAGAGCGCATTCAAGGCTTCAAGTTAAAAAGATCCATTCTCATTTTCCAACCATGTGCAATCCGATAACGAGGACTTCTTTTGTGCCTCGGGATCACTCTTTGCCATTTGCACATGTCCACTCATCTAAAAGTGTGTGTATTTTTCTCTTTCCCCTCCTTGATTTTACATTATTTTCCAATGACCTTTTTGACGAAACTCGGTAAGACCATGAGAAGCTTGTCTTGTTTTGACAACACCTCATTTATAAAGGCTTGTTAGGACTAAACTTTCCCAAAGCTCCATATAAAGCCTACCATATATATATGAGAGGGAAAGGAGTAGAATATATAGGCTTGAGAGACAAGTGAGATGAGAGTTTATGAGAAATACACGAGATGATTTAAATTTGTGAATTTGGTTTAGCTTTTCTTTATCTCGTTCTTTATTTCAAAAATTCTGAGATCTATTTAAAACTTTGTGAGCATGTTAATACTTGTGGGATAAGCTTAATAAGAATCTACCCTCCGTAGGGATGAAGGCTAGTGCATTATGGAACTTTAATGAATTAAAATTTTGAGAGTATTATGTTTTCTCATGTGTAATCAAGTGCAAAGTTTAAACATTGTTTGGCAATGGTGATATCCATCGAAGGCTTACTCGAGGACGAGCAAGGTTTAAGCATGGGGGAGATGTTGACGGTGAAAATCCGTCAACCTAGCCATGAGTTTACCTTCGGTGTTGGCATGAGTTTTATACCTTATCCATTGGTACTAACCCCCGTGGTATAACAAGTTCACGTGTGCATATCGGTTTTGGAGTTTAATGTTTATGCAGGGTTTTAGTGTTGAATGCAAGACTTTCGGGATAAGTTCATCAAGCACCTCATGACAAGACCTTGAAGCCCTGAACAAGTCATGCAATGAAGCAAACTTAACTCCAAGAAGCCGGGGACTTGATCCGAGAAGACGACAAACTCCGGGGACACGACCGGAAAAGTGTCGAATCTTGCAAGACAAGGAGTTGAGTCCAATTCGGAGAGAAACCGACGACATGGACCTACATGCGAAGGGGGAAACATCCGAGAAGCAAGGGAACCGACGTGGGGCAAAGGAGCCCACGGGGGCCGGGCCTAAATGGGCCCAGGCCGGCCGGCCCAGTCCGGTCGGCCCAGGCCCATTTTGGGCCCAAACTCGGTCTCCTTTGCCCTAGCCGCCAATCGGGCTATTTATAGTCCCCTGACCGAGAGCCACGGGGAGAAGAATTCGTCTTCGGCCGCCGAGGAGCAGAGAAGAGAGGGACACCATGTCGGAGAGGAGAGGGTCGAGCTAGTTGACTAGGGTTTCCCTAGCCGACGTGGGAACCTTGCATGGAAGACCACGTCGGAGTTCCCGGAGCTAGAAGCAAGATCAAGGAAGGATCCCGGTGGTGATCTTGTGTATGTATCATTGTCATAGTTGAATTATCAAGTTGAATCTTTTCTTAGCGATCAAGTGTTTCCTCGAAGATTTCGTTTTTCGATCGGCTTTGCTTATTCCAATTCTATTCGCTCGATAGATTACATAGGGTGTTCTTGTAGCCGCGGTGGCTAGAGGTACACGCCGGATCTTCCGAAAGAATCTCGACTTGTCTTTTGACTCGCCCTAAGCTCCCCGCATGAATAGGGATACGTTGTGATAGAACGGGGGTCTCGAAAGGCGGATGTTTTCGGATTTGGACGGGAAACCACGATTTAAAGAGGCTTCTATTAAGATTCGATTTGCTACTTCTTCTCTTGCTTGGAACTTCAACGAAAGGCTTACCCCGATCCCTCTAGATCGGTTTATCTACCCAATCTTACTTTGTTCTCTCCGGTCTTTAGTAGATTAGATTTATCTTTGTTTTGTGTTCTTATCTAGATGCATTAGGGTTTCTCTTTTACCAAAGATTGAAGTTACTTGGCTTTACTAGATCAACTCTTGCGTCACACATTTGTTCCACGGATTCGATACCTTGGGTTCACCACTCGAGGGAAGAAGGGTCCCTTGACTACGACGGGAGACTTGTATGCTTGCGAGTCACAAACGAACTTTGATACAATTATTAACCGTCAACACTCATTAGGGATGGTGTCCTAAGGTCGAATGACCCTTAGGTTGGTTTTGAGCCAAGCCCCCGAGCATGTTTAGGGGGGGACAGGAAAGACTCGGAACCCCTAAGTTTTGCAACCCATGTGTTGGCTTTAGCCAAGCCCCGGAGCATGTCGAGGGAGAGGGTTTATGGTATGAGGGAGGAGAGGGTAGTGCTCGACTCATAGCAGATGACTGCTTGACGTATTTATTTATTTAAATTGGGAAAAGGTACAAGAAAAGGAAATACATGCCTTTAAATTCAAAACTATTCTACGGATAGAATCGTCATAGATGCTCCACATTCCAGAGGTTGGGTACTCCTTGTCCGTCACCCCATTGAAGGCGATAAGTGGATGGGCTAACAATATCAGTGACGATGAAAGGTCCCTCCCAGGGGGAAGAGAGTTTATGCATGCCGCCGGTCTTCTGGATGCGCCTGAGGACAAGGTCACCAACGTTGAAGGAGGTTTCCTTAATGTTGCGATCATGATAGCGTCGGAGCTTTTGGTTGTGACGATCTTGTCTCATGACGGCGGCAAGTCTTCGTTCTTCGAGGCTGTCGAGGTCGATGTGACATGTTTGTTCGACCTCTCCTTCCTCAACTGGATCCGTGGGGCTCCGAAGGTGACGTCAGTAGGTAGTACAGATTCTGGTCCATAGACCAGAAAGAAGGGCGAGAAACCCGTGGCAGAGCTGACTTGAGTCCTTAGACCCCAAATCACGTGTGGTAGCTCGGCTAAGCACCAGGTGGCATAGTTGGAGGCGTCATTGTAAATACTATCTTTGAGAGCTTGGAGAACCTGGCCGTTGCACCAGGGGTGGGCAACCGAGGAGTAGTAGACATCGATACTGTTATATTGGCAAAAGTCCCAGAAGACTGAGCCAGTGAAAGCTGTGCCCAGGTCGGTGATGATCCTATTGGGTACACCAAAGTGATCCGTGATGTCTCTGATGAACTTTGCAGCTTCTTCCGATGTTACTTTCGCAACAAGTCGGACTTCAATCCACTTGGTGAATTTGTCGACGGCGACCTGGATATGTTTGTAGCAGCCTGGGGCAGTACAAAATGGTCCTACAACATCGAGGCCCCACATGGCGAAGGGCCATGATGGAGGGATGGTAGCTGCTGCTGTTTGGCAAAGAATTGGCATCCTTTGCATCTCTTAACGAGGTCTTTAGTGTCGGTTACGTCCGTGGGCCAATAGAATCCAGATCGGTACACTTTGCCAACCAAGTTGGTGGATGTCGCGTGGCAGCTGCACTCGTCACTATGGATCTCAGCCGAGAGCTGTAGGACTTCTAATCTTAGGACACACTTCATCAGGACGCTAGTAGAGGCGGCTTTTCTGTATAGGTCAGTGCCAATCACGACGTAGTTAGCACTTCTTTGTTTGATACGCTTTCTTTCTGCTTTGTCTTCAGGGATGAGCTGGTCGAGTATAAAGTCTATGAAAGGCTTGCGCCAATCATCTTCTTTTTCTGGCATGAGCACGTTGCGGGGAGGTATTGAGTTTTGATCGTTTGGAGGTGGTTCTGGATTATCTGGACCCAGAAGCTTGATTGAAGGCTTGCGTAGGTCTTGGACGAACACGCCTGCTGGGACTAAAGCTCGTCGAGAGCCTAGTTTGGAGAGTACGTTGGCAGCCACGTTGTTGTTCCGTGGGACGTGCTGGAATTCGATTCCCTTGAAGTGGCCCTCGAGTTTGCGAATCTCATCGCAGTAAACATCCATCATGTCCTTGATGCAGTCCCACTCCTTGTTGACTTGCTCGATGACGACCTTAGAGTCGCCAAAAGCCAATAGTCGCTTGATGCCAAGGGACACTGCTATGAGGAGCCCGTGAATCAGGGCTTCATACTTTACAACGTTGTTGGAAGCCTTGTAGTGAATTTGCAGGACGTACTTAAGCTGCTCCCCTGAGGAGAAATAAGTAGCACACCTGCGCATGTACCTTCGAGGTTGAGGGCACTGTCGAAATACATTATCCAGTGTTTAGGCCGCTCTTTGGGAGGGGGCATCTGGATCTTTGTCCACTCAGGCACAAAGTCTGCGAGGATCTGCTACTTGATCGCTTGTCTGGGGCAAAACTCGATGTCGAATTCTCCAAGTTCGACCGACCACTTGACAATGCAGCCGTTGGCGTCACAGTTTCGGATGATCTCTCCTAAGGGGAACGATGATGGAACCACGATCTTGTGCTTGGAAGTAGTGACGAAGCTTTCTGTACGTAAAAAGGAGCGCATAGAGCAGCTTCTGAGGTTGTGTGTAACGTGCCTTAGCGTCGGCCAGGACCTCGCTCATGTAATACACAGGTCATTGAACAGGATAGGCCTGCTCTTCTTCTTCTCGCTCGGCGACGAGAACCATTCTAACCACATTAATTGTGGCAGAGATGTAGTGTAGTAGTGTTTCCTTCAGAGTTGGAGGTGTCATGATTGGAGGTGTTGTCAAGGACTCTTTGAGAGCCTCGAACGCTTTCTGAGCTTCGTCGTCCCATACGAACATGTCGGCCTTCTTCAAGAGCTTGAAGAAGGGTAATCCTTTTTCGCCGAGCTTGCTAATGAAACGACCTAGCGCTGCCATCATGCCAGTGAGCTTCATGACGTCTTTTTATGGACGGCTTGGCCATCTTGCGGATAGCGTCGACCTTCGCGGGGTTGGCCTCAATGCCTCAGTGTCCAACCACGAAGCCCAGGAGCAATCCGAAAGGCACACCGAAGACACACTTAGTTGGATTGAGCTTCCACAGGAACTCTCATAGGTTGGCGAAGGTTTCTGTGAGGTCGGTGATGAGCTTATCTTCCTCTGTGGTCTTGACGACCACATCGTCTACGTAGGCCTCGACGTTCCTCCCGATTTGCGACTTCAGGCACTTCTGAATTGCCTTCTAATACGTTGCTCCAGCGTTTTTGAGGCCAAAGGTCATGACCATGTAGCAATAGATGCCATGAGGCGTTATGAACATCGTTTTGTCTTTGTCGTCAGGATGTAGGGCTATCTGGTGATACCCTGAGTAGTAGTCGAGGAAACATAGTAGAACGCTGCCAGCCGTGGAGTCCACAACCTGGTCGATCCGAGGAAGAGGGAAAGGATCCTTTGACCAGTGCTTGTTGAGGTCGGTGTAATCGATACACATCCTTAATCCGCCAGTTTTCTTTGGTATAAGAACCGGGTTTGCGAGCCAAACCGGGTGTTTACACTCTCTGATAAATCCTGCAGCTAAGAGCTTGAAGACTTCTACTTCTATAGCTTGTTTTCTATCTTTTGCAAATCGCAGGAGCCTTTGCTTGATAAGTCATGCGGTCTTGTTGACTTCGAGTGTGTGCTCAGCCAACTCCCTGGGGATACCAGGAATATCGGATGGACTCCATGCGAAGATGTCGGCGTTGTCCCTGAGGAAACTGGTGAGCGCGAGTTCCTATTTGGGGTCGAGGTCGGCACCGATGACAACTTCCCTGGATGCGTCGGGCAGGCTGAGGCAACATTTCTTGACAGCTGGACTTGGGTCCAGGGCTGTGCTGGTGCGCTTCTGCTCTGATGCTTGTAACGTGGATTGGTTGATCTTGGTGGCCTGAGCAACCATGACCGTTGCTGCGGCTTTGATCGCTAAATCTTTGGAGAGCTCGACGGTGTGCTTTCACAGTTGTTGGAGACCATGATGTCCCCATGGACGGAAAGGATTCTGTTTGGTGCTGGCATCTTCATAATGAGGTAGGTGTGGTGGGGTATGGCCATGAACTTGGCAAGCATAGGTCGTCCGAAGATAGCATGGTATGAAGAGCAGAAGTCCGCGACCTCAAATGTCAAGTACTCTGTACAGAAGTCCTCCTCTGAGCCGTAGGTGACCGGTAGGCATACACGACCTATGGGGTACGCAGCCTTGCCGGGCACGACCGCATAAAAGGGCTCGTCGCAGGCGGTCATCTTGTTAAAGTCGAACTCCATCTTGCGCAGTGTCTCAGTGAAGATCATATTTAAGTTGCTGCGGCCCCGTCAATAAGGGTCTTAGGTAGGAAGGCCCCGTTAACTATGGGGTTGACGACCAGCGGGTAAGGAACCCAATGATCTTTTCTGGAGAAAGTGATAGAGAATTCAGACCAACGCAGAGGCCACGGGTTTTAGGTTTTGATCGGGTCTGTCTGTTTCTTTTGGTTGCATGGCGACCGCCGATGATGATCTTGATCTCATGGTTAGCCTTCTGGAAGGCACCGTTGGGGTTGCCCCCTTTGGGTGGTCGTGGTGGAGTTCGTTCCTTCTGATTATTGTTCTGGCGATTGTGGTCATCCAGGCGACGTCGATCATAGTTTCGATCATCTCATCAGTCGTTGCGCTGGTTATCGTGGCGATTATCCCGACGATCACTCCTATGGTCTTCACGCTTATCGTTGTGGTCATCGCGAAGGTAGTCGTCACGCCTGTCATCGAGACGGTAGTCGCGACGATAATCACGTCGATCCCCATCATCGTTGCGAGGATAGGGTCTATGATCACGGTAATCTCGTCGATCAGGTCGACGGTTACGGTTGTCGAAACGTTGGCCACCGTTCCAGTCGTCGTTGTTGTTGCTCCTAGTCCTCTTGGAGGTATACGGCACCCCTAGGGCACGCTTCAGCTGTTCGCACTCACTCATGGTGTGTTTAGCGTCGCGGCGGAATTGACATTGATCATCCATGACCATGTTGAAGTCGCCTTTAAGGAAGGTGGAAGGTCTTGGTGGATCTGGCACATAGGCTTTGCCGGATCACTTGCGTGACCTGGTGCCTCCGTAGTAGTGGTCTTCTCCGTTGAAGTCGTGCATCACCGCATCTTGAGTGTCGACCAGTTTATCGACGTAGGCCATGTGGTCACCAATGGTGTGTGCGTCAGCTTCATGAATCTTCTCGAACAGCTTGATGTTGGTGATCCCCTTTTTGTCGTAGGCGATCACGTCTTCGTCTTTGACACCTGCGAGGGTGTTGCGGTTCTCGAAGTAGCAGTTGGTGTACTCTCGGAGAGTTTTGTCGCGTCCCATCCTCACTCTTGCGAGGTGGTGGGTGTTGCCAGGACGATTGTAGGTCGCTTGGTAGTTGGTCGTGAAGAGGCGAGACAATGTTGCCCAAGAGGTGATGCACTCTGCTGGGAGATTGTCGAGCCATAGGAGTGGTGCCTTGCCCATCACAAAGGGGAAATATCCGCCATGTGGTCTTCATTGCCTCCATAGGCACGTGCCGTGATGCTGTACATCTTGAGCCATATACTCGGATCAGAGCGACCGTCGTACTTCTCAATGGCTGCACTGAAATCTTTGGGGTATCTGATCGTCCGGAGACGACGTGAGAATGCAAGGAAGTTGTTGACCGCTCCCGGGCTCGCAGACGGAGCGTAAGCTGCCAGGATGACATAAAGGTCGTCGGGAGGGCTGTTGTCTTGATTGTAGTGGGCACGTCACAGGAGCTCTTGGTCATGCATATGTCGGAGATCTGCTGCTTGGACGGGGTTGTTAGCATCAAGGGCATCAGGGAGCCCGTATTCGCGGTCGTAGTTAGCACGTCGTGCTATCTCCACGTCGTCTCTTATGCGGTGATGTTGGCTTCCTTCTGCACGATTGGCCTGGACCGGAGGAGGCTGAGCTCCTGCATTATGTCTTGGGTTTGGAGCGGCGTTCCCTTGGATGTTGGCAGCGTTGGTTGCGTTGTTGACGACGTTTCCAGCGGCGTTGGCCTGGGGCATTTTCCGGGGCTTTAGCCACAGGGTTAGCTGGAGCATTAGCTGCAACATTAGCAGCGAGATTGACCGGCTACACAACTTCGTTTTCACCTCGTCCCTCTTCAGCCACTAGCTCAAGGGGACCCTGACTGTGACATCGTTGACGACGACGTTTTGATCTACTCCTGGAGTAGGAACTTGCTGCGGACTTGCTGTATCCAGGGCCTCTTTCTTCGATCTGGGCGGCGGCGACACGAACGTTGGCTTCAAGACGTCGGACTACCAGAGAATATTCGAGGTGGTTTAGAGTGGCAAGAGCAGCTCCCAAGTTGGTTTGCGACGAGTTGTAAACTTCAAGTCCGTCACGCTCGAAGTTCCTAAGGAGGTCTCGTGCACGTAGTCTGTTGGCACGAGGTAGGTAATCGTGGCGCCGCTGCTGAGGGGCAGCTGGTGCCGCAGGTGCTTGTTGCCCGACGTTGGCGTTGACCTGTCCTGCGTTGAGCGATTGTTGGCCTGCACCTGGGGTAGCAGCAGCGATCTCTTGTTGTCGTCGGACAGCTCTGTCAGCATTGGCGTTTTCACGCTCTTGACGTTGCTCATCGGTTTCCCCATCTTGAGGTGGTACATCCGCAGAGACGACCAAGATCTTGTGATCTAGGGTCTCGAACTCCTCTCCCGGATAGTTCAGAGAGATGGTTGTGCGTGCGATTTGAAATGTGAGGCGATCCGGAGATGTCTCTCGGTTCAGCTGGTGGCGGTGGGCCGCAGTGAGAGGTCGACGGAGCTTCTTGAGGACACGGCACTGGCGTGCAGTCTGTTTAGGGTTCTCGTGGATAGGGCAGGGTTCGTTGAGGTGGCTCCTGCAGCTTCCACGATCTTGGGTCTTGGGTCCAGATTCGATCTGGATCTTGCGTTTCATGTAGTGTGATGCCACATGAGCTGCGTTGCGCAAGCCAAGAGGCATGCTGGGGGGCGACGAGGTTCTGCGAGGACGCTTGATGCGTTCGTAGACTTTGATCATGTTGGAGAGCATGTCTTCAACGCGATTGATCCCAGCAATCAGGTCGCTTGGAGCGGGTGGGCGGGACTCTGACGATAGATTTGTTTCAATGTGTTGGTCAGAAGTGACCGCATTGCCTTTGATGACGAGGCAGGTGGCTGGAGCGATGGATTCCGCAGGAATCAAGCCAAAGCGGATGTCAACGGGATTGGCAAGGAAGTCTGCTATGCTCTCCGGGAAGATGACGCCACTGGTCGAAGCCATCGAGTTACACGAAGAACCATGATTCAGCCCCTACGTGGCGCGCCAACTCTCAGATGGTGAGATCTACACAGTCCACAGGGGTGTTAATCCCTGTGGTTTAGTTGTTCGGCGGGGAGGAATCTAAGGCTAAGAACTCGAAGGTCGCACACGAGTACGCGGAACACAGAGAACACTGCGAGTTTATACTGGTTCGGGCCTTCGGAGAGTAATACCATACGTCCAGTTGTTGGTGTAGAGTGCTTGAGGATTGCGTGATTGTACAAGGTGTCGCCTCGTCCGCCTTATATTGGCTAGCGGATGAGGTTGGTTCCCAGACTCCTGGTCGGTTATGACCAGTAGACCTAAGTATACATTACACATCTTGCCATATCTCGTCAATCTACTTTTGGTGAAATCCACCGAGGTCTTGTCTTGTACACCGAGTCTTAGGGTCATGATGAACTAGGTCATTTGGGGAATCTTTTGGAAGGTCTTCAAGAGGTCATGTGGGCCACCAACTAGGTCGGTTGGGCCCACTGACAGGTCGGCGGGTCTTCTAGTAGGCCCGACCCACTTGTCGGGGACGGCCGTGAGCCTGGTCGGTGGAGACCCAGGGGTACCCATGTCTCACAGATGCATGCCTGACCTTTCGAGAGATTTCAACTTGTCTTTAGACTCACCCTAGACTAAGCCGCAAGAATAGGGGTGCGTTATGACAGTGAAGGACCGATTAGGGGAGTGAATGGGAGCCAATAAAAATTCTTCTCCAATGAGAGAACTCGGCCTATGCCCCAATTTCACAACCAAGGATTCCCACACGAGTTTGCCAAGGTCGCGTAGTCACAACGGACATAACAACCCTAGGAGTGAACCCCAAATGATCCCGAAGCGAAAGTGAAACTCAAGGAGCAAAGAACTTAGCAGCTCTGCGCAACACTAGGCGGACCGCCCGCAAGCACTGGGTGGACCGTCCGCGAGGCCTAGGAAGACTATCTGTGGGGCTGCGGCAGAACGTCCGAAAATAGCCCCCGAACCTCCAGTACTGCACCTTCAATAACGGACCGTCTGCGATGGGCTCACGGCCCGTCCGCCCCACCACGAACCGTCTGACACTCAAGTACGGACCGTCCGCAATCTTTGTGAAACAAAAATCCACTGGCAAAATGGATCGAACTAAAGACATGCAAGAACTCGCGAAGAACACGAAGAGCACTTGGGCTGGTAGGCTCCTTGCGGACCGTCCGCCATGCCTGCGCAGACTGTCCGCCACGAGAAAACCTGTAGCTCGCGCTCGACCTCTTGGAGGTCAAACCTTCCTCCCCTTTGCCCAGTCTCCGAAATCAACAAAGTGAAAGCTACCAAATCATAGGTGAAGATGAAGCGCCTCTAGGAGCTGCTATACCTACTAATTTGTAGCTTCTAACCCACTGAATAGAGAGGAATCGAGATTCTACCGAGCTCAAACACAAAGTAAGGTTTCCAACCAAAATCCTTTAATCGGAGGCCGAATTCGGAGTTTGGGGATCAAGATCAAGCACAAAGATGCACGAGGCAACTATCCATGATTCCCACCAACAAATCCGAATCCAAACACCTCCGAATCAAAGGAACAATCCGCACACGAAAAACCGATGAAAATTGCTCGAAAAAGACACGAAAATCCAACGAGGTACGAGCGGAGAATCGACGCAACCATGAAAGCTTCCATTCACTCGGACGTCAGATTCTTTACAAACGGAGGAAAAATCTAACCCTATGGAGCAAGGAAATGATAAGCAGTCCAGATGGATGCTTTGCCTGGAAATCCTAGAGCTAAATTCCGACGCCGCCAAGTTACTACGGTCGGCCACCAATGCAAGCATGGGGAAGTGGTGCAACCATGCCCCCACCAAATTATGTGGTGCCCAATGTAATCTTTGCGGAGCCCTATGCACAATTTCCTCAACCACAACAAAGTGTGGCCGTTATTGGAGGATATGCTGAAGAAACATGCAAAACATTGCAGCCATCCAAGCCAATGCGGCTCAATTGGGTGAAGGCAATGCAAACATTGCCTATGAGCTTGGACGCCTTCACCTAGCACCGCAGGAGCAATCATACGAGGGGATGTTCAATCCTATTATGAGCAAGGGTATAACCACCTAAGATTTCCAATACCAACCACCGGAGGAAGTTTAGAGGAAGAAGGAGCTTTAGTTTTCATTTCTCTTCCCTTTTTTTCTCGAATTTTCAGCTTATGTTTGCCTATGTATGCGTAGTGTTTTCAGTTTTTGTTTAAATTTTCAGCATGTGTGTTAGTTTATTTTCATCATGGCTAAAGTCACCTGCTTGTTTTTACATTTGGTAAAGTTATAAAGTTTATGCCATGATGATATAAGATTATAATTGTCGCTTTGTTTATCTTTGTATTTCTTTTATGCATGATTAAGCTAATGCTCTCTTTAAATGCAAATATAAAATTATCTAAATACTTGCTTAATCTTTAGCGGAAGTTATGATAAAAATAAAGACCAATAGCATTTTATGTGCTCTCAAGTTTTAGATGGATTAAAGAAGATTTGTTTTTATTCTTAAAAAGTAATGCTAACCTTGTCATAAATATCACATGCTTGTTGCTCTACCTATCCAGAGCCACATATATATTTGAGTGCTTTAACCTTAGTGTATAAGATTTATTTATGGGTAAGTTATTTCAGGTCATGATTTCTCTGGCCCGAGACTAAGAAGCTGGTCGTTCCGTTTTTGCGTGTCTATCTTATTGCTAGCCTTTTATCCGTGCATTGTGTATCCCCACAGCGGAGATTTCACAAACCTCGCCGGATATCCACCATTAGAACCAAATATCATCTTTTGTGATTACCTCCTTGACCACAACCTATCATTGAGTATGGATCATCAATTAAAGTAAGATTGCAAGATGGTGCCAAGATTGAAGATTTCTAGTACCTACCTTATCTCTATCACCTATTTGCCCGAGGACGAGCAAACGTCTAAGCATGGGGGAGGAGGTAGGCACAATGCAATTTTAGAGTTCAAAGGGGAGAAAATAAAAAAAGAGAGAAAGAAAGAAAAAGAAAAAAAATGAGTATAAAGAAAAAGAAAAAATATATGTATGAGAAAAAGAAAAAAATGTGAGTATGTGTAAAAATAAAATAAAGTGAACTCCCTAGTTCTCTAAAGTGCATTAAGAATGTCAAGGTTTCAAGATTAAAAGATCCAAACTCATTTTTCCAACCATCTGCAATCCGATAACGAGGACTTCCTTTGTGCCTCGGGATCACTCTTTGCCATTTGCACATGTCCACGTATCTCAAGTGTGTGTATTTTTCTCTCCCCCTCCTCGATATAACATTATTTTTCCAATGACCTTTTTGACGAGTCTTGGTAAGACCATGAGAAGCTTGTCTTGTTTTGACAACATCTCATTTATAATGTCTTGATAGGACTAAACTTTCCCAAAAAGCTCCATATAAAGCCTACCACTTATATGAATGTTATGAGAGGGAAAGGAGTAGAATAAATAGGATCGAGAGACAAGATGAGATGAGAGTCCATGAGCAAGTTGCAAGATGATTTAAATTTGTGAACTTGGGTAGCTCTTTTTCATGTCGTTCTGTTTTTGAATTTTGGGAGCATGTTAATACTTGTGGGATTGAGGACCATGTGTAGTTCAAGGACCGGTGGATGGTCGCTTCCTTGTGTGATGAGTGATTGACAACGTTGTGTGGACTGATTCTTGGCTAAGTATTGCAGGTGCAGGTTGCGGTTTGACTGGTGTTGGTGCAGGTGAAGAACAAGCGCGAAAGGTCGTCGCCGGTGAGGCCTCCAGGTGTGGAGAAGACAAGTAGGCTTCGTTCGTGGGACCCGGTGGCCAGCGGGGTCAAGTGCGGGCCGCATGGTGGCATGAACAGCAAGATGAAGTCATAGACGGTTTCTTGGTTGAGCCTCAAAACCAAGGTCGATCCGAGACTACGTGGGAGCCGAGTCATGAGTGTAGATTGGCAGAGGCTACACCGAGTTCGCAAGGTTTCCGATCGTTCACCAGAAAACCACTGGGTTCCTTGTTTGATCCACAAAGCCAAGACCGAAGAACCGAAGACGGTGCTGCAGCAGTGCCAGACCGGTCTGACCGGTGGGTACCGGTCTGACCGGTGGGGAGCACCAATCTGACCGGTGTGCGACGATGCAGTCCGGAGACTTCGAAGCGGAGGACACGCATCGGGATCTCCGGGCATACGTAGGGTGCGGTCCCCGGGCAAACATCCGATGGTGAAGACATGAAGACTTCCAAATCCGCCCTTAAGGGGCTTGTATCCCTAGTTATTAGGAAAGGGCATTTTAGACTTTCGGTTGCCTCTATATAACCCAAGAGGTGAGAGGATGCAGCCAAGTCTTGAAACCCTAGTTCATTTGCTTTCCTATTTTCCCTTCCTATTTTCTTAGGATTTCCATAGGACTAGCTTGAAGGCTTCATGGTGAGATCTTGTTGAGATGGTTGGATGATCGGGTGGCAAGCTAGACCTTGTAAGAACCTTTGTTGCATGTATAGATGATTCGGCGTGGTTCGTCAAGGTTTGGATGTGTTGTTCCCGGTTGTTCTTGGTGGTGATTTTTGGAGCCCTCTCTTGGTGATTTCTTTAGGTTGTTTTCAGGACCTTTCTCTTGGGGATTTGATGGGGGAAATTTGTGGGAACCCTTCGTGGTTCTTTGGGCTGTGATTCCCCTCCCAAATCCGTGAGTAAAGGGTCTCGATTTTGGGGTTTTCCGAGTTCTAGGGTTTGTGGTGTTCTTGGCGGGATTTCTTCGATTCCTCCTTTTTGGACAAGTTTTGGTGGGATTAAACTTGGCTATGGACTCCTCATGAGGTGTTCCTAATATCCCCAAAGTCTTGTTCAAGTCCGTGGAGCGATTCGGGAGATCGAGATTTGGATTTGGGGGAGTTAACCCGCGGGTGCTGTTCATTCCGAGCTGCCCAGGCTACACCGGTCTCACCGGTGCTCTGGACCGGTCTGATCGGTGCAACCCTAGGTGGGTTTTTGCTCGGGTGAACGTCTGGGTGTGTTCGCTGTTGTCCTGTGTTGCTCCTGTTTCGAGTTTGGGTCAGTTTGGTGGTCGGTTGGCCTGTTTGGTGCTTTGGGGGCTTTCAGGCTGTGACCGGTCTAACCGGTGTGTCTCACCGGTCTGACCGGTGTGGAGCCACTTGGTGAAAGTTGCCCAGTTTCACCAGCAGGGACCGGTCTGACCGGTGGTGCTCACCGGTCTGACCGGTGTTGGTCTGTAGGCTCGAGGTTTGGTGTTCCGCTGCGTTCTCGAGTCGGAAGGTTGTGTGTTGGTTCCTAGGTCCAGTGGCACTCCAGTGGCTACGTGGGCTTGACCAACTTGGGTAGTGAGTTGGAGAAGTGTGTTGGAAGCCGCGTTCATCTTGTTGGAGTTTCCATCTCCTGCGAGAAGAATTTTTATCAGCTCCCATTCACTCCCCCCTCTCTGGTTCGCCGTATCGGTCCTTCAAGTGGTATCAAAGCCGGTTCGGGTCTTCATTGCCTTTAACCAGTCTAAGATCCAAGGATGGCGTACCAGGAACGGGGTTTGGGTCTTCCACACTTCGATGGAAAGAACTACCAGATGTGGAGCAAGCGGATGGGTGCTTTCCTCCGCGGAAAGGGTCAGATCCTTTGGGATGTCACGGTGGACACAGGCTATGTCCAGCCGATGGACTTCCTCGCTCCACGATCGAGGGATAGATTCGACGCCAACAATATGGCGGTTGACTACTTGTTTCGTGCTTTGTGTCAGCCTGAGTTCCATCGGGTGCACACCGAGCACTTGGCTTGTAGAATTTGGACGGTGTTGAAGAAGGCTCATGTTGGGAATGCCCAGCTTCAGGCACGGATGTATGCGACCTAACGGAGAGAGTACGAGAACTTCACTCATCTCCCCGGTGAGTCCATCGATGCCTTGTTTCAGAGGTTCACGGTGGTTGTGAACAACATGAGGGCCAATGTGGACGTGCTCCCGTACGATGATCATGATAGAGCGGTCAAGCTCTTACACTCTTTGGATCGTACGATTTGGGGCGGAAAGTCCGAGGCCATTGTGGAATCAGAGAAGTATGACACTCTGACGGTGAATGAGTTGTTCTCGAAGCTCAAGTCGGCTGAGGTGGATAGGGGCATGACTGCTAAGCTCGAGGGTCCGACTGATTCCCGTAGTCTTGCCCTCGTTGGTGGTTTGAAAGGAAAGGCTAACACTAACCCATCCACCAGGATGTTCTCTTTGTCCTCCTTGATGTCTATGCCAGATGAGGAGTTTGATGTGCTTGGAGAGGACGAGCTGGCACTCCTGACGAGGCGGTTCGAGAGGTTGCACGAGAACCGAGTGAACATGAGGAGGAACACGAGGACATGCTTCCAGTGCGGCAAGCCGGGACACTTCGTCGCCGACTGCCCGGAGAAGGTCGAGAACAAGGACGGCTACAAGCACAAGTCGAGGATGAATGGCAAGTACCGGTCGAGGCGCGACCACAAGAGCAAGCACAAGAACAAGTACAAGGACGAGCGACGATCGAGGAAGAAGGAGAGCCGAGGCAAGGCCCGGGCGATGGTTGGAGCGAGCGACGTCAACTCCAGTTCCGCGTACTCCACCTCGAGCTCGAGCAGCAGTGAAGATGAGGGTGATCGTCGCAAGAACAAGAAGTCGTCCAAGAACCTGAGCGGGCTGAGCTGCTTTGCGAGAGACGGCTTCTGCTCCATGGCACTGAGCTCCTGCAGCAAGAAGAGCACACAGAGCGACTCGGACTTCGATTCCGACGACGAGGTGCGTGATGAACTTCCCTTCTTGCGCCAGGAGAATGAGAGGCTTGGCACTTTGCTTGATAACCGTGATGACATGCTTAGAGAGGCCAAGAAAATGAGGAAAGAGCTTACGGCTTCACTCGAGGATGCTAGGACTAGAGTGGCTGAGCTAGAGACACAGGTGCTTGATAGCAAGCTTGAGATTGATTCCCTTAAGGCTAGCCCTGTTGTTTCAGATGAGGTTGATTGTGCTGATTGCTCCATCTTTCTTGCTGATCTTGTTTTGTTTAAGGAGAAGCATGCCTCCAAGTGTGAGGAACTAGATGTTATTAGGGTTGAAGTGGCTGAGCTTAAGTCTAGATCTGCTTTGCTAGGTGCTTGCACTTCTTGTCCCGTTATTGGTGGCCGACCGTAGTAACTTGGCGGCATCGGAATTGCTCCATATGATGGCACATAGTTTTGTTGTGCACCTCCCTCTTGTGCCTAGGAGGATCCTTCTTCTACAATTCTTCCTCTTTTATTTTTCCTTGCCGGCACAAGGAGTCCTTACTCTAACCAATCTTCCTTCCCTTGAATAAAAATTCTTAGTCTTACATCCGGAAGGGGGTAAGTTCACTTTGGCCACTCTAAAGCCTCCTCTCTCATCTCCACTAATATATTTGCCTTGCTTCATGTATTCAAATCCGAGAGAGGTGTCAGGTAGAAGATAATCGGGGCTTCTTGGAATACCCGGTCTTAAGGAGATGGCCAACATGAAAAGGTAACACCCCGAACTAATATCTCCCGAACCCGATGTTGCTTCACAACACCATAGGTTGATCATGAGGTAGAAGGGGTCTATTGGCTGCCTGGCAATTAAAGCCGAGTAAAGCCAATTCAACTCTATGTCGGTCACCTTTGTTTCCCTCATTCTCCCTAAAATCCTTTTGCACATCCATGAGTGAAACACTTGGATGATGGGGTGCCAGATAGAATTTCTTTGTTGGTGGTCTTCCTCCAAGATCATATTCCAATACCCATCCAACATTCCTTCCGGCACGTCGGAATTTAGCGTTTGCATGCTAGGATTGATGAGATGCATGCTTACACTAGCTCTCTTGAGGATAAGCTAAAAGAACCCATGCCTACATCATGCTCTACCTGTGAAATGCATGCTTTGAAAAATTTGGAATTTGCACATTATGTTGATCGTTTGCAGGATGAGAATGATGAGCTGAGTAAGTTGATGGGTTCGTTGTCTGGCCATCAGCCTCAGTTGAGGATGATGATCGAGGTGTTTAAGATGTAGGATGGTGAGGGACTTGGGGCAAACAAGGTTGGTGAGGGAAGTGGAGAGAATATCCCAGAGCCACCAAAAACCCACCACAAAAATGATTTCCCCCAAAACCTAACCATCTTAGGAACCGACTAGACACAACCCCAGCTCCACCCGTGTTTCCTACACCCACAAATGATCTACAAAAGCCTATCAAGTTTGTGAGCACTTCGGGGAAAGTGTTCTTTGGGAAAGAAAGTGAGAAGGCTAGTGAGGGGAAACCAGTGGAGGAGTTGAGTGGAGAGAAACCTAGTGAGCAGCCACATCCCAAGCCTAAGACTAAGCTTGTGAGGTTCCATTGTGGCTATTGTGGGAGAGATGGCCATAAGGATGAGTTTTGCTTCAAGAGGAAGCGAGAGGAGAGAATGACAAAGGAGTGGGCAAACAGGGACAAGTACCACCCTTCCTAGGATATACTTGAGCCTCGTGTGTAGATGCCCAGGGCCAAGGCAAGTGTGAGGATAGTTCGGGCTTGGGGAGAGCGGAAGGCTTTTGGAGGTGCTGCTGCCCAGGTCACACCGGTCAGACCGGTGTGGGGCACCGGTCAGACCGGTGCAGTCCTGGACAGGCAGCAGTTCGGGTTTCGTGCTTGTACAGGTGCGAGGGTTGTTTCTGGAGGTCGTGGTTCTGGTGGTTGGCCTGGAGAGTTTGCAGATTGCTAGGTGTTCTCCCCCTCGAGTTCACTACGGGGATGGGAGGAGTCGTAGCTTTGAGAAGGAGAGGAGGGACGTTCCACGAGCTTTCTTTCATGGTTTTGGTCCTCCTCCAGGCAGAGAGGGGTGGTTCCCTCAGGGTCGTTACCGTGGTGGTGTTCGTGGAGGTAGCTTTGGTAGGAGAAATGCTTTGGTTGGTGCTAACCCCACTTTCGAGCAAATGGCTTGGCACTGGTTTTACTCTTTTGGTACTAACCCCAGTGCTGAGTCGTTTGTCCGCTCACGTGCTCGTTTTTGAATTTCAGGTGAGAGACTTGAAGAACATTTGGTTGATTGACTCCGGTTGCTCGAGGCATATGACCGGAGACAGGGGGTGGTTCTCAAGTCTCGTCCCGGTGGTGACAAGGAGGTACATCACTTTTGGGGACAATGGGCGTGGGCGTGTGGTTTCAGAAGGTGATATCAAAGTGAGTGACAAGATTACTCTGAGGCGTCTTGCTCTTGTTCAATCGCTGGGGTACAATTTGCTTTCTGTGTCCCAGTTGTTGGATGAGGGCTTTGAGGTGTTGTTTCGGCCAGGTGGTTCTCGGATTTTGGACTCTCGAGGGGACCTTGTCTGTATGGTCGTTCCCAAGGGTCAGGTGTTTTGTGCTGATTTTTCTCAGTCTTCGGGTGTGGAGCGTTGTTTCTTGGCTGGTTCTTTGAGTGAGTTGTGGAAGTGGCATAGGAAGTTGGGTCACTTGAGCTTTGACCTTTTGTCACGCTTGAGTAAACTCAATTTGGTCCGAGGATTGCCACGGTTGAGGCTTGAGAAAGAGTTGGTTTGTGCGCCTTGTAGGCATGCCAAGATGGTACCCGCCTCTCACCGATGTGATGACTGAGCGTCCATGCGAGTTGCTCCATATGGACCATGTTGGCCCATCTCGTGTGCGATCTGCGGGTGGGAAGTGGTATGTCCTTGTTGTGGTGGACGACTACTCTCGGTATACGTGGGTGTTCTTTCTTGAGGATAAGGGGGAGACGTTTGGTTTTGTTCGAGATCTAGTCTTGAGGTTGAGGAATGAGAGGCACGGAGATGTCATACGAGCTATCCGCTGTGATAATGGCTCGGAATTCAGAAACTCCCGTTTTGAAACCTTTTGCCATGACTTGGGTCCTAAGCACCAGTTTTCGAGTCCCTATACGCCTCCCTAGAATGGTGTTGCGGAAAGGAAGAACAGGACCTTGTGTGAGATGGCTCGGACGATACTTGATGAGCATAGGACTCCGAGGAGGTATTGGGCTGAGGCGGTGAATACCGCGTGCTATGTGTCGAACAGGATCTACCTCGGAGTGCACAAGAAGAAGACATGCTATGAGTTGATGCATGGTCGCACACCCAAGGTGAGTCACTTCCATGTCTTTGGTTGCAAGTGTTTCATTCTGAAGAAAGGCAAGAAGTTGGATAAGTTCGAGGCTAGGTCTGTCGATGGTATTTTCTTTGGTTATGCGTCTCATTCTAGAGCATATCGTGTGCTCAATCTTGAAACTAACCAATTCGTGGAGACTTGCGAGGTAACCTTCGACGAGACAGAGCCACGTAGTCAGCTTGTCTTTGAGTGTGCAGGTGATGATGAGCTTGGGGAGGAGATCTTTCAGGAGGAGGAGCATGAACATGGAGACGATGAAGATGGCGGTGTGGTGCCCCCGGCTGAACATGTACCCACTACTTCGACTACGGTGGTGGACGGACCCTCTCCTACACCTATGACAACAAATCAAGAACGAGGAGAAGCTGATGTTGAGGGGGAGGTAGCATCGAGGCGAGAACCTCCCCGGCGAGTACAGGTGGATCACCCAGCTTCGAGGATCATCGGCGACATGAATGAACGCACTACACAGTCGAGGGTTCGGAACAATTCTCATTTCACTCATGCTGCGTTTGTTAATACTTTTGAGCCCAAAGACATTGGACACGCACTATCTGATCACAATTGGGTTAATTCGAGGCATGAGGAGTTGGAGAACTTTGAGAGGAATCAGGTTTGGGAGTTGGTTGACCCTCCCCCAGGGTGTAAGCCGACTGGTACAAAGTGGGTGTGGAAGAACAAAGAGGGAGAGAAAGGTGTGGTTGTGAGGAACAAGTCGAGGCTTGTTGCTCAGGGGTTCAGTCAGAAGGAGGGGATCGACTACGAGGAGACCTTTGCTCCCGTAGCCCGTTTGGAGGCGATTAGGATCCTTCTAGCCTTTTCCATGGCTAAAGGGTTCAAGTTGCACCAAATGGATGTGAAGAGTGCTTTTCTGAATGGTGTGTTGGAGGAAGAAGTGTATGTGAGGCAACCTCCTGGGTTTGAGAGTGAGAAGTACCCCCACCGGGTGTACAAGTTGAGGAAGGCGCTGTATGGGTTGAAGCAGGCGCCTAGAGCTTGGTATGGCGGGTTGAGGGGGTTCTTGTTGGAGAGAGGTTTTGAGATGGGGAAGGTCGATCAAACCTTGTTTTTGCTGAGGCAGGGCAGAGATATCCTAATTGTGCGGGTGTACGTGGATGATATTGTCTTTGGTGGCTCGTCTAACTTTCTTGTTCCAAGGTTTGCAGAGGATATGAGCAGGGAATTTGAGATGAGCATGATGGGTGAGTTGCAGTTCTTCCTCGGGCAACAAATCAAACAATCAAAGGAAGGAACATTTATGCACCAGGCTAAGTACACCAAGGACATTGTGCGAAAGTTCAAGATGGAGGACTCCAAGGCCATGACGACGCCGATGAGTACGACTACAGCTCTTGATGAGGACGAGGAAGGTGAACACAGGGACCAAAAGGAGTACCGGAGTATGATCGGGTCACTCCTCTACTTGACGGCGACGAGGCCGAACATACAGTTCTCGGTGTGTCTGTGCGCTCGTTTTCAAGCGTCTCCGAGGACTTCGCATCGGCAAGCGGTGAAGCGAATTTTCAGGTACTTGCGTCACACTCCCGACTTCGGCCTTTAGTACTCCGCGTCCTCTTCTTTGGCGCTTCATGGTTTTTCAGACGCGGATTTTGCCGGGTGTCGGTTGGATAGGAAGTCCACTTCTGGGACTTGCCAGTTTTTGGGTTCTTCTTTGGTGTCTTGGTCTTCTCGCAAACAATCGAGTGTTGCTCAATCCACTACCGAGGCCGAGTATGTTGCCGCTGCTAGTTGTTGCTCTCAGCTCCTTTGGATTTCATACACCATGAGTGACTTTGGTGAGGAGTATACCCATGTTCCACTTCAATGTGATAACACTAGTGCCATAAGCGTTGCAAAGAACCCAGTGCTCCATTCCAAAACCAATCACATAGAAGTGAGGTATCATTTTCTGAGAGGCAGCGTAGAGAAAGGAAAGATAGCCTTGATCCATGTAGCCACACATGACCAACTAGCCGATATTTTCACCAAACCCCTAGATCAAGCAACTTTCACTCGTTTGCGGGGGGAACTTGGTGTTTGTTTGATTTCTTGAGTTGGGTGTGTGGGAGCTCCTTTGTAGCATATGTATAGCTTTCTTTTGTGCATTTCTTGCATTTGGCATGGCATATGTAACATGATGTATAGGCATCCTTGTATCTTAGATTGCATGTTTTTTGTATCATATGCATTGGATAGGAAAACCTTCTCCCATATACATTGTTCACCATGGAATGCTATATATGTCTCTGTGAGCTTGTTTTGTATGCTATGGTTAGTTTGGCTTAGCTCTTGATGATCTTGGTGAATAATCCATGGTTGATAGCTATGTTTTTGAAAAATGTCACATATATGCTCTCTCATGTGTAAATGCCTTTGCATGATCTTGACATGTTTTAGTGGCTTTGCTATGCTTAATTTGTGGTTAGATAGCTAGTTCATCGATCATATGGGGCCAAAGGCTCATTTGCCATCATGAATGTTTAGCCCTCTGCTTCATCTTGTGGAGGGGCATAAGTTCCTTTTTGTCGCAAAGACATTTCATGTACCATTTAAATCTGAAAATGAAATGGAAAATGATTGGAAACTATGCTCCCATGTCATATGTGCTGAATTTAATTTGCTTTGGGTGCTAAACCGTTGCATGATGCCTACCAATGCGAAGTCTCATACATAGAAGTAGGCACATGGCTCGGTGGCTTTGACATGACATGAGGTGCTTGTGGGTGTTTGTGATGGTCTTATGATTAGAATGGCTGTCCTAGCATGAAGTTTGTGTGGCTTTGCCATTTTGATATGTCTTGATCATGTTTAGGACTTTGCTCATGAGAGGCAAGTTTTTCGCAAAATTGCCCAAATCCATCTTAGCTTCGTCCAATGGTTGTGAAACTTGGTGATCATGTAGTTGAGATCGATACGAAGCCGTAGAGTATCTAACTTGCTCATTTGGCGATGTGTAGCATTCTTTGTTGAATTTTGTGTATTTGAGAAGCTCTAGGTTGAAAGTTTTGCATTTTTGGCTTGATTCATGCATTGCCAACAAGGGGGAGAAGTTTGAGCTTGAAATGGCTTGCTGGATGCATTTAGAAGGTTTTCAGGTGGTTTCGAGCCATTTATGGGCTCTGTTGGTCACCGGTCTGACCGGTCGAGGACACCGGTCTGACCGGTGTGAGTACTGGTCCTGTGCACATGTTGGGCACCGGTTTGACCGGTGATGATGACCGGTCTGACCGGTGTGAGTTGAAAGTGTTGCAGCTGCCCTGTTTTCAAGTAGTTTGCATGCGGGGGAAGTGCATTGGTTTAGGGGGAGCTTGCATGTGTGTAGGGGGAGCTCTTTGTGGTTTTTCGAGCTTTGTTTCGGTGGTTTGCGCTCTTTGCTTGAGCTTTGCTTTGTCTCGGATGTGTCGAGCCGTTGCCCTTGCCTAAGGGGTCCGAGACTTGTCTTCTTCAAGTGATCTTGCTCTTTTCCTTTGTTTGGTTTTCGATCGCTTGTTGGAGTTTCTTTTTGTTCGTTTCTTTCCTTTTCTTTTCTCTCTTGTTACTTTCGTCTGGGTGTTGTCAATGCACTCATCAAGGGGGAGATTGAGGACCATGTGTGGTTCGAGGACCAATGGATGGTCGCTTCCTTGTGAGATGAGTGAATGACAACGTTGTGTGGACAGATTCTTGGCTAAGTAATGCAGGTGCAGGTTGCGGCTTGACTGGTGTTGGTGCAGGTGAAGAACAAGCACGAAAGGTCGTCGCCGGTGAGGCCTCCAGGTGTGGAGAAGACAAGTAGGCTTCGTTCAAGAGACCCGGTAGCTAGCGGGGTCAAGTGCGGGCCGCATGGTGGCATGAACAGCAAGATGAAGTCGTGGACGGTTTCTTGGTTGAGCCTCAAAACTAAGGTCGAGCCGGGACTACGTGGGAGCCAAGTCATGAGTGGAGATTGGCGGAGGCTACACCGAGTTCGCGGGGTTTGCAGTGGTTCACCAGAAAACCACTGGGTTGCTTGGTTGATCCACAAAGCCAAGACCGAAGAACCGAAGACGGTGCTGCAGCAGTGCCAGACCGGTCTGACAGGTGGGTCTGACCGGTGTGACCGGTGGATACCGGTCTCGCCGGTGGGGAGCACCGGTCAGACCGGTGTGCGACTGAGGACCATCTGTGGTTCGAGGACAGGTGGATGGTCGCTTCCTTGTGTGATGAGTGATTGACAACATTGTGTAGACTGATTCTTGGCTAAGTATTGCAGGAGCAGGTTGCGGCTTGACTCGTGTTGGTGCAGGTGAAGAACAAGCGCGAAAGGTCATTGCCGGTGAGGCCTCCAGGTGTCGAGAAGACAAGTAGGCTTCGTTCCAGGGACCCGGTGGCCAGTGGGGTCAAGTGCGGGCCGCGTGGTGGCATGAACAGCAAGATGAAGTCGAGGACGGTTTCTTGGTAGAGCCTCAAAACCAAGGTCGAGCCGGGACTACGTGGGAGCCGAGTCTTGAGTGGAGATTGGCGGAGGCTACACCGAGTTCGCGGGGTTTGCAGTGGTTCACCAGAAAACCACTGGGTTACTCGAATGAGCCACAAAACCGAGGCCGAAGACTCGACGAGGAGGTGCGGCTACCCAGGCCGGTTCAACCGCCCAGGAGGGGCGGTCAGACCGTCTGGGGCCGGTCAGATCTATCGGGCTGGTCTAACCGCCCAGGGGGGCGGTCTGACCGCCCTGGCTGCCGGCGCCGAGATGCTTCGAAGCGAAGGACACGCGTCGGGATCGCAAGGCTTGCGTCGAGGCTAAGCAGGTTGCGGTCGCCGGGCATCCGTCCGATGGTGAAGACATTAAGACTTCCAAATCCGCCCTCGAGGGGCATGTATCCCTAGTTATTAGTGAAGGGTAGTTTAGTCTTTTGGGTGCCTCCATATATACTCATTGAATGGGTGGATGGCAGACAACTCTTGGAACCCTAGATCATTTGTTTTTCCATTTTCGTTCTCCATTTTCCTTAGGATTTTAGAGGACTAGCTTGAGAGCTTCATGTGAGATCTAGAGAGAGGGATGGATGTTTGGGTGGCAAGCTAGACCTTGTACGAACCTTTCATGGTATGTATAGATGGTTCGGCGTTGTTCATCATGGTGGTTTTCTCGTCTCTTTTGTGGTGATTTTCAGAGCTCTTTGTTGGTGGTGTTTTGAGAATGATTTCTTAGGGTTTTTGGTGGGTGTCACGTATGAGGTTCTTGTGCCTCTTTGGCTGGTGACTTTGCCCCCAAATCTCCTTTGAATCGGACTCGATTTGGTGGTTTCTCGAGTTGGGCGAGTTCCTGACCTAGAGAAGCGATTTCTTCGATTCCTCTTGATTGTGAGCGTTTCGGGTCGATTCCTTTAAGGTAGAGATTGCCCAGGAGGTAACCCAGCTATTCCCGAAGTCTTGCTACAATCCGTGGAGTGATTCGGGAGATCGGGCGCGAGGAAGTTGAGGTTTTACCCGCGGGTTCGTTTTCTGGAAGGGGCGGTCTAACCGCCTGCAGGGGGCGGTCTAACCGCCCTGGGTGTTTCCAGGTCGAAGTTTTGTTTCGCCGGATTTTCCTCTGTGAGTGTCTGGGTGAAATTTGGGGTCATTCTCTTGCTGTTTGCTAGGTGTTCTTGGTTGGAGTTCATTGCTCGGTACAGTAGGTTAGACCGCCCCTGGTAGCTGGTCTAACCGCCCCTAGGCCCCTCGGTAGAGTTTTGGTTTTCGCCAAGATTTTCTTGTAGCTAGCATGGCCTTGACCAGAGACCTTTGTTGGTGAAACCGTGGTGAGTTTTGGTACTCGGAAGAGGCGTTTCGGAGGATTTCTTGGTTACCAGGTCGAGGCGGTCTAACCGCCCCCTATACCCGGTCTAACCGCCCCCTCTGGTTAGCCGGCTTTCGAGTTGTTTTCGCTGTCGTTGTTGCGTGTGTGTTGTGGTTGCTGGTAGTGTTTGTTCCTAGGACCAGTAGCACTCCAGTGGCTACGTGGTTTTGCAAACGGAAGGTAGAAGTGCGGAGCGTGTGATTTCGGGGGTCCGACCGAGCTAGTTCGTCTTGTCGGAGTTTCAATCTCCCTCGAGAAGAATTTTTATCGGCTCCCATTCACTCCCCCCTCCTCTCTGGTCGCCTAATCGTTCCTTCAAGTGGTATCAGAGCCGGTTCGGGTCTTTGTTGACTCTAACTAGTCTAAGATCCAAGGATGGCGTACCAGGAACGGGGTTCGGGTCCTCCACACTTTGATGGCAAGAACTACCAGATGTGGAGTAAGCGGATGGGTGCGTTCCTCCGCGGAAAGGGTCAGATCCTTTGGGATGTCACGGTGGACACAGGCTATGTCCAGCCGATGGACTTCCTCGCTCCAGGATCGAGGGACATATTCGACGCCAACAATAAGGCGGTCGACTACTTGTTTCGTGCTTTGTGTCATCCTGAGTTCGATCGGGTGCACACCGAGCACTTGGCTTGTAGAATTTGGACGGTGTTGAAGGAGGCTCATGTTGGGAATGCCCAGGTTCAGGCACGGATGTATACGACCTACCGGAGAAAGTACGAGAACTTCACTCATCTCCCCGGTGAGTCCATCGATGCCTTATTTCAAAGGTTCACGGTGGTTGTGAACAACATGAGGGCCAATGTGGACGTGCTCCCGTACGATGATCATGATAGAGCGGTCAAGCTCTTACACTCTTTGGATCGTACGATATGGGGCGGAAAGTTCGAGGCCATTGTGGAGTCGGAGAAGTATGACACTCTGACCGTGAACGAGCTGTTCTCGAAGCTCAAGTCGGCTGAGGTGGATAGGGGCATGACTGCCAAGCTCGAGGGTCCGACTGATTCCCATAGTCTCACCCTTGTTGGTGGTTCAAAGGGAAAGGCTAACACTAACCCATCCACCAGGATGTTCTCTTTTTCATCTTTGATGTCTATGCCAGATGAGGAGTTCGATGAACTTGGAGAAGACGAGCTGGCACTGTTGACGAGGAGGTTCGAGAGGCTGCACGAGAACTGGGTGAACATGAGAAGGAACATGAGGACGTGCTTCCAGTGCGGCAAGCCGGGACACTTCGTCGCCGACTGCCCGGAGAAGGTCGAGAGCAAGGACGGCTACAAGCACAAGTCGAGGAACGATGGCAAGTACCGGCCGTGGCGCGACCACAAGAGCAAGCACAAGAACAAATACAAGGACGAGTGACGATCGAGGAAAAAGGAGAGCAGAGGCAAGGCCCGAGCGATGGTTGGAGCGAGCGACGTCGACTCCAGTTCCGCGTACTCCACCTCGAGCTCGAGCAGCAGTGAGGATGAAGGTGATCGTCGCAAGAACAAGAAGTCATCCAAGAACCTGAGCGGGTTGAGCTGCTTCGCGAGAGATGGCTTCTGCACCATGGCGCTGAGCTCCGGCAGCAAGAAGAGCACACAGAGCGACTCGGACTCCGATTCCGATGACGAGGTGCGTGATGAACTTCCCTTCTTGCGTCGGGAGAATGAGAGGCTTGGCACTTTGTTTGATAACCGTGATGACATGCTTAGAGAAGCCAAGCAAATGAGAAAAGAGCTTAGGGCTTCACTCGAGGATGCTAGGACTAGAGTGGCTGAGCTAGAGACACAGGTGCTTGATAGAAAGCTTGAGATTTATTCCCTTAAGGCTAGCCCTGTTGTTTCGGATGAGATTGATTGTGCTGATTGCTCCATATTTCTTGTTGATCTTGCTTTGTTTAAGGAGAAGCATGCCTCCAAGTGTGAGGAACGAGATGTGCTTAGGGTTGAAGTGGCTGAGCTTATGTCTAGACCTGCTTTGCTAGGTGCTTGCACTTCTTGCCCTGTTTTGCATGCTAAGATTGATGAGATGCATGCCTACACTAGTTCTCTTGAGGCTAAATTGAAGGAACCCATGCCTACATCATGCTCTACCTGTGAAATGCATGCTTTGAAAAATTTGGAACTTGCACATTATGTTGATCGTTTGCAGGATGAGAATGATGATTTGAGAAAGTTGATGGGTTGGTTGTCTGGTCACGAGCCTCAGTTGAGTATGATGATCGAGGCATTTAAGAGACAGGATGGTGAGGGGCTTGGAGCAAACAAGGTTGGTGAGGGAAGTGGAGAAAATATCGCAGAGCCACCAAAAACCCACCACAAAAATGATTTCCCTCCAAAACCCAACCATCTTAGGAACCGCCTAGACACAACCCCAGCTCCACCTATATTTCCTACACCCACAAATGATCTCCGAAAGCCTATCAAGTTTGTGAGCACTTCCGGGAAAGTGGTCTTTGGGAAAGTGAGTGAGAAAGCTAGTGAGGAGAAATCGGTGGAGGAATTGAGTGGAGAGAAACCAAGTGAGTAGCCCCAATCCAAGCCTAAGTCGAAGTTTGTGAGGTTCCATTGTGGCTATTGTGGGAAAAAGCGCCACAAGGATGAGTTTTGCTTCAAGAGGAAGCGAGAAGAGAGGATGGCTAAGGAGTGGGCGAACAAGGATAGGTACAACCCTTCCCATGGTGTACCTAAGCCTCGTATGCCACTGCCCAGGGGTAAAGCTGTGGTGAGAAGTGTTCCGGCATGGGGAGATGCGAGTTCCGGCGGCCCGAGGAGCGATTCCGGGAGAGGGCAGTTAGACCGGCCTGGCTAGGTGGTTTGACCCCCCCCCCCCGAGTGCACTCGGGGCGGAGTGGTTTTCGAGGTGGTGAGTCGAGAGGTTTCAGGTCTGGAGGTGGAGTTGCTGGTGGTTGGTCTGGAGAGACAGCAGGTGGTCAGGTTGCTTGGCATTCTCCTCCTCGAGTTCACTACGGGGATGGGAGGAGTCGTAGCTTTGAGAAGGAGAGGGGGGACGGTCCACGGGTTGTCTTCCGTAGTTTTGGTCCTCTAGGCAGTGAGGAGTGGTTTCCTCGGAGTGGTTACCAAGGTGATGTTCATGGTGGTAGTTATGGTAGGAAAGATGGATTGATGTGTGCTAACCCCACTTTCGAGCAAATGGCTCGGCACTGGTTTTACTCTTTTGGTACTAACCCCAGTGCTGAGTCGTTTGTTCGCTCACGTGCTCAGTTTTGAATTTCAGGTGGGAGACTTGGAGAACATTTGGTTGATTGACTCTGGTTGCTCGAGGCATATGACCGGAGAGAGGGGTGGTTCTCAAGTCTTGTCCAGTGGTAACGAAGAGGTACATCACTTTTGGGGACAATGGGCGTGGGCGTGTGCTTTCAGACGGTAAGATAAAAGTGAGTGATAAGATCACTCTGAGGCGTGTTGCTCTTGTTCAATCGCTGGGGTACAATTTGCTTTCTATGTCCCAGTTGTTGGATGAGGGTTTCGAGGTGTTGTTTCGGCGAGGTGGTTCTCGGATTTTGGACTCTCGAGGGGACCTTGTTTGTATGGTTGTTCCCGAGGGTCAGGTGTTTCGTGCTGATTTTTCTCAGTCTTCGGGTGTGGAGCGTTGTTTCTTGGCTGGTTCTTCGAGTGAGTTGTGGAAGTGGCATAGGAAGTTGGGTCACTTGAGCTTTGACCTTTTGTCTCGCTTGAGTAAACTCAATTTGGTTCGAGGATTGCCACGGTTGAGGCTTGAGAAAGAGTTGGTTTGTGCGCCGTGTAGGCATGCCAAGATGGTCGCCTCTTCTCACCCGCCTCTCACCGATGTGATGACTGAGCATCCATGCGAGCTGCTCCACATGGACCTTGTTGGCCCAGCTCGTGTGCGATCTGTGGGTGGGAAGTGGTATGTCCTGGTTGTGGTGGACGACTATTCTCAGTATGCGTGGGTGTTCTTTCTTGAGGATAAGGTGGAGACGTTTGGTTTTGTTCGAGATCTAGTCTTGAGGTTGAGGAACGAGAGGCACAGAGATGCCATACGAGCTATCCGCAGTGATAATGGCTCGGAATTCAGAAACTCTCGTTTTGAAACCTTTTGCCATGACTTGGGTCTTGAGCACCAGTTTTCGAGTCCGTATACGCCTCCTCAGAATGGTGTTGTGGAAAGGAAGAACAGGACCTTGTGCGAGATGGCTCGGACGATGCTTGATGAGCATAAGACTCCGAGGAGGTATTGGGCTGAGGTGGTGAATACTGCGTGCTATGTGTCGAACAGGATATACCTCAGAGTGCACAAGAAGAAGACATGCTATGAGTTGATGCATGGTCGCACACCCAAGGTGAGTCACTTCCATGTCTTTGGTTGCAAGTGTTTCATTCTGAAGAAAGGCGGGAAGTTGGATAAGTTTGAGGCTAGGTCTGTCGATGGTATTTTCTTTGGTTATGCATCTCATTCTAGAGCATATCGTGTGCTCAATCTTGAAACTAACCAAATCGTGGAGACTTGCGAGGTAACCTTCGACGAGACAGAGCCACGTAGTCAGCTTGTCTTTGAGTGTGCAGGTGATGATGAGCTTGGTGAGAAGATCTTTCAGGAGGAGGAGCATGAACATGGAGACGATGAGGATGGCGGTGCGGTGCCCCCGGCTGAACCTGTACCCACTACTTCGACTACGGTGATGGACGGACCCTCTACTACACCTACGACTACAAATCAAGAACGAGGAAAAGTTGATGTTGAGGGGGAGGTAGCATCAAGGCGAGAACCTCCCCGGCGAGTACAAGTGGATCACCCAGCGTCGAGGATCATCGGCGACATGAATGAACGCACTACACGGTCGAGGATTCGAAACAATTCCCATTTCGCTCATGCTGCATTTGTTGCTACTTTTGAGCCCAAAGACATTGGACACGCACTATCTGATCACAATTGGGTTAATTCGATGCATGAAGAGTTGGAGAACTTTGAGAGGAATCAGGTGTGGGAGTTGGTTGACCCTCCCCTAGGGTGTAAGCCGATTGGTACAAAGTGGGTGTCGAAAAACAAAGAGGGAGAGAAAGGTGAAGTTGTGGGGAACAAGTCGAGGCTTGTTGCTCAAGGGTTCAGTCAGAAGGAGGGGATCGACTACGAGGAGACCTTTGCTCCCGTAGCCTGTTTGGAGGCGATAAGGATCTTTCTAGCCTTTTCCGTGGCTAATGTTAACACCAAAATTTGGTAAGGAGTATGACATGTGGGTCCGATTCGGAAAAGAGTCCGTCTGGTGGAAGGAAAGGTATCTTCAGAGATTTTCGGCAGAAGGATCCGCGGTCGGCTATCTGCTCCAGTTCGGCAAAGGAACAGTAGAGCTGATTTTGCGGGATTGGACGGTGACGTGGCTCGATCGGGGGAAGCGAATGGATGGACAGGCGATCAAGTTTAGTTAGGCAATGAATCCATTCGCAATTGTAATCAGCAGGGTATAAATATGATCCCTGGATGTATGTAAAACAGACGTTCATTCCTCAATACACATCGGCCTTACGCCAAACCCTAGAGTCCCTTGTCGTGTCGTCGAGTTCTTCGAGAGGACCAATCGATCCGTCGACCTCCGTGAGTACCGGCAACCTTGTATCATGTCTAGTATCATGCGGTGGATTTAGATCTGATGCAAGTAGTCTTGTTACCATGCTTCGTGTCATGCGGTAGATTCAAGCTTGGTTCAAGAGGGTTTCTTGTTAGATCATGAGCCATGCGGTAGGCTAAGGTCTAGCTCGAAGCTAGTTATCGGCTCTATTGGGTTTTGGCAAGATCCAATAGATTCATTAAGTTATCCGTATTATCATGAGTTTTTGCTTTATGTTTTAATTCATGTAATACACTTTTGCCCAATCTAGATGGGTTTGGATCGGCTCTTTTCCTTTTAAGATCCGTGCACGAGCGGGTTTCGTATTTTGACGCGTGGATCTCGTGCTCTCCGATAGCCGAAACCGAATCGATCTAGGTTGTTACATGTTGCGGGTTCAAGCTTGCTTTGTTAGCATGAATCTTGAAAGAGCCGGGTATCATGCGGTAGATGCAGGTTTTTGGGTTGCCTTGGAGCTAGTCATCCGGTGGATTAGATTTCCAATTCAACCTGATAGATTTATTCACGTGGTAATGTTTGTTCCTTCTTCATGGACCCCGAATCGGTTGTTCAGCCGCATTCGGTTATATCTTCACGAGTAGATCACGTGCGTTATTTATGTTTTAAAAGACGTATGCTTCTAGCTTTCCATATTTAGGTTGTGTCATGCGGTGGATAGATCTATTTGTGGAAAGTGGTGCGTTCTTTCATGCAAGTTGTATCATGCGGTGGATAGATTTGCTGATGTCGTGCCCGACGGATCTTAAAGTGATTAGACATGCGGTAGACTAATGCTTTGGATCTATGCATGCTTATTTTAATACATGATCGTGTTCGTGCTTTACTTTATTTAATGTTAATCTTCATGAGGATTGGTCATGGCTTTGCGCATGCATTCATGTTTATTCAAAGATCGATCGTTGTCATGCTTACGTCATCCATTCGGCAATGTTCTTTTTCCCTTCTTGGTTACCCGAATGGTCATGGTTCTTTGACAGGTAGCTTCGCATAGCTACATGTCGTCTTGCTTGGCTTCTTAGCCGTAAATATGGAACCGCTCGGTACCACCGTAGGTTCCAATTTTTGGTATTTAACCGTTTCATCTTTTGTTAATTTTCGGGAAAAATTGAGCGGCACGTCACTTTCTCTCCGCGCGTGCGAAGCTAAGCTTTTCGCTTGTTGTGTGATTGGCGCCGAGTACACATTTTGCGTCAACACACTTTTTGGCACGCCCGGTGGGACCTACGGCCGAATTGGTTCGGGATGCCGAGATCACGGACCTCCTGGATGTCGCATTGAGGAGCTTTCTCCGGAGCAAGGCATCGGCGGCTCGTAGACGCCGTGAATCGGTTTCAACAAAAGTGTCTCATGTCATTCAAGAAGAATCGAAGTGGTGTACCATATCTAAAGAATGGCACCGCCCGGAGTGCCGTTGCGGGAGAAACCGACGCTACGACCCAACAAGAAAAGGAAGAGTGCGCGCGGATCTTCCAAGAGTCAATGGACGACGTGCTCACCAAGCACAATCAAGCTTTCCTTGGGTCGCTCCAACAGATGATGGTGGCCCTCTTTGGTCCGGGCGCGGGGCAAGCGTTCGGAAAGGCGTACGCCGGAAAGAGCACCGTGGAGCTGGGTGAATCAAGCTCTCAGCCGCCACCACGGGGCCGGTGCGGCGGCCCCCTCCTCGAGCTCCCGGGAGCCAAGCGTTCCAACCTCCTCCACGGGGCGGGGGGGGCGGCCGATTCGGCCTCCGCCGGAGCTTCGGGGAAGTCAGCCGATCCCGCCACCACCACGGAGCAAAGACAGTCGGCCCGAGCAACGGCCGAATCCGTACCGGCCCACGTACGGAGACCTAGCGTTCGGCTCATGCGGGGCCCCACTTGACCCCGGTCGAAGAATAGCTCCGTCAACCAACCGGCTCCCGGAGAGGAATCTATACGGCGGTGGCTATCATGAAGTGGGAAATTACGGGGCGTTCGACGCCTTCCCGCACCCGGGGGTACGCGCGGGCTGCGGGCGCTCGGGAGGAGGATGCCCTAGCACGTAAGATGGCCGAATTGATGCGAGAATCGGTTCGGCCTCAAGCCAAGGATGCGGGGCCCCACTTACGGGCCGCCGTTCCCGCAGTGGTACTATAACGTGCTCCCCGCCGCCAAGGGTAAAACCACCGACGGAATTCACCAAGTTCTGCGGGCGGGACGAGACAAGCACGGTCGAGCATATCGCTCGTTATCTCATGCGAGGCGGGGGAATGTTCGGCCGAAGAGACGTTCGGGGTTCGCTACTTCCCCGCCTCGCCGACGGGTCCGGCTTTTCGGTGGTTCTCGTCCTTGCCGCCGAGTCGGTGGCCGGGTGGAAAGATTTGGAGCGTAAATTCCACGCTCACTACTTCGGCGGCGAGCTTCCGAGAAGAAGCCGATCGATCTCGCCACCCCGAAGCAAAGGCACGGTGAAACACCGCCGGAGTTTACGAGAAGATTCGAGAGAAGTCAAGGGCATGTGCTTCTCATTGAACTTGCCGGACGATCGGCTAGCCGATATGGCCTTCGCCGGGATGTTACCGGCCGTGCGCGAAAAGCTCTTTGGGATGGAGTTTGAAAACTTGGGCCAAGCTGTCGCGAGAAATTATCCTTGATGAGTAATCGGGCATATGGCCTCAAGAAGGACCCCAAGTTTGGCAAGCGGCACGACATCGCCGATATCTACAATCAATTCTTGGACAAAGCTGATTTGTTCGAGGATTCGACGACGAACCGGAGATAGGCGGCGAGAAATCATGTGGGGTAAAGAGCCTCTCACAATGAATCGGCGGGTCGACGGACCAAAGGAACCTACGACTTCGACATCACAAAGGCCGACAAGTTGTTTGAGCTCTTGGTAAAGGAAGGCCGAATCAAGTCGCTCGAAGGGCACTCTATGCTTCGGCCGATGGAGTCAAAACGAAACGTTCTCGCGGCTTCCATGACGGGGACTCGCACTCCATCAACGATTGCGGGGTCTTCGGGATGAGGATCCGAGAAGGCTATCCGGGAAGGGCATCTCAAGTTCGACAACAAGATGAAGGCCTGGATGGCCACCCCTTCCCGCGAGAACATGCTCGGCTTTTCCGTCAATGCGATAACGACCGAAGAGAAAGGGAAAATCAAGGTCCCGACCTCGCCCGAGGGTCCAAGCAAGATGGATCGGTTGACCCGAAGCGCCAAGTGACCATAGAGCAAGTCCGGGCGACGCCCCCGCGTTCTCAAGAGCCACATCGAGATCGGGGAGTCGTCCAAGCCCAAACCCAAGGTGACGTCGCGCATCCTCCTTAATAAATGGCGGCGCCGGATGGAGAAGGAACGCTACCGGGAGCGTCGTCACGAGGGAGGAGCAACGCGGGGGCGAGGAGGAAGCGCGCGGATGGAATCGGGGAACGAAGCACGCGCGCAAGCGGGGAGCGCGCCCACTGGGGGTGCGCCTTTTTCAGGCACTGCTGGAATGAAGGCCTGAAACTACCCACTTTAAGGAACTGTCCTGAATGCAGCGACAGATATGCTGAGTACAGGCAGGAAACTGCCAATCGCCGATCCGTCCACGAAAGACTTGGAAGGGTCCACCCGAACGGGGATCGGCGGCAAAAAATTGAAATCATTGATCATCCCAGGAAGCGCCGAGCTGATCTCAGGTGGGCTGACCGCGAGGAGGACGAGGAGGTCTACGTCTGGCAGAAGGGGCAATGGTGCCCACCCGGTCTACGCAAGAGCCAGAAGAGGCGGGTCCAACGCTTGAGGAACCGCGAGATGAAGCAAGCCGGGGTCCAGACGAGACAGAAGTGGCGCCCCAAGGACCAGCCGGAAGGATCAAAGCGTCAAGCCCCTGCATGCATGGTATACTTCCTGCCAAACGAGTTCATGGCTCCCGCTAACCAGGTGATGCGGGGAGGAAGCTTCCTTTGACGACGAGCGGCCGAGGAGATGATGGCGCGGCTGGTGCTTGCCAAGCGGGGCCATCTTCGACAAGCCGGCCAAGAATCGCCACATGAGGCCGCCGTACTTGAGGGGGGTACGTCAATGGCAAGCCATTGACCAAGATGTTCGTCGACGGTGGCGCGGCAGTTAACGTGATGCCGTACACCACCTTCAGGAAGCTTGGCATGACCCCGAGCGATTTGACACCAACAAGCATCATCCTGAACGACTTCGCCGGGAACCCCTCAGACACCAAAGGATGCGCTCACGTGGACTTGATGATCGGGTCCAAGACGCTGCTCACCACCTTCTTCGTCATCGAGGGGAAGGGAGCCTACAGCCTGCTGCTTGGGCGGGACTGGATCCACGCCAACTGCTGCGTCCCATCCACTATGCATCAACAGCTGATCCAGTGGGTGGACGATGAAATTGAGGTCGTACAGGCGGACGACTCCGTGAGCGTGGCTAGCATGGAACCAGCCTTCTGGGAGTACCAAGGCATCGATTGCTTCTCAGGGAAGGACTGGGGAGAAGGTCCTGTTGAACCTGTCAGCAGTGACCAACAGCCGATTCAAGCAGTCGGCTCTTACAGTAATTTTTAATGGAGAACCCCGTGGATGGCACTGATGGCAAGCTGGGACGAGGATTCATGTCGGCCGATAAGCTGGAGGAGGTTGACATTGGAAACGGTGATAAACCAAGGCCGACGTTCATCAGTGCAGGTTTGCAACCAGACTTCAGGGGGAACTTAATCAAGCTTCTCAAAGAATATAAAGATTGCTTCGCCTGGGATTACTCGGAGATGCCTGGATTGGATCGATCCATCGTCGAGCACCGGTTGCCAATCAAGCCAGGATTCAAGCCATATAAGCAACCGCCCCGGAAAATCTACAAGGATGAAGTATTGGCCGATGTGAAGAAGGAAATCGAAAGATTACTTGATGCAAACTTCGTTCGGCCCTGCAGATATGCGGAGTGGATTTCTAACATCGTCCCTGTGTACAAGAAAAATGGAAAAATGAGAGTTTGCATAGACTTCAGGGACCTAAACAGAGCTACTCCCATGGATGGATACCCAATGCCTATTGCCGATTTGCTAATTGACGCCGCTGCCGGACACAAGGTGATTAGCTTCATGGATGGCAACGCGGGATACAATCAAATCTTTATGGCAATAGAAGACATCTCGAAGACGGCCTTTAGGTGTCCTGGTCATATAGGCCTATTTGAATGGATCGTCATGACATTTGGGTTGAAAAATGCCGGTGCAACCTACCGGCGGGCCATGAATTACATTTTTCATGAGTTGATCGGCAAGACCGTGGAAATCTACATTGACGACGTGGTGATCAAGTCCTTAAGCCATGACTCCCATCCGGAAGATGTGAAGAAAACCCCGGAATGCACCGGAAGCACGGTGCGAAGATGAATCCAAACAAGTGTGCATTTGGGGTGTCGACTGGAGAGTTCTTGGGGTTTTTGGTCCACGAAGGAGGGATTGAAGTTGGCAAAAAGAGCATGAAAGCCATTGATGAAGTCGTTCCTCCAACCAACCTCAAGGAGTTGCAATCATCGCTCGGCAAGATCAACTTTGTGAGAAGGTTCATCTCAAATTTATCACGAGAAGGTGTTGCCGTTCTCTCCGTTGCTAAAACTAAAGAAGGATCGGAAGTTCACATGGGGCGACGAACAACAAAAGGCTTTTGAAGAAATCAAGCAATACATGAAGGAGCCGCCGGTCTTTGGTTCCTCCTCGGTCGAACAAGCCTTTCAAGTTGTACGTGGCGGCCGATACCCAAACTATTGGATCGGCCCTTATTCAAGAATTCGAAGGGAAGGAGCGGGTAGTAGCCTATCTTAGCCGAAAACTACTTGATCCTGAAACCAGGTATTCGGCTATAGAAAGATTATGTCTTTGCGTATACTACTCGTGTACAAAGTTTCGGCACTACTTGTTGAATGCCGAATGCACTGTATACTCGAAGTTTGATGTGATAAAACATATGTTATCTATGCCAATTTTGAATGGTCGGGTTGGCAAATGGATTTTAGCTCTATCAGAGTTCGAGTTGAAGTTCGAATCGGCAAAAGCCATCAAAGGTCAGGTCATTGCCGATTTTATAACTGAACACCGTGACCTTTCGATTAATCTGCTTGAAATTACCCCATGGGCTCTATTCTTCGACGGGTCATGATGTGGCAAAGGTGGGGGAGTAGGGATTCTACTAATTTCTCCCAGAGGTGAGATGTTCGAATTCGCCATTCCTATACAACCCACCGTCACAAATAACCCGAGGCCGAGTACGAGGCGCCGCTTCGAGGGCTTCAATATTTGAGAGAAGCCGGGCCGTTTCAGTTGAAGTTTATGGAGATTCAGAGTTAGTCATCAAGCAATTGAACGGCCAGTACGAGTGCAGAAGCGAGGCGCTGAGGAGTTACTACGAGGAATGCAGAGAAATCTTGAAGGGCTTTCCACTGGTAACCTTACAGCACATTCCCAGAGAGCATAACGAGGAAGCAAACAGGTTGGCTCAGAGCGCCTCTGGTTATAAAGAGAGTCAAGAAGCATTTGCTGCAGAGGTGAGCGCAATGGGGATGGATCTTACAGAAGATGATTGAGGAAAGAGATCGTTGACTATTTGAGAGATCCATCCCGAAAAGTCTCTAGGAAGCTCAGGTACAAGGCAATCAAGTTCGTTCTTCTGGATGACAATTTATTCTATAAATCATTAGATGGAGTCTTGTTGCGATGCACGGGTCCGAAGAAGCCAAGAACATGATGAGCGAGGTGCACGATGGGATATGTGGAGTGCACCAATCGGCCTATCGCATGAAATGGGTTATTAGGCAGCCGGATGCTTTTGGCCGACGATATTAGAGGACTCGCTTTGAGTATTACAAGGGGTGTCAAGATTGCCAGAGGTTCGGGAATATTCAAAGAGTTCCTGCATCAGCGTTAAATCCCATCATCAAGCCATGGCCATTCAGGGGTTGGGGTATAGACTTGATTGGCCAAATTAATCCACCATCTAGCAAGGGGCATAAGTTCGTGCTTTTGGCTGCAGATTACTTCACCAAATGGGTCGAGGCAATCCCACTCAAGAAGGTGACATCAGAAAACATGATCGAATTCGTCAAGGAACACATCATCTATCGATTTGGGATTCCTCGGACGATTACCACCGACCAAGGGGCACAATTCGTGTCATTGGAATTCGGGAGATTTTGCCGAAAGCATGGGAATCAAACTGTTTAATTCTTCTCCATACTATGCCCAAGCTAATGGTCAAGCGAGAGGCTTCTAACAAGATCATGATCAAGCTTATACGAGAAGAAGATCGACCGAAGCCGAGGAGATGGCATTCGGTACTCGGTGAAGCGCTCGTGGGCTTACCGAATGGCCCCCCATGGAGCTACAAAGACTTCTCCTTACGAGTTGGTTTACGGGCATCGCGCGATCTTGCCCACGGGAAATGCAATCGAATCAAGGAGAGTAGTGCTTTGCAAAACGATTTGAGCTCCAAGGATTACGGTGGCCTAATGATGGATGAGTTAGAAGATTTGCATATGATCCGTCTCGGGGCCCCGGAAAACATCGAGAAAAACAAGCCGCGGGTCGCCAAATACTATAACAAGAAAGTAAAAGTAAAGCAATTCACGAAGGCGATCTAGTTTGGAAAGCGCTACCGCCGATTGGAACTAAATACGGTGAATTCGGCAAATGGTCCCCCGACCGGGAGGGGCCTTTTCGTGTGGTCGGATGCGTTCCGGTAATGCATACATATTGAAAACTTTGCTAGGAGAGGAGTTTTCCGCCGCAATAAATGGAAGATATCGAAGAAGTATTATCCTAGCATTGAAATCGATCGATGATTATACACATCGACACGAAGCGGCCCGGCGCTCGAGGATGAGGCCGCCTTTAGAACAAAAATCCATGGACAAAAGGAAATGGCCGGTGCTCGATGCATTGCCCTTAGCTAAATACTACACCACAACCGGTTTCTTGCGGGGATTACACATAGCGGCCACGAAGGCCAAATCCCCTAAGGGAGGGAAGCGAGAAGGCGTGGAGTAAGAAGCGAAAGTATGGTTCAATCTTTTCTTTGCTTCTTCGGTCGCTCGCTCCCTCTTCGGTTGTTCCGGGACCACCGTGACGGCGACTTGGAACGCACGAGGATGGCCACGATTGGCGGCCTCTACCAAGCTATCCCGGGCCGCCTTCGAGGTTGCCGTACCGTCGAGAGACATCCGGAGCAAAAGAATCAAGGTTAGGGGCAAGAAATCCGGATGCAAACATGAAGGGGGACGAAGCGTTTACCCCCTACTAGCGCTTCCAGCGCCATACGACGCTCGCGTTCGGCTTGGCAGCGGACGGACATGTCCCTGAGGTCACGCTCCAGGCGCCGGGCACGGCGGCGCAGCTGATGGATGACCCTTTGCTCGGGCGTGGCGTCCTCCGCCTCAGGAGAAGAATCGGAGGAGATGTACTCAGGAACGTCTTCGGTTCCGATGATTTCTTCAGGAAGCAAATCAAGGCTGAAAGAAGCAGAGGAAAACATGAAGCGCAAGATCAAGCAGAAGGGCAAGGAGCAGATCAAGAAAGAACTCACTTCCGAATCGTACGCTTCCTTGACGAGCCGCTCCCCTGAGGTTGTTTACCCTTGTCCATGGCGTTGGGGTTTTTTTTCTTCTAGCGAGAAGAAGAGACGAGAAGTGATGGAGGAGTGTGCGAGTGGAATTGCGAGCACCCCACGGGCTATTTTATTGACCAAGGAGGCGCGTTGGGAGTGGTGATGCGGCCGGTACACACCGTTGGAATACCAAGCGGCGGGGTTTTCCACCGAGTGCGAAGGGTTTTCTTTGAACGGTATTTACGGATTGCCGAATTGGGATCCTTTGTGGATCTTGCGCCAAGGGGCGGTTGTTTGCGAGCGTTCGGCTAAAGACGGTTCCCGGATGCATTCGAAGAGGACAAATTCACGGATGTAAATGAGAAGGGAGATATCACGGAACAAATGCAGATTCCAAAAGTTCATCATATATTGCCGACATTTACACATCCCTAGTACAATCTAATCAAAGAGTCTGTTCAGCACAGACTGGGGATGGGTAATTTCGGCAATGGCGTCGCCGTGGCCGTCGAGGCGCTCCAGGATGAGCTCGATCTCATCGATATCCTCCGGCGCGCCGCCCTGGAAGCCACGCGGCCTGGTGGAATAGTCGACGTCCGTATGCGTCGCCATCGCAGCCAGGCCCAAGGTGGTGCCCAGACGAACACCATGGACGGCCACCTCGTCAATGCGGCGCTCCACCGCGGCCAGGCGCTCCGCCGGCGTGTCGCCGTGAGCGTTCACCTTCTCCGCCAGCTGCTCTACCAGCGCTTTTAGCTGGTTGAGCTCAGCATCACGGGCTGCAAAGGACAAACAAGAAGGGATTAGCATCAAAGGCTGGACTAAATCAAGAATCAGAACCGTACCATCAATGGCTTCCAGCAGCTGTTTCCGCTGGTCCTCCCACTCTAGTTCGGCCACGCCCGCCTTTTTGGAGACGGCTTCCAGCTCAAGACGAGACGCTTCTAGCTCCTCCTTGAAGCGAATAGCGTCGCTTCCCCGTACGGCACGCGGGGAGTGGCCATCGGACTCGAAGAGTCATCGGGGAGGGGCGATTGGCCGGCGCGCGGGGCGAATTCCACCGAATCAAGGCGAAAGGGGGGAGATGATTGTCAAGGAAAAGGAAGATCAAAAGGAAGATCGACGGGGAGAAATTGACGATCATTACCGCTGCGCGCATTAGCGCCGCTTCCCTCGGCCCTCGTCGGAGGCGCGGCGGCGGTTGAGGCGGCGCACCATTGCGGTTTGGGGATGTGCCTTGTTTGCAACAAGGCCGAGAGATTGGCAAAGATTCGAGAGCTAGAAGGCACGGTGGAGAGCTAGGGGCACCTACGGCAACATTTATAGGCCCGGGCGGGGGTAATTGTGGCTTCGAATCGTGGCTGTGGATCGTGGCGCACGTCCCGATAAAATCGGAGGGCGGAGAGATTTCCTTGACCAACCCGCCGGTGGGTCGTTTGGAGTTCTAAGCTGAAACGCGTGTGGGTCGACGGTTTCGGCTAAAGGAATTCAAGGTGTCGTTCGGCAGTTAGCGTTTCACTACCGAATGGGTCGTTCGGCATCACATCTCAAAGTACGCCAAGGAAAGGAAACAAATTGCAAAGGAGATATTACAAGAACGACCGGTCCGGGTATACATCAATAAGAACATTCAAGCGTTAAGGAGTTTTGCAAGTGCGTGACGAACATTGGATACTATCAAGTGGGAGTTGTCCAAGATCTCCCGATAGTCCTTTTGGGCATCGGATAAGTCAATAAGCTCGCATCGCCTTTGCTTTACTGCGGTGACGACCGATTCGCCTCCGCTTCGGTCTTTGCTATTAATCCGGGAAGATCGGCTATTTTCTTCGGTCAATTTCCATCTCCGCTGACAGGCTTTTCAATTCCGCCTCTAGAGCAACCTTTCTGGCGACTTTCAGATCGTAAGAAGCTTGCAGGTCAGCCAAGGTATCCTTATGGCTTTTTGCTTGGGATTGTATCCCGTTCATGGCCTGTTCAGCATCAGTTTTCTCCTTTTCAATGGCTGAACGGGAGCGCAATTTCCTCCAAGTGCGCCTCAAGGGAACATAAAAGGGCTCTAAGTCGTAGATGGACGACAGAAAAGCTCTGATGTCATCGGGAAGTTGGCGACTAATGGGCTCAAACATCTCTTCAAAATGACAGAGATCATTGAGCTGATCCTGGACGTCTTTTTCTAGCCAGGCTGCAATTTCTTTGAGCTTGAGCAATACCTCGTCGGGCAACGGCTGGTTTACTTCTTTCATCACATCAGCAGCTGATGGGCCCTCTGATGGCAAGCTCGATGATGACGGGGCGTGATCCTGAAAACAACACTGCCAAGGTGAGAATGCTAGCATCAAGGTATCAAGGTTAAGAGCGGAACCGAGTACCTCGTGAATGGTATCTTGAACGGGAGCAATCGCAGACGGAAGAGGCGTCCGAGTAGAGCCGAAACGTCCAAGTCGGGAGATGCTTGGTGCAGCAATCGGCGACTCGTGAGTTTACGGCCGGGGAAGAATTGGATCTTCCTCTCGTTGGGTTAGCCGTTGCGGCTTGGGCGATAGGCGATGGCATCCTGGGAGAACTTGGCGGCTCCCGGTTGAGTTGGGGGATTCATCTCCGGAGAGCGTATCGCTTCCGCGAGAAGGTGATGAAGATGAAACCTCTTCGGGATGGGCAATTCAAACCCGGAAGGGCTCGCTTTCGTTGAACCACCGGGACATCTACAAGTGGTTCTCCAACGGTTTCTTCGCAAATATTCAATTGAAGGGATAAGTGCGGTGCTCATTCTTGAGAAAGAACAAAGAAAGGCGATACCGGTGGATGGGGCATCGGCGGGTATTGGTTCGAAGAATGTTGGGCTCGGTCCGAAATACACAATGATATGATCCATCAAGAACAGAGTGACCCAGTAATCAAGAAGGTAAAGGAGTTTACCTCAACCAGTACTTTCTTGACGGTTCTCCTCCTTTTAGCGCTCGGAGGGGGAACCAGATGCAATCCTTGCCTCCTGTCAACAGCAAGGCTGGAAAGGCTGGGATCGGTGGTAGCATACCTGTCCATCAGTTGGCGCAGGGTTGTGGATTTAAACCCCAGTGCTGAAATTGGGCCTTCGGCATTATAAGTTATTACCCTGGCTCGAGGGGCGAGAACCGTGTTCGTGGACGGAAGATGGAGGTCGGGACCATGAGTAAAAGTCCGATCAAGGGGCTCGGTGTGTTACCTCCGGATTCGGCGAGAAAATCGGGCACCGGTTCCGCACGGAACACATGAACGGGTTCACCGAAGATGTGGTCGTGGAATTCTTGCCACCATGAGTTGAAGGTAGGGTGAGCTATGATTGCGAGCACAAAAGGACATGTGTAGACGGTGGAACCGCACACATAGTTGAAAACTCTGCTGCACTGCATCGATTCTTTGATTTCCTCCCTGGGCTTGAGGAATTCATGCAGAAACAATCTTGGGGGCAGCTGGCCACATCCAAGTTGCCTGGCCATTATGTTAGGCTGGTAGTACTCATAAGTACGCGGCATTCGCCTCCCTCCATTGAACTCGGCCGGTAATATACATGGGCGGATTATGATATTAAAGATTTCCAGGAATCTCCCATCTTGATGGCTGGGCTCAAAGGAGAACTCGACAGGAAAGGTCAGAGTGTCATAGCCTATATAAGGAAGCCAAAGAGGATTGGGGAAGCCTTTGAAGAACAACTCGAAGAGTTGGGTGATGTCCTGCTGAACGATAACAGTTGAAGCTGCTTCTCCATAGCTTTGGCATCCTCTGGTGACTTGAAGCTCTCCTTCAGGGGGATTGGACCAGGGGAAGAACCTGGAGCTCAAGTCGACGCCTACGATCTGGTGCATGTGAAGCTGCAGCCAAATCTGAACAAACCACCAAGGGCCATTGACGCACGTTATCCTCTGGCTGGTATACATTTGGGTAACTGTCTGATGAAGCATATGGTATACACTGCCCAAGAGGAATTTTCCCAGAGGAAGGCGGTTGCCGCTGGCCAGATGGATCGCCATTGCGATATGATTCAGAGTGGGTTCATTGGCCTTGCCACAGAAGACAAACCTGCATAACCACATGTTCAAGAAGGCTCTGTATTCAACTTCGCCAAGGGGATTATCTCTCATATGTTTCAAAATATAATTCTTGTAGCCATTCCCCGGCTTTACCCCTATTTGGCGTGAGGAGTTCTTGAAATTCCAAGGCCGAACGGACCCGGTGATGTCAAGGCCGGTGATCATGTACACATCGGCCAAAGTTGGAGACATTGGGCCATGCCCAAACAGGAAGGCATTGACGCCATTGGACCAGAAGTGGCACGCGGCTATCAGAAGATCTTCATTCTTGGGCATCTCAGCTACAGACAACTCCAAACATTGAGCGATGCGGAGGGTATCCAGATTGGTCAGTCCACTCTTATCCGCAAGAATCCTACGGTACCAAGTCTTCCAGCCTGCGATTGGGGGCAAAGGCCAGTTCTTGAACGCATCTTGCCATTGAGGAGGTGGAGATAAAGCTACCTTGAAAGGGATTCTCTGAGATTCAGCGGCAATGAAATCTCGAGGGTCAGGATTCCCTTCAGGACCAAGATAATAAGACCGCGAATTGGCCTCAATAGGAATCGAAGGGCGGTAGATGGTTCCCGGAAGAAAGCGGAAGAAGAAAATCTCGGGTAAAATTGAAAACCTAATGCCGAACAAAGGTTTGGAGGGGTGAAGTTACCTGAGCAGCTTGGTGCTGAGTTGCCATTGGAGTTTCGAGCTCGGAACAAAGGGGATCTAGGGTTGGATCTGAACGAAGAATCCGGCGGATTGCGAAGAACAGGTGTTGACAGGTTTGGCTCAAGGATTCGTGGGCGGAGTCAATTGTGGAACAAAATTACTTTTATCCCACAATTGAAGGGGCATGTGTTAACACCAAAATTTGGTAAGGAGTATGACATGTGGGTCCGATTCGGAAAAGAGTCCGTCTGGTGGAAGGAAAGGTATCTTCAGAGATTTTCGGCAGAAGGATCCGCGGTCGGCTATCCGCTCCGGTTCGGCAAAGGAACAAGAGAGCTGATTTTGCGGGATTGGACGGTGACGTGGCTCGATCGGGGGGAAGCGAATGGATGGACAAGCGATCAAGTTTAGTTAGGCAATGAATCCATTCGCAATTGTAATCAGCGGGGTATAAATATGATCCCTGGATGTATGTAAAACAGACGTTCATTCCTCAATACACATCGGCCTTACGCCAAACCCTAGAGTCCCTTGTCGTGTCGTCGAGTTCTTCGAGAGGACCAATCGATCCGTCGACCTCCGTGAGTACCGGCAACCTTGTATCATGTCTAGTATCATGCGGTGGATTTAGATCTGATGCAAGTAGTCTTGTTACCATGCTTCGTGTCATGCGGTAGATTCAAGCTTGGTTCAAGAGGGTTTCTTGTTAGATCATGAGCCATGCGGTAGGCTAAGGTCTAGCTCGAAGCTAGTTATCGGCTCTATTGGGTTTTGGCAAGATCCAATAGATTCATTAAGTTATCCTGTATTATCATGAGTTTTTGCTTTATGTTTTAATTCATGTAATACACTTTTGCCCAATCTAGATGGGTTTGGATCGGCTCTTTTCCTTTTAAGATCCGTGCACGAGCGGGTTTCGTATTTTGACGCGTGGATCTCGTGCTCTCCGATAGCCGAAACCGAATCGATCTAGGTTGTTACATGTTGCGGGTTCAAGCTTGCTTTGTTAGCATAAATCTTGAAAGAGCGGGTATCATGCGGTAGATGCGAGGTTTTTGGGTTGCCTTGGAGCTAGTCATCCGGTGGATTAGATTTCCAATTCAACCTGATAGATTTATTCACGTGGTAATGTTTGTTCCTTCTTCATGGACCCCGAATCGGTTGTTCAGCCGCATTCGGTTATATCTTCACGAGTAGATCACGTGCGTTATTTATGTTTTAAAAGACGTATGCTTCTAGCTTTCCATATTTAGGTTGTGTCATGCGGTGGATAGATCTATTTGTGGAAAGTGGTGCGTTCTTTCATGCAAGTTGTATCATGCGGTGGATAGATTTGCTGATGTCGTGCCCGACGGATCTTAAAGTGATTAGACATGCGGTAGACTAATGCTTTGGATCTATGCATGCTTATTTTAATACATGATCGTGTTCGTGCTTTACTTTATTTAATGTTAATCTTCATGAGGATTGGTCATGGCTTTGCGCATGCATTCATGTTTATTCAAAGATCGATCGTTGTCATGCTTACGTCATCCATTCGGCAATGTTCTTTTTCCCTTCTTGGTTACCCGAATGGTCATGGTTCTTTGACAGGTAGCTTCGCATAGCTACATGTCGTCTTGCTTGGCTTCTTAGCCGTAAATATGGAAGGCACCGCTCGGTACCACCCGTAGGTTCCAATTTTTGGTATTTAACCGTTTCATCTTTTGTTAATTTTCAGGAAAAATTGACTGGCACGTCACTTTCTCTCTGCGCGTGCGAAGCTAAGCTTTTCGGCTTGCTGTGTGATTGGCGCTGAGTACACATTTTGCGTCAACAGCTAAAGGGTTCAAGTTGCACCAAATGGATGTAAAGAGTGCTTTTCTGAATGGTGTGTTGGAGGAAAAAGTGTATGTGAGGCAACCTCCGGGGTTTGAGAGTGAGAAGTACCCCCACCGGGTGTACAAGTTAAGGAAGGCGCTGTATGAGTTGAAGCAGGCGCCTAGAGCTTGGTATGGTAGGTTGAGGGGGTTCTTGTTTGAGAGAGGTTTTGAGATGGGGAAGGTTGATCAGACCTTGTTTTTGCTAAGGCAGGGCAGAGATATCCTGATTGTGCAGGTGTACATGGATGATATTGGCTTCGGTGGCTCCTCTAACTCTCTTGTTGCAAGGTTTGCAGATGATATGAGCAGGGAATTTGAGATGAGCATGATGGGCGAGTTGCAGTTCTTCCTCGGGCTACAAATCAAACAATCAAAGGAAGGAACATTTGTGCATCAGGCTAAGTACACCAAGGACATTGTGCGGAAGTTCAAGATGGAGGACTCCAAGGCTATGACGACGCCGATGAGTACGACTACAGCTCTTGATGCGGACGAGGAAGGTGAACACGTGGACCAGAAGGAGTACCGGAGCATGATCGGGTCACTCCTCTACTTGACGGCGACGAGGCCGGACATACAGTTCTCGGTGTGTCTGTGCGCTCGTTTTCCAGCGTCTCCGAGGACTTCGCATCGGCAAGTGGTGAAGAGAATTTTCAGGTACTTGCGTCACACTCCCGACTTCGGCCTTTGGTACGCCGCGTCCTCTTATTTGGCGCTTCATGGTTTTTCAGACGCGGATTTTGCCGGGTGTCGGTTGGATAGAAAGTCCACTTCTGGGACTTGCCAGTTTTTGGGTTCTTCTTTGGTGTCTTGGTCTTCTCGCAAACAATCGAGTGTTTCTCAATCCACTACCGAGGCCGAGTATGTTGCCGCTGCTAGTTGTTGCTCTCAGCTCCTTTGGATTTCATACACCATGAGTGACTTTGGTGAGGAGTATACCCATGTCCCACTTCAATGTGATAGCACCAGTGCCATAAGAGTTGCAAAGAACCCAGTGCTCCATTCCAAAACCAAGCACATAAAAGTGAGGTATCATTTTCTGAGAGACAACGTAGAGAAAGGGAAGATAGCTTTAATCCATGTACCCACACATGACCAACTAGCCGATATTTTCACCAAACCCCTAGATCAAGCAACTTTCACTCGTTTGCGGGGGAGCTTGGTGTGTGTTTGATTTCTTGAGTTGAGTGTGTGGGAGCTTCTTTGTAGCATATGTATAGTTTCCTTTGTGCATTTCTTGCATTTGGCATGGCATATGTAACATGATGTATAGGCATCCTTGTATCTTAGATTGCATGCATTTTGTATCATATGCATTGGATAGGAAAAGCTTCTCCTATATACATTGTTCACCATGGGATGCTATATATGTATTTGTGAGCTTGTTTGGTATGCTATGGTTAGTTTGGCTTAGCTCTTGAATGATCCATGGTTGATGGCTATTTTTTTAAAAAAATGTCACATATATGCTCTCTCATGTGTAAATGCCTTTATATGATCTTGACATGTTTTAGTGGCTTTGCTATGCTTAACGTTTGGTTGGATAGCTAGTTTATTGATCATAAGGGGCCAAAGGCTCATTTGCCATCATGAATGTTTAGCCCTCTTGCTTTATTTTATGGAGGGGCATAAGTTCTTTTTTGTCGCAAAGACATTTCATGTACCATCTATAAATCTGAAAATGAAATGAAAAATGCTTGGAAAATATGTTCCCATGTAATATGTGCTGAAATTAATTTGATTTGGGTGCTAAAACGTTGCATGATGCCTACCAATGAGAAGTCTCATACATAGAAGTAGGCACATGGCTCGGTGGCTTTGACACGACATGAGGTGCTTGTGGGTGTTTGTGATGGTCTTATGATTAGAATGGCTGTCCTAGCATGAAGTTTGTGTGGCTTTGCCATTTTGACATGTTTTGCTCATGTTTAGGTTTTTGCTTGTGAGAGAGTAACTTTTCGCAAAATTACTCAAATCCTTTTTATCCTTGTCCAATGGTTGTGAAACTTGGTGATCACGTAGTTAAGGTCATTACGAACCTGTAGAGTATCTAACTTGCTCATTTGGACTTCTGTAGCTCCTTGTGATGAATTTTGTATATTCGAGAAGCTATATGTTGAAAGTTTCCGCATTTTGCCTTGATTCATGCATTGTCAACAAGGGGGGAGAAGTTTGTGCATGCTTTGGGCACCTGGGAGTGTTTGGAAGGTGTTCCAATTGGTTTGGGAAATTTTTGAGCAGTTTGGTGCAGGGCCGGTCACATGGGGCGGTCTAACCGCCCCCAGGCGGTCAGATAAGGTGCAGGCGGTCTAACCGCCCTGTACAGGCGGTCTAACCACCCTGGGCAGAGTGAGCAGGTTTTTGCTCTTTGTTGCATTTCCTCGTTGCAGTGCTGCATTTGTTCAGGGGGAGTGTGCTTTGGCTCAGGGGGAGCATGCATATGTGCAGGGAGAGCTCTTTGTGGTGTTCGAGCTTTGCTTTGGTGGTTTGTGCTCTTTGTTTGAGTTTTGCCTTGTCTCGGATGTGTCGAGCCGTTGCCCTTGCCTAAGGGGTTCGAGACTTGTCTTCTTCAAGTTATCTTGCTCTTTGCCTTTCTTTGGCTTTCGATCGCTTGTTGAGGTTTCTTTTTATTTGTTTCTTTTCTTTTTCTTTTCTCTTGTATTACTTCATGTGAGTGTGTTGTCAATGCACTCATCAAGGGGGAGATTGAGGACCATGTGTGGTTCGAGGACCTGTGGATGGTCGCTTCCTTGTGTGATGAGTGATTGACAACGTTGTGTGGACTGATTCTTGGCTAGGTATTGCAGGTGCAGGTTGTAGCTTGACTAGTGTTGGTGCAGGTGAATAACAAGCGCGAAAGGTTGTTCCCGGTGAGGCCTCCAGGTGTGGAGAAGACAAGTAGGCTTCGTTCGAGGGACCCGGTGGCCAGTGGGGTCAAGTGCGGGCCGCATGGTGCATTAACAGCAAGATGAAGTCGAGGACGGTTTCTTGGTAGAGCCTCAAAACCAAGGTCGAGCCGGGACTACGTGGGAGCCGAGTCATGAGTTAAGATTGGCGGAGGCTACACCGAGTTCGCGGAGTTTGCAGTGGTTCACCAGAAAACCACTGGGTTACTCGGTTGAGCGACAAAACCGAGGCCGAAGACTCGACGAGGAGGTGCGGCTACCCAGGCCGGTTCAACCGCCCAGGAGGAGCGGTCAGACCGCCTGGGGCCGGTCAGATCCCCCGGCCGGTCTAACCGCCCGGGGGGGGGGGCGGCCCGACCGCCCGGCCGCCGCCGCGCCGAGATGCTTCGAAGCGGAGTACACGCGTCGGGATCGCAAGGCTTGCGTCGAGGCTAAGCAGGTTGCGGTCGCCGGGCATCCGTCCGATGGTGAAGACATGAAGACTTCCAAATCCGCCCTCGAGGGGCATGTATCCCTAGTTATTAGTGAAGGGTAGTTTAGTCTTTTGGGTGCCTCCATATATACTCATTGAATGGGTGGATGGCAGCCAACTTTTGGAACCCTAGCTCATTTGTTTTTCCATTTTCGTTCTCCATTTTCCTTAGGATTTTAGAGGGCTAGCTTGAGAGCTTCATGTGAGATCTTGAGAGAGGGAGGGATGTTTGGGTGGCAAGCTAGACCTTGTACGAACCTTTCATGCTATGTATAGATGGTTCGGCGTTGTTCATCATGGTGGTTTTCTCGTCTCTTTTGTGGTGATTTTCGGAGCTCTTTGTTGGCGGTGTTTTGAGAACGATTTCTTGGGGTTTTTGGTGGGTGTCACGTATGAGGTTCTTGTGCCTCTTTGGCTGGTGACTTTGCCCCCAAATCTCCTTTGAATCAGACTTGATTTGGTGGTTTCTCGAGTTGGGCGGGTTCTTGACCTAGAGAAGCGATTTCTTCGATTCCTCTTGATTGTGAGTGTTTCGGGTCGATTCCTGTAAGGCAGAGGTTGCCCAGGAGGTAACCCAGCTATTCCCGAAGTCTTGCTGCAATCCGTGGAGTGATTCGGGAGATCGGGCGCGAGGAAGTTGAGGTTTGACCCGCGGGTTCGTTTTCTGGAAGGGGCGGTCTAACCGCCTGCAGGGGGCGGTCTAACCGCCCTAGGTGTTTCCAGGTCGAAGTTTTGTTTCGCCGGATTTTCCTCTGTGAGTTTGTTCGCCTTGATCAGAGGAGTGTCTGGGTGAAATTTGGGGTCGTTCTCGTGCTGTTTGCTAGGTGTTCTTGGTTGGAGTTTGTTGCTGGGTACAGGAGGTTAGACCACCCCTGGTAGCCGGTCTAACCGCCCCTAGGCCCCTGGGTGGAGTTTTGGTTTTCGCCAAGATTTTCTGGTAGCTAGCATGGCCTTGACCAGAGACCTTTGTTGGTGAAACCGTGGTGAGTTTTGGTACTCGGAAGAGGCATTTCGGAGGATTTCTTGGTTACCAGGTGGAGGCAGTCTAACCGCCCCCTATACCCGGTCTAACCGCCCCTCTGGTTAGCCGGCTTTCGAGTTGTTTCCTCTGTCGTTGCTGCGTGTGTGTTGTGGTTGCTGGTAGTGTTTGTTCCTAGGACCAGTAGCACTCCAGTGGCTACGTGGTTTAGGCAAAAGGAAGGTAGAAGTGCGGAGCGTGTGATTTCGGGGGTCCGACCGAGCTAGTTCGTCTTGTCGGAGTTTTAATCTCTCTCAAGAAGAATTTTTATCGGCTCCCATTCACTCCCCCCCCTCTCTGGTCGCCTAATCGGTCCTTCAGCAACGACGTAGTCTGGAGACTTCGAAGCGGAGGACAAGCGTCGGGATCGCATGGCTTGCGTCGAGGCTACGCAGGGTGCAGTCGCCGGGCATCCGTCCAATGGAAAAGACATGAAGACTTCCAAATCCGCCCTTGAGGGGCTTGTATCCCTAGTTATTAGGAAAGGGCATTTTAGACTTTCGGTCGCCTCCATATAACCCAAGTGGTGAAAGGATGGCTTCATGGTGAGATCTTGTGAGAGGGTTGGATGATCGGGTGGCAAGCTAGACCTTGTATGAACCTTTGTGACTTGTATAGATGATTCAGCGTGGTTTCGCAAGGTTTGGATGTGTTGTTCCTGGTTATTCTTGGTGGTGATTTTCGGAGCCTTCTCTTGGTGATTTCTTTGGGTTGTTTTCGGGACCTTGCTCTTGGGGATTTGATGGGGGAAATTTGTGGGAACCCATCGTGGTTCTTTGGGCTGTGATTCCCCTCCCAAATCCGTGAGTAAAGGGGCTCGATTTTGGGGTTTTCCGAGTTCTAGGGTTTGTGGTGTTCTTGGTGGGATTTCTTCGATTCCTCCTTTTTGAACAAGTTTTGGTGGGATTAAACTTGGCTATGGACTCCTCATGAGGTGTTCCTATTATCCCCAAAGTCTTGTTCAAGTCCGTGGAGCAATTCGGGAGATCGAGATTTGGATTTTGGGGAGTTGACCTCGTGGGTGTTGTTCATCCGGAGCTGCCCAGGCTACACCGGTCTGACCGGTGCACTTGACCGGTCCGACCGGTGCAACCCTCGGTGGGTTTTTGCTCGGGTGAACGTCTGGGTGTGTTCGCTGTTGTCCTGTGTTGGGGCTGTTTCGAGTTTGGGTCTGTTTGGAGGTCGGTTGGCCTGTTTGGTGCCTTGGGGGCTTTTAGGCTGTGACTGGTCGAACCGGTGTGTCTCACCGGTCTGACCGGTGTGGAGCCACTTGGTGAAAGTTGCCCAGTTTCACCAGCAGGGACCGGTCTGACCAGTGGTGCTCACCGGTCTGACCGGTGTTGGTCTATAGACTCGAGGTTTGGTGTTCCGCTGCATTCTCGGGTCGGAAGGTTGTGTGATGGTTCCTAGGTCCAGTGGCACTCCAGTGGCTACGTGGGCTTGACCAACGTGAGTTTGAGAAGTGTGTTGGAAGCCGCGTTCATCCTGTTGGAGTTTCCATCTCCTTCGAAAAGAATTTTTATCGGCTCCCATTCACTCCCCCCTCTCTGGTTCGCCGTATCGGTCCTTCACTGTGTGCATGTTTTCTTATATAATCTGACCTTTACATTCATGAGATTCTCAAGCTCAGATATTCTCAAGCTCAAATATTGTCATCGTGTGGTAATTGCCTTTATGTTGGGTTTGCAGGTTTGTGGATTGGAGTTTAAAGAGCTCACGCTGAATCGGCTTGCTTAGTGTAGCCGCCACTCAAGGAACTTGTTATTTTGCACAGAGCTTATCATCATACCAGAGTGTTAAGCATTTGTTACCTTTTTGGTAACCTGTGAGATGTGTGGTTTCAATATTATCTACTTGCATTGAGTTGGCCTATTTATATCTCATTTTTCCTAGACCATATGGCTTATGGGTTTTACTATTAGATTCATCGCCAATTCCCTAACTTAATTGTATGTCAATTGAAACTGTGATTAAATCTGTAGAGTTTCTTTTTCATGTACTGTATTAAAGATTTGGGCTATTGTTACTTTGAATTGTTAAATTTGGCTACTATTCATGAGCTTGAGTTTCCTTTTCATGTACTGTATTAAAGAGTTGAGCTATTGTTGTCTTTGGCTACTGTTCTGCAGCATAAACCACAACAAGATGAAACATATGCTGTTAATTTAATTTGCTACTTGAAATAAATACATGCCTTCTATCATCAATTGGACCCCTTGTCCCCATGAAAATATATATATTACTATTGTTGTACCATAGGCTAATTAGTGGAATAGCACAACAGGCTTTCCTTTTGTATCGTTCCCCGTCTGCTGGTGCATACAAAGAACAATAGTACCAGTTATATGCTTATAGTGATACTATTTCATGTCACAATCCTTTCCCTGTTATACGTTGTATCTGACTTAAATTCATGTATTACTCCTTGCTTGCATACAGTCTGAATTTGTTTGACATTAATCACCACTGCTTATGAATTTGTTTGACATTAAGCACCACTGCTTTGCTAAGTGTATGCTAGTCTTGTAGGATGATCACCTGAATTGCACTCTGCACATATATTCTGAACGTGACTCTGATTTGTTTTGAGTTTTGCTGCGCAGGTGCAGAGATGGAGCGCTGGAGCCAAATAATGGAACTGCATCAAGTGAGTCCTCTGCATCCCTTTTGCTTCTACCTATTGAAGTGCTTGATGCAAAGATATTGGATCAAGTATTTGTCGCAAGATCAAGTAGTTATTTCCTGTATAGTACTGTTGGCCTTTTGCGTCACTTAGCACTAATAATTCCATTTGTGGATATACATGTTTTTTCAGAGTCAAGTATTTGTCGCAAGATCGATTTTTTATTTCCTGTATAGTATTGTTGGCCTTTTGCGGCCACTGAGCACTGATAATGCCATTTGTGGCTATGCGTGTTTTTTCAGAGTCAAGTAACTTTTGCATGTAAAGTTGATATTACATTGACCTAGTCAAACAAGATACTACTTAGAGCTATTATTTGCTGTTACAATTTCATAGTAGTCCATGGATTCACAAATCTTTTTATTGCAAATATTGTTGGCAGTACTTGACATTTTGATAATGTGTTCTTTTTCAGGTTGAGGATCATTTGCAAGGAATAAAGATGTTTATCTCCATATTTTGATAATGCTTCGAAGTTTAACATGTAATGCTAGATGTGTATCAGTGTATGCTTGTCCCTGTATAAAATCCTTAAGTGATACGTTGGATTTGAAAATGTTGTTACGCTCTTTTCTGCTAATTTGTGTTGGAATTATAAATTTGAGATAGGCTTTGTGGGCTGGAATTGTAATCTGAAATGGGCTGTGCTTGGCAGAATTTTGTGGGCCGTGAATATTTAGTGGGCTAGCAATGTGGCCACGTCATCATGCACACAGGCTGCCACGTCATCGTCCATATATGTTGCCACGTCATCATCCTAGTAGGCAGCCACATCAGCGTCCATGTAGGCTGTCACGTCATCGTCCATGCAGGATGCCATGTCATCGTCTGCCACGTCATTGTCCATGTTGGATGCCATGTCATTGTTCCACGTAGGATGCCACATCATCGTCCACGTGGGATGCCACGTCATCGTCCATGTCAGCTGCCATGTCAGTAGCAATCCGCGACGATTTTATTTTGTCACGGATAGTGAGCCATGGGTTGGGCTGCATGGGCCTCGGGCTGCTCCGTGATGATTCAGATACGTGACAGATCGCGACGTTTATTAAGGGAACGTCGAGAGATTTAATCAATGACACTCATTCCACCACGAAAATGTAAATCGTCGCGGATGCTGATTTGCGATGAATTTTATTTAATCCGCGACAGAATGGTTATGTCACATATTAAATAGTTTCTTGTAGTGAGCTTCGTGCATATCCTGTGGCAAAAACTTTCCATTTCTTGTTGTACATGTGAAATGTAGTGCACACAGTGACATAACACCTTGCATTGCAATTTGTATAAATTTTTGAATTGAAAAAACAAACTCTAAGAATCACACTTGTGAAATGATGAGCCAGTTTCTCTCCATCCCATGCCAGAATATATTATATTACGAAAGCCGCACATGTAAAACTGGAACGTTGTACCATAACATGTGTAACTGAATTACATCGTTCATATACAAACTAAAAAGATTACCCGTTGCCTTGTCTGGGGATTTGTAGATATGGTAGTATTCGCCAGTCGTGAATGTCAAATGGAATCTCGAATTTAACCCAGCCTTTCTTGGACGAATAGTCAACGCAAGACTATATGCTTTCCACCTACAGTGAATGGGTATATACATGTAAAGTTTGATCATGTGCTCGTCCATGAGTACATAAAAGGTGCTACATATACTTACCAATGTTTTCTCTTTTTCTTCATCTCGCATGCCCAAAGATTCATGAATCGATACCAATTCCTTTTCAAAGTTTGGGACCAGAAGACCCCAGTGGTTGCCATTAATGTTCATTGGTGTGAAGACTTGTTGAAAGATGTATGAATGCATGGCTTCAAACCAAAAAGGATATCATGAGATAGTAACACAGATCAATACACAAAACAAAATCAATGTTGCATACCAAATGTTTTCCACACATTTTTTCGTTGTACGCTTCATATACTTTTCGCTTATCCCCCGTTCTGGCTGCGTCAACTTTTGAATATCAAACGTATGTATGAATGACGTTGATTCATTCTCAACATTGCTAAAATGGACATATGTATTTATTACCTGCAAAATATGGAAAAAGTAAATATTAGGTGCGCATGTGTTTACTGACGACATGGATGTGAAAGAATATTACCTCTCCAAATATAAACTGCTCTGAGACATTTCTGACCAATTCTCCCGCTTTAAGCGAGTGGTCGTCTATGTCCACAACCACAACGTCCTCATAACGCTGAACTAAGAACTTGGCAGCTTCTCTGTCAACTGGTCCTATATTGAAATCGTTGTCGATAATTGGCTCTCTTCGTTTGAGTCCCATTTTAGGAGGGTTGCCGTGCTGGTTCATGGTCGTAACATTTTTGGAAATGACTGGTTTAGCATATATTTTATCCTGTGCCACTTTGAAATGTGTGTGTGGTGTTACCTGCAATTGGTAATGTTTTTTTAGATTACAAAGTATCATTTCTATCGTGAAACACGAACAATGATCAAACAAGTTCACATACAAGACCTCAACATATGTATATGAAGGCATCTGTTGTCGAGCATGGGCAGTTTGAGATGAAGTTTGCTCTATAAGTTTACCCACTAGGTCACGGAGTTCCTGTTAGTTGAGACAATGTTGAAGGTTAAACCATTATAGTACATTAAATTGAATAAGATCACCCTGGATACCTGCAACTCCGTTCGTGTCTGTTCCTGTTCTGCTTGTACCTTAGCTTCTACCTTATTGAACCTCTCTTCCAGGATGTTTTCATTTCTAAACAAAGCAAATTCCTTCTTCTGTTCTAGAATCTTATCCTGTTTGTGTTCCAATTCAAGAAGCTTCTGCTCCACATCTAGTTTAAGCTCAAATTTCGTCGCTTTCATCCAATGTTGAAGGCTTTGCGCCTACCAATTTACTAAATTGTGAATTAACGATACAAATGAAATGCGTCACTTAAACATATGTCATACTCACTTCTAGGTTGCTCCTTTGACCCTTGTGTGCATAATTTGCTTTTTTTGCTGCTGGCACAGTTGTTTCTCGTTTTTCGTTGGTTTGTGAAGCGGCAACCAAATTAAGCTATAAACAATTGAACTAGTTAAAGATGTGCTCAAACACAGAACCACCTAAATATATGTGTTGTGTTTGCAATCTTACCGTTCCTTTCCCCAACTTTCCATGCTCCCAAGCAATTGATCTACGCTTGGCATTTTCTTCATCCCAGAAGACCATAACTGGTGGTTGCCTTCTCCTTTCATCAGCATAGTTGATGTGATAACAGTCGTCCACTCTAAGTCGCTCATATAACCAAAACTATTTAAAAAATAAGCACATAAGTAAGTCAAAAAAACATTGTTTAAAGAGTATGATGTACAGTAAAGAACTTACCTGTAGAATAACCAAATTACCCTTCAGGGTTTTTCCCCAGTATGCTTGAAAGTAACTAGTGCTTCTAATAGATAATTCAAAGTATATTGTCCCCAGTTGAAATGTCGAATTTGTCGTACATCTCTAACCAGTTTTATATACTTCGCACTAATGTAGGATCCTGTGGGTGATGCTATGATGACACCAATCGTGAACAGGACGAAGGCTCTCAGAAAGTCTTCGTTCGAAGGTAGATCTTTTCTAAGCATGTCTTCCAGCCCTGCTAGCTCGAGTTTGTGGTTTTCACTGCACACAACCCTTTTGAAAAGTTCATTGTCCACAGTTTCATTTTCACTATTCAGTGTTCTGTTTATATGTTCTGTTACATCATTGCCTCCAGTCTCGAGTCCCATTATATGTTGCACATCATCCAAAGTAACCCTAACCAGTTGACCTAATACCATTAAACCATGTTCTCTGGTGTCATATGCTTGTACAATGTCCAGTATCATTTGTTTCCTCAAAGCGACATTAGGCATTTGAAGCAGTCTGCCAAAGCCAATTGAATCAATAGCGTCTATGTGCGGTTGAGAATTCTTCAAATTTGACACGACTCAACAAAATCTCGTAGGTCAGTGTGTCAAACACATCTTACCTTGCTGCTGCAACCAGCTGGCGATGCTAAGTTGCTATTGAAAAACTAGGCAACATAAAGGAAAATAAAACTTCATACCATGCTGATGGACCCATCGTGGTCGTTCTTACTGCAACTTTTGCTACCATTCGCCTCTGCATAAATGTCGCAAATGAGAAATCTTCAATTTGGCATCACGGGAGAACCCAAAATGACACCTTTAATTGTACCATGCAAAGAAAATAGTACCCACCCCGCCCAAACTCCATCATGCACAACCCGATCCCCACAAATGCAATCATGCTTTACAATCATAAACCTCAGATTCGACCCTAGCTGTGCTCCTCGTGGCCGCAGTGCCGCGAGGGATTTACAGATGAGGCCGTCAACTCGTTGCTGACGCCGTTCGCCAGCCGGATCGTCCTACCAACTATAACCACTAACACAAATCCAATGTAGCTCTCCCATTATTGTTGAACGGCGTTGCGGACGTCCCCTCACCAGCTCTTGTTGTGTCCATGGTTCCTGTGTCGTGTACCAGATCGCAGAGCAACGGAGAGAGAAACGACGAACAACAGGCGGCTTCTGTAGTAAGGAAAAGAGAAATTTAGATCATATAATTATGGGTCATGCGACGTAAGGTACGCTGCCAAATCCCGCGCACAGTTTCTCCCTCGACACACACACACCTCCCACTTCGGGCCCAAATGGGCTTTTCCTTCGAAGGAAGTCCTATTTACCTACCTGAATGGTGTGCCTAGTACTTCTTTCGTCTCTCGACTCCAAAATCATCTGTTTTCTCTCCTCGAGCACCCTTCAGTAAGATAAAACTTGCATGGACACACCATTCAATTAATCCTGACAAAGTGGTGGTGCATGGCAACAACAAGTCATACAATGGTTGTGAAGTTGTCTCATAAGGTGGTTGTTTTGCTCATGAGAGCAAGTACATTGGTACATGTCAGCAGTCCCATAGGTTGTCCCATGCAGTGCCACATAGGTTTTTTGATGACGTGGAGGAGAGAGCGCAAGGAGAGAGAATGAGGTCGCTGCCTCGCGAAACAACCACCTCATGAACGAAACAACTACCTTATGAGACAACTCCACAACAATTGTATGAGTTGTTATTGTCATGCAACTCATAATATTCCTTTTTTATGTGCACAAGTTAAGGAATTATATAGATCTACCAGACAACTCATTGTATAGGTTGTCTGGTGAGTCGACCCAAGATTACGTGTAAATGCATGGGACAGTCTATCAGTCTTTATCTCTCCTCGCTCTCTCTCTCTCTCCTCCACATCATCAAAAGTCGTATGTTGTATTGCATGGGATGACATATGGGACAACCAACGTGTAGCAATGTAGCACCGGTTCAACTTTGGAGCCGGGACTAGGGTTTCATCAACATGGACCGAAATGGCTGCTGTAGCCGGGACCCCTTTTGGTCTCGGTTCGTATTACCAACCATGACAAAAGGGGGCACTCCCAACGGCTCCATCCGGCAAAAATTGCCACCGGTTTTTAGTCCCGGGTGGTGTTATGAGCCGAGACTAACACCACCCGGGACTAATGGCACCGTACCTCCTTCTTCCTCCATGTATTAATAAGCATTCTCTTATTTACTTGTTTTTCATAAATTTGAATTTTATATGAAATTGTATTAATTCGCTAGTGGATGTGATAAATGAGCAAGGAAAAAGAAATGATAACTTCCCGCGCAAAATTTCCCGTTAGTCCCAGGTGGTGTTACCACCCGAGACAAAAGGACCCCATTTTGTCTCGGTTGGTGTCACCTCCGGGGACTAAAGGGCAAAAATTCGCTTGTAGAGGGATCCTGCGTGAAATACCCCTTTTGTCACGGGTCTTGAGACCACACGTGACAAAAGGGGGGCTAGTAGCCTGGGGTGGTAAGACCTCCCGGGACTAAAGGGCCTTTAGTCTCGGTTGGGACCTCGGGATATTTACTTATTTGCCATCGTAAGAAAAGCCACTCCTTCATACGGGACCTTTACAGTGGCTCTTATGTTTTTGCCATCGTGTAGATTTTAAGTCAACGGATTTTCCACCATTGATGAGGTGGCACTTCACATGCCCACATCCCCCCTCCAGTGTGGATTCGGCCGTGGAAATGACTCCATTGCCCTTGCCACAACCCTAAAACCCGCGGCTTGGATCCCACAGTGCCGCGTCCTCTCCATCTGCTCCGTCCTCTTGCTCCCTTGCTAGTTCATCTCCGCTCGCCCGGCCCCAGTGGACGCCATCTTTGTTGCCGTTCCCCACCGCAAGCAAGCAATGGCGCAGCAAGGGGCTTCGTCGGGTGGAAGGTTGTCAGGATCCGGGTCGTCAGCTCCAAGGAGGCAGGTAGCAGATCCCTACCCCCATGACACCCATTTCGGTGAGGAATCGATCTTGCCTTTGATCATGTGCCTGTACTGCAATAGGGCACAGGTGATTGAGCGGTGCATGCAGCAAGATTCGGCCACAAACTACGGTCGGATTTACATTAAGTGTGCATGGAATGAAAAATGGGTGAGTTTGACTTTGGTATTTCGGTTCCGGTTATTTGATTTGGCAAAGATTGATTTTTTTCCTCTTGTTGTTCAGCTGCCAGAACGGTGTGACTACTATAGTTGGCAAAAGGCATATTTCTTGGAGTTGATTGAAGCCGACCAGATTCAGCTGTGCCCGTTTGAGAAAGGAAGACATGAAGGAGAGGTTCAGTCTGCAACAAGGAACCTACAGCAGAAGCAGCATTTGGAGGCCAAAGTGGAGCAGATGATGTATGGCATGGTGTTCTTGGGTGTGGTGGTGTAGGACTCATGGGTGTTCAGTTAGGTTACATGTTGAAGAAGTAGTACAAAGGTTGGGATCCCAGCTGTTGACGCGAAATGTACACCTAGCGCCAAGCACACAGCAAGCCAAACAAGCTGGCTTCACATGTGCAGAGATCACAAGACGTGCCAGTCAATTTTCCCTGAAAATTAATAAAAAGACAAAGTAGTTAAATTCCAAAGCTTGGAACTTGCCGGGTGGTACCAGACAGTTCCATATTTGCGGCTATAAAGCCAAATGAGATGACGTATAGCTATAGAAAGCTATCTGTCAGCAAACTGAAACCATTCAGGAGCTTTAAAGGGGAAAAGAGTAACATAGCCGAATGGATGACATAAGCATGACGATGATCGGTCTTTGTTTGGACAAAGATGCATGAGCGCAAGACCGTGACCGATCCTCGTGGCGATTAAATCATAGATTTTTCTGTCGACCTTGGTTTGTCACCGCTTCCAATGTCAACTTCTTCTAATTTATCGGCCGACATGAATCCTCGCCCCAATTTTCCATCAGTACCATCGACGGGGTTATCCATTAAAAATTGCTATAAGAGCCGACTGCTTGAATCGGCTGTCGATCGCTGCTTACAGGCTCAACAGGACCTTCTCCCCAGTCTTTCCCTGAGAAACAGTCAATGCCTTGATACTCCCAGAAAGCTGGTTCCATGCTTGCAACGCTCACGGAGTCATCCGCTTGGACCACCTCAATATCATCATCTACCCATTGGATGAGCTGCTGATGCATGGTAGATGGGACACAGCAGTTGGCGTGAATCCAGTCCCGTCCAAGCAGTAAGCTGTAGGCTCCTTTACCTTCGATGACAAAGAAGGTTGTGAGTAGTGTCTTGGACCCGATCATCAGGTCCACATGGGCGCATCCCTTGGTGTCTGAAGGATTCCCGGCGAAATCGTTCAGTATTATGCTTGTAGGTGTCAGATCGCTAGGGACCATACCGAGTTTTCTGAAGGCGGTGTATGGCATTACATTGACCGCCGCTCCGCCATCAACAAACATCTTGGTCAATGGTTTGCCATTGACATATCCCTTCAAGTATAGCGGCCTCATGTGTCGATTCTTGGCCGGTTTGTCGAAGACAGCTTGCTTGGCCAGCACCAACTGCGCCATCAGTCCCTCAATCTGCTCATCGTCCAGGGACGCCTCTTCCTGCACAACCTGATTAGCAGGAGCCATAAATTCATTCGGCAGAAAATATACCATGCGCACCGGAGCCGAACGGTTTGACCCTTCAGGTTTATCCTTTGGACGCCACACCTGTCTTGTCTGGATCCCGGCCTGCCTCAGTTCACGGTTCCTCAAGCGTTGAACCCTCCTTTTCTGACTCTTTCTCAGGCCAGGCGGGCACCAATGCCCTTTTGCCAGGTGTACTCGTCCTCGTCTTCCTCTTGATCAGCCCACCTCAAATCAGCTTGCCTCTTCCTGGGATGATCAATGATTTCAATTTTTTGGCGCCGATCCTTGCTAGGATGTATCCTTCCAATTCTTTCATGGACGGATCGGCGATTGCGATCTCTCGCTCGTACTCAAAATACCTATCACCGCACTCGTGCGGTTTCTCGCCGTGGTCGCTTCAACCCTTCGTTCCAGCAGTGCCTGAAGAACGCACAACCCCAGTGCGCGCGCTCCCGCTCGCGCGTATATTGCTCCAGATCTCTTCTGCGCACTTCCTCTTCGGCCCTGCGCCTCTCCTCCTCATGCCTCCGTTTCTGGTAGCGCTCTTTTTCCAGCTGGTGCTGCCACTTATTGAGGAGGATACGCGTGGTCACCCTGGGTTTGGCTCTGGAAGATTCCCCGATCTCGACATGGCTCTTGAGAATGCGGGGGGCTTCACCATGCACTTGTTCCAAGCTCACTTGACGCTCCAGGTCTACTGCTCCATCCTGCCTTGCCCTGGCTGAGGTCAAGACTTTGACCTTGCCCTTCTCCTCAGCCGTCACCATGTTGACGGAAAAGCATACCATGTTCTGAGGAAAAGGGTGGCCATCCAGCTTCATCTTGTTATCAAACTTGAGGTGCCCCTCCTGGATGGCTCTCTGGATCCTCATCCTGAAGACCCTGCAGTCGTTGATGGAGTGCGAGTTCCTGTCATGGAAGCCACAGTAACGTTTCTCCTTTACTCCATCGGGCCGAAGCATGGAATGCCCTTCAGGCAATTTGATTTGGCCTTCCTTCACCAAGAGTTCAAACAGCTTATCAGCTTCAGTGATGTCGAAATCATAGGTGCCTTTGGTCTGTTTGACCCAGCGTTGATTCATGGTCAATGGATCCTTTCGCCACAGGATTTCGGCCGCAACCACGTCCTGGTCATCATCAGAATCCTCTATTTGGTCGGCTCTTTCCAGGATCTGATTGTAGATATCTGCTACATCGTGCTGTTTGCTGAACCTGGCATCTTTCTTGAAACCGTAGGCTTGGTTGCTCATCAATGACAGCTTTTGGGACAGTTGACCGAGGTTGTCGTATTCCATGCCGAACAGCTTTTCACGCACGGCCGGCAGCATCCCGGCAACGGCCATGTCGGCCAACTGGTCATCTGGCAGATTGAGTGAAAAACACATGCCGTTAACTTCCCTGAACCTCCTGAGGAACTCCAAGGGCGTCTCACTGTGTCTCTGCTTCAGGGTGGCGAGGTCAATCAGCTTCTTTTCCGCACTGCCGCTGAAATAGTGGGCGTGGAATTTCCGTTCCAGCTCCTTCCATGTGCTAACTGACTGAGGGGGCAAAGATGAAAACCATTGGAACGCCGCACCCGTTAGTGACGCAGGGAAGTACCTGACTCTGAACGCCTCTTCAGATGAGCACTCTCCAAGCTGCATCAGGTAGAGAGCGATGTGCTACATCGTGCTTGTGTCATCCTGCCCCGAAAACTTTGTAAATTCCGTCGGAGGCTTTACCCTTGGCGGCAGGATCACGTTGTAGTACCACTCCGGGAACGGAGGCGTGTGGATAGGTCCTTGCATTTTTGGTTTGAGGCTGAATTGATTCTGCATCAAGTCGGCGATCTTCTGCGCCAGGATATCATCCTCCTGTGTGCCCGCAGCTGGTCCGTAACCCGGATTTGGGAGAGCATCGATGGCTCCGTAGTTCCCCACCTCGTGGTAGCCTCCGCTATATAAATTCCTCTGCAGCCTGTTGCTTGCTGGAGCGATCCTGTAGCCGGAAGCAAGCGGGGCTCCAGGCGAGCCGAACGCTAGCTCTCCGTACGTGGGCTGGTACGGGTTCGGGCCGTTGTACGGCCGACCCGTGCCGCCCCGCGCGTGGTGGCCGGACCGGTCGCCCTCCGCGGCCCGCAGGGGGGGGGCCGAACCGGCCGACCCCAGCACCTTGTGGAGGAGGCTGGAAAGCTTGGCTCCCGGCGCTCTGTGGAGGAGGCTGGGCCGGCTGGCTCTGTAATGGCAGTTGAGAACTGGACTCGCCCATCTCCACGGTGCCCCCTTGAATGGGTGTCTTGTTGAACACTTGCTCCATGCCTAGACCGAAGATAGCCACCATCATTTGTTCGAACGCACCCAAGAAAGCTCTGTGGTGCCTGCTTAGGGCGTGGTCCGCGGTATCTCGGAACGCTTGCAAGCATTCCTCCCTCTCCTGCTGGGTCGTAGCGTCACTTTCCCAGGGCAACAACACCCTGGGCATCTCATTTTTCAAGTACGGGACGCCGCTCCTGTTGTTCTTGAATGATAGTAAGCACTTTTGTTGGAATTGGTCCACGACATCCTGCAGCTGTTGCCGTTGTTCAGGAAAGAGGTCTTCGATGTCGACATCCATGATATCCCCGATGTCAGGCATCTTGATTTTCGGCTGTGGTCCCACCAGGCGTGCCAAAAATTGTGTTGACGCGACATGTACACCTAGCGCCAAGCACACAGAAAGCCGAACAAGCTGCTTCACACGTGCAGAGATCACAAGACGTGCCAGTCAATTTTCCCTGAAAATTAACAAAAAGACAAAGTAGTTAAATTCCAAAGCTTGGAACTTTCCGGGTGGTACCAGACAGTTCCATATTTGCGGCTATAAAGCCAAATGAGATGACGTATAGCTATAGAAAGCTATCTGTCAGCAAACTGAAACCATTCAGAAGCTTTAAAGAGGAAAAAAGTAACATAGCCGAATGGATGACATAAGCATGACGATGATCGGTCTTTGTTTGGACAAAGATGCATGAGCGCAAGACCGTGACCGATCCTCGTGGCGATTAAATAATAGATAAGGTAAAAGCGCGAGCATAAATATGTAATAAACAAGCATGCATAGATCCAAAGCACTAGTCTACTGCATGTCTAGGTACTTTAAAACCCGTCGGGTACGACACCAAGCGAATCTATCCACCGCATGATACAACTTGCTTGGGATCGTGCCACTTTCCACAACTAGATCTATCAACCGCATGATACAATCTAAACATGGAATGCTAAAAGCATACATTATTCAAAGCATAAATTACGCACGTGTTTGAAATCTAATTCACCGGATGACTAGCTCCAAAACAACCCCAAAACCTGCATCTACCGCGTGATACCCAGTTCTTTCTAGATTTAAACAAACTTTAGCAAGCTTCAACCCGCAACATGTGACAACCCAGATCGATTCGGTTTCGGCTATCGAAAAGCACGTGATCCACGTGTTAAATTAGCTAAACTTTCCAACTCGACTCGCATAAGGGTCATCAAAAGGATGAAGCCGATCCAAACCCATCGGCAAAAAGCGTTACATGAACTTAAACATAAAGCAAAAACTCAAAGCAACACGGGGTAACTTAATGAATCTATTGAATCTTGCCAAAATTCAATAGAGCCGATAACTAGCTTCAAGCTAGATCTTAGCCTACCGCATGGCTCATGACCTAACAAGAAACCCTCTTGAACCAAGCTTGAATCTACCGCATGACACTAAGCATGGTAACAAGACTACTTGCATCAGATCTAAATCCACCGCATGATACTAGATATGATACAAGGTTGCCGGTACTCACGGAGGTCGACGGATCGATGAACCCACTCGAAGAACTCGACGACACGACAAATGGACTCTAGGGTTTGGCGTAAAGCCGGTTTGTATTGAGAATGATTTCGTATATCTGTTACATACATTCAGGGTTCATATTTATACCCTGTCAAGCACAACCTCGAATGGATTTGATACCTAATTTATCTCTAAGCTTGATCGCTTATCCATCCATTCGTCCTTTCCGCTTGAGCCACGTCACCGTACAATCCCGCAAAATCAGCTCAACAGTTCCTTTGCCGAACAGAAGCAGATAGCCTACCGCGGATTTTTCTGCCGAATGCATCTGAAGAAACCTTCCTTCCGCCAGACGGATGTCTCACCGGGTTGGACCCACAAGTCAGACTCCTTACCAAATTTTGGTGTTAACACCAAAAATGTTTGTGATGTTGAATCTATGTTAGTAGGGAATGCATGTGGTTGTAGGCTAAACTGTGTTGCCGTGATGTTGAATTGGTTGTGTTTATGAACAATCTGTGATGTTGAACAATGTCATGAACAATCTTTGATGTTGAACCCACAGCTCATCCACATCATTTGCTGACGTCATCCCCTCCTTCTCCACCCGTGGGACGCATCGCCCTTTCCTTCTCCACCCGACGCCACCCACTTGCATCCCTGTGGCGCCTCAAAGACCGCCATCGCCTCCTCGCCTCCCACCTCCACCCCCTCGCATCCCCACCACCGACCCCTCGTAATTAAATATCCCTGGGAACACGACCCGTGACAAAATGTGGGGGTTTCTATAATCTATTTAAGCCCCATCGCCTTCCAAATCGTCACTTAGCTGTTTCCCCGAAATCGCTGGCTCTCGCCTCTCTTCCTCCGTTGTTGCCGCTACCTCCCCTCTCCGCGCCCCTCCCCGACGCGCATCTCCTCGACGCGGCGCCCCTCCCCAACGCGTCACTCCTCCCCGACGTGACGCCTCTCCCCGACACAAGCTCATCGTCCTCTCCCTCGCGCCCCTCATTGATGCGCATCTACCCGACCCGGCGCCCCTCCCCGACTCGCCGCCCTCTCCCACGACGTGCATCTCCTCCCCGACTCGCCACCCCCAGCGGCCCCCGGCCCTCCTCCTCCACGAGCGCCGACAATGTCGCCGCACCTGAGATCGATTATGGTCCGTGGAGGACCGTACCAGTCGTGAAATTTTAAGTAATATGATTTTTACTTAGAGTATTTAATTACATTCCCAAATGCATATTTTAGGTAAAACAATGGCAAGTCACTTTTTTGGTCGTGGTGGCTGTCGACGAGGTGGCAGTCGTGGAGGTGGCCTTGGTCCTCATCCTCCAGGGATGCACTTCACTCATGAAGTCATTAACTTGCCTGTCGGTGATCGACGTCAAGGATCTGCTCCAAACATAGTAATATTCTTTCCTCGGTAAATAGAAATTTTATTACAAGAATATTAATATTCATTTCATAAGATGCAGAATTTGGATCATATCAAGTGGTTCCGACATGTTGTCGATAATATTGGTGGTACCCCTCCTGTTGTACAATGTGCGAGTGTCGGTCCAAACAATGCCATCCAATTAAAAATCTCTTTTGACATACCTGTTCGAGGACCATTTCGCTCCTCAATGTCATCAGAACCCCCCACTCCAATGCTTTCGATTGTTGAGTTGGGTAGCCCTTCACCATTTATGAGGACTCAAGAGAGGACCGCCGTTCAGAAGTGCTTGGAACAACTTAGCTCTAATGGGTACTTTGTACCAGATTACTCTTATTTTCTAATTAAGGCACTCGAGGAGGGACAAAGTGTGACCATGACAGCAGAGAGACTTTGTCGCCTGAATCGTAATGACATGGTATGGAGCATAGAAATGCAATTGAGCACTTTTTAATTTACCCGTGTTACATTTTTTAGCTTTCGTATTTTTCTTAACTTTAGGATATCTTTGGTGAAACCTTCGCGGCAATGAGTTTTTTATGCAATTCTAGAGCAAGCGTGTGATGTTTTGGATTTTTCTTAAATGGATGGAAATCCGGAACGCACAAGAGATGGGAAGTTCCAAGTTCATCTTTCATTCTCCCCATCGTATCAATTCAACTCTCCACTGTTTGAGATTTATGGAAGTCCATGCGACCGTGCAAGTGAAACTAAGGAGAGTGCACAAATTCATGCTGTAGCATATATTAGTGAGGTTCTAGACTTCAAGATTGGAGACTTCAACTACATTGATTACCTCTTTTGGAAAATTGCAGGATCAGTATGAAACATGTGTTGTGAGTGGATTTATGTTAAGACTTACAGTATTGATGTACCTTTTAATTTATGTGGTTTTGATGAACTTCTTGTCTTTGTTAATTTAGACATAAGTATTTATGTGCCCTTTTATTTGCATGTATCCATCAAAAAATAACGATGATGATATCCGGAACCAAGGAATGTTAAATAAGTTTATTTTTTATCAAACACAAGCAATGTCACTGAATCTGAGTCCCGGATCTCTCGACCTCCCAGCAACCGCTAGACAAAGACGAAACCACTCGGCTGCGCTTGAAAACCAGATAGTACTCCATAAAAGCACTCGGACCGAGATAAAAGGAATCGGATCACTCTCAACAAAACAACATGCTCGTCATTACTTGTCATGGGGCCACTTAGGGCACTACTTCCTAAAGTATTACCGAGTTTCAACAAGCCACATTGCACTTATCATATATAATTACAAGCAGAAGCAACCAAGCATAACAAAAGGCATCCTTCTCGGTCCTTGCTCTCATTCTTCTTCAGTTCCTTCACTGCCTTTGTCGGTGCGGAATATGGTCCCGACACTAACCAGTAGATAACGCCTAGGTCTATCCCTCAATGGTCGATGCTAAGCAACAAATGACACAAGGATTTATCCTGGTTCCGGCCGAGGGGGCCGTACGTCCAAGAAAGGGGTGTGCTCGTGGCACTATATTGCTCAGCACCGGGGGTGCTTGTAGTGGGGCAAATACAAGCAAGGCGGGAGAGGAAGCGTGGCTCCCAAGTCCCTGGTGAGTAGCCGAAGACGTTGTGGGAGAATAAGAGAGTGAGTGCACAGTGCGCTGTGTTCCTCTGGATCCGTCCCCCCGCGGCTGGGGGCTCGCCTCCCCTTTTATAGACCAAGGGGGGGGGCGAGTTACATGCACGCCGCGCTACCTAGCTACGTGTGGGAGCACGTCGTGCTACGGTGTAGAGCGGACGGCCGTCCGGTCGATCTTCGCTGTGATCCGGCCATGATGGCCTACCTCGTACCCGAACAGTGGCGGTTCGAGGGTAGGCGGCGGCAGATGGCGATGGCGTCCCCTGATAGGCTTCGAGGGAGGTGCTGATGATGGCTGGTACGGGGCACAGGAGCGGGCAGAACGGCGTTCCTTCCCAATGAGCTCTGCGGTGGTGGAGTGGTTGCCGCAAAGGCTCGGGCGTGCGCTCGCGGAGTCGGGCGTGTGCCCGCGCGCGTGGGTACGGCGGCCGCGCCGCGCGCTGGCGGGGATGGCCACCCACCGGCCTAGCGCCCCTCACCCAACCCGGGGCAGGGTCACGGGAAAGTGGAGTCGAGGGTGCGCCCGGCCCCTTTCGAGGGTCGAGGCGCGTTAGCCGTACGCGGGGCGTGCGCGCGGTGTCACGGGACCGACGCCGGCCGCACCGCACGGGTCCGCCCCCACGCGGGCGGGGATGGGGCTCCTCCCCGGGGAGTTGGTGCGGCGGCACCGGGCGTGAGCCCCGGCGCATGATGGCGCCGTCCCCGCGGCGTCGTGGCGTTAAATGCCCATGTACGGGGCCGGCGCACGCGTGCGGGGCGCCCGTGATCGCGGCGGGCCCCGCCCGAGGGTGGTGCGAACCCTCGAGCGAGGCGAGGCCCGTTCGAGGGGGAGCGAGCCCTCGAGCGGGGCGGGACCGCTCGAGGGAAGGGTCGCCCCTCGAACGGGGCGAACCCGTTCGAGGAGGGGGGTTGCCCCTCGAACGGGGCGGAGCCCGTTCGAGGAGGGGAGCGTACCCTCGGCGAGGCGGAGCCTCGCTCGAGGGGTCTCATAGGCGAACCGTCTTGGTGGGCCTCCGAAGTCCCGCCGCATGGGCCACGTCCCGCATGGTTAGTTCTCTCGCATGGTTAGGCTTAGCTTACTTTGATGCGGTGAATTTAAGTGAGGGTTCCCCCATTGTTTGAGGGGACCCCTAGGGCGGTCCCCGACGCAGCCCCCGAGCATCCGCGGGTTTGCCATTGAGGCTCCCGCAGATGCTGGAACCTACTGATAGGACGTTCTTCCCTCCTTGTTTGCGAATGCTTTCCGTGGGGCCGCGCTAGCGGACCCGCGGGTCTAGCCCCCGAAGCCCGCGCAGAGTGTGGGCTCTCCCTCGAGGGGTTAACCGCGAGCAATTCGGTCGAAAGGCGTGGCACATATGCCAACCGGCATCGGCGGTATTTCAGCCCGGCATCGGGGGTGCACGCTCCCCCGTCACCGGTCTCCGGCGGGTGCAACTCCAAGGAGGTGTAGCCGTGCGTCAAGCCCCCGAGCCTTGGCCTGTTCAAGGCGATCGGGTCGAGCCTGACGGCTTGTTTTTTATCGCGCCCTCGCCGTCCCTCCGCGGGTCGGAGGGTGAGGTTTCCACGACTCCCATCGAGCGGGTCGCGAATCGCGGATTCCTCTTCGAGCTGCTAGCGGGTGGTTCAAGTGGACGTCCATGCCCCGTTCGATAAGGGTAGGCCGCGCGGTCCGAGACACGTCCATGGAAGCGCTTGCGTGGGTTTGCTAGGGTGGGGCTCGGTCCCGTTCGCTAGGGACCGAGGGCGCGGAAGCTCTCCCTCGGTGGGATCCCCCGGCTAGCCGCCGCCCTCGCCGGCTCTTGAACACGACATGTGGGGCACCCTCGAGCCGACGGGCTTGAGGAACGGCTCGAATGCGCGTGCCCTCGTCGTCCCTAACTCCGTGATCCGGGGCGCCCGTTCGAACCCGTCGAGGGTCGCTTCGAACCCTCGATCGCAAGGCCGTGCGGGGCCGTGCCTTGGCCAGCCCCGTCTTTTCGCGTTTGCGGCCGTCGAGGGGTCTGGGCGTGCCGACCCTCGAGGTGCTGGTTAGTGGCGTGGCGCGGTATGAGTGCTTTCGGTGTCGCTCTATTTCAAGCGTGACCTGGGCGATCCTCTTACGCGCGTGCCTTCTTTAGGGGGTTGACATCGTCTCGAGTTGGGGGTCATGCCGCTCGAGGGTCCTACGTGGCATGGGTGCCCGCGGTGGTCTGCTCTACATCGAGCAGGTCCCGGGCGACCTTCTCACGCTGATATCCCATCGAGGGTCGCCTTGTTTCGAGTTTGAGGGTCATGCCGCTCGAGGGTTCTACGTGGCACGGGTGCCCGCGGCTGCCTGCTCTACACCGAGCAGGTCCCGGGCGACCTTCTCACGCTGTCATCCCATCGAGGGTCACCCTTGTCTCGAGCCGAGGATTCGCCTCGCTCGAGGGCTCTCCTTGCTTAGCAAGGGGCCCGGGCATTTAATTGCCTTGCGGGCGTGGCCGCGGGTTTTGCAGCGCGGGCGCGCCTTTTTAGGCGCCGCGGCCGCGCGCGCGCGTAGTGGGCGTCGTGGCCGGCGGACGTGACGGTTTCGCCTCGGTCGTCGCCGGTCTTGCCGTAATGATGACCCGCCCGCAAGGTTAGAGCCGCCGCAGCCGTGGTGGGGCCCGCCCGTCGACGCGATGGAAAGATTCCCGCAAGTTAATGTTGGCGGGGCGTGCGCTCCGGAGAACTCGCCCGTCGCCTATAAAACTGCGGTGAGGAAGGGACGGCGGTTTTCTACCTTGGCTCCTCACCGTTCTCAGTCCTCCGTCCCTTCGCCTTCGCCTCACTCTTGCCGTCGCGCGGGCTCGCTGTTTAGAGCTTCTTCCTTGCTTCCTTGTCCTCCGCCCTCGCACTCGTTCGCCCCCCCTCATGGCGCCGCCTCAGCTTCCGATTAGGGTCCTGGAGCCGTACGCATGGGAGAGGTCGACCGTGACCCGCTCGCCCGGGCGAGCCGGTCGCCGCCGCCGCCACCCGTCGGCCAACGAAGAAGGGTGCCCGGCGGAGTGGATCGTGCCGCCATCGTCGCACCTTGAGCCCAATCCGCCGGAGGGTTACGTGGTGAGCTTCCTCCGCTACCACGAGCGCGGCTTCAACGCGCCGGCCGAGCACATTCATGCGGGCGTTGTGCTACCACTATGGGGTGGAGCTGCACAACTTTGCCCCCAATGCGATCTCGCAGCGGCCACATTTGTGGGCGTCTCGCGAAGGGTACCCGGGGATCCCGCCAACCGGGAGCTCTGGGTACACCTCTTCCGCGGGGAGCTCATCACGCAGCCCCACGTCGGAAGCCGAGGGACCCCGCGCGCGGTGCGCGCCGGCGGGATGTCGCTCGCCCGGCGGGGGCAGCTCAAGGAGTTCTACATCCCCCGCACCATGACGACGAACAACGCCGGCCGGGAGCGGGGATGGTTTTATCCGCGCAACGCCGAGCCCGCCTCCCTCCCTACACCGGCCGGGTGTTCAAAAAGAGGCCGGACTCCGGGGCTACGCGCTTGCCTACGGCCAATCACCGGCGCGCCGGGGGTCCGTCCTTGCCGCCCCGCAGCGGCCGGGCGAAGGAGGGGCTCAACGCGATGGGCGTCCTCGCCTTCCTCCACCACCGCGGGTCGTGCCGTTGATGGAGAGGCCCCTCTCGCATCTTCGAGATGACGGAGGCGGCCAACCCCGTCGACTTGGCGAGGTCGCGGATGCTCCCGACGCCGCCGGAGCGGCCGTACGCGCTCACCCGGCGCGGAGCGTCGTCGACACCGGGACGCCGCCACCGCGGGTCGGACCCCGTGGGACATCGAGATGCTCCCCATCGGCCCGTTGGTGAGTGTGGTTCTTTGATTCGTTTTAGTCCTTGTTCTTGATTCCGTTTCCCGATGTGCCATCGTTGTTCTCGCGCGCACCGGTGCGGTTCAACGCCGCCAAGTCCGTTCCACCCACCCCCGACTCCCGTGCGCTCGGCCGGGCGGCGCGCCGGGGAGCAGCGGGGAGCGAGCGGCGCGCGAGGGAGGGAGCACGCAAGGCGGCGCCAAGCGCGCCGCGACGCACGGTCCGCGGAGTACCGGCGGCGGGAGGAGTTGGGGCTCTCCTCCCGGGACATTGAGGGAGCCCTCGTCCTCGGAACAGGACGAGGAGGAAGAGTCTGAGGGGGAGGGCCCCTCAGACAGGTGGCAGCCCGCGCCCCCGTCGCCGGAACCCGCGCCGGCGTCGGGGCGCCTTTGCTCGGGGTGGGCGCACCGGCGCCCGTCGCCGAGCAATCATCGTCGGGGGCGGCACGCGCCGCGGAGGTGCCGGGCGCGCGCCACGGAGGCGCGCGCGGCGCACGTGCCCGCACGCGCGTCAAGCATGCCCGCGCGCGGCGGGAGCGCGTCCGCGCGCGCGGCGTCCTCGTCGAGGGGCGCGTCGGTGGGCGCGCCCGCGCGCGGGGCTAGCGTGCCCCCGCGCGTGGTGGCGGCATCGGGCGCGCCCATGCGTGAGGCGGGCGTGCCGCGCGCGTGCGGCGGCGCCGTCGGGGAGGTGCCGCGGCGGGCGCGGCCCCCGCGCCGGCCTCGTCGGAGGCCTCGAGGAAAAGGAAGCGGGCCTTTTCCTCCGCGAGGTAAGGAACCCGTTCTTCCTTTGCTTGGCCTTAGTTTGCTGGTTATTAGACGCTCTAATCCTCCGTTCGTGTTTGCGCGAGGCGGTGCCAACCGTCCCTCCTCTTGCACCGGCCAAGGTGCCGAGGACCCGACGCGTCGATCCCCACCCGGCCGGCCTTCGTCGAGGGGGGTCGCGCCCGGGGACGAGCGCGGCGGCGGGCACGAGCGCGCAAGGCCCGGGGCCCCGGGGCTTCGAGGCCCCGGCCGGCGGATCGCCCCGCCGTGGCGCGGCCGGAGGTCGCCGGGGGGCGGCCGGCGCCGGCCGCCCCGGAGGCGCGGGCGCGGCGGCGGCCACGGTGGAGGTGCGCGCGCGCGGCGGCGGCCACCGCGGAAGAGGCGGGGCGGGCGCAACCTCGCGGGAGCGCCCGCGCATGCGGCGGCACGGACGGAGGTGGCGGCGACGGCGCCACGACGGGCGCCCATGGCCGCGGAGGCGCAAGTGGAGGCGCCGGGGCGGGGCGGAGCAGGCGGCTCCTCTCGCCGGCGGTCTCCAGGCGGAGGTGGTGGAGCTCTCGGATGACTCCCCGCCGCCTGGGTGGAACCAGTGGGCCAGCTGGCCCACGAACTCTCCCGAGCCCCAGGAGGGGGCCCTCGTGAGGCGACACGAGGGTCACATGATAGTGGGGGGCCGGGGGCACGATGCCGAGGCCTCGTCCTCCCACGCCGGCCGCCCCCCCGCCTGGGGGGGGGGGGCCGTGGAGGATCCCCCGGCGTTTGCTGACGCCCAGAGGGAGCAGGAGCTCTGGGGCGAGCTCCTGAGCCACGGCGCCACGCTCAACCGCGCGTTGAACGAAGCGCTGCGGGTCCACAGCGGCCCGGCCTGGATCGTCTTCCAGGTGAGCCACGGTTGCTCGTCTCCCTTCCTTATTTTGTTTTCGCGTGCTGCATTCAAGCCTTGACACTTGCGAGATTCGATGTGTGGATGCCAGGAGCTCGAGCGCCGCGCTCGTGAAAAGTATAGCGCGTTCGACCAGGTGAACTCCGAGGTCCGCCGGCCTCCGGAGCGATGCGAGCGCTTACGACGCGCTTGCGGATGCTCTCGGGACGCCGCACACCGGGCCGGTGGACCGGGCGATGGCGTGGTGCGACGTGCTCCCCGAGAGCTCGGCGGAAGACGCGGCGCGTGACTCGAGTCTCGGCGGATCCGCGCAGCCCTCGTCGATCGTGACGAGGCGCCGTGGAACGCGCGCGAGGACCCGGACAAGACGCGGACGCCGGCCGCCACCCGGGAGGCGGAGGTGGCCACCGCTCGCGCCGAGACCCGGGAGCTCCGCACGTCGCTCGAAGGGGCCCGGGCGCGGCGCAGCCGCCGGCCGAAGAACGGGCGCGCGGGTTGGAGCAACGCGCGAAAGAGGCCGACGACCCGAGGGCCGCCCTCGACGCCAAGGCCGCGGCTCTCGTCGCCGCCGAGGGGCAGCTCCGGCAGGAGCGTATCGCCCGCCGGGGGCCGAGGGGCGGCTCCGGCAGAGCAGAGGCCGCCCTTGGCGACGCCCCGACCGGCGCCGGGAGGGGAGCGCGTCGCGCGCGAGACAGCGGAGAGGTCGCTGAAGGAGCGGAACGCCGCATTCTCCGAGGTTGAGGATGAGGCGTTGGCGCTCAGCATCAGCAATGCCGCCCAAGAGATGGCCCTCGTCGAGCAAGGCGAGACCGTCCAGCATCTCGAGTTGGCGCTCGAGTCCGCGCGCCGCGACCTCGATCTGGAGAAGAGGCAAGTCGAGGGTAAGCTACTGTCTGACCCTGCTTGTTAGTTCTTGCTTTAGAGGGTTCGTTTCCCCCTTTCTGATTTCTTGTCATCTTGTCGCTTCCGTGCGCTCGCGCACAGCCTTGGGGCACGCGCGTTGGGCGGGCCGAGGCCTCGCAGCCTCCTACAACTCCTCTCGAGCGGAGAGCCGGGAGCCGCGGGACGCGGCCCTCGAGACCCGTCACGTCGTCGAAGAAGGCGATGCCCGGTGCCGGCGGCTCGCCGGCCGCCCGCCTACGCGCCCTCGGCGGCCACGTCACGGGGCGGGTGCGTCGGGCGTTGCACCCGGGCGTGCGAAGGCTCTCGGAGTGGTGCGATCCCACTACGAGGTCAACCTCGAGGCGGTAGCGGAAGGCTACATCGTGCCCGAGGGCGTCGAGGACGAGGTGGCCATGGAGCGTGCGGACGCGCTTGCCGCCGACGCCGCCGAGTCGCTCGCCGAGGCCTTCGAAGAATTCCTCTTCCCGGACGCCGCTGATGCTGCCGCTCCACCCGCCTGAAAGCACCTGGGCGCTAGGCCCGTTTTTTGTTTATGTGTATCAGAACTCTGGCTTCGTGGCCTCTTGTAAATAAACAAGTCGTTTCGTGAACATGGTCAGTTTGTAAATGAAATCGCTTGCTTATTGCGCTTTTTGCTTCCTCTTCTTCCTGAGTAGATTCTAGTTAGGGGAGTTCGCCTTTCGCAGGGGCCCGCTGGGTTGGAGGCGAGAGAGACGGGCCATAGCCACGCAGCGTAGGCTGTCTCTGGCTCGCGCGCTCCTTCCGCTGTGCCACCTACGCCCTATTCGAATCGTGGCTCGTGGTTGAAGTAGGAAACAAACTTAGCGCGTGTTATTACGTTTTTTGCGCGAAAAAATGGGACCATTTGGGGGGGGGGGTGCCCCCCCGCGTAGCCCCCGAGGGTAACTTGAGTTTCGGGGGAAAGCCGAGTTGCCCTTTTATTAGATTCGGAGTGTTTACATAGGTGACACCAACGCGGGGCGTTGGCCGTGCGTTTTTTACAACGGAAAATACTTGGAAATCCTAGCTAAGGGTAGAAGCGACGTAGCTGTTGGATGTTCCAAGCGTTGGTGAGTTCTTCGCCGTCCTCGTTGGCAAGCTTGTACGTGCCCGGTTTGAGCACCTTCACCACGACGTAGGGTCCCTCCCATGGGGGCGATAGCTTGTGGCGCCCTCGGTTGTCTTGGCGTAGCCTTAGGACCAAATCCCCCTCGCTGAAATCCCTGCGACGTATCTTGCGTGCTTGGTAGCGTCGTAGGGACTGTTGATACCTTGCGGAGTGCATCAACGCCACGAGGCGTACTTCGTCTAGCTGGTCCAGCGAGTCCTCGCGGGCTCGCTGGTTAGCATCCTCGTTGTAGCCCCGAACCTTGGGTGACCCGTATTCCGCATCCGTGGGGAGGATGGCCTCCGCGCCATGGACTAGGAAAAACGGGGTGAACCCGTGGCTCGCTTGGGGTGGTCCTTAGGCTCCACACGACCGCCGGGCAGTTCTTGGAGCCATTTTCGGCCGCATTTGTTGAGTTGGTCGAAAATTCTCGGGTTTGAGGCCCCGTAGGATCATGCCGTTGGCACGTTCCACTTGGCCGTTGGTCCGTGGGTGCGCCACACCGCCCAATCCACTCGGATGTGGAACTTGTCGCGAACTCCAAGAACTTCCGCCCGTGAACTGGGACCCGTTGTCTGTGATGATGGAGTTTGGCACTCCAAAGCGGTAGACGATGTCGGTGAAGAACGTGACTGCCTGCTCGGCCCTCAAATTCGTAATGGGGCGCACCTCCACCCACTTGGAGAACTTGTCGATCGCGACGAGCAGGTGGGTGAAGCCCCCGGGCGCCTTCCGCAGGGGCCCGACGATGTCTAATCCCCACACAGCGAACGGCCATGTTACGGGGATCGTTTGCAGAGCTTGAGCTGGCAAGTTGGTCTTGCGGGCGTAGAACTGGCACCCTTCGCAAGTGCGCACGATTTCGTTGGCGTCTGCGACCGCGGTAGGCCAATAGAAGCCTTGGCGGAACGCGTTGCCGACGAGGGTGCGCGGCGCGGCGTGGTGGCCACAGATCCCCGCGTGGATGTCCCGTAGGAGCTCGCGCCCCTCGGGAATGGGTATACACCGCCGGAGGATGCCCGACGCGGCGCGCTTGTACGCGCTCGCCGTCGACGAGGGTGAATGACTTGGCCATCCCGGCGATGCGCCCGGGCCGTGGCCCGGCCGCGGGGAGCTCCCCTCGAGCAATCCGGGCGATGTACTTCTCCCCGCCGGTCCGCCCGGACGGGGAGCCGGCTCGATGTCCATTGCGACGGCCCTCGTGGGGAGCCGTACCCCTCGAGAAGGGAGAGTACGTACGCCTCGTTCGAGGGGTCCTCTTCCATGGGGTCCGCACCCGCCGGATTCGAGGGAGCCCCCGAGGGTCCGCCGTCGCTCGAGGGGTAGGGCTCGAAGGTTACCGAGGGGCGCGCGATGTCGCGCGCGAAAACGTTCGGGGGGAACGGTGATCCGCCCGGACGCTATCTTTGCCAGCTCGTCTGCTTCTTCGTTGTACCGGCGGGGTACATGATTAAGCTCGATGCCGTAAAATTTGTCCTCGAGGGCTCGCACGGCTTTACAGTAGGCCTCCATCTTGTCGTCGTGGCAGCTCGCGTTCTTCATGACTTGGTCGATCACGAGCTGCGAATCCCCTCGCACATCGAGGCGCTTGATGCCCAACTCAATGGCGATTTTGAGGCCGCAGAGAAGGGCCTCGTATTCCGCCATATTGTTGGACGCGGGGAAGTGGAGACGCACTGCGTAGCGCATGTGCTCCCCGAGGGGTGACACGAAGAGCAGGCCCGCGCCCGCTCCTGTCTTCATCACCGAGCCGTCGAAGAACAGAGTCCAGCACTCTGCTTGAATCTGAGGGGGCGGCGGCACGCGTGTCCGTCCACTCGGCCGACGAAATCGGCTAGGATTTGCGATTTGATGGCCTTGCGCGGGGCGTAGGCGAGCGTCTCGCCCATCAACTCCACGGACCACTTGGCAATTCTGCCTGCCGCGTCGGGGTTGCGAATGATCTCTCCTAACGGGAAGGAAGAGACCACCGTAACTGGGTGGGCCTCGAAGTAGTGGCGGAGCTTGCGCCGCGCGAGGACTACCGCATACAACAGCTTCTGGACCTGGGTGTAGCGCGTCTTCGTGTCCGATAGGACTTCGCTGATGTAGTAGACCGGCCTCTGCACGGGCAAGGCATGCCCTTTCTCCGTACGCTCCACAACGATCACGGCGCTGACCACCTGGGTGGTTGCGGCCAAGTAGAGTTGGAGGGGTTCGCCGTCTCGCGGCGGCGTAAGGATTGGGGCGTGCGTCAGAGATGCCTTCAGCTTGTTGAGCGCTTCCTGGGCCTCGGCGGTCCAAGAGAAGCGCTCGTGCTTCTTGAGCAGCCGGTAGAGGGGCAGGCCCTTCTCACCGAGCCTCGAGACGAAGCGGCTCAAGGCGGCATGGCACCCCAACACCTTTTGCACCCCTTTGAGGTCCCGAATTGGACCCATTCGCTCGAGGGCCGCGACCTTTTCAGGGTTGGCCTCGATTCCCCGCTGGGAGACGATGTATCCTAGGAGCATGCCCCGCGGCACTCCAAAGACACATTTTTCGGGGGTTGAGCTTGACCCCCGTTGGCCCGCGAGCAGCCCGAATGCGATGCCAAGATCGCCGACCGAGGTCGTCCGCCTTCTGGTTTTGACGACGATGTCGTCTACGTAAGCCTCGACCGTCCGCCCGATATGGTCCCCAAAAACGTGCCGCATGCGCGCCGATATGTTGCGCCCGCGTTTCGAGGCCAAAAGGCATCGTGACGTAACGAACGTCCCGAACGGTGTGATGAACGAAGTCGCGAGCTGGTCGGACTCCTTCATCTTTATTTGATGATATCCCGAATAGGCATCAAGGAAACAGAGTAGTTCACACCCGGCAGTGGAATCAACGATCTGATCTATGCGTGGCAAAGGAAAAGGAACTTTTGGACATGCTTTATTGAGACTGGTGTAGTCAATACACATCCTCCACTTCCCATTTTTCTTTTTTACAAGCACAGGATTAGCTAACCATGTAGGGTGGAACACTTCCTTGATGAATCCGGCCTCGAGGAGCTTCCGCAGCTCCGCTCCGATCGCCCGTCGCCGTTCCTCGTCGAAGCGGCGCGCCCGCCGCCGAACAGCCGCGAGCGTTAGGCGAGATATCAAGGGAGTGCTCGGCGACCTCCCTCGGGATGCCCGGCATGTCCGAGGGGCTCCACGCGAAGACGTCGGCGTTGGCGCGGAGGAAGTCGACGAGCACTGCTTCCTATTTAGGATCGAGGGTCGAGCTGACCCTCAATGCTTTGCCCTCGGGGGCCGATGGGTCGAGAGGGACCCCTTTGGTTTGCTCGGCGGCCTCGAATGTGCCGACGTGCTTGGCGGCGGAGCTGAGGTCGTCATTGACCATCTTCTCTAGTGTGTTTACCAGCGCTTCATCCAGCGCTAGCGCCTCTGCATGTTCCACGCACTCGACATCGCAGTCGAATGCATGCTCGATCGACGACCCGACGGTGATGACGCCGTTTGGACCCGGCATCTTCATCTTCAGGTACGTGTAGTTGGGAACCGCCATGAACTTGTCATAGCATGGTCGCCCAAGGATGGCATGGTAGGCCCCTTTGAATCCCACCACTTCAAAGGTGAGGGTCTCCTTGCGGAAATTCTTGGGGGGTCCCGAACCGACGGGCGGATCGATCCGCCCGAGGGGTTGAACCCGCTTTCCGGCGCGATGCCGTGAAACGGCTTCGTGCCGGGCCGCAGCTGGGTCCCGGCCCAATCCCCATTAGGCGCAATGTATGCGCGAAGAGGATATTGAGGCTACCGCCTCCGTCCATAAGGACCTTCGAAAACCGGCGTTCCCAATGATGGGATCGACCACCGTGGGGTATCGGCCGGGTTCGGGATGCGGTTTGGGTGATCATCCCGGCTAAAGGTGATGGCATCCTTCGACCGTTGAGAAAGGCCGGAGGCGCCCTCTCTCGCGGCGAGGACTTCGTGCCGCTCCTTCTTGCGCCGCCGGTTGACATGTCGACAGAGGGTCCCCCAAAAATGAGGAACACATTTTCGACGGCGGGGAAGCCACCGCGTCGCCGTCGCCCCCATCCTTCTTGGCCTCTGCCTCCTTCGCGGCGGCACGGCCATAGAACTTCTTGAGCATGTCGCACCGCTCAAGAGTGTGATTCACGGGGGTCTTGTGGTAGGGGCATGGCTTCTTCATCATGTCGTCGAACACCCCCGGCCTCGAGGAGCCGGTCGAGGGCCCCGTCGGGCCGGGTCACCGCCGAGGGCCTCGGCGTTGCCGCCGTTGCGCCCTCGCTCGCGCGCCGCGCGGCGCGGCTTCTTCCCCTTCTTGCCCCGCTTGTCGTTGCGGCGCGGCTCCTTGGACCCGCCGCCCTCCGCGGGCGTGTCCTCGGAGCGCTTGCCCTTCTTGCCATTGAAGATTGCCCCCACGGCCTCCTCTCCGGAGGCGAAGCCGGTGGCAATGTCGAACCGCCTCGTTCGAGTCCGTGGGCGGGCCGCGTCCCGGCTCGCGCACAAGGTCCCGCACGTGGTGCCCTCGAGGAACGCGTGCACGATCTCTCGACCGTGCCACGCCGGGGAGCTCCGTGCGCCGCTTGGAGAAGCACCGTATGAAGTCCCGCGGCGATTCGCCCGGCTTCGCGTGCGGGGAGCGCGGATCCCCGGAGTTCCCGTGGCGCACGTACGTGCCCCCGGAAGTTGCCCACGAAGGTGTGGACTAGATCGTCCCGGTTATGGATCCGGGCCGGCGGGCAAGTGCTCGAGCCATGTCCGGCCGCGTCGCCCGGATGCGGGGGCAAGTTGCGGATGATCACTTCGTCGTTGGTGGCCCCGCCCACCGACGAAGCCGGGCGGTAATCGTTGAGCCAAACACGAGGGTCCGTCTCCCCGTTGTATTTGACGATCGTCGAGGGCCGACGGAAGCGCCGGGGGGAAAGCCGCCGTGCGGATCTCCCGGCCGAACACACGGGTGCCGGGGGCTCGGTGTCGGGGAGCGATCCTCACCGCCGTCGTAGCGTCCACCCCTTCGAGGGTGGTAGCCCCCCGGCCGCTCGCGCGTCCGCCTTGCCGGTGCGCCCGGCGTTGATGACGTTGCGGGCGTCGCCATCCGGCGCCCGCGTGTGTCGAGGAGCCGCTCCTTGGCCGGCATGCGTCCCCGGTCGGCGGGTCGACCCACATGCACCGAGGGTTCGCCCCCGGTGCCGGATCATCACCCCCGCGCGTCCCCCCGTTGGCGGATGCGTGAGGCCGAGCTTTCGGCTTGCCGGACGGCCGCTTGCTCAAGGAGGGTCCGCACCTCGCGGTGCATGTCTCGAGCCTCGGGGGTCGAGGGTGCCGGCATGGCGCGCAGCAGTGTCGCGGCGGCGATGAGCTTTTGGCTCGCTCGCGGCGGAGTATCCGCGTTGTCGACGTTGGGGACGGGGTTGAGGCGGTCGCGGACTTGTCGGCCTAGCTCCCGCGCGCGTTCGCCGCGTGCGGAGGCCTCCCCCGCCATCGAGGCGCGGAGTAGCCGCACCGTCCGCACTCCTCCGCCGCTTGGCCTCGAGCTCGCGAGCTTGGGCCGCCGCGCGTCGACGTCGGCCCCGGGCGGGAGCGCTCGGTCCCGCGGCCGGGCGCGTGGCGATCCCTGGGGCGGGCGTGACTTCCCCGTCTCCGGCGCCCGCCGCACCGGCGGCGTTGGCCGGGTCGTTGGTGATGACGGCGCAAGCACTCCCGCGTGGGGTCGTAGCTCCCGTGCCGGGAGTCGTCGGAGCAGCCAAACCAGTAGTCCGTGGCGTCGAGGAAGCGCCTGAACGCGACTGGGTCCGGCACACCGGAGAAGTCCCACTCCGCGTACCCATGGCGGCTGGCGGGTGGCATCGTGTCGACGGAGCCCAGGGACGACTCGTCCGCTGCTGAAGTGCCGGGATCCCTGGCGACGAAGACGTGCCGACCAGGCGGAACCCTGCGCATTGTCGTGTTGACGTTGTCGTTGTAGGCCGTGGTGGCACCACGCAGCCCGATGGGGATGCGCGGTCCTGAGACCGCACGCGGTCCCGCTGGGGCGGTGGCGGTTGTCGTGACGGTGGGCGCACCGCGTTGGGCGGCGGCGCGCTCGGCCGCCGCCGCTCGGACCGCGCCCGACGCGAGCGTAACCCGGAGCGGCGGACGGCGTCGCGGCGTCGACGGGCCCTCGCGGCATCCGTACTCGCTGGCGCCTGCGCCGGTGTCGTGCGTGCGGCGGAGACCAGAGCGGACCTGGCCTCCCGCTGCGCGCGTAGCTCCTCACGGTTGGTGAGGCGCATGAGATAGCCGTTCCCCGTGGCCTGGAAGTTCAAGCCCCCGAAGCGGATCTCGAACCCGGCCGGAAGGGGGTCCGAGCTACCCATGTTGTAGCGGGTGCTACGGTACTCAGTGCGAATCACCATGGAGGGAGTTAGCGAAATAACCTTAGGCGCTCGTTTGCCCCACGGTGGGCGCCAACTGTCGGTGCGGAATATGGTCCCGACACTAACCAGTAGATAACGCCTAGGTCTATCCCTCAATGGTCGATGCTAAGCAACAAATGACACAAGGATTTATCCTGGTTCCGCCGAGGGGGCCGTACGTCCAGCAGTGGTGTGCTCGTGGCACTATATTGCTCAGCACCGGGGGTGCTTGTAGTGGGGCAAATACAAGCAAGGCGGGAGAGGAAGCGTGGCTCCCAAGTCCCTGGTGAGTAGCCGAAGACGTTGTGGGAGAATAAGAGAGTGAGTGCACAGTGCGCTGTGTTCCTCTGGATCCGTCCCCCCGCGGCTGGGGGCTCGCCTCCCCTTTTATAGACCAAGGGGGGGGGCGAGTTACATGCACGCCGCGCTACCTAGCTACGTGTGGGAGCACGTCGTGCTACGGTGTAGAGCGGGCGGCCGTCCGGTCGATCTTCGCTGTGATCCGGCCATGATGGCCTACCTCGTACCCGAACAGTGGCGGTTCGAGGGTAGGCGGCGGCAGATGGCGATGGCGTCCCCTGATAGGCTTCGAGGGAGGTGCTGATGATGGCTGGTACGGGGCACAGGAGCGGGCAGAACGGCGTTCCTTCCCAATGAGCTCTGCGGTGGTGGAGTGGTTGCTGCAGTGCTCGGGCGTGCGCCTGCGGAGTCAGGCGTGTGCTCGCGCGCGTGGGTACGGCGGCCGCGCCGTTACGGTGGCGGGGATGGCCACCCACCGGCCTAGCGCCCCTCACCTAACCTGCAGGGTCACGGGAAAGTGGAGTCGAGGGTGCGCCCGGCCCCCTTTCGAGGGTCGAGCGCGTTAGCCGTACAGTGGCGTGCGCGCGGTGTCACGGGACTGACGCCGGCCGTACCGCACGGTCCGCCCCACGCGGGCGGGGATGGGGCTCCTCCCCGGGGAGTTGGTGCGGCGGCACCGGGCGTGAGCCCCGGCGCATGATGGCGCCGTCCCCGCGGCGTCGGGCGTTAAATGCCCAAGTACGGGGCCGGCGCACGCGTGCGGGGCGCCCGTGACCGCGGCGGGCCCCACCGAGGGTGGTGCGAACCCTCGAGCGAGGCGAGGCCCGTTCGGGAGGGGGAGCGAGCCCTCGAGCGGGGCGGGACCGCTCGAGGGAAGGGTCGCCCCTCGAACGGGGCGGAACCCGTTCGAGGAGGGGGTTGCCCCTCGAACGGGGCGGAGCCCGTTCGAGGAGGAGCGTACCCTCGGGCGAGGCGGAGCCTGCTCGAGGGGTCTCATAGGCGAGCTGTCTTGGTGGGCCTCCGAAGTCCTGCTGCATGGGCCACGTCCTACATGGTTAGTTCTCTGCATGGTTAGGCTTAGCTTACTTTGATGCAGGAATTTAAGTGAGGGTTCCCCCATTGTTTGAGGGGACCCCTAGGGCGGTCCCCGACAGCCTTCTTCATATTAAGAATGGTCTTGTCATAGCCCTTACCCATCTCCTCGAGCATTCGGATCTTGATACTATTCTTGGTGTTCCTTTCCTCCAGTTGCTCCACCTTGTCCATAAACTCTTTATTCAGTATTTTTAGCTCATTGTCGGCGTAGTTACAACAGCCACAATCCTGACATGTGAACATGAATTAGTACACATCTCCGCTCCCTTTTAGGCACATGAAATGCTGAATTTTATTGTTACAGTAATTCACCAATATGAACTGAAAAAGCCAAAGATTGAACCTTGTGGACGGCCGACGAAGATGAGGAACCGGCGGCACCCTTGGGAGTGACCGTCTCAAAGCCTAGTGGGACATCATGTTCGATGTCGACGGCGCCGGCAGCCCCCTTGAGATTGACCATCTCGAAGGCCGGTGGGACATCAGGTTCCATGTTCTCAACGTCGGCGGTCCCCCGGTGGAACCCCTTCAATGCTGGCACCGGTGCTGGAGGTGGCGGAGGCCCTGGTAAACCTACCAGATGACGGGTCGCGCCTCTGGTTCCTCGCACGGCCGGACCGAGCCTTGTTCTTCTTCCCCTCCTTTGTCATCTTCCCGGCGCAAGCGGATGACTCGAGGTGATGGCGGACGCGGCGGCGGAAGCAGAGTAGGTGAGGAGGCAGTTATTAGATGAAATGATGCGGCAGGATGGTAAAGTAAGGGCATGTAACCATCGCACGCTTTTCCTTCCCATCCCACGTAGCGCACAACTGCCCTGTGGCCCAACTCGACGGCCCATCACATTCCCCTAGTGATGCGGCGGAAGTTTCAAATAATTATGACAAAGTGGTGATACACATTCTCATGACTGCATACATGTCTCACTACAACCAATGTGTCTATGTGAGAAATGTCGTACAACTATCTTGAAATCCTTCACAACCAACAACATCTCTCACATTGATTCATGTGACTTAAGTGAGAGTCGTTCGTGGGTGTGATGGTTGCATAGTGTAACTTTGGCATGATCACAAAAGTTTCAATTGATTATGACAAAGTGGTGCTTCGCATCCTCACAACTGCATACATGTCCCACTGCGACCAATGTGACTATGTGAGAGATGCTGTACAACTATCTCGAAATCCTTCACAACCAACAACATCTCTCACATCGATTCATGTGACTTAGGTGGGAGTCGTTCGTGGGTGTGATGGTTGTGTAGTGTAACTTTGACATGATCACAAAAGTTTCAATTGATTCTGACAAAGTGGTGCTAGACATCCTCACGACTGCATACATGTCCCATTGCGACCAATGTAACTATGTGAGAGATGTCGTACAACTATCTCAAAATCCTTCACAACCAAGAACATGTTCAAAAATACTTGGCTACGATGTTCATGGATCCAAAATGAGGTGTCTATGCAAAAAAACATTATAGGACATAAAGAAAAAAATAAAAAACAAATAATTTAAAACAAACAATGTTCAAAAAATATCCTCCCGTGGGTCTCGAACCTGGGAAGCGGGGGTTTAGAGTCAATTGGTCCTACCATTGGAATATGTAAGTTTTTTTGTTATATAGATATATTATATTTAAACAAAATCTATTTTTAAAATTGAATAGGAGTTGTGGAGGCCACATGTCAGCATCATATTAATATATTCTCCTCCTCCACCGAGCGCTCGCGGGAGCCAAAACCGCAGTACTGTTCTAGTAGGGCCCTATATATCTTGGGAGTGAAACTGTTCTGTGATTATCGTTATCCTTCACTGCCACGAATTGAAGTTTTCAGCCGCAATTACAGGGCGCGTGAGCACGCACCTAGCCCCACCGTCGTCGCTTCTCCCGCAAATATTATAGGATCAGAAGCAACTTACATGGAATCGGCGGCGGCCATATCGTAATTTTAGGATCCTTCCTATTTTGTTCCTATATTGTTGAGCCCGCCTTTGCCCTACCACGATATAAGGTGGGAAGCCACGTCGGTTGCGCCCCTTCCCCTACGCACTCCCATCTCTCTTCTGCATCCCCAAACCACACACACCTCCCATCTCTCGTGCCCACAGATCGATATGGCAGATGCCCGCAAACAACAGAGCACAATCTTTCAGGTGCTACCCCCTCCCCCATGCAGTTAGTGTGTAAGCCGATGCCAGCATTACTTATGCCCTAACTGTGCAATATATCTTTCTCCATGCAAATCTCCAATCGGTGTCCTCGGAAACCCGAATGCGATGTGCTGCAACTGCTGGTGCACAGAGGTACGCAGATGCGTCATGGGTTGTAATCTCTCGGATTCTAGTTCCGATGACGATGTCTCAGATTATGAGGTTATCTTCTGGCAAAGCAACATTGACCTTTTTACTGCACATTACCGCTTCTAATTTGTGGCATAGGCATTAGGTTTTTCATGTTAAGTTTCCTCTTCTCAGTCACGGAAATTGCAGATGCTTAAAAGGAAGGCCCGGGCTAAAAAAAGAAGATTGCTGCTATGAAAAATGAACAAATCTACCATGCAAGGCAGATTCACAAAATGTCCCAGACTATTGCTGATCTACAAAAGAGTATAGCTGTTCTCAGAAGGAGGGTTGAAGCCAGGCCTTCCCACATTTAGAAGCAATTGCAAGTTAGTGTCTCACATTGAACTACTTCTATACCACTTTGTGGCTTGTTTGTTTGCTTTCCTCAAAGGATGTTGATCTTCAGTATCATGATACTTGGTTTGCAGGTTGACGACTGATGCATGGAGCTCTCGCCCACCAACCCCTTGCAGCTAGTAGTGAAGTCTTCTTCGATGGCGTCAGCCTATCTTGGCTTTGCTGTTGGCGCTGCGCTCTACATGTAGCAGTAGTAGTTCCTCTAGATGCCTTGGATGTTGAGTGATTTGTCATAAATTTCCTTTGTCTTGTGAGACAGATGCATCACAATTTATAAAATATTTTTTTGAACTATTCAGTTTCAGTTCTGGAAACTTGTGCTAACTTAAAGCTGCTACAACTTCAGAATGTTTACATGTATACTTGCCTTGGAAGATAACATACGTCACATGGAACATTATCTGGCGAAACAAAGGGTTTGTACGTAGATCACACTATATGACAAAACAACGTTCAGGTACTCAATAAAAGCACTCGGACGAACCTAAAAGCACTCAGATGTAAAAGCACTCGGACAAAGCTTTGCACAAGTTAAACAAACGATGTGGGGCAAAACTCCCGCCCACATGAAATTTTTGGTGCATCCATATGTTTTCTGATATGATACCTTTCAGATGGTGCAACTTGAGAATTTTACCTTTATACATGCCTTGTTGTTGAGTTTTTTGCATCGATGATAATCGCCTTGTTCGTTTGGCTTATCAGCCACCAGCCAGCATTACTTTTCTCTCAAAACAAACCAGCCACCAGCAATCAGCCAACAGTACTTTTCTCTCAGAACAAATCAGCACCAACCATCAGCCACTAGCCAAACGAACAGGCTGAATATTTGTCACATGAAACATTTTCTGGCGAACAAAAAAATGACAAGAAATAACAAAAAAGTGGTGGTGGGGGGTGGGAATATGGTCAGGTGCCACATGTTCCTGACTAGGAACCGAATCATTTGACTACTAAATGAAGTGTTTAAGTAATTTCAATTATCTAAGCAAGCCTGGCTATATAACTAAGGTACCGTCCACACAGGAAGGCGAGGTGGTACTGTCTGTGGTACTATCTACCGCGCCATCAAGATTTGTTGTCATTCGGGCCGCATTGGTCTGATTTCATGAACAAATTCGAACCAAACTAACAGTGGGCCCAATCGGGAGGCAGGAGCGCGCCGCATCAGTCTCCGACATGTGGGGCCCACGTGTCGGCGCACCCATTCTAACGTTACGTTCATCGCTGAGTTCATGTAATTCCACTCGTTTTGTTTTTGATTCGTATTTAAAATTTCAAACTTGTTTTTCTTCGTCTTCCGAACTCCAAATGAGTTGATTTTTTTGCTACAAACATTTGAAAGCACTCTCTACCAACTAAACGCATTCCATTTAGCTTTGAAAGTTACATTATACGTTACTAATGAAAACCATTTTCTCAATTTTTTTAAAGTCGCAATCGAAACGAAATTTGTCTTGATTTACTTTTGTAATGACTTACCTTGTTCATAGACACAGGAACAATTTTTTGAAACTAATTTTCAAATCTGTACATTTCATTTGATTCATCTCATTGCATACTTGTGTTCAAGTTTCATATCACATGTAGCTCAGTGTCCCTTCACAATACATTTTTTTCTCGAAATAAAAAAATCTAAAAATATAAGCATGATAGGGATGGTTTGAAACCTCTACACAACAATTTTGAGTTCAAAATTCATTATATTTTTTGTAATAAAAATAGTCAAATTAGTTCAAAAAAGCAATTAAATTTTATTATTTTGTATCTGCCAAAATAGATAATATTTGAATGCGAATTTAGGTATACAGATCTGTTACATTCATGAGGAAGTGCACCAATTTTGGTACATTTTGTTCCAAATATTCATCTATCTACAAGGTTTAAAAAATAATGGAATTATTTTGAATTGAGTCACTTGCATGAGGGGCCGTCAATTGATTTACGTATTCTTGACACGGAAACGTACTTTGGTCCTCTCAAAGATAGGTGGGACCTCCTCGGCTCCTCTCGTCCCATCCGTGCCCACAAGTTCCAGCCAAGTTCCCCCCCTAATCCTCCCCATTCTAGTTAGGGTTTTGCCGCCACTGCTTCCGCCTCCATCTCGATTTCTCGAAGATGGGCAAGGTTGGGAAGAACCATGGCCAGTCAGCACACGCCTCTCGACAAAAGCGGGACGCATCCGGTAAGTTCACCCGGGGATCCGGCGTCGATGTGGTGCCTGAGGCCAGCGGGGGCCAGGAGATCCCCTCCGCCACCGAGGAACCTCCTAAGGCCAGCGCGGGACGGGAGATCCCCTCCGCATCTGAGCTCGTGTTGAGAGGCATCGTGAGGCGGGAGATGCGCTCCGGCTCCGGCGTTGTGGACAAGAAGACCATGGCAGGCGCCACGACGTCCTCGTCCTTGTCGTCGGAGCACAATGTGAATACGATTTCTCCCCACCACTTTACCTTTCTAATCCGCGTCCCACTATCATCTCCGGCTATGTTTAGGTTCCAGATTAGTGTTCCAGATTATTGTTATTGAGGGGTTGTGTCCTCATTCTCCATCAGATGTATAAAATGCTTTTGTTGCATGCAGCTAAGAGCAGAAGAGCAAAGCAAGTTGGACACCGGGGTGGCGCGAGTCACAGAATGGCTGATGCAGTTTCAGGATAGTCGTAAGGAAAAAACACTGGTCGAGGGCATCTTCTAAAAGGAGTGTAAGGGATTCAGCTTGTGCTGTTTGTATTATCTGTTTTAGGCTTCCCTGTTTTTGTAACCTTTGGCTGCTATCAGCCCTGGTTTTCTCTCAGTGGTCTTTATGTGATAGAATATGTAAGCTGGCAACGTGGTCGATGCTTGTGGTTGTTGCTGCAGTCGAGAAGGAAACAAACAACAAGTAGTGCTTTTGTGTTGACTGTGTCTGTAAAGAGGGATGAAATTCCAGTAGTTATGTGAACTACTTCTTCTGAATCCCGTACTGATGTTCAATATGTGATATAATTGTGGTTTGAGCTGGTGAATGGAATTGTTTGTCTGTCATTTTACAGTTTTTGATCTTTCGATGTCAAAGGCTTTCTATATTTGGTTCAGCTTTTACATATGAAATTTTTTACATGTACACATGCCTTGGTTGTTGAGTTTCTTGTCTGGATGATAATATCTGTCTCATGGAACATTTTATGGCGAATTAAGTGGTCAAGACATCTTTCTTTGTTCCTGCCTTCATTGTGCATTTTTTCATGGATTGCTTGTTGTATCGAGTGCTCAACTCTGACTGAACCAAGATAAAATTTAACAAGGACTGGGTCATTAACCTAGCCAGACCAGTTATGAAGCATACAGGTCGATGTGGTACTCAATAAAAGCACTCCGTCAAAGCTAAAAGCACTCGGCCCAGTGCTAAAAAGCACTCGGACGAAGCTAAAATAATGTATGAACAAATGCCCAAAATTAGATGGTATTTGTCGTTGACATTGTACAAATGGTTGTGTCAGGCAATTGGTACCTGATGAATCTCAAAAGGATATGATTATGTTTGTTTGTTACTAGATAGATCAGCAGTCGTCGATCTGATGTCTTTCCCTGTACCACTCCACAAAGCCACAAATTTAGGTTTTTGTACTAATGAATAAACACTACCATTTCTGCACCAGCTACAACGTCACAGGTGAGAACGATCATCAGAGATAGAAAACACTCATCACATGGTACCTCACTTCATACTGCAATCTATCACATAATTTGCAATGTTCATTCAGCTGCAAAACCTGAATTCATGACCCAGGGATCACTTCACATTCAATCAGCATCATTCATGGGCATCAATATACTTCAATGCCTGTCACACTGAATGCAATTACTATGCAAATGATACCAGATCAAGAACAGACACCAAATTCATTAACCATATCATCCCTTTACATGATCTATGAAGCATAATAGACAATATTTTCCATCCAGTTATGGTTTTTTACAGTCACAATGACTGAATCACCGGGTCTGTACACCTTATGTATCCGCAGCTTCAATCTTGGGGATAATTGCTGCTTGACAGCTCAAGGGACCTTGTAATCTACTAACCATCTAGCCCTTTTTCATGAGACAAAGCCCTTGCGGGAGTTGAAGTTTCAGGAGCTCTAATATGACAGATTTTCCCATCCTATGCCCATGAAATTTCAATGTGTCATGCAAGTTGAGCTTACAAGTTATGTGAAAATGGTAGGAAACATTGAACAACTTTTCATCATGCAATGCTAATTGTAAACCTGTACTATAGTCTACAGGACCATCTGCTCTTGAAAACATCTAAGCAACTGACTGTCTGCATCTTCTATCAAAGCATTCATGAGACAGTATCAAGTTGCAATTCAGATTGTTGGTTGAGAGGAGGGGCAGTAGTGGTAACCTCTGGATCCGCCGGCATAGAGCCGCTCGAGCAGGGGCGCCGGATGGGAGCAAGGTGGTCGCCAGGGGGACTTTGCTGCATGGTGGAAGGAAACGGCCTGGATCTGCAAGGCTGCGGGTAATCGAACCTCGCTAGCCCTCCGCCTTGCCCCGCCGCGACAGAGAGGCACCCGCCGCCGCCGTCTCCGCTCGCCGGCGTGCAAGAGGAAGAAGGGGAGGGAGAGGTCGCTTCTGCTCCACTTAGGTGGAGGCTGGCCAAAGCTCCAGACTGCAGCCATCCCCACAGGCGGCGCCCTCCATCTGCTACCGGCCGCAAAGACCTATCGCCCTCTATCTGCCGGCGGCAGGGAACTGAAACGCTGCAAACCCTAACCATCTAAAAAAGAAAAAACATTATTTTCACATTTATGAAGTGAACATTATACCCTTGTTCAAAAATAAGAACCAGAAAACCGCAATTAATGTCATCTCCAAATCCCCACATTTGTGGAGGAAATGGGAGGAAAATTTTTCCTCCTAGGCCCACTCGTCATAGAGATAGGATGAGGAAAAATTTTCCTCCATCCCATTTTCTCCCATTTTCTCCTAGCCTCATAGCTGTCCGATCGACCGCTCTCGGACGACGTGAGCCAATCATTTTTCCCTAAGGTCTGTCAACGACCAAGAGATCTGTTCAGTCTCCGCGATGGTGGCTGGCGACAAGGTGCCTTCTACCACCGCGCCTTCTACAGCCCCCAGCACACACTCTACGACAGCGTCGGCCGCCACTACTACGAGAGCTACTATATCCAGGGTAACATCGACTTCATCTTTGGCGGTGACCAGTCCATATTCCAGGGAACATACCCAGTTATTAAGAGCTGTGGGCATTGGCGAAATTAAACCTGCTGCAATCCAACATGTGGTACGGTGATGATGTTGGTGAACCATGAACGTACGTGCGTGTGTGTGCAGTGCCCAGAGATCTTCGTGAGGCCTAACCGGCGGACGGAGATCCTGGGCTCTATCACCTCACAGGACCGCAAGGCCAACAACGACAGCAACAGCTTCATGTTCCTCAAGGGCAAGGTGTACGGCGTCGGCGAGGTCTACCTGGGCCGTGTCTGCGCTCCTGACTCGCGGGTCATCTTCGCCGACACATACCTCTCCAAGACCGTGTAAGGAATCGGATGCTCGTTGGCCTAAGAGGGGGAGGGGGTGAATTAGGCAACTAAAAACCTTAACCTATGGCTTCACTATTTTTACACAAAGATAAACTAGAACATACTATATAGATTGCAACTAGGGTTGTTCTAGTGTGAAACTCCCATCCCAAAACAAGGTTTGAAACCTATAGCCAATCCTAGCATGATACTACTCTAGGAAAGTAAAGGCAAGCAAAGATTGCAACAGAGTAAATGCTGAAACGTAAAGGGGGTGAGAGGAAGCAAACTCTTGACACGCGATTTATCCCGTGGTATCGGTAGGCACTAAGCCACCCCTAGTCCACGTTGTTTAGGCAATCACATGAGTATTGCTTCCCAGTCACTAGGTCTCTCCCAAGAGCACCACTTGACTCGCCACAAAGGCTAGCCACTTAGGCACTTGCCAAGCTCCCTTGGTCACCTTGATGCCGCCTCCACTAAGGAGCTTCTCCACCAAGGAAGGGGGCCTCCACATCCCCCGCACAGAGTGTCCTCGCCGCTCCACACAAAGTCAGAGGGTCGATGACGATTGTCGGTGAGCCACTTAGGCCCCAAGGCTTCCGGCGAACCTTGTACAACTTGATTCACTCAAGAATCACCTCACAAGGTTGGCACAACCTTGCACTCACTCAGCTCTAAGCTAATCCTAGCACTAAGCACATACACAAAGCATATGCAAGTCTAAGGATGAGCAATTTAGCACTTGGATGGATTGGATATGATCTTCTAGGTGTCTTGAACTCCTATGCACTTCAACACAATCCAGCAACCTCAAATGGGTGAGTGGAGGGGGTATAAATAGACCAAGGTATCCAAAGAGCCGTTGGCTAACGATCACTGAAAAATGTAGCGTCGGATGAACCGATGCTATGCATTTCCAGGGCGTCGGTTCATCCGGTGCCCTCCACGTCACTTAGCCGTTGCAAATTCTCAGCCGCCTCAGCAAAGTATGAGTGTTCAGCCAACTCAACATGTGGGTAGTCAACCAATCAAGTAGAACCCTCATCAAGCAATAACTAATCCACGCACATATGCTGAGATGGCATTCGGTACTACTGGAGTTCAACCTATCTCTACTTATAGGATAGCCCCAACAAGTAACAGGCTGTAAAGGAATATGTACGAGAATGGGTATTCAGAGTTCATGGAATATAGTGCTATCGATGCTTTCCCGAATCCTGGGTATGGTGGTGCTACAGGGATGCCTGCTGAGAGGCTAGGGAATCAAGACACCAATGTTGATCTCCTGGTGCAAAGAATGACCGATGTGCTGCAAAATCAATTCGATCTAAAGCCTAAGAATCAAGGACACGTGTATACATCTCCCTTCCCATAATGGTACCACAGGGTAGCATTACCAAACAGGGTGAAAGTTCCCACAGAATTCACTAAGTTTTCAAGGCAAGATGATACCAGTACTATGGAACACATAGCCCGGTACCTAATGCAGCTTGGGGAAGCTTCTGCTGATGAGGCCTTCAGAATTAGATACTTCCCTCTGTCCTTGGCAGGCCCAGCGTTTACATGGTTCACTTCTCTACCTGCTCATTCAATCTTCTCTTGGAAAGATTTGGAGCAAAAGTTCCATGCCCATTGTTACACTGGCAGTAATGAGAAAAAGCTAATTGATCTAACTACCTTGAGGCAGGGGAACAATGAAACACTAATGGAGTTCCTCAGGAGATTCAGAGAGACAAAAAGCATGTGCTTCTCTCTGAACCTACCAAATGATCAATTGGTTGGTATGGCTGTAGCAGGAATGTTGCCAGCCATTCCGAAAAAGCTATTTGGGATGGAATTCGACGACCTTGGCCAGCTGTCACACCGACTGTCATTGATGAGTAATCAAGCATATGGCTTCAAGAAAGACTCCAGATTTGTCAAGCACAATGATATAGCTAAATTTACAATCAATTCCTCGAAAGGGCAGATCAAGGAGATGAATATGATGATGAAGAGCAAATAGCTGCAGCAGAGATTGTGTGGGGCAAAGAGCCATTGACAGTAAATCAGAGGTGGATCAAGCAAACTAAAGGCACCTATGATTTTGATGTAACCAAGGAAGATAAGCTCTTCGATTTCCTCGTGAAAGAAGGCCAGATCAAGTTGCCAGAGGGGCATTCTATGCTTCGGCCTGATGGAGTGAAAGTTAAGAAGTACTGTGGATTTCATGACAGGAATTCTCATTTCATCAATGAATGCAGGGTTTTTAGAGTAAGGATTCAGAAAGCTATCCAAGAAGGACATCTGAAGTTCGATAATAAGATGAAATTGGATGGTAACCCGTTCCCTAAGAACATGGTTGGGTTCTCAATTAACATGGTGAACGCTGTTGAGTCTAAATGGAAAGAAAAGGTGAAAGTTTTGACTTCGAAAAAGGCAAAGCAGGATGGCTCAGTTGATGCCACACGACAAGTCACATTTGAACAAATTCACAAGAAAGAGCCTCGCTTCCCGAATAGTCAAATTGAACTGGGTGAATCCTCTAAACCCAGAGTGACTTTGTGTATTCACCTCAATAAATGGCAGCATCAGCAAGAGAAAGAGCGCTACCAGAGGCAAAAGTACGAAGAGGAGAAGCGGAGATATTGAAGGACCGATAAGGCGACCAGAGAGGGGGGGAGTGAATGGGAGCCGATAAAAATTCTTCCCGAGGGACATTGAAACTCCGACAAGACGAACTAGCTCGGTCGAACCCCCGAAATCACACGCTCCGCACTTCTACCTCCCATTTGCCAAAACCACGTAGCCACTGGAGTGCTACTGGTCCTAGGAACAAACTCTACCAGCAACCACAACACACACACAAGCACCGACGGCGGAAACAACTCGAAAGCCGGCTAACCGCAGGGGGCGGTTAGACCGGGTATAGGGGGCGGTTAGACCGCCTCCACCCGGCAACCAAGAAATCCTCCGAAACGCCTCTTCCGAGCACCAAAACACACCACGGTTTCACCAACAGAGATCTCTCGGTCAAGGCCATGCTAGCTACCGAGAAAATCTTGGCGAAAACCAAAACTTCACCCAAGGGCCTAGGGGCGGTTAGACCGGCTACCGGGGGCGGTCTAACCTCCTGTACCCAAGCAACGAACTCCAAACAAGAACTCCTAGCAAACCACACTAAAACGAGCCAAGATTTCACCGAACGCTCCTCGATCAAGGTGAACAAACTCACGAGAGAAAGGTCCAGCAAAATCAAACTTTCCTCGGAAAGGCCTAGGGCGGTTAAACTCGGTGCCGGGGGCGGTTAGACCTCCCTCCCCCGAGCACAAAGATCCGAGTGAAAACCCAAGCAAACGGACTCGAAACGCTCCAAGATTTCAACCATACAATCCCCTGGTCAAGGCCAACATGCTACCGGAAGATCTCGGCCAAAATTAAAACTTTCTCCGGACGAGCCGGGGCGGTTAGACCGCCCCTCCTACGCGGTTAGACCGCCCTCCCCGGACGAACGGGAAAAAGGGGAACCGCGGGTCAACCCTCAACTTTGCATCACCCGATCTCCCGATTCACCCAACGGATTGCGGCGAAACTTTGGGGATGCCGGGTCACCTCATGGACGACCTCTCCCTCAAAGGAATTGCACCGAAACGCTCTCAATCATGGGGAATCGCAAATCTCGTGACCAAACCTCAAGAACTCGAGTTCCAACGAAAACCACCAAATCGAGTCCGATTCAAAGGGGATTTGGGGGCAAAGTCACCACCAAAGAGGCACAAGAACCTCATACGTGACACCCACCAAAAACCCCAAGAAATCGTCCTCAAAACACCGCCAAAAAGAGCTCCGAAAATCAACACCAAAGAGACGGGAAAACCACCATGATGAGCAACGCCAAACCTTCTATACATGCCATGAATGGTTCGTACAAGGTCTAGCTTGCCACCCAAACATCCATCCCTCTCTCTAGATCTCACATGAAGCTCTCAAGCTAGCCTTCTAAAATCCTAAGGAAAATAGAGAACGAAAAATGGAAAAACCAAATGAGCTAGGGTTCCAAGAGTTGGCTGCCAACCTCTCACCTCTTGGGTTATATAGGCGGCAACCGAATGTCTAAAATGCCCCTCTCTACTAACTAGGGATACATGCCCCTCAAGGGCGGATTTGGAATTCTTGATGTCTTCACCATCGGACGGATGCCCGACGACCGCACCCCTGCGTAGCCTCGACGCACGCCTTGCGATCCCGACGCGTGTCCTCCGCTTCGAAGCTTCTCGGCGCCGGCGGCCGGGCGGTCGGACCGCCCCCACGGGCGATTAGACCGGCCCGGTGGATGCGACCGGCCCCGGGCGGTCCGACCGCCCCTCCGGGCGGTTGAACCGGCCCGGGTGGCCGCACCTCCTCGTCGAGTCTTCGGCCTCGGTTTTGTGGCTCAACCGAGTAACCCAGTGGTTTTCTGGTGAACCACTGCAAACCCCGCGAACTCGGTGTAGCCTCCGCCAATCTCCACTCATGACTCGGCTCCCACGTAGTCCCGGCTCGACCTTGGTTTTGAGGCTCTACCAAGAAACCGTCCACGACTTCATCTTGCTGTTCATGCCACCATGCGGCCCGCACTTGACCCCGCTGGCCACCGGGTCCCTCGAACGAAGCCTACTTGTCTTCTCCACACCTGGAGGCCTCACCGCAACGACCTTTCGCGCTTGTTCTTCACCTACACCAACACGAGTCAAGCCGCAACCTCGCACCCGCAATACTTAGCCAAGAATCGGTCCACACAACGTTGTCAATCACTCATCACACAAGGAAGCGACCATCCACCGGTCCTCGAACCACACATGGTCCTCAATCTCCCCCTTGATGAGTGCATTGACAACACACTCACATGAAGTAACATAAGAGAAAAGGAAAAGAAAAGAAACAAATAAAAAGAAACCCCAACAAGCGATCGAAAGCCAAAGAAAGGCAAAGAGCAAGATCACTTGAAGAAGACAAGTCTCGGACCCCTTAGGCAAGGGCAACGGCTCGACACACCCGAGACAAAACGCGGCTCAAGCAAAGAGCGCAAACCACCAAAGCAAAACTCGAACACCACAAAGAGCTCCCCCGCACAAATGCAAGCTCCCCCGAGCCACAAGACACTCCCCCCGAACACATGCATCAATGCAACTCGGGAATGCACCAAAGAGCAAAAACCTTCTCACATTCCCGGGCGGTTAGACCGCCCGCCCGGGCGGTTAGACCGCCTCTGCCCGAACGGAGCCGCACGGGGGGCGGTTAGACCGCCCAAAGAAACCGGCCCCGCACCAAACTCGCTCAAAAACTGCCGAAACACTTGGAACACCTTCCAAACACTCCCGAGTGCCCAAAACATGCACAAACTTCTCCCCCTTGTTGACAATGCATGAATCAAGGCAAAATGCGAAAACTTGCAACATATAGCTTCTCGAATATACAAAATTCATCACAAGGAGCTACACAAGTCCAAATGAGCAAGTTAGATACTCGACGAGTTCGTAAGGACCTTAACTACGTGATCACCAAGTTTCACAACCATTGGACAAGGCTAAAAAGGATATTAGTAATTTTGCGAAAAGTTACTCCCTCACAAGCAAATACCTAAACATGAGCAAAACATATCAAAATGGCAAAGCCACTCAAACTTCATGCTAGGACAGCCATTCTAATCATAAGACCATCATAAACACCCAAAAGCACCTCATGTCATGTCAAAGCCACCGAGCCATGTGCCTACTTCTATGTATGAGACTTCTCATTGGTAGGCATCATGCAACGGTTTAGCACCCAAAGCAAATTAATTTCAGCACATATGACATGGGAACATATTTTCCAAGCATTTTTCATTTCATTTTCAGATTTGTAAATGGTACATGAAATGTCTTTGCGACAAAAAGGAACTTATGCCCCTCCACAAGATTAAGCAAGAGGGCTAAACATTCATGATGGCAAGTGAGCCTTTGGCTCCATATGATCAATAAACTAACTATCCAACCACAAAGTAAGCATAGCAAAGCCACTAAAACATGTCAAGATCATATAAAGGCATTTACACATGAGAGAGCATATATGTGACATTTTTCAAAACAAATAGCCATCAACCATGGATCATTCATCAAGATCATCAAGAGCTAAGTCAAACTAACCGTAGCATATCAAACAAGCTCACAAGAACATATATAGCAACCCATGGTAAACATTGTATATAGGAGAAGCTTTTCCTATCCGATGCATATGATACAAAATGCATGCAATCTAAGATACAAGGATGCCTATACATCATGTTACATATGCCATGCCAAATGCAATAAATGCACGAAGGAAAGCTATACATATGCTACACAAGGAGCTTCACCACCAACTTAGGAAACCAACCACACACACAAAGCTCACAAAAGACCGGCTCCTCGAGGGGAGGCAAAAAGGGCTCGACACCACCGGCAAAAGAGCAAAGGAGCACAAAACTCACAAGCTCCCCCTAAGCACATGCACTAGGGCCAAAGATCATACAAAGCTCACCCTACACACATGATATAGAGAAGGAGCAAAACAAACCAAGTGGCTTGACCAAGGCCACACACTCGAAGGTCACAAAGCACTTACCTTTATCATTTCTTCACAATTCACTCATCCTTGTCCACCATCCCCGAAAGTGATGTACCTACATGTCACCACCGGGGTGTGAGGCCGAAGAACCACCCCCGATATCAACCAAATGTTCTCTCGGGCCTCCCACCGCAACTCAAAACCAAGAGCGAGAACGAGCAAATGACTCAACACCGGGGTTAGTCCCAAAAGTGTGAAGCCGGTGTCGGGCCATTTCCTCAAAAGTAGGGTTAGCAACATTCATCCTACTGCGCCTATCAATACGCCGATCCATCCTGTCAAACCTATCAAACCCGGAACCACCATGGGAACACCACTCCCGTCTCACCGGAGGAGTACGAGTACCACGAAAAGGAAGGCATGGTCCGTAGCCCCTCCGAGACTCAAAGCCGCGACGTCTCCCAAACTCGTATTGATCACGAGGTAGAGAACGTCCGGCAAACTCAACACCACCGGACTCAAAGTGTCTACCATCCGGACCATAACCAAGGGAACCGAGACCACCAACATCACGACCTCGGAAACGGAAGCGCCGAAATGCGGGGAGGGCCGGTCCGACCGCCTAGCCGGGCCGGTCGACCGCCCTTCCCCGGGCGGGGCCGGTGGGCCCCGACCGCCTAGCCGGGCCGGTCGACCGCCCTCTCCGGACCACCACTCGCGGCTACGGGATTTCTCATATCCCCATGCCGGATCCTTACGCACAAAGCCCTTTCCCTTAGGTAGTGGCATACGAGGCTCGTGCACACCATGAGAAGGGTGGTACCGTCCTTGTTCGCCCACTCCTTAGCCATTCTCGCCTCTCTCTTTCTCTTATAGCAAAACTCTCTCTTGTGACCATCCTTCCCACAAAACTCACAATGGAAAAGGATTGGTTTGGGCTTAGGCTTGGGGAGAGGCTCTCCACTTGGTTTCTCACTAGGCTTTTCACTTGCCTTCTCACTCGGTTTTTCTCTCGGTTGGTTTGGCTTGGATGCAAACTTGTCTTTGGGTGTGGGTTTTGGTGGAACTGAAACATTCCCAAATTTCCTTTCTCTCTCACCACTGCCCTCACCAACCTCATCCAATCCCAAAGCCCAACCATCAAAGCGCTTACAACTAGCAATCATCATACCAAGCTGAGGTTCTTGACTCGACAACCAACTCAGCGCTTCACGCAACTTATCATTCTCATCTTGCAAGCGACCAACACATTTTGCAAGATCCAAATTCTTCATAGCATGCAACTCACATGTAGAACAAGAAGTAGGAATAGGCACTTTAAAATCAGCCTCTAGCGAACCAATGCGAGAATGAAGCTCAACAATTTTCTCATGCAAACCAGGGCAAGAAGTGCAAGCACCAAGCAAAGTGGGTCTAGATTGTAGCTCACCCAATTCAACCCTAAGCACATCTAGTTCCTCACACTTGGAGGCATACTTCTTCCTAAGATCGATCAAGTCGGCTAGGAAAGCGAGCAATCAAGACAATCATTTTCATCGAAACACGGGGCTAGCCTTAAGCGAATCAATTTCAAGCTTGCTATCAAGAACCCGTGTTTCTAGCTCAGCCACTCTAGTCCTAGCATCCTCGAGCAAAGATCTAAGCTCCTTCCTAAGCCTCTTAGCCTCTCTAAGCATGTGATCGCGATTATCAAGCAAGTCAACCAACTCCTCATTCTCCTTGCGCAAAGAAGAGAGCTCATCACATACCTCATCCTCGGAATCCAAGTCCGAGGCGTCCTCTCCGGCTTCTCTTGTGCTCGAACCGCGAGCCATGCCGCGAAGTCGTCCTTGAGGCTTAGGCCCGTCACACAAAGGCCGTTGAGATACTTGCCAAGGTTCTTCTTCTTCTTCCTCTTCTTCTCATCCTCTTCGTCTTCATCACTCGAGCTTGAAGACGTGTCCTCGGAATCAGACTCGATGTCGCTTGATCTCTTCATCTTCTCTCGAGACCGTGCCTTCTTCCCATGTCCATGATCCTTCTTCTTGGACTTCTTCCTCTTGTCCTTGAACTTGTGCTTGTCGTGGTTGTTCACCTTCGGACACTCGGCGAAATAGTGTCCGATCTTGCCGCACTTGAAGCATGTCCTCGTGTTCCTCCTCATGTTCACGCGGTTCTCGTGCAGCCTCTCGAACCGCCTCGTCAGGAGCGCCAGCTCGTCCTCTCCAAGCACGTCGAACTCCTCATCTGGCATAGACATCAAAGAGGACAAAGAAAACATCCCGGTGGATGGGTTAGTATTAGCCTTTCCTTTCAAACCACCGACGAGGGCGAGACTATGAGAGTTAGTCGGGCCCTCGATCTTGGTCTGTCATGCCCCTATCCACCTCAGCCGACTTGAGCTTCGAGAACGGCTCGTTCACCGTCAGAGTGTCATACTTCTCCGACTCGACAATGGCCTCGAACTTTCCGCCCCAAATCGTACGATCCAAAGAGTGTAAGAGCTTGACCGCTCTATCATGATCATCGTACGGGAGCACGTCCACATTGGCCCTCATGTTGTTCACAACCACCGTGAACCTGCGAAACAAGGCATCGATGGACTCACCGGGGAGATGAGTGAAGTTCTCGTACTCTCTCCGTAGGTCGCATACATCCGTGCTCGAACACGGGCGTTCCCAACATGAGCCTCCTTCAACACCGCCCAAATCCTACAAGCCAAGTGCTCGGTGTGCACCCGATCGAACTCGGGGCGACACAAAGCACGAAACAAGTAGTCGACCGCCTTATTGTTGGCGTCGAATCTGTCCCTCGACCCTGGAGCAAGGAAATCCATCGGCTGGACATAGCCTGTGTCCACCGTGACATCCCAAAGCAGCTGACCCTTTCCGCGGAGGAACGCACCCATCCGCTTGCTCCACATATGGTAGTTCTTGCCATCGAAGTGTGGAGGACCCGAACCCCGTTCCGGTACGCCATCCTTGGATCTTAGGCGGTTAGAGTCAACAAAGACCCGAACCGGCTCGATACCACTTGAAGGACCGATAAGGCGACCGAGAGGGGGGGGGGGAGTGAATGGGAGCCGATAAAAATTCTTCCCGAGGGAGATTGAAACTCCGACAAGACGAACTAGCTCGGTCGAACCCCCGAAATCACACGCTCCGCACTTCTACCTCCCATTTGCCAAAACCACGTAGCCACCGGAGTGCTACCGGTCCTAGGAACAAACTCTACCGGCAACCACAACACACACACAGACCGACGGCGGAAACAACTCGAAAGCCGGCTAACCGGAGGGGCGGTTAGACCGGGTATAGGGGGCGGTTAGACCGCCTCCACCGGCAACCAAGAAATCCTCCGAAACGCCTCTTCCGAGCACCAAAACACACCACGGTTTCACCAACAGAGATCTCTGGTCAAGGCCATGCTAGCTACCGAGAAAATCTTGGCGAAAACCAAAACTTCACCCAAGGGCCTAGGGGCGGTTAGACCGGCTACCGGGGGCGGTCTAACCTCCCGTACCCAGCAACGAACTCCAAACAAGAACTCCTAGCAAACCACACTAAAACGAGCCAAGATTTCACCGAACGCTCCTCTCGATCAAGGTGAACAAACTCACGAGAGAAAGGTCCAAAGCAAAATCAAACTTTCCTCGGAAAGGCCTAGGGCGGTTAAACCCGGTGCCGGGGGCGGTTAGACCTCCCTCCCCCGAGCACAAAGATCCGAGTGAAAACCCAAGCAAACGGACTCGAAACGCTCCAAGATTTCAACCATACAATCCCCTGGTCAAGGCCAACATGCTACCGGAAGATCTCGGCCAAAATCAAAACTTTCTCCGGACGAGCCGGGGCGGTTAGACCGCCCCTCCTACGCGGTTAGACCGCCCTCCCCGAACGAACGGGAAAAAGGGGAACCGCGGGTCAACCCTCAACTTTGCATCACCCGATCTCCCGATTCACCCAACGGATTGCAGCGAAACTTTGGGGATGCCGGGTCACCTCATGGACGACCTCTCCCTCAAAGGAATTGCACCGAAACGCTCTCAATCATGGGGAATCGCAAATCTCGTGACCAAACCTCAAGAACTCGAGTTCCAACGAAAACCACCAAATCGAGTCCGATTCAAAGGGGATTTGGGGGCAAAGTCACCGACCAAAGAGGCACAAGAACCTCATACGTGACACCCACCAAAAACCCCAAGAAATCGTCCTCAAAACACCGCCAAAAAGAGCTCCGAAAATCAACACCAAAGAGACGGGAAAACCACCATGATGAGCAACGCCAAACCTTCTATACATGCCATGAATGGTTCGTACAAGGTCTAGCTTGCCACCCAAACATCCATCCCTCTCTCTAGATCTCACATGAAGCTCTCAAGCTAGCCTTCTAAAATCCTAAGGAAAATAGAGAACGAAAAATGGAAAAACCAAATGAGCTAGGGTTCCAAGAGTTGGCCGCCAACCTCTCACCTCTTGGGTTATATAGGCGGCAACCGAATGTCTAAAATGCCCCTCTCTACTAACTAGGGATACATGCCCCTCAAGGGCGGATTTGGAATTCTTGATGTCTTCACCATCGGACGGATGCCGGCGACCGCACCCCGCGTAGCCTCGACGCACGCCTTGCGATCCCGACGCGTGTCCTCCGCTTCGAAGCTTCTCGGCGCCGGCGGCCGGGCGGTCGGACCGCCCCCACGGGCGGTTGGGCGGCCCGGTGGATCGACCGGCCCCGGGCGGTCCGACCGCCCCTCCCGGGCGGTTGAACCGGCCCGGGTGGCCGCACCTCCTCGTCGAGTCTTCGGCCTCGGTTTTGTGGCTCAACCGAGTAACCCGGTGGTTTTACGGTGAACCACCGCAAACCCCGCGAACTCGGTGTAGCCTCCGCCAATCTCCACTCATGACTCGGCTCCCACGTAGTCCCGGCTCGACCTTGGTTTTGAGGCTCTACCAAGAAACCGTCCACGACTTCATCTTCTTGTTCATGCCACCATGCGGCCCGCACTTGACCCCCGCCGGCCACCGGGTCCCTCGAACGAAGCCTACTTGTCTTCTCCACACCTGGAGGCCTCACCGGCAACGACTTTTCGCGCTTGTTCTTCACCTACACCAACACGAGTCAAGCCGCAACCTGCACCTGCAATACTTAGCCAAGAATCAGTCCACACAACGTTGTCAATCACTCATCACACAAGGAAGCGACCATCCACCGGTCCTCGAACCACACATGGTCCTCAGATATGAAGAAGAGATGCATATGAAGGAACAAGAGGAATATATGTGAGAACAAGAGCGTGCACATTGGGGATGTGCCTTCTTCAGGCACTGTTGGAACGAGGGTTTAAAGCTTCCCACACGGAACAACTGTCCTGAATGCAGCGACAGGTATACCAAATACAGGCAAGACACTGCCAATCGCCGATCCATCCATGAAAGAATTGGAAGGGTGCATCCTAGTGATGGTCGGCGCCTAAAAATAAATAAGATTGATGATCAACCGAGGAAAAGGTATGCTGATCACAGGTGGGTTGATCATGAAGAAGAAGAAGATCATGGGTATGTCTGGCAAAAGGGACAGTGGTGCCCACCTGGTTTAAGAAGAAGCCAGAAGAGAAGGGTACAACGCTTGAGGAATCAGGAACTGAAGCAGGCAGGAATTAAGAAGAGACAAGTGTGGCGCCCAAAAGACAAACCTGATGAATCTGGTCGTTCGGCTCATACATGCATGGTATGTTTATTGCCGAATGAATTCATGGCTCCAGCCAATCAAATTCTGTAAGAAGAAGTATTGCCAGATATGGATGAGGCCGAGCAATTTTTGTTAATCACACAGTTAATGTTGGCCAAGCAAGCTACTTTTGATAAGCCAGCCAAGAATCGGCACGTGAGACCATTGTACTTAAGATGGTACGTCAACGGGAAGCCATTGACTAAGATGTTTGTTGATGGTGGACCTGCTGTCAATGTGATGCCATATACTACATTTAGAAAGCTTGTCATGGGTTTTGGAGATTTGACGCCAACGAGTATAGTTCTGAATGATTTTGCTGGAAATCCTTTAGACACCAAAGGCTATGTACATGTAGGTTTGATGATCGGATCTAAGACTCTACTTACAAGCTTCTTTTTCATTGAAGACAAAGGGGCATATAGTTTGCTGCTTGGAAGGGATTGTATCCATGCGAACTGCTGCATTGCATCTACTATGCATCAACAGCTTGTTCAGTGGGTAGATGACGACGTGCAAGTTGTCCAAGCAGATGATTCGGTAAGTTTGGCTAACGTAGAACCAGCCTTCTGGGAGTATCAAGGCATAGATTGCTTCTCAGGCAAGGACTGGGGTGAAGGTCCTGTTGAACCAGTCAGCAGTGATCAACAACCGATTCAAGTAGTCGTCTCTTATAGTAATTTTTAATGGAGAATCCAATTGATGGAACTGATGGGGAGTTAGGACGTGGATTTATGTCGGCCGATAAATTGGAAGAAATAGACATTGGAGATGGTGACAAGCCAAGGCCGACATTCATCAGTACTAACTTGGATTCAATTTTCAGAGAAGAGTTGATTAAGCTATTAAAAGAATATAAAGATTGCTTCACTTGGGATTATTTGGAGATGCCTGGTTTGGGTCGTTCCGTTGTAGAGCATCGGTTGCCAATCAAGCCTGGTTATAGACCTTACAAGCAACCTCCCCAAAAAATTTACAAGGATGAAGTATTGGCCGACGTGAAAAAAGAGGTTGAGAGATTAATAGAAGCAAATTTCATTCGGCAATGCAGATATGTAGAGTGGATCTCTAATATTGTTCCTGTTTACCAGAAAAATGGAAAGATGAGGGTTTGCATAGATTTTAGAGATCTAAATAGGGCTACACCCATGGATGGATATCCAATGCCTGTTGCTGACTTTTTGGTTGATGCTGCTGCTGGGCATAAAGTTATTAGCTTCATGGATGGCAATGCAGGGTACAATCAGATTTTTATGGCAGTGGAGGATGTAGCAAAGACAGACTTCAGATGTCCTGGACATATAGGGTTATTTGAGTGGATTGTCATGACATTTGGGTTGAAGAATGCTGATGCAACTTATCAAAGAGCCATGAATTATATTTTTCATGAGTTGGTCGGCAAAATTGTGGACATATATATTGATGATGTCGTGATCAAGTCATTGGATCATGAATCACATTTGGCTGATGTGAGGAAAACTCTAGAATGCACTAGGAACATGGGCTTAAGATGAACCCGAAAAAATGTGCTTTTGGAGTTTCAGCTGGTGAGTTCCCGGGATTTCGGTGCATGAGGGAGGAATAGAAGTTGGCAAGAAAAGCATGAAAGCTATTGATGAAGTTGTCCTCCGACCAATCGTAAGGAATTGCAGTCACTGCTTGGCAAGATCAATTTTGTGAGAAGATTCATATCAAATTTGCCGCAAAAGGTGTTGCCTTTTTCTCCACTGTTAAGAGTCAAAAAGGATCAGAAGTTTGTATGGGGTGACAAACAACAGAAGTCTTTCAATGAAATCGAGGAATACATGAAGGAACCACCAGTATTGGTACCTCCACAATTGAACAAGCCTTTTAAGTTGTACGTGGCGGCCGATACCCAAACCATTGGATCGGCCCTCATACAAGAATTTGAGGGAAAAGAAAGAGTAGTTGCATACCTTAGCCGAAAATTGCTTGATCCCGAAACAAGATATTCAGCTGCAGAGAAGCTTTGCTTGTATGTTTATTACTCATGTACAAAGTTTCGACACTATTTGTTGAATGCCGAATGCATTGTATCTTCAAAATTTGATGTAATTAAACACATGTTGTCTATGCCAATTTTTAATGGAAGGATTAGCAAATGGATTTTAGCCTTGTCTGAGTTTGAATTAAGGTTTGAGTCGGCAAAAGCTGTTAAAGGACAGATTATTGCTGACTTCATTACCGAACATCATGGTTCATCAATTAATTTGCTTGAAATTACTCCTTGGGCTCTTTTTTTGATAGATCTTCATGTGGCAAAGGTGGTGGAGTAGGTGTTTTATTAATTCCACCCAAGGGAGAAATGTTTGAATTTGCTATTCCTATTCAACCTACTATCACAAATAACCAAGCTGAGTATGAAGCATTGCTCAGAGTGCTTTAATACTTGAGAGAGGCAAAGGCCATTGCAGTTGAGATTTTTGGAGATTCAGAGCTAGTTATAAAACAATTGAATGGCCAATATGAATGCAGAAATGATATCCTGAGGAATTACTACGACATCCTAAAAAGAAATCCTGAAAAGCTTTCCGTTAGTAATTCTACAACATATTCCTAGAGAAAACAATGGAGAGGAAAACAGGCTAGCTCAAAGTGCTTCAGGTTATAGACAGAATCAAGAAGTGTTTGCCATCGATGTATATGCTTTTGGGAGTGGTCTAGCAGAAGATGATTGGAGAAAAGAAATTGCTGATTATTTGGAGAATCCATATCGAAAGGTCTCTAGGAAGCTCAGGTACAAAGCCATAAAGTTTGTTCTTCTTGATGAACGTTTGTATTACAAATCCATGGATGGGGTGTTGCTACAATGCCTGGGTCAAGAAGAAGCGAAGAGGATGATGGTGAAGTGCATGATGGGATGTGTGGAGCACATCAGTCGGCTTACCGAATGAAGTGGGTCATTAGGAAAACTAGATGTTATTGGCCGACAATGCTGGAAGATTGCTTTGAATATTACAAGGGATGTCAAGATTGTGAGAAGTTTGGAAATATTCAGAGAGTTCCAGCATCGGCTCTAAATCCTATTATCAAGCCATGACCATTCAGAGGATAGGGAATAGATTTGATTGGCCAAATAAATCCTCCATCTAGCAAGGGCATAAGTTTGTGCTTTTGGCAACAGATTATTTCACTAAGTGGGTTGAAGCAATTCCATTGAAGAAGGTGACATCAGAAAATATGGTTGAGTTTGTCAAAGATCATATCATTTACAGATTTGGAATTCCTTAGACAATTACAACAGATCAAGGATCTCAGTTTACATCTTCAGAGTTCAGAGATTTTGCTGAAAGTAGGGGGGGTCAAATTATTAAATTCTTCTCCTTATTATGCCCAAGCTAATGGTCAGGCAGAAGCTTCTAACAAGATCATGATCAAGATTATACAAAAGAAGATTGATCAGAAGCCAAAAAGGTGGCATTCGGTACTCAATGAACCCTTATGGGCTTATCGAATGGCTCCTCATGGAGCTACACAGACATCTCCTTATGAGTTGGTTTATGGACATCATGCTATCTTGCCATGGGAGATGCAGTCAGACTCAAGGAGAATAATATTGCAAAAGGATTTAAGTTCCAAGGATTACAATGACTTAATGATAGACGAATTAGAAGATTTGCATATGATTCGTCTTAGGGCCTTGGAAAATATTTAGAAATACAAAATGCGAGTTGCTAAGTACTATAACAAGAAGGTAAAGGTCAAGCAATTTGCAGAAGGAGATTTGGTTTGGAAAACATTATTGCCTATTGGGACTAAGTACATTGCATTCGATAAGTGGCCTCCAAATTGGGAAGGTCCCTTTCGGGTGGTTAGGTGCACGCCTGGAAATGCATACATCTTGAAAACTTTGTTGGGAGAAGAATTCTCTGCTGCTATAAATGGGAGATATTTGAAGAAATATTATCCTAGTATTGAAGTTGATAGTTGATTGTTGTTCCAAGCATCAGAGACACGGAAATAGCTGGCATTCGGGAGGAAGCCGCCTTCAGAACAAAAATTCCGACAAAGGGAAAATGGTCAATACTAAAGTGTATTGCCCTTAGCGCAAAAATATTTTTTGCATTACAAACATTCTTTGTAGGTTCTTCTATTAACAATACAACTACTTAAGATTACAAAAGAAGGCCTGGAGGAAGAAGCGAAAGTATCTTCATTTCTTTGGCTCAGCGCCTCTCCTCTTGAGCTTGTCCCTCTTCAGCTGCTCCAAGACAACCGTGACGGCGACGCGGAAACCTTGCGGGCTGGCGTGTTCTGCAGCTTCCATCAAACTGTCTCAGGTGGCCTTCAGGTTGTTGTACCTGTCGGACATATCTGAAGAAGAAGAATAGATTCTCATCAAACACGGGATCTGAACTTGAACATGAGATTCAATGGGGGGTAAAGATCTCACCGCCTATCACTACCTCCAAGCTCATGCGGCGTTCGCGTTCGGCACAACAACGTGTGGTGATGTCTTGTAGATCATGTTCTAAGTACCGAATGCGACGGCGCAGTAGATGGTTGGCCCTCTGCTCATACGTAGCGTCTTCTTCTTCAGCCGAGGAGCCGGAGTGGATGTGCTCAAGAATTTCTTCAGTAACCAAAATGTCCTCCGGCAGCAGGTTGAAGCTGAAATCAAAGAAAGATGAATCATGAGATTGCAATCAAGATCAAGAGAAAGGAATGGGAAGAGAAGATTACTCTCGGATGGTTCGCTTGTTTGGTGGGAGGCTGTTCTCCTCGCATGGTGTTTTCTCTTTGTCCGCCATGGCTTTGGGGGTTTTTTCTGGAGGAGGAAGACGAGAGGGAGTGAAATGATGGAAGTGTGTACGAGTGGATTTGCAGAGCACCGCAGAGCAATTTTATTAGCAGTGGAAATGCATCGGGAGTGATGACTGGCCGGCGCGCATTGATGGGAATGACAAACGACAGGGTTTTTTTCCTTGGATGCAAAGGGTTTTTTCAACGAAATAGTGTTCATGATTCCTGAATGAGGATTCTCTGCGGAATCTGCGCCAAGGGGCAAAAGTTTGTGCGTATTCGGCTAAAGGAAAAGTTCTCGAGTGCGTTCAAAACAATGAAGATTCGTATGCACAAATTAGGAAAGTTATCACAAGGCAACTACAAGAGATAAATTTTCATTTCATTGCCGAAATTCCATGACCCCTAGTACAAACTAATCAAATAGCCTGTTCAGAACAGACTGTGGGTGGATGGAGTTAGCAATGGCGGCGCCATGGCCATCGAGGTGCTCCACAGTGGCCTCGATGTCGTCAAGGTCCTCCGGCACGCCAACGTCGAAGCTGGGCGGCTGCGTGGAGTAGTCGATGTTGGTGCGCATCGACATGGTGGCCAGGCCCAAGGCGGTGCCCAGACACATGCCATGCAGGGCCACCTCGTCGACGCGGCCTACCATCGCGCCAAGGCGAACTTCCGGTGTGTCTCCGGGAGCGTTCACCTTGTTCGCCAGCTTCTCGGCCAGCGCCTTTAGCCGATTGAGCTCGGCATCGCGATCTGCGGGGGTCACAGAGCAACGACAGTTAGTGTTGTTCGAAATTAAGTTGAAATTGAGCAAGTTGTAGGGCTCACCATCGATGGCCTCGAGCAGCTGCTTGCGCTGATGCTGCCACTCGTGCTCAGCAATCCCGGCCCGTTTGGAGATAATCTCCAGTTCGTGCCGGGTCACGTCGCATTCCTCCCGGAACCTGCGGGCATCACGGTCAATATAGCGCGAGTCACCGCCAGAAGATCTGGAGGAGTAGGATCGGCTGGATGACCCCGAGGAGTCACCCGCCGCGGCCGGAGCTGCAGCTCGAGCAGGAGCTGGGTTCCATCGCATGAGCCTGAAAGCACAAAGAAAATCGTAAGGGATGAGACAAGATCTAAAAAAAGGTTGTGAAGAAGAAGACGATCACCACCTCCGACAAGCACCGGCACGGCTCCCTTCAGCCTCGTCGCTGGCCGGGCGCCTGTTGCCACTGTTGGCCATGAAGTTCTTGGGAGTACTAGTGCTTGAAAAGAAAGAGCTCGGGTTAGCAAAAGCTTGGAAGGTAGAGGATTTGGTGAAAGGTTAGGGGCACCCGAGGTCCTTATTTATGGAACTGACGAAATGATCTTGACCGGAGATTTGGCGCATATCGCAAGAAATTTGGAAAATGGAGAGACTCCTTCGACCGGACGGTCGCCGGGTCGTTTGGGATTCATGCTGAGTCATATTCGGTTTGACTGGTTAAGATTCGGCTGTGTTGCGGTTGGGTCGTTTTTCGGGTCTGACACTGTTGTGGTCAGAATTGCCGAATGAATCATCCAGAGGCCTTGCCAATAAATATGAGATAGCAACACTCAGGGCATATCATGTCAAGATGTCCGAGCAATGTAGTGCCGCTATTGCAAATGGACTAGAGAAGCAAAAAGACCCCGGATGCCTGACAATTCCATGTTGCGTTGGTTCATTCAAGTTTGATAAGGCATTATGCGACCTTGGAGAAAGTGTGAACGTCATGCCAAGAGATGAGTTTGAGAAGCCAACCTTTAACAATATTGTGATGGCTGAAGACCTGGCTGCTGGTACACCTATTCCCCTGGGGAAGTGCCTTCTAGGAAGTGTCTATCATATGCTTCATCAAACCACTTATCTGATGCACACTAGCAAAAAGATCCTCTGTGTCAATGGTCCTTGGTGGTTTGTTCAGATGTGGCTGCAATTATACATGCACCAGATTGTTGCTATTAACCTCAACAATTGGCACTTCCCTTCAACCAACGACAAGGAAGGAGAAACCCAGAGCACCAAAGGCTGCCAAACCTATGGAGAAGCTGTCTCCAATGTGTCTATCAACAAAGACATTGGCCAACTATTCGAGCTCTTCTTCAGAGGTTTTGCCAATCCTCTTTGGTTCCCATATCTGGACAATGACAACCTAACTCTTCCTTGTGAATTTAGTTTTGAAACTGGATGTAATGATATACATTCCATAGCAATCTTCAATGCTTTCGTCCATCCCCGTATTCTCGCCGGCGGATTCGTGGAGGAATCTTCGGTTCGAAGTACCTTTGAGTACTACCAGCCAAACATGATGGCCAGGCAATTAGGATGTGGCCAAGTGCCCCCAAGGTTATTTCTCCATGAATTTCTCAAGCCCAGAGTGGATATCAAGGAATCCATAGAAGCAAGAAGAGTTTTTGAATATAAATGCAACATGACTATTTATACACCCAAGCCCTTTGTGCCAATAACATTTGCTCATCCTTCTTTCATTCTTTGGTGGCAAGAACTTCATGATCACATTTTTAACATGCCAGTACACCCTCTCTGTCTTGAATTAATGCCTGACTTCCAACCAACTTCAGAGGTAATATGTTCATCTTCCTTTCTTACATCTGTTTTTAATCATACTCCTTCTCACTGATCATGATTCTGTCATTTTGCAGGATACAGTACCTCCCCCACTTGCCAGGACAATCCTTTATAAGATTGAAGGCCCAATCTCTGCTTTGGGATGTCGATCCCCTACTCCGGCTCAACTGATGTCTAGCCATGCCACGCTAGATCCAACTCTCATCAGGCCAGTTTCTGACAAAAGGAAATCCCCATCTCTGATTGCTTCTTCAACTACCAAGAAGAAAAGAACAAGCAAAAAGCTAGTTATTCAGGTCAGAACACCATCCCCTCCTGAACATAATGCCTTTCTTCATTCCGATCATCTTTATCTTTGCATGAATTTAGACCAAAACACAGCAACTAGTGGTTATTACAGATTCTGCCAATGCTTCATCAACTGGTAAAATTTTCACCATCTTCTTCAATCATTTTTCTTCATTGGCACGCACCCCCTACTTGTTAGTTGCAGAGGAAACTTTGAAGGATAAAACTGTGGGGGGTCCTTTTCCTCATCATGATTCAGTCCATGTCTAACCAAGGACTCAACCAGCTTCTTCTCAACCAGAAGTCTCAGCTTCACCAAGAAATCATCCAGTTTTTCCTCAGCCAGATGTACAAGAGCCTTCCATTGTGCCTGAAAAGCTTCCTTCTCCCATCCAGGAAACTAGGAATGATGTAAGCATGAGCATCCATCTTTTATGTTTTCACCTAATAGATCATCATTAATTCGGCAAGAACTTCTTTTCAGGAGAAAACTGTGTCATGACCCAGTTATTCCTTTGTTGTGGATGACTTGGTTGCCGAAAAAGGATATGAAGCATCTTCTAGCCAAGATTTATCAGAGGAAAATCAAGCAAAGATGAAGGAAATCCTCTCCTGGCTGCAAAGGGACGTTCAAGACCAAGTCAGGGATGCTGATCTTCTAAGAGAAGCGCTTGAACTTATCGATCAAGATCTCCCGGCTGATATCAAGGCTTCTTTAGAACCTGTTTCACAATTGGATAATCACTTTACCGTAGTAAAACAGGCTTTGAAGAACCAATCCTCTCAACCAGCTCTGGAACAAAGGAGAGCTACGACCAAGTAATCTGTGAAAGATTTGCATGCTCAAATTCAGAATAATAAGGAATTGCTAGCCAAACTGCAGCCTGCACTCGAGCTGAAAAAACCAGAAAAGCTGCATTGGAGGCTGAGCTGAGAAACTTGACAGCTGAGATTGAAGTTGACGAGAGAAAGATGGATGAGCTTCCCGAATCAACGGAGAAAATGCAAAAGCTTCAGCAGCCTTGAATGTAGAAAGGCAGCTCAAGACAAAGCTCTTTGCTTTGTCTAAAACCCAAGAGGCTGATCAGAAACTGTTGGAGAATATAGGGCATCCAATAACGGCATGTTGATGCTTAGTCTACGCACAACTTCCACAAACTTCTCAAAGTGATTATCAAGTTTACCTCGGAAATAGCGCGACTTGAGTTGCGGTATCTTCATATCTTCTCCCTACATCTCAAACTCAGGGTCTTCGGTGACGATCTCTGTAACTTCCTCCATCTCGGCAGATGGTTTAGGCTTCCTTGCTCCCACAGAACGTTCTAGATCTTCGGTCTCCTTCCCCAAATGAGTTTGAATAGCCTTTGCCATTTCGGGACCTTTATGTTGTCCCGGAAGCTTCCCTTCATTAGCGGATAGGCGCCCGACAAGTTGTCCCACTTGCGTCTCAAGCATCTTCATCATGTTGAGCACTTGATGATTGGAGCTTCCGACCTCCGTCATTTGATCTTGAGAGTAGAACCATTGCAAAGCCTTCCTGAGTAGCGAGAATGGAAAGAGCCTTGCCTTCATTTGATCTTGAGTCACCCCGTCCATGTTGAATGTTTGACATAGTTGAACGAACGCTTGGAGGTGAAGGTTCGGATCTTCTTTACCGGTGAAGGGTGAATGTTGCACCATCTGGATTGTTGAGGTCTTGATCTCGAACAGCCTTCCGATGTCCGCAAGTTTCAAGATTGGTAGGTCGATTATGTCCAAGGTGCATAGCTCCCCGATCTTGCGTTCTTCCGGTTGTTCTCCCATCGTTGAAGTCGATTCTCCCGAGGACTTTGAGGTGGTGATTTCTTCGGAGATTCCGATGATCCTTCGTCTTCCGACTTCAAATTTACAAAATCCAGCTTCTTAGCTTGTTGTGCTTCGCGTCTCCTTAGCCTGTAAAGTTTTTCTAGATCATTCACAAAATTATCAGGTTTGTTGGAGAGGTAGCCGTCCATCTCCTGTTAGGGTTAGCGATAAACAAAATATACAAAAACAAAAATAATAAAAACAAATCTAAGAAAACTAGGGTTAAACAAACTAGATTAGATTGATTTTGAGGATGATCAAAAGTTAGTAGATGCAAAAAGAAAAACCAAAAGAAAACTGAAAATTATATAAAAAGCAAGAAAAGATCGAATCTTGATCACTTGTTCCCCGGCAACAGCGCCAGAAAAAGGGGCATTTTGACGGTGTATATTCGTATTAAACTTCAAGTGGACTTGCAAGCAGACAAATCCTCCATCATAGTCTAGGGACCCTTCTTCCCTCAAGTGTGAACCCCAGGTATCAAATCTGTGGAACAATGTGCGATGCAAGAATCAATCTAATAAAGCCGAGAACTTTAATCTTCGAAAGATGAAACCTATGCATCTAATCTTAAAGAACATCATGAAAACGAATCTAATCTATGAAAGACATAGGTAGCAAGAGATAGAGGGGGATAGATAAACCAATCTAGAGAGATTGGATCAAGCCTTTGTTGAAGTTCCGAGCAAAGGAGAAGTAAACAAGTTCAATCTCATAAAAAGCTTCTTTAATTTACGGTTTCCCGTCCGACTCCGAAAACACCCGCCTTTTGGAGCCACCCTTCTATCACAACACACACCTATTCATGCGGGTTAGTCTAGGGCGAGTTCAAAGACAAGTTGAAATCTCTCAGAAGGTCAGGCATGCACCTCTAGCCACCACGGCTACAAGAACATCCTCGGTGGTCTACTCGAGAATAGATCTTAAGATACAAAAAGCCGATTGAAATCAAAGATGTACGAGAAACACTCAATCGCTAGAAATCAGATTGCAACTTGTCGGGGACAGCCCTAGGGGTCCCCTTAAACAATGGGGAAACCCTCGCTTAAATCCCAGTACCAAGACACGTTAAGCCTAACCTTGCAGGTGACTAACCATGCAGGGCACGGCCCACGCCGGGACCCCGACGGCCCACCAAGACGGCCCTCTTAGAAGACCCCTCGAGCAGGCTCCGCCTTGCTCGAGGGCGCGCCCCTCCTCGAGCGGGCTCCGCCCCGCTCGAGGGGCAACTCTGCCCTCGAGCGGTCCCGCCCCGCTCGAGGGCTCGCTCCCCCTCGAGTGGATCTCGTCTCGCTCGAGGGTGCGCTCCGCCCTCGGCGGGGCCCGCCACGCTCACGGGCGCCCCGCACGCGTGCGCCGGTCCCGTACACGGGCATTTAACGCCCGACGCCGCGGGGACGGAGCCATCATGCGCCGGGGGCTCGCACCCCGGTGCCGCCGCACCAACTCCCCAGGGAGGAGCCCATCCCCGCCACTGTGGAGATGGACTGTGCGGTACCGCCGGTGTCAGTCCCGTGACACCGAGCGCCCACTACAGTACGGCTAATGCGCCCGACCCTCGAAAGGGGGCCGGGCGCACCCTCGATTTCACTTTCCCGTGACCCTACGGGGTTGGGTGGGGGGCGCTAGGCCGGTGGATGGCCATCCCGGTCACGCGCGCGGTGCGGCCGCCGTACCCACACATGCAGGCGCACGCCCGGCACCGCAGGCGCACGCCCGGGCGCTGTAGCGACCACTCCGCTACCGCGGAGCGCGTTGGGAAGGAACGCCGTTCTGCCTGCTCCTGTGCCCCGTACCAGCCATCATCAGCACCTCCCTCGAAGCCTATCAGAGGACGCCACCGCCATCCGCGCGCCCTCCCTACCCTCGAACCGCCACTGTTCGGGTACGGGATAGGCCATCATGGCCGGACCGCAGCGAAGATCGTCCGGACGGCCGCCCACTCTACGGCGTAGCACGACGTGCACCCCCACGTAGCTAGATAGCGCGGCGTGCATGTAATTTGCCGCCCCCTTGGCCTATAAAAGGGGAGGCGAGCCCCCAGCCGCAGGGGGGACGGACGAAAGAGTTCAACACAACACACCGTGCACTCATTCTCTTATTCTCCCACAACATCTTCAGCCACTCCACCAGGGACTTGGAAGCCACGCTTCCTCTCCCGCCTTGCTTGTACTTGCCCCACTACAAGCACCCCGGTCTCGAGCAATATAGTGCCACGAGCACGCCCCTGCTGGACGTACGGCCCCCTCGGCGGGAACCGGGGATAAAACCTTGTGTCATTTGTTGCTTGGCATCGACCATTGAGGGATAGACCTAGGCGCTATCTACTGGTTAGTGTCGGGACCATATTCCGCACCGACAGTTGGCGCCCACCGTGGGGCAAACAAGCGCCTAAGGTCATTTCGCCAACTCCCTCCATGGTGATCCGCACTGAGTACCGTGCTACGCGCTACAACATGGGTAGCTCGGACCCTCTCCCGGCCGGGTTCGAGATCCGCTTCGGGGACCTGAACTTTCAGGCCACAGGGAACGGCTATCTCATGCGCCTCACCAATCGTGAGGAGCTTCGCGCGCGGCGCCGGGGCCGAGTCCGCCCCGGTCTCCGCCGCACGCACGACACCGGCGCGGACGCCCGCGAGCACGGATGCGCGGGCCCGTCGACGCCGCGACGCCGTCGTCGCTGCGGGCTACGCTCACGCCGGGGCGCGGTCCGGCGGCGGCGGGCGAGCGCGCGCCGCCCAACGCGGTGCGCCCACCGTCACGACGGCCGCCACCGCCCCGGCGGGGCCGCGTGCGATCTCGGACCACGCGTCCCCATCGGGTTGCGTGGCGCCACGACGGCCCATAACGCCAACGTGAACACGACGATGCGCGGGGTTCCCACGGCCGCCACGTCTTCGTCGCCGGGGACCCGGCACCTCGGCGGACGGACGAGTGCGTCCCCGGGCTCCGTCGACACGATGCCACCCGCCAACCGCCACGGGTACGCGGAGTGGGACTTCTCCGGCGTGCGGACCCGGTCGCGTTCGGGCGCTTCCTCGACGCCACGGACTGCGGGTTTGGGCGCTCCGACGACTCCCGGCACGGGAGCTACGACCCCACGCGGGAGTGTTGCGCCGTCATCACCAATGACCCGCCAACGCCGCCGGTGCGGCGGCGCCGGGGACGGGGAAGTCACGCCGCCCGGGGGGATCGCCGCGCGCCCGGCCGCGGGGCCGAGCGCTCTCGCCGGGGCCGACGTCGACGCACGGGCGGCCCAAGCCCGCGAGCTCGAGGCCAAGCCGGCGGGAGGAATACCCGGACGGTGCGGCTACTCCGTGCCTCGATGGCCGGGGAGGCCTCCGCGCGCGGCGAACGCGCGCGGGAGGCCGGGCCGACAAGTCCGCGACCGCCTCAACACCGCCCCCAACGCGGACAACGCGGACGTCCCGCCGCGAGCAAGCCGAAGCTCGTCGCCGCCGCGGCGCGCTACGGGCCATGCCGGCACCCTCGACCCCCGAGGCTCGAGATATGCACCGCGAGGTGCAAACTCTCATCGAACAAGCGGCCGTCCAACGGGCGAGAGCTCGGCCTCACGCATTCGTCAACGGGGGGGATGCGCGGGGCGATGAGGCCGCACCGAGGAGGCGAACCCTCGGTGCACGCGAGGCCAACCTGGCCGACCGGGGGACGCACGCCAGCCAAGGAACGACTCCTTGACGTGCGCAGGGCGCTGGATGGCGATGCCCGCAACGTCATCAACGCCGGGCGCACCGGCAAGGCGGACGCACGAGCGGCCGGGGGCTACCACCCTCGAAGGGGTGGACGCTACGACGGCGGTGAGGATCGCTCCCCAACGCGGAGCCCCGGGCACCCGTGTGTTCGGCGGGGAGATCCGCACGGCGGCGTTCCCCGCGCTTTTCCGTCGGCCCTCGACAATCATCAAATACAACGGGGAGACGGACCCCCGCGTCCGGCTCAACGACTACCGCCTAGCTCGTCGGTGGGCGGAGCCACTAACGACGATGTGATCATCCGCAACTTGCCCCCGCATCCGGGCGACGCGGCCGGACATGGCTCGAGCACTTGCCCGCCGGCCCGGATCCATAAGCCGGGACGATCTAGTCCACACGTTCGTGGGCAACTTCCGGGGCACGTACGTGCGCCACGGGAACTCCCGGGACTCGCGCTCCGCACGCGGGGAAGCCGGCGAGTCGGCCGCGGGACTTCATACGGCGCTTCTCCAAGCGGCGCACGGAGCTCCCCGGCGTGGCGCGGTCCGAGATCGTGCACACGTTCCTCGAGGGCACCACGTGCGGGACCTCGTGCGCGAGCCGGGACGCGGCCCCCGCCTACGGACTCAAACGAGGCCGTTCGACATCGCCACCGGCTTCGCCTCGGGAGAGGAGGCCGTGGGGGCGATTTTCGACGGCAAGAAGGGCAAGCGCTCCGAGGACACGCCCGCGGAGGGCGGCGGGTCCAAGGAGCCGCGCCGCAACGACAAGCGGGGCAAGAAGGGGGGGGAAGAAGCCGCGCCGCGGGCGCGCGAGCGAGGGCGCAACGGCGGCAACGCCGAGGCCCTCGGCCCCGTCGACCCGGCTCGACGGGGCCCTCGACCGGCCCCTCGAGGCCCGGGGGTGTTTGACGACATGATGAAAAAGCCATGCCCTTACCACAAGACTCCCGTGAACCACACTCTTGAGCAATGCGACATGCTCAAGAAGTTCTACGGCCGTGCCGCCGCGAAGGAGGCAGAGGCCAAGAAAGACGGAGGCGATGGCGACGCGGGTGGCTTCCCCGCTGTCGAAAATGTGTTCCTCATCTTTGGAGGACCTACCATCGACATGTCGACCCGGCAGCGCAAGAAGGAGCGGCATGAAGTCCTCGCCGCAGAGAGGGCGCCTCCGGCCTTCCTCAACTGGTCGAAGGATGCCACCACCTTTAGCCGGGACGACCACCCAAACCGCATTCCGAACCCGGGCCGGATGCCGCCGGTGGTCGATCCCATCATTGGGAACGCCGGTTTTCGAAGGTCCTTATGGACGGAGGCGATAGCCTCAATATCCTCTTCGCGCATACTTTGCGCCCCGATGGGGATCGGGGCTGGACCGGTGCGGCCCGGCACGAAGCCGTTTCACGGCATCGCGCCGGCAAGCAGGTTCAACCACTCGGGCAGATCGATCTGCCGGTCTGGTTTGGTACCCCCAAGAATTTTCGCAAGGAAACCCTCACCTTCGAGGTGGTGGGATTCAAAGGGGCCTACCATGCCATACTTGGGCGACCTTGCTATGCCAAATTCATGGCGGTCCCCAACTACACGTACACGAAGATGAAGATGCCGGGTCCAAACGGCGTCATCACCGTCGGGTCGTCGATCGAGCATGCATTCGGCCGCGACGTCGAGTGCGTGGAACATGCGGAGGCACTAGCGCCGGATGAAGCGCCGGTGAACACGCTGGAGAAGATGGTCAACGACGACCTCAGCTCCGCCGCCAAGCACGTCGGCACCTTCGAGGCCGCCGAGCAAACCAAAGGGGTCCCCCTCGACCCGTCGGCCCCCGAGGGCAAGGCGTTGAGGGTCAGCTCGACCCTCGACCCTAAATAGGAAGCAGTGCTCGTCGACTTCCTCCGCGCCAACGACAACGTCTTCGCGTGGAGCCCCTCGGACATGCCAGGCATCCCGAGGGAGGTCGCCGAGCACTCCCTTGATATCCTGCCAAACGCCCCGCGGCGTGCGGCGGCGGGTGCGCCGCTTCGACGAGGAGCGGCGACGGGCGATCGGAGCGGAGCTGCGGAAGCTCCTCGAGGCCGGGTTCATCAAGGAAGTGTTCCACCCTACGTGGCTAGCTAATCCTGTGCTTGTAAAAAAGAAAAATGGGAAGTGGAGGATGTGCATAGACTACACTAGTCTCAATAAAGCATGTCCAAAAGTTCCTTTTCCTTTGCCACTCATAGATCAAATCGTTGATTCGACAGCCGGGTGTGAACTACTCTGTTTCCTTGATGCCTACTCGGGATATCACCAAATAAAAATGAAGGAGTCCGACCAGCTCGCGACTTCGTTCATCACACCGTTCGGGACGTTCTGTTACGTCACGATGCCTTTTGGCCTCAGAAACGCGGGCGCAACATATCAGCGCTGCATGCAACACGTTTTTGGGGATCACATCGGGCGGACGGTCGAAGCCTACGTGGACGACATCGTCGTCAAGACCGAGAAGGCGGATGACCTGGTTAACGACCTTGGCGTCGCGTTCAGCTGCCTACGGGCCAACGGGGTCAAGCTAAACCCCGAAAAATGTGTCTTTGGAGTGCCGCGGGGCATGCTCCTAGGATACATCGTCTCCCAGCGGGGAATCGAGGCCAACCCTGAAAAGGTCGCGGCCCTCGAGCGAATGGGTCCAATTCGGGACCTCAAAGGGGTGCAGAAGGTGTTGGGGTGCCTCGCCGCCTTAAGCCGCTTCATCTCGAGGCTCGGTGAGAAGGGCACTGCCCCCCTCTACCGGCGCTCAAGAAGCACGAGCGCTTCTCCCGGACCGCCGAGGCCCGGGACGCGCTTGACAAGGCGAAGGCGTCTGCGACGCACGCTCCAATCCTCACGCCGCCGCGAGACGGCGAACCCCTGCGGCTCTACGTGGCCGCAACCACCCGGGTGGTCGGCGCCGTGATCGTCGTAGAGCGCATGGAGGAGGGACACGCCTTGCCGTGCGAGAGGCCGGTCTACTACATCGGCGAAGTCTGTCGGACACGAAGACGCGCTATCCCCCGGGTCCGGGAAAGCTGTTGTACGCGGTAGTCCTCGCGCGGCGCAAGCTCCGCCACTACTTCGAGGCCCACCCGGTCACGGTGGTCTCTTCCTTCCCGCTAGGAGAGATCATTCGCAACCCCGACGCGGCAGGCAGGATTGCCAAGTGGTCCGTGGAGTTGATGGGCGAGACGCTCACCTACGCCCCGCGCAAGGCCATCAAATCGCAAATCCTAGCCGATTTCGTCGCCGAGTGGACGGACACGCAGCTGCCGCCCCCTCAAATTCAAGCGAGTGCTCGGACTGCGTTCTTCGACGGCTCGGTGATGAAGACGAGGAGCGGGCGCGGGCCTGCTCTTCGTGTCACCCCTCGGAGAGCACATGCGCTACGCAGGTGCGCCTCCACTTCCCCGCGTCCAACAATATGGCGAGTACGAGGCCCTCCTCTCGCGGCCTCAAAATCGCCATTGAGTTGGGCGTCAAGCGCCTCGACGTGCGAGGGGACTCGCGACTCGTGATCGATCAAGTCATGAAGAACGCGAGCTGCCACGACGACAAGATGGAGGCCTACTGTAAAGCCGTGCGGGCCCTCGAAGACAAGTTCTACGGCATCGAGCTTAATCACGTACTCCGCCGGTACAACGAGGAAGCGGACGAGCTGGCGAAGATCGCGTCCGGGCGGATCACCGTTCCCCCAAATGTTTTCGCGCGCGACATCGCGCAGCCCTCGGTCGTCTTCGAGCCCTACCCCTCGAATCACAACGAACCCTCGGGGGCTCCCTCGAATCCAGCGGGTGCGGAGCCCATGGACGAGGACCCCTCGAACGAGGCGTACGTACTCTCCCTCCTCGAGGGGTACGGCTCCCACGAGGCCGTCGCGATGGACATCGAGCCGGCTCCTGTCCAAGCGGATTGGCGGGAAAAATACATCGCCCGGATCGATCGAGGGGAACTCCCCGTAGGGCGGGCCGCGGCCGGGCGCATCGCCGGGATGGCCAAATCTTTCACCCTCGTCGACGGCGAGGGCGTATAAGCGCGCCGCGTCAGGCATCCTCCAGCGGTGCATACCCATTCCCGAGGGGCGCGAGCTCCTACGGGATATCCACGCAGGGATCTGTGGCCACCACGCTGCGCCTCGCGCCCTTGTCGGCAACGCGTTCCGCCAGGGCTTCTATTGGCCTACTGCGGTCGCGGACGCCAACGAAATCGTACGCACCTGCGAAGGGTGCCAGTTCTACGCCCGCAAATCTAACCTGCCCGCTCACGCCCTGCAAACCATCCCCGTGACGCGGTCGTTCGCCGTGTGGGGGTTGGACATCGTCGGGCCCCTGCGGAAGGCGCCCGGGGGCTTCACCCATCTGCTTGTCGCGATCGACAAATTCTCCAAGTGGGTGGAGGTGCGTCCCATCACGAATTTAAGGGCGGAGCAGGCGGTCACGTTCTTCACCGACATCGTATACCGCTTTGGAGTGCCAAACTCCATCATCACGGACAATGGGTCCCAGTTCACAGGCCGGAAGTTCTTGGAGTTCTGCGACAAGTTCCACATCCGCGTGGATTGGGCAGCTGTGGCACACCCGCAGACCAACGGCAAAGTAGAGCGTGCCAATGGCATGATTCTACAGGGCCTCAAGCCCAGAATTTTCGACCAGCTCAACAAATCTGGCCGAAAATGGCTCCAAGAACTACCAGCAGTCGTGTGGAGCCTAAGGACCACCCCAAGCAGAGCCACCGGGTTCACCCCGTTTTTCCTAGTCCATGGCGCGGAGGCCGTCCTCCCCACGGACCTGGAATATGGGTCGCCCAGGGTTCGAGGCTACGACGGGGATGCTAACCAGCGAGCCCGCGAGGACTCGCTGGACCAGCTAGACGAAGTACGCCTCGTGGCGTTGATGCACTCCGCAAGGTATCAACAGTCCCTACGATGTTACCAAGCACGCAAGATACGGCGGAGGGATTTCAGCGAAGGGGATCTGGTCCTAAGGCTACGCCAAGACAACCGAGGGCGCCACAAGCTATCGCCCCCATGGGAGGGACCCTACGTCGTGGTGAAGGTGCTAAAGCCGGGCACGTACAAGCTGGCCAACGAGGACGGTGAAGAGCTCACCAACGCTTGGAACATCCAACAGCTACGCCGCTTCTACCCTTAGCTAGGATTTTCCAAGTACTTTCTGTTGTAAAAACACGTGGCCAACACCCCAGTTGGTGTCAACTATGTAAACGCTCCAAGTCTAATAAAAGGGCAACTCGGCTTTCCCCTGAAACCCAAGTTACCCTCGGGGGCCTCTTGCGGGGGCCCCCCCCCCCCCCCCCAAAATGGTCCCATTTTTTCAAGCAAAAGTAAAAAACAACTCACACGCGCTAAGTTTGTTTCTTACTTCAACCTCGAGCCACGATTCGAACAGGGCGCAGGCGGCACAGCGGAAGGAGCGTACGAGCCAGAGATAGCCTACGCCGCGTGGCTACGGCCCTTCTCTCTCGCCTCCAACCCAGCGGGCCCCCTGCGAAAATCGAACTCCCCTAACTAGAATCTACTCAGGAAGAAGGAGAAACAAAAAAGCGTGATAAACAAACGATTTCATTTCAATCAAATACCCATGTTCATGAAACAGCTTGTTTATTTACAAAAGGCCACGAGGCCAGAATTCTGATACACATAAACAAAAAATGGGCCTAGCGCCCAACTGCTTTCAGGCGGGAGGAGCAGCAGCATCAGCGGCGTCCAGGAAGAGGAATTCTTCGAAGGCCTCAGCGAGCGACCCGGCGGCGTCAGCAGCGAGCGCATCCGCGCGCTCCATGGCCACCTCATCCTCGACGCCCTCGGGCACGACGTAGCCTTCCGCCAGCGCCTCGAAGTTCACCTCGTAGTGGGATCGCACCACTCCGAGGGCCTTCTGGACACCCAGCTGCAACGCCCGACGCATCCGCTCGGTAACATGGCCACCGAGGGCACGCGGACGGGCGGCCGAGGGGAGCCGCCGGCACGGGCATCGCCCTCCTCGACGACGAGGCAGGTCTCGAGGGCCGCATCGCGCAATTCCTGCAACTCCTGCTCAGAAGAGTCGTAGGAAGCTGCCGGCGCCTCGGCCGCTCAGCCGCGTGCCCCAAGGCGGTGCGCAAGCCTGGAATCGACAAGACAAGAAGAAATCAGAAAAAGGGAATGCGAGTTCCCAAACAAAAAACCAACAAGCAAGAGTCAAACAGTGGCTCACCTTCGACTTGCTTCCTCTCCATCTCGAAGTCCCGGCGCACGGCCTCGAGCGACAGCTCGAGGCGCTGGACGGTTTCGCCCTGCTCGCGGAGGGCCAGCTCCTGGTTGGCGTTGCTGATGCTGAGCACGAGCGCCTCGTCCTCAACTTTGGAGAGCGCGGTGCTCCGCTCCTCCAACGACTTCCGCGTCCCCTCGTGGGCGGCGCGCTCCCGCTCCGGCGGCGCACGGGCATCGACGAGGGCGGCTCGCCCCGCTGCGGCCGCTCCTCGGCCCCTTGGCGGGCGGCGCTCTCTTGCGGGGAGCCGCTCCTCGGCAACGACGAGGGCCGCGGCCTTGGCGTCGAGGGGCGGCCTTCGGGTCGTCCGCCTCCTTGGCGCGTTGCTCCAACCCGCGCGCCCGCTCCTCGGCCTCGCGGCGTTGCGCTGCGCCCCCTCGAGCGACGTGCGGAGCTCCCGAGTTTCGGCGCGAGCGGTGGCCACCTCCGCCTCCCGGTTGGCGGCCGGTGTCCGCGTCTTCTCTAGGTCCGCGCGCGCATTCCACGGCGCCTCGTCACGATCGACGAGGGCCGCGCGGATCCGCTCGAGGCTCGAGCGGCGCGCCGCGTCCCGCCCGAGCTCTCCCGGGAGCTCGTCGCACCACGCCATCGCCCGTACGCTAGCCGGCCGTCCGGTGTCCCGAGAGCATCCGCAAGCGCGTCGAAGGCGCCGCACCGCTCCCGGGAGCCGGTGAACCTCGGTGTTCACCGGTCGAAGGCGCCGTACTTGTCATGGGCACGACGCTCGAGCTCACGGCATCCATACACCAAATCCCGTAAGTGCCAAGACTTGAATGCAGCATACGAAAACAAAAAGGGAAGAGGGACGAGCAACCACGGCTCACCTGGAAGACGAGCCAGGCCGGGCCGCCATGGACCCGCAGCGCCTCGTTCAGCGCGCGGTTGAGCGTGGCGCCGTGGCTCGGAGCTCGCCCCGAGCTCTGCTCCCCCCCGGCGTCGGCGAACGCGGGGGGGATCCTCGACGGCCCCCTCCACCACGGGCGGGGCGGCCGGCGTGGGAGGACGAGGCCTCCGCACCGTGTCCTCGGCCCCCCACCACCATGTGACCCTCGTGCCGCCTCACGAGGGCCCCCTCTGGGGCTCGGGGGAGTTCGTGGGCCGGCCCGGCCCACCGATTCCACCCGGGCGGCGGGGAGTCATCCGAGAGCTCCACCACCTCCGCCGCAAATCGCCGGCGGGCGCGGCCGCTCGCGCCGCCTCCGCCGGCACCTCCCCGCGCCTCCGCGGCCACGGGCGCCGGTTGTGCCGCCGTGGCCGCCACCTCCGGCCGTACCGCCACATCCGCGGGCGCTCCCGCGGTTGCGCCCGCTCCACCTCCTCCGCGGTGGCGGCCACCGCGGGGCGCACCCTCCGTCGCCGCCGCCACCGCGGCCCGCGTCTCCGTGACAACCGGCGCCGGCGCGCCCCCGGCGGCCTGCGGGCGCGCCGCGGCGGGCTGATCCGCCGGCCGGGGCCTCGAGGCCCCAGCCGGGTCTTGCGAGCTCGTGCACAGCGCCGTACTTGTCCCCGGGCGCGACCCCCTCGACGAGCGCCGCCGGGTGGGGATCGATACGTCCGTCCTCAGCACCTTGGCTGGTGCAAGAGGAGGAACGGTTGGCACCGCCCTGCGCAGGCACGAACGGAGGGTCAGAGCACTTAGACATTGACGAGCCAAACCAAACGGAGAAGGACCGGCTCCTTACCTCGCAGAGGAAAAGGCCCGCTTCCTTTTCCTCGAGGCCTCTGCGGACGAGGCCGGCGCAGCTGTCGCGCCTGCCGAAGCGCCTCCCGATGGCGCCGCCGCGCGCGCGGGCACGCCCGCCCCCCCATGCGCGGGCGCGCCCGACACCGCACCTCCCAAAGGCGCCACCGCGCGCGGGGGCACGCTCGCCCCGCGCGCGGGCACGCCGCCGTCGCGCCCCCTCGACGATGACGCCGCGCGCGCGGGCACGCTCCCCGCGCGCGCGGGCACGCGACGCGCGCACAAGCGCGCCGCCGCGCGCGCGCCTCCGTGGCGCGCGCCGGCACCTCCGCGCGCGCGTGCCGCCCCCGATGACGATTGCCTGGCGGCGGGCGCCGGTGCGCCCGCCCCAGACGAAACCGCCCCTGACGCCGGCACGGGTTCCGGTGATGGGGGCGCAGGCTGCCACCTGTCGGAGGGGCCCTCCCCCTCAGCCTCTTCCTCCTCGTCCTCCTCCGAAGACGAGGGCTCCTCGATATCCGGGGAGGAGAGCCCCAGCTCCTCGCGCCGCCGGTACTCCGCGGCCCGCCGGTCGCGGCGAGCTTGACGTCGCCTCGCGTGCTCCCTCTTGCGCGCCGCCCGCTCCCGCTTTGCTCCCGGCGCGCCGCCGGCCGAGCGCACGGGAGTCGGGGGGGTGGGTGGAACGGACTTGGCGATGTTGAACTCCACCGGTGCGCACGGGGAGCGACAATGGCGCATCGGGGAAACGAAAGTAAGACCAAGAACTAAAACAAAATCGGGAACCCAACTCACCCCGCGGGCCCGTGGGGAGCATCTCAAGGTCCCATGGGTCCGACCCGCGGTGGCGGCGTCCGGGTGTCGACGGCGTTCCGCGCCCGGGTGAGCACATACGGCCGCTCCAGCAGCGTCGGGAGCATCCGCGACCTCGCCAGGTCGACGGGGTTGGCCGCCTCCGTCATCTCGAAGATGTAGAGTGGCCTCTGCATCAGAGGCACGACCCGCCGGTGGTGGAGGAAGGCGAGGACGCCCATCGCGTTGAGCCCGTGCTTCTCCGGCCCGGCGCGGGCGGCGAGGACGGACTCTTGCCGCGCCGTCTTTGCCGGGCCGTAGACACCCCGTAGCCCCAGGAGTCCGGCCTCTTCTTGAACACCCGGCCGGTGTAGGGAGGAAGGCCGGGCTCGGCGTTGCGCAGGTAGAACCATCCCCGCTCCCGGCCGGCGTTGTTCGTCGTCATGGTGCGGGGGATGTAGAAATCCTGGAGGCCGCCCCCGCGGGGGCAAGCGACATCCCGCCGGCGCGCACCGCGCGGCGGGTCCCTCGGCTCCGACGTGGGCTGCGTGATGAGCTCCCCCGCGGAAAAGGTGAACCCGAGAGATCCCGGTTGAGCGGGATCCCCAGGTACCCTTTGCAGACGCCCACGAACGTGGCCGCCGCGCGAGATCGCGTTGGGGGCGAAGTTGTGCAGCTCCACCCCGTAGTAGTGGCACATCGCCCGCATGAAGGTGCTCGCCGGCGCGTTGAAGCCACGCTCGTGGTAGCGGAGGAAGCTCACCACGTAGCCCTCCGACGGGTTGGGCTCATGGTGCGCCGCCGGCGGCACGATCCACTCCGCCGGGCGCCCTTCTTCGTTAGCCGCCCGGCGGCCGGCGGCGACCGGCTCGCCAAGGGCGAGCCGGGTCCACCGTCGACCTCTCCCGGGCGTACGGCTCCGGGATCCTAACGGGAAGCTGAGGGTGGCGCCATGAAGAGGACGAAAGCGAGCAGAGGCGGAGGACAAGGAGCGGAGGAAAAAAGCTTTAACAGCGAGCCCGCGCGGTGGCAAGAGCAAGACGAAGGCGAAGGGGCGGAGGACTGAAAACGGTGAGGAGCTAAGGTAAAAACCGCCGTCCCTTCCTCCCCGCAGTTTTATAGGCCGACGGGCGAGCTCTCCGGAGCGGACGCCCCGACTAGCATTAACTGCAGGGAATCTTCCCATCACCTCGACGGATGGGCCCCACCACGACCGCAGCGGCTATAACACTGCAGGCGGGTCATCATTACAGCAAAGACCGGCGACAACCGAGGCAAAACCGTCACGTCCGCCCGCCGCGCCGCCCACTACGCGCGCGCGCGCGGGCGCGAGCGCCTAAAAAGGCGCGCCCGCGCTGCAAAACCGCAGCCACGACCGCGAGGCATTTAAATGCCCGGGTCCCTTGCCAAGCGAGGAGCACCCTCGAGCGGGGCGGACCCCGGCTCGAAGCAAAGGCGACCCTCGATGGGATATCAGCGTGAGAAGGCCGTCCGGGACCTGCTCGATGTAGAGCAGGCAGCCGCGGGCACCCATGCCACGCAAAATCCTCGAGCGGCATGACCCTCGGCTCGAAGCAAAGGCGACCCTCGATGGGGTATCAGCGTGAGAAGGCCGTCCGGGACCTGCTCGGTGTAGAGCAGGAAACCGCGGGCACCCATGCCACGTAAAACCCCCGAGCGGCATGACCCTTGGCTCAAAATGACGTCAACCCTCGATGGGATATCGACGTGAGAAGGTCGCCCGGGACCTGCTCGATGTAGAGCAGGCAACCGCGGGCACCCATGCCACGGTAGACCCTCGAGCGGCATGAGCCCTTGGCTCGAGAGAATGTCAACCCCCTAAAAGGAAGCACATACGCTGTGCCACCAACCAGCACCTCGAGGGTCGGCACGCCCAGACCCCTCGACGGCCGCAAACGTGAAAAGACAGGGCCGTCCAGACACGGCCCCGCACGGCCTTGCGATCGAGAGGTTCGAAGCCGACCCTCGACGGGTTCGAACGGGCGCCTCGGATCACGAGTTAGGGACGACGAGGGCATGCGCATTCGAGCCGTTCCTCGAGCCCGTTGGCTCGAGGGTGCCCCACATGTCGTGTTCGAGAGCCGGCGAGGGCGGCTAGGCGGGGGGGATCCCACCGAGGGAGAGCTTCCGCGCCCTCGGTCCCTAGCGAACGGGACCGAGCCCCACCTAGCAAACCCACGCAAGCGCTTCCATGGACGCGTCTCGGACCGCGCGGCCTACCCTTATCGAACGGGGCATGGGCGTCCACCTGAACCACCCGCTACCAGCTCGAAGAGGAATCCGCGATTCGCGACCCGCTCGATGGGAGTCGCGGAAACCTCACCCTCCGTCCCGCGGAGGGACGGCGAGGGCGCGTTAAAAAACAAGTCGTCAGGCTCGACCCGATCGCCTCGAACGGGCCAAGGCTCGGGGGCTTGACGCACGGCTACACCTCCTTGAAATTGCACCCGCCGGGAGACGGTGACGAGAGGAGCGTGCACCCCCGAGCCGGCCGAAACACCGCCGATGCCGGTTGGCATATGTGCCACGCCTTTCGACCAAAGTTCTCGCGGTTAACCCCTGCGGGGAGAACCCACACTCTGCGGGGCTTCGGGGGGCTAGACCCGCGGGTCCGCCGACGCGGCCCCACGGAAAGCGTTCGCAAACAAGGAGGGAAGAACGTCCTATCGGTAGGTTCCGGCATGCGGGGAGCCTCAATGGCAAGCCCGCGGATGCTCGGGGGCTGCGTCGGGGACAGCCCTAGGGGTCCCCTTAAACAGTGGGGAAACCCTCGCTTAAATCCCGGTACCAAGACACGTTAAGCCTAACCTTGCGGGTGACTAACCATGCGGGGGCACGGCCCACGCGGGACCCCGACGGCCCACCAAGACGGCCCTCTTAGAAGACCCCTCGAGCGAGGCTCCGCCTTGCTCGAGGGCGCGCCCCTCCTCGAGCGGGCTCCGCCCCGCTCGAGGGGCAACTCTGCCCTCGAGCGGTCCCGCCCCGCTCGAGGGGCTCGCTCCCCCCTCGAGTGGATCTCGTCTCGCTCGAGGGTCGGCTCCGCCCTCGGCGGGGGCCCGCCACGCTCACGGGCGCCCCGCACGCGTGCGCCGGTCCCGTACACGGGCATTTAACGCCACGACGCCGCGGGGACGGAGCCATCATGCGCCGGGGGCTCGCACCCGGTGCCGCCGCACCAACTCCCCGGGGGAGGAGCCCATCCCCGCCCGCGTGGAGATGGACCGTGCGGTACGGCCGGTGTCGGTCCGGTGACACCGAGCGCCCACTACGGTGCGGCTAACGCGCCCGACCCTCGAAAGGGGGCCGGGCGCACCCTCGATTTCACTTTCCCGTGACCCTACGGGTTGGGTGGGGGGCGCTAGGCCGGTGGATAGCCATCCCGGTCACGCGCGCGGTGCGGCCGCCGTACCCACGCATGCGGGCGCACGCCGGCACCGCGGCGCACGCCGGGCGGCGTCGCGACCACTCGCTACCGCGGAGCGCGCCCCGGGAAGGAACGCCGTTCGCCCGCTCCTGTGCCCCGTGCCGGCCATCATCGGCACCTCCCCTCGAAGCCTATCGAGAGGACGCCACCGCCATCTGCCGCCCTCCTACCCTCGAACCGCCACTGTTCGGGTACGGGATAGGCCATCATGGCCGGACCGCAGCGAAGATCATCCGGACGGCCGCCCACTCTACGGCGTAGCACGACGTGCACCCCCACGTAGCTAGATAGCGTGGCGTGCATGTAATTCGCCGCCCCCTTGGCCTATAAAAGGGGAGGCGAGCCCCCAGCCGCGGGGGGGACGGACGAAAGAGTTCAACACAACACACCGTGCACTCATTCTCTTATTCTCCCACAACATCTTCAGCCACTCCACCAGGGACTTGGAAGCCACGCTTCCTCTCCCGCCTTGCTTGTACTTGCCCCACTACAAGCACCCCCGGTGCTGAGCAATATAGTGCCACGAGCACGCCCCTGCTGGACGTACGGCCCCCTCGGCTGGAACCAGGATAAAACCTTGTGTCATTTGTTGCTTGGCATCGACCATTGAGGGATAGACCTAGGCGCTATCTACTGGTTAGTGTCGGGACCATATTCCGCACCGACACAACTTGATAACTCAACATAGTATATGATACATGAATCAAGATCACCACCGAGATCCTACATTGATCTTGCTTCTAGCTCCGGGAACTCCAACGTGGTCTTCCTTGCAAGGTTCCCACGCCGGCTAGGGAGATCCTAGTCAACTAGCTCGACCCTCTCCTCTCTGAGATGGTGTCCCTCTCTTCTCTGCTCCTCGGCGGATGATGACGAATGAGTTGATGTGTGGATCCTGGCCTCGGGGCTATAAATAGCCCGAATGGCGGCTAGGTCAAACGGGAGGCTGACTAGGCCACGAAATGGCTTGGGCTCACTTCGGCCTAGCCTGCGGCCTCCTTTGCGCGGTGTTGGTTCCCGAGTCTTCTAGAGTCTTCCCTGATCTGCATGTGGGCCCTTGTCGCCAGTTTCTCCTCGGATTAGATGAAGCTCCTTGTCCCGAAAGATTTGACAGTTTTCTAACTGGGTCCTCGTAGTTTTTCGTCTTCTCAGGTTTGGTACCTGGGCTTCTTGGAGTCATGTTTACTTCATTGCTTGGCTTGTACCGGGCTTCAAGGTCTTTTCATGAGGTGCTTGATGAACTTATCCCGAAAGTCTTACTTTCAACACTAAAATCCTACATAAACACTAAACTCCAAAACCGACATGCATGAACGAACTTGTTATACCAAGGGGTTTAGTACCAATGAATAAGATATAAATGTCATGCCAACACTGAAGGTAAACACATGGCTAGGTTGACGGAATTTCACCGTCAACACTGACCCACGCGCCTACCCATCATTGTGCTTGTATGCCTCGATCATCATCCTCAATTAAGGCTCATGACCAGACAACCAACCCATCATCTTTCTCAACTCATCATTCTTATCCTGCAAGTGATCAACATAGTGTGCAAGCTCCATATTCTTCACAACATTTTTTTCACAAGTAGAACATGATGTAGCAATAGGAGCTTTCAACTGAGCTTCTAGAAATCTAGCATAAACAAGTGAAACAACTAGCTTCTCATGCAAAACAGGACAAGAAGTGCAAGCACCAAGCAAAGAGGGCCTAGATTTCATCTCATCTCAACCCTAAGCACATCTAGTTCCTTGACCTTGGAGGCATATTTCTCCTTAAGCACAGTCAATTCACCAAGAAAAGTGGAACAATCAGTGCATTCAGGTTCATTGGTCACAATAGGAGCAGACTTAAGAGAATCTATTTGTGCCCTAGAATCATCAAGCAAAGATTCTAGCTCAACCACCTTTTCCTTAGCCTCTCCAAGAAAAGACCTATACTCCCTCTTCTCCTTGTTGGCCTTTCTAAGCACATCATCACGATTGTCAAGCAAGTCATTCAACCTAGCATTTTCCGCTATCAAGAAGGATGGATCATTGTTTACCTCTTCCTCGGAGTCGAAGCCCGAGTCATCCTTGTTGCTCTTCTTGCTTGTGGAGCTATGTGCCATGCCGCAAAAGCCTTGGGCGGTGAAGCACATGCTGTTGATGTTCTTGCTCAACTGCTTGCCCTTGTGTCGGTTCTCGTCTTCATCACTTGAGATCGATGACGAGTAGCACGAGCTTAAGTCAATGTCACTTGCACCGGCAACCATTGCCCGCTCCTTCTTTTTGTGACCGCCACTCTTTCTTGTACTCCACTCGGACTTGTTCTTGCCCTTGTAGTCATCCATCGAGAGGTGCTTGTGGCTAGTCCTCGGACGGTGCTTGTGCTCAGGCTTGACCTCCATGGCCTCCGGGAACTCGGCGATGAAGTGCTCGTGCTTCCCGCACCAATAGCACATGCCCGAGAACCTCCGAACATTCTTTCGGTTCGTGTACATGCGCTCGAACCGCCTGCTCAGCAGTGCGAGGTCCTCCTCGCCCAGCATGTCGAACTCCTCGTCTGGCATGGACACAAGGCAAGACAAAGAAAAATATCTTGACGACATGTTAGCATTAGTTCTTGAACCAGATATGAGAGTCAGACTATGGGGTGCAGTCGGGTTCTCGATCTTTGCACGCACCCCACGGTCCACCTCGGACGACTTGATCTTGGAAAACAGCTCGTCCACCGTGAGGTTCTCATACTTTTCCGACTCAAGAATAGCCTCGACCTTCTCACTCCACACGGTACGATCTAGGGAATACAAGAGCTTGATCGCCCTGTCATGGTCATCGTACGGGAGCACGACCACATTAGCCCTCATGTTGTTCACGGTCACTGTGAACCGCTGAAACATGACATCAATTGACTAACCAGGGAGATGCGTGAAATTCTTGTACTCTCTCCGGTAGGTCGCAAAGAGTCGAGCCTGAACTTGAGTGTTCCCGATATGAGCAATCTTCAACTGGTCCCAGATCTTACACGCCAAGACCTATGTCTGATCCCGATCGAATTCAGATTGACACAGAGCAAGGTACAGGTAGTTGACCGCCTTGTTGTTGGCGTCAAACATGTCCCTTGATCCTGGAGAAAGGAAGTTCACAGGATGAACATAAGTTGTGTTCACCGTGACATCTCACAGGATCTAACCCTTGCCGCGGAGGAACACAGCCATCCGCCTTTTCCACATCTGGTAGTTAGTACCTGTTGAAGGATAAAAGACGTATCCACCTACGATCCGAAGGCGTACGGACCTACACCTTTTTCACCATGGGATCCCCAATGTTCTTGTCAATCCACGAAGCAAGGGATTACAAGCGTTTGATCTACCTCTTCACTAGCTACTCAAACCCTAACTATGATTAAACTAGAAAACGAGTAAACTACACTAGAGAGAATGATTAAGCAATCAAGATAAAAGACACTCGCCCATGGGTCTACGACACTAGAACATGCAATCGCTTTAAACATGAAAACCGATCTAATCTATCGGGGGTTGTGACTACGGTTTTGGCCTTTCCCTCCTCTCGTACCGTCACTACGCAAAGGTAATCGTGACTAGATCTATGATGGACACGGTGTATTGAATGGATCCAAGGGAGCATTGGAGCTCTACTCCCTTTGGGGCATGGTAGCTAACCTTAAGCAATAAAGTATATTGAACACAAGATGATAGATAGATAATCCAACAAAGTATGATTTCATATCAAGATCGATTACAACCCATGGACGAATAAGGAGATTACCCCATCAAGGTGCCAGACATAGCAATGTTGATCATGGTCACCCTTCCGACGGTGTCTTCCTTCTTCTCCACTTGTGGGTGCTTCCTTCGAGGTGGTCGATACCCCTCCGGAGATCTCCCTCCTCTCTCTAGCTTGTGGATGGCCTCCTGGTGCGAATGGCTCTCTCCCCTAAGAATGGCGGTGCCTCCAGGACTTTAGGGTTGAAGATCCTTCAGGTGCAAGGAAAGGGGGCCGAACCGACCCCTGAGTGGGCTGGGCCGGCCGGCCTGGGCCGACCGGCCCTGGTCTATTTTGCCCGGTTCGGTCACCTCTTCGCTCCCGTGGGTCCTCAGGTGATTATGCACTTTGCCCCTTCCACTTGCATGATTTTGACAATGTCATCCTCGCGTCCAAGATGGAGGTTCTCTGCGCATGAAGTTCGGTCTTTTACGCTTCAATCCCCAGGGGTGTTCATACGTAGCACTTCGGTCCTTGCCACGAATGGAAGTGATTTCATCAAGCTCATGAACACGAACAAGACTCCGTAAATGCCCCTTTGAACTTGTTGTGAATCTGTCCTTTATGTTCATGTTTTCCTACATAAACACAACACTTCGAAATGCATGCACATAGATGAACTTGATATATGATTAGTGTGCCTAGTGGCAGGTTAGTTCCATAAAGAAATACAAACCAAAGTGTAATGAACATGCTTGGTGTACCAAAATACACCGTCAACATCTCCCCCACGTTTAGATCTTGCTCGTCCTCGAGCAGGTACTCGTAAAAGAACTTCGTCCAAAGTGTTGTTATCATGTTCCGCTAAATCTTTCTTCACAAGTTAGTAAATCCTTTATCTTTAATAATAAACATAAAGTAATGATCATCATACATAAACATGGGCATTTAAAATCTTTACCACGTTAAGATTTACCCCACAACTCAAACTCTTCACTCAAAGCCTTCAATCTCAGCCATGCTTACCTCTTTGCTTCCGTTGGAGGGTTTTTATGATTTTCAAAAACAAAATTTTTGCAACAAGTATTAGACAAAAACCTTTCTCCAAGCTCTCTCAAGTCGCTTATTTAAAGTGGCTATCCTAAACAAGTTTTATAAAACTCTCACTTCGCATAAGTCTCTCATATAACGTGTAAAGTGGAGCTATAGGTAGGGCTAGTGCAATCAACACAAGTATTGTTAAACTAAGAACTTCCTCTAATGGTTGTTTACCTTTCAAAGCCAATGATCATGAGAATTAATACAAATGTAGGGATATCAAGGATGAGAAGATTTAGAATGGTGAACATGTGCAAGGGTAAAAGAAGATATGACCACGAGGCACTGATGACGTCCTCGTTGTCGGATTGCACATGGTTGGAAAAAGAGTGAAAGTTTCGTCTCTCAACAATGTGACATCCTTGTTTGCACTTTTATTTTTTTCTTTTACTTGATTCATCCCTCTCATATCTTTCTTGCCACTCCTCTTTTCTCTTTCTCTTCTTTTTATTTCTCTCATACACATATTTTTCTCTTTCTTTACGTTTCTATATTTTTTTCTTTCTTTCCATACTCATACTTTTCTCTTTATTTTTCCCTCTCTTGACATCTTTTCAGAGCTCCCAACTCCTCTCTTTCTTGCATGCACACAATCTGAAATTTTAAATAAACCATGCTAGAGACAAGACGAAACTTTAAAGTAGGTTGTGCTCAAGGAATGTGATGTACAAAAGAGATGTATAGGGTTGGGTATGGAATTCGGCGATGTACGGGACTTCCAATGTGAAAGTCATGTTACCAAATGCATGACGAGGATAGCAACAAAAGATAAGCACAAGGACATGATCATTGCTCGAAATTAAAACTCCCAAAAGAGAAGGATCCTAGCCCAACTCATTGTGCTAATCATACTTATGGTGGAGCAAAAAATAAATTGGCTTTGTATAGGATTTTTTTCTTACTCGCAACTTGGAAAAAGAGGTTTTGCTAACCTTTATTACAAGGTTTTTTAGATAATTTTCAGAACTGAATTCCTCCAACTTTTAGCATTGAACATAGCACAACCAACATGTGAAGCTCAAGATCGAAGTGTGGTATGGGTACTTTTAGAGGTAGCAATTCCACTAAGCACCACGGTAAATGTTTTTCAAACCACACACTTATGTTCATATATCAAGAATTAAAGAAAAACAAATGACTGAATAAAGATAAGCATCACACAGAACACAAGATTTAAAGGAATCTGTTTATTTGATTTTCTTTGACGCAACACTAAATTAGAACACTTCAAACTTGCAAAAATTTAAAAACACACTCAAAAACTAAAGAATCTTGAACTCTAAAACTCTCTCGAAAACTAAACCAAACCAATCTAAATTTGAAGCTCAAAAGCTAAAGGCTAGCTAGCTAGCTCTCCCCCACACTAAAATTGTACAACGTCCTCGTCGTATCTTACAAAAATCCTAAGGGGGAAACCTAAAACCTAGTGGTACTTTCTGCAACTATTGCACCACTTGCCTCTCATGTTCCCGACCATGCCAAAAAGTTTGTGCACATTGCGGTTCAAGAACTTGTAGTCGTCTTCGACCACGCGCTCCGAATCCTCCATATGCTACCTCATCGCCTCCATAGCCTGGAAACATTCATCGACCAATACGTAGAGCTCCGAGATGGAGTGAAGGCAAGCCCACAACACATCGGATGCATCCCGAAAGGGTCGTCATCACCAGGGTCTCCGCCGTCGTCGCCGTCGCCGTCGCCATCACCGTTCTCGTCGCCGCCGTCGTTGTTGCCGCCGCCGTTGGGGCCTTCGGGAGTCTTCTCCTTGGGCACCTCTTCCCAAAATGTACAAATCGTTGTCATTTCTTCTGGCGGCCGCCCACGAGCTCGGGCTATGATCGTCGGAGTAGTCGCTATCCCCATAGTCCTTAGGCTCGAGCGACACCACCTTGTAGTCCTTCCGCTTCATGCCACGGATGCGCGCCGACCTTCGAACGAGAGTAGGGACCTTCTCCTCCTTGATGGGGTTGCGAGATGCAATAGCTCCGGTAGGGGCACGCCCTCCTCAACAGATGCGGGCGGTCCTCTTGATCTCGACGGGTAGCTTGAGCTCGCATCGCTTAGCGTCCTCCATCAATAGCTCCTTGGCGCCTTGCTTCAACTCTACGCTCCTCGGGGACACCATGGCTGCTGCGTGGGTGCAAAAGTATGCTTGATAGGATGGATTCTCGAGCTCCCAATTCGGCCAAATAAATAGTCCGAAAATGAAAACCCTAGGAACCTCAATTTCCTTATTCAGACTTCCCTTAAAATTTTCTGATCGAAGAAGGAAGTCAAAAAGGAGCTTTCCGGGGAAAAACCGGGGCGAACCGCCGCTAGGGCCCCACTAGGCCGGTTGGACGGGGCCGGCCGGCCCACCCTGTTCTGGGGGCCGGTTCGGTCCGGTTTCCCGTGTACCGCCTTTTTTCGCTTTCTCAGCCCATGGGAAAAAGTTGGCCCAGTAAATCTTCGTAAGAAACTCCAGAAAATTAAAAAAAACTATTTACAGAAATCCATGTCTTGTTTATCGTCCTAGGCCGGACGTTCGGGCTCTTCTTCCATGGTGAAGACCCCAACATGGTGAAGGGGCACAATGTCGGGTTCGTAGTAAACCTTAAGATGTTGACCATTCACCATAAATTGATCACCCTTCACATCCATTTGGTTACCGCTCTGTTGGAGAGCACATAATGCACAACATAAGGTCTGTCCCACTTGCTTTGCAATTTCCCCTTTCCGAAGGTTTTAAACCTCGAATTGTAGAGGAGGACCTTATCTCCTTCTTTATACTCATTCTTGTTCAACCTTTTGTCATACCACCTTTAATTCTCTCTTTGTATATGTTGGTGGAAATCGGGCCCGAAGGGTGGACGCCGACACAACAGCCCCCTGAGTTCTCTCCCTCCCTTCGCTTGCTTCCGTAAGGCTACTACTTCCACTTGTGCGAGGAGAGGAGACGCTAAAACTCAACCGAACAGTAAAGGAAACAAGGAAATACTCAACAGACCGAAGACCGAAAAACCAGCAGACGCCTTCGGTGCTCTCTTCTCATTACAGTGTGTCCGTTCCATTACAAGGGGTTCACTATTTATAGGAGACCCCTGGGTATAGTCATTTGCCTCAATTACACCTTTTCCGTTCCTGACAAACTGCTTTAAACACTTTACAAGGGTATAACGAAGAAGTCCCCGCGTCGTACGGTGCCTCCGCCGTGTCTTCGTACGGCCGAAACACCTTTACATGCGGCCACCCTTGTCTCTGCCTTGACCGGAGCCCACTTTACACGTTGGCGGCAGCCACGTGTCCAGGATCGCCGCACCTTCGGCGCCGAAGTAGCGATCCTGGACTGGGGGCGTCACGCCTCCTCAGATACCTTGGCCGCGCCGCTACCGGCGGCGGACGCGATGTCCATGGCCGGCGCGCCTCGTTCCTGGTCCTCACAGACCTTCGTCGCCTGAGCACGGCCAACCGAGCCTTCAGCGCCGAAGGCAGGCGCCGCCACGTTGGATCATCCCTGCACAGCAAAAACTCACATGGCATTAGCGGCATTAGCGTTTCGTTAGCGCCCGTACAGCGAAAGCTTCCCCGCGAGACCAAAACCGTGCACAGACCGAAGGTGGCCGGCGTGGCCGAATGAGGGTGATGCTTCCGAAGACCAACTTTCCCAACAGTAGCCCCTCGTCAGTGAGGGCCGTCCTGGTCTTGCGATGGGCCGAACTTACGATTTTCCTTGTCAAGGTGAAGAATGGGCTTCGGAACTCCCCCGGACGGCCCGCGCTGATATGGCGACCCGAGAAAAGACGCGCGCTGCCCCTTGGGAGATTTACCGTTGTGAGGGGCTGTTACTGGGTAAAAAGGTAATTTCGGTCGTCGTCAGCGCGATTATCGGGACTCATTACTATAAAAAGGGGAGGCCGCCCTTTTGGTTGCCCCCACACTGCAGCTGCGACCCCAAGGCTACGACGCGCGAGAGCTCCGAAGGTCTACTGTAAGACTTCCTCCAGCCCCTTCGTTTCCGTTTCCGCTTCGTGCTTAGTTAGCATTCATGGCGCCGAAGCGGAGACGCGATGCTGTCGCAAGAGAGATTGCGAAGACCTACACGTTCGGTCGGAGCCAGATCGACAAGACCGACGTGGAATCGCTGGTGAAGAACCGCATGGTCGGGGCCGGCCGAGCCCCTGGCCGGGAGACTGTGCCGCGGCCGCGGGACAACGAAGTTGTCATCTTTCGCGACCTGCTGTATGCGGGGCTTCGGTTCCCACTACACCCCGCAGTCGTCGACATCCTCCGGTACTTCGACATCTACCTGCACCAGCTCACCCCAAACGTCATCCTGCGGCTGTCGGTGTACATGTGGATATGCCGGACAACAAAGATCAAGCCCACCGCCGAGGGGTTTGCTTCGGCGCACCGTGTGCACCACCGGCGGCGGATCGTCTTCGAGGAGGAGGGGGACCAATCCGTGGAGAAGGACCGCGCCGGTTCGGCTGTCTCAACTTCTCCTACAAGGCTGGCGTGGTGAGCCCGGTCACCGCCTACCGAAACAAGTGGCCTTCGGATTGGCAGACGCACTGGTTCTACTACACCTTGAGCCCGCCTACTTCAGGAGGCTCTCACCCACTGGCGACGAAGGAACTCCCGCCCCTCCACGAGTCCTACGCCAAGAACCCTTCGTGTCCGGAGGGTGACGAGTTCGTGATGATGCTGCGCTGGTTCGCGCGGAAGTACGGTACTCGCGACATCGTGGAGGAGTACCGCAGCATCCCCGTGTGCCCGCTGGTGGACGGTTGGTCCGTGGCCGAAGACGAGTGGGCGGAGGATATCGGGGGCATCCCCTGCCCTGACTGGACGAAGGTCTTCGGCTTTACAGCCGATTGTAAGTTATTTTGCGTCCTTCGTTGAGTTGTTCGTAGCTACGCCCTTAGCAAACGAAATGTTGACCGACTGGACTGTTTTCCTGCAGTATTGAGGAGAAGGAAGGTGGAGGCGCACGGGGACTTCATCCTCGGCCCCGTTTCGCCGAAGGAGTATAAGGACACCGTTGCGGAGCTGAACGGGTCCCGAACGAATCGTATATTCGAATTTTTCAAGATCACACCACCTGAGCGCGTCGGTTTTGCCAAGCACCGCGAGGCAGCCGAGAAGAAAGCCGCGGCGGTTGCAGCCGCCGAAGCGGACGCTGAGGAGACGGCGACTTCGCCTCGCGCCGCTCCGCGCGTAAAACCGGCGCAGGGGAGGAGCGCGCCCGCCGCCCCGCCATCGGCCGCCGCCGAAGGGAAGGCCCGAAGAGACCGGGGCGAGCGGCCGGCGGACTCGCCCCCGTCCCCCAAGAGGACCCGCGTCGTTGACGTGGAGACGGGTCTCATCGAAGATGTGATAGCCGCCGTACCGCGCGCGCGCGGCCGCGCCTTCGGACGTACCTTCGGGCGCGCCTTCGGCGGGGGGCCGGGCAAGGGGCCACCGGCCGCTACTTGTCCCCCTCAGCCCACCGGAGAAAGACAGTGACGACGATAGCGACGTTCGCATCGTGTCCTCCGTCGGTGACGCGCCGCGCAAGCCAAGCCCTGCCGCCCTCAGCGCCGAAGCCCCACAAGAAAAAGATGAACCCAGCTCCACCTCCAGCAGCTCGTCCGACTCGTCCTCCGATGGCACCGAGCAGTCCGCCTCCCCTTCGGTCCCTGCTTCCAAGAAAAATGATGTCGTCCCCGAAGCGGAGGAAGAGGGGGACGAGGAGCCCGAGAGCAGCAGCTATCGGGTGACGCCTGAAGAGCCCCGGGCCGCCACTGTTCGTCTCCAAGTCCCTGCCGAAGCCAAGCTGATTGGCGGGAAGATGATCCGCTTTTTGGGGCTGACGAGCGGCGGGCATGAGCGCAGGTTTCTGGAAGAAGCCGGGGCAAGCTTCGCCATGCCGCATGAAGAGGAATACTTTGGGAAGCTCACCGCCGCGGAGCTCACGACGGCGTGCGGGGACCTGTCTCTGAAGGCCTTCGTCGCGTCGTGGTGCCTCTCCCGAAGGCTGGAGCAGGAGAGCAAAGAGGCGAAGGAGAGATCGGTGGCCGCCGTCTCAACGCTTGAGAACAGAGTGGCGGAGCTGGAAGGACGACCGGCGCGGCAGAGCAGAGCGCTCCCGAAGCCGCAACGCGGGGAGAAGGAAACTTCGGCGAAATCCTCCGAAGCCCTCCTCAACACGCTGCGCCACGATGTGGAGGTCCTGAGCAGCGCCAAGGAGGACTTGCGCGTTCAGCTCGCCGACAAGGAGGCCAAGTTGGCCGAAGTGCAGAGAGAAGCAAGTGAGCTGAACGGAGCGCTGGAGCGGTACCGCACAGATCACATCCGGAGCACCGAAACCCTTCGCGATGACATACTGCAGCTGCTGGATCAGTGCAATCTGAGTGCGCCACCTGTCCCGCTCCCCCATTGCTCCGTTGAGTCATTCTATGAGTGGGTGAATGCCTGCTTCGACGTCATCTCGATGAACACGAAGATCTTTGGAGAGCTTGGGGCTACAGTGGGGGTTCGCACGCTGGCGTATTCGGTGTGCTCGTTGGTGCCCCCGGATCGTCCATCTTCGGAGAAGACGATTAGCAAGGGCGATCTTCGTCGTCTTACGAAGGAGAACTTCGAATGGCCTAGCGACGCGGAGCTAGATGTTGGTCAGCTCCCGGTGCTCCCCAAGAATCTTGCGAAAAACTTCATGAACACCTTCTTCGCCCGACGCGGATATCAACTCACCTTGGACGAGTCTGAACGCCTTAGTGCCCAGGTACGCCGAAGCTACTCTTTCCTTTTGTTGAAAGCACATCCTCGTAAATACTTTAACACGTTGCCCTCGCTGTTTTGTAGATAAAGCCTCGGCTGCAACAACGTGTCTACGATCGTCTCCTGGCTCGATACGGCGGCGCTCCCCCCTGCCCCAGTTCATGATGGACGGGGATTGGATCGCCATGCCCGGCGTTCCTCTTATCACCGCTCAGGGCTCCGTAGCCGCGGCGCAGGAGGGAGGTGAAGCCGCCGGCGCTCCTGTGGACGAAGCTGGCACCGCCGGAGACATGACGGCTCCCACCACCGAAGAAGGGCACGGGGGCGGCGCGCCGGGGCCCACAACCGAAGGGGGAGCGAGCCGAGGCGGCCGCGCGAGGGACGCCCCTTCGGCACCCGCCGGTCTCGGCGCCTTCGAGGTCGCGCCCGCCCCCGTTGATGCCGTGGCGGCCGCGGCACCCGTGGGAGAAGACGCTGCGGCAGATGCTTCGGAGGTGGCGCATGCGGCAGAGCTCGAGGCTACGCGCGCTGTCGCCGCTCCCCAGGCGGCGAGGGACCCGCGGAGGCAGCAGTCAACGCGGCTGTCGCGCCGGTCGAGGCCACCGAAGCTAGTACCGTGCTGAGCGAGGCCCCCGTCGTCGCCGAAGGTGCCGAGGTCTGAAGCGCGTCGGTCTAGTACTTGTAAAGGAGTGAACCAGTCTCCCCTTGGCGGGATGAAATTTTTGTAAAGTAAACTGATGCACGGTATCTCTGCGCAGGTTCCTTCGGTGGTCCCTGCGCAGAGGGCCGAAGGTGCGAGCGGCTCAACTCTGCCTCTTAACTCCCTTTTTGTCGCGCCTAACGTTTGGACGAAGTTTAGTATTCGCCATCCTAATGTTTCGTACGCCGAGTTTTTGTCGTACCGAGCGGAGCGTTACAGCCTTCACAACGAAGCGGCTAAGCGCTTTTTCGCTGAATTTTCAAGGGATCCCGCGCGTCGGGATGCCATTCTTAGAGAGCGGGCCGCCCGTAGGGCGGCCAAGCGTAACTTAGTGGACCCCTTCGTGGCCGAAGGGGTCGTTCCAAAAACAGAGCCGATTGAAGAGGGGGTCCTTGGGCCGCCCGAGTATGTATATTTAATTCCTGACGCCTCGTTGGAAAGCTTCGCGGTGGTGAAGGTGGAGACGGAGTGATCCCCTTCGCATAGACTCTAATCCCGACTTCGGCGCAGGGCGGATGCCTACCGACAACGAGCTTCGGGAGATGGCTCTGGAGATCATAGACATGGCATATCTTCGGCTGATCGACGAGATCTGTGAGGACGTACTAAACGAAGATTGATCGTTAAGTGTGGCTACGGGCTGGCGCGAAGACTTGAAGCACAGGACTTCGGAACTCCCCCCCGGAAGTGTTCGCGGCATGCCCGGAGCGGATTTCTGACCACGAACTTGTAAATTTATTGTTCGAGGCAGTATGTGTTGTAACTGCATTGTTGTTCCTCTTGTAAAGTTATATTGTTTTCACGATGGACGTTGTATGTCGAAAGCGTGAAAAGGAGAGACGGACGAGAGGTGTTTTCGCCCATCTTTTACGTGCTTCGGTGTTTCGTTCGTTGCTTGCTTGATCAAGGAAAGCCCTGAGTGCGTTGGGACGAAGCGGCACCGCGCTTCCCCTTTAGAGTTAACTTGCAACGGCTCGCCTCCTTGGGTTAGAAAACACCGTTGCGTTTAGGACGTGCGTTTTTGGCTGACCATTTTTAGTGCACCTGCTCCAGCCAAGCCGATGGTGTACACCACGCGAGGCGGGCTTCTCTTCGGTCTAGAACGGGACCGAAGTGCTACTTTAGGTGTATGTTTACTTGGGCCGAGTCGCGGCCTTGTTTTGCACTAAGTGCTTTTCCTTTGGTCGAAATGAGACCGATGCATCGCTGCAGGCGTGCGTTTACTCTGGCCACATTGTGGTCTCGCTCCGTGTCAAGCGGTTTTTCTCTTCGGTCGACTCGAGACCGACGCATCGCTCCAGGCGTGCTCTTACTTCGGCCGAATCGTGGCCCTGCCCCGCGTCAAGCTGTTTTTCTCTTCGGTCAACTCGAGACCGACGCATCGCTCCAGGCGTGCGCTTACTTCGGCCGAATCGTGGCCCTGCCCCGCGTCAAGCGGTTTTCTCTTCGGTCAACTCGAGACCGACGCATCGCTCCAGGCGTGCGCTTACTTCGGCCGAATCGTGGCCCTGCCCCGCGTCAAGCGGTTTTTCTCTTCGGTCAACTCGAAACCGACGCATCGCTCCAAGCATGCGCTTACTTCGGCCGAATCGTGGCCCTGCCCCGCGTCAAGCGGTTTTTCCCTTCGGTCAACTCGAGACTGACGCATCGCTCCAGGCGTGCGCTTACTTCGGCCGAATCGTGGCCCTGTCCCGCGTCAAGCGGTTTTTCTCTTCGGTCAACTCGAGACCGACGCATCTCTCCAGGCGTGCGCTTACTTCGGCCGAATCGTGGCCCTGTCCCGCGTCAAGCGTTTTTCTCTTCGGTCACGACAATAAGTGACAGGCTTGGTGCGCGCGCCCCCAAGGCGATCCGTGCCGAGGCTGTCACTTACCGTGCCAAAGGCCACTTCGGAGACTAGGCCCCCCTCAAAGGCGGTGGCCTAGCTTCGATAGGGTGGCGAGAGCATTCTTTGAAAAGAAAGTGTAATGCATGCGAAAGGATGGGGAAACACTGACTTATATTGCATGTCAGGAATCAAAAAAGGGGTACAAGGGGCCGCCTCGTTAAAAACCTCACACTTCGCGGATCCGGAGGGGAACCGCGAAGCCTCCCCCGTGAGGAAAAGAGTACGTCCCCCACTACTTTACTGTACATAGGATACATAGTCATTAATCTCGACTTAAGAGAAAAAGAAACTATTGAAATCCAAGACCTATGTTAAAACTTGCGGTTGCTTCAGACGAAGTACTTCTGAAGCATGTCGACATTCCAGGTGTACGGCTCTTTGTCGCCCGTTAGCCGGTGCAACTTGAACGCTACTTCGTTTGCGGTCGCCGTCGCTATGAACGGGCCTTCCCATTTCCCATGCATCTTGCCCTTCAATATGCCCTTCGGCACCTTGCGTAGCACTAGGTCCCCTGACCGTATGAGCTTCGGTTTGATCTTCTTGTTTTTCCACCTTCGGGTCTCTTCTTGATAAACTGAGAGGTTTTCGGCTGCCTGTAGGCGGACCTCCTCAATGTTCTGAACCGATGCTTTAAGGTCTTCGTCTCCGGAGGGAGCGTTTCTCCAGGTGCCCAGACATAGCTCTTCGGGTAGCATGGCCTCCTCCCCGTATAGCAGCTTGAAGGGGGAGAATTGTGTAGTTCTGGATGTGGTGGTGTTGTGGGACCAGATTACCCTCGGTAGCTCTTCGGCCCATTTGCTCTTGGGTAAGTCAGTGATGTTCCTCTTGATGCCGGCGAAGATGATCCCGTTGGCCCGCTCCACCGCTCCGTTGGATTGCGGGTGGTAGACCGAAGCGAAGCACAACTTCGTTCCCAAGTATGTACAAAATTCTTTGAACTCAATGCTGTCGAACTGCTTGCCATTATCCACCGTGACCTCGTGGGGGACGCCGAATCGGCACACTATGTTCTGCCAAAAGAACTTCTGAATAGTTGCCGAAGTGATGCTCAACAACGGCTTCGCTTCAACCCACTTGGAGAAATATTCAACCGCCACTACCGCGTGAGTGTAGTTTCCGGGTGCCGTGGGTAGCGGGCCGACGATGTCAACACCCCACCGGGCGAAGGGCCACACCGGTGGTAACAGCTGTATCTTATTGGAAGCGAACTTGCTGTAAGGCGCATGGCGCTGGCACTCTGGACAATGGCGCACAATGTGGTGGCCATCTGCGACCGCCGAAGGCCAGTAGAAGCCCTGGCGGAAGGCTTTCTGCACCAATGCCCTGGTGCCGAGGTGGTGTGAGCACATGCCGCTATGGATTTCGTGGAGAAGTTGTTTCCCCTCGGTGACCGATATGCACTTTAGCAGTGGGGCACACACCCCCCTTCGGTACAGGTTACCGTCGACAAGGTGATAGTTCCTCGCCCTGATGGCCACCCTCTTGGTGATGACCCCATCTTCGGCCTCATAGTAACCTTTGAGCGCCGCTACTATTGGGGCACGCCAGTCCTCGCTCTGTATGGCGTTCACAAATTTGGGGGGTGCTGCTTCGTCGACTGCGGACCTCGATGTGGTTGTTTCATAAAAGACATTCGGTGGCAGGGGCTCAAGTAGCGTGGTTGCCTTCGCGATAGCATCGGCCTCCTTGTTATGGTTCCTGGGAAAACTTCTCACTGTAATACCGATGAAGAACTTTTCCATGCTTCGGACGGCCTGCAGGTACTTCATCATATCCGGGTTCTTTGCCTTGTAGGTTTTCCCAATATGGCAGGCAACAAGCTCGGAGTCCGTCAGGATGACGAGCCTCCTTGCACCTACGCCCCGGCCTTCCGAAGCGCGAGCAAAGGGCCTTCATATTCTCGCCACGTTGTTTGTGCGGTTGTCATAATTCGGCCCGCAAGGCATATCGGAGTTTGATGCCCGAAGGGGACTTTAAACTCGCCGCGGCCGCCGACCCAAGGTGGCGTATGCGCCATCACATTGGACTTCCCATATTGGCTCTATGACCACTGCTTCCCCCTTCGGCGCCGAAGGCGTCCAATCAGCTACGAAGTCAGCGAGGACTTGAGACTTTATCGCGCTGCGGGCGACGAAGCTTATGACGTGTGTTGACGGTTAATAATTGTATCAAAGTTCGTTCGTGACTCGCAAGCGTACAAGTCTCCCGTCGTAGTCAAGGGACCCTTCTTCCCTCGAGTGGTGAACCCAAGGTATCGAATCCGTGGAACAAATGTGTGACGCAAGAGTTGATCTAGTAAAGCCAAGTAACTTCAATCTTTGGTAAAAGAGAAACCCTAATGCATCTAGATAAGAACACAAAACAAAGATAAATCTAATCTACTAAAGACCGGAGAAAACAAAGTAAGATTGGGTAGATAAACCGATCGCAGAGGGATCGGGATAAGCCTTTTGTTGAAGTTCCAAGCAAGAGAAGAAGTAGCAAATCGAATCTTAATAGAAGCCTCTTTAAATCGTGGTTTCCCGTCCAAATCCGAAAACATCCGCCTTTCGAGACCCCCGTTCGTCACAACGTATCCCTATTCATGCGGGGAGCTTAGGGCGAGTCAAAAGACAAGTCGAGATTCTTTCGGAAGATCCGGCGTGTACCTCTAGCCACCGCGGCTACAAGAACACCCTATGTAATCTATCGTACGAATAGAATTGGAATAAGCAAAGCCGATCGAAAAACGAAATCTTCGAGGAAACACTTGATCGCTAAGAAAAGATTCAACTTGATAATTCAACTATGACAATGATACATACACAAGATCACCACCGGGATCCTTCCTTGATCTTGCTTCTAGCTCCGGAACTCCGACGTGGTCTTCCATGCAAGGTTCCCACGTCGGCTAGGGAAACCCTAGTCAACTAGCTCGACCCTCTCCTCTCCGACATGGTGTCCCTCTCTTCTCTGCTCCTCGACGGCCGAAGACGAAATCTTCTCCCCGTGGCTCTCGGTCAGGGACTATAAATAGCCTGATTGGCGGCTAGGGCAAAGGAGAGCGTGTTTGGGCCCAAAATGGGCCTGGGCCGACCGGACCGGGGCCGGCGGCCCGGGCCCATTTAGGCCCGGCCCCCGTGGGCTCCTTTGCCCCACGTCGGTTCCCTTGCTTCCCGGATGTTTCCCCCTTCGCATGTAGGTCCATGTCGTCGGTTTCTCTCCGAATTGGACTCAACTCCTTGTCTTGCAAGATTCGAAGCACTTTTCCGGTCGGGTCCCCGGAGTCCGTCGTCTTCTCGGATCAAGTCCCCGCTTCTTGGAGTTAAGTTTGCTTCATTGCATGACTTGTACGGGGCTTCAAGGTCTTGTCATGAGGTGCTTGATGAACTTATCCCGAAAGTCTTGCATTTAACACTAAAACCCCGCATAAACATTAAACTCCAAAACCGACATGCACACGTGAACTTGTTATACCACGGGGGTTAGTACCAATGGATAAGGTATAAAACTCATGCCAACACCGAAGGTAAACTCATGGCTAGGTTGACGGATTTTCACCGTCAACATCTCCCCCATGCTTAAACCTTGCTCGTCCTCGAGTAAGCCTTCGATGGATATCATCATTGCCAAACAATGTTTAAACTTTGCATTTGATTACACATGAGAAAACATAATGCTCTCAAAATTTTAATTCATTAAAGTTCCATAATGTACTAGCCTTCATCTCTACGGAGGGTAGATTCTTGTTAAGTTTATCCCACAAGTATTAACACGCTCACAAAGTTTTAAATAGATCTCAGAATTTTTTGAAATGAAGAACGAGATAAAGAAAAAGCTAAACCAAATTCACAAATTTAAATCATCTCGTGTATTGCTCATAAACTCTCATCTCACTTGTCTCTCAAGCCTATATATTCTAATCCTTTCCCTCTCATATATATGTGGTAGGCTTTATATGGAGCTTTGGGAAAGTTTAGTCCTAACAAGATTTTATAAATGAGGTGTTGTCAAAACAAGACAAGCTTCTCATGGTCTTACCGAGACTCGTCAAAAAGGTCATTGGAAAATAATGTTAAATCAAGGAGGGGAAAGAGAAAAATACACACACTTTTAGATGAGTGGACATGTGCAAATGGCAAAGAGTGATCCCGAGGCACAAAGGAAGTCCTCGTTATCGGATTACACATGGTTGGAAAATGAGAATGGATCTTTTTAACTTGAAGCCTTGAATGCACTTTTAGAGACCCGGGGAGTTCACTTTACGCACAAATATATTTTTTTTCCTTTCTTTCATTCATTTATATTTTTTTCCTTCCTCGTCATATATTCAGTCCATGACTTTCACAACGAAGTTTTGATTTTTTATACCTTGAAAGTCATGAATATCACTGGATTATTTTTTTACCCAACCCTATACATCTCTTTCATCATTTTTTTTAAATATTCCCCTTTGAACTCTAAAACTGCACCGTACCTACCTCCTCCCCCATGCTTAGACGTTGCTCGTCCTCGAGCAAAGAGGCGAAAAATAAGGTAGGTACCGGAATATTTTTCCTTGGAGAGATACTTGAAATCTTCAATGTTGGCACCGTCTTGCGATCTTCCTTGAATTGATGATCCATCCTCAATGATAGGTTGTGGTCAAGGAGGTAATCACAAAAGATGATATTTGGTTTAAGGGTGGATATCCGGCGAAGTTTGTGAGATCACCGATGCGGGGATACACAATGCACGGATAAAAGGCTAGCAAAAAGATAGATACGCAAAAATGGAATGACCAGCTTCTTAGTCTCGGGCCAGAGAAATCATGGCCTGCAATAACTCACTCAAAAATAAATCTTGTACACTAAGGTTTATGCACTCAAATATATATAAGGCTTTGGATAGGTTGAGCAACACACAAGTGATATTTGTGACAAGGTTAGCAATATTTTTGAGCATAAAAGACATCTTTAATCTATTCATAACTTGAGAGCACATTAAACACTATGGGTCTTTATTTTAATCATAACCTCCGCTGAAAATTAAGCTAGTATTTAAATAAATTCAGATCTGTATTTTTAAGAGAGCACTAGCTTAAACATGCATAAATCAATTACAAAGATGAACAAAGCTGCAATTTTAATCATATATCATCATGGCACGAATTTTGTAACTTTTCCAATGATATAATCAAGGTGGTGTCTTTATTAATGATGACATCAAGTTGAAATACAAACTGAAAATAAACTAACATGCTTGCTGAAATTTAAATAAAAACAGAAAATACTACGCAAACACACATAAGCAAAAGCTGAAAATTACAGAGAAAAAGAAAAGAAAACTAAAGTTCCTAAATCTTCTAGTCCTCCGCCGGTGGTTGATGTTGATGATCTTAATAAAAATACCCTTGCTCATAATATGGTTGGACACTTCCTCCGACAAATTGATTTGGCTCCACAAGGTGAAGGCGTCCAAGTTCAAAGGCAATATTTGCGTTGCCTTCACCAAGTTGAGCTGCGTTAGCTTGGATGGCTGCGATGTTTTGAGCGTTACTTGCAGCAAACCCTCCAATAATGGCCATGCTTTGTTGTGGTTGGGGATGATGAGCGTAGGACTCCGCGAAGTTAGCGTTGGGCACAACATAATTTTGTGGGGGTACCGGTGCACCACCCCCCCATGCTTGCTCTTGTGGCCCTCTGTAATAACTTGGCGGAGGAGGGACCCCGCCGAATGGTTGCACATTGGGTTGTGCTCCACTCGCTTGTGCGGAGGATATTCCCTCCTCTACGATTCTTCCTCTTTTGTTCTTCCTTGCAGGGACAAGTAATCCCTCTTCCAACCAATCTTCCCTTCCTTCGGTGAAAAGCCTAAGCCTCTCATTCGGAAGGGGTATGTTCACTATGGCTAACCGATAACCTCCTCTCTCATCTCCACTAATGTATTTGCCTTGCCGCAAATACTCAATGCCGAGAGAGGTACCACGCAAAAGGTGGTCGGGGTTTCTTGCGATCCCCGGCCGCAAGGAAAAGGCCAACATGGAGAGGTAACACCCCGAACCAATATTACCCGCCCCCGATGTTGCTTCTCAACACCAACGGTTGATCATAAGGTAAAAGGGGTCTATTGGCTGCCTGGCAATTAAAGCCGAGTATAGCCAATTCAACTCCGTGTCGGTCACCTTTGTCTCCTTCATCCTTCCCAATATCCTCTTGCACATCCAAGAGTGAAATATTCGGATAATGGGGTTGTGGATGCAATTGCGTTGTTGATGGGCTTCTCCGGAGATCATGTTCCAAAATCCCGCTAACATGCCGGGTGGCACGTCAACTTTCTCCGGAGCTCCCTTGTGGAATCCAAGCAGCTCCCTAACGTGCTCGTAGGGAACCTCATGTTGGACTCCCTCCAAACGGAATGACAAGCTTTGCATCCCATCATCATCAACGATGGGTGCAATAGTCATTAAAATTTCCAAGGCGAACCCCAAATGGGTGTCCACCGATACTCCGTTGGAGAACTGCACCCATCCGAGGTGCCCCAACATATAGTATATGTCGGTGCAAAAACCCAAGGTGTAGAGTGCTTGGTCGTCGAACTGACGTTCGGCACAAGCCTCCTCAAGATTGGCGAGCCTCTCCTCCTCCTCCGCCGACAAGATGATGAAGCCGTAGGAAGAGTGTGTCGGGGTGTAAGGAGGTGGCGCGGTTGAGCGAGTCGATCGTCGTGGTGGCGCGGGCTGCTCCTCCGTGTGCCCACGAGGTTCGGTGAACCTCATGGAAGTGCTTCTTGCAGCCCTCATACCACCAAGGAGGAGAGCATCGTTCCTCCTCGGTGGTGCCGTATCCGTCTCCATACTCCGGGGAGACTCGGAAACCGAGTGCCTTCTCGAAGACGTGGTTGATGACGACTTGGATGACGACGAACTCTTCTTCTTGGAGAAGAGACTTGTGGTTTTCTTCCACAAGGTTGCTGCACTCTTTTTTCAACTAAAATTCCGGGTTGCAACCGGTAACTAGGCACTTAAACTTTTTGCTTCGGATGTGGACTTTGAGTGGATTAAGGATGTGGATTTTTTTTTGAGCTATCAAGCTTGGGAAGGTTGGCTATGTCTACGGAGGTTTTGAGCACACAAACTTGAACACACAAACAAAGGAAGGAGAGGGAAGCTTGCTCGCAAAAAACGGGAGCCGGGGGGGCTCCTTATGTAGGTGAGGCCGGCCTCGGTGCTCCTCCCCGCCTCGTCTTTCTCCCCAAAGACGATCATTTCACCTCTCGCAACTTTCCCCGCCCGCGTGCTCCACGAGTTGCACCGCCCAAACGCTCTCGTCCACTATTGGTCCTTCCACTTGATGCTTCATGTTTTGGGTCATGTCCATGCTCCCTAGCTCCACTTGCTTCACATGCCACCATGAGATTCCTGCAAAGTTGATGCTTGCTGCCCACCATGCTTGTCCTTTGCATGTGGAATTGGTGAAAGTTGATGAAAGGGAATCCAATGGTGCATGCATGATTACTAGATTGCCTCCATTAAGGTGTGTTTAAGGTTAAGCACTCCTCTAATTCGAAATTTAAAATATTTTTCAGAGCCATGCAAGAGCTTGAACATAATTTTAGAGAAGTTTTTAAACCATTAAAAACAAATGTAAGTCGAAAATATTTTTTTATTACGTCGATTTCGGTCTCACCGGTATAGTTTGCCTTCATCGGTTGAGAGCGAGACTTTTCCCGCTTGATCATGGGGGCATAGGTTTAGGTTTTAATTTTGGCTAAATAAGAAAGATTTTGAATAAAACAAAATTAGAATAGGCTTAGAAAAATTCTAATCCTAGAGAAACCAAGGATATAGATTTTTAAAACCAACCAAAAGTTTTGATTTCTAGGTTCACGCGAGTTCTACCACGTGCTGAATTTTATTAACACTTAAACATAAATCGTGGCTCTACTCGTGTGGTTTTAGCATGAAAAATAAGTCAACCTCAGCACCATAATGGGGGTGAAAGGTTGAGCTAGGTTCTGAAATTATTTGGTTGAGGTTTCTCGAAAAGAAAAGAACAAACAAGCACATAGGAGGGTTCATGCAAAGGGTTTATGATAAAGCAAACATTCAATCAAGAATTATGTCTCTAATATTGTACAACCACTTCTAAGTCTAATGTCTTTGCGTAATAAAACTCAAAAACTAAATTATTAAAAAGACTCGAAAAACCTGGAATCGGGTTGTCCTCCCGGTAGCTTATTCTTGACTTGACGAAACGGGTTGCCTCCCGCCTAGCGCTTCGTTTATAGTCCATGGCTAGACTTCTTCACTTGATTACTTCGGATCAACGCTCTTTGTGGGCGTTGCAATCTTGGGTACCCGCTTTGGCTTAGTCAATTTTTTTGGTCTTCACAGGTGGCTTTGTCCTTTGGTCTTGACGGATGCAACAACTTCCTTGTGGCTCGGCATCTCGAACTCGGTCCTTCGGTCGTGATCTTCATGGTCTCTAGTGTGATCCTTCATCTCTCCCGAATGAGCTTGAGTAGCCTTCGCCGTCTTGGGACTTTGGAGTTGTCTCGGATATTCTTCTTCGTTACCCATCGGGCGCCGGCAAGTTGTCCCACTTGCGTCTAGCATCTTCATCACGATGAACACTTCACGTATAGAGCTTCCGACCTCCGTCACCTTGCCATCTAAATTCTTCAATATTTTCTCCATAGCCTCGAACTTAGTCACGGCGTCCTTGGACATGGTCGTACTCCACACACTCCTTGCATGAGGATCTTGCTTCGGCGGCCTTTAGGTGTTGAGCTTCTTTCTCCATCTCCATCTTCTCCATCCTCCTCTTAAGTAAACCGATATGCCACTCAAGGAATCCGACTCGTATGCATTCAGCTCTCGCAATCGTCATGCGGATAGTTGAGACTTTGATCTTGAACGGCCTCCCGGCGTCTTGAAGGTTTATGATAGGTAGATCAACGATGTCCGGGTGCGCAGCGCTCCGTAGTAGAGGTTGATCTTCCTTTGGACTTGGAGGTGGTGATTCCCTTGGAGATTTCGACGGTCCTTCGACTTCAACTTTTGAATCTAGGGTTTCCACCCCTTTAGCTTGTGTTGCATGTCACCTTTGCCTCGTAAAGTTTTCCCCGGATCATCCACAAAAAAAAAGTTTGGGTTTCTTGGAGAGGTAGCCAACCATCTCCGGTTAGGGTTAGCAATAAGCAAAGTATGCAAAAACTAGAAAGGAAGAATAAATCTATGAAAACTAGGGTTAGACAAACTAGATTAGATGTAATTTGAGGATGATCAAAGTTTAGTAGATGCAAAAAGAAAGACAAAAAGAAAACTGAAAATTACAAAAAGGCAATAAAAAACCAAATCTTGATCACTTGTTCCCCGGCAACGGCGCCAGAAAGAGGGGCTTGTTGACGGTTAATAATTGTATCAAAGTTCGTTCGTGACTCGCAAGCGTACAAGTCTCCCGTCGTAGTCAAGGGACCCTTCTTCCCTCGAGTGGTGAACCCAAGGTATCGAATCCGTGGAACAAATGTGTGACGCAAGAGTTGATCTAGTAAAGCCAAGTAACTTCAATCTTTGGTAAAAGAGAAACCCTAATGCATCTAGATAAGAACACAAAACAAAGATAAATCTAATCTACTAAAGACCGGAGAAAACAAAGTAAGATTGGGTAGATAAACCGATCCAGAGGGATCGGGATAAGCCTTTTGTTGAAGTTCCAAGCAAGAGAAGAAGTAGCAAATCGAATCTTAATAGAAGCCTCTTTAAATCGTGGTTTCCCGTCCAAATCCGAAAACATCCGCCTTTCGAGACCCCCGTTCTGTCACAACGTATCCCTATTCATGCGGGGAGCTTAGGGCGAGTCAAAAGACAAGTCGAGATTCTTTCGAAGATCCGGCGTGTACCTCTAGCCACCGCGGCTACAAGAACACCCTATGTAATCTATCGTACGAATAGAATTGGAATAAGCAAAGTCGATCAAAAAACGAAATCTTCGAGGAAACACTTGATCGCTAAGAAAAGATTCAACTTGATAATTCAACTATGACAATGATACATACACAAGATCACCACCGGGATCCTTCCTTGATCTTGCTTCTAGCTCCGGGAACTCCGACGTGGTCTTCCATGCAAGGTTCCCACGTCGGCTAGGGAAACCCTAGTCAACTAGCTCGACCCTCTCCTCTCTGACATGGTGTCCCTCTCTTCTCTGCTCCTCGGCGGCCGAAGACGAAATCTTCTCCCCGTGGCTCTCGGTCAGGGACTATAAATAGCCCGATTGGCGGCTAGGGCAAAGGAGAGCGTGTTTGGGCCCAAAATGGGCCGGGGCCGACCGGGACCGGGCCGGCCGGCCCGGGCCCATTTAGGCCCGGCCCGTGGGCTCCTTTGCCCCACGTCGGTTCCCTTGCTTCCCGGATGTTTCCCCCTTCGCATGTAGGTCCATGTCGTCGGTTTCTCTCCGAATTGGACTCAACTCCTTGTCTTGCAAGATTCAAGACTTTTCCGGTCGGTCCCCGGAGTCCGTCGTCTTCTCGGATCAAGTCCCCGGCTTCTTGGAGTTAAGTTTGCTTCATTGCATGACTTGTACGGGGCTTCAAGGTCTTGTCATGAGGTGCTTGATGAACTTATCCCGAAAGTCTTGCATTTAACACTAAAACCCTGCATAAACATTAAACTCCAAAACCGACATGCACACGTGAACTTGTTATACCACGGGGGTTAGTACCAATGGATAAGGTATAAAACTCATGCCAACACCGAAGGTAAACTCATGGCTAGGTTGACGGATTTTCACCGTCAACAACGTGCTCCGCCAGTTCCGAGGCCCACTTGCCCAACCTGCCTGTCGACTCCTTGTTCTCGAACATGTCCCGAAGGGGGAAAGCTGTGGGCACCGAAACGTTGTGGCTCTGGAAGTAATGCCGAAGTTTCCTTTTTGCCATTACGACAGCATATGCCATCTTTTCCATTTCGGAGTAGAGGAGCTTTGAGCCGCTCAGAGCTTCGGAGACATAATATATAGGAAACTGCCTCAGAACATCTGCCTCTTTACGCTCTTCTACGAGCACTGCACTAACCGCTGTGTCGGTTGCCGCAATGTACAACAGCAGTTCGGCCTTCGGGGACGGTTTGGTCATGACTGCTGCATCTTCAAGATATTTCTTGAGGTCGTCGAAGGCTTGCTGCTGCTCTGGGCCCCATTGGAAAGTTGAATTTGCTCGGAGTACCTTGAAGAAAGGAAGGCTTCGTTCGGCGGCTCTTGAGATGAAGCGGTTCAGCGAGGCGATTCTGCCTGTGAGCCTTTGGACTTCCTTTCGAGTGGCTGGGGGCTGCATCCTTCGTAGGGCTTCGATCTTTTGGGGGTTCACCCGGATGCCCCGCTTGGAAACCATGCGGCCCGAAGAATTGCCCTTTCCGATGCCGAAGATGCATTTCTCTGGGTTGAGCTTGAGGCCGTTTTGCCTCATGTTGTCGAAGGTCTCGGTTAGATCTGCAATGTGATCTTCCTCTTTCTCACTCATGATGACGATGTCATCGACGTACGCCGAGGCGTTGCGCCCCAGCTAGCTGCCCAAGATCAGCTTCATCATGCGGTTGAAGGTGGACCCAGCGTTGCGCAGGCCTTCGGGCATTCTGACGAAGCAGAAGATGCCGAAGGGGGTTGTGAATCCGGTTTTTGCTTCGTCTTCCCTTCGCATCCACACTTGGTGATAGCCGGAGAAGCAGTCTAGGAGGCTCAACATGTCGCATCCGGCGGCCTGATCAATAATGACGTCGATCCTTGGCAATGGGAAAGGGTCCTTCGGACATGCCTTGTTGAGTTTAGTGAAGTCAATACACATTCTCATGTTGCCGTTCTTCTTCGGCACCATGACCACGTTTGCCACCCAGATAGGGTATTGGACTTCTCTGATGGTTCTTGCGTCGAGCAACATTTGTACTTCGGCCTCCGCAGCCTTGACCCTGTCCGCTGACATCGGCCGCTGCTTCTGCAGCCTCGGTTTAACTCTTGGGTCGGTGTTGAGCGCATGCTCTATGATTGAGCGATGGAGGCCTGTCAAATCGGACTTGGACCATGCGAACACATCTTGATTGTTGCGAAGGAACTGCAAGAGCCGGCCTTCGTCTTCTGTGCTGATCTCGGTGCCTATCATCACGGTTCTGCTGGGCACATCCGCGCATAGGGGGACTGTCTTCGTGACGTCGACAGCTTTCATGCGCTCAGCTTCGGCCCCCTCATGGACTGCCTCATTTGGTCTTCGGCCTTGTGCTCTTCGGCTACTGCGGCTTCGTTGCTCTCGTCTTCGTTGATGACATGAACTTGTCTGTTGTGGACTGAAGTGTTGCGCTCGGCTCATCGGGCCTCCTCCTGGCTACCATACACGGATATCACCCCCGCCACCGTCGGTATCTTCATCAGCAGGTACCCTTGGTGGATGACCGCTGTGAACTTGTTTATGGTGTTGCAGCCAAAGATGGCGTTGTACGGGTATGCGAAGTCTACAACATCGAATGTTATGACTTCGGTTCTCATGGTGGCGTCTTGGCCGAAGGACACATTGACATCAATCTTGCCGAGGGCTTCGATTTTCTTGTTGTCGAAGCCGTACAACGGGTGTTCTGCCTTCTTCAAGTCTTCCTTTTTGAACCCCATGCCGGTGAAACACTGCAAGGTCAGGATATCCGCTGAGCTGCCGTTATCCACCAGGATCCTCCCCACGTCATTGCCGAAGTAGTACTTTGTGTTCTTGCCGATGTTGGCCCGTATGACGAGCGGATCGTTGTGCGGGTAGTGCTGCAGTCGGATGTCAGCTGCCGTGAAGGTTATGGGGACGTGGGACCATGGCAAGTGAAAGTACATGCCGGAGCAGATATGCGACACGCTTCGGTAGTAGTCTTGGCGTTGCCTCTTTGTCTCGTGCGTCGGCTCATTGGATCCGCCGGAGATCGCATTGATGATGTTGAGCATGCCCGCCATCCCCGAACTGCTGGAGTCAGGGGCCTCTTGCTTTGGTGGGGGCAGAGGTGGTGGTTGGGTATGGGTGTAGTGTACTTGGTGGTGGTCAGGTGGGTTCGGCCACGAAGGCACGAAAACCGAAGGTTGTTGCGCGGGCGGGGGAGGAGGCGGAAGCAGCTGCGGCGCGGAAGGTGTGTATGGCTGTGGTGGGTGGAAGGCATGCGCAGGTGCGGAAGGTTGGTAAGGCTGGTGGTGGTATGGTGGTGGCAGGGCCCTGAACTGACCCGCATTTTGGTACTTCATGACATGGTTCACGGCCATGCCTGCTGCCTTCGCCTTCTCCTCCGCCTCCCATTCCAGTTTCATCTTGACCGCCGAAGGGCACTGGTGCGTGTGGTGCTGGGCATCAATTCCGTGGAGCCAGCAGAAAAACCGCTCACCACCGGCCCGCTGCGGCTGGTTATGCTGTTGTGGCTTCGGCCCCTTGTTATGTTTGTATCTGCCCTTGTGCCCGCCGCCCCTGTTCTGGTTCTGGTCGGGGGGCGCGGACACGTTGTTGATCTAACGGTTCGCTTGCTTCGGCGGCTGGTTTTGCCACCCCTTCGGCTGGTCCCACTGCCCCTGTTGTTTCTGCTTTTTTGCTGCATTTGCCCGGTCGTGCCTTCGGCGGCGGCCTTTGTCGGACTTGCAATATTCTTGCATAACTTCAAATAACTCTTGCAAAGACTTCGGCTTGACCCTATCGAGCACATCTTGGCAGTTTCCAACCCTCGGGCCCCCGACGATGGCATCGATGATGCTGCTTTCGGACACCGTGGGCGCACGCGCTGTCAGTTTGACAACCCTGTGCATGTACTCTTGCAGTGATTCACGGTCCCCCTGGACACACATGTTGACGAGGTCGTTGGAGTCCGGCTCTTCGACCTCGCATGCCTTTGAAGCGGGACGTGCGGCTTGTTCCGCACTCGGAACCATGATGTGATATGCCCCTTCGGAATGTTGGCATACCAATACTGGACTTCTCCTTTGAGCGCGAGCACGAGGGCCTTGGTCTTCGTAGTGGCGTCGCCCCCGTTGGATTCTACCGCCGCCTCGAACTTCATCAGGAACTCTTTGGGATCGTAGTCTCCGTCATACTGGGGTAGGGTGTTGGCATTGAACCGACGGGGCCACGGCGCGCTCTCGATCTCGACCGAGAGCGGGGACACCGGGACGACGTTGCGGAGTGGTGCATCGTCTGGAGCGAAGTGCTCGTGCGCCTGCCCCCTGTCTTGGCGGTGGCCTATGCTTTGCCCTTCGGAGGCATCCTTCTGCTGCCTCTATTGGTCCAGCTGAGCCTGCACGGCCTGCGGGGTGAGCCGGGCGCGTCGGCCGGGCCGCCGGCGCGGCATGCGCGGCGGGCGTCGGCGATGGTGCGGGCGGCGCGGAGCGACTTGCTGTGGCGGCGTCGCGCCGGCGATCTGGCTTTGCAGCATGGCGAGGTAACGCTCAGCCTGCTGGATGTTGAAGTCGATGGCGTCGGAAACGGCGTGCGGCAAAGCCGCGTCCTGGTGCTGGGATGATTGCATCTGCGAGGAGGATGGGCGCGTCTCCTGCTCAGGGTGAGCCGGCACGGACTTGCCAGCGATGAGGGCCCGGATCCTTCGGAGAGCTTCGATGTCTTGCGCCGAAGCCCCCAGCCCCTCAAGGCTGACTTCGAACATTCCCGAAGCGGTGTGCTCTACCTCCAGAGCGCTCGGCCCGGCACCGGTTCCCGCCGAAGGCTGGACGGCCGAAGGAGATGGGTTGGTAGGCTCCGACACGCGCGGAGGGGTCGCCGCCTGAGCCGTTGCGGCTTCGGCGCCTGCAGAACGTGTCCTGGCCATGTGGTATTGAGTTCTTCCACGAGGTGGGCGCCAAACTGTTGGTGGAAATCGGGCCCGAAGGGTGGACGCCGACACAACAGCCCCCTGAGTTCTCTCCCTCCCTTCGCTTGCTTCCGTAAGGCTACTACTTCCACTTGTGCGAGGAGAGGAGACGCTAAAACTCAACCGAACAGTAAAGGAAACAAGGAAATACTCAACAGACCGAAGACCGAAAAACCAGCAGACGCCTTCGGTGCTCTCTTCTCATTACAGTGTGTCCGTTCCATTACAAGGGGTTCACTATTTATAGGAGACCCCTGGGTATAGTCATTTGCCTTAATTACACCTTTTCCGTTCCTGACAAACTGCTTTAAACACTTTACAAGGGTATAACAGTAAGTCCCCGCGTCGTACATGCCTCCAGCGTGTCTTCGTACGGCCGAAACACCTTTACACGCGGCCACCCTTGTCTCTGCCTTGACCGGAGCCCACTTTACACGTTGGACGCAGCCACGTGTCCAGGATCGCCGCACCTTCGGCGCCGAAGTAGCGATCCTGGACTGGGGGCGTCACGCCTCCTCGGATACCTTGCCCGCGCCGCTACCGGCCCCGGACGCGATGTCCTTGGCCGGCGCGCCTCGTTCCTGGTCCTCACAGACCTTCGTCGCCGGAGCACGGCCAACCGAGCCTTCGGCGCCGAAGGCAGGCGCCGCCATGTTGGATCATCCCTGCACAGCAAAAACTCACATGGCATTAGCGGCATTAGCGTTTCGTTAGCACCCGTACAGCAAAAGCTTCCCCGCGAGACCAAAACCGTGCACAGACCGAAGGTGGCCGGCGTGGCCGAATGAGGGTGATGCTTCCGAAGACCAACTTCCCCAACAGTATATGCTTGCATTTTTGTATGCTTTCAACCTCATCTCCTCTAGCTCGCTTATTTGAATTCTTCGTTTTACCACCGCGGCATCGAGATCAAGGTTCATCTCTTTAATCGCCCAATAGGCTTTATGTTCCAACTCATCCGGAAGGTGGCAAGCTTTTCCATAGACGAATTGATAAGGGGTCATACCTATCGGTGTCTTGAACGTCGTTCGATATGCCCATAAAGCTCCGTCTAATTTCTTTGACCAATCCTTGCCTTCCTTCTCTATGGTTTTGTTGAGAATGCTTATTAATTGCCTATTCGACGTTCCCGCTTGTCCGTTGGTTTGTGGATGATAGGCCGTAGAGACCCTATGTTCAATTCCCAACTTGGACAAGCACTTTCTAAAATTCTTACCGGTGAAGTGAGTCCCTCCATCGCTTATCAAGATTCTCGGTGTAACGAAGCGAGGAAAAAATCACGTTCTTGATCATAGTAATGGACTCCTCCGTGGAAGCTTTACGACATGGCATAGCCTCAACCCACTTGGTGTGACGCCCCAGGTTTTTAATTACCGACATTAAAGCTAATGACATGATTAGCCGGTCAAATGGTCAACCCTAGGTCAACCTGGGCCCTCACCCATGAAAACCCCTTAACACACCCCTAGTGACCCTAGTGAATAGTTAAAACACTTGTGGGGCCAACCCATGGTCAAAGGGTGGGTCAAACCCCCTTGCCATCCAGTGTCCACAGGTGTCTGCCGGAATTTTCGCCGCGTTCTCCAAAATTCACCTAAACACTTAAAATTCTACCTTTGGGAAAGTTGTAGGTCATGTTGAGGGATACAACTTTCATGTAGAGTGGCATTGCAGATTTGGAGGGGAAAATTGTGAAAAAGCCCTTGAAAGCCAGGGTTTACTGTTGGCAAGCACAGGCTGACATTCAAAGTTGGCACTCCCACAGATTCAAATCTAGAGAGTTAAACCCTATACAGCCTTTGTGAAAGTTGTAGCTGGTACTTAGATCTGCAACTTTGGTATTCATTGCTTGGTCGAGTTGTATTCAAAATTTTGGAGAAACATGGGCTCAAACATAGCACCAGTGTCACTGCTAGACCCAGAGCGCGTCGCGCCGCGACGTCGCGCGTGCCCGTGCACCGCCGTCGCCGCCCGCCGCCGGCCTTGCCCCGCGTCCGTGCCTCGCGCCGCACAAGGTCTCGATGCATGCGCCGTGCCCCGTCCCGATGCCCCGCGCCCCTAGATCGCACCGTCCCGAGGTGCCCCGAGGCACGCGCCGCGCGTACGCGCGCGCGCGCCACGGACCGGCGGTCCGTCGGCGGCGTCGCCGCCGTACGCGCGCGCCTCGAGCCGCCGTAGCACGGCCGGCATCTCCGCCGTCACCCGCGCGTCACCCACGGGCCGCCCGAGCCGGGTATAAAGGCTCTCTCGCCTCTCCCCGCGTGCCGCACCGAGCCGCCCGCGCCATTGTCGCCGCCATCGTCGCCGCCGCCGTGCCGGCACCCCTCGCTCGTGTTCACCGCCGTCCGAGCACGTAGCTAGCTTCCTTAGCACCCGTGCAAGATCGTAAGCACGCTCGTTTGCGTCAATTTGGCCTCCACACCGCCACGCCCCGAGCCGCCGTGTGCGCCGCCGCCGGTCACCACCGTGCGCCATCGCCGCTCGCTCTCCCCACAGCCCAACCGCACCACGAGCTTCCCTAGCCCCTACTACAACTCCCAGGGTCGCGTGTTGTCCAAGCCCGCGCTCCCCTCGCCGGAAACCCGAGCCGCCGCAGCCATGCTCGCTCGGTCGCCGTCGAGCGCCGCCGTGCGGGCTCTCTCCGCCCCAACCGCGCCTACCCGGCCCTCCTAGGTGAGCATGTGGTCCTCCACGGCCGCTTGCCCGGCCGGGATCGCCGCCGGCCGCCGGAATTTGGCCTTGCCCGTGCCGCCGGCCGGCCGGGGACCCAATTGCAGGCATCCATCTCTTGTTAGGGTGTTTTGAGTAAAAGGGGGAGACTAGTCCCGTGAAAAGCCTATCTAACTTTTCTTACAGTTTAGTCCAAGGTCTTAGAAAATCCCTAGAAATTCACAGAGAATTCCAAAAATTCTCAAACCAATTTTGTAGGTCTCAGGATGTTAAACCCCACCTACTTGATGTACATTTGTGGCCAGATTCAAAATAGTTTTGGCAGAAAAATTACAAATGTGTTATGCTTGAATCTGTTATAACTTGAAATGTATAGCTCCTCTGTAGCTGAGCTTTGGATATGTTGTGAGTTAGGATATGACTAGCTCCCATGCCAAAAATTGCACAAAGTTATCATGTAAATCTTTTTAGAAAAATGTTTTTCTATCTCTGGCAGAACTGCATAGATGATTTTTCATGTTAAATATATTCATGTTCTTGAGCCCAACTTGTGCACACTGACTTGTGATGCTAAAAGGCACCCCTTTTGAATTAATCATGAATTTAGGATTGACAGAAATAATTATTCTTGTTTAATTCATGTTTTCCTTTGTAAATTAATAAACCAAGTTCAGTAGAGGTTCCATGTGAACATGCTACCTTTTTAGACTTGTTTAGGACCAGGGAGCATCCACCAGAAAGTTTGGACCCTTTTGATGCTTAATTATTTTTATATGCATTTAAGTTGAACCACTAGATAACCTTTGTTATTTCCTATAATATTTAATTTCCTAGCATCCAACACTTACATGTGGGTCCAATGGACCAGGATAGGTGCTAGTAGGCCTAAGAAACACTCATGTAATTTTTGGTAATTTAATTGTTTAATAAATAGCTTAAATGTCCTTTTTATATTAAAGGGAAATTAATAAAGAAAATCCTTAATTAAATCTTTTCCTTTTTGAGGGAATTATTTAATATAAATAAAAGAAATTTAATTACCAGCACTAATAAGGAATTAATTCATGAATATAATTATTAATTACACCATGTGGGTAAAGATAAAATAAAATGAAGCTTCCACATGAAATGATGAGCTCAATAAAAACCTTATTCAAATGTGGAATAAAAAGAGTAACCCATGTACAATCCTTAACCTTCCTAAAAGAGAAACCTTAGATGGATGCTTGTTAAGGTGAATATGACCGACTAGAGTTGGATAAGACAACAAACTATCACATCACCTAAAGTGCATTGCATTCCGTGTAGATCTTCCGGACTGAGATTACTCCCTTGTCCCGGAAACCGAGGAAGGCGGAGCGAAAGGTTCTCTGCAGTACGTGGACGTACTCGACACCGAGGGTGCCCAAGCCAACCTAGCTGACGAAGGCAAGCTCCGGTGTATCTAACCCAGTTTTAAAGTTCTTTATTCAATTATCTATGAATGATTGTGCATTTACGTTCAGGAGTTGAATGAAACCTTAGATGCTTGATCCATAGGTACCTTTGTCCCTACTAGTATGATAGGTCGATAGCTGCTAAGCTATAGGACCGTTACAAGTCGGGTGATGACCTCACTCGCGAGAATAGGTTCCAAGATAGGAATCTTACTATATCCTTAAATGGATTGCTCACGTGGTAAGAGCATGGGATCTGGACTCCGGTCCAGTGGTTATGTGGGTTAAGTCTTTGAACGTACCAAGCATATGCCGGGTATGGGACCGGTAAGCCTAGTACCATAATGAGGCGGCGAGGGATCCTACTATTACTACTCTTGGGATTCGCTCTCACGGCTAGCTACCGGTGGTGTATGGTGACTCCGGGTATCTCGCGGGGTATGCCGGATAGCCTGCACCAAAGACTGTAAGATTCGATCCCAACCCGAGGATTTATGGGGACGGCTTGGGGAGTTGTCCTCGCGGGGGCAGCCGACCGTGTGTTTGGGTCTACCTTGCAAGGTTTAAATCAATCGATTGTCGGCCTCTCACCGTTACCCGAGACTACTTACTCCACTAGTCATGTGATCCCTAATGATGGAAGTTGATGAAGATGATGTTTGATTAATTGTATTGTACAACTTTGTTTGTACTAGTTGGCTAATGTAGTAAGGATTAAACCACTAGAATTTGTGCTAAAATCTTGAAAGTAAGGACCTACTCTTTGTTACTTTTTAGCAAAAGCAACCCAGTAGCCAAAAAGCCTTTCATGGTCTAGATTTGGTGAGGTAGCTATCACCGACGGGTAAGTCTTGCGGAGTATTAGTATACTCAGCCTTGCTATAATGTGTTGATCCAGGTAATGCCTTCAGTGATGTGTGGCCCGGTGAGATCCCGCCCGGCTGGGAGCTGGAGTGGGTGGAGGACGACTACTGAAGTATCATGGATGGCCTCCCGTGGTGACTTCACTGCCGCTAGTTAATTTCCGCTGTCTTTTCAACTATGCTGTCATGACAAAAACTATGGTTTGTAATAATTAAACCCTTCGGGGTACGTACTTGAATTTTAATGTTGTTGTATCTCTGGACTCGCCTTCGAGTGAGTTTTAATGCATATATCGATCCTTGTGCTATTCAAGTGATTTACCGGGCGTTAACCCGGCGACTTACGACAGGATGGTACTCTATTATTGCTTAATGACCAAAGTGGATCGGTCTTAGGCAATAGTACGGTACTTTCCTGGGCGGGTTGTCACAGTTGGCATCAGAGCTTATATGCACCAGAGATTAATTAATAAACCTTAATCAATGGTTTTTGAATAAAATATGCCAAGATCTTCTGATTTTCCAAATACGTTTGTCCGCTAAGGATAAACTAGACCGAGAGGCCCTAGAGGGAATTTTGGGTTTTTCAGGTGGCTTAAATAAACTTATGGTTTATTTTGCTAACTTCCAGCACATTACTTTATGTCAGACTTACTTTTATGCACAACCAAACTAGGAGCCACATGTTTTATACATGTGTTGTTCCGCATCACGGGAATTGCGAGGGTTGATGGAGTGATCCCTTCCACGGATCCCATCTTCGCGTCTGTTTGTGAGTTGTGTGTCGCCACGTGTTTCATACGTGAGCATTCCGCATGTCGCTCATGAGAGGCAAGGATACGCTCCATTCGAACGGAGGGTGTCCGAGGTTGGACGCTGTCCATGCAGCGGCTTAACGCATGGATACCGTTTCTATAGTGAACGGTAATGTATGTGGATGCTTTCGTGACGTGCTAGCACGAAAGGTTCGTTTTCTGCAGGTACATAACAGCGCTTCGTTAGTTGTTAAGCAAGTACCGTATAGCTCTCGACTAGATATTATAGGGAGAGACGAATAAAAGCCTTGCCACCGGCACTGACTTCGATTTTTGGCTTGATTGCCATGTGAGGTTGAATAGGACGTCTTGCATGCATGTTAAAAATCGAAACAACTAAAATGGACCCAAAAACCGAATTTCCATGTGTTCTCTAAGGAAGTTATGCTAGTGTGTGCTTTTTATAACCTAGAATACCTCTCCTACCTAGCCGTCATGCTGCCGAAAATTTGTGAAAAATTTGTTTACCATGTGCTAGGGTAATTAAACCAAATTGTTAAAAACAATTGATCTTCAACTAGTTACCTTGTAATAGCAAGTCTCAATTCTAGTTCGTTGGGTTGGTTCACTTTTTCCCTAGGCACATCCAAGTTAAGGACCCTCCATCTTGTTCTTTGATCGCTGTTTAACCTTAAAATCCCAATTAAGAGTATTAAAGGATTAATTTAAAAGTTGGGAAATTTTTGAGGTTTCTGGATTTTTGGTTATGAAATTTTTGTTCACAACTGCCAGAACTTCACCATTTGTCATGCCGTTCTCTTTTGAGATCTGACATGGGTTACCTTTGTGTACAGATGGATTTCCCTGTGTTCCACCAGTTCGACGCCGACGGTACGATCCGTACCAACGGGTTGCACAGGGAGGGTTTTCCGCGCTTGGCGTGGGAAGCACTCAGTGCCGCAGGCTACCTTACCCCTCCGACGTATAAGGTGAAGGAGTTTGAGCGCTTTGGTGTTCCCCGCTGCAGGGTGATCGTTACGGTGCTGCCGCACCCAGACCACGCCGACTGGTTTGACCTGAGTTTTATTTACTGGGGTTTTATCACGCACGAGTCCGTGGAGTCAGCCGCCCTCAGAGTGCTGACAGACTTTTGTGACCACAACCCTACTGTGGTAGCTCTTTCCCCGTTTGGACTGTTTCCGGCTATGAGTCCTCACGACCCAGCTTGGTTGGACCGTATGGACCATCTGCAAGAGCTACTGACCCTAGCAGAGCCGTTGAATGTTACTCACACACTTGCCCGTTGTCTGAACGTGGTTTTCACACTCCAGGGGCTGCGTTTTAACACCGCAGCAATTATTGCACAGCGCTTGGAGGCATCTAGGCGCGATTGGGAGAAGCTTTCAAGAAGACACCCAGCAGCTGAACTTCACGCTCACCCAGGTGCAGCAGGAGAACGACAGGCTGCGTGCTAGGAGGTTCCAGTTGGAGCTTGAGCGAGGTGACCGCCTCCAGAGGATCGTGGACCTAGAGGCGGAGAACAATGCACTAGAGGAGGATGCCGACGCACACGAGATAGAGAGGCTGACCCTGCTGCAGAACATTGCTGATATGCAGCAGCAGGTGCAGGAGGCCGAGGTACAGGTGGCAGCCTTGCAGGCTATAGTGGCCTTACAGCCCATCGCCCCCGCATGTGCACACCCGGAGGAGCGAAGAGGGCCGTGTCCTGTCCGGATCGACGAGCCGAGCAGACCACCGCTACCGACTCCCCCAGCTTCGCCTTCGTACAGTGGTGCTTCAGTGGGCAACTAGGTTGCCGACAGCAGGGAGCAGAAGGATGTCGATCATATCGAGTCGTCTTCAAGATGTTGGAGTAGTTGGCTTAACAGCACGTCTTCGTGCCAAGCCACTATTGTATCGTGTGTTTGTGTTGATGTTTCAAATCGAGTTGTAATGACTTCGAACCATGTTTTGTCATGTTGTAATAAGAATACTCAAGCTTGTATGCTTCAAGTGAATTTTGTGGTTGTTCAAATTGAATTTTTTTCCTTGTGCTGAATGCCATATCCTTGGATAACTCGTTGCGAATGATCACGCTCGTCAAAGGTTACATTGTTTTTCTCCTAAGAACGTTGGTAAAACAAAGTATCTTTACGGACATCACTCGTTGCTAGAAAATAAGTGCTCGTTCGTATACCACCTTCCTTGGTGTTCAGGATAACGATGATCGTTTGGAAGTGATTAGGAGCCGCGCAATTGAGCAATCACCGTCCTAACCAGATTAAGAGAAACGATTCTATGAATCTTGGTGGCTATAGAATGTTGTGCCTATTGCTATCCTCATTATTTACTTACTAATGAGATATGATAGTGCATGATCGTGCTTGTCATCATTTGGAAGTAAGCTTTCGGTTATCTCACTGATAACGCTCACTTTTAAGATGGTGGGAACCACTCGCAGCTCTCCCAACGGTTTTGGAGCAAGTGGTAGTGGTGACTTGCCGCCACCCCCGCCCATGAACCCGACGGAGGCTTTCATGGCCACCCAAACCGAGGTGCTGCGCCAGATCCTGCAGACACAACAGCAGATCGCCCAGCAGATGAACCGAGGGCCGCCACATGGGGCCAACCACGAGGGACCTAACCAGGTCACCACGTATGCCCAGTTCATCGCCATGAAGCCGCCAACTTTCGTGAAAGCAGAAGACCCTCTGGAAGCTGAGGCTTGGGTCAAGGCCATAGAGGCGAAATTCTCTGCCTTTGTGCTGCCTTGCTCTGAGGAGAACAAAGCGAACTTCGCAGCTCTACAACTGCGGGGGGAAGCTTTGATGTGGTGGGACCATTTCAAGTCCATGCAGCGAAACCACGCCGTGACTTGGGAAGAATTCAAGCAAGCTTTCAAGAGTCATCACATCCCCAAGGGTCTAATGGACCGGAAGATGAGGGAGCTGCTAGCCCTTCGTCAAGGATCTGACTCCGTGTACCGCTATGCTCAGAAATTCAATAGCTTATGCCAGTACGGTGGGCATCATGTGGATACTGATGCCAAGAAGATGGAGAGGTTCCGCGACGGGCTTGATGGCAAGCTGTATGAACGCCTAAATCTGCTCAAACCCGCGAACTTCCATGAGCTCGTGAATAAAGCTATCTCGCAAGAAGATGCCATGAAGAAAGCCCAGGGGGACAACAAGAGAATGTCCGGTTTCACCCCGGGCAGCGGAACAAACAAGAAATTTCTTTTTGTGAAGAAGGAAGCTCCAGGCCCGTCCCAACAATCTTCAACTGGACGCTGGACGATGAAGCCATTCCAGGGCAAACCTGCCGGGAACTTCCAGTTCCGCCGTGCCCAGCAGCAGGCTCCGAAGCCTAATGCACCCCCTCGTGATGTTGGTGATCGCCGTTGCTACAACTGTGGCCAGCCAGGGCACTACATTAATGAGTGTCCCAAGCCCAGGCAGATCAAGCCAAACCCGCAGAACCAGAGTACGGGAAACAAGCCTGCCACTCCGGCCAAGAAACCGATAGTGCAAGTGCGCCAGGGCAAGCTGAACTTCACTACCATGAGTGACATTCCCGCAGGAGCTCCAGTACTCACGGGTACATTCTCTATCAATAACACTCCTGTCAAGGTCTTATTTGATTCGGGAGCCACCCATAGTTTCATAAATGAGAGTCTACTAGACAAATTGGGTCTAAGAGGAGTACCAACCAAATCTACTTATAAAATTACCACACCTGGTGGAAACATCACGTCTCAGTTAGTAATTTTTGGAGTTCCCCTAAGACTAGGAAGTCGGGTCATTCAATCTAATCTGATAGTCATCAACTTAGGAAACATGGATGTTATTTTGGGTATGGAATGGATGAATCAACATAAGGTGGTTCTAGATATATCAGATAGGGTCATAGAGATCCACTCTCCTACGGTCGGGCACACTACCTTGTACCTACCTTTCCGGACAAGCATCGACTCTTGTGCCTATGCGACCATTATCTCCTCCCTTGATGAGATTCCAGTAGTGTGTGAGTACCCGGATGTATTTCCTGATGAGTTGCCTGGTATGCCACCAGACAGAGATGTCGATTTTGTGATCGAACTCCAACCCGGTACCGCACCCCTTTCAAAAAGACCTTATCGCATGCCACCCAAAGAGTTAGCCGAGCTAAAAACCCAACTCCAAGAATTGTTAGATAAGGGTTACATTCGCCCGAGCTCTTCTCCTTGGGGTTGCCCTGCTCTCTTTGTCAAAAAGAAAGATGGTAGCTTGAGGATGTGCGTAGATTACCGACCGCTCAATGCAGTCACTATCAAAAACAAATACCCACTTCCTCGAATCGATGTTCTGTTTGATCAATTGGCTGGTGCCAAAGTCTTCTCTAAGATCGACCTTCGTTCTGGCTACCACCAAATCAAGATTCGACCATGCGACATTCCTAAAACAGCTTTTTCCACTCGTTATGGTCTTTAAGAGTTCTTGGTCATGTCCTTCGGACTCACTAATGCACCTGCCTACTTCATGTACCTCATGAACTCAGTATTCATGACGGAGCTCGATAAGTTTGTCGTGGTCTTTATCGATGATATCCTCATCTATTCTAAAAACGAAGAAGAACACGCCAACCATCTCCGAGTTGTCCTTCAGCGTTTGCGAGATCATCAGCTTTATGCTAAATTCTCCAAATGCGAATTCTGGTTGAAAAATGTCAAATTCTTGGGGCACACCATTTCCCACGATGGTATCTCCGTAGATCCTAGCAAAGTTCAGGAGGTAAGGGGTTGGAAACCACCCAAATCTGTACATCAAATCCGCAGTTTCCTAGGATTGGCGGGATATTACCGTCGATTCATTCCTGACTTTTCTAGAATCGCAAAACCCATGACCGAATTACTCAAGAAGGGAGTGAAATTCGTGTGGAGTGAAGCATGTGAGAAAGCTTTTCACACCATCAGGCAACATCTAACTTCAGCCCCAGTGCTAGCTCAGCCCGATAACTCCAAGCCATTTGAAGTCTTCTGTGACGCATCAGGCACTGGTCTTGGCTGTGTCCTTATGCAAGACGGCCGAGTCATTGCCTATGCTTCGCGAGCCCTTCGACCCCATGAACTCAACTATCCTACCCATGATCTTGAGTTAGCTGCCGTTGTTCATGCCCTCAAGATATGGAGACATTATCTAATGGGCAATCATTGCAATATCTTCACTGATCACAAGAGCCTCAAATATATCTTCACCCAGTCAAAATTGAATATGAGGCAGAGAAGATGGCTTGAGATGATCAAGGATTATGACCTAGAAGTGCACTATCATCCTGGCAGAGCAAATGTTGTTGCAGATGCTCTTAGCCGCAAGGACCATTGCAACCACCTAGAGTTGGTGCCAGTCAGTGAACCCCTGTGTGAAGAAATGAGAAAGCTCAGCCTAGAAGTGGTACCGCAGGGAATTCTTTATGCCTTGACGGCAGAGTCCAGCCTTTATGACAGGATTGTCACGGCCCAGCGCAATGATGCGAATATCCAAAACATCAGGCAGAAACTAGTGGAAGGAGACCCGAAGTACACTTGTTTCCAGAAGGATCCCCAAGAGGTGGTCTGGTTTGGGAAACGCCTAGTGATCCCCGTTGATCCAGAAATCAAGAAGATCATTCTAGATGAAGCTCACCAATCCAAGTTCTCTATTCACCCCGGTAGTACCAAGATGTACCAAGATCTAAAGCAGAACTTTTGGTGGTCTAATATGAAGGTGGATGTAGCCAAGTATGTAGCCGAGTGCGATACTTGCCACCGGATGAAAGCAAGTCATTTGAAATCGGCAGGAGTACTCCAACCCCTGTCGATACCCATGTGGAAATGGGATGACATTAGTATGGATTTTATTGTGGGTTTACCCCTGACCCCTAGGAAGAAAGATTCTATTTGGGTAATCGTGGATAGACTCACCAAGACTGCTCACTTCATTGCCGTGCACACCACTTACTCCGTGCAACAGTATGCAGAGTTGTACGTCGACCACATAGTTCGTCTACATGGAATCCCAAAGACTATAATCTCTGATAGAGGGACTCAGTTTGTGGCCCGTTTTTGGGAGCAGTTGCATGAGTGTTTGGGAACTCAGCTACTCCGTAGTTCCAGTTATCACCCACAGACGGAGAGGATAAACCAAATTCTAGAGGACATGTTGAGGGCGAGCATCTTGCACTTTGACAAGAGTTGGGACAAGTGCTTGTCCTTAGCAGAGTTCTCATACAATAACAGCTATCAGGCCAGCTTGAAAATGGCACCGTTCGATGCTTTATACGGACGCAGATGCCGCACCCCACTGAATTGGTCAGAGGCCGGAGAAAGAACACTCTTTGGACCAGAGTTAGTTAAAGAGGCCGAAGAGAAGGTACAAGTGATAAGAGAAAATTTGAAGATGGCCTAGATGAGACAAAAGAGTTACCATGATAAGGGAACCGCACCTCGACACTTTGAAGTGGGAGATCATGTGTATTTGAAAGTATCCCCCACCAAAGGTGTGCAAAGGTTCGAAGTCAAAGGAAAGTTAACCCCGTGCTACATTGGACCCTACGAAGTAATAGAAGTATGTGGACCCGTGGCCTACCGTATCCAATTGCCAGAACGGTTTTCTGCGGTTCACAATGTGTTCCATGTAACTCAGTTGAAGAAGGGAATGCCTGTTCCGGAGAACGAGATCATTACAGAAGCTAATGCTTGGATCGAGCCGGATTTCTCGCTCGTCGAGCATCCCTTAAAGGTACTAGATCAAAAAGAGCGAAAGACCCGGAGGCAAACCGTGCGAATGTACAAGATCCAATGGAGCCATCACATGGAAGAAGAAGCCACGTGGGAGACGGAGGATTATCTTAACACCAAGTATCCGGGCTTCCTCCAATCCCGAAACAGTGAGTCTTTTTCCCATCGTTTCATTGTCGAGTCGAATCTCGGGACGAGATTCCTTTTTAGGGGGGTAGGCTGTGACGCCCCAGGTTTTTAATTACCGACATTAACGCTAATGACATGATTAGCCGGTCAAATGGTCAACCCTAGGTCAACCTGGGCCCTCACCCATGAAAACCCCTTAACACATACACCCCTAGTGACCCTAGTGAATAGTTAAAACACTTGTGGGGCCAACCCATGGTCAAAGGGTGGGTCAAACCCCCTTGCCATCCAGTGTCCACAGGTGTCTGCCGGAATTTTCGCCGCGTTCTCCAAAATTCACCTAAACACTTAAAATTCTACCTTTGGGAAAGTTGTAGGTCTTGTTGAGGGACACAACTTTCATGTAGAGTGGCATTGCAGATTTGGAGGGGAAAATTGTGAAAAAGCCCTTGCAAGCCAGGGTTTACTGTTGGCAAGCACAGGCTGACATTCAAAGTTGGCACTCCAACAGATTCAAATCTAGAGAGTTAAACCCTATACAGCCTTTGTGAAAGTTGTAGCTGGTACTTAGATCTACAACTTTGGTATTCATTGCTTGGTCGAGTTGTATTCAAAATTTTGGAGAAACAGTGGCTCAAACATACCACCAGTGTCACCGCTAGACCCGAGCGCGTCGCGCCGCGACGTCGCGCGCGCCCGTGCGCCGCCGCCGCCGCCCGCCGCCGCCTTGCCCCGCGTCCGTGCCCGCGCCGCCCAAGGTCTCGATGCATGCGCCGTGCCCCGTCCCGATGCCCCGCGCCCCTAGATCGCGCCGTCCCGAGGTGCCCCGAGGCACGCGCCGCCGTACGCGCGCGCGCGCCACGGACCGGCGGTCCGTCGGCGGCGGCCGCCGCCGTACGCGCGCGCCTCGAGACGCCGTAGCACCGGCCGGCATCTCCGCCATCACCCGCGCGTCACCCACGAGCCGCCCGAGCCGGGTATAAAGGCTCTCTCGCCTCTCCCCGCGCGCCGCACCGAGCCGCCCGCGCCATTGCCGCCGCCATCGTCGCCGCCGCCGTGCCGGCACCCCTCGCTCGTGTTCACCGCCGTCCGAGCACGTAGCTAGCTTCCTTAGCACCCAGGCAAGCTCGTAAGCGCGCTCGTTTGCGTCAATTTGGCCTCCACACCGCCACGCCCCGAGCCGCCGTGTGCGCCGCCGCCGGGTCACCGCCGTGCGCCATCGCCGCTCGCTCTCCCCACTGCCCAACCGCACCACGAGCTTCCCTAGCCCCTACTACAACTCCCGGGGTCGCGTGTTGTCCAAGCCCGCGCTCCCCTCGCCGGAAACCCGAGCCGCCGCAGCCGTGCTCGCCGGTCGCCGTCGAGCGCCGCCGTGCGCGGCTCTCTCCGCCCCAACCGCGCCTACCCGGCCCCCCTAGGTGAGCATGTGGTCCTCCACGGCCGCTTGCCCGGCCGGGATCGCCGCCGGCTCGCCGGAATTTGGCCTTGCCCGTGCCGCCGGCCGGCCAGGGACCCAATTGCAGGGATCCATCTCTTGTTAGGGTGTTTTGAGTAAAAGGGCAGGACTAGTCTGTGAAAAGCCTATCTAACTTTTCTTACAGTTTAGTCCAAGGTCTTAGAAAATCCCTAGAAATTCACAGAAAATTCCAAAAATTCTCAAACCAATTTTGTAGGTCTCAGGATGTTAAACCCCACCTACTTGATGTACATTTGTGGCTAGATTCAAAATAGTTTTGGCAGAAAAATTACAAATGTGTTATGCTTGAATCTATTATAACTTGGAATGTATAGCTCCTCTGTAGCTGAGCTTTGGATATGTTGTGAGTTAGGATATGACTAGCTCCCATGCCAAAAATTGCACAAAGTTATCATGTAAATCCTTTTAGAAAAATGTTTTTCTATCTCTGGCAGAACTGCATAGATGATTTTTCATGTTAAATATATTCATGTTCTTGAGCCCAACTTGTGCACACTGTCTTGTGATGTCAAAAGGCACCCCTTGTGAATTGATCATGAATATAGGATCGACAGAAATAATTATTCTTGTTTAATTCATGTTTTCCTTTGCAAATTAATAAACCAAGTTCAGTAGAGGTTCCATGTGAACATGCTAGCTTTTTAGACTTGTTTAGGACCAGGGAGCATCCACCAGAATGTTTGGACCATTTTGATGCTTAATTATTTTTATATGCATTTAAGTTGAATCACTAGATAACCTTTGTTATTTCCTATAATATTTAATTTCCTAGCATCCAACACTTACATGTGGGTCCAATGGACCAGGATAGGTGCTAGTAGGCCTAAGAAACACTCATGTAATTTTTGGTAATTTAATTGTTTAATAAATAGCTTAAATGTCCTTTTTATATTAAAGGGAAATTAATAAAGAAAATCCTTAATTAAATCTTTTCCTTTTTGAGAGCATTATTTGATATAAATAAAAGAAATTTAATTACCAGCACTAATAAGGAATTAATTCATGAATATAATTATTAATTACACCATGTGGGTAAAGATAAAATAAAATGAAGCTTCCACATGAAATGATGAGCTCAATAAAAACCTTATTCAAATGTGGAATAAAAAGAGTAACCCATGTACAATCCTTAACCTTCCTAAAAGAGAAACCTTAGATGGATGCTTGTTAAGGTGAATATGACCGACTAGAGTTGGATAAGACAACAAACTATCACATCACCTAAAGTGCATTGCATTCCGTGTAGATCTTCCGGACGGAGATTACTCCCTTGTCCCGGAAACCGAGGAAGGCGGAGCGGAAGGTTCTCTGCAGTACGTGGACGTACTCGACACCGAGGGTGCCCAAGCCAACCTAGCTGACGAAGGCAGGCTCCGGTGCATCTAACCCAGTTTTAAAGTTCTTTATTCAATTATCTATGAATGATTGTGCATTTACGTTCAGGAGTTGAATGAAACCTTAGATGCATGATCCATAGGTACCTTTGTCCCTACTAGTATGATAGGTCGATAGCTGCTAAGCTATAGGACTGTTACAAGTCGGGTGATGACCTCACTCGTGAGAATAGGTTCCAAGATAGGAATCTTACTATATCCTTAAATGGATTGCTCACGTGGTAAGAGCATGGGATCTGGACTCCGGTCCAGTGGTTATGTGGGTTAAGTCTTTGAACGTACCAAGCATATGCCGGGTATGGGACCGGTAAGCCTAGTACCATAATGAGGCGGCGAGGGATCCTACTATAACTACTCTTGGGATTCGCTCTCACGGCTAGCTACTGGTGGTGTATGGTGACTCCGGGTATCTCGCGGGGTATGCCGGATAGCCTGCACCAAAGACTGTAAGATTCGATCCCAACCCGAGGATTTATGGGGACGGCCTGGGGAGTTGTCCTCGCGGGGGCAGCCGACCGTGTGTTTGGGTCTACCTTGCAAGGTTTAAATCAATCGATTGTCGGCCTCTCACCGTTACCCGAGACTACTTACTCCACTAGTCATGTGATCCCTAATGATGGAAGTTGATGAAGATGATGTTTGATTAATTGTATTGTGCAACTTTGTTTGTACTAGTTGGCTAATGTAGTAAGGATTAAACCACTAGAATTTGTGCTAAAATCTTGAAAGTAAGGACCTACTCTTTGTTACTTTTTAGCAAAAGCAACCCAGTAGCCAAAAAGCCTTTCATGGTCTAGATTTGGTGAGGTAGCTATCACCGACGGGTAAGTCTTGCGGAGTATTAGTATACTCAGCCTTGCTATAATGTGTTGATCTAGGTAATGCCTTCAGTGATGTGTGGCCCGGTGAGATCCCGCCCGGCTGGGAGCTGGAGTGGGTGGAGGACGACTACTGAAGTATCATGCATGGCCTCCCGTGGTGACTTCGCTGCCGCTAGTTAATTTCCGCTGTCTTTTCAAAACTCTGAACTATGCTGTCATGACAAAAACTATGGTTTGTAATAATTAAACCCTTCGAGGTACACATTTGAATTTGAATGTTGTTGTATCTCTGGACTCGCCTTCGAGTGAGTTTTAATGCATATATCGATCCTTGTGCTATTCAAGTGATTTACCGGGCGTTAACCCGGCGACTTACGACAGGATGGTACTTTATTATTGCTTAATGACCAAAGTGGATCGGTCTTAGGCAATAGTACGGTACTTTCCTGGGCGGGTTGTCACACTTGGATACGTAATCAACCATGACTACAATATGCTCATATCCGTGTGAGTTTTTGAAAGGCCCCATGAAGTCTATACCCCACACATTGAATAAATTGATTTGGAGATTGTATTTCAATGGCATAGAATGTCTTTGAGAGATGATTCCGGTTCTTTAGCATTCGGGGCATGATGCAACATATCTTTTAGTATCTTCATGCATCTCCGACCAATAGAATCCGCTAGACCACACTTTTGCTTGGGTCCTAAAATGGCTATAGTGTCCACTGTACTCCATCGAGTGGCACTTTCTCAAAGTTTCTAGCCTCTCTTCTCTTGGCACGCATCTTCTCATGACTCCATCATTGCCAAGTTTGAAGAGGTATGGTGCATCCCAAAAGTACTTCTTACTTTCGGTGATTATCTTCCTTTGAGAGTTTTTATCTAGATGGTCGAGAGGCATCTTTCGAATTGCTCGAATGATATCAATCATCCAAGTGTCTTTATCGAGCACTCGATAGAGGTGGTCATCTCTCATCTTGTCTTCTATGGGCTCTTTATCATCTTGTCCACGATTCATCCTAGACAAATGATTGGCCACAACATTCTCCACCCCCTTCTTATCACAAATTTCAACATCAAACTCTTGGAGAAAAAGGATCCAACGGATCAAATGTGGTTTAGCATCCTTCTTAGCCAAGAGATACTTGATCGTCTGGGTGAATGGGAATTTGCATGAGCCCCGAGTACCCATCGAGAAAGCAAAAATAAGTGTGGTTTGCTAATCTCTCGGGCATCTCATCGATGAACGATAGGGGAAGTGATCTTTCTTCGTTGCTTTGTTTAGCTTACGATAATCGATACACATCCGCCACATGGTCACGGTTCTTTGCGGTATCAATTCGTTCTTCTCATTCTTCACCACAGTTAAACCTCCTTTCTTTGGTACACAATGTACCGGGCTCACCCATTCGCTATGCGGAACCGGGTAGATGATTCCGGCGTCAAGTAACTTGATGACCTCTTTCTTTACTACCTCTCGCATGGCATGAGTTAGCCTCCTTTGGTGGTCCACTACGGGCTTACATTAGTCTTCCATTGGTATACGATGAGTGCAAAAGGCTGGGCTAAGACCTTTGAGATCATTAATCGAATATCCAATCACCTTCCTATGTTTTTTCAATAAAATCAGCAACTTATCAATTTCTTCGGGACTCAACTCGTCGCTCACGATGATTGGATAAGTCTTGTCTGGGCCGAAAAATTTGTACTTTAATCCTTTGGGCAAAGGTTTAAGGTCTACCTCGGGCACTTGTGGCTCCTCGGGTTTAATCTCTTCTATGTCCTCTAATTTTTCTTCCTCCACGCTTCCATCTTGCGGTTCTAAGCCTTTTGTTGCTTCTTCTAGCTCTTCATCTTGTTGATAATTAACTTGATTTTCCATTGCTCTTTGCAGCCGGTCTCTAAGGGTTTCAATAAAACAAAGACTATCTACCTCCTCTACTTCGTCTTTGGGAAGAAAGGGTGTAGGGTATTTAGAAACGCGAATTAAGTTATATGTGTACTTCTTTCCATTAAGGTTCATTGTTACTTTGCCTTTTCCGTCATCCAACACAACATCAATCAACTTAAGAAAAGGCCTACCTAGGATTATGTGATCATGATTACTATGGTAAGCATCAATAACAAAGAAATTAGTTGGTATACATTTTCTAGAGATTTTTACATTCATGTTGCAAGCAATACCTAGAGGTCTAATAGTTCTACCATCTCCCATGATTAATTTCGTTGATGTTGGAGCTAAGTCAAGGTTGTGGTCTTGAACTTTATCGTAAATTTTAGAAGACAGGACACTTACTTGGGCTCCGATGTCACATAAAGCTTTGCATTGAACTCTGTTGATCTCGCAACTCAAGTGTGGTGCCATCTTCTCTTCTTCTTCGGATCCTATCGCGTAAACTTCGGTGAGGCGAGCATATAATGATGCTTCAGGCTTGATCCCCATGATTCTTTTCACCTCGGCTATGTGTTCCGGATCCACTTCATCATCTCTAAAGAGCTTTTGAAAGATCGCACTGGTGGTTTCAAGGTCGTATGAATCTTCCGCTTTCCTTTCCGGTGTGAAATCCGCTTCCAATGCTCTTGCCATCCCCTTTTGACTAGGGAACGGTCTTCTCTTATCGAATACTTCTCCGTGATCGATTGGAACCCAATCCATTGGTTAGAACTCGCTTAGTGGCTTCGCGCTTGACATGCTTCTCTTGTTTGTTTCATTTGATGTGGGGAAGTCAACGCTCTGGGTAGTTCTTGACTTGATGTGTTCTTCTTCAAGCTTTTCTGGGATTGGCTCCTCTTTTTTGTGACTTCCGGGGTTTCCTCTTTAGAAAATTCATCACACTTCTTCATCCTTGAATTATATTCCAGCTCTTCCGCAAGTCTTGTTTCCCAATCTCTTCGCATGACAGCCGCTTTACTAATTTTTTGTAGAAGTTGAGCGGCTTCCGTGAGAGTTTTCTCCATGAGATCCCCACTTGCACACATTTGGACGTGTTGCATGCAACTAGGGGTTAGGGAAAAGAAAAATGTATGCAAGAGTACATCACCTGCGAAGCCGAGTCTTGGTCCTTGTTCGATCAACTCATTAAACCTATTCCAATCTTGGTCTATCCCTTCCTCTTCTCCTTGCAGGAAAGTGATCACTTGCCTCCTTAGATGTTGAACCTTGCTAATTGGAAAGAACTTCTCGCACAACTTCTTTGTCAACTTGTTCCAATTGCCTTCAACTTCAAAGAACGCAAACGAGTACCATGTCTTTGCTTCACCGGCAAGTGAGTAGGGAAAGAGATTCCATTTGAACCATTCGTCGGGAACTCCTTCTTGACGCACCGTGTTGCATAGTGTCAAACCTTGCTAATTGGAAAGAACTTCTCGCAAAACTTCTTTGTCAACTTGTTCAAATTGCCATCGACTTCAAAGGACGCAAACGAGTACCATTTCTTTGCTTCACCGGTAACTGAGTAGGGAAAGAGATTCCATTTGAACCATTCGTCGGAAACTCCTTCTTGATGCACCGTGTTGCATAGCATCGTGAAATGCCTTATGTGTCTATATGGGTTCTCCGTAACCATCCCTTCAAACGGGTTTGCCTCCGCCATCTCGATGATCTTGGATTTAATCTCATACTTGGTCGCTTCGAGCTTTGAATCCGACTCTTGTACTCTTATGTCTTCACATCGAGTGCTGGCGTCATCTCTTAGTGATTTCTCTGGTTCTTCCACGGGTTGATTGACGAACGCCATCAAGACAACAAGATAAAAAACAAAAAAAAACAAACAAAGTGTTTTTCTAGATAATATGTGTTAGATATAGCAAATAAAAGATAAACTAAATATAAAACTAAGTTAAATGCAAACCAAACAATGTAAACTAGCTTGCTCCCCGGCAACGGTGCCAAAAAAGGGGCTTGTTGACGGATAAAAGACGTATCCACCTATGATCCGCAAGCGTACGGACCTACACCTTTTTCACCACGGGATTCCCAAGGTTCTTGTCAATTCGCAGAGCAAGGGGATTACAAGCGTTTGATCTACCTCTAGTCACTAGCTACTCAAACTCTAACTATGATTAAACTAGAAAACGACTAAACTACACTAGAGAGAATGATTAAGCAATCAAGATAAAATACACTCGCTCATGGGTTGACGATACTAGAACATGCAATCACTTTAAACATGAAAACCAATCTAATCTATCGAGGGTTGTTACCATGGTTTCGCCCTTTGCCTCCTCTCGTACTGTCACTACGTGAAGGTAATCGTGAGTAGACCTATGATGGACACTGCCTATTGAATGGATCCAAGGGAGCATTGGAGCTATACTCCCTTTACGGCATGGTAACTAACCTTAAGCAATAAAGTATATTCAACACAAGATGATAGATAGATAATCCAACAAAGTACGATTACATCTCAAGATCGATTACAACCCATGGACGAATAAGGAGATTACCCCATCAAGGTGCTAGACATAGCACCGTTGATCATGGCCACCCTTCCGACGGTGTATTCCTTCATCTACACTTGTGGGTGCTTCCTTCGAGGTGGTTGACCCCCTCCGGAGATCTCCCTCCTCTCTCTCTAGCTTGTGGATGGCCTCCTGGTGCGAATGGCTCTCTCCCCTACGAATGGCGGCGCCTCCAGGACTTTAGGGTTGAAGATCCTTCGGGTGCAAGGAAAGGGTGGCCGAACCGACCCCTTGAGTGGGCTGGGCCGGTCGGCCTGGGCTGACCGGCCCAGGCCCATTTCAGCCCGGTTCGGTCGCCCCTTCGCTCCCGTGGGTCCTCAGGTGATTATGCACTTTACCCCTTCCACTTGCATGATTTTGACAATGTCATCCTCGCGTCCAAGATGGAGGTTCTCCATGCATGAAGTTCGGTCTTTTACGCTTCAATCCCCGGGGGTGTTCCTATGTAGCACTTCGGTCCTTGCCACCAATGGAAGTGATTTCATCAAGCTCATGAACACAAACAAGACTTTGTAAATGCTGCTTTGAACTTGTTGTGAATCCATCCTTTATGTCCATGTTTTCCTACATAAACAAAACACTTCCAAATGCATGCACATAGATGAACTTGTTATATGATTAGTGTGCCTAGTGGCGGGTTAGTTCCATCAACAAATCCAAACCAAAGTGTAATGAACATGCTTGGTGTACAACAATACACTGTCAACAGTACCATCAAAGTGTGAAGGACCCGAACCCCGTTCCGCGTACGCCATCTTTGAATCTTAGACTAGTTAGAATCACAAACATCCGTAACCGGCTCTGATACTAATTGAAGGACCAATTAGGTGACCAGAGAGGGGGGTGAGAATGGGAGCCGATAAAAATTCTTCCGAAGGATGAACTCAGCCTATGCCCCAAATTCACAACCAAATGTACCCACACGAGTTTGCCAAGGTCGAGTAGTCACAACGGACCTACCAACCCTAGGAACAAACCCCAACACAAAGCAACACAGAAGCGCAACTCAAGAAGCAAAGAACTTAGGCGATCTGCACAGTCTGGGGCGGACCGTCCGCGGGGGGGGGGGGATTGTCCGCGGGGGCATGCGGACTGTCCGCAAGCACAGGGCAGGCCATCCGAAAATGGCACCCAAACTTCCAGTACTGCACCTCAAAAAACGGACCATCCGTCCTCAACCTGCGGACCGTCCGTGCTGCGCGGACTGTCCGGCCTCTCCTTGCGGACTGTCTGCCAAACCTTGTGCAACCAAAAGCACACCACCAAACGGATTGAAAAGGCGAACAAGAACACATGAAGAACTCGACGAACTACTGGTTGAAAGCCTCCTCGTGGACCGTCCACCACGAGAGAGCGGACCATCCGCGTGGTCTGCAGATAGCAGCTCGAGCCCGACCTCTTGAAGGTCCACACCACCTTCCCTTTGCCCGATCTCCTGAATCAACCAAGGGATTGCTACCAAATCATAGGAGAAGATGAAGCGCCTCTAGGAGATGCTATACCTACGTATTTGTAGTGTCAAACCCACTGAATCGAGAGGAATCGAGATTCTACCGAGCTCAAGAACAAAGCTAGGTTTCCAACCGAAATCCTTCAATCAGAGGCCGAATTCGGAGTTTGAGGGGTCATGATCAGCACAAAGATGCACGAGGCAACTATCCGTGATCCCCACCAACAAATCCGAGCTCAAACACGTCAGAATTGAAGGAACAAGCTGCACACGAAAATCCAATGAAAATAGCTCGAAAAAGACACGAAAATCACACGAGCTACAAGAGGACGATCGACGCAACCATGAAAGCTTCCATTCACTTGGAGGTCAGATTCTTTACAAACAGAGGAAAAATCTAACCCTATGGAGCAAGGAAATGAGAAGAAGTCTAGAAGGATGGTTTGCCTGGAAACCCTAGAGTTAATATATATGAGTCCCTCCGGGCTAGGCAAAAGACCACTCTACCCCTAGCACTTAAGTTGTGATACAAACCCCTCAGGGGCAAATGGGTCATATAGCACTCATCATAGTCGCACGGCCACGCCATCGCCGCAGACCGCGTCCTCCCGATGCAAGCCCTACGATCCCGCCACGTGTCCGCAAACATCGAAGCTTCTCGGCACGCTCGGATCCCGTCTCCGCCCGTTGAGCCTCCAATCTTGGTTTTGTGGCTCAACCAAGTAACCCGACGGTTTTGTGGTGAACTGCCTCAAACCCCGCGTGCAGACTCCGGTCGTGAGCCACTACCCTACACCGACTCCTGTCCGCGACTTCGTCTTGCTTTTCTTGCCACCATGCGGCCCGCACTTGACCCCGCTGGCCACCGGGTCCCTCAAGCTGAGCCTACTTGTCCCTCCACTCCTCGGAGGCCCCGCAAGGCATAGACCTTTCACACTCTCTCTTCACCTGCACCAACGCAAATCAAGCCGCAACCTGCACCTACAATACTTGGCCAAGAGTCAGTCTACACCACGTTGTTAATCACTCATAACAACTAGGAGCGACCATCCACCGGTCCTCAGACGCTTCGGTCCCTAGGCGGTTTGGCCAGCCGCAATGGGCACGGCGGTTGACCACCAAATCGCCATGGGGTATGGCAGCAAGCCCCGTCGTCGTGGCCCACGGCAGTGAGCTCTACAGCCGCCGTGGACCACGGCAGCAGGAAGTTAGGCCTCCATAAGAGCAGGAAATTAGCCCAAAGTTGTCACAGTAATTCGAAAAAAGAAAGAGAGGGTTGTGAAGGTGAAGAGAGTGAGGTGGAGGGGCGGAGCAGTGAAGCTCTGCTGGTTCTTCGCTTCATTTTAGGTATTTCGTTGATTTCAACCCATTTAGTACCTGTAGTTAGATGTAATGAAAGCATAATTTGTATTGATTCACTAGATTTCTTTAGATTTGTAGTATGAAATAGTTCCTATTTGTAGGGTTTAGGGTTCAAATTGAGAAGGGAGTAAGGTGGAGGGGACGAAGTAGCAAAGCTCTGCTGCTACTTCACTTCACTGCATGTATTTCGTTGATTTCAACACTTTTAGTAATTTTACTTAGATATAATGAAAACATAATTACTATTAATTAACTGGATTTCTATAGATTTCTGGAGTATAGATCTGTGGTTGTTTTTAGATTTTAGTATATATGTTTGACACTCATTAGATTATTTTAGGTAACATATTTACTGTTGATCGTGTAGATTTCAGCGGATTAGTTTGTAATTTTAGTTTAGATTTTGGCCTATTTATTTGTTAGTCCCTGGATGTAGTATTTGATAGTTGTTATTGCTTTTTATTACTAATCAGACATGTCGGAGATAGTCACAGTCCAATTGTATTATGGATCTGGTTAAATTATATATGGTCCATAAGGAGTTGACTTGTCAAATTTTATTTCAGTTGAGAAAAATGTTAAAAGAGCAGTAGTAAGAACTTGGGAGGGTATAACCAATTGGCACTGAAACATTTCAGCCGATTGTGTTGCAACTCACATGTACCCTACCATTGTGAACTGTACTTCTTATGAGCTGAAGGCCATTATCAGCGCAATTGAGGAAACTTCGGGTACACCATCAGTTACGGCAAAGCTTACGAAGCAAAGAAGAAGGTATTCGAGCATACGTGGGGTACTTATGAAGCATCTACCACAATTTGCCTAACTTGCTGCACACAATAGTTCAAATGAATCCTGGCAGCTACTATGACATCAAGGACTATCCTTGTGAGGAGAAACGAGGCAAGCTTGTGCTTCAATAGTCACTCTTGGCATTGGATGCCTGCATTGATGCTTTCAAACTTTGTCGATCGGTCCTTTGCATAGATGGTACTTTTCTCACGGGGAAATACATAGGAACAATCTTGAGAGCTATGACAGCTGACAGTAACAATCAGTTGCTTCCTTTGGCCATTGCATTTGTGGAGGGGGAGAACAATGATAGTTAGTATTGGTTTTTTGAGAGGTTGAAGAACATTGTGGTGCAGGATGTGCAGAATGTGTGTATCATACACAATAGGCACAAAGGTATTTTGCAAGCAATGAATGACATGAAAGATGGCAGCCAAGAGCGTTATAGAGTTCCACTGTGGCCAGATGTTAAGAGCAGGTGGTGCACTAGGCACATGAAAGCAAACTTCCACAGCCAGTGCAAGAACAAGGCCCTGTCTAAATTGTTTGAGCGGTTCTGTGAGCAGACTCAGCATAAGAAGTTCGACGCCATTTGGAAGAAATTATATGACCTGACAAAGAAGGCATCAGAGGAGATAGCAAAGAGGCCAGTGAATCTTGAACCTGGTGAAGAGCCAATTTCTCTAGAGGATGTGGGATTAGGTGGCCCTCAAGTTAAACATAGAACAGGGTGTGGTATGAAGACCTTCAGCCAGTGGATTCAGAATGAGCCTAAGGAAAAGTGGTGTCTCATGTTTGAAGAAGGTGGAGCAAGGCATGGTATAAAGACAACTAATTTTGCCGAGGTCTACAACCGTGTGCTTCGCAGTTCAAGACCTCTTCCTCTAGTTGGCATCATTGAGTTCTTTATGTATCGTACAATGTAATATTTTTACGAAAGGAGCAAGACAGCAGATGTGGTGGTGAGAACACTCAAATGGTGTACTGCACCAGAATGATTGAGTATTTGGAGAAGGCTCGGAGAAAATCACTTCTTGATAAGGTCAGAGTGTAGCCTTACTACCAGTCTGTTGAGAATGAAATTCTGTGAAGATATGAGGTTGAGTGCAAGGGGAAAATGCATCTAGGCCCATCGCGTGAAAAGACGCAACAAGTGTGTGAACTTGGCAACCAAATCTGCAGATCCTCATGCCGGAAGCCGTAGCTACTACACACCCTCTGCTCACATGTGATCGTCATATGTTATGAACTTCCAAATTTCAGCCACCATTGGTACATGCCTTGGTTTTACGAAAAGGAAACTGTTCGAAACACTTGGAACCGAACAATTGAGGGCTACATCATGCAAGGTAGTTTTACTGAGAACCCCAAGGAAAATGTTGTGCAGATACGAAATCCAGATCCAGAAATGTGTCAAGGTGTTGGAAGACGGAAGAAGAAGATGATTAGGAACTACATAGACGAAGCAGAAGCTGGAGCTGCAGTAGTGATGTGCTACAAGTGTCACAACATAGGCCACACATACAAGAGGTTCACAACTCCAAATTATGCTTGCAACGCACCAAGTACGACCAATGTGGTCGCCCAGCACCTTCAGGACTCTTCCAAACCCCACCAGTCATAGCAACAATGGACGCGGACGTGGACATGGGCGTAGAAACAATGCAGGATTCATATGATCATAGTTGCTTGTAACATTAGGACATTTAATTTTGGAATTTGTAATATTTGAACTAATATTTCTTGTACGAACTTATGCATGGTATTGTATTGTAATATTTGAACCGCTATTTCATGTCATCTCAATTATTCTGTTTCATTTGTATTATTTTGCCTATGATTGTTCTCATCTTGTTTTGCAGGTTTGCAAAGGCCACAGGTCCTGAGTTGGACTTGGAGTTCCTCACCAAGAGGAAGGACAATGTTGAGGTACCAGAGGGGATCGACACTCTTATGTGCTTCTGTAGTGACAACTGCAAGCTTGTTAGGTGCACGGTTCTCGTGTACGCCTACGGGATGATGTTCTTCATCTGTGCCAACTATGCACACGACCTGATCAAGCCATTTGCACTACTAGGAATGATGCCTTGGCCAACACCTATATTTGGTTGCAATATGGTCATTTTGGTTGCAAATGGAATCAATTGCATCTAAGTTTTTTGGTCGACAGATGGTTGCAATTGGAACAGTATAATAGCCTTAGGCAACTATTTGATGTGGCGTTGCAACAGATTTTTCTATTGCAACGAACAAGAAAACATAATGCCACCAATACATGGTTGCAAGAACAAACATTGCAACGAACAAATTTGCCTAATGCAACTAACACTTCGTTGCAAGATCAAATATTGCAACGAAGAAAATAGCCTTATGCAACCCATACTTGGTTGTAAGAACAAATATTGTAATGATTAGATTGGTTGTCTTAGGTTCTAATGCGACGAAACACTTAGCTGCAATATTTCATGATTGCCACAAACAAATGTGTTGCAATAGAAAAGTATTGCCACTCCAAAACTACGTGGGCATATGGTCATATTACCATGAAGTGTGATCCATTGCATTACAATGCTTTTGCAACATATCAGATATGGTGGCAATAGATGGTATGTTTATGCAACGAATTAGTCTTCGAGGTAATATACGTAGATTGCAACGAATTTGTGTTGGTGGTAATAGAGGTCACATGCAACCAACATTTTTTGGTGGCAATAGTTGATATTATAATGTAACAAACTAGTCTTCGAGGTAATATATGGAACTTGCAACGAATTTGAGTCGGTTGTAATAGAGGGCACATGCAACAAACAATTGTTGGTGGCAATAGATAACATGATAATGCAACACATAAAATTAGTCGCCATAATGCATATTGCAACCAAAACTAATGGTTGCCTATTATTCTAACGCAACGAGGGAATTTGAATATTAGCTTATAAATCAATTGCACAGCATGCACATCACATTTAATAACTGATAGATTCATTATTTAAAATTGTCTCAGACCAAAGTAACTGATAAGGACCAGAATTCTTCTTCAAAGAAGATGACCACAACTAACAAAAATGAAGACACCATACTAAGTTCACAACATTGTTTCGCATATAATAAATGGATATAAAAATTAGTTCCCTCGTTGCTCCATCACCCATCAGCTTCACCATCATAAATAAACATCTTTGTTACTTGTCATTCTTGTTGGCCGCCCATCAACAATAAGTCATGGAAGCTATCTCTAATTGTTTTCGCTGTTTGAGTTTCTCTGCGAATCATGAAAACATATATGATTAAATTAATGAAGTAATTAGCAATCATAGAACAAGAGAAATTGAGATAAAACAATTAAGGAAATGAATGCTAACTAATTAACTAGCCAAACAATTAAGGAAATGAATGCTAACTAATTAATCTTCTTCCTAGCCAACTGGTGTTAATCTTCTCATAATTAAGGAAATGAATTCTAACTAATTAACTTGCCAAACATGTGGGAAAAATCCAAGAGCAATACTAATTAACTAGCTAAACATGTGGAATAATCACAGCCTTCTCTTTTCAGTTTTTCTATTTAATCACTAAAAAGTATGTTGCTTCAGCCAAAGGGGAGGTCGCCAGATTCATGCAAAAAGAAAGATTCACACAAGAAAAAAGGGAGGCTTCACTAAAAAGATAGGATTATTGGCCAAAGAAAATAACTACATATATAACAAAAGAAGAAAAAAGAGCACACAAGCTCATTAGAGTCTGTAGTAGGGCGCAGCAGTATCCGCCACACATCCCTTGAATCCATAAGAAAAAAATCAATTGGCAGCAATTGTTCCAAGACCCGTCTCTTTGTAGGGGTTCAACGGTAATTTTTTCAAGATTATCACTCTGAACAGAACTCTATGGATTTTTTAATTTCGCCTTTGATTAACATAACCTTTCATTTGTTTTTGTCAGCTCAGGCTGCAATATAATCCAAGCGAAAACTAACCTTTCACCCTTGATTAACATAATACTTCATCAGATTTTTTCAGCTCAGGATGCAATCCAACGGAAAACTAACCTTTCGATGTCATCTAACTCAGTTCTGAACTAACTGAAAGCCCCTCAAGGACTGAACCCAATCTGCACTTCCAATGAGGTGATATCACCAAACATAGATTAAGTTCAATATATCTAGAACAAATCAAAGTGCATATCAAATTTCATGTCAGCACAGAATCATGACATCTTACAACATTTCAAATTTTCAATTTATGGATCCATGGATAAGCAGTCAAATGAACCAGTAGTACAGTATTGCATCGTGCTCCACCACAACATATCTAATAATTCTAATGGAAACATGACAAGGACCAGCAAAACCCATGATGCAATACTATGCTGATGCATTAACAAGTGAAGCCATATGCTTATACAGATGAAGGGCAATTTCCATGATCCACCAGCAATTTGAAAAATAGACTCAAGAGAGTAGTGCTCACTCCAACACAATACTGATGTGGCATTGAAAGGCGAGCTTAGTTGTCTAAGAAAAATAAATAAATCATTGCAATGGAAGTCTAAGCAAACTGACACAACATGAAAGAGCTTAGTTCTTTTTATGTGAAATAATACTTACATGTATTAATATCCTCTTGTCATGAAATGCCACATCTTACTAGTTATTAAGATTTGACAGCAATAATATCTATCTACAGCTTCTGATTATCCTAAAGAAATAATATTTGTCTCAGTTTACAAATACATCAAGTAGGCATAAGTAGTAGAATCAGGTGGTGCCAAGAATTAATCATTCAGTAATCAACATTCACTAGTCAATCCTAGAGCCTTTTTGTCGGCCAACACATGAAACCAGGTGTTAGGTTTTAGAGAATAAATAAAGAATAACTTATTTTTTTAGAGTTAGAAATGTATTGAAAAGTAGGAACACAGAAGTTCCTTCCTATACAAAGAATACACTAGTCATTTATCACATCGACTAGAAACTAACATTTTTCAGTAGAATATGTATTGATACACAATCTTTCAAAAGCATTGGTCTTCACTATGATTAGAAAGTTCTTATCTACAGTTATCACTACAGTATAAATAGCATTCAGAATTTTTCCACATACTTTGTATAATGCTTATCAGCTGCTGCTCCCGTAAAAAGTGTGGTAACATGAATTGACTACGCAGAATAAGCAGAGTGGCAAACCTTCTCTTTGTGCGCATAAGTGTAGTTATTGATCCAAATTGTCATTGACTTTTTGTAGCTCCATCTCCTTGTGTGTAGCTACTTCTTGCTCCTCAAGCTTGGCAGCAGGAACCCTGGCACCCACTATGCACAACGTTGGAGCATGAGCATCAAAACATTATATTCATGTACATGGAGTGAAAAATAGAATCAGGAATCTAAAATCGACTATGTATTGATGATTGATGCCAAAACAGAGCCCAATTTAGTACAAATGGTGCTGCTACCACAAACAAGGTTCCCCTCTTATGAGTTAGTTTGGGCTTACACAACCGCGCACAGTAGTGGAACAATGCAAGTAAATTTGCAGGATTATCAGGAGTTTAGGACATGGAAGTTGTTAGATGCTTATATTAGTTAAATAAGTTCAATTTGACTCCTCAAATAGGCAACTGAACCGTGACAACTAGTACACAAATTGATGTTGTAACACAACGATCGGCATGAGGAAACGCTCACAATACCATCTCCTGGAAAAAATAGAGAGAGATCTTTCCAATCGCAGTGGAGAACAAGAAGACCTTTCCATTAATAGCAAAGAAGAAAAATAGGAAGAAGGGGATGTCGAACGTACGACAGGGCGGGAACGGGAGGTGAATAGACATGGATCTGCATGAAGGAGGAAGGGCACCGGCGCCGACGTCACGGGGGAACTTGTGCAAAGCCTAGAGCAGCGTGGCCCTGGACTCGGTCACCTCCATCCCCACAGCCACGTACGCATTGGCTCGAGGGCGACGTCGGCGCTCGGCGAAAACGCGACAGCGCAGCGCATTGGCTCGAGGTGACTGCATGATGCCTTGGCTCGATGGGGACGCGGAGGGCACGATGCCTCAGATCCAGGGTGCCGACAACATGTGGGGTGCCACTTAGGGTTTCTGCAGTGCGTGTGGGAGCAGCGTGCGGAGGTCGTTGGATCTGCGGGACTCGCCAGGAAAAGGGCCGACAGAGCCTCGATTTGCACATGGGATGGGGAGGAGAGAGGTCCTGCCGGTTGTGTCTAGTCAGGGACCAAACGTCACCGCCGGAATCTCGGCGAAGGAGGCGCGGGAGCAGTGGTTCAGGGATAGCCTGTGAGAGAAGGGCGCCGGAATCAGCGTTGGGCGGACGGATAAGGCTGGGAGGACGAGGACGCGGTGCAGTTGCTGGGTGCGGCGGTGGCAGCAGGAGTGTGGGGCGGCGGCGGCGATGGGCGTGGATTAGCGGCGGCGGGGGAGTGGTAGGTGTCGAGGACTTGTCGTTCGAATACGAAGGCAAAGGGGTCTCACGGGGGTAGTTGGGCCGATGGGAGCCGGCGGACCTGAGCGCACAGATGTTGTGTGGGCCAAGGAAAATTTGACGAATTTTAAGCATGTCAAACTTTGGATTTTTAAATTTTAACTCTTCCAAACTAATTTTCGAACCTCTAAATGGTCCCAATTTGAATATTCATGAATACCCAAAATTCATAACTCGTCAAGATCTACAAAATTTATTTAGGCCATTTTTGCATTTGAGGAAGTGTTAGAAAAGTTTAGTTCAAAATTGACAAGTCTCACATAGTTTCATAAACTCTATGTTAGATCCATGTTTTCATGACTAGCGTTTACAAACACTTTCTCAAAAATAAAAAATGACCTATTCAAAAGTTTTTCATCCGAGGTCAAGGTTTGAAAAGGTTTGACCAACTCAAACTTTGAAATTTAAAACAATGACACCTTTCATGCTAGTATTTGGTACTCTAAATTGATTCAAATGGAAACATCATGAATACTAAGTTTCTTAAACTCATCAAGATCTACATTTGTTATTTGGGCCAAGGAAAGTTATTTTTCTATTTTTTGAATCACTAATGAATATACCCTTGTGAAGTTAGTTGCAAACTAGTTAGCTTATATGGGCCCAATATATTTTTTCACATGTAACAGACAAAATATAAGTTGTCACCTAGGAGCTTCAAGAATTTTGAAAAAGATTTACTATTTTCTACCATTTAAATAAATTTCTGGAAGTTTACTCATGGTAATTCCAAATTGACCTATGTGTACCTTTAATAAGATTCAGAAAAATTTGAAAACACTATATTTAGGTGACTATGTTCTATTTTAGCTCACATCTTGGAGATTGACAGAAAATAATAATATTTTATAGGGAAAACTCAAACTTTTACTAGTAGTCTTGTTTTTAAATAATGATAATAATACCTAAAACTTCTCCAAAAATTATAAAAAAATGACATAGAATCATTAGATGGATGTGCACACTTGACAAAAAAGTTTGTTAAGATTTTGTGAAAATTTAAGTGCATTGTTCATAAAATGTATACATGTCTCATATAGTTTCTTATAAGTAAAGTCAAACTTTAGGATTTTAATATCTTGTAACTTTTTTAACTCATATGAATCTCAAATGTTGACTCATTCTTACATTTACCTTCCAAATCATAAGCATGATTTTATTTTACCTTTCTTTTATTTTTTTGATATAAAACATAAGCACAATTAATAACAAGTTATTACCACACTTGGTCACTATTGTGGGTGTGATGTAGTGGTAGGGTGCTACGTCTTTTGTCTCCTCCACCTGGGTTCGAATCCCAACCTTCTCTCCACTGCACAAAGTTTTTTAATTATAACCTTTACCTTATAGTATAAATAATATAATACCAAACTTGTTAACAATTGATGTTGTAGTGTGGTGGTCAGGTATGGGAATCTCGGTTGCAATACTTGGGTTCAAATCCCACCTTTGCCAATTATCATTGTTTTTTATTTTGTGTGGCCTGGCGGGAACAACAACGACCTTGGCAATAATGATAAAATTATCATAAAACTCAAACTTCTACTCGCAATATTATCATAAAATAATGATGGATGTTTAAACTTGACATAAAATTTTCATTACGTTCCATGAAAAAGGAGTATACATTGTTCACATGTTATTACTACTTTTGAAAAATGGAAAAATAAGCTAAAAAAGATTGTAGATCTTGATGAGATATGAAACTTTGGTATTCATCACTTTTCCATTTGACATCATTTGATATTAAAAAATCGTGCTTGTTGTTGTCAATTTTTGAAATTCAAAAATTAGATTGTTCAAAAAGACTTGTACAAGAAAAATTTCCACATAATTGAATTAACAAGTATTACAACTCAACAAAAATTTGTGAACACTTTTATCGTAACTTTGTCGAATGAGAAAATGACCAATATAAAAGTTGTTGATCTTGATGAGATATGAAACTTTGGTATTCGTCACGTTTTCATTTGACATCATTTAGTGTGAATAAAGTATTGGTTGTAGTTGTCATCTTTGCATGATAGTATAAATAATAACATACCAAAGTTTTTGACAATTAAAGTTGTAGTGTGGTGGTAAGATGTAAGAATCTTAAGCCCAAGACCTAGGTTCGAAACCTCACTTTGCATCAATTTTTTTTAATTTTCAAAATAAATAAATAGAATAATATCCAAATTTGGTCCAAAAAATTTAAAAATTGGAGTGGAGACATATTTTAGACTCACAACAATACTATAAAAAATTAAAATAATTTTGATAAAGCGACACTACATACATTGTTCACAAATTGACAATTATAAGTAAATTTAAATAACACAACATACGACATAAGAGGAGGTGGCCTAGTGGTAGAAATGCTTTTAATCCTTCCAAGGGGTGTAGGGTCCGAACCCATGTTGGGCCATATTATTTTTTGATTTTTTCCATTTAATTTTGAGGGTGGCTGTTGTGTGGTTGTGGCTTGGCGTGGCCGGCCGGGAACGGCAACAGCCTTGGCACACCTGGCCGGGGTCGTGGCGCGGCCAAGGCGCAGCCGCTGTGTTGAGTGGGAGGCTGCGGCCGGCCGGGGCCATGGCACCGGCGCGCGCGTTGCGTGGGAGGTTGCAGCCAGCCGGGGTCGTGGCGCGGGAGGCTTGAGGATGGCTGCAGCAGGCTGAGGTAGTGGCGTGGCACGACCAGCCGGGGCTCGGCTGACCGCGACTGCAATTGGCCAGTGGCAACATGAAGTACAAAAGTGTTGAATGCAAAGAAAAAACAAATTTGTATGTAGTGTACTGGGAAGGGTAGTATATTTGAGGCAAGAGGTGCATGGTTCAAAGCTTGACCTCTTCAAACAAAATTTGTTTCATCTGTTTTTTCATACATGACTCTATTTTTTCCAAATTCTTTTAATTATTTATCGTGATGATCTATATTTGTTTTCACACGTTACATGAAAGTTCACATAATTCATTGGTGGCAATAGAAGCTAATTGATGCAACGATTTGTTTTCTGATGCAACATGCACATGAGCTATCGCAACACAGGTTAAGTTTTAGACAATGTTATTTCATCGTGGACACAAGTAGGCAAAATAGCAACCAACTAAATGTTCGTGGATACAAATGCACATCAAATGTAATGAACTATTTGTTGGATGCAATAGCCACATGAGCTATTGCAACAAAGGTTAAATTTTAAACAACATTATTTCAACATGGCCACACGCATGTATATTCATAACCAACTAAATGTTCGTGGCAAAAAACACACATCAAATGCAATGAACTGTTTGCTGGATGCAATAGCCACATGAGCTATCACAATAAAGGTTATGTTGTAGACAACGTTCTTTCATCGTGGCCACAGGCATGCCTATTCTCAACCAAATAATTATTCATGGCAAGAAACACACATCTACCGCAACACTAAATCGATACTATCACAATGCACAATTAGTTGTGGCAATAGGTACCCATAAAGGCTACCACCATTTTCATCGTGGCATTAACACCAATCTGTTGCAACGACTGTTTCAACTGACGCAACCCACATTTTTGGTTGCCATAACATCTAGATATCACAACCCATTAATATGTTGGTTGCTACAAAACCAAATAATGCAACCAAATACTTGGTGTTGCAAGAAAAATTGGTGCTCTAAGGGTCAATTCCTAGTAGTGTTGACAGCTATTGGAGGAAAGCCAACAGGCTTCATTTCCTTGATTATAATTACAGAAGAGATTACAACTATACAAAGGTAAATAGGCAGCCCAAAGGGCTTGGTAGTTGGCAGTTGGGGGAATACAACTAGAGAGGTAATTAATTGTATCATCCCCCACAGTTGGGACATTGGTGGAGCAGACATTCAGACTGGAGCGGAAATCCATGAACACAGAAGAAGGAAGTCCTTTGGTGAAGACATCAGCGAACTGTGGACGTGAAGGACACGAATAGCCCCAATGGCGACTCATTACTGGATGAAGTGGAGGTCGATCTCCACATTCTTGGTGCGTTGATGCTGCACAAGGTTGGTGAACAGGTAGACGGAGCTCACATTGCTGCAGTACACAAGGAAAGCATAGACGAGCGGGTGGTGCAGCTCCTGGTGAAGTTGCCCCAGCCAGGAGGCCTCGGTGACGCGATTGGCAACAACACGGTATTCGTCTTCAGCACTGGACCAAGAAACCGTGGGTTGGCGCTTAGAAGGTCAGGAGATAAGGCTGCCACCGAGAAAGACAGAGTAGCTGGAGGTACGGTGGAGCACCGGGTGTTGGGGCAGCCTGCCCAATCGATATCAGTGTAGACTGTGAGCTGAACCGTGGTGGTGTGAGGGATGACAAGACCATGGCTGATGGTACCCTGAAGGTAGCGAAGGATCCGCTTGGCTGCAGCAAGGTGAACTTTTCTGGGATCATGCATGTGCAAGCAAATTTGTTGGACATCATATGCGATATCTGGTCGGGTGAAGGTGAGGTATTGTAGAGCATCGACAAGGCTGCGATAGGCTATAGGATCTGCTACAGGGAGGCAGGAATTAGCAGAGACCTTAGCATAAGTGTCAACTAGGGTGGTGTGAGACATGGGTACCCCTGGGTCCCCACCGACCAGGCTCACGGCCGTCCCCGACAAGTGGGTCCGGCCTACTAGAAGACCCGTCAACCTGTTAGTGGGCCCAACTGACCTAGTTGGTGACCCACACGACCTCCTAAAGACCTTCCAGAAGATTCCCCAGATGATCTAATTCATCACGACCTCAAGACTTAGCGTACAAGATAAGACCTCGGTGGATTTCGACTACAGCAGATCGACGGGATATGGCTAGATGTGTAATGTAGACTTAGGTCTCCTAGTCGTAACCGACCAGAAGTCAAGGAACCAACCTCATCCGCTGACCAATATAAGGCGGACGAGGCGACCCCTTGTACACCAGTCCAATCCTCAAGCAATCTACACCAACAACTAGACGTAGGGTATTACTCTCCGGAGGCCCGAACCAGTATAAACTCGCTGTGTTCTCTGTGTTCCACATACTCGTGTGCGACCTTTGAGTTCTTAGCCTTAGACTCCTCCCCATCGAACTACTAAACCACAGGGATTAACACCCCCCGTGGGTTATCCAGATCTCACCATCTGACAGCTGGCGCACCAGGTAGGGGCTGAGTCAAGGTTCTTCGTGCAACTCGATGGCTTCGACCAACGGCGTCATCTTCCCGGAGAGCATGGCGGACGTCCTTGCCAACCCCGTCGACATCTGCTTTGGCTCGATGGCGGTGAAATCTACCGCTCTAGTTGCCTGCTTTGTCATCAAAGGCAACACGGTCACCACCAACCATCAGATCGAAATAGATCTGTCATCAGAAACTCACCCACCCACTCCTAGAGACCTGATCGCCGAGATCAATTGTGTCGAGGGCATGCTCTCTGACACGATCAAAGTCTGTGAGCGCATCAAACACCCTCGCACAACCTCGTCGCCCTCCAGCATGCCTCTTGGCTTACGCAACGCAGCTCATGTGGCATCACGCTACATGAAACGCAAGATCCAGATCGAATCTGGACCCAAGACCCAAGATCATGGAAGCTGCAGGAGTCATCTCGACGAACCCTGCCCTATCCATGAGAAGTCCAAACACACTGCACACCAGTGTCGTGTCCTCAAGAAGTTTCGTCGACCTCTTACCGCGGCTCACCGCCGTCGGCTGAACCAAGAGTCGTCTCCGGACCGCCTTGCGTTCCAGGTCGCCCACACAACGATCTCCTCGATCTTGGTCGTTTCTGCGGATGTACCGCCACAAGATGGAGAAACAGATGAACAACGTCAAGAGCGTGAGAATGCCAATGCTGCCAGAGCCGTCCGACGACAACAAGAGCTCACTGCTGCTGCCCCAGGCGCAGGCCAACAACCGGCTAATGCCAGACAAGTCAACGCCAACGTCGGACAACAAGCACCTGCGGCACCAGCTGCCCCACAGCAGTGACGCCATGATGATCCACCTCGTGCCAACAGACTGCGTGCGCGAGACCTCCTCAGGGACTTCGAGCGCGATGGACTCGAAGTCTACAACTCGCCGCAAACCAACTTGGGAGTTGCTTTTGCTGCTCTGAATCACCTCGAAGATTCTCCAATGGTCCGACTTCTCCAAGCCAACGTCCGTGTCGTCGCTGCTCAGATCGAAGAAAGAGGTCCCGGATACAGCAAATCTACAGCAAGTTCCAACTGCATGAGTAGATCTGAGCGTCCTCGACAGCGACGTCGGAGCTAGGGTCCCCTCGACCCGGTGGCTGAAGAGGGATGAGGCGAAAACGAAATAGCGCAGCCGGTCAACCCCGCTGCGAATGCTGCAGCTAACGCTCCAGCCAACCCCGCGGCTAATGCTCCAGCAAATGCTCCGGCCAATGCTGCTGGTAATGCCGTTAACAACGCAGCCAATGCTGCCAACATCCAGGGGAATGCCGCTCCAAACCCAAGACACAATGCAGGAGCTCAGCCTCCTCTAATCCAAGGCAATCGTGCAGAAGGAAGCCAGCGTCACCGCATAAGAGATGAAGTGGAGATAGCTCAACGTGCTAACTACGACCGCGAACACGGGGTTCCCGATGCCCTTGACACCAACAACCCCATTCAAGCTACAGATCTCCGGATCATGCATGACCAAGAACTCCTGCGGCGTGCCTAGTACAACCAAGACAACGACCCTCCCGACGACCTCTATGTCATCCTTGCTGCTCACGCTCCATCAGCAAGCCCGGGAGCGGTCAACAATTTCCCAGCGTTCTCACGACATCTCCGCACGATCAGATACCCCAAGGATTTCAAGCCAGCCATTGAGAAGTACGACGGTCGCTCTGACCCAAGTATATGGCTCAAGCCGTACAGCATAGCAGCACGTGCCTCCGGGGACAATGAAGACCACATGGCGGGATACTTCCCCCTTGTGATGGGCAAGGCACCACTCCTGTGGCTCGACAATCTCCCAGCAGAGTGCATCACTTCCTGGGCAACATTGTCTCGCCTTTTCACGACCAACTACCAGGCGGCCTACAATTGTCTTGGCAATACTCACAACCTCGCCAGAGTACGGATGAGATGTGATGAAACTCTCCGTGAGTACACTAACCGCTACTTCGAGAACCGCAACACCATCACAGGTGTCAAAGCCGAAGGCGTCATTGCTTATTACAAGAAGGGGATCACCAACATCAAGTTGTTCAAGAAGATCCACGAAGCTGACGCACACACCATCGGTGACCTCATGGCCTACATCGACAAACTGGTAGACACACAAGATGTGGTGATGCACGACTTCAACGGAGACAATCACGATGATGGAGGCACCAGGTCGCGCAAGCGTTCTGGCGAAGCCTATGTGACAGATCCACCAAGACATTCCACCTTCCTCGAAGGTGAAGGACCGAATTGGCGACCAGAGAGGGGGGGGGGAGTGAATGGGAGCCGATAAAAATTCTTTCTCGAAAGAACTCGGCCTATATCCCAATCGCAACTCCGAGAGTCAGACAAGAACAAGCGGAAGCACACACAACCCTCTCTCGATACCTTAGGAACAAGGCTTGAAAGGCTAGGAAGCAAAGCGAGAAGCAAGCACGAAAGAACTTGAGCAACAACTAAGAAGGTCGAGACCTACGGGTCAACCGGCACAAGTGACCGGGTCACCCCGAGCCCTACGAGCCGCATCGGGTCACCCGGCACAAGTGACCGGTCAACCTACCCCCTTCGGGTCACCGGCACGGTGACCGGATCACCCAGACGACCCCGTAAAACCGCCCGCGAAATCGCCCCAAACTTTAGATCAAAGGATCTCCCAAACCACTTGGAGTCTTGAGACGAAATTTTGGGGAGATGATGAACACCCCAAGGAGAGGTTATGCCCCAAAAATTATGGTCTCAAACTCCCTACAACTCCCGGAATCGCAAATCCTTGCCAAGAACACAAAGACCTAGGGTTCATCCAAAAGTCAACGAATCGAAGGCCAAATCCGGCGTTTGAGGGGTCAAGATCATCACCAAAGGTGCGCAAGGCATCCATCCATGTTTCCCTCAAAGAAATCCGGGGAGAAACCAACTCAAATTCGCGGAATCACACCGGGAACAAAGGCACGAAAACAAGCACAAAAAGCCACGAAAAACAACCCCGAATCTTCTATACAAACCAGGAAAGATTCACAAGGTCTAGCATGCCGCCCTAGCATCCATCCCTCTCAACAAATCTCTCATGAAGCTCTCATGCTAGCCTAGAGAAAATAGAAGGAAAAATAGCTACGAAAAAGAGAAAGAGGAGGGAGCAAATGAAACCCTAAGTCCCGGAGAGGGAGCGCCATCCACACACACACATGGCTTATATATCAGGTCCCGCCGGAGTGGTAAATGACTCAACTACCCCTAACTTAACTACTGGCGATACAACCCACGTAGGGGCATTTAGGTAATGTTTGTGGGTCTTGCCATCGGACGACCACGCCTTTGCCGCACCCCGCGTCCTCCCGACGCAAGCCATGCGATCCCGCCGCATGTCCTCCGCCTCGAAGCTTCCCGACACGCCCGGATCCCGTCTCCGTCGTGTTGTGCCCTCGGACTTGGTTTTGAGGCCCAAACCAAGAAACCGTCCGCCGATGGTTTTGTGGGCAAACCACCAAACCCCGCGCGTGCCGGTCCGGCCTCCCGCCAAACCACTTGACTTGACCGCCACCGTGCACCGGCTCGCTTGTCCATGACTTCGTCTTGCTTGTGTCGCCACCATGTGACCCGCACCCGGCCCCGTCGTCCACCGGGTCCCTCGAACCGAGCCTACTTGTCTCTCCATCTCCCGGAGGCCCCTCAAGGCCGAAGACCTTTCGCGCCCGTTCTTCACCCGCAACAACACGGACTAGGCCGCGGCCTACACCGCGCACTAAGCCAAGAGTCGGTCCAACACCCGTTGTCAATCACTCATCACCGAGGAGCGGTCATCCATCGACCTTCGGGACGCTCCTGGTTCTCAATCTCCCCCTTGATGAGTGCATTGACAACACACAACGCGAAATGAAATTCATAGAAAAAGAGAAAGAAAGAAGAAAGAAAAACAAAGAAGCTCAACTCATGACCAAAACCGAAGAAAGGCGAAGAAAGGTCACAAGCCAAGCAAAGCACAAAATCCACACTGAAAACAGCAAGAAAGCTCCGCCTGAACAAATGCAAGCCTCCAAATTTCAGCTCACCTCTTCTGAATTTTCATTAAGCTCACCTTTTCTCCCCCTTGTTGGCAATGTATGAATCAAGGTGAAAATGCAGAAATGCAAAAGCAAAGCATATAAACATCTACATGAGCTTCTCAAATAGGCCAAAGTTAGTGTCAAAGGCTAAAAATGAGACAAAGATCACACACATGAGTCATAGCATAGTCAAAGCATTGCCACAAGTAATATATGAAAATACAAGCATGTGACAAGGCAAAATTTTCGGATTTAAGCAATTTTACCAAAAGAAGGCTCGCTTCACATGTAAAAGCCTATCCATGTCACACTTGAGCCACAAACATGCATATTACTCAAAGATCATACAAGGATATCAAATTCTCAGCAAAAGATCATGGCAAACACCCATAAAGCAAAGCATGTCATGTCAAAGCTCATGAGCCATGTGTCCACTTCGGGGAGACTTCTCCACTGGTGAACATCATGCAACATGTTTTGCACCCATATGTGAAAGATAAGACATTTTAAACATAGACATGATGGATGGATCATTTTCAAGCATTATGCACTTCTTTTCAAGATTAATTTATTTCATGGTACATGAAGTGCCTTTGCGGCAAAAAGAAGCTTATGCTCCCCCATGAATGCAACATAGGCTAAACATTCACAATGATATCCGGCCTTTGGCCCAAATGCAAGAACAAGGCATCCAAGCACAATCTAAGCATGAAAAGCACATTTAGACCAAACTGTGACATGGATACACAACTACACACGAGTGGAGCATAAAATTAGTCAAGTTAACCATTTATTTCAAAAGGGGCTATCTCACCACACATATATCTCAAATATTCCAAGAGCATAGCCTCACATCACCATTTCTCCACACATATAACCAATATCTCACAAATAGCCAAAGAGACTCAAATATGGCATATGAAAGAAGCTCATCATCCTAAAATGCAATATGATACAAATGCAACATGATATATGACAAGATGGCTATCCTACCATGGTTTATACATCAAGCAAAGCATGTATGTACATCAAAGTAAAACATGGTATGATACATATGGTACAAAAAGGAAATCCCCCAAGAATCAACTAGAAAGGGCAACAAACCCCAAGTTCCCCCCGCAAGCGCACAAATGTAGCTTGGTCGAGAGGCTTTGTAAAGATGTCCGCAAGCTGATCTTGGGTAGGGACATGGCTCAAAACAATAGTTCCTTTCTCCACATTGTCCCTCAAGAAATGATACCTCACTTCTATATGTTTGGTCCTGGAGTGAAACACTTGGTTTTTGGCTACGCTTATGGCACTGGTGCTATCACAAAGAAGTGGGATCTGGGTGCACTCCTCACCAAAGTCTCTCAAAGTGTATGAAATCCACAGCAGCTGGGAACAACAACTCGCGGCGAAGCAACATACTCCGCCTCCGTGGTAGACGGAGCTACACTAGAGCGCTTGCGGGAAGACCATGAGACCAACGAAGAACCAAGAAACCGACAAGTACCGAAGTAGACTTCCTCTCGACTCGACAACCAAGCAAAATCCGCATCGAGAAAAACCATGAAGAGAAAGAGTCAAGGAGGAAGAATACCAAAGGCCAAGACCAAAAGGGGCGGATTGTAGGTACCGAAAATCCTCTTGACGGCCCGTCGATGTGATGTCCTCGGCGAAGCTCGAAAACGAGCGCACGGACACACGCCGAACCGTATGTCCGGCCTCGTCGCCGTCAAGTAGAGGAGGGAGCCGATCATGCTCCCGTACTCCCCGCCGGTCCACCGGTTCTCCGTCCTCATCCGCATCCAAAGTGGCCGTACTCCCCATGGGAGTCGACATCGGCTTCACATCTTGCATCCGGAACTTCCTCGCATGTCTTTCGTGTACTTGGTCCGGTGCACAAATGTACCGTCCTTCACTTGCTTGATCCGCGTCCGGAGAAAATACCGCAACTCGCCCATCATGCTCATCTCGAACTCCCCGCTCATCTCATCCGCAAACTTGGCAACAAGGTTATGTGACGAGCCACCAAAGACAATATCATCCACGTATATCCGAACAATCGGCAAGTCATTTCCATGCTTGAGGAGAAACAAGGTTCTATCTACGGTACCCATCACAAACCCTCTCGCTCAAAAGAAAACCTCTCAATCTCCCATACCAAGCACGGGCGCCCGTTTCAACCCATACGAGCCCTTTTCAACCCGTATACCCCGTGTGGGTACAACTCGCTCTCAAACCCGGGTGGTCGCTTCACATACACCTCCTCCTCTATGACCCCATTCGAAAAGCACTCTTCACGTCCATCCGAAACAACTTGAACCCTTTAGCCACGGCAAAGGCTAGAAGGATCCGAATTGCCTCAAGACGGGCCACAGGAGCAAAGGTCTCCTCATAGTCGATCCCCTCCTTCGACTAAACCCCCGAGCAACAAGTCCGGACTTGTTCCTCACAACCATCCCATTCTCTCCCTCTTTGTTCTTCCAAACCCACTTGGTTCCTATGGGATGGCAATTTGGAGGTGGTTCAACTAACTCCCACACCCGGTTCCTCTCAAAATTTTCCAACTCCTCATGCATAGAATTGACCCGGTTTGCATCGGATAAAGCATGTCCAATGTCCTTGGGCTCAAAAGTAGCAACAAAAGCAGCATGAGCAAAATGAGAGGAATTCCGGGACCTCGACCGTGTAGTGCGTTCATCAATGTTCCCAATGATCTTCGACAGGGGATGCACTTCTTGAATCCGCCGGGGAGCCTCACGCCTCGAGACTACCTCCCCCTCAACTTCAGCTTCTCTCGCTTGGTCCTCTTGTTGCACCGTCGTTGTCCATGAAGTAGACGGTCCATGCTCCAAAGTGGTCGTAGGGGAAGTAGTGGGTACATGCTCGGCTTCGAGGCGCATGGTTCTCCCCATCATCATCTCCGGCTTCATCTTTCTCCTCTTCAAAGAGGTCCTCGGCCATCTCTTCATCACCTGCACATTCAAAACCAAGAGAGGTACATGGCATTGTCTCGTCGAAGGTCACCTCGCAAGTCTCCATGACTTTGTTAGTCTCAAGGTTAAGCACCCTATAGGCTCTAGAATGGTTAGCATATCCAAAGAAAATACCATCACTAGACCTAGCCTCAAACTTGTCGAGTTTTCCCTTCTTCAAAATAAAGCATTTGCAGCCAAAAACTCGGAAATGACTCACCTTGGGTGCCCGACCATGCATAAGCTCATAACGAGTCTTCTTCTTGAAAGCTCTCAATAAAATCCGGTTGGAAACATGACAAGTCGTATTGACCGCCTCGGCCCAATACCTCCTAGGAGTCCCGTGCTCATCGAGCATCGTCCTAGCCATCTCACAAAGAGTCCGATTTTTCCTTTCCACAACTCCATTTTGAGGGGGCACATAAGGGGTCGAATACCGATGTTCAAGACCTAGATCACGACAAAAGGCATCAAAACGAGAGTTCTTGAACTCGAGCCATTATCCTTGCGGATAGCTCGAATAGCATTCCCATGCCTCTCGTTTTTCAACCTCATGATCGGATCTCGAACAAAACCAAATGTCTCACTCTTATCCTCCAAGAAGAACACCCGGGCATAGCGAGAGTAATCGTCCACCACAACAAGGACATACCACTTCCCACCCACCGAGCGAACTCGAGCCGGCCCAACGAGGTCCATATGCAACGGCTACGTCGGACGCTCGGTCATGACATCGGTCGGGGGTGGATGGGGAGTGGCTACCATCTTACCATGCCTACAAGGAGCACAAACCAAATCCTTCTCAAGCTTCAACCTCGGCAATCCTCGGACAAGATCAAGACCACTCAAGCGGGAAACCAAATCAAAGCTCAAGTGTCCCAACCGCCTATGCCATTTCCACAAATCGAAGAAGGACCAGCCATCAAACGGCGAGCAGGACCCAAAGAACGAGAGAAATCACCCGAAAATGTGACCCTCGGGGATGATCATACGTACAAGATCACCTCGAGAATCAAGCAAACGAGACTCGCCGGACTTGAAACGCACCTCAAAACCTTCATCAAGCAACCGAGAAACCGAAAGCAAATTGAAACCCAAAGACTTCACAAGAGCCACTCTCTTCGGCGTTACCTTGTCACTCACATGCACAACACCCTCGGACAAAGACCCTACCTCGGCCATTGTCCCCAAATGTGATGTCTCGCTTTTCCTTCACTCGGGGTGAGGGCCGGAGAACCACTTCTTATCTCCGGTCATGTGTCGAGAACACCCGGAGTCGATCAACCAAATGTTCTCCAAGCCTCCCCGCCGGTCGGAAACAAGAACGAGAGTGAGCTAGCGACTCGACACCGGGGTTAGCACAAAGAAAGTTAAATCGGTGTCGAGCCATCCGCTCAAAAGAGGGGTTAGCAAACATCATTCCCTTGCCACCAAACTTCCCATGTCCCATGGGAGGAGTACGAGCACCACGAGGGGGAAAACGTGGTCCGTAGTTCCTCTGGAACCCAAAGCTGCGATCATCTCCCCTAAACCCTTACTGAGGACGAGTAGGAGGACGTCCAAAGAAAGCCACCACGAGCCCGACCAAACCTCTCACCAGCACGCACACCATCCTCTCTCCTGACAAACCTCTCACCACCACCTCTCTGTGGAAACCTGCCAACACTCCTCACACTTCCCACACCCCGTGGAAGTGGCACTCTAGACTCAGGAATACCATGAGACTGGCGATACCTGTCATGGTTCGCTTGCTCCCTAGCAAGCCTCTCATCCCTTTTCCTCTTGTAGCAAAACTCTGATAGATGCCTCTCCTTGCCACAATACTCACACTTGAAGGGGATGGGTTTTGATTTTGGCTCTGGCTTCTCTCTAGGCTTCTCACCCTTTTCACCCACAAACTTCACCGGTTTCTGGAAGTCATTTGTCTTAGGTGGGAATTTGGGTGGATCTTGGGTTGTGTCGAGCTTGTTGCAAAGGTGGTTGGGCTTTGGTGTGAAAGAGTTCTTGGGTGCTTTTGGAAGTGGGACTTGGATATCTCCAATCACCTCAAAGTCGGGGTTAGACTCAACACACTTCTCATACACACTCTCCCCACTGTTCTCTCCCACTTTCTCACCCAACTTCTCAAAACCCAAACCACGACCATCGCCTCTCTTGAACTCCTCAATCATGATTTTCAATTGAGGTTCCCGCCGTACAACCAACCCAACACCTTCCTCAAATAGTCATTCTCCTCATAGATGACATCCAAACGTGAAGTAAGTTCAAGATTGCGCAAAGTAACTTCATCACGCCTAGTGCATGCATTGACAACGGGAGATTTCAAAGATGCTTCCAAAGAACTAATGGTACGGCGAGCATCAACAAGCTTAGCATGCATAGTAGGACATGATTTGCAAGCACCAAGCAAAGTAGGTCTAGCCTTAAGCTCATCATGTTCGACCCTAAGAGCATCTAGTTGAGCCAAAACGAAGCATTCTTCTCATTAAGCGAGTTTGATCTCATTCAACCAAGCATCACATTCAACACATTCAACATCATCGGGAGGAGTAGGAGCAAGTTTCAAAGAGTCATTCTCCGGTTTCAATTCAAGCAATTTTGACTCTAACTCTCCTACTTTCTCGCTAGCATTCTCAAGCCGAGCCCTAAGATCTTTCCTCATCTTTTTGGCATCTCTCAAAGACACTATCACGATTATCAAGCAAACCATTCAACCTAGCAATCTCGGCAAGCAAAGAGTCGGGGTCACGGTTTACCTCATCCTCCGAGTCGGAGTCGCCGTCTTCCTTCTCACTCTTCTTGCCGCTTGAGCTATGGGCCATGCCACAAAAGTCCTCAAGCGCCACACGGCTCACCCCGCCGAGGTTCCGCTTGCACTCTTCTTGCCATTGCGCCTCCCGGCGTCTTCTTCTTCGCCGCTTGAGCTTGATCGCTCCTCGCTTGAGCTTGAGTCAACGTCGCTCGCACCGGCCACCATCGCTCTCGCCTTGTTCTTCTTGTAGCCGCTCTTGCTCGGTCGCCGCTTGTCCTTGTCCTTGCTCTTGGACTTGTTGAAGTGCTTGCCCTTGGAGGAGTACTTGTCTTCACGCCTCGGGTGCGCCTTGTACTCGTTCACCTTGTACTTGTTCTCCTCCGCTTCCGGCACTCGGCGATGAAGTGGCCACGCTTGCCACACTTGTAGCACGTCCCTGAACTCCGCCTTGCATTCCTCCGACTCTCATGTAGTCGTTCAAACCTTCTTGAGAGCAAGGCCAACTCCTCCTCGCCCAAAGACATCAAACTCCTCATCTGGAATGGACATGAGAGAAGACAAAGAAAACTCGTCGACGGAAGGGTTAGATTTGCCCTTTGATCCTCCCACAAGAGCAAGACTATGGTCAGTCGAGCCCTCATGCTTGGATAGCAACTTCCTGTCAACCTCAGCCGACTTGAGCTTAGAAAAGAGGTCATCCAACTCAATAGTCATGTAATGCCCAGACTCCTTGATGGTCTCAACCTTAGCACCCCAAACATTTGGGTCCAAGACATGCAAGAGCTTCAAAGCCTGATCATGCTCGGAGTACGGAAAATCCTCTACATTAGCCTTCATGTTGTTCACGATGGCGGTGAACCTCTGAAACATCGCATCAATGTCCTCACCGGGAAGTGGAGTGAAATTCTCATATTGCATCCGGTAAGAGACAAAGAGGCGAGCCTTCACATGGTTATCACCACCGTGAGCAACCAACAACTTTTCCCAAATTTGCCAAGCAAGATTCAAATGGCGAACACGCTCAAACTCTGGATCACACAAGCTCCGGCACAAGTGATCAACGGCTTTTGCATTAGCCTCATACTTGGCCTTGGCACCGGCATCGGTCACCATAAGAGTATGGATGTTGACCGGAATAGCATAGGTCTTGTCAAGCACAATGAAATCCAACGGCCTTCCCACGAAGAAAGATCATCATACGAGCCGCCCACTTGTGGTAACCCTTGCCATCGAAGTGCGGCGGACCGCCCCGCTCAACGTACGCCATCTTAGGATTCGAGACTTGTCAAAGTCACAAAGAATCCGGCACCAAGCTCTGATACCAATTGAAGGACCGAATTGGCGACCGGGGAGAGGGGGGGGGGGGAGTGAATGGGAGCCGATAAAAATTCTTTCTCGAAAGAACTCGGCCTATATCCCAATCGCAACTCCGAGAGTCAGACACGAACAAGCGGAAGCACACACAACCCTCTCTCGATACCTTAGGAACAAGGCTTGAAAGGCTAGGAAGCAAAGCAGAAGCAAGCACGAAAGAACTTGAGCAACAACTAAGAAGGCTGAGACCTACCGGTCACCGGCACAAGTGACCGGGTCACCCTGAGCCCTACAGAGCCGCACCGGGTCACCCGGGCACAAGTGACCGGGTCAACCTACCCCCTTCGGGTCACCCGGCACGGTGTGACCGGATCACCGAGACAGACCCCGTAAAACTGCCCGCGAAATCGCCCCAAACTTTAGATCAAAGGATCTCCCAAACCACTTGGAGTCTTGAGACGAAATTTTGGGGAGATGATGAACACCCCAAGGAGAGGTTATGCCCCAAAAATCATGGTCTCAAACTCCCTACAACTCCCGGAATCGCAAATCCTTGCCAAGAACACAAAGACCTAGGGTTCATCCAAAAGTCAACGAATCGAAGGCCAAATCCGGCGTTTGAGGGGTCAAGATCATCACCAAAGGTGCGCAAGGCATCCATCCATGTTTCCCTCAAAGAAATCCGGGGAGAAACCAACTCAAATTCGCGGAATCACACCGGGAACAAAGGCACGAAAACAAGCACAAAAAGCCACGAAAAACAACCCCGAATCTTCTATACAAACCAGGAAAGATTCACAAGGTCTAGCATGCCGCCCTAGCATCCATCCCTCTCAACAAATCTCTCATGAAGCTCTCATGCTAGCCTAGAGAAAATAGAAGGAAAAATAGCTACGAAAATGAGAAAGAGGAGGGAGCAAATGAAACCCTAAGTCCCGGAGAGGGAGCGCCATCCACACACACTCATGGCTTATATATCAGGTCCCGCCGGAGTGGTAAATGACTCAACTACCCCTAACTTAACTACTGGCGATACAACCCACGTAGGGGCATTTAGGTAATGTTTGTGGGTCTTGCCATCGGACGACCACGCCTTTGCCGCACCCCCGCGTCCTCCCGACGCAAGCCATGCGATCCCGCCGCGTGTCCTCCGCCTCGAAGCTTCCCGACACGCCCGGATCCCGTCTCCGTCGTGTTGGGCCCTCGGACTTGGTTTTGAGGCCCAAACCAAGAAACCGTCCGCCGATGGTTTTGTGGGCAAACCACCAAACCCCGCGTGCCCGGTTCGGCCTCCCGCCAAACCACTTGACTTGACCGCCACCGTGCACCGGCTCGCTTGTCCATGATTTCGTCTTGCTTGTGTCGCCACCATGTGACCCGCACCCAGTCCCGCTTTCCACCGGGTCCCTCGAACCGAGCCTACTTGTCTCTCCATCTCCCGGAGGCCCCTCAAGGCTGAAGACCTTTCGCGCCCGTTCTTCACCTGCAACAACACGAACTAGGCCGCAGCCTACACCTGCGCACTAAGCCAAGAGTCAGTCCAACACCCGTTGTCAATCACTCATCACTGAGGAGCGGTCATCCATCGACCACTGGGACGCTCCTGGTCCTTAGAAGGTGACCTCAATATGGTCATGGATGATTAGTGCAAGTTCCACAGTGACGCTAAACACACCATGAGGGAGTGCAAGCAGCTGAAGCACGCCCTTGGAGTCCCATCTACCTCTAAGAAGACCAGAAGCAACAACAACGATGACAGGAACGGTGGTCAACGCTTCGATAATCATAACAGTCGACCTGATCGACGAGATTACCGTGATCGCGGGCCGTATCCTCGCAATAACTATAGGGATTGATGTGATTATCGCCGCGACTACCGCCGTGAGGACAGGCGCGACGACTAATGTCGTGATGACCGCAACGACAGGTGTGACGACCACAGAAGTGATCGTCGTGATGATCGCCACGACGACCAGCGCAATGACCGACGAGATGACCGATGTAATGATCATCACGACAACAACCGGAAGGAGCGAACTCCACCACCACCGCCAAAATGGGGCAACCCCAGTGGTGTGTTTCAGAAGGCCAACCGAAAGATCAACTTTATCGTTGGAGGTCGCCAAGCGATCAAAAGCAACAGATAGACCCGATCAAACGCCAGGGAGATCGAGCACGTCAACACTGAAAACCTGTGACCTCTGAGATGGTCTGAATTGCCAATCACTTTCTCCAGGATAGATCATTGGGTTCACATCCCTGACCCCGGGACCTACCCGCTGGTCGTCAACCCCATAGTCAACGGGGCCTTCCTGCCTAAGACCCTCATTGACGGGGGTAGCAGCCAAAACATCATCTTCATAGAGACGCTGCGCAAGATGGAGTTCGACTTCAACAAGATGGCCGCTTGTGATGAACCCTTCTATGGGGTCGTGCCCGACAAGGCTGCGTACCCCATAGGTCGTGTATGCCTACCAGTCACCTTTGGCACTGAGGAGAACTTCCGTACAGAGTACCTAACGTTCGAGGTTGCGGACTTCTGCTCTTCATACCATGCTATCTTCGAACGACCTATGCTGGACAAGTTCATGGCCATACCGCACCACACCTACCTCATCATGAAGATGCCAGTGCCAAACGGAATCCTTTCCGTCCTGGGGGACATCATCGTCTCCTACAATTGTGAAAGTGCCACTGTCGAGCTCTCCAAAGATTCAGTGATCAAAGCAGCTGCAACGGTCATGGTCGCCCAGGCAGCCAAGATCGACCAAACCACTCTGCAGGTACCAGAGCAGAAGCGTACAAGCACAGCTTTGGACCCAAGTCCAGCTGTCAAGAAGGTTTGCCTCGGCCTGCCCGACGCATCCAAGGAAGTTGTCATCGGGGCTGACCTCGATCCCAAATAGGAACTCGCGCTCACCAGCTTCCTTAGGGACAACGCTGACATTTCCGCATGGAGTCCATCCGATATGCCTGCTGTCCCCAGGGAGCTGGCTGAGCACAAACTTGAAGTCAACAAGACCGCACAACCTATCAAGCAAAAGCTCCCGCGATTTGCAAAAGATAGGAAACAAGCTATAGAAGTAGAAGTCTGTAAGCTCTTAGCTGCAGGATTTATCAGAGAATGTCAACACCCGCTTTGGCTCGCAAACTCGGTTCTTGTAAAAAAGAAAACTGGTGGATCAAGAATGTGTATGGATTACACCGACCTCAACAAGCACTGCCCGAAGGATCCCTTCCCCCTTCCTCGTATCGACCAGGTCGTGGACTCCACGGCTGGTAGCGTCCTACTCTGCTTCCTCGACTGCTACTCAGGGTATCACCAGATAGCCCTGTATCCCGACGACGAAGATAAAACAGCATTCATCACACCTCACGGCATCTATTGCTACAAGGTCATGACATTTGGCATGAAAAACGCTGGAGAAACATACCAGATGGCAATTCAGAAGTGCCTCAAGATCCAAATAGGGAAGAACGTCGAAGCCTATGTAGATGATGTGGTCGTCAAAACCACATAGGAAGACAAGCTCATCGCCGACCTCACTGAGACCTTCGCCAATCTACGAGAGTTCCAGTGGAAGCTCAACCCAACCAAGTGCGTCTTCGGTGTGCCATACGGGTTGCTCCTAGGCTTCATGGTCGGACACCGAGGCAGTGAAGCCAATCCAGCGAAGGTCGACGCTATTCACAAAATGTCCAAGCCATCCAACAAGAAAGACGTCATGAAGCTCACCGGTATGATGGCGGCCCTAGGTCGTTTCATCAGCAAGCTCGGTGAGAAAGGCTTACCCTTCTTCAAGCTATTGAAGAAGGTCGACAAATTCGTATGGGACGACGAAGCCCAGAAAGCGTTCAAGGTTCTCAAAGAGTCCTTGACGACGCTGCCAGTCATGACACCTCCAATTCCGAAGGAAACACTCCTACTCTACAACTCTGCCACCACTAATGTGGTCAGCACGGTTCTCGTCACCGAGCAAGAAGAAGAAGGGCAGGCCTATCCTGTTCAACGACCTGTGTATTATGTGAGCGAGGTCCTGGCTGACGCTAAGACACGTTACACACAACCTCAGAAGCTACTCTATGCGCTCCTGATTACTTCGAGAAAGCTTGACCATTATTTCCAAGCTCACAAGGTCGTGGTTCCGTCTTCGTTCCCCTTAGGAGAGATCATCCGCAACCGCGACTCCAACGGCCGCATCGTCAAGTGATCAGTTGAGCTTGGAGAGTTCAAAATTGAGTTTTGCCCCAGGCAAGCGATCAAGTCACAGATCCTCACAGACTTTGTGTCTGAGTGGACAGAGATCCAGATGCCCCCTCCCAAGGAGCGGCCTGAACACTGGATAATGTACTTCGACGGAGCCCTCAATCTCGAAGGGGCGGGTGCAGGAGTATTGCTAATTTCTCCTTAGGCAGAACAATTCAAGTACGTCCTACAAATTCACTACAAGGCCTCCAACAATGGTGCAGAGTATGAAGCTCTGATCCATAGGCTCCACATAGTAGTGACCCTTGGCATCAAGTGACTACTGGCTTTTGGGATTCCAAGGTCATCATCAAGCAAGTCAAGAAGAAGTGGGACTATGTCAAGGACACGATGGATGCTTACTGCACTGAGATTCGTAAACTCGAAGGCCACTTCGAGTGGATCGAGTTCCAGCACGTCCCACGGAACAACAACGTAGCTGCTGATGTACTCTCCAAACTAGGCTCTCGTCGAGCTCTAGTCCCACCAGGCGTGTTCGTCCAAGACCTACGCAAGCCTTCAATCAAGCTTCTGGATCCTGACAATCCAGAACCACGTTCAAGCGATCAAAACTCAGCACCTCCCGCGACGTGCTAATGTCAGAAAAAGATGATGATTGGCGCAAGCCCTTCATAGACTTCATACTCGACCATCTTGTCCCCGACGGCAGAGTAGAGCGAGAACGCATCACGTGACGAAGTGCTAACTACGTCGTGATTGGTTCTGATCTATACAGGAAAGCTGCCTCTACTGGCATCTTGATGAACTGTATCCTACGATCAGAAGGTCTCCAGCTCCTAGTTGAGATCCATAGTGGCAAGTGTGGCTACCACGTGGCATCCACCAACCTGGTCGGCAAAGCATACCGATCTGGATTTTACTGGCCCACGGGTGTGACCGACGCAAAAGACCTCATAATAAGGTGGAAAGGATGCAAATTCTTTACCAAACAGCAGCACCTGCCAGCTCAGGTCCTTCGCACTATCCCTCCGTCATGGCCTTCGCTATGTGGGGCCTCAATGTTGTAGGACCGTTACGTACCGCCCCCGGTTGATACAAACATATCCTGGTTGCTGTCGACAAATTCACCAAGTGGACTGAAGTCCGACCTGTTGCGAAAGTAATGTCGGAAGAAGTAGTTAAATTCATCGGAGACATCAAGCATTGCTTCGGTGTTCCTAACAGGATCATCACCGACCTAGGTGCAGCTTTCACTGGCTCGGTCTTCTGGAACTTTTGCCAAGATAACCTTATCAACTTCCACTACTCCTCGGTCTCCCACCCACAGTGCAACGGCCAGGTCGAAAGAGCCAACGGCATGGTGCTCCAAGCTCTTAAGGACAGTATCTACGACGACGCCTCCAACTACGCCACCCGGTGGTTTGCCGAGTTGCCACACGTGATTTGGGATCTCAGGACTCAAGTCAGCTCTGTTACAGGCTTCTCTCCCTTCTTTCTGGTCTACGGATCAGAAGCTGTACTTCCTACCGACGTCGCTTTCGGAGCTCCACGGATCCAATTCTACGAGGAAGGAGAGGCCGAGCAAACACGCCGCATCGACCTCGACAGCCTCGAAGAACAAAGACTCACCACTATCATGTGACAAGCTCGTCACGACCAACAGCTTCGATGCTACCATGATCGCAACGTTAAGGAAACTTCCTTCAATGTTGGCGACCTCGTCCTTAGACGCATCCAGAAGACCGACGGCATGCACAAGCTCTCTGCCCCTTGGGAGGGACCTTTCATCGTCACCGAAGTCATCATCCCGTCAACATATAGACTCCAGTGGGGCGACGGGCAAGGAGTGCCCAACCCTGGAACGTGGAGCATCTACGACGATTCTATCCGTAGAATAGTTTTAAATTCAAGCTATGTATTTCCTTTTCATGTACCTTTTTCAGATTAAATAAATAAATACTTCAAGCAGTCATCCGCTATGAGTCGAGCACTACCTTCTTCTCCCTCACACAATAAACCCTCCCCCTCGACATGCTCGGGGGCTTGGCTAAAGCCAACATATGGGTTGCAAAACCCGGGGGTTCCAAGTCTTTCCTTTTCCTCCCCCTCGACATGATCGGGGGCTTGCTCAAAGCCAACATAGAGGTCATTCGACCTGAGGACACCATCCCTAACGAGTATGAAGCCTCCTGCCGCCACGAGCATGCTTGGTCGAAAAGGTCGCCAGACCTAAGCCCTAGGCTCTTCCCTCGCGCATCGACCTCTCGTAAGCCTCCACGCTGAGCTGTGGAGGTCGGTAAGCCAGCCTCTCCGTGACTAGTGGTTAGCGAGTCAAGAGCACAAGACATCGACATCTACAAGATCAACCAAGCTCGTGCAGGAAAAAGGCAACTACTTCACTAAGGTTTCTCCAACATATCCCTGAAGCATTATTCACAAATTATGAGAGGAGGAGGAGGTACAACTCCTAACTCAAGACTACTGATCACCACCATCGTCCTCAAAGTCAATGTTGTCCATCACTTCCATGGCGGCCTCTTCAATTTCAAGCTTAAGAGCCTTGTGCTCCTTTGTGGTGCCAGCACCTCCCTTGATCTTGGCCATGTCGACGTCAAGATAGTGAGACTTAACTCTCACCAACGCAACGATCGCCACCGCCAAGCTCGATGCCTTTAGTAAGGTCAAAAGCCTGTTAGGAGTGTTTACCAGGCGATCCACAATGGATTGTTGCTCCTCCCCCTCCGCTGGAATAGCTATGCAAGCCATTGCATAGTTGGCAGCGTCCTTGAGGTCGTTCAACTCCACCTCATACCCTGCAATGGTGATTTGGTCACTCCGCAATTACTTTGAATTTAGCTTCAAGGCCCCGACGAGCTCCTTTCTCATAAGCCAGCTTTTGAGATATGGCGTACTCACTCTCAGTAGCTTCTTTCATCACTCGTTTGAGCTCCTGGCCACTGGCATCAACCTCCCGGAGTGATATCTTCAGGTCGTGAACCTTGCTCCTGGAGGCCGCGAGAGCGTTCTTCAGCACCTCCTCGCGGTTATGGAAATCTGCAAGATACAATAGTTAGCACATAGCTAAACGACCTTCTTCTCGAAAAAGATCCTCATCATGATTCGACCTACCAGCAGCCGCGGTATTGAATTGCGCAGTAGCCTCTACGGCCTTGCGCTTCTCCTCGGCGAGCTCGTTCTCAAGCCATTTCTTCTCAGAGGCTACTACCTCACGGACCTCCTTGAACTCCCGCTCAAGGTCGATAATCCGCTGCTCCTTCTCCATCGCATTCTTCAGCAGGTCGGCCTGGCCTTTGGCCCTCTCTGCTAGTGACTGTTACAGTGTAACAAGGTCGTCAGCATCATTTCAATAACAAACAATCAAGTAACAACAACATGTCATGGACAACTCACCGTCAGCGTGTTGTTGATGGTGACAATGCTAGTCCGCAAGGCTTGCATGTCCTCGTTGTCTTCAAACCAGTCTTCTTGCCAAGGAGTGTGATTCCAGTTAATCGACCATCGTGGCAACCTTGGGCTCAAGGACGAAGATGGAGGTACCTGCGCGCCAGATGTTTCTGGACCTCCTGGCTCCAGGTTAATTTGAGGCTAGTCCCTAACCAGGTCCTCCGCCTCACCAGGTACTGCACTGATGGGGTCGACGTCAATGATTGTTGGGGAGGTTGTCGCCCCAACGTCCCCAGCGGAAGCGCCTCCAGCATCAGCAACGTGCGGGGGAGTCTCCAGCCTCGCGGCTGCCACAGGCGGTGAAGTCGCCCTGCTCTCTACCGCTCCTCGCGGCGGACTAGCAGTACGAGCGTCATCAGCAAGCGCCTCCCCCACGACCCGTGGCTCAGGCGACCTCGTGTGGGAAGGAGAAGATGGGGCACCTAGACCCCCTTGCGGCCTACATGGCGAAACATCTCGTAAAGACAAGAACTTGCAAGATACTAAGTAAAAGACACAACCAGCCATCAAGACTTTACCTCTTCATGGCCGGGAACTGAGTCTTCGACCAAAATACCCGAGGCTTAATCGTCGCAGGCATCCTTGCCTGCGCCACTGCAGCAGTGCGCTGCGCCTCCAATCCACGTCGAAGGGCATCCTCCGACGTCTTCTGTACTAGGTCCCGCTGCCCCTTGGCAGCAGGACCCTCTGACCTCCTTATCAGTCGATCTCAATAACCGGCAACTCCTCGATCACCACATCTTTCTCTTTCTCCAACTCCTCCTCCTCCTCCTCTTCCGACTTGACCTCCCGCGAGCGGGGCGTCGAAATTGATGGAGTAACGACCGCCAGAGGGGAAGCGGCCTTCCTCTTCCTCTTCTTCTTCTTCTTCTTCTCTGTGGCCTTTACCGTAGAGATAGCAACAGCAATAGCTGAAGCCGACTTCTTTCCTACTGTCGACCTAGTTCTGCGCCGGGGCTTCACGGCGCCACCAGCGTCTGGGTCTGTCCCAGCCTCTGCATCAGTATCCTCGTCGGCCTCCACCGACGAGTGAGATTCATAAAACTCCAGCAGACGACCTGCTAGAGGCTTGTACTTGTCCGACTTAAGCTTCCTCCGGTGTTGCTCACCCTCAGGGAGAAGTGTTGGGCACCACATCTGAAGCTCGCGCTCCTGCAAACTGACAACAAGGACGTTATACGACCTAAACAACAAACAAGCGAAGTAACACGACCAAAGGGTATATCTCAGGATCTTACTGGGTTAGCCGGCCACTTCAACGAGAGTGCCTTAGGGCACTTCTTCACCTTCACTTTCCCAGAATACATCTAGAAAACTCTAGCCGCCATCTCCTCCTTTGAGACCTTGCGGTTGACCTCGCGCGTGGGGTCCGACTGCCCCCAGTACTCGTACGCCGGGCGGACCCAATCCTTGATCAGTTGGATCATCCGCCGACAGAACGACCTAGCCACCGCCGCTCATGTCACTCCCTTCTTCTTCAACTCATTGACGAGCTCCAGGACCGGCTTGAGCTCCCCAAGATCGCGGGATGACAACCCCAAGTCCCACTTGTTTATCTTCACTGGCTTATGGCCAGTACGACGTGGAAGACCAGGAAGCTGATCTGCAATATAGAACCACTCCGACCTCCACCCAGCAGTGTTGTCGGGGAGGTTGGTGTCTATCTACTCCGCCTTGAGGCCTGACCTCAAGTTGAACATTACAGCCCCCACTAGCCTAGACCTCTTGCTAGTGCTCTTTACACAGAAAAAATAACTCCATAACAAGAAGTGAGGTGATATCCCCAGATACGTTTCACAGAAGTGAATGAAAGTGGAAACAATGGCTATGGAGTTGGGAACGAGGTGTACCAGCTCCAGCTGGTAGTAGTACAGCAGCCCATAGAAGAAGACTCCCGCAGGAAGGTTGAAGCCGTGCTCGAAGAAGGAAGCGAAGACGACCTGCTCCTTGACGTCCTCGCTCGGAAACTGCTCCCCGGCGGCAGCCCTCCACTCCACCTCCGCCTTCGATCGGAGTAGCCCACGGTCCACCAGCACCTTGATCTTCGCCTCGGTCATCGTCGACCAGACCCACGCCACCTGCGGGTCCGGGATGGAAGCTGCTTCCGCCGCCATTCCATCGCTAGGGTTGATGCTGGATCTAATATTGCACAAGGTTTTGACGTGCATGCGCAAGAGGAGCACGGCGCGGAGTGGTGGTTCTAGCACGTGCCCGGTCGGAACTGGAGGCTGGATGCGTGTGGGCGCGGGAGTAAGACAGTCGCAAGATCGCTACGGCGCGGTAGCGACAGCAGTGGAAGAGAGAGTGACGGGAGGAAGAAGAAGGGGAATGGGGTCAACCCCGCCTCAGGCCGCCCTATTTATAGGGGGTCCACCGAATCTGCCCGTTGTGGTTCCTTCCATCGTACAACACGCCTCAACGGCTCTATCCCGAGAAGTTCGCGAGAAGATCAAGGCGGATTTTTCGCTAACAGACTACAGCAACGATCTAAATCTGAGTTTAGGTCATTAGCTAAACAAGAAGACAACATCAGGTTGTCCTGATGGCAAACACGTTTTGCAAGCCCCCACGTCATATTAATTTAGGTCTTTGACAAATCATTTTGCCAAATCGGCAAAGTACATGACAGAAGAGAGCGAACATTACATGGACTGCCCGAAGATACACAAGTCGCCTGCGACCTCATTGGATCCAGAACCTGACACATAAGATAAACATAATACAAGGCCTGGGCCACCCAGAGCAGTCACCACGACCTACTTTTCTGAAGCAAAGCACGTCGCGAGACTTCTCCTAGCACCAGGACCTTGATGGTGGAATTGCGGGTGACAACTGCAAGACGACACGTAATCTAAGGCACACTCGGCTCGAACTATTGGAATGGAGACATGAGCTTGCTCTTCGGCGTTGAAATACAAGCCCTAGTGAGCTCTCGGTGCTCACCAGAGACATCCTGCTATAGCTCCAACTCGAACAGCATCACCTCCAAACTCTACCTGGTACCCCGCAGAGGCAGGGTGGGTAGAGTGAAGGTGTTGCTTCCTTTTTGCGAGAATTTTCCTAGCTCCAAGCATCTACAGGAACAAAGCTCTACAATCTGGTGGATGAACACATGCACATGGCATGGTGGGAATACTACACTGCGGCTTCATAGCTCAATTGTGTTTCGGTGCTTGCTTCCTTCAGTCATAAAAAGTGCTATTTATAGCCAAAGCCGCGCCCTGGGCAGCTGGCAAAGTAATGACACTGTCACCACGTGATACTGGGACCTGCAGCCTGTGCATGATTAAAGGTGATGACATTACTTTTTCTGACTCACGACGTCTTTGTCGTTAGTGCATCAATGATGCCTGAGCCCCGCCGTAGAGGTCACATGGCTATAGTAACTCCCTCGATCAGTGGGCAGTTTGACGTTTTCTAGGGGGCAAGAGCATCTCCGACCACTGTTGACCTGTGACTCTACAGTCTACACTACACGACAAAACTTGACCCTACGTCAGATGGCTCTGCGCCCAACTTAGCGCCCCTTTCGACGATGATTTCACGACCTTCCTCTACGACCTGATGTATTTTTTTGCACCCGCTAGGCTCTGCGTCCTGGTGCACCCGCTATGGCTCTGCATGTAAACGGGCTTATTCCAATCAACCTGTATTTCTGTTTCCTAAGCAGAATGGTCGTAGGTTCGATTGAAGACCTTCCGGGGCAGGCGTGCCTCACTGCTCTACCAGATCCTTCTGGGTGCCTGGAGATCCAAAACACCATGGAGATTAGGAACATCGCGGAGATCTACGATTTCATCGGGCCCTCGTGGTCGGTGTGCTTATTGCTGAGGTCGCCAATACCTTAGTACAATGGCCCCGCCGGATCGCTAGCAGCTATGTTGGTCGTCTGGGCACCAAAACAACCTCCTTGAGGTCAGCGTGCCTTAATCCCTAGGTCTTGCAATATCTTGGTATGTGTACGGCCCTGCCAACCTAGTTGGGCGCCCCGGACGTGAGACCTTCCGAGGTCGGTGTGCTCTTGTAGCCCTGCCCGCCTGCTCTAGACACCAAGAATTTTACGGCAGTAACGAAGGCTTCCCTATGGGGTGCGCGCCTGATGGCCCTGCCAAGTATTTCCGGGTGGTTGGGCGCTTCTGTTTTGAGACCTCCTTGAGGTCGGCATGCCTCGAGTAGTCCTGCCAGACTCTTCGCAGCTATGCATGATATCTGGATGTCTCTACACTCCATATGTTCGAAATCGACGGCTCCATCACAGACGATTCCCGGACATCGCAACTACAGCTACGACATCATCGACGACTTCTTCATTCGACGCACCTTCCAAGACCTTGCTGGGTATCCTCGGATACTGGGCATTATTGATTTGAGGCCTCCTTCGAGGTCGGCACGCCTACAAAGGCCTCCGTGAGGTCGGCCCCGCTAGACTCCTTACAGCCATGTTAGGAGATCTGGGTGTCTCTACACTTTGTTCAATCAAGACCATGAGTTAGTTTTCTTCTATTTTTGAGCATCCAACCAGCCATGCTGCCTGCTTCAATGCTTGGGGACTACTCTACGAGTGCGTCTTCGACACCCTCTTGTTTTTGTCGTCGTACCGACCTGTTGGGAAACTCATTTCTCATCACATCGTTACTCGACCTACTTTTTCTTCTCTTCTTCTTTTTTGGACCATCATACCGGCCATCCCGCCCGCCATGATGCTCGGATACTACTCATGAGTGCATCTCCGATGCCCTCTGAATTTTTTCATCATCATTTCGATCTATTGGAAGCCCGCTTCCTATAGGTCGTCACTCGACCTCTCTTCGTTCGGCAAGATTACAAACAGGTCGGCGGCTAGGCTGATTTGTTCTTCTTATTTTGGACCGACGTGCATGCTATTCGACCTGTCGATAGCTCTACGACTTCGTCCTGACCTTTCTAAGGTTGCTGCGCCTACACCTCGCTCGGGGGCTTGTGAGACATGGGTACCCCTGGGTCCCCACCGACCAGGCTCACGGCCGTCCTCGACAAGTGGGTCCGACCTACTAGAAGACCCGCCAACCTGTCATTGGGCCCAACCGACCTAGTTGGCGACCCACACGAATTCTTGAAGACCATCCAGAAGATTCCCCAGATGACCTAATTCATCACGACCTCAAGACTTGGCGTACAAGACAAGATCTCGATGGATTTCGACTACAGCAGATCGACGAGATATGGCTAGATGTGTAACATAGACTTAGGTCTCCTGGTCGTAACCGACCAGGAGTCTGGGAACCGACCTCATCCGCTGGCCAATATAAGGCGGACGAAGCGAACCCTTGTACACCAATCCAATCCTCAAGCAATCTACACTGACAACTGGATGTAGGGTATTACTCTCCGAAGGCCCGAACCAGTATAAACTCGTTGTGTTCTCTGTGTTCCGCGTACTCGTGTGCGACCTTCGAGTTCTTAGCCTTAGACTCCTCCCCATCGAACAACTAAACCACAGGGATTAACACCCCCCGTGGGCTGTCCAGATCTCACCATCTGACAGGTGGAGCACAACTTGCAATCACTCATGCCAAGGCGAGCAAGAATGTCAAGAGTATACTGCCGTTGGGAAAAGATAGGTTGTCCTTCTTTTGCTGAACAACCATGCTAAGGAAATGATGTAGGACCCCAAGGTCTTACATGGCAAACTCTTGTTTGAGGGTAGCAATGATCTACTGAAGGAGGGGCTGAGAGGAAGCTCTCAAGACAATGTCATCCACATATAGAAGCAAGTAGACAGTGTCTATGCCGCGGTGGTAGATGAAGAGGGAGGTATCAGACTTGGCCTTGGTGAACCCTAGAAAGATCAAGTAAGTGGTGAAGCGACTGTACCAGGCCCTTGGAGCTTGTTTCAAGCCATAGAGTGATTTGTTGAGCATGCACACATGATCAGGATGGACTGAATCAGCAAAACCAGTGGGCTGAGAGCAGTATACTATTTCTATCAGAGTGCCATGAAGAAAAGCATTCTTCACACCCAGTTGGTGAATTGGCCAGTTGCGAGAGTGAGCAAGGGTGAGCACGGTGCGAACAATGGCATGCTTGACGACAAGACTGAAAATTTCATCGTAGTCAATGCCGGGCCGCTGTGTAAAGCCACGAAGAAGCCAACGAAACTTGTATCTATCTAGAGAGCCATCAACATGGAGCTTGTATTTGAAAATCCATTTCCTAGTAACAATGTTGGCCTTGCTGGGACGAGGGACAAGATTCTAGGTGCAATTTGCTTTTAGAGCTTCAAATTCGTCCTCCATGGCCCGTCGCCAGAGAGGATCAGTGAGGGCCTCTCAGCAGGCAAGGGATAAAGGAGGTAGAGCCGCTACGTGTAGAGCAACACGGGGCTGCCGGTAGCCAGTTTTCACATGAGTGGCCATGCCATGCGAATTGGCAACAGATGGGATGTGAATAGCTCCAATCATGAGGGAGGAACTGGCCTTGATGTAGCGCGTTGGGGACGGGAAGATGCTAGACCGTTGAGGGGGAGCCTCAGCAGGGGACTCAGGCGCGGGAGGGTGGTGACTGTAGACGTGGACGACAGGCGGTGTGAAGAAGAGGGTCGCCAGAGGCACTTGGGTCTGTGGGGCCACGTGCACCGAAGTTGATGGCCCTAAGGGTGCCAGCGGTGCCAGGACAGAAGATCCCACGGTCGATAGCACGTGGGGTGTGAGGGCCGTCCAGACAGGGCATGATGGGGGCGGCACTGACGGCGCAGGCGACGCTTGGACGGGAGACGCCGTGAGCGACGACACGGACGCTATCGGCGGCGCCTGTACCGGGAGGGGCGTGGAGATCAGTACAGGCGCAGACGTAGAGGACCACAATAACGGAGAGAAACCTAGCAGAGGAGACATGGAGGTCGTTTGCCGGGCAAGGGCACTCAATGGTAGTGCATGAGGCGTCACGGGGCCAACACCAAGAGCAAGGAAACCTAGTTAGGGCGTTCTAGATGCCAGGAAGCCCGAGCTCAGTGTTGGAGCGGGTGGGGCAGCACCGCTTGGAATACCTGCAGGAAGAAAAATGACTTGCAAGATATCGTCATCAGTTAGAAAGTCGAGTTCATGAGCCTGAGGCGAGGGCCAACGATGGGAGAAAGGGAAAGTGGTCTCATCGAAGATGACATGGTGGGAGATGATGACACGATTGGTGTCGAGGTCAAGACCTTTGTGGTCGGGAGAGTAGCCGAGAAAGATGCACAAGGTAGAGTGAGGAGCTAATTTGTGAGGAGTGGTGGCTGTGAGGTTTGGGTAGCAGGAGCAACCAAACGCTGGGAGATCATGGTAGGAGGGATGGGTACCGTGAAGGGTGAGGAATGGGGTGCTCATGCAGAGGGTTTTGGTGGTAAGACGGTTTATGAGATTAGTGGCAGTGGCAAGGGCATCCGCCCAGTAGTAGGGAGGCATGGAGGCATGAAACAACAAAGTGTGGGTGACATTATTTATGGTGCAGAGCATACGCTCGACTTTGCCGTTTTGTTGGGAGGTGTATGGACACGACATTCAGAGAGAGACACCTTTGGCAAAAAAGAAAGCACAAGAGGCGGAATTGTCGAATTCACGGCCATTGTCACATTGCACGGATTTGTAGTGCAACTGAACTTTGTAAGTACACAAGAGAAGAAGTACAAGAGAGTGGGGAAGGTGTCTGATTTTAACCGAATGGGAAAAGTCCAAATGAAGTGAAAGCAGTCATCAATAATTACAAGATAATATTTGAATCTGGTCAGAAATGGTTCTCTTTTTACTTCAGTTTTTCTTTTCTGGTCAGAATTTTTTTATATTTATTTTATCATGATTTTGCAAAAATATATGGTCCGCCACAATGTTTGCAAAAATATACATCTGCCGCCATGGCCCACGGCGTCAGGGACATAACGTCGTGGCCCACGGCGGTAGGAGCCGCCAGGAGAGGGCCCACACCCTTAACGCCATGGGCCACGACATTATGTCCCTGAGGCCGTGGGCCACGGTGTTAGAGGCCTAATGCCAGACGGCAGTGTGGCGCTGAGGTAACGTCGTAGGGCACGGCGGTATTTGTTCCTTGCCGTCGTGGGCTACGGCGGTAGGATTTTTTTAAATTTGAATTGTTGAAGCATTGATAAAACGACGAACCATTAATACTTAACGACGAATTTAGATAAACGATTACAACATTTGCAATGACACATGCGACACAATTACCCTAACTTTGTGCCGCTCTTGCTAGTCCTAACGCGCCTTAGGGGATTTAAATAAATGATTACAACAATTGTAGTCTAGTTGTACGAATAGTACCCGGAGAACCCGGACATCATAGACCCGCCAGAGTGCTGGGAGGGCATGTAGTACCCCGACATGGGTGGAGTTGGATCACATGGTGGCAGGGGTGGAGTTGCTGGTGGAGTGTTATCCTTCTTCTCGTGGCACGGACAACAGCAGTACTCGTCCTCACAGTTGGTGTTCGTCTTCACCACCATTGGTCCGGTCACCGGTTCGTCGTCGTCGTTGGTAGATGTCAGATCTGGAGAAGCCAATGCCGAAGCGAGTTCTTGCCTCAGGTTGAAGATGACGACATCCTCGAGGTAGTTGATGTACTCTTGATACGGGTGAATAGCGAGGGGGGTCCACCCATTGCACGAAACCACAGTTATCTGGTTGTTCAAAGTATTGCAGAAACTGTGATTACATTAGTGTATCATAAAATGATGAAGGACGGAGGTCATTGAGTTTTGCCTATCAATGCTCGTGAGTAATGTAAGTAATCGGATGCCCGTTAGCCTAAGAGGGGGAGGGGGTGAATTAGGCAACTTAAAACCTTAACCTATGGCTTCACTAATTTTGCGCAAAGGATAACTAGAACATACTATCTATATGTGCAAGTAGGTTGTTCTAGTGTCAAACTCCCATCCCAAAATAAGGTTTGCAACCTATAGCCAATCCTAGCATGATACTGCTCTAGGAAAGTAGAGGCAAACAAAGATTGCAATAGAGTAAATGCGGAAACGTAAAGGGGATGAGAGGAAGCAAACTCTTGACACGCGATTTATCCCGTGGTATCGGTAGGCACTAAGCCACCCCTAGTCCACGTTGTTGAAGCACTCACACAAGAGTATTGCTTCCCGGTCACCAAGTCTCTCCCAAGAGCAGCACTTGACTCGCCACAAAGGCTAGCCACTTAGGCACTTGTCAAGCTCCCTTGGTCACCTTGATGCCGCCTCCACTAAGGAGCTTCTCCACCACGGAAGGGGGTCTCCACGTCCCCTGCACAAAGTGTTCTCGCTGTCAGTGTTTTAGACCGGCAATCTACTAAGGGGAGTACCCGAAGTAGATGAACGTGGCCTCGCCGAGATCGGTAACTCGAAGGAAGAGACACGTGGCACACAATTTAGACAGGTTAGGGCCGTGAGGTGCGTAATACCCTACGTCCTGTATGTTGTGTAGCTCTGGATTGATTGGTATGATCACAAGATGATGCAATCTTACGCCGTGAGATGAGATGATGAGAGAGGGGTCCCTGCCTCGCCTTATATAGTCCGGGAGGCAGGGTTACATGTCGGAATAGGGAGAGAGTACTATCGAGTACGTCTAGGAGTCCTCTATACAGTGCAGGACATGTACAGCTTTCTAACCGAGTACTTCTCCTCTGTAGTCCTTGTGCTTCACGCCATCAGGTACCATGCAACGCAAGTCAAGTAGTCCCAGGGGCCCACCGAGTAGTCGGTCCTGGTACCCACTGAGGTAGTGGGCCCAGGGAGGTCCATACGACAAGCCCCCGAGTATTTGTAGTCGAGAAGGATAGCTTCAAGTAGTCTTGACGGCCTTAACGAGTAGTCCTCGAGCGTCCCCGAGTACTACAAGTCGAAAGTCCTCAAGAGTAGTCAAAGCATCCCGAGGCTGGAATGTACTCCAGCTGATGTGTGAGCAATCCTGAAGTCTTCTCGAGTAGTCCCAAGCGTCCTCGAGCGCTGCCCTTGAAGGTCTTCAACAATGCCCGTGTTGTCTTGAAGACGAAGCTGATATGGAAGTGCGATTGCAAAATCGCACTCCATACGGAGTAGCCCCCGAGCCTTAGGTTGAGTTGTAGACTCTGGCTGAGGGTCCATCTGAAGTTTTGGCAAGAATATTCCGAAAAATCCGGAGAAAAAACCGAAGGACACGTGGCACGGAGCCCCCGAGCCTTGTGTTGAGTACTTCCTCTTGAATTGAAGGGTCATCTTGTAGAATGTGTCCTGAGATGCTCTTGAATCTTGCTGCTTCCCAGGAAGTCGAGTAGAAGTAGCCGAGCCCCCGAGGTGAGGCGCATAGACTAGTTGAAGTTAAAGGGTCACGCGCGGCCGCTGAGTCAGCCGAGTGCAGACTTATCCATCCGGCCGTTGGAAGGCCGCGTTGACTTATAAATAGAAGCCAAAACCCTTAGGGTTTTTCACCCTACGCACTGTAGCCATTCCCAGCTGATCTTGGCCAAAAATTGCCACCAGTGCACGCCGCCGCCGCTGAGTGAAGCTTAGATCCGAGTGCACCGCCGTAGAGAGCCACCACAGTAGCCCCCGAGCGGATGCGCGTGAAGACATAGTGCACTTGGAGGATGAAGCTGTCTCTGTCGAATCCTGCAAAGGCCGCCGGCGGAAAGAAGAGGGGTCGTGAACAGGCCGCCGGATCTGCCGCAGGGACATCACCGCCGGTGTCCCCGCCGCGGCTAGATCCAAACCGTGAGTGGAAGAAGTCCAAGGCGAAAACCGAGGACTTGCTTGCCCTTCTCAACAGTGGATTCATGTGCGAGAAGGAGGTGGACATGTGGAGGGCCACCGCCGGGGATCCGTACCCCATGGAGAAAAATCCAGATGAGATCCCGATGTTCGCGCGGTTCGCGGAGTGCGGACTTTCTCTCCTGGTGAGCGACTTCTTCAAGGGGCTCATGGGGTACTACGGCATCGAGTACCTCAACCTCAACCCCAACGGTATCTTCCACACTGCTGTCTTCGTACATTTCTGCGAAGCTTTTCTAGGGATCAAGCCCCATTGGATCTTGTTCCGGAAGTTCTTCCGGGTGAAGCCGCAACCCAGCGCCAGCAACCCGCGGGTAGTTGGAGGGGCGGGGATCCAGATAAGGGAGGACGCCGCCGAGCAGTACCTCTCGTACAAGCTCATAGACTCCAACCAGGACTGGAAAGCCAAATGGTTCTACATCACGAACCACCTCCAGAGCTGCCGAAGCCCAGCGGGAAGCAGCCCAAGCACCGCCCGTGGTGGAACTCCGAGCCGATGATGCAGGAGGGGATCTAGCTGCCCGAGTTGTTGGCGCAGATCAAAGCGCTGAGGGAAGCCGGGCTGAGGGCCGAGCACGTGGCCTTCAGCTTCATGAAGCGCAGGGTGCAGCCGCTGATGGCTCGCGACACCCTAGGGTACGAGTACACCGGGGACGAAGACACGTCGCGGATGCCTGGAGACGAAGTCGACGACGACAACATTGTCGATAGGCTGGCCCGGATCTTCAAGGATATGCCTCCGTACACGGCGTGCCCCGTACCGGAGTACTCCGCCGCGCGCCCACCAAAGGAGGTTAGTAGCCCCATCCATAATCGAGTACCCACTGCGTGTGAGTAGTCGCACTGATGAGTTGTTCTTGCAGGATGACTTGAAGAAGTTCGCCTCCGAGCCGCCGTCGCCTCCTCAGCTAGTCGAGGTCCCAGAGGAGGGAAAAGCCAAGGCCAAGTAGCGGCGTGAAGTTGGCGAATGAGACGACACCGTTGTCGTAGAAGACATGTCCGACGAGGACGACGACGAGGAGACGTTGCAGGACTGCTTCCAGCTGCGGTCGAGGTCCAGTCGTCCTGGCTTACCTCACGTTCCTCTCGTTCAGGATCAGCCGGCTAGCCTGGAGGCTAGTCTGCCCGCGCCGCCAAGGAGGCCACGCAACGTGGCCCGAAAGCGTGTGGCGAAGAAATTGAAGGTCACAGAGACCACGTCCCAGGAGGTAAGCCGTCTTCACTAATATGGTCGAGTACTTGTGTCTCGAGTTCATGTGTTGACGATGAAGTTTCCGTGCTTCCAGGAGATGCCGCCTACCGAGCCCGTTGAGCAGGGCGACGAAGGCGAGTGGGACATGGTGGGGGAGGCAGCTGGTAGCCGCAGCCCAGCCCCCACTGTCGAAGAACTCTTGGCCTAGATGGAGCGCCAGCCCCCTGCTGCGCAAGAAAGCACGGGACCCACTGCTGCTGTTGTGGAAGAGGCAGTGGTCGCAGAGGCGCAGGAGGAGGCGCCCGCCGAGGCTGGACTGGTGGACATCGCCAGCATCCTCGGTGCCCCGACCGTGACGGTGGTCCGGTCAAGCTTGTAAGTGCTGAATCTTCCCGAGTAGTACTTGGTGTGGTAGTCATACTTGATTGACAACCGACTTGTGTACTCTGCAGAAAATCGACGGATCTGTCCTGGGAGAGGGATGAACTCGCCGTAGCGGTGGCGAAAGAAGAAGCCGCGCCGCCCGCTGAGGAGTCCGCTCCTGCCCCCCAGGCGGAGCCCGAGACGCCGGCTGCTGAGGCTACATTGCTCGAGGCCAGCGTCGTTGAAGGTGAGTACTCTACTGAGGTTGAAGTGCCTAGTAGAGTAGTCGTAGTCGCATGTTGACTGATACACTTGTCTTCTTGTCGACAGGTGCTGAGGCTGAAAGGAGCGATATCCCGTCGGCGGTGCCCGTAGAGGACGTGGCACCGGAGACTCAAGAGGTAGCCGTAGAAGCCTCCGAGCCGATGGAGGTGGCCGCTGGCGAAGCCGCCACGACGACTGGAGGAGAGGAGGACGGCGCACAACCAGAACCCGCTCTGGAGGTGGTTGTCCGCTCGCCGGAGATACAGGACGCGGAGCCAATCCGCTCGGCGCCGATGACCGAAGCCACTACGAGTAGTCGTGGCGGGATCGAGTTGTTGGCGGACGACTTGGTCGATTCGGTGACGGTGGCTCGGCATCTGGAGGCGGTCCGCCAGGCCGAGCAATGGATGAAGGTGAGTAGTCGTAACTCCTGAGTAGTCAATCCTTTAGCGTTGAGTACCCATTTGATGTGAGTTGTCTGTGCAGGACGTCGCTGAGAGGTCCCACCTGAAGTAGGAGATGCTTCAGGGATACGGCGATGCGGTGCTTCGGGCCGAGACACTAGAAGAACAACTCGTAAAGTCCCGGAAGCATGCCGTCGCCATGCAATCAAAGCTAGACACCGCCTTCGCCAAGTACCACAATGACATCCAGGAGATGCAGGCGAAGAGCGACGACTTGGTGCGGAAGAACAAGTCACTCCACAACAAGAACAAAGGTACACCACTTGTCTTGTTGAGTACTTGTTGGAGGTCGAGAGGTAGTCTAACCTGCTGTGCCTTGTTGTTTGCAGAGCTTGAGACTCGGGTAGAGCAGCTGAAGACTTCAGAGACTTATCTGAAGAATCTCTTCTACCGGGAGCACGAGGCCCGCTAGGTACTAGAGTTAGATTATAAGGAGCTTGCTTACGAGTGCGACAAGCACATGGAGCTCCATATTGCATCAGACCGTGACCTCGTCAACTGCTAGAAATCATTGCAGAAGCTGAATGAGGATTGCGAGAAGCTGCGGGCCCAGCTTAAGGAGCTTGAAGAAGCCGCGCTCCACATCGCGAGGCTGCTGGTGCCTCATCCTGGCGATCCCAAGATAGCTCCACTGGTGGACCGGTTGAAGGAAGCCCCCAGCCAGCTGGCAACCTACGTGAAGCATCTGGCGAAGTCGATCCCGAACCAAGTGCTGGCCTTCATGAAGTCGTACTTCCCGAAAGCTCCCGTAGACGTAGTCGCCAGCGGGCTAGCCGCCAACTGTACTGATGAGCAATATGCGGAGCTGCTGGAGCAGATGGCGCCCATTGCAGATCAAGTCGCCGAGAAACTCAATCTCCATTAGTCCTATAATAGTTAGCTCATAGCAGTAGTTGTACAAAAACAATTGTAATTTTTTAAGTATTAATGAAGAAAAGTTTCCATCAATGAGTACTCATTGTCGCGATCTCAGAGTGCGGAGTCCCATCATGGAGTTGTCACGAGTAGTCGTACTCGGCAGGAGTCCCGCAGAGGGAAAAAGACAGTAAAGCAGTTGATGAACAATCAAACTTTATTACTGAAGAAGTACACCTGGATGGCCAGGGCCGTAGTTACAGAGTAGTCGCCAGGACCCGGAGGCCGCCTACGGCTAAGTAGTGCTAGGGTGTGTAGCCGCTTACAGCGAAGAGGTAGTCCGGAGACTGGAGCCTGGACCCGGAGGCCACTTACGACGGAGGGGTCTTGGTGTAGTCGTGTAGACTTGAGCCCCGGGGTAGTCGTGTAGACTAGGCGTAGAATCGACAGAGCTGGTCGATGTTCCACGAGTTACTGATGTCTTCGCCTTCAAGTGTCTGGAGGCGGTAGGAGCCCGGCTCGGTCACCTTTGCGACTGTGATGGGACCTTCCCATGGGGAGCTGAGCTTGTGTAGTCCTTCTGTGTTCTGGATGCGACGGAGGACGAGATCTCTGACGTTGAAGGAGCGTTCCTTGACGTTGCGATCGTGGTAGCGTCGGATACCCTCCAGGTACCTTGCTAATTGGACGAGGGCGGCGCATCGAGCTTCTTCGAGCCCGTCGATGTCAACTCGTCTGCTGTCTTCAGAGACGCCTTCGTCGTAGTGCTCCACTGCTGGTCAATCCCATATGACATCAGCAGGGAGGATTGCTTCAGAGCTGTAGACCAGGAAGTAAGGGGATTGCCCTGTTGGCTTGGAGGGCTGAGTACGTAGCCCCCAGAGTGCGTTGAGTAGTTCCTTGATCCACTTGCCTCGTTAAGAGTTAGCAGCTTCGTGTAGCCGCTTATTGAGAGCGTCGAGCACCATCCCGTTGGCGCGCTCGACTTGTCCATTGGCCCGAGGATGGGCAACTGAGACGTATCGGACGTCGATCCCGCTGTTCTCTCAGTGCTCCCAGAACTGGTGGTTGTTGAAGTTGGAGCCCAGGTCTGTGACGATGCGATGGGGTAGTCCGTAGCGATGAACGAGTTCAACCAGGAAGTCGAGTACTCTGTCGGCCTTGGGGCATGTGACCGGCTTGACCTCGATCCACTTGGTGAACTTGTCGATGGCCACCAATACTCTGTTGAGTCCACCTAGCGCAGTTGGTAGTGGCCCAATCATGTCGAGCCCAGCAAGCGAAGGGCCAGGTTGGCGGTATGGTGACTAGCTTGTAGGCTGGGACGTGTTGCCGCTTGGCGAAGTACTGGCACCCTTGGCACCTTCTGACGAGTTCTTCAGCTCACCCAGAGCTGTGGGCCAGTAGAATGCTCGTCGGAAGGCCTTGCTGACCAGCGTGCGAGAGGACGCGTGGTTGCCGCAGACGCCCTTGTGTATCTCCTGCAAGATGTCCTTGCCTTCTTGTCTGGGGGCGCACTTCATGAGTACTCCGGAAGATGCGCCCCGTCTATAAAGCTTGTCTCCGACGAGGATGTAGGACTTGGCACGGCGGATGAGCTGCTCGGCCAAGTTCTTGTCCGAGGGAACCTTCTGCTCGCTGAGGTAGTCGATGAAGGGTTGTCTCCAGTCTACGTCGATCATCTTGACCTCCTGGCCAGCCGGCGGATGCGCTGGGACAGTGGTCGGTGGCGCCGGCTCCGGAATGGATGGCGCGTGAAGCTCGTGGACGAAGACACCCGCTGGTACTTGAGCGCGAGTAGAACCAAGCTTCGACAGGACGTCCGCTGTAACGTTGTTGTCGCAGACGATGTGGTGGAACTCAAGACCGTAGAACTTGTTCTCGAGCTTGCGGACTTCTAGGCAGTAGGCGTCCATGTTCTCCTTGTTGCGATCCCAGGACTTGTTGACTTGGTTGATGACCACTGCGGAGTCGCCGTAGACTAGTAGCCGCTTGATGCCCAGTGAAGCCGCGAGGCGGAGCCCGTGTAGTAGAGCTTCGTACTCGGCTTCATTGTTTGAGACCTTCCAGAAGATCTGCTCGGTTGGAGTAGGTAGCTGATTCTCCCGCCACTCCGCCATGAAGTTGACTAGTGCCTGCGACTTGATGGCTGTGTGTGGCTTGAAATTGATGGTGAGGGCGCCGAGTTCGACTGCCCACTTGGAGATTCTTCTAGTAGCATCTTGGTTCCGCAGGATGTCGCCAAGCGGGTAGTCGGTGACGACGGAGATGAAGTAGACTGGGCACTGGACTGGATAGGGGTGGCCATCTTCCTACCGCTCGACGACGATGGCAGTACTGGCCACATGAGTAGTCGCAGCGAGGTAGAGCAGTAGCTGCTCACCTTTGCGAGGAGCCGTGAGGACTGGTGGCTTCGACATGAAGTCCTTGAGCTGGGCAAGGGCTTGGTCCGCCTCTGGAGTCCACACGAACTTCTCTTGGTGCTTGAGTAGTTTGAAGAAGGGGAGCCCCCGTTCTCCAAGCTTCGAGATAAATCTGTTCAAGGCCGCTATGCACCCGGTCAGCTTCTAGACGTCTTTGATGCACGTGGGAGCTTTCATGCTGGTGATGGCGGACATCTTCTCGGGATTGGCTTCGATGCCGCGCTGGCTGATGATGAAGCCGAGTAGTTTGCCCGAAGGTACGCCGAAGACGCATTTGTTCGAGTTGAGCTTCCAGTGGTACTCGCGCAGGGATGCGAAAGTGTAACAACCCAGGAATTTAGGTGTGTAAATTTTGCGAAAATTTAAAACTTTTTGCTTGCATTTAGGTGCTATCAATTTTTGAGCCAAAATTGCTAGCCTCTCACTAAATTCTCCACTACTTTATCCTATTTACAAAACATATGTTAAAAATATGGTAAATTATGTGAGTTGGTTTTTCTTTGGTTTATTTGGAGTTCAAATGAGTGAAGTTTGAATTTGAAAGGGGATCAAATTCAAACTCTTTTTCAAATCCTAGTTCAAACTTATTTGTTTTATTAGGCAAGGAGCAGCCAAGTGTTTCGGCCGTCTTCTCCTTTTCCTTGCGATGCAGCCGGCCCAACCCAAGGCGCCTTTCGGCCCATTAACCCGCGCAGCATCCCTTCCCCCCTTCTCTTTCTCTCGCCGCGCGCGGCCCCACTCGTCGCCTCCCTCTCACCCCCTTTCTTTCCTTATCCTTTTGACCGCCGCGCCGCCGCCCGAACCCCGGCCGGGGAGCGCCGCCGGTCCCGCCCCCACCCGCCCGCGCGGGGGTGGCGCGCGGCCGAGCCGCCCGGTTGGCACGCACGCCAAGGACCGGCGCGCGCGCGCGCGGGACGGGAGGCGACCGGGGAAAAAGGCAAAGGACGCCACTGCCCTCCCCCAACGGGCATCCAAGGCGGGCAGGAGCTTCACCGGGCGCGCCACCTGCCCCGCCCGTCGGCGAGCCAAGGGCATCGAGGGGTTTTCCTCTCGAGACCCTGCGGCGCGGATTCAAAAGGAGAGGGGAACCGGCATGGATTGGAGGCAAGGCCAACCACCCCCTCTTGGGGTTTCCACATCCACCGCTCGGTCGTGTTCGCCGGGGTGAAGGAGAAGGCGGGCGCGCCACCGCCGCGCCACGCCGCGTTGCAGAAGGGAGCGGGCGCGCCGTCGCCGCGACGCGCGGAGACGAGGGAGAAGTCGAGGATCGGACGGGGGCAAGGACATCTTCGCCGCCGGGAAGCGCCGAGCCGTGCCGAAGGGGGGGAAAGGCGAGAACCGGACCGGGGACGGGGAGCGAGGAGCGAGGCGGCGACCACCGGAGAGAATCACTACCTCGCCTTCGCACGCTTCTCCACCGAGCCGGCCACGACTCCACCGTCGCCCCATCGTGAGCACTGCAGCCCCTTTCTCTCTTCTTCCCCTTGGTCTCTCTTTCCTGTGATGCACCGCGATGTCGAGCCGCGACGTCGAGGATTCTTGCCTGCTTGCTGGCCGTCGCGCCGCAGAATTGCCGCACCGCAGCGGAGGGAGCTCCTGAGCCGCCTGTGCTCCTGGGCGCCACCGTCGCCGTGCGAGGAAGGGGGATGGGTCCGGCCGTCGAGCCGTGATCGCTTGTGCAGAAACGTTGGTGTGCGGCCTTCGCGCCGAGCTTTTCGTGCGGGGAGCGTGAACGCCGCCGTGCCGCGCGCGCGCGCGCCCGGTTACCGGGCGACCGCGCCGGCCGGACGAGCATGGGTGTGCAAGGCTTTATCGGTTGAACCGGCTTCGACCCGAGGCTTGTGCGGGGGGGGCGGGGTTTGGCGGCCGCCGCGCCATGATGCGCCGGGCGGCGGAGGCGTCGGGCCCGGCCCACGGGACGGCGGCCTCTCGCCGCGCGCGGAGATCATGGACGCGAGCGCCGGTCCGGCCGGAACACCCCGTTCCGAGCCGTGACGGGGGTGTTATCTTGTTGGGGGTGGTGCCACGGGCGTCGAGCACCCGCAAGCGGGACGCGGCGACGCGCGCGCGCGGGCGCCGCGTCGTCCGAACCATTTTTGACGAACACCTGGGGAGCGTGGATTCCCCGTGCGTGCTACCTGAGCTTTGGGCCACCAGATGGACCGGGCCCTTAGCCCAGTTAGATGTCTCTAGCAGGCCGTTGGCCCGGTGCAGAGGGAAGTCGAAGGGGAAAAACCAGACTTCCGTGGTCTGTTTAGCAGGTTGTAGCGTTTGGGCCAATGTAGGCCGAAACCCGATTCCGGCGATAACCGATCTGCCGGGGCCGCCCACGGCCCGGCGGCACTCCGGCCATGTTGCAGCCCGATAAACCCAGGGGCTGACGTCATGATGACGTCAGCAACGTTTTTTCTGAAAAACCCTTTTCTCTTCTGTTTAAAAATTCCAGAAAATGTTTTTGACCTTTAAAAATTCATAATAAATACTAGGAAGCTCAGAAAAATACAAAAACTAATTTCTATAAATCCGTATTTGCGAAACCTTGCTGATTGTAGGTAGTTTGGGTTCATTTGGATCTTCTAAATTGATTCTTATTTGGAGTTTTGCTTAGATGTGCACCGTTATCTTATTTTCGCGTCGAATCTCGTGCCGGCACCCGAGCTTCGACCAGGAGGACGTGGAGGACCCCGAGTACATCGCTCCGACAACGCCCCTTCAACGGCAACGAAGGTGTCATGTCACTCCCAACCATATAGATCCCATGTTGATATTTAGTCGCTAGTGCTTTACTTTAATGCATTGACTTCGATGAATTGCATAACCCGTTTAATAGCCATGCCTTGATGTTTTGATATATCCTGTTCCTTGTTCTACTACCTGCGGGACTAGCTACAGACCCCTAGCTAGTCCCTTACCTCAACTATCCATACTTTTGTTGCTTGATTATGGATGGTGCTCTGGGTTTGGACTGAGATGTGGGTATCTCGGTGTGTTTCTAGCGTGCGTTCTGGGTGTGTATCTCCTTGCTGTGTGTTGGCGGGAGCGAGCCGTTTGGTTACTTGTGAACGGCTGCCGAGGGAAGATGCGATCTGGCCTCTTACCCGAGGGTCGTGTCGTGTGGGATGGAGATGTTGAGTGCTCGCTCTCGGCCCCTTAAGGACCGATCGTCAGTTGACCTTGTTTCGGATGACTATTTTCGTACAGACCGCCCGCCTTGTATTGGGCGGGGGGTGCGGGGTGAGACTTGTAGTGGATAGCACCCCTCCCGCAGGAGGATCGGTGGGATCGTGTCGGGAGTGGTCTCTCCCTCCTTAGTAGACTTTGCTCGGCGAGGCCGGGGAAGGGTTCCACGGCTTCGAGGGACCTCTCGCGGGTAGTATGAGCTCGCCGCGGAGGGCGGGCCGGCTCGGAGATGCGGGAAGGGTACTATCCACTTACTTGGGCTTCGGCCGTATGGTAGGGTCGGACACCGGTGACGGCGGTTCCGGTCCTATTCGGGCGGGTACGGTTGTACAACCTCTCGCGAGTGTTTAAACCTATAGCTATAGTCCGTGTCCACTGGTTATGGACCGTCTTTCGATCTCTCACCTGACTAGTTACACTTCTCTTGTGCTTCTTCTCTCCCCCGAGTGTGTGAGCCCGGCTTCGGCCGTTGAGATGTGGGGATAGGAGCCGGCGGGCCCCACATCGCAGATGAGAGAGTTGGGTTCTGGATCGTGGTTGAGATCCGGTGTTTTGGTGTGGTATTCCTTGAGCGGGGTGTGGACCCCTGAGGTGTGGACCTCGGAAGCGGAAGCTTCCCCGAGGTGTGGACCTCTTCGCTATATTCTGCTTACCTTGTACGTTGCAATGCTGCTTTGCTTGAGCTTTCTACAGCCAGACTAGGGATATCTCATGCATAGTAGAATATACACCGCTTTTGCCTCTTTGTTGGGAAGCTGACATGACCTACCCGCTTATCGGGTAGACCCTGGTGACTCTGACGCAGAGCCGGACTACGACTTCGACAACGACGGTTGGGTGGACTAGAGCTCTTCCTACACTTGAGCTGCCTGCGGATATGGAGTTTCCCGCGCTTTCATGGAGCCGCTCGCTAGACGTTTTATTTATGTTTGATTCGGTCCCCGATGGACTTGTACCCGCATGTGCCGAAGAGATGTACTACGATTAATGTAATAAAATAAATGTTGTACTCTACTTCACTTGTTTTTATCTTTCGTATGGATTTTTGGAATCGGCCGAGACAGGGGATTGCACGTGGTAGCCCTCACGGGACTACCACCGAGGTGCTAAGACTCGGGGGTTCCTTTCGCGGAAATCCGGGTCGTTTCGGTTGGTACTAGAGCCATGCTTGGATCGTAGGACGAGCCCCGGGGAATGGTCGATAGTATAGGAAGTCGTTTACGAACCTTGAAACTTTATATAAACCCCTTGGCTTCCGTATGTATATAACTATACTTATATATATGCATTACCTTGATTAACTTTCACTAACTACCTTACTAACTACGCTCTAACAACGTTGTGCAGATGGCGGAGAGTACGTGGGTTCCTTTGGAGTCGGACGGCAAGAGCTACGGAGGCTTCTGCCGCTTGCTGAGAGAGTGCCGGAGGCGAGGCGGAGGGAGACCGACGGAGTCAGCTACAAGGGGAGGGCCATGGGGCACTTGGAGCGGACCCCCACTTACTTGGCCGTCACGGTGCCGGCAGACCCACGGGTGCCAGAGTTCGAGGAGGTTGAGGTGCACTGTTTCGAGAGTTCGGTCACGGAGGCACACCAGACTGGCGCACGCAGGGCTCACAAGAAGGTTTGTGTCCAGCTCAGGGAGAGGCTGAAGGACACTCCGTTCAGCGTGCTTCCGACAGAGATCTACGACCGGGTCGCCGGGACTCGAGCGACCGGGCACGGTACCCGGGAGGTGACTTCGGTGGAGGAGGACCGGGTGATACTCGCCGCCGGACGGTGCATCCGGCTCGGGACCGAGGCACGCGTGACCGGGCGGACGGTGAGGTCGCGTACCTTCGGTGGAGGTGTGACGCCGCCGCGGCCGAGGTTCGGGACATGGAGGTGGAGAGAGAGGATATACTTGACGAGTTGGAGGCGTTGCACGTGAGGAACGGAGAGCTGGTACGGCTTGGACCGGGGCGGCCGCGGCCCACTGAGAGGGATGCCCGGAGGATCGCTACTCTGGAGGCACGGTTGAGGGCAGAGCGGGAGTTGCACCGGGCTTCAGTGGAGGCCGCGCGTGAGGACAGAGTGAGGCTGGCAGAGGCGAGGGACCAGTTGGAGTCGGTGGGAGCTGCAGCAGCTGACTATCAAGTCAAGGTGTGGGATCTTCAGGAGGCGAGTCGACACAACTACCACCACTTGTGCTACCTTGGTGGACTGGTCTACGAGGAGAGAGACCGAGCAGCCAGGACCAGCGCGGCCTGGGAGCGTTCCGACCAGCAGAGGGCCGACGTAGGCGGAGGCGCTCTCCGCACGCCTACCACCCAAGAAGAGACCCCGACTGAGGACAGAGACTTTCGAGCTTCCCCCGACGCTCCTACCTCGTGTGCGGCCGTACCCGAGTGGTTCGCGGACACACGGCGGAGATGGACCGTGCTCTCCGGGATACCCGTGACTACTACGGAGGACCGGAGATCAGGGTGCCGGGATACCCAGGGGCACACTCACCGCCGTTCTACTCAGTTCCACCAGACGCCAGCCCCGAGACACCTCAGTGTACCCCGTGACGGGAGTAGAGTCTTCGTTGTAGATTCTGAGTCGTTGTAATAAGTTAGATGTGATGCTGTCGCTCATGTTGTCATGACCTTAGCAGCTACCCCATGATGTACCATGTGTTAGCGTGATGTGTTGCGTGCACCCTCGAAGGTCGTATGAGTAAACCTCGAGGTGCACCCCTTTTGTATGGTGGCATTGATTGAGTGACATGGATCTTCATGGATTTTCTCGGAGTTCATGCTTCTTTATGTTTCTATGAAATTCTTTGTTTGTTAGCAGGATTACTCCGTTATAGTTAATAACATTATTAGATACATTCTCCCTACCACTACTAACTCATGCAACTGGAACAGATGTCTGGAGCAAGGAGGTCCGGGCGACTCTTGGCCCGTTTCGAGGAGGTCGCTGGGGACGACGGAGGGGAGGATGCCCCTAACCCAGCAGGAGCGAGAGGCCGCGGACGTCGTGGAGGTCACGCGCCACGAGGCGGGCTCCGCGGAGGCCTGGCAGGCCGCGGAGGCCGAGGAGGCCGAGTTGGCGGTCGAGGAGCCGCGCGCGAGGACGAGGGAGCTCAGGAGCGAGGAGCTCGAGCACGAGCAGGTACCCCAGCCTGAGGGAGGAGCAGGCCAGGCTCAGGGACACGAGGTGCCACCACCGCCACCTCCCCCGAACTTGGCCGACGTGATGGCAGTGCAGACTCAGCTGATGCAGACGATCACCCAGATGCTAGCCCAGAACAACAACAACAACAACCACAGGGCTCAGAACCGCAACGCTCCAGAGGGTTTCAAGAAGAAGGTTGAGAACTTCAACAAGCTGCGACCGCCTACCTTCGACCACTCAGCAGACCCGATGGACGCAGACAACTGGCTATGTGAGATTGAGAAGAAGTTGGAGCTGACTGAGCTTACAGAGGAGGAGTGTGTGACCGTGGCCGCGCACCAGCTGGTTGGCACAGCCAGTGCGTGGTGGGACAAGCCATCGTGACTCGCACCGGGACCCGTTGCACATCGGGTGGGACGAGTTTGTGGAGGCCTTCGGGGAGTCACCACATCCCCGACGCGGTGATGGACGAAAGGCCGACGAGTTCGGGCACCTCAAGATGGGAAACATGTCGGTGCGGGGAGTACGCCAACCGCTACCGTGAGGCGATGAGGTACGTGCCGACGACACCGACACGAGAAAAGAAGAAGGTCTGCGGGTTCGAAAGGGGCCGCACAAGGGGGATGGCACACCACTTGTCCGCGCACGACCGCCCGACACTTCGCTCCATTATCGACAAGGCACCGATCGTGGAGAGGTCAAGGCTTGAGTACATGGAGGTTCGTGGAAGCAAGTCCAAGCGCACGGACCGAGCGGGGACGCTCGGGACCACCTCGAGGCGAGAGGACGAGGCTACGCTCGGGGCCACCGATCACGGCAGAGGCACCACGTCACTCGGTCTCGGCCCGCGAGAGCGAGAGCCAACCCGGGCGGGAGTGGAGGTCGAACGTACTCGGAAACCGAGGCCACCACCGCGGACGACGAGACAGATCCAAGGTGACTTGCTTCAACCGCCGTCGGATTGGGCACAAGTCGTTTGAGTGTCCGCGCGAGGGCGCCACCAGGGGAGTCGGAACCGCAGCTCTCGGTTCCGGACCCCGGCCAAGCCACCGACCCCGGAGGAGGACGGCCACCCCGTACACAGGAGAGGGCTGCTCGGCCCCGCCGGCTACTCGAGGCCGTCCGAACCACCCTCACCGCGAGAGGATGCGGCGGCCCGCACCCGACGTCACACTTGGTGAGTTCCTTGTTGACTCGGTTTGGCAACTGTTTTGTTCGATAGCGGAGCTCGGTTTTCGTATATTTCTACCAAGTTTGCTAAAGAAAGGTCTTTACCAACTAAGCCTCGACCAAGGCCTATCTTGACTAGCTCTCCGCTAGGAGAGAAGAGGAGTACGCTAGAGTGCGGGGGGAGTGAGGGTGGTGTTTGAGGGGCTACAGTTCACGGCAGACCTGACAGTTTTGGAGTCTACCGGGATAGACGTGATCCTAGGGATGGATTGGTTGGCAAAGCACAACGGGATAGTCTCTTGCAACCCCAGAGTGATACAGCTAGAACACCCTAGTGGAACTATAGTGCGGATCGAGCCGCAGAGTCCGAAGGTTGCTACGATGATGTGCAACATGAGTGGGAAAGAGATTGAGGAAATTCCGGTGGTCCGTGAGTTCCCGGACGTGTTCCCAAAGGACCTTACGGAGTTACCCCCAGACCGGGACGTGGAGTTCGTGATTGAACTGATGCCAGGGGCGGGGCCCGTTGCAAGAGTCCGCACGGATGTCGTCGACGAGCCGGACGAGGCCGAAGAAACGACTCAAGAAGCTGCTCGAGCAAGGGTTTGTTCGGCCGAGTGCCTCACCGTGGGATTCACCAGTGCTCTTCGTGGAGAAGAAAGACGGCACCAAGAGAATGTGCATTGACTACAGCACGCTCAACTCGATGACAATCAAGAACAAGTACCCGCTACCCAGAATCGAGGATTTGCTGGATAGGCTCAAAAAGGCAAGGTTCTTCTCCAAGATCGACTTGAGATCGGGTTACCACCAGATGAAGATCCGAGAGCAGGATATACCCAAGACAGCCTTCACCACACGTTACGGTTTGTACGAGTTCGTGGTGGTTTCTTTCGGCCGACCAACGCCCGGCTTACTTCATGAACTTGATGAACAAGGTCTTTATGGAAGAGTTGGACAGGGTTTGTAGTGGTGTTTATCGATGATATCTTGATCTACTCCGAAACCACCGAGGAACACGAGGAGCACCACGAGAGTCGTGCTAGAGAGGCCGAGGGCGCAGAACCGTACGCAAAGTTCGGCAAGTGCGAGTTACGGATGGAGAAGGTCGCGTTCTTGGGACACGTGTTGTCGGCGGGAGGGGATAGTCGTGGACCCGTCCAAAGTAGAGTCGGTGACCAAGTGGGAGCGGCGGTTGAACGTGACAGACGTCAGGAGCTTCCTTGGGTTGGCAGGTTACTACCGGAGGTTCATTGAGAACTTTTCCAAGATCGCAAAGCCAATGACAGAGTTGCTCAAGAACAACACAAAGTTCGAGTGGTCAGAAGCGTGTGAGAAGAGTTTTCAAGAGCTGAAAAAGAGACTCACCACGGCACCAGTGCTCACCTTGCCAGATATCAAGAAAGACTTTGTGGTCTACTGTGACGCTTCAAGGCAGGGGCTCGGATGTGTGCCGATGCGAGGAAGGGAAAGTTGTGGCTTATGCTTCCAGCGTTCGAAGAAACACGAGGAAAACTACCCGACACACGACTTGGAGTCGGCGAGCCGTTGTGCATGCGCTCAAGATCCGGAGACACTACCTGATAGGGAACAAGTGTGAACTGTTTTCCGACCACAAGAGCCTGAAGTACTTCTTTACCCAGACAGAGTTGAACATGAGGCAGAGACGATGGCTGGAGCTGATCAAGGACTACGACGTCGAGATAAACTACCACCCGGGCAAAGCTAACGTCGTGGCAGATGCACTGAGCCGGAAAACATATTGCAACAACCTCATGGTAAAAGAAGAGCAACCTGCTCTGCATGAAGAGCTAGAGAAGCTGAGAATCGAATTTGTAGACCAAGGCCAAGTCAACGTGATGCAAGTGACCTATGACCTAGAGGAGCGAATCCGTACAGCCCAGAAGGAGTGTGCAGAAATCAAAGGGCTGCGAGAACTAATGAAGCAGGGCAAAGCAAAGGACTACCGGGTTGATGAACAGGGCACTGTGTGGTTGAAAGAACGGATCTGTGTACCACAAGACAGAGCACTCCGGGAGCAGATCATGAGAGAAGCTCACGACTCGAGGTACTCGATTCACCCGGGTAGCACCAAGATGTACAGAGATCTGAAGATCAGGTACTGGTGGAAGGACATGAAGAAGGACATAGCACACCACGTGGCTTGTTGCGACACCTGTAGCAGAGTAAAGATTGAACATCAGAAACCTGCTGGTTTGTTGAAGCCGTTGGCTATTCCAGTTTGGAAGTGGGAGGACATTTCCATGGACTTTGTGGTGGGACTTCCTCGAACACCAAAAGGAAACGACTCAGTTTGGGTCATTGTGGATCGACTGACCAAGGTGGCTCACTTTGTGCCGGTGAAGACCCGGCATGCAACCGAGAAGTTGGCAGAACTGTACGTGGAGCACATACTCAGGCTGCACGGGGCACCCAGAAGTATTGTATCTGATCGAGGGCCACAATTTGTCTCCAAGTTTTGGCAGAGCTTCCACAAGCTTATGGGCACCACTCTCAGCTACAGCACAGCTTTTCACCCACAGACAGATGGGCAAACAGAGAGGGTCAACCAGGTCCTGGAGGACATGCTACGAGCTTGTGCACTCACCTATGGTACTGATTGGGAGAGCAGTTTGCCGTTTGTAGAGTTCTCGTACAACAACAGCTTTCAAGCAAGTCTCCGGATGGCTCCCTTCGAGGCCCTTTACGGGCGGAAGTGCAGAACTCCGCTAGCTTGGTCAGAGGTGGGAGAGCGGACACTGTTTGGGCCAGCAATCATTGAGGAAGCAGAGGAGAAAGTTGAGAAAGTTCGTGAGAACCTGAAAATCGCTCAAAGTCGTCAGAAGAGCTATGCCGACAAAAGAAGGAGAGGGTTGACCTTTGCAGTTGGCGACAGAGTGTACTTGAAAGTCTCACCGCTCCGATGAACTAAGAGGTTCTTGGTGAAGGGAAAGCTTGCACCGAGGTACGTGGGACCGTACCCTATCACCCGGAGGATTGGAAGTTTGGCCTACCAGCTTGCACTACCCGAGACAATGGCAGGAGTTCACCCAGTGTTTCACGTGTCACAGCTGAAGAAGAGCGAAAAGGCAGTGGAGGCAAAGCAAGTGCCCATTGAGTTTCTTGACTTGCAAGACAACCTTGAGTATACAGAATATCCTGAGAAAATCTTGGACAGGGCTGTCAAGGAAACAAGGAGAACTACCATTCCTTTCTGTAGAGTGTTGTGGAGCAACCATACGGAGCGAGGGGCAACATGGGAGAAGGAAGCTGATCTCAGGAAAGAGTACCCTCACTTGTTCACGGAGGAGGTCGAGGACTAAATCTCGAGGACGAGATTCTCGGTGGTGGGGGAGAATGTAACAACCCAGGAATTTAGGTGTGTAAATTTTGCGAAAATTTAAAACTTTTTGCTTGCATTTAGGTGCTATCAATTTTTGAGCCAAAATTGCTAGCCTCTCACTAAATTCTCCACTACTTTATCCTATTTACAAAACATATGTTAAAAATATGGTAAATTATGTGAGTTGGTTTTTCTTTGGTTTATTTGGAGTTCAATTGAGTGAAGTTTGAATTTGAAAGGGGATCAAATTCAAACTCTTTTTCAAATCCTAGTTCAAACTTATTTGTTTTATTAGGCAATGAGCAGCCAAGTGTTTTGGGCCGTCTTCTCCTTTTCCTTGCGATGCAGCCGGCCCAACCCAAGGCGCCTTTCGGCCCATTAACCCGCGCAGCATCCCTTCCCCCCTTCTCTTTCTCTGCCGCGCGGGCCCCACTCGTCAGCTCCCTCTCACCCCCTTTCTTTCCTTATCCTTTTGACCGCCGCGCCAGTCAGCCGAACCAGCCGGGGGAGCGCCGCCGGTCCAGCCCCACCAGCTCGCGCGGGGTGGCGCGCGCGGCCGAGCCGCCCGGCGGCACGCACGCCAAGGACCGGCGCGCGCGCGCGCGCGGGACGGGAGGCGACCGGGGAAAAAGGCAAAGGACGCCACCGCCCTCCCCCCAACGGGCATCCAAGGCGGGGGGAGCTTCCCGGGGCGCGCCACCGCCCCGCCCGTCGGCGAGCCAAGGGCATCGAGGGGTTTTCCTCTCGAGACCTTGCGCGCGGATTCAAAAGGAGAGGGAAACGGGCGTGGATTGGAGGCAAGGCCAACCACCCCCTCTTGGGGGTTTCCACATCCACCGCTCGGTCGTGTTCGCACGGGTGAAGGAGAAGGCGGGCGGGCCACCGCCGCGCCGCGCCGTTGCGGAAGGGAGCGGGCGCGCGCGCGTCGCCGCGACGCGCGGAGACGAGGGAGAAGCCGAGGATCGGACCGGGGCAAGGACATCTTCGCCGCCAGGAAGCGCCGAGCCGTGCCAGAAGGGGGAAAGGCGAGAACCGGACCGAGGACGACGGGGAGCAGGAGCCGAGGCGGCGACCACCGGAGAGAACCACTACCTCGCCTTCGCACGCTTCTCCACCGAGCCGGCCACGACTCCACCGTCGCCCCATCGTGAGCACCGCAGCCCCTTTCTCTCTTCTTCCCCTTGGTCTCTCTTTCCTGTGATGCACCGCGATGTCGAGCCGCGACGTCGAGGATTCTTGCCTGCTTGCTGGCCGTCGCGCCGCAGAATTGCCGCACCGCAGCGGAGGGAGCTCCTGAGCCGCCTGTGCTCCTGGGCGCCGCCGTCGCCGTGCGAGGAAGGGGGATGGGTCCGGCCGTCGAGCCGCGATCGCTTGTGCGAAACGTTGGTGTGCCGACCTTCGCACCGAGCTTTTCGTGCGGGGAGCGTGAACGCCGCCGTGCCGCCGCGCGCGCGCGCCCGGTTACCGGGGGCGACCGCGCCGGCCGGGACAGGCATGGGTGCGCAAGGCTCGATCGGTTGAGCGGGCTTCGACCCGAGGCTTGTGCGGGGGGGGGGGGGGGGGGGCGCCGCCGCGCCATGATGCGCCGGCGGCGGAGGCGTCGGGCCCGGCTACGGGGACGGCGGCCGCTCGCCGCGCGCGAGATCATGGACGCGAGCGCCGGTCCGGCCGCGGAACACCCTAGTTCCGAGCCGTGACGGGGCGTTATCTTGTTGGGGGTGGTGCACGGGCGTCGAGCACCCGCAAGCCGGACGCCGGCGACGCGCCGCGCGGGCGCCGCGTCGTCTGAACCATTTTGACGAACACCTGGGGAGAGTGGATTCCCCGTGCGTGCTACCTGAGCTTGGGGCCACCAGATGGACCGGGCCCTTAGCCAAGTTAGATGTCTCTAGCAGGCCGTTGGCCCGGTGCAGAGGGAAGTCGGAGGGGAAAAACCAGACTTCCGTGGTCTGTTTAGCAGGTTGTAGCGTTTGGGCCAATGTAGGCCGAAACCCGATTCCGGGCAGTAACCAGTCTGCTGGGCCGCCCACGGCCCAGCAGCACTTCTGGCCATGTTGCAGCCCGATAAACCCAGGGGCTGACGTCATGATGACGTCAGCAACGTTTTTTCTGAAAAACCCTTTTCTCTTCTGTTTAAAAATTCCAGAAAATGTTTTTGACCTTTAAAAATTCATAATAAATACTAGGAAGCTCAGAAAAATACAAAAACTAATTTCTATAAATCCGTATTTGCGAAACCTTGCTGATTGTAGGTAGTTTGGGTTCATTTGGATCTTCTAAATTGATTCTTATTTGGAGTTTTGCTTAGATGTGCACCGTTATCTTATTTTCGCGTCGAATCTCGTGCCGCAGACCCGAGCTTCGACCAGGAGGACGTGGAGGACCCCGAGTACACTCGCTTCCGGACAACGATCGCTTCAACGGCAACGAAGGTGTCATGTCACTCCCAACCATATAGATCCCATGTTGATATTTAGTCGCTAGTGCTTTACTTTAATGCATTGACCTGATGAATTGCATAACCCGTTTAATAGCCATGCCTTGATGTTTTGATATATCCTGTTCCTTGTTCTACTACTGCGGGACTAGCTACAGACCCCTAGCTAGTCCCTTACCTCAACTATCCATACTTTTGTTGCTTGATTATGGATGGTGCTGCGGGTTTGACCGAGATGTGGGTATCTCGGTGTGTTTCTAGCGTGCGTTCTGGGTGTGTATCTCCTTGCTTGTGTGTTGGCGGGAGCGAGCCGTTTGGTTACTTGTGAACGGCTGTCGAGGGAAGATGCGATCTGGCCTCTTACCCGAGGGTCGTGTCGTGTGGGATGGAGATGTTGAGTGCTCGCTCTCGGCCCCTTAAGGACCGATCGTCAGTTGACCTTGTTTCGGATGACTATTTTCGTACAGACCGCCCGCCTTGTATTGGGCGGGGGTGCGGGGTGAGACTTGTAGTGGATAGCACCCCCTCCGCGGGAGGATCGGTGTGATCGTGTCGGGAGTGGTCTCTCCCTCCTTAGTAGACTTTGCAGCCCGGCGAGGCCGGGGAAGGGTTCCACAGGCTTCGAGGGACCTCTCGCGGGTAGTATGAGCTCCGCCGCGGAGGCTGGGCCGGGCTCGGAGATGCGAAGGGTACTATCCACTTACTTGGGCTTCGGTCCGTATGGTAGGGTCGGACACGGTGACGGCCGGTTCCGGTCCTATTCGGGCGGGTACGGTTGTACAACCCTCTGCGAGTGTTTAAACCTATAGCTATAGTCCGTGTCCATTGGTTATGGACAGGTCTTTCGATCTCTCACCCGACTAGTTACACTTCTCTTGTGCTTCTTCTCTCCCCCGAGTGTGTGAGCCCGGCTTCGGCCGTTGAGATGTGGGGATAGGAGCGGCGGGCCCCACATCGCGGATGAGAGAGTTGGGTTCGGATCGTGGTTGAGATCCGGTGTTTTGGTGTGGTATTCCTTGAGCGGGGGTGTGGACCCACGAGGTGTGGACCTCGGAAGCGGAAGCTTCCCCGAGGTGTGGACCTCCTCGCTATATTCTCGCATACCTTGTATGTTGCAATCTTCGCTTTGCTTGAGCTTTCTACAGCCAGACTAGGGATATCTCATGCATAGTAGAATATACACCGCTTTTGCCTCTTTGTTGGGAAGCTGACATGACCTACCCGTTTATCGGGTAGACCCTGGTGACTCTGACGCAGAGCCGGACTACGACTTCGGCAACGACGGTTGGGTGGACTAGAGCTCTTCCTACACTTGAGCTGCCTGCGGATATGGAGTTTCCCGCGCTTTCATGGAGCCGCTGCTAGACGTTTTATTTATGTGGCGAAAATCTGGGTTCCTTTCGCGAAAATCCGGGTCGTTTCAGAAAGTCTCTTCAAGATCGTCGATGAGGGTACTGGACTTTCTGGTCTTGACGACCATGTCATCCACGTAGGCTTCGACATTCTTATTGAGTTGCTTCTTGAAGCATTTCTGGATAGCTCGTTGATATGTGGCGCCGGCGTTCTTCAACCCGAAGGACATGGTCGTGTAGCAGTACGCGTCGAACGGGGTGATGAACGCGGTCTTCTCCTTGTCTTCTTCCTTGATCGCGATCTGGTGCTACCCGGAGTAGCATTCGAGGAAGCAGAGTAGGTCGCAGCCCGCCGTGGAGTCGATGACTTGGTCAATCCGCGGCAACCCGAAGGGGTCCTTGGGGCCGTGCTTCTTGAGGTCGGTGTAGTCGACGCACATCCTCCACTCGTTCGAGTTCTTCTTGCGGACGAGGACGGGGTTGGCAGGCCACTCAGGATGGAAGACTTCTCTGATGAAGCCAGCCGCGAGTAGTTTGGCGAGTTCCTTCTTGATGGCATCCCGTCTATCGTCGGCGAAACGACGGAGGTGTTGTCGCTTGGGGGTAGCTTTAGGATCGACGTTGAGGCAGTGCTCGATCAACTCCCTGGGCACTCCTGGCATGTCCGCTGGCTTCCACGCGAAGATGTCGCAGTTAGCCCGGAGGAAGTTGATGAGTGTGTCTTCCTATTTGGGGTCGAGGCCGGCCCCGATGGTGGTGGTCTTGCTGCTGTCGCCTGTCCCGAGGTCGATCGTCTTGACCAGAACCTCTTCAGCTGGCTGAGGCTTGTTGGCTTTGTCTGACTTCTCAGGGGTGTCGAGTTCACTTGGGGCAAGCTTCTTCGACTCGGCGTAGACCTCCATCTTTGCGTTGGGTACTTGGTTTGTAGAGGTGATCTCCACGGCTTCAGTGTCGCAGTCGTGCGAGATCTTCAAGTCCCCTTGCAGCGAGAGTACACCTGCTGGGCTTGGCATCTTGAGTACCAAGTAGGTGTAGTGGGGTACCGCCATGAACTTGGCGATAGCCGGTCTACCGAGGATGGCATGGTAGGACGTCTTGAAGTCCGCGACTTCGAACTTGACATACTCGGTACGGTAGTTGTCCCGAGATTCCCCAAAGGTAACTGGCAGGACCACTGAGCCCAGTGGGATAGCCGTGTTCCCGAGGACGATGCCGTAGAAGGGCGAGGCGCTCTTGGTGAGCATGTGGGTGATGTCGAGCTTCATCTTCTTCAAGGTCTTGGTGAAAAGGATGTTGAGCCCGCTTCCACCATCGATGAGGGCCTTGTTGAGCCTGCAGCCCGCGACTATCGGCTTCAGGACGAGAGGGAACCGCCCTGGTTCGGAGAAGCTGGTCCATTGATCCGCGCGGGAGAAGGTGATGGGTACCTCTGACCACCTGAGAGGGGTCGGAACCGCTGCTTCAATGCTCATGACTTCATGACGAGTAGCCTTTTGCTCCCGTCTGCTGGGTAGTCCGCCGAAGAGGATGTTGACAGTCTTGTCGGGTTCCTGGAAGTCGTCATTGCCTCCGTCGTTCTTCTTCTTGCCTTTCTTGTCGTGAGGGTGCGGTGGCTCTGGAGTACTCTTGAGTGCTCGCCTGAGTTGGTAGCACTGCTCGGTGGTGTGGTTGCTGTCCAGATGCCACGGGCACTTCTCTTTTAGCAAGTCTTTGAAACCGCCGGAGGTCTTCTTCGAGTTCTCCTTCACAGGGCGCTGGATAGCCGCGACAGTGTTGTCTGGCTTGCGCTTGTGGTTGGGACCCGAGTAGTTGTTGTTGTTGTTGCGATCGCCTTGGTTCCCGTTGTTGCCGCTACCGCCACCCGCGTTCTGCTTGCTTTTGCCACGGATGGCATCGTACTTGGCGTTAGCTTTGTCTTCTTCATCCGCCCAGGACGTGATCATGTCCTTGAGGTGGGAGATGGACTTGGGGTGACGGCGACCGAAGTCTTCGAAGGTGCGGCGGTGGTAGAGGCCGTCTTGGAAGAGGTCGATGACCTCCTTGTCGGTGACGTCGACTACGGTGGCGCGCTTGTCGAAGAAGCGGCTCATGTACTTGCGGAGGGTCTCGCCTTGTTCCTGCTTGACCATGGCCAGGTCCATACGAGTGGCCGATCGGCCCATGGCGCCCGCGAAGTTCTTTGGTGAACTGCTCCTTCAGCTGGTCCCACTTGTCGATCGAGTGCTTGTCCAGCGACTCGAGCCATGTGAGTGGGGCTGGGTCCAGGCAGAAGGGGAAGTAGAGGCATTTGGTGTCGTTGTTGCCGCCAGCGTTCTCGATGGGGAGGGCGTAGCACCTTAGCCACTGGATGGGATCCTGCTTCGCGTCGTACTTGGTGATCCCCAAAGGTTTGAACTTGTCGGGGAGGAGCAAGTTGCGAAGCCGAGGTGAGAAGGCGGGGAAGCCGTCGTTGTCGCCTGCGGTGGCAGACTTCTTCCGCCGCAGCTCATCAATCTTCTGACGGGCGTCGTAGCCGCCCTGCGAGGCTCCGGAGGCGTGGCGTTCGCGTGGTCTCGGCGGCGCGGACCGCCGCCGCCGGCCCTCCTGTTGGCTCTGTGGTTGGATCTTCTGTCGTCGCTGCCGCCACCGCCAGGGTCGCGGCCGCCGCCGTCGGGGCCACGGTGAGGGATGATCTCACGATTGTTGTTGCCACCCCGTGAGGGTCCGCCAGCGTTTGCGCAAGTACGGTTGGGCTGAGCCGGCAGCTCGGCTCGAGTACGGTTGCGGCCGAGGTCAGCGCTGCGACTTGTAGCTTCCTTGTCGCGGTTCCTGGCGGGGGGAGGCTGGGTGACCCTATTGTCGACCAGCATGAAGTAAGCGTCTTCAGCGAGCTTGGCGATGACTTCTCCAGTGTGTATCCCCTGAGCTTGGCGTGCGATCGCTGTGATCGACATGAGTCATTGCTCGGGGGTGGTGTCTACCCTGCTCTCGACAGCCTCGAGAGCTTCTGCGAGGCTGCTGATGGGAAGGTTGTCCCGGAGACACAGGCGCCGTTCGTTGCGCTTTCTGTTACGCTCACGTCGAGCGTCCCTGTTGGCGTCGGTCTCATCCGCGGGTGCTTCAGCAGAGACCTCGTCTGCGGAGATGTCTTCAAGGTACGTGTCTTGTGCCGTCCCTGAAGGTCCTGGCGTGTCGCCGGCAGCCGTGAAGACTTGGCGATCGGGGTTGCCAAGACTGGAGTCGGAGCTCGCCACCTAAGTTGGAGTATACGAGTCAGCCCGTGCGAGTGGTGTTCCCTCCTAGAACGGGAGCGAGTCGAGGTAGGCGACGTAGCGTGAGTCCCCGCTTATCAGGTCAGCGGGCTTGCGGTCTGTCCAGCGGACGAATCTCCCGGTCGGTGTCAACATTATAACTAGCTCGGAAGCCGGCCCTGATAAGGGTTGCTCATTAGTGTTATCTTCGGACTCGGGGTCCTCAGGGTCCGACCCGAAGTCGAACTCGTACGCGGAGTCTGAGTAGAAGCCGGAGAGGGGGTTGGTGTCTAAAGCGTGGCCGGGGGCGGTGTCGGAGTCCGAGTTGTACTCGGGTACGGGTCCTTGCCGGCCCGGCGCGCGGAGGGAGCCTCCGTGCGGGCCCTGCAGAGGTTGCGGGGGCCACGCGTGGAGCGCTTGCGGGGTGGGGGACCACATGCGACGGCTGAGCAGCCGGCTCTCATACGGTAGCACAAGGGGACGTCGAGTTCGAGTTGGAACCGGATTCGAGCTCGAAGTCGGCGTGTTGGTCGAAAAGCGAAATTTCGCCGAACTTGCCGGCGAGTTCGCCCATGACTACTTCGGGAAGTGTCATGAAGCCGGTCTCCGGGTTGGGCGGCATGGTGAGGCGGCGCTGGAAGGACCCAGCGTCGTCAGCAGTGCAGACCCAGGCGCCGAAGACGAAGGTGTCGCCGCGGTTGAAGGCGACGGTTGGCTTGATGTAGATAGGAGCCGTCGAGTTCGCCATGTGATCTCGGGCGAGAGCCCCTACCTGGCGCGCCAACTGTCGGTGTTTTAGACCAGCAACCTACTAAGGGGAGTACCCGAAGTAGATGAACGTGGCCTCGCCGAGATCGGTAACTCGAAGGAAGAGACATGTGGCACACAATTTAGACAGGTTCGGGCCGCGAGGTGCGTAATACCCTACGTCCTATATGCTGCGTAGCTCTGGATTGATTGGGTATGATTACAAGATGATGCAATCTTACGCTGTGAGATGAGATGATGAGAGAGGGGTCCCTGCCTCGCCTTATATAGTCCGGGAGGCAGGGTTACAAGTCGGAATAGGGAGAGAGTACTAGTCGAGTACGTCTAAGAGTCCTCTATACAGTGCGGGACATGTACAGCTTCCTAACCGAGTACTTCTCCTCTGTAGTCCTTGTGCTTCACGCCATCAGGTACCGTGCAGCGCAAGTCAAGTAGTCCCAGGGGCCCACCGAGTAGTCGGTCCTGGTACCCCCCGAGGTAGTGGGCCCAGGGAGGTCCATACGACACTCGCCGCTCCACACCAAGCCGGAGGGTTGATGACGATTGCCGGTGAGCCACTTAGGCCCCAAGGCTTCCGGCGAACCTTGTACAACTAGATTCACTCAAGAATCACCTCACAAGGTTGGCACAACCTTGCACTCACTCAGCTCTAAGCTAAGCCTAGCACTAAGCACATGCACAAAGCATGTACTAGTCTAAGGATGAGCAATTAAGCACTTGGATGGATTGGGTATGATCTTCAATGTGTCTTGAACTCCTCTGCACTTCCACACAATCCAGCAACCTCAAATGGGTGAGTGGAGGGGGTATAAATAGCCCAAGGCATCAAACTAGCCGTTGGCTAAAAGTTGCTGAAAAAGGTACCGTCGGATGATCCGACGCTATGCTTTTCCAGGTCGTCGGTTCATCTGGTGCCCCTCCCACGTCACGTAGCCATTGAGGTTCTCTGACACAACTGCTCCGACGCTATACACCAACGGTGCGTCGGATCATCCGGTGCTGAAGACTCCGCACTCAAGTCGCCTCTGTCAGCTTCCACTCGACCGCCGGATAGACCGACGCTTCACCCTTGCTAAGGCGTCGGATCATCCGGTGCTGAAGGCTTCGCCTTGGTGTGTCTCTGTATGAATTGAAACTGAGCGTCGGATAGACCGACGGGTTCCCTACTCAGACCGTCAGATCATCCGGTGCTACTGTCTTCGCTGCTCTTCCTCTGCAACTCGTCCGGCGCATCTAGAAATTGGACCGTCGGTTCATCCGACGGTACCTAGGGTTTCACCCTGTGTACCAACTCGTCTGACGATTGCACCGATGCTTGTATTTGAGGAACCGTCGGTTCATCCGACGGTGTCTTTTCTTTTCCTTTTCTTGCTCGGTTTTGACCCTTGAAAAATACACTATCTTCTCAATTTGGCATATGGTTTTCTTGCATCCTTGGGACCTAGAAGTGTCAACAAAGACATGCTAAAACAATAAGGTTAGTCCCAATGATCATGTTGTCATGAATCACCAAAATCAAACTCGAACTAATGGCATATGAGGCCATGTTCGCTACAATCTCCCCCTTTTTGGTGATTTATGACAACACAACCAAAGCAAGCATAAATTTGCAAGAATTGACAGAATTAGAACCACTTACACTTGCTTGGATGCTTACCATTATCCAAACTCCCCCTAGATTAAACTTCCCCCCTTTTTTGATCTTCATGTTCACATTCTCCCCCTTTGGTCTCATATCCTTGAAACCACTTGTAAGCATCTTTGAAACCACTTGTAAACTTAAGCCACAAGCTTTCTTTGGTCCCACATTCTCCCCCTTTGGAATAAAATCTCCAAAAAGTCCCAAAGCAAAGGGTCCAAGGAAACTAGCAAGACCTAGCAAACATAGCTCAAAGGAGAGATGTTAAATGCAAGGGAGAAAGCCGCATGAACCATGATCCATATGTATGATATCAATGAAGATACCACATGTGAGAATAACTAAGGTGGATCACAAGCTCATGAGACTAGCATGATACAAAACTAAGCTCCCCCTAGGTGTGTGCACAAAGAGAATACCACTTGCAAGACAAGGGTAGTGAGAAATAAGTGCACAACTATAAACTTGAAAGATAAGGATGCTTAGAGCATATCATGCAAGGAGGTAGCTTTAAAGGACAAGAGATAAGATAAATGGGTTCTTGTTACATTACCACTTGTAGATATCACTTGTAGTCATTTGATCATTGCATACCTCCGGGGGATGATCCTCTCTACCTTGTTGGCACCACATTAAGATGAGCCACTTGGAAATGATATCACTAGGTGACACCACTTGAAAGAAGCTTGCATAGAAGACACTTGGGGTACCACAAGGATTGGGAATGTATGAGTACATTGCCTTTGAACTTATATAGAGACACAAGCTCGCAAGGACATGACTCAATAGCATGAAGCTCATATTTCTATATTCACTCTTTTAGAGATGTTAGATCACATTGAGAGTGAAATAGCATTCTCTTAGAATGAAACACCACACCGGAACGCGTCGCTAAGGGACTACATAAGATAAGCTTGAAACAATGTTAGTCCCATAACCAAACCATAGGATGAGCTCTCCCTAAATGTGTGCATTTAGTGTTTGCATCACCAACCAAATGTATGCACTTTGTTTATGAAAACAAAAGGGAAGCTAAACCTATAGCTTGCTCATGATGCAAAAAGATATATATGAAAATATGCACCATGAAAGAACAAGTGTAGCTTTCCTACACACTAATCAATCCATGTAGATTGCTCATGGGTTAGCACATGACACAAACAATCTACCATATGCAAATATTGCAACAAATGCAACCTAAACAAGGCAATGGAGCTACAATGATACAATAGATAGGTACTAATTTCCATTACCTCAACCGGGGATCTTGGGCAACACATGTCCAATTTGCAAGCTTGGCTTATAGGCTTGAACCTTCACATCTTGATTGTGCCAAGCCTCCCAAGTCCCCGCATTCATGGCCTTCAAGTGGCCTTCGGAACCCAAACCATTTGAGGCCCCTTCATGTTGGTGATGACTTCCTTGGGCACCCAAATGGATTGGTTCCTACCCCGCTCCTCCTTCATCTTCCCAATCTTGTGAGCAACCACCTTGCCATTTCCCTTCTTCTTGATGACGTAGGTGTTGTTATTTGTCTTGTTCTTGTGGTTGGGCTTGGTGTAGATGAGGGAACTCTTGATGGTGGGATTCAACTTCTTCTTTGTGCCCTTGTCCATTTTCTTGACAAATTGAGGGCATTTGTAGAACTTGTGCCCTTCTCCATGACACTTGTAGCAAGTCACGGTTGCACCCTTCTCAAGCTTCTTCACCATGGGATCATGGTTATCTTGAGAAGGTTGGACTTTGCTTTTCATGTCTTGAGAGATGTCCACTTGTTCTTCATCATTCTTGCCCTTGCCCATCAAGTTTGCCAACCTCTCTCGAAGCCATTTCACTTCTTGCTTGAGCTCATCATTTTCCTTGCCTATGAGATAATCACATGTTTCTACAACAACATTCTCATGGCAAGATGGTGAGCAAGATTCATCAAGTAAATCAATGCAAGAAGTTGAAGAATCTACCTTAGAGATAGGAATTGCACAAGGGATAGATGTTTCATCAAGCTCAAAGGAATTACTTGTTTTAGTCTCATTGCTCTCAAGCTTAGATTTTAGCTCCTCACACTCCTTGCTAAGCAATTTGAATTTGCACAACTAATGTTCATAATTTGTAGCAAGGGTGTCACTAAGATCATTGAGAGCATTGAGTTCTTTAATTTCATTAGCATGTTTTTCAAGCATTCCTTTTTGCTCATGGACTAGCTCAACAAGATCATTGAGAGAGGTGGTGTCGGATTCATCATCACTTACATTGCTTTCCATACCTTTGGCCATAAGGCACATGTGTGATGATGAAGGACCTTGCATGAAGCGGGTGGTGAAGTTCTTTCTTGATTCATCGCTTGAGCTAGAAGAACTTGATCCACCACTTGTCCACCCACGGACGGCTATTGTTGCTTCTTGCCTTGGTCTCCTCTCCTTGACCACCTTCTTCTTGGGCTTGTGCTTGATCATGGTGAACTTGATGTGTTGATGATGACACCCTTCTCTCAAGTGGACGTTGTAGCTGTACATGTTGCCTTTCTTCACATACTTGAAGATCTTCTTCACATACTCGGCCACCATGGATTCAACCTCTTCATCACTTGAGGAATCTCCATCGTCACCATCATCACCATCATCTTCGCTTGAGCTTCCATGAGTAGCCATCTTACTCAACATTTTCTTTTGTCGGCTTGAGAGAGCATGGCTTGTAGTTGGAGAGGATGGTTCTTGGGGCTTTTCTTGGGGCGCCTTCTTTGACTTGGGCATGAGTTGAAGCTCATGTGCCATGATCTTGCTCAAGATGTGAGATGGCTTCAAATCTTCGAGATTCTTCTCGTAGATTATTTCCTTCACCAAGTCATAATGGGGCTTCCGGAGACTTTGAAGGATCTTGCGGTTGATGTTCAAGTCCGTGATGTCCTTGACACCTAAAGCATTGATCTCATTGACAAGCACATTTAGGCGTGAGTACATAGATTCGGCATTTTCATTAGCAAGTTGCTTAAAGCTATTGAATTCCTCAAGGAGACAACCATAGCGTTCATTAGCAACTTCTTTTGAACCCTCATTTTGCTCCTTGATGGTCTTCCGTAGCTCATGAGCATTTTCGCAAGTAAAAACTCTATTGAAAACGCCTACATCTAGTGAGGACAAAATGATACTCTTAGCAATCACATCAAATTGTTTTTCCTTTCTAGTACCATTTTTCATGCCCTCATCGGTGACTCTCCAAACATCAAGGTCCCTTGCTTAGAGATAGGCCTCCATGAGAACCTTCCACCGAGGATAGCCCGTGCCATCGAAATGTAGAGCCAAACCTAAGGTAACCACCCCTTTCATTCCTCTATAGAGCAACTCACTAGGCGGTGAAGCCTAACCGTTCCAATGAGCCGGTTTTCACAATTTACCAATCGAATTGGCGTATCCTTGTGAAGGAAGTGAGTCCCGGCTCTGATACCACTTGTAAGGAATCGGATGCCCGTTAGCCTAAGAGGGGGAGGGGTGAATTAGGCAACTTAAAACCTTAACCTATGGCTTCTCTAATTTTGCGCAAAGGATAACTAGAACATACTATCTATATGTGCAACTAGGTTGTTCTAGTGTCAAACTCCCATCCCAAAAGAAGGTTTGCAACCTATAGCCAATCCTAGCATGATACTACTCTAGGAAAGTAGAGGCAAACAAAGATTGCAATAAAGTAAATGCAGAAACGTAAAGGGGATGAGAGGAAGCAAACTCTTGACACGCGATTTATCTGGTGGTATCGGTAGGCACTAAGCCACCCCTAGTCCACGTTGTTGAAGCACTCACACAAGAGTATTGCTTCCCGGTCACCAAGTCTCTCCCAAGAGCACCACTTGACTCGCCACAAAGGCTAGCCACTTAGGCACTTGTCAAGCTCCCTTGGTCACCTTGATGCCGCCTCCACTAAGGAGCTTCTCCACCAAGGAAGGGGGTCTCCACGTCCCCCCGCACAAAGTGTCCTCGCCGCTCCACACCAAGCCGGGGGTCCATGGCGATTGCCGGTTAGCCCACTTAGCCCCAAAGCTTTCCGCGAACCTTGTACAACTGGATTCACTCAAGAATCACCTCACAAGGTTGGCACAACCTTGCACTCACTCAGCTCTAAGCTAAGCCTAGCACTAAGCACATGCACAAAGCATGTACTAGTCTAAGGATGAGAAATTAAACACTTGGACGGATTGGGTATGATCTTCAATGTGTCTTGAACTCCTCTGCACTTCCACACAATCCAGCAACCTCAAATGGGTGAGTGGAGGGGGTATAAGTAGCCCAAGGCATCAAACTAGCCGTTAGCTAAAAGCTGCTGAAAAAGGTACCGTCGGATGATCCGATGCTATGCTTTTCCAGGGCGTCGGTTCATCTGGTGCCCCTCCCACGTCACGTAGTCGTTGAGGTTCTCTGACACAACTACTCCGACGCTATACACCGACGGTGCGTCGGATCATCCGGTGCTGAAGACTCCGCGCTCAAGTCGCCTCTGTTAGCTTCCACTCGACCGTCGGATAGACCGACGCTTCACCCTTGCCAAGGCGTCGGATCATCCGGTGCTGAAGGCTTCGTCTTGGCGCGTCTCTGTATGAATTGAAACTGAGCATCGGATAGACCGATGGGTGTCGGTGTTTTAGACCGGCAACCTACTACGGGGAGTACCCGAAGTAGATGAATGTGACTCGCCGAGATCGGTAACTCGAAGGAAGAGACACGTAGCACACAATTTAGACAGGTTCGGGCCGCGAGGTGCGTAATACCCTACGTCCTGTATGCTGCGTAGCTCTGGATTGATAGGGCACGATTACAAGATGGTGCAATTATGCGCCGTGAGTTGTATGAGAGGAGATTGGATGAGGGGATCGGTCCCTGCCTCGCCTTATATAGTCCGGGAGGCAGGGTTACAAGTCGGAGTAGGAAGAGAGTACTAGCCGAGTACGTCTAGGAGTCCTCTGCACAGTGCGGAGCATGTACAGCTTCCTAACCGAGTACTACTCCTGTGTAGTCCTTGTGCTCCACGCCTTCAGATGCCGTGTAGCTCAAGCCGGGTAGTCCCAGGGGCCCACCGAGTAGTCGGTCCTGGTACCCACCGAGGTAGTGGGCCCAGGGAGGTCCATACGACAAGCCCCCGAGTACATTGTAGTCGAGAAGGATAGCTTCAAGTAGTCTTGACGGCCTTAACGAGTAGTCCTCAAGCGTCCCTGAGCGCTACAAGCCAAAAGTCCTCAAGAGTAGTCGAAGCATCCCGAGGCTGGAATGTACTCCAGCTGATGTTTGAGCAATCTTGAAGTCTTCTCGAGTAGTCCCAAGCGTCCTTGAAATCTGCCTTCGAAGGTCTTCAAGAAATGCCAGTCTTGTCTTGAAGCCGGAGCCGTCATGGAGGCGCGATTTGCAGAACCGCACTCCACATGGAGTAGCCCCCGAGCCTCGAGCCGCGGGCTCTGGCTTAGGGTCCATCTGAAATCTTGGCAAGATAACCCCGAAAAATCCGGAGAGAAAAAACCGAAGGACACGTGGCACGGAGCCCCCAAGCCTTGAGTCGAGTACTTCCTCTCGAATTGAAGGGTCTTCTTGTAGAATGTGTCCTGAGATGCTCTTGAGACTAGCCGCGTCCCAGGTAGTCGAGTAGAAGTAGCCGAGCCCCCGAGGTGAAGCGCACCGACTAGTAGAATACGAAGAGTCACGCGCAGCCGCTGAGTCAGCCGCGCGTGGACTTATCCAGCCGCCCGTTGCGGAGGCGATTTGGCTTATAAATAAGAGCCAAACCCCTTAGGGTTTTTCACCCAAGTGAGCCGCAGTCATTTCCATTTGAATCTTGAAGTAGATCCACTCCAGCGCCTGCTGCCGCCGCAGTAGATCTGAGCGCATCGCCACCCGAAGCCTTTAGGGTAGCCCCCGAGCGGATGCGAGTGAAAACTCCTTGCACTTGGAGAATGAAGCCGTCGCCGTCGAAGACATCCAAGGCCGGCAAGAAGAAGAGGGGCCGTGCAGAGGCCGCCGCAGCCGCCACCAGTGCAGCGCCGCCCGGTTCGCCACCGCGCGCTGATCCAAGCCGCGAATGGAAGAAATCGAAGGTCAAGACGGAGGACCCGCTGACCCTGTTGAACAGCGGGTTCATCAGGGAGAAGTAAGTCGACATGTGGAGATCCGCCGCAGGAGATCCTTTTCCGATGGAGAAGGCCGAAGACGAGATCCCGATGTTCTCGCGCTTCGTGGAGCGCGGCCTTGCGCTCCCGGAAGCGACTTCTTCAAGGGGCCGCTCGGGTACTACGGCATCGAGTACCTCAACCTGAACCCGAATGGCATCTTCCACACGTCGGTCTTCGTCCACTTCCCGCGAAGCCTTCCTCGGAATCAAGCCGCACCGGGTGCTCTTCCGAAGTTCTTCCGCGTCAAGGCGCCACCCGTGCCTCCAACCCCAGGGTAGTCGGAGGGGCCGGGATCCAGCTGAGGGAAGACGCCGCGCACCGCACTGCGTACAAGCTCGTAGACTCCAACACGGACTGGAAGACGAGGTGGTTCTACATTACGAACCACCACCCTGGCCTGCCGAAGCCGAGCGGACGGCAGCCCAGGCATCGCGAGTGGTGGAACACAGAGCCCACCATGCAATAGGGGATCCAGCTCCCCGAGCTGCTAGCACGCATTCGAGTGCTCAGAGAAGCTGGACTGAGGGCCGAACACGTGGCCTTCAGTTTCATGAAGCGCAGGATCCAGCCGTTGATGGCGCGGGATACACTGGGCTTCGAGTACACCGGCGACGACGACACGTCGCGGATGCCGGGGGGCGAGCTGGACGACAACGACATCGTCGAACGGTTGTCGCGTATCTTCAAGGACATGCCGCCGTACACGGCGTGCCCGGTCGAGGAGTACTCCGCCGCGCGCCCGCCCAACGAGGTGAGTAGTCATACCCCCCTCGTTGAGTAGTGAGTACTCGTGGTGAAGTTACTGACGCCTTGTGTCTTTGCGCAGGATGATGTGAAGCGGTTCGTCTCCGAGCCGCAGCCGCCACCGAGCGGGATCGAGATCCCGGCTGAGGGGAAGGTGAAGGAGCGCCGCGAAGTCGGTGAAGGCGACGACACTGTCATCGTGGAAGATGCCTCCGATGACGACGACGAAGACGAAGAGACGCTGCAGGACCGCTTCCATCTGCGGTCGAGGTTTAGCCGTCCGGGCTTGCCTCATGTACCACTAGTTCAAGACCCTCCGCCAGCTGCACGGAGGCTAGCCTTGCTGCGCCGCCAAGGAAGCCGCGCAACCCCGCCAAGAAGCGGGTGGCGAAGAAGATGAAGGTCTCAGAGACCACGCCTCCGGAGGTAAGTCATCTTGAGCAGAGTAGTCGAGTACCCGCTGTTCGAGTACATTGCTGACGAGTAGTATTCCTTTGTGTGCAGGAGGTGCCGCCAACGGAGCCCGTCGAAGAGGGCGACGAGGGCGTGTGGGACACGGTGGGGGAACCGGCTGGAAGCCGAAGTCCAGCCCCCACTGTCGAGGAACTCCTGGCGCAGCTGGAGCGCCAGCCCCCTGCTCCAGCGGAGAGCAGAGGACCCGTGGCCGCCACCGTTGAAGAGATGGTGACCTCGGGAGCGGAAGGTGAAGGTGCGCCGGCCGCCGCTACCGCGGAGGAGGCAGTAGTCGAAGAGGCGGAGGAGGTGGCGCCCGCCGAGGGTGGACTGGTTGATATTGCCAGCATCCTCGGTGCTCCGGCCGTGACCATCGTCCGGTCAAGCTTGTAAGTACCATGTCTTTACGAGTAGTACTAGCTGCAGTAGTCGATGATTGCCTGACGACCTTCTGTGAACTCTTCTGCAGAAAATCCACAGATCTAAGCTGGGATGGGGAAGAGCCCTCGACAGCGGAGGCAGAAGAAGCTGCGCCGCCTGTCGAGGGGGCCGCTCCCGAAGCCCAAACCACGACCGAGCCCCCGGCTACCGAAGCGCCGCTGCCAGAGGCGGTCATAGTCGAAGGTGAGTACCCTTCTTGAAGCCGTAGGACTCCAGGACGAGTAGTCGTCGGAACTGATGCGCGTGTCATTTGTTGGCAGGCGCTGAAGGAGGTGACATCCCTGCAGGGGTGCCCGTGCAGGAGTTGACACCAGAGGTCCCAGAGGCTGCAGAAGGAGCCCCCGAGCCCGTGGGGGAAGTCGTCGAGAAGTCCACCGGGGGAGAGGCGGTCACCACGTCGCCAGGGGTTGCCCTGGAGGTGGCTGTCCGCTCCCCCGAGATCCAAGACGCGGAGCCCATCCGGTCTGCGCCGATGACGGAGGCTACGTCGAGTAGCCGCGGCGGGATTGAACTTCTGGCCGACGACCTCGTCGAGCCGGCGATGGTGGCGCAAAGACCGGAGGCGATGCGGCGAGCCGAACGGTGGATGAAGGTACGTAGCCGTAGCCTCCCGAGTAGTCAATCCTTTGCGTTGAGTACTCTGCTTGACTTGAGATTGTCTTGTGCAGACGTCGCGAACGATCCCGCGAGAAGTCGAATCCTGCCGCAAGGTTACGGCCGACACCGTGCTCCGAGCCGAGGCCCTGGAGGAGCAGCTCGTGAAGTCGCGGAAGCACGCGGCTGCCATGCAGTCGAAACTCGATGCCTCCTTCGCCAAGTACCACAACGACGTGATGGAGCTGCAGGCGAAGGGCGACGAGTTAGTGCGGAAGAACAAAGGCCTCCGCAACAAGAATAGAGGTATGTCCCTTGACTTGTCGGGTACTTGTTGGAAGTCGTCAAGTCTCTGACCCGTTGTTGTGTTTCCATGTTGCAGAACTCGAGGACCAGGTGGAGCAGCTGAAGGCCTCGGAGGTCAGCATGAAGAACCTCTTCTACTGGGAGCAAGAAGCCCGCCAGGTACTTGAGCTCGACTACAAGGAGCTCGCCTTCGAGTGCGACAAGCACATGGAGCTGTAGATTGCCTCTGACAGAGATCTCGTCAACTGCTACAAATCTTTGCAGAAGTTGAATGAAGATTGCGAGGCGCTCCGGGCCCAGCTGAAGGACCTTGAAGAGGCTGCCCTCCCGATCGCGAGGCTTCTGGTGCCGCACCCGGGCGGCCCCAAGATCACTCCTCTGGCGGATCGACTTCGTGAGGCACCAAGCCGGCTGGCCGCCTATGTCAAGCACATGGCCAAGTCGATCCCGAAGCAAGTCCTAGCCTTCATGAAGTCGTACTTCCCGAAGGCTCCAGTGGAGGTGGTCGCCGGCGGGGTAGCCGCCAACTGCTCGGATGAGCAGTACGTAGGGCTGCTGGAGCAGATGGCTCCCATCGCGGAGCAGGTAGCCGAGAAGCTGAACCTCCAGTAGCCCTGCATAGGTAGCTAGTAGCCATAGTTGTACAAAAAACACTTGTAATGAAGTATTCATGTATCAATGAAATGAAATTTTCCAGCAATGAGTACTCGTAACCGCGATCTCAGAGTGCGGAGCGCCCATCGTGGAGTAGGTGCGAGTAGTAGTACTCGGCTTTAGTAGTCCCGTCGTAGGGAGCAGAACAGTAAACAAGTTGATGAACAATCAAGCTTTATTACTGAAGAAGTACACCTGGGTGGCCAGGGCCGTAGTTACAAGTAGTCGCACGGGACCGGAGGCCGCTTACAGCTAAGTGGCGCTGGAGCGGGTAGCCGCTTGCAGCTGGTGATCCGTAGGTAGCCGTGTAGGCTGGATCGCAGATCCGTAGGTAGCCGCGCGGGGCTGGATCTTGGAGTGTGGTCTCTTGGTAGACCGCTGCTAGAGTCCTTGACGCTCGTCGAAGCCCAAGGGTCCGTAGGTAGCCGAGCGGGCTGGACCCTGGAGGAGAGTAGTCCGGAGACTTGAAGCCAGGACCCGGAGGGTCGCTTGCGGCAAGGGGTGTTGATGTAGTCGTTGTCGGTGTTTTGGACCGGCAACCTACTACGGGGAGTACCCGAAGTAGATGAATGTGACTCGCCGAGATCGGTAACTCGAAGGAAGAGACACGCGACACACAATTTAGACAGGTTCGGGCCGCGAGGTGCGTAATACCCTACGTCCTGTATGCTGCGTAGCTCTGGATTGATAGGGCACGATTACAGGATGGTGCAATAGTGCGCCGTGGGTTGTATGAGATGAGATTGGATGATGGAGATCGGTCCCTGCCTCGCCTTATATAGTCCGGGAGGCAGGGTTACAAGTCGGAGTAGGAAGAGAGTACTAGTCGAGTACGTCTAGGAGACCTCTATACAGTGCGGAACGTGTACAAAGTCCTAACCAAGTACTACTCCTGTGTTGTCCTTGTGCTCCACGCCCTCAGGTGCCGTGTAGCGCAAGCCGGGTAGTCACAGGGGCCCACCGAGTAGTCGGTCCTGGTACCCACCGAGGTAGTGGGCCCAGGGAGGTCCATACGACAAGCCCCCGAGTACTTTGTACTCGAGAAGGATAGCTTCAAGTAGTCTTGAAGGCCTTAACAAGTAGTCCTCAAGCGTCCCTGAGTGCTACAAGTCAAAAGTCCTCAAGAGTAGTCGAAGCATCCCGAGGCTGGAATGTACTCCGGCTCGATGTTTGAGCAATCTTGAAGTCTTCTCGAGTAGTCCCAAGCGTCCTTGAAATCTGCCTTCGAAGGTCTTCAAAAAATGCCTGCCTTGTCTTGAAGCCGAAGCCGTCATGGAAACGCGATTTGCAGAACCGCAATCCACGTGGAGTAGCCCCCGAGCCTTGAGCCGCGGGCTCTGGCTGAGGATCCATCCGAAGTCTTGACAAGAAAATCCCGAAAAATCCGGAGAGAAAAAACCGAAGGACACGTGGCACGGAGCCCCGAGCCTTGAGTCGAGTACTTCCTCTCGAATTGAAGGGTCTTCTTGGAGAATGTGTCCTGAGATGCTCTTTAGACTAGCCGCGTCCCAGGTAGTCGAGTAGAAGTAGCCGAGCCCCCGAGATGAGGCGCGTCGACTAGTGGAATACGAAGAGTCACGCGCAGCCGCTGAGTCAGCCGCGCGTGGACCTATCCAGCCGCCCGTTACGGAGGCGCTTTGGCTTATAAATACAAGCCGAAACCCTTAGGGTTTTTCACCCAAGTGAGCCGCAGTCATTCGCCACTTGAATCTTGAAGTAGATCCACTCCAGCGAGCGCTGCCGCCATAGTAGATCCGAGCGCATCGCCACCCGAAAGCTGTAGGGTAGCCCCCGAGCGGATGCGAGTGAAGACTCCCTGTACTTGGAGGATGAAGCCGTCCCCGTCGAAGACGTCGAAGGCCGGCGGGAAGAAGAGGAGCCATGCAGAGGCTGCCGCGGCCGGCACCGGAGCGGCGCCGCCCACATCTCCACCGCGCGCTGACCCAAGCCGCGAGTGGAAAAAATCGAAGGTGAAGACCGAAGACTTGCTGACCCTGTTGAACAGCGGGTTCATCAGGGAGAAGGAGATCGACATGTGGAGATCCGCCGCAGGAGATCCCTATCCGATGGAGAAGGCACAAGACGAGATCCCGATGTTCTCGCGCTTCGTGGAGCGCGGTCTTGCGCTCCCGGCCGAGTGACTTCTTCAAGGGGCTTCTCGTGTACTATGGCATCGAGTACCTCAACTTGAACCCCAACGGTATCTTCCACACTTCCGTCTTCGTCCACTTCGCGAAGCTTTCTTGGGAATCAAACCGCATCGGATTCTCTTCCGAAGTTTTTCCGCGTGAAGCCGCAGCCCCCGCCTCCAACCCCGCAGTAGTCGGGAGGGGCCGGGATCCGACCGAGGGAGGATGCCGCGGAGCGTGCACGGCGTACAAGCTCGTGGACTCCAACACCGACCGGAAGACGAGGTGGTTCTACATCACGAACCACCATCCCGAGCTACCGAAGCCGAGCGGGCGGCGCCGGGCACCAAGAGTGGTGGAACACGGAGCCCACCATGCGGGGAGGGGCTCCGCCTCTCGGAGTTGCTAGCACGCATCAAGACTCTGCGGGATGCGGGACTGAGGGCCGAACACGTGGCCTTCGGCTTCATGAAGCGCCGGATCCGGCCGCCGATGGCGAGGGATACGATGGGCTTCGAAGTACACCGGCGACGAGACACGTCGCGGATGCCGGGGGCGAAATTGAGGACAACGACATCATCGAGAGGTTGTCGAGGATCTTCAAGGACATGCCGGAGTACACGGCGTGCCCGTCGAGGAGTACTCCGCCGCGCGCCCGCCCAACGAGGTAAGTAGCCGTACCCCCCTCGTCGAGTAGTAGGCACTTGTAGCGAGTTGCCGACGCTTTTGTGTCTTTTGCGCGAGATGATGTGAAGCGGTTTGTCTCCGAGCCGCGGCCACCACCGAGCGGAATCGAGATCCCAACGGTGGAGAAGGTGAAGGAGCGCCGAGTAGTCGGAGACGACGACGATCCCGTCATCGTGGAGGATACCTCCGATGACGAAGAAGACGAGGAGACGCGCGGAGGACCGCTTCCAGCTGCGGTCGAGGTTTAGCCGTCCGGGCTTGCCTCATGTACCTCTCATCCAAGACCCTCCGGCTAGCCTGGAGGCTAGCCTTGCTGCGCCGCCGAGGAAGCCGCACAACCCCGCCAAGAAGCGGGTAGCCAAGAAGATGAAGGTTTCAGAGACCACGCCTCCAGAGGTAAGTCATCTTGAGCAAAGTGGTCGAGTACCCGGTGATCGAGTACAGTGCTGACGAGTAGTCGTCCTTGTGTGCAGGAGAGGCCGCCAGCAGAGCCCGTGGAGGAAGGCGATGAGGGCATGTGGCCCACGGTGGGGGAACCGGGCCGGAAGCCGAAGTCCGCCCCCCACCGTCGAAGAACTCCTCGGCGCCGGTCGGAGCACCGCCCCCCCGCCCCCGAAGGGGAGCGAGTACCCGCGACCGCCGCCGTTGAAGAGGTGGAAGCCGCGCAGGGGCGCGAGAAAACCGCGCCGGCCGCCGCCGCCGTGGAGGAGGCGGTAGTCGGAGAGGCGGAGGAAGAAACGCCCGCCGAGGGTGGAGCGGTTGATATCGCCGCATCCTCGGTGCTCCGGCCGTGACTATCGTCCGGTCGAACTTGTAAGTACCACGCCTTCATGAGTAGTACTCATTGTAGTAGTCGATTTTATCTGACGACCCTCTGTGGATACTTGTGCAGGAGATCCACGGACTTGAGCTGGGACGGAGAGGAGCCCACGGCAGCAGAAGCAGAAAAGGCCGCGCCGCTCGTCGAGGAGCCCGCTCCAGAAGCCCAAGTCGCGACCGAGCCCCCAGCTGCCGAAGCGCCGCTGCCAGAGGCGGTCGTAGTCGAAGGTGAGTACTCCTCCTGAAGTTGTAGAGCCCCAAAAAGAGTAGTCGTAGATACTGATGCGCGTGTTCCTTGGTGACAGGCGCCGAAGGAGGTGACATCCCTGCAGGGGTGCCCATGCAGGAGTTGACACCAGAAGCCCCGCAGGCTGCGGTAGGAGCCCCCCGAGCCCATGGGGGGGGAAACCGTCGAGAAGTCCGCCGAGGGGGGGGAGGCGGCTACCACGTCGCCGGGGGGTTGCCCCGGAGGTGGCGATCCGATCTCCCGAGATCCAAGACGCGGAGCCTATCCGCTCGGCGCCAATGACCGGAGGCTACGTCGAGTAGCCGTGGCGGGATTGAGGGCGCTTGCCGACGATCTCGTCGAGCCGGCGGTGTTGGCGTAGCATCCGGAGGCGATGCGGCGAGCCGAACAAAGGATGAAGGTACGTGGCCGTTGCCTCCCCTAGTAGTCGCCCCTTTGCGTTGAGTACTCGCTTGACTTGAACTTGTCTTGTGCGGGGACGTCGCGGAGCGATCCCGCGAGAAGTCGAATCTACCGCAAGGCTACGGCGACACGGTGCGCGAGCCGAAGCCCCGGAGGAGCAGCTCGTGAAGTCGAGGAAGCATGCGGCCGCCATGCGATCGAAGCTTGACGCCGCCTTCGCCAAGTACCACAACGATGTGATGGACTTGCGGAGCGAAGGGCGACGAGCCGGTGCGGAAGAACAAAGGCCTCCGCAACAAGAATAAAGGTATGTCTCTTGACTTGTCGAGTACTTGTTAGGAGTCATCAAGCTCGACCCGTTGTTGTGTTCGGTGTTGCGGAACTCGAAGGCCGGGTGGAGCGGCCGAAAGGCTCGGAGGTCGGCATGAAGAATCTCTTCTACCGGGAGCAAGAAGCCCGCCGGGTACTTGAACTCGACTACAAGGAGCCGGCCTTCGAGTGCGAGAAGCACATGGAGTTGCGAATTGCATCGATAGAGACCTCGTCAACCGCTACAAATCTTTGCGAAGTTGAACGAAGACCGCGAGGCGCTCCGGCCCACCGAAGGACCTTGAAGAGGGCGCCCTCCCGATCGCGAGGCTCCCGGTGCCGCACCCGGCGGCCCCAAGATCGCTCCGTTGGCGGATCGACTTCGTGAGGCGCCAAGCCGGGCCGGCCGCCTACGTGAAGCACATGGCCAAGTCAATCCCGAAGCAGTGGCCGGCCTTCATGAAGTCGTACTTCCCGAAGGCCCGGTGGAGGTAGTCGCCGCGGGGGGTAGCCGCCAAGCGCTCCGATGAGCAAGACGCGAGGGTCTTCGGGAGCGGATGGCTCCCATCGCGGAGGCAGTAGCCGATAAGTTGAACCTCCAGTAGCCCTGCATAGATAGCTAGTAGCCGTAGTTGTATAGGAAACAGTTGTAATGGACTTTTTCATATATCAATGAAATGTGATGTTCCATCAATGAGTACTCGTAACCGCGATCTCAGAGTGCGGAGCGCCCATCGTGGAGTAGGTGCGAGTAGTAGTACTCGGCTTAGTAGTCCCGTCGCAGGGAGTAGACAGTAAAGAAGTTGATAAACAATCAAACTTTATTACTAAAGAAGTACACCTGGGTGGCCAGGGCCGTAGTTACAAGGATTCGCCTGGACCCGAAGGCCGCTTACAGCTGAGTAGTACTGGAGCGGGTAGCCGCTTACAGTGAGTGATCCGTAGGTAGCCGTGTAGGCTGGATCGCAGATCCGTAAGTAGCCGTGCAGGCTGGATCTTGGAGTGTGGTCTCTTGGTAGACCGCTGCTAGAGTCCTTGATGCTCGTTGCGGCCCGGGGTCCGTAGGTAGCCGCACGGGGCCGGACACGGGAGGAGAGTAGTCCGGAGACTTGGAGCCAGGACCCGGAGGGTCGCTCGCGGCAAGGGGAGTTGATGAAGTCGTGTAGACATGAACCCCGGAGTAGTCGTGTAGACTAGGCGTAGAATCGACAGAGCTGGTCGACGTTCCACGAGTTGTTGACTTCTTCGCCTTCAAGTGTTTGGAGGCGGTAGGAGCCTGTGAGGACCATGTGTGGTTCGAGGACCGGTGGATGGTCGCTTCCTTGTGTGATGAGTGATTGACAACGTTGTGTGGACCGATTCTTGGCTAAGTGTTGCAGGTGCAGGTTGCGGCTTGACTCGTGTTGGTGCAGGTGAAGAACAAGCGCGAAAGGTCGTCGCCGGTGAGGCCTCCGGTGTGTGGAGAAGACAAGTAGGCTTTGTTCGAGGGACCGGTGGCCAGCGGGGTCAAGTGCGGGCCGCATGGTGGCATGAACAGCAAGATGAAGTCGTGGACGGTTTCTTGGTTGAGCCTCAAAACCAAGGTCGAGCCGGGACTACGTGGGAGCCGAGTCATGAGTGGAGATTGGCGGAGGCTACACCGAGTTCGCGGGGTTTCCGGTGGTTCACCAGAAAACCACTGGGTTCCTTGGTTGATCCACAAAGCCAAGACCGGAGAACCGAAGACGGAGGTGCAAGAAGCACGGCCGGTCCCCGACCAGGTGGGTCCCGACCGGGGCCCGACCGGTGGGGGCCCGGTCGAGCGGGTGAGGAGCACCGGTCGGCCGGTGTGCGACGACGCGTCCGAATCTTCGAAGCGGAGGACACGCGTCGGGATCGCATGGCTTGCGTCGAGGCTACGCGAGGGGTGCGGTCGCCGGCATCCGTCCGATGGTGAAGACATCAAGAATTCCAAATCCGCCCTTGAGGGGCTTGTATCCCTAGTTAGTAGAGAAGGGCATTTTAGACATTCGGTTGCCGCCTATATAACCCAAGAGGTGAGAGGATGGCAGCCAACTCTTGGAACCCTAGCTCATTATTTTTCCTATTTTCCACCTATTTTCTCTAGGTTTTCCTTAGGACTAACAAGAGAGCTTCACGGAGAGATCTTGTAGAGAGGGATGGATGATCGGGCGGCTTGCTAGACCTTGTACGAACCTTTGTTTCATGTATAGATGATTCGGCGTGGTTCCTCAAGGTTTGGATGTGTTTTCCCCGGTTGTTCTTGGTGGTGATTTTCGGAGCCCTTTCTCGGTGATTTCTTTGGGGTGTTTTCGGGGCTTTTCTCTTGGGGATTTGATGGGGGAAATTTGTGGGAACCCTTCGTGGTTCTTTGGGCGTGATTCCCCTCCCAAATCCGTGAGTAAAAGTGCTCGATTTTGGGGTTTCTTGAGTTCTTCGGTTGGAAGTGCTTCGGCGGGATTTCTTCGATTCCTCCTTTTTGGACGAGTTTTGGTGGGATTAAACTTGGCTATGAACTCCTCATGAGGTGTTCATGATATCCCCAAAGTCTTGTTCAAGTCCGTGGAGCGATTCGGGAGATCGAGATTTGGATTTGGGGGAGTTGACCCGCGGGTGCTGTTCATCCCGAGGCGCCGGAGCTACACCGGCCTCGACCGGTGCTCTTGACCGGTCCGACCGGTGCAGGCCCTTGTGGGTTTTCGCTCGGGTGAACGTCTTGGTGTGTTCCTTGTTGTCCCGTGGTGCCGCTCGTTTCGAGTTTGGGTTCGTTTGGTGGCTCGGTTGGCTTTGTTTGGTGCCTTGGGGGCTTTCTCGTCGCCATCGGTCCGACTCGTGCGTCTCACCGGTCGACCGGTGTAGAGCCACTTAGTGGAAGTTGCTCGGGGTTCACCGGCGGGGACCGGGTCCGACCGGTGGTGCTCACCGTCCGACCGGTGTGGGTCTGTAGACTCGGGGTTTGTTGTTCCGCTGCGTTCTCGAGTCGGAAGGCTGTGTGTGTTGGCTCCTAGGTCCAGTGGCACTCCAGTGGCTACGTGGGCTTGGCAAACTTGGGTAGTGAGTCGGAGACGTGTGTTGGAAGCCGTGTTCGTCTTGTTGGAGTTTTCATCTCCTTCGAGAAGAATTTTTATCGGCTCCCATTCACTCCCCCCCCCCCCTCTCTGGTTCGCCGTATCGGTCCTTCAAGTGGTATCAGAGCCGGTTCGGGTCTTTATTGACTCTAACCAGTCTAAGATCCAAGGATGGCGTACCAGGAACGGGGTTCGGGTCCTCCACACTTCGATGGCAAGAACTACCAGATGTGGAGCAAGCGGATGGGTGCGTTTCTCCGCGGAAAGGGTCAGATCCTTTGGGATGTCACGGTGGACACAAGCTATGTCCAAGGCGGTTGATTTCCTTGCTCCGAGGATCGAGGGACGGCTTCGACGCCAACAATAAGGCGGTCGACTACTTGTTTCGTGCTTTGTGTCGGCCGAGTTCGATCGGGTGCACATCGAGCACTTGGCTTGTAGGATTTGGGCAGTGTTGAAGGAGGCTCATGTTGGGAACGCCCGTGTTCGAGCACGGATGTATGCGACCTACGGAGAGAGTACGAGAACTTCACTCATCTCTCCCCGGTGAGTCCATTGATGCCTTGTTTCGAGGTTCACGGTGGTTGTGAACAACATGAGGGCCAATGTGGACGTGCTCCCGTACGATGATCATGATAGAGCGGTCAAGCTCTTACACTCTTTGGATCGTACGATTTGGGGCGGAAAGTTCGAGGCCATTGTGGAGTCGGAGAAGTATGACACTCGACGGTGAACGAGCCGTTCTCGAAGCTCAAGTCGGCCGAGGTGGATAGGGGCATGATCGCCAAGCTCGAGGGACCGACTGATTCCCATAGTCTTGCCCTCGTTGGTGGTTCCAAAGGAAAGACTAACTCTAACCCATCCACCAGGATGTTCTCGTTTTCCTCTTTGATGTCTATGCCAGATGAGGAGTTTGATGACCTTGGAGAGGACGAGCTGGCGCTGTTGACGAGGCGGTTCGAGAGGCCGCACGAGAACCGCGTGAACATGAGGAGGAACACGAGGACTTGCTTCCAGTGCGGCAAGACGGGACACTTCGTCGCCGACCGCCCGAGAAGGCCGAGAACAAGGACAGCCTACAAGCACAAGCCGAGGAAGAACGATGACAAGTACCGTTCGAGGCGCGACCACAAGAGCAAGCACAAGAACAAGTACAAGGACGAGCGACGATCGAGGAAGAAGGAGGGCCGAGGCAAGGCCCGAGCAATGGTTGGAGCGAGCGACGTCGACTCCGGTTCCGCGTACTCCACCTCGAGCTCGAGCGGCCCGGCCGACGACGAGGGAGATCGCCGCAAGAACAAGAAGTCGTCCAAGAACCCGAGCGGGGCCGAGCCGCTTCGCGAGAGACGGCTGCTTGCACCATGGCGTTGAGCTCCGGCAGCAAGAAGAGCACACAGAGCGACTCGGACTCTGAGTCCGACGACGAGGTGCGTGATGAGCTTTCCTTCTTGCGCCAGGAGAATGAGAGGCTTGGCTCTTTGCTTGATAACAGTGATGACATGCTTAGAGAGGCCAAGAAAATGAGGAAAGAGTTTAGGGCTTCACTCGAGGATGCTAGGACTAGAGTGGCTGAGCTAGAGACACAGGTGATTGATAGCAAGCTTGAGATTGATTTGCTTAAGGCTAGCCCTGTTGTTTCTGATGAGAATGATTGTGCTGATTGCTCTATTTTCCTTGCTGATCTTGCTTTGTTCAAGGAGAAGCATGCCTCCAAGTGTGAGGAACTAGATGTGCTTAGGGTTGAAGTGGCCGAGCTTAAGTCTAGACCTCGCTTTGCTAGGTGCTTGCACTTCTTGCCCCGTTTTACATGCTAAGATTGATGAGATGCATGCTTACACTAGTTCGCTCGAGGCTAAATTGAAGGAACCCATGCCTACATCTTGCTCTACCCGTGAAATGCATGCATTGAAAAATTTGGAGCTTGCACATTATGTTGATCGCTTGCGGGGATGAGAATGATGATTTGAGGAAGTTGATGGGTTGGTTGTCCGGGTCACGAGCCTCGGTTGAGGATGATGATCGAGGCCTTTAAGAGGCAAGATGGTGAGGGGCTTGGAGCAAACAAGGTTGGTGAGGGAAGTGGAGAGAATATCCGGAGCCACCAAAAACCCACCACAAAAATGATTTCCCACCAAAACCTAACCATCTAAGGAACCGACTAGACACAACCCCGCCTCCACCCGTGTTTCCTACACCCACAAATGACCTACAAAAGCCTATCAAGTTTGTGAGCACTTCGGGGAAAGTGTTCTTTGGGAAGGAGAGTGAGAAGGCAAGTGGTGAGAAACCGGTGGAGGGTTTGAGTGGAGAGAAACCGAGTGAGCAGCCACATCCCAAGCCAAAGCCTAAGCTTGTGAGGTTCCATTGTGGCTATTGTGGGAGAGATGGCCATAAGGAGGAGTTTTGCTTCAAGAGGAAGTGAGAGGAGAGAATGAGGAAGGAGTGGGCAAACAAGGACAAGTACCACCCTTCCGATGGTGTACTTGAGCCTCGTGTGCAGATGCCCAGGGGCAAGGCGATTGTGAGGACAGTTCGGGCTTGGGGAGAGAAGAAGGCCGCAGGTGGTGTTGTCGTCCGGGTCACACCGGTCGGACCGGTGTGGGGCACCGGCCGGACCGGTGCGGGCGGGACAGACAGATGTTCGGGTTTCGAGCTCGTATAGGTGCGAGGGTTGTTTCTGGTGGTCGTGGTTCTGGTGGTTGGGCTGGAAAGGGTGCAGGTGGTCAGTTTGCTAGGCGTTCTCCTCCTCGTGCTCAATACGGGGATTGGAGGAGTCGTGGCGTTGAGTTGGAGAGGAAGGACGTTCCACGGGCTTTCTTTCGTGGTTTTGGTCCTCTTCCAGGCAGTGAGGGGTGGTTCCCTCGGAGTGGTTACCGAGGTGGTGTTCGTGGTGGTAGCTATGGTAGGAAAGATGGCTTGATGTGTGCTAATCCCACTTTCGAGCAAATGGCTCGGCACTGGTTTTCCTCCTTTGGTACTAACCCCGATGCCGAGTCGTTTGTTCGCTCACGTGCTTGTTTTTGAATTTCGGGTGGGAGACTTGAAGAACATTTGGTTGATTGACTCCGTTGTTCGAGGCATATGACCGGAGACAGGGGGTGGTTCTCAAGTCTCGTCCCGGTGGTGACGAAGAGGTACATCACTTTTGGGGACAATGGGCGTGGGCGTGTGCTTTCGAAGGTGAGATAAAAGTGAGTGACAAGATCACTCTGAGGCGTGTTGCTCTTGTTCAATCGCTGGGGTACAATTTTCTTTCCGTGTCTCGGCTTGTTGGATGAGGGTTTTGAGGTGTTGTTTCGGCCTGGTGTTTCTCGGATTGTGGACTCTCGAGGGGACCTTGTTTGTATGGTCGTTCCCGAGGGTCGGGTGTTTCGTGCTTGATTTTTCTCGGTCTTCGGGTGTTGAGCGTTGTTTCTTGGGCGGTTCTTCGAGTGAGTTGTGGAAGTGGCATAGGAAGTTGGGTCACTTGAGCTTTGACCTTTTGTCTCGCTTGAGTAAACTCAATTTGGTCCGAGGATTGCCACGTTTGAGGCTTGAGAAAGAGTTGGTTTGTGCTCCGTGTAGGCATGCTAAGATGGTGGCCTCTTCTCACCCGCCTCTCACCGATGTGATGACCGAGCGTCCATGCGAGCTCGCTCCATATGGACCTTGTTGGCCCGGCTCGTGTGCGATCTCGCGGGTGGGAAGTGGTATGTCCTTGTTGTGGTGGATGACTATTCTCGGTATGCGTGGGTGTTCTTTCTCGAGGAGAAGGGGGGAGACGTTTGGTTTTGTTCGAGATCTAGTCTTGAGGTTGAGGAACGAGAGGCACGGAGATGCCATACGAGCTATCCGCAGTGATAATGGCTCGGAATTCAGGAACTCTCGTTTTGAAACTTTTTGCCATGACTTGGGTCTTGAGCACCAGTTTTCGAGTCCGTATACGCCTCCTCAGAATGGTGTTGTGGAAAGGAAGAACGAGGACCTTGTGCGAGATGGCTCGGACGATGCTTGATGAGCATAGGACTCCGAGGAGGTATTGGGCCGAGGCGGTGAATACCGCATGCTATGTGTCGAACGAGAATATACCTCGAGTGCACAAGAAGAAGACATGCTATGAGTTGATGCATGGTCGCACACCCAAGGTGAGTCACTTCCATGTCTTTGGTTGCAAGTGTTTTATTCGAAGAAGGGCGAGGAAGTTGGATAAGTTTGAGGCTAGGTCTGTCGATGGCATTTTCTTTGGTTATGCATCTCATTCTAGAGCATATCGTGTGCTCAATCTTGAAACTAACCAAATCGTGGAGACTTGCGAGGTAACCTTCGACGAGACGAGCCACGTAGTCGGCTTGTCTTTGAGTGTGCAGGTGATGATGAGCTTGGCGAGGAGATCTTTCAGGAGGAGGAGCATGAACATGGTGATGATGAGGATGGCGGTGCGGTGCCCCCGGCTGAACATGTACCCACTACCTCGACTACGATGATGGATGGACCCTCTGCTACACCTACGACGACAAATCAAGAACGAGGAGAAGCTGATGTTGAGGGGGAGGTAGCTTCGAGGCGAGAACCTCCCCGGCGAGTTCAAGTGGACCACCCAGCTTCGAGGATCATCGGCGACATGAATGAACGCACTACACGGTCGAGGGTTCGAAACAATTCCCATTTTGCTCATGCTGCGTTTGTTGCTTCTTTTGAGCCCAAAGACATTGGACACGCACTATCTGATCACAATTGGGTTAACTCGATGCATGAGGAGTTGGAGAACTTTGAGAGGAATCAGGTGTGGAAGTTGGTTGACCCTCCCCCAGGGTGTAAGCCGATTGGTACAAAGTGGGTGTGGAAAAACAAAGAGGGAGAGAAGGGTGAGGTTGTGAGGAACAAGTCGAGACTTGTTGCTCAAGGGTTCGGTCGAAGGAGGGGATCGACTACGAGGAGTCCTTTGCTCCCGTAGCCCGTTTGGAGGCGATTAGGATCCTTCTAGCCTTTTACGTGGCTAAAGGGTTCAAGTTGCACCAAATGGATGTGAAGAGTGCTTTTTCGAATGGAGTGTTGGAGGAAGAAGTGTATGTGAGACAACCTCGGGGTTTGAGAGTGAGAAGTACCCCCACGGGGTGTACAAGTTGAGGAAGGCGCCGTATGGGTTGGAAGCGGGCGCCTAGAGCTTGGTATGGCGAGGTTGAGGAGGTTCTTGTTTGAGAGAGGTTTTGAGATGGGGAAGGTCGATCGGACCTTGTTTTTGCGAGGGGCGGGCGGAGATATCCCGATTGTGCGGGTGTACATGGATGATATTGTCTTTGGTGGCTCGTCTAACTCTCTTGTTGCGAGGTTTGCGGATGATATGAGCGGGGAGTTTGAGATGAGCATGATGGGTGAGTTGTAGTTCTTCCTCGGGCTACAAATCAAGCAATCAAAGGAAGGAACATTTGTGCACCGGGCTAAGTACACCAAGGACATTGTGAGGAAGTTCAAGATGGAGGACTCCAAGGCTATGACGACGCCGATGAGTACGACTACGGCTCTTGATGCGGACGAGGAAGGTGAACATGTGGACCGAGAAGGAGTACGGAGCATGATCGGGTCACTCCTCTACTTGACGGCGACGAGGCCGGACATACGGTTCTCGGTGTGTCCGTGCGCTCGTTTTCAAGCGTCTCCGAGGACTTCGCATCGGCAAGCGGTGAAGAGAATTTTCGGTACTTGCGTCACACTCCCGACTTCGGGCTTTGGTACTCCGCGTCCTCTTCTTTGGCGCTTCATGGCTTTTCAGACGCGGATTTTGCCGGGTGTCGGTTGGATAGGAAGTCCACTTCGGGACTTGCCGATTTTTGGGTTCTTCGTTGGTGTCTTGGTCTTCTCGTAAGCGGTCGAGTGTTGCTCAATCCACGACCGAAGCCGAGTATGTTGCCGCCGCTAGTTGTTGCTCTCGGCTCCTTTGGATCACCTACACCATGAGTGACTTTGGTGAGGAGTATACCCATGTCCCACTTCATTGTGATAGCACCGGTGCCATAAGCGTTGCAAAGAACCCGGTGCTCCATTCCAAAACCAAGCACATAGAAGTGAGGTATCATTTTCACGAGAGACAATGTTGAGAAAGGAAAGATAGCTTTGATCCATGTACCCACACATGACCAACTAGCCGATATTTTCACCAAACCCCTAGATCAAGCAACTTTCACTCGTTTGCGGGGGGAACTTGGTGTGTATTTGATTTCTTGAGTTGGATGTGTGGGAGCTTTCTTTTGCCGGTGGTGTCGAGCCCGTTTTGCCTCCCCTCGAGGAGCCGGTTTGTAGCATATGTATAGCTTTCTTTTGTGCATTTCTTGCATTTTGGCATGGCATATGTAACATGATGTATAGGCATCCTTGTATCTTAGATTGCATGCATTTTGTATCATATGCATTGGTTAGGAAAGCTTCTCTCATATACATTGTTCACCATGGAATGAGATATATGTCTTTGTGGGCTTGTTTGGTATGATATGGTTAGTTTGGCTTAGCTCTTGATGATCTTGATGAATAATCCATGGTTGATAGCTATGCTTTTGAAAAATGTCACATGTATGCTCTCTCATGTGTAAATGCCTTTACATGCTCTTGACATGTTTTTGTGGCTTTGCTATGCTTAATTTGTGGTTGGATAGCTAGCTTATTGATCATATGGGGCCAAAGGCTCTTTTTGCCATCATGAATGTTTAGCCCTCTAGATTTATCTTGTGGAGGAGCATAAGTTCCTTTTTGTCGCAAAGACATTTCATGTACCATTTACAAATCTGAATATGAAATGAAAAATGCTTGGAAATATGCTCCCATGTCATATGTGCTGAATTTAATTCGCTTTGGGTGCTAAACCGTTGCATGATGCCTACCAATGAGAAGTCTCATACACAGAAGTAGGCACATGGCTCGGTGGCTTTGACATGACATGAGGTGCTTGTGGGTGTTTGTGATGGTCTTATGATTAGAATGGCTGTCCTAGCATGAAGTTTGTGTGGCTTTGCCATTTTGATATGCTTTGATCATGTTTAGGACTTTGCTCATGAGAGGCAAGTTTTTTGCAAAATTGCCAAAATCCATCTTAGCTTCGTCCAATGGTTGTGAAACTTGGTGATCATGTAGTTGAGATCGATACGAAGCCGTAGAGTACCTAACTTGCTCATTTGGACATGTGTAGCATTCTTTGTTGAATTTTGTCTATTTGAGAAGCTCTAGGTTGCATCTTTTGCATTTTTGGCTTGATTCATGCATTGCCAACAAGGGGGAGAAGTTTGAGCTTGAATTGGCTTGTTGGACGCGTTTAGAAGGTTTTCAGGTGGTTTCGAGCCATTTCTGGGCTCTGTTGTACACCGGTCTGACCGGTGATGAGCACCGGTCTGACCGGTGTGAGTGCTGATCCTGTACATATGTTGGGCACCGGTCTGACCGGTGGTGATGACCGGTCTGACCGGTGTGAGCTGAAGTTGCTGCAGCTGCCCTGTTTCTTGTGGTTTCTTGTATGCATTCGTCCAGGGGGAGTTGCATTGGTTCAGGGGGAGCTTGCATGTGTGCAGGGGGAGCTTTTTGAGAGTTTTGTTTCGGTGGTTTGTGCTCTTTGCTTGAGATTTGCTTTGTCTCGGATGTGTCGAGCCGTTGCCCTTGCCTAAGGGGTCCGAGACTTGTCTTCTTCAAGTGATCTTGCTCTTTGCCTTTGTTTGGCTTTCGATCGCTTGGACCCGAAGGCCGCTTACAGCTGAGTAGTACTGGAGCGGGTAGCCGCTTACAGTGAGTGATCCGTAGGTAGCCGTGTAGGCTGGATCGCAGATCCGTAAGTAGCCGTGCAGGCTGGATCTTGGAGTGTGGTCTCTTGGTAGACCGCTGCTAGAGTCCTTGATGCTCGTTGCAGCCCAGGGTCCGTAGGTAGCCGCACGGGCTGGACCTGGAGGAGAGTAGTCCGGAGACTTGGAGCCAGGACCCGGAGGGTCGCTCGCGGCAAGGGGAGTTGATGAAGTCGTGTAGACATGAACCCCGGAGTAGTCGTGTAGACTAGGCGTAGAATCGACAGAGCTGGTCGACGTTCCACGAGTTGTTGACTTCTTCGCCTTCAAGTGTTTGGAGGCGGTAGGAGCCTGTGAGGACCATGTGTGGTTCGAGGACCGGTGGATGGTCGCTTCCTTGTGTGATGAGTGATTGACAACGTTGTGTGGACTGATTCTTGGCTAAGTGTTGCAGGTGCAGGTTGCGGCTTGACTCGTGTTGGTGCAGGTGAAGAACAAGCGCGAAAGGTCGTCGCCGGTGAGGCCTCCAGGTGTGGAGAAGACAAGTAGGCTTTGTTCGAGGGACCGGTGGCCAGCGGGGTCAAGTGCGGGCCGCATGGTGGCATGAACAGCAAGATGAAGTCGTGGACGGTTTCTTGGTTGAGCCTCAAAACCAAGGTCGAGCCGGGACTACGTGGGAGCCGAGTCATGAGTGGAGATTGGCGGAGGCTACACCGAGTTCGCGGGGTTTCGGTGGTTCACCGGAAAACCACCGGGTTCCTTGGTTGATCCACAAAGCCAAGACCGGGAGAACCGAAGACGGAGGTGCGGCGGCACCGAGACCGATCCGACCGGTGGGTCTGACCGGTCTGACCGGTGGGGACCGGTCTGACCGGTGAGGAGCACCGGTCTGACCGGTGTGCGACGACGCGGTCCGGAATCTTCGAAGCGGAGGACATGCGTCGGGATCGCATGGCTTGCGTCGAGGCTACGCGGGGGTGCGGTCGCGGGCATCCGTCCGATGGTGAAGACATCAAGAATTCCAAATCCGCCCTTGAGGGGCTTGTATCCCTAGTTAGTAGAGAAGGGCATTTTAGACATTCGGTTGCCGCCTATATAACCCAAGAGGTGAGAGGATGGCAGCCAACTCTTGGAACCCTAGCTCATTATTTTTCCTATTTTCCACCTATTTTCTCTAGGTTTTCCTTAGGACTAACAAGAGAGCTTCACGGAGAGATCTTGTAGAGAGGGATGGATGATCGGGCGGCTTGCTAGACCTTGTACGAACCTTTGTTTCATGTATAGATGATTCGGCGTGGTTCCTCAAGGTTTGGATGTGTTTTTCCCGGTTGTTCTTGGTGGTGATTTTCGGAGCCCTTTCTCGGTGATTTCTTTGGGGTGTTTTCGGGGCTTTTCTCTTGGGGATTTGATGGGGGAAATTTGTGGGAACCCTTCGTGGTTCTTTGGGCTGTGATTCCCCTCCCAAATCCGTGAGTAAAAGTGCTCGATTTTGGGGTTTCTTGAGTTCTTCGGTTGGAAGTGCTTCCGGCGGGATTTCTTCGATTCCTCCTTTTTTGGACGAGTTTTGGTGGGATTAAACTTGGCTATGAACTCCTCATGAGGTGTTCATGATATCCCCAAAGTCTTGTTCAAGTCCGTGGAGCGATTCGGGAGATCGAGATTTGGATTTGGGGGAGTTGACCCGCGGGTGCTGTTCATCCCGAGCCGCCCGAGCTACACCGGTCGGCCGGTGCTCTTGACCGGTCCGACCGGTGCAGGCCCTTGTGGGTTTTCGCTCGGGTGAACGTCTTGGTGTGTTCCTTGTTGTCCCGTGGTGCCGTCGTTTCGAGTTTGGGTTCGTTTGGTGGTCGGTTGGCTTTGTTTGGTGCCTTGGGGGCTTTCGGCTACCATCGGTCGACCCGTGCGTCTCACCGGTCTGACCGGTGTAGAGCCACTTAGTGGAAGTTGCTCGGGTTCACCGGCGGGGACCGGTCGACCGGTGGTGCTCACCGGTCCGACCGGTGTGGGTCTCGTAGACTCGGGGGTTTGTTGTTCCGCTGCGTTCTCGAGTCGGAAGGCTGTGTGTGTTGGCTCCTAGGTCCAGTGGCACTCCAGTGGCTACGTGGGCTTGGCAAACTTGGGTAGTGAGTCGGAGACGTGTGTTGGAAGCCGTGTTCGTCTTGTTGGAGTTTTCATCTCCTTCGAGAAGAATTTTTATTGGCTCCCATTCACTCCCCCCCTCTCTGGTTCGCCGTATCGGTCCTTCAAGGGCCCGGTCACCTTGGCCACGGTGAAGGGGCCTTCCCAGGGGGAGCTGAGCTTGTGAAGTCCTTCCGTGTTCTGGATACGGCGGAGGACAAGATCTCCAACGTTGAAGGAGCGTTCCTTGACGTTGCGATCGTGGTAGCGTCGGATACCCTCCAGGTACCTTGCTGATTGGACGAGGGCGGCACAGCGAGCTTCTTCGAGGCTGTCGATATCGGCTCGTCGTCGTCCTCCGAGACGCCTTCGTCGTAGTGCTCCACCGCTCGGCGAGTTCCATATGACGTCGGCGGGGAGGATGGCTTCGAGCCATAGACCGGAGAAGTAGGGGGGATTGCCCCGTTGGCTTGGATGGTTGAGTCCGCAGCCCCCAGAGTGCGTTGGGTAGTTCCTTGATCCACTTGCCTCCTTTTGAGTTAGCAGCGTCGTGTAGCCGCTTCTTGAGGGCGTCGAGCACCATCCCATTGGCGCGCTCGACTTGTCCGTTGGCCCGTGGATGGGCGACGGAGACGTATCCCGACGTCGATCCCGTCGTTCTCGCGGTACTCCCGGAACCGGTGGTTGTTGAAGTTGGACCCCGGTGTCCGTGATGATGCGGTGGGGTAGCCGTAGCGGTGTACAAGTTCATCCGGGAAGTCGAGTACTCGTCGGCTTTGGGGCATGTGACCGGCTTGACCTCGATCCACTTGGTGAACTTGTCGATAGCCACCGCACTCGTTGAATCCTCCCGGCGCGGTTGGCGGTGGCCCAATCATGTCGAGCCCCCGGCGAGGCAAAGGGCGGGTTGGCGTATGGTGACTAGCTTGTAGGCGGGGACGTGTTGTCGCTTGGCGAAGAACTGACATCCTTGGCACCTTCTGACGAGTTCTTCGGCATCGCCCAGGGCTGTGGGCCAGTAGAAGGCTCGCCGGAAGGCCTTGCTGACCAGCGTGCGGGAGGACGAGTGGTTGCCGCAGACGCCCTTGTGGATCTCCTCCAAGATGTCCTTTCCTTCTTCGCGAGGAACGCACTTCATGAGTACTCCAGACGACGCGCCTCGCTTGTAAAGCTTGTCGCCGACGAGGACGTAAGACTTGGCGCGGCGGACGAGTTGTTCGGCTGCGTTCCTGTCGGAGGGGACCTTCTGCTCGCTGAGGTAGTCGATGAAGGGTTGCCTCCAGTCCACGTCGATCATCATGACCTCCTGCCCACTGGTTGATGGGCTGGGGCAGTGGTCGGTGGCGCCGGCTCCGGGATGGATGGCGCGTGAAGCTCATGGACGAAGACGCCCGCGGGTACTTGGGCGCGGGTGGATCCGAGCTTCGAGAGGACGTCCGCTGCAACGTTGTTGTCGCGAACGATGTGGTGGAACTCGAAACCATAGAATTTGTTCTCGAGCTTGCGGACTTCTAGGCAGTAGGCGTCCATGTTCTCCTTGTTGCGGTCCCGGGACTTGTTGACTTGGTTGATGACCACGCGCGGAGTCGCCGTAGACTAGTAGCCGCTTGATGCCAAGTGAAGCCGCGAGGCGGAGCCCGTGTAGGAGAGCTTCGTACTCGGCTTCATTGTTCGAGACCTTCCGGAAGATGCGGGACGTACTTTAGTTGTTCGCCCGTTGGAGAGATCAGGAGCACTCCCGCGCCTGCGCCCTCGAGGTTGAGTGAGCCGTCAAAGTACATCACCCAATGCTCCGGTCGCACGGCGGAGCGGGTAGCTGGTTCTCCCGCCACTCTGCCATGAAGTCGACTAGAGCTTGCGACTTGATGGTTGTGCGTGGCTTGAAGTCGATGGTGAGGGCGCCGAGCTCGACGGCCCATTTGGAGATCCTTACGGTGGCGTCGCGGGTTCCTCAGGATGTCGCCGAGCGGGTAGTCGGTGACGACGGAAACCGAGTACTCACGGGAAGTAGTGTCGTAGCTTCCGCGAGGTGATGAGTAAAGCGTACGAGAGCTTCACGCACGGGGCCGGTAGCGAGCCTTGGACTCGATAAAACCTCGCCGACGAAGTAGAGTGGGCGCCGGCCCAGGGTAGGCGTGGCCGTCTTCCCCGCCGCTCGACAACGATGGCGATGCGACCACGTGAGTAGTCGCGGCAAGGTAGAGCGAAGGTCGCTCGCCCTTGTAGGGAGCCGTGAGGACCGGCGGCTTCGACGAGAAGTCCTTGAGCTGGGCAAGGGCTTGGTCCGCCTCTGCAGTCCACACGAACTTCTCGTGGTGCTTGAGTAGTTTGAAGAAGGGGAGACCCCGTTCTCCTAGCTTCGAGATGAATCTGTTCAATGCCGCCATGCACCCCGTCAGCTTTTGGACGTCTTTGATGCTCGTGGGAGCTTTCATGCTGGTGATGGCGGAGATCTTCTCGGGGTTGGCTTCGATGTCGCGCTGGCTGATGATGAAGCCGAGTAGTTTACCCGAAGGTACGCCGAAGACGCATTTGTTCGGGTTGAGCTTCCAGCGGTACTCGCGTAGTGATGCGAAGGTCTGTTCAAGGTCGTCGATGAGGGTACTGGAGTCCCTGGTTTTGACAACCACGTCATCCACGTAGGCCTCGACGTTCTTGTTGAGTTGCCGCTTGAAGCAAGCCTGGATGGCCCGTTGATTGGTGGCGCGGCGTTCTTCGGCCCGAATGACATGGTCGTGTAGCGATGCGCGCCAAACGGGGTAATGAACGCGGTCTTCTCTCGGTCCTCTTCCTTGATTGCGATCCGGTGGTACCGGAGTAGCGATCGAGGAAGCGAGAGCGAGTCGCGGCCGCCGTGGAGTCGATGACTTGATCAATCGGCGGCAACCCGAAGGGGTCCTTGGGGGGGCGTGCTTGTTGAGGTCGGTGTAGTCGACACACATCGTCCACTCGTTCGAGTTCTTCTTGCGGACGAGGACGGGGGTTGGCGAGCCACTCGGGATGGAAGACTTCTCTCGATGAAGCCGGCGGCGAGTAGCTTGGCGAGCTCCTTCTTGATGGCGTCCCGTCCGTCGTCGGCAAAGCGTCGGAGGTGTTGTCGCTTGGGGGTGGCCTTTGGGTCGACGTTGAGGCGGTGCTCGATCGGCTCCCACGGGCACTCCGGCATGTCCGTCGGCTTCCACGCGAAGATGTCGCGGTTAGCCCGAAGGAAGCCGATGAGCGCGTCTTCCTATTTGGGGTCGAGGCCGGCCCCGATGGTGGTGGTCTTGGTGGGGTCGCTCGTTCCGAGGTCGGCCAGGCTTGACGAGTACTTCCTCAGGTGGCTGAGGCTTGTTGGCGCTGTCAGACTTCTCTGGGATGTCGAGTTCGCTTGTGGCAAGCTTCTTCGACGCGGCGTGGACCTCCATCATTGGGGTGGGTACTTGATTTGTTGAAGCGATCACCACGGCCTCTGTATCGCAGTCGTGAGAGATCTTCAAGTCCCCTTGGAGGGAGAGTATGCCAGCTGGACTTGGCATTTTGAGTACCAAGTATGTGTAGTGGGGCACCGCCATGAACTTGGCGATGGCCGGTCTGCCGAGGATGGCATGGTAGGAAGTCTCGATATCCGCGACCTCGAACTTGATGTACTCGGTGCGGTAGTTGTCGCGAGACGCCCCGAAGGTAGCGGCGGTACCACCGAGCCCGGTGGGATAGCCGCGTTGCTCGGGACGATGCCGTAGAAAGGCATCTTGCTCTTGTCGAGCATGGGGGTGACGTCAAGGTTCATCTTCTTCAGAGTCTTGGTGAAGAGGACGTTGAGCCCGCTTCCGCTGTCGATGAGCACCTTGTTGAGCTTAGAGCCCGCCACTGTTGGTTTCAGGATGAGAGGGAAACGTCCTGGTTCGGAGAAGCTGGTCCATTGGTCCGCGCGGGAGAAGGTGATGGGTGTCTCTGACCACCTGAGAGGGGTCATAACCGCTGGTTCAATGGACATCACTTCACGGCGAGTAGCCTTCGCTCCCGCCCGTTTGGGTAGTCCGTCGAAGAGGACGTTGACGGTCTTCTCGGGTTCTTGGAAGTCGTCGCCGTCCTTCTTCTTGTTCTTCTGATCGTGAGGGTGCGGTGGCTCCGGCGTATCCTTGAGTGCATGCCTGAGCTGGTAGCACTGCTCGGTAGTGTGGTTGCCGTTTGGATGCCACGGGCACTTCTCCTTCAGCAGGTCTTTGAACCCGCCGGAGTTCTTCTTCGAGTTCCCTTTCGGAGGACGCTGGATAGCCGCGACGGTATTGTCTGGCTTGAGCTTGCGATTAGAACCCGAGAAGTTGTTGTTGTTGTTGTTGTTGTTGCGGCCGCCTTGGTTTGGATTCTTTCGCCGCCGCCACCTTGGTTCTCGCTTGGACTTGCCGCGGATGGCGTCGTACTTGGCGTTGGCCTTGTCCTCTTCATCCGCCCAGGACGTGATCATGTCCTTGAGGTGGGGAATGGACCTGGGGCGGCGTCGACCGAAGTCCTCGAAGGTGCGGCGATGGTAGAGCCCGTCCTGGAAGAGGTCGATGACCTCCTTGTCGGTGACGTCCACGACGGTAGCGCGCTTGTCGAAAAAGCGGCGCATGTACTTGCGGAGGGTCTCACCTTGTTCCTGCTTAATCATGGCAAGGTCCATGCGAGTACCCGAACGGCCCATGGCGCCCGCGAAGTTGCTTGTGAATTGCTCCTTCAGCTGGTCCCACTTGTCGATTGAGTGCTTGTCCAGCGACTCGAGCCACGTGAGTGGGGCTTGGTCCGAGCGAAGGGGAAGTAGAGGCACTTGGTGTCGCCTTTGTTGCCGCCCGGCGTTCTCGATGGAGAGAGCGTAGCATCGGAGCCACCGGATAGGATCTGCTTCGCGTCGTACTTGGTGATCCCCAAAGGCTTGAACTTGTCGGGGAGGAGCGAGGGTTGCGAAGCGGGGTGAGAAAGCGGGAAGCCGTCGCCTTCGGCGGCGGTGGTCGACTTCTTCGCCGCAACTCCTCGATCCTGCGGCGAGCATCGTACCCGCCATGAGAGGCGCCGGAGGCGTGGCCGTGCGCGCGGCCGCCGCGGCTGCCGCCGCCTCCGGCTTTCTTGTTGGCCCCGTGGTTGGAGGCGCCGCCGTCGGCGCCGCCGCAGTCGGGGTCGTTGCCGCCGCCACCGGCCGGGGCACGGTGGGGGACGACTTCCTTGTTGCCTTGATCTTGTCGTGAAGGTCCGCCGGCGGTGGAGCGTCGTCGGTTTGGGTCGGCTGGGATGTCGCCCCGAGTACGGTTAGGACCGGGGTCAACACTGCGACTAGTAGCTTCGTTGTCGCGAGGCTTAGCTGGGAGAGGTTGGCTGACTCTCTTGTCTACCCGCATGAAGTAGGCTTCTTCAGCGAGCTTGGCGATGACCTCCCCAGCTCGTATGCCCTGAGCCTGGCGTGCGATCGTTGTGATCGACATGAGGCATTGCTCAGGAGTGGTGTGGACTCTGCTCTCAAGCGGCCGAGAGCTTCCGCAAGGTTGCGGATGGGAAGGTTGTCTCTGAGCCGCCGGCGTCGTTCGTTGCGCTTCCTGTTACGTTCGCGCCGGGGCGTCCCCGTTGGCGTCGGTCTCGTCGCGCGGGGGCATCGGCGGACGGCTCGTCCGTGGAGATGTCCTCCAAGTACTTGTCCGCGGCGCGTGCTCGAGGTTCCGGGGTGTCGCCGGCGGCCATGAAGACTTGACGATCGGGGGTACCCAAGCTTGGCTCGAAGGTGCCACCTCGGTTGGTGTGTTTGAGTCGGCCTGGGCTAGTGGTGTTCCCTCCGGAACGGTAGCGAGTCGATTTAGGCGACGTAGCGTGAGTCCTCCTTTGTCGGCTCGGCGGGCTTGCGGTCCGGCCGCAGACGTATCTTCCGGCCGGCGTCGATCTTATAACCGGCCCGCAGGGCCGGCCCCGACAAGGAAGCTCGGAGGAGTCATCTTCGGACTCGGGCTCCTCGGTGTCCGACCCGAAGTCGAACTCGTAGTCCGGGTTCGAGTAGAACTCGTGAGAGAGGGGCGGAGTCCGAGACGCGGTTGGGGACGGCGTCGGAGTCCGAGTCGTACTCGGTTACGGGCTCCTTGCCGGCCCGGCGTGGTGTAGAAGCCTCCGTGCGGGCCCGGGCCGGGAACGCGAGGGCCACGCGCGGAGCGCTGGCATGGAGAGGGGACCGCCTGCGATGGCTGAGAAGCCGGCTCGCATGCGATGGCCCATGGCGACGTCGGGTTCGAGTTGGAGACGGACTCGAGCTCGAAGTCAGCGTGGAGGTTGGAAAGCGAAATTTCACCGAACTTGCCGGCGAGCTTGCCCGTGACAACTTCGGGAAGCGTCACAAGGCTCCGTCCTCGAGTCGGGTTGCATGATCAAGCGGCGGCGGAAGGAGCCCGCGCCATCGGCGTGCGGACCCAGGCGCCGAAGACGAAGGTGTCGCCGCGGTTGAAGGCGACGGTTGGCTTGATGTGAACGGAAGCCGTCGAGTTCGCCATGTGATCTCGAGCGAGAGCCCCTACGGCGCGCCGGTGTCGGTGTTTTGGACCGGCAACCTACTACGGGGAGTACCCGAAGTAGATGAATGTGACTCGCCGAGATCGGTAACTCGAAGGAAGAGACACGCGACACACAATTTAGACAGGTTCGGGCCGCGAGGTGCGTAATACCCTACGTCCTGTATGCTGCGTAGCTCTGGATTGATAGGGCACGATTACAGGATGGTGCAATAGTGCGCCGTGGGTTGTATGAGATGAGATTGGATGATGGAGATCGGTCCCTACCTCGCCTTATATAGTCCGGGAGGCAGGGTTACAAGTCGGAGTAGGAAGAGAGTACTAGTCGAGTACGTCTAGGAGATCTCTATACAGTGCGGAACGTGTACAAAGTCCTAACCAAGTACTACTCCTGTGTTGTCCTTGTGCTCCACGCCCTCAGGTGCCGTGTAGCGCAAGCCGGGTAGTCCCAGGGGCCCACCGAGTAGTCGGTCCTGGTACCCACCGAGGTAGTGGGCCCAGGGAGGTCCATACGACAGTCGTGTAGACTTGAACCCCGGGGTAGTCGTGTAGACTAGGCGTAGAATCGACAGAGTTGGTCGACATTCCACGAGTTGTTGACGTCTTCGCCTTCAAGTGTTTGGAGGCGGTAGGAGCCCGGCCCGGTCACCTTAGCCACGGTGAAGGGGCCTTCCCAGGGGGAGCTGAGCTTGTGGAGTCCTTCCGTGTTCTGGATACGGCGGAGGACAAGATCTCCAACGTTGAAGGAGCGTTCCTTGACGTTGCGATCATGGTAGCGTCGGATACCCTCTAGGTACGTTGCTGATTGGACGAGGGCGGCGCAGCGAGCTTCTTCGAGGCTGTCGATATCAACTCGTCTGCTATCTTCTGAGACGCCTTCGTCGTAGTGCTCCACTGCTGGCGAGTTCCATATGACGTCGGCAGGGAGGATGGCTTCGCAGCCGTAGACCGAGAAGTAGGGGGGATTGCCCCGTTGGCTTGGATGGTTGAGTCCGCGGCCCCCGCAGTGTGTTGGGTAGTTCCTTGATCCACTTGCCCCCTTTGGAGTTAGCGGCCGTCGTGTAGCCGCTTCTTGAGGGCGTCGAGCACCATCCCATTGGCGCGCTCGACTTGTCCGTTGGCCCGTGGATGGGCGACCGAGACGTATCCGACGTCGATTCCGCCGTTCTCGCAATATTCCCGGGCGGTGGTTGTTGAAATTGGACCCCGTGTCCGTGATGATGCGGTGGGGTAGCCCGTAGCGGTGTACGAGTTCATCCGGGAAGTCGAGTACTCGTCGGCCTTGGGGCATGTGACCGGCTTGACCTCGATCCACTTGGTGAACTTGTCGATAGCCACCGCACTCGTTGAATCCTCCGGCGCGGTTGGCGGTGGCCCAATCATGTCGAGCCCCCGGCAGGCAAAGGGCCAGGTTGGCGGTATGGTGACTAGCTTGTAGGCTGGGACGTGTTGCTGTTTGGCGAAGAACTGACATCCTTGGCACCTTCTGACAAGTTCTTCGGCATCGCCCAGGGCTGTGGGCCAGTAGAAAGCTCGCCGGAAGGCCTTGCTGACCAGCGTGCGTGAAGACGCGTGGTTGCCGCAGACGCCCTTGTGGATCTCCTCCAAGAAGTCCTTGCCTTCCTCACGAGGGACGCACTTCATGACTACTCCAGAAGATGCACCCCGCTTGTAAAGCTTGTCTCCGACGAGGACGTAAGACTTGGCGCGGCGGACGAGTTGTTCGGCTACGTTCTTGTCGGAGGGGACCTTCTGCTCAGTAAGGTAGTCGATGAAGGGTTGCCTCCAGTCCACGTCGATCATCATGACCTCCTGCCCAGCTGGTGGATGAGCTGGTACAGTGGTCGGTGGCGCCGACTCCGGGATGGATGGCGCGTGAAGCTCATGGACGAAGACGCCCGCGGGTACTTGTGCGCGGGTGGATCCGAGCTTTGAGAGGACGTCCGCTGCAACGTTGTTGTCGCGGACAATGTGATGGAACTCGAGACCATAGAATTTGTTCTCGAGCTTGTGGACTTCTAGGCAGTAGGCGTCCATGTTCTCCTTGTTGCGGTCCCAGGACTTGTTGACTTGGTTGATGACCACTGCGGAGTCGCCGTAGACTAGTAGCCGCTTGATGCCCGGTGAGCCGCGAGGCGGAGCCCGTGTAGGAGAGCTTCGTACTCGGCTTCGTTGTTTGAGACCTTCCAAAAGATCGCAGGACGTACTTGAGTTGTTCGCCCGTTGGAGAGATCGGGAGTACCCCCGCGCCCTCGCGCCCTCGAGGTTGAGTGAGCCATCAAAGTACATCACCCAATGCTCGGTCGCACGGTGGGAGTAGGTAGGCGGTTCTCCCGCCACTCGCCATGAAGTCGACTAGTGCTTGCGACTTGATGGCCGTGCGTGGCTTGAAGTCGATGGGTGAGGGCGCCGAGCTCGACAGCCCACTTGGTGATTCTTCGGTGGCGTCTTGGTTCCTCGGGATGTCGCCGAGCGGGTAGTCGGTGACGACGGAGACCGAGTACTCCCGGAAGTAGTGTCGTAGCTTCCGCGAGGTGATAAGTAAAGCGTACGGGAGCTTACGCACGGGCCGGTAGCGAGCCTTGGACTCGATAGAACCTCGGCCGACGAAGTAGACCGGGCGCCGGACCGGATAGGCGTGGCCGTCTTCCCCCGCCGCTCGACAACGATGGCGATGCGACCACGTGAGTAGTCGCGACTAGGTAGAGCAATAGGCGTTCGCCCTTGTGAGGAGCCGTGAGGATTGGCGGTTTTGACGAGAAGTCCTTGAGGCCGGGCAAGGGCTTGATCCGCTCTGCGGAGTCCACACGAACTTCTCGTGGTGCTTGAGTAGTTTGAAGAAGGGGAGGCCCCGTTCTCCTAGCCTCGAGATGAATCGTTCGACGCCGCCATGCACCCCGTCGGACCTTCACGGACGTCCTTGATGCTCGTGGGAGCTTTCATGCCGGTGATGGCGGAGATCTTCTCGGGGTTGGTTTCGATGCCGCGCCGGGCCGATGATGAAGCCGAGTAGTTTGCCCGAAGGGACGCCGAAGACGCACTTGTTCGGGTTGAGCTTCCCAGCGGTACTCGCGTAGCGATGCGAAGGTCTCTTCAAGGTCGTCGATGAGGGTACTGGAGTCCCTGGTTTTGACAACCACGTCATCCACGTAGGCCTCGACGTTCTTGTTGAGTTGCCGCTTGAAGCAGGCCTGGATGGCCCGTTGATAAGTAGCGCCGGCGTTCTTCAACCCGAATGACATGGTCGTGTAGCAGTACGCGCCAAACGGGGTGATGAACGCGGTCTTTTCCTGGTCTTCCTCCTTGATTGCGATCTGGTGGTACCCGGAGTAGCAGTCGAGGAAGAAGAGCAGGTCGCAGCCCGCTGTGGAGTCGATGACTTGATCAATCCGCGGCAACTCGAAGGGGTCCTTGGGGCAGTGCTTGTTGAGGTCGGTGTAGTCGACGCACATCCTCCACTCGTTCGAGTTCTTATTGCGGACGAGGACGGGGTTGGCGAGCCACTCAGGATGGAAGACTTCTCGGATGAAGCCAGCTATGAGTAGCTTGGCGAGCTCCTTCTTGATGGCGTCCCGTCTGTCGTCGGCAAAACGTCGGAGGTGTTGTCGCTTGGGGGTGGCCTTTGGATCGACGTTGAGGCAGTGCTCAATCAGCTCCACGGGCACTCGGCATGTCCGTCGGCTTCCACGCGAAGATGTCGCGGTTAGCCCGAAGGAAGCTGATGAGCGCGTCTTCCTATTTGGGGTCGAGGCCGGCCCCGATGGTGGTGGTCTTGCTGGGGTCGCCTGTTCCAAGGTCGACCGTCCTGACGAGTACCTCCTCAGGTGGCTAAGGCTTGTTGGTGCTGTCAGACTTCTCTGGGATGTCGAGCTCGCTCGTGACGAGCTTCTTCGACGCGGCGTAGACCTCCATCATTGTGTTGGGTACTTGGTTCGTGGAGGCGATCACCACGGCCTCTGTATCGCAGTCGTTGGAGATCTTCAAGTCCCCTTGGAGGGAGAGTACGCCGGCTGGACTTGGCATCTTGAGTACCAAGTAGGTGTAGTGGGGCACCGCCATGAACTTGGCGATGGCCGGTCTGCCGAGGATGGCGTGGTAAGAAGTCTCGAAATCCGCGACCTCGAACTTGATGTACTCGGTGCGGTAGTTATCCCGAGACGCCCGAAGGTAACCGGCGTACCACCGAGCCCCGGTGGGATAGCCGCGTTGCTCGGGACGATGCCGTAGAAGGGCGTGCTGCTCTTGGTGAGCATGGGGGTGACGTCGAGGTTCATCTTCTTCAAGGTTTTGGTGAAGAGGACGTTGAGCCCGCTTCCACCGTCGATGAGCACCTTGTTTAGCTTGGAACCCGCCACTGTTGGCTTCAGGACGAGGGGGAACCGTCCTGGTTCGGAGAAGTTGGTCCATTGGTCCACGCGGGAGAAGGTGATGGGTACCTCCGACCACCTGAGAGGGGTCGGGACCGCTGGTTCAATGGACATCACTTCACGACGGGTAGCCTTCTGCTCCCGCCTGGCGGGCGCTCCGCCGAAGAGGACATTGACGGTCTTCTCGGGTTCTTGGAAGTCGTTGTCGTCGCCGTCCTTCTTCTTGCCCTTTTGGTCGTGAGGGTGCGGTGGCTCCGGCGTATCCTTGAGTGCGTGCCTGAGCTGGTAGCACTGCTCGGTAGTGTGGTTGCCGTTTGGATGCCACGGGCACTTCTCCTTCAGCAGGTCCTTGAACCCGCCGGAATTCTTCTTCGAGTTCCCTTTCGGAGGGCGCTGGATAGCCGCGACGGTGTTGTCTGGCTTGCGCTTGCGGTTGGAACCCGAGTAGTTGTTGTTGTTGTTGTTGTTGTTGTTGTTGTTGTTGCGGCCACCTTGGTTTGCATTTGCGCGCCGCCGCCGCCCTGATTCTGCTTGGACTTGCCGTGGATGGCGTCGTACTTGGCGTTGGCCTTGTCCTCTTCATCCGCCCAGGACGTGATCATGTCCTTGAGGTGGGGAATGGACTCGGGGCGGCGACGACCGAAGTCCTCGAAGGTGCGGCGATGGTAGAGGCCGTCCTGGAAGAGGTCGATGACCTCCTTGTCGGTGACGTCGACGACGGTAGCGCGCTTGTCGAAGAAGCGGCGCATGTACTTGCGGAGGGTCTCGCCTTGTTCCCGCTTGATCATGGCAAGGTCCATGCGAGTACCCGAACGGCTCATGGCGCCCGCGAAGTTGCTCGTGAAGCGCTCCTTCGCCCTGGTCCCACTTGTCGATCGAGTGCTTGTCCGGGCCGACTCGAGCCATGTGAGTGGGGCTTGGTCCGGACGAAGGGGAAATAGAGGCATTTGGTGTCGCCGTTGCCGCCGGCGTTCTCGATGGAGAGGGCGTAGCATCGGAGCCACGGGATGGGATCCGCTTCGCGTCGTACTTGGTGATCCCCAAAGGCTTGAACTTGTCGGGGAGGAGCAGGGTTGCGAGCCGGGGTGAGAAGGCGGGGAAGCGCGTCGCCTTCGGCGGCGGTGGTCGACTTCTTCCGCCGCGGCCTCCTCGATCTTCTGGCGAGCGTGGTACCCGCCCTGAAAGGCACCGAGGCGTGGGCGTTCGCGTGGCCGTGGCCGCCGCGGGCCGCCGCCGCCGTCACGGTCGTGCCGCCCGCCACCGGCCGGAGCGCGGTGGGGAACGACTTCTCGGTTGCCTTGGTCTTGTCGTGAAGGTCCGCCGGCGTTGGAGCGGCGGCGGTTTGGATCAGCCGGGAGGTCAGCTCGAGTACGGTTGGGGCTAGGATCAGCGCTGCGACTAGTGGCTTCATTGTCGCGGGGCTTAGCTGGGAGAGGTTGGCTGACTCTGTTGTCGACCCGCATGAAGTAGGCTTCTTCAGCGAGCTTGGCGATGACCTCTCCAGCGCGTATGCCCTGAGCCTGTCGTGCGATCGCTGTGATCGACATGAGGCACTGCTCAGGGGTGGTGTGTACTCTGCTCTCGACAGCCTCGAGAGCTTCCGCGAGGTTGCGGATGGGAAGGTTGTCTATGAGCCGCCGGCGTCGTTCGCTGCGCTTCCTGTTGCGTTCGCGCGTCGAGCGTCCCCGGTGGCGGCGGTCTCGTACTGCTGGTGCGTTGGCGAACGGCTCGTCCGCGGAGATGTCCTCCGGTGCACTGTCTTCGGCCGTGCTCGAGGGTCTCGGGTGTTGTCGCCGGCGGCCATGAAGACTTGGCGATCGGGGGTACCCAAGGCCGGACTCGAGAGGGTGCCACCTCGGTTGGTGTGTTTGAGTCGCCCGGGGCCGGTGGTGTTCCCTCCGGAACGGTAGCGAGTCGATGTAGGCGACGTAGCGTGAGTCCTCCTTTGTCGGTTCGGCGAGGCTTGCGGTCCGGCCGCATGGACGTATCTTCCGGCGGCGTCGATCTTATAACCGGCCCCGCAGGCCGGCCCCCGACAAGGGAAGCTCGGTGGAGTCATCTTCGGACTCGGGCTCCTCAGGGTCCGACCCAAAGTCGAACTCGTAGTCCGGGTTCAAGTAGAACTCGGAGAGAGGGCTGGAGTCTGAGATGTGGTCGGGGACGGCGTCGGAGTCTGAGTTGTACTCGGTTACGGGCTCCTTGCCGGCCCGGCGTGGTGTAGGAGCCCCTGTGCGGGCCCGGCTGAGGACGCGGGGGCCACGTGCGGAGCGCTGGCGTGGTGAAGGGACCGCCTGCGATGGCTGAGCAGCCGGCTCGCATGCGATGGCCCATGACGACGTCGGGTTCGAGTTGGAGACGGACTCGAGCTCGAAGTCAGCGTGATGGTTGAGAGCGAAATTTCGCCGAACTTGCCGGCGAGTTCGCTTGTAACGACCTCGGGAAGCGTCACGAGGCCTGTCCTCGGGTTGGGCTGCATGGTCAGGCGGCGCTGGAAGGAGCCCGCGCCATCAGCAGTGCAGACCCAGGCGCCGAAGACGAAGGTGTCGCCGCGGTTGAAGGCGACGGTTGTGAAGGACCGATACGGCGAACCAGAGAGGGGGGAGTGAATGGGAGCCGATAAAAATTCTTCTCGAAGGAGATGAAAACTCCAACAAGACGAACGCGGCTTCCAACACACGTCTCCGACTCACTACCAAGGTTGGTCAAGCCCACGTAGCCACTGGAGTGCCACTGGACCTAGGAACCAACACGCAACCTTCCGACCCGAGAAATGCGGCGGAAAAACCAAACCTCGAGTCTACGGACCCACACCGGTCGGACCGGTGAGCACCACCTGTCGACCGGTCCCCGCAGTGAAACCGAGCAACTTCCACTAAGTGGCTCTACACCGGCCGACCGGTGAGACACACCGGTCGGACCGATGGCGGCCGAAAGCCCCCAAGACACCAAACAAAGCCAACCGACCACCAAACGGACCCAAACTCGAAACAAGAACAACACGGGACAACAAAGAACACACCAAGATGTTCACCAGAGCAAAATCCCACAAGGGCTTGCACCGGTCGACCGGTCAAGAGCACCGGTCGAGCCGTGTAGTCCGGGCGCCTCGGGATGAACAAAGCACCCGCGGGTCAACTCCCCCAAATCCAAATCTCGATCTCCCGAATCGCTCCACGGACTTGAACAAGACTTTGGGGATATCATGAACACCTCATGAGGAGTTCATAGCCAAGTTTAATCCCACCAAAACTCGTCCAAAAAGGAGGAATCGAAGAAATCCCGCCGAAAGCACTTCCAACCCAAGAACTCAAGAAACCCCAAAATCGAGCACTTTTACTCACGGATTTGGGAGGGGGAATCACGGCCCAAAGAACCACGAAGGGTTCCCACAAATTTCCCCCATCAAATCCCCAAGAGAAAAGCCCCGAAAACAACCCAAGGAAATCACCGAGAGAGGGCTCCGAAAATCACCACCAAGAACAACCGGGGAAAACACATCCAAACCTTGAGGAACCACGCCGAATCATCTATACATGAAACAAAGGTTCGTGCAAGGTCTAGCAAGCCGCCCGATCATCCATCCCTCTCTACAAGATCTCTCCGTGAAGCTCTCTTGCTAGTCCTAAGGAAAACCTAAGGAAAATAGGTGGAAAATAGGAAAACTAATGAGCTAGGGTTCCAAGAGTTGGCTGCCATCCTCTCACCTCTTGGGTTATATGGAGGCAACCGAATGTCTAAAATGCCCTTCTCTAACAACTAGGGATACAAGCCCCTCAAGGGCGGATTTGGAATTCTTGATGTCTTCACCATCGGACGGATGCCGGCGACCGCACCCGCGTAGCCTCGACGCAAGCCATGTGATCCCGACGCGTGTCCTCCGCTTCGAAGATTCGGTCGCGTCGTCGCACACGGTCGACCGTGCTCCTCACCGGCCGACCGGTCCCCACCCGGGGACCGGTCGGACCCACCGGTCGAGGCCGTGCGCCGTCCGTGCGGCTCCGTCTTCGGTTCTCGGTCTTGGCTTTGTGGATCAACCAAGGAACCCGGTGGTTTTACGGTGAACCACCGGAAACCCCGCGAACTCGGTGTAGCCTCCGCCAATCTCCACTCATGACTTGGCTCCCACGTAGTCCCGGCTCGACCATGGTTTTGAGGCTCAACCAAGAAACCGTTCACGACTTCATCTTGTTCATGCCACCATGCGGCCCGCACTTGACCCCGCCGGCCACCGGTCCCTCGAACAAAGCCTACTTGTCTTCTCCACACCCGGAGGCCTCACCGGCGACGACCTTTCGCGCTTGTTCTTCACCTCGTACCAATACGAGTCAAGCCGCAACCCGCACCCGCAATACTTAGCCAAGAATCGGTCCACACAACGTTGTCAATCACTCATCACACAAGGAAGCGACCATCCACCGGTCCTTGAACCACACATGGTCCTCAATCTCCCCCTTGATGAGTGCATTGACAGCACCCACACGAAAGTGACAAGAGAGAAAAGAAAAAGAAAAGAAACGAACAAAAAAAACTCCAACAAGCGATCGAAAGCCAAACAAAGGCAAAGAGCGAAGATCACTTGAAGAAGACAAGTCTCGGACCCCTTAGGCAAGGGCAACGGCTCGACACATCCGAGACAAAGCAAAGCTCAAGCAAAGAGCACAAACCACCGAAACAAAGCTCGAAAACCGTCAAAGCGCTCCCCCGCACACCCGCAAGCTCCCCCGAACCAATGCAACTCCCCCGGACGAATGCATGCAAACCACTTGAAAACAGACGAGCTGCATCACTTTCACCTCACCGGTCCGACCGGTCATCACCACCGGCCGACCGGTGCCTAACATATGTACGGACCGAAGCACTCACACCGGTCGGACCGGTGCTCCTCACCGGCCGACCGGTGTACAACGAAGAGCCCGAGAAATGGCTCGAAACCACCGAAAACCTTCCAAACACGTCCAAGCAAGCCATTTCAAGATCAAACTTCTCCCCCTTGTTGGCAATGCATGAATCAAGCCAAAAATGCAAAACTTTCAACCTAGAGCTTCTCAAATATACAAGATTCAACAAAGAATGCTACACATGTCCAAATGAGCAAGTTAGATACTCTACGGCTTCGTATCGATCTCAACTACATGATCACCAAGTTTCACAACTATTGGACGAAGCTAAAATGGATTTTGGCAATTTTGCGAAAAACTTGCCTCTCATGAGCAAAGTCCTAAACATGATCAAAGCATATCAAAATGGCAAAGCCACACAAACTTCATGCTAGGACAGCCATTCTAATCATAAGACCATCAAAAACACCCACAAGCACCTCATGTCATGTCAAAGCCACCGAGCCATGTGCCTACTTCTATTTATGAGACTTCTCATTGGTAGGCATCATGCAACGGTTTAGCACCCAAAGCAAATTAAATTCAACACATATGACATGGGAGCATATTTTCCAAGCATTTTTCATTTCATTTTCAGAGTTGTAAATGGTACATGAAATGTCTTTGCGACAAAAAGGAACTTATGCTCCTCCACAAGATAAATCAAGAGGGCTAAACATTCATGATGGCAAATGAGCCTTTGGCCCCATATGATCAATAAACTAGCCATCCAACCACAAATTAAGCATAGCAAGGCCACAAAAACATGTCAAGAGCATGTAAAGACATTTACACATGAGAGAGCATACATGTGACATTTTTCAAAAGCATAGCTATCAACCATGGATTATTCATCAAGATCATCAAGAGCTAAGCCAAACTAACCGTAGCATACCAAACAAGCTCACAAAGACAAATATCTCATTCCATGGTGAACAATGTATATGAGAGAAGCTTTTCCTAACCAATGCATATGATACAAAATGCATGCAATCTAAGATACAAGGATGCCTATACATCATGTTACATATGCCATGCCAAATGCAAGAAATGCACAAAGGAAAGCTATACATATGCTACAAACCGGCTCCTTGAGGGGAGGCAAAACGGGCTCGACACCACCGGCAAAAGAAAGCTCCCACACACCCAACTCGGAAATCAAACACACACCAAGTTCCCCCGCGGACGAGTGAAAGTTGCTTGATCTAGGGGTTTGGTGAAAATATCGGCTAGTTGGTCATGAGTGGGTACATGGATCAAAGTTATCTTTCCTTTCTCGACATTGTCTCTCGTAAAATGATACCTCACTTCTATGTGCTTGGTTTTGGAATGGAGCACCGGGTTCTTTGCAACGCTTATGGCACCGGTGCTATCACATTGAAGTGGGACATGGGTATACTCCTCACCAAAGTCACTCATGGTGTAGGTGATCCAAAGGAGGCGAGAGCAACAACTAGCAACGGCAACATACTCGGCCTCGGTCGTGGATTGAGCAACACTCGACCGCACGGGAAGACCAAGACACCAACGAAGAACCCAAAAACTCGGCAAGTCCCGGAAGTGGACTTCCTATCCAACCGACACCGGCAAAATCCGCGTCCGAAAAACCATGAAGCGCCAAAGAAGAGGACGCGGAGTACCAAAGGCCGAAGTCGGGAATGTGACGCAAGTACCACGAAAATTCGCTTCACCGCTTGCCGATGCGAAGTCCTCGGAGACGCTTGAAAACGAGCGCACGGACACACCGAGAACCGTATGTCCGGCCTCGTCGCCGTCAAGTAGAGGAGTGACCCGATCATGCTCCGTACTCCTTCTGGTCCACGTGTTCACCTTCCTCGTCCGCATCAAGAGCCGTAGTCGTACTCATCGGCGTCGTCATAGCCTTGGAGTCCTCCATCTTGAACTTCCTCACAATGTCCTTGGTGTACTTAGCCTCGGTGCACAAATGTTCCTTCCTTTGATTGCTTGATTTGTAGCCCGAGGAAGAACTGCAACTCACCCATCATGCTCATCTCGAACTCCCTCGCTCATATCATTCGCAAACCTTGCAACAAGAGAGTTAGACGAGCCACCAAAGACAATATCATCCACGTACACCCCGCACAATCGGGATATCTCTCGCCCTGCCTCAAAGCAAAAACAAGGTCCGATCGACCTTCCCCATCTCAAAACCTCTCTCAAACAGAACCCCCTCAACCTTGCCATACCAAGCTCTAGGCGCCGCTTCAACCCATACGAGCCGCCTTCCTCAACTTGTACACCGGTGGGGGTACTTCTCACTCTCAAACCCCGGAGGCCGTCTCACATACACTTCTTCCTCCAACACTCCATTCGGAAAAGCACTCTTCACATCCATTTGATGCAACTTGAACAAATTTCACCTAGACACTCCTCTGATCAAGGCGAACAAACTCACGGAGGAAAATCCGGCGAAACAAAACTTTGACCGGAAACACCCGGGGCGGATTCAGGCGCCTGTGGGCGGTTAGACCGCCCCTTCCGACGAACCCGCGGGTCAAACCTCAACTTCCTCGCACCCGATCTCCCGAATCACTCCACGGATTGCGGCCAAACTTCGGGAATAGTGGAGTTTACCTCCTGGGCAACCTCTACCTCAAAGGAATCGACCGAAGCGCTCACAATCAAGAGGAATCGAAGAAATCGCTTCTCAGAATTGAAACTCACCCAACTCGAGAAACCACCAAATCGAGTCCGATTCAAAGGGGATTTGGGGGCAAAGTCACTGACCAAAGAGGCACAAGAACCTCACTCGTGACACCACCAAAACTGAGAAATCGTCCTCAAAACACGCCAAAAAGTGCTCAGAAATCAACACCAAAGAGACGGGGAAAACCACCATGATGAACAACGCCAAACCTTCTATACATGCCATGAAAGGTTCGTACAAGGTCTAGCTTGCCACCCAAACATCCATCCCTCTCTCTAGATCTCACATGAAGCTCTCAAGCTAGCCTTCTAAAATCCTAAGGAAAAATGGAGAACGAAAATGGAAAAACTAAATGAGCTAGGGTTCCAGAGTTCGTGCCATCCACCCATCTAATGAGTATATATGGAGGCATCAAAGACTAAACTACCCTTCACTAATAACTAGGGATACACATGCCCCTCGAGCGGTTGGAATTCTTGATGTCTTCACCATCGGACCAGTGCCGGCGGCCAGCACCTGTCGCCTCGACGCAAGCCTGCGATCCCCGACGCGTGTCCTCGAAACCGAAGCTTCTTGGCGGCGACGGGGAGGCGGTCGGACCGCTCCCACAGGCGGTTAGACCGGCCGGGGTGGCCAGAGCCCCCGGGCGGTCGGCCGCCCCTCTGGGCGGTTGAGCCGACACGGGTGGCCGCACCTCCTCGTCGGAGTCTTCGGCCTCGGTTTTGTGGCTCAGCGAGAGTAACCCGGTGGTTTTACGGTGAACCCTTTGCAAACCCGCGGGCTGGTTAGCAGCCTCTCCTTAATCTCCACTCACGACTCGGCTCCCACGTAGTTAGAGGCTCGCCCTTGGTTTTGAGCCTCACCAAGAAACAGTACGACTTCATCTTCTTGTTCATGCCACCATGCGGCCCGCACTTGACCCCACTAGCCACGGGTCCCTCGAACGAAGCCTAGCAATACTTCCTCCACACACAGGAGGCCTCTGCAAGGCAACGACCTTTCGCACTTGTTCTTCACTTGCACCAACACGAGTCAAGCCGCAGCACACTGCAATACTTAGCCAAGAATCAGTCCACAACGTTGTCAATCCTCATCACACAAGGAAGCGACCATCCATAGGTCCTCGAACCACACATGGTCTCAGAATCCCTCAAACAATCACAATGATCCAAGGGCCAGGTTTGTGTCCTTGGAGTTGGGGAGTTTCAGAAAGCATGGGGATCAAAGTTGTTTGTTCTTCTCCTATTATGCCCAAGCTAATGGTCGGTGACTTCTAATAAGATCATGATCAAGCTTATACAAAGAAGATGACAGAAGCCAAGAAGGTGGCATTCGGTGCTGATTGAAACATGGGCTTCTCGGAATGGCCCCTCATGGAGCTACAAAACATCTCCTTCTCTGGTCTTCATGGGCACCATGCGGTTTACCTTGGGAAATACAATCGAGATTCTAGGAGAGTGGTTTTGCAAAAGGATTTGAGCTCCAAAGATTACGGTGGCTTAATGATGGACGGCGGAGGACTTGCACATGATCCGTCTTAGAAGACCACAGAAAACATCGAAAAGAACAAGCTCGAGTTGCCAAATATTACAACAAGAAAGTAAAAGTCGAGGCAATTTGCGAAGGGGATTTGGTTTGGAAAGCTTTACGCCGATTGGAACTTTGTTGACGGTGAAAATCCGTCAACCTAGCCATGAGTTTGCTGTCGGTGTTGGCATGAGTTTATACTTTATCCATTGGTACTAACCCCGAAGTGGTGTAACAAGTTCACGTGTGCATGTCGTTTTGGAGTTTAATGTTTATGCGAGGATTTAGTGTTGAATGCAAGACTTTCGGGATAAGTTCATCAAGCACCTCATGACAAGACCTTGAAGCCGTTTTGAACAAGTCATGCAATGAAGCAAAACTAACTCCAAGAAAACGGGGGACTTGATGAGAAGACGACATACTCGGGGACACGACGAGAGAAAAGTCTTTGAATCTTCCAAGACGAGGAGTTGGAGTCCAATTCGGAGAAAGCGAAGCGACATGGACCCGTATGCGAAGGAAGCATCCGGAAGCAAGGGAACCGACCTCGGGCAAAGGAGCCCGCGGGGCACGGGCCTAAATGGGCCCGGGCGGGCGGCCGGCCTGTGCCCATTTAGGGCCCAAATCCGACGCCCCTTGCCCTAGCCGCCAATCGGGCTATTTATAGTCCCCCGACCGAGAGCCACGCAGAAGATTTCGTCTTCGGCCGCCGAGAAGCGCAGAAGAGAGGGACACCATCTAGGAGAGGAGAGGGTCGAGCTAGTTGACTAGGGGTTTTCCCAGGCCGACGTGGGAACCTTGCAAGGAAGACCACGCTCTGAAATTCCCGGGAGCTAGAAGCAAGATCAAGGAAGGATCCCGGTGGTGATCTTGTGTATGTATCATTGTTATAGTTGAATTATCAAGTTGAATCTTTTCGACGATCAAGTGTTTCCTCGAAGATTTCGTTTTTCGATCGCTTTGCTTATTCCAATTCTATTCTCGAGATAGATTACATAGGGTGTTCTTGTAGCCGCGTGGCTAGAGGTACACGCCGGACCCCTCCGAAAGAATCTCGACTTGTCTTTTGACTCGCCCTAAACTCCCCGCATGAATAGGGATACGTTGTGACAGAACGGGGTCTTGAAAGGCGGATGTTTTCGGATTTGGACGGGAAACCACGATTTAAAGAGGCTTTTATTAAGATTCGATTTGCTACTTCTTCTTTTGCTTGGAACTTCAACAAAAGGCTTACCCCCGATCCCTCTAGATCGGTTTATCTACCTAATCTTACTTTGTTTTCTCCGGTTTTTTAGTAGATTAGATTCGTTTTGTGTCTTTTACTTAGATGCATTAGGTCTTTTATCGATTATTGAAGATTACTTGGCTTTAATAGATTAATTCTTGCGTCACACATTTGTTCCACCTGATTCGATACCTTGGGTTCACCACTCGAGGGAAGAAGGGTCCCTTGACTACGACGGGAGACTTGTACGCTTGCGAGTCACGAACTAACTTTGATACAATTATTAACCGTCAACAAGCCCCTTTTTTCCGGCGCCGTTGCCTGGGAACAAGTGATCAAGATTTGATTTTTTATTGCTTTTTTTTTGTAATTTTCAGTACTGATTTTGTTTTATTTTTGCATCTAATAAGCTTCAATCATCCTCAAAATACATCTAATCTAGTTTGTCTAACTCTAGTCTTTATAGATTTGTTTTGTTTTCTAGTTTCTTTTGCATATTTTGTTTATCGCTAACCCTAACAGAGATGGACGGCTACCTCTCCAACAAACCCAATAATTTTGTGGATGATCCGTAAAACTTTACAATGCTAAGGAGACGCGAAGCACATCAAGCTAAAAAGCTGGATTTTGTAGATTCGGAGTCGGAAGACGAAGGATCGCAGAATCTCCGGAGAATTCACCACCTCAAAGTCCGCGGGAGAACCGACGTCCACCAATGGGTGACCAACCACCGGAAGAACGCAAGATTGGGGAGCTATGCACCCCGTACATCATCGACCTACCAATCTTGAACCTCGACGAGATCGGAAGACCGTTCGAGATCAAGACCTCAACAATCCGCATGGTGCAACATTCACCCTTCACCGCAAAGAGGATCCGAACCTTCACCTCCAAGCATTCATTCAACTATGTCGACTTTCAATATGGAGGGGGTGACTCAAGATCAAATGAGGGCAAGGCTTTTTTCCGTTTTCACTACTCGGAAGGCGTTGCAATGGTTCCACTCTCAACCGGCGGAGACGGTGCAAAATTGGAACACGTTGATGAAGGCTTTCATGAAGGAATACTACTCGCCGGTAAAACTCAAAGCTTGCGTAATAAGATTGCCACCTTTGTTCAATATCCTACGTAAACTATCTCGAGGCATTCGAGCGCTTCAACGAGTACACTCGGGGTTCCACATCACAAGTTCCCGAAAGAAGACCTCGTGCAAAAGTTCTATCAAGGACTCACCATGGCGTCAAGGACGATCATCGATGCATCACGGGAGGATCTATCATCGAGCTTACACCGACGAAGCTTTCACGCTATTCAAGAAGGTCGCGGATAATGACACGTGGGCGTCATCCGGGCGCCTACACCCGGCTCAACCTATGGGGAACGTCAAAGGAGTCTTGCAAGTGGAGAAGGAAGACATACTTGAAGGCAAGATCGACTCGCTCATGAGGAGGTTGGAGAAGATGGAGATAGAAAAGAAAGAGGCTCAAGACTTGAAGGCCGTCGAAGCAAGGTCCACATGCGAAGAATGTGGAGAGTATGGCCATGTCCGCAAAGATTGTCCGGGAGGAAGCCAAAGTGCTCGACTACATGAGGAAGGGAGAATTGCCGAACTTCCGCTACGGCAAGGTAGGCCTCAATTTAATGCAAGCTCATCTATTCCTAACGCGGTTCCACTTCTGATACAATTGAAGGAGTTCATGGATGAGCAAGCTAAGATCAACAAGGACACCGTCACCAAGTTCAAGACCATAGACAAGGTGTTGGAGAACATCGATAGCAAAGTGACTGAGGTCGGAAGTTCCAATCATCAAGTGCTCAACATGATGAAGATGCTCGAGACGCAAGTTGGACAACTTGGGGTGGCGCCTCACTAATGATGAAGGGAAGCTTTCGGGACAACCCAAATGTCCCGAATCGGCGAAGGCCATTCAAACACGTTCGGGGAAGGAGACCGAAGATCCGAACGTACCGCGGGAGCAAGGAAGCCGAAACCGTCCACCGAGGTGGAAGGAGCCGCTAAAGAGAAGGTTACGGGGATCGTCACCGAGGAACCCGAATTTGAGATGCCGGAAGATGACACGAGGATACCGCAACTCAAGCCACGCTACTTCCGAGGTAAACTTGACAACCACTTTGAGAAGTTTGTGGAAGTTGTGCGTAGACTTAGCATCAACATGCCGTTACTAGATGCCCTACAAGTACCTACATATTCTCGTTACTTTAAAGACATACTTGCAAATAAATATGAGATAGCAACACTCCGGTAGATCATGTCAAGATGTCCGAGGAGTGTAGTGCGCTATTGCTTATGGGCTAGAGAAGCAAAAAGACCCCCGGGTGCCCCACAATTCCATGTTCGCCTGGTTCTTTCAACTTCGAGAAGGCGTTATGCGACCTTGGAGCTAGTGTGAGTGTCATGCCGAGGGATGTGTTCGAGAAGTTACGCCTACCGATGGAGCCTACGGGAATATGTTTGGAGTCAGCGGGACAACTCCATTCGCTATCCCCCCGGGCATTGCCGAAGATGTACCCGTGAAGATTGGACACCACTTCATCCCCGTCGACTTCGTTGTGCTCGAGATGGGAGAGAGGGAGAAGCCGCCGCTCATCCTAGGGAGGCCGTTCCTCAAGACCGTGGGAGCTACTATTGATGTTGGCAAGGGGGAGATCATGTTCGATATCAACGGAGAAAGGAGTTCCTTCAAGTTCCGTCCAAGGATTGAGGCATGCAACATGATTGGAGTGAAGATAGAACCAAAACAAACGGAGGGGCTGAAAAAGAAGAAGGAGCCGAAAAAAGTGAACGTAACGAAAATTAAAGAAGGTGTTGCATCCGTCAAGACAAAGGAAGAGAAGCCACCTGTGAAGACCAAAAAAATGACTAAGCCAACCAAGCCAAAAGACAAGCCCGCGCCCAAAATGGTGCGGAAGTGGGTACCCAAGATTGCAACGCCCGCAAAGAGCGTTGATCCGGAGTAATCAAGTGAAGAAGTCTAGCTATAGACTATAAACGAAGCGCTAGGCGGGAGGCAACCCGTTTCGTCAAGTCAAGTCAAGAATAAGCTACGGGAGGACAACCCGATTCCATGTTTTTCGAGTATTTTTAATAATTTAGTTTTTGAGTTTTACTACGCAAAGACATTAGACTTAGAAGTGGTTGAACAATATTAGAGACATAATTCTTGATTGAATGTTTGCTTTATCATAAACCCTTTGCATGAACCCTCCTATGTGCTTGTTTGATTCTTTTCTTTTCGAGAAACCCCTCAACCAAATAATTTCAGAACCTTAGCTCAACCTTTCACCCTCATTATGGTGCTGAGGTTGGCTTATTTTTCATGCTAAAACCACACGAGTAGAGCCACGATTTATATTCAAGTGTTATAAAAATTCAGCACGTGGTAGGACTCGCGTGAACCTAGAAATCAAAGCTTTTGGTTGATCTTAAAATTTTTTATCCTTGGTTTCTCTAGGATTAGAATTTTTCTAAGCCTATTCTAATTTTGTTCTGTTCAAAATCTTTCTTATTTAGCCACAATTAGAACCTAAACCTATGCCCCCATGATCAAGCCGGGAAAACGTTCGCTCTCAACTGATGAAAGCAGACTTTACCGTAAGACCAAAATCGACGTAGTCGAAAAATATTTTCGACTTACATCTGTTTTTAATGGTTTAAAAACTTCTCTAAAATTATGCTCAAGCTCTTGCATGGCTCTGAAAAATATTTTAAAATTCGAATTAGAGGAGTGCTTAACCTTAAACACACCTAAATGGAGGCAATCAAGTTTGAATTAATCATGCATGCACCCTTGGATTCCCTTTTATCAACTTTCACCAATTCCACATGCAAAGGACAAGCATGGTGGGCAGCAAGCATCAACTTTGCAGGATTTCAATGGTGGCATGTGAAGCAAGTGGAGCTAGGGAGCATGGACATGACCCAAAGCATGGAGCATCAAGTGGGAGGACCAATAATTCAAGAAAAGGAGTGGACGAGAGCGTTTGGGCGGTGCAACTCGTGGAGCACGCGGGCAGGGAAAGTTGCAGAGGCGAAATGATCGTGCCGGGAGAAAGACGCGCCGAGGAGGAGCCGGAGCACCCCGGGCCGGCCGGCCTAGGGCCGGCCGGCCCGCCCTATAAATGGCGTCCCCGGCGCCCGTCTTCCGCAGCAAGCTTCCCTCTCCTTCCCTTGTTTGTGTGTTCAAGTTTGTGTGCTCGTAACCTCCGTAGACTTAGCCAACCACCCAAGCTTGAGAGCTCAAGAAAAAAAATCCACCTCCCTAATCCACTCAAAGTCCACATCCGAAGCAAAGAGTTTAAGTGCCTAGTTTACCGGTTGCAACCCGGATTTTTAGTTGAAGAGAGAGTGCAGCAAGCATGTGGAAGAAGACCACAAGTCTCTTCTCTAAGAAGAAGAGTTCGTCGTCGTCCAAGCCGTCATCAACCACGTCTTCGAGGAGGCACTCGGTTTCCGAGTCTCCCGGAGCATGGAGACGGACACGGCACCACCGAGGAGGAACGACGCTCTCCTCCTTGGTGGGATGAGGGCTGCGAGAAGCACTTCCATGAGGTTCACCGAACCTCGTGGGCACACGTGAGGAGCAACCCGCGCCACCACGACGATCGACTCGCTCAACCGCGCCACCTCCTTACACCCCGACACAATCTTCGTACGGCTTCATCATCATGTCGGCGGAGGAGGAGGATAGGCTCGCCAATCTTGAGAAGAGGCTTGTGCCAAATGTCGAGATCGACGACCAAGCACTCCACACCTTGGGTTTTCGCACCGACATAAACTACATGTTGGGGCACCTCGGTGGATTCAGTTCTCCAACGGAATCTCGGTGGACACCCACTTGGGTTACACCTTGGAAATTTTAATGACTATGGCACCCATCGTTGATGATGATGGGGTGCAATGCTTGTCATTCCGTTTGGAGGGAATCCAACAAGTGGTTCCCTACGAGCACGTAAGGGAGCTGCTTGGATTCCACAAGGGCGCTCCGGAGAAAGTCGACGTGCCTCCCGGCATGTTGGCGGAATTTTGGGGCATGATCTCCGGAGATGCCCATCAACAACGCAAAAGCATCCGCAACCCCATTATCCGGATATTTCACTCTTGGATGTGCAAGAGGGTATTGGGGAGGATGAGGGAAACAAAGGTGACCGACACGGAGTTAAATTGGCTATACTCGGCTTTGATTGCCAGGCAGCCAATTGACCCCTCTTACCTCATGATCAACCGTTGGTGTTGTGAAGCAACATCGGGGGCTAGTGATATTGGTTCGGGGTGTTACCTCTCCATGTTGGCCTTTTCCTTGCGACCGGGGATCGCAAGAAACCCCGCTCACCTTTTGCGCGGTACCTCTCTCGGTTTTGAGTACTTGCGGCAAGGCAAGTACATTAGTGGAGACGAGAGAAGAGGTTACCGATTGGCCATTGTGAACCTCCCTCTTCCGATGAGAGGCTTAGGCTTTTCACCGAAGGAAGGGAAGATTGGTTGGAAGAGGGAATACTTGTCCCCGCAAGGAAAAACAAAAGAGGAAGGATCGTAGAAGAGGGAACATCCTCCGCACAAGAGGGTGGAGCACAACCCAATGTGCAACCATCCGGCGGGGGTTCCTCCTCCGCCAAGTTATTACGGAGGGTCTCAACAACAAGCATGGGGGGGGGTGCACCGGCACCCCCACAAAATTATGTTGTGCCCAACGCTAACTTCGCGGAGTCCTACGCTCATCATCCCCAACCACAACAAAGCATGGCTATTATTGGAGGATATGCCGCAAGAAATGCTCAAAATATAGCAGCCATCCAATCCAACGCAGCTCAACTCGGTGAAGGCAACGCAAATATTGCCTTTGAACTTGGACGCCTTCACCTTGTGGAGCCAAATCAATTTGACGGAGGAAGCGTTCATTCATATTATGAGCAAGGGTATTACTATCAAGACTATCAACATCAACCACCGGCGGAGGACTAGAAGATTTAGGAACTTTAGTTTTCTTTTCTTTTCTATTTCTCTGTAATTTTCAGCTTTTGCTTATGTGTGTTTGCGTAGTATTTTTCTGTTTTTATTTAATTTTCAGCAAGTATGTTTCTTTATTTTCAGTGTGTATTTCAACTTGATATCACCATCAATAAAGTCACCACCTTGATTATATCATTGGAAAAGTTACAAGATTCGTGCCATGTTGATATATGATTAAAATTGCAGCTTTGTTCATCTTTGTAGTTGATTTATGCATGTTTAAGCTAGTGCTCTCTTAAAAATACAGATCTGAATTTATTTAAATGCGAGCTTAATTTTCAGCGGAGGTTATGATTAAAATAAAGACCCATAGTGTTTTATGTGCTCTCAAGTCATGAATGGATTGAAGATGTCTTTTATGCTCAAAAATATTGCTAACCTTGTCACAAATATCACTTGTGTGTTGCTCAACCTATCCAAAGCCTTATATATATTTGAGTGCATAAACCTTAGTGTACAAGATTTATTTTTGAGTGAGTTATTGCAGGCCATGATTTCTCCGGCCCGAGACTAAGAAGCCGGTCATTCCGTTTTTGCGTATCTATCTTTTTGCTAGCCTTTTATCCGTGCATTGTGTATCCCCGCATCGGTGATCTCACAAACTTCGCCGGATATCCACCCTTAAACCAAATATCATCTTTTTTGTGACTACCTCCTTGACCACAACCTATCATTGAGGATGGATCATCAATTCAAGGAAGATCGCAAGACGGTGCCAACGTTGAAGATTTCAAGTATCTCTCCAAGGAAAAATATCCGGTACCTACCTTATTTTTCGCCTCTTTGCTCGAGGACGAGCAACGTCTAAGCATGGGGGAGGAGGTAGGTACGGTGCAGTTTTAGAGTTCAAAAGGGAGTATTTAAAAAAAAATATATATATATAATGATGAAAGAAAAAAAAAACCAGTGATATGCATGACTTTCAAGGTATCGAATAATCAAAACTTCATTGTGAAAGTCATGGACTGAATATATGACGAGGCAAGAAAAAAAATGAATGAATGAAAGAAAGAAAAGAATGAGAGAGAAAAAAAAATATATATTTGTGCGTAAAGTGAACTCCCCGGTTCTCTAAAAGTGCATTCAAGGCTTCAAGATAAAAAGATCCATTCTCAATTTTCCAACCATGTGCAATCCGATAACGAGGACTTTCTTTGTGCCTCGGGATCACTCTTTGCCATTTGCACATGTCCACTCATCTAAAGTGTGTGTACTTTTCTCTTTCCCCGCCTTGATTTAACATTATTTTCCAATGACCTTTTTGACGAGTCTCGGTAAGACCATGAGAAGCTTGTCTTGTTTTGACAACACCTCATTTATAAATTCTTGTTAGGACTAAACTTTCCCAAAAGCTCCATATAAAGCCTACCACATATATATGAGAGGGAAAGGAGTAGAATATATAGGCTTGAGAGACAAGTGAGATGAGAGTTTATGAGCAATACATGAGATGATTTAAATTTGTGAATTTGGTTTAGCTTTTCTCTATCTCGTTCTTTATTTCAAAAATTCTGAGATCTATTTAAAACTTTGTGAGCATGTTAATACTTGTGGGATAAGCTTAATAAGAATCTACCCTCCGTAGAGATGAAGGCTAGCACATTATGGAACTTTAATGAATTAAATTTTGAGAGCATTATGTTTTCTCATGTATAATCAAATGCAAAGTTTAAACATCGTTTAGCAATGATGATATTCATCGAAGGCTTACTTTTTTTCCTCGAGGACGAGCAAGGTTTAAGCATGGGGGAGATGTTGACGGTGAAAATCCGTCAACCTAGCCATGAGTTTACCTTCGGTGTTGGCATGAGTTTTATACTTTATCCATTGGTACTAACCCCCGTGGTATAACAAGTTCACGTGTGCATGTCGTTTTTGGAGTTTAATGTTTATGCGGGATTTAGTGATGAATGCAAGACTTTCGGGATAAGTTCATCAAGCACCTCATGACAAGACTTTGAAGCCCCGAACAAGTCATGCAATGAAGCAAAACTAACTCCAAGAAGCCGGGGACTTGATCCGAGAAGACGACATACTCCGTGGAGCGTGACCCGACCGTAAAAGTGCCGAATCTTCCAAGACAAGGAGTTGAGTCCAATTCGGAGAGAAACCGACGACATGGACCCGTATGCGAAGGGGGAAGCATCCAGGAAGCAAGGGAACCGACCTCGGGCAAAGGAGCCCGCGGGCCGGGGCCTAAATGGGCCCCGTGCCGGCCGGCCCACCTGGGTCCCCCCGGTCGGCCCGTGCCCATTTAGGGCCCAAATCCGACGCCCTTTGCCCTAGCCGCCAATCGGGCTATTTATAGTCCCCTGACCGAGAGCCACGCAGAAGATTTCGTCTTCGGCCGCCGAGAAGCAGAGAAGAGAGGGACACCATCTAGGAGAGGAGAGGGTCGAGCTAGTTGACTAGGGTTTCCCTAGCCGACGTGGGAACCTTGCAAGGAAGACCACGTCGGAGTTCCCGGAGCTAGAAGCAAGATCAAGGAAGGATCCCGGTGGTGATCTTGTGTATGTATCATTGTTATAGTTGAATTATCAAGTTGAATCTTTTCTCACCGATCAAGTGTTTCCTCGAAGATTTCGTTTTTCGATCGGCTTTGCTTATTCCAATTCTATTCTCGAGATAGATTACATAGGGTGTTCTTGTAGCCGCGGTGGCTAGAGGTACACGCCGGATCCTCCGAAAGAATCTCGACTTGTCTTTTGACTCGCCCTAAACTCCCCGCATGAATAGGGATACGTTGTGACAGAACGGGGGTCTCGAAAGGCGGATGTTTTCGGATTTGGACGGGAAACCACGATTTAAAGAGGCTTTTATTAAGATTCGATTTGCTACTTCTTCTTTTGCTTGGAACTTCAACAAAAGGCTTACCCCGATCCCTCTAGATCGGTTTATCTACCTAATCTTACTTTGTTTTCTCCGGTTTTTAGTAGATTAGATTCGTTTTGTGTCTTTTACTTAGATGCATTAGGTCTTTTATCGATTATTGAAGATTACTTGGCTTTAATAGATTAATTCTTGCGTCACACATTTGTTCCACGGATTCGATACCTTGGGTTCACCACTCGAGGGAAGAAGGGTCCCTTGACTACGACGGGAGACTTGTACGCTTGCGAGTCACGAACGAACTTTGATACAATTATTAACCGTCAACAAGCCCCTTTTTCTGGCGCCGTTGCCGGGGAACAAGTGATCAAGATTTGATTTTTTATTGCTTTTTTTTGTAATTTTCAGTACTGATTTTGTTTTATTTTTGCATCTAATAAGCTTCAATCATCCTCAAAATACATCTAATCTAGTTTGTCTAACTCTAGTCTTTATAGATTTGTTTTGTTTTCTAGTTTCTTTTGCATATTTTGTTTATCGCTAACCCTAACAGGAGATGGACGGCTACCTCTCCAACAAACCCAATAATTTTGTGGATGATCCAAAAAACTTTACAGAGCTAAGGAGACGCGAAGCACATCAAGCTAAAAAGCTGGATTTTGTAGATTCGGAGTCGGAAGACGAAGGATCGCAGGAATCTCCGGGGAGAATTCACCACCTCAAAGTCCGCGGGAGAACCGACGTCCACCAATGGGTGACCAACCACCGGAAGAACGCAAGATTGGGGAGCTATGCACCCCGTACATCATCGACCTACCAATCTTGAACCTCGACGAGATCGGAAGACCGTTCGAGATCAAGACCTCAACAATCCGCATGGTGCAACATTCACCCTTCACCGGCAAAGAGGATCCGAACCTTCACCTCCAAGCATTCATTCAACTATGTCGACTTTCAATATGGAGGGGGTGACTCAAGATCAAATGAGGGCAAGGCTTTTTCCGTTTTCACTACTCGGGAAGGCGTTGCAATGGTTCCACTCTCAACCCGGCGAGACGGTGCAAAATTGGAACACGTTGATGAAGGCTTTCATGAAGGAATACTACTCGCCGGTAAAACTCAAAGCTTGCGTAATAAGATTGCCACCTTTGTTCAATATCCTACGTAAACTATCTCGGAGGCATTCGAGCGCTTCAACGAGTACACTCGGGCGGTTCCACATCACAAGTTCCCCGAAAGAAGACCTCGTGCAAAAGTTCTATCAAGGACTCACCATGGCGTCAAGGACGATCATCGATGCATCACGGGAGGATCTATCATCGAGCTTACACCGACGGAAGCTTTCACGCTATTCAAGAAGGTCGCGGATAATGACACGTGGGCGTCATCCGGGCGCCTACACCCGGCTCAACCTATGGGGAACGTCAAAGGAGTCTTGCAAGTGGAGAAGGAAGACATACTTGAAGGCAAGATCGACTCGCTCATGAGGAGGTTGGAGAAGATGGAGATAGAAAAGAAAGAGGCTCAAGACTTGAAGGCCGCCGAAGCAAGGTCCACATGCGAAGAATGTGGAGAGTATGGCCATGTCCGCAAAGATTGTCCGGAGGAAGCCAAAGTGCTCGACTACATGAGGAAGGGAGAATTGCCGAACTTCCGCTACGGCAAGGTAGGCCTCAATTTAATGCAAGCTCATCTATTCCTAACGCGGTTCCACTTCGGATACAATTGAAGGAGTTCATGGATGAGCAAGCTAAGATCAACAAGGACACCGTCACCAAGTTCAAGACCATAGACAAGGTGTTGGAGAACATCGATAGCAAAGTGACGGAGGTCGGAAGTTCCAATCATCAAGTGCTCAACATGATGAAGATGCTCGAGACGCAAGTTGGACAACTTGCGGGGCGCCCTCACTAATGATGAAGGGAAGCTTCCGGACAACCCAAATGTCCCGAATCGGCGAAGGCCATTCAAACACGTTCGGGGAAGGAGACCGAAGATCCGAACGTACCGCGGGAGCAAGGAAGCCGAAACCGTCCACCGAGGTGGAAGGAGCCGCTAAAGAGAAGGTTACGGGGATCGTCACCGAGGAACCCGAATTTGAGATGCCGGAAGATGACACGAGGATACCGCAACTCAAGCCACGCTACTTCCGAGGTAAACTTGACAACCACTTTGAGAAGTTTGTGGAAGTTGTGCGTAGACTTAGCATCAACATGCCGTTACTAGATGCCCTACAAGTACCTACATATTCTCGTTACTTTAAAGACATACTTGCAAATAAATATGAGATAGCAACACTCGGGGTAGATCATGTCAAGATGTCCGAGGAGTGTAGTGCAGCTATTGCTTATGGGCTAGAGAAGCAAAAAGACCCCGGTGCCCCACAATTCCATGTTCGCTGGTTCTTTCAACTTCGAGAAGGCGTTATGCGACCTTGGAGCTAGTGTGAGTGTCATGCCGAGGGATGTGTTCGAGAAGTTACGCCTACCGATGGAGCCTACGGGAATATGTTTGGAGCCGGGCGACAACTCCATTCGCTATCCCCCGGGCATTGCCGAAGATGTACCCGTGAAGATTGGACACCACTTCATCCCCGTCGACTTCGTTGTGCTCGAGATGGGAGAGAGGGAGAAGCCGCCGCTCATCCTAGGGAGGCCGTTCCTCAAGACCGTGGGAGCTACTATTGATGTTGGCAAGGGGGAGATCATGTTCGATATCAACGGAGAAAGGAGTTCCTTCAAGTTCCGTCCAAGGATTGAGGCATGCAACATGATTGGAGTGAAGATAGAACCAAAACAAACGGAGGGGCTGAAAAAGAAGAAGGAGCCGAAAAAAGTGAACGTAACGAAAATTAAAGAAGGTGTTGCATCCGTCAAGACAAAGGAAGAGAAGCCGCCCGTGAAGACCAAAAAAATGACTAAGCCGCCCAAGCCAAAAGACAAGCCCGCGCCCAAGATGGTGCGGAAGTGGGTACCCAAGATTGCAACGCCCGCAAAGAGCGTTGATCCGGAGTAATCAAGTGAAGAAGTCTAGCTATAGACTATAAACGAAGCGCTAGGCGGGAGGCAACCCGTTTCGTCAAGTCAAGTCAAGAATAAGCTACGGGAGGACAACCCGATTCCAGGTTTTTCGAGTATTTTTAATAATTTAGTTTTTGAGTTTTACTACGCAAAGACATTAGACTTAGAAGTGGTTGAACAATATTAGAGACATAATTCTTGATTGAATGTTTGCTTTATCATAAACCCTTTGCATGAACCCTCCTATGTGCTTGTTTGATTCTTTTCTTTTCGAGAAACCCCTCAACCAAATAATTTCAGAACCTTAGCTCAACCTTTCACCCTCATTATGGTGCTGAGGTTGGCTTATTTTTCATGCTAAAACCACACGAGTAGAGCCACGATTTATATTCAAGTGTTATAAAAATTCAGCACGTGGTAGGACTCGCGTGAACCTAGAAATCAAAGCTTTTGGTTGATCTTAAAATTTTTTATCCTTGGTTTCTCTAGGATTAGAATTTTTCTAAGCCTATTCTAATTTTGTTCTGTTCAAAATCTTTCTTATTTAGCCACAATTAGAACCTAAACCTATGCCCCCATGATCAAGCCGGAAAACGTTCGCTCTCAACCGATGAAAGCGGACTTTACCGGTAAGACCAAAATCGACGTAGTCGAAAAATATTTTCGACTTACATCTGTTTTTAATGGTTTAAAAACTTCTCTAAAATTATGCTCAAGCTCTTGCATGGCTCTGAAAAATATTTTAAAATTCGAATTAGAGGAGTGCTTAACCTTAAACACACCTAAATGGAGGCAATCAAGTTTGAATTAATCATGCATGCACCCTTGGATTCCCTTTTATCAACTTTCACCAATTCCACATGCAAAGGACAAGCATGGTGGGCAGCAAGCATCAACTTTGCAGGATTTCAATGGTGGCATGTGAAGCAAGTGGAGCTAGGGAGCATGGACATGACCCAAAGCATGGAGCATCAAGTGGGAGGACCAATAATTCAAGAAAAGGAGTGGACGAGAGCGTTTGGGCGGTGCAACTCGTGGAGCACGCGGGCAGGAAAGTTGCAGAGGCGAAATGATCGTGGCCGGGAGAAAGACGCGCCGAGGAGGAGCCGGAGCGACCCACGGGCCGGCCGGGCCTAGGCCGGCCGGCCTGCCCTATAAATGGCGTCCCCGCGCCCGTCTTCTGCAGCAAGCTTCCCTCTCCTTCCCTTGTTTGTGTGTTCAAGTTTGTGTGCTCGAACCTCCGTAGACTTAGCCAACCACCCAAGCTTGAGAGCTCAAGAAAAAAAAATCCACCTCCCTAATCCACTCAAAGTCCACATCCGAAGCAAAGAGTTTAAGTGCCTAGTTTACCGGTTGCAACCCGGATTTTTAGTTGAAGAGAGAGTGCAGCAAGCATGTGGAAGAAGACCACAAGTCTCTTCTCTAAGAAGAAGAGTTCGTCGTCGTCCAAGCCGTCATCAACCACGTCTTCGAGGAGGCACTCGGTTTCCGAGTCTCCCGAGCATGGAGACGGACACGGCACCACCGAGGAGGAACGACGCTCTCCTCCTTGGTGGGATGAGGGCTGCGAGAAGCACTTCCATGAGGTTCACCGAACCTCGTGGGCACACGGAGGAGCAACCCGCGCCACCACGACGATCGACTTGCTCAACCGCGCCACCTCCTTACACCCCGACACAATCTTCGTACGGCTTCATCATCATGTCGGCGGAGGAGGAGGATAGGCTCGCCAATCTTGAGAAGAGGCTTGTGCCAAATGTCGAGATCGACGACCAAGCACTCCACACCTTGGGTTTTCGCACCGACATAAACTACATGTTGGGGCACCTCGGGTGGATTCAGTTCTCCAACGGAATCTCGGTGGACACCCACTTGGGTTACACCTTGGAAATTTTAATGACTATGGCACCCATCGTTGATGATGATGGGGTGCAATGCTTGTCATTCCGTTTGGAGGGAATCCAACAAGTGGTTCCCTACGAGCACGTAAGGGAGCTGCTTGGATTCCACAAGGGCGCTCCGGGAGAAAGTCGACGTGCCTCCCGGCATGTTGGCGGAATTTTGGGGCATGATCTCCTGAGATGCCCATCAACAACGCAAAAGCATCCGCAACCCCATTATCCGATATTTCACTCTTGGATGTGCAAGAGGGTATTGGGGAGGATGAGGGAAACAAAGGTGACCGACACGGAGTTAAATTGGCTATACTCGGCTTTGATTGCCGGGCACCAATCGACCCCTCTTACCTCATGATCAACCGTTGGTGTTGTGAAGCAACATCGGGGGCTAGTGATATTGGTTCGGGGTGTTACCTCTCCATGTTGGCCTTTTCCTTGCGACCGGGGATCGCAAGAAACCCCGCTCACCTTTTTGCGCGGTACCTCTCTCGGTTTTGAGTACTTGCGGCAAGGCAAGTACATTAGTGGAGACGAGAGAAGAGGTTACCGATTGGCCATTGTGAACCTCCCTCTTCCGATGAGAGGCTTAGGCTTTTCACCGAAGGAAGGGAAGATTGGTTGGAAGAGGGAATACTTGTCCCCGCAAGGAAAAACAAAAGAGGAAGGATCGTAGAAGAGGGAACATCCTCCGCACAAGAGGGTGGAGCACAACCCAATGTGCAACCATCCGGCGGGGTTCCTCCTCCGCCAAGTTATTACGGAGGGTCTCAACAACAAGCATGGGGGGGGTGGTGCACCGGTACCCCCACAAAATTATGTTGTGCCCAACGCTAACTTCGCGGAGTCCTACGCTCATCATCCCCAACCACAACAAAGCATGGCTATTATTGGAGGATATGCCGCAAGAAATGCTCAAAATATAGCAGCCATCCAATCCAACGCAGCTCAACTCGGTGAAGGCAACGCAAATATTGCCTTTGAACTTGGACGCCTTCACCTTGTGGAGCCAAATCAATTTGACGGAGGAAGCGTTCATTCATATTATGAGCAAGGGTATTACTATCAAGACTATCAACATCAACCACCGGCGGAGGACTAGAAGATTTAGGAACTTTAGTTTTCTTTTCTTTTCTATTTCTTCGTAATTTTCAGCTTTTGCTTATGTGTGTTTGCGTAGTATTTTTCTGTTTTTATTTAATTTTCAGCAAGTATGTTTCTTTATTTTCAGTGTGTATTTCAACTTGATATCACCATCAATAAAGTCACCACCTTGATTATATCATTGGAAAAGTTACAAGATTCGTGCCATGTTGATATATGATTAAAATTGCAGCTTTGTTCATCTTTGTAGTTGATTTATGCATGTTTAAGCTAGTGCTCTCTTAAAAATACAGATCTGAATTTATTTAAATGCGAGCTTAATTTTCAGCGGAGGTTATGATTAAAATAAAGACCCATAGTGTTTTATGTGCTCTCAAGTCATGAATGGATTGAAGATGTCTTTTATGCTCAAAAATATTGCTAACCTTGTCACAAATATCACTTGTGTGTTGCTCAACCTATCCAAAGCCTTATATATATTTGAGTGCATAAACCTTAGTGTACAAGATTTATTTTTGAGTGAGTTATTGCAGGCCATGATTTCTCCGGCCCGAGACTAAGAAGTCGGTCATTCCGTTTTTGCGTATCTATCTTTTTGCTAGCCTTTTATCCGTGCATTGTGTATCCCCGCATCGGTGATCTCACAAACTTCACGGATATCCACCCTTAAACCAAATATCATCTTTTTTGTGACTACCTCCTTGACCACAACCTATCATTGAGGATGGATCATCAATTCAAGGAAGATCGCAAGACGGTGCCAACGTTGAAGATTTCAAGTATCTCTCCAAGGAAAATATCTCCGGTACCTACCTTATTTTTCGCCTCTTTTGCTCGAGGACGAGCAACGTCTAAGCATGGGGGAGGAGGTAGGTACGGTGCAGTTTTAGAGTTCAAAAGGGAGTATTTAAAAAAATATATATATATATAATGATGAAAGAAAAAAAAACCAGTGATATGCATGACTTTCAAGGTATCGAATAATCAAAACTTCATTGTGAAAGTCATGGACTGAATATATGACGAGGCAAGAAAAAAAAATGAATGAATGAAAGAAAGAAAAGAATGAGAAGAGAAAAAAAAATATATTTGTGCGTAAAGTGAACTCCCTGTTCTCTAAGAGTGCATTCAAGGCTTCAAGATAAAAAGATCCATTCTCAATTTTCCAACCATGTGCAATCCGATAACGAGGACTTTCTTTGTGCCTCCAGATCACTCTTTGCCATTTGCACATGTCCACTCATCTAAAGTGTGTGTACTTTTCTCTTTCCCCGCCTTGATTTAACATTATTTTCCAATGACCTTTTTGACGAGTCTCGGTAAGACCATGAGAAGCTTGTCTTGTTTTGACAACACCTCATTTATAAATTCTTGTTAGGACTAAACTTTCCCAAAAGCTCCATATAAAGCCTACCACATATATATGAGAGGGAAAGGAGTAGAATATATAGGCTTGAGAGACAAGTGAGATGAGAGTTTATGAGCAATACATGAGATGATTTAAATTTGTGAATTTGGTTTAGCTTTTCTCTATCTCGTTCTTCATTTCAAAAAAATTTCGAGATCCATTTAAAACTTTGTGAGCATGTTAATACTTGTGGGATAAGCTTAATAAGAATCTACCCTCCGTAGAGATGAAGGCTAGCACATTATGGAACTTTAATGAATTAAATTTTGAGAGCATTATGTTTTCTCATGTATAATCAAATGCAAAGTTTAAACATCGTTTAGCAATGATGATATTCATCGAAGGCTTACTCGAGGACGAGCAAGGTTTAAGCATGGGGGAGATGTTGACGGTGGAAAACCCGTCAACCTAGCCATGAGTTTACCTTCGGTGTTGGCATGAGTTTTATACTTTATCCATTGGTACTAACCCCCGTGGTATAACAAGTTCACGTGTGCATGTCGTTTTTGGAGTTTAATGTTTATGCAGGGATTTAGTGTTGAATGCAAGACTTTGGGATAAGTTCATCAAGCACCTCATGACAAGACTTTGAAGCCCTGAACAAGTCATGCAATGAAGCAAAACTAACTCCAAGAAGCCGGGGACTTGATCCGAGAAGACGACATACCTGTGGACCCGACCGTAAAAGTGCTAAATCTTCCAAGACAAGGAGTTGAGTCCACTCGAGAGAAACCGACGACATGGACCCGTATGCAAGGGGGAAGCATCCAGAAGCAAGGGAACCGACCTCGGCAAAGGAGCTCCGCGGGCCGGGGCCTGGACCGGGCCCAGCCGGCCGGCCCGCCTCGGGCCGGCCCGGTGCCCATTTAGGGGCCCAAATCCGACGCCCCTTGCCCTAGCCGCCAATCGGCTATTTATAGTCCCCGACCGAGAGCCACGGAGAGAAGATTTCGTCTTCGGCCGCCGAGAAGCAGTAGAAGAGAGGGACACCATCTAGAGAGGAGAGGGTCGAGCATGGTGGGTCATTCGATCTGCGGCAAGAAAACGGCTAGTGACTCAGAGGAAACACACCCAAGTACTAGGTACACTGTTTGGTGCAGTGACTCACAGAAAACGCACCCTATGTGTTCAATGTTTGGAGCAGTTCACAGAAAGTACACCCTAGTACGAGTTTTATTGTTCACATCTGAAATTCATCTTAAATCAAGTTCTTAAAGATATAACCCGACTCTAGAGAATGATGAAATGTAATCATAATTTTGTATGGATACAGTAGCACTCGACGTCGAGTACTCTACGTCTACTAGGTACAACGGGGGTATTTCCCCTTCCTCATAGCATTCGGCCCAGCTTCCTTAGCCCGGCGAGCTTTCTCCCTCTTTCTCTTTCTATTTGCTTCACGGGTCGCGGCCGCTTCACGTTCTTTGATCTCCCGGCGAATGCAAATTTCCTCCTACTGCTCCTTACATTTTGTTCTTGTTTTTCTGCCTCAACTATCCTTTGCCACCTCTCACGTGCTGAACGACCCGTCTCCTCGACGTAACGCTTGTCTTGTTCGAACTGCTCACAATCTAGCCACTGCATAAAGTCACAGAGAGGAGGTGGAGTCTTTTTTTCAAAGACAAGTTAGCACATAATAAAATAGCAATGACATAATATTTATTTAGTAATGCAGTTAGTTCTTACTTTTGGTTTAACATTGCGACATGGTGAGAGGGGGTCATGCTCGTATTTCTCACACATGAAGAACTCATCCCGTAGCAGTACCCGGGAACGTTGCACTTGACAAGCTTACAGTTGTCACCGCAGTAGCACATTGGTGTGTGCATCCCCTTTGGCACCTGAACCTTGTCATTCCTACTTGTAAGCAACTCCAAATCCAACTTAGGACCCGTTGAAGCCATTAAAAGTCTACAAAACGGATGAGAAATATGATAATTCATTACATGTTTCATTTGAAATTAGAGAACAAAACATAACAGGATATGATAAGAAATTCGACGACAAGAATAAAACAACAAGCAAATGAAAAGGTAGTTCAATTATTACAACACGATAACATGCATAAGTTCAAATATTACAAGACCTTGCAAGATAAAATTGTTCAAATATTACAAGATGAAAACATGCATAAGTAGGTCAATTATTACAACACGGTAGCACAAACAAGTACGGTCACTGCATTCCTTCGTTGTAGTGACGGAACGACGTCCACGTGCACTAGCTGCAGGTGGTGTAGAAGTAGGAGTGGAAAAGTAAGATGCTCGGTGTCTCTTGTAGGAGTGTCCTGGATTGTTGCACCTGTAGCATATCTGCACCCGAGGTCCAGCTTCAGCCTCATCTATGTTGTTCCTAATCCTCTTCTTGTGTCGACCGACACCTTGACACATGGTTGGATCTGGATTTGGTATGTACAACGCACTGTCTTTGGGGTCTTGAGTGAAAGTTCCAAGATGCAAGTAACCCTCAATAGTGTGGTTCCAAGTGTCTAGAACGATTTACTTCAGAAAGTATTTAGGCATGTATCGACCTCAATGCTTATTCTTTGTTGCAAGGCATGCAGCGATCACATGTGAGCAGGGGTAGTGTAGCAGCAGTGTCTTCTGGCAAGAGCATGAGCATGTATGATTCCCAATAACTATTTTCTGTATTGTTATTTCACCATTTCCTTTTGTGAATTGGATTGACAACTTATCCGATATTTCCACTGCACTTCCTCGCCAGGATCACGACGTAGAGGTTGTGGGTAAGCTCTGTGAGAGAGAGCAGCCTTCTGTTTTTTATTCAAGTACTCAGTCATCCATGTTGAATACACCTTCTGAGGGTCCTACATTGCTGCAAGTGCTGCATTAGCACGATCAAGAAAGTACTTCATTGTGTGGTACAAGAAGAACTCAATGATACCAACAAGAGGTTGAGCTCTGGCACCACGCAAAACAGCGTTGTAGACCTCATCAAAATTTGTTGTCATTATCCCATGCCTCACACCTCCCTTATCAAACAGGAGAGACCATTTCTCCTTAGGCTCATTCTGAATCCACTGACTGAAACACATCCCCTTCGCCTTGTGACATTTGGAGCATCTAGCCCCATGTCCTCCAGAGAAACTGGCTCTTCCCCGGGTTCAGTACTTACAAGCTTCTTAGCTATCTCTTCTAATGCTTTCTTCGTCAGATCATCTAATTTTTGCCATAGGTCGAAGAGTTTTTTCTCCCGATTGGTCGAACATAAGCGCTTGAACAATTTCGTAAGTTCTTTGTTCTTGAACTGGTTATGAAAGTTTTCTCATATATGCCTTATGCACCACCTACTATGCACATCTGGCCATTGTGCTGCTCTGTTACGCTCTTCACTACCTTCTTTGATGTCACCAATGGCCTGCAAAATACCTTTATGTCTATCGTGTATCACACACATGTCTGACACATCTCCCACCACCATCTGCTTCAATCTCTCTAGAAACCAATACCAACTGTCACCATTCTCTCCCTCTGCAAAAGCAATTGCCATATGCAACAACTGATTGTTGCCATATGCAACCACAGCTGTAAGGATTGTGCCCTTGTATTTTCCTGTTAGGAATGTGCCATCTATGCAAATAACTGGTCGCACTGTTTGAATGCAGCAATAGCAGGACCCAATGCTAAGAATGCCCGCTGCAAGACTTGCTTCCCTAGCCTTGATACAAGATTATAAGTCTTGATATCATAATAACTACCAGGATTTAGCGTGGCAATTGTGTTCAGCAATCAAGGTAGATTGTCATAGGATGCTTCATAAGTTCCCCACCTCATCTCCATTACCTTCTTCTTTGACATGTATGCCTTACCATAACATATGTTTTGATGAGTTGGATTAGGATTGATTTCTATGGTTCGAGACTAAGAAGCTAGTCATTCCTTTGTGTAACTTTTCATGATAGCCTTTTTGTCCATGCATTGTGGGTTTTCACATCGAAAATTTCACCAACTTCGCTGGGCATCCACCCTAAACCAAAAACATCTTTTTGTGATCACCTGCTTGTCCACAACCCAATTTGAGTATGGAGTAAAATTCTCGATGGAAATTCAAATATTCCGCAAGATTATGGAATTTATACTTACTTTAGCAGCCATTTCCCCTCTCTTTTATGCTCGAGGACGAGCATCGTTCAAGCATGGGGGAGGAGTCATTACATCATCTCTGATAAATGCTATGTAAGTATTATGTTGCAAAAGTTCTGAGGAGCAAAAGAAAATATGAAAAAAAATTATGATCAGAAGAAAAGAAAAGTAAGAAAAAAAGGAAGAAGAAAGAAAAAAAGAAGAAGAAAGAAAAAAAGAAAAGAGAAAAAAATGAGAAGGAAATAAAATAAAAGTAAGAAAGATAATAAAGATGCTCCTCGCTTCTTTTTATTCATGAGTTCTCAAGTGCCTTGATGACAAATCCATACTCAAACCTTCCAACCATGTGCAATCCGATAACGAGGACTTCACTCGTGCCTCGGGGTCATCCATTTGCCACTTGCACATGTCCACCTATCTAAATGTGTGTGTTTCATCCCTCTCTCTTTCCAACATTTATTTTTCATGGCATTTTTGACGAGTCTCGGTAATTCCAATAGATCTCTCTTAATTTGACAATATTTTAGATGTATGTTTTGCTAGGATTGTTTTTAACCTTCCAAGCTCCACATAAGCCTTCCACTATCACATATGAGTAGAGTAGGTTGAAAATAATCTAGTATAGGCTTGAGTGAGTTGATGAGATGAGTGTTTCCATGAGCTTTTGCAAGAGATTTTCACTTATGTTGGTTATGCATCTTTTTGAAAATTCTTCCATGTAACAAGGTAATGATTTGAAGTTTGCTTAAGTTTGAGAGTATCGTGTTTATTAAATGTGGCTTGTTCTTTATTGTTAGTCTATCTTCCATAATGAAAAAGAAGTCGGTCAAAACTTGAATTTTAAAAATAAATTCTTAAGAGAGAGCAATTTGTCTCGTCATGAATGAAAGTGCAGGGACAACATTGGAAGACAATATTGATTTCCTTATTAATAAGCAAGGATTACTTACTCGAGGACGAGCAAGGTTTAAGCATGGGGGAGATGTTGACGGTGAATTTCCGTCAACCTAGAGTACTTGTTATACATTGGTTTCAATTATGATTTACAACTAACCCGTCACTAGGCATACTAATGACGTAACAAATTCACACTTACATGTCGATTTTGGAGTTTGTTGTTTACGCAGGAAATTAACGTTAAAGAGAAGACTTTCGGGATAAGTTCATCAAGCACTTCAAGAGAAGATCATGAAACCCGTCACAAGTCAAGATAAGAAGTGAACAAGACTCCAAACAACCCAAGGACCGAAGCATCAACACGTAAAAACTCTGGGGACTTGAATGTTTACCAACGAGATCAACTCAGGCCGAGAGATATTCTCGCAGCCCAGAACAGCATGATCATTCAGTACAGATTCAGAGACTTAAACGGCCTTTAATGGCAAAAGTTTGACTACCAAAGTTGTGGGCCTCGACGATACCTTCGATTTGGACATGTGGAAGGCCCAATTGGGATAAGGGAGCTAGGAGATATGGCCCCCGAAATCCCTGCTGCGCAGTCAGTCCGAAATCAGAACAGATTATCTTCCAAGGCCTATTTGGAGATCTTATCTTCATTTCCAAGGAAAGAAATGAATACCAAAGTTGAAGATAATTTCGTGGCATACAACCTGGACACTGAATTTGCATTATTTGGAGTCCGGACGTGGGAGATATGGCACTGGCAAGGAAGGGCTGCGAATCAGAAAAATCTGGACGAGGCTGATTTTATGGAAACCAAGTTTGTTTCTCTCCAAGTAGGATTTCGTGCAAAGCAAGGTGGAGCACACCCCAAGGCACCCCAAGGACATAAATACAACCCCCTAGGCACCCCAAGATGGTTACCCATTAACATCCATTCATCGGAGAGCCGCCACAAGATGAGGGATGAGATTAGATGAGTTCGTCGCAAGGATCAATGTCGGCGGAGGGAAGGAAGCAAGAGAAGGGCTCCAAGCCGTTGGCCTAGGGGTGTTCCTAAGCTTCATCACTGCCATCTTCATCGACGACGTTCTCCGGAGTCTCCATCACCCCTGTTTGCTTCAATCTTTGTACGATGATGGGGTAATGTCTTCGTTCACCCCTAGGGTTAGATGGATACATGCTATGTGATTGCTACTTGATTCGTGGTTTCAATCTATTGCTTTCATGTTGATGATGATGATTAAGGTTAGCTACCGAGTTTTTTGGGCGTATGATATCTGCTACTCCCATAGATTCCATCAACATACCGTGTCCATCATAGGTCTAGTCACGATTACCTCCGCGTAGTGATAGTACGGGGGAGGGAAAGGGCGAAACCGTGGCATAACCCCCGGTAGATTGGTTTACCACTCTCGTGTAGTAGATGCATATCCATGATATCCTAGATACTAGTGAAGGACCGATACGGCGAACCAGAGAGGGGGAGAGTGAATGGGAGCCGATAAAAATTCTTCTCGAAGGAGATGGAAACTCCAACAAGATGAGAACGGCTTCCAACACACGTCTCCGACTCACTACCAAGGTTGGTCAAGCCCACGTAGCCACTGGAGTGCCACTGGACCTAGGAACCAACACACAACCTTCCGACCCGAGAAAAGCAGCGGAACACCTAACCTCGAGTCTACAGACCCACACCGGTCAGACCGGTGAGACACCCCCCCCCCCCCCCCCCGAGAAACCGAGCAACTTTCACTAAGTGGCTCTACACCGTCGAGACCGGTCTGCGGCTGAAAGCCCCCAAGGCACCAAACAGGCCAACCGACCACCAAACTGACCCAAACTCGAAACAGCAGCTACACGGGACAACAACGAACACACCAGGACGTTCACCCGAGCAAAAACCCACCAGGGCTCGCACCGGTCAGACCGGTCAAGAGCACCGGTCAGACCGGTGTAGCCCGGGCAGCTCGGGATGAACAGCACCCTCGGGTCAACTCCCCTAAATCCAATCTTGATCTCCCGAATCGCTCCACGGACTTGAACAAGACTTTGGGGATATTAGGAACACCTCATGAGGAGTCCATAGCCAAGTTTAATCCCACAAAAACTCGTCCAAAAAGGAGGAATCAAGGAAAACCCGCCAAGAGCACTTCCAACCAAGAACTCAAGAAACCCCCAAAATCGAGCACCTCTACTCACGGATTTGGGAGGGGAATCACAGCCCAAAGAACCACGAAGGGTTCCCACAAATTTCCCCCATCAAATCCCCAAGAGAAAGGTCCCGAAAACAGTCCAAAGAAATCACCGAGAGAGAGCTCCGAAAATCACCACCAAGAACAACCGGGAAAAACACATCCAAACCTTGAGGAACCACGCTGAATCATCTATACATGAAACAAAGGTTCGTACAAGGTCTAGCAAGCCGCCCGATCATCCATCCCTCCCAACAAGATCTCTCCGTGAAGCTCTCTTGCTAGTCCTAAAGAAAACCTAAGGAAAATAGGTAGAAAATAGGAAAACTAATGAGCTAGGGTTCCAAGAGTTGGCTGCCATCCACTCACCTCTTGGGTTATATGGAGGCAACCGAAAGTCTAAAATGCCCTTTCCTAATCACTAGGGATACAAGCCCCTCAAGGGCAGATTTGGAAGTCTTCATGTCTTCACCATCGGACGGATGCCGGCGACCGCACCTCGCGTAGCCTCGACGCAAGCCATGCGATCCCGACGCGTGTCCTCCGCTTCGAAGTCTCCGGACTGCGTCGTCGCACACCGGTCAGACCGGTGCTCGTCACGGTCCGACCGTACCGCCGGTCATACCGGTCGGACCCACCGGGACCGGGCACCGCTCTTTGCAAAGACCGTCTTCGGTTATTCAGTCTTGGCCTTGTGGATCAACCAAGGAACCCAGTGGTTTTCTGGTGAACCACCGGAAACCCCGCGAACTCGGTGTAGCCTCCGCCAATCTCCACTCATGACTTGGCTCCCACGTAGTCCCGGCTCGACCTTGGTTTTGAGGCTCAACCAAGAAACCGTCCACGACTTCATCTTGTTGTTCATGCCAACATGCGGCCCGCACTTGACCCCCGCCGCCCACCGGTCCCTCGAACGAAGCCTACTTGTCTTCTCTACACCTGGAGGCCTCACCGCGACGACCTTTCGCGCTTGTTCTTCACCTGCACCAACACCAGTCAAGCCGCAACCTGCACCTGCAATACTTAGCCAAGAATCAGTCCACACAACGTTGTCAATCACTCATCACACAAGGAAGCGACCATCCACCGGTCCTCGAACCACACATGGTCCTCAATCTCCCCCTTGATGAGTGCATTGACAACACCCACACGAGAGTAAAAAGAGAGAAAAGAAAACGAAAAGAAACAGACAAAAAGAAACTCCAACAAGCGATCGAAAGCCGAACAAAGGCAAAGAGCAAGATCACTTGAAGAAGACAAGTCTTGGACCCCTTAGGCAAGGGCAACGGCTCGACACATCCGACACAAATCAAAGCTCAAGCAAAGAGCGCAAACCACCGAAACAAAGCTCGAAAAACCACAAAGAGCTCCCCCTGCACACATGCAAGCTCCCCCTGAACCAATGCACCTCCCCCTGTACGAATGCATGCAAACCAAATTGAAAACGGGGCAGGCAGCAGCAATTTCTCGCTCACACCGGTCGGACCGGTCATCACCACCGGTCGACCGGTGCCTAACATGTGTACGGGACCCGGCACTCACACCGGTCAGACCTGTGCTCCTCACCGGTCAGACCGGTGTACAACAGAGCCCAGAGATGGCTCGAAACCACCTGAAAACCTTCTAAATGCGTCCAGTAAGCCATTTCAAGCTCAAACTTCTCCCCCTTGTTGGCAATGCATGAATCAAGCCAAATAAGCAAAAAAATGCAACCTAGAGCTTCTCAAATAGACAAAATTCAACAAAGAATGCTACACATGTCCAAATGAGCAAGTTAGATACTCTACGGCTTCGTATCGATCTCAACTACATGATCACCAAGTTTCACAACTATTGGACAAAGCTAAGATGGATTTTGGCAATATTGCGAAAAACTTGCCTCTCATGAGCAAAGTCTTAAACATGATCAAAGCATATCAAAATGGCAAAGCCACACAAACTTCATGCTAGGACAGCCATTCTAATCATAAGACCATCACAAACACCCACAAGCACCTCATGTCATGTCAAAGCCACCGAGCCATGTGCCTACTTCTATGTATGAGACTTCTCATTGGTAGGCATCATGCAACGGTTTAGCACCCAAAGCAAGTTAAAATTAGCACATATGACATGGGAGCACATTTCCAAGCATTTTTCATTTCATTTTCAGATTTGTAAATGGTACATGAAATGTCTTTGCGACAAAAAGGAACTTATGCCCCTCCACAAGATAAAACAAGAGGGCTAAACATTCATGATGGCAAATGAGCTTTGGCCCCATATGATCAATAAAATAGCTATCCAACCACAAATTAAGCATGACCAAGCCACCAAAGCATGTCAAGATCATATAAAGACATTTACACATGAGAGGGCATACATGTGACATTTTTCAAAAACATAGTTATCAACCATGGATTATTCATCAAGATCATCAAGAGCTAAGCCAAACTAACCATAGCATACCAAACAAGCTCACAAAGACATATATCTCATTCCATGGTGAATAATGTATATGAGAGAAGCTTTTCCTAACCAATGCATAAGATACAAAATGCATGCAATCTAAGATACAAGGATGCCTATACATCATGTTACATATGCAATGCCAAATGCAAAAATGCACAAAAGAAAGCTATACATATGCTACAAAGGAGGTCCCACACAAAACTCACAAAACCACCGGCTCCTCGAGGGGAGGCAAAAAAGGGCTCGACACCACCGGCAAAAGGGAGCTCCCACACACCCAACTCAAGAAATCAAACACACACCAAGTTCCCCCCACAAACGAGTGAAAGTTGCTTGATCTAGGGGTTTGGTGAAAATATCGGCTAGTTGGTCATGTGTGGGTACATGGATCAAAGCTATCTTTCCTTTCTCTACGTTGTCTCTCGGAAAATGATACCTCACTTCTATGTGCTTGGTTTTGGAATGGAGCATTGGGTTCTTTGCAACGCTTATGGCACCGGTGCTATCACATTGAAGTGGGACATGGGTATACTCCTCACCAAAGTCGCTCATGGTGTAGGTGATCCAAAGGAGGCGAGAGCAACAACTAGCGGCGGCAACATACTCGGCCTCGGTCGTGGATTGAGCAACACTCGATCGCTTGCGGGGAAGACCAAGAGACCAAAGAGGAACCCAAAACTCGGCAAGTCCCGAAGTGGACTTCCTATCCAACCGACACCCGGCAAATCCGCGTCTGAAAAACCATGAAGCGCCAAAGAAGAGGACGCGGAGTACCAAAGGCCGAAGTCGGGAGTGTGACGCAAGTACCTGAAAATTCTCTTCACTGCTTGCCGATGCGAAGTCCTCGGAGACGCTTGAAAACGAGCGCACAGACACACCGAGAACCGTATGTCCCGCCTCGTCGCCGTCAAGTAGAGGAGTGACCCGATCATGCTCGGTACTCCTTCCGGTCCACGTGTTCACCTTCCTCGTCCGCATCAAGAGCTGTAGTCGTACTCATCGGCGTCGTCATAGCCTTAGAGTCCTCCATCTTGAACTTCCGCACAATGTCCTTGGTGTACTTTGCCTGGTGCACAAATGTCCCTTCCTTCGATTGTTTGATTTGTAGCCCGAGGAAGAACTGCAACTCGCCCATCATGCTCATCTCAAATTCCCTGCTCATATCATCTGCAAACCTTGCAACAAGAGAGTTAGACGAGCCACCAAAGACAATATCATCCACGTACACATGCACAATCAAGATATCTCTGCCCTGCCTCAGCAAAAACAAGGTCTGGTCGACCTTCCCCATCTCAAAACCTCTCTCAAACAAGAACTCCCTCAACCTGCCATACCAAGCTCTAGGCGCCTGCTTCAACCCATACAACGCCTTCCTCAACTTGTACACCCGGTGGTGGTATTTCTCGCTCTCAAACCCCGAAGGCTGCCTCACATACACTTCTTCCTCAACACACCATTCAGAAAAGCACTCTTCACATCCATTTGGTGCAACTTGAACCCTTTAGCCACGGAAAAGGCTAGAAGGATCCTAATCGCCTCCAAACGGGCTACGGGAGCAAAGGTCTCCTCGTAGTCGATCCCCTCCTTCTGACTGAACCCCTGAGCAACAAGCCTCGACTTGTTCCTCACAACCTCACCCTTCTCTCCCTCTTTGTTCTTCCACACCCACTTTGTACCAATCGGCTTACACCCTGGGGGAGGGTCAACCAACTCCCACACCTGATTCCTCTCAAAGTTCTCCAACTCCGCATGCATCGAATTAACCCAATTGTGATCGGATAGTGTGTGTCCAATGTCTTTGGGCTCAAAAGTAGCAACAAACGCAGCATGAGCAAAATGGGAATTGTTTCGAACCCTCGACCGTGTAGTGCGTTCATTCATGTCACCGATGATCCTCGAAGCTGGGTGATCCACTTGAACTCGTCGGGGAGGTTCTCGCCTCGAAACTACCTCCCCCTCAACATCAGCTTCTCCTGGTTCTTGATTTGTCGTCGTAGGTGTAGCAGAGGGTCCATCCATCATCGTAGTCGAAGTAGAGGGTACATGTTCAGCCGGGAGCACCGCACTGCCATCCTCATCGTCTCCATGTTCATGCTCCTCCTCCTAAAAGATCTCCTCGCCAAGCTCATCATCACCTGCACACTCAAAGACAAGCTGACTACGTGGCTCTGTCTCGTCGAAGGTTACCTCGCAAGTCTCCACGATTTGGTTAGTTTCAAGATTGAGCACACGATATGCTCTGGAATGAGATGCATAACCAAAGAAAATGCCATCGACAGACCTAGCCTCAAACTTATCCAACTTCCTCGCCTTTCTTCGGAATGAAACACTTGCAACCAAAGACATGAAAGTGACTCACCTTGGGTGTGCGACCATGCATCAACTCATAGCATGTCTTCTTCTTGTGCACTACGAGGTATATCCCGTTCGACACATAGCATGCGGTATTCACCGCCTCAGCCCAATACCTCCTCGGAGTCCTATGCTCATCAAGCATCGTCCGAGCCATCTCGCACAAGGTCCTGTTCTTCCTTTCCACAACACCATTCTAGGGAGGCGTATACGGACTCGAAAACTGGTGCTCAAGACCCAAGTCATGGCAAAAGGTTTCAAAACGAGAGTTCCTGAATTCCGAGCCATTATCACTACGGATAGCTCGTATGGCATCTCCGTGCCTCTCGTTCCTCAACCTCAAGACTAGATCTCGAACAAAACCAAATGTCTTCCCCTTATCCTCGAGAAAGAACACCCACGCATACCGAGAATAGTCGTCCACCACAACAAGGACATACCACTTCCCACCCGCGATCGCACACGAGCCGGGCCAACAAGGTCCATATGGAGCGGCTCGCATGGACGCTCGGTCATCATCACATCGGTGAGAGGCGGGTGAGAAGAGGCTACCATCTTGGCATGCCTACACGGCGCACAAACCAACTCTTTCTCAAGCCTCAACCGTGTCAATCCTCGGACCAAATTGAGTTTACTCAAGCGAGACAAAAGGTCAAAGCTCAAGTGACCCAACTTCCTATGCCACCTCCACAACTCACTCGAAGAACCAGCCAAGAAACAACGCTCCACACCCGAAGACCGAGAAAAATCAAGCACGAAACACCCGACCCTCGGGAACGACCATACAGACAAGGTCCCCTCGAGAGTCCACAATCCGAGAACCACCTGGCCGAAACAACACCTCAAAGCCCTCATCCAACAACTGGGACACAGAAAGATAATTGTACCCCAATGATTGAACAAGAGCAACACGCCTCAGAGTGATCTTGTCACTCACTTTGATCCCACCTTCTGAAAGCACACGCCCACGCCCATTGCCCCCAAAGGTGATGTACCTCTTCGTCACCACCGGGACGAGACTTGAGAACCACCCCCTATCTCCGGTCATATGCCTCGAACAACCAGAGTCAATCAACCATATGTTCTTCAAGTCTCCCACCAGAAATTCAAAAACGAGCACGTGAGCGAACAAACGACTCAGCACTGGGGTTAGTACCAAAAGAGTAAAACCAGTGCCGAGCCATTTTCTCGAAAGTGGGGTTAGCACAAACCAAAGCATTTCTCCTACCAAAGCTACCTCCACGAACACCACCACGGTAAACCACCACGAGGGAACCACCCCTCTCTCGCCCGGAGGAGGACCAAAACCACGAAAGAGAACCCGAGGACCGTCCCTCCTCTCCTTCTCAAAGCTACGACTCCTCCCATCCCCGTAGTGAACTCGAGGGGGAGAATGCCTAGCAACTTGACCACCTGCAAACTCTCCCGGCCCAACCACCGGAACCACGACCTCCCGTAAACAACCCTCGCACCTGTACGAGCACGAAACCCAAAACGCCGCTCGTCCAGTGCCCGCACCGGCCGACCGTGCTCCACACCGATCCGACCGGTGTGACACAGGCGGCGAGCGCCTCCAACAGCCTTCCGCTCTCCCCAAGCCCGAACTGTCCTCACATTCGCCTTGGCCCTGGGCATCTGCACACGAGGCTCAAGTACACCATCGGAAGGGTGGTACTTGTCATTGTTAGCCCACTCCTTTGCCATTCTCGCCTCACGCTTCCTCTTGAAGCAAAACTCCTCCTTATGGCCATCTCTCCCACAATAGCCACAATGGAACCTCACAAGCGTAGGCTTAGGCTTGGGATGTGGCTGCTCACTTGGTTTCTCTCCACTCAAATCCTCCACCGGTTTCTCACCACTAGCCTTCTCACTCTCCTTCCCAAAGAACACTTTCCCCGAAGTACTCACAAACTTGATAGGCTTTCGGAGATCGTTTGTGGGTGTAGGAAACACGGGTGGAGCTGGGGTTGTGTCTAGTCGGTTCCTAAGATGGTTAGGTTTTGGGGGCAAATCATTTTTGTGGTGGGTTTTTGGTGGCTCCCGGATATTCTCTCCACTTCCCTCACCAACCTTGTTTGCCCCAAGTCCCTCACCATCTTGCCTCTTAAAGGCCTCGATCATCATCCTCAACTGAGGCTCATGACCGGACAACCAACCCATCAACTTCCTCAATTCATCATTCTCATCCTGCAAACGATCAAGATAATGTGCAAGTTCCAAATTTTTCAATGCATGCATTTCACAGGTAGAGCTAGATGTAGGCACGGGTTCCTTCAATTTAGCCTCAAGAGAACTAGTGTAAGCATGCATCTCATCAATCTTAGCATGCAAAACAGGGCAAGAAGTGCAAGCACCTAGCAAAGCAGGTCTAGACTTAAGCTCAGCCACTTCAACCCTAAGCACATCTAGTTCCTCACACTTGGAGGCATGCTTTTCCTTGAAACAAAGCAAGATCGGCAAGGAAAATGGAGCAATCGAAGACAATCAACCTCATCCGAAACAACAGGGCTAGCCTTAAGGGAATCAATCTCAAGCTTGCTATCAAGCACCTGTGTCTCTAGCTCAGCCACTCTAGTCCTAGCATCCTCGAGAGAAGCCCTAAGCTCTTTCCTCATTTTCTTGGCCTCTCTAAGCATGTCATCACGGTTATCAAGCAAAGAGCCAAGCTTCTCATTCTCCTGGCGCAAGAAGGGAAGTTCATCACGCACCTCGTCATCGGACTCAGAGTCCGAGTCGCTCTGTGTGCTCTTCTTGCTTGCTGCCGGGAGCTCGGCGCCATGGTGCGAGAAGCCGTCTCTCGCGAGCGGCCTCGGCCCCGCTCAAGTTCTTGGACGACTTCTTGTTCTTGCGACGATCACTTTCATCTTCACTGCTGCTCGAGCTCGAGGTGGAGTACGCGGAACTGGAGTCGACGTCGCTCGCTCCAACCATCGCTCGGGTCTTGCCTCGACTCTCCTTCTTCCTCGATCGTCGCTCGTCCTTGTACTTTTTCTTGTGCTTGCTCTTGTGGTCGCGCCTCGACCGGTACTTGCCATCTGTCCTCGACTTGTGCTTGTAGTTGTCCTTGTTCTTGACCTTCTCCGGGCAGTCGGCGACGAAGTGTCCCGGCTTGCCGCACTGAAAGCACGTCCTCGTGTTCTTCCTCATGTTCATGCGGTTCTCGTGCAGCCTCTCGAACTGCCTCGTCAGGAGCGCCAGCTCGTCCTCTCCAAGGTCATCAAACTCCTCATCTGGCATAGACATCAAGGAGGAAAAAGAGAACATCCTGGTGGATGGGTTAGAGTTAGCCTTTCCTTTGGAACCACCAACGAGGGAAAGACTATGGGAGTCAGTCGGACCCTCGAGCTTGGAGTCATGCCCCTATCCACCTCAGCCGACTTGAGCTTCGAGGACAGCTCGTTCACCGTCAGAGTGTCATACTTCTCCGACTCCACAATGGCCTCGAACTTTCCGCCCCAAATCGTACGATCCAAAGAGTGTAAGAGCTTGACCGCTCTATCATGATCATCGTACGGGAGCACATCCACATTGGCCCTCATGTTGTTCACAACCACCGTGAACCTCTGAAACAAGGCATCGATGGACTCACCGGGGAGATGAGTGAAGTTCTCGTACTCTCTCCGTAGGTCGCATACATCCGTGCCTCGAACCCAGGCGTTCCCAACATGAGCCTCCTTCAACACCGCCCAAATCCTACAAGCCAAGTGCTCGGTGTGCACCCGATCGAACTCGGCCGACACAAGGCACGAAACAAGTAGTCGACCGCCTTATTGTTGGCGTCGAATACCGTCCCTCGATCCCGGAGCGAGGAAGTCCATCGGCCGGACATAGCCCGTGTCAACCGTGACATCCCAAAGGATCCGACCCTTTCCGCGGAGAAAAGCACCCATCCGCTTGCTCCACATCTGGTAGTTCTTGCCATCGAAGTGTGGAGGACCCGAACCCCGTTCCTGGTACGCCATCCTTGGATCTTAGACTGGTTAGAGTCAACAAAGACCCGAACCGGCTCTGATACCACTTGAAGGACCAATACGGCGAACCAGAGAGGGGGGGTGAATGGGAGCCGATAAAAATTCTTCTCGAAGGAGATGGAAACTCCAACAAGATGAACACGGCTTCCAACACACGTCTCCGACTCACTACCAAGGTTGGTCAAGCCCACGTAGCCACTGGAGTGCCACTGGACCTAGGAACCAACACACAACCTTCCGACCCGAGAAACGCAGCGGAACACCTAACCTCGAGTCTACAGACCCACACCGGTCAGACCGGTGAGCACCACCGGTCAGACCGGTCCCTGCTGGTGAAACTGAGCAACTTTCGCTAAGTGGCTCTACACCGGTCAGACCGGTGAGACACACCGGTCAAACCGGTCCGCACCTCGAAAGCCCCCAAGGCACCAAAGAGGCCAACCGACCACCAAGCCGACCCAAACTCGAAACGACGGCTACACGGGACAACAACGAACACACCGGGACGTTCACCCGAGCAAAAACCCACCGGGGCTCGCACCGGCCGGATCGGTCCAAGAGCACCGGTCGACGGTGTAGCTCCGGGCGACTCGGGATGAACAGCACCCGCGGGTCAACTCCCCCAAATCCAAATCTTGATCTCCCGAATCGCTCCACGGACTTGAACAAGACTTTGGGGATATTAGGAACACCTCATGAGGAGTCCATAGCCAAGTTTAATCCCACAAAAACTCGTCCAAAAAGGAGGAATCAAGGAAATCCCGCCAAGAGCACTTCCAACCCAAGAACTCAAGAAACCCCCAAAATCGAGCACCTCTACTCACGGATTTGGGAGGGGAATCACAGCCCAAAGAACCACGAAGGGTTCCCACAAATTTCCCCCATCAAATCCCCAAGAGAAAGGTCCCGAAAAAAATCCAAAGAAATCACCGAGAGAGGGCTCCGAAAATCACCACCAAGAACAACCGGGAAAAACACATCCAAACCTTGAGGAACCACGCCGAATCATCTATACATGAAACAAAGGTTCATACAAGGTCTAGCAAGCTGCCCGATCATCCATCCCTCTCAACGAGATCTCTCCGTGAAGCTCTCTTGCTAGTCCTAAAGAAAACCTAAGGAAAATAGGTGGAAAATAGGAAAACTAATGAGCTAGGGTTCCAAGAGTTGGCTGCCATCCACTCACCTCTTGGGTTATATGGAGGCAACCGAAAGTCTAAAATGCCCTTTCCTAATCACTAGGGATACAAGCCCCTCAAGGGCAGATTTGGAAGTCTTCATGTCTTCACCATCGGACGGATGCCCGGCGACCGCACCCTGCGTAGCCTCGACGCAAGCCATGCGATCCCGACGCGTGTCCTCCTCTTCGAAGACTCCGGACTGCGTCGTCGCACTCCGGTCAGACCGGTGCTCGTCATCGGTCAGACTGGTACCCGCCGGTCAGACCGGTCAGACCCACCGGTCAGACCGGTCTGGAACTGCTGCAGCACCGTCTTCGGTTCTTCGGTCTTGGCTTTGTAGATCAACCAAGGAACCCAGTGGTTTTCTGGTAAACCACCGGAAACCTCGCGAACTCGGTGTAGCCTCCGCCAATCTCCACTCATGACTTGGCTCCCACGTACTCCCGGCTCGACCTTGGTTTTGAGGCTCAACCAAGAAACCGTCCACGACTTCATCTTGGTGTTCATGCCACCATGCGGCCCGCACTTGACCCCGCTGCCCACCGGGTCCCTCGAACGAAGCCTACTTGTCTTCTCCACACCTGGAGGCCTCACCGGCGACGACCTTTCGCGCTTGTTCTTCACCTGCACCAACACCAGTCAAGCCGCAACCTGCACCTGCAATACTTAGCCAAGAATCAGTCCACACAACGTTGTCAATCACTCATCACTCAAGGAAGCGACCATCCACCGGTCCTCGAACCACACATGGTCCTCAACTAGGGAGGGAACGCTTATCTTTCTTAATCACTCTCTTGTACCAACCTTTGTCATCTAGCCTAATCTTAGACTAACATAGATTAGATTGCTTTTACTTTAAGTGTAATCCTCTCTTTAAAGGTTTCCCTAGTCAACTAGATTAGTGCTTTGTTAAGTGTTAACAATCCCCTTGCTCCGTGGATTGACAAACCTTGGGATCTCCCGTAGGTGAAGAAGGGCATTGGTGACTTGTATGCTTGCGAGTCCAATCAAAACGTTAAACGAGTTTTTACCATCAACAGATTGACAGATAGCTGTGAGAATCCTAGTCCCTTGGAACTAGCGGGTCATCCTCATCATCTGAGGAGTCCTCTTCCAACCCACGTTCATCCCCATTGGCCTCCATTTTGTACCGCCTGAGTACTTCTTCATTAACTTCCCCCTCGTCAATTGCACCCTCAAAGTGTGTGTCACCATCTCCTTCTTCTTCCTCACTGGAACCACCATCTCCTTCTTCTTGTGGCTCAGTTGCAGGACCATCTCCTACTTGTAGTTCAGCCTCACCCTGGTGAGCATCACTCATATGCACTTGTCTACTAGACCTAGCATTATGAACAACTTGGATAAACAAAATCACAGACAAACCAATATCACATGCTATTTTGATATAACTCCTGCAATGTTCAGTGCCTTGAAGTGGCATAAGCTTCCAATATAATGACTCCCTCCTGTTGATTAGAGCCATAATGGACAAGTCATGTTGCTCTGCATCTACATGAAATGCCCTAACAAAACTTGGTAATGCACCCCCAAGTTCTTGAGGCTGCTCTTCTAATCACATGGTCAACCGAATCAAATTCTGACAAGTCAACTTCATGTTCACCATATCGAATCTGCCCATTACCGAAATACCACTTCACACTGAGATCATCTGACATGCATGAAAAAATAAAACGCTATTAACATGTGGATCTGCAACTACAAAATATATCTACTCAGCGCTACACTACAACTATAATTTTTCTAAGCAGATTTACACTAAAACTATAATTTTACTAAGCAGATCTACACTAAAACTATGTATTTACTAAGCAGATCTACACTAAAACTATATATCTACTAAGCACATCTACACTAAAACTATTAAGTATTTACATCTAACGAGACGAAAAACCGGCAGAGCTTAGCACCTTCACCAACTCCTCCTCACTCCCTTCTCCTCTTCCCCCTCTCTTTTCTTTTTTTCGAATTATTATGACATTTTCGGCTGAATTTCGGTGTTATATAGGCAGCTAGACCCTAGAGCTGTGGCCCACGGTGCTAGCAGGCCTGCTGTCATCGTGGCCCATGGCGCTAGGACCTAACGTTGTGGCCCACGACGCTAGGCCCCTAACGCCTTGGGGTACGGTGCTATGTCTGTTCCACGCTAAGGGCCCACTCCTAGCGGCTCCTACCGCTGTGGGCCACGGTGTTATGTCCCTGCCGCCGTGGGCCACGGCGGCAGATGTATATTTTTGCCAAATTTGTGGCGGACCATATATTTTTTTGCAAAATCGTGATAAAAAAATATATTAAAAAAATTCTAAGAAGTCGTCATCCAACTATTTGGAGTTAGTGCTCTCTCGAACCCTCTTGCTCATCTACAGTTGAGAGAGGCGAGAAAGGATGTCGTGGTCGCCACCGGCGGGGCTGGTGGTCTCCTCTGCCTCGGTTGGCCTGAGGGCCGACGCGAGGTGGTGGAGACCACTGGCCCGTCGCTGGCTGGTGTAGGTAGTAGTGGTCCCAGTAGATCTAGGGTTTTGTGTCCTAGTGCCACTAGAGAGGCGATGGCGGTGACGACGCTTCTATGGAATAAGTCCTCCCAGACTCATCCTCGCCCCGGTGGTGCTTCGCTCTGACGTCATCGGCGGGCCCGTGGAGGAGGGGTTCCCAGCGTGGAGATCCTGTACAAGAGTCCGACCTCGATTCGTCTCCGTCTCTGGCGGGCGGTGGAGGTACGACGCTTTTGTCTTAAGGATGCAGAGCAGGATGGTGGTTTTGTGGATGGCGGGTGGCTGGACCAAGCTCAACCTTTCCTCGGCGGTGAGCTCTTGGACAGGGTCAGAGGAACTTGGGGTGCGGCCCCGGTCGACGGACTATCGGCGACGCCTTAATCTCATCCATGCAGATGAGTGGCTACTGCGACTATCCTCAAAGCCTTATGGCGATAGGGTTCCTCTTGATCTGGGAACGACGGCACACCAGAGACGGAGTCCGGCGACTTCCGACGGTGGCCGAAGGATCCAGTTTTTGGAGTTTGGGAGAAGCAGAGAGTCCTAGGGACTTGAATGTAATTTTGTTGTTTTTAGGGGCTTGGCTACTTTTTACCTGTTTCCTGTATCCTTCTTGGATGTACCTGTATTTGTACTGGGTTTTGTACTGTATCCTTAACATCAATACAAGTGTGTTTCATAAAAAAAGAAGTCGTCATCCACTCATCCATCATTCCGTCAGATAAACCTTTTGTCGAACCATTTAAGCGCTCATATTGTCATGGTTCACCATTTCGCGGCATACCGGTCGGTATACCGCGATTTTAGGAGGTTACCGAGCCGGTCCGGCAGCTAAACTAGCCGGTATACCACTCGCTAACCAAACCTAATAACATCCTCCTATTGGTAAACCGGCTGGTTTGACCGGTATACAGCTCCTGTTTTCCAGGTTCAAAAAACCGGCCGGTTCAAGGTTTGGTGAACCCTGCATATTGTTGCTCGACAGAATGAATGCAGAATCTTATGTAACACCCTGAAATTTTCAAATGTCAGGATGTTAATAGGAAGAATAATTAAACAACAATTTTCTCATAATTTGAAAATTTGTCCAACATTTATTTTCTTTACAGGAAATTTAGTATAAGAAAAATCAATTGATTATTTTTCTAAATTAAATAAAATGAATATGTGTATGTTGCATTAATATTCGTTGCATGGTTTTTTGTTGATGTGTGTGGTTTAAAAAAAGATCAAAAGCTCAAAGTCTCAAACCACCCCTCTTCTCTCCTTTTTTCTTTTGGCTCAGCCCAGCTTTCCCTTCTCCTTATCTTATGCCTTCAACCCGAGTTGCAGCAGCACCGGCCCAGCCATCTCGTTTTGCCCATTTAGCAGCACCAGCCCATCTCCCCTCCCCTCTCTCTTCCAGTCACTAACAGATGGGGCCCACCCCGTCAGGCTCACCTCCTACCTCCCGCCGCCCCCTACACCGCCATCGCCAGCAGCACCGCCGCCTCCCCGGCCTTCCCTTGCCCTTCTCTCTTCCCCCACTGAGCACGCAGTCAATGCTCAGTGGAGCATGCACCACCGCCGCCTCCTCTCCCTCCAGTAATGCCCTCCATTCGAACTCCACTGCCTCCGAGCATTCATGGTCGCCGGCCACCGAGCTCCTCACCACCGCCTCACCGTGCCCCCTCCCCTACCCCTCTCATCCCTATAAAAGGAGAATCCCGAGCCCCTGGTTCACCGCACCTCCTCCTCCTCTCCTCCCCACTCACGCGCAGCGCTGTCGCTGTCGAAGCCTGGAGCACTGCTGTCTTCTCCTCCCCGTAGCAGCTTCAGAATTCGGCCATCTCCGTTCATCTCCATCACCGGTGAGCGCATCTCTGAGGTCCCCTCCCCCCCCCCTCTTTGTATTTTGCTGCTCTCCGGAACCCCTAGGTTGCCGGACGGCCACCAATTTTGGATCGTCCAGGAGCTGCAGTCCGTCGGCCATGGTTGTACAGAAACAATCTGTGTTCTTTCCCGTGAAGATAAGTGTGACAACCCGCCCAGGAAAATACCGTACTATCACCTAAACTAATCCACTTTGGTCAAGCAATAATAAAGTATCATCCTGTCGTTAGTTGTCGGGTTAACGCCTGATGAATCACTTTACATAGCAACAAGGATTGACATATATGCATTAAAACTCACGCGAAGACGAGTCCAGAGTACATCACATTATTAACATCTGAATCTACCCTGAAAGGTTTAATTATTACAAACCGAAGTCTTTGACATGATAACGAAGCTCAGAGTTTTGAAAACAGCATAATTAAACTAAACGGTGCGAGGAGAATCACAGGAGGCCTGCCATGATGCCTTCATTAATCATCTTCCACCCACTCCAGCTACCAGCCAGGCGGGATATCTCCAGGTCACACATAACCAAAAGCATTAACTGGAACAACAGATTACAGCAAGCAAGAGTATATTAATACTCAACAAGACTTACTCATCGGTGACAGCTACATCACCAACTCTAGACATGAAAGGCTTTTTGGCCACTAGGATTTCTTTTGCTGAAAAGCAACAAAGAGTATGTCCTTACTTACAAGATTTTAGGACAAGTTCTAGTTGATTACTCTTTTCTAAGTTAGCAAGCTAGTGCAAGCACAAGTTGTGCAATACAATTAAGCAAGCATAAATATTCATCAAGTTCCATCATTAGGGATATCATGGCTAGTTGGATAAGTAGTCTCAGATAACGGTGAGAGGCCGACAACTAGTTGATTTAAACCTTGCAAGGTAGACCTAAACACACGGTAGGGTGTACTCACTAAGAGCCCACCAACCAGGTGGTTCCCAAAAATCCTCGGTTCGGGATAAAAGGCCACAGTCTTTGGTACCGACTATCTGGCATACCACGCGAAGCACCCAGAGTCACACGTGCACCACCGGTAGCTAGCCGTGAGACGCGTCACAAGATTAGTGACGGTAAAATCCATTACCGCCTCATTAAGGTACTAGGCTTACCGGTCCCATTCCCGACAAGTGCTTAGTACTTTCAAACACTTAACCCATGAAAGCCATTGGACCGGAGCCCACATCACATGCTCTTACCACATGAGCAATCCAATTATAGAATTCTTATGATTCCAACATAAGAACCTATTCTCGCGAGTGACAAGCATCACTCGGCTTGTAACGGTCCTATAGCATAGCAGCTACCGACCTAACATACTAGTAAGGACATAGGTACCTAGGGATCATGCATCTAGGGTTTCATTTCAACTCCTAAATGTAAATGCACAAACATCCATAGATATGTATGTAACTTTTCAAAAACATATAGGTTAATGCACCGGGGCTTGCCTTCGTCAGCATAGTTAGCCTGAAGGTCCTCGGTGTCCTCGCTCACTTCCACGTACTGCAGCTCGGCGTCAGCTCCTCCTTGCTCGGCTTCCGGCACGAGCGTGTAGTTGCCGTTAGGGAGTTCTACACGGAATGCAATGCAGGGTTCAGGTGGAGTGAGAGATTAATCATTTCATCCAACTCTTGTTGGCCATATTCACCTTGACAAACATTTAATTAATGTCTCTTTTCATTAAGGTCACTGCATGTTAAGGTTTATTTATTTTAAACCTTTTAACAATGATTGTGTACATATTTAAGCAAATAATTTTATCAAATTTCACAAACAGCAAGGCTGCATCCCCAGCCCCTAATTAGATTATCCAACAAGCTACTAAAGTCATTAAGAAAGTAAGGGTGTTTTTCCTAATTAAACTTAATAGGAAGCCTAAATGGATTTCAAACTTTTCATTATATAACAATTCATAAAAACAGAGAAAAGAGTGCCTTGTTGGTCCTAAGGACCCAAACATGCCACTGGTCCAAGGTTATAAACTTAAAAGAGCTAAAAACCTGTATATCCAAAATAGCATTGCCTAGCTATAAAAATTATGAGAATGCATAAACAGATAAATAAGGCACTTCTGCACCTCAACTCTACCCTACAACATCTCTGACCCTAACCAAGCCTAGGAAACCAGCATGCACATCCAAATCACATTTGGAATTTGAACTATGCATTTAAATGTAAATCTAAGCAATAATCAAGATTAAATATTTCTAGCAAAGATAAAATCATGATAAATACAGGAAAGTTGAATCTTGGCATAACATGAATATAGCCACAAGTTGAGCACAAAAATCAATTTAAATTTTGCTACAAAAATCAATAAGACAGAAATAACATAAATACAAAGTAAATCATATAAAAAGATCTACACAGCAACTTTGTGCAAATTTTGGTACATAATCTAGACATGACATAGCACAACATATCCAAAATTTAGCTCCATAACCTTTTTAGATTTTGAAGTACAGCAAAAAGGTGTCAAACTGAATTTGATTTTTCATTCAAAATCCATAAGTCAAAACTATGGTCATGCTTTGTAGACGTTGCAGGTCTAAACTCACTGAAACCAACAAAATTGGTTTGTATTTTTCTGAATTTATAGGAATTTACTAAGTGGCTGGACTAAACTGTAAGAATACTAAGATCCAGACCGTTGCAAACTAGTCCTCCCTTAACATTTATGCCCTCGGGCTTTCACATCCACACCCTCGGCGGCGGGGTGAGGTCACCGCCGGAGAGGTGGGCCGGAGGTGAACAACAAATGGCACAGGCTTGCAATTGATCTCACCAGAGACGGATTGGTGGCGGTGGTGTGACCGGAGGCGGCTCCGGCGAGCGGCGGCGGCGAGACCGTGGCGACGCGGCCGCTACAGCTCGAATTCCAGCGAGGTGGTCACAATGTAGGTCAACAAGTGACGGGGAAAGCTCAAGCGAGGGCTAGGGGTGAGGCTTGAGGGGTGGAGCGAAGGTCGTAGTGGATGGTGGTGGTGTTGGCTCACCGCTAATAGCGTCCGGCGGAGCTGGCGTGCGCGCGAGCCGCGACGAGGATGGCCTTTTATAGACGGGACGTGCATGGGGGTGTAGGAGGCTTCGCGGCTAAGTGATGCCGGCGAATATACTATGTCATCGGCGGTTCTCCTCGGTGGACGTGCGCGACAACAGGGGGGTCCGGCTCGGCAGGCGCGCTTGCGCGCCACGCAACCGCGCGGCTCCCCCCCGCCGAGGCACCGGCTTGGGGCGCGGGCGGGCGGCCGACGCTAGCGCCTGGCGCGCACAGTATCCTCGACCGGACCCTAGTACGGCGGCGACGTGTGGCGCCCACACGGGCGTGACGTCGCGCTCGCGCTCTGCCATAGTGACGGCCCAAGTGGCCATGTTTGACTATGTGAAGCAAAAAAATTGTATTCAAACTTCAAAAACTTTACATGGGACATTTAGAGAAGACCTAACCTTCAAAACAATGGCACAAACCGAACATGATTTGAATTTGAAATGAGGAAGAAATTTGGATGCCAACTTGGAAATTTTTATGGCTCTGGTGAATAGTGAAAAGATGTTTGACTTGCAAATTTGAGCACCTTCCACTCAAAATTTGAAATGCCAACCGAAAGATGAAATGTTTCCCACTAAATTCTGCACAACTTTTATATTGGCAGAATTTTGTGTGTTTAGACAAAAATTGGAGAACGTGGCCAAAGTTCTAGGGTAGGGTATTGACATCAAGGGCTTTGACCACTTTAGCTAGGGTTTTGACCAAGGTAGCTAGTGTTGACTTGCCTAAGGTGTTCATGGGTGAGTGTTAGTGAGGTTTACGAGGTGATAGCCTAGGTTGACCATGATTTGACCACAGTCAGCAAGTTTGATCGGCAGTTAGGGTTAATTAAAAACCTGGGACGTCACAATAAGGCATGGGATCCCCAAACAAAATCTTAATAATCTGTGTCTTGAACCTTTTGTGGAACGCCGCCTAGAAAGATCCCACCTTTACACATAAACCCCACCCTCGCTCTTTTTCCTTCTAGCCCCTGTCCTTTAGCCTTTTTGTGAGCACTATTTATAGTGTCTTGTAAATCTTCTATGCTGATCCCTGTCACCTTCAATTAATCTTGTTTAGGTCCCTGCAACCTTGTTTAGTCCTTAGATCTCGCGTTTTAGCTCCGTTTAACCTTGTTCTTGTTGCGCTAGCCTCATATCGACTCAAAGTACGCGTTAGGAGCAATGTGACCATGTTCTCTGTTTCATAATCCTTTAAAATATTTAAATATGATTAAACACTTATATACATGTTTTTCTAATTAAAACCTAATTAGAAATCAACACGTGTTTCATAAGAAAGATAATTTGATTAATATCTATTTAAACAATGTTTACAATTAAAAGCTAATTAGAGATTATCTCAATTTTCATAATCAAACTTAAATTAATTAATATTTATTCAAATTGCTTTCTAAATAAAATCAACATAGGCTATAATCAAATGTTAATTTGACCAATATGATTAAAATGTGTTTTTGCATTATAATTTGCTTAGTTGAACTCGAAATATAAAGTATGCGTTTAGATGTTTTCACATGCTTCTTTTGAATGCAAATGTTTAAATTGATTAAATTATACTTAAATAATTACATATAAAACTTGACTAAATTCTACATCGTTCTTTTATATATGAATATAATTTGCTTAATTATAAATAGGGTATTTCTCTGAAATAGCCTATACACATTGCTTTATTCAAATAAAATATATCTATCGTATAGTCTTTATGTGTTATAATACAAATCTCTCGATAGATGTACCTTTTCAACGATAATTATGTTCTCAACGTTTCTTGCGTTTGCGTTCCTAGAACCAAACTCTGTTCTCTTTTTTTAAGCCTTCTTGTTTGGAGTACTGTTCTTAGATGTTCTCGTTTGTTGCTTTGCATGTGTTGCGCCCGATGTTTGCTTCGAGTAGAAGATCGAGCTGCTGATCGGAATTTCTGAAGTTTAAGAGTTTCAAGACAACAATAGCGGAAGAGCAAGAGTAGCTTTTCGTTGGAGAAAGGCAAGTGACCCTAACCATCCTTGTACCTATGCTTTAATACAAGAATACTATAAATTAATCGGAACATGGAGAAACACCCAAGAAGATAGTGCAACCACAATCCACATGGCTCTGGCTTAGCCAATTAGTTAGGTGTGCGATTGTACTGATGACCTCTTGGGGTAGCAGCCTTTCCTAAGGTGCTGACCACTAGGGAGGGTTATGGTCCGCCCTGAGCTGTAGCTGTCGTGGGTTGTTAGTGTTTTTGCATGTCTTTGTAAAGGCTTCGTAGCGTCCCTATGCAATCACACCACGGAAGTGTGGTATGATGCTTGGCCAGCATCGCATAATTGGGTTCAAAGTTCTTCGGAACTTTTATGCGAACTGTGGTGAAAGTGTACAACCTCTACAGAGTGTAAAACTGATCGATCAGTTGTGCTTATGGTCAAGAGCGGCCTGGACCCTCACATGATTAATGAACTTAAAGATGGACTTTAAATTTGCATTCTGGTTAATTTTTGTGGCCTTGCTGAGTACCAACTATAAGTGTACTCATCCTTGCTAAACTGCTGCTCAAAAAAAGAAGGTGTATGAAGTCCATAAGATGGTGCTAGGCGTACGCACCCCCAGTCGATTCCCTGTGAAGTTCGGAGCCTTTGTTTCCCAACATTCTGCTGTAAATCTCTGATAATCTCTCTTTCTTTACCTGATATTATTTCTGTTATTCACTTATGATGTCACTATATGTATGAAACTTGATCTTGACATACATATAGTTAAGCACTTGGTTTTCTTTGGAAACTTTACGTGATATTATTTCTGCTATTCACTTATGATGCTCGTAGCCTAAGAGGGGGAGGGGGTGAATTAGGCAATATAAAAACCTTAACCTATGGCTTCACTACTTTTGCTCAAAGTAAACTAAGAGCATACTATCTAGATATGCAACTAAGGTTGTTCTAGTGTGAAAATCCCATCCAAAACAAGGTTTTCAACCTATAGCCAATTCTAGCAAGATACTACTCTAGGAAAGTAAAGGCAAGCAAAGATTGCACAAAAACGTAAAGAGGGATGAGAGGAAGCAAACTCTTGACACGCGATTTATCCCGTGGTATCGGTAGGCACTAAGCGACCCCTAGTCCACATTGTTGAAGCACTCACACAAGAGTATTGCTTCTTGGTCACCAAGTCCCTCCCAAGAGCACCACTTGACTCACCACAAAGTCTAGCGCTTAGGCACTAGCCAAGCTCCCTTGGTCACCTTGATGCCGCCTCCACTAAGGAGCTTCTCCACCAAGGAAGGGGGTCTCCATGCCCCCCGCACAAAGTGTCCTCACTGCTCCACACCAAGCCGGAGGGTCGAAGACGATTGCCAGTGAGCCACTTAGGCCTCAAGGCTTCCAGCGCACCTTGTACACCTTGATTCACTCAAGAATCAGCTCACAAGGTTGACACAACCTTGCACTCACTTATCTCTAAGCTAAGCCTAGCACTAAGCACATACACTAAGCATATGCAAGTCTATGGATAAGCAATTAAGCACTTGGATGGATTGGATATGATATTCTAGGTGTCTTGAACTCCTCTGCACTTCCGCACCATCCAGCTACCACAAATTGGTGAGTGGAGGGGGTATAAATAGCCCAAGGCACCCAAAGAGCCGTTGGCTAACGACCACTGAAAAAGGTAGCGTCAGATGAACCAATGCTATGCTTTTCCAGGGCGTCGGTTCATCCGGTGCCCTCCACACCACTTAGCCGTTGTAGCTCTGCTTACACAAATGTTCACGCTATACACCGATGGTGCGTCGGATCATCCGGTGCTGAAGGACTCTTCGCCAAAACCTTATTGTCCGCATCTTCGAGAGCGTCGGATGAGCCGCTGCCCTACCGTCGGTTCATCTGATGCTGAAGCTCTAGTCTTGGCGTGTCTTTGTCTTGATTCAAACTGAGCGTCGGATAGACCGACGGTGTCCTCACTTAGACTATCGGATAATCCGGTGCTACTGTCCTCTGCACTTCTGCTCCTTCCAATCATCCGATGCAACTAGAAAAGAGACCGTTGGACCATCCCACGGTGTCAAGTTAATTTCAGACATTGTGCAGTGTACCAAGTGCACCGACGCTTGCTTCTACAACACCATCAGTTCATCCAACGGTGCCTTTTCTTGTTTTCTCGCGTCTTTCACTTGGTTCTTTGCTTCTTTGATTGTGGTTGCATCCATGGGACCTCAATATGTCTACAAGGACATGTTAGACAATGTGGTTAGTCCCATTGCTTATGTTAGCATGAATCACCAAAATCAACTCGAACAAATGGCATATGGGGCCATGTTTGCTACAGAAAAACAGGTGTGACACCTTACTATCTATTCTGAAAAAAGACCTTGATATCTGGAGGATGTTCTTTTTTTGGGAAACAAAATCTGGAGGATGTTCTGGAAAGGATACGAGACTTGCGAAGGGCTACGAAGTACGAACTCTGTGACGGAGTTTGAGGTGTGGTTAAAATAATTAGTAGAAAGATGTATAGCTGAAATGCCATGGAATTCAATAAAAAGGGCGGAAGATTCAAATTTTCACCCTTGAACCAGCACACAAGTCTAGTTTTCAACCTTAAACTACAAAATTAGACATAAAAATCCATCCAACTATTGGTAAACTATTTCGAGTCATATGCATCTTATTTATTCACATTCCTAGTATTTTAGAAAAAGCAATTAAAAATCGAAACATGAACATATAATATACAACAAAACTCCAAATAGTGCACCAATAGGTAGGTGACATTTTAATAAAACTTTAGGCTTAAGTACCATATTTTCTGATTTAAAATGAATTTGTTATGATTTTTCAGATGAAATCATTTTTTAACATTTTCACAAAATGGAAAACCACCTCCAAAACAACTAAAAGGGCCAAACTTGCCCCATTCGATAGTTGGATGACTTTTTATGTCTGGTTTGTAGTTTAAGTTTGAAAACCAGACTTATGGGCTAGTAAGGGTGAGAATTGGACTTTTTTCCTAAAAAATGAGTAGAGTGCATCCCAATGCAATTTCCTTCACACCAATTTTTCCTTACTACCAACTTAATTTAGAGCATACATGCATCGATGAAACTAGCATTTAAGGTGGAATGGTAATCATCCATGTTAGAAGGCTTATGCACAACACTTCATGATGTGAGTTCCTAATTTCGGTGGTGCTGCTTCCTTTTAGCATTGATCACACACTCACAATTACCCTTCAAGCTACTTTCTCCTAATTTCCAACGACTTCCAGGACTGAAATCATCAAGAATGAAATGGAAGATATGACTATCGGGCTTGTTGGGCTGCGATGGTTACTTCGTTGGTGCTATACAGCTCAAGATCTGCCTTGGATAGAAGCGTCACCGAAAACCTAAGTTCGTTGCTCTGGGAGGGATCCCGTCAGGAACAGTGCACCTAGGGTTGTCCTGAGATCGGCAGGCCACTCAGAACATCCTCAACCGCTGTGGAGACGAAGGAGGAGAGCAATTAGGGTTGGAAAAGCTAGGGTTTGGAGGACTAAAATAGTAAAAAAATTGTTTCCACCATATAAAAATTTTCGGAACAAGCTCTCACAATCTTGTTTGGACCTTCCCAACTTGGAGACCATTTACCAAACTTGTTGTTCTTAGATCCTATCACGATGCTCTTCAGGTCGAGGTCACAACGTGATCCCATAAAATGTCACAACAAACCGGTTGTAATACCAAATTTGTTCCCCAACGGAGTCGCCAAAAGTGTGATGACGTTTTTCATGGCCGAACACACGAGTGCGCTAGATCGCGCGGTCGTTGGAAATCAACTCGTCGAAACCTCAAGCACGAGTCGGTCTAACCGCCCCCACCCCCCTCGTTCAAACTTCCTTGGACAGAGGTGTCACCAAAAACCTAAGTTCGCTGTTCCGGGACCTCATCGGGAACAGTGCACTTAGGGTTGTCCTGAGGTCGGCAGACCACTCAAAACGTCTTGAATCGTTGTGGAGACAGAGTAATTAGGGTTTGAAAAGCTAGGGTTTTTAGGAATAATATAGTAAATTAATAAGTTCGATTGGATGATAGGTCTCAACCAGCCACGACCCTTTATATTTATAGGGTGGGAGGTCTTACCATGCAAGGAACGATTTACATCTCGAAATTAGCCAAAACTCATAATTATACTCAAACTCGGGGTAATGTGGTCTGACCGCCTAGGAGGCGGTTAGACCACATGGTGGCCTATTGCCAGACTGGCTATAGAGCACACCCAGTCAGACCGCCTGGCGAACCCAGTCTGATTAGTTGGCCCTGCCTGATCTGGCTTTCACCAATTTTGGGTGTCAACAAATTCATTAATAATGAGTTTTATAATTATATCATATTTAGTCCTCCTAATTAGAATCGGTAAACTTGATGTGACATTTCAAATTTCATCGTAGTTTTTGTGATATACCATTGCTATTTTCTTCTATGGTTGTGCATTTGTACCTTATCGTCTGATAACCATTTTCTTAATGAAAGTAACCTGAAATAAAACGAAGCAAAATATATTGCTATGAAGAAAATATATGTGATTTACATGTGCAATATGAAATTAGACCAGACTTGCATATAGTGACTCAAAGAAGCAACCTAATTCTAAAAAACGAAGCCTCGAAACCTTTTCCCCTTTTGACCACTTTGTTCAAATCTTTAGAAAACTGTTAAGAAATCCTACACATCTTCAAATGAAAATATCATCAATTACTCCTACTATTGTATAGAACTCGTCCAGCCACAATTTTCATAAACATGAAATTGTTGTCAATCCAATTCCATTTTAATATTTTTAATTATCTGCAAACGTTCAAAATATACAGGCTTTCAAATTATTAGGAAATCATTTATCTGACAGGCGGATGTAATCGCGATTCCTTAAAACTGACTTATAAAATTAGGCATGTCAAAAAAGATTCATATACGCATGTAAGGTGGTTATCGAGGTAGCGAGCTTTCTAATATGTCTTATGGAGTCAAATGTACTCCCTTCTTTTTAAATTATATAGCCATTTTGAACTTTCTAATCAGTTATTTTTTTACTATAGCCAAATTTTTTCAGTTGCATGCGAACCAGCGTAGACGGATAAACCATATTGGCACGCTTCAGGTCAATGGGGCGACCCTGATAACGAAGGAGGAGAAGGCCGAGACCGCTTTTCACTACTTCTCTTGTATCTTGGGGCACGACCCATGATAGAGAGGGGCGGCTGGATTTCGAGGCCTTGGGGATCCATCGGAGGGACTTATCCTCTCTTGGTCGCCCATTCACTGAGGAGGAGATTTGGGCGGTCGTTAAGGAGCTGCCCCTGGATAAGGCTCCTAGGCCTAATGGGTTCACTAGTCGTTTTTATCGCTCTACCTGGTTGATCATTAAAAGGGATGTCATCCGCGCTTTCGATGCTCTCTCCTCTATGGACTGCCGCAGCTTCCACCATCTCAACGACACACTCCTCATCCTCTTGCCCAAGTCACCCGACCCAGTGTCTCTGGGTGATTACCGCCCTATTAGCCTCATCCACAGCTTTGGGAAAATCTTTTCAAAAGCGTTGTCTAACCGCTTTGCTCCAGTGTTGCCGCTCCTGGTTTCCCCTAACCAAAGTGCTTTTATCAAAGGTCGTCAGATTCAGGATAATTTCCGATGTGTCCTTGGTACGGCAAAGGCTTTAGCTACAAAGAGAAATCCACGAGTCATGTTGAAGATTGATCTAGCGAAAGCTTTCGACTCGGTCGGGTGGGTATTTCTCTTGGACCTTTTGTCGGCTATTGGTTGTCCGAGGATCTAGATTAATCGGATCTCCACGATTCTCTCCACCGCCAGTACTAAGATGCTCCTTAATGGCTCTCCCGGTCGCCGGATTTTCCATGGTCGGGGGCTTAGGCAGGGGGATTCATTGTCTCCTATTCTCTTCATGTTGGTCATGGAGTGCTTCAGTGCTCTCGTCAAAACGGTCGAGGACCGTGGGCTTTTCTTGCCCCTGGGGATGTCGGCGATTAAGCATCGCATTTCGCTTTATGCGGATGATGTGGTCATTTTTGTTTCATCGGTTGATACAGACCTTATTCTTATTAAGGCCATTCTGGATCTTTTCTTCAGGGCCACAGGCCTGGTAGCGAATTTCGTTAAGATCCAGGCATTCCCCATCCACTGTGATGCGAGGCATACAGATATGGTCGCTGAGGTGCTGGGTTGTGCGGTTGCTTCTTTCCCATGCACATACCTTGGGGTGCCCCTTTCGCTGGGGAGATTGCCGAGGGCGGCGATGCAGCCGTTAATCGATAAGGTTGCTAACCAGATCCCAACTTGGAAAGGGAGGTTACTCAATAGGAGCAGTAGGCTCATCCTTGTACAATCCACCCTTTACGCATCCCAGTGCATATTTCCATGGCACTCAAGGTCGCGCCATGGGAGGTGAAGACAATCACCACCCTAATTCGAGGGTTCCTCTGGAGCGGCTCGGAGGTCGCTTCGGGCGGTAGGTGTGCGGTAGCCTGGGTTAACACGTGTTGTCCCAAGGAGTTCGGAGGCCTCGGCATTCCCAACCTTGAGATGATGGGCATGGTGCTCCATATGCGCTGGCTTTGGTTTGCTAGAACAGATCCGGAAAGAGCTTGGTCCGGTTTCAAGTTTGGGAACGAGGTGCAGGCAGAGAGTTTTTCGAGGCTTCCGTCTCGGTCGCGGTCGGAGATGGGAGGAGAGCCCTGTTCTGGTTGGATAACTAGATTCAAGGCGCCTCTATTCATTCCATCGCCCCCAACCTTTGGGAGGCAGTGCCTCGGCGGGTTCGTCATTCTCGCACTGTTAGGGATGCACCCTTAGACCAGGCCTGGGTGCGGGACATCACTGGAGCCATGACGGTTTAGGTGATCGCCCAGTACATCAGGGTTTGGGACCTGCTTCTAGACTTTACTCTCACCGAGGCTGCGGATCGCTTCATCTGGAAGTGGACAGCCTCCGGCGAGTTCTCCTCGGCATCGGCCTACAGAGCACTTTTCTTTGGAAGGTCGTCTCTCCTTGGGGCATCACAACTCTGGAAGACTTAGACACCTGGTAGGGTGCGCTTCTTCGAGTGGCTAGTCTTGCATGGCCGCTGTTGGATGTCCGAGAGGCTTCGACATCATGGGTTGAGTGACATTGACGTTTACGCTCTCTGTGCACAGGAGGTCGAGACCTTGGATCACCTGCTCCTTGGTTGTGTTCACAGTCGAGAAACTTGGTTCCGCATGCTACGGTTCTTCGGCATGGCGGATTTGGCCCCCTCACGGGAGGAGTCAGTCGTGGTCTGGTGGTTGCGTACACGGAAGGCGGTCGCTAAGCCTTCCCGACTCTCACGTACACTTCGCCGGCCATCACACACTACACCCTTCGTGGCAGAAGCAGCAGGCACCGTCTGTCGGTCAACGTATTCCATCGGCCATCACCCTTCAGACGACCTCCACGACAACGTATCTCACATGTTACTGTTGTGTTCATCAATCTTGAGCGGTTAGGAAAAATATCTGATCTTGTGCAATTGACATTCATAGGAGTAAATCATGAGTGTTTTCAACAAATCACTTCTCCAAAGACAATTGGATGACGATTCATCTTCTGATGACGATGATTATTTAATCATCACAACGGGTGCAATTGTGCAAACCTTTTTTGGTCACAAATGAAGACCTGGTGGTTCTGTTCATGGGCATATTGTTATTTATCAAGACAGAGAAGCTGGGCATCAAAGGATAGTCTGAGATTATTTGGCAGCCAATCTAACGTATGGTCCACATCTATTCCGTCGAAGGTTGGTGTTAATTAAAATTTGAGTAGTTGCGCACAATATGTATTTATATGTGTTGAATATTGTTGTTTTTTCAGATATAGGATGAGGAGGGACCTTTTCCTACGCATAATGAATGCTGTGGAAGCACACCATGATTACTTTGTGCAAAAAAGAAATGCAGCCAATGTACTTGGATTGAGTTGCTTCCAAAAAGTCACCGCGGCATTTCGTATGCTCACTTATGGGGTCCCAGCTGATTTAACAGATGAGTACATTCGCATTGCCGAAAGTACTGCACTTGAGAGCCTACGTAGATTTGTTGTTGCAGTTGTTGATATTTTTGAAGATGAATACCTGAGACATCCCAATGAGGCTGACACAACACACTTACTGGCACTCAGTGAACAAAGTGGTTTTCCTGGAAAGTTAGGGTCTATCAATTGTATGCATTGGTCGTGGAAGAATTGTCCAGTTGCAAAGCAAGGTCAGTACAAGGGGCATGTGGACAAGCCCACTATCATTTTGGAGGCAGTTGCTTCGCATGACCTTTGGATCTGGCATGCCTTCTTTGGAATGCCTGGGTCTCATAATGACATAAATGTCCTTCACCGGTCTCCTTTGTTAGCAAACTTGGCAGAAGGTGCTCCACAGGTGAACTTTATTGTTAATGGGCATGATTATATGATGGGTTACTATCTTGCAGATGGTATATATCCCTCATAGGCTACTTTAGTCAAGACTATCTCTCAGCCTATGGGGAACAATAACAAATATTTTGCCAAAGCACAGGAAGCAGCAAGTAAGGATTGTCGGGCATACTCCCCGGGTACCCATGCAAGGAAGGAAGAAGACGGAATCCTACTAAAATTCCCCTGTAATCCTACTAGGACTCGTTCCGTGTAATCCTACTAGGACTCCTGCCTTGTAACCGACTAGGAACCCGCCCCCTAGACTATATAAAGGATGGTCGGGTACCTAGCCGGGCACCTGATCTCAACCAACACCAAGCGCAGGGCGCCATACTTGATCCCCAAACAGGACGTAGCGTTCGTCACATTGGCAGCCCGAACCTGTATAGATCTTGTGTCTCATGTTCTTGCGCATACCTTCGAGTTCTCGGTCTCTCGATCACGATCCTCACCGCACAATCTACTACCTCGGGTACCCCCTTGGTAGGTTTGCCGGTCTAAAACACCGACAGCTGGCGCGCCAGGTAGGGGTGATCATCACCACCGGGCGAATTCGAAGGACCCTCGTCAACAAGATCAATCTACTCGTCGACCCGCCGAGATCCATTGAAGCAAAGTCGCCTTGCTCTGTCAAAGCGGAATCAATTTTCCTATGCCGCGCTTCCGGTTGCTTCGGCACGTCACGCGGCACGTCACGCCGCTTGTCGTCGACTACCCCGCGTTGCGAGGCTTGTCCGGCGGCTCGTCGCGCTGCTCGTCGCCGACTACTCCGCCTCGTGCAGGCTCGTCGATGACTACTTCGCCTCCGTCGCGCGTCCGGGTGCCTCGGCACGTCGCGCGGCTCGTCACACGGCTCGTCACGTCGCTGGTCGTCGACTACTCCGCGTCACGTAGGCTCGTCGTCGACTACTTCGCCTCCGCCGCGCGTCCAGGTGCCTCGGCACGTCGCGCGGCTCGTCACACGGCTCGTCGCGCCGCTCATCGTCGACTACTCCGCCTCGCGCGAGCTCGTAGTCGACTACCCCCCCCTCGGCCGCGCGTCCGGGCGCCCTCGGCACGTCGCGCGGCTCGTTGCGCCACTCGTCGCTGACTTCTCCGCCTCGCGCGGGCTCGTCGTCGACTACTTCGCCTACGCCGCGCGTCGGGTGCCTCGACACGTCGCGCGGCTCGTCACGTGCATCGTCGCGCGCGCTCGTCGTCGACTACTTGGCCTACGCCACGCGTGCGGGTGCCTCGGCACGCCGCGCGGCTCATCTCTGTCGTCGACGGCTTCGCCTACGCCGCGCGGCGGGGTGCCTCGGCACGTCGCGCGGTTCATCGCTTGTCGTCGACTACTTCGCCTACGGCGCGCGCCTCCGGGTGTCTCGGCACGTCGCGCGGCTCGTCGTCGACTTCTCCGCCACGCGCGGCTCGTCGTCGGCCGCCACTCGCCTCGCGTAGGCTCGTCGTCGACTACTTCGCCTACGCCGCGCGTCGGTGCCTCGGCACGTCGCGCGGCTCATCACGCGACTCGTCACGCAGATCGTCGCGCGGCTCATCATCGACTACTTCACCTACGCCGCGCGTCTGGGTGCCTCGGCACATCGCGCGGCTCATCTCTTGTCGTCGACTGCTTCGCCTACGCCGCGCGACCGGGTGCCTCAGCACGTCGTGCGGTTCATCGCTTGTCGTCGACTACTTCGCCTACGCTGCGCGACCGGGTGCCTCGGCACGTCGCGCGGCTCGTCACGCGGCTCGTCGCGCCGCTCGTCGTCGACTACTCCGCCTCGCGCAGGCTCGTCGTCGACTACTTCGCCTCGCGTAGGCTCATCGTCGACAACTCCGCCTCGCGCAGGCTCGTCGTCGACTACTTCGCCTACGCCACGTGTCCGGGTGCCTCGGCACGTCGCTCAGCTCGTCACGCGGATCGTCGCGCGGCTCGTCGTCGACTACTTCGCCTACGCCGCGTATCTGGGTGCCTCGGCACGTCGCACGGCTCATCTCTTGTCGTCGACTGCTTCGCCTGCGTCGTGCGACCGGTGCCTTGGCACGTCGCGCGGTTCATCGCTTGTCGTCGACTACTTCGCCTACGCTGCGCGACCGGGTGCCTTGACACGTCGCGCGGCTCGTCACGCGGCTCGTCGTGCTGCTCGTCATCGACTTCTCTGCCTTGCGCAGGCTCGTCGTCGACTACTCCGCCTCGTGCAGGCTCGTCGTCGACAACTCCGCCTCACGCAGGCTCGTCGTCGACTACTCCGGCTCGCGCAGGCTCGTCATCGACTATGTTGACAGTTCAAACCCGTGCTCAAGTTCACCGCGAGCCTACGGGTGACTTGGTGCCTTTTTCACCAAGGAGGGTTCTCCCTAGATTTGTCAATCCAAGGATTGGAAGCAAACCACCAAGGTTCTCTATCTAACCTACCTGTCTAACCCTATGTGAAGTGTTGATTGCATAAAGATAACATACAAACACGAAGGGATGTATGGATCACATCCACCTAGCCATAAAGGTAAGCAAACCAAAGGTAAACCTAGCCTATCGTCTTCTTGTTGCCGTTCTGGCCAATGTGATAAACCAATCTAAACTTATACTATGATAAGGATTACACTCGATATGGAGTAACCCGATATGGAGTGGTCCGATGCACATTCACTCGCCACTTTCTCCCCTCTCGTACTATCACTATGAGATGATAATCATCACCGAGCAACAACCTTGGTCCGTGCACTACTACGGTGTCTCTGTAAGACAAGACTAATCACCATGATTCGATCTAGTCCTACTAAAGGCATATGGTAGCTACACATATGAATAAGTATAACTCGTAGTAGATCAAAGTATGACAAGATATAGTTACATCACCGAATGTTGAAGGTACAACGACTTGACGAATTCAAGTCACAGCTCCGGAACTCCACCATGGCTTCACCACGCAGGGCCAACCATGGTGGCTAGGGCATGGCCTAAACCATCTCCTAGGCAACTCGAGGACTCGCGACAGCCGTCGGCTTCCTCCCGGTGCTTCTCCTTCATCTCGGCCGGCTCTCCGATGAATGGATGGATGTGGCGGCCGGCGAGAGCGCAGAGGCAATAAATAGACAAGCACCTAGGGCAAAAGGGGGACGCGAACCGGGCTCGGATCGGCCGGGCCGGCCGGCCCGGGGCCAACCGGCCCAGGCCCATTTTGGCTCGGTTCGGCCCCGTCTCGCTCCCCGATGCTTCTCAGTCAATTGTTGACTTGCTCCCTTATGCATGTGGGCCCTTGACGTCGTCTTCTCCACGGTTTGGACAAAGCTCCTTGTCGCGCAAGCTTCAGCATCTTCTGTCTAGGTCCCTGGAGTTTCACGGCTTCATGCTTCGGTCCTTGGACCCTTTGGGGTCATGTTCATGATGTGTCTTGACTTGTGCCGGGCTTCATGATCATCTCTTGAAGTGCTTGATGAACTTATCCCGAAAGTCTCCCTTTAAGCTCTAGTTTCCTACATAAACAACAAACTCCAAAATCGACATGCGAGAGTGAACTTCATACCTCCGGGGGGTTAGTACCATTGGTTAGAATAACAAATACGTGCAAATGTTGACGGTAAACTTATTGCTAGGTGTACCAAAATCGACCGTCAATAGACTACTCTGCCTCCGCCGCGCGTCCGGGTGCCTCGGCACGTCGCGCGGCTTGTCACGCGGCTCGTCGCGCCGCTCGTCGTCGACTTCTCCGCCTCGCGCGCAGCTCGTTGTCGACTACTCCGGTCTCGCGCGGGCTCGTCGTCAACAACCCCGCCGCGCGCGGGCTCGTCGTCGACTACTTCGCCTCCGCCGCGCGTCCGGGTGCCTCGGCACGTCGTGCGGCTCGTCGCCCCGCTCGTCGTCGACTTCTCCGCCTCGCACAGGCTCGTCGTCGACTACTCCGCCTCGCACAGGCTCGTCGTCGACTACTTCGCCTACGCCACGCGTCTGGGTGCCTCGGCACATCGCGCGGCTCATCTCTCGTCGTCGACTACTCCGCCTCGCGCAGGCTCGTCGTCGACTACTTCGCCTCCGTCGCGCGTCCGGGTGCCTTGGCACGTCGCACGGCTCGTCACGCGACTCGTCGCGCCGCTCGTCGTCGACTACTCCGCCTCGCGCAAACTCGTCGTCGACTACTTCGCCTCTGCTGCGCGTCCGGGTGCCTCGGCAAGTCACGCGGCTCGCCACGCGGATCGTCACACGGCTCGTTGTCGACTACTTCTCCTACGCCACGCGTCTGGGTGTCTCGGCACGTCGCACGGCTCATCTCTTGTCGACGACTATTTCGCCTACGTCGCGCGACCGGGTGCCTCGGCACGTCGCGCAGTTCATCGCTTGTCGTCGACTACTTCGCCGACGCTGCGCGACCGGGTGCCTCGGCACGTCGCGCGGCTCGTCGCGTGGCTTGTTGCGCCGCTCGTCGTCGACTACTTCGCCTACACCGCACGTCCGGGTGCCTCGGCACGTCGCGCGGCCCATCACGAGGCTCATCGTCGACTACTCTGTGCACCGTGACTTCGTCTTGCGGCCACTCTGGCTCTACTTCAGCCACGCCATGCGTCACGACTACTTGTCTCGCGGCAACACTGGCTCTCCGTTGAGTATGCCACGTGCTGTCGCAACGTCGTCTTCCGGTCGCATCGCGTCGACCATTCATCTCGACTAGTTTTCCAAACTAGTCGAGAACAACAGTCACGCCCCCAACAACTAGTCAGAATCAACTCTGACTAGTCAACTTCAACAACAACCGTCGTGGCTCCATCACCGACCACCAAGGCTTCATCAACAGTCTGCCCAGGCAGCAACAGCTAAGTCATTTATTTAAATGATTATCGTTTTCTTTTCTTGGCTTGTTCTCCTCATCATGTAGGACTACTCGCCGACCACTCATTTGTGTACGCTTCTCGACGGATTTTCACGGGAGCTACACTCTGCTGAATACTCTTGGGGTATATCAATCAAGTCACCACGAGTCTACTTCATCAACTCGGGGCTATCCCTAGGAGGCAGCTTCTAAAGTCCGCTATGCACGACAATCTAAAGTCGACTTCTAAAGTCGCATTCTAAAGTCCGCTCCGTGCGGCAACTTAAAGTCGACTCCGGTCGCATCTTTGCCTGCTTCGGTGGCATACTACGTGTGTAAGCTTCGATGGAACCTAGCTGTAAGTGGCCCTCGGGTCCTGGCAACGATGGAACCCAGCTGCACGTGGTCTTCACGCTCTGTACCATGGGTCCAAGTACCCTAAGTACTCGCACTCCGTACCTTGGGTCTGAAATCCATGGCCCAGGCACACAATTCGACTCCGGTCGCACCTTCAAGCCCGCTCTGGCGGCAATCGTACCTTGGGTCTGAAATCCATGGCTCAGGTACTCAAGCCCACTCCGGTGGAATAAGTCGACGCTAACGGTCGCACCCAAGCCCACTCCCGGCAGCACAAGTCGACGCTAACGGTCGCACCCAAGCCCACTCCGGTGGCACAAGTCGACGCTAACGGTCGCACCCAAGCCCACTCCGGTGGCACAAGTCGACGCTAGAGGTCGCATCCAAGCCCTCCCCGGTGGCACAAGCCGACTTTGGTCGCAATCTTAAGCCCGCTCCAGCGGCAAAACTATTCGTTTTCTCTGATTTTCATTCGCTTTGGCTTTCCGGAAAGTGCTTTTCATTTTTTGCATCTTAAGTCCACCCCGCGTGGCACAAAGTCGACTACTGCAGTCACATCTAAAGTCCGCTTTACGCGGCAATCTAAAGTCGACTTCTTCAGTCGCAACTCAAAGTCTGCTCCACGCGGCATCCTAAAGTTGACTTTGGTTTTCAAGTCGCATCTCAAAGTCCGTTCCGCGCGGCACAAAGTCGACTTCGGTTTTTAAGTCGCATTCTAAAGTCCGCACTGCCGGCATCTAAAGTCGCCTTCGGTCGCATCTAAAGTCCGCTCTGACAGCATGGCTACTTTTCAAGCTACACGGCTCGATGCCAAATTAATACTCAGAATCTCTCCAGCTCGGGGGTTGCAATCAAATTACTACTCGAGGATGACTCCAGTAGACTTCGCTTGCTCTCAAGCTCGGGGGCTCCGTACCAACAACTACTCGACGTGGCTCATATGGATCTCTTATCTCGTGGGCTACACGCTGCAAGAGTACTCGGATGATGGCTTTCGCGAACACTGAAGACCCTTGGATTGATTACCTAATCATTTCAAGGCTCGGGGGCTGCTATGCTACACCCGTCATTCAATTTTTTCAAGACGGAAGATTCAGAATCAAGATTGACCCTCAGCTAGAGTCTACGACTCAACCTAAGGCTCGGAGGCTACTCCATATGGAGTGCGATTTTGCAACCGCACTTCCATATAATCTCGACTTCAAGACATATGAGCTAGACCACCTTCCAGCCTTGTGATAGTTCAAGTACTATTAAAGACTTCTCCAAGTAGTACTCGAGGACGCTCAAGAACTACTCGAAGAGGCTTCAAGACTACTCGAACTACTACTCTCGACTACAACGTGCTCGGGGGTTTGTCGGGCATACTCCCCGGGTAACCATGCAAGGAAGGAAGAAGACGGACTCCTACTAAAATTCCCCTGTAATCCTACTATGAATCGTTCCGTGTAATCCTACTAGGACTCCTGCCTTGTAACCGACTAGGAACCCGCCCCCTGGACTATATAAAGAAGGACCGGGTACCTAGCCGGGCACCTGATCTCAACCAACACCAAGCGCAGGGCGTCATACTTGATCCCCAAACAGGACGTAGGGTTTGTCACATTGGCAGCCTGAACCTGTATAAATCTTGTGTCTCATGTCCTTGCGCATACCTTCGAGTTCTCGGTCTCTCGATCACGATCCTCACCGCACAATCTACTACCTCGGGTACCCCCTTGGTAGGTTTGCCGGTCTAAAACACCGACAAGGATGTTGAGAGATCTTTTGGGGTTCTCCAATCTAGGTTCGCCATTGTTCGAGGACCAGCTCGCATTTGGGACACAGAGACACTAGGAATGATCATGAGGGCTTGTGTGATCATGCACAACATGATTGTTGAAGATGAAGGACCCGTAGACCCTAACGAGCGATTCGAGAAGGGTGGTGACAATGTGGAACCTGGTCACGAGAAGGCTACTCGTACACTTGATGAATTTATTGAGGCACACATAAAGGTCAGAGACAAAGGAACACATGTGCAGTCGAAAGAAAGACCTCGTCAAACACCTTTGGAACCATCATCCTGATTTGTATACATAGTTATTTTATTTAGTTGTTTGGAAGACCGATATATTTAATTCTCAAGTGTAACGCACATCTTATATTTAAGTGAACAACTTTATATACTGGTTATATTAAACAAATATCTTCTCTGAAAATTTTCCACCATGTCAACGGTAGCATGCATACCACAAATGTTGATAGCTTCAGGATCATATTAAACACATATTCTGTCAGGTACAGGTGCAACAAAAATGACCACAACATCATTCAAAAAAAGAAAAAAAAGCCTAGACCCCAGCACCACAACAGGAGCATGCATCCTAGCGAGAGGAGCATGGATGTTAACAGGACCATGCAAGCCGCCAGCGACAGGAGCATGCAGCGCCAGGCATGTACAAGAGAATGAAAAATAGCGACACCAGCATCCGTTTGCCACCTACAAGAGCATGCATGGCCAACTACAGCACCATGCAGGCCAGCAACAACACCATGCTCAAGTGCATACAGAGAATATTTAAGTGGAAATAAATATCAATCATGAAATTATATTGTGATAATGCTTCTACTAAATCAAGATAGGTTCTGGTGAATTGAAAAATAAACTAAAGTTTAGAAGTTCCACAACTGAACTGATTAGAACTAAATTTAATTTGCCAAACGCCTAGCAACAATCTTCTGCTGCATTATCTCGTAGTATTGGCGCTGCAGTGGGCTGAGGGAAGTCATATCGATTGAAATTATTTCCCTTTCCTCTTTAATCAATTTTGCCTCAGCTTTTTTATCTTCAGTTAAGGCTCGCTGCTTCTCTAGATCGAGTGAAAGCTTGAACCTCTCCTCTTTTGCCTTCTCTTTTCCTGGTCGAAAGCCTCCTTCTTTGCCCACATCTTGTCCACAACCTCCATGCAAGCTTCACCACCTCCTCACCTAAGAGTTTCTTTTGCCTTCTTTATCCCCGGTGGCCTTGTATTTGGTTCGGTTCCTGAAGCAACATCCTGTTGAACTTGTTCATTATTGGTGGCTTCTACATCCCTTGATCTGGACACCTTGGTGGACTTAGGTTTATTCTTGCTTGTTTTTTCCGCCTCAGCAAGCTCCATCATATTGGCTTTCCACTTGTCCTCATCTTTCAAAATGTTCCAACAATGTATAAGAGTAAATGCCTTGTTGTCGTTGTCCAATCCCTGGAACATCTTGGCTGCTTCTGCAATCTGTAAAGGGCATGTTCCAATGTATATATCATTTGCTAATAAATAAAATTTAAGAAATTGATTGAACAAATATTGTATACCTTGTTTTGGATAGTTGATCCACTTTGATTCCTTCGCAAAATTGCCTCATATCAAGAACAGAACTTGTTCACTATTGTCTGAATTGTCAGCCACCTATGCATAACAGAACTCTATGTCCTTGAAACTTTATCTTTAATGTGCTCCTTCATATGTTCCTAAAAGAAAACATGTACACTACTCCAAAACGTGGAACGAGATTGATTGACCCCTTGAATGGGATCTTTGCTAATGTTCAACTAGCCTGAGCATACAACTTCATCTTCCTTGGAATTAAAATTTTTTGTCCTCTTGGATCCCTTTGTACCGCCAGCATTTCCACATCAACTTCAGAAAGAATGTTTTGTGTGGTCGGAATGGTGCCATCCTCCATACCAGCAACACCATCATCTTCTCCATTGAACAGGAAGTTGGTATATGATCCATATCCTTCCATTTGAATGAGCCTAAAAAAGAGATCAATGGCCAGGAATAATATAAATGAGAACAAACTTAATTACCAGTTTCACAAGTATACACATAACATACTTATATGTCTTTTCATAGGAATGATAAACTTTGTGTTCTTTTACATCAGCATAAATTACTCTATATATGTAGACAGTTCAAAATTGGTTTAAAAATTAAGTGTATAATCGTATGAACAAAAGGAGAGGTCCAATGTATTGCGAAAACGAGAATTGTTGATGTAGGTGCTGCTACCCTACTCGGCTGCATCATCTATATATGTAGACAGTTCAAAACTAGATTAATAATTAAGTGCATAATCATATGAACAAAGGAGAGGTCCAATGTATTGTGAAAACGAGAATTGTCGAGGAAGCTGCTGCTATATCCTACTCGGCTGGATCAGATGATGTGATCAATAAAGCTAGCAACAGTTTGGCCGGCGACCTTGCACCAATCGACCTTGCACTCAATAAAGCTACCGATCGGTCTTACCTTGCCCTTGCACCGATTGAGCAATTGACTGGCATCAACCCTTGCAACCAGACCAACAGTTTGGGATCATACCTGGCCTGTCGTTCGGCGAGTGCGCGTCTCCTCCCTGGCGACCACGTGCCGATCCGATCCTGTCGATGCGCCGCCCCTCGCGACCGTGGCGATGGACCCTGGCGATCGATCTACCCAGCCGCCTGCGGGGACAAAAAGGAAGCGTCTAGGGATGATAGGGAGACCTGCAGCGGGAGAAAACGAGGCGCGCGGGCCACAAGAGAAAACGAGGAGTGCGGGAACCCTTCGCGCGTGGGGGAAGCGTGGCGGCGGCGCCGAAAAAAACGAGATGGAAATCCCGATGGCAAAACATCACCGCGCGCATATATGCACCTCAACACGGAGGGATGGCAAGTTGCTATTGATGCCAAGTTGTTTTACCAATCTGTTGGAGGCTATTTTTCCTTGTTTTGCTAGAATTGGATGATGGCAAGTTCATGTACCAAACTGTTAGAGTCGCTGGCGGACGTCTTTTGACTAAACGCAACCCGGGCGCCCTTGGATTGGACGCGATGATGGTGAACTCGTGACAGCCAGTTTTGACTAAACGCAACCCGGGCGCCCTTGGATTGGACGCGATGATGGTGAACTCGTGACGGTCAACAACACATTGAAATGCCATCGTGTCTTACCCAATCTTTCCGCCCACCAGAAATGTAATCGTTCAATTTTCCTTGCATTTTTTCTTCCTACAAAAACCAAGCAGGCCGTACCAACGCACCTACTCCTAATCCACAGTTCCACACCTCCGCCCTCGGACTTTTCCCTTCGAAAGCCAACCCATCTCAACTACGCTGCTTCGCTTCGCACGCAGGCTTTGCTCCGCCCGGAATCTCTCGCTCCCATCAATGGCGGCGTCGACCGCCTGAGCAGCTACCCAGCGGCACCGGGCTTGCGATTCCTCGCCACCGGGAGGAGGAAGAGGAGGAGCAAGTGAGGGAGGCGGCTGCGGAGATGGTGGGGGGAGGCGGCGCCGGCGGCGGGGCGTTGCGGCGGGTGGGGAAGTACGAGGTGGGCCGGACCATCGGGGAGGGCACCTTCGCCAAGGTCAAGTTCGCGCAGAACACCGAGACTGGGGAGAGCGTCGCTATGAAGGTGCTCGACCGCTCCTCCATCCTCAAGCACAAGATGGCTGAACAGGTGACCCACCCGAGTTCAGCTCCCTTCGTTTTTGTTCCATCGTGTTGGGTCGGGTGCTCGAATTATCCGGTCCCATGCCCGTGCTTATAGACTTAATCAGTTGTTTGGGGGTGGGGGGTGGCGTTCATCGAGGATTCGGAGCTCCTACTCTTGCTCCCCAGTTGCTGAAATGGATCGCAGAACCATTCCCCTTTGCTCCGTGATCGAAGCTTCGTGAACTATTGTGCCGTGGCTTCTTCTTCTTTGCTAAATGAACGGATAAATAAGTTGCTGTGTCAAGCTCAGTGATGTGGGTGGAATTGTTTTCTAAACAGAAATACCTCTACTGTCATTGTGATGTACAGCTACACAAGCTACCTGGAATTATAGATTTCTTAGGTTGACTAATGTGCGCGCGCTTAATCTTTTTATGCAGATTAAGAGGGAGATATCCATAATGAAGCTTGTCAGGCATCCCAATGTCGTTAGGCTACATGAGGCACGCTTATCTTTTTCTTGAATATAGTAATTGTTTAAATTATTTCTTATCACTTGCCTTTTTTTAAGTACCTATGCGGTCCATTCTTTTATCTGCAGGTTTTAGCAAGCCGGAAGAAGATATTTATAATCCTGGAGTTCATCACTGGTGGCGAGCTATTTGATAAAATTGTAAGACTTGCTGTTGTAAGGATAACTGTCATTTTCACTCTTGACTCGTAGATATGACCTATGAAAAATAAATATCAGTTCCACGAGTTTGTTTAGATTATATGTCTATGGCAATCTGTCTTGGATGTTCAATTGTCACCTGTGCTTTTTCTATAAGAGGATGATACCTTGGACATGGAAATGACAACAATATGACACAAATTTCCCTCAGAGCCTCTGCTTTTTGATTTATATTTGCGAAAATTGAAGATGTCAATATAAGTTTCTTATGTCCAATTCTAGATGGTATAGGTTTTAATTCTATTTCCATTTGAAATGTGTTACCCTTACATATATGTAGAAACCCAAGGAGTTCAATTTGAAGGCACACCTATCTTACTTCGGTTGAGTTTGAACAATGTCTACATGAAACAGAAAGCTAGTATTACTTTTTTTTGGGGAAGAAAGCTAATATTACTGCGAAACATACCATTTTCAGATTCGTCATGGGAGACTCAATGAAGCAGATGCACGCAGATACTTTCAGCAGCTTATTGATGGTGTTGATTTTTGTCACAGCAAAGGAGTCTACCATCGAGATCTGAAGGTGAACATTGTATAGTAACAATGATTAATTCTGCATTTTATAATTTACGGGATCTCATTTCACACACGTGCAGCCCGAAAATCTCCTCCTTGATTCCCAGGGCAATGTTAAAATTTCAGACTTCGGATTGAGTGCATGGCCTTCCCAGGTGTATATCTTTCTGATGCTTCATGATACTTTCATTTTTAGTACCTTCTTAAGTTGCTTATTGATCAATTGCAGGGATCTTCCCTTCTACGTACAACCTGTGGAACACCGAATTATGTTGCCCCAGAGGTACTACATCTGAACATACAATGAGTTCTTTTTTTTTTGAAAAATTACTACTTCCTTCCTTTTATATACGACGTTGTGTAGTTCAAAGTTGAACTAGTCAACGTCATATATAAAAGGAAGGAGGGAATACTATTTACTAAACCTGCCCGTGCAACAAAGTGGTGTCTTGAAGATATAACTCCTCCGTCTTAGAAATTAGTAGTTCTCGTACGCGGATACTAGACCAGATGCTGATATGGTGAATAATTTTTATTATGGTTTTTTGTGTCAGTTTGAAGAAAACAGACTGTCACTTGGATACTTACATTTAACGAGCATGCATTACAAAATGCCATTCTTCTTTGTAATACGTTGTCATGATAGTTTTATTTTGATCGTATCACCTGTCGATAGAGAGTTCAAGTGATGATTCATACAGAATTTTTTCTCGAACACGCAGGAGAGCTGCGCATCAATGTATTAAGAAGAAAAAAAAGGGTGAAAAGCACCCAGACACCAGTACAAAGGTTTCCTTTTTGTTAAGGGGAAGAACCCCCCCCCCCCCCCCCCCCCCCCCCACACACACACACACTCACTCACTAAATCACCTTAAAACTAGCTGTGTCAACCCATGACCAGACCATTAAGCCTATCCATTATGCTGTAGGGCGAGGAGATGAGAGATTCCTGGAGCCCCAGCCAGCTCCCACACATGTTGCTCATCTCTGATGGAAGAGAGAAGACCATTCAGGTTGTGCTGCACCCCATCAAAGACACAATGGTTTGACCATGCCACTAATATAATGATACAGAATTAACCACATAGAGGAGAGATGAGATTTTCTATTCTGCTGGTGATTTTTGTGTAGCGAACTTGTACCTTTGTGCCAAATTGTACTCAATAGTCAATAGAAACTAGATTATTTCTAATACGAGTAACCAATTACTATCTGTTCTTTTCATGATAAATTCAGCTTCCTATACATGAAAATATTCTCTTGTGCATTTACTGAGTTAACATGTCCATTTCATCTATTGGATCAGGTACTGAGTCATAAGGGATATAATGGAGCACTTGCCGATACATGGTCATGTGGTGTTATTTTATATGTGCTGTTAGCAGGTTATCTTCCATTTGATGAAGTGGACTTGACAACCCTTTATGGAAAGGTTCAGCTCTTAAGTCTTAACTACAAGTCACTGAGTCAGCACCCTTTTTAAGATGAAATGTGTATGGATTAGTATTGAGTTGCATGCACCAACCAGTTCAACCCAAAAGCTTAAGCTGATAGGGAAAGGTGGACAATTCACTTATACTCCAACACTCCCCCTGATAGGATTTCGGATCCTACCGGGGATTTCCCTTAGCAAGTAAGGATGAGAGGCTGGCGGCGGCCGGCGGCGAGGACGGCGCGGGGCGCCGTCGTGCGGTGCGGCGCGAGGGCGGCGCGCGAGAGGAGGAGGCGGCTAGGGCTCGGGGTCTCCCCGCTCCCTCAGGGAAGCCGAAACAAATAATTGTTTCTGCTTAATCCCAAACGAAGAGTTTACACGAATATTTATGACGCTCACACTTTTGTAATTAAACCCCTAAGACTCTTTAAAATAAAACCCCACGGGCCCTAGGCCCATCCGGCCGCCGCCCCCCTAGCCACGTGGCGCGCGCCGCCGTACTCGATGCGGGCCATAACACCCCCTCACGTGCGGGCTCCCCCGTGCCACGCCACTTGATGCGGAGAAACCACACCTCGCGACGTAACCGAGCTCGCAGCCGGCGCGATCTCCGCACCGGCGTGATCCGCTCGTCCACTAAGGCCGCATCTCGCTCGGCGCGGCGGGGGATCGCCGCGGTGGGGCTTGAGCATCCCCACATGGAAGAAGACGTGGATGCGGGCGTCGGCCGGGAGCTGAAGACGGTAGGCGACGGCGCCGATGCGCTCCACAATCTGGAAAGGTCCCGCGTAGCGTGGCCCCAGCTTGCGGCGCGCCTGAGGGTCGAGGGACTGCGTCGTCCGGTGCAGGAGGCGCAGCCAGACCCAATCCCCCACGGAGAACTCCAAGTCACGATGGGAGGCGTCGTAGTACTTCTTGGACACGAGCCGCCGCGCCCGTAGAAGCCGCCGGCGCACCTCTCGCGAGCATCTCATCACGCGCCGCGTAGCGGGCGTCCGCCGCCTCCGTCTTGGCCGACCCCCGCCGTGTAGGGCAGGATGGGCGGCGGGGGCGGCCGTACACCACCTCGAATGGCGTGGCGCGGAGGGCGGTGTGGAAGGAGGTGTTGTAGCGCATTCCGCCCGGACGCCCACTCCACCCACGAGCGCGGACGATCACCTGTAACGCACCGCAAGTACATAGCAATCACCTTGTTCACCACCTCGGACTGGCCATCTGTCTGTGGGTGAAATGCTGTGCTCATGCGAAGCTTAACCCCTGCCATGCCGAATAGGTCGCGCCACACGTGGCCTGTGAACACGGGGTCCCGATCACTGACGATGGACGCCGGAAACCCGTGGAGGCGGACGATGCCGTCGAAGAATGCCCGTGCGACGGACGCTGCTGTGTACGGGTGCCCCAGCGGGAGGAAGTGGGCATACTTCGAGAAGCGATCGACGACCGTGAGAATCACCGATTTGCCCGCCACCTTAGGGAGCCCTCGATGAAGTCGATGGAGATGTCCGCCCACACCCGGGTGGGCACGTCTAGCGGCCGGAGAGCCCCGCCGGCCGCCGGGCCTCTCGTCTTATTGCGCCGGCACGTGCCGCGGCAGAGCGCACCCGCCCCGTACCGCGCGCGCAATCGCCCGGGATGTAGAAGTCGGAGCGCAGGCGATGGAGGGTTTTCTCGGACCCCCTCGTGTCCCGCCGAGTGTGCCGTGCTCAAGGCGTCCGGTGGCGCGGGTCGCCGTCGTCAGGCAGGAAGATGCGTCCGCCGCGGGGAGCGGCCCCGTCGTCGAAGCGCCACGCGCGCTCGGAGCTCGCTCGCGCCCGTGCCTTGCGGCATGTCCTCGCGCCTCGGCGCCCGCGCCGCTGCCCTCGCGGACGTCGTCGTTGAAGGCGAAGGTCGGACCGCACCGGGACGCACATAGCGCCCGGCCCCGGCGGCGTCGTCCTGTGTGTGCTCGGCGTCGCGTCGGGAGAGAGCGTCAGCCACCGTGTTTAGCCGCCCAGGTCGGTACTCGACGGTGAAGTCGAACCCGAACACCTTGCGGATCCACTGGTGCTGCGGCACGGTGGAGAGGCGCTGGTCCAGGAGGTACTTCAGGCTGTAGTGATCAGTCCGTACGAGGAACTGGCGCCCCCACAGGTAAGGGCGCCAGTGGCGCACCGCCTGAACCAGCCCGATGAGCTCCCGCTCGTATGCCGCCAGCTTCAGATGTCGGGCGGCGAACGGTCGGCTGAAGAACGCGACGGGTCCGGCGCCCGGTGGAGGACGCGCGCCAAACCCGACCCCCGACGCGTCGCGCCGACGAGGAACAACTTGTCGAAGTCCCGCATCCGGGAGGACGCGGTCCGGGGGTCCGCGTCGGCGCGTTTAAGCGCCGGGAACGCGTCCCTCCGCGTCCTTGTCCCATGTGAAGGAGTCGCGTCGGAGAAGGCGGGTGAGGGGAGGCTGCGATGAGGCCGAAGTCGCGATGAACTTCCGTAGTACCCGGCCGCCCCGGGGAACCCGCGAGGCCGCGGGCGGAGCGAGGTGGCGGCCAGGCCGACACCGCCGCCACCTTGTCCGCATCCATGGCGACGCCCTCGGCGGAGATGACGTGGCCCAGGTAGGCCACTGACGGGGCCCCGAATGAGTACTTCGAGCGCTTGAGGTGGAGGCTGTGCGCTCGAAGCTCGTTGAGGACGACGGCGATGTGCTGGAGGTGCTCCGCCCACGACGAACTGTATATGAGAATGTCATCAAAAAATACCAGCACGAACCTCCTCAAGTACGGCCGTAGGACGTCATTCATCAGCGCCTGAAATGTAGCCGGTGCGTTGGAGAGCCCGAACGGCATCACCAGGAACTCGTAGTGGCCGTGGTGTGTGCGGAAGGCTGTCTTCTCGATGTCGCCCGAGAACATGCGCACCTGGTGATAGCCAGAGCGCAAGTCCAGCTTGGTGAAGAAGCGGGCGCCATGCAGCTCGTCCAGGAGCTCGTCGACCACCGGGATCAGGAACTTGTCCTTGAAGGTTCTGGCGTTGAGGGCGCGGTAGTCGATGCAGAAACGCCAGGATTCGTCCGGCTTGCAGACGAGAAGGACCGGAGCGGAGAAGGGTGACGTGCTCGGGCGGATGATCCCTTGTGCGAGCATGGCCGCACACTGACGCTCCAACTCGTCCTTCGCGGGCACCGTGGGTATCGGTACGGGCGGACCGCCACGGGAGCGGTGCCGGCGGCGAGTGGATGCGGTGGTCGTACGGACGCGCGGTGGCGCCCCTCGCGGCTCGTCGAAGATGGCGGCGTCTGCCGAAGTAGGCGATCAAGCGGCGGCCGCCCGCTCTCGGCGGCGGCCACGGCGGCGGCGACGGTTGGCGGGGGCGGTGTCGGTGTAGAGCCCACGCCGTGCCACAGGAAGCGGCGTCCGCCACGGGTGAAGGCGATCGTCTGGGCGTCGAAATCCCATGTGATGGGGCCCAACGTGCGCAGGAAGTCGGCGCCGAGGATGAAGTCGAAGCAGCCCAAGTCGATGCCGACGCAGGTGATGTGGTACTGCTTACCCGCGATCATCACCAGAACGTCGCGCGCGACCCCCACGCATCGTAGGCGATCGCCGTTCGCCACAGTGACGCGGAGCTGGTCGCCGGCAGCCGTCGCGAGGCCCAGCTTCTGCATTGCGGCGCCCTGGATGAAGTTGTGCGTGGAGCCCGTATCCAGGAGGGCCAGGAGGCGCTGGCCCTGGATGGTGGTGTAGACGACCATCGTGTTCTCCGTCGGAATGCCCGCCACGGCGTGTAGGGAGACGACTAGGGCGTTGGCGAGCGCGTCGACGGGGGCGGCCACCTCCTCCCCGGCGGCCACCCCATCAGCCGGTCCACCCTCGTCATCCGTGTAGTCGCCCGACTCGAGGTAGAAGAGCCGCTTGCACTGATGGCCGCGGACGAAAGGCTCGTCGCAGTTGTAGCACAGTCCCTGGCGTCGACGCTCCAACTGTTCCGCCGGGGTGAGACGGCGGAACTGTCGAATAGGCGGAGGAAGAGCGGCGGCGGGGGCCTGCGGGGCGCCCCCTCGCCGGGTGCCGCCGCCGGTGCCGGCAACGCCGGCGTGCGGCCGGCGCCTCGCCGAAAGCGCTGGCCGGTGCCGGCGCGCCGGTCGCGGTGGTTCGGGCGGTCGCAGCGTCGCCACGGCCGCCGCACGTAGCTCGAAGGCGCGAGCCAAGTACATCGCCGTCGGAAGGTCCGTTGGCGCACGCAGCTCGACGTCCACCCGGATGTGGTCAGGTAGGCCTCCCACGAACAGCTCTGCCTTCTGGACGGCGTCGAGGTTCCGCGCATGGCACAACACCGCGTTGAAGCGGTCGGCGTAGTCCTGGACGGTGGAGGTGAACTGGAGCCGTCCCAGCTCCGCCAGACGAGAGCCGCGAACTGCTGGCCCGAATTGGAGATGGCAGAGCTCCTTGAAGCGCTCCCAGGTCGGCATCCCCTCGTCTTGCTCGATGGCGAAGTAACATGTCTGGGCCGCACCCGTCAGGTGGTACGACGCCAGCCACGTCCTGTCGGAGGCGAGGGTACGCTGCCCCCGGAAGAACTGCTCGCACTGGTTGATCCAGTTCAGGGGATCGACCGTGCCGTCGTAGGTGGGGAACTCCAGCTTGTAGAAACGCGGGGTGGCCTGGCCCCCGTGTGATCGCCGGCGCCGCCCGCCGACGGTCGACTCGGACCGTCCCCCGGCGGCGGCGGAGGTTGACGAACGAAGGTCCCATCGACCCCGCCGTAACGGACGCCCGAGGTGGGCGCGCCTCCGCCGGGACGCCGCGGTGGTGATCCGCGGCGTTGGGCGCGCGCTCCGCCGTGGTGCGTGGTGGCGGCGAGGAAGCGACGGTGCCGTTGTCGACCCCTACACGACCACGGAGGGAGCGGCGAGGGCGAGGGCGGGAACGACGAGGAGGTGGAGCGGCACCCCCGATGACGGCGGTGCCGGGGCCGTGGGTGGCGGCGCCGGCCGGCGGCGGCGCCGTCGGGGGACGGCAACGCCAGCGTCGTCGGGGCCGTGATCGGCGGCGGCGGAGAGCCCGTCATCAGGGCACGGAACTCTCGGAACTCGGTGCGGAGGGCCTCGATCGCGTTGCCCTGGGCGGTAACGCCGAAGGAGAGGTTGAGGAGCGCCGCATTCAGCTGATGGTTCGTCAGGGTGGGGATTGTCGTCGACACCCCCGACGACACGGGGTAGGAGGTGGATGGCACCGTCAGGGACGGCGCCGTGGAGTCCAACGGCGCCGCGGAGGACGGCGGCGGCGGCGGCGTAGCGGAGGCGGATGGGAGGGATCCCGACATCACCGATACCAGGTTGATAGGATTTCGGATCCTACGGGGATTTCCCTTAGCAAGTAAGGATGAGAGGCCGGCGGCGGCCGGCGGCGAGGACGGCGCAGGGGCGCCGTCGTGCAGGCGGCGGCAGGGGGCGGCGCAGAGAGGAGGAGGCGGCTAGGGCTCTGGGGTCTCCCGGCTCCCTCAGGGAAGCCGGAAACAAATAATTGTTTCTGCTTAATCCCAAACGAAGAGTTTACACGAATATTTATGACGCTCACACTTTTGTAATTAAACCCCTAAGACTCTTTAAAATAAAACCCTACCGGGCCCTAGGCCCATCTGGCCGGCCGCCCCCCTAGCCACGTGGCGTGCGCCGGCCGTACTCGATGCCGGTCATAACACCCCCTCACGTGCAGGCTCCCCCAGGCCGCATACGTGGAATATTGGAGTGGGCTGTAATTATTTTAATTAACGCCCCCGCCAGGATTCGAACTCGAGACCTCTGGCTCTGGTACCATATTGAGTTGCATGCACCAACCAGTTCAACCCAAAAGCTTAAGCTGATAGGGAAAGGTGGGCAATTCACTTATACTCCAACAATTAGGGACTACAAAAATGAACTATATACAGTTTTTTAAATGCCACATTGAGTCTTTATATGTCAAATCTCATGAGTTTTTGTTTTAGTCTCATATTACGCGCTGATCTGCGTAGGTTTCCACAACGAATTTGAGTGGACTAGGTGGTACTTGTTCATGAAAATCATATGGTCCAACTAGCATTGAGATTACCATTAGTCCGTTGAGAACTAGTCTAACCTGTGACATGCTTGGATGTGGTAATTGTAAAATAATCCTAACTGTTCCACCACCGTACAGTCACTATATAAATAAGTAGACTAAGTAAATGGTACATGAGCTTAAACACCTGCTAATCTATCATTGGTTTGGCACATACTACTTATTAAATAAGTAGCATAACTACAGCTTGGCTTACATGAATTCACAACTAGAACAATTCTTACTATGCTTGTAACTTCATCTTGTTTAGATATAAAGGAAATAAACATTTGTCTAGATATGTAAGAGTGTTTATTGCCTTTTCCGGCTGAACTATATGTGCTATTTGTTACTTTCACACTTTGTATTCAATTCCATATATGTATTTCGTGTTGATTTTGATAGGAAATTATATCTTAGATAATCGGTTGTTCTTGTTGAATGGGATTTCTAAATCCTACTGTCTTCTTTTCTTAAAACAGATTGAGAGTGCACAATATTCATTCCCGCCCTGGTTTTCAGGTGGTGCAAAGTCACTGATTCGCAGAATTCTTGATCCACATCCTGATACAGTAAGTTTGGATCAACACTTATTTAGATGGAAGAAACTTTCTAAGAGCTGATGCCTTATTGTGACTTAGGGATAATTCTGAAGTGCCCTAATATATGCCTTCACATACTAATCCAGAGACAATAAAATATAACATTTTAGTAATTTGGCATAAGGTTTGCTCAAGTACAAGTGCAACTGCTGTTATGGTATGTCATATGATGCCAATTTTACCCGAATCAGACATTTGCATGAGTTCACATCATTAAAGTACAAATGCAACTACTGTTTGGTATGCCATATGTTGCCAAGTTTACCCAAATCAAACATTTACATGAGTTCACATTATTAAAGATATGGATTTATGCATTCAATTTATAGATAGTTGAAAATTTGAACTACTAACCAAAATCTTGGCTTTTTAGTAATGTTAGCTAGATCTGATTGACAGATATCATTAAATAGTTCATCTTATTAACTATGTCAATTTGTAATTGCTTTGGTTTTGTTCCACTAAAGATATGCTTTTTACTGGATTCAGTTGCAAAAGCTGTTAGGAGACATAAAATACAAATATACGTGAAATGAAAAGGGATGATCTTCCATATAACACCTATACAAGGACATTAATTGTTTGATGGTTGCTATCATCATTGGTGTTTGTTGACTGAATATGTTCTCTGACTTGGAGCAGCGAATCAGGATAGAAGAGATCAGAAATGATGAATGGTTTCAGAAGAATTACGAACCTATCAAAGACATAGAAAATGAAGAAGTCAATCTTGATGATGTTAATGCAGCCTTTGATGATCCTGAGGTATAGATTTTCACCTCGAATGGAATAATTCATTTATATGTATTATGCAGTGTACTTAAATCTCCTCGTTTGGTCTCAGTAATACCTTGGTAAAATGTCTCACATGCCAATCCTACTCATAAGGAAAAAAGTGATGTGATTATGTATATTCGAAACATGTTTTGTCCTTGCACTCCAGTACTTTCTTGAGTTTTCTATGCTTATGTACTTTACTTAGTCTTAGAGAATTATATGATAATGTAGTAATCAATCGTTTTGCATTTGTTCACAATTATTTAGTTAGTAGACCAAGATATGTTAGCTATATATTCTGCCCACAGTTTGCCTTCCTTGTCACACCATATTGTCAAAAGGGTGGAAGATAACCTGGAAAGAGAAACAAGCTTTAGTTTGAGACAAATTGGGCTTATTTTTAGCGATACTACCTGCAAGAAATGCAACTTTTCTCAATAAAGAAATAAATCTCAATCCCCTTAATTTCTCAATTATTCAGTTATTGGTGTTAGGAAGAATGAGCTGAACAGTTTTCATTCCATTGACTAGGGTTACACATATACAATGTATGGGCCAAGAGGCCTACATGGGCCAGAAGTAGAAAAAGGAGAGAAACTTCTTGTTAGGGAATAATAATTCCTGTATATCCTTCCAACCCTAGAAGGGTGGGTATATAGAGTTAGCTATACATGGGCCTCTATGGGCTACACAGGCCATATGGGCCACTCACACATATATACATTAACACCCCCCCGCAGTCTGGACTACAGGTGCAACGGTGTACAAGACTGGCCGACAAAGAAAGGAACTCACACACAAGACCCCCTCGCAGCCACAACTAGCCACTGGTTACGTTGAGGCTGGACCGGAACTCCGAGAAGGTCGAGGAAGGTGGTCAGCGAACTGGGTGGTGGTCGGTACATGGAGAACCCGAACATCACCAATAGCCACCCGGTCACGAACGAAGTGCAAGTCAATCTCCACATGCTTCGTCCGCTGATGCTGAACCGGGTTGGTGGAGAGGTACACGGCGCTGACGTTGTCGCAGTAGACGAGCGTGCTCTTGGCGAGCGGGCTGTGAAGCTCAGCCAAGAGCCGCCGGGAGCCGGGACGCCTCAGCCACGCCGTTAGCAACAGCCCGGTACTCCGCCTCAGCACTCGAGCGAGAGACAACCGGCTGTCGCTTGGACAACCAGGAGATCAGGTTGCCGCCGAGGAAGACAGCATAACCTGAGGTAGAGCGGCGCGTGTTCGGGCACCCCGCCCAATCAGCGTCAGTGTAGACGACCAACTCAACAGACGGAGACCGGTGGAGGACCAAGCCAAAGTCAACAGTGCCTCGGACGTAGCGAAGGAGGCGCTTCAGCGTAGCAAGGTGTGACTCCCGTGGATCATGCATATGGTGGCAGATCTGCTGGACAGCGTAGGTGAGATCCGCCCTGGTGAAAGTGAGGTACTGCAAGCTTCCAGCAAGACTCCTATAAGCAGTAGGATCAGCCACAAGATCACCCAGAGTAGCAGACAGCTTCGCCTGAGTGTCAACAGGAGTGGAGCAAGGCTTGCAGTCAGTCATCCCGGCACGCTCCAGGATATCCAGGGCATACTGGCGCTGGTGAAGGAGAAGACCAGTCTGACGGGGCTCAACTGTCACGCCCAAGAAGTGGTGAAGCTAGCCCAGATCCTTCATGGCAAACTCCTGCTGAAGTGAGGTGATAATCCGCTGAAGCAGCTGTGGACTGGAAGTAGTCAGAACAATGTCATCAACATAGAGGAGGTAGGCAACCCCATCAGCATGGTGATATATGAACGAAGTATCTGACTTGGCCTCAACAAACCCCAAGGTCAACAGGAAGGTTGCAAACCGAGAGTACCATGCCCGAGGTGCTTGCTGCAAACCATATAGAGACTTGTTCAACCGACAGACCATATCCGGACAACTGGAGTCCACAAACCCTGCTGGCTGGCTGCAGTAGACGGTCTCGGTCAGAGTGCCATGAATAAATGCATTCTTGACATCGAGCTGGTGCACAGGCCAAGACCGAGAGAGAGCCAAAGAGAGAACAGTGCGCACTGTAGCAGGTTTCACCACTGGATTGAAAGTCTCGTCATAGTCCACACCGGGATGCTGAGTAAACCCCTGAAGGACCCAACGTGCCTTGTAGAGCTCCAGAGTACCATCAACACGGCGCTTGATTGTCCAAAATCCACTTCCCGGTCACCACATTGCAACCCGACGGACGTGGCACAAGGTCCCAAGTCTGGTTGGCAAGAAGAGCTCTTCTTCCATCGCGCGACACCAGTTCGGATCTGCCAGAGCCTCACGAACCGACGTCGGGATCGGAGAAAGCCGCGGCTCCCCCTCGGTGGCGGCGAGGGCTCGCGGCCAAAGAACCCCGACCGCCTGCCGGGTCACCATGGGATGGGTGTAGTGAGTATCCCGATGGATGACCAGCGGGTGGTACACGGCCGACTCCACCTGAGAGCGACGTGGTGGAGGCGGCGGCGGAGGCGGTGTGAGCACGGTGGAGATGGAGACGGCTCCGGTGACGGTGGTGGAGGCGGAGCCGTGGAGCGGCGCCTGTAGACATGGCGCAGAGGAGGCACATAGTCTACGGGCACCACTGGTGGAGGAGCCGGAGAAGGCAGCGGCGGTGGAAGCACCGGACGGCGCTGGAACACCTGCACGGTCTCGGTGTAGCGTGCATGTGGTGGTGAGGCCGCGCGTGGCGCAGGAGGAGGCGCTGGAGCCGCGTGTGGCGCGACGGGAGGCACCGGACGGTGGTGGGCGCAGCAGAGGGTGTCGGGGCCGCGCGTGGCGCAGGCAGGGGCACTGGGGCCACATGTGGTGTAGCAGGAGGTGGGCCACGTGCGGCGCGGGAGGGGGCACCGGAGGCAGGGGTGCACCAGGGAAATCTGTGGGAAAGGGAAAGAGAGACAGAGGTTGTTGAACCACCGGGTCAGGAAATAGAGACGCCAGCTCAGGGTTTGGAGAAGGGGTAGAGGAGGTGGAGTAGGGGAAATCTGACTCGTCGAACATAACATGTCGGGAGATGAGAACTCGACGAGAGGTGAGTGTGTAGAAACACCGCACACCCTGATTAGGGGGGGGGGGTTGACCTTCATTATATATAGCCAATTAGGCTAGGATTACAATGTACAAGGCTATGGGCCTGACGCCCACGGGCTATCTATTCTAACATCCTCCCTCAGTCTAAGCGGGAGTGTCACAAACACAAAGACTGGACTTAAAGTCAGTAAACAACTGTACAGGTAACCCTTTGGTCATAATATCCGCGAACTGGTGAGACGATGGAACATGGAGCACCCGAACCTATCCCAAAGCAACCTTCTCAGGGACAAAGTGAATGTCGATCTCAATGTGCTTCGTGCGACGATGATGGACAGGGTTGGCGGTCATGTAGACAGCACTGGCATTGTCGCAGTAGACGATCGTCGCCGAAGAGATGGGTGCATGAAGCTCCTGGAGCAACTGACGAAGCCAACAGGTCTCAGCCACAGCGTGCGCAACAACACGATACTCAGCCTCCGCACTCGAACGAGAGATCGTAGTCTGTCGTTTGGAGGACCAAGACTAAGTTGTCGCCAAGGAAGATGCAGTATCCTGAAGTGGAGCGCCGAGAGTCTGGACAACCCACCCAATCAGCATCAGAGTAGGCTGTCAAGCTGGTGATGCTGCCTGCGCCGATGTGAAGCCCGGTGGAGAGGGTGCCCTTGACATACCGCAGGACACGCTTGAGCATCGCAAGATGAGGCTCTCGCGGGTCGTTCAAATGGTTCTAAGGTACTAGAAAACGAACTAGCAAATGGCAGCCTAGCGTGTTTGCCTAGCTGACAGGCATGACAAATGCGGCGAGCTGCTTTATTACACTGGATAGCTGAAAGTTTATTTAGAGTCTGGACGGCTGCTGTGCTGGATGACCGAGACGAGAATGCCAAAGCTCCGGGGAGACGACAGCGACATGACAACGAGTAGGCATGCGATGTGGAATGGTGTAGAGGTCCCCATTGCTATTGCACTGAAGAAGGACTGTCTTGCTCTGGAGATCCTTAACAGAAAAACCAGAGGTGTCAAACTCAATAAAGCAGTTATTGTCGCGAGTAAGCTGTCGAACGGTCGCGAGTAAGCTGTCGAACGGATAGCAAATTACGAGTAAGCTGAGGAGCGACAAGAACATTATCAAGATGAAAGAGACTATCAGCTATATGTAAAGAGGAAGTGCCACGACCAGAAATAGGAATGGATTGCCCGTTACCAACAATAATGGAAGATGGTGGTGACGGGAGACGGGAGAGAAGTATACCGTCGTTGGAGGACATGTGGGATGTCGGTCCGCTGTCCATTACCCAAGGAGAAGACCCCTGCACCGCCAGCTGGTTGAGGGCAGCGATCAGGCCGGACGCGTTCCAGCCACCTGGAGCAGGGCCGGCAACGGAGAACTGTGACGGCGCAAAGGCAGTGTGTGCCTGCTGTGGGGGCGGTGCTGGTGGCGTCCACTGCTGCTGCTGAGGAGACCACTGGTTGCCCGAGGAAGCCCACGGCCCGGCCCAAGGATTGTAGCAGACCCAGGGACCGGCCGGCTGAGGAGCCTGACGCGCCTTGCTGCTGGTGACCGCCTTGCTGCTGGTTCCGCTGCGCCCTCCCTTGCCCTTGCCACCTTTTCCTTTGCCACCTCCCCCACGATTGGTGGAAGTAGGAGTGGTCTGGCAAGATGATGACGCACAGGAGGAAGTGGTGGAGGCAGCAAGGGCCAAAGCCGAGGCCTCTTTGCCCGCAGCGCCAAGGCGAAGTTCCTTGACGCGGAGCATGTTGGTGGCAGACTTGAAGTTGGGAAGCGGCGACGTGTTGGCGATGATGTCGGCAGTGTTGGCGAAGCGGGGGTTGAGGCCGCGCAGAAGATTCAGCACAAGCTGCGCTGGAGAGATGGTGTGACCAACTTCCCGGAGGGCGTCGGCGGTGCGCTTCATCTGTTGGGCGTATGCGTCGATGGAGAGGTCGCCCTGGGACAGGTTTTGGAACTCCTGTTCAAGGACGACCGCGCGAGACTCCTTGTTTGCTTGGAACAGAGTCTCGATGGCGACGTACAGGGCACGTGCATCCTGATCGGGCTCCATGGCGAGGTCGAGGCCGACGTCGTTGATGGAGTAGTCTCATCCAGCTGCGAATGCAGGCGTCGGGCTGAGACCACAGGGGCTCAGTCGGGCGTGCAGCCTCCGTGCCATCGACATGGCCGAGCAGCCCGTACTTGGTGCAAAGGGCGGTGAAGAACGCCTTCCACTTGGAGTAGTTGGGGCGCTCGAGACTGAGTGAGATCGACACGTGCTGCTTGACGTTGACGGAGGCATAGGTGACGTAGAAGGAGGCAGCGGCGAGGGCGTTCCTGGAGGATTGAGACCCCAGAACACCGGAGGTGGCAGAGTCACTGGAGGAACTCATCATGGCGGCGGGGCCAAGACGGAGCGGCGCGGCCCGATTGAATCGAAGCAGGGGCGGCGCGGCTTGTGGGCGGCTGCGCGAATGGAGTCGGCGGCGGCCCGAGCCCCGGGGCGGCGCGACCGGGAGGCCGGGGCTCGCGCGGCGGTGGCGGCGGCGCGCGTCATGCGGCCTGGAGATGCGGCGATGCGATTCGCGCGGCCTGGTGTTGGTGCGGCGGCGCACGGCCTTGAGCAGAGGACGCACCGGAAGGGGAAGGGCGGGCCGGGTAGGAATCGGCAGCGCCGCGAGCGGAAGCGGAAGGAAGGGATCGGGAATTGGCTTGATACCATGTAGAAACACCGCACACCCTGATTAGGGCGGGTGACCTTGATTATATAGCCAATTAGGCTAGGGTTACAATGTACAAGGCCTATGGGCCTGACGCCCAGGGGCTATCTATTCTAACAGTGAGGTCAAAGCAACGGTACCCCTTGTGGTCAGGGGAGTAACCGAGAAGCACACAACGAGTGGAGCGAGGCGCCAGCTTGTGAGGAGCAGTGGTAGCGGTGTTAGGGTAACAAGCGCACCCGAAGACACGAAGGTGATCGTAGCTAGGAGGGGTACCGAAAAGAGCATGGTGAGGAGTCAGAGCAGGAGAAGCTGTGGAAGGAAGACGGTTGAGCAAGTAGGTAGCGGTGTGGAGGCTCTCGGCCCAAAAGCGCGGGGGCAGAGAGGCCTGGATCACAAGGGTGCACATGATGTTGTTCATGGTCCGAATCATGCGCTCAGCCTTGCCGTTCTGGGGAGAGGTATACGGACAAGACATGCGCAACTGGACACCTCGAGAGAGAAAGAATGAGCGAGAGGTGTTGTTATCGAACTCACGACCGTTATCACACTGGACGGCCTCAACGGTGAGGCCGAACTGAGTGGACACCCAGGCAAAGAAGTGGAGGAGGGTGGGAAACGTGTCAGACTTGGCACACAAAGGGAAAGTCCAAGAGTAGTGAGAGAAATCATCGACCACGACCAGGTAGTACTTGTAGCCAGACATGCTAAGAATAAGAGAAGTCCACAAATCACAATGGACAAGATCAAAGACGTGCGTCGCATGCGAAGAAAAAGAAAAAGAAAGGCGAACATGGTGACCCAACTGGGACGCATGGCAGAGATGCTCACCAGAAGCCCGAGTGCAAGGAAGGTATGCACTGTGGTTGAGCTTAGCCAACACGTCGCGACCGGGGTGACCAAGCCGACGGTGCCAGGTAGAGGAAGAGGGAGTGGTGGCAAAGGCAGCAGAATACGAAGGTGGTATAGTGGAAGTAGGAATGCGAAGGGTGTAAAGAGGTCCTGAGCTGTCACAGCGGAGGAGAGGACACCCAGAAGCAGAATCCTTCACAGTAAGGCCAGAGGAGTCAAACTCAACAGAACATGAATTGTTAGTTGTAAACTGACGAATGGAAAGGAGGTTATGGACCACCTGAGGGGCAACAAGGACGTGGGGAAGACGAAAGGGACCTGGAGCAGAACCCACAGAGGTGACAAGGATACATGACCCATCACCAACCATGATCGAAGGAGAATCAGAGGGATGAGGGGGGCGAACCGAAGAGAGGATGCTAGCATCAGGTATGGTATGGAAGGAAACCCCCGAGTCAGCAATCCACTCGGTGTGGATAGGTGGTGCTGCCCCGTGGTGCTGAATGTCTGCGCCATAGTGGTCGGATCCCACCCCCTAGACCAGGTTGGAGACTGGCTGGGCTGAGTAGGTGGAGCAACTGTGGCAGCGAACATGGCCACCGGCAGGGCCTGAGGGCGAGTGTCCCCCCTGGGCCCTGAGTCAGCCACATCGAGGTGCGCCCTGACCATGGGTCGCTGAAGGATGGCCAGGGCACACCGTTAGGAGCAGGAGGATGTGCAGACGCGCGCTGATGCCGCCCCCTCCGCCTACGATGCCCCTCGCGACCGTCACAACCCTCGCTCGACTCGGGGAAATAGGTGATAGCCACGAGAGAATAATAGGCGGTGGCGAAGGGAGGATGGGCACCGGAGGCAGGGTGTTGCTGGTCAGAGGTGGTGAGAATGGAGCACTCCGCCTCGTCAAACTGGCGGGCAAAACCAGCGGCCACGGCGTGCGCGCACACCCGAGTGAGGGCGGACGCGGGGATTCACTCACGGGCCGCCGAAGCCTCGGACGTGGCGGCGACGAGAGTCGCGCTGGCGGTGGTAGCCGCGTCGGCGGAGGAGGCGTCGATCGGCCACAAAGGAGGTAGGGTAGCAGTTCCTGCGGCGGAGCATAGGGGGCTTCCACGCCCGCGGTGTGCCCAGTGGTGCCGACGGTGGGCGACACAACAAGGGCCGCTGGGAGAGAAGGCCCGACAAGGGCCGGTGCGCTCACGAGCAGGGGGGCGCGCACGCTCAGTCTGGGCCTCGGCCGGGGCGGGGGCGAGGGCACCTTCGGCGGCGGGCCGTGATCGCACCCGGCGGGGGCCTCGGGATGCGAGCGAGAAGCCCGGCGGCGGCGGTGGGAGCGGGGCCGACGGGCAAGGTGGCGCGCGGGGCAGCCATGCCGAAGGATGCCGCCGCAGCCGTGGCTTCCACGCCCCCCCGTGCCGCGCACGTGATCCGTGGACCGGCGGGCCGGGCCGGAGCGGGAGCTCGCATCACGGTGGGCCTTAGCGCCCGCGCGGCCCGTGCGCGAGGCTGCAGCGACGCGGCGGGCCGGGGCGGAGTCGACAAGCCGCAGGAGGGCCGCGCGGTGGTGGTAGGTGGCGCGCCCGCGCCGGGATTCCCTCCGCGCCCGCGGCGAGGAGAGGAGAGAGGGAAGGCCGCGGGCGCGTCCTGGGCTGCGGCCATGGCGGCAGCGAGGGCAAACTCGAAACCTCTGGCTCTGATACCATATTGAGTTGCATGCACCAACCAGTTCAACCCAAAAGTTTAAGCTGATGGGGAAAGATGGGCAATTCACTTATACTCCAACACTCCCCCTCACGTGCAGGCTCCTCCAGGCCGCATATGTGAAATATTGGAGTGGGCTGTAATTATTTTAATTAACGCGCTCGCCAGGATTCGAACTCGAGACCTCTGGCTCTGGTACCATATTGAGTTGCATGCACCAACCAGTTCAACCCAAAAGCTTAAGCTGATAGGGAAAGGTGAGCAATTCACTTATACTCCAACAGCGGCGGTGAGGGCTGCACCCGCACCCTGCGCCGCGAGGGCAGTTGCAGCCGCGTCGGCCGCAGGGAGCCCAACGACGGCGGTGAGGAGGGCAGAGGGGAGAGGGAAGGAGGAGGTGATGCCGGCAGTCGGCAGTCTGCCATGGCGGCGGCGGAGCTAGGAGAGGGGGGGGAGGAGAGAACCTAAGGCAACTGATACCATGTTAGGGAATAATAATTCCTATATATCCTTCCAACCCTAGAAGGGTGGATATATAGAGAGAGTTAGCTATACATGGGCCTCTATGGGCTACACAGGCCATATGGGCCACTCACACATATATACACTAACACTTCTATATATATTAACACCCCCCCTCAAACTAAGGTGGCTGAGAAGTATGTGAATCAGACACACTTAGTTTGAGTATATGAAATTAATGTTGATCTCTAGTTTGAACCTTGGTGAAGAAATCAGCAAGCTGAAGTTCAGACGGCGTGTATTGAAGATCAACAGTTGATTATTGGCAATGAGATCGTATGAAGAAGGCATCAACACCAATATGCTTTGTGAGCTCATACTTGACCGGATTGTTGGCAATTTGAATAGCATTAGTGTTGTCACAACGGAGAATGGTAGGGTCAGCACAAGTAACCCCAAAATCAGCCAACAGCCAACGAAGCCAAATGATTTCTGCTGTTGTTGTGGCAAGAGCTCTTAGTTCAGCTTCAGTACTAGACCGAGAAACTGCAGTTTGCCGCTTAGACTTCCATGCAATTGGCAAACCACCAAGAAAAATACAATAACCAGTAATAGATCGACGATCAGCAGGATCACTGGCCCAAGTAGCATCAGAATAAGCATGGAGCATGGGCTGTCTTGAGCTGGCATAAAAGAGTCGACGGGAGATTGTCCCCCGCAGGTACCATAGAACCCAAAGTAAATGGGCATAGTGAACCGTGGTAGGGGCACTCACAAATTGACTCAGAATGTGTACAGCATAGGCGATATCCGGCCTGGTAGCAGTGAGGTAGACAAGACTACCAACAAGATGGCGGTACCTTGTCGGATCAGCAAGAGAACCATCTGATGACTTCAAGTGAAGATGAAGTTCCATAGGGGTGGCAGCACACCGAGCATCTGTTAGACCAGAACGAGCAAGTAGGTCTTGAATATATTTGGACTGAGAGAGATAGTTGCCAGCAGTAGTTGACTCAATCTCAATGCCAAGAAAATAGCTTAGAGAGCCCAAGTCAGACATCATGAACTGGTCACAAATGCGCTCTTTAACAAAAGTAATATACTCCTGATCATCTCCAGTGATCAACATATCATCGACATAAAGTAGAATTAAAGTGCGGCCACACGGAGAGGTATGAACAAATAGAGCAGGATCATGGTCGCTAGGAGTAAAACCAGCAGCAATGACAACTGAACTGAACCGCTCAAACCAAGCGCGTGGTGCTTGCTTGAGGCCATAAAGGGCACGTCGAAGGTGACAAATATATCCAGGAGGAAGCTCAACCTCCGGTGGAGGATGCATGTAAACATCTTCTTGCAAATCACCATGAAGAAATGCATTCTTCACATCCATTTGAGAAATGGTCCATGAATGAGTGGCAGCCACAGCAATGAGAGTACGAACCGTAGTCATATGAGCAAAAGGGGCAAAAGTTTCCTCATAATCACGACCATAGGATTGTTGGAAACCCCGAGCAACTAGGCGAGCTTTGTACCTCTCAATAGATCCATCAGCTTTGGTCTTAACCTTTTATACCCACTTGCAAGTGATGGGATTGACACCGGGAGGCAATGGAACAACTTCCCAGGTACCTGTGCGTTGCAAAGAAAGGAGTTCAGTTGACATAGCATCTTTCCAAACAGGAATGTGAACAGCTTCTTGATAAGAGGAAGGCTCACAAACAGCCCCAACCTTGGGAAATCGATATCTATCAGGGAGGAAGAGTAGAACGATCCCTAAGGTGATAAGGTGGTGAAGAAGGTGGTGGGTCTATAAGAGAGGAAGGATCATCTACAGTAGGGCTGGAGATAGGAGAATGAACACGGGAACGACGACGATAGTGAAAAGGAAAAGGAGTGATAGATGGAGGTGGTGGCTGTGATGGTGGACTGGATAACACAGGTGGTGGTGGTGGAACAGGAGGTGCTTTTGGAACATGTGTAATGTCAGTGGAGGAATTTTGAGGAGGAATAAACATGGGTGGCGAAAAGAGAAAAGAAAGAGGCTCAACAAATGGCAATTTTGTAGGAGCGGAAGAGTGAAAATATGGTTTGTTTTCAAGAAAAGTGACATCACGAGAAAAGCGAATACGATAAGCGGAGGGATCATAACAACGATAACCCTTATGTTCAAGACTGTAACCAAGGAAATTACACTCAACAGATTGAGCTGTTAGTTTTGTGCAATCATGAGAAGGTAGAAGAACATAACATGTGGAACCAAACACACGAAGGTGAGCATATCCAAGTGTGTATCCATGTAAAACTTCTCCAGGACATTTACCTTGAAGACGAGATGATGGCTGAAGATTAATGAGATAGACAGCGTTGGAGACATCCTCAGCCCAAAAATGCGAGGGCACAAAAGAGGAAATAAGAAGAGTTCGTGCAGTTTCAACAATATGGCGATGCTTACGCTTAGCTACACCATTTTGGGCATGAGCACCAGGACAAGATAGTTGAGGTAGAGTTTCTTCGGAAGAAAGAAACTGACGAAAAGCGTTGGAAAGATACTCCCCACCTGAGTTAGAACGAAAAATACGAATAGAAGAAAATTAAGTATGAACCATCCGAGCAAAAGATTGATAAATGGAGAGTAGTTGTGAACGACGTTTCATGAAATAAATCCAGGTATAGTGAGAGTAATCATCAATAAAAATAATATAGTATTTGTGGCCACCTTTTGATACAAAAGGAGCAGGACCCCATACATCAGAGTGTACAAGAGCAAAAGGTTGAGTAGTTTTGGAGTTACTAGAAGGATATGGAAGCTGAATCTGCTTTCCAAGTTTACAATTGTTAGTGTATATATGTGTGAGTGGCCCATAGCCTGTGTACAACCCATAGTGGCTCATGTATAGCTAACACTATTTACCCACCCTCTCTAGGGTTGGAGGAATACACAGGAAATCAATTCCCCAAACATGGTATCAGAGCCGCCCCCTTCCTTCTCCTCCTTCCCCCCACCCTCCTATGCCTCCATGGTGGGCGACGGACGGGCTCCTGGCGCGGTTGCGCATGGGCTCGTCACCCAGTCCGCGATGCCACCCCTCACCGACCCTGGAACCGTCGATCCCGCCGCCGTGCTCCCTGCGACTTACCAGGGCGCGGCCGCTGGGGCCCTTCTGAACCAGGGTGCGACCGCTGGGGCCCAGGTGGACAACGAATCGAGCGCCCCTGCCCTCGATTCAGCACCCCCGACCTTCGATTCGGCACCCGCGACCTTCGAATCCGCCCCTCCCCTTCGAGCCCCTATACTGGGCGCAAGTGTGGGCGTCCAGACTGCCGAGGGCGCGGCCTGGACCGACCTGGACGCCGAGCAAGTCGGGGCGCCGAAGATGCGGCCGTGGCCGGCCTCCATGCCCTGGCTGTGGCCCATGGCCTCTCCCCAGCCACGGTTGCGGTGTTCTTGCGCGGCCGGGCCTGATGCTGTGGCTACTGCCCTCCGCATCTTGGGGGCACGCACCGACCGGCAGCTTTGGACTCGCACTCGCCGCCTTGGCCCCGGTCTTCGCCGACTCGCCGGCTCGCGCACGGGCACCGGCGGCCCTGGCTCCACTTCGGCCACTGCCTCCGCCGCCGTTGGTCATTCTCCGGGCATGGGTGCTATGCCCGGCCACGGTGTTGGTGCGATGGGTGCGGGTGGTGCCCCGCTCTTCCTAGGGCTCCTTCCTCTCAACGGCCTGGGAATGCCTCCTGCGACTACTCCGTTCTCTGCCACCGCCTTCCTCCGGGGTGTGTCGCCACACCCCTCCACCATCACTGCCGCCAACAGTGCCCTAGCTGCGGCTCTTGAGACCGCCAAGGCCGAGGCTGCCGCTGCCGAGGAGCGCGTGTGTGGCCGCCCTCGCCTGGAGCACGAGCGCGCCACCTCTGACGCTCTTGCTCGCCAGGTCGCCGAGGCAGAGCGCTTCCTCCACGCCTCTACGGGGGAGCGTATCGCCTCCTCTCAGCAGTCTCCGTCTACGGCTCCGCTCCCAGGGGCTAGACACCCGGGTGGCACGGACGACCCCATGGTCGCCTACCTCCACCTTCAGGCCGCCGGGGTCCCGCACATCAAGACTCTGGTCACCGTCGTACTCGACTCCAACTCCACCTCCTACGCTCGATGGAGGGACCAGCTTCTCGTTCTTCGCCGCTACGCTCTCGACAGCCATGTCCTCTCCGACACTCCTGCCCGTGCTCGCGACCCGGCGTGGCGACGCCGCGACTGCATCGTCATGTCCTAGATCTCTGGGACCATTTCCTTGGATCTCCAGGACATCGTGCGCACTCCGGATCCCACCGCGCGCGTGATGTGGCTTTCCCTCGAGACTCAGTTTCTCGGGAATGCTCAGACACGCGCCCTCCAGCTTGACGCCGAGCTTCGCACGCTCGAGTAGGGTGACCTGTCCGTGAGCGACTACTGCCGGAAGATGAAGAGCACGGCTGATGGGCTTCGCGACCTCGGCTTCACGGTCCCGGAGCACATCCTGGTCCTCAATGTTCTGCGGGGCCTTCCCAGCAGCTACGAGGCCGTGCGGACACTCCTCACGCACCAGCAGCCGCCACCCACCTTCTTGCAGGTTCGTGATGCCCTTACCCTGGAGGAGCTCACCCGGGGCCACCACACACCTGTCTCGACCACAGCTTCGTCCTCTACGTCTCGTGCACTCACCGCCGCCCCACCACCATCTTCCGCCTCGCCGCCGACCTCTCTCCTTGGTGCTCCTCCCCCCGGGCCGAGCGGGGGTGGGGGTGGGGGGGGGGGGGGGGGGCGTGGGGGCCGCCGTGGACGCAATGGTGGGAGTCGTGGGGGGCGTGGGAAGCCGCCCACCCAGGCTCCGACCCCCCCCCTCTCGCTCCTCTTCCTGGAGGTGCGCCCTGGCCGACCGTCTCCCACCCGTGGTCAGGGCGTATCTCCATGTGGCCCTACCAGGGTCAGGGAGGGGGGCCTCGTCCCCCGCACTAGCCGACGGCCATGGTCACGAGTGCAGCCTCCTACGCGTCGACTGGGACTCCACCTCCTCCGCCCAGCTCGTCGTGGCCGGCGGGGTGGGATCAGGCTGCCCTGGCGCAGTCCTTCAGCACTGTGGGGCTGACGCTGCCCGTCGGCACTAAGTGGATCGCCGACTCGGGTGCCTCTTACCACACTACTCCTGATGCAGGTATCCTTTGTTCTGTCCGACCTCACCCCTCTTGTCCTTCCTCCATCATGGTCGGTGATGGATCCTGCCTTCCGGTCATTTCTGTGGGTTCCGCTCTCGGTCCTTTTCGTCTCTCTGATGTTGTTGTTGCTCCTCAGATGGTTCATAATCTTCTTTCTATTCGTCAATTTACAGCTGACAATTCTTGTTCTGTGGAGTTTGACTCTTCTGGTCTTTCTGTGAAGGATTTGGCTACTGGGCGTCCACTTCTCCGATGTGACACCACCGGGCCCCTTTACATCCTTCGGCTTCCTGGCTCCGCTGCCTCCACTTCACCTTCGTCTTCTTCGTCAGCTGCTCTTGCCGTGACACCATCCCCCACCACTTGGCACCGCCGACTCGGTCATCCTGGCCGTGATGTTTTGGCTTAGATTAGTCATAGTGGAGATATCTCTTGTACTAGGACTACTGCTGAGCACCTCTGTCAGGCATGCCAGCTTGATCGTCATGTTCGGCTTCCTTTTTCTTCTTCTTCTTCACATGCTGTGCATGCTTCTGTGTGGACTTCTCCTGTACTCAACATTTCTGGTTATAAGTATTATCCGGTGATCATTGATGATTTCTCTCACTACTCTTGGACCTTCCCTTTGCGTGCTAAGTCTGACACCTTCCCCACCCTTCTTCACTTCTTTGCCTGGGTGTCCACTCGGTTCGGCCTCACCATTAAGGCCGTCCAGTGCGACAACGGGCGTGAGTTCGATAACTCCACCTCTCGCTCCTTCTTCCTCACCCGCGGTGTCCAGCTTTGTATGTCTTGTCCGTATACTTCGCCACAGAACGGCAAGGCGGAGCGCATGATTCGGACCGCAAACGATGTCATGCACACTCTTCTGATCCAGGCCTCTCTTCCCCCGCGTTTCTGGGCAGAGAGTCTTCACACCGCCGCCTACCTTCTCAACCGCCTTCCTTCCACCGCTTCTCCCGCTCCGACTCCTCACCATGCTTTCTTCGGTACCCCTCCCACTTACACTCACCTTCGTGTCTTCGGGTGTGCTTGCTACCCGAATCTTGCTGCCACTGCTCCTCATAAGCTCACACCTCGCTTGACACGTTGTGTGTTCCTTGGTTACTCTCCTGACCATAAGGGGTACTGCTGCTACAATCTCACCTCCCGTCGGGTTCTTATATCCCGACATGTTGTGTTTGACGAGTCGGACTTCCCCTTTTCCTCCTCCACACCCACTCCGGATCCTGACATTGAGTTCATGTTTTCTAACCCAGTGGTACAACCTCCTGTTTCTGTTTTTCCTTTTCCAGCAGGTTCTTCTGGTACACCACCGGCTCTGGCTCCTCCGGTGGCGCCAAAGCCTCCTCTTGCACCACCCGCGATTCCGGTGCCATTCGTCGCACTTGACGTGGGCTTGGTGCCTTCGGCCGCGCCACGTGTGGCCCCGGTGTCACCGGTGCCCCTCGTCGCGCCACACGCGGCCCCGAGCCCACGCGTGCCCCTAGCCGAGCCACCCGCGGCCCCGGTGCCCACGGCGCCCCTCGCCAAGCCACACGCGGCCCCGACGCTTCCACCCGCGCCACGCGCGGCCCCGCCACCACCTGCACGCTACGCCGAGCCTGTGCAGGTGTTCCAGCGTCATCCGGTGCCTCCACCGCCGCCACCTTCTCCGGCTCCTCCACCAGCGGTGCCTGTAGACTATGTGCCTCCTCTGCGCCATATCTACGGGCACCGCTCCACAGCTCCGGCTCCTCCAACACCGTCACCGGGACCGTCTTCGACTCCTCTACCGGCGCCCACACCGCCGCCTCCGCCGCCGCCACCGCCGCCTCCCCCCACGTCGCTCTCGGGTGGAGTCGGCCGTGTACCACCCCCGCCGGTCATCCATCGGGATCCTCGTCACACCCATCCCATGGTGACCGGCGAGGCGGCCGGGGTTCTTCGGCCGCAGGCCCTCTCCGCCACCGAGGGGGAGCCCGCGGCTTTCTCCGATCCCGACGTCGGTTCGTGAGGCTCTGGCCGATCCGAACTGGCGTCGCGCGATGGAAGAGGAGTACGGAGCTCTTCTCGTCAACCAGACTTGGGGCCTTGTGCCACGTCCGTCGGGTTGCAATGTGGTCACCGGCAAGTGGATCTGGACAATCAAGCGGCGTGCTGATGGTACTCTGGAACGCTACAAGGCACGTTGGGTCCTTCGGGGGTTCACTTAGCGTCCCGGTGTGGACTATGACGAGACTTTCAGTCCAGTGGTGAAGCCTGCTACAGTGCGGACAGTTCTCTCTTCGGCTCTCTCTCGGTCTTGGTTCGCACCAGCTCGATGTCAAGAATGCATTTCTTCATGGCACTCTCACCGAGACCGTCTACTGCAGCCAGCTAGCAGGGTTTGTGGACTCTAGTTGTCCAGATATGGTCTGCCGGTTGAACAAGTCTCTATATGGTTTGAAGCAGGCTCCTCGGGCATGGTACTCTCGGTTTGCCACCTTCCTGCTGACACTGGGGTTTGTTGAGGCCAAGTCAGACACTTCGCTGTTCATATATCACCATGCTGATGGGGTTGCTTACCTCCTTCTCTATGTTGATGACATTGTTCTGACTGCCTCCAGTACACAGCTGCTTCAGCGGATTATCACCTCACTTCAGCAGGAGTTTTCCATGAAGGATCTGGGTCAGCTTCACCACTTCTTGGGCGTGACAGTTGAGCCCCGTCAGACTGGTCTTCTCCTTCACCAGCGCCAGTATGCCCTGGATATACTCGAGCGTGCCGGGATGACTGATTGCAAGCCTTGCTCCACTACTCAGGCGAAGCTGTCTGCTACTCAGGGTGATCCTGTGGCTGATCCTACTGCTTATCGGAGTCTTGTTGGCGCCTTACAGTACCTCATTTTCACCAGGCCGGATCTCATCTACGCTGTCCAGCACCACTCCATATGCATGATCCACGGGAGTCACTCCTTGCTGCGCTGAAGCGCCTCCTTCGCTACGTCCGAGGCATTGTTGACTTTGGCTTGGTCCTCCACCGGCCTCCGCCTACTGAGCTGGTCGTCTAAGAATGATCAATAGGAACATGACCAAGAACACCCTGTTTAACTAAGGTGGATAGACATGATCCACACATATGACCTAAACGATGATGCCATTGAGGAAAGGTAGCCGCAACAAAAGCTGATGATGGTGGTGCAGAAGATGTTGGTGATGCAATAGAGGGCAACCGAAGATGATCTAGGATGTAGAGACCAGATGAGCTCATATGGCGATGGCCAGTACCAAGAAGGGCTCGGGTTTGCCGATCCTGAACAAAACACGAAGTGTCATCAAATCCAATAACACAATTCAGATCAGCAAGTTGCCCAACAGAGATCAGATTCATGGAAAGTTTAGGGACAAGAGAGACACCAGAAACATCAAAATTAGAAGTGACAAGATTGCCTTGATGAGTTACAGTGCAAAAGTTACCATCAGCAGTCTGAACACACCGATTATGAGAAAGAAGCTGGCAAAAATCCAAATGAGAGGAATTGGAAGTCATATGAAAAGAAGCTCCCGAATCCAACACCCAGCAAGAAGTACCTGGTTGTGATGTAGAGGACAAGGAGCTAGCTGACATGTAGGCACTGACTGGAGCAGAATTTATGGTGTTGGACTGCTGCTGGAACTGAGGTGCTGATGGCTGTTGGTGTTGTGGGAATAGTTGGTACTGAGAGGCTGATGGTTGTGGCACATAATCATGTGGTAACTGAGGTGCTGCTACTGCTTGGAGCTGAGATGGTGCTGCTACATTTGTGCTGGATGAAGATGCATGTGGTCCACGACTAGAACTAGCACGCTTTCTCATCTGAACCAGAAGGTGAGGATACTTCTTGAAGCACCGCTCCTCAGTATGATTGGTCCTGCCACAGTGGCTGCAAGGAGTCTTTTGAGAGGCGACCGCTGCTACAACTTGATCAGACATAGAGGGAGCAGCAAGGATTGAAGGCTGAGACGCCGGAAATGACAGACATCGTCTTAAGACGTGTCTCCTCAGCCATGAGAGCAGACAATGCCTCAGCCAAGGTAGGAAGTGTAGGTCTCCCCAAAAGCTGAACTCGAATAGGTTCAAACTCAGACCGTAGTCCCATAACAAAGTCAAACATAGTATTCTGCTGATCATACTTGTCTCTGGCAGTCCAAGATGGAGCACAAGTCGCGCATGAGGAAGAACACTTGGGTACCATGGAGTCAAGCTGGCGTGAAGCTTAGTGAAGGCACTGTGATATTCTTCAATTGACATGTCCTGCTGCTGGAGATGGTGAAGATTTTGGCGAAGTGAATAGCGAAGAGCTGAGCTACTTTGTTGATAGCGACCTTGCAGATAGGTCCCACATCTCTTTTGCAGTATTGTGATCCTCAAGACATGAGCGAATGCTCAGATCAGTACTCATGCAGATAGCTGCCATCACACAATCGTCTGCAAGTCTCCAAGCTTTGACCTCTTTATCATTAGTAGCTGTAGAGGCTGGAGGATTATCAGTGAGGTGGGGATAAAGACCAACAGATTTCAGCAGCATCTTGAGAGAGAAGGCCCAATCTCTGTAATTGGAGCCATTGAGCTTCACATCCATGACAGGGGCACCAAAAGAGCCTGGCACAGGGAAGCTGGAAGGAGAGGGGGAGGATCCCATGGCAGCAGCAGGGGAGCACGCGCGGCGTCAGCGAGTCTCCAGCAGAGGAAGAGGTCGGCCCCAGCCCGCAGTAGACCCCTGAGAGGGGAGCGGCGCTTCAGGCGGCGGCGAGCAGCAACAACAGGGCGGGGAGCACCGCGCCTCCTGCTGCTGGATCGACGGGCAACACGAAGAGGGGGAGGGAAGCAGGATCGACGGGCAACACGAAGAGGGGGAGGGATGCCGAGCAACGGCGCAGAAGAAAGGGCAGAGGGGTGCGGCCTCAATTGGCGCAGAGGATTAGGGAGGTAGGGGCGTCAGCACTCGCCGGCAGGGGGAGCAAGAAGCTGCTGCGTCGGTGGCGGCATGGAGAGGAGTCGTGGCTCTGTTACCATGTTAGGAAGAATGAGCTGAACAGTTTCCATTCCATTGACTAGGGTTACACATATACAATGTATGGGGCAAATGGGCCAAGAGGCCTACATGGGCCAGAAGTAGAAAAAGGAGAGAAACTTCTATATATATTAACAATTGGTATGTTCCATTACCGATAAGTCTGTGTAAAACCTCTTTTTATATGTAATGTTATGCTTGAGTAAAGAAATAGCTGACATTTTCTGGCAATATTTTTGTTGAAATCATGCGGATTTTTTAACGCAACATCCACACCTGATATTCTCTAAATAGTTTTGTGTATGTTCTTTCCATATTTATATATTGCATTAGCAAATATGTATGATAATTCTACCATTTGCAACTTCAACACCCTCCCACTCATATTTAAATTTATATTTTCTAGTGACAGACAAAATCTTGTGAGTTCATAAGCTAACTGGAGAACATAATGTCTAAATGGCATTTTCATTTCTTTACTGTGGGGTAGTTTTGGTCTTGAAATAAGGCTTGGCGTTTCGGTACATGTCAGAGACTCAGTTAATAACCTCTACCTTTCACAATACCCAAATAGAACACTGGGCCACTTCCCAAAAAAAAAAATCCTGTGTAGGGAAAAGTTTCCTACTCCATGTAAGCATCCAACAAACACTTTTCTGTGTGTTTGCCATCACCTTGCATGTTATTGATTGTAATCTTCTCTGTCTTCTGGCCACTATCTTCCTGAACCCTACAGTTGGCAGAATTCCTTTCAGAACTTGCCAGGTCATTCTTTTCCATTGTTTTGTTACGAATTAATTATCTAATTGAAATACAAACTAAGGAAACATTACTGATGAAATCATCTTCCGTTCTGCTACTTCGTAAACTGATAAGAAAGCAGTGTTTAACTGTGGTGTATTTTATACTCATTATTAATTTATTTCTTTTCACCAATTTATTTTCTGTGATTTCAGGAGGATACTGAGGATGCTTTTGATGACGCAGCAGGTCCTCTGACACTTAATGCATTTGACCTAATCATTCTTTCGCAAGGGTTGAATCTTGCAGCCCTCTTTGATCGAAGACAGGTAGGATGCTAGTGATTTTAACTAATGTTTTGACAAAGAATGATTTATAATAAAATAATTGCAATATAGAGTCCTGGGTATAACTGTTATGTATGGCCGCACGTTTGGCCGGCGCAAGAACAGAGTCTTGCAGGAGAAGGAGTAGGATAGGAGATAGAGTTTCAGTTGGTTAAAATTAGAGATTGAGTTGGTTAGGGATAAGTATTGGTTAGGGAGTTTGTTATCCTCCGGCACCTATATAAGCTGAGGGGATTAGAGAGAGAGGGAGGCTAAGTTGTATCTGTTACCTGACCTTCGTCCCTGCCTCCCCTGGCGCGTCGTGAGCTCCCTGTTGCTCCGCCGCGCCGTCGAGGTCCAGGGCCAAGGCCAGCTACTTCCTTTGAATACAACCTTCGCCGAATTCCGTCCACCAACCTTTCCTCCTCCAGCCTGCTCTCTTCCAACGCCCATAACAACTTGGTATCAGACGATCCAGGTTACGTGCCCATGGGGAGCGCCGACGAGATTAAGCAGGCGCTCGAGAAGCTCACCTCGGCAGTGGAGAAGATGCGGGAGGCACAGGAGACGATGCAGGCATCGCTCGACAAGCTGGCCCCCATCGCCCCCGTGGTGGATCAGCTGCCGGCGATTCCATCCAAGGTCCTCTCGCTGCAAGCATCCGCATACGAGAACAGAGAGCAGATCAGCGCCCTCAATCTCGCCCTGATCCGCGCAGAAAAGTCCCACCGTGATGGCAAGGCCGCTGCCACGGACGAGGGCGACACCTCCGTCGGGAATCCGCCGAAGCCCGGGCTGCCACGAGACCACACCCGCCCGCCGCCAGAGAAACCCCGCGATGGCCGGGGCGACGAGGACGCCTACGACGACAGCCGCTTCCACCCGCGCGTCCGGCTAGAATTCCCCACCTTCGACGGGAAGGACGACCCTCTTCCCTGGCTCAATCGGTGTGAGACCTTCTTCCGCGGCCAGGGTACACCGGAGCCCCGGCGGGTCTGGTACGCCGCCATGCACCTCACCGGCGCCGCCCAACTGTGGTACGCGCGCCTGGAGCTCACGTCCGGGACTCCGTCTTGGCGCCGCTTTGCCCAATTGGTCCAACAGCGCTTCGGGCCGCCGATGACAGAGCCCCGTGGGCGAACTCGTCCTCCTCCGGCGCACAGGCTCCGTCGACGAGTACACCGACCAGTTCCTCCGTTTTGCCTGCCGCGACCCGGACCTCACGGAGATGCAGTTGGTCCACATCTACACGGCCGGCCTCGTCAATCCACTGAAGACCGATGTCGCCCTCCGCCGCCCGACCTCCCTGGATGACGCAATCGGCGTCGGCGCGCGCATATGAGCAGCGGCACCAGCTCTCCCTGTCCGACCCGGTGCCGGCACGGGGAAATCGGGCCGCACGGCCAGCCCCCTCGCCGCCACGGCTGCCAAATCGGCCGTAGGGGCCGCCTCGGCGTCCTCCATGGCGCCCGGATCGAGCCGGTCCGCTGCGGCTTCACCCTCCTTGTTGCCACGCCACCGCCTGACGCCGTCGGAGATGTCCCAGAGGCACGCTGAGGGCCTCTGCTTCAACTGCGACGAGAAATACGTCCAGGGGCACCGTTGCAAGAAGCTGTTCGTCCTCGAGGTGGTGACTCCAGGGGTGGAAGACGACGACGAGGAGATCGAGTGCTCGGCGCTCACGGGGAGCCCGCCCGGGCCAGGGATCTCCCTGCACACCGCCACGGGCGTTCGCCCACCGGGGTTCCACACGATGAAGATCTTCGTCTCCGTCGGTGACGCGGTGGCCGTGGCACTCCTCGACTCCGGCTCCTCCCATAACTTCATTGACGCTGCCATGGCGCGCCGGGCAGGAGTTCGCCTGAGGGGGCGCACGGGTCTTTCAGTAGCCGTCGCCAACGGCGACCGGGTCGCCGCCACCGGCAAGGCCGCAGCCTAGCAGATCTTCATTGCCGGCGAGCCGTTCTCCATCGACCTCTACGGGTTGCCGCTGGGCGACTACGACATGGTGCTCGGGGTGCAGTGGCTGGGCACGCTGGGTCCCCTGCTCTGGGACTTTGCACGCCAAACACTGAAGTTCGAGCGCACCGGCAAGAAGACATCCCTGCGTGGCATCGACGCGACACCGGGACCGTCCATCGCGTCCCTGACGGCCTCTGGCGGCCATCTGTTGGAGGCTCTGCTGGACGAGTTCGTCACACTCTTCGCCGAGCCTCAGGGTCTGCCCCCTCGCCGCCACATTTGTCACCGCATCCGGCTTAAGCCAGGCACCGGAGCCGTCGCGGTCAGGCCGTACCGCTACGCACACGCCCAGAAGGACGAGCTTGAGCGTCAGTGTGATGAGATGCTTCGTTTGGGCGTCATCCGGCCGAGCTCGTCCGCCTTCTCCTCGCCGGCACTGCTGATCCGCAAACACGACGGCACGTGGCGTTTCTGCGTTGATTACCGGGCACTCAATGATGCGACGATCAAGGACAAGTTTCCCATCCCTGTGGTGGAGCTTCTCGACGAATTGCGCGGCGCCAAGTTCTTCACCAAGCTCGACTTGCGATCCGGCTACCATCAGGTGTTGATGCACGTCGCCGACATTGAGAAGACGGCGTTCCGCACTCATCAAGGGCTCTTTGAGTTCCTGGTGATGCCGTTCGGCCTCTCCAATGCCCCGGCCACGTTCCAGGCGCTCATGAACGACATCCTCCGGCCCTTCCTCCGTCGGTTTGTCCTCGTGTTTTTTGACGACATATTAATCTACAGCTCATCGTGGACGGAGCACCTCCGCCACGTCCGTACGGTGTTTCGCACGATGCAGGAACATTGCCTTCTCCTCAAGCGGTCAAAGTGCGAGTTTGGGAAACCGTCGGTGGCGTATCTGGGCCATGTGATCTCCGCGGCAGGGGTGGCCATGGATCAGCAGAAGGTCCAGGCGGTGTTGGATTGGCCACAGCCCAAGTCACCCAGGGCGGTGCGTGGTTTCCTCGGGTTGGCGGGGTACTACCGCCGCTTCATCAAGGATTTCGGTACCATCGCCGCGCCTCTCACAGCCCTCCTCCGGAGGGAAGGCTTTAAGTGGACCGACGACGCCAGCTCCGCGTTTCGGGCACTGCAGCACGCCCTCACTTCCGCGCCCGTTCTCCAGCTTCCCGACTTCGAGCGTGAATTCATCGTCGAGTGCGACGCGTCGGGCTCGGGCTTCGGGGCGGTCCTTCATCAGGGCGCCGGTCCGATCGCTTTCTTCAGCAAGTCCATCGCGCCTCGCCACGCCAAGCTTGCTGCCTATGAGCGCGAGCTGATCGGCCTTGTCCAAGCAGTACGACATTGGCGGCCGTATTTATGGGGCCGCCGTTTTCTGGTCCGTACAGATCACCGGAGTCTTCGGTTCCTCCTTGACCAGCGCCTCACAACGATCCCACAACATCAATGGGCGAGCAAGCTGCTGGGGTATGACTTCGTGGTTGAGTACAAGCCGGGCGCCCTGAATGTTGTGGCAGATGCACTGTCCCGGCGTGATGAGGAGTCTGGAGAGCTGTGTGCCCTATCTGCCCCACACTTTGCTCTGTTCGACGACGTCCGTCAAGAAATTAATGGGGATGTCCAGCTGTCCTTGCTGCGCGACGCTATACGTGGTGGTGCCAAGCCGGCGGTATGGTCTGTGGTCGATGGGCTTATCCTCTTCAAGGGTCGTGTGCACATTCCTGCATCTTCTCCTTTGCGCTAGTTGGTTCTGGAGCTTGTGCACGGGCTGGGCCATGAAGGAGTTCACAAGACGCTGCACAGGTTACGAGCAGATTTTCATTTGCCCAAAGATCGCTTGGCGGTACAGGAGTTGGTACGGGCTTGTGCTGTGTGTCAGCGCAACAAGGGGGAACATCTTCAGCCAGGAGGTCTCCTACAGCCCCTGGGCGTGCCGACGGCAGTTTGGTCTGATGTCGCCATGGACTTTGTCGAGGCTCTGCCAAAGGTGAACGGCAAGTCTGTCATTCTTACTGTAGTCGACCGATTTTCTAAGGCAGCACATTTCATCCCTTTGGGTCATCCATATTCTGCAACGACGGTGGCTCGAGTGTTCTTTTCTGAAATTGTCCGTCTCCATGGTATTCCGGAGTCAATTGTCAGTGATCGGGATCCGGTTTTCACTAGTGGCTTTTGGCGGGAGCTGTTCCGCCTTGCGGGTGTCAAGTTGCAGATGACATCCGCTTTTCATCCCCAATCTGATGGGCAGTCCGAGGCCACGAACAAAATTGTGGCTATGTACTTGAGGTGCTTGACTGGGGACAGACCGCGGAATTGGCTTGAGTGGTTACCGTGGGCAGAATTTTGCTATAATACGTCCTACCAGCAGTCCATCAAGACGTCGCCGTTTGAGCTGGTGTACGGCCGGCCTCCGCCGTCTATCCGCTCTTATGCGGTGGGCGACGCTCGACTGCCTGCTGTAGAGAAGGCCATGAAGGAGCGTGATGAGTTTTTGGCGGAAGTACGTGATCGTCTCGAGCAGGCACAGCAGCATTACAAAGCTGTGTATGATCGGCGCCATCGTCCCGTTCAGTTTGCTCCAGGACAGTGGGTTTGGCTTCGCTTGCTACATAGGCCGGTGGCGTCCCTTAATGTGCAAGGCCGTGGGAAGCTGGGTCCTCGGTTCTTTGGGCCCTTCCAGATCAGCGAACGCATTGGGGAGGTGGCCTACAGACTGATTCTGCCAGCAGGGGTTCGTCTTCATGATGTTTTCCATGTGGGATTGTTGAAGCCGTTCTATGGGGAACCTCCTACTCAACCTCCTGTTTTGCCTATGATTCAGCATGGGCATGTCGTGGTCGAACCGGAGGCTGTTCTCCAGGGGCGAATTGCGCGTGGACAGCGCGAAGTGCTGGTGCGTTGGAAAGGTGTTCCTGCTGCTGAGTCCTCATGGGTACCACTGGTGGCTTTCCGTGAGCAGTTCCCTGACTTCCAGCTTGAGGACAAGCTGCTTCTCCAGGGAGGGAGAGATGTCATGTATGGCCGCACGTTTGGCCGGCGCAAGAACAGAGTCTTGCAGGAGCAGGAGTAGGATAGGAGATAGAGTTTCAGTTGGTTAAAATTAGAGATTGAGTTGGTTAGGGATAAGTATTGGTTAGGGAGTTTGTTATCCTCCGGCACCTATATAAGCTGAGGGGATTAGAGAGAGAGGAAGGCTAAGTTGTATCTGTTACCTGACCTTCGTCCCTGCCTCCCCTGGCGCGTCGTGAGCTCCCTGTTGCTCCGCCGTGCCGTCGAGGTCCAGGGCCAAGGCCAGCTACTTCCTTTGAATACAACCTTCGCCGAATTCCGTCCACCAACCTTTCCTCCTCCAGCCTGCCCTCTTCCAACGCCCATAACAATAACTGTATAAGTTCTCTTACTACATCTATGTTTTTTGCACATTGCGATGTGGTTGCTTTTTGTTAGTAAAAGTGAATTGTTGAAAGACTGACAACCTGACTTAACTCGGATTTGGGTCTTCTGCATTCTCATATTTTAGACACAGTACAAATTACAACTCATTTTTATTCCAAATAATGTTTAATTGTTGGAGGAAAATGTGAAAATTGTTGGCTCATCTGACCATGAGCAATATGTCTTCCTTGTCCTCTCAGCATTTTGAGTTATTTTACCTCATCATGTTTGCAATTCAAATCTTTGAAAATATATTGATTGTCAAGCTTTCAAAAGTTTGACTACCTATGTGTCCTAAAGGACAACTATTTCTAAATGATGGAGTACATGCCCTGAAGAATGGTGTTGCATCCGAGGTAATTCATAGTATCCTAAGTGGGGTAGAGTTTGCTGTTATATTTGTGGGAACACTCAACATTTACGAATCGTGTTGTATTCACTTGCACAAGCACTTTAAGCTGATCCTATATATGTCATGGTCATGCTGTGAGCATTTTATAATTTCGATTTGTGTTTTCTTCCTAGACTTAATAACTGCTTGATCTGCAGGACTACGACAAGCTTCGAAATAGATTCTTGTCGCGCAAACCAGCTAATGTTATCTTGTCAAGTATGGAGGTCGTTGCGCAATCAATGGGGTTTAAAACACACATTCGTAATTACAAGGTACAGTCTGTTTTCCCTTGGCATGCAAATCTTCTGGCATTGGACCTTGACAGGCAAAGCTATTATTCCATTCATCTATGTAATTGGTAACAGTTGACTTCCTTCTGGTATTAATAAACTTGCCTTTCTTTTTGGTCAGTTGCATTTTTTTTTGCATAATGCAGGGTGTTTTGGTGACAAAAATGAAGGCTAAGTTTATTTCTATGTAACATAATTTATTAGGAGATCTTTCTTTTGAGATTATTATGTTAATGTGAGAATTACTTTTGGTTGTTAGTCATTGGGCATTACTTGGGCGTGTTTTTTTGCCTAATTGCATTACTATAATATTCAGATGAGGGTGGAAGGTCTAAATGCGAACAAGACTAGTCATCTCTCAATTATGGTTGAAGTGAGTCTTGCCCTCTTTCTGTGCTCAAGTATAATTCTTGTTTTATTGCTTTCTGTTGCATTTTACCCCCATTTTCTCTGGTTTTAGGTTTTCGAAGTTGCTCCATCAATCTTCATGGTAGATCTCCAAAGAGCAGCTGGAGATACTTCAGAGTATAACACGGTCAGAAATTTCTCTCCAAGTGCTAAAGAAATAGGAAATCTCTCTCTTTCACATAAAATAGGAACAAATTTACATAGAGCAATACCTGTAATTGTGTAATGGTGAGACCTATTGCACATATCAGTCTGTACAAATGTAAAAAGTGAAAGTACAAATTGACATGTATGCTAACACTGCAACTTCTCTTGTATCACAGTTTGTAAGTAACTACTGCAGTAAATTAGATGATATCATCTGGAAATTTCAAACGGAGAAGGGCAAGTCAAGGATATCCCGGTCATCAAAGTGCTAATTTGCCCTCAACATCCATCATTTGTATGCTATTTTCCTGTTCCATTTTCAACTTCTAATCCCATAATTTTGCTTGACATGCACATACATGTACCATTTATCTCTAACTACATTGTGTTCTCCAATTGTTTCAGGTGTCAGTGTGTTATGCCTAATCTGGTGCTGTGTTGGTATCAAGTATCATGGGTTTGATGAGGGGAAGTCCCTGGTTAAGTCTATCACAATTGATCTCTAATATTATACTTCTACTAGGAATTGGTCATCAGGTAGTGTGTCATGATTGTATATTGAGAGTCCCCATGTACAAAAAGGCCCATCCTGTAGTGGTTAGGTTCCATTACCGGTTAGGTTCCATTACCACAGTTTGTCGAAAAAAGTTCCAGCGATGTGTTTGACTCGCAAACATTGCTTGGTTGTAATTGTAAAGACTTCCATGATGTGTCATGTGTGGTTGTGTCGAATGTATATTCATATTGTTACATGTTGAAACACAATGTTGATTCCTAGCTGGATCTGCTCTGGTTCTACTTGTTCTTGCAACCAACAGAGCTCTAGGCAAATGCCTGGCGAATGAGGGCCCACCCCACCCAAGAGCGCTTATGTCATATGGGAACTCTTGGCTGGAAACAATCCTTATGGTTTTGATATCCGGTTAGAATAATAAGAAAGAATCAAAATCCGGTTAGTGATAGGAGACCATGTAGCTTGGTTCGGAGAGCACTTGCTGGGTTTAAGATTAGTTTTTCGCTAAATGTTACTACCTAAATGCTGAACTATTAACCCTACTTGTTCGCATGGGTGCTCACCCCAAAGTGTTCCCGGACTGCATGCATACATCCGTAAGTAACATAGTGCAGAATCCTGACCCACTGCCTGCATTGTGTTCTTGACCCAATATGAATATCTGGTTTACAGCTAACCAAAGCTTGTACTACTAGAATCCACCTGCGCAGCTGCCAAATCTCATGACTTCGCATCTTAAAGCCAATTTTGTTGAGGACCAGAATATGGAATTTGTGAGACGCAGGCACACATTAGTTTCTGTTAAGGACTTGTTTGGGAATTAGTGGAATGAACCGGAATGAAGGGCATTAGGGTGGAGGAATTTCCACTATAAGTCAAAATTTCCCAAAATCCCCTTCAATCCTCTTTCATCCACTTGAATCCTCCATTTCCCAAACAAGCCTTAAGTGCATCTTTGCTCGCATAAAGTTATCAACCAAACTTGGCAATCTTGGGTAATTTGCCTACAGAATTTAAATGAACCAAATAGAAGAGATGATCTCAACCATCATATACCAGAGGCGTATGTAACCAAAGTCTTGCACACAAGAATGTTTAATGACTGGTAGGTTGATACCGATACAACAAACAGTGGTCCAGTTCACTGGTAAAAATGTCTAGGATCCCACATCCATACACTTGCACCAGAAGCATAATTCTCTTGAACCAAAAAAGATCTGCACCTAAAAAAACAAATAAGTTTAACGCGACATGATCTGACCTTTTCTTTTCTATATGAAACCCAAGGTACATAACCTGAGTGAGCCATGTTTGAGCAATCCTACTATACACCAAATAGCCTAATCTGGATTGCCTCTAGAAACTGTATGCCTACTGATCTCCAGTGAGTGACACCCAGACCTGAATGCTGGACAGAAAGCAGACATTAGCAGATGCCAAACATCACACAAGTGGTTTGGCGTAACAAATGAACTGTGCTGTCCATTGTCATATTCAGCAAGTATTACTAGTCTGACTCATTATATCAGGTCAACAAAGATGAGGATCTGCGCTTCTGACTGTCAGAAGTGTAATGGAGCTCGATGTAGTAAAGGCAACTTGCTTTAGAATAGGCTGGTTACAATGAACAATGGTTGTTGTGATAGCCCTTACTGCTTGTACAACTTTGGTAGCTGATGAACATTAGTGAGAAGCGTCCCTAATCTTTTGGTACATCCTCCTGTATATGGTTTCTCCTTCTAGCTCTGCATGGATCTCTCTTTCTGTCCGGATTCCCATTGGATTATCCAGAAGCCATCCTTCATTGTCACACTGAAGATCTTTATCAACACAATCAACATGTTCCAAAATGTCAGAGTACCCATCAAATCTTTCTCTCATGTCTGCAGCTACTTCCAGTACATCTGATTGTATCAGAACCTACCACGTCAAATAGACTGAGGTGTCAATTTGATGAAATAAAGAACACATCTGCAGACATTATAGACAAATGGTTGATATCAACTGCAAAATCAAAATGATGCACACAACGAAAACTAGCCTTAGTTCAAAGTGCAACAGCATATTAGTCTGAATAGATAGTGTTGCATTGTGTTATCTTAGTTTTATAGTCAGTGTTGTGCAATGCCTAGAGCATGCAGTATTACTAGATTGGAGAAATCTGTTGACACTTTTTCGGTCGAACACGAATGCGCTAGATCGCGCGGTCGTCGGAAATCCACTCGCCGAACCTCCCAGCACGGGCCGGTCTGACCGCCTGGGGGGGGGGGCAGTCTAACCGCCTTGGACAAGAGGCACGTCCAAAACCTAGATTCGCTACTCTGGGAGGGACCCCGTCGGGAACAGTGCGCCTAGGGTTGTTTTGAGATCGGCAGGCCACTCAGAACTCCCTCAACCGCTGTGGAGACGAACGAGGAGAGCAATGGAGGTTGGAAAAGCTAGGGTTTGGACAAAATAAGATAAAATTGATAATGACGATTGGATGATAGGTCTCAATCGGCCATGACCCTTTATATTTATAGCGTGAGAGGTCTTGCCCTGCAAATAGCACTTTACAACTCGAAATGAAGCTAAACTCCTAATTCTACCCGAAATCGGGGTAACCCGGTTAGACCGCCCCTGGGGGGCGGTTAGACCGCCTGGCACCTCGTGCCAGACCGGCTACAACGCACCCGGTTAGACCACCTATGGGACCCGATCCAACCGGCCTGCCTAGCCCGAGTCGGCTTTTGCCAATTTTGGGTGTCAACAAAATCATAATTATTATTTCAGCTAAGGAGTCAAACACATGGCTCATGCCTTTGAGATTGGCGGCAAAACTTGAATACTAAGTTGATATATATGCTGCCTAATATCAAGATGATCTTACAATTAAATCATGCCTGGTTTAGTGTGCTCAAAAGAACTCATGCTTCATCTTGGCTTATTACTGGTTAAATTATACTCAGTGTAAGGTATTTTAAGCATTAAGAGCCCTTGAGAATATAGTTTCAGTTAAAGGCCACTATTGCAAATGACAGGAGTTTGAAATTGACATAAATTTAAAAATGCTACTCGGGAAAATTACACTGGATTGTTTTACAACATTTTCTCCAGTCAAAATAAGATGACACATCAAAACTACAGATCTCCACAGGTACAGCTAGAAATCTAAAACAGACAAAAATAGATATTAGTCTAAATCATAGGAAGTTCATTTTTGCAAAAGACTTATGCATAAAGAAGCATCCTAACCTGAATGCGGCTTAATAAACAGATTTTTTTTTTCAAGAAGAAACCATTGATTATTGAACTGTGTACAGGAGTGACATACCCGCCCGCCTAAACAGAGATTCTTGGTGATTGAATCGACCAATGGTGGCTGTAGAACTCTTCTTTTGTGATGTCTCTTCTTAAAGTGTGGATCAGGGCACTGCAAAAACCAGCAGGTAGACATTTCAAATCTCACTTCCATAACACTGGGAAATAATGAAGCACTGAACCAGCATGTCTATCACTCAGCTAACAGACACAGCTAAAAGGATTCTGATGCTGCACCTGGCTACACTCACCAGTATTGAAACAAGTGACAAGGGACCAGGGTAAGACGATATGATTTTTTCAAAAGACACCGTTGCATTTGCAAACATAAAATAGCTGTGAAAAGAGAATAATTCCAAGTGTAAGGAAATATTATTGCGTTGAAAGAAAGAGAAAATGCTTAATTCAGATGTAAGAAAATTAGGAAACTTACATGTTCCTAAGCCCCAATTCATTCACCCAAAATTGTGTTCTTTCCACCAACTACACAAACAGAGAAAACAGAACACCACCAAACTACAACATTCAATAATGTGCCTTACATTCCAAAAACAAACAAGCTGAAACATTAGAATCACTAAAACCTTTTCTCGGATTTCCAGTCCAAGGTAGTTCTGCCTCTGGCCTGAGTTCTTTGCATGCCAAATCAAGAACCTCCCACTCCCTAAACATCAATATTCCCTAAGAACTTTACTTAAGCAATATATCACCCCCTAATGAACAAAATCAATACTAAGAACTTTACTTCAAACAATATATCACCCCCAAATGAACAAAATCAAATTGCGCACCGCAGCCGATGTCAACCATGAGGGGCAGTAGAGGGTCCTCGAATACTTCCTTCCAGTCTGGTGGCTCCGTGGGTTCCTGCGCATCGTGCAATTGAGAACAAATTAGAGGAATGCAATGAGGGCATGTGCTATCTTGGCAATCTTAAAATATTAGTGGAATTGGGAGGACTTTACAGAGAAGGATGAGCTGAGCGGGTTCACGTGCTGCCGGATGCGCAGGTGCTGGCCCCTCTGCGTACAGAAACGGATGCGCGGTGAGATTGGTGGAGCACCGGCATTACCGCATTAGGAACGAAGTGAATAAGGGTGGAGTGCAGACATTGCTGTAGAGCGGCCGGAGGTTGAGGTCGGCGTACTCCTTGTCGACCGCGTCGGGGCTCTGCGCGGCAAAGGACCGGGCCCGGGACGGGGAAGAGCGGCGAGAGGAGGGGAGGCGGATGAGGCGGTAGCACAGTGTGGCTGTGGCCGTCCACGCCATACTGCACTCTGTAGTCCGGTCGCCGTTGCCGCCGCCGCCGCCTGTTGGAGCTCGACACCAGGGAAATGTCGGGAAAATGGGTCTAGAGAGACCCATTTAATAAAGGGAAAAAATGTGTTTTCATCAAGATGTTTCATTTATTGTAAATTAAAAAAAGTGTGTTTTCATCGAGATGTTTCATTTGTTGTAAATTAACTCCTTAGAGAATCTCCAGCAGATTGCTTCTATAAATCTCCAATATCAATTTTTTTATCAATTGTCACCAAGTGGGCAAGTTCTGTAACAGTTCAGTGCCGGTGAGTATCGTGGTTGACCAAGTATATGTTTGATTTGTAATTCGGGCCCTGCTTGTGACGGTTATAGTTGACTGTTCCTACAAGCTTTGCTAACCCTAAGGACTAGTGTACAACACTTCTTGATACATATGTTTGCTCATTTCTGTCATATGGTACTTGCTCATCTGTTCTCTTGTTAATCTTCAACATACATACTTCTCAATTGCTTAGTTTACAGAGTACTAGATTCTTGCTTGTATGTACATTGTACAATGAAATATCATGTTGGAAGATGCTATATCACCCCACTTTGTTTGAAGAGATGTATTCTATATAATTGGAATATTTTTGCTGAATGCCATGTAATTTGGCACTTGTCATATCTCTATTGCACTACGGGAAAACCTCAAATAAGTCACGCAACATTTGTAACGGACCCTTAACACCCGTTACATGCACTCCATCTGTAATGATTGTTGTTTGGCGTAGATTACCCATAAGCGCGGCAGGCCGACCCCGGGGTTGGCTGTAACACCCTAAAATTCCATCATTATTAAAATAATGTAAGCAATATGATGTTTAAATTTTATTTACTAAGGAATAATAAATTATCAATTAAATTTGTCTGTAAAGTATTTAGCTATCATTGAATAATATTAGAAGTAACAAGTGCTTGTGCATCATATTTTGTTTGCATGGCGTCTTTATGTGATGATGTTAAGATTTAAAAGTCTTTAAAATAATTTGAAAACTTGAAAAGGGTTTGAAAAGTTTTAATGTTTGAAAAGGGTTTAAAAGTGTTTAAAGTTTGAAAAGGTTTTGAAAAAAAGAAAACCAAACCCCCTTCTCCCTTTCAGCCCAGGCGGCCCAATCCCTCCCCGCGACCCAACCTTCTTCCCCCCTCTCTCTCTCTCACCGCCACTCTGGGCCCGCCTGTCATCTCCTCCTCCCACCTCCAACCGATCCCCTTTCCTTCCTCTGTCTTGCAACAGCCGCGCCCACCGGCTGACCTCCCCGCCTTTCCCGCCCCTTCCCGCCTTCGAGCCGGCCTTCAAGGCGCACTAAAGCCCTCCCTTCACTCCCTCGCCTTCAAATCCGCCCGTTACCCCTAATCAAACTGCCCCCTTGAATGCAGTTTTGGTTGCCGGCATCAATGGCCATTGATGGCCATTTCTCCTACCCGGCAGCCGTCCCCTCTCCTTTCCTTCCCCTATGAAAGCCGAGCCAGAGCTCCTGCCTCGCCCTTTTCGCCTCGCCGCACCTCTCCTCGCCTGCGCAGCATGCCGTCACTGCTAGCCGTGCCGGCCGCCGCATCTCTGTTCCGCCGACCGTTCGCCGTTCGCCGGTTCTGTTGGCCACGGGAGCAAGCGGATGTCGCCACGAGCTTCGCCCCGTTGAGCCGCGTTCATACTCCCCTTCCCGTCGCCGGAGGAGCGCCGGAGCGCCACCACCAGTGGCGAACCCGAGCCTGCCGCCGTCATGTTCTTCCGCCGGCCGTCGACCGATTCGTTGTCCACCGGCGGAGTCGGAGCAGTCCGTCACCACCAGGAGGTCCGCAACGCCGAGCCGCATCCAAAACACCGACCCGAGTTGACCTATGGAGCGTCGCCCATCGTAAAGACCCGAGCCGCCTCCGAGCTCCCCCGCCGGCCGCCCCTCTCCAAAATCCGGCCACCTCCGTCTGTCTCCCACGCTGGTGAGCACATCCCCGAGTTCCCCTTCATCTCCTCTCTCCGTTTCGCACCTCATCTGAGCCTTTAGCAGCCCGAAACCCTAGCGATTGAAAATGGCCAGGAGCTCTGTCCGTCGGCCATGGCCGTACGAAAACAAAACAAGCCATCGTCATCTACCTGTTCACATAAGGCATGGCCAATTTGCCTTTAGGTCCCTAGGGAATCCCCAAACCAAAGCTCTATAATCTGTGTCTTGCAACTCTCTCAGAAACCCCCCTAGAAATATCCCACCTTTCGCACATAAATCCACCCGAGCTCTTTTCAGATCTAACCCTAGCCTTTACTCTTTTTGCGAGCACAGTTTGATGTGTCTTGCGGATCTTCCTCGCTAGCCCCTGTAGTCTATAGTTAACTTTTTCTAGGTCCTTGCAGCCTTGTGTAACCCATAGATCTCGCGTTTTAGCTCCGTTTAACCTCGTTCTTGTTGCGTTAGGCTCATATCAACTCAAAGTACGCGTTAGGAGTAGTGTTGACCATGTTCTCTATTTTAGAATTTATAAAATATTTAAGTATGATTAAGTACTTATATGCATACTTTTATAATTAAAATCTAATTAGAGTTCAACACGTGTTTTCATGGTAAAGTTAATTTGATTAATACTTATTTTAATAATTCTTCCAAATAAAAGCTAATTAGATGTATACTTTGGTTTTCGTAATCAAACTTAAATTGATTAATGTTTATGCAAATATGCTTTCTAAATAAAGGCAGCATAGGTTATATCCCGAGTTTTCTTAACTATGATAATTTGATTAATATGAATATAAATGTGTTTTTAAGTTATAATTTGATTAGAACAATGTTGACGGTGAATGTCCGTCTACTTAGCCATGAGTTTACCTTTAATGTTGGCATTGATTTATTATTCTAACCACTGGAACTAACCCCCTTATATAACAAGTTCACTCTTGCATGTGAATTTTGGAGTTTACTGTTTACACAGGAAATCTACGCTAAAGAGGAGACTTTCGGGATAAGTTCGTCAAGCACTTCAGAAGAAGATCATGAAGCCCGACAAGAGTCAAGACATGTGATGAACATGACTCCAAATGACCCGAGGACCGAAGCGTCAACATGCAAATCTTCAGGGACTCAACTAGAAAATGGCGAAGCTTAGATAGCAAGATTCAAGCCTTAACCGTGAAGGAAACGACGTCAAAGGCCCACATGCAAGTGCAGACAAGTAGGGAATCACGCGAGAAACAACCGGGGCCGAACCGGGTCGAAACAGGCCTGGGCCGGCCAGCCTAGGCCGGCCGGCCTAGCCCATTCCGGGCCCGGTTCGATGCCCCCTTTGACCTAGTTGCCTCTCGTGCTATTTATAGCCCCCTAGACGAGAGCCACGCGAAAATTCATTCGTCATCCGCCGCGACAAGACCGAGAACAAGAAGCAGATTGGATCGCGAAGGGAGCACTCGTGGCCTTCATCTACTTCAGGGGATTCTACACCATGATCAGCGCTACAATGAGTAACATTATGGGGTAAAGTCCTTATTTGTCCTGGGGGTTGAAGGGGGATCTTGAGTTGTAATCACCGAACCTATGTTTTGAATCTTTTGCTATCATATTCATGTTCATGTTGATGGTGCTTTAATCATATTGGTCGGCCGACTTGCTTTGGGGATGCATCGCTCGTAGCTTCGCTATCGTGCTCCTTTTGTTCTTTATGCGATTACCATTGTGTAGTGACAGTGCGCAGGAGGGAAAACATAATGAACTTGGTTCACACATTTGATCATGCATGCCTAGAACACATCAACGTCTTGTGCACTTGGTGTTCGATCACGGATTACCCTCATGTAGTGACTAGTATGCGAGAGGGAAAGCGTTGGACTTCGTGCACTTTTACCTTTGATAGATTAGATCGGGTTGTTCTTGCTAGGTGGTTACATCTTCAAGTGATCCTAGATCCCTTGGACAAGCGTTCTACGTTTTTGAGATCTCCTTTCCATCACTCTCTACTTTGTCTTCTTAAACCTAGATTAAATTAGATTAAGTTCCTTACTTACACATATTTGATAAAGAGCTTTAAATCAACAACATTAGTGCTTAGTTGAGCATAGCAATCCACTTGTTCCACGGATTGATTAACCTTGGGGGAATACTCTAAGGGAAAAGCTACAACCGACCCGTGCACTTGCGGATCGTAACTTGACGCGTTATTTAACCGTCAACAAGCTTTTCTGGCGCCGTTGGCGGGGAACAAGCTAGTTTGCTACATTTAACTTTGTATTAATTTTGTTGATTACTAACACCTAACCTTTTGTCTAGAAATCCTTGTTTTTTGTTTTGTTTTTGTTGTCTAGATGGCTTTTGTCAATCACCCCATGTAGGAAGAAGAAAAACCACTATGGTACTATGCTAGCCCGCAATTGGAGGATATCAAAGTCCAAAAATCAGATTTGATACTCAAGGCCACAAATAGGAAAATGTCCTCCTTTTCCTTGTGACCCTTTCTAAAATGTTTGCATGACTTATTTAAGATCTAAGGATACACTCCCCTTGCTGTTTAAGAAATTAAATGTAATTAATTACATTTTTGTGCACACCTTTGTTGTTGAAAGGTGGAATAATAAATCCCCACATGAAATAATATCTATAAAAGAAAACATTAATTAATTATTCATTAAAAGAATAAGCCCATGCTTATGGTAACCTTAATGAAAAATAATTAACAATTAATTATTTGTTAAGGTGAATATGGCCAACAAGATTTGGATAAAATAATTAATCCATCACATCACCTGAACCCAATATTGCAATCCGTGTAGATCTTCCTGACGGTGACTATTCGCTTGTGCCAGAAGCCGAGGAAGGAGGAGATGAAGCGGAACTGCAGTACGTGGAAGTGATCGAAGACACCGAGGGTACTCAGGCTAACCCTGCTGACAAAAGCAAGCCCCGGTGCAATTAACCCAGTATTTCAAAATTATTATACAACCATCTATGGATGATTGTGCATTTATGTTCAGGAGTTGATATGAAACCCTAGATACATGATCCCTAGGTACCTTTGTCCTTTACCAGTATGGTAGGTCGATAGATGCTATGCTATAGGATCGTTACAAGTCGAGTGATGTTTGTCACTCGCGAGAATAGGTTCTTATGTTGGAATCAAAAGATCTCCTTAAATGGATTGCTCATGTGGTAAGAGCATGGGATGTGGGCTCCGGTCCAATGGCTTTCGTGGGTTAAGTGTTTGAACGTACTAAGCACTTGTCGGGAATGAGACCGGTAAGCCTAGTACCTTAATGACGCGGTGAGGGATCTTACTATTACTCATCTTGGGATGCGTCTCACGGCTAGCTACCGGCGGTGCATGGTGAGTTCGGGTGCCTCGCGGGGTATACCGGATAGCCTATACCAAAGACTGTAAGATTAGATCCTGAATCCGAAGAGTTTTAGGAACCGCTTGGTGGTTTTCCTCGCGGGGGCATCCCATCGTGTGTTTAGGTCTTCCTTGTAAGGTTATAAACCAATCGATTGTCGGCCTCTCACCATTATCTGAGACTACTTACTCCAATGGCCATGAGATCCCTAATGATGGAAGTTGATGAATATTATGCTTGATTAATTGTATTGCTCAACTTATGCTTGCAATAGATGGCTAATTTAGAAAAGAATAAATCAAATAGAACTTGTGCTAAAATCTTGAAAGTAAGCACATACACTTTGTTACTTTTCAGCAAAAGAAACCCTAGTGGCCAAAAAGCCTATCATGTCTAGAGTTGGTGAAGTAGATACCACCGACGGTTAAGTCTTGCTGAGTATTAGTATACTCAGCCTTGCTATAATCTGTTGTTCCAGGTAATGTCTTTGGTGATGTGTGGCCCGGAGAGATCACGCCCGGCTGGGAGCTGGAGTGGGTGGAGGACGATGTGTGAAGCATCACGGCTGGCGTCCCGTGGTGTTTCTGCTTTCCGCTTAGTTTATTTCCGCTGTTTTAAAAACTCTGAACTGGGTTGTCATGTCAAAGACTTCGGTTTGTAATAATTAAACCCTTCGGGGTAAATTTTGGATGTTATTTATGTTAATCTCTAGACTCGCCTTCGCGTGAGTTTTAAAGCATATATGTCAATCCTTGTTGCTATATAAGTGATTTACCGAGCGTTAACCCGGCGACTAACGACAGGATGATACTTTATTATTGCTTAATGACCAAAGTGGATTGGTTTAGGTGATAGTACGGTATTTTCTTGGGCGGGTTGTCAGAGTTGGCATCAGAGCAATTATATGCACTGGAGATTAATTAATAACCTTAATCACTGGTTTTTGAATAAAATTTGCCAAGATTGTTTGGATTTGCAAAAATACGTTGGCCCGTTAATGATAAACTAGACCGAGAGGTCCTAGAGGGAATTTTTTGGTTCTTTCAGGTGGCTTATTAACCTATGGTTTATTCTGCTAACATCCAGCACATTTACTTTATGTCAGACTTACTTTCTTGCACAACCAAACTAGATGAGCCACGTGTTTTATACGTGTGCTGTGCCGCATCACGGGAATTGCGAGGGTTTATGGAGTGATCCATTCCGTGGATCCCATCTTCGCGTCTGGTCATGAGTTGTGATGTCGCCACGTGTTTTATGTCACACCTTGAAATTTCCAATTTCAGGATGTGAATATAGAGAATAATTAAATAACAATTTTCTCATAATTTTATAACTTTTCCAACATTTATTTTCTTTACAGGAAATATAGTATAGGAAAAACCTTGTTTGATTTTCTAAATCAAATAAAAAGTTGTGAGAGTTGCATTCATGCTGATGCATCTAGTGGTTCTTGAGTGCAAAAGGTTTCAAAAATACATTTAGGTGTTGTCCAAACTCTTCCGAGAATTTTCCGGACTTTTGTGAAGTTTATTCTCACTTTTCTCGAGCTATTTCTATTTATTAGAAGGCTCTAAAATCTTTTTCGTGAACTCCAAATATTTTATTTGGGTTGTTCATGTTCCAATCTATGGAACTTTTTCTAGAATTTTTGGAATTTTTAGAATATTTTTCGTGGCTTATATGAATTGTCTAGCTATTTCCGAATTATTCTTTTCACGAAAATGTATTCCGAAAATAAAAAGATTCTTAATCTTTTTCTTTAAACCATTCTCCCTTTTGGCCCATGAAAGCTTTCAGCCCAAATCTCTAGAAGTCTGGCTGGCCACCCCAGACTTTTTCCCTCCGTCCGCCCTTTAGCTTCTTGCCCACCAATCTTTTCAGTAGCTCCTCAAGTCTGTTCGTTCCCCCTCAACTTCCTCTCGGCCCAATCTCTAGAGGTCTGTTCGGCCCCCTCCAACTTCTCCGGCCTGCTCAATCTTCCTCCTGCCTCAGCCCGGTCCACTAGCCCGCCGTGGCCCAGCGCCAGCCCGCGCCTGGCCCATTTGAGCCTGCACCCCCACCGTGTCTATGGCGGATACGACAGGGAGTCCGCCTGGCCGCCGGCCGCCACCTAGGCGTCTCGTGCCGTGCACGCTTGCCTCGGCCGCGCCCCATAAAACCCCGCGCCCTCGCCTACCCCGCCCGCCCGGCCACCGCGCGCCGCCGCCCGCTCCGCGCCTTAGTGCCATCGCCGCCGCCCGGGGCCGAGCCGGCGAGCTCGCCGCCGCAGCATGATTCGCCGCCTCCGTTGTCCGCCGGGCCAAGCCGAGGCCGCCATGAGGTTCACGTGGACGTGCTTCACCTCCTCAGCCCCTCATTGTCGCCAATCGATCACCAGAACACCGCCACCGCCATGAGCCGCCGCCGGTGCTTCTGCTCTCCGTCACCGGCCATCCTCCGCCCGTCCCCTCGACCGGTGAGTGCCCCTCCGTGTTCCCCATGGACTCCTCTTCGTCTTCCCCCATTTGCCACAACCCCTCGTGCCATAATCGCCGGAACCGCCGCTGCCCAGAGCCACCGGCGGAGAGCTCCCCTGCTCTGTTCGATCTAAGGAAGGAAGAAGAAGCCCGTTTTTCAGATAGCCCCCTGAGGAACCCTCTTTTCATGAGACCCGAATCTGTATCTTGCCATTTTTCCAGAAAACCCCCTACAAAGATCCCACTTTCACACATAAAGCTCACCCACACCCTTTTATAGATCTTACCCTGATTTTAGATCTATTCACGAGCACTGTTTGCTGTGTCTCAGGTTTCTTGTTTGCTAGCCCCTGAAGTCTATAGTTAATCGGAGATAGGTCCCTACAGTCTTGTTTTCTTCATAGAATCTTTGTTTTAGCTCTTTGATCCGTTCAAGTTGCGGTAGGTTCATAATAAAGTAAAGCACGAATTAGTGGTGACTTTTCATCATGATTGTTTTCTGAAAATAAATTTAATATTAATCTTGGTTAATGCCTAGATATGCATGCCTTTTATGAATAAAAGCAATATAGATATGTATACCGTTTTTCATAATCAAATTTAATTTGATTAATGTTTCTCTCACATGCTTTTGTAAATAAAATCTAATTAGATCTTTCATCTGGTTTTCCATAAGTCAAATATTAATTTGCTTAACGATTAAATTAACTTTATAATTAAAAGTTGATAGGCTTTTACACTGGCTTTTATTAACAAAAGTTAACTTGATTAATGCTAATGCCATGATGTTTTTTAATAATAATATGATCTACTCGAATTACAAAGTTTCGTTTAGATTGTTCATATAGTTTAGTTTTTCTAAATTAAGTGTTTAATTGGTTAATTCATATATAAATCTTTATAAATAAAACTTGACTAGTTCTTTATACCGGTTTTGTAAATAAAGTTTAATTTGCTTTAATTCCAACATGGGGTATTTTATTTATGAAATATCCTTAGATATATTTTGTTAATAAATCTACCTCATAGCCTTGTTCTCTTATTTATGCAAATCGTTCGTTAGACGTTCTCTTTTGTGTTTCTAGCCTTGTGTAAAAGCTTTAGATCTTTCTAAATCTAGTTCTAGTTCAGATCAAGTTGTTTCCTACATCTAGCTAAGCTTTTCCCTTCTAAGCACGATTTGTGTGCTTTGGTGATCCAAGTAGATATCTTAGAGTTTTTGTTCTGCATTTCTTTATCAAGTAATCCTACCATGATTATTTCATGTTTCTCTTAGAATCTCGTTCGTCAATATCTAGTTCATGTCTATCCTATCTCAGTTAGGTTGTCTCTTTATGAATCAGCTATGTTCTTGTACCTATTCTATCATTGCTACCTTTCTTTAGAGTTTACCCTGTTATCTGTTTCTCCTGTCAGATCACCCTTGGTTAGTGTGTCAGTTGTTCATCCGAGTTCTCTTTGTAGACTAGTTCTCCTAAACCCTAGCCTAAGGTTTGTGTGTGCGTTATAGTTCGCTTCTACCATTCTCATTCATTTCACCTTAACTTGTACGTTAGCATGTGTATCAGCTGTTACTTGTTTTAACACTAAAACTGCATGTTAATCTTGACTAATTTTTATTCCATTGCTTTTATAAATAAAAAGTGATCGATTAGGTTCTAATCCGGTTTCCTTTAATCATGATGTAATTGGTTAATCCCTATTCGTAACTAATTTTTTCTAAATAAAAGGTGTTAGAGTTAAACATCGATTTTCATAATAAAGTCAATATGCATAATGACATCATAAATGCCTTTTCAATATTAAATATATTTAGTTGAACACGTGATATAAAGTTACTCGCCTAGATATCTTATACTTGCTTTATCTTTCTAAAGTAATTGCTAATTTGACATAACTTCTACTCGAATGTTATAAAATATGATTAGGTTTATCGTGATTTCTTTAATGAAATGTAACTTGTTTAATGGTAACATAGAGTATTTCTCCGAAATATTCTTTCCACATGATTTCTCATTAAAATATGAACAAGCACGTAGTCTCTTGTTGTTTGTTAATGATCTGACGATAGATTCGAGCTTAGTTCCGTTTTCAGCGTTTCTTGCACTTGCATAACCATAGAATCGAGTCTATCCTATAGTGCGTTCTTTTAAAGCTTCTCGTTGATTGGTGCTTTGTTCTTAGTATGCTTGTTTGTTTTCTTTGTATACTTGTTCCCGATGATTGATGCGCATAGAGTAAACACTGTTCGAGAAGCCATGAAGAGCTTGGAAGAGTGTGAAGTTGAAGATTCTGAGCAACATCATTACTCACTGGTTAAAGGCAAGTGTGTCCTTGTTCTTGTCCCAGTAACTTTATTAATCACTATTGCATATGCCTTGCATTAATTTGATGGGTTCCTACTAAGGATTACAGTATTCTTTTTACCATTGTCTTGTATAAACCGGTTGTTTAATTGTTCATGATGGTAGATGATGCTTAGTGTGCTCAACTGGGTTGGTAATAATCACAAGGTTATCTATTTATGCTCTATGTTCCTTTATGATAATTTTAATTACAAGACCATATGTTTAATCGGACATGAAGAACCACCGAGGAAAACAGTACAACCACAAGAACTAATGGGCATTGGTCTTGGCCAATTAATTAGGAACTTTAGCTTGGGGTGATCTTACCTGATAAGGACAAGGGATCGGTGGTACTGCGGGCATGGACTCGCTCTAGCAGGGGGTTGGGTGAGTTATTTTTTCTATGGTGGGGTATCGACCTGCTAGGGGACTTTATACCTTGCTAACTGATCCGGACCTTGTGGGTCACAACTTGCTGGGGAACCTTTGTAAAGGCCTCGTAGCGTCCCTATGCAGCCACACCTCGGTATTGTGGTATGGTGCCTGATCAGCATCGCATGGTTGGGTCCAAACTTCTTCGGAGCTTTTACGCGACTTGTGGTGAAAGTGTACAACCTCTGCAGAGTGTAGAACTAATCGGTTAGCCGTGCTCACGGTCAAGAGCGGCCTGAACCCTCACATGATAACTAAACTTGAAGATGGACTTAAATTGTGCTCTCTGGTTATGCTTGCCATATGCTTATGGCATATCTTATCTATCCCTTTATGATAATTGTGGGTTGGTATGAACTTATACTTTATTAGTAATCAGGTGCTAATAAAACTTAACCAACTAAAATTGCTTAAATGCTAATAGCGCAGTCCACTATAAAGCCTTTGCATTTATCCTTTCCCCACACTTGCTGAGTACGACAAGTGCTCACCCTTGCTATATACGTTGCTCAGAAAGAGGAAGCTGCTACATGAAGATGATGTGAAGATGTCGTGGAGTTCTAGGTGTACGCAACCCCCAGGCGACTGCCTGTGAAGTTTGGTGTCTTCGTTTCCAGGATTAAGCATAATACTCTGATAAATCCTCCCTTTTCTTACGTGATACTGTTTCTATATTCACTTATATGTCACTATATGCATGAAACTTGATCCTGGCATGCATATAGATTTGCACTTGGTTTTCTTTGGAAAAACAGGTGTGACATTTTATAGGTATGCATTCCACATGTCGAGTATGCGAGGCAAGGATACACTCCATTCAAACGGAGGGTGTCCGAGGTTGGACGCTGTCCATGCAGCGGCTTAACACATGGATGTCGTTTTTATAGTGAACGGTAATGTATGTGGACACTTCCATGACGTGCTGGCACGGAAGGTTCTTTTTCTGTAGGTACATAACAACGCTTCGTTAGTCGCTAAGTGAGTACCGAGTAGCTCTCGACTAGATATTATAGGGAGAGACGAATAAAAGCCTTGCCACCGGCACTAACTTCGATTTTTGTCTTGATTGCCATGTGAGGTCGTATAGGACGTTCTGCATGAATATTAAAAATCGAAACAAAATAAAACTGACCCAAGAACAAAACTTTTGTATGCTCTCTAAGGAAGATTTGCTAGTTTGTGCTTTCTATAACCTAGAATACCTCTCATGCATAGGTGTTGTGCTGTCCAAATTTTGCAAGAGTTTGTTCGTCTTGCTTTTGCACCATGTTCTAAGAGTAATTAGAATAGGTGTTCCAAACCAAAGTTGCTCCATGTCTATTCTAGTTCTTGCTCGCAAAAATTATTGACCATAGCTTCTTTCAATCTTGAGTTGCACCTTTCTAAGCGAACCTAGGTCTTGCTGTTTTTTTTTTCAGAATCAGCACCCTAAACTTTGGATCTTTCACCATGTTCCTTTTTGATCAAGCTCAGCATTTGAATACAAAAAGTGTGCATAAAAACCTTGCGGAGTAGCCTGTAAATTTGGGAATTTATGGGGTTCTGAATTTTTAGTTATGAATTTTTATTCACAGCTGCCAGAACTTCACCATTTGACATGTTGTTCTCTTTGAGACCTGACATGTGTTACATCTTTTGTACAGATGACTTTTCCCGTGTTTCATGAGTACGACGCTGACGGTACCATCCGTACCAATGGGTTGCACTGGGAGGGTTTTCCACGCCTTGCGTGGGAAGCACTCAGCGCCGCTGGCTACACCACTCCGCCGACCTACAAGGTGTTCGAGCTTGAGCGCTTAGGCGTTCCCCATTGCAGGGTGATCGTCACTGTGCTAATGTCGGTGTTTTAGACCGGCAACCTACTAAGGGGAGTACCCGAAGTAGATGAATGTGACTCGCCGAGATCGGTAACTCGAAGGAAGAGACACGTGGCACACAATTTAGACAGGTTCGTGCCGCGAGGTGCGTAATACCCTACGTCCTGTATGCTGCGTAGCTCTGGATTGATTGGGCACGATTACAAGATGGTGCAATAGTGCGTCGTGGGTTGTATGAGATGAGATTGGACGAGGTGATCGGTCCCTGCCTCGCCTTATATAGTCCGGGAGGCAGGGTTACAAGTCGGAGTAGGGAGAGAGTACTAGTCGAGTACGTCTAGGAGTCCTCTATACAGTGCGGAACATGTACAGCTCCCTAACCGAGTACTACTCCTGTGTTGTCCTTGTGCTCCACGCCTTCAGGTGCCGTGTAGCGCAAGCCGAGTAGTCCCAGGGGCCCACCGAGTAGTCGGTCCTGGTACCCATTGAGGTAGTGGGCCCAGGGAGGTCCATACGACAGCTACCACACCCGGACCATGCCGACTAGTTTGACTTGAGCTTCGTCTACTGGGGTTTTCGTGGGCACGAGTTTATCGAGTCAGCCGCTCTTCGGGTATTGACGGACTTTTGCGACCACAACCCTATAGTGGTGGCTCTCTCCATTTGGGTTGTTTCCAGTTGTGAGTCCTCACGACTCGGCGTGGCTGGATCGTATGGATCACGTTCGGGAGCTGCTTTTGCTAGCCAAGCCGCTGGACGTCACTCAGACGCTTGCGCATTGCCTAAACGTCGTGTTCACACTTCATGGGTTGCGTTATAACACCACTGCGGTGATCCGTCATCATTTGGAGGCAGCTAGGCTAGACTGGCAGCGACTTTTAGCAACTCACCAGCAGCTGAACTTCACTCTTACCCAAATGCAACAGGAGAATGACTGGCTACGTGCCAGGAGGTTTCAGTTGGAGTTAGAGAGAGGTGACCGTCTTCAGAGGATCGTGGACCTTGAGGCTGAGGTTACTACCCTCCAGGAGGACGAGATGCTAACAATATCGAGAGGTTGACACTGTTACAGAACATCGCCGAGATGCAGCAGCAGGTTGAGGAGGCCGAGGTGCAGGTTGTAGCCTTGCAGGCCATAGTGGCCTTACGTACCGCTTCCTCCAAGGTGCGAGCACCTCCGGAGGATCAGGCAAGGACGATGCAGTCCGGACCGGACGAGTCGGGGGCCGGACCACCATTACCGACCCCACCAGCTTCACCTGCTCGTAGTGGTGCTTCAGTTGGCAACTAGGTTGGCAGGGTAATGCAATAAGAATAATTGTGCTCCTAGGTGTAACCTTCAGGATTGTGGTGGTAGGTAGCTTAGGAGTATGCCTTTGTGCAGTGTGACTGCAATGTAACCCTGTTGTACTATGGTATTTTCAGATTTTGAATCTTGTAGTGTTCTATGGACCCTTTATCCGTAATGTTGTAATATGGAATGATTAAGCACGTTGTGATCCAAATGAGTTTGATGTGTTTAACCAACTTGTTTGGAATCTTGTGGCGCTCGCGCGCTAACAATTTTCAACAACCGTGCACTTTCTCCTAATGAGTTATGCAATCTATAACGCAACTATAGATGCTGTCCAAACAACAAAACAAAGCTTAGTAATGGATGAAGGACCGATACGGCGAACCAGAGAGCGGGGGGGGGGAGTGAATGGGAGCCGATAAAAATTCTTCTCGAAGGAGATGGAGACTCCAACAAGACGAACACAGCTTCCGACACACGTCTCCGACTTACTACCCAAGTTGGCCAAGTCCATGTAGCCACTGGAGTGCCACTGGACCTAGGAAACAACAAACAACCTTCCGAGCCAAAACACACAAACACGCACAGCGGAAACTTGCACAACTTGCTGCCTGTGCTGCACTGGTTAGACAGATGGCCTGCGCCGGTCAGACCGGAGACACCGGTCAGACCGGTGGACAGAGCCGGTCAGGCCGGTGGCTACAACAGCCGCACAACAAGTTTTCCAGAGAGCCTTAGCGACTTCTCTAGGCCCTGGAACAAAAACACCCCTAAAACACAACCTGCACGGAAGGAAAACCCTACACAAAACCTAGCAAAATAACTCCAAACAGACCAAGAACTAACCAGCAGCACCAAGACCCAAAGACACACGAGTCAAGCAGTTCACCCGAGGCAAATCCTACAAGTGGCTTGCACCGGTCAGACCGGTCAAGAGCACTGGTCAGATCGGTGTAACCTGGGCAGCTCGGGATGAACAGCACCCGCGGGTCAACTCCCCCAAAACCAAACTTGATGTCCCGAATCGCTCCACGGACTTAAACAAGACTTTGGGGATAGTAGGAGCACCTCATGAGGAGTTCCCATAGCCAAGTTTTTGTCCACCAAAACTTGCCAAGTCAAGAGGAATCGAAGAAATCCCGCCAAGAACTCCTCTAACCCTAGAACACCGAAAACCCCAAAATCGAGTCCCTTAACTCACGGATTTGGGAGAGGAATCAAACGTAAAAGAACCACAAAGGGTTCACACGAACTTCCCCCATCAAATCCCCAAGAGTAAGGTCCCAAAAACACACCGAGAAAACCACCAAGAGAGGACTCCGAAAATCACCACCAAGAACAACCGGGAACAACACAACAAGGCCTTAAGGAACCACGCCGAATCATCTATACATACCAAGAAGGTTCATACAAGGTCTAGCTTGCCGCCCGATCATCCAACCCTCTCACAAGATGTCACCATGAAGCTCTCAAGCTAGTCCTATGGAAATCCTAAGAAAATAGGAAGGGAAAATAGGAAAGCAAATGAACTAGGGTTCTAAGAGCGGGCTGCCATCCTCTCACCTCATGGGTTATATGGAGGCAACCGAAAGTCTAAAATACCCTTACTTAATAACTAGGGATACAAGCCCCTCAAGGGCGGTTTTGGAAGTCTTCAGATTTTCTCCATCGGACGGATGCCCGGGGACCGCAGCCTGCTTAGCCTCGACGCAAGCCATGCAATCCCGACACGTGTCCTCCGCTTCAAAGATTCCGGACTGCGTCGTCGCACACCAGTCAGACCGGTGCTCCTCACCGGTCAGACCGGTACCCACCGGTAAGACCAGTCAGACCCACCGGTCAGACCGGTCTGGAGCTGCTGCAGCACCGTCTTCGGTTCTTCGGTCTTGGCTTTGTGGATCAACCAAGGAACCCAGTGGTTTTCTGGTGAACCACTGGAAACCCCGCGAACTCGGTGTAGCCTTCGCCAATCGCCACTCATGACTCGGCTCCCACGTAGTCCCGGCTCAACCTTGGTTTTGTGGCTCAACCAAGAAACCGTCCATGACTTCATCTTGCTGTTCATGCCACCATGCGGCCCGCACTTGACCCCGCTGGCCACCGGGTCCCTCGAACGAATCCTACTTGTCTTCTCCACACTGGAGGCCTCACCGGCGACGTCCTTTCGCGCTTGTTCTTCACCTGCATCAACACCAGTCAAGCCGCAACCTGCACCTGCAATACTTAGCCAAGAATCAGTCCACACAATGTTGTCAATAACTCATCACACCAGGAAGCGACTATCCACCGGTCCTCGAACCACACATGGTCCTCAATCTCCCCTTGATGAGTGCATTGACAACACCCACATAAAGTAACAAGAGAGAAAAGGAAAATAAAAGAAACGAATAAAAAGAAACTCCAACAAGTGATCAAAAGCTAAACAAAGGTAAAGAGCAAGATCACTTGAAGAAGACAAGTCTCGGACCCCTTAGGCAAGGGCAACGGCTCGACACATCCAAGACAAAACTATGCTCAAGCGAAGAGCGCAAACCACCAATCCAAAGCTCGAAAAACCACAAAGAGCTCCCCCAGAACCAATGCAACTCCCCCTGGACGATGCATGCAAAACACCACTTGAAACAGAACAACTGCAACAATTCAGCCCTGACCGGTCAGACCGGTCAACACCACCGGTCTGACCGGTGTGCAACATGTGAATAGGACCAGCACTCTGACCGGTCAGACCGGTGACCTCCACCGGTCAGACCGGTGTGCAACAGGGCCCAGAAATTCAACATAGGATGCTACACATATCCAAATGAGCAAGTTAGATACTCCATAGCTTCGTATTGACATCAACTACAAGATCACCAAGTTTCACAACCATTGGACGAAGCTAAAAAGGATTTGAGCAATTTTGCGAAAAATTTACCTCTCATGAGCAAAGTCCTAAACACGATCAAAACATGTCAAAATGACAAAGCCTCACAAACTTCATGCTAGGACAACCATTCTAATCATAAGACCATCACAGACACCCACAAGCACCTCATGTCATGTCAATGCCACCGAGCCATGTGCCCACTTCTATGTATGAGACTTCTCATTGGTAGGCATCATGCAACGGTTTAGCACCCAAAGAAAATTAAATTTAGCACTTATGACATGGGAGCACATTTTCCAAGCATTTTACATTTCATTTTCAGATTCAAATTTGGTACATGAAATGTCTTTGTGACAAAAAGGAACTTATGCCCCTCCACAAGATAAAGCAAGAGGGCTAAACATTCATGATGGCAAATGAGCCTTTGGCCCCATATGATCAATAAACTAGCTATCCAACCACAAATTAAGCATAACCTAGCCACTAAAACATGTCAAGATCATATAAAAGCATTTACACATGAGAGAGCATATATGTGACAATTTTCAAAAATATAGCCATCAACCAGGGAATATAAATCAAGATCATCAAGAGCTAAGCCAAACTAACCATAGCATACCAAACTAGCTCACAAGATCATATATAACACATCATGGTGAACAATGTATAAGAGAGAAGCTTTTCCTATCCAATGCATATGATACAAAATGCATGCAATCTAAGATACAAGGATGCCTATACATCATGTTACATATGTCATGCCAAATGCAAGAAATGCACAAAAGAAACTATACATATGCTACAAAGGAGCTCCCACACACCCAACTCAAGAAACGACCGGCTCCTCGAGAAGAGGCAAAAAGGCTCGACACCACTGGCGAAAGAGCAAAGGAGCGCAAAACTCACAAGCTCCCCCTAAACTCATGTATTAAGGCCAAAGAGCATACAAAGCTCACCTTGCACACATGAGATAGGGCAAAGAGCAAAAAGAACCAAGTGGCTTGACCAAGGCCACACACATGAAAGTCACAAATTCACTTACCTTTATCATTTCTTCAGAAGTCACTCATCCTTGTCCGCCATCCCCGAAAGTGATGTACCTCCATGTCACCACCGGGGTATGAGGCCGGAGAACCACCCCCGATATCGACCAAATGTTCTCCGGGCCTCCCACCTGCAACTCAAAACCAAGAGCAAGAACGAGCAAATGACTCAACACTGGGGTTAGTTCCAAAGGTGTTAAACCAGTGTCAGGCCATTTCCTCGAAAGAAGGGTTAGCAACACTCATCCTACCACGCCTATCAAAAATGCGATCCATCCTGTCAAACCTATCAAACTTGGAACCACCATGGGAAAACCACTCTTGTCTCACTGGAGGAGTACGAGTACCACGAAAGAAAGACCATGGTCCGTAGCCCGTCTGAGTCTCAAAACTGCGACCTCTCCCAAACTCGTATTGATCATGAGGTGGAGAACGTCCAGCAAACTCAACACCACCAGACTCAAGGTGCTTACTATCTGTTCCACGACTGAAAGGACTGAACCCTCTAGCATCACGACTAGGGAAACCACACTCTCCAGCAATCTGCCTAGCACCGGTCTGACCGGTCACCCTGACGGGTCTGGTCGGTGGTCCTTGGCTAGCAGACTTGTCTCCACCTGAGGCTCTCCTATCTCTCCAAGCTGGAACCGTATACACAAAACCCTTTCCCTTGAGCTGAGACATACGAGGCTCAGGCACACCATGAGAAGGGTGGTACCTGTCCTTGTTTTCCCACTCCTTAGCCATTCTCGCCTCTCTCCTTCTCTTATAGCAAAACTCTTTCTTGTGACCATCCTTTCCACAAAACTCACAATGGAACCGGATTGATCTAGGCTTAGGCTTGGGGTGAGGCTCTTCACAAGGCTTCTCACTTGGTTTAAGCAACTGGTTTGGCTTGGGAGCAAACTTATCTTTGGGTGTGGATTGTGGTGGAACTGAAACATTCCCAAATTTCACTTCTCTCTCACCACTGCTCTCACCAGACTTATCGAATCCCAAAGCCCAACCATCAAAGTGCTTACAACTCGCAATCATCATACCAAGCTGAGGTTCCTGACTAGACAACCACCTCAGCACTTCACACAACTTATTGTTCTCATCCTACAAATGGTCAACACATTGTGCAAGTTCCAGTTTCGTCATAGCATGCAACTCACAAGTAGAACAAGAAGTAGGAATAGGCACTTTCAAATCATCCTCAAGAGAAACAATGCGAGAATGAAGCTTAACAATTTTCTCATGCAAACTAGGGCAAGAAGTACAAGCACCAAGCAAAGTGGGTCTAGATTGTAGCTTAGCCAACTCAACCCTAAACACATCTAGTTCCTCACACTTGGAGGCATACTTTTCCCTAAGATCAGTCAAGTCAGCTAGGAAAACAGAGCAATCAGCACAATCAATCTCATCAGAAACAACATGGCTAGCCTTAAGAGAATCAATTTCAAGCTTGCTATCAAGAACCTGAGTTTCTAGCTCAGCCACTCTAGTCCTAGCATCCTCAAGCAAAGATATAAGCTCCTTCCTAAGCTTCTTGGCCTCTCTAAGCATGTGATCGCGATTATCAAGCAAGTCAACCAACTCCTCATTCTCTTTGCACAAGGAAGATAGCTCATCACATACCTCATCCTCAGAATCTAAGTCCGAGGCATCCTTCTGGCTTCTCTTTCTGCTGGAGCTGCGGGCCATGCCGTAGAAGTCGTCCTTCAGGCTTAGGCCCGTCACACAAAGGCCGTTGAGATACTTGCCAAGGTTCTTCTTCTTCTTCTTCTTCTTCTTCTTCTTCTTCTTCTTCCTCTTCTTCTTCTTCTTCCTCTTCTTCTTCTTCTTCCTCTTCTTCTTCTTCTTCTTCCTCTTCTTCTTCCTCTTCTTCCTCTTCTTCTTCTTCTTCTTCTTCTTCTTCTTCTTCTTCTTCTTCTTCTTCTTCTTCTTCTTCTTCTTCTTCTTCTTCTTCTTCTTCTTCTTCTTCTTCTTCTTCTTCTTCTTCTCATCCCTTTCGTCTTCACCACTCGAGCTTGAAGACGTTTCCTCGGAGTCGAACTCGATGTCGCTCGATCTCTTCATCTTCTCTCGAGACCGAGCCTTCTTCCCATGTCCATGATCCTTCTTCTTGGACTCCTTCCTCTTGTCCATGAACTTGTCCTTGTCGTGGTTGTTCACCTTCGAACACTCAGCGAAAAAGTGTTCGGCCTTGCCACACTTGAAACATGCCCTCGAGTTCCTTCTTGAGTTCACCCGGTTCTCGTGCAGCCTCTCGAACCCATTATGTGAAGAGATGAGAAAGCTTAACTTGAAAGTAGTAGAACAAGGAAATCTTTATGCCTTAGCTGCCGAATCTAATCTTTATGATAGAATTGTCACTGCTCAACAAAATGACGAAGACATACAAATCATCAAATAGAAACTGGCAGAGGGAGATCCCAAGTATACCTGTTTTCAGAAGGATCACAAGGATGTGATCTGGTTTGGAAAACGCGTTGTTGTTCCTGTTGATCCAGAAATAAGGAAGACAATCTTTGATGAGGCTCATATGTCCAAGATCTCTATTCACCCCGGCAGTACTAAGATGTACCAAGATTTGAAACAAAATTTCTGGTGGTCCACTATGAAAGTTGATATAGCCAAGTATCTAGCCGAGTGCGATACTTGCCACCAGATGAAAGCAAGCCATTTGAAATCGGCAGGTGTACTCCCACCGTTGTTGATACCCATGTGGAACTGGGACGATATTAGTATGGACTTAATTGTGGGTTTACCCCTGACAGCTAGAAAGAAAGATTCTATCTGGGTTATAGTGGAAAGACTCACCTAGACCGCCCATTTCATTGCAGTTCATACTACTTATTCAGTGCAGCAGTATGCAGAGTTATACATGGATCAAATAGTTTGTTTGCATGGGATTCCGAAGACCATAATCTCTGATAGCGAAACTTAGTTTGTAGCTTGTTTCTAGGAACAGTTACATGAGTGCTTAGGAACCAAGTTGATTCATAGTTCCAGCTATCATCGGTAGACCGATGGTCAGACTGAAAGGATAAATCAAATTTTGGAAGACATGCTATGAGCAAGCATCTTGCACTTTGATAAGAGTTGGGACAAGTGTTTGTCCTTGGCAGAGTTCTCTTACAACAATAGCTATCAAGCTAGTTTGAAGATGGCACCGTTTGACGCTCTTTACGGAAGAAGATGTCGCACCCCGTTGAACTGGCCAGAAGCAGGAGAAAGGACACTATTTGGTATGGACTTAGTTAAAGATGCCAAAGAAAAGGTGCAAGTGATAAGGGAGAATTTGAAATTGGCTCAGATGAGGCAAAAGAGCTATCATGATAAGGGAACGGCACCCAACACTTTGCGGTGGGAGATTACGTGTACCTAAAGGTTTCCCCCACCAAAGGTGTGCAAAGGTTAGGTGTTAAAGGGAAGTTAGCTCCGCACTACATTGGATCTTACAAAGTCATAAAAGTATGTGGGCCAGTGGCCTATCGTATTCAACTCCCAGAACAGTTCTCTACAGTTCACAATGTATTTCATGTCTCAATTAAAGAAAGGTATGCCTGTGCCTGAAAGAGAAGTGATTACAGAAGCTAATGCTTGGATTGAGTCGGATTTCTCGCTTATCAAGCATCCCATGAGAGTGTTGGACAGAAAGAAGAGAAAGACCCGAAGACAGATCGTAAGAATGTACAAGATATAGTGGAGTCATCACACAGAGGAAGAAGCGACTTGGGAGACGAAGGAGTACCTCAACACCAAGTATTCGGGCTTCTTGCAATCTCGAAACCGTGAGTTTATGCTACCTATCTTGTTTTTCTTAAATCGAATCTTGGGACGAGATTCTGTTTAAGGAGGGTAAGCTGTGACGCCCCAGATTTTTAATTATCTCTAATAGTCGGTCAACTCTGCTGACAGTGGTCAAATCACGGTCAACCTGGGTCCTCACCTCGAAAACCTCACCAACCAACCCTAATGACCCTATTGATCAAGTCAACACGCATGTGTGGTCAAAATTTGGTCAAATACACGGTCAAACCCTACCTAAACCTTAATGTCCTTGAATGTCTTCCGGAACTTTTGCCGCGTTCTCCAAATTTCACTTAAACACGTCAAAATCTACCAATATGAAAGTTGTCCAGTTTGTCGAGGGACACAAATTTCATGTAGGACGGCATTTCCAATTTTGAGTGGAAGGGGGTGGAAATCTTGGTCAACTGTCAGCAACTCCTGTTCACTGACACATGTTGGCATTCAAACTTTGGCTGCATTTTATGCAAAAACTGTTGAGAAAAACACCATATGCTCTTTGTAAAAGTTGTAGAGGGTAGTGAGATCTACAACTTTCCTATTCACCACTTTGTGAACTTCTATTTAAAATTTTGGAGCTTTACGTGTTCAAACAGTGGCACATCGAAACAAAATCGAGTCAGCCAGTGCCACACCGCGCTCTGCGCCGCGACGTCGCGCCCGCACGCGCCGCATCGCCTCGGCGTCTGCGCCGGCGCCGCACCTCCCGAGGCCACACGCCGCCCGAGTCCACGCACTTTCCCCGGGCCAACCCGTGCCCCGTGACGCTCGAAGCCCGCGCCACGCCACGCGCCGGTGCGGCATCCGCGCCGTACCACGGCGGACGCGCGTTGCAGGGCCCAGTGGTCCGTCCGCGGCTCTCCTCCCTCGTGCGTCGTACCACGGCCGGAGTTCATCATCCTTCGTCACGTGAGCAAGTGAGCTGCCTATTTAAACGCCCCCTCGCGTGCGAGTACTGAGCCGGCCGGCCGCCATTGCCGCTCCTCACCAAGCTCGCCCCTCCGCTAGCATCCCGAGCTAGCCAACCACCTCTGACTCGTCCCTAGGTCCTGCTGGAGCTCGAGCCATTGCGCGCTGCCCGGAAAACACCGCCGCCCCGCCGAACTTCAGGCCGCATTGGCCGGCGCGGCCCAACGCCGCCGACCGAGCCCGCTGGTGCCGCTCTGCTCCCGCCTTCGGCCACAAAAGGGTCCTAGGTGAGCTCCTAGTCACGTACCCGCTGTCCCCCGGCCGAGCCCCCGCGAGGCCTCGCTAGAATCAAGGCCCGACCGCCGGCGGCCAGCCCCAAGGACCCAATTGCAGGGCTCCTTTTCTTTTCAGGGGCCAGGGTGTGAACTAGGGACTGGTCTGCAAGACTTTAAGAGTATCTAGGGGCCTATGCGAAAAAGTGAAACTTCAATAGTAAAAGATTTTTGCTGATTCTTGTAATATCTCTAGAAAATCATAAAAAAATTAGAAAAATGCAAACTCAATTTTGCTAGACTCCTGATGAAGAGAACTACAACTTTTGTTAAACTTGTCTAGGCTGTTTCCTGATAATTTTTGCATGAAAAATAGAAATGTGAAAAATCTAGATCTGTGATATCTCAAAACCCATAAGTCCTCTGTAGCTAATGTTTGGATATGTTGTGTGTTATGTTATGACTAGCTCCTATATCAAAAATTCCACAAAGTTATGTTGTAAATATTTTTATATGAATTGTTTTCCATTTATGCAGAATCTACCTTGGTGATTTTTGTAGCTAAAAATAATTATGGTCCCGACACTAACCAGTAGATAACGCCTAGGTCTATCCCTCAATGGTCGATGCCAAGCAACAAATGACACAAGGTTTTATCCTGGTTCCGGCCGAGGGGGCCGTACGTCCAGCAGGGGCGTGCTCGTGGCACTATATTGCTCAGCACCGGGGGTGCTTGTAGTGGGGCAAGTACAAGCAAGGCGGGAGAGGGAGCGTGGCTCCCAGGTCCCTGGGAGAGTGGCTGAAGATGTTGTGGGAGAAAAATAAGAGAGCGAGTGCACGGTGTGTTCGTTCCTCTGAACCTGTTCCCCCCGCGGCTGGGGGCTCGCCTCCCCTTTTATAGGCCAAGGGGGGGACGGGTTACATGCACGCCGCGCTACCTAGCTGCGTGAGGGAGCACGTCGCGCTACGGTGTAGAGTGGGCGGCCGTCCGGACGATCTTCGCTGCGATCCGGCCATGATGGCCTACCCCGTACCCGAACAGTGGCGGTTCGAGGGTAGGAAGGCGGCAGATGGCGGTGGTGTCCTCTGATAGGCTTCGAGGGAGGTGCTGATGATGGCTGGTACGGGGAACAGGCGCGGGCAGAACGGCGTTCCTTCCCAATGCGTTCCGCGGCAGCGGAGTGGTTGCTGCAGTGCTCGGGCGTGCGCCTGCGGTGCCGGGCGTGCGTCCGCACGCGTGGGTACGGCAGCCGCACCGTTACAGTGACCGGGATGGCCATCCACCGGCCTGGCGCCCCCTACCTAACCTGTAGGGTCACGGGAAAGTGAGATCGAGGGTGCGCCCGGCCCCCTTTCGAGGGTCGGGCGCGTTAGCCGTACTGTAGTGGGCGCGCGGTGTCACGGGACTGTCACCCCGGCCGTACCGCACAGTCCATCCCCCACAGTGGCGGGGATGGGCTCCTCCCTGGGGAGTTGATGCGGCGGCACCGGGCGTGAGCCCGTGGCGCATGATGGCGCCGTCCGCGCGCCGTCGGGCGTTAAATGCCCAAGTACGGGGCCGGCGCACGCGTGCGCGCGCGCCGTGAGCGTGGCGGGCCCCGGCCGAGGGCGGAGCGAACCCTCGAGCGAGTCGAGACCCGCTCGAGGGGGGGCGATCCCTCGAGCGGGGCGGGACCGCTCGAGGGAAAGGGTTGCCCCTCGAACGGGGCGGAGCCCGCCCGAGGGGGAGCGCGTCCTCGAGCGAGGCGGAGCCTGCTCGAGGGGTCTTCTCCGTGGGCCGTCTCGGTGGGCCGTCGGGATCCCGACGTAGGCCGTGTCCTGCATGGTTAGTTACCTGCATGGTTAGGCTTAGCGTGTTTTGATACCGGGATTAAGTGAGGATTCCCCGTTGTTTAAGGGGACCCCTAGGGCGGTCCCCGACAGTAGCCCCCGAGCATCTGCGGGTTTGCCATTGAGGCTCCCGCAGATGCTGGAACCTACTGATAGGACGTTCTTCCCTCCTTGTTTGCGAACGCTTTCCGTGGGGCCGCGTCGGCGGACCCGCGGGTCTAGCCCCGAAGCCCCGCAGAGTGTGGGTTCTCTCCGCAGGGGTCAACCGCGAGAACTTTGGTCAGAAAGGCGTGGCACATATGCCAACCGGCATCGGCGGTGTTTCAGCCGGCTTCGGCGGTGCACGCTCCCCTGTCACTGTCTCTGGCGGGTGCAATTTCAAGGAGGTGTAGCCGCGCGTCAAGCCCCCGAGCCTTGGCCCGTTCGAGGCGATCGGGTCGAGCCTGACGACTTGTTTTTTAACGCGCCCTCGCCGTCCCTCCGCGGGACGGAGGGTGAGGTCTCCACGACTCCCATCGAGCGGGTCGCGAATCGCGGATTCCTCGTCGAGATGCTAGCGGGTGGTTCAAGTGGACGTCCATGCCCCGTTCGATAAGGGGTAGGCCGCGCGGTCCGGAGACACGTCCATGGAAGCGCTTGCGTGGGTTTGCTAGGGTGGGGCTCGGTCCCGTTTGCTAGGGACCGAGGGCGCGGAAGCTCTCCCTCGGTGGGATCCCCCCGGCTAGCCGCCCTCGGCGGCTCTCGAACACGACATGTGGGGCACCCTCGAGCCGACGGGCTCGAGGAACGGCTCGTATGCGCGTGCCCTCGTCGTCCCTAACTCGTGATCCGGGCGCGCCGTTCGAACCCGTCGAGGGTCGGGCTTCGAACCTCTGATCAGTAAGGCCGTGCGGGGCCGTGCCCGGACGCCCCGTCTTTTCACGTTTGCGGCCGTCGAGGGGGTCCGGGGCGTGCCGAGCCCTCGAGGTGCTGTTGGCGGCACGGCGCGGCATGAGTGCTTTCGGTGCCGCTCCGTTTCAAGCGTGACCTGGGCGATCCTCTTACGCGCGTGCCTTCTTTTAGAGGGTTGACATTGTCTCGAGCCGGAGGGTCATGCCGCTCGAGGGCTTCACGTGGCATGGGTGCCCGCGGTTGCCTGCTCTACATCGAGCAGGTCCCGGGTGACCTTCTCACGCTAACATCCCATCGAGGGTCGCCTTCGTTTCGAGTCGAGTGTCATGCCGCTCGAGGGTTCTACGTGGCATGGGTGCCCGCGGTTGCATGCTCTACGTCGAGCAGGTCCCGGGCGACCTTCTCACGCGGATATCCCATCGAGGGTCGCCTTTGTTTCGAGCCGAGGGTTCGCCTCGCTCGAGGGCTCTCCTTGCTTGGCAAGGGACCCTGTGCATTTAATTGCCTTGCGGTCGTGGCCGCGGTTTTGCAGCGCGGGCGCGCCTTTTTAGGCGGCGCGCGCGCGCGCGCGCGCGCGTAGTGGGCGGCGCGGCGGGCGGACGTGACGGTTTTGCCTCGGTCGCAGCCGGTCCTCGCCGTAATGATGACCCGCCTGTAGTGTTAGAGCCGCTGCGGTCGTGGTGGGGCCCGCCCGTCGACGCGATGGGAAGATTCCCTGCAGTTAATGCTAGCCGGGGCGTCCGCTCCGGAGAGCTCGCCCGTCGCCTATAAAACTGCGGGGAGGAGTGGACGGCGGTTTTTTACCTTGGCACCTTACCACTTTCAGTCCCCCGTCCCTTCGCCTTCGTCTCGCTCTCGCCACCGCGCGGTCTCGCCATTAGAGCTTTTTCCTCCGTTCCTTGTCCTCGGCCTCTGCTCGCTTTCGTCCTCTTCATGGCGCCGCCTCAGCTTCCTGTTAGGATCCTGGAGCCGTACGCCTGGGAAAGGTCGACGGTGACCCGGCTCGCCCTTGGCGAGCTGGTCGCCGCCGGCCAGCTGTCGGCTAACGAAGACGGGCGCCCGGCGGAGTGGATCGTGCCGCCGGCGGCGCACCATGAGCCCAACCCGCCGGAGGGCTATGTGGTGAGCTTCCTCCGCTACCACGAGCGTGGCTTCAACGCGCCGGCGAGCACCTTCATGCGGGCGATGTGCCACTACTACGGGGTGGAGCTGCACAACTTCGCCCCCAACGCCATCTCACAGGCGGCCACGTTCGTGGGCGTCTGCGAAGGGTACCTGGGGATCCCAGTCAACTGGGATCTCTAGGTTCACCTTTTCCGCGGGGAGCTCATCACGCAGCCCACATCGGAGCCGAGGACCCGCCGTGCGGTGCGCGCCGGCGGGATGTCGCTGGCCCTGCGGGGGCAGCTCAAGGATTTCTACATCCCCTGCACCATGACGACGAACAACGCCGGGCCGGGAGCGGGGATGGTTCTACCGCGTAACGCCGAGCCCGGCCTTCCTCCCTACACCGGCCGGTGTTCAAGAAGAGGCCGGAGCTCCCGGGGCTACGGGGTGTCTACGCCCAAAGACCGGCGCGGCAAGAGTCCGTCCCTCGCCGCCCGCAGCCGGCCGCCGGCGAAGCACGGGCTCAACGCGATGGGCGTCCTCGCCTTCCTCCACCACCGGCGGGTCGTGCCTCCGATGGAGAGGCCACTCGCATCTTCGAGATGACGGAGGCGGCCAACCCCGTCGACCTCGGCGAGGTCGCGGATGCTCCCGACGCCGCCGGGAGCGGCCGTACGCGCTCACCCCGGCGCGGAACGCCGTCGACACCCGGACGCCGCCACCCCCGCGGGTCGGACCCCCGTGGGACATCGAGATGCTCCCCCCTACGGCCCGCGGGTGAGTTGGGTTCCCGATTTTGTCTTAGTTCTTGGTCTTGCTTTCGTCTCTTGATTCGTCATTGTCGCTCTTGTGCGCAGCTCGGTGGAGTTCAACATCGCCAAGTCCGTTCCACCCACCCCCCGACTCCCGTGCGCTCGGCCGGGCGGCGCGGCGGGAGCAAAGGGAGCGGGCGGCGCGCAAGAGGGAGCACGCGAGGCGGCGCCAGCGCGCCGCGACCAACGGTCCGCGGAGTACCGGCGGCGCGAGGAGGCGGGGCTCTCCTCCCCGGATATCGAGGAGCCCTCGTCCTCGGAGCAGACGAGGAGGAGGAGTCCGAGGGGGGAGGGCCCTTCGGACGGTGGCGACCCGCGCCCCCGTCGCCGAACCCGCGCCGCGTCGGGGGCGGCTCCGCCCGGGGCGGGCGCATCGGCGCCCGCCGCCGTGCACCCATAATCGGGGCGCGCGCGCGCCGCGGAGGTGCCGGCGCGTGCCGCGGAGGCACGCGCGGCGACGAGGCGCGCGCGCGCAAGCGTGCCCGCGCGCGGGGGCGCGCGTGCCCGCGCGCGCGGCGTCATCGTCGGGGGGCGCGTCGGCCGGCGCGCCGCGCGCGCGGGGCGAGCGTGCCCCCGCGCGCGGTGGCGCCTTCGGGGGTGCGGCATCGGGCGCGCCCGCGCACGCGGGCGGGCGTGCCCGTGCGTGCGGCGGCGCCGTCGGGGAGGCGCCGCGCGGCGCGCGCCGCCGCGCACCGGCCTCTTCCGCAGAGGCCTCGAGGAAAAGGAAACGGACCTTTTCCTCCGCGAGGTAAGGAGCCCTGTCCTCCTTTGTTTGGTTTGATTTGTTGGTGATTAGGTGCTCTAACCCTCCGTTCGTGCCTCGCGCGGGCGGTGCCAACCGTTCCTCCCCTCTTGCACCCGCCAAGGTGCCGAGGACGGACGCATCGATCCCCACCCGGCGGCGCTCGTCGAGGGGGTCGCGCCCGGGACAAGCGTGGCGGCGGGCACGAGCTCGCAGACCCGGCCGGGGCCTCGAGGCCCCGGCCGGCGGATCGCCCGCCGCGGCGCGGCCCGCCGGTCGCCGGGGGGCGGCCGGCGTCGGCCGCCACGGAGGCGCGGGCCGCGGTGGCGGCGACGGTGGTGGTGGAGCCCGCGGTGGCTACCACCGTGGAGGAGGTGGAGCCGGCGCGACCCCACGGGAGCGCCCGCGGATGCGGCGGCCGGGCCGGGAGGTGGCGGCCACGGCGGCGCGGCGGGCGCCCGTGGCCGCGGAGGCGCGGGTGGAGGTGCCGGCGGAGGCGGCGCAAGGGAGGCGCCGCCGCCCGATCCCCGGCGGAGGTGGTGGAGGTCTCGGACGACTCCCCGCCGCCCGGGTGGAACCGCGGGGCCGCCGGCCCACGAACTCCCCCCGAGCCCCAGGAGGGGGCCCTCGTGAGGCGGCACGAGGGTCACATGGTGGTGGGGGGCCGAGGACGCGGTGCCGAGGCCTCGTCCCTCCCGCGCCGGCCGCCCCGCCCGGGCGGGGGGGGGGGGGGGGGAGGATCCCCCCGCGTTCGCCGACGCCGTGGGGGAGCAGAGCTCGGGGCGAGCTTCGGAGCCACGGCGCCACGCTCAACCGCGCGTTGAACGAGGCGCTGCGAGTCCATGGCGGCCCGGCCTGGCTTGTCTTCCGGTGAGCCACAGTTGCTCGTCCCACTTCCTTTTTCGTCTCCATGTGCTACATTCAAGCCTTGACACTTACGAGAATTGATGTGTGGATGCCAGGAGCTCGAGCGTCGCGCCCACGACAAATACGACGCGTTCGACCGGGTGAACGCCGAGGCGCGCCAGCTCCGGGAGCGATGCAGCGCTTTCGACGCGCTTGCGGACGCTCTTAGGACGCCGGACGGCTGGCTAGCGTACCGGGCGATGGCGTGGTGCGACGAGCTCCCGGGAGAGCTCGGGCGGACGCGCCGCGCCGCTCGAGCCTCGAGCGGATCCGCGCGGCCCTCGTTGATCGTGACGAGGCGCCTTGTGGAATGCGCGTGCGGGACCCGGAGAAGGCGCGGACGCCGGCCGCCAACCGGGAGGCGGAGGTGGCCACCGCTCGCGCCGAGACCCGGGAGCTCCGCACGTCGCTCGAGGGGGGCGCAGCGCGGCCAGCCGCCGGCCGAGGAGCGGGCGCGCGGCTGGAGCGCGCGCGCCAAGGAGGCCGATGACCCGAGGGCCGCCCTCGACGCCAAGGCCGCGGCCCTCGTCGCCGCCGAGGAGCGGCTCCCGCAAGAGAGCGCATCGCCCGCCAGGGGCCGAGGGGCGGCTCCGGCGGGGCAGCCGCCCTCGGCGACGCCCGTGCGGCGCCGGGAGCGGGAGCGCGTCGCGCGCGAGGCGGCGGAGAAGTCGCCCGGAGGAGCGGAACGCCGCATTCTCCAAGGTTGAGGATGATGCGCTCGCGCTCGCATCGCCCACGCCGCCCGGAGAGCCGGCCCTCCGCGAGCAAGGCGAGACCGTCCCGCCGTCTCGAGTTGGCGCTCGAGTCCGCGCGCCGCGACCTCGATTTGGAGAGGAAGCAAGTCGAGGGTGAGTCACTTTTTGACTCCGTTTGCTGGTTTTTTGCTTTGGAGGGTTCGTTTCTCCCTTTCTGATTTCTTGTCGTCTTGTTGATTCCAGGCTTGCGCACTGCCTTGGGGCACGCTGCTGGGCGGGCCGAGGCCCTGCAGGCTTCCTACAACTCCTCTGAGCAGAGCCGCAGGAGCCGCGTGACGCGGCCCTCGAGACTTGCCGCGTCGTCGAGGAAGGCGAGGCCCGGGCCGGCGGCTCGCCGCCGCCCGCCCGCGCGCCCTAGGCGGCCACGTCACGGAGCGGATGCGCCGGGCGTTGCACCTAGGCGTCCGAAGGCCCCCGGAGTGGTGCGATCCCACTACGAGGTCAACCTCGAGGCGCCGGCGGAGGGCTACATCGTGCCCGAGGGCGTCGAGGACGAGGTGGCCATGGAGCGCGCGGACGCGCTTGCCGCCGACGCCGCCGGTCGCTCGCCGAGGCCTTCGAAGAATTCCTCTTCCCGACGCCGCCGATGCCGTCGCTCCTCCCCGCCCGAAAGCCGTTGGGCGCTAGGACCATTTTTTGTTTACGTGTATTAGAATTCTGGCCTCGTGGCCTTTTATAAACAAATTGTCTTGTGAACATGAGCAGTTGCTGTAAATGAAGTTGCTCGTTTATTACGCTTTTTGTTTCTCCTTCTTCTTGAGTAGATTCTAGTTAGGGGAGTTCGATTTTCGTAGGGGGCCCGCTGGGTTGGAGGCGAGAGAGAAGGGCCATAGCCACGCGGCGTAGGCTATCTCTGGCTCGCACGCTCCTTCCGCTGTGCCGCCTACGCCCTGTTCGAATCATGGCTCGAGGTTGAAGTAGGAAACAAACTTAGCGCGTGTTGTTTTGTTTTTTGCGCGAAAAAATGGGACCATTTTGGGGGGGGGGGGGGTGCCCCCCCCGCAGCCCCCGAGGGTAACTTGGGTTTCAGGGGAAAGCCGAGTTGCCCTTTTATTAAGTTTGGAGCGTTTACATAGTTGACACCAACTGGGGCGTTGGCCATGCGATTTTACAACAGAAAGTACTTGGAAAATCCTAGCTAAGGGTAGAAGCGACGTAGCTGTTGGATGTTCCAGGCGTTGGTGAGCTCTTCGCCGTCCTCGTTGGCCAGCTTGTACGTGCCCGGCTTGAGCACTTTCACCACGACATAGGGTCCCTCCCATGGGGACGATAGCTTGTGGCGCCCTCGGTTGTCTTGGCGTAGCCTTAGGACTAGATCCCCTTCGCTGAAATCCCTCCGACGTATCTTGCGTGCTTGGTAACGTCGTAGGGACTGTTGATACCTTGCGGAGTGTATCAACGCCACGAGGCGTACTTCGTCTAGCCGGTCCAGCGAGTCCTCGCGGCTCGCCGGTTAGCATCTTCGTCGTACCCTCGAATCTTGGGCGACCCATATTCCAGTCCGTGGGGAGGACGGCCTCCGCGCCATGGACTAGGAAAAACGGGGTGAACCCGTGGCTCGCTTGGGGTTGTTCTTAGGCTCCACACGACCGCCGGTAGTTCTTGGAGCCATTTTCGCCGCATTTGTTGAGCCGGTCAAAAATTCGGGGGCTTGAGGCCTTGCGTAATCATGCCGTTGGCACGCTCCACTTGGCCGTTGGTCCGTGGGTGTGCCACGCCCGCCCAATCCACGCGGATGTGGAACTTGTCGCGAACTCCAAAAACTTCCGCCCGTGAACCGGGACCCATTGTCCGTGATGATGGAGTTTGGCACTCCAAAGCGGTAGACGATGTCGGTGAAGAACGTGACCGCTCGCTCGCCCTCAAATTCGTGATGGGGCGCACCTCCACCCATTTGGAGAATTTGTCAATTGCGACAAGCGGGTGGGTGAAGCCCCCGGCGCCTTCCGCAGGGGCCCGACGATGTCCAACCCCCACACGGCGAACGGCCATGTTACGGGGATCGTTTGCAGGGCGTGAGCGGGCAAATTGGACTTGCGGGCGTAGAACTGGCACCCTTCGCAGGTGCGCACAATTTCGCTGGCATCCGCGACCGCGGTAGGCCAGTAGAAGCCCTGGCGGAACGCGTTGCCAACGAGGGTGCGCGGCGCGGCGTGGTGGCCACAGATCCCCGCGTGGATGTCCCGTAGGAGCTCGCGCCCCTCGGGAATGGGTATACACCGCTGGAGGATGCCTGATGCGGCGCGCTTGTACAGCTCGCCGTCGACGAGGGTGAAGGATTTGGCCATCCTGGCGATGCGCCTGGCCGCGGCCCGGTCTTCGGGGAGTTCCCCTCGAGCAATCCAGGCAGTATACTTCTTCCGCCAGTCCGCCTGGACGGGAGCCGGCTCGATGTCCATCGCGACAGCCTCGTGGGAGCCGTACCCCTCGAGAAGGGAGAGCACGTACGCCTCGTTCGAGGGGTCCTCTTCCATGGGTTCCGCACCCGCTGGGTTCGAGGGAGCCCCCGAGGGTCCGCCGTCGCTCGAGGGGTAGGGCTCGAAGGTGACCGAGGGCTGCGCGATGTCGCGCGCGAAAACGTTCGGGGGAACGGTGATCCGCCCGCATGCTATTTTTGCCAAGTTCATCCGCTTCCTCGTTGTACCGCGGGGTACATGATTAAGCTCGATGCCGTAGAACTTGTCTTCGAGGGCCCGCACGGCTTTACGAGAGGCCTCCATCTTGTCATCGTGGCAGCTCGCGTTCTTCATGACTTGATCGATCACGAGCTGCGAATCCCCTCGTACGTCGAGGCGCTTGACGCCCAACTCAATGGCGATTTTGAGGCCGCAGAGAAGGGCCTCGTATTCCTCCATGTTGTTAGATGCGGGGAAGTGGAGGCGCACTGCGTAGCGCATGTGTTCCCCGAGGGGTGACACGAAGAGCAGGCCCGCGCCCGCTCCCCGTCTTCATCACCGAGCCATCGAAGAACGCAGTCCAAAGCACTCGCTTGAATCCGAGGGGGGCGGCAGCCGCGTGTCCGTCCACTCGCCGACGAAATCGGCTAGGATTTGCGACTTGATGGCCTTGCGCGGAGCGTAGGCGAGCGTCTCGCCCATCAACTCCACGCGACCACTTGGCAATTCTACCCGCCGCGTCGGGGGTTGCGGATGATCTCTCCTAGCGGGAAGGAAGAGACCACCATAATCGGGTGGGCCTCGAAGTAGTGGCGGAGCTTGCGCCGCGCGAGGACTACCGCGTACAACGCCCTTCGGACCCGGGGGTAGCGCGTCTTCGTATCCGACAGACTTCGCCGATGTAGTAGACCGGCCTCCGCACGGGCAAGGCATGCCCTTCCTCCGTGCGCTCCACAACGATCACGGCGCCGACCACCCGGGTGGTTGCGGCCACGTAGAGTTGGAGGGGTTCGCCGTCTCGCGGCGGCGTAAGGATTGGGGCGTGCGTCGAGACGCCTTCAGCTTGTCGAGCGCTTCCCGGGCCTCGGCGGTCCAAGAGAAGCGCTCGTGCTTCTTGAGCAGCCGGTAGAGGGGCGGCGCCCTTCTCACCGAGCCTCGAGATGAAGCGGCTTAAGGCGGCGAGGCACCCCAACACCTTCTGCACCCCCTTGAGGTCCCGAATTGGACCCATTCGCTCGAGGGCCGCGACCTTTTTAGGGTTGGCCTCGATTCCCCGCTGGGAGACGATGTACCCTAGGAGCATGCCCCGTGGCACTCCAAAGACACATTTTTCGGGGTTTAGCTTGACCCCGTTGGCCCATAGGCAGCTGAACGCGACGCCAAGGTCGTTGACTAGGTCGTCCGCCTTCCTAGTCTTGACGACGATGTCGTCCACGTAAGCCTCGACCGTCCGCCCGATATGGTCCCCAAAAACGTGCTGCATGCAGCGCTGATATGTTGCGCCCGCGTTTCTGAGGCCAAAAGGCATCGTGACGTAACAGAACGTCCCGAACGGTGTGATGAACGAAGTCGCGAGCTGGTCGGACTCCTTCATTTTTATTTGGTGATATCCCGAATAGGCATCAAGGAAACAGAGTAGTTCACACCCGCCGTAGAATCAACGATTTGATCTATGCGTGGCAAAGGAAAAGGAACTTTTGGACATGCTTTATTGAGACCGGTGTAGTCTATACACATCCTCCACTTCCCATTTTTCTTTTTTACAAGCACGGGATTAGCTAGCCACGTAGGGTGGAACACTTCCTTGATGAATCCGGCCTCGAGGAGCTTCCGCAGCCTCCGCTCCGATCGCCCGTCGCCGCTCCTCGTCGAAGCGGCGCGCCCGCCGCCGCACGGCGCGAGCGTTAGGCGGATATCAAGGGAGTGCTCGGCGACCTCCCTCGGGATGCCTGGCATGTCCGAGGGGCTCCACGCGAAGACGTCGGCGTTGGCGCGGAGGAAGTCGACGAGCACTGCTTCCTATTTGGGGTCGAGGGTCGAGCTGACCCTCAACGCCCTGCCCTCGGGGGCCGACGGGTCGAGGGGGACCCCTTTGGTTTGCTCGGCGGCCTCGAAGGTGCCGACATGCTTGGTGGCGGAGCTGAGGTCTTCGTTAACCATCTTCTCCAGCGTGTTCACCAGCGCTTCATCCGGCCGCTAGCGCCTCCGCATGTTCCACGCACTCGACGTCGCGGTCGAATGCGTGCTCGATCGACGACCCGACGGTGATGACGCCGTTTGGACCCGCATCTTCATCTTCGGTACGTGTAGTTGGGGACCGCCATGAACTTGGCATAGCATGGTCGCCCAAGGATGGCATGGTAGGCCCCTTTGAATCCCACCACCTCGAAGGTGAGGGTTTCCTTGCGGAAATTCTTGGGGGTCCCAAACCGGACGGCGCATCGATCCGCCCGAGGGGTTGAACCTCGCTTGCGGGCGCGATGCCGTGAAACGGCTTCGTGCTGGGCCGCAGCTGGTCCAGCCCAATCCCCATCAGGCGCAATGTATGCGCGAAGAGGATATTGAGGCTACTGCCTCCGTCCATAAGGACCTTCGAAAACCGGGCGTTCCCGATGATGGGATCGACCACCAGTGGGTACTGGCCCGGGTTCGGGATGCGATTTGGGTGATCATCCCGGCTAAAAGTGATGGCGTCCTTCGATCAGTTGAGGAAGGCCGGAGATGCCTTCTCTGCGGCGAGGACTTCGTGCCGCTCCTTCTTGCGTTGCCGGGTCGACATGTCGACAGTAGGTCCCCCAAAGATGAGGAACACATTTTCGACAGCAGGGAAACCGCCCGCGTCGCCATCGCCCCCATCTTTCTTGGCCTCTGCCTCCTTCGCGGCGGCACGGCCGTAGAACTTCTTGAGCATGTCGCATTGCTCAAGAGTGTGGTTCACGGGAGTTTTGTGGTAGGGGCATGGTTTTTTCATCATGTCGTCAAACACCCCCGGGCCTCGAGGAGCGGGTCGAGGGCCCCGTCGGGCCGGATTGACAGCGAGGGCCTCGGCGTTGCCGCCGTTGCGCCCTCGCTCGCGCGCCCCGCGGCGCGGCTTCTTCCCCCTTCTTGCCCCGCTTGTCGTTGCGGCGCGGCTCCTTGGACCCGCCGCCCTCCGCGGGCGTGTCCTCGGAGCGCTTGCCCTTCTTGCCGTCGAAGATCGCCCCCACGGCCTCCTCTCCGAGGCGAAGCCGGTGGCAATGTCGAACGCCTCGTTCGAGTCCGTGGGCGGGCCGCGCTCCCGCCCGCGCACAAGGTCCCGCACGTGGTGCCCTCGAGGAACGCGTGCACGATCTCGGACCGTGCCACGCCGGGTAGCTCCGTGCGGCCGCTTGGAAAAGCGCCGTATGAAGTCCCGCGAACGACTCGCCCGCTTCCGCGTGCGGGGAGCGCAGATCCCAGGAGTTCCCAGGGCGCACGTACGTGCCCCCGGAAGTTGCCCACGAATGTGTGGACTAGATCGTCCCGCCTTATGGATCCGGGCCGGCGGGCAAGTGCTCTAGCCATGTCCCGGCCGAGTCGCCCGTGTGCAGGGGCAAGTTGCGGATGATCACTTCGTCGTTAGTGGCCCCGCCCACCGACAAGCTAGGCGGTAGTCGTTGAGCCGTACGCGGGGGTCCGTCTCCCCGTTGTACTTGGCGATTGTCGAGGGCGTGGACCGGAAGCGTCCCCGGGTCGGTGGATGACCGCTCCTTAGTGATGAGTGATTGACAACGGGTGCGGATCTTGGCCTGTGCGCGTGTAGGCCGAACACAGTTCGTGTTGTTGCAGAAGAACGGCGCGAAAGGTCTTCGGCCTTGAGGGGCCTCCGGGAGATGGAGAGACAAGTAGGTCCTCGGGGACCGGGATCGGGTGCGGGTCACATGGTGGCGTCACAAGCAAGACGAACCCCTTCGAGGGTGGTAACCCCGGAGCCGCACGCGCGCCGTTTGGTGGTTTGCCCACAAAACCATCGGCGTTGATGACTTGGTTTGGGCCTCAAAACCAAGTCCGGGGGCCCAACACGACGAAGACGGGATCGCGCGTGTCGGAAGTGAGCCGTTCACGTGGCGGCGCATGGCTTGCCCCGTCGGGAGGACGCGGGGTGCCCCAGGCGTGGCAGTCCGAGGGCAAGACCCACATACATTCCAAAATGCCCCTACGTGGGTTGTTCGGGAGTGTAGTTAGGGGTAGTCATCACCCCGTGCGTCCCCGATATATAAGCCGGGAGGTGTGTGTTGATGGCTCTCTCGCCCGCGACTTAGGGTTTCATTTCCCCCCCCCCTTGCTCAATTTTCGGAGCTAGTTTTCTTCCGCATTTTCTCGAGGCTAGCATGAGAGCCTCATGGGAGATTGTCGAGAGGGATGGATGCTATGGCGGCATGCTAGGCCTCGTGGAATCTTTCCTGGTTTGTATAGAAGATTCGGGGTTGTTTTTCGTGGCGTTTTGTGCTTATTTTCGTGCCTTTGCCCGTGTGATTCCGCGGATTTGGTGAGTTTCTTCGCGTTGTCTTTGAGGGAAACATGGATGGTGCCTTGCGGACCTTTGGTGATGATCTTGACCCCTCAAACGCCGGATTTGGCCTTCGATTCGTTGACTTTTGGATGAACCCTAGGTCTTTGTGTTCTTGGCAAGGATTTGCGCATTCCGGGTTGTGGGGTTTGGACCATATTCTTGGTTCGATAACCTCTCCTTGTCCCTCCCCTTTCGTCTAGTGCTTCCGCGTGTGCTTTGAGGGATCGTTCTCTAAGGCTAGAGGTTGATCCATAACCTCGTGGTCCTTGGCGATTGGTGCGTGATCTCGAGGTCCATCGCTTGTGTGTCTCAGTTCTTTCGTGCTTGCTTCCCCTGCCGCCTTTCAGCCTGTTCCTAAGGTATCGAGAGAGGGTTGTGTGTGCTTCCGCTTGTTCGTTCCCCCCCCCGAGTCTGCGAGATGGGATATAGGCCGGTTCTTCCGAGAAAGAATTTTTATCCTCCCATTCACTCCCCCCCTCTCTAGTCGCCATCGGTCCTTCAATTGGTATCGTAGCTTGGTGCCGGATTCTTTGCGACTTTGACAAGTCTCGAATCCTAAGATGGCGTACGTTGAGCGGGGCGGTCCGCCGCACTTCGATGGCAAGGGTTACCACAAGTGGGCGGCTCGTATGATGATCTTTCTTCGAGGGAAGTTGTTGGATTTTATTGTGCTTGACAAGACATATGCTATTCCGGTCAACATCCATACTCTTATGGTGACCGATGCCGATGCCAAGGCCAAGTATGAGGCTAATGCAAAAGCCGTTGATCACTTGTGCCGAGCTTGTGTGATCCAGTAGTTTGAGCGTGTTCGCCATTTGAATCTTGCTTGGCAAATTTGGGATAAGTTGTTGGTTGCTCACGGTGGTGATAACCATGTGAAGGCTCGCCTCTTTGTCTCTTACCGGATGCAATATGAGAATTTCACTCCACTTCCCGGTGAGGACATTGATGCGATGTTTCAGAGGTTCACCGCCATCGTGAACAACATGAAGGCAAATGTTGAGGATTTTCCGTATTCCGAGCATGATCAGGCTTTGAAGCTCTTGCATGTCTTGGATCCAAATGTTTGGGGTGCTAAGGTTGAGGCCATCAAGGAGTCTGGGAACTATTTGACTATTGAGTTGGATGACCTCTTTTCTAAGCTCAAGTCGGCTGAGGTTGACAGGAAGTTGCTATCCAAGCATGAGGGCTCGACTGACCATAGTCTTGCTCTTGTGGGAGGATCAAAGGGCAAATCTAACCCTTCCTGTCGACAGCTTTTTTGTCCTCTCTTATGTCCATTCCGGATGAGGAGTTTGATGTGCTGGGCGAGGAGGAGCTGGCCTTGCTCTCAAGAAGGTTTGAACGACTACACGAGAGTCGGAGGAATGCAAGGCGGAGCTCAGGGACATGCTACAAGTGTGGCAAGCGCGGCCACTTCATCGCCGAGTGCTCGGAAGCGGAGGAGAACAAGTACAAGGTGAACGAGTACAAGGCGCACCCGAGGCGTGAAGACAAGTACTCTTCCAAGGGCAAGCACTTCAACAAGTCCAAGAGCAAGGACAAGGACAAGCGGCGACCGAGCAAGAGCGCCTACAAGAAGAACAAGGCAAGAGCGATGGTGGCCGGTGCGAGCGACGTCGACTCAAGCTCAAGCGAGGAGCAATCAAGCTCAAGCAGCGAAGATGAAGACGCCGGGAGGCGCAGGGGCAAGAAGAGTGCAAGCCGGAACCTCGGCCGGCTAAGCCGTGTGGCGCTCGAGGGCTTTTGTGGCATGGCTCATAGCTCGAGCAAAGAAGAAGAGTGTGAAGGAAGACAGCGACTCCGACTCGGAGGATGAGGTAAACCGTGACCCCGACTCTTTGCTTGCTGAGATTGCTAGGTTGAATGGTTTGCTTGATAACCGTGATAGTGTGCCGAGAGATGCCAAAAAGATGAGGAAAGATCTTAGGGCTCGGCTTGAGAATGCTAGTGAGAAAGTAGGAGAGTTAGAGTCAAAATTGCTTGAATTAAAACTTGAGAATGACTCTTTGAAACTTGCTCCTACTCCTCCCCGATGATGTTGAATGTGTTGAATGTGATGCTTGGTTGAATGAGATCAAATGCTTAATGAGAAGAATGCTTCTATTTTGGCTCAACTAGATGCTCTTAGGACGAACATGATGAGCTTAAGGCTAGACCTACTTTGCTTGGTGCTTGCAAATCATGTCCTACTATGCATGCTAAGCTTGTCGATGCTCGTTCTACCATTAGTTCTTTGGAAGCATCTTTGAAATCTCCCGTTGCAAATGCATGTTCTAGCCGTGATGAAGTCACTTTGCGTAATCTTGAGCTTACTTCCCGTTTGGATGTCATCTATGAGGAGAATGACTATTTGAGAAAGGTGTTGGGTTGGTTGTACGGGGGCGGGAACCTCAATTGAAAATCATGATTGAGGAGTTCAAGAGAGCCGATGGTCGTGGTTTGGGTTTTGAGAAGTTGGGTGAGAAAGTGGGAGAGAACAAAGGGGGAGAGTGTGTACGAGAAGTGTGTTGAGTCTAACCCCGAGTTTGAGGTGATCGGAGAGATCCAAGTCCCACTCCCAAAAGCACCCAAGAACTCTTTCACACCAAAGCCCAACCACCTTTGCAACAAGCTTGACACAACCCAAGATCCACCCAAATTCCCACCTAAGACAAATGATTTCCGTAAACCGGTGAAGTTTGTGGGTGAGAAGGGTGAGAAGCCTAGAGAGAAGCCAGAGCCAAAACCAAAACCCATCCCCTTCAGGTGTGAGTATTGTGGCAAGGAGAGGCATCTTGCAGAGTTTTGCTACAAGAGGAAGAGGGATGAGAGGCTTGCTAGGGAGCAAGCAAACCAGGACAGGTATCGCCAGCCTCGCGGTATTCCTGAGCCTAGAGTGCCACTTCCACGGGGTGTGGGAAGTGTGAGGAGTGTTGGCAGGTTCCCACAGAGAGGTGGTGGTGGTGAGAGGTTTGTCAGGAGAGATGATGGTGTGCGTGCTGGTGAGAGGTTTGGTCGGGCTCGTGGTGGTTTTGCTGGACGTCCTCCTACTCGTCCTCGTATGGGTTTAGGGGAGATGATCGCAGCTTTGGGTTCCAGAGGAACTACGGACCACGTTTTCCCCCTCGTGGTGCTTCGTACTCCTCCCATGGGACATGGGAAGTTTGGTGGCAAGGGAGTGATGTTTGCTAACCCCTCTTTTGAGCGGATGGCTCGACACCGGTTTAACTTTCTCTGTGCTAACCCCGTTGTCGAGTCGCTAGCTCATTCTCGTTCTTGCTTTCGACCGGGCAGGAGGCTTGGAGAACATTTGGTTGATCGACTCCGGGTGTTCTCGACACATGACCGGAGATAAGAAGTGGTTCTCCACCTCACCCCGCTTGAAGGAAAAGCAAGACATCACATTTGGGGACAATGGGCGAGGTAGGGTGCTTTCGCAGGGTGTTGTGCATGTGAGTGACAAGGTAACGTTGAAGAGAGTGGCTCTTGTGAAGTCTTTGGGTTTCAATTTGCTTTCGGTTTCTCGCTTGCTTGATGAGGGTTTTGAGGTGCGTTTCAAGTCCGGCGAGTCTCGTTTGCTTGATTCTCGAGGTGATCTTGTCCGTATGATCATCCCCGAGGGTCGATTTTCGTGGCTGATTTCTCTCGCTCTTTGGGTCCTCGCTCGCCGTTTGATGGCCGGTCCTTCTTCCGATTTGTGGAAATGGCATAGGAGGTTGGGACACTTGAGCTTTGATTTGGTTTCCCGCTTGAGTGGTCTTGACCTTGTCCGAGGATTGCCGAGGTTGAAGTTTGAGAAGGATTTGGTTTGTGCTCCTTGTAGGCATGGTAAGATGGTAGCCACTCCTCATCCACCCCCGACCGATGTCATGACCGAGCGTCCGACGGAGCCGTTGCATATGGACCTTGTTGGGCCGCCTCGAGTTCGCTCGGTGGGTGGGAAGTGGTATGTCCTTGTTGTGGTGGACGATTACTCTCGCTATGCCCGGGTGTTCTTCTTGGAGGATAAGAGTGAGACTTTTGGTTTTGTTCGAGATCCGATCGTGAGGTTGAAAAACGAGAGGCATGGGAATGCTATTCGAGCTATCCGCAAGGATAATGGCTCGAGTTCAAGAACTCTCGTTTTGATGCCTTTTGTCGTGATCTAGGTCTTGAACATCGCTATTCGACCCCTTATGTGCCCCCTCAAAATGGAGTCGTGGAAAGGAAAAATCGGACTCTTTGTGAGATGGCTAGGACGATGCTCGATGAGCACAGGACTCCTAGGAGGTTTTGGGCCGAGGCGGTCAATACAACTTGTCATGTTTCCAATCGGATTTTATTGAGAGCCTTCAAGAAGAAGACTCGTTATGAGCTTATGCATGGTCGGGCACCCAAAGTGAGTCATTTCCGAGTTTTTGGCCGCAAGTGCTTTATTTTGAAGAAGGGAAAACTCGACAAGTTTGAGGCTAGGTCTAGTGATGGTATTTTCTTTGGATATGCTAACCACTCTAGAGCCTATAGGGTGCTTAACCTTGAGACTAACAAAATCATGGAAACTTGCGAGGTGACCTTCGACGAGACAATGCCATGTACTTCTCTTGGCTTTGAATGTGCAGGTGATGAAGAGATGGCCGAGGACCTCTTTGAAGAGGAGAAAGATGAAGCTGGAGATGATGATGGGGAGAACCATGCGCCTGAAGCTGAGCATGTACCCACTACTTCCCCTACGACTACTTTGGAGCATGGACCATCTACTTCATGGACAACGACGGTACAACAAGAGGACCAGACGAGAGAAGCTGAAGTTGAGGGGGAGGTAATCTCGAGGCGTGAGGCTCCCCGACGAGTTCAAGAAATGCATCCCACGTCGAAGATCATTGGAGACATCAATGAACGCACTACACGGTCGAGGTCCAGGAATTCCTCTCATTTTGCTCATGCTGCTTTTGTTGCTACTTTTGAGCCCAAGGACATTGGACATGCTTTATCTGATGCAAACTGGGTCAATTCTATGCATGAGGAGTTGGAAAACTTTGAGAGGAACCAGGTTGGGAGTTAGTTGAACCACCTCCAAATTGCCATCCCATAGGAACCAAGTGGGTTTGGAAGAACAAAGAGGGTTAGAATGGGATAGTTGTGAGGAACAAGTCCAGACTTGTTGCTCAGGGTTTAGTTAGATGGAGGGGATCGACTATGAGGAGACCTTTGCTCCTGTGGCCCGTCTTGAGGCAATTCGAATCCTTCTAGCCTTTGCCGTGGCTAAAGGGTTCAAGTTGTTTCAGATGGACGTGAAGAGTGCTTTTCTGAATTGGGTCATAGAGGAGGAGGTGTATGTGAAGCAGCCACCCGGGTTTGAGAGCGAGTTGTACCCACACAGGGGTATACGGGTTGAAAAGGGCTCGTATGGGTTGAAACAGCGCCCCCTGCTTGGTATGGAAGATTGAGAGGTTTTCTTTTGAGCGAGAGGGTTTGTGATGGGTACCGTGGATAGAACCTTGTTTCTCCTCAAGCATAGGAATGACTTGTTGATTGTGCGGATATACGTGGATGATATTGTCTTTGGTGGCTCGTCACATAACCTTGTTGCCAAGTTTGCGAGATGAGATGAGCAGGGAGTTCGAGATGAGCATGATGGGCGAGTTGCGTATTTTCTCGGCCGCGTATCAAGCAAGTGAAGGATGGTACATTTGTGCACCAAACCAAGTACACGAAAGACATGCCGAGAAAGTTCCGTATGCAAGATGTGAAGCCGATGTCGACTCCCATGGGGAGTACGGCAACTTTGGATGCGGATGAGGACGGGGAACCGGGGACCAGCGGGAGTACAGGAGCATGATCGGCTCCCTCCTCTACCTGACGGCGACGAGGCCAGACATACACCTCGCCGTGTGTCCGTGCGCTCGTTTTCAGGCTTCGCCGAGGACATCACATCGACAGGCCGTCAAGAGGATTTTCAGGTACCTACGATCCGCCCCCGGTCTTGGCCTTTGGTATTCTTCCTCCCTCGACTTTGTCTCTTCATGGTTTTTCCGATGCGGATTTTGTCCGGTTGTCGAGTCGAGAGGAAGTCTACTTCGGCACTTGTCGGTTTCTTGGTTCTTCGTTGGTCTTATGGTCTTCCCGAAAGCGCCTAGTGTAGCTCGGTCCTACCACGAGAGGCGGAGTATGTTGCCGCCGCGAGTTGTTGTTCCCACCTGTTGTGGATTTCATACACTTTGAGAGACTTTGGTGAGGAGTGCACCCGCATCCCACTTCTTTGTGATAGCACCAGTGCCATAAGCGTAGCCAAAAATCCAAAGTGCTTCACTCCGTAACCAAACATATAGAAGTGAGGTATCATTTTATGAGGGACAATGTGGAGAAAGGAACCATTGTTTTGAGCCATGTCCCTACCCAAGATCAGCTAGCCGACATTTTTACAAAGCCTCTCGACCAAGCTACATTTGTGCGCTTGCGGGGGGAACTTGGGGTTTGTTGCCCTTTCTAGTTGATTCTTGGGGATTTCCTTTTGTACCATATGTATCATACCATGTTTTACTTTGATGTATATACATGCTTTGCTTGACGTATAAACCATGGTAGGATAGCCATCTTGTCACATATCTTGTTGCATTTGTATCATATTGCATTTTAGGATGATGAGCTTCTTTTATATGCCATATGTGAGTCTCTCTGGCTATTTGTGAGATTTTGGTTATATGTGTGGAGAAATGGTGATGTGAGGCTATGCTCTTGGAATATTTGAGATATATGTGTGGTGAGATAGCCCCTTTTGAGATAAATGCTTAATTTGACTAATTTTTGATGAAATATGCTCCACTCGTGTGTAGTTGTGTATCCATGTCACAGTTTGGTCTAAATATGCTTTTCATGCTTAGATTGTGCTTGGATGCCTTGTTCTTGCATTTGGGCCAAAGGCCGGATATCATTGTGAATGTTTAGCCTATGTTGCATTCATGGGGGAGCATAAGCTTCTTTTTGCCGCAAAGGCACTTCATGTACCATGAAATAATTTAATCTTGAAAAGAAGTGTCAAATGCTTGAAAAATGCTCCATCCATCATGTCTATGCTTAAAATGTCGTATCTTTCACATATGGGTGCAAAACATGTTGCATGATGTTCACCAGTGGAGAAGTCTCCCCGAAGTGGACACATGGCTCATGAGCTTTGACATGACATGCTTTGCTTTATGGGTGTTTGCCATGATCTTTTGCTGAGAATTTGATATCCTTGTATGATCTTTGAATGGTATGCATGTTTGTGGCTCAAGTGTGACATGGATAGGCTTTTACATTTGAAGTGAGCCATCTTTTGATATAATTACTCAAATCTGAAAATTTTGCTTTGTCACATGCTTGTATTTTCATATATTACTTGTGGCAATGCTTTGACTATGCTATGATTCATGTGTGTGATCTTTGTCTCATTTTTAGCCTTTGACACTAGATTTGGCCTATTTGAGAAGCTCATGTAGATGTTGATATGCTTTGCTTTGCATTTCTGCATTTCACCTTGTTTCGTACATTGTCAACAAGGGGGAGAAAAGGTGAGCTTAATGAAAATTCAGAAAAAGGTGAGCTGAAATTTGGAAGTGTGCATCCACATGCTCAGGGGGAGGCATTTGTTCAGGGGGAGCTTTCTTGCTGTTTTCGGTGTGGATTTTGTGCTTTGCTTGGCTTGTGACCTTTCTTCGCCTTTCTTCGGTTTTGGTCATGAGTTGAGCTTCCTTGTTTTTCTTTCTTCTTTCTTTCTCTTTCTCTCTGAATTTCATTTCGCGTTGTGTGTTGTCAATGCACTCATCAAGGGGGAGATTGAGGACCAGGAGCGTCCCGGTGGTCGGTGGATGACCGCTCCTCAGTGATGAGTGATTGACAACGGGTGTTGGACTGACTCTTGGCTCAGTGCGCAGGTGTAGGCTGCGGCCTAGTTCGTGTTGTTGCAGGTGAAGAACGGGCGCGAAAGGTCTTCAGCCTTGAGGGGCCTCCGGGAGATGGAGAGACAAGTAGGCTCGGTTCGAGGGACCCGGTGGACAGCGGGACTGGGTGCGGGCCACATGGTGGCGACACAAGCAAGACGAAGTCATGGACAAGTGAGCCGGTGCACGGTGGCGGTCAAGTCAAGTGGTTTGGCGGGAGGCCGGACCGGGCACGCGGGGTTTGGTGGTTTGCCCACAAAACCATCGACGGACGGTTTCTTGGTTTGGGCCTCAAAACCAAGTCCGAGGGCCCAACACGACGGAGACGGGATCCGGCGTGTCGGGAAGCTTCGAAGCGGAGGACACGCGGCGGGATCGCATGGCTTGCGTCGGGAGGACGCGGGGTGCGGCGAAGGCGTGGCCGTCCGATGGCAAGACCCACAAACATTACCAAAATGCCCCTACGTGGGTTGTATCGCCAGTAGTGTAGTTAGGGGTAGTCGAGTCATTTACCACTTCGGCGGGACTCGATATATAAGCCCGGAGTGTGTGTTGATGGCTCTCTCTCTCCGTGACTTAGGGTTTCATTTCCCCCCTTCTCTTTCTCATTTTCGTAGCCATTTTTCTTCCATTTTTCTCTAGGCTAGCATGAGAGCTTCATGAGAGATTTGTTGAGAGGGATGGATGCTAGGGCGGCATGCTAGACCTTGTGAATCTTTCCCGGTTTGTATAGAAGATTCGGGGTTGTTTCTCGTGCCTTTTTGTGCTTATTTTCGTGCCTTTGTTCCCGGTGTGATTCCGCGGATTTGAGTGAGTTTCTTTCCGGATTTCTTTGAGGAAAACATGGATAGATGTCTTGTGCATCTTTGGTGCTTGATCTTGTGCCCTCAAACGCCGGAAACTACTTCGATTCGTGAGTTTTCGTTCGGTGCTCTAGGTTTTGGTGGTGCTCAAAGGATTCGCGATTCCCGGTGATTTAGGGAGTTAGGAGGCAAGATTTTTGGGCTATAGCATCCTTGTGTGACGCTTTTCAAGTACCCAAACCCTTGTCTCCACAGACTTCAAGTGGTTTGGGAAATCCGATGATGATTTGGGGGAGTTGACTTTCGAGGTCGGGCATTTTTCTCGGTCGTCCGAGCCTCGCGGACGGTCCGCGGCCTCCCGGCGGACGGTCCGCGCCGCTCGAGTTCGTCCCGAGTTCTTCGTGTTCTTGCTCGTCCTTTGTTTCGATCCGTTGTGATTTTGGTTTTTGGTTGAGACGAAGTGTTCGGAGGGCTTCCGCGGTGTCGGGCGGACGGTCCGCGGGTGCTAGGCGGACGGTCCGCGTGCTCCCCGCGAACGGCTCCGTGGCACGGGGGTGTCTTTGGGTCGTTCGTGTAAATTAACGGACGGTCCGCGGCTAGGGCGGACGGTCCGCGGCGCCGCCGTGCGGATCGCCCGCGAACACCGGGCCGGACGGTCCGCGCGGCTCTTGCGGACGGTCCGCCCCTCCTGCGCGGACGGTCCGCCTGAGCCTGTGTGTTTTGCTTCTTGGTTCCATTCCTTCCTCCCTTTTCTAGTGCTTCCGCGTGTGCTTTGAGGGATCGTTCCTAAGGCTAGAGGTTGATCCATAACCTCGTGGTCTTGGCGATTGGTGCGTGATTCGATCCATCGCTTGTGTGTGACCGGGATTTGAGTAGGACATAGGCCGGGTTCTTTGGGAAGAATTTTTACCGGCTCCTATTCACTCCCCCCCTCTCTAGTCGCCATCTGATCCTTCAGTCTCGAGCCTCGGGGGTCGAGGGTGCCGGCATGGCGCGTAGCAACGTCGCGGCGGCGATGAGCTTTTGGCTCGCCCGTGGCGGAGTATCCGCGTTGTCGACGTTGGGGACGGGGTTGAGGCGGTCACGGACCGTCGGCCCGCCTCCCCGCGCGCGTTCGCCGCGCGCGAGAGGCCTCCCCCCGCCATCGAGGCGCGGAGCGGCCGCACCGTCCGTACTCCTCCGCCGGCTTGGCCTCGAGCTCGCGGGCTTGGGCCACCGTGCGTCGACGTCGGCCCCGGCGGAGCGCTCGGCCCCGCGGCCGGCGCGTGGTGATCCCCCGGGGGCGGCGTGACTTCCCCGTCTCCCGGCACCCGCCGCACCGGCGAGCATTGGCCGGGTCGTTGGTGATGACGGCGCAACACTCCCGCGTGGGGTCGTAGCTCCCGGTCGTCGGAGTCGTCGGAGCAACCAAACCGCAGTCCGTGGCGTCGAGGAAACGCCTGAACGCGACTGGGTCCGGCACGCCGGAGAAGTCCCACTCCGCGTACCCGTGGCGGTTGGCGGGTGGCATCGTGTCGACGGAGCCCGGGGATGACTCGTCCGCCGCCGAGGTGCGGGGTCCCCGGCGACGAAGACGTGACGGCCGTGTGGAACCCGGCGCATCGTCGTGCTCACGTTGGCGTTATGGGCCGTCGTGGCGCCGCGCGGCCCGATGGGGACGCGCGGTCCCCGAGACCGCACGCGGTCCCGCCGGGGTGGTGGCGGCCGTTGTGACGGTGGGCGCACCGCGTTGGGCGGCGCGCGCGCTCGCCTTGCCGCCGCTCGGACCGCGCCCGGCGTGAGCGCGGCCCGGAGCGACGACGGCGTCGCGGTGTCTACGGACCCGCGCATCCGTGCCTGCGGGCGCCCGCGCCGGTGTCGTGCGTGCGGCGGAGACCGGAGCGGACTCGGCCTCGCGCGCGCGCGCGAAGCTCCTCACGATTGGTGAGGCGCATGAGATAGCCGTTCCCCCGTGGCCCGGAAGTTCAAGTCTCCGAAGCGGATCTCGAACCCGGCGGGGAGAGGGTCCGAGCTACCCATGTTGTAGCGGGTAGCACGGTACTCAGTGCGAATCACCATGGAGGGAGTTTGCGAAATGACCTTAGGCGCTCGTTTGCCCCACGGTGGGCGCCAACGTCGGTGCGGAATATGGTCCCGACACTAACCGAAGAGATAACGCCTAGGTCTATCCCTCAATGGTCGATGCCAAGCAACAAATGACACAAGGTTTTATCCTCGGTTCCGCCGAGGGGGCCGTACGTCCCGGCAGGGGCGTGCTCGTGGCACTATATTGCTCAGCACCGGGGGTGCTTGTAGTGGGGCAAGTACAAGCAAGGCGGGAGAGGGAGCGTGGCTCCCAGGTCCCTGGGAGAGTGGCTGAAGATGTTGTGGGAGAAAAATAAGAGAGCGAGTGCACGGTGTGTTCGTTCCTCTGAACCTGTTCCCCCCCGCGGCTGGGGGCTCGCCTCCCCTTTTATAGGCCAAGGGGGGACGGGTTACATGCACGCCGCGCTACCTAGCTGCGTGAGGGAGCACGTCGCTCTACGGTGTAGAGTGGGCGGCCGTCCGGACGATCTTCGCTGCGATCCGGCCATGATGGCCTACCCCGTACCCGAACAGTGGCGGTTCGAGGGTAGGAAGGCGGCAGATGGCGGTGGTGTCCTCCCGATAGGCTTCGAGGGGAGGTGCCGATGATGGCCGGTACGGGGAACGGCGCGGGAAGAATGGCGTTCCTTCCCAATGCGTTCCGCGGCGGCGGAGTGGTTGCTTTGCGGTGCTCGGGCGTGCGCCTCGCGGTGCCGGGCGTGCGTCCGCACGCGTGGGTACGGCGGCCGCACCGTTACGCGTGGACCGGGATGGCCATCCACCGGCCCTGGCGCCCCCTACCTAACCTGTAGGGTCACGGGAAAGTGAGATCGAGGGTGCGCCCGGCCCCCTTTCGAGGGTCGGGCGCGTTAGCCGTACTGTAGTGGGCGCGCGGTGTCACGGGACTGTCACCGGCCGTACCGCACAGTCCATCCCCCACAGTGGCGGGGATGGGCTCCTCCCTGGGGAGTTGATGCGGCGGCACCGGGGCGTGAGCCCAGGGCGCATGATGGCGCCGTCCTGCAGCGTCAGGGCGTTAAATGCCCAAGTACGGGGCCAGCGCACGCGTGCGGCGCGCCCGTGAGCGTGGCGGGCCCCGGCCGAGGGCGGAGCGAACCCTCGAGCGAGTCGAGACCCGCTCGAGGGGGGGGGGCGATCCCTCGAGCGGGGCGGGACCGCTCGAGGGAAAGGGTTGTCCCTCGAACGGGCGGAGCCCGCCCGAGGGGGAGCGCGTCCTCGACCGAGGCGGAGCCTCGCTCGAGGGGTCTTCTCCGTGGGCCGTCTCGGTGGGCCGTCGGGATCCTGACGTAGGCCGTGTCCTGCATGGTTAGTTACCTGCATGGTTAGGCTTAGCGTGTTTTGATACCGGGATTAAGTGAGGATTCCCCGTTGTTTAAGGGGACCCCTAGGGCGGTCCCCGACATGTGATATCTCAAAACCCATAAGTCCTCTGTAGCTAATGTTTGGATATGTTGTGTGTTATGTTATGACTAGCTCCTATATCAAAAATTCCACAAAGTTATGTTGTAAATATTTTTATATGAATTGTTTTCCATTTATGCAGAATCTACCTTGGTGATTTTTGTAGCTAAAAATAATTATGTTTTTGTGCCTAATTTCTGCCTGTGGTCTCTTTATGACAAAATACACCTCTGGTGAATTAATCACAATTTTATAATCATCAGAAGTATTTATTCTTGATATATGTTTGATTTTCTTTGTAAACTAATAATGCCAGATCAGTGGTACTTCTAGATGTACTTGATGCATTCCTAGGATAGGTTTGGACCAGAGAACATGTGTAAGAAAGTTTGGATCAATTGGATGATTATTTATTTTTGTATACATTTATCTTGCCTAATTGGCTAGCCTTTGTTATTTTTGGTATATTTAATTTTCTAGCTTTTCCAAGCATGCATGTGTGTTCGGTGGCTTAATATAGGTGGTTTGGTGCTTAAGAAACCCTCCACTGAATTTTAATGATTTATTGTTTGAATAAAATCTTTGGAGGCTATTATAGGTTTAATGTTTGAATAAATAGGAAAATGTCCTCCTTTTCCTTATGACCCTTTCTGAAATGGTTGCATGGCTTATTTAAGATCTAAGGATACACTCCCCTTGCTGCTTAAGAAATTTAATGTAATTAATTACATTTTTGTGCACAACTTTGTTATTGAAAGGTGGAATAATAAATCCCCACATGAAATAATATCTATAAAAGAAAACATTAATTATGTATTTATTAAAAGAATAATCCCATGCCTATGGTAACCTTAATGAAAAAGAATTAATAATCAATTATTTTTTAAGGTGAATATGGCCAACAAGAGTTGGAGAAAATAATTAATCCATCACATCAACTGAACCCTCCATTGCATTCCGTGTAGATCTTCCTGACGGTGACTACTCGCTCGTGCCAGAAGCCGAGGAAGGAAGAGCTAAAGCGAAACTGCAGTACGTGGAAGTGATCGAAGACACTGAGGGTATTCAGGCTAACCCTGCTGACGAAGGCAAGCCGCGGTGCAATTAACCCAGTATTTCAAAATTATTATACAACTATCTATGGATGATTGTGCATTTACGTTCAGGAGTTGATATGAAACCCTAGATGCATGATCCATAGGTACCTTTGCCCTTTACTAGTATGATAGGTTGATAGCTACTATGCTATAGGACCGTTACAAGTCGAGTAATGCTTGTCACTCGTGAGAATATGTTCTTATGTTGGAATCATAAGATCTCCTTAAATGGATTGCTCATGTGGTAAGAGCATGGGATGTGGGCTCCGGTCCAATGGCTTTCGTGGGTTAAGTGTTTGAACGTACTAAGCACTTGTCGAGAATGGGACCGGTAAGCCTAGTACCTTAATGACGCGGTGAGGGATCTTAATATTACTCATCTTGGGATGTTTCTCACGGCTAGCTACCGGTGGTGCATGGTGAGTCCGGGTGCCTCGCAGGGTATAATGGATAGTCTGTACCAAAGATTATAAGATTCGATCCCGATCCGAAGAGTTTTGGGAACCGCTTGGTGGTTGTCCTCGCGGGGGCATCCCACCGTGTGTTTAGGTCTTCCTTGCAAGGTTATAAACCAATCGATTGTCGGCCTCTCACCGTTATCTGAGACTACTTACTCCACTGGCCATGAGATCCCTAATGATGGAAGTTGATGAATATTATGCTTAATTAACTGTACTGCTCAACTTATGCTTGCAATAGAAGGCTAATTTAGAAAAGAATAAATCAACTAGAACTTGTGCTAAAATCTTGAAAGTAAAGACATACTCTTTGTTACTTTTCAGCAAAAGAAACTCCAGTGGCCAAAAAGCCTATCATGTCTAGAGTTGGTGAAGTAGATACCACCGACGGTTAAGTCTTGCTGAGTATTAGTATACTTAGCCTTGTTGTAATCTATTTTTCCAGGTAATGCCTTTGTTGATGTGTGGCCCAGAGAGATCCCGCCCGGCTGGGAGCTGGAGTGGGTGGAGGACGATGAATGAAGGCATCACGGTTGGCCTCCCGTGGTGTTTCCGTGTTCCGTTTAGTTTATTTCCGATGTTTTAAAAACTCTGAACTGTGTTGTCATGTCAAAGACTTCGGTTTGTAATAATTAAACCCTTCGGGGTAAATTTCGGATGTTAATTATGTTGATCTCTGGACTCTCCTTCACGTGAGTTTAATGCATATATGTCGATCCTTGTTGCTGTAGAAGTGATTTACCGGGCATTAACCCGGCGACTAACGACATGATGATCCTTTATTATTGCTTAATGAACAAAGTGGATTGGTTTAGGCGATAGTACGGTATTTTTCTGGGCGGGTTGTCACAATTAAGTTCCTTACTTACACATATTTGACAAAGAGCTTTAAATCAACAACATTAGTGCTTAGTTGAGCATAGCAATCCACTTGTTCCACGGATTGATTCACCTTGGGGGAATACTCTAAGGGAAATGCTACAACCGACCCGTGCGCTTGTGGATCGTAACTTGATGCATTATTTAACCGTCATCAAACAACTCGAAATATAAAGATAAACACCTAGATGCTTTTACATGCTTCTTTTGAATTAAATGTTTAATTTGCATAAATCATACTTGAATATTTATAAATAAAATTTGGCTAGGCTTACATCGTCTTTTAAATATAAAATAACTTGCTTAATTATACATAAGGTATTTCTTTGAAATAGCCTATGCATATGATTCTTATTTAATTAGAATATACCAAGCAGATAGCTAGCTATTGTTTGTGATCATCCAAAGCTTCTGATAGTTCCTAGTGCTTTTGTGTTCGCGTTCCTAGAGCCAACCCTTGTTCTCTCTTAAAGCTTTTCATGCTTGGTGTATTGTTTTGTTTATTGTATGTATTCTTTTGTGCTCGTAGACATCGTGCCAGTTTCAAGTGAGCAGCCAGTTGGAGCGGATCAAGAGCAAGTGTTTGAAGAAGAAGAACCCCAGTGTTTAAGCAAGGAAGGCAAGTGGACTTCTCCCCTTGCATATTCTATTTTTGTCCCACACAACTTGCATGATAACTAAGTTTACACTTAAATTTTGTATTGCATAAAATTTGATGGGAAATCACCTTCATAAGGACATGTCTAGAATTTTATCCCCTTTACCTTGGACAACCCTTATAAATAAATGTTTTGGGTAGAAATGCTTACTTGCTATAACTTGGGATGGTTAAAAGGAATCTTTTACAATATGATGAATGTTGATCATGATAACTTTGGTGATATATATATATATATATATATATATATATATATATATATATTTGTGTGTGTGTGTGAGCTTATGGTTATAACAAGATCATATGGTCTAATCGGAACATGGAGAACCACCCAAGAAAACCGTGCAACCACAGTCTATATGGCTCTGGCTTAGCCAATTAATTAGGTGTGCAATAGTACTGGTGACCTTATCCAAAAGGAACACAGGGGTCTCAGGGTTGCAGGGGTATAGCCTTTGGTAAGATGCTGGACACTAGGAAGGGTTATGGTCCCCCCTGAGCTGTAACTATCGTGGGTTGTTGGTGCTTTTGCATATCTTTGTAAAGTCTTCGTAGCGTCCATATGCAATCACACCTTGGAAGTGTGGTATTGTGCCTGATCAACACATGTGTGGTTGGGTTCGAAGTTCTTCGGAACTTTTACGCGAGCTGTGGTGAAAGTGTACAACCTCTGCAGAGTGTAAAACTGATTGATCAGCCGTGCTCACGGTCCAGAGCGGCCTGGACCCTCACACGATAATCAAACATAAAGATGGAAATAAATCGTGGTTCTTGTGGTTTTGAGATGAGATGCTTTCCAAAATGCTTAAGTGGGTTGGTATAAACTTACATCTAGTAAATAGGTGCTTGCTAATAAAATTTGACAAACATTAAAATGCTAACCGCAGCAAACTCTTAGCCTATCCTTGATAGCCTTGCATCTCCCCCCATGTCACACCCGATTTTACAAGGAAAACTGAATGCATCTCATATGTGCGCCAGGATCAATTTACACACACATGATAGACAAACGAGAGTAATACCATTGCAGTAATAAAACGTTCAAGAGTTAAACCAGTACAATATCCATTATTACATCCAGAGAGGTGGACACGAAGGTCCGAACACAGCGATAACTAAACGACGAGCAGCTCCATCTTTGACTTCCACAGGCATGATGACTGGGGGATCCGCATGCCCTAGAACTCCTCGTAGTCACTCCAGTACTCGTCCTCGCCTCCGACGTTCTCCTCTGAACAGCGGTAAGCAAGGGTGAGCACACTTATGGTTGGTGCTCAGCAAGTGGGGGAAAATGCAAGGCTATCAAGGATAGGCTATGGTTCACAGCGGTAAGCATTTTATAAGTTGGTCAAGTTTTATTAGCAAGCGCCTAATTACTAGGTGTAAGTGTATACCAACCCACTTAACCTTAAGAGAAACCTCAAACCAAACCACAAACCCATGATTTGCATTAATCTTCATGTTTATTAATCATGTGAGGGTCCAAGACGCTCATGACCGTGAGCACGGCTGATCGATCAGTTTTACACTCTGCAGAGGTTGTACACTTTACCCACAGTTCGTGTTCCCCATCTTGCCCGGGTTAGCTAGACCCTTAAACACTTCCAAGGTGAGTGGCTAAGGGTCCACTACGAAGCCTTTACAAAGGAAAGAAGATAAACCAACAGCCCGCAACAGTTACAACAGCGGAGCGGACCATAACCCTCCCTAATGGTCAGCGCCTTAGCCAAGGCTGCTACCCCAAAAGAACCGGGCTATACCCCTTCAACTCCGGCCCCCTGTGCCCCTCTCGGAAAAGAGCTATCAGCTAACCCACTCTCCTAATTAATTGGCTAAGCCAGAGCCATATGAACTGTGGTTGTACTGTTATCTTGGGTGGTTCTCCATGTTCCGATTATGATTCAAGTTATCTTGTCTTAAGCACAAAACTCATTATATAAACGAAACTGTGGTGTATATCATAAACAAAGCATAACCAAACTCATGTAGAGCAAACTAAGCATTTATCTACCCCAAGCATTTGTTTAAACAGGGTTGATCAAGGTAAAGTGGTAAAGTATCTAGTCAAGTCCTTAACTAGGTGTTTGCCCATCAGGTTTATGCATAGCAACATGAATAGTAAACTTTGTTTAGCATGCAGTGTCATAGGTTCAAAAAGATAATGCAGAGGGGGAAAGCCACTTGCCTTCCTCTACAAGCTGGGTGAAATCTTCCTCGAAGACAGGCTCTTCCTGATCACCTCCGACAGGGAGCTCAGACGAAATAGGCACGATATCTACGAGTCAAACATGAACAACAAACAATAAATAAAACAGTACAACAAACACTAACAAAACTGGTAAATTTACTGTTTAAAAGATTCTAATCGTCGAGACGATCATTTCGGTATATAGAACGTTAAAAACGGAGTTAAAATGAGAAAGATATGATTAAAACAGTTTCCAGGGACCTATCTGCAAGAAAACTAAGTTTACAGGGCTGTTTATAAATAAAATCAGGGCTAAAACATAATTATCAAATAAAACAGAGGGGTCTATATGCTAAAAGGATGAAAAAAGGACCTTTATTAAAGAAAACTAGGCTGGCCAGGGGCTAAAACATGAAACTCAGGACCTAACTGTAAAGATTCTCAAAGGTGGAAGGACCGGCTTGCTAAAATCTAAAAGGTCAGGGGCTCTTAAACAAAATAGCCATCTCAGCGCCGTGGATCTCAGATCCAACGGCCACGGGTGCACGCGTGCACCGTGGACCGCGCCGTGCGCCTAGCGCACGGGTCCACGGTGGACCGTCCCTTTTAAACGAAGGGGTATCTGATCTGGACCGTCCATCGCAGATCCAAGGGCCCTGGACGCGTGTGTGCGGGATGCGGCGGCGACGTCGCCGGAGACAGGCAGCGCGGCGACGCCTCGCCGGGAACTTCGCCGGCGCACCCTATCTTGCTGCTCGGGGCACCATTTCGCGCGCTCGTGGGCTCTACGCGTAGCTGGGGAGCACGCGAGCAAGGCTAGGGGGTCAGGGAGGTGGCGCGGGCATCCACGGCGGCCGGCACCGTAAGGGGGTGGCGCGGCTACTCCGGCGAGCTCGGGGAGACGGTGCTGTGCACGAAACAGAGGGAAATTGGGCGGGGGTTTTTGCTCACCGCGCACAGAGGAAGAAGGCGGGCTCACGGGCGGAGAGGAGGCGGCAGCGAAGGGGCTCGATGACGGCGGCGGCTCGGGCGGCGCTCGGTGAGCTCGGGGCGCGGCTGCCACAGGCGTCGGGGACGAAAACCTACGACAGCACAAGCTTGTCAAGCTCCTGGCGATCCCAAAAATCAAAGAGAACGGGCGGGGGGTCCAATCCTTCACCGGCAGTGACGGATCGACGGTGGCGGCGGGAACCCGAGGCGGCGGTGCGGGGAAATTGATGCTCGAGCGCGTGTGCTAGCATGTTGCAGAGGCAAAGGGAGGCGCAGGGGCTCGTGCGCGAGCTTAAATAGGGGTGCAGGGCGGCAGGCGAAGCGGGGAGAGGACGGGGTGGCCGGCGGCTTGCCATTGATGGCCGCGGCCATCACGGCTAGGGTTTAAGGATGGAATGTAACGGTCCTAATTGATCACGGGGTGCTTGATTGCCTTAATTGACTGCGGGGAGAGGAAAGGAAGGTGGGGAGGCGGCCGGGCGCGGCGGGGATCGCGCGGTGGCGCCGGCTCGGTTGGACGACGAGAGGAAGAAGAAAGGAAAGGGGGGGGAAGGGGAGGGTGACAGGCGGGCCCTGGGTGTCAGCGCCGCAGGGGGGGGAAAGAAAAAGAGAAGAGGAGAAGTGGGCCGGCGCGGGAGAAATTGATGGGCCGCTTGGGCCGCCTGGGCTGAAAGGTTGGCCGGTAGTTTCCTTTTTTTCTTTTTCTTTTCCAAACTTCATTTTCAAACCATATTTCATTTCAAATTCAAATCAAACTTTTCAAACTTTTTCTCAAGAATTTTATAAACTTTTTAGAAACCACACAAGCAACCAAAAACCATGGAAGCCAACTGATGATGCACAATCACTTGTTGTCTCTAGGTTTATTAAATTATATTTATTATTTTAAAGCTCAATTTAAATAGCAAATTAATCTCCTTAAATCCTTAAGACTAATTTAAGTTGCTAAGTGATTTTAGTGATGGAATTTTAGGGTGTCACACCCCACTTGCTGAGCTCCAACCATAAGTGTGCTCACCCTTGCTTACCTGTTGTTCAGAGAACAATGGAGAAGTGTACTTCAGTGACTTTGATGAGTTTTGAGTCTTGCGTGCCCCCAGTCATGTGCCTGTGGAAGCTGAAGATGGAGTTAGATCTTCATAGTTATCGTTTGATCGTTGTAAAGACCTTCGAGTCTAACGTCTGAGTGTAATAAAGAGATAATGTAATGGTTTAACTCTTGAACGTTTTTATTGTTGTTTATTGATATTTCACTCATGACGTCTATCATATGTGTGTAAACTTGATCCTGGTGCAGATATGAGATGCATTTGGTTTTCTTCAGAAAATCGGGTGTGAGAGAGTGGTATCAGAGCAGTAATGACTGTAGGATGCAACCTTGAGTTAGAAATGGTCGAAAAGTAAGGATTCGTGTTCTAGAAAGCCTGTCATCTTTCAAAATTGACTTATTTACGTATAAAATCTAATTTAATATTTGTTTTCTTGTTAAAACACATCCTTTGTTTTAATCTATTCTGGGTACAGTTCTTGTACTATCAGCTAAATCTTCACCACCGAGGTTGTCTAATATAAGTTCTTAGTTTTCCTACCCCTTATCAACTTCGATAGAAACATTTTTGTGAGGACGATCGTTGTGCTAATGTTTGTTGTTTGAACACATGTTTGATTTGGATCTTTGCTTGTGTGAGTTGTATTATGGAGTGATGGCCACAAATGCAGCAAGAAACAAATTGTTAGGATAATAAAGATAGTTTGGGTTCAAATTTGGGTTATCTTTTTCTTTATCTATCCTACAAGATGGTTGAAGTAAAATCTCTTTGCACAACTCTTTGACACAACATCACATATCTCGAGCTGCAGAACTCCGTTTGATATAAAACAGTTGGGTTAGTTCTCAAATTTTGAGGATGATTTTCTATCAAAAATTCAATACCATACAATATGTATTTTGAGAGTTATGCACAAAGTATTGAACCTATCAGAATCTGTAATTTCTGCTGACACAGTTGCACTGTTTGAATTTTATCTCAAGTTGCAAATCTTTGATTGAGGTGATTCCAGTTGGATTAGTTTCATAATTTTGCACATCATATCTTGGTAAAATATTATGATTTTTGGACAAAGAGTTACATCTGATTTATTGAGATCAACAGAATCGGTCTTAGTTTTGAAATTCATGCTGCTTCATCTTTTCGAGTTCATATCCTCGTGCATCAGTTCAATCTTCTTGTCAGAAATAACTTACTCTCTAACAATCAGATGGTACAAATCAAGTTAGGAGAAGGTCAGGACATTCCACGTGTAGTCCGTGCTCATATTGCTAATCGACAGAATCAAGCACCACCGCCTCCACCCCCACCACTAAACCAAATGGATCCCGCATTGCAACAGTTCTTTGCCGCTCAAACCCAACTGCTGCAAAACCTCACTGCCACTGTCTAGAACCTACAAGCTCAACAGAACCAACCAGCACCCCACCTCCACCTCCGCCACAGCCGAGGGACATGCATAAGGAGATTATGAGCCACCACCCTCCCACCTACTCCCACTCCTCTGATCCTTTGGATGCCGATGACTGATTGAAGATAGTTACCAAAAAACTTTTGATTGTTCAATGCACCGACTGAGAGATGGTCCTTTATGCTGCAGGCAGATTGATAGGGCAAGCTGCTGATTGGTGGGATGCATATTCGACTGCACATCCTAATAGAAGCAATATTACTTGGCAAGAATTCAGAGATAACTTCCCTACATATCACATTCCTTCAGGAGTGATAAAGCTCAAGCAGAAGGAATTTCTTGCACTAATGCAGGGAAACATGTCTATTACCGAGTATCTCGACAAGTTCACTCATTTGTCCCGTTATGCTCCTGATGAAGTCAACACTGATCCTTAGAGGCAGGAAAGATTCTTGGACGGATTGATTGGACCGCTCAACTATCAGCTGTAGAGCCATACATTTCCCAACTTCCAGACGTTGCTGAACAAAGCTATAGGTTTGGAGAATAAACGAATGGAACTTGGTGGATAGAAGTGCAAGTTCAAGTCTCATGGACAGTCCAGCAACACATGCCCCCGCTTCAACTCATCTCAGAATTCTCAGTTTTACTCTAGTGGATCAAGTGGAAATTATACTCAAAATTTACGGTTGCAGCGGTCAATTCAACAACCCCAGCACTCAAGCCAGCAGACACCACATGCTCCAAGTCATCATCAAGATCGTTCAGGAGCACCAGTGAGAAGCAACTCCCCGGTTCGTCATAATGGTTGTTTCAATTGTGGAGAATTGAGATATTATGCCAACATCTGCCCGAAGCGCAACATGAAGACTCCTCTGGAAGATAATGGTTAGAGATTTGGACAACCATTATCACAAGCTCGCATTGGGAATTCTACTCATTGAGGTAACAGAGGCCAACAGAACTATGCACGTGGAAGAGTAAATCATGTGACGGCTGAACAAGCTCAAGACGCTCCAGGTGTTGTGCTGGGTACGTTCTCTGTCAACTCTGTACTAGCAACTGTTTTATTTGATTATGGAGCATCGCATTCTTTCATTACTGAACAATTCATGGAAAGGCATGGTATACATATAAGTTCTATGAAGACACATTTGGTGGTTAGTTCCCTGAATGGTGAAATGAAATCCACTTATGTATCCCACAGGTCAATCTTAAAATCAGGGAATAGATTTTCAAGCTAATCTAGTAGTTTTACATCTAGTGGAATAGATGTAATACTTGGAATGGATTGGTTAGGCGAATGTGATGGAATAATTCTTTGTGCCAAGAAGTTAGTGCTCTTAACCAGCCCACAAGGAGATAGGATTGAAGTTATTGCTACCACCCCATCCAAGAAGGAAAGAAAAGTGAATCAAGATGAAGGAAAGCAAGAGAAGAAGCTATGACTGCTAGAAGAACTCAACATGCAAAATGAGCTTATAAAAGAGTACCCTTAGTTTTTTCCCAATCTCTCCGGATCTCGGAACGAGATTCTTTTTAAGGGGGGTAGATTTGTAACACCCTAAAATTCCTTCATTAAAATAATGTAAGCAACATAGTGTTTAGATTTTATTTACTAAGGAATAATAAATTATCAATTAAATTTGGCTCTAAAGTATTTAAATATCATTAGAATAATATTAGAAGCAACAAGTGCTTGTGCATCATATTTTGTTTGCATGGTGTTTTTATGTGATGCTGTGAAGTTTTAAAAGTCTTTAAAATAATTTGAAAACTTGAAAATTGTTTGAAAAGTTGTAATGTTTGAAAAGGGTTTAAAAGTGTTTAAAGTTTGAAAAGGTTTTGAAAAAAAAGAAAACCAAACCCCCTTCTCCCTTTCGGCCTAGGCGGCCCAATCCCTCCCCGCGGCGCAACCTTCTTCCCCTCTCTCTCTCTCTCACTGCCACCATGGGCCCGCCTGTCATCTCCTCCTCCCACCTCCAGCCGATCCCCTTCCCTTCCTCTGTCTTGCAACTGCCGCGCCCACCGACTGACCTCCCCGCCTTTCCCGCCCCTTCCCGCCTGTCGTATGGACATCCCTGGGCCCACTACCTCGGTGGGTACCAGGACCGACTACTCGGTGGGCCCCCGGGACTACCCGACTTGAGCTACACGACACCTGATGGCGTGGAGGGCAAGGACTGTGGTGGAGGAGTACTCGGATAGGAAGTTGCGCATGTCCCGAACCATATAAAGAACTCCTAGACATACACGACTAGTACTCTCTCCCCAAACCGACTTGTAACCCTACCTCCCGGGTTATATAAGGCGAGGCAGGGACCTCTATCTCTCTCATACGCATCATCTTGTAAACACATCCAATCAATCCAGAGCTACACAACATACAAGGCGTAGGGTATTACGCACATTGCGGCCCGAACCTGTCTAAATTGTGTGCCACATGTCTCTTCATTCAAGTTACCGATCTCGGCGAGGCCACATTCATCTACCTTGGGTACTCCCCTTGGTAGGTTGCCGGTCTAAATCACCAATAGCTGGCGCTCCAGATAGGGGCTCTCGCCGAAGATCTCATTGCAAACTCGATGGCTTCAATCATCATCAAGCCAACCGTGGCAACACCTTCGTCTTCGGATCCTGGGTCTGCACAGCCAACGGCACTGGCTCTTTCCGACGCCGCCTCACCATGATGCCAACCCAAAGACTGGGCTTGTGACACTTCCCGAAGTGATCACGGGCGACCTCGCAGGAAAATTCAGCGAAATTCGCTCTACAACCATCACACCGACTTTGAGTCTGGATCCGCCTTCGACTCGAACTCGACATCCCCATGGGCCATCGCATGGGAGCCGACTACTGAGCCATCGTGTGCAGATGTCCCGCTCCACGAGCACTTCCCATATGGCCTCTGCAATGCTAGCAGGCCCCATGCGGAAGCTCTCGCTGCACGCCGGGCTGGCAAGAAGATCGTCTCCGACTACTATTCGGACTCTAACCGTGCCTCCGGCTACTACTCGTACTCCTCTTACGAGTTCAACTTTGGGTAGGACCCTGACGAGTCTGAGTCCGAGGACTCCATGATTGAGCAACCGTGGTTAGGACCGACCACCGGTCTGGTTATAACATCCACGCCCGCCGAGAGATTCGTCTACTGTCCAGATCGCAAGCCTGCAGCTTGACAGACGGGAACTCACGCTGCGTCTCCTACCTCAACTCACTTCCCTTCCAGGAGGAATCACCCCTAGCTCCAACAGAGGAGCATACTTCAACCGAGGTGGCGATTACTGACTCCGGTCTCGATACCCCTGATCGCCAAGTATCCATGGCTGCTGGCGAGACGCCAGGACCTTCAGGTACCCGACCCGACCGATACTTCGACGACATCTCAGCAAACGCGTTGTCTGCCAATGCACCCGCCAATGAAACCAACGACGACAAGAACGCCCGACGTGAACGCAATAGGAAGTGAAACGAATGGCGCAGATGTCTCTGCGAATCCCTTCCCATCCGGAATCTCATAGAGACTCTCAACCAAGTCACGAATCGGGTGCACACTACCCCCGAATAGTGCCTCATTTCTATCACTACGATAGCTCGTCAGGCTCAGGAGATACGCGCGGGTGAAGTCATCGCAGCAGAAGACACCTACCTCATGAGGGTTGACAACAGGGTCACTCAAGTACCTCCTCTCAGAACTCATGAACCCAGGCACCACGAAGCGTCTAGTCGCAGTCCAGCGGACGGTGGACGCAACCGCTCCCAAGGAGAACAACCACAGAACCCCAACCGTACCAGGGCATCAGCTGGAGGACCTTCTCAGGGCGGTAACAGTGCTGGCGGCGCCGACGGAAGCTGCGGCGCCGCTAGTCACAGTGACGCGGGCGGTGGAGGCAGCAGCGGTGGGAGCTCCTCACACAGGGCTGGCAGGAGAGCTGGCGGCGGGGGCGATCGTGGGGGCCGAGGCCACGCAAACAACCACGTCACCGGCGTCTCACACGGTGGCTACGATGCCCGTCGCAGAATTGAAGAAATACGGCGCAAGAAGTCCTCTGAGGTAGGCGACAACGACGGTTTCCCCGCCTTCTCCGCTCGACTTCGCAACCTACTTCTCCCAAAGAAATTCAAACCTCTGGGGATCACCAAGTATGACGCGAAGCAAGACCCAGTTCAATGGCTCAGGTGCTATGCCCTATCCATCGAAAATACTGGTGGCAACAACGACACGAAATGCCTTTACTTCCCTTTCTGCCTGGACCAAGCACCACTCACCTGGCTCGAGTCTCTCGACAAGAACTCGATCGATGAGTGTGACCAGCTCAAGGCTCAGTTCACCAGCAACTTCACAGGCGCCATGGGGCGCTCGAGTATTCTCGTGGACCTGGCAATGGTCAAGCAAGAACAAAGCGAGACGCTACGCAAGTACATGCCACGCTTTTTCAACAAGCGTGCTACAGTAGTCGATGTCACCGACAAGGAGGTCATCGACCTCTTCCAAGACGGTCTCTACCACCACCGCACCTTCGAAGACTTCGGTTGCCACTGCCCGAGTTTTGTTACTAAGCTCAAGGACATGATCACCTTATGGGCCGACGAAGAAGACAAGGCAAACGCCAAGTACGACTCCGTTCGCGGCAAGAGCAAGCACAACACAGGTGGCGGCAGCAACAACAACAGGATCAAGTGGGTCGCAACAACAACAACTACTCAGGTCCTAATCACAAGCGCAAGCCAGACAACACAGTCGCGACTATTCAGTGCCCTACGAAACACAACTCGAAGAAGACCTCTGGCGGCTTCAAAGACTTGCTGAAAGAGAAGTGCCCATGGCACCTGGAGGGCAATCATACCACCGAGCATTGCTATCAACTCCGGCGAGCACTCAAGGACACTCCAGACCCACGGCCTCCTCACGACAAGAAGGGCAAGAAAAAAGCCGACGAGGGCAACAGTGACTTCCAAGAACCCGACAAGACGGTGAATGTCCTCTTCCGCGGACTACCCACCAGACGGTCTTAGAAGGCCATCCGATGGGAAGTCTTGAACATTGAACCAGCAGTCCCGACCCCTCTTAGGTGGTCGGAGGTACCCATCACCTTCTCCCGTGCGGATCAATGGACAAGCTTCTCCGAGCCAGGGTGTTTCCCACTAGTCCTGAAACCAGTAGTCGCGAGCTCCAGACTCAACAAGGTGCTCATCGATGGTGGAAGTGGGCTCAACGTCCTTTTCACCAAGACATTGAAGAAGATGAAGCTTGACATCACCCACATGCTCACCAAGAGCACATCACCTTTCTATGACATCGTCCCTGGTAACACGGTTATTCCACTAGGATCAGTGGTCCTTCCAGTTACCTTCAGGGAAACCAGGGAGAATTACCGCACCGAGTAAATCAAGTTCGAGGTTGCGGATTTCGAGACTTTCTACCATGCCATCCTCGGCAAACCGACTATCGCCAAGTTCATGGCGGTACCCCACTACACCTACATGGTACTCAAAATGTCAAGTCCTGTCGGAGTACTCTCACTGCAAGAGGACTTGAAGATTTCTTTTGACTGCGACACAGAAGCCGTAGAACTCGCAACCACCAATAAAGTACCCAACGCAATGATGGAGATCTACGCTGCATTCAAGAAGCTTGCCACAACTGAACTCGAGCTCCCAGAAAATTCTGACACAGCCAACAAGCCTCAACCATCTGAGGAAGTGCAAGTCAAGGCGATCGACCTTGGGACAGGCGACAACAACAAGACTACCATGATCGGGGCGGGCCTTGACCCGAAATAGGAAAACGCGCTCACCAGCTTCCTCCGGGCTAACCGAAAGATCTTCGCCTGGAAACTAGCGGACATGCCAGGGGTGCCCAAGAGGCTGATCGAGCACTCACTCAATGTCGACCCTAAAGCTAACCCCAAACAACAACACCTCCGCCGTTTTGCCGATGACCGACGGGATGCCATCAAGAAGGAACTCGCCAAACTACTCACGGCCGGCTTCATCAGAGAAGTCTTTCATCCTGAGTGGCTTGCCAACCCCATCCTCGTCCGCAAGAAGAACACGAACGAGTGGAGGATGTGCGTTGACTACACCGATCTCAACAAGCACTGCCCCAAGGACCCTTTCGGGTTGCCGCGGATTGACCAAGTCATCGACTCCACGGCTGGCTGCAACCTGCTCTACTTCCTCGAATGCTACTCCGGGTACCACCAGATCGCCATCAAGGAAGAAGACCATGAGAAGACCGCATTCATCACCCCGTTCGGTGCCTACTGCTACACAACGATGTCGTTTGGGTTGAAGAACGCCGACGCCACCTATCAGCGAGCTATCCAAGCCTGTTTTAATAAATAGCTCAACAAGAACGTCGAAGCCTATGTGGATGACGTGGTCATCAAGATCTGAAACTTCGACACACTCATCGCCGATCTTGAAGAGACTTTTGCATCCCTGCGGGAGTACCAGTGGTAGCTCAACCACAACAAGTGCATCTTCGGTGTACCCTTAGGGAAACTACTCGGCTTCATCACCAGCCATCGTGGCATCGAAGCCAATCCAGAGAAGATCTTCGCCATTACCAAAATAAAAGCTCCCACCTGCATCAAAGACGTGCAGAAGCTCATCGGGTGTATGGCGGCCTTGAACAGATTTATCTCGAAGATCGGAGAACGGGGACTACCCTTCTTCAAGCTACTTAAACACCAAGAGAAGTTTGTGTGGACTCCAGAGGCGGATCAAGCCTTGGCTCAGCTCAAAGATTTCCTGTCCAAGCCACCAGTCCTCACAATTCCTCGAAAAAACGAGCAACTACTACTCTACCTCACTACGACTACTCATGTGGTTAGTACTGCCATCGTTGTCAAGCGGCAGGAAGACGACCACGCCTACCCAGTCCAGTGACCAGTCTACTTCGTCAGCAAGGTCCTGTCGGATTCCAAGGCACGCTACCAATCAGTGCAGAAGCTACTCTATGCAGTGCTCATCACCTCGCGGAAGTTACGACACTACTTCCAGGAGTACTCGATCACCGCCGTCACCGACTACTCGCTCGGTGACATCTTACGGAACCAGGATGCTACTGGAAGAATCTCCAAGTGGGCAGTCAAACTCGGTGCCCTCAACATCGACTTCAAGCCACGCACAACCATCAAGTCTCAAGCACTAGTCGACTTCATGGCAGAATGGTGGGAGAATCAGCTACCAACCCCAACCGAGCGACCAGAGCATTGGGTGATGTACTTTGACAGCTTGCTCAAGCTCGAGGGGGCAGGCGCAGGGGTGCTCTTGATCTCTCCAAATGGCAAACAACTCAAGTACGTCCTGCAGACCTTCTAGAAGGTCTCAAACAACGAAGCCGAGTACGAAGCTCTACTACACGGGCTTCGTCTCGCAATATCATTGGGCATCAAGCGACTACTAGTCTACATCGACTCCGCAGTGGTCATTAATCAAGTCAACAAGTCTTGGGATCGCAACAAGGAGAACATGGATGCCTACTGCCTAGAAGTACACAAGCTCGAGAACAAATTTTGAGGTCTCGAGTTCCATCATGTCGTCTGTGACAACAATGTTGCAGCGGACGTCCCGTCAAAGCTTGGTTCTACTCGCGCTCAAGTACCCGCGGGAGTCTTCGTCCACGAGTTTCACGCGGCATCCATCCCAGAGCCGGCGCCCACGACCACTGACCCAGTGCCTTCTCAGCCTGGCCAGGAGGTCATGATGATCGACGTGGACTGGGGACAACCCTTCATCGACTACATCCGCGAGCAGAAGGTTCCTTCAGTCAAGAACATGGCCGAGCAACTCGTTCGCCGAGCCAAGTCCTATGTACTAGTCGGAGACAAGCTCTACAGGCGGGGCGCCACTTCTGGAGTGCTCATGAAGTGCGTTCCCCGAGAAGAAGGCAAGGACATCTTGGAGGAGATCCACAAAGGCATCTGCGGCAACCACGCGTCTTCTCGCACGTTGGTCAGCAAGGCTTTCCAACGAGCTTTCTACTGGCCCACAGCTCTGGGCGACGCCGAAGAACTCGTTAGAAGGTGCCAAGGGTGCCAGTACTTCGCCAAGCAACAACACGTCCCGGTCTACAAGCTAGTCACCATACCACCAACCTAGCCGTTCGTCTGCTGGGGGCTCGACATGATCAGACCTCTTCCGACTGTGCCAAGAGGATTCAACAGAGTTCTAGTGGCTATCGACAAGTTTACCAAGTGGATCGAAGTCAAGCTGGTCACTTGCCCAAAGGCCGACAGAGTACTCGACTTCTTCGATGAGCTCGTGCATCGCCACGGACTACCCCACCGCATCATCACAGACCTGGGTTCCAACTACAAAAACCACCAGTTCTGGGAGTACTGCGAGAATAGCGGGATCGACGTCCGGTATGTCTCACTCACCCATCCTCGGGCAAACAGACAAGTCGAACGTGCCAATGGGATGGTACTCGACGCCCTCAAGAAGCGTTTGCACGACGCTGCTAACACAAAAGGGGGCGAGTGGTTCAAGGAACTACCCAATGCACTCTGGGGGCTTCGTACACAACCTACCAAGCCGACAGGGCAGTCACCTTACTTCCTGGTCTACGTCTCCAAAGCTATCCTACCTGCCGATGTAATGTGGGAATCACCGGCAGTAGAATAGTATGACGAAGGCATCTCAGAAGACAGCAGACGAGTTGATATCGATGGACTCGAAGAAGCTCGCTATGCCGCCCTCGTCCAGTCAGCAAGGTACCTTGAGGGTATCTAACGCTACCACGATCGCAACGTCAAGGAACGCTCCTTCAACGTTGGTGATCTAGTCCTCCACCGCATCCAGAATACGGAAGGACTACACAAGCTCAGCTCGCCATGGGAAGGTCCCTTCTCAATCTCAAAAGTGACCGGACCAGGCTCCTATCGCCTCTAGACACTTGAAGGCAATGACATCAGTAACTCGTGGTACGTCGACCAGCTCTGTTGATTCTACGCGTAGTCGCTCAACTACTACTATGTCCAAGTCTGCACGACTACTACTAGGCTCCTCGCCGTAAGCGGCCTTCCGGTCCAGGCACTAGTCTCCGGACTACTCCACTCCAAGATCCAGCGTCAACGGCTACTAACGGATCTCGGGTTGCTTAGAGCATCAAGGACTCTTGCAGCGGTCTACATGACCATGTATTCTAGATCCAGCCTACACGGCTACTAACGGTTCTCCAGCTGTAAGCGGCCACGGGTCCTAGCGCTACTTAAGCTGTAGGCAGCCTCCGGGTCCAGGCGACTACACTTGTTAACGGCCCTAGCCATCCATGTGTACCCTTTTCTTAGTAATGAAGTCTGATTTATGATCAAGTCATTTACTGCGCCTCTCGATTGGGCATCTCTCGTCGAGTACCACTACTCGCAATATCTCCACGGTCTGGTACTCCGCACACTTAGCCACAAGTGGAGGCAATGAGTACTTATTTGATACAAACAACGTGTATAACTTTCATTCATAAATTAAACGAGTTCATAACAACCTTGTTTATCTTACATATGTTGCCAAGAGCTAACCCTATAGGACCAACTACTGAAGGTTCAGCTTCTCGGAGACTTGCTCTGCGATCAGTGCCATTTGCTCCAGCAGGTCCTTGTATTGCTCATCTGTGCAATTCGCGGCAAGTCCCCTAGCGACTACATCTACCGGAGCCTTGGGGAAGTATGACTTCGTGTACGCCAAGACTTGGTTGGGGATAGACTTCGCCAGATGTTTCACATAAGTCGCCAAACGACAGGGGCTTCTTTCAACCAGTCCACCAGTGGAGCAATCTTGGGCCCGCATGGATGTGGCACTAGCAGTCTTGCAATCGGAAGCGCGGCTTCTTCAAGTTCCTTGAGTTGGCCGTGCAGCTTCTCGCAGTCTTCGTTCAGCTTCTGCAGAGATTTATAGCAGTTCACAAGATCTCGATCCGAGGCTTCGCGAAGCTCCATGTGATATACACATTCATGGGACAACTGCTTATACTCATACTCAAGTACCTCACAGGCGTCTTGTTCCCGGTACACGATATTCTTCAGATCAGTCTCTAACGCCTTCAGCTGGTCCACTCGAGTCTCAAGCTCTGCAACCCACTACAATGTTAGACTACAATAGGGTACCACAATAAGTACTCACCAGTCTGGCGGATGACATACCTTTGTTCTTCTGACGCAGCGACTTGTTCTTGCGAATCAAGTCATCGCTCTTTGCCTGCATCTCCTGTACCTCATTATGGTAATGGGCGAAGGCTTCATCCAACTTGTACTGTAACAAGGTGGAGTGCTTCCTAGCCTTGTCCAGCTCCTTCTCCAACGTCTCTGCGCGGAGCACTGTATCGCCGTACCATTGGAGCATATTAGATTTTTGTCGGGATCTCTCCACGACATCCTGCACAAGGCAACAATCATTATCGAGTACTCAACTATTGTGGAACTCGACTGCTCAAGGTGCTGCAACATACCTTCATCCATTGCTCTGCATGGCGCATCGACTCCAGGTTGTGAGCCACAGTCGCTGGGTCAACAAGGTCGTCGGCAAGAAGCTCCAGTCCATCACGACTAGTCGTCGCAGCTCCTGACATCGGCACCCAACGAATTGGTTACGCGTCCTGGATCTCCGGTGATCGAACAACTACATCCATGCTCGACTCCGGGAGCACATCCACATGTATCTCCTTTGTAATCTCAGGGGCTACTGAAGCTTCCGGACAGGGAGCTATCTTCTCCGACACACCGGCTTCGGGCACGACGCCTTCAATGGCCACGGCTTCAGGGATTGTGGACCCTTCGACTGTGCTTCTGTCACCACAGAGCATAAATAGTCAAAATCCGGGGGTTACGACTACTAGACGGGACAGACGGCATCAGTGTAGTCTACGTACCATCCATCATGGTGGCTTCCTGCGGCGTAGCCTCCGCGACCTCCGCAATGGTCTCAGCCTGCGGAAGAGGTGTGGACTCCTCAACTGCCGGCGACCAGTCTTCTTCACCAGCTGCTGCACTGGGTTCCTCACCTTCCCAGGACAGATCAGTGAATTTCCTGCATAACACAACTACGATGATCAACCAAGCAAGATTACCAACCTACATGAACTACTCGGAGATTGATTATACTCACAAGCTTGACCAGACAACAGTCACGGTCGGAGCGCCAAGTATGTTGGCAATATCAACAAGCCCAACTCCACGGGCGTCTCTTCTTCAACATGGGCTACTACTGGCTCCACAGCTCTAGTAGTCGCGGAGGGTTCTGGCCTCCTTTCTTCGGTCGACACCCGCGGTTCGCCAGCGACAGTTGCCTGCTGTGTCGTCTCCAGCAATGTTGTGTCAACAGTGGGGGCTGGACTGCGGCTCCTCTCAGACGCCCCTCCCTCCGTGTCCTGGGTGTCCTCTTCTCCCTGATCCACATGGTCGGACGACAGAATGTCATGTGACAACTCAAGAATGAACTGTCAGCATGCAATACTCTATAGCAAGTACTCGACTACACTACTCGAGGAACTCACCTCCTTAGTAGTTGCTACTGTCACCTTCAGCTTCTTGGCGACACGCTTTCATGCCACACTGCACGGTCTCCTTGGCGGCACGGGAATGCTAGCCTCCAGGCTAGCCGACCTCTCAACGATGAGGGGGACATCGGGCAGTCCAGGACGGCTGAACATGGACTGAAGTTGAAATCGCTCCTGGAGCGTTTCCCCATCCTTCTCGTCAGAGGTATCTTCAATGGTGACAGTGTTGTCACCCTCGCCGACTTCGCAAGGCTCCTTCCCTTCTTTTGGCACATTTTCAAGTTGAGGGGAGGGGGGGGGGGGGGGGGCGAGGTGGATCGTAGACATACTTGACGACGTCATCCTGCAGACAACAATTTGCATGAGTGCGACTACACCAAGCAAATCAGTACTCGGAGCCAGAGGTTACAATTACTAACCTTGTTCGGCGGACGAGCCGCGGAGTACTCGGGGATTAGGCAAGGAGTGTACGGTGCCATGTCCTTGAATATCTAGCCCAGCCTCTCGACAATGTTGTCATAATCGACTTCGTCGCCAGGCATCCTCGACGTATCCTCGTTGCCCGTGTGCTGGTACCCAAGGGTGTCGCGAGCCATCAGTGGCTGCACCCTCCTCTTCATGAAGTTGAAGGCCACGTGTTGGACCCTCAGCCCGACCTCCCTAAGGGCCTTGATTTTCTTCATCAGCTTGGGTAGTTGGATACCCTCTTGCATTGTTGGCTCCGTGTTCCACCACAGCCTGTGCTTCAGCTGTTTTCCGCTCGGCTTCAGCAGCTCCGGATGGTGGTTACTAATATAGAACCACTTGGCCTTCCAGTCTTGGTTTGACTCTATCAGCTTGTACAACAAGTACTGGTCGGCCACGTCTTCTCGCATCTGAATACCAGCCCCTCCGACTACTTGTGGGTCATTGGTACTTGGCTGCGGCTTCACCCGAAAAACTTCCGGAACAGGATCCAGTGGGGTTTGATTCCCACGAACGCCTCACAGAAGTGCACAAAAACAGAGATGTGGAAAATGCCATTAGGGTTAAGGTTCAAGTACTCGATACCGTAGTACTTGAGAAGTCCCTTGAAGAAATTGCTGGCTGGGAGTGCTAGTCCACGCTCCACGAACCTGGCGAACATCTGAACTTCATTCGGATTTTCTCCATCAAATATGGGTCGCCAGCGGCGGCGCGCCACAGATCCATCTCTTTCTCTGGCAAGAACCTGTTGTTGACCAAGGCAAGCAGATCTTCAATCTTCAGTTTGGACTTCTTCCATTCCTTGGCCGGGTTGGGCTGCGGGGAAGATGACAGCGACGACTCCGGGGCAGATCCTCCCGCTTCACCGCGGGATGTTTTCTTCCCTGCACCAGCTTTCGAGCTCTTGGACGGAGATGGCTTCATTCTCCAAATACAGAGAGTCTTCACTCGCATTCGCTCGGAGGCTACGCCGGTGGCGGGCGGTGGCGACACGCTTGGATCTCTTCTCTCTCGCGCGGCAACAGAGGATGGGAACTTATTGAATAGATCTATTCAAGCAGCTACTACTGAAAAGAATAAAAAACCCTAAGAGTTTCGGTGTCTATTTATAACCCAACAGGCAGCACCACAACGACCGAACGGATAAGCGCTGGTGGGTGACTCAGCGGTGGTTGTCCGACCTTTCAGCTTCCGGTACTCGGTGCTATCCATCTCGGGGGCTTGTCTACATCCGTTCGATTTAATTGGTTCTGACAAGACTCAAGATCCACTCAGGACACATTCTACAATCAAGATGACCCTTCAATTCGAGAGGAAGTACTCGACTCAAGGCTCGGGGGCTCCGTGCCACGTGTCCTTCGGTTTTTTCTCTGGATTTTACGGGATAAGATTGGCGGAACTTCAGATTGACCCTTAGCTTGAATCTATGATTCGACCTAAGGCTCGGGGGCTACATTCCATATGGAATGCGATTCTTCGAATCGCATTTTCCATATGGTTTCTTTTGTCAAGACAACGCGGGTACTATTGAAGACCTTCAAGGGGAGAACTCGAGGACTCTTTTTGGACTACTCGAGAAGACTTCAAGACTACTCAAGGATCAGCTGAAGTAACTTCCAGCCTCGGGATGCTTCAAGTATTCTTGAGGACTTTTGGCTTGTAGTACTCGGGACGCCTGAGGACTACTCGTCAAGGCCATCAAGACTACTCGAAACTATCCTGCTCGACTACAAAGTACTCGGGGGCTTGTCGTATGGACATCCTTGGGCCCACTACCTCGGTGGTACCAGGACCGACTACTCGGTGGGCCCCTGGGACTACCCGACTTGAGCTACACGACACTTAATGGATTGGAGCGCAAGGACTGCGATGGAGGAGTACTCGGATAGGAAGCTGCGCATGTTCTGAACCATGTAAAGAACTTCTAGACGTACACGACTAGTACTCTCTCCCCAAAATGACTTGTAACCCTGCCTCCGGAGCTATATAAGGCGAGGCAGGGACCCCTATCTCTCTCATATGCATCATCTTGTAAACACATCCAATCAATCCAGAGCTACGCAGCATACAAGACGTAGGGTATTATGCACATTGCGGCCCAAACCTGTCTAAATTGTGTGCCACGTGTCTCTTCCTTTGAGTTATCGATCTCGGTGAGGCCACATTCATCTACCTCGGGTACTCCCCTTGGTAGGTTGTCGGTCTAAAACACCGACACCGCCTTCAAGCCGACCATCAAGGCGCTGTGAAGCCCTCCCTTCACTCCCTCGCCTTCAAATCCGCCAGTTACCCCTAATCATACTGCCCTCTTGAATGCAGTTTTGGTTGCCGGCGTCAATGTCCATTGATGGACATTTCTCCTACCCGGCCGTCGTCTCCTCTCCTTTCTCCCCCCTATAAAAGTCGAGCCAGAGCTCCTGCCTCGCCCTTTTCGCCTCGCCGCACCTCTCCTCACCTGCGCAGCACGCCGTCGCTAGCCGTGCCGGCCGTCGCATCTCCGTTCCGCCGGCCGTTCACCGTTCGCCGGTTCTATCGGCCACTGGAGCAAGCGAACGTCGCCACGAGCTTCGCCCTGCCGAGCCGCGTTCGTAGCTCCCCTTCCCGTCGCTGGAGGATCGCCGGAGCGCCGCTACCAGTGGCAAACCCGAGCCAGCCGCCGTCCTGTTCTTCCGCCGGCCATCGCCCGATTCATCATCCACGGATGGAGTCGGAGCAGTCCGTCACCACCAAGAGGTTCGCATCGCCGAGCCGCATCTAGTACACCGGCCCCTGTCGCGAGTTGACTGTCGGAGCGTCGCCCATCGTGAAGACCCGAGCCGCCTCCGAGCTCCACTGCCGGCCGCCCCTCTCCAAAATCCGGCCACCTCCATCCGTCTCCCACGCTGGTGAGCACATCCCCGAGTTCCCCTTCATCTCCTCTCTCCGTTTTGCACCTCAACTGAGCCTTTAGCCACCCGAAAACCCGGCGATTGAAAACGGCCAGGAGCTCTGTCCACCGGCCATGGCCGTACGAAAACAAAACAAGCCATCGTCATCTACCTGTACAGATAAGGCATGGCCATTTTGCCTTTAGGTCCCTAGGGAATCCTCAAACCAAAGCTCTATAATACGTGTCTTGCAACTCTCTCAGAAAACCCCCTAGAAATATCCCACCTTTCGCACATAAATCCACCCGAGCTCTTTTCAGATCTAACCCTAGCCTTTACTCTTTTCGCGAGCACAGTTTTATGTGTCTTGCAGATCTTCCTCGCTAGCCCCTGTAGTCTATAGTTAACCGTGTCTAGGTCCTTGCAACCTTGTGTAACCCATAGATCTCGCTTTTTTGCTCCGTTTAACCTCGTTCTTATTGCGTTAGGCTCATATCAACTCAAAGTACGTGTTAGGAGCAATGTTGACCATGTTCTCTATTTTACAATTTATAAATTATTTAAATATGATCAAGTACTTATATGCATACTTTTATAATTAAAATCTAATTAGAGTTCAACATGTGTTTTCATGGTAAAGTTAATTTGATTAATACTTATTTTAATAATTCTTCAAAATAAAAGCTAATTAGATGTATATCTTGGTTTTCATAATGAAACTTAAATTGATTAATGTTTATGCAAATAAGCTTTCTAAATAAAAGCAACATAGGTTATATCCCGAGTTTCCTTAACTAAATGATAATTTGATTAGAATATAAATGTGTTTTTAAGTTATAATTTGATTAGAACAACTCGAAATAGAAAGATAAACACCTAGATGCTTTTACATGCTTCTTTTGAATTAAATATTTAATTTGCATAAATCATACTTGAATATTTATAAATAAAATTTGACCAGGCTTACATCATCTTTTAAATATAAAATAACTTGCTTAATTATAAATAGGGTATTTCTTTGAATAACCTATGCATATGATTATTATTTAATTAAAACATACCAAGCACATAGCTAGCTCTTGTTTGTGATCATCCAAAGCTTCCGATTGTTCCTAGTGTTTTTGTTTTCGTGATCCTAGAGCCAACCCTTGTTCCCTCTTAAAGCTTTTCATGCTTGGTGTATTGTTTTGTTTATTGTATGTATTCTTATGTGCTCGTAGACATTGTGCCAGTTTCAAGTGAGCAGCCAGTTGGAGCGGATCAGGAGCAAGTGTTTGAAGAAGAAGAACCCAGTGTTTAAGCAAGGAAGGCAAGTTGACTTCTCCCCTTGCATATTCTATTTTTGTCCCACACAACTTGCATGATAACTAAGTTTATACTTAAATGTTGTATTGCATAAAATTTGATGGGAAATCACCTTTTTGAGGACATGTCTAGAATTTTATCCCCTTTACCTTGGACAACCCCTGTGGAACCCTGATGTGAAGGAGGTATGACCTGTTAGCCTACTTTAATTCCGATGGCCACATAATGTCAGTGGGAATTGTGTCGCAGTGGTTTATAATGTAGTTGTTGACACCCAAAATTGGCAAAGGCCGACTCTGGCCAGGTAGGCCGGTTAGACCGGGTCCTAGGGGCGGTCTAACCGGGTAGCCTGTGGCCGGTCTGGCGCGAAGGGGCCAGGCGGTCTAACCGCCCCCCAGGGGCGGTCTAACCGGGGTGTCCCGATTTCGGGCAGCATTAGGAGTTTGGGTTAATTCTGAGTTGTAAATTACTGTTTCTAGGGCAAGACCTCCCACCCTATAAATATAAAGGGTCGTGGCCGATTGAGACCTATCATCCAATCGTCATTATCAAGTTTTATCTTATTTTCTCCAAACCCTAGCTTTTCGAACCTCCTTTGCTCTCCTCCTTCGTCTCCACGGTGGTTGAGGGAGTTCTGAGTGGCCTGCCGATCTCAGGACAACCCTAGGTGCACTATTCCTGATGGGGTCCCTCCTGGAGTAGCGAATCTAGGCTTTCGACGTCTCTCCTGTCCAAGGCGGTTAGACCGCCCCCCAGGCGGTTTGACCGGCCCGTGCTGGGAGTTTCGGCGAGTTGATTTCTAATAACCGCGTGATCTAGCACATTCGTGTGTTCAACCAGAAAAAGCGTCAACACACTTTTGGCGACTCCGCTGGGGATAGATCTGATTTTACAACCGATCTTTTGATCTTTGCATGGGATCAGAGTGCGACATCGACAAGAGGAACGTGATCATGGTTAATATCGTAGAACTCAGTGATGAGGACCAGAGGAAGTACACGGAGATGCAAGAGTACATCAAGCAGCAGTTTCTCTCTGGCGCCAAGAAGGATCCTTCAGGCAAGGTGACGCTCAATCAAGATTTTGAGTTTCCAGCGATCAAATTGAACAAGGACAAGGTTGAGGTAATACCCACTGTAAGTCAAGCTTCCCCTCCTGATTTAGTTACGCAATTATCTAATATCACTGATAGATTTGAACGTGCGTTTAATGATCAGAGTAGTTCGGTTGCTAGTGTTGTTACTCGCCTTGAAAAAATAGAGGGTAAACGTGTTATTAATATATCTAATGATGGTATCCCTCAAGTAGATTCACTAGGGGTTCTGCATGCGACCACATCGGCAGCATAGGGAGCTTCACCTGAAGTTCCTCTGTATGGTATGCCGATGGGGTTTAATCCGGAGCAATTTCCATTGCCAAAGCCGACCCTGGTTAGACTGCCCCCCAGGCCGGTCTAACCGCCCCGTCTGGCCAGATGGTTATGACTCCGGAACAGCCGTTGCCTTTGTCGGCTGTGCCTAGTACATTGGTCCAGAGTCAAAATAATGATTATGGTACTGTTTCACCAATATATAGCATAATAGCTCACACATCACCACCTATCCCTAATGTTGCTCCTTCTTATGGTGTGCCTAATGATGTGTTTACCGACTTGCATCGCATACAAAATCCTAATCAACCCCCTGTGAATAACTTAAGACCTACTGCAATGCAATCTAAGTTAGCTGCTAGGAATGAATTGGCTCAATTTAAGGAAGAGATAGCTAACATGATGAAAAATAAGCTCGGTGTTGATATGGGTAATACTAGATTGTATCAAAAACCATATAGAGTCAATTTTGATTATGTGGCTTTTCCCTCGGGTTGGCGTATGCCTGATTTTGTTAATTTCAGTGGTGATGACAACCGTACAACCAGGGAACATATTAGCCAATATACTGCTCAACTAGGTGAAGCTGGTACTTATAATTTTTTAAAAGTTCGTTTGTTTTCTTTATCTTTGACTGGTACCGCTTTTGCTTGGTTTTCTTCGTTAGCTCCCAACTCTATTGATTCTTGGGATCAATTAGAGCAAAAGTTTCATGATCATTTCTTTAGTGGGAGTTACCAACTTAAATTAACAGATTTAACATCGGTTAGACAAAACAAAGAGGAATCGGTTTCTGATTATCTTAAGCGCTTTAAAGAAGTTAAAAACTGTTGTTTTAATCTATCTCTTACTGATTCTGACCTTGCTGATCTTGCTGCTAGAGGCTTAAGACCTACTATTAGAGATAGATTGGAAGGTGTAGAATTTCATAGGCTTGCAAATGTGCTTGTTAGAGGTATGGCACAAGAATTAAAACTGAATAAAGAAAAAGAACACTCTAAACCTCATCGGTCTAATGTGCATGTTGTTGAATATGATTCTGATAGTTCAGACGACGAGAATGAAGTGTATGTTGCTGAATTTGTATGGCCTTCAAAATCTAAAGCTAGTTCTTGTCCATATCTTAAGCCGGCTACTAAGGGTCGGCAAGAAGAATTGAAATTTACTTTTGATGTTTCTAAATGTGATCGTATCTTTGATGAATTGCTTAAACTTGGAAACATTAAAATTTCTCATACTATGCCTCCACTTGATGAAATTAAATGATGTGCATATTGTAAGTTTCATAATTCTTATTCTCATGCCACTAACGATTGCAATGTGTTTCGTCGTCAGGTTCAATCGGCCATTAATGAAGGTCGTTTGATGCTTCATGAGATGCAAGTGGATAAGCAACCTTTTCCCATCAACACTATGGAGTTGCAGTAGCCTAAGGTTTTGGTTCGGCCGCATCAAGCCGAAGCTACTAAAGGCAAGAACGTGATGGTCGGGGAAGCCAAGCCCAATTCGAGGGGAAAAGAGTTGACAAGAGAAGTGGCATATGAAAAGACCCCTGATGGCAGAGAGACATTCAAGATTACTGTCAAAACTTCTGGTCATGAGGGGCAAGGATCGTCTACGCCGTCTGGTCAACACATAACCGAGCTTGTCCTGGACAGGGCGGTTAGACCGGGGGTACAGCTGTAACATCCCGGATGTTTTGTTGTGCTAATGACATTAATTACATGAATTAATCAAGGTTAAATCACGTCTAAGCATGTTTGACATGATGGGGCACACTTTTGCACAAAAGACCCCAGTCAACATCTCAAATCACGGTCAAACCCTAGATCTACTTTAAAGGCTGAAATGGTTTTCTTGCGCGTTCTCCAAATTTCACTATAGAAGTTCAAAATCTGCCAATACGAAAGTTGTTCGTTATTTCCGGGAACACATTTTTCGTAATTGGCGGACATTCCAATTTTGAGCGCAAATTGGCCAAAAATCGAGTTTACTTGCGCTGTGAACGATGAACCGAGCCGTGGAAAATCTGCAACTTCGTTGGCGTTCCTGGGCAAACCATTGATCAAAACATATGTCGCCCTTCGGGAAAGTTGTAGATCTACAGCTCCTCTACAACTTTGCTTTTGGGAGATTTTTCACTTAGTTGACGATTTTTGGAGTTTTGCAATTTCGAAAAGGGCTAAACGGAATAAAAATCGGGCTGGGCGACGTCGTTCCCGCGCTCTGGAGCGCGCGCGCGTTCCAGATGCGCCGGCCACGTGGCTGTCGCGCGGTGCTCCGGCGTACGGACGGCCTCGGCGGCTTCGCGGTGGACCGCGCGCCGTGGGCCCTCCGCCCGGTGGTCTCCCGTGCGCCGCGTCCACCCGCATGCCGCGCGGCCGCAAGGCCACGCGCCCGCCCGCGCGAGCGCCGCGCGGCTCGCGCGCATGCACCGGCCAGCTGGCCCGCGCCCCGCCTACAGCTCGCCTCGAGCTCGTCGCGCACGTCGTCCACGTCCCAAACCGTCGCAGTCCCTCTGCTCCTGGCCGTCACCGCCGTTTTCCCTCAGTTTGGAGTGTTTTTGGTGTGATTTAAAATCTACACATGCTATGAACTTGAATTTTGGATATGTTGTTCTTTATATCATGTCTAGATCTGTGGCAAAAGTTTGCATGGTTTTGATGTATATATTTTCAGTTATGATTTATTTAAGCTTTATGCTAGAATAAGTTTGATGCTTTTTATAGCACCTTTAAGGAACTTTTCTTTGAGCACAAATGCACCCTAGAGCTTTGACTTGATGATTAGTACCCCTGGTGTGATGGATGTGAATTTAGGGAATTGTTTACTAGGTATTTTGGATTTAATCTTGCGTAGGAGCTTAAATTCAAAATCTGAAAAAAAAATTGAATTTGCAACCATGCCTTGGTCAGAACCTTCTTTTTGTCATACTTGACCTATAGGAGAAAGTTGAGATCAAAAAGTTTATTAAATCTTTTTATATGAATTAATGTTGATTTACTAGGCTGAAATTTGTCTTTTTCGTATAAATTAATTTATAAATGATCTTAGGCCAAATTTTGGTGTGCAAGCTTAAAATAAGCATATGTTGCTGTGTGCAAAAGATTAGGTTCATTGGAAGTGTTCTTGATTTAATTTTGATTTATGGTTGAAAGGTTTGTTTTAAATAATTAAAGAAAGAAATGGAAATTAAATGTGCTAAATGGTAAAATCATGTTTGGTTCTGTTTTTAATATTTAAACACACCCCTTGCTGTTTAGTGAAGTTAAGTAACTTAAATTGCTTAGATGTGCACACAATCACCATCAAAATTAACTTTAATATAATGCATGTGCATGTAAACGTGTAGATCTCCCCGACGGGACGTACACGCTCACCCAGGAGGAGGAGGGAGCAGCTAGTGGAGACCTGAACCAGCTTGGTGTGCAGCAAGACCTGGACCAAAGTCCAGAAGAGCCAAAGGCTAGTTTAGGAACTGAGTCTGAGGAAGGCAAGCACCGGTTTCATCTAACCCATGTTTTTAAATATAAATCATGTCCTTTACTATTCAGTACTTTATTGCTTTACTTGTGCATTTAAGTTTCAGGAGTTGTTTTGAAACCTAGTTGCATGATCCTTAGGACTCCTATGCTCTTTTACTAGTATGTTAGGAACGCTAGTGCCATGCTCTAAGGTCACGCTAGAAGTCGAGTAATGACTCATTGCTCGCGAGATATAGGATGCTTATGTTGGAATCACAAGTTGGTTAAATTGACTCGCTCATGTGGTAAGAGCAATGGGTTCGGTCTCGACCGAGTAGCATGGTGCTGGTCCTAAGCTATTGAACGTACCAAGTGCTTGTCGGGAATGGGACCGGTAAGCCTAGTACCTTCTGAACCGGGGCGGGATCTTTCTAGCTACCCGCTTGGGATGTGTCTCCGGGCTAGCTACCCGTGGTATAGTGTGTGAGTCCGGACCGGGTCGGGTTAGACCCTCCGGATAACCGTGTACCAAAGTTTGTAGCGTACGATCCCAAACTCGTGGGATGTTGGGAACCGCCCGGGTCGGGGTAGACCCCGCATTTGCTTTTATTTGAATTCTTGGGGTCTACTTCCTCCGTGTATCTTGGGTTTACCTTGCAAGGATATAAATCGATCGATCGTCGGTCACTCGCCGTTATCCGAGTCGGCTTGACCACCGGCTACCCCATGTTTATTTATGGAACAGTTCGGATTAATATTGTTACCTCGTTTAATATTGTTTGAACAACATGCTTGTTTAGTGCAGGTGCTCACATAGAAAGGTTAACATACTAGAACTTGAGCTAAAATCTGAAAATAAGGATCAACTCTTAGTCGCTTTTGGCAAAACAAACCCAGCAGCCAAAAAGCCTTGCATGTCTAGTCTTACTTTATTTTTGTCGGGTAATTCTTGCTGAGTATTAGTACTCAGCCTTGCTTAATTTGTTGTTTTCAGGTAATCCCATCTGGCCTGGTTCTATCCCAGATGGTTGGGAGCTTGAATGGGAGAACGACGATGAGGAGTGATATGCATGGATGGCCTCCCGTGTGTATCATGCGCTAGTTTTAATTTCCGCTGTTTAAACTCTGAACCATGTTTACTTTTATGTATGAAAAACCTGGTTTGTAATAATATTGAACTTGTGAAACTTGTTATGTAATGTAATGTTGTACTCAGGTCCCGCCTTCGTGTGGGCTTAGCGCATATCAACGATCCTGTTGTATGTGATTTACCGGGCTTTACCCGGCGGAAGCGACTTAATAATTCTTTATTATTGCTTAATGGCCATGTGGACCGGCTTAGGCGATAATACGGAATTATTTTGGGCGGTTCTGTCACAGCTGGTATCAGAGCCGACTCTCGCGGTTTCACGGGTGCGTGTGGTCGCAGTTGCGCAGGCATGGTGTGCATGGCTGGTGTGGGCCCTGAGTGGTCACACAGCATGGCACATGCGCTGGCACTGGACCAACGGACGTGGCCAAGAGAGGACGTTCCTGGCTTGGGGTTGATCGACGAGGACGTCGATCTTCTAAGGGGGGTGTATGTGACATCCCGGCCCAAGGCTTAATAGGATTGATAAGGATACTCATATCAACAAGTTGCAACTTCTTTTCCGGAAGCCCATCACTAAAAACTCCAAAGTTAAGGGTGCTTGGCTTGGAGCGATGGGTGACCGACCGGGAAGTCCTTCCCGGGTGCGCATGAGTGAGGACAAAGTGCGCAGGAAAGACCTGTGTTGGTCTGTGGGGTTATTCTTGGGGTCCTAGAGAGCTGCCAGGTGTATGCGGGCCCGGCCTCAGGGAGGCGGGTCGTTACAGCTGGTACCAGAGCGATGATATGCACCAGAGTAATTAAAATACCTTAACAAACTTGTTTTTGGAATAAAATTTGCCAAGATTATTAATCTTGCTAAAAGAGTAGGACGTTAAGGTTTAATCTAGTCCGAGAGGCCCTAGAGGGAATTTTTGGGTTCTTTCAGGTGGCTAGTATTCTATGGTGTATTTAGTCGACTTCCAAGACATTTATTCCTGTCAAAACTTACTTTCGTGCACAACCATACTAGTTCATCACGTTTTGCCATACGTGGTGGTACCACAGGTAAGTCCTGTGAGGGACTAGTGGGACCTATTCCAATGGGTGCCACGTCGCGTCTGCGTCTCATCACGTTTTGCCATACGTGGTGGTATCACAGGGAAGTCCTGTGAGGGACTAGTGGGACCTATTCCAATGGGTGCCACGTCGCGTCTGAGTCTCGTCACGTTTTGCCATACGTGATGGTACCACGGGAAAGTCCGTGAGGGATGAGTGAGGCCTATTCCAATGGGTACTCACGTCGCGTCAGAGTCTTAAATAGGACGCTGTCCATGCAGCGGCTTTACGCATGGATACCGTTTCTATAAGCGAACGGTAATGAATGTGGACGCTTTTGTGAGTGCTGGCACAAAAGGTCTTAAATATCTGTGATTTTCTGCAGGTACACTAACCACGGTTGTTAGGCACGGTAATTAAGAAACGAATAGCTTCCGACTAGTTATTATAGTGAGAGACGTTTATATATGCCCTGCCACCGGCACTAACTTCGTTTTTAAGCTTAAAAACTTTGTGAGGAAGTTTAGGACGTTTTCTGCATCATGTAAAAGCTATTGAACCAAAAATGAACTTAAAACATGTGTCTTTTGGTCTTTAATTAAATTGTGTTTCTTAAGGACCACTCATGCTAGGTTGATGCTATGATGTGTGTTTAAGCAAAAGTTAACTAGCTGCTGTCCAAAGCTTCCTAAGGATTATCTAGAAAATTTCTGGCTAGGTGTTCTTTAGGAAATTTTTCATCACCTAGTTAAGTTTGCTCCCTGAATTTCTCATGATTTTAGGATGTTTAAAACTGAAGTTAGGATCAGAATGACTAGCCTAGGTCTTGCTGAAATGCTGTCAAAATCTGAGTTAGGCTGAAAACTCGAATCTTTACTTATAGTTCCAAACAGAATTTGACCTGAGAATCTACAGCAAAAACGTTCATTATCTAGCATAGAACATGCTGTAAAAATTTCATGGTAATTGGGTACTCATGTATTGAGTTATGGTCTTTTTAGTGAAGCTCTGCCCTGCTGAAATTCTGGGCAACAGCACTATGAAAATGAACATTTTTCACCCTTTTCCAATCTGAATTAGTTCGACCTTTGAATACCAAAAATGTGAGTTATAACATTGTCAAGTTCCTCACAAAAATTTGGAATTTTTGGGGTACTGGTTTTGCAGTTATGAATTTTTGTTCAGAACTGCCAGTTTTTGCCATATGGCATGTTAAACTCATATTTTTGGGTTCTAACAGGTGTTTGTAATTATTTTACAGATGGCTGCCCCTGGGTTTGTTGCGGTGGGCGCTGATGGCACGTTTGCCACCACTGGTTTGCAGTGGGAGGGCTTCACACGCATTGCGTGGAGAGCCCTGAGTGCCGTCGGCTACACCACTCCTCCCTTCTACGAGGGGGGTGGAGTACGAGGAGTGGGGTGTACCGAGCTGCAGAGTTCGAGTGACTGTGCTCCCCCACCCGGGCCACCCCGAGTGGGCAGACTTGAGCATGGAGCTCCTCTGTTTCCGCGCTGTCGAGGCAGCGGAGTCGGCAGCCCTGATGGTGCTCCACGCTCTCTCCACCCACAGGCCGCAGGAGATGCTTCAGACACCGTTGGGGTTGGCCCTAGCCTTGGACCCCAACGATCCATTGTGGCTAGCCAGGATGGCTAATATAGCCACACTTCTCGAGACTGTGCCACCCTACGACACAGTAGAGACTTTGGGCACGTGCTTGAGGGCTTTGTACGCTCTACAGGACCTTCGCCGGGTTATCGCAGATGACTTGGCTAGTCGTCTCACTGGAGCTACTTGGTATATCTCCTGGGTTGTCGGCCTTTACACCGAGCGAGATGTTAAGTACACCCGGGCCGTGCGCATTATTGCCGACCTTCGGGATCAGATACAGCAGTTCCAGGAGCAGGCACACCCGTTTACGTTTGAGCGAGGTGACCACCGCAGCGGATTCCCGGACTTGCGGGCCGGGCGGCGAGCTCGCGAGTTCAGGGCCGGGTTGACAGGGATGCTGAGAGGCTTGTGCACCTTGAGCACATTCAGGATTTGCAGGAGCAGGTTGGGGATCTCGAGCTCGATGTACAGGCTTTGGAGGGTGTTGTGCTTATGCTACAGCAGTTGCACCACCCACCGGCTCTTGTGGATGATGAGCAGATGGAGATGCAGCTGGACCCAGAGGAGGTTCAGGACGTTCCCGGACTCGATTAGAGGAGCTTGGTGCTCTATTCTTCCATGTCGCGGGGAAACTCTCCATAGTTTGTACATAGGGCCTAGATCTTAGTTGTTGTAGTAGGAAAACTTGACATGTACTCTTGTTAGCCCTTTCGGTTGGATTTTGGTGCTAGGCTGACTTAGAGTATTCTTTTGTGTAGCTAGAAGCTACATAGTGACCCCCCATGTAATGGTGATCCACCAAATTTTGTAATCTGTAAATATTGGTGGAAAAACACCTTCTCGGCAGCAATCTGCCTAAGAAATGAAATGGAGAAAGTCATGGTCATTTCTGGATTTTGCAATGACTACCAAAGTTGTTTGAAATTTTACAATGGTCATGCTCACCAAAAATTCAGCATTTTAGCATGTGTAGTTTAAGAAATACCGAAATTTTTAGTAAGTTGCTGGCTGCTGTCCAAACTGCTAGACAGAACCTTGAAAACTGAATTTTTCGACCCCTTTAAAAGATGAATCTGATCTGGAGTTGAATACCAAAGTTGAAACTTATAAAATTCTACACATGCTGACCAAATTTTATGAATTTTGGACTTCTGTACAGAGAGTTATGAATTATTTACTCAGAACTGTGATGCTGCCTGAATTCTGAAATTTTCTATAAGTCTGAATTTTCGTATGCATATTCTTCTTGTATTCTTTTAAGCAAGCTTTGAATATGTATCTAATGAAAGTTCAACTTTTCAGATGTCGGATAACACACAGAATAACTCTCGGGGTGCGGGAGGCAGTGGGGATGCTCCTCTTCCCCCACCTCCACCCATGACACCCGCAGAGGCTTTCATCGCTGCGCAGACAGAAGTACTGCGCCAAATTTTGCAAACTCAGCAGCAAATTGCACAGAGGTTGCAGCAGCCTGTGCACAATCAAGGCCATGTTCAGGAGGGGCCTAATGCAGTCATGTCCTTTGAAAAATTCAGGGTAATGAGGCCACCCCTCTTCACCAAGGCAGAGGAGCCCCTAGAGGCTGATGCTTTCATCAGGGCCCTAGAGGCCATGTTTTCCATCTTCACACTTCCCTGCTCAGAAGAACTTAAGGCAGGCTTCGCTGCTCAGCAACTGAGGGGTGAAGCTTTAATCTGGTGGGAGCATTTCAAGTCCATGCAGCCACAGGGTCACCAGATTACTTGGGCAGAATTCAAGAAAGCATTTAAAGAGCATCATATTCCCAAGGGTCTTGTTGATAGGAAGATGAGAGAGCTGATGAATCTCAAACAAGGCTCTGACTCAGTCTATCAGTATGCTTAGAAGTTTAATAGTCTCTGTCAGTATGGGGACTATCATGTTGATACTGATAAGAAAAAGATGGAGCGATTCCGTGAAGGGCTTGATGGAGAGCTCTATGAGAGGTTGAACTTAATCAAAACTGATAGCTACCCTGAGCTAGTGAACTTGGCCATCTCTCAGGAGGACGCCATGAAGAGGGCTCAACAGGATAGAAAGAGGAAGTTCAATCAAGCTTCGAAAGCGGTGGCCAAGGCAAGAAATTTAAATTTGTGAAGAAGAATGTGCAGGGTGCCCCCCAGCCATCTTCAGCTGGACGCTGGGTGATGAGGCAATCTCAGTCTAAGCCGTCTGGCAGCTTTGGCTATCGCAACACTCAGCAGACCGCTCCTAGGCCTAGTGCACCCCCACCTACCCGCATCAATGATGATCGCCGTTGCTATAACTGCGGACAGCTGGGGCACTATGCTAACAAGTGCACACGCCCTCGACAGCAACATCAGCAAAGTCAGGGGCCAGGCTCTAAGGCTGGAAATCAAAGAAAGAAACAGACTGTGCAAGTGAAGCAAGGCCGTTTAAACTTCACCACAGTGGTTGATCTACCAGAGGGAGCACCAGTCTTGACGGGTACATTTTCTATCCGTGGTCGTCCAGTTATTATATTATTTGATTCGGGTTCTACTCATAGCTTTATTAATGTGAAAACCGTGAGAAATTTGGACTTGAAGTGGTGTCATACTAAGCAGGCCTATATGATTGCCACACCGGGTGGAAAGGTTGCTTCAAATCAAGTAGCCTTAAGCGTACCACTTGAGATAGGTAGCAAAACTTTTCTAGCTAATCTGGTCACAATGTACCTAGAAGGGGTAGATGTTATCTTAGGCATGAATTGGATGACTCAGCACAAAGTTGTCCTGGATATTTCTGAAAGGATGTTAGAAATCAACTCACCTTTGGTCGGAAATTCAATTCTTTACCTTCCCCCAACAGGCCATAAAGGCTCATGTGTGTATGCAGCCATAACTACTCAACTTGAGGACATTCCAGTAGTATGTGAGTACATGGATGTCTTTCCTGATGAATTGCCTGGCTTGCCACCAGACAGAGATGTTGAGTTTGTCATTGAGCTGCAACCTGGCACAGCTCCTATTTCTAAGCGATCCTATAGAATGCCACCCAAAGAACTTGCTGAATTAAAGAAACAACTTCAAGAGTTGCTTGATAAGGGCTATATCCTCCCAAGCTCATCTCCGTGGGGCTGTCCTGCCCTCTTTGTGAAAAAGAAAGATGGTAGCCTGAGGTTGTGTGTGGACTACCGACCTCTCAATGCGGTGACTATCAAAAACAAATATCCATTGCCCCGCATTGACGTGCTATTTGACCAGTTGGCTGGAGCTAAGGTCTTCTCAAAGATTGATCTTCGGTCTGGTTATCACCAAATTAAAATCCGGCCTAGTGATATTCCCAAGACAGCTTTCTCTACTCGCTATGGCCTATATGAATTCTTGGTTATGTCTTTCGGTCTTACAAATGCACCGGCCTACTTCATGTATCTTATGAATTCCGTGTTTATGACGGAGTTGGATAAATTCGTCGTGGTTTTCATTGACGACATCCTTATTTATTCCAAGAATGCGGAAGAACATGCGGAACATCTTCGCATTGTCCTACAACGCTTGCGAGAACATAAACTCTATGCTAAATTCTCCAAGTGTGAGTTTTGGCTGGATAGTGTTAAATTTCTGGGGCACATTATTCCCAGCGAAGGCATATCTGTCGATCCAAGCAAAGTGCAAGAGGTTATGGATTGGCAACCTCCTAAATCAGCTCATCAAATCCGCAGTTTTCTAGGCTTGGCTGGTTATTATCGCCGTTTTATTCTGGATTTCTCTAGAATTGCTAAGCCTATGACTGAGTTTCTAAAGAAAGGTGTGAAATTTGTGTGGAGTGAGGCTTGTGATAAAGCTTTCCAAAAATTAAGGGAACATTTAACTTCAGCCCCAGTGCTAGCGCAGCCGGACAATTCAAAGCCGTATGAAGTTTATTGTGATGCTTCAGGCACGGGTCTTGGTTGTGTTCTTATGCAAGACAATAGGGTTATTGCCTATGCCTCACGAGCGCTTCGCCCTCATGAAAAGAATTATCCCACACATGACTTAGAACTAGCAGCGGTTGTTCATGCATTGAAAATATGGAGGCATTACCTTATGGGAACCCGCTGCAATATCTTTACTGACCACAAAAGTCTCAAATACATTTTCACTCAATCTGAGTTAAATATGAGACAAAGAAGATGGTTAGAGTTAATCAAAGATTATGATCTAGAGGTCCATTACCATCCTGGAAAGGCGAATGTAGTTGCAGATGCTCTTAGCCGCAAGGCTCACTGCAATTGCCTATCAATGGAACCTTACAGTGACACTCTGTGTGAGGATTTGAGAAGGCTAAACTTGGAAATTGTTGAACAAGGAAGCCTAAATGCTCTTTCTGCAGAGTCTAACCTATTTGATAGAATTGTTAAGGCTCAACTTCAATATGAGGGTATTCTCTTAATTAAACAAAAATTGCTAGAAAAGGATCCTAAACATAATTGCTTCCGAAAGGATGAGAAAGATATAATCTGGTTTGGGCAACGCCTTGTTGTCCCAGATAAATGGGAGTTGAAAAAGGAAATCTTTGATGAGGGTCATCTCTCCAAATTCTCTATCCATCCGGGGAGTAGTAAAATGTATCAAGATTTAAAGGAAAATTTTTGGTGGTCCAATATGAAGGTGGACATTGCCAAATACGTGTCGGAATGCGATACTTGTCAAAGAATTAAAGCAAGTCATTTGAAACCTTCCGGTACTCTTCAACCCCTACCCATACCTTCATGGAAGTGGGATGACATAAGTATGGACTTTGTGTCCGGATTGCCACTCACATCTAGGAAACATGATTCCATCTGGGTTATCGTTGACAGATTGACAAAAACAGCTCTTATTCCAGTTCGCACTACATATGATGCCAAAGATTATGCAAGTCTTTATATTGAGCACATTGTTCGCTTGCATGGTGTTCCTAAAACCATCATTTCCGATAGGGGATCTCTCTTTGTGGCACGCTTTTGGGAACAACTACATAAGTCACTTGGCACGAAAATCATACGCAGTTCAGCTTATCGTCCTCAGACTGATGGTCAAACTGAAAGGGTGAACCAGATTCTAGAGGACATGTTGCGAGCATGCGTGATTCATTTTGATAAGAGTTGGGACAAGTGTCTCGCCCTGGCTGAATTTTCTTACAATAACAGTTATCAAGCCAGCTTGAAAATGGCACCTTTTGAGGCTCTTTATGGACGGAGATGTCGTACTCCCTTGAACTGGTCACAGACCGGGGAGAGGAAATTCTTTGGTCCAGCCCTAGTTGAGGATGCCGAAGAAAAAGTGAGGGTAATCAAGGAAAACTTGAGAATTGCGCAAGAAAGACAAAAGAGTCATTATGACAAGGGAAAGGCACCTAGAGAATACAAAGTTGGTGACTTTGTCTACTTAAAAGTTTCGCCAACCAAGGGTGTCCAAAGGTTTAGTGTGAAAGGGAAGCTAGCTCCTCGTTACATTGGCCCTTATGAGATCATTCAAGTCTGTGGGCCAGTGGCATACCGTATTCGGCTACCCGAACGATTCTCTGCCGTGCACAATGTGTTTCATGTATCACAATTGAGGAAATGTGCACGTGAGCCGGCTAGAGAAGTTATTGAAGAAGCTAATGCTTGGATTGAACCGGATCTCTCTGTTGTGGAACATCCTTTGAGAATTCTTGACGTAAAGGAAAGAAAAACTCGAAGGCAATCTGTAAAGATGTATAAAATCCAATGGAGTCATCATACCGTAGAAGAAGCTACATGGGAAACTGAACATTATCTCAATGAGAATTATCCGGGTTTTCTTGACTCAAGGCAAAGTAAGTTCTTCCCCCTACTTCCATCTTTTAAATCCTAAATCTCGGGACGAGATTTCTTTTAAGGGGGGTAGGCTGTAACATCCCGGATGTTTTGTTGTGCTAATGACATTAATTACATGAATTAATCAAGGTTAAATCACATCTAAGCATGTTTGACATGATGGGGCACACTTTTGCACAAAAGACCTCGGTCAACATCTCAAATCACGGTCAAACCCTAGATCTACTTTAAAGGCTGAAATGGTTTTCTTGCGCGTTCTCCAAATTTCACTATAGAAGTTCAAAATCTGCCAATACGAAAGTTGTTCGTTATTTCCGGGAACACATTTTTCGTAATTGGCGGACATTCCAATTTTGAGCGCAAATTGGCCAAAAATCGAGTTTATCGCGCCGTGAACAAGAACCGAGCCGTGGAAAATCTGCAACTTCGTTGGCGTTCCTGGGCAAACCATTGATCAAAACATATGTCGCCCTTCGGGAAAGTTGTAGATCTACAGCTCCTCTACAACTTTGCATTTGGGAGATTTTTTCACTTAGTTGACGATTTTTGGAGTTTTGCAATTTCGAAAAGGGCTAAACGGAATAAAAATCGGGCTGGGCGACGTCGTTCCCACGCTCTGGAGCGCGCGCGCGTTCCGGATGCGCCGGCCACGTGGCTGTCGCGCGGTGCTCCGGCGTACGGACGGCCTCGGCGGCTTCGCGGTGGACCGCGCGCCGTGGGCCCTCCGCCCGGTGGTCTCCCCGTGCGCCGCGTCCACCGCATGCCGCGCGGCCGCAAGGCCACACGCCCGCCCGCGCGAGCGCCGCGCGGCTCGCGCGCATGCACCGGCCACCGGCCCGCGCCCCCGCCTACGCGCTCGCCTCGAGCTCGTCGCGCACGTCGTCCACGTCCCAAACCGTCGCAGTCCCTCTGCTCCTGGCCGTCACCGCCGTTTTCCCTCCCTGCGCCACGGCCGAACCCCGCCTCCGCGCCAAACCAACGCAGCCCGTGCCCCCTGAACCTTCCCTAGCCTCTTCCGAACCGCGTAGCCCCGCCCCGCGCCGCGCGTGGCCGCCACCGACGGCCGGCAGCGAGCCGCGGCGGGCGCATCGCGCCGGCGCCGCCGCCGCCGCCGCCGCCCGCCGGCCGGCCGGCCAAGGCCCCCACCCGCGCGGGTTGGGCCTAAGGCGGCCCCGGGGGCCGCGCCCCGGCCAAGACCGGCCGCGCCGGCCGCCGGATTGGCCGCCTCCGGTGAGTAGGGGACCGGCAGGGGCCACATTGCGAGAGAGGAGTTAATCGCAAGGAGATTTTTGTAAAATTCCGGGGACCCGTTTGTAAAGGTGAAATTTAGGGTTACAGCAGTACCTTCGAAAAATCATTAAAAATCGTAGAAAAATAAGAAAAATACAAAACCAATTTTGTTGGGTTCGTGGTGAAGAAATCTACCTTTTCTAGAAAGCATGTATAGGGTTTTTCTGCACAGTTTTTGAATTAAAAATTCAAACTCAGTTTGGAGTGTTTTTGGTGTGATTTAAAATCTACACATGCTATGAACTTGAATTTTGGATATGTTGTTCTTTATATCATGTCTAGATCTGTGGCAAAGGTTTGCATGGTTTTGATGTATATATTTTCAGTTATGATTTATTTAAGCTTTATGCTAGAATAAGTTTGATGCTTTTTATAGCACCTTTAAGAAACTTTTCTTTGAGCACAAATGCACCCTAGGGCTTTGACTTGATGATTAGTACCCCTGGTGTGATGGATGTGAATTTAGGGAATTGTTTACTAGGTATTTTGGATTTAATCTTGCGTAGGAGCTTAAATTCAAAATCTGAAACATAAATTGAATTTGCAACCATGCCTTGGTCAGAACCTTCTTTTTGGCATACTTGACCTATAGGAGAAAGTTGAGATCAAAAAGTTTATTAAATCTTTTTATATGAATTAATGTTGATTTACTAGGCTGAAATTTGTCTTTTTCGTATAAATTAATTTATAAATGATCTTAGGCCAAATTTTGGTGTGCAAGATTAAAATAAGCATATGTTGCTGTGTGCAAAAGATTAGGTTCATTGGAAGTGTTCTTGATTTAATTTTGATTTATGGTTGAAAGGTTTGTTTTAAATAATTAAAGAAAGAAATGGAAATTAAATGTGCTAAATGGTAAAATCATGTTTGGTTCTGTTTTTAATATTTAAACACACCCCTTGCTGTTTAGTGAAGTTAAGTAACTTAAATTGCTTAGATGTGCACACAATCACCATCAAAATTAACTTTAATATAATGCATGTGCATGTAAACGTGTAGATCTCCCCGACGGGACGTACACGCTCACCCAGGAGGAGGAGGGAGCAGCTAGTGGAGACCTGAACCAGCTTGGTGTGCAGCAAGACCTGGACCAAAGTCCAGAAGAGCCAAAGGCTAGTTTAGGAACTGAGTATGAGGAAGGCAAGCACCGGTTTCATCTAACCCATGTTTTTAAATATAAATCATGTCCTTTACTATTCAGTACTTTATTGCTTTACTTGTGCATTTAAGTTTCAGGAGTTGTTTTGAAACCTAGTTGCATGATCCTTAGGACTCCTATGCTCTTTTACTAGTATGTTAGGAACGCTAGTGCCATGCTCTAAGGTCACGGTAGAAGTCGAGTAATGACTCATTGCTCGCGAGATATAGGATGCTTATGTTGGAATCACAAGTTGGTTAAATTGACTCGCTCATGTGGTAAGAGCAATGGGTTCGGTCTCGACCGAGTAGCATGGTGCTGGTCCTAAGCTATTGAACGTACCAAGTGCTTGTCGGGAATGGGACCGGTAAGCCTAGTACCTTCTGAACCGGGGCGGGATCTTTCTAACTACCCGCTTGGGATGTGTCTCCGGGCTAGCTACCCGTGGTATAGTGTGTGAGTCCGGACTGGTCGGGTTAGACCCTCCGTGTATCTTGGGTTTACCTTGCAAGGATATAAATCGATCGATCGTCGGTCACTCGCCGTTATCTGAGTCGGCTTGACCACTGGCTACCCCATGTTTATTTATGGAACAGTTCGGATTAATATTGTTACCTGTTTAATATTGTTTGAACAACATGCTTGTTTAGTGCAGGTGCTCACATAGAAAGGTTAACATACTAGAACTTGAGCTAAAATCTGAAAATAAGGATCAACTCTTAGTCGCTTTTGGCAAAACAAACCCAGCAGCCAAAAAGCCTTGCATGTCTAGTCTTACTTTATTTTTGTCGGGTAAGTCTTGCTGAGTATTAGTACTCAGCCTTGCTTAATTTGTTGTTTTCAGGTAATCCCATCTGGCCTGGTTCTATCCCAGATGGTTGGGAGCTTGAATGGGAGAACGATGATGAGGAGTGATATGCATGGATGGCCTCCCGTGTGTATCATGCGCTAGTTTTAATTTCCGCTGTTTAAACTCTGAACCATGTTTACTTTTATGTATGAAAAACCTGGTTTGTAATAATATTGAACTTGTGAAACTTGTTATGTAATGTAATGTTGTACTCAGGTCCCGCCTTCGTGTGGGCTTAGCGCATATCAACGATCCTGTTGTATGTGATTTACCGGGCTTTACCCGGCGGAAGCGACTTAATAATTCTTTATTATTGCTTAATGGCCATGTGGACCGGCTTAGGCGATAATACGGAATTATTTTGGGCGGTTCTGTCACAACAGGGCGGTCAGACCACCCCTGCACATGGTCGCCCAAAGATGCTTGTTCCGAAGCGGCCTGAGATAGGAAACTGGAAGCTTAACGTGGCAAAGAATTAGGGGAGTATTCCAAAGTCAAAGGTCATGTTTGATATGCTGTTTGACAAATATTCTAAACAAAAGGCCGTTACAAGTGATCAGCCGGTAAAAAAAGGATCAGATCACGTCCACGTCAAGAGAGACCAGCATTTTCTCCAAGAGTAGCTATCAAGTTCAGAGGTGAATCATCTCAGAAGCAAGACTTTACTCCAGATTGGGCTCCTCCACTTCGCCCTATTTATGATGATAACGGAGTAATGTGGGTGCCATATCATCAATCTTTCCATCCAGGATGGGGAGGACCAAGGAGATCAGCACTGGATCGAATTTCAAGACATACACAGGATCGCTGGGCTCCACGACAGACCGGGCAGGGTCATCTGGCTGACCCGGTTAGACCGCCCCCGACAGGTGGTCAGACCGCCCTGCCCAGAAAAGAGAGATTTCCTCCGAAGAAGGTGTACAGGCCCAAGATAAGAGAAGAGGAAGTTCAGGAGATGGACATTGACCCAGAGAGGACTACTGGCCTTGATATTATTCAGATTGGGACAATGAACGTTCCCGTTAAGGAAAGTGGCAAAAGACCGGTTGTGACAAGCAATCAGGTTGTGACACCAACTCAAAAGGGATCTGTTGTTAATGATCATGATGCCAGCGGAAGCAAGTCTCGTCCGGAATGCTTTTTGCCAAGATGGTGCCCTCCCGGTTTGACTCATACTCAAAGACGGAAGCTTCAGCGGCTGAGGTTACGAGAGAAAAGGGAGAAGGAGCTAGAGAAGAAGAGGGACGAAGATTTCAACAGCTACAGGCCCATGGTGCCACAGGGGAAAGAATGGAGAGTTAAAGCAGCTACTCAACCATGGGCGGTTACATCGCCGGACGGTGCGGTTCAACCGCCTGGGGCGGTTAAACCGGGTGACCAGGCGGTCAGACCGGGGTCTCCAGAAACACCGCCCGGTTTCGCTCCTTCGATCCCCATGGTTTGTGATGACAAGGTTTCGTCTGTCCATACTCCAGAGGACGACGAACAGCTTGTGGACTACAGTTCTTCTCCAGAGCAGATGAACCTTGAAATCAATGTGGTTCATTTGTTTGTTGATCGTTCAGTGCCTACGGAGGAAGACTTAGCTCACCTTAACTTTGGGCCCAAGGATGCTATATTTCAGAAGCCCAAGGACACTGATAATTATCTAAAGGCTTTGCATATGAAGGGTCATATTAATGGGAAGCCTATTTCTCGGATGCTAGTGGATGGAGGTGTGATTGTCAACTTGATGCCATATTCTCTATTCAAGAAGCTTGGAGGTTCAGATGAGGAGTTGATCAAGACCAACATGACCGTCAGCGGGGTTGGAGGAGGCGAGCCGATGGGAGCTAAAGGCGTGATCTCCATGGAGCTCACTATTGGAAGCAAGACGCTTACTACAGCCTTCTTCGTCGTTGAGACACAAGGTAACTTCAGTCTTATCCTTGGTCGTGATTGGATTCATGCAAATAAATGTGTTCCTTATACTTTGCACCAAATGTTGATACAATGGGTAGATGATGAAGTAGAAGTAGTACATGGTGATAATTCTGCTTGTGTAGCTGTAGAAGATAGTCATTCTATAGGTATACATGATGATGTAAAGTATCTTTTTGGTTTGGATTTATCTGATTATGAGTTTGTATGTTGTTCCAACAATGGTTTCATTCCTGCTGTCATAAAGCCGTTTGATAATCAGCTAAATCACTTCATGTGACTCAATGAGTTCAACAAAAGAGTGGTTGCAGCAGAGAATTGATCATCATCAGGCGCATAAGACCGATACATGTGAAGCCATTGAGGATCTTGATGATTTGGGCAAGTTGGGACAAGGGTTTACGTCGGCTGATCCTCTTGAGGAGGTAGATATTGGTGATGACACTATACCTAGGCCGACATTTGTAAACAAGAATCTTGATCCTATGTTTAAGCTTGAGTTAATAAAGATTTTAAAAGAGTATGTTGATTGCTTTGCTTGGAATTACAATGAGATGCCTGGTTTAAGTCGTGATTTGGCAGAACATAAATTGCCTATTAAACCTGGTTTGAAGCCTTATCAACAGCCTCGTAGCAATTTTAATCCTGATATTTATGACTGAGTGAAAGAAGAAATCAATCGGTTGCTCGATGCTAAGTTTATTAGGCCTTGTCGATATGCTGAATGGATCTCTAATATAGTGCCTGTTGAGAAAAAAGGAACAAAGAAACTTCATGTTTGCATTGATTTTAGAGATCTTAATAAAGCAACTCCTAAAGACGAATATCCTATGCCTATAGCTGACTTTCTTGTTAATTTTGCATCTGGACATAGAGTACTTAGTTATCTTGATGGTAATGCTGGTTACAATCAGATATTTACGGCCAAAGAGGATGTTTCCAAAATGGCTTTCATATGTACAGGATTTGTAGGTTTGTTTGAGTGGGTAGTCATGACTTTTGGTTTGAAAAATGCTGGTGCTACTTATCAAAAAGCTATGAATTTGATTTTTCATGACTTACTTGGTATTATCGTAGAAGTCTATATCAATGACATTGTTGTTAAATCAGCTAGTCTAAATTCTCATTTAGCCGATTTAAGACTTGCATTTGAAAAAATGTGTCGGTATGGTCTAAAGATGAATCCACTCAAATGTGCTTTTAGAGTGTTGACTGGCAAGTTTTTGGGTTTCATTGTGGATGAGAAAGGTGTGGAGATTGATCATAAAAAGATTGAGTTGATTAAGAAGGTTCAAGCTCCTACTTCTAAAAAAGAGTTACAGAGATTCTTGGGCCAGGTTAATTACTTGAGGCGATTCATTTATAACTTGTCTGGGAAGGTTGATGCTTTTACTCCTTTACTTCGGTTGAAAAGTGGAGCTGAATTCACTTGGGGGCCAAAACAGCAAGAAGCTTTTGATGAGATTAAGAGTTATTTGACTTCGCCGCCTGTTCTTCAAGCACCTAAGAGTGGTGTTTCTTTCCGTCTATATATTGCGGTAGAGCCAGGTGTAATTGGGGCTGTTTTGACTCAAGAGACCGATGGCAGGGAGTTTGTTGTTGCTTATGAGAGTAGAAGATTGCTAGACGCCGAAACGAGGTACACTTTTATGGAAAAGCTTTGTTTATCTTTATATTATGCTTGTACTAAGTTAAGGCATTACTTGTTGTCTAGTACTTGTTATGTTGCATGCCAAACCACATAGTTAAATACATGTTGCAAAAACCTATTCTTAGTGGTAGAGTCGGCAAGTGGGCTTATGCTCTTGTTGAATATGATTTGCGTTGTGAATCTATTGGATCAATGAAGGGTCAAATAGTAGCCGACTTTATTGCTCCACATAGGATTGATAAACAAATTGATACAGATGTCAGTTATGTAACTTTTACTCCATGGAAATTACATTTTGATGGATCGGCTTGTAGAAGTGGTTGTGGTGTTGGAATTATTATTATATCACCTAGTGGAGCTGTTTTTGAAGCCCTTAGCCGGTTGGATCATAAATGTACTAATAATCAAATTGAGTATGAAGCTCTCTTGTTTGGGTTGCAAATATTACATGACATGGGAGTGAAACATGTGGAAGCTTATGGTGATTCTTTACTGGTGTTACAGCAAGTATCTAAGGTATGTCAATGTCTAAATGGTTCTTTAAGTGCTTATCTTGATAAATGTCTAGACATTATATCTTGTATGGATGAATTTGTGATATATCATGTACCACGGGAGGAGAATCCTAAGGCTAATGCTATGGCTCAGCAAGCATCTGGTTATAATGTTCAGAAAAGAAATTTTCAATAACGAAAACCAATGTTTGATGAAGCCGAGGGCTATGTTCTGGAATACCTGGTTCAACCGCCTTCACAGGCCGGTCAAACTGGGTACCCCGGTCAGACCGCCCCCTCGGGCTGGTCAGACCGCCCCTTGGGGGGCAACCTTGCTTCGGCCGTTGTGTCTTCCAAGATTGTTGAGGACGAAGTGGGAGATTGGAGAATGCTGTCGGTGTTTTAGACCGGCAACCTACTAAGGGGAGTACCCGAAGTAGATGAATGTGGCCTCGCCGAGATCGGTAACTCAAAGGAAGAGACACGTGGCACACAATTTAGACAGGTTCGGGCCGCGAGGTGCGTAATACCCTACGTCGTGTATGCTGCGTAGCTCTGGATTGATTGGGTACGATTACAAGATGATGCAATCTTACGCAGTGGGATGAGATGATCGAGAGAGGGGTCCCTGCCTCGCCTTATATAGTCCGGGAGGCAGGGTTACAAGTCGGTTCAGGGAGAGAGTACTAGTCGAGTACGTCTAGGAGTCTTCCATACAGTGTGGGACATGTAGAGCTTCTTAACCGAGTACTTCTCCTCTGTAGTCCTTGTGCTTCACTCCATCAGGTGCCGTGCAGCGTAAGTCGGGTAGTCCCAGGGGCCCACCGAGTAGTCGGTCCTGGTACCCACCAAGGCAGTGGGCCCAGGGAGGTCCATACGACAAGCCCCCGAGTACTTTGTAGTCGAGAAGGATAGCTTGAAGTAGTCTTGACGGCCTTAACGAGTAGTGCTCAAGCGTCCCCGAGTACTACAAGTAAAAAGTTCTCAAGAGTAGTCGAAGCATCCCGAGGCTGGAATGTACTCCAGCTAATGTTTGAGCAATCCTGAAGTCTTCTCGAGTAGTCCCAAGCATCCTCGAGCGCTGCCCATGAAGGTCTTCAACAATGCTCATGTTGTCTTGAAGCCGACACTGATATGGAGTAGCCCCTGAGCCTTAGGTTGAGTCGTAGACTCTGCCTGAGGGTCCATCTGAAGTTTTGGCAAGAAAATCCCGAAAGATCCGGAGAAAAAACCGAAGGACACGTGGCACGGAGCCCCCGAGCCTTGAGTCGAGTACTTCCTCTCGAATTGAAGGGTCATCTTGTAGAATGTGTCCTGAGAAGCTCTTGAGTCTTGCCGCTTCCCAGGAAGTCGAGTTGGAGTAGCCGAGCCCCCGAGGTGAGGCGCGTCGACTAGTAGAAGTTGAAAGGTCACGCGCCGCCGCTGAGTCAGCCGAGCGCAGACTTATCCATCCGGCCGTTGAGGGGCTGCGTTGACTTATAAATAGAAGCCAAAACCCTTAAGTTTTTTTACCCTATGCAGCTGCAGCCATTCCTAGCAGATCCAGCCAGAAATCACCACTGGTTCGCTCCGCCACCATTGAGTAGAGCGTAGATCCAAGTGCGCCGTCGTAGGAAGCCACCACTGTAGCCCCCGAGCGAATGCGCGTGAAGACACCGTGCACCTGGAGGATGAAGCCGTCTCTGTCGAAGACCACGAAGGCCGGCGGCGGGAAGAAGAGGGGCTGTGAAGAGGCCACCGGATCCGCTGTGGGGACATCGCCACCGGTATCTCCGCCGCGGCCAGATCCAAATCGCGAATGGAAGAAATCCAAGGTGAAGACTGAAGACTTGCTGGCCCTTCTCAACAGTGGGTTCCTGCGAGAGAAGGAGGTGGATATGTGGAGGGCCGCCACCGGGGATCCGTACCCCATGGAGAAAAACCCGGACGAGATCCTGATTTTCGCGCGGTTCGCGGAGCGCGGACTATTACTCCCGGCGAGCGACTTCTTCAAGGGGCTACTGGGGTACTACGGCATCGAGTACCTCAACCTCAACCCCAACGGAATCTTCCACACCGTCGTCTTTGTTCATTTTTGCGAAGCCTTCCTGGGGATCAAGCCCCATTGGATCTTGTTCCGGAAATTCTTCCGGGTGAAGACTCAACCCAGCGCCAGTAATCCCCGAGTAGTCGGAGGAGCAGGGACCCAGATGAGGGAAGACGCCGCCGAGCAGTACCTCTCCTACAAGCTGATAGATTCCAACCAAGACTGGTAAGGCCAAGTGGTTCTAGATCACGAACCACCACCCGGAGCTGCCGAAGCCCAGCGGGAAGCAGCCCAAGCACCGTCCGTGGTGGAACTCGGAGCCGACGATGCAAGAAGGTCTTCAGCTGCCCGAGTTGTTGGCGAAGATCAAGGCGCTGAGGGAAGCCGGGCTGAGGGCCGAGCATGTGGCCTTCAGCTCCATTAAGCGGAGGGTGCAGCCGCTGATGGTCCGCGACACCCTGGGATACGAGTACACTAGCGACGACGACACGTCACGGATGCCTGGAGATGAAGTCGACGACGACGACATTGTTGACAGGCTGGCCCGGATCTTCAAAGATATGCCGGCATACACGCCGTGCCCCGTACCAGAGTACTCCGCCGCGCGCCCACCAAATAAGGTTAGTAGCCGCATCCATAGTCGAGTACTCATTACATAAGAGTAGTCGCACTGATGAGTTGTGCTTCTTGCAGGACGACTTGGCGTAGTTCGTCTCCGAGCCGGCGTCGCCTCCTTAGCTGGTCGAGGTCCCAGAGGAAGGGAAGGCCAAGACCAAGGAGCGGCGCGAAATTGGCGAGGGAGACGACACAGTTGTCGTTGAAGACACGTCCGATGAGGACGACGACGAGGAGATGCTTCAGGACCGCTTCCAGCTGCGGTCGAGGTTCAGCCGCCCTGGCTTGCCTCATATACCTCTCGTTCAGGATCAGCCAGCTAGTCTAGAGGCTAGCTTGCCCGCGCCACCGAGGAAGCTGCGCAATGTGGCCCGCAAGCGCGTGGCCAAAAAGTTGAAAGTCACGGAGACCACGTCCCAAGAGGTAAGCCATCTTGAGTAGTGTAGTCGAGTACTTATGTCCCGATGTAGCATGTTGACGACGAAGTTTCCTTGCTTGCAGGAGATGCCACCTTCCGAGCCCGTTGAGCAGAGCGACGAAGGCGTCTGGGACACGGTGGGGGAGGCAGCTGAGGGTAGTCGCAGCCCAGCCCCCACTGTAGAAGAGCTCTTGACGTAGATGGAGCGCCAGCCCCCTGCTGCTCAAGGGAGCACGGAACCCCGCCGCTGCTGCTACTGAAGAGGCAGCGGCCACAGAGGCGCAAGAGGAGGCGCCTGCCATGGTGGGATTGGTCGACATCGCCAGTATCCTCGGCGCCCCAACCGTGACGGTAGTCCAGTCGAGCTTGTAAGTGTTGATTCTTCCCGAGTAGTATGTGATGTGGTAGTCGTACTTGGTTGACAACCGGCTTGTGTACTCTGCAGGAAATCGACGGACCTGTCCTGGGAGGGGGATGAACCCGCTGCAGCGGTGGCGAAAGAAGAAGTTGCGCCGCCCGCTGAGGAGTCCGCTCCCGCCCCTAAGGCAGAGCCCTGAGGCGCCGACCGCTGAGGCTACGCTGCCCGAGGCCAGCGTCGTTGAAGGTAACTACTCTCTCAGGTGGAGTTAGCCCAGAAGAGTAGTCGTAGTCGCCAGGTATGACTGATGCACTTGTTCTCTTATCGACAGGTGCTGAGGCCGAAGGAAGCGATATCCCGTCGGCAGTGCCCGTTGAGGATGTGGCACCAGGGACTCAGGAGGCTACCGGAGAAGCCCCCGAGCCGATGGAGGTGGCCGCCGGAGAAGTCGCCGTGACGGCTGGAGGAGAAGGGGACGACGCGCTGCCAGAACCTGCTCTGGAGGTGGTCGTCTGCTCGCCGGAGATCCAGGACGCGGAGCCAATCCGCTCGGCGCCGATGACCGAAGACGCTACGAGTAGTCGTGGTGGGCTCGAGCTGTTAGCAGATGATCTCGTCGACCCGGCGACGGTGGCTCGGCACCTGGAGGCGGTGCGCCAAGCCGAGCAATGGATGAAGGTGAGTAGTCATAACCCTCGAGTAGTCAATCCTTTAGTGTTGAGTACCCATTTGATGTGTGTTGTCTGTGCAGGACGTCGTTGAGAGGTCCCGCCAGAAGTCGGAGATGCTTCAAGGATACGGCGACGCGGTGCTCCGGGCCAAGACATTGGAGGAGCAACTCATGAAGTCCCAGAAGCACGCCACCGCCATGCAGTCAAAGCTGGACACTGCCTTCGCCAAGTACCACAATGATGTCCAAGAGATGCAAGCGAAGAGCAACGATCTGGTGCGGAAGAACAAGTCTCTCCGCAACAAGAACAAAGGTACGCCATTGTCTTGCTGAGAACTTATTGGAGGTCGAGAGGTAGTCTGACCCGCTGTGCCTTGTTGATTGTAGAGCTTGAGACTCGAGTAGATCAGCTGAAGGCTTCGGAGACTGATCTGAAGAACCTCTTCCTGCGGCGGCAGGGAGGCTCGCTCTGCCGAATGCGGAGTACGATTATAAGGAGCTTGCTTACGAGTGCGACAAGCACATGGAGCTCCGTATTGCATCAGACCTTGACCTCGTCAACTGCTACAAATCCTTGCAGAAGCTGAACGAGGATTACGAGAAGCTGCGGGCCCAGCTCAAGGAACTTGAAGAAGCCGCGCTCCCCATCGCGAGGCTGCTGGTGCCTCACCCGAGCGGTCCGAAGATAGCACCCCTGGTGGACCGGTTGAAGGAAGCCCCCATCCGGCTGGCGACCTATGTGAGGCACTTGGCGAAGTCGATCCCGAACCAGGTGCTAGCCTTCATGAAGTCGTACTTCCCGAAGGCTCCCGTGGATGTAGTCGTCGGCGGGCTAGCCGCCAACTGCACTGACGAGCAGTACGCGGAGCTACTGGAGCAGATGGCGCCTATTGCAGAACAAGTCGCTGAGAAACTTAATCTCCAGTAGTCCTGTAATAGTTAGCTCGTAGCAGTAGTTGTACAAAAACATTTGTAATGAATTTGTTTAAGTATGAATGAAGAAAAACTTCAGTGGATGAGTACTCGTTATCACGATCTTTGAGTGCGGAGTCCCATCGTGGAGTTGTCGCGAGTTGTCGTACTCGCCAGTAGTCCCGTTGAGGGAGGAAGACAGTAAAGTAGTTGAGGACCATGTGTGGTTCGAGGACCAGTGGATGGTCGCTTCCTTGTGTGATGAATGATTGACAATGTTGTGTGGACTGATTCTTGGCTAAGTATTGCAGGTGCAGGTTGCGGCTTGACAGCAAGATGAAGTCGTGGACAGTTTCTTGGTTGAGCCTCAAAACCAAGGTCGAGCCGGGACTACGTGGGAGCCGAGTCATGAGTGGAGATTGGCGGAGGCTACACCAAGTTCGCGGGGTTTCCAGTGGTTCACCAGAAAACCACTGGGTTCCTTGGTTGATCCACAAAGCCAAGACCGAAGAACCGAAGACGGTGCTGCAGCAGTGCTAGACCGGTCTGACCGGTGGGTCTGACCGGTCTGACCGGTGGGTACCAGTCTAACCGGTGAGGAGCACCGGTCTGACCGGTGTGCGACGACGCAGTCCGGAATCTTCGAAGCGGGGGACACGCGTCGGGATCGCAAGGCTTGCGATGAGGCTAAGCAGGTTGCGGTCGCCGGGCATCCGTCTGATGGAGAAAGCTTCAAGTCTTCCAAAACCGCCCTTGAGGGGATTGTATTCATAGTTGTTAGAGAAGGTTATTTTAGACTTTCGGTTGCATCCATATAACCCAAGAGGTGAGAGGATGGCAGCTAAGCCTTGAAACCCTAGTTCATTTGCTTTCCTATTTTCCTTTCCTATTTTCCATAGGATTTCCATAGGACTAGCTTGAGAGCTTCATGGTGAGATCTTGTGAGAGGGTTGGATGATCGGGCGGCAAGCTAGACGTTGTATGAACCTTTGTTGCATGTATAGATGATTCGGCGTAGTTCCTCAAGGTTTGGATGTGTTGTTCCCGGTTGTTCTTGGTGGTGATTTTCGGAGCCCTCTCTTGGTGATTTCTTTGGGTTTTTTTCGGGACCTTTCTCTTGGGGATTTGATGGGGGAAATTTGTGGGAATCCTTCGTGGTTCTTTGGGCTGTGATTCCCTTCCCAAATCCGTGAGTAAAGGGGCTCGATTTTGGGGTTTTCCGAGTTCTAGGGTTTGTGGTGTTCTTGGCGGGATTTCTTCGATTCCTCCTTTTTGGACAAGTTTTGGTGGGATTAAACTTGGCTATGGACTCCTCATGAGGTGTTCCTAGTATCCCCAAAGTCTTGTTCAAGTCCGTGTAGTGATTCAGGAGATCGAGGTTTGGATTTGGGGGAGTTGACCCGCGGGTGTTGTTCATCCTGAGCTTCCCAGGCTACACCGGTCTGACCGGTGCTCTTGACCGGTCTGACCGGTGCAACCCTCATTGGGTTTTTGCTCAGGTGAACGTCTGGGTGTGTTCGCTATTGTCCTGTGTTGCTGCTGTTTCGAGTTTGGGTCAGTTTGGTGGTCAGTTGGCCTTTTTGGTGCTTTGGAGGCTTTCAGGCTGTGACCGGTCTAACCGGTGTGTCTCACCGGTCTGACTGGTGTGGAGCCACTTAGTGAAAGTTGCCTAGTTTCACCTGCAGGGACCGGTCTGACCGGTGGTGCTCACCGGTCTGACCGGTGTTGGTCTGTAGACTCGAGGTTTCGTGTTCCGCCACGTTCTCGGGTCGGAAGGTTGTGTGTTGGTTCCTAGGTCCAGTGGCACTCCAGTGGCTACGTGGGCTTGGCCAACTTGGGTAGTGAGTCGGAGACGTGTGTTGGAAGCCGTGTTCATCTTGTTGGAGTTTCCATCTCCTTCGAGAAGAATTTTTATGGGCTCCCATTCACTCCCCCCTCTCTGGTTCGCCGTATCGGTCCTTCAAGTGGTATCAGAGCCAGGTTCAGGTCTTTGTTGACTCTAACCAGTCTAAGATCCAAGGATGGTGTACCAGGAACGGGGTTCGGGTCCTCCACACTTCGATGGCAAGAACTACCAGATGTGGAGTAAGCGGATGGGTGCGTTCCTCCGCGGAAAGGGTCAGATCCTTTGGGATGTCACGGTGGACACAGGCTATGTCCAGCCGATGGACTTCCTTGCTCCAGGATCGAGGGACAGATTCGACGCCAACAATAAGGCGGTCGACTACTTGTTTCGTGCTTTGTGTCAGCCTGAGTTCGATCGGGTGCACACTGAGCACTTGGCTTGTAGAATTTGGACGGTGCCGAAGGAGGCTCATGTTGGGAATGCCCAGGTTCAGGCACGGATGTATGCGACCTACCGGAGAGAGTACGAGAACTTCACTCATCTCCCCGGTGAGTCCATCGATGCCTTGTTTCAGAGGTTCACGGTGGTTGTGAACAACATGAGGGCCAATGTGGATGTGCTCCCGTACGATGATCATAATAGAGCGGTCAAGCTCTTACACTCTTTGGATCATACGATTTGGGGCGGAAAGTTTGAGGCCATTGTGGAGTCAGAGAAGTATGACACTCTAACGGTGAATGAGCTATTCTCGAAGCTCAAGTCGGCTGAGGTGGATAGGGGCATGACTGCCAAGCTCAAGGGTCCGACTGATTCCCATAGTCTTGCCCTCGTTGGTGGTTCGAAAGGAAAGGCTAACACTAAGCCATCCACCAGGATGTTCTCTTTGTCCTCTTTGATGTCTATGGCAGATGAGGAGTTTGATGTGCTTGGAGAGGACGAGCTGGCGCTGCTGACGAGGAGGTTCGAGAGGCTGCCCGAGAACCGGGTGAACATGAGGAGGAACACGAGAACATGCTTCCAGTGCGGCAAGCCGGGACACTTCATCGCCGACTGCCCGGAGAAGGTCGAGAACAAGGACGGCTACAAGCACAAGTCGAGGATGGATGACAAGCACCGGTCGAGACGCGACCACAAGAGCAAGCACAAGAACAAGTACAAGGACGAGCGACGATTGAGGAAGAAGGAGAGCCGAGGCAAGGCCCGAGCGATGGTGGTAGCAAGCGACGTCGACTCCAGTTCCGCGTACTCCACCTCGAGCTCGAGCAGCAGTGAAGACGAAGGTGATCGTCACAAGAACAAGAAGTCATCCAAGAACCTGAGCGGGATGAGCTGCTTCACGAGAGACGGCTTTTGCACCATGGCACTGAGCTCCGGCAGCAAGAAGAGCACACAGAGCGACTCAGACTTTGATTCCGACGACGAGGTGCGTGATGAACTTCCCTTCTTGCACCAGGAGAATGAGAGGCTTGGCTCTTTGCTTGATAACCATGATGACATGCTTAGAGAGGCCAAGAAAATGAGAAAAGAGCTCAGGGCTTCACTCGAGGATGCTAGGACTAGAGTGGCTGAGCTAGGAACACAGGTGCTTGATAGCAAGCTTGAGATTGATTCCCTTAAGGCTAGCCCTGTTGTTTCGGATGAGGTTGATTGTGCTGATTGCTCCATCTTTCTTGCTGATCTTGCTTTGTTTAAGGAGAAGCATGCCTCCAAGTGTGAGGAACTAGATGTGCTTAGGGTTGAAGTGGCCGAGCTTAAGTCTAGACTCGTTTTGCTAGGTGCTTGCACTTCTTGCCCTGTTTTGCATGCTAAGATTGATGAGATGCATGCTTACACTAGTTCTCTTGAGGCTAAGCTGAAAGAACCCATGCCTACATCATGCTCTACCTGTGAAATGCATGCTTTGAAAAATTTGGAACTTGCACATTATGTTGATCGCTTCTAGGATGAGAATGATGAGCTGAGGAAGTTGATGGGTTGGTTATCTGGTCATGAGCCTCAGTTGAGGATGATGATCGAGGCATTTAAGAGGCAGGATGGTGAGGGACTTGGGGCAAACAAGGTTGGTGAGGGAAGTGGAGAGAATATCCTAGAGCCACCAAAAACCCACCACAAAAATGATTTCCCCCCAAAACCTAACCATCTTAGGAACCGACTAGACACAACCCCAGCTCCACCCGTGTTTCCTACACCCACAAATGATCTACAAAAGCCTATCAAGTTTGTGAGCACTTCGGGGAAAGTGTTCTTTGGGAAAGAAAGTGAGAAGGCTAGTGAAGGGAAACCGGTGGAGAAGTTGAGTGGAGAGAAACCAAGTGAGCAGCCACAACCCAAGCCTAAGCCTAAGCTTGTGAGGTTCCATTGTGGCTATTGTGGAAGAGATGGCCATAAGGATGAGTTTTGCTTCAAGAGGAAGCGAGAGGAGAGGATGACAAAGGAGTGGGTTAACAAGGACAAGTACCACCCTTCCGATGGTGTACTTGAGCCTCGTGTGCAGATGCCCAGGGCTAAGGTGAGTCTGAGGACAGTTCGGGCTTGGGGAGAGCGGAAGGTTGTTGGAGGTGCTGCTGCCCAGGTCACACCGGTCAGACCGGTGTGGGGCACCTGGTCGACCGGTGCGGGCCTCGGACAGGTGCGGCAGCTTGGGTTTCGTGCTCGTATAGGTGCGAGGGTTGTTTCTGGAGGTCGTGGTTCTGGTGGTTGGGCTGGAGAGTTTGCAGGTGGTCAGGTTGCTAGGCGTTTGCCCCCTCGAGTTCACTACGGGGATTGGAGGAGTCTTAGCTTTGAGAAGGAGAGGAGGGACGTTCCACGGGCTTTCTTTCGTGGTTTTGATCCTCCACCAGGCAGAGAGGGGTGGTTCCCTCAGGGTGGTTACCGTGGTAGTGTTCGTGGAGGTAGCTTTGGTAGGAGAGATGCTTTGGTTTGTGCTAACCCCACTTTCGAGCAAATGGCTCGGCACTGGTTTTGCTCTTTTGGTACTAACCCCAGTGTTGAGTCGTTTGTTCGTTCACGTGCTCGTTTTTGAATTTCAGGTGGGAGACTTGAAGAACATTTGGTTGATTGACTCCGGTTGCTCGAGGCATATGATCGGAGACAGGGGGTGGTTCTCAAGTCTCGTCCCGGTGGTGACAAAGAGGTACATCACCTTTGGGGACAATGGGCGTGGGCGTGTGCTTTCAGAAGGTGAGATCAAAGTGAGTGACAAGATCACTCTAAGGCGTGTTGCTCTTGTTCAATCGCTGGGGTACAATTTGCTTTCTGTGTCCCAGCTGTTGGATGAGGGTTTTGAGGTGTTGTTTCGACCCGGTGGTTCTCGGATTTTGGACTCTCGAGGGGACCTTGTCTATATGGTCGTTCCCGAGGGTCAGGTGTTTCGTGCTGTTTTTTCTCAGTCTTCGGGTGTGGAGCGTTGTTTCTTGGCTGGTTCTTCGAGTGAGTTGTGGAAGTGGCATAGGAAGTTGGGTCACTTGAGCTTTGACCTTTTGTCTCGCTTGAGTAAACTCAATTTTGTCCGAGGATTGCCACGGTTGAGGCTTGAGAAAGAGTTGGTTTGTGCGTCGTGTAGGCATGCCAAGATGGTAGCCTCTTCTCACCCGCCTCTCACCGATGTGATGACTGAGCGTCCATGCGAGCTGCTCCATATGGACCCTGTTGGCCCAGCTCGTGTGCGATCTGCGGGTGAGAAGTGGTATGTCCTTGTTGTGGTGGACGACTATTCTCGGTTTGCGTGGGTGTTCTTTCTCGAGGATAAGGGGGAGACGGTTTTGTTTGAGATCTAGTCTTGAGGTTGAGGAACGAGAGGCACGTAGATGCCATACGAGCTATCTGCAGTTATAATGGCTCGGAATTCAGAAACTCTCGTTTCGAAACCTGTTGCCATGACTTGGGTCTTGAGCACCAGTTTTCGAGTCCGTATACGCCTCCCTAGAATGGTGTTGTGGAAAGGAGGAACAGGACCTTGTGCGAGATGGCTCGGACGATGCTTGATGAGCATAGGACTCCGATGAGGTATGGGGCTGAGGTGGTGAATACCGCGTGCTATGTGTCAAACAGGATCTACCTCAGAGTGCACAAGAAGAAAACATGCTATGAGTTGATGCATGGTCGCACACCCAAGGTGAGTCACTTCCATGTCTTTGGTTGCAAGTGTTTCATTCTGAAGAAAAGCAGGAAGTTGGATAAGGTTGAGGCTAGGTCTGTCGATGGTATTTTCTTTGGTTATGCATCTCATTCTAGAGCATATCGTGTGCTCAATCTTGAAACTAACCAAATCGTGGAGACTTGCGAGGTAACCTTCGACGAGACAGAGCCACGTAGTCAGCTTGTCTTTGAGTGTGCAGGTGATGATGAGCTTGGCGAGGAGATCTTTCAGGAGGAGGAGCATGAACATGGAGATGATGAAGATGGCGGTGTGGTGCCCCCGGCTGAACATGTACCCACTACTTCGACTACGGTGGTGGACGGACCCTCTCCTACACCTACGACGACAAATCAAGAACGAGGAGAAGCTGATGTTGAGAGGGAGGTAGCATCGACGTGAGAACCTCCCCGGCAAGTACAAGTGGATCACCCAGCTTCGAGGATCATCGGCGACATGGATGAACGCACTACACGATCGAGGGTTTGGAACAACTCTCATTTCGCTCATGCTGCATTTGTTGCTACTTTTGAGCCCAAAGACATTGGACACACACTATCTGATCATAATTGGGTTAATTCGATGCATGAGGAGTTGGAGAACTTTGAGAGGAATCAGGTTTGGGAGTTGGTTGACCCTCCTCCAGGGTGTAAGCCGATTGGTACAAAGTGGGTGTGGAAGAACAAAGAGGGAGAGAAAGGTGAGGTTGTGAGAAACAAGTCGAGGCTTGTTGCTCAGGGGTTCAGTCAGAAGGAGGGGATCGACTACGAGGAGACCTTTGCTCCCGTAGCCCGTTTGGAGGCGATTAGGATCCTTCTAGCCTTTTCTGTGGCTAAAGGATTCAAGTTGCACCAAATGGATGTGAAGAGTGCTTTTCTGAATGGTGTGTTGGAGGAAGAAGTGTATGTGAGGCAACCTCCGGGGTTTGAGAGTGAGAAGTACCCCCACCGGGTGTACAAGTTGAGGAAGGCGCTGTATGGGTTGAAGCAGGTGCCTAGAGCTTGGTATGGCAGGTTGAGGGGGTTCTTGTTTGAGAGTGGTTTTGAGATGGGGAAGGTCGATCAGACCTTGTTTCTACTGAGGCAGGGCAGAGATATCCTAATTGTGTAGGTGTACGTGGATGATATTGTCTTTGGTTGCTCGTCTAACTCTCTTGTTGCAAGGTTTGCGGAAAATATGAGCAGGCAATTTGACATGAGCATGATGGGCGAGTTGCAGTTCTTCCTTGGGCTACAAATCAAGCAATCAAAGGAAGGAACATTTGTGCACCAGGCTAAGTACACCAAGGACATTGTGCAGAAGTTCAAGATGGAGGATTCCAAGGTTATGACGACGCCGATGAGTACGACTACAGCTCTTGATGCGGACGAGGAAGGTGAACACGTGGACCAGAAGGAGTACCGAAGCATGATCGGGTCACTCCTCTACTTGACGGCAACGAGGCCAGACATCTAGTTCTCAGTGTGTCTGTGCGCTCGTTTTCAAGCGTCTCCGAGGACTTCGCATCGGCAAGCGGTGAAGCGAATTTTCAGGTACTTGCGTCACACTCCCGACTTCGGCCTTTGGTACTCCACGTCCTCTTCTTTGGCGCTTCATGGTTTTTCAAACGCGGATTTTGCCAGGTGTCGGTTGGATAGGAAGTCCACTTCTGGGACTTGCCAGTTTTTGGGTTCTTCTTTGGTGTCTTGGTCTTCCCGCAAACAGTAGAGTGTTGCTCAATCCACTACCGAGGCCGAGTACGTTGCCGTTGCTAGTTGTTGCTCAATCCACTACATAAGTGTTGCAAAGAACCCAGTGCTCCATTCCAAAACCAAGCACATAGAAGTGAGGTATCATTTTCTGAGAGACAACGTAGAGAAATGAAAGATAGCTTTGATCCATGTACCCACACATGACCAACTAGCCGATATTTTCACCAAACCCCTAGATCAAGCAACTTTCACTCGTTTGCGGGGGGAACTTGGTGTGTGTTTGATTTCTTGAGTTGGGTGTGTGGGAGCTCCTTTGTAGCATATGTATAGCTTTCCTTTGTGCATTTCTTGCATTTGGCATGGCATATGTAACATGATGTATAGACATCCTTGTATCTTAGATTGCATGCATTTTGTATCATATGCATTGGTTAGGAAAAGCTTCTCTCATATACATTGTTCACCATGGAATGAGATATATGCCTTTGTGAGCTTGTTTGGTATGCTATGGTTAGTTTGGCTTAGCTCTTGATGATCTTGATGAATAATCCATGGTTGATAGCTATGTTTTTGAAAATGTCACATGTATGCTCTCTCATGTGTAAATGCCTTTATATGATCTTGACATGTTTTAGTGGCTTGGCTATGCTTAATTTGTGGTTGGATAGCTAGTTTAATGATCATATGGGGCCAAAGCCTCATTTGCCATCATGAATGTTTAGCCCTCTTGCTTCATCTTGTGGAGGGGCATAAGTTCCTCTTTGTCGCAAAGACATTTCATGTACCAATTATGAATCTGAAAATGAAATGGAAATGCTTGGAAAATATGCTCCCATGTCATATGTGCTGAATTTAATTTGTTTTGGGTGCTAAACCGCTGCATGATGCCTACCAATGAGAAGTCTCATACATAGAAGTAGGCACATGGCTCGGTGGCTTTGACATGACATGAGGTGCTTGTGGGTGTTTGTGATGGTCTTATGATTGGAATGGCTGTCCTAGCATGAAGTTTGTGTGGCTTTGCCATTTTGATATGTTTTGATCATGTTTAGGACTTTGCTCATGAGAGGCAAGTTTTTCGCAAAATTGCCCAAATCCATCTTAGCTTCGTCCAATGGTTGTGAAACTTGGTGATCATGTAGTTGAGATCGATACGAAGCTATAGAGTATCTAACTTGCTCATTTGGTCATGTGTAGCATTCTTTGTTGAATTTTGTCTATTTGAGAAGCTCTAGGTTGAAAATTTTGCATTTTTGGCTTGATTCATGCATTGCCAACAAGGGGGAGAAGTTTGAGCTTGAAATGGCTTGCTGGACGCATTTAGAAGGTTTTCAGGTGGTTTCAAGCCATTTCTGGGCTCTGTTGTGCACCGGTCTGACCGGTCGAGGTCACCGGTCTGACCGGTGTGAGTGCTGATCCTGTGCACATCTTAGGCACCGGTCTGACCGGTGGTGATGACCGGTCTAACCGGTGTGAGCTGCAGCTGCCCTGTTTTCAGCTGGTTTGCATGCATTCGTCCATGGGGAGGTGCATTGGTTCAGGGGGAGCTTGCATGTGTGGAGGGGGAGCTCTTTGTGGTGTTTGAGCTTTGGTTCGGTGGTTCGCACTCTTTGCTTGAGCTTTGTTTTTTGTCTCGGATGTGTCGAGCCACTGCCCTTGCCTAAGGGGTCCGAGACTTGTCTTCTTCAAGTGATCTTGCTCTTTGCCTTTGTTTGGCTTTCGATCGCTTGTTGGAGTTTCTTTTTGTTCGTTTCTTTTCGTTTTCTTTTCTCTCTTGTTACTTTCGTGTGGGTGTTCTCAATGCACTCATCAAGGGGGAGATTGAGGACCATGTGTGGTTCGAGGACCGGTGGATGGTCGCTTCCTTGTGTGATGAGTGATTGACAACGTTGTGTGGACTGATTCTTGGCTAAGTATTGCAAGTGCATGTTGCAGCTTGACAGGTGTTGGTGCAGGTGAAGAACAAGCGCGAAAGGTCATCGCCGGTGAGGCCTCCAGGTGTGGAGGAGACAAGTAGGCTTCGTTCGAGGGACCCGGTGGCCAGCGGGGTCAAGTGCGGGCCGCATGGTGGCATGAACAGCAAGATGAAGTCGTGGACGGTTTCTTGGTTGAGCCTCAAAACCAAGGTCGAGCCGGGACTACGTGGGAGCCGAGTCATGAGTGGAGATTGGCGGAGGCTACACCGAGTTTGCGGGGTTTCCAGTGGTTCACCAGAAAACCACTGGGTTCCTTTGTTGATCCACAAAGCCAAGACCGAAGAACCGAAGACGGTGCTGCAGCAGTGCTAGACCGGTCTGACCGGTGGGTCTGACTGGTCTGACCGGTGGGTACCGGTCTGACCTGTGAGGAGCACCGGTCTGACCGGTGTGCGACAACGCAGTCCGGAATCTTCGAAGCGGAGGACACACGTCGGGATCGCAAGGCTTGCGTCGAGGCTAAGCAGGTTGCGGTCACCGGGCATCCGTCCGATGGAGAAAGCTTCAAGTCTTCCAAAACCGCCCTTGAGGGGCTTGTATCCGTAGTTGTTATAGAAGGGTATTTTAGACTTTCGGTTGCCTCCATATAACCCAAGAGGTGAGAGGATGGCAGCCAAGCCTTGAAACCCTAGTTCATTTGCATTCCTATTTTCCCTTCCTATTTTCCTTAGGATTTCCATAGGACTAGCTTGAGAGCTTCATGGTGAGATCTTGTGAGAGGGTTGGATGATCGGGCGGCAAGCTAGACGTTGTATGAACCTTTGTTGCATGTATAGATGATTCGGCGTAGTTCCTCAAGGTTTGGATGTGTTATTCCCGGTTGTTCTTGGTGGTGATTTTCGGAGCCCTCTCTTGGTGATTTCTTTGGGTTGTTTTCGGGACCTTTCTTTTGGGGATTTGATGGGGGAAATTTGTGGGAACCCTTCGTGGTTCTTTGGGCTATGATTCCCCTCCCAAATCCGTGAGTAAAGGGGCTCGATTTTGGGGTTTTCTGAGTTCTAGGGTTTGTGGTGTTCTTGGCGGGATTTCTTAGATTCCTCCTTTTTGGACAAGTTTTGGTGGGATTAAACTTGGCTATGGACTCCTCATGAGGTGTTCCTAATATCCCCAAAGTCTTGTTCAAGTCCGTGGAGCGATTCGGGAGATTGAGGTTTGGATTTGGGGGAGTTGACCCGCGGGTGCTGTTCATCCCGAGCTGCCGAGGCTACACCGGTTTGACCGGTGCTCTTGACCGGTCTGACCGGTGCAACCCTCGGTGGGGGGTTTTTGCTCGGGTGAACGTCTGGGTGTGTTCGCTGTTGTCCTGTGTTGCTGCTGTTTCGAGTTTGGGTCGGCTTGGCTCGTTTGGTGCTTTGGGGGCTTTCGGTGGCCGTGACCGGTCTAACCGGTGGGTCTCACCGGTCCGACCGGTGTGGAGCCACTTAGTGAAAGTTGCCTAGTTTCACCTCGCAGGGACCCGGCCTCGACCGGTGGTGCTCACCGGTCTGACCGGTGTTGGTCCGTAGACTCGAGGTTTGGTGTTCCGATGCGTTCTCGGGTCAGAAGGTTGTGTGTTGGTTCCTAGGTCCAGTGGCACTCCGACGGCTACGTGGGCTCAGCCAATTTGGGTAGTGAGTCGAGACGTGTGTTGGAAGCCGTGTTCATCTTGTTGGAGTTTCCATCTCCTTCGAGAAGAATTTTTATCGGCTCCCATTCACTCCCCCCCTCTCTGGTTCGCCGTATCGGTCCTTCAGTAGTTGATGAATAATCAAACTTTATTACTGAAGAAGTACATCTGGATGGCCAGGGCCGTAGTTCAGATTAGTCGCCAGGACCCGGAGGCCGCCTACGGCTAAGTAGTGCTAGGGCGTGTAGCCGATTACAGCAGTAGACCCGTAAGTAGACGTGTAGGCTGGATCTAGGAGTACATGGTCTCTCAGTAGACCGCTGCTAGAGTCCTTTGTCGCTCGTCGCAGCCCAGGATCCGTAGGTTGCCGCATGGGCTGGATTCTGGAGAGGGGTAGTCCGGAGACTGGTGACTGGACCCGCAGGCCGCTTACAGCGAAGGAGTAGTCCGGAGACTGGTGCCTGGAACCGGAGGCCGCTTACGGCGGAGGGGTCTTGATGTAGTCGTGTAGACTTGAGCTCCCAGGGTAGTCGTGTAGACTAGGCATAGAACCGACAGAGTTGGTCGACGTTCCACGAGTTGTTGACGTCTTCGCCTTCAAGTGTCTGTAGGCGGTAGGAGCCCGGTCCGGTCACCTTTGCAACTGTGAAGGGACCTTCCTAGGGCGAGCTGAGCTTGTGTAGTCCTTCCGTGTTCTGGATGCGACGGAGGACAAGATCACCAACGTTGAAGGAGCGTTCCTTGACGTTGCGATCATGGTAGTGTCGGATACCCTCCAGGTACCTTGCTGATTGGACGAGGGCGGTGCAGCGAGCTTCTTCGAGTCCGTCGATGCCAACTCATCTGCAGTCTTCGGAGACGCCTTCGTCGTACTACTCCACTACTGGTGAGTCCGACATGACATCAGCAGGGAGGATTGCTTCGGAGCCGTAGACCAAGAAGTATGGAGATTGCCCCGTTTGCTTGGAGGGCTGAGTACGTAGCCCCCAGAGTGCATTGGGTAGTTCCTTGATCCACTTGCCTCCTTTAGAGTTAGCAGCGTCGTGTAGCCGCTTCTTGAGAGCGTCGAGCACCATCCCGTTGGCGCGCTCGACTTGTCCGTTGGCCCGAGGATGGGCAACTGAGACATATCGGACGTCGATCCCGCTGTTCTCGCAGTACTCCCAGAACTGGTGGTTGTTGAAGTTGGAGCCCAGGTCTGTGATGATGCGATGGGGTAGTCCGTAGCGGTGTACCAGTTCATCTAGGAAGTCGAGTACTCTGTCAGCCTTGGGGCATGTGACCGGCTTGACCTCGATCCACTTGGTGAACTTGTCGATGGCCACCAATACTCTGTTGAATCCACCTGGCGCAGTTGGTAGTGGCCCAATCATGTCAAGCCCCCAGCAGGAGAAAGGCCAGGTTGGTGGTATGGTGACTAGCTTGTAGGCTGGGACGTGTTGCTGCTTGGCGAAGTACTGGCTCCCTTGGCACCTTCTGACGAGTTCTTCGGCGTCGCCCAAAGCTGTGGGCCAATAGAAGGCTCGTCGGAAGGCCTTGCTGACCAGCGTGCAAGAGGACGTGTGGTTGCCGCAGACACCTTTGTGGATCTCCTCCAAGATGTCCTTGCCTTCTTGTCTGGGGACGCACTTCATGAGTACTCCAGAAGATGCGCCTCGCCTGTAGAGCTTGTCTCCGACAAGGACGTAGGACTTGGCACGGCAGATGAGTTGCTCCGCCAAGTTCTTGTCCGAGGGAATCTTCTGCTCACTCAGGTAGTCGATGAAGGGCTGCCTCCAGTCCACGTCGATCATCATGACCTCTTGGCCAACTGGGGGATGCGCTGGGACAGTGGTCAGTGGCACCGGCTCCGTGATGGATGGCGCATGAAGCTCGTGGACGAAGACACCCACTGGCACTTGAGCGCGAGTAGTACCAAGATTCGACAGGACGTCTGCTGCAACGTTGTTGTCGCAGACGACGTGGTGGAACTCGAGACCATAAAACTTGTTCTCGAGCTTGCGGACTTCTAGGCAGTAGGCGTTCATGTTCTCTTTGTTGCGGTCCCAGGACTTGTTGACTTGGTTGATGATCACTGCAAAGTCGCCGTAGACTAGTAGCCGCTTGATGCCAGTGAAGCCGCGAGGCGGAGCCCATGTAGCAGAGCTTCGTACTCGGCTTCATTGTTCGAGACCTTCCAGAAGATCTGCAAGACGTACTTGAGTTGTTCGCCCATTGGAGAGATCAAGAGTACTCCTGCGCCTGCGCCATCGAGGTTGAGTGAGCCGTCGAAGTACATCACCCAATGCTCTGGTCGCTCGGTTGGAGTTGGTAGCTGATTCTCCCGCCACTCCGCCATGAAGTCGACTAGTGCCTGCGACTTGATGGCTGTGCGTGGCTTGAATTCGATGTTGAGGGCGCCGAGTTCGACTGCCCACTTGGAGATTCTTCCAGTAGCATCGTGGTTCCGTAGGATGTCGCCTAGCGGGTAGTCGGTGACGACAGAGATCGAGTACTCCTGGAAGTAGTGTCGTAGCTTCCGTGAGGTGATGAGCACTGCGTACAGAAGCTTCTGTACGAGCTAGTAGCGTGTCTTGGATTCTGACAGGACCTCGCTGACGAAGTAGACTGGTCGCTGGACTGGGTAGGCGTGGCCGTCTTCCTGCCGCTCGACGATGATGGCAGTACTGACCACGTGAGTAGTCGCAGCAAGGTAGAGCAGTAGCTGCTCGCCTTTGTGAGGAGCCGTGAGGACTGGTGGCTTTGATAGGAAGTCCTTGATCTGGGCAAGGGCTTGGTCCGCCTCTGGAGTCCACACGAAGTTCTCTTGGTGCTTGAGTAATTTGAAGAAGGGGATCCCCCGTTCTCCAAGCTTCGAGATAAATCTGTTCAAGGCCGCCATATACCCGATCAGCTTCTGGACGTCTTTGATGCACGTGGGAGCTTTCATGCTGGTGATGGCGGAGATCTTCTCGAGATTGGCTTCAATGTCGTGATGGCTGACGATGAAGCTGAGTAGTTTGCCCGAAGGTACGCCGAAGACGCACTTGTTCAGGTTGAGCTTCCAGCGGTACTCGCGCAGGGATGCGAAAGTCTCTTCAAGATCGTCGATGAGGGTACTGGAGTTTCTGGTCTTGACGACCACGTCATCCACGTAGGCTTCGACGTTCTTGTTGAGTTGCCTCTTGAAGCGGTGCCCGGATAGCTTGTTGATATGTGGCGCCGGCGTTCTTCAACCCGAAGGACATGGTCGTGTAGCACAGACGCGCCAAACGGGGTGATGAACGCGGTCTTCTCCCGGTCTTCTTCCTTGATCGCGATCCGGTGGTACCGGAGTAGCGGTCGAGGAAGCGAGAGCAGTCGCGCCCGCCATGGAGTCGATGACTTGGTCAATCCGCGGCAACCCAAAGGGGTCCTTGCGGCAGTGCTTGTTGAGGTCGGTGTAGTCGACGCACATCCTCCACTTGTTCGAGTTCTTCTTGAGGACGAGGACGGGTTTGGCGAGCCACTAAGGATGGAAGACTACTTTGATGAAGCCAGCCGTGAGTAGTTTGGCGAGTTCCTTCTTGATGGCGTCCCGTTTGTCGTCGGCGAAGCGGCGGAGGTGTTGTCGCTTCGGGGTAGCTTTAGGATTGACGTTGAGGGAATGCTCGATCAACTCCCTGGGCACCCCTGGCATGTCCGCTGACTTCCACGCGAAGATGTCGCGGTTAGCCCAGAGGAAGTTGATGAGCGTGTCTTCCTATTTCGGGTCGAGACCCGGCCCGATGGTGGTGGTCTTGCTGCTGTCGCCTGTCCCGAGGTCGATCGTCTTGACCAGAACCTCCTCAGCTGGCTGAGGCTTGTTAGCTTTGTCTGACTTCTCTGGGATGTTGAGTTCACTTGGGGCAAGCTTCTTCGACGCAGTGTAGATCTCCATCATTGCATTGGGTACTTGATTTGTGGAGGCGATCTCCACAGCTTCCATGTCGCAGTCGTGCGAGATCTTCAAGTCCCCTTGCAGTGAGAGTACACCTTCTGGGCTTGGCATCTTGAGTACCAAGTAGGTGTAGTGGGGTACCTCCATGAACTTGGCGATAGCCGGTCTACCGAGGATGGCATGGTAGGACGTCTCGAAGTCCGCGACTTCGAACTTGACGTACTCGGTACGATAGTTGTCCCGAGATTCCCCAAAGGTAACTGGCAGGACCACTGAGCCCAGTGAGATAGCCGCGTTCCTGGGGACGATGCCGTAGAAAGGCGAGGTGCTCTTGGTGAGCATGTGGGTGATGTCGAGCTTCATCTTCTTCAAGGTCTTGGTGAAAAGGACGTTGATCCCGCTTCCACCGTCGATGAGGACCTTGTTGAGCCTGGAGCCCGCGACCACCGGCTTCAGGACGAGGGGGAACCGCCCTGGTTCGGAGAAGCTGGTCCATTGATCCGCGCGGGAGAAGGTAATGGGTACCTCTGACCACCTGAGAGGGGTCGGAACCGCTGGTTCAATGCTCATGACTTCTCGACGGGTCGCCTTTTGTTCCCGTCTGCTGGGTAGTCCACCGAAGAGGACGTTGACCATCTTGTCGGGTTCCTGGAAGTCGCCATTGCCGTCGTCGTGCTTCTTCTTGCCTTTCTTGTCATGAGGGTGCGGTGGCTCTGGAGTACTCTTGAGTGCTCGCCTGAGTCGGTAGCACTGCTCGGTGGTGTGGTTGCCGTCCACATGCCACGGGCACTTCTCTTTCAGCAAGTCTTTGAAGCCGCCAGAGGTCTTCTTTGAGTTCTCCTTCGCAGGGCGCTGGATAGCCGCGACAGTGTTGTCTGGATTGCGCTTGCGGTTGGGACCCGAGTAGTTGTTGTTGTTGCGACCGCCTTGGTTCCCGTTGTTGCTGCTGCCACCGCCAGTGTTCTGTTTGCTCTTGCCACGAATGGCATCGTACTTGGCGTTGGCTTTGTCTTCTTCATCCGCCCAGGAGGTGATCATATCCTTCAGGTGAGTGATGGACCTGGGGCGGCGTCGACCGAAGTCTTCGAAGGTGCGACGGTGGTAGAGACCGTCTTGGAAGAGGTCGATGACCTCCTTGTCGGTGACGTCGACTACGGTGGCGCGCTTGTCGAAGAAGCGCCGCATGTACTTGCGAAGGGTCTCGCCCTATTCCTGCTTCACCATAGCTAGGTCCATGCGAGTACCCGAGCAGCCCATGGCACCCGCGAAGTTGCTGGTGAACTGCTCCTTCAGCTGGTCCCATTTGTCGATCGAGTGCTTGTCCAGTGACTCGAGCCATGTGAGCGGAGCCTGGTCCAGGCCGAAGGGGAAGTAGAGACACTTGGTGTCGTTGTTGCCGCCAGCGTTCTCGATGGAGAGGGTGTAGCACCTGAGCCACTGGATGGGATCCTGCTTCGCGTCGTACTTGGTGATTCCCAGAGGCTTGAATTTCTCTGGAGGAGGAGGTTACGAAGTCGCGCAGAGAAGGCAGGGAAGCCGTCGTTGTCGCCCGACATAGAAGCTTTCTTGCGCCGTAGCTTCTCAATCTTCTGGAGGGCGTCATAGCCGCCCTGTGAGGCTCCAGAGGCGTGGCTGTTCGCGTGGTCTCGACCGCCGCGACCGCCTCCGCCACCGGCCCTCCTGTTGGCCCCATGGTTGGAGCTTCCGCCGTCGCTGTCACCGCCGCCAGGGTCGCGGTGAGGGATGATCTCACGATTGCCGCCAGCAGCCGTAGCGCTGTTGCCACCTTGAGAGGGTCCGCCGGCGTTTGCACGAGTGCGGTTAGGATTAGCCGGCAGCTCGGCTCAAGAACGGTTACGGCCGAGGTCGGCGCTGCGACTTGTAGCTTCGTTGTCGTGGTTCCTGGCGGGTGGTGGCTGGGTGACCCTGTTGTCGACTCGCATGAAGTAAGCGTCTTCTGCGAGCTTGGCGATGACTTCTCCAGTGTGTATCCCCTGAGCTTGGCGTGCGATCGCTGTGATCGACATGAGGCATTGCTCGAGGGTGGTGTGTACCCTGCTCTCGACTTGTTCGAGGGCCTCTACAAGGTTGCGGATTGGGAGGTTGTCTCGGAGACGCCGGTGCCATTCGTTCCGTCATCTGTTGCGCTCACGTCGAGCGTCCCTGTTGGTGTCGGTCTCATCCGCGGGTGCTTCAGCAGACAGCTCGTCTGCGGAGATGTCTTCGAGGTACTTGTCATGTGCCGTCCCCGAAGTTCCTGGCGTGTCGCCGGCAGCCATGAAGACTTGGCGATCGGGGTTGCCAAGACTGGAGTCGAAGCTCGCCACCTCAGTTGGAGTGTACTCCTCAGCTCGAGCAAGCGGTGTTCCCTCCTGGAATTGAAGCGAGTCGAGGTAGGCGACGTAGCGTGAGTCCCCGCTTATCAGGTCGGCGGGCTTGCGATCCGGCCGCAGACGAATCTCCCTGCAGTGTGGACGTTATAACTAGCCCAGAAGCCGGCCCTGATAAGGGTTGCTCAGTAGTGTTGTCCTCGGACTCGGGATCCTCAGGGTCCGACCTGAAGTCGAACTCGTACGCAGAGTCTGAGTAGAAGCCGGAGAGGGGGTTGGAGTCCGAGGGGTGGCCGGGGGCGGTGTCGGAGTCCGAGTTGTACTCGGGTACGGGCTCCTTGCCGCCCCGGCGCGAAGAGGGAGCCTCCGTGTGGGCCCTGCTGAGGTTGCGGGGGCCACGCGTGGAGTGCTCACGGGGTGGTGGAACCACATGCGATGGCTGAGTAGCCGGCTCGCATGCGATAGCCCACGGGGACGTCGAGTTCGAGTTGGAAGCGGATCCGAGCTCGAAGTCGGCGTGTTGGTCGAGAAGCAAAATTTCACCGAACTTGCCAGTGAGTTCGCCCATGACTACTTCAGGAAGCGTCACGAAGCCGGTCTCCGGGTTGGGTGCCATGGTGAGGCCGCGTTGGAAGGATCCAGTGCCGTCAGCAGTGTAGACCTAGGCACCGAAGACGAAGGTGTCACCGCGGTTGAAGGCGACGGTTGGCTTGATGTAGACAGGAGCCGCCGAGTTCGCCATGTGATCTTGGGTGAGATCCCCTACCTGGCGCGCCAGCTGTCGGTGTTTTAGACCGGCAACCTACTAAGGGGAGTACCCGAAGTAGATGAATGTGGCCTCGCCGAGATCGGTAACTCGAAAGAAGAGACACGTGGCACACAATTTAGACAGGTTCGGGCCGCGAGGTGCGTAATACCCTACGTCCTGTATGTTGCGTAGCTCTGGATTGATTGGGTACGATTACAAGATGATGCAATCTTACGCCGTGGGATGAGATGATCGAGAGAGGGGTTCCTACCTCGCCTTATATAGTCCGGGAGGCAGGGTTACAAGTCGCTTCAGGGAGAGAGTACTAGTCGAGTACGTCTAGGAGTCTTCCATACAGTGCGGGACATGTACAGCTTCCTAACCGAGTACTTCTCCTATGTAGTCCTTGTGCTTCACGCCATCAGGTGCCGTGCGGCGCAAGTCGGGTAGTCCCAGGGGCTAACCGAGTAGTCGGTCCAGGTACCCACCAGGGCAGTGGGCCCAGGGAGGTCCATACGACAAACGCCTCTGGTTAAGTATTTGCAGGATCCTAAAAGTGTGAGTGACAGAAAAGTCCGACGATGGGCACTTAAGTTTATTCTAGATGGGAATGAATTGTATCGTCGGACGGCAGATGATTTGCTTTTAAAGTGTTTAGGTCCTGATCAAGCGAGGCTAGCTATGGCAGAGGTACATGAAGAAATTTGTGGTACTCATCAATCGGCTCCTAAGATGAAGTGGCTTCTTAGGCGAGATTGCTTTTATTGGCCTACTATGATAACCGATTGCTTTAGGTACTACAAGGGATGTGAAGAGTGTCAAAAGCATGGAGATGTTCAGTTAGTGCCTGCTGCGTTATTGCATCCAATTATCAAGCCTTGGCCATTCAGAGGTTGGGGATTGGATTTCATTGGCAAGATACATCCTCCATCGGTTAAAGGACATTGCTTTGTGATTGTGGCGACTGATTATTTTACTAAGTGGACTGAAGCAATTCCTCTCAAGAATATGACACACAAGGAGGTGATTGGGTTTATTACGGAGCATATTATACATAGGTTTGGCATTCCAAAGACTTAAACTACGGATCAAGGTACTTCATTTGGGGCTAAAGAGGTGCGTGATTTTGTTAAATCCTATGGTATTAGATTGCTTAATTCATCTCCATACGATGCTCAAGCTAATGGTCAGGCCGAGTCTAGTAATAAAACTCTAGTTAAGCTCATTAAGAAGAAGATAGAAGATAATCCTAAAAGATGGCATGAAGTATTATCTGAAACTTTATGGGGTCATCACATCTCTAGACATGGGGCTACTAAAGTTACTCCTTTTGAGCTTGTATATGGTCAAGAGGCCGTTTTACCTGTTGAGGTGAATCTGAGCGCCTATAGACTTGCAAAGCAAAATGATCTTAATGTTGATAGTTATTATGCTTTGATGATGGATAATATTGATGAAGTGACTAACAAGCGTTTGGAAGCCTTGGAAGCAATTGAGAAGGATAAAAGGCGAGTTGCTAGAGCTTATAATAAAATGGTTAAAGCTAAGTTTTTCAAGTAGGAGATTTGGTTTGGAAAACTATTTTGCCTATAGGTTCTAAGAGAAACAAATTTGGTAAGTGGTCTCCGAGTTGGGAAGGTCCATACAAGATTGTGAGAGTTTGCTCTCGAAATTCTTATATGGTGGAATCATTGCAAGGACGGCAGCTACCTAGGGCACTTAATGGAAGATATCTGAAGAAGTTTTATCCAAGTGTGTGGCAGGATGCTTGAAGATTCATGGCCGGTTTCTATGAAAATCGCCCTTAGCTTAAAAATGGCCGGCAACACCTTTGTCGTCCTTAGAATTATTTTTTAGCACGCAAGCTTTACTAAAAAACAGGGGGGCATGTGTTGACACCCAAAATTGGCAAAGGCTGACTCTGGCCAGGTAGGTCGGGTCCCAGGGGTGGTCTAACCGGGTAGCCTGTGGCCGGTCTGGCGCGAAGGGGCCAGGCGGTCTAACCGCCCCCCGGGGGCGGTCTAACCGGGGTGTCCCGATTTCGGGTAGAATTAGGAGTTTGGCTTAATTCTGAGTTGTAAATTACTTTTTCCAGGGCAAGACCTCCCACCCTATAAATATAAAGGGTCGTGGCCGATTGAGACCTATCATCCAATCGTCATTATCAAGTTTTATCTTATTTTTTCCAAACCCTAGCTTTTCTAACCTCCTTTGCTCTCCTCCTTCGTCTCCACGACGGTTGAGGGAGTTCTGAGTGGCCTGCCGATCTCAGGATAACCCTAGGCGCACTGTTCCTGACGGGGTCCCTCCCGGAGCAGCAAATCTAGGCTTTCAACGTCTCTCCTGTCCAAGGCGGTTAGACCGCCCCCTAGGCGGTTAGACCGGCCCGTGCTGGGAGTTTCGACGAGTTGATTTCTGATAACCGCGTGATCTAGTGCATTCGTGTGTTAGACCAGAAAAAGCGTCAATAGTAGTCCACCCAATCTGGTATATATTGATGTCAAGGTGGATTAGGGAGACATGCTTTAATAGTTCATTTTTAATTATTTGACTGGATTTGATGGATGAATTTTGTTGCTCCAAGTTTGTTTGAATAAATTGTTGCAAACAAATGAAGTTATATGAACTGTTGAAATTCATTTTCATGTTCTTAGTGCTACTATTTTTGCACTGTAAATTCATGAAAAGCATTGAGGATGTCAACATACTTTAATTCTGCTATGCTTTGAATGTAACAGATCGACTGTTATGCTTTGGACCTATTAGCATGCTTTAATTCTGATGGCCACAAAATGTCAGTGGGAATTGCATCACAGTGGTTTATAATGTAGTGATAAGTGGTTTATAATGTAGTGATTACTAGACTTTTCTATGCTTTGTTGTGAGTGTTAATTGTTTCACTAGTGTCATATATAATGTCATGATTGCTTTATCCTCTTGTTGCATGTACACATGGAGCACACAATCCATCGCTGCTGAATTTGGACAAAGAAGCAGTTGAAGGAATTTATTCTTTGCTTTGTTTTGATATATAAGCATATTGTTGTGTCCCTGTCAAAATGGTTAGCACCTATCTCTGTATGCTAATTAAGTAAAATATGAACTGTGCATGTCTATGCTGATTTTATTTACGACTTGTAATGATTTGTAGTGTAATATCAACTATTTTGCCTGTCAGAGAAAACGAATTTATCTAATAAGAATTTTGTTTAGATTTTCAGTCTTGCTTATGTTACTCTACTGACAACCTGACATATCATTTATGCAGTCTCCCACAATAACAAACTCCTCTACCTCCAGTGCACCATGACAACCCATCAGTGGTGAACCTTGTTCACAGGGTCACTTAGCACAGACTGCTGCTAGTAGTACTCGGTCCCGCGGGTCGAGGACACAAACCAAATGGCCAGAAGACAAGTTGACTGCAACTGGACTTGATGCCAATTGTTAGCCTACCCCAGATGCTACGAGGGATAGATTTGTATTGGTCTGTGGCCTCATTGCTCGGGAGAGGGTGTCAATAAATAAGGTTGTTGACGATCTCTTATCAATTGAGAAGGAACATCTGTTCACAGTTTTAGAGGAAAAGCTAGATTACCCAGCCAATCTGGATGAATTTGTTCGCAAGAAGGCAATTAAGGCAACTATATTAGAGATTGGAACCAAGCAACAGCAGTTCAAGGACCATTTAAGAAAAAAATGTGAGCGAAGAGGAGACTCCCTTTGTGAAGCATGTGTTTTTGCAGCAACTAGACTGGGACACGTTTGTGTAGGAAACCAATTCTCCTTTATTTCAGCAATTGAGTCAGGAGATAAAACAAAAGAGAGCATTGCATAATAAGCCACACAATACGGAGAGAAAAGATTATCATGGTAAAAGAAAGAGTGGAAGGAGGAGGATGCAAAGCTAGCTGCAGAAGGAAAACAGAACCCTTGGGACCAATTTCCTGGACGTTCGAGACCTTATCTGTGGGCAAGGGTAGGGAAGAAGAGGAAGAATACTAGTGAAGGAAGCGAGGGCATGACATTTGTTAACCCTGTGGTGGTGGGGGTAGCAGATAAGGTGAAGACACTTGCAGCTCAGGGTAGCCATGGTTCTTTCTCTGGGTTAGGGAGTGTGATATTGTCGGAGTTCTATATCTGGCAACCTCCATATAGGGTACTTGTTGACGGTGTATTTTGGTACACCAAACATGTTCATTACACTTTGGTTTGGATTTGTTTATGGAACTAACCTGCCACTAGGCACACTAATCATATAACAAGTTCATCTCCATGTGTGCATTTGGAAGTGTTATGCTTATGTAGGAAAATATGGACATAAAGGATGGATTCACAACAAGTTCAAAGGAGCAATTAAGGAGTCTTGTTCGTGTTCATGAGCTTGATGAAGTCACTTCCAATGGTGGCAAGGACCGAAGTGCTACAAAGGAACATCCCTGAGGATTGAATCGTAAAAGACCGAGCTTTATGCAAAGATAATCTCCATCTTAGACGCGAGGATGACATCGTCAAAATAGTGCAAATGGAGGGGGAAACGTGCATAAACACTTGAGGACCCACGGGAGCGAAGGGGCGACCGAGCCAGGCCGGGATGGGCCTGGGCCGGTCGGCCCAAGCCTCGCCGGCCCGGCCCGGGCCCCCGCATCGCTCGGCCCCCCTTTCCTTGCACCCAAAGGATCTTCAACCCTAAGTCTATGGAGGTGTCGCCATTCGCAATACAGAGAGCCATTCGCACCGAGAGGCCACCCACAAGTTATAGAGAGGAGGGAGATCTTCAGAGGAGGATCGCTCAACTCGAAGGAAGCATCCTCAAGTGGAGAAGGAAGAAGACACCGTCGGAAGCATCACCATGATCAACGGTGCCATGTCTAGCACCTCGATAGGGTAAATTTCTCATTTGTCCATGGGTTGTAATCGATCTTGAGATGTAATCTCTACGTTGTTCCAACATCTATCTATCATCTTGTGTTGAATATGCTTTCATGAATAAGGTTAGCTACAATGCCATAAAGGGAGTAATGCCCCAATGCTTCCTTGGATCCATTCAATACGCAGTGTTCATCATAGGTCTAGTCACGAATACCTCCACGTAGTGGCCGTACGGGGGGAGGGAAAGGGCGAAACTGTGGTCACAACCCCTGATAGATTAGATTGGTTTTCATGTTTAAAGTGGTAGCATGTTCGAGTATCGTAGACCCATGGGCGAGTGTCTTGTATCTTGTTAGCTTAATGGTTCTCTCTAGTGTGGTGTAGTCGTTTTCTAGTTTAACCGTAGATAGGGTTTGGGTAAGTAGTGAGTAGAGGTAGATCAAACAATTGTAATACCCTTGCTCCGCGGATTGACAAGAACCTAGGGAATCCCGTGGTGAAGAAGGTGTAGGTCCGTACACTTGCGGATTGTAGGTGGATACATCTTTTATCCGTCAACAATACTCGTCCGAGAGTAGATCGCGGGGTTTGCCACACCTGGAACTCGAAGGTATGCGCGGGGACATAAGATTTATATAGGTTCATGTAGCCCGAGTAGAGTACCCGACGTCCTGTTTGGAGTAGTATTGCGCCCTACCCCTAGATGTTGATCCCCGGAGGGATTATGGATGTGTTCCTAGGTACCCGACCCTGTTTTATATGATCCAGGGGCGGATGCCTAGTCAGTTACAAGGTAGGAGTTCTAGTAGGATTATACAAGATGAGTCATAGTAGGATTACAAGGGAATTCTAGTAGGAGTCCGTCGTCATCCTTCCTTGCAGGTACCCGGGGTGTATGCCCGACAAGCCCCCGAGCACTCTGTAGTCGAGAGTAGTAGTTCAAGTAGTCTTGAAGCTTCTCTGAGTAGTCTTCAGGCATTCGCAAGTACTGCTTGGAGATGTCTTCAATAATACTTGAACTGCCATGAGGCTGGAAGGTGGTCCAGCTCATCAGTCTTGAAGTCGAGATTATATGGAAGTGCGATTGCAAAATCGCACTCCATATGAAGTAGCCCCCGAGCCTTAGGTTGAGTCGAAGAATCAAGCTGAGGGTCAATTTTGAATCTAAATCTTCCATCTTGAAAAAACCAACTGATGGGTGTAGCCTAGTAGCCCCCAAGCCTTGGAACGAATGAAGAATGAAGGACCGAAACAACGAACCAGAGAGGGGGGAGTGAATGGGAGCCGATAAAAATTCTTCTCAAAGGAGATAGCGGCTCCAACAAGATGAACACACCTTCCAACACACGTCTCCAACTCAACTACCCAAGTTGGTCAAGACCACATACCCACTGGAGTGCTACTGATACTAGGAACCAACAAACAACCTTCCGATCCAAAACAAACCAACACGCACAGCGGAAACTTGCACGGCTTGCTGCCTGTGCTACACCGGTCAGACCAATGGCCTGCGCCGGTCAGACCGGTGACACCGGTCAGACCGGTGGACAGAGCCGGTCAGGCTCGTGGCTATAGCAGTCGCACAAAAAATGTTCCAGAGAGCCTTAGTGACTTCTCCAGGCCCTGGAACAAAAACACCCCCAAAACACAAAGCGAACCAAAACACCTCCAAAACTGCCAAGAACTGACTAGCACTAACACAGCCCAAAGACACACGGATTAAGCAACTCACCCAAGGGAAATCACACAAAGGGCTCACACCGATCAGACCGGTCAAGAGCACCGGTCAGATCGGTGTAATCTGGGCAGCTCAGGATGATAAGAACCCGCGGGCCAACTCCTCCAAATCCAACTCCCGATCTCCCGATTCACTCCACGGATCCGAACAAGACTTTGGGGATATTAGGAACACCTCATGGGCACTCCATAGCCAAGTTATGGTCCACCAAAACTCATTGAATCAAGAGGAATCAAAGGATTTCCGCCAAGAACACACCAAACCCTAGGACAACGAAAACCCCAAAATTGAGCCCCTTTTCTCACGGATATGGGAGGGGAATCAAAGAGAAAAGAACCACGAAGGATTCATGCATACATCCCCTAACAAATCCCCAAGAAAACGTCCTCGAAACCTCTCCAAGAAAATTGCCAAGAAAAGGCTCCGAAATCACCAAAAAAGGGAAACTGGGAAGAACTCAAACAAGCCTTGAGGAACCACGCCAAATCATCTATACATACCATGAAGGAATACAAGGTCTAGCTTCCGCCCGATCATCCTACCCTCTCACAAGATCTCACCATGAAGCTCTCAAGCTAGTCCTAGAAATTCCAAGTGAAAAGGAAGAGGAAAATAGCAAAACAAATGAGCTAGGTGCCAAGAGATGGCTGCCATCCTCTCACCCCTTGGGTTACATGGAGGAAACCTAAAAGACTAAATTACCCCCAAGGCCTAAACTAGGATACACGCCCACCAAGGGCACTTTGGGACATTGTCTTCGTAACACCGTCGAACGGATGCCCAATGACCGCAAACTTGCTTAGCCTCGACGCAAGCCTTGCGATCCCGATGCGTGTCCTCCGCTTCGAAGTCTCCGGACTGCGTCGTTGCACACCGGTCAGACCGGTGCTCCTCACCGGTCAGACCGGTACCCACCGGTCAGACCGATCAGACCCACCGGTCAGACCGGTCTAGAGTCGCTGCACCTCCGTCTTCCGTTCTTTGGTCTTGGCTTTGTGGATCAACCAAGGAACGCAGTGGTTTTCTGGTGAACCACTGGAAACCCCGCGAACTCACTGTAGCCTCCGCCAATCGCCACTCATGACTCGGCTCCCACGTAGTCCCGGCTCGACTGTGGTTTTGAGGCTCTACCAAGAAACCTTCCATGACTTCATCTTGCTATTCTTACCACCATGCGGCCAGCACTTGACCCCGCTGGCCACCGGGTCCCTCGAACGAAGCCTACTTGTCTTCTCGACACCTGGAGGCCTCACCGGCAACGATCTTTTGTGCTTGTTCTTCACCTGCACCAACAACAGTCAAGCCGCAACCTGCACCTGCAATACTTAGCCAAGAATCAGTCCACACAACATTGTCAATCACTCATCATAGCAGGAAGCGACCATCCACCGGTCCTCGAACCACACATGATCCTCAATCTCCCTCTTGATGAGTGCATTGACAACACACACATATAGTAACCTGAGAGAAAAGAAAAAGAAAAGAAACGAATGAAAAGGAAACTCAAACAAGTGATCGAAAGCCAAAGAAAGGCAAAGATCAAGATCACTTGAAGAAGACAAGTCTCGAACCCCTTAGGCAAGGGCAACAACTCAACACATCTGAGACAAAACTATGCTCAAGCAAAGAGCACAAACCACCAAACCAAAGCTCGAAAACCACAAAGAGCTCCCCCTGCACACATGCGAGCTCCCATTGAACCAATGCTACTCTCCCTGGACATATGCATGCAAACCACTTGAAGAAAACAGAGCAGCTACATCAGCTCATCTCTGACCAGTCAGACCGGTCACCACCACCGGTCAAACCGGTGCTCAACATATGCACAGGATCAGCACTCTGACAAGTCAAACCGGTGACCTCAACCAGTCAGACCGGTGCACAACAGAGCCCAGAAGTGACTCGAAAACACCTGAAAACAAGCTCAAACTTCTCCCCCTTGTTGACAATACATGAATCAAGCCCAAAATGCAAAAAAAATGCAACCTAGAGCTTCTCAAATAGACAAAATTCAACATAGGATGCCACACATGTCCAAAGGAGCAAGTTAGATACTCTATAGCTTTGTAATGACATCAACTACAAGATCACCAAGTTTCACAACCATTGGACGAAGCTAAGATAGAATTGAGCAATTTTGCAAAAATTTACCCTCTCATGAGCAAAGTCCTAAACATGAGCAAAACATGTCAAAATGGCAAAGCCACAAAAACTTCATGCTAGGACAACCATTCTAATCATAAGACCATCACAAACACCCACAAGCACCTCATGTCATGTCAAAGCCACCGAGCCATGTGCCTACTTCTATATATGAGACTTCTCATTGGTAGGCATCATGCAACGGTTTAGCACCCAAAGCAAATTAAATTTAGCACATATGACATGGGAGCACATTTTCCAAGCAATTTACATTTCATTTTCAGATTCATATTTGGTACATGAAATGTCTTTGCGACAAAAAGGAACTTATGCCCATCCACAAGATAAAGCATGGGGGCTAAACATTCATGATGGCAAATGAGCCTTTGGCCCCATATGATCAAAATAAGCTGTCCAACCACAAATTAAGTATAGTCAAGCCACTAAAGCATGTCAAGATCATATAAAGGCATTTACTCACAAGAGAGCATATATATGACATTTTTCAAAAACATAGCCATCAACCATGGATATAAACCAAGATTATCAAGAGCTAAGCCAAACTAACCATATCATACCAAACAAGCTCACAAAGACATAAATATCATTCCATGGTGAACAATGTATATAGGAGAAGCTTTTCCCAACCAATGCATATGATACAAAATGCATGCAATCTAAGATACAAGGATGTCTATACATCATGTTACATATGCCATGCCAAATGCAAGAGATGCACAAAAGAAAAGCTATACATATGCTACAAAGAAGCTCCCACACACCAAACTCAAGAAATCAAACAAACACCAAGCTCCCCCCGCAAATGAGTGAAAGTTGCTTGATCTAGGGGTTTGGTGAAAATGTCGGCTAGCTACATGGATCAAAGCTATCTTCCATTTCTCTACATTGTCTTTCAGAAAATGATACCTCACTTCTATGTGCTTGGCTTTGGAATGGAGCACTGGGTTCTTTGCAACACTTATGGCACTAGTGCTGTCACATTAAAGTGGGACATGGGTATACTCCTCACCAAAGTCACTCATGGTGTATGTGATCCAAAGGAGCTGAGAGCAACAACTAGCTGCAGCAACATACTCTGCCTCGGCAGTGGATTGAGCAACACTCAACTGTTTGCGAGAAGACCAAGACACCAAAGAGGATCCCAAAAACTAGCAAATCCCAGAAGTGGACTTCCTATCCAACCGACACCCGGCAAAATCCGCATCTGAAAAACCACGAAGCGCCTAAGAAGAAGACGCGGAGTACCAAAGGCTGAAGTCGGGAGTGTGACGCAAGTACTTGAATATGCACTTGACCGCTTGCCGATGCGAAGTCCTTAGATATGATTGAAAACGAGGGCACAGACATGCCGAGAACTGGATGTCCGGCCTCCTCGCCGTCAAGTAGAGGAGTGACCCGATCATGCTTCGGTACTCCTTCTGGTCCACGTGTTCACCTTCCTCGTCCACATCGAGAGTTGTAGTCATACTCATAGGCGTCACCATGGCCTTGGAGTCCTCCATCTTGAACTTCCTCACAATGTCCTTGGTGTACTTAGCTTGATGCACAAATGTTCCTTCCTTTGATTACTTGATTTGTAGCTCGAGGAAGAACTGCAACTCACCCATCATGCTCATCTCGAATTCCCAGCTCATATCATCTGCAAAACTTGCAACAAGAGAGTTAGATGAGCCACTAAAGACAATATCATCCACGTACACATGCACAATCAGGATCTCTCTGCCCTACCAGAGAAGAAACAAGGTCTGATTGACCTTGCCCATGTCAAACCCTCTCTCAAATAGGAATCCCCTGAACCTGTCGTACCAAGCTCTAGGCGCCTGCTTCCACCCATACAACACCTTCCTCAACTTGTACACCTGGTGGGGGTACTTCTCGCTCTCAAACCCTGGAGGCTGCCTCACAAACACTTTTTCCTCCAACACACCATTCAAGAAAGCACTCTTCACATCCATCTGGTGTAACATCAACCCTTTAGCCACGGAAAAGGACAGAAGGATCCTGATCACCTCCAAGCGAGCTACAAGAGCAAAGGTCTCCTCGTAGTCGATCCCCTCTTTCCGACTGAACCCTTGAGCAACAAGCCTTGACTTGTTTCTCACCACTTCACCTTTCTCTCCCTTTTTGTTCTTCCACACCCATTTTGTCCCAAATGTCTTACACCCTGGGGGAGGGTCAACCAATTCCCAAACTTGGTTCCTCTCAATGTTCTCCAACTCCTAATGCATCGAATTTACCCAATTATGATCTGATAGTGCGTGTCCAATGTTTTTGGGCTCAAAGGTGGCAACAAAAGCAGCATGAGTGAAATGAGAATTGTTCCGAACCCTCGACCGTGTAGTACGTTCATTCATGTCGCTGATGATCCTTGAAGCTGGGTGATCCACTTGTACTCGCCGGGGAGGTTCTCGCCTTGATGCTACCTCCCCCTCAACAGTAGCTTCTTCTTGATCCTGGTTTGTCGTCGTAGGTGTGGGAGAGGGGCCGTCCATCACCATAGTCAAAGTAGTAGGTACATGCTCAGCTGCGGGCATCACACCTCCATCTTCATCATCTCCATGTACATGCCACTACGTGAAAACTGGCATTGGTAATGGGCGTAGATCGCCTTTGGTAATGGCAATGCGCCCGTTACTGATCAAGTGTTACAAATAAGCCAAGAAAGGTAATGGGCAGATGCCCGTTACTGATAAGACATATTCGTAACGGGCATTAAACAACGACCGTTACCACAACTAGCCACCGGTCACATGAAATGGCTGTTTTACTGGGCCCACATGGAACTTTCATAATGGGCACCAAAGCAAAGCTCGTTACAGAAGCTCAATATCAAAGACGCTTGATGTGAACCTGCGTCTCCACTATCTTGACGAACTGAGACGCGTCTATTTCGCACGCGTCTCAGTACATATAGGATTCGTAATGGGCATCAAACAACGACCGTTACCACAACTAGTCACCGGTCACGTGAAATGGCTGTTTCTCTGGGCCCACATGGAACTTTGGTAACTGGTATGAAATAGGGCCCATTACTATGAAATTAACTTCAGAGACGCGTTCGGTGAACCTGCATCTCCACTGTCTCGACGAAATGAGACGCATTTGTTTCCATGTGCGTCTGCTTTCTCTCCATTAAAGGAGATGCTTGCTTTCAACCTGCATCTCATATATGTCGATGAATGGGCCAGGTCTTGGGGCCCACCGGTCAGGACTGGTAACGTGCTTTTACACTGCCCGTTACATTGTGGGCATTTTTGTAACGGGCTTTGCGAATGAAGCCCATTACTCACTGATCAATGTTTGTAATGAGTTTTAATTAACGCCAGTTACATATATGGCGGCCACAACTATAGTAACCTGCCTGATTGCCGGTAGGATCCTGGAACCAGCCAGGATTTGGCAGCCACCAGGGGCTGCATCCTGAAACTAGCCAGAATTTGGCAGCCACCACAGCAAGGAGACATCATAAACACATTCTCACATCACAGATATAGGCAAAGCAAGATCACATTTATAGACAAGCTAGGATCACATCAAGTCTCAAGTTACTCTCATCAGGGCTTGTTTGGATGGAATCATGAGAAAACTGCCTGAAGCCCTGAACCAGGCAGTATCTGACCCCAACTAAGCAAGCCAAGGAAGTTTCTCAGGCAACAACACTTGACTAAAGAAAACTGAATGAGTTTCAAGTTTATGGTCACAATAAACTCATGGTGCACCACTGTAAAAGTTGCCCTTTCGGTTGATGGCCTCCTTAGGAATGTACTCGCACAACATCTCCTGGACACGCTTTGCATCTTCTATGGAAACATCTACAGGAGGTCTGAAATCCAGCAAAATACAATCATTTATGAGAATACAAGTAGAAATCATTTTCTAAAATCAGATGGATAATATGAGCAGAGACAAGGTTGAGCATTATTATCTACTTACAGCATCGAGTAGTCTTAACATATGGAATGCCACATGGAATCCACACAAAGAGGACCCCCGTTGCTGCTGAGCACACTGCATTGAGGTACCAAAGTGACAAGTTAATGCAGTACCAAATAGGTAAGAAAGGACCATAAAAAACCTCGGTCTTACAGCGAGATTTGTTTTGTGCTTGAGTGTGGCTTTTGGCTTTTTTCTTTCCTTTCGTTACTTTGTATTGTGCATCACAAAAGGCCCTGCATGATCAGCAATACCAATTAGAAACACTAAGAGATTGATTTTTTGTGAACAAAAAATACTGTACCAAAGGTCCTGCATGGTCAGCAATACCAATTAAAAAACTAAGAGATTGAATTTTTGTGAACAAAACCTACAAGAAACTGACCAGTTCAAAACATTTTGGAGGCCTGGGAACTTTAGCGGGGGATGTTGTTTAGAAGAATCTAGATACCAAACCTCTGTGACCTTCATACAGACATACACAGTTCATATTTTACTTAATTAGCATACAGGGATAGGTGCTAACCATTTTGACAGGGACACAACAATATGCTTATATATCAAAGCAGAGAATAAATTCCTTCAACTGCTTCCTTGTCCAACTTGAGCAGCGATGGATTGTGTGTTCTATATGTACATGCAATAAGAGGATAAAGCAATGGTCATGACATTATATATGACAGTAGTGAAACAACACTCACAACACATAATGACACCAAAAATAACAATATATATGACAGTAGTGAAACAATTAACACTCACAACAAAGCATAAGACAGTCTAGTTATCACTACCTTATAAACCACTGCGATGCAATTCCCACTGACATTATGTGGCCATTAGAATTAAAGTATGCTAACAGGTCCAAAGCACAAGTGTCGATCTGGTACATTCAGAGCCTATCAGAATTAAAGTATGCTAACATCCTTTATGCTTTTCATGAATTTACAGTGCAAAAATTATAGCAGTAGAAACATGAAAATGAATTTCAACAGTTCATATAACTACATCTGTTAGCAACAATTTATTCACATAGACTTGGGGCAACAAAATCCATCAATCAAAACCACAGTCAATCAATTAAAGATGAACTATCTAGGCATGTCTCCCTAATTAATCCACATTGACATGAATATATAGCAGATCAATTTTGGTGGCTGATGAGAGAGAGGGCATTGGGGGTTCAATTAGGACTAACCTCTGTCGCGAATGAAGTAGTTGTTCTCGTGATGGTCGGAGGGTCCGGATCCAAGGTGGCTCGTGGCCTGAGGCGGCCGGCTCGTCGTCATGGCCGGGGACGACGTCGACGGATCCGCGTCAACCGTCTTTAGGTTCGCCAGACGTACATCCGCACACCAGTAACCGCGTCCTCATCACCGTCGTCACGCAGGGAGCAGTGGGGCTGGAGATGAGCATGGCTGCGGCGGGAAGAGAGCGGCGAAGGCGAGCGAGGCGACTGGCGGCGACGGTGGGGAGAATGCGGGCGTTGTGGATCTGTCTAGCGAGGAGCCGAATATGAACGGCGCACGTAACTTTGTTTAATGAAACTACTGGCGTGCCCTTGATGGCTCTATGCAGTAATTGGAATTTCATGGGCACTATAGTAAATATAGGTGGGAAATTTTGAGCATCTCGCGCACGGTTCGCCTGCTAACGCTGACAAGCGGGCCAGTGTCATGGGCGATGATGGTTAGTGAACCCGGATCGCCTTTGTCGGGAGTTGGGTCAGCAGTTATCTTTTTTATATTGGCTGCTGACGCTGACGCGTGGGCCTGTCACAATTTTTTTGGAATGAAACTTGCTTCCCTAATTTATTAGAGTCCATAAAACAACACCTAAAAATCATAAAAATAGGAACAATTCGTATTTGGACATTTAGTATTTGAATAAAATATCAACAGTCACACTTGTGTGCCCAAGATTCTTAGAATCCGTTTTTACATCCCATGTTAATGACGTAATAATTCTACTAACATCTAGTGTGCTCTAAAAAATCTACAAATTGACATGCCAACTGTTGATGGTGTAAATGCGTATCAAGTTTTGTTTGGACTTGCAAGCGTACAAGTCCACCGTCGTAGTCAAGGGACCCTTCTTCCCTTAAGTGTGAACCCAAGTTCTCGAATCCGTGGAACAATGTGTAACGAAAGATCCAATCTAATAAGCGGAAAAGCTATGATCTCAAGAGGTTGTATTTGCACCTAATGTACTAGATCATCAAGACTCATCTAGTCTACCGCACACCAGAGGTAGCAAGAGAAAGAGAGGGGAGAACCAATCTTGATGGGAACTAGGTGGCCCGATCTTCCGTTAGAAGATGATAACTTCGTCTTCGGCGGAGCGTGAAACACTGATCCGGCTTCAGATTCAAAGACCCGAATCCCTGCAATCTTAGCACCACAACTCCTTTGGTTACCAACCGTATCACGACCCGGTTGACCTTGCCGAGAAGGCTAATCCCTGCCTGCGAAACGAAGAACACAAGCAACAACTCAAAAGAACGCAGCTCTCAAAGATGGTGACAATCTGCAGACGAAAGATTAAGCACTCGAGTTGGGGTTTCACAAACCGAATGACGGCGACTGTTCAAAGACAGATTGATCTAAAGCAAAACCCAAACCCTAATGGTTGGGCGGCTGCTGTTTAAGAAGACCCTAGGGTTGTGCAAGACCCCCTGGACGCGCCCCTAATGGGCTCACACGCGATACATGGCCCAAAGGCCAAAATACGTTGACGCAGCACCAAGACAGATTCTGGACGACATCATGATTCGATGATTCCCGTTGACTCCGGACGTATTTTATGGTGATACCAGTACCATTGGAAGCTTTATGAAATTATCTTTCCATCCATATATAGAACGTCCAAATCCGACTTCGTATGTGGCCTGTGCATCTGATTTATGACAGGCTGTTCCTGGACTCCGAGACGGACTCGAAATCGATTTGATTTGGGTCTCCACCATGCCTTGCACCCTCTTGCTGGACCTCCACGCCTCCAAGCCCCTTCCCATGCATATTCTGGTCCTCTCCTTTGTTCCTAATCACAATATAATCATTAGGTAGCAATCTATTCTCAAAAGTATAAAAGGAAGGTTTTAGGAACGAGCTCACCTCTAAATTCAATTGACGTGCACGGGCCCTAGTGATTGGACCAGGAATGTTGTTCGCATCCAATGGAGCGATGTCCTCATCATCCTCCCCCTCTTGAATCGGAGTCATCCTCGACTCAAGCTCATCATCTTCCCCCAAGTAAGATCTCAAATCTGAAATGTTAAAGGTGGGACTAACGCCAAACTCGGGAGGCAATTCTAGTTTGTAGGCATTATCATTTATCTTTGCAAGTATTTTGAATGGACCATCAGCTCTAGGCATCAACTTAGACTTTCGCAAATCTGGAAATCTATCCTTTCTTAAGTGCAACCACACCAAATCACCTGGTTCAAGCTTAACTTCCTTTCTACCTTTGCTACCAGCAATTCTATACAATTCATTCATTTTTCAATGTTGGTCTTAGTTGTTTCATGAAGTTGCAAAATAAAATCAGCATGCTCTTTAGCATCAGTATGAACCCGTTCACTAGTAGGAAAAGGTAAAACATCAATAGGCGCATGGGGGTTGAAACCATACACTACCTAAAAACGGCTTACCTTGGTGGTAGAATGTTTTGCGCGATTGTAAGCAAATTCAACATGAGGCAAACATTCTTCCCACAGCTTCAAATTCTTCTTCAAAACAGCCCGTAACATGGTGCCCAATGTGCAATTAACCACCTCGGTTTGTCCATCAGTTTGAGGATGACAAGTGGTAGAAAACAATAATTTGGTACCCAACTTGTTCCACTGAGTACGCCAAAAGTGACTCAAAAATTTTGCATCACGATCTGAAACAATAGTAGAAGGCATACCATGCAAACGTACAATCTATTTGAAAAAGAGGTCAGCAATATGAGTAGCATTATCACTCTTATGACAAGGTATAAAATGAGCCATCATAGAGAATCTATCCACCACAACAAAAATGCTATCGCTCCCCCTCTTAGTCCTAGGCAATCCTAAAACAAAATCCATAGAAATATCTGCCCAAGGAATAGAAGGCACAGGAAGAGGCATATACAAACCATGTGGATTCAAACGTGACTTAGCCTTTTGACATGTAGTACAGCGACTCACAAACCTCTCAACATCCCTCTTCATCTGTGGCAAAAAGAAGTGGTTGGCCAATATATCGATCGTCTTTTTGACCCCAAAGTGTCCCATCAAACCGCCACCATGCGCTTCCTGCAACAAAAGTAAACGAATGGATCCAACTGGAATGCATAGTCGGTTAGCTCTAAACAAAACTCCATCATTGCTCACATATTTATTCCAGGTTCTACCCTCTTTGCAATTCAGCATTACATCTTTGAAATCAGCATCAAACTCATATTGTCCTTTAATTGATTCAAGCCCAAAAATTTTACAATCAAGTTGAGACAACATGGTGTAGCGACGAGACAAAGCATCAGCAATAACACTATCTTTCCCTTTTTTATGTTTAATGATATAGGGAAAAGATTCAATAAATTCAACCCACTTCGCGTGTCGTCGGTTTAACTTACTTTGCAAGCGAAGGTATTTAAGTGATTCATGATCAGAATGAATAATGAACTCTTTAGGCCATAAATAATGTTGCCACGTCTCTAAAGAACGAACAAGAGTATAAAATTCTTTATCATACGTGGAATAATTGAGAGTAAACCCATTCAATTTCTCAATAAAATAAGCAACAGGTTTACCTCCTTGCATCAATAAGCCACCAATACCAACTCCACTAGCATCACATTAAAGTTCAAAAGTTTTACCAAAATCAGGAAGTTGTGCCGAAGTAAGCCTCTCTTTCAAGGCATCAAAAGCCGCATCTTGTGCTGGACCCCAACAGAAAGGAACATCCTTCTTTGTCAACTCATGTAATGGGGCAGCAATGGTGCTGAAATCTCTCACAAAACACCGATAGAACCCTGCAAGACCAAGAAAACTTCGCACCTGTGTAATGGTCTGAGGGATAGGCCAGCTCATAATAGCATCAATCTTTGCGCCATCCACTGCAATACCGTGCGGGGTCACAACATAGCCAAGAAAAGCAACTCGATCGGTGCAAAAGATGCATTTCTCAAGGTTAGCATACAAACGCGCCGCTCTCAAAGCGTCAAAAACAGCACGTAGGTGATCAAGATGTTCCTCATGTGACTTGCTATATATCAAGATATCATCAAAATAAACCACCACAAATTTTCCAATGAAAGCACGTAAAACCTCATTCATCAAACGCATGAAAGTGCTAGGCGCATTAGTTAAACCAAAAGGCATGACTAACCACTCATATAAACCAAATTTTGTTTTAAAAGCAGTTTTCCATTCATCTCCCAACTTCATTCTAATTTGGTGGTAGCCACTACGCAAATCAATCTTTGTAAAAATTATAGCACCGCTTAACTCATCAAGCATATCATCTAACCGAGGTATAGGATGACGGCATCGTATAGTTATGTTGTTAATGGCTCTACAATCTATGCACATACGCCAAGTACCATCTTTCTTAGGAACCAAAGCACAGGCACAGAACAAGGACTAAGACTCTCCCGTACATACCCGCGGTCCAAAAGTTCTTGGACTTGTCGTTGAATCTCCTTAGTCTCCTCGGGATTGGCCCTGTATGCTGCTCGATTTGGCAATGACGCTCCCGGAATCAAATCAATTTGGTGCTCAATACCTCTCAAAGGTGGCAGCCCCGGTGGTAGCTCATGTGGAAAAACATCAGCATATTCCTGCAAAATGTTAGTGACAGCAGGTGGCAAAGTGCTAGCTATATCATCAATGGAGAACAAAGCATCTTTGCATATGAAGGCATAACACACAGTAGAAGCATCAATATCAAAAAGATCAACTTTGGTTGCAAGCATAACATTATTTTTAATTGAATTACTTGCTGATTTTCAGTTGTAGTATCAGCAACATGAGTAGCAAGTCTCTCTTTCTCAGCTTGCACAATTTCAGCAGGGGTCATCGGTTGCAAAGTAATTTTTTGCACTTATCATAAGCGTATATGTGTTACTCCTACCATGGTGGATATCATCATTATCAAATTCCCATGGACAACCAACAAAAGAGAGCAAGCTTCCATGGGTACCACATCACAATCCGCAAAATCAGAATATGGACCAAGAGAAAAATGAACTCGAGCAGTTGGAGTTACATTTACCTTACCCGAGTCGTTCAACCACTGAACATAGTATGGATGTTTATGTGGACGCGTGGACAAGCCTAGTTGTTTAACCAAATCAGCACTCACTAAGTTGTTGGAGCTGCCTCCATCAATAATGACACGCGCACGTCGATCTTGAATGACAAATAAAATCTGAAACAAATTATGGCGCTGCATTTTCTCAGCTTGTTCCATATGTGTGCTGAGGACTCGGTTGACAATGCAAATCCGTTGTGTACACGCATCACCAGAACTCAAAGAAAGACCCTCTCGAGAAGAAGGTTCATCCTCAATGTCGTCCTTTACGTCCGATGTGCTGATATATCCACCATCATCAGTGGCAATGTATGTCCGCTTGCTTGGACAGTCTTTGAACACATGGACAAATCCCTGGCAGCGATAACACTAAATGGAAGAAGAAGAAGAGCGCCCTGATGAAGGTACACCCTTGGACTGATCCTGCAAACGAGGCTTACCATCGGAAGGTGTAGTTGTTGATGGCGAATGCGTGCTAGCTGAAGGCGCTGCAGAAGAAGTCCTAGTGGCTGGTGGTGTGAACGTCTTGGGCTTGAAGGTGTTCTTGTTCCGCTGAAATTTTTGTTGTCGTCCCTGCAATTCTTTCCTTGCAAGTATAGCAAGCTAGAACAACTGGTTTATAGTCAACAATATCCTGAATTTCACATTTCAAGCCAGCATAAAAACGACAAAATTTACCCTCAGGATCCTCAACTACACCACAGCGAATCATAACCTTTTGTAACTCAGCATAGTAATCTTGAACAGACATATCTCCCTGCTCTAAACGTTGTAATTTCTTACGTAAATCACGCTTATAAGAGGCAGGAACAAAACGATCACGCATGGCTATCTTAAGAGCATCCCATGAATCAGGTTGTATATTTAATGAAGCACATTCTTGCCACCAAATAATAGCAAAATCCTTAAATTCACTAGTGTCTTGTCTAACTTTATGATGATCAGGAACAAGGTGTGAAGCAAATTTTTGTTCTACGGTCATCTCCCAATCAAGATATTCCTCAGCATCATATCTCCCATAGAAAGCAGGTATGGTAAAAAAAAACTTTAGCATATGGGTCATCCTTACCATTATTATATCGAGACCCTTTACCTCTCATACCTCATGTATTGAAGGCAAGAATGCAGCGTGCACGATTTTCACTTGTCATCTTGTGGTCGACCGTGCCATCATGGAAGTAAACAATATCCTCAGGGTGGTCAGTGTCATCGAAGGATTCCTCCTCGTCCTTAGTGCCATCATTCTTGGGCGGGTTCCTTTCAAGCTGCTCAAGTCTTGTGGTGAGTGTGGAGACTCGCTTGTTCACACTCTCAATTGTATGATTGTTCGCATGAACCTCCTTAGTGAGCTTGCTCAACTCCTTCATGAAGAAGTCCTTTAGCTCGTTCTGCATCTCCTGCAACTGACTAGACAAAACAGGAATGTCTTCTGGCATGGTTAAGTATTAGTAAAGACCAATCCACTATGTGGTGGGTGGGAGATGGAATCACAGCCTCACACACGTCTTACCAAGTTCTTACCAGGTTCTTACCAATGCAAGGCGGGATGGTACAACCGGTGGCTGGTGCGTGATACCTGTGAGGATGTGGTACCAAGATTGCAAGGGTCCTTCGCTGTACTGATCTGAAGTTCCTGTTTGTGGAGCCTAGGACAGGCACAATATGTAGTATATGTGGAACAATTTACGAATGCAGAATAGCAAAGTTCAATAAGTGTCCAAAGCACAAGTCACAATTGCTGGCTAAGACGTGTTCCTAGAAGTAGCACAACAAGTTGGAACAAGGAACAAGGAAGACAGCTCAAGAAACAAGCACAAAGGCACTCAATGGCAGTTCTGTAAATAAGTTGACAATAAAAACTAGTGCAAATCTTAGTTGTTCTCACTTTTATTTTTTTTTCTTTTATTTTTTTTTTGATATTTTTCTCAGCACGAACAACACAAGAATAGGAACCACACCAAGTATGAACTGAAACAGAGATCGGATGTGGCCTACAGAAAAAGAACCAGATTCACCGAAAGTTGGCTAAAACAGAAACTGATTTGTTTAAATTATCTTCCCGATTTTTTTTGATTTTTTTAGAACGGCCTGACCGGCAAAGCTGGTGAATCGTATGTGCAACTTTTTGTTGCCAAGCTCCTGTAAAAATTTCAGCCAAATCGGAGCACCGAGCGAAAAGTTATGTCTGTTTTAAGGAAGGTACCCCAAGTTACATTTGTGAAAGGCACAACACGGCAGAAAGATTGCGGCGGCGGCTAGGGCAAAGCGTCCCTAGTATCTGCAATGGGTATTCGCCAGATGATGAATCAACGGGAGGCTGCAATGCAAGGCGAAAAACACAAGGCGACTCGCAACCTATCTAGGGCTAGCACGGCGAGAGTTCACACAAGGTGGCTAGCGAGGGCAAGTCGAGTAGAGTGGTGGCACGACTTCTAATCTGGGTGAAGGTGGATAGGGTAGCAGCAGAAATAAAAAGCGATGGAGCGGTTGAACTACAACGAAGACACAATCTAAACCAGCAACAAGACTCGACCAAGGACGCAAACTCAACAATGCTAAACTGAAACGAAATTGCAAGGCTAGTACAAGGGTTCTAGGACAGCAAAAATTTTTTTGTATGAATTCTGTGGACTATAGGACGAAGGCAAAATCTAAACTAGGGATAATCCTGACAGGAATACTCGAGTCTCTGATACCACTTGATGGGAACTAGGTGGCCCGATCTTCCGTCAGAAGATGATAACTTCGTCTTGGGCGGAGCGTGAAACACTGATCCGGCTTCAGATTCAAAGACCCGAATCCCTGCAATCTTAGCACCACAACTCCTTTGGTTATCAACCGTGTCACGACCCGGTTGACCTTGCCGAGAAGGCTGATCCCTGCCTGTGAAACGAAGAACAGAAGCAAGAACTCGAAAGAACGCAGCTCTCAAAGATGGTGACAATCTGCAGACGAAAGATTAAGCACTCGAGTTGGGGTTTCACAAACCGAATGACGGCGACTGTTCAAAGACAGATTGATCTAAAGCAAAACCCAAACCCTAATGGTTGGGCGGCTGCTGTTTAATAAGACCCTAGGGTCGTGCAAGACCCCCTGGACGCGCCCCTAATGGGCTCACACACGATACATGGCCCAAAGGCCAAAATACGTTGACGCAGCACCAAGACAGATTCTGGACGAAATCATGATTCGATGATTCCTGTTGACTCCGGACGTATTTTAAGGTTATACCAGTACCATTGGAAGCTCTATGAAATTATCTTCCCGTCCATATATAGAACGTCCAAATCCGACTTCGTATGTGGCCTGTGCGTTCGATTTATGACAGGCTGTTCCTGGACTCCGAGACGGACTCGAAGTCGACTTGATTTGGGTCTCCACCATGCCTTGCACCCTCTTGCTGGACCTCCACGCCTCCAAGCCCCTTCCGATGCATATTCTGGTCCTCTCCTTTGTTCCTAATCACAATATAATCATTAGGTAGCAATCTTTTATCAAAAGTATAAAAGGAAGGTTTTAGGAACGAGCTCACCTCTAAATTCAATTCACGTGCACGGGCCCTAGGACCAGGAATGTTGTTCGCATCCAATGGAGTGATGTCCTCATCAAATCTAGAGATTGGATCGGGTCTTTTGTTGAAATTCCAAAGTAAAGAAAAATATAGCAAAATGAATCTCATTGAAAGCATGGCTTCCGTTCCAACTCTAAGGACACCCGTTTTTCTCCTTTACCGTACTGTCACTACGTGGGATAATCTTACGGGTTAGTACTACTCGGCGGGTTCAAGAAGAACAAGATGAAAACGTTTGGTAGATCGGGTATGCACCTCTAGCCACCATGGCTACAAGAACATCCTATGCAATCTACCCGCGGGATAGATCGAGGAGGAAAACACCCAAACGAAGACAAAATCACAACGAAAGCACTTGATGCTAAGAATCAGATTCAATCTACTAATTCAACATAGAAGTAATACATGGACAAGATCACCACTGGGATACTACCTTGATCTTGATCCTAGCTCCTGGAACTCCTACGTGGTCTTCCATGCAAGGTTTCCACACCAGCTAGGGGGACCCTAGTCAACCATCTCGACCCTCTCCTCTCCGGGATGGTGTCCTTCTCTTCTCTGCTCCTCGGCGGCGGATGACGAATGTGTCTCTCGTGGCTCTCGGCCAGGGGGCTATAAATATCCTGAGAGGCGGCCAGGTCAAAGGGGGAGTCGAACCGGGCCCAGAATGGGCTGGGCCAGTCGGCCCAGGCCAGCCGTCTCAGGCCCGTTTCGGCCCGGTTGGGCCCCGGTTTCTTCCCCGGTTGCTTCTCGTGCGATTCCTTATTTGTATGCGCTTGAATGTGGGCCTTTGACATCGTTTCCTTCACGGTTAAGGCTTGAATCTTGTCATCCAAGCTTTGCTATTTCATGGATGAGTCCCTGAAGATTTGCATGTTGACGCTTCGGTCCTCTGGTCATTTGGAGTCATGTTCATCACGTGTCTTGACTCTTGTCCGGCTTCATGATCTTCTTCCAAGGTGCTTGATGAACTTATCCCGAAAGTCTCATATTTAGCGTAGATTTCCTGTGTAAACAATAAACTCCAAAATCGACATGTAAGAGTGAACTTGTTATATACGAGGGGTTAGTTCTAGTGGTTAGAATAATAAATCAATGCTAACATTAAAGGTAAACTCATGGGTAGGTTGACGTAAATTCACCGTCAACACCAACATAATTTGGGTACCTAGACTTGTCTTCAAACTTTCAAATGGTTTCGATGAAGGAATTATATACTTGTGTACAAATATCTACATCTCTCACATAGTTTCCTAGAATGTTTGCTTGAACATTGAAGTTTTCCACACTTTGCAACATGTTCGAACTCATATGCATTTGAAAATGTAACAAAACCTTGTGTTAACCTTAAGCTTAGGAAATGTAAAGTTCCATCACTAATGGTTGTGTAAAACAAATATTATTTGTATGTTGTACTTACAAAGAACAAAATAAGGCATACAAACATCAGTAAACAAACGGAATGTACACTAAACAATGAAATTAATGAATAGATGGTGATTTCAGAAAAAAATAGAAAAAATATCAAATTTGGACTAATAATGACAAAGAAATACTTGTTACGACATTTGATTGCAGATTAAAAGGAGAAATGAGAACTGTTCTTCATTTGAATAGAACTGGCCCCCACAGTTATTTGAATAGAACAAAGTAGGAAGCAGAGGGCACCGCCGCTTGCCGCCGCCGTGCCCGCTTCGGCGATTTTGACACCCAAGAGAGCATCCCAGGCCACTTCGGTGGCAAATGAGACCACCGCAATCTTAGATTTGACTCACAAATGTGACAAATCAAATATTATCTATCAAAAACTGATTAAAATCCGACATCCCGATAAAATCAAATCCGCGTTTAGTAATATCTAATAATTTACATTCAAGATAGATAATGTTCATTGATGCTTGCGCCTACATCCCGATGTTTATCCTGCTGACGGTGTACTCCACGGCGGGGAGGAAGCTATGCGTCCAAAGGTCGAACTCATGACGGATGCGACACTCGGTGCTGCAGTAGTGGATGATCTCTTTGGTATCCGGCCCGTAGCGCCTACACTACGTGAATAATATCAAATAGGTCACACAACATTTGTAACGGGCCCTTAACGCCCGTTACATCCACCCAGATTTGTGACGGTTGTTGTTTGGCGCCCGTTACCTATAAGTGCGCCAGGACGACCCCGGGATTGGCCTCCACAACGCCCGTTACCAATGTACAACGGGCTTCTTAAACGCCCATTACATAAATTCTTTGTAACGGATGTTAAAAGAGCCCGTTACAAATGTTAAACCTATCGGTAACGGGCTTGTATAGTCCATTACCGATCAAGGCTCTATCGGTAACGGGTTGCTTAAGTTCATTACTGGTCACTCTGTATTGGTAACATGCTATAAAGTCCGTTACCGATGAGCATTTGACGCCCGTTACTAGTTTGAGAGCCCAATAATTGAAGTCTGAGAGCACTCAACTACAGTGAAGCGGGAGCGTGGCGTCAGTGAACAACTGAGACGGAGGAGGAATTTTGGGGATTGAAAATGTTGTTGTTGAGGAGGAGGAATACAACCAGTTTGATGAAATTCCATCCTTTGACACTTCATACAAGCCCCAACTATTCGGAACTAACAAAACACCGTACTTGCGAAGCGACCATAGTGAAAATCCATATGCAGAAATCAAGGAAGAAAAAGCAAGCCTGATTTCTGCTGAATCCTTTTTGTAATGCCGGAGGATGAGTCTATTGGTGGAAATGGAATCCGTTTTGTAATATAAAGGATGCGATGTATTGATGGAATTTCAATCCTTTTTGAAATATATGGGATGTGGTGGAATTTGAATCCTTCTTGTAATATATTTTGCCAAAGATACTATATATACTATGTTTATATTCTCCTTCAGTTCAGTAACGGGCAAGAGACAAGGATTGACGAACCCGCGTCGCCATTCCTACAGGCAAGAGACGAGGACTAACGAACCAGCGTCGCCTTTGTTACGGGCAAGAGACAATAACTAACGAACTAGTGTCGCTTTTGTTATGGGCAAGAAAATATGCGAAATCACGAACAGATTACATCAAAATAGACACGGATTAGAGCATCTCCAAGAGTTTGCCAAATTTTACTTGGCAAATCTTGTGCTTTGCCAACTTCTAAAAAGATATGCCAAGTAAAACAAGAATTCATCGCCAACAATCTGGCATAATTTCACTTGCCAAATCCAGATCAGGAATCGTGAGAGAAACAAGTTGATTTGCCAAACTGTTGAGATAATCACAAGCTTTGCAAGTGAGTAGGTAAATCATACAAAAAATTGTACTGCACAGAGATAATCACAAAAGCATGTGTCTTGACATGCAAAACACACACACAGATTACAGACATCATTGATACATCAGAACAAGGTTACAATGCGGCCGTATTGAAGGACCGAAACGGCGAACCAGAGGGGGGGGAGTGAATGGGAGCCGATAAAATTCTATCCAAGAATTCGGCCTATGAACCCGATTTCACTCGTGCACCTCCACAAGCTTCTCTTGCCAAGTCCACGTAGCCACTAAAGTGCTACTAAATCTAGGAGCAAGACCCAACCAATAGCCACAGCACACAAGCAACGAAAACACATACGACAAGGCTGCTGGCTGCCCAAACCGGTCAGGCCGGTTTCTGCAACCAGTCAGACCGCTTCTGTTGGACTTAGCCTCACGCTGGCAGGGGAAACCGGTCAGACCGGTTTGGCAAACCGGTCAGACCGACTTTGTCCAGAAACTCCCCAAAGACCCAAAACACCTCAAGAGCCTTTCCACATTTGAATAAAAGAAGCCATAGCACAACAAAGACTTCCTTGCTTGAAAACCCTTCTCGACAACCCACAGGGCGAAACTGGTCAGACCGGTTTGGGAAACCGGTCAGGCCGGTTTTGGCCTCGACAGTCGGGAAGAACACAGCCCACGGGAAAAACTCAAACCTTCCACCAATCGATCTCCCAATTCGCTCCACGGATCAAAGTGAGACTTTGGGGATAGTTGGGGTACCTCGTGGGCTACCCTTGGCTAGAAGCTCGGTCCCCAAAACCTAGTCAACCAAGAGGAATCACAAGTCAACCCTCAAGAACACCTCTAACCCTAGAACTCTGAAAACACCATAATCGAGCCCCTTAACTCACGTATTTGGGAAGGGAATCAAAGGAAAAAGAACCACGGATGGTTCACACGAATTTTCCCCATCAAATCCCCAAGAGCAAGGTCCTGAAAACACACCGAGAAAACCACCAAGAGAGGGCTCCGAAAATCACCACCAAGAACAACCGGGAACAACACAACAAAGCATTGAGGAACCACACCAAATCATCTATATATACCAAGGAGGTTCATACAAGGTCTAGCTTGCCGCCCGATCATCCAACCCTCTTACAAGATCTCACCATGAAGCTCTCAAGCTAGTCCTATGGAAATCCTGAGAAAATAGGAAGGGAAAATAGGAAAACAAATGAGCTAGGGTTCCAAGAGATGGCTGCCATCTTCTCACCCCTTGGGTTATATGGATGGAAGCTGAAATACTAAAATACCTCTAAGGCCTAAACTAAGATACACGCCCAGCAAGGGCACTTTGGGAATTTGTCTTCGTAGCACCATCGGACGGATGCCCAGCGTCCGCACTTCGCGTAGCCTCGACGCTAGCCTCGCGATCCTGACGCGTGTTCTTCGCTTCGAAGCTTCCGGCGCCCTGCGACCCCAAATCGGTCAGACCGGTTCTCCAAACCGATCAGGCCGATTTTGGCCAGACAGCCACGCCCGGTCTTCGGCCTCGGCTTTGTGACTCAGCCGAGTAACCCGGCGATTTTCTAGCGAACCACCGCAAATCCCGCGAACTTGATGTAGCCTCCACCAATCACCACTCATGACTTGGCTCCCACGAAATCCCGGCTCGACCTTGGTTTTGTGGCTCAACCAAGAATCCGTCCTCGACTTCCTCTTGCCGTTCTTGCCACCATGCGGCCTGCACTTGACCCCGCTGGCCACTGGGTCCCTCGAACGGGGCCTACTTGTCTTCTCCACACCTGGAGACCTCAACGGCAACAACCTTTCGCGCTTGTTCTTCACCTGCACCAACATGAGTCAAGCCGCAACCTGCACCTGCAATACTTAGCCAAGGATCAGTCGACACAATGTTGTCAATCACTCATCACACCCGGAAGCGACCATCCACCGGTCCTCGAACCACACATGGTCCTCAATCTCCCCCTTGATGAGTGCATTGACAACACACACATTTGATAATCAGAGAAAAGGAAAACAAAAAAAAGAAACTCCAACAAGCGATCAAAAGCCAAGAAAGACAAAGAGCAAGATCACTCGAAGAAGACAAGTCTCAGACCCCTTAGGCAAGGGCAACGGCTTGACACATCCGAGACAAAACCATGCTCAAGCAAAGAGCACAAACCACCAAAGCAAACAAGAACTCCCCATGTACATATACAAGCTCCCCCTGAACAAGTGCCAGACTTGGGCATAAACCGGTTAGGCCAGTTCCCAAAACTGGTCAGGCCGATTTCGTACAGCAGACCACACCCCCAAAAGCCAAAAAAATGCAAAAGAAATGCACAAGCTCCCCCTTGACTCTTGGGATAGGTTCAAGGGATGCAATGCAACTTTTCTCCACCTTTCTTTCTCCCCCTTGTTGCCAATTGTTGACAGTTCAAAACCGTGCTCAAGTTCACCGCAAGCCTACGGGTGACTTGGTGCCTTTTTCACCAAGGAGGGTTCTCCCTAGATTTGTCAATCCAAGGATCGGAAGCAAACCACCAAGGTTCTCTATCTAACCTACCGGTCTAACCCTATGTGATGTGTTGATTGCATAAAGATAACATACAAACACGAAGGGATGTATGGATGTATGGATCACATCCACCTAGCCACAAAGGTAATCATCAAAAGGTAACCCTAGCCTATCATCTTCTTGTTGCCGTTCCGGCCAATGTGATAAACCAATCTAAACCTATACTATGATAAGGATTACACTCGACATGGAGTAACCCGATATGGAGTGGTCCGATGCACGTTCACTCGCTGCTTTCTCTCCTCTCGTACTGTCACTACGCGAGGATAATCATCACCGAGCAACAACCTTAGTCCGTGCACTACAACGGTGTGTCCGCAAGACAAGACTAATCACCATGATTTGATCTAGTCCTACAAATGGCATATGGTAGCTACACATATGAATAAGTATAACTCGTAGTAGATCAAAGTATAACAAGATATGATTACATCACCGAATGTTGAAGGTACAAATGACTTGACGAATTCAAGTCGCGGCTCCGGAACTCCACCATGGCTTCACCACGTAGGGCCAACCATGGCGGCTAGGGCATGGCCTAAGCCATCTCCTAGGCAACTCGAGGACTTGCGGCAGCCATCGGCTTCCTCCCGGTGCTTCTCCTTCGTCTCGGCGGCTCTCTGATGAAAGGATGGATGTGGCGGCCGGCGGAGGCAGAGACAATTTATAGAAAAGCACCTAGGGCAGAAGGGGGACGCGAACCGGGCCCGGAGTGGGCTGGGCCGGTCGGCCCGGCCGGCCGGCCCCCAGCCCATTTCGGCCGGTTCGGCCCTGGTTTGCTCCCCAGTTGCTTCTCGCGTGATCCCTTATTTGTGTGCACTTGCATGTGGGCATTTGACGTCGTTTCCTTCATGGTTTAGGCTTGAATCCTTGCCATGCAAGCTTCGCTGTTTTCTGGTTGAGTCCCTGAAGACTTGCATGTTGACGCTTCGGTCCTTGGGTCATTTGGAGTCATGTTCATCACGTGTCTTGACTTGTGACGGGCTTCATGATCTTCTATTGAAGTGCTTGATGAACTTATCCCGAAAGTCTCCTCTTTAACGTTAATTTCCTACGTAAACAACAAACTCTAAAATCGACATGCGAGAGTGAACTTGATACCTCCGGTGGGTTAGTACCATTGGTTAGAATATCAAATACGTGCAAATGTTGATGGTAAACTTATAGCTAGGTGTACCAAAATCGACCGTCAACAGACCCCCATGCTTAAACCTTGCTCGTCCTCGAGCAAGTCCAAGATCTTTGCTTAATTTGGAAATCAGCGTTGCCCTTCAATGTCTTTCCTGCACTTAGTTATACACAACAAGACATATTGCTCTCTCAAGTATTTAGCATTTAAGGTTCAAGTTTTGACCGGCTACTTCATTATGGAAGATAGACTATCATTAAAGAACATGCCACAATAAAATAAAACAAGTGCTCTTGAACTTCAGCAAACTTCAAACCTTTACCTTGTTGCATCGTGAAGAGTTTTCAAAAAGTTGCACATCTAACATAAGTGAGGTTCTCTTGCAAAAGCTCATGGAAACACTCGTCAAGTCACTCAAGCCTACACTAGATTATTCTCAACCTATTCTACTCATATATGGAAGTGAAAATCTTATGTGGAGCTTGGAAGGTAAAAACAATCCTAGCAAAACATTATACTTGAAATACTGTCAAACTAAGAGAGAGATCTATTGGAATTACCGAGACTAGTCAAAAGGGCCATGGAAAATAAATGTTGGAAAGGGAGAGAGATGGAACACACACATTTAGAAAGGTGGACATGTGCAAGTGGCAAATAGGTGATCCCGAGACACGGATGAAGTTCTCGTTATCGAATTGCACATGGTTGGAAAAGTTTGAGTATAGACTTGTCTCCAAAGCTCTCTAAGATTTAAATGAAGCTAAAAAGAACCGAGGAGTATTTTTATTTTTCTCTTTTTTTGTTTTTTCTTATTTTTTTTCTTTATTCTTCATTTATTTCTTCTTTCTCTTCTTTATTTTTTTATTCATCATTTTTATTCTCCTCTGAACTTTTAAGCAACATAGTACTTGCTATAGCAGTCCTCCCCCATGCTTAAATGATTGCTCGTCCTTGAGCATAGAAGTGAGGGAGCCTATGGCTGCTAAAGAAGTATAAAATACTTGTATTCCTTTATAAATCTTTTGAAATCTTCAAGGGCATCCTCCATGTCGAAACTCGCATAATCACTGATGAGTCCCTCCATATGTTATATGTCTTGAAATCTTGCCTGAAAATCTGCAGAAAATTCATTGAAAGATCATCCATACTCAATTTGGGTTGTGGTCAAGGAGGTAATTACAAAAAGATGTTTTGGGTTTAGGGTGGATGCCCAACGAAGTTTGTGAAATTTCCAATGTAGAAACTCACAATGCATGGACAAGAATGGCTAGAATGAAAAGGATACGCAAAGGAATGACCAGCTTCTTAGTCTCGTACCACAGAAATCAATCCTAATCCAACTCATCAAGATATAAGTTTGCAAACTAAAGGTTATATCATGAAAGTACTTGTATGTGTATAGGCTTTGGTAGGTAGAGCCTTGCAAGAGATTCACAAATGTAGATAGCATAATAATTTTAAATAAAACAAGTACAAGGCATAGGTCATTAGTAAACTTAAATCAAAGAGCAACATAAAGTATGTGGGTATAAAGATTTATCATTTAACCTCCACAAATGAAAGAGCCGGTATTTAATCAATTTAAGTTCTATTTAATAGAGAGCAAATAGTCATGTTATATAAAACATCATGCAAGTAAAACAAGGCGGCAACTTTCATCATTTTTCCATAATCAAGATATACAAATAATATCATCGTGGTAAGCTCAAAAGAGATGGTGATTCATTTATTGAAAAGTAAAAACTAACTAGCCTAGGTTGTCCTCCTAGTAGCCATGTTATTGATAGAGAGATAAATACAAAGGTTGTCTATGGTTGAAAGCATATATGTGTAAGCATTTAAAAGGCGATGAACAAAGATAAAGTTAAGGGCGAGTTACCGTCCTTTTCGATGCTCGTAATGAAGTGCAGCAATGCCTCCCCTATGCTTAAGCATTGTGCTTAGCATGGATAAAGAATGATGAGCATCTTGTGTTGAAGGTGATCCTTTGTACTCCATGTGGCCTTTCTCTTTCGTCCTTCAAATCCTCCCCCATGCTTAGCGTGTTGCTAAGTGTGGAAGAACTTGAATTGCCTGAAATTCGCCATGTGTTTGAGAATCGTCTTCACTTCCTTGCCTTGGTTGCTCATTTTTCCCTCAACTTTTTTTTATCATCATCAAGCCATGGTTCCAATCCTTCGTCATATCGTCATCACCGACTTCAATGCCGTACTTTGTTGCTGCCTCATCTTCCACACTTTTTATTTTTCCTCCAGAACAGAAAATGTACTGAAACACCCCTCCACGTTGAAGTTTATGAAATTATATTTCCAACGAGCCATCATATGCATGAAACGGGTTCCGAACAAGAGAGTTGTGCCAATTTTACTCCAGCGATGCAATCTGTCCAAGGCTGATTTCAGACTGCGCAGCGCTCAATGGTTTTGCCATATCTCATTGTACGGGTCTTCAAAATTGATGATTCTTGATGCGTTGGACAGAAGGTTTGAAGGAGCTTCTGAATATTAAATTTTCTTCTATTGTACATCTCTGAACATGTGCTCAAATCTTGATGAAAACAGCAACTCCCCTCTGAAGCCTTGTAGATGACTAACGATCTTGATTGCAATTGGTCAAGAACTCATGGGAACACTTCTCCATGCCTACAAAACAAATCTAATGCACATTCTACGCCCGGGGTTATGGTTGGGAGTAGAAACAATTGTGAACAAACCAAATGCATCCCTAAGATCTTAGCTTGTGGTATAGCTCACCTAGTAAAGAGAAAAGTAAGAACCTAATGAGTGTACGTGCGTGTAGGTGAAAATGCAAATGAAAGGAAGGGATATAAACAAAACAATGTTTACACCAAATTCTAAGCTCCATGCTTACAAAGTGGTTTCCATACTTTCCATTCCTATAAAGATTTATTAACCAAGGTCAAAACACCATGTTCATCCAATGATTAATAATTCTTTAAAGTGCAAGAGAAGTAGGACGCATTGCAAAATTTATAAACCAACCAATGCGATGTGAAAGCAAGGTTTATAAAACTGAATGATGGTGGACTCCAATCATGTCTAAACACCATGTTTACACAAGATTGCAAAAGAAAATGCCTCGTGCGCACGAAGCACCATTATGGAGATAAAGCATTCATCAAAAAGTTTCACAAATAAACCAAGCTAACCTATGCATGATAGAATAAAGGGGGTTGATGACAAAGAGGTTGATGCAAAATGCAAAGGAGTTAGTAAAAAGGGTTAGAAATGTTTGAAAAAGGCTTTCGATGTTGTTCCTCAATAATGACAAGCAAGTCACTTTATGAGAGGTAGAGTTTTGGCAATAAAGAATTTTATCAAAAGACCTTAAAACATGCTAACAAGGTTTTAAGGTAAGGCTTATGGGTATCCTATATTTTGGCTTAAGACAAGAATTTTGAAAAGATAAGTCGGGTGAAGAAATTCTATCTAAGGTGGTTTTGAAAAAAAAGAAAAAAAGCGAGGGTTAGATTTTCGGATGAAAAACAAACCTATGGTTTTAGGATTACTAAAGGTACGAGGGCTTTTTTCTAAGGGTTTAGGATGAGGCTAGTCAAAACTTTAATTAGAAAGGGATAGAGATAGACTTTGTCGATTTGACATAAGTCGATCCCTCCCTTTGTTGGCCTAGGTTCTAGGTGTGGTTTGATAGGAAGGTTTAGGTAAAGACGAGATTTTTTTAAGGGTTATAAAAGAAGAGATGCAACATGCAACATAATGCAAAGGTGGAGAACAAAGTGGAATGAAGTGCAACATAAATATGAATGAACAAAATGATATGACATGATATGGTGGTGATCTAAACCAAAAACAAAAGTTAACCTAAGTTAACTAGCCACAAGTTTAGAATTAAAATGGATCATGCTTCATATTTCTCTCTAAAGACACAAATAAAAAGACTCTAAACACTAATAAGCACACAAAAAAAGGGGTCTATAAGTTTCCCAAAATTCAAGTAGCAAAGTACTCACTCAATGTGTGTATATATATATATTAAAGCATACAACGTGTGGTTGTGACATTTATTAGAGCAATAGTACGATGTTACTTGAAGTTTTCAAATAAAGAACACAATGTAGACTTGTCATAGTTTATATAGATATATAAAAAGATTGGTTTGCCTCCCGCAAAGCGCTTCATTTAAATCATAGAGCTCGACTTTCTCACTTACCTTTTTATTGTCGTGAAGCCATGGTTACTTGTGCGAGAATCCAAAGTAGCCATGCAGCTTGATGTTGCCTTTAGGAAATCCGTCGTGGTTCGCTTCCAACATCATCATGTGTTGAGTGGTGCCTCTTGTGTCTTCATTCATCCCTGCTCCGGAGGGTTTGTTTTAGTCCTTAGCTTCTGAATTTCATCATGTATGTGTTGTGGAACCATTGCCCCATCTTCTATTTATTATCATTGTGTCCATCTCCTCTATCTTGTCGTCATCGCCTTGCTGCTGCCTCCTCTTCGTGGATTTACCCCTGCATCCAGAACAGAAAATATACCAAAATATAGTTCTATTGAAAAATTTATAAAATTACCTTTCCAACGGGTACTCATTCGCCTTAATCGGAGTCCGAATGAGGGAGCTATGGCTGTTTCACTTCAGCACTGCTTGCTGTCCAGAATTTCAGCATGTGCTACCATCGGTGATTCGGCCATATCCGCTTGTAGGAACCTCCGATTGCCTTGCCGCTTGATTCGTTGGAGTGTAGACTTCATGCAGCTTCTGAAAATCCAAATATATCTAATTGTTTTCTGCTGAGGCTCATGCAAACATCGCGATGACATCATTATCCTTTCGTCCATCGATCCGGAGATGTGCGTGTGGTCTTCAACTTGAAGTCTTTTAGGGCACCATGTCATGCATCCCTTGGCTTCAAAAATCATAACCATCGCTGCATGAGCATGATGGTAATGGAATCCTTCTCCATCATGCTTGACATGGTCGTTTCCGAAACCTATAGCTTGGACAAACAATCCTCCAAAAGACATTAGTCAAAAAACTTAATTGACACTTGTAGGCATACCTTGTTCATCTTTGTTTGCTTTGGGTGGGGGCTCAATAGCGGATGTTGGTCCACTAACAAAGGTTAGCACCTACCACTAAAGAGCAAAACATGTGTAGCCATAAACTTGGTTGAGCAAGGTTGGACTTGTTGAAGTCCGAATGTCGAGAACTTTTCTCGATCGCTTTGTGTCTAGTTTTCCACCTACTTTCAAGGACACAAACAAGAAAGCAAGCGTATATGCAATGATAAAAATTAGGGTTAGTTAAAAGAAAGATAGATCGCCCTAGGGTTCGAGTTGCCGATCCCCGGCAACGGCGCCAGAAAAAGGGGCTTGTTGACGGTTCAAAACCGTGCTCAAGTTCACCGCAAGCCAACGGGTGACTTGGTGCCTTTTCCACCAAGGAGGGTTCTCCCTAGATTTGTCAATCCAAGGATCGGAAGCAAACCACCAAGGTTCTCTATCTAACCTAACGGTCTAACCCTATGTGAAGTGTTGATTGCATAAAGATAACATACAAACACGAAGGGATGTATGGATCACATCCACCTAGCCATAAAGGTAAGCATCAAAAGGTAACCCTAGACTATCGTCTTCTTGTTGTCGTTCCGGCCAATGTGATAAACCAATCTAAACCTATACTATGATAAGGATTACACTCGATATGGAGTAACCCGATATGGAGTGGTCCGATGCACATTCACTCGCTGCTTTCTCCCCTCTCGTACTGTCACTACGCGAGGATAATCATCACCGAGCAACAACCTTGGTCCGTGCACTACTACGGTGTGTCCGCAAGACAAGACTAATCACCATGGTTCAATCTAGTCCTACTAAAGGCATATGGTAGCTACACATATGAATAAGTATAACTCGTAGTAGATCAAAGTATAACAAGATATGATTACATCACCGAATGTTGAAGGTACAAATGACTTGACGAATTCAAGTCGCGGCTTCGGAACTCCACCATGGCTTCACCACGCAGGGCCAACCATGGCGGCTAGGGCATGGCCTAAGCCATCTCCTAGGCAACTCGAGGACTTGCGGCAGCCATCGGCTTCCTCCTGGTGCTTCTCCTTCGTCTCGGCGGCTCTCTGATGAAAGGATGGATGTGGCGGCCGGCGGAGGCAGAGACAATTTATAGACAAGCACCTAGGGCAGAAGGGGGACGCGAACCGGGCCCGGAGTGGGCTGGGCCGGTCGGCCCAGGCCAGCCGGCCCAGGCCCATTTCGGCCCGGTTCAGCCCTAATTTGCTCCCTAGTTGCTTCTCGCGTGATCCCTTATTTGTGTGCACTTGCATGTGGGCATTTGACGTCGTTTCCTTCATGGTTTAGGCTTGAATCCTTGCCATGCAAGCTTCGCTGTTTTCTGGTTGAGTCCCTGAAGACTTGCATGTTGACGCTTCCGTCCTTGGGTCATTTGGAGTCATGTTCATCACGTGTCTTGACTTGTGACGGGCTTCATGATCTTCTATTGAAGTGCTTGATGAACTTATCCCGAAAGTCTCCTCTTTAACGTTAATTTCCTACGTAAACAACAAACTCCAAAATCGACATGCGAGAGTGAACTTGATACCTCCGGGGGGTTAGTACCATTGGTTAGAATATCAAATACGTGCAAATGTTGACGGTAAACTTATAGCTAGGTGTACCAAAATCGACCGTCAACACCAATGCATGAATCAAGGCTCAAATTTGAAAATATGCAACCTAGAGCTTCTCAAGTATACAAAAGTCATCACAAGATGCTACACAAGTCCAAATGAGCAAGTTAGATACTCTACAGCTTCGTAATGACATCAACTTCATGACTACCAAGTTTCACAACCATTGGGCGAAGCTAAGATAGAGTAGAGCAATTTTGCGAAAAGTTACCCTCTCATGAGCAAAGTCCTAAACATGAGCAAAACATGTCAAAATGGCAAAGCCACAAAAACATCATGCTAGGACAACCATTCTAATCATAAGACCATCACAAACACCCACAAGCACCTCATGTCATGTCAAAGCCACCGAGCCATGTGCCTACTTCTATGTATGAGACTTCTCATTGGTAGGTATCATGCAACAATTTAGCACCCAAAGAAAATTAAATTTAGCACGTATGACATGGGAGCACATTTTCCAAGCATTTTACATTTCATTTTCAGATTCATAATTGGTACATGAAATGTCTTTGCGACAAAAAGGAACTTATGCCCCTCCACAAGATAAAGCAAGAGGGCTAAACATTCATGATGGCAAATAAGCCTTTGGCCCCATATGATCAATAAACTAGCTATCCAACCACAAATTAACCATAACCAAGCCACTAAAACATGTCAAGATCATATAAAGGCATTTACACATGAGAGAGCATATATGTGACATTTTCAAAAAATATAGCTATCAACCATGGATATAGATCAAGATCATCCAGAGCTGAGCCAAACTAACCATAGCATACCAAACTAGCTCACATGATCATATATAGAACTTCATGGTGAACAATGTATATGAGAGAAGTTTTTCCTACAAAATGCATTTGATTAAAAATGCATGCAATCTAAGATACAAGGATGCCTATACATCATGTTACATATGCCATGCCAAATGCAAGAAATGCTCAAAGGAAAGCTATGCATATGCTATAAAGGATCTCCCACACACCAACTCAAGAAATCAAACACACACCATGCTCCCCCCCCCCCGCAAACGAGTGAAAGTTGCTTGATCTAGGGGTTTGGTGAAAATATCAGCTAGTTGGTCATGTGTGGGTACATGGATCAAAGCTATCTTTCCTTTCTCTACGTTGTCTCTCAGAAAATGATACCTCACTTATATGTGCTTGGTTTTGGAATGGAACACTGGGTTCTTTGCAACGCTTATGGCACTGGTGCTATCACATTGAAGTGGGACATGGGTATACTCCTTACCAAAGTCACTCATCGTGTATGTGATCCAAAGGAGCTGAGAGCAACAACTAGCAGCGGCAACGTACTCTGCCTCGGTAGTGGATTGAGCAACACTCGACTGTTTGCGGGAAGACCAAGACACCAAGGAAGATCCCAAAAACTGGCAAGTCCCAGAAGTGGACTTCCTATCCAACCGACACCCGGCAAAATCCGCATCCGAAAAACCATGAAGAGCCAAAGAGGAGGACGCGGAGTACCAAAGGCCGAAGTTGGGGGTGTGACACAAGTACCTGAAAATCCGCTTCACCGCTTGTCGATGCGAAGTCCTCGGAGGCGCTTGAAAACGAGCGCACAGACATACCGAGAACTGGATGTCTGGCCTCGTCACCATCAAGTAGAGAGTGACCCGATCATGCTTCAGTACTCCTTCTGGTCCACGTGTTCACCTTCCTCATCCGCATCAAGAGCTGTAGTCGTACTCATCGGCGTTGTCATAGCCTTGGAGTCCTCCATCTTGAAGTTCCGCATAATGTCCTTGGTGTACTTAGCTTGGTGCACAAATGTGCCTTCCTTTGATTGTTTGATTTGTAGCCAGAGGAAGAACTGCAACTCGCCCATCATGCTCATCTCAAATTCCCTGCTCATATCCTCTGCAAACCTTGCAACAAGAGAGTTAGACGAGCCACCAAAGACAATATCATCCACGTACACCTGCACAATCAGGATATCTCTGCCCTACCTAAGTAGAACCAAGGTCTGATCGACCTTCCCCATCTCAAAACCTCTCCCAAACAAGAACCCCCTCAACCTACCATACCAAGCTAGGCGCCTGCTTCAACCCATAAAGCGCCTTCCTCAACTTGTACACCCGATGGGGGTGCTTCTCACTCTCAAACCCCGGTGATTGCCTCACATACACCTCTTCCTCCAACACACCATTCAGGAAAGCACTCTTCACATCCATCTGGTGCAACTTGAACCCTTTAGCCACGGAAAAGGCTAGAAGGATCCTTATCGCCTCCAAATGGGCTATGGGAGCAAAGGTCTCCTCGTAGTCAATCCCCTCCTTCTGACTGAACCCCTGAGAAACAAGCCTTGACTTGTTCCTCACCACTTCACCTTTCTCTCCCTCTTTGCTCTTCCACACCCACTTTGTACCAATCGGCTTACACCCTGGGGGAGGGTCAACCAATTCCCAAACCTGATTCCTCTCAAAGTTCTCCAACTCCTCATGCATCGAATTAACCCAATTATGATCAGATAGTGCGTGTCCAATGTCTTTGGGCTCAAAAGTAGCAACAAATGCAGCATGAGTGAAATGAGAATTGTTTCGAACCCTCGACCGTGTAGTACGTTCATTCATGTCGCTGATGATCCTTGAAGCTGGGTGATCCACTTGTACTCGACGAGGAGGTTCTCGCCTTGATGCTACCTCCCCCTCAACTGTAGCTTCTCCTCGATCTTGATTTGTCATCGTAGGTGTAGGAGAGGGGCCGTCCACCACTGTAGTCGAAGTAGTAGGTACATGTTGAGCCGTGGGCACCATACCTCCATCTTCATCATCTCCAAGTTCATGCTCCTCCTCCTAAAAGATCTCCTCACCAAGCTCATCATCACTTGCACACTCAAAGACATGCTGACTACGTGGTTGTGTCTCGTCGAAGGTTACCTCGCAAGTCTCCACGATTTGGTTAGTTTCATGATTGAGCACACGATATGCTCTAGAATGAGATGCATAACCAAAGAAAATACCATCTACCGACCTAGCCTCAAGCTTATCCAACTTCTTCCCTTTTTTCAGAATAAAGCTCTTGCATCCAAAGACATGGAAGTGACTCACCTTGGGTGTGCAACCGTGGATAAACTCGTAGCAGGTTTTCTTCTTACGCACTCTGAGGTAGATCCTGTTCGACACATAGCACGCGGTATTCACCGCCTCAGCCTAGTACCTTCTCGGAGTTCTATGCTCATCAAGCACCGTCCGAGCCATCTCACACAGGGTCATGTTTTTCCTTTCCACAACACCATTCTGGGGAGGCGTATACGGACTCGAAAACTGATGTTCAAGACCCAAGTCACGGCAAAAGGTTTCAAAACGAGAGTTTCTGAATTCTGAGCCATTATCACTGCGGATTGCTCGAATGGCATCTCCGTGCCTCTCATTCCTCAACCTCAAGACAAGATCTCGAACAAAACCAAATGTCTCCCCCTTATCCTTGAGAAAGAACACCCACGCATACCGAGAATAGTCGTCCACCACAACAAGGACATACCACTTCCCACCCAGAGATCGCACACGAGCTGGGCCAACAAGGTCCATATGGAGCTGCTCGCATGGACGCTCAGTCATCACATCGGTGAGAGGCGGGTGAGAAGAGGCTACCATGTTGGCATGCCTACACGGCGCACAAACCAACTCTTTCTCAAGCCTCAACCGTGGAAATCCTCGGACCAAATTGAGTTTACTCAAGCGAGACAAAAGGTCAAAGCTCAAGTGACCCAACTTCCTATGCCACTTCCACAACTCACTCGAAGAACCAGCCAAGAAACAACACTCAATACCAAAAGACTGCGAAAAATTAGCTCAAAACACCTGACCCTCGGGAACGACCATACAGACAAGGTCCCCTCGAGAGTCCAAAATCCGAGAACCACCAGGCCGAAACAACACCTCACAACCCTCATTCAACAGCTGGGACACGGAAAGCAAATTGTATCCAAGCGATTGAACAGGAGCAACATGCCTGAGAGTGATCTTGTCACTCACCTTAATCTCACCTTCTGAAAGCACACGCCCACACCCATTGTCCCCAAAAGTGATGTACCTCTTTGTCACCACCGGGATGAGACTTGAGAACCACCTGTTGTCTCTGGTCATATGCCTCGAGCAACCGGAGTCAATCAACCAAATGTTCTTCAAGTCTCCCACCTGAAATTCAAAAACGAGCACGTGAGCGAACAAACAACTCAGCATTGGGGTTAGTACCAAAAGAGTAAAACCAGTGCCAAGCCATTTGCTCGGAAGTGGGGTTAGCACACTCCAAAGCATCTCTCCTATCAAAACTACCTCCACGAACACCACCCCGGTAACTACTCCGAGGAAACCAACCCTCTTTGCCTGGAGGAGGACCAAAACCACGAAAGGAGAACCATGGATCGTCCCTCCTCTCCATCTCAAAGCTGCGAGTCCTCCCATTCCCGTATTGAGCACGAGAGGGAGAATGTCTAGCAAACTGACCACCTGCTAACTCTCTAGACCAACCACCAAAACCACGACCACCTGAGACAAACCGAGACTCCTCACGAGCACGAATACCAAACTTGCCACTCTACAGACCCCAAACCGGTCTAACCGGTTTCAAAACCGGTCTGACCGGTTTCACACTTCCAGCAGCACCTCCTGCAGTCTTTCGCTATCCCCAAGCCGGAACTGTTCTCACACTCGCCTTAGCTCTGTGCACACACGAGGATCAAGCACGCCACTAGAGGGGTGGTACTTGTCCTTGTTAGCCCACTCCTTCGCCATTCTCTACTCTCGCTTCCTCTTGAAGCAAAACTCATCCTTATGGCCATCTCTCCCACAATAGCCACAATGAAACCTCACAAGCTTGGGTTTAGTCTTGGGTTGGGGCTGTTCACTTGGTTTCTCTCCACTCGACTTCTCAACCGGTTTCTCCTCACTCACCTTCTCACTTTCTTCCCCAAAGAGCACTTTCCCGGAAGTACTCACAAACTTGATGGGCTTTTGGAAATCATTTGTTTGTGGAGGAAACATGCGTGGAGCTGGGGTTGTGTCTAGTCGGTTCCTAAGATGGTTAGGTTTAGGAGGGAAGTCATTTTTGTGGTGGGTTTTTCGTGGCTCTGGGATATTCTCACAACTTCCCTCGCCAACCTTGTTTGCCCCAAGCCCCTCACCATCCTGGCGCTTATATGTCTCGATCACTATCCTCAACTGAGGCTCATGACCAGAAAACCAACCCATCAACTTTCTCAACTCATCATTTTCATCCTGCAAACGATCAACATAATGTGCAAGTTCCAAATTCTTCAAAGCATGCATTTCACAGGTAGAGCAAGAAGTAGGAATTGGTTCTGTCAACTTTGCCTCAAGAGAAACAATGTAAGCATGGATCTCATCAATTTTAGCATGCAAGACAGGGCAAGAAGTGCAAGCACCTAGCAAAGCAGATCTGGACTTAAGCTCAACCACTTCAACCCTAAGCACATCTAGTTTCTCACACATGGAGGCTTACTTTTCCATAAACAGGGCAAGATCAGCAAGGAAAGTAGGATAATCAGCACATAAAACTTCATCAGAAAAAACAGGTGAAGCTTTCTGAGAGTCAATTTCTAGCTTAGCATCCGAATTCGGTGTTTCTAGCTCAACCACTCTAGTCCTAGCATCCTCGAGTGAAGCTCTAAGCTCTTTCTTCATTTTCTTAGCCTGTCTAAGCATGTCATCACGATTATCAAGTAACAAGCCAAGCCGTTCATTCTCCTGGCGCAAGAAGGGGAGTTCATCATGCACCTCGTCGTCGGAGTCAGAGTCCGAGTCGCTCTATGTGCTCTTCTTGCTACCGGAGCTCAGCGCCATGGTGCAGAAACCGTCTCTAGCGAAGCAGCTCAGCCCGCTCAGGTTCTTGGACGACTTCCTGCTCTTGCGACGGTCACCTTCATCTTCACTGCTGCTTGAGCTCGAGGTGGAGTACGCGGAACCGGAGTCGACGCCGGTCGCTCCAACCATCGCTCCGGCCTTGCCTCGGCTCTCCTTCTTCTTCGATCGTCGCTCGTCCCTGTGCTTGTTCTTGTGCTTGCTCTTGTGGTCACACCTCGACCGGTACTTGCCATTCGTCCTTGACTTGTGCTTGTAGCCAGACTTGTTCTCGACCTTCTCCGGGCAGTCGGCGACGAAGTGTCCCGGCTTGCCGCACTGGAAGCATGTCCTCGTGTTCCTCCTCATGTTCACTCGGTTCTCGTGTAGCCTCTCAAATCTCCTCGTCAGCAACGCCAGCTCATCCTCTCCAAGCACGTCGAACTCCTTATCTGGCATAGACATCAAAGAGGACAAAGAGAACATCCTGGTGGATGGGTTAGTGTTAGCCTTTCCTTTCGAACCACCAACGAGGGAAAGACTATGAGAGTCAGTCGGGCCCTCGAGCTTGGCTGTCATGCCCCTATCCAGCTCAGCAGACTTGAGCTTCGAGAACAGCTTGTTCACCGTCAGAGTGTCATACTTCTCCGATTCCACAATTGCCTCAAACTTTCCACCCCAAATCGTACGATCCAAAGAGTGTAAGAGCTTGACAGCTCTATCATGATCATCGTACGGGAGCGTCCACATTGGCGCTCATGTTGTTCACAACCACCGTGAACCTCTGAAACAAGGCATCGATGGACTCAACGGGATGAGTGAAGTTCTCGTACTCTCTCCGGTAGGTCGCATACATCCGAGCTTGAACCTGGACATTCCCAACATGAGCTTCCTTCAACACCGACCATATTCTACAAGCCAAGTGCTAGGTGTGCACCCGATCGAACTCAGTCTGACACAAAGCATGAAACAAGTAGTCGACCGCCTTATTGTTGGCGTCGAACATGTCTCTCGATCCTGGAGTGTGGAAGTTCATCGGCTGGACATAGCTGTTGTCCACCATGACATCCCAAAGGATCTGACCCTTTCCGCGGAGGAACACCGCCATCCGCTTACTCCACATTTGTTAGTTCTTTCCATCAAAGTGTGGAGCACCCGAACCCCGTTCCTAGTATGCCATCCTTGGATCTTAGACTGGTTAGAGTCAATGAAGACCCGAACTGGCTCTGATGCCACTTGAAGGACCGAAACGGCGAACCAGAGAGGGGGGAGTGAATGGGAGCCGATAAAATTCTATCCAAGAATTTGGCCTATGAACCGGATTTCACTCGTGCACCTCCACAAGCTTCTCTTGCCAAGTCCACGTAGCCACTGAAGTGCTACTAAACCTAGGAGCTAGACCCAACCAATAGCCACAGCACACATGCAGCGGAAACACACACACGACAAGGCTGTTGGCAGCCCAAACCGGTCAGGCCTGTTTCTAAAACCGGTCAGACCGCTTCTATTGGACTTAGCCTCACGCTTGCAGGGGAAACCAGTCAGACTGGTTTGGCTAACCGGTCAGACCGACTTTGTCCAGAAACTCCCCAAAGACCCAAAACACCTCAAGAGCCTTTCCACATTTGAACAAAAGAAGCCATAGCGCAACAAATACTTCCTTGCTCAAAAACCCTTCTCGACAGCCCACAGGGCGAAACCGGTCACACCGGTTTGGGAAACTGGTCAGGCCGGTTTTGGCCTGGACAGTCGGGAAGAACACAGCCCGCGGGAAAAACTCAAACCTTCCACCAATCGATCTCCCGATTCGCTCGACGGATCAAAGTGAGACTTTGGGGATAGTTGGGGTACCTCGTGGGCTACCCTTGGCTAGAAGCTCGGTCCCCAAAACCCACTCAATCAAGAGGAATCGAAAGTCAATCCTCAAGAACACCTCTAACCCTAGAACTCTGAAAACACCAAAATCGAGCCCCTTAACTCACGGATTTGGGAAGGGAATCAAAGGCTAAAGAACCACGGAGGGTTCACACGAATTTCCCCCATCAAATCCCCAAGAGCAAGGTCCCGAAAACACACCGAGAAAACCACCAAGAGAGGGCTCCGAAAATCACCACCAAGAACAACCGGGAACAACACAGCAAAGCCTTGAGGAACCACGCCAAATCATCTATACATACCAAGGAGGTTCATACAAGGTCTAGCTTGCCGCCTGATCATCGAACCCTCTCACAATATCTCACCATGAAGCTCTCAAGCTAGTCCTATGGAATTCCTAAGAAAATAGGAAGGGAAAATAGGAAAACAAATGAGCTAGGGTTCCATGAGATGGCTGCCATCCTCACACCCCTTGGGTTATATGGAGGCAAGCCAGAAGACTAAAATACCCCTAAGGCCTACACTAAGATACACGCCCACCAAGGGCACTTTGGAAATTTGTCTCCGTAGCACCATCGGACGGATGCCCAGCGACCGCACTTCGCATAGCCTCGACGCTAGTCTTGCGATCCCGACGCGTGTCTTCCGCTTCGAAGCTTCTAGTGCCCTGCGACCCTAAACCGGTCAGACCGGTTCTCCAAACCGGTCAGGACGGTTTTGGCCCGACAGCCACGCCCGGTCTTCGGCATCAGCTTTGTGACTCAGCCGAGTAACCTGGTGATTTTCTGGCGAACCACCGCAAACCCCGCGAACTTGATGTAGCCTCCGCCAATCACCACTCATGACTTGGCTCCCACGAAGTCCCGGCTCGACCTTGGTTTTGTGGCTCAACCAAGAAACCGTCCTCGACTTCCTCTTGCCGTTCTTGCCACCATGCGGCCCGCACTTGACCCGCTGGCCACCGGGTCGCTCGAACGAAGCCTACTTGTCTTCTCCACACCTGGAGGCCTCACTGGCAACAACCTTTCGTGCTTCTTTTTCTCTTGCACCAACACGAGTCAAGCCGCAACCTGCACCTGCATTACTTAGCCAAGGATCAGTCCACACAACGTTGTCAGTCACTCATCACACTAGGAAGAGACCATCCACCGTTCCTCGAACCACACATGGTCCTCACGTATCTTCATGACGCAATATGCAAAATCACACACACACACACAGATGTTGACGGATAAAACTCGTATCCACCTACGATCCGCAAGCGTACGGACCTACACCTTTTTCACCACGGGATTCCCAAGGTTCTTGTCAATCCGCGGAGCAAGGGGATTACTAGCGCTTAACCAAGTACTAATCTAGTCGAATGGAAAAGCTTCGAAAGAGAGTATTAATCTAAAAGTAAAGACAATCTAACCTAAGTTAATCTAAGTTAAGTTGATCAAACAAATCTAGGGTTAAGCTAGATGGTAAAGGGTGAACACAAGAGAGTGAGTAAGAAAGATAAGCGTTCCCTCCCTAGGATCTAGGATAACATGGTATGCATCTACTACATGAAAGAGGTAAACCAATCTACCGGGGGTTGTGACCACGGTTTCGCCCTTTCCCTCCTCTCGTACTGTCACTACGCGAAGGTATTCGTGACTAGACCTATGATGGACACGGTATGTTGATGGAATCTATGGGAGTAGCGGATATCATACGCCCGAAAAACACGGTGGCCTACCTTAATAATCAAAGCATCATCAACATGAAAACAATAGATTGAAACCACGAATCAAGTAGTGATCACATAGCATGTATCCATCTAATCCTAGGGATGAACGGAGACATTACCCCATCATCTTACACGGATTGAAGCACATAGGGGTGATGGAGACTCCGGAGAACGTCGTCGATGAAGATGGCGGCGATGGAGCTTGGGAACACCCCTAGGCCAGCGGCTTGGAGTCCTCCTCTTGCTTCCTTCTCTCCGCCGGCATTGATCCTTGCGACAAGCTCATCTAACTCTCTCCCTCATCTTGCAGCGGCGGTTTTCTGGTGATTGTCGTCGGTATGATGATTTATTCGATGGGTCACCATCTTGGGGCACGTAGGGGGTTGTATTTATGTCCTTGGGGTGCCTTTGGGCGTGCTCCACCTTGCCTTGCACGAGATCCTCCTTGGGAAAGAAGCAAACTTAGTTTCCATAAAATCAGTCAGATTTTCCTGATTCGCAGTCCTTCCTTGCCAGGGCCATATCTCCCACGTACGAACTCAAAATAATGCAAATTCGGTGTCTAGGTTGTGTGCCACGAAATTATCTTCAACCTTGGTATTCATTTCTTTCCTTAAAAACGAAGATAAGATCTCCAAATCGGTCTTGGAAGATAATCTGTTCTGATTTCGGACTGACTGCGCAGCAGGGATTTCGGGGGATATATCTCCTAGCTCCCTTATCCGAATTGGGCCTTCCACATGTCCAAATCGAAGGTATCGTCGAGGCCCACAACTTTGGTAATCAAACTTTTGCCATTAAAGGCCGTTTAAGTCTCCGAATCTGTACCGAAAGATCATGCTGTCCTGAGCTGCGAGAATATCTCTCGGGCTGAGTTAATGTCGTTGGTAAACATCCAAGTCCCCGGAGTTTTGCGTGTTGATTCTTCAGTCCTTGGGTTGTTTGAAGTCTTGTTCACTTCGTGTCTTGACTTGTGACGGGCTTCATGATCTTCTCTTGAAGTGCTTGATGAACTTATCCCGAAAGTCTCCTCTTTAACGTTAATTTCCTGCGTAAACAACAAACTCCAAAATCGACATGCAAGTGTGAACTTGTTATATCATTAGTATGCCTAGTGGTGGGTTAGTTGCAAATCATAATCGAAACCAATGTATAACAAGTACTCTAGGTTGACGGAAATTCACCGTCAACATCTCCCCCATGCTTAAACCTTGCTCGTCCTCGAGTAAGTAATCCTTGCTTAAAAGGGAAATAAATGCTGCCTTCCAATGTTGTCCCTGCACTTAGTCGTCATGACGAGGCGAATTGCGTTCTCTTAAGAAGTTATTGTAAAGTTCAAGTTGTGACCGACTTCTTTTTCATTATGGAAGATAGACTAACAATAAAGAACAAGCCACATTTAAAAAACATGATGCTCTCAAACTTAAGTGAACTTCAAACCATTACCTTGTCACATGGAAGATTTTCAAAAAGATGCATATCCAACATAAGTGAAAATCTCTTGCAAGAGCTCATGGAACACTCATCTCATCAAGTCACTCAAGCCTATACTAGATTATTTTCAACCTACTCTACTCATATGTGATAGTGGAAGGCTTATGTGGAGCTTGGAAGGTTAAAAACAATCCTAGCAAAACATACATCCGAAATATTGTCAAATTAAGAGAGAGATCTATTGGAATTATCGAGACTCGTCAAAAAGGCCAAGGAAAATAAATGTTGGAAACAGAGAGGGATGAAACACACACATTTAGATAAGTGTACATGTGCAAGTGGCAAATGGATGATCCCGAGGCACGAGTGAAGTCCTCGTTATCGGATTGCACATGGTTGGAAGATTTGAGTATGGATGTGTCATCAAGGCACTTGAGAACTTATGAAGCAAAAAGAACCGAAGAGCATCTTTTTTCTTTATTTTATTTCCTTCTCATTTTTCTCTCTTTCTTTTTTTCACTTTATTCTTCCTATTTTTCTTACTTTTCTTTTCTTCTTATCATATTTTTTTCATTTTTCATTTTTATTCTTTTTTTCTTTTGCTCCTCAAAACTTTTTGCAACATAATAGGATTTGTGTCAGAGAATGAATCCTCCCCCATGCTTGAACGATGCTCGTCCTCGAGCATAAAAGAGAGGGGAAATGACTGCTAAAGTAAGTATAAATTCCATAATATTGCAGAATATTTGAATCTCCATCGAGAATTTTACTCCATACTCAAATTGGGTTGTGGACAAGGAGGTGATCACAAAAAGATGTTTTTGGTTTAGGGTGGATGCCCAGCAAAGTTTGTGAAATTTTCGATGTGAAAACCCACAATGCATGGACAAAAAGGCTAGCATGAAAAAGTTACACTAAGGAATGACCAAACTTCTTGGTCTCGAACCATAGAAATCAATCCTAATCCAACTCATCAAAACATATGTTTGCAATCTACGGGTTTTGTTATCATAAAAGATATATGTATATGGCTTTGGTAGGTAGAACTTTGCAAGAGCATCACAAATATGTAGGTAGCATAAAAGTTAAGTTTTCATAAAAACAACAAGTTATCCGGCTATCCATAAACTTAAATCAATGAGCAAAGATATGTATGTGGGTCTAGAGCATAGTCATTTCACCTCCACAAATAAAAGAGCCGGTATTTAAATTAATTTCAGATCATATTATAGAGAGCAATTAGCCAAGACATGTATAACTTCATGTAGGTAAAACAAAGCGGCAACTTTCATCATCTTTCCGTAAGCATAGGCAATATAGAACATCGAGGTGAACACATGGTCATGCTTTTCTATTGAAAGTAAAAAGAAACCTAGGTTGTCCTCCTAGTAGCCATGTTATTGTTTGAAGAGAAAAACAAAAGGTTGCACCTAGTTGAGGTTGAAGGCATACTTACAAGCATTTGTGTTTGGAAAAGAGAAGGTCCATGGAGATGTTACCATCCTTTGTAATTCTTCGTTGCCTTCTTACGACATCTCCATGTATCGATGTGGCTTTTGCTTTTGTCTTGATTTATTAATGCTCCTAAACTTCTGAATTTGGTCTTGTATGCTTAATGGAGTCATTGGTCACCCTTCTCTTCAATGTTGTCATCGCCATCTCCTCTTTCTTGTTCTCATCATCTCCTTGTTGTCTCTTTTTCATGGATTTCCCCCTCTGTCCAGAACAGAACATATATCGAAATATAGCTCTATTGAAAAGTTTATGAAATTACCTTCCCAACGTGTGGTCATTCATCGAAAACAGAGTTTAAACAAGGGAGCTATGTCCGTTTTACTTCAGCGCTGTGTGCTGTCCAAAACTGATTTCAGGACGTGTTGCACTCAGTGATTCGGGCATAACCACTTGTAGGAACCTCCGATTGTCTTGATTCTTGATTTGTTGGAATCGTAACTTCATCTGGCTTCTAAATCCAAAAATATCCAGTGTTTTCCCTTCGAGACCATGCAGAATTTTGATGAGATTGGTGGCTTCTTGCGCATTGATCCGGAGATGTTAACGATCTTTATCATTCTATCTTCTAGAGTGTCATGTTGCACAACCGTGTTGAAGATTCAGGGTCTCCCCCATGCTTAGAATTTTGCTATTCATGGAAGAAGAAGACAAAGCACTTCTTAGCCATCCTTCAATTTCCTTGTAGTGAGAGTCTTTATCTTGCCTGTAAGACGTTTTAAACGCACATTCTACCCCCAAGGTGACGGTTGGGAGTGGATAGAATTGCCAACAATCCAACAATGTCTCCTAAGATCTTAACTTGTGGCATAATTAGTTTAATGAAGAATAAAAACCTAATGAGTGTACGTGGTGCAAGGTGTGTATGCACATGATAGGAAAGCATATAAACAAAGACAATGTCTTCACCTAGTTCTAAACACCATGTTTACAACTAGGTTGCCGAATTTCTCCATAGCCATAAAGGTTTATTTATCAAGGGTTAAAACACCATGTCTATCCTTAAATCAATAACTCTTATAGAACAAGAAAAATTAAGCGCATTGCAAAGCTTATAAACTAACCAAAGCAACATGAAAACATATGAAAAGCCAGCTAGATTTATCGAACTTAACGATGATGGTCCGCAATCATTTTAAACACCACGTTTACACAAGATCACAAAAGGAAAATACCCATAGGGCGCTATGAAGCATTAACATGGAAACCGAAGCATACATCATTAAGTATATAAAACAATAAAGCCAACTATGTGCAAAACATGTATACGCAAAGAAACATCACGAGGACAACAAAATGCAATGCATGCAAATAAATAAATATGAGAATGAACATGATGGTGGTTCTAAAAAGGAAAACTGAACTTAGATTAATAACCACAAGTTGATCATCATAAGATGGTGCCATTCTTTATTCTCTCTAAGAAAGTAGTAAAAATATAAAGAAACGGGTTGCCTCCCGAAAAGCGCTTCATTTAAAGTCATAGAGCTCGACTTTCTCACATACCTTCTTTTCATTGCATAGCCATGGCCCTTCATGCAAGAAGAAAAGGTACCAATGCAGATTTAATTTACTTCCCATGTTGTGCTTGATCACTTATAGAAGACTTGCCCAAAGCATCCTTTTGTTTCATCGTTATCTCCTTCTTTATCATCCTTCGGTGCTGCCTTCACTGCATGAATTTTTTTAATGTCCAGAACAGAAAGTATACTCAAGATCTACTCCATTGCAAAGTGCACAAAATTTCCTTTCCAACCAGTTTTCATTTGCTCAAATCGGACTCCGGACAAGAGAGTTACGTCCGTTTTACTTCGGCGATGAAATCTGTCCTGAAATTTCAGAACGCGCAACACTCAATGTTTTCTCCGTAACTCCTTGCACGGGTCTTCAAACTTGTTGGTTCTTGGTGCATTGGAATGGTAATTTGATGGAGCTTCTGAATATCTCATTTTTTTCATTTGTACACCTCTGAACAAGCTCTCAAATTGATGAAGACAGCAGCATCCCTCGCGGGATTCGGAGAGGTTGATGATTTATCTTGCAACTCTTTAAGCATGACTTCTCTTTTCATTATTCAAGCCTTGTCTACATGGTTAGTGAAAATCGGGCCTTCTCCCGACATGTTCTTCTTTAATGTCATTAGCTTGACCAAGTGCAAAGCATGATCGAGATTTACAAAACTTATTGTAAACATACGCGTCCATAATTTACACCACATGTGAATTGTAGCAACAAGTCAAGGTGTAAATAAAAGAAGCATATGTTTCATGCATATCACTTAGCTCATCATTAGGCAAAAGTTGTTTAGGTGTGAGATTAATTGGATCAAAAATAAATGTTTCCTCTTTTTCATTCTCAAGAAAATCTAGCCTATCAACATGATCACTATTGGAACAAGGCATAGACATTAAACTATCATTCATACTATTGGTTGAGCATGAGTATTTGAATTTATCAACATCAATACCAATAATATCTTGAGATTTCAGCGCGTACCTTGGCCTTAGAGATTTTTCAACAAGAGTGATATTTGGTTCATCAAGCGGTGTTGAAGGCGAATCGATCTCAACAAGTGTAGTTGCCTCTTCATCACCATCTTGCAATTTCTTCAACTCATCATGTGGAACATGTAATCCTTCAACTATGTACGCATTCATCTCTTCTTTGAAGTCTTCTTTATCAACCAGATCTTCATCTTCAAAGACTTGTATGTTGCTTTCTTTATCTTCCATGTACCACATGTCGTCAAGATCGCTCATTGTTGATTCACTCTTTCCTTCATCCTTGAGTACTTCCATGTCTTGATTTGCTAGTGTGTAGGCTTCGATAGCACACAAGCTATCATCTAGCTTGAGTCCTATCTCCTCCCATTTATCCTTTGAGTCACTAGGCTCATCACGGTTGTACTCTTTTCTTCCTTCATCATAAATCTTTGAGTTGTCAATCCGGTCGATCCATCCTTCATCTCCTTCTTCTCTTTCTTCTTCAAACATCTTTTGGATCGACTCTCCACTCATCTCTTGATCAAATATATCTTCAACTAGTTTGGCAACGTGTCGGCGTTCCTCCTTCCTTCGGTAGTTGATTAGTGGGGCGAAATCAACTTGAACCCAACCGGATTGCTTGAACTCCGCCAATGGTCTAGCATTCCACATACTTCGGCCTACATTCATGTTCGTTTCAACATTTTTAACATCCGAAATGACTTCTCTTACCTTGGGAAGTGGATCTTCACTTTCTTGTATGGTCGGTTCATCTTCCTTGACCTTCGGTTCATCTTTTTCGTAAATTTCAGCAAGCACCTTGGGCTTGATTTTGTCATTTTGCTCCTCTCGACAACATCTTTGCCAATCTCGTATTGTTCTTTGTCCATTGCTTATCCTTTGTAAGATTTGTGCGGCTTCACTAATTGTTTTATCCATTATATCACCGCCTGCACACATGCTTACAAAACGAGACGAGTTAGGGGTTAGTGAAAAATAAAAGGTATGCAACATCAAGTCACCGGAAAATCCCAAGTTCGGGCCTCGCTCAAGTAGTTCATTAAAACGGTCCCATGCTTCATCAATTCCTTCATCCTCTCTTTGCTTGAAAGTGAGCACTTGCCTCCTTAAGTCTTGGACCTTTCTTATGGGAAAGAACTTCAAAAGAAATTTCTTCACTAGCTCATCCCAATTTCCTTTTGCTTCAACGGACGCAAGTGTGTACCATCTTCGCGCTTCATCTTCGAGAGAGAATGGAAAAAGATTCTACTTGAACCAAGCGGTCGGAACTCCTTTTTGTTGCACCGTGTTGCATAACATCGTGAATTCCTTAATGTGTCTATATGGGTTGTCATCCTCCAATCCTCTAAATGGTTTTTTCGCTACTAACTTGATGATTCCAGGCTTCACTTCGTAGTGGGTTGTAGCAAGCATCAAATCTGATTTTTGTATCTCAATGTCTTCCATTGACGGCATTGCTAGCTCCCTTAGCGACATCTCTTCGTCTTCCAATGGTGAGGTGAACAAATCCATCTAGGCACAAGAAAAGTAGAAAGAAAAACAAAAAAAATATTTTTTTTCTTTTTTTTAGAAAATAAGGGTTAGGTGTTAGTAATCAACAAAATTAATACTAGATTAAACGTAGCAAACTGGCTTGCTCCCCGGCAACGGCGCCAGAAAAAGGGGCTTGTTGACGGATAAAACTCGTATCCACCTACGATCCGCAAGCGTACGGACCTACACCTTTTTCACCACGGGATTCCCAAGGTTCTTGTCAATCCGCGGAGCAAGGGGATTACTAGCGCTTAACCAAGTACTAATCTAGTCGAATGGAAAAGCTTCGAAAGAGAGTATTAATCTAAAAGTAAAGACAATCTAACCTAAGTTAATCTAAGTTAAGTTGATCAAACAAATCTAGGGTTAAGCTAGATGGTAAAGGGTGAACACAAGAGAGTGAGTAAGAAAGATAAGCGTTCCCTCCCTAGGATCTAGGATAACATGGTATGCATCTACTACACGAAAGAGGTAAACCAATCTACCGGGGTTGTGACCACGGTTTCGCCCTTTCCTCCTCTCGTCATCGTCACTACGCGAAGGTATTCGTGACTAGACCTATGATGGACACGGTATGTTGATGGAATCTATGGGAGTAGCGGATATCATACGCCCGAAAAACACGGTGGCCTACCTTAATAATCAAAGCATCATCAACATGAAAACAATAGATTGAAACCACGAATCAAGTAGCGATCACATAGCATGTATCCATCTAATCCTAGGGATGAACGGAGACATTACCCCATCATCTTACACGGATTGAAGCACATAGGGGTGATGGAGACTCCGGAGAACGTCGTCGATGAAGATGGCGGCGATGGAGCTTGGGAACACCCCTAGGCCAGCGGCTTGGAGTCCTCCTCTTGCTTCCTTCTCTCCGCCGGCATTGATCCTTGCGACAAGCTCATCTAACTCTCTCCCTCATCTTGCGGCGGCGGTTTTCTGGTGATTGGCGTCAGTAGGATGATTTATTCGATGGGTCACCATCTTGGGGCACCTAGGGGGTTGTATTTATGTCCTTGGGGTGCCTTTTGGCGTGCTCCACCTTTCCTTGCACGAGATCCTCCTTGGGAAAGAAGCAAACTTAGTTTCCATAAAATCAGCCAGATTTTCCTGATTCGCAGTCCTTCCTTGCCAGGGCCATATCTCCCACGTACGAACTCAAAATAATGCAAATGCGGTGTCTAGGTTGTGTGCCACGAAATTATCTTCAACTTTCGTATTCATTTCTTTCCTTAAAAACGAAGATAAGATCTCCAAATCGGCCTTGGAAGGTAATCTGTTCTGATTTCGGACTGACTGCGCAGCAGGGATTTCGGGGGATATATCTCCTAGCTCCCTTATCCGAATTGGGCCTTCTACATGTCCAAATCGAAGGTATCGTCGAGGCCCACAACTTTGGTAGTCAAACTTTTGCCATTAAAGGCCGTTTAAGTCTTCGAATCTGTACCGAAAGATCATGCTGTCATGAGCTGCGAGAATATCTCTCGGGCTGAGTTAATGTCGTTGGTAAACATCCAAGTCCCCGGAGTTTTGCGTGTTGATTCTTCAGTCCTTGGGTTGTTTGAAGTCTTGTTCACTTCGTGTCTTGACTTGTGACGGGCTTCATGATCTTCTCTTGAAGTGCTTGATGAACTTATCCCGAAAGTCTCCTCTTTAACGTTAATTTCCTGCGTAAACAACAAACTCCAAAATCGACATGCAAGTGTGAACTTGTTATATCATTAGTATGCCTAGTGGTGGGTTAGTTGCAAATCATAATCGAAACCAATGTATAACAAGTACTCTAGGTTGACGGAAATTCACCGTCAACAACAGATTACAGTCATCATTGATACATCAAAACAAGGTTACAATGCGGCCATATCTTCATGACAAGATATGCAAAATCACACACACACACATCGATCTTGCTCGCAGGTCGTCGATCTTGCTACACGTGGTCATTGAACAAGCTCCAATTCTCTTGATGGCTTAGAGAACTGATTCCTGGCTTGCAATAAGACCACAAAGTTTCCTAGCTTAATCTGCATTTTTGGTTTGCAAGAGCATTCTGCGAGTGGAGGGAGAAAGCATAGGAAAAATAATGATCATTGGACAAACGATGAAGGATTGTTCATCCTGAAAACAATCATCATTGGACACAGGATGATGTTGTTCATCCTGATGCCAGGAGGTTCTGGGCTACCTACCTCGGACACGACTACGTGGAAGGGGTACGTCACAAGGATTCTTCTGGCAGCTGTGTTCGAGGGATGAGCTACCCAATCACCCCCTATCACAAGAATTCTTCTAGCAACCGAGAAATCAAGGAGGAGGAAGAAGATAGAAAATCAAAAGCTTGCGCCCTACAAGATCTATTCTTTGCGCCATAGCTAGATCTAGAGAAGAAGGAAGCAAGTGCCTCGCTTTATTGTATCAGAAGAAGGAACCATATACTAGCTAGATCTAGATCTAGAGAAGAAGGAAGCAAGTGACTCACTTTATTGTACTGCTATCAGAAGAAGGAGCCATATAGCTAGATCTAGATCTAGAGAAGAAGGAAGCAACTTGAAGTGAGGAGGACCGAAATGCGTCGGTGCCTTTTTATAGAAAAAACAAGGGTAAGATCAAGAGCACAGGAATGACCGGGAAGGTTCCCAAGACGGTCAAGACGGCCGGGAAACTGTTGCTAGTCAATGGCTGGGAGCAGAGCTGCGGAGGTATAGTGATTCCAATGTAGAATTAAATGATACGCGGAGTAAGCAAACATCGTCTCCAATAGCCGTGTTTGGATGGTAGATGTTAGTGTTACTGTTAGTGGTAGTTTTTAACACCTCCAAATTAACACATGTGTTTGGCTCCAAAGTGTTAGTTTTGGTGTTAGTTTGCTAAAAACTAACACTAACACATCCATCCAAACATCCAATGTAGTCATCATCTCAAAAAAAAAGAGGAAGGGATAAGACCAAGAGCACAGGAAACGGGAAGAGGTTCCCAAGACGGTTAATGGCGAAACTGTTGCTAGTCAATGGCTGAGAGCAAAGCTGCAGAGGTAGTGATTCCAATGTAGAATTAAATGATACGCAGGGTAACGAAACATCGTCTCTACGCGGATTAGCCAAACATCATTTCTAATGGATAATTAAATGATAACGCGGATTAGCCAAACGTCATCTCCATTGCATACTTAAACCGTGTTTGGAAACAAATCTCCTGTGTCTTCTCCTTCCAAAACAATTAGATCCCCTGCCCCTTCATCTCTACCCGCGAAAAACAAAAACTGCCTACTCCTCATCGTCACCATTCCCGGCCGGAGATGGATAGCATGCCGGGAAGAAGCACGCGGCACCAGCTGTCATCGCTGCTGTTGGGCCTCCCTCAAGACCTCCACATTGAGATTGCGGCGCGCGTCAGTGCGACCTCGGAGTGGCCCTTGGCTGACCTCCGCAGCCTACGCGGTACTTGCTCGACCATGCGCCGCGTGTGCGGCCACGGCGACGTCGGCCGGCATTTGTCGATAGAGGGGATACGAGATGAGATTTCTTGGGTGTGGAACCCCACCTCTTACAAAGCATTCCTTGCTATGTTGACCGATCTTGGGAATCCGGAGGCTTGTTTCCTCTCCAGAATCAAAGCCTTTTTCATCGAACACAGGGGATACAATGATCTCCGGCGCGCCGCCGAGGGTGGGCACGATGCGGCGGCGTGTCTATACGCCATCTTGCTCTACAGAGACAATGGTGGTGCCGCCGCCGACGACACCGCGAAGGGATACATGAGGCGGGTCGCGGGCGGTGGCAGTACGACGTTGTCGAGATGGCTGAGCAATGAGCGGTGTCTGCCTTTGCGTGAGAAGGCCGCGCGTGGGCTCCACTACTCGACTTGGCGCATTTGGGGTGAACCGCTGCCACCTCCGGCACAGGTGCGTGGTGATCAGTGCGCAGGCACCAGCGGCGGCTGCGGCATGGAAAAAGGATGGCTTCGAATTTCTCTGTTTTGCAGTGAAGACTGTAGGCTGCGCTGCGAAATGGTGAAGTTCGCACAGAGAATAGGAAATCGATAGTAGTAGATTAGCTTTTGCATGATGCTCGAATTATCTGTGTAAAATTTTGGGAGACCAGCAAATCTGACGCGGGTTATCAGCACCGCGTCGCTAATGACTATGGCGCCCAGTTCTATTCAAATGAAGAACAGTTCCCATTTCTCCTTTTAATCTGCAATCAAATGTTGTAACAAGTATTTTTTCGTCGTTATTAGTCCAAGTTTGATACTTTTTTCTAAATTTTTATAAAATCACCATCTATTCATTAATTTCATTGTTTAGTGTACATTTCGTTTGTTGAGTGATGTTTATATGCCTTATTTTGTTCTTTGTAAGTAGAACATACAAATAATATTTGTTTTACACAACCATTAGTGATGGAACTTTACATTTCGTAAGCTTAAAGTGAAAACAAGGTTTTGTTAAGTTTTCAAATGCATATAAGTTCGAACATGTTGCAAAGTGTGGAAAACTTCAATGTTCAAGCAAACATTCTAGGAAACTATGTGAGAGATGAAGACATTTGTACACAAGTATATTATTCCTTCATCGAAACCATTTGAAATTTTGAAGACAAGTCTAGCTACCCAAATTATGTTGCCAAGTCAATTTGTAGATTTTTTAGAGCAAATTTGATGTTATTAGAATTATTATACAACTACCATGGGGTGTAAAAACTAAATATATAAATTTTGGGCACACAAGTTTGACTGTTGATATTTTATTCAAATACTGAATGTCCAAATACGAATTGTTCGTATCTTTATGATTTTTAGGTGCTATTTTATGGGCTCTAATAATTCAGGGAAGCAAGTTTCATTCCAAAAAAATTGTGCTGGCCCACGCGTCAGCGTCAGTAGCCAATATAAAAAAGATAATCGTTGCCTGCCCGCCCGGACCCAACTGCCAACAAATGCGATCCGGGTTCACTAACCATCGTCGCCAATGACACTGGCCCACGCGTTAGCGTCAGCGTTAGAAGATCTAATTCATCACAATAGATCTCCAGTTAATCTCGCATATATTAGATCGAGTTCATGACATACAAAGTCTAAGAACCAAGCTAGTTAACTAAGCAGTTCATGATCGACAGACAAACTAAGCAGTTCCTATCCAAGAACCGGATGAAGACACAAAAGCACACAAACATTATTGTTACTAATTGGTAGAGGAGTCTATCAATTAGTTGCAGTCGCGCCGTCGCCGCCTTGGCTGCCGTCGTCGCCGCCGTCATCGCCGTCGGAGCCACCGTCGTCGAAGAAGAAGTGGCGGCGGGCAGGCCGCTTGACCACGGGGAGGTTCTCGAGCTTCTCAGCCAACCCGTGGATCCTGAAGGCGAGACCCTTCAAGGTCGGGTCCTTGTACGCATCATGATGCGCCTTGATGTTGAAGGCCTCGCCAACACCTTCAAGATTTTTGAAGGCGCTCCTGAGCGGCTCGGCGGAGAACTTATTGTCGTCGAAGAGCAGTTCCTCGTTGAGGTCCTTGGCCGCAGGATCCTTCCCCTTCTCCAACTTCTTCCGACGGCGGCTTTCGTCGTCGTCGTCCTCCCTTCGTCCCCGCTTCGACAGTGGTGGGCTCCACGACGTCATCTCCTCCTTCTCTCGGTGACCGAAGATTTGTAGTGGTGAATCACGAGGAGGATGAAGAAGTGAAGAAAAAGATGATAAGCTTATGGAAGAAGCAGGGGAGAAAGTCGGGGAGGGCGACTGGGCGAGGGAGTTATATTGACAAGACGCGGAACCGTCAGGCGCCTCTGCCCCCTCCCACTACTCCATTACTGCCAGTACGTGCCACTCGATTGCGCATCGGGCTCCATCTCAGGTGTGAAGCCACACGTCGCCTTTCACTTAAGCGGGAAGGAGAAGGGGCGGGGCAATGATGTCGGGCCCACTTGTCAACGGCAACAACCAAACTGCGGCGCCTTTTCAATTTACATTTATTGTTTTATTACGACATGGTCGAGGCGCCATCTTCAACCTTCAACCCTCGAGTTGCTTGTCGCCTCCTTCAACTTCAATCCTAGTCGCTAACTTCATCCCTCTTCAACTCTAATCCTCCTTGCCAACTTCATCCCTCGTCGCCGCCAACTTCAACCCTCATCGCAATTCAAATTCCAAACCCCGTCGTTGTGCTATTTCCTCCATTCTCCTTGATGGCTGCCACGGTGTGCTTGATGCTGCTGCTGCCAGATGAACTTCTCACCAAGATCATTGTCCACTCCGTCAAGGATGTGGTCGTTTTCCATTTTCAAAAACCTTCGCAATAAAACTTGCGGCACCTTCCGGCGCATCTGCAACTCCGATGAGGTACTACTGCACGTGTCGCTGCGTGATCTTTGTTCGGCGTGCAAAAATCGCTACGTCAGGTCATGCTTTGAGTGGCACTTCCGCGAGGCCAATCATCGAAGGCATTGTGCTTTGAGGGGGTGGTGAGGTTGATGAGGCGGCGGAACCCCGACAAGGGTCTGAAGCTCATCGGAGATGCCGCCGCTGCTGAACACTCCGGTGCCAAGTACTTTTTAGTGATGTTGAAGTACTGTTGCAACTCGGCGGACCCCGAAGCCTTGGCACAACTCCAGGAAATCAGCGGCAACCCGTCGCCCCCTGACGGCTAGCGGAAGAACCACAACCTGCGGCGGCTACACTACCTCGTCAAGCAGGATCTTGACAACATTGTGTGGTTGTACTGGCTTGATGACGGCGGCGATGACGACGACATTCTGTTGCTGCCCGTCCAGAATCCCCACATCTGCATTTGGGAAGCGGGATGTAGGTGCTACGAGCCGGATACCAAAGAGATCATCCACTACTGCAGCGCCGAGTGTCGCATCCGTCATGAATGCGCCTTTGGACGAGTAAATTCTGCCCCGCCGTGGAGTACGCCGTCAGTAGGATGAACATCGGGATGTAGGCGCAAGCATAAATATGAACATTACCTATCTTGAATGCAAATTATTAGATATTACTAAACGCAGATTTGATTTTATCGGGAAGTCAGGATGTCAGCGGAGCCCTCTGCTTCGTCCTTTGTTCTAATCAAATGAGTGTGGGGGTCAATTATATTCAAATGAAGAACAGTTCCCATTTCTCCTTTTAATCTGCAAACAAATGTCGTAACAAGTATTTCTTCGTCGTTATTAGTCCAAATTTGATACTTTTTTTCTAAATTTTTCTAAAATCACCATATATTCATTAATTTCATTCTTTAGTGTACATTCCGTTTGTTGAGTGATGTTTATATGCCTTATTTTGTTCTTTGTAAGTACCACATGATATTTGTTTTACACAACAATTAGTGATGGAACTTTACATTTCGTAAGCTTAAGGTGAACACAAGGTTTTGTTACGTTTTCAAATGCATATGAGTTTGAACATGTTGCAAAGTGTGGAAAACTTCAATGTTCAAGCAAACATTCTTGGAAACTATGTGAGAGATGTAGACAATTGTACACAAGTATATAATTCCTTCATCTAAACCATTTGAAATTTTGAAGACAAGTCTAGGTACCCAAATTATGTTGACATGTCAATTTGTAGATTTTTAGAGCACACTACATGTTAGTAGAATTATTACATCATTAACATTTGATGTAAAAACGGATTCTAAGAATCTTGGGCACACAAGTGTGACTATTGATATTTTATTCGAATACTAAATGTCCAAATACAAATTGTTCGTATTTTTATGATTTTTTAGGTGTTGTTTTATGGGCTCTAATAAATCAGGGAAGCAAGTTTCATTCCAAAAAAATTGTGACACGCCCACGCGTCAGCGTCAGCAGCCAATATAAAAAAGATAACTACTGACCCAACTCCCAACAATGGCAATCCGGGTTCACTAACCATCGTCGCCCATGACACTGGCCCCCTAGTCAGCGTTAGCAGGCAAACCATGCACGGGCTGCTCAAAATTTTCCACCTATATTTACTATTGTGCCCATGAAATTCCAATTGCTGCACAGAGCCATCAAGGGCACGCCAGTAGTTTCATTAAACACAGTTATGTGCTCCGTTCATATTCAGCTCCTCGCTAGACAGATCCACAACGCCCGCATTCTCCCCACCGCTGCCGCCAGTCGCCCCGCTCGCCTTCGCCGCTCTCTCCCCGCTGCAGCCCTGCTCTTCTCCAGCCCCACCGCTCCCTATGTGACGACGGTGACGAGGATGCGGTTACTGGCGTGCGGACGTACGTCTGGCCAACCTAAAGACAGTTGACACGAATCCGTCGACATGGTCCCTGACCACGACGATGAGCCGGCCGGCCGCCTCAGGCCACGAGCCACTGTGGATTCGTCCCCTCCGACCATCACGAGAACAACTACTTCATTCGCGACAAAGGTTAGTCCTGCTTGAACCCCCAACGCCCTCTCTCTCATCGGCCACCAAAATCGATCTGCTATATATTCATGTCAATGTGGATTAATTAGGGAGACATGCCTAGATAGTTCATCTTTAATTTATTTACTGGGGTTTTGATTGATGGATTTTGTTGCCCCAAGTCTATGTGAATAAATTGTTGCTAACAGATGTAGTTATATGAACTGTTGAAATTCATTTTCATGTTCCTGCAGCTATAATTTTTGCACTGTAAATTCATGAAAAGCATAAAGGATGTTAGCATACTTTAATCCTGCTATGCTTTGAATGTAGTGATAACTAGACACTCTTATGCTTTGTTGTGAGTGTTAATTGTTTCACTACTGTCATATATATTATTATTATTGGTGTCATGATGTGTTGTGAGTGTTGTTTCACTACTATCATATATAATGTCATGACCATTTCTTTATCCTCCTGTTGCATGTACATATGGAACACACAATCTATCGCTGCTCAAGTTGGACAAGGAACCAGTTGAAGGAATTTATTCTCTACTTTGATATATAAGCATATTGTTGTGTCCCTGTCAAAATGGTTAGCACCTATCCCTGTATGCTAATTAAGTAAAATATAAACTGTGTATGTCTATGCTGATTTTATTTACGACTGTATCAGCTATCACTACTAGGAATAATGCCTTGGCCAACGCCTATATTTGGTTGCAATACGGCCATTTTGGTTGCAACTGGAATCAATTGCATCTAAGTTTTTTGGTCGACACATGGTTACAATTCCAACGGTTTAATAGCCTCAGGCAACTATTTTATGTGGCGTTGCAATAGATTTTTCTATTGCAACAAACAAGGAAACATATTGCCACCAATACATGGTTGCAAGAACAAACATTGCAACGAACAAATTTTCCTAATGCAACCAACACTTCGTTGCAAGATCAAATTTTGCAACGAACAAAATAGCCTTGTGCAACCAATACTTGGTTACAAGAACAAATATTGGAACGATTAGATTGGTTGCCTTAGGTTCTAATGCAGTCCATGGTTGCGATATTCCATGGTTGCCACCAATGAATGTGTTGCAATAGAAAAGTATTGCCACTCGAAAACTACGTGGTCATATGGTCATATTACCACGAAGTGTGATCCATTGCATTACATTGCTCTTGCAACAGATCAGATATGGTGACAATAGATGATATGTTAATGCAACAAACTAGTCTTCGAGGTAATATATATAGATTGAAACGTATTCGTGTTGGTGGTAACAGAGGTCACATGCAACCGACAATTTTTGGTCGCAATAGTTGATATTATAATGCAACGAACAGTTCTACGAGGTAATACATAGAAGTTGCAACGAATTTGTGTTGGTGGCAATAGAGGGCACATGCAACAAACAATTGTAGGTAGTAATAGATAATATGATAACGCATCACTTAAAGTTGGTCACAATAAAGTGTATTGCAACCAAAATCAATGGTAGTGTATTAGTCTATCGCAACGAGGTGAAAATTGAAACTAGTTTTCAATTATTTTCGCTGGTAGAGAATATCACAAATAATAATTGATACATTCATTAATATTAATTTTGACTCAAACTGAAGTATCACACAACGACCAACATTCTGGTTTAAAGAATATGACCACAACTAACAAAATAAGGACATCATATTTAACTAAGTTCACTGCATTGTTTAGCATACAAAAAATTGATCCAGAAATGGGTTCGTTAGTTGCTCCATCGCCCATCAACAACTTGTCATTCTTGTTGGTGTCGGCCATCAACTTGCAGCCATAGAAGCTTGTTTTGGCTGTCCTAGTTTCTCTGCGATTCATGAAAACATGTATGATTTAATTAATGGAGTAATTAGCAATCATAGAAAGGATGGTTGTGCAATTACCTGAGACAATAAAATACAGGCAAGTCTGCCTCATGCTCATAACATGTTAATCACCATCGTATACAGACTACAGGCCCTCATAAGCCTTGTGCAATCGCTGCAACATGTATTTCAAGTCATTACAAATCTGCATGACATACTAAAATACGTTTGGCATAATCCCTCACCATTGTATATTGTTAAGACTAAAAACACTTTGGTACAATGCATTCCTTTGTATGTACACCTCAGCAGCAGGTTCTGGTTCTCCTGTAAAATAACATGAATAAATAAAAGATAAGGCAACCTCAATTGGAGAAAATTTAGCTAACAACACTAAGGATTGATAGCTAATAAAATATATTACCTTCAGTGATTCTATACCAACATGAATGACAGGAACTCTACATGACCTAACAAATTAAGTGCATCTCACTTTACTATAGTGAAGAAAGTCACTTTGATTCTGTATGAACTTAAATCACCCATCAACCTACCAATCATAAATACAAGATCATAGTTGTCATTTAACCAAACAAAAAAAACTTATATATGAAGATATTTTCAGAACCACAACATGTGTAGATGTCAACTTAACAGCTATATTAGTTTTTCACAAAAGTTTTAAAATGCCAGTCTCAAATCTAATTTAAAATAAGCTCAAAATAAAGTTCAATCAATTTTCACCAGACATGTACTAAACATACATGTAATTTAGCGCATACATTGGTTGTACCAATCCAAATGCACTAAGCATTTCCACTTTATCTTAAGTATATATAGGAAAAAAAATGAAGATCCATACTCTGTTATAACCCGCAGCAAGTGACAGATGAGGTTGCATTTGAACTGAACAAAAGAGGCAATGTTCCAACACGGGATGGATGACCAAAAAATGAACACTCGGTGCTAGTTCAACAAAAGAACAGAAATAGAAACAGACCATCATAAAAAATACAAGGACTAAGGCATGTATGACATAATCACTAGTGCTTATCAGACCATGTACCCATTTATAAATGCTCAACTCCACAGATTGTAGCTGCATATACAAGTTAGTACTGTCAAGTTCCTCCAACTATGAAAAGCCGTACCAGAGATATATGTAAGTGGATCAAAGGAAGGACAAGTGGATTATTGCTCAATATCATTTCCAATTGCATAGAGAAATTAAGCTAGTTTTTTTTCGAGGAATAGAAATTAATCTAGTTGTAACATCACATATTCAAATATAATTAACTATTTCTTGAACAATTCAAAAGCAAAGCAAATGATATTCGATCGGCATGATTATATGTCAGTATAGATTGTATGTACTAAGACAAATGCATAAATTATTTGAAAACCACAAGGTATCTATGGACTGCATGTAGAAACAGGTTATGTGTGTGCTACTGAGCTTCATAGGTCTATGATAACCTTGCATATGTGCAGACTTGGGAAATGGGAGAAGCGAGGCAACACAACAACACCAGTGTATGATTCATGACACAACATTGAGTCGAACCAAGGAGAACTCTCTGTAACATCGATTCAATCGCTACAAGTCTACCAAAGGCATTCAATTCAAAGCATAACCTATCAGTTCAGAAGATTAACAAGACAACAGTCAAGAAGCACTCTGATTTCTTTTTCTACACGCATGCGTAATGCACAAAAGAAAGAAACGGGAATAGTACCAAAACTGATTAAATAACCAAATGAAGTAACCAGACATGTGATTAGCTAATAAAACAATGCCAGCAAGTATTGCATAATTAAATTTGCAATGAGTATCCGCTTAGTGAAATACCTTCATGTCTCATACACACCAAGGTACCTTCACTTCTAGACACTGTTAGCTTAAAGCTAAGCAACTCGACATCCTGCAGGCTCACAAAAAGAGGAAACTTATTCACTAACAAGTAAGATTATTATCTTTAAAACTAGCCCTGTAAATCAGAAAGATTAACCAACAATGGCCAATGATTATTAATCTATTCAAGATACCGATCGATATATAAGTAAGCTTTATTCAGTGTTTAGTGAATTTGAAATAATAAGCAAGCACATACATTCCAACTGTTCTTTTCGGTCATGTAATTAGAAATTAATGCCATTTCTGATAACCATGCCCTTTTGGGCATCTAAAGAATAGACAGATCACAAATGCATAGAAATACATGCCATGAAAAAAATGGGATTGGTTGACAAGCATGCCAACAAGTCAATTTAACATGAGCACTAGAATTATTTGATGCCTTCAGTTCCACATAGAAAAACCCAAAATAATATAACTATATGATTGTTATTATCTGCAGTGTGCATTTACATGTACCATGCCTAATATCATAGATTTTCTGAAAATTGCACGACACATTCCTGATTCCTCTTCACAAATCATTAGTGAGCAAAACTTTCAGCACAATACCAAAAGAAGTGGAGTACCCTAGGATTGACAAAGGATTCTTGCTCGCCACCACTAGCATGGTGGAGAGAAGGAAAAATTGGGGACGTCTTTACCCTTAGAAGGTTGTAGATGAGCTTATCTTCCTCGGTCTTCAGCTTCTTAGGTGGACCTCACACTTGGTGCAGGCCTCACTTTCACCACGAACAGTAGATGTAGATGCATTCGTACTACTCGCCACTAGTTCTGACAAGAGGCGCAGGAGACACGGAGCAGATGAATCATCAAATGGGGAGATATATGGGAGAAGGGACGAAGCGGACAAGGAGAAGGCATAGAACCGTTGGACTCACGACGGAAGGGGAAGGAGTAGGCAGGGGTGGGTGCCTGAACGGTGGTGACAACAAGGGAAGGAGGAGGAGGAGGAACTGCGACGCCCCACCATGGACCCAACAGCGTTAGCGACGCTCGCATGGTCGCTCCTGGCCAGGCGCCCATGGGTTCTAGCGGCTCCCAGACTTGGCCTGGCGTGGACGAATTTGGCGGCGCTCGCCCTGGCCTAACATCAAGGGGGAGGTTGACGACTCGTTGACGGCTCCAGCTAGCAAATCTGGGGAGGCGGCTCGAGTGCCTCGCCACCTCGCCGGGGCGCTTGGGGGCGGGCTGGGTGGCAGTGGTGACGGCGGTCTGTGCGGTTGGAGAGGGAGGGGAAGAGTTAGGCACAACGAACGAACGAGGAGGATAAGTTTGGGGAATATTATAGAACACAGACGTGATCTGAACCGTTGAGTTATAGATGAATGGACACGAATGATTGGGTTGTGCAAGAATGTAGTGAAAGCGGCCCAGTTTCGACCAGTTTAGTTTTTTATTTTCATTTAATTAAGGAATATATCTTTTCGAAAGTAACATGAACAGGAATCATCTTATGTATCATCATAGACAACTATGTTTTTTACCCACTGCAAGTCCCTCCTCTATTTCTCTCAACTCTCAGCCTAGCCACGTCATCCCCACTTGCCCCCCTCACCCTGGGCGCGCGCACCAGCCCTATCACCCACAAATTTCGCCGCCGCACCTTACACCACCTCCCCCTCGCTGCCTCTGGTGGCTCCTGCTCGATCTGCACAGCAGCGGCGACGCGATGTGCTCCTCCACGTCCTTACCTGCTGTCGGTGTTTTAGACCAGCAACTTACCAAGGGGAGTACCCGAGGTAGATGAATGTGGCCTCGCCGAGATCGGTAACTCGAAGGAAGAGACACGTGGCACACAATTTAGATAGGTTCGGGCCGCGAGATGCGTAATACCCTACTTCCTGTATGCTGTGTAGCTCTGGATTGATTGGATGTGATTACAAGATGATGCGTAATGAGAGAGAAGGGTCCCTGCCTCGCCTTATATAGTCCAGGAGGCAGGGTTACAGGTCGGTTTAGGGAGAGAGTACTAGTCGTGTACGTCTAGGAGTCCTCTACACAGTACATGGTATGTATAGCTTCCTATCCGAGTACTTCTCCACTGTAGTCCTTGCGCCTCACACCATCCGGTACCGTGCGGCACAAGTCGGGAAGTCCCAGGGGTCCACCGAGTAGTCGGTCCTGGTACCCACTGAGGCAGTGGGCCCAGGGAGGTCCATACGACAAGCCCCCGAGTACTTTGTAGTCGAGCATGATAGATTCGAGTAGTCTTGATGGCCTTGACAAGTAGTCCTCAAGCGTCCCCGAGTACTACAAGTCGAAAGTCCTCAAGAATACTCGAAGCATCCCGAGGCTGGAAGGTACTCCAGCTAATCTCTGAGTAATCCTGAAGTCTTCTCGAGTAGTCCCCAAGCATCCTCGATTTCTGCTCTTGAAGGTCTTCAACAATACCCGTGTTGTCTTGAAGCCGAAGTTGATATGGAAGTGTGATTGCAAAATCACACTCCATATGGAGTAGCCCTCGAGCCTTAGGTTGAGTCGTAGACTCTGGCTGAGGGTCAATCTGAAGTTCTGACAAGATTATCCCGCAAAATCTAGAGAAAAAACCGAAGGACACGTGGCACGGAGCCCCCGAGCCTTGAGTCGAGTACTTCATCTCGAATTGAAGGGTCATCTTGTATGTAGAATGTGTCCTGAGTTGCTCTTGAACCTTGTTGCTACCCAGGGAATTGATTAGATGTAGCCGAGCCCCCGAGATGAGGTGCCTCGACAACTAGAAGTTGAAGGGTCAGGCGCTGCCGCTGAGTTAGCCATGTTGGAACATATCCGTCCGGCCATTGAGGAGCCTCATGTTGACTTATAAATAGAAGCAAAACCCTTAGGGGTTTTCACCTCACTCACTTGCAGCCATTCGGAGCAAATCTCGCCTAGAATCCGCCGCCAGTGCACAGTGCAACCTCAGTGTAGATTGTAGATCCAGGCGCGCCGCCGCGGATAGCCACCACCGCAGCCCCCGAGCGAATGCGAGTGAAAACCCTGTGTACTTGGAGAATGAAGCCCTCACCATCCAAGAGCTTGAAGACCGCCGGCGGGAAGAGATCTCGAGAGGAAGCCGCTGGATCCACCGCAGGGTCAACGCCGCCGGTGTCTCCCCCGCGTCCAAATCCCAACAAGGAATGGAAAAAGTCAAAGGCCAAGACTGAGGACTTGTTGGCACTGCTGAACAGTGGATTTCTTCGGGAGAAGGAGGTCGACATGTGGCGCGCCGCCGCGGGAGATCCATACCCGATGGATAAGAATCTAGATGAGATCCCGATGTTCACGCGGTTCGTGGAGCACGGGTTGGCTCCCCAGAGATCAACTTCTTCAAGGGGCTCTTGGAGTACTACGATATTGAGTACCTCAATCTCAATCCCAACGGTATCTTCCACACCTCCGTCTTCGTCCATTTTCGCAAAGCTTTCTTGGGGATCAAACCCCACTGGGTACTCTTCCGGAAGTTCTTCCGCGTGAAGCCCTAGCCGAGCGCCAACGACCCCCCGAGTAGTCGGAGGGGCCGGCATCCAGATGCGGGAGGACGCCGCGGAGCAGTACCTAGCGTACAAGTTGATCGACTCCAACCAAGATTGGAAGTCGAAGGATATGCCGGTGTACACCCCCTCCCCAGTCCCGGAATACTCCACCGCGCATCCACCAAACGAGGTCAGTAGCCGTACTCAGTGTCGAGTACTAATTATGTAGTAGTACTCGTGTTCACCCAATGTGCTTGTTGCAGGATGACATAGTGAAGTTTGTCTCCGAGGCGGTTTCGCCTCCCCGACTTGTCGAAATCCCAGAGGAAGGGAAGGGCAAGGCCAAGGAGCGCCGCGAAGTCAGCGAAGGTGACGACACTGTTATCGTCGAAGACACATCGGATGAAGATGATGAGGAAACGCTTCAAGAGCAGTTCCAGTTGCGGTCGAGATTCAGCCGCCATGGACTGCCCAATGTCCCTCTCATCCAAGATTTTCCAATTAGCTTAGAGGCTAGTTTGCCTGTGCCGCCAAGGAGGCCGCGCAACGTGGCACGCAAGCGCGTGGCCAATAAGCTCAAGGTCACCGAGACCACATCCCAAGAGGTAAAATCCTCGAGTAGGGTAGTCGAGTACTTGTTTCTCGATGTTGTGTGTGCTGACAACAAAATTCCACTGCTTGCAAGAGATTCCGCCTTTCGACCCCGTAGACCAACGGGACGAAGGCGACTGGGAGACTGTGGGGGAGTCGGCTGAGAGAAGCCGCAGCTTAGCCCCCGCCATGACGGAAAGCCGGTGCCACGGCGCCGCTTGCCGAGGACGGGACCGAGCCGCCCACAACCGCCGCTGAAGAGCCAGCGGCTACTGAAGCCGAAGAGGAGGTGCCTGCTGAAGCTAGACTAGTCGACATCACAAGCATACTTGGCGCCCCAACCGTGCCAATAGTCCGGTCGAGCTTGTAAGTGAAGATCATTCCCGAGTAGTACATGTAGTTTGGTAGTGGTACTTGGTTGACAACCAGTTGTGTACTGTGCAGGAAATCCACGGACTTGACCTGGGAGGAGGATGAACCCAGCACCGCAGTGGCTGAAGAGGATTCTGCGCCAGCCGCTGAGGAGTCCGCTCCCGCCCCCAAGCAGAGACCGAGGCGCCGGCCGTGGAAGCTACACTGCCGGAGGCCAGCATTGTAGAAGGTGAGTACACTGCAGGAACGCAATCGTCCTCAAGGAGTAGTTGTAGCCGCCGTGGGACACTAATGTGAATGTCTTCTGTTGACAGGGGCCGAAGCCGAGGGAAGTACCATCCTCGAGGTGGTGCCCGTTGAAGGCTTGGCGCCGGAGACCCAAGGAGCCGCCGGAGCAGCCCCCAAGCCGGCAGAGGTAGCCAGCTGAGGGGTCCCCGCGATGGCCAGAGAGAAGCGCGTCGATATACTGCCAGAGTCAAACCTGGAAGTGGTCGTCTACTCGCCGGAAATTCAAGATGCGGAGCCGATCCGTTCGGCACCGATGTCCGGGGCCGCCACGAGTAGTCGTGGTGGGATCGAACTCCTGGCGGATGATCTCGTTGACCCGGCTGGAGTAGCGCGTCACTTGGAGGCGATGCGCCAGGCCGAGCAGTGGATGAAGGTAAGTTGTCGATACTCTTGAGTAGTCAATCTACCATAGATGCTGAGTACCCATGTAACAACTATTGTCTACAGTAGGATGTCGTTGAGAGATCCCGACAAAAACTGACATGCTCCAGGGATACGGCGACACAGTGCTCCGGGCGGAAGCATTGGAGGAACAACTCGCAAAGGCCCGGAAGCACTCCACCATGCTCCAGTCGAAGCTTGACGGCGCCTTCGCCTAGTACCATAACAAAGTCCAGGACATGCAGGCGAAGAGAGACGAGCTGGTGCGGAAGAACAAGTCGCTTCGCAACTAGAACAAAGGTACGGTGCTGTCTTGTCGAGTACCCATTGGAGATGTCTTGCAGTGGTCTAACCCCTCCTTGTTGATTGCAGAGCTTGAGACCCGGGTCGAGCAACTGAGAGCTTCAGAAGTCGACATGAAGAACCTCTTCTACCGGGAGAAGGAGGCCCGTGAGGTACTTGAATATGACTATAAGCAATTGGCTTACGAGTGCGATAAGCACATGGAGCTCCGAATTGCCTCGGATTGTGACCTCGTCAACTGCTACAAATCCCTGCAGAAGTTGAACGAAGACTGCAAGAAGTTGCGGGCCTAGCTGAAAAAACTTGAAGAAGCCGCACTTCCCATTGCGAGGCTACTGGTGCCTTATCCGGGCGGGCCGAAGATAGCTCCATTGGTGGACAGGCTGAGAGAAGCTCCCACTCGTCTGGCGACGTACGTCAGGCATTTGGCGAAGTCGATCCCCAATCAAATCTTGGCGTACATGAAGTCGTACTTCCCGAATGCTCCAGTGGATGTAGTCGTGGGTGGACTTGCCGCCAACTGCACTGATGAGCAGTACACGGAGCTCCTGGAGCAGATGGGGCCAATTGCTGAGCAGGTCGCCGATAAGGGGAACCTTCAGTAGTCCTGTAGGGTTAGCTTGTAGCAGTAATTGTATAAACAAAATTGTACTAAACTTGTTTAATTATGAACGAGAAAGCTTCTCAGAAATGAGTACTCGTTGTCGCAAGATGTGTATGCAGAGTTCTCATCATAGAGTTGTCACGAGTAGTAGTACTTGCCAGTAGGCCCGTTGAGGGGAACACAGTAAGTCAGTTGATAGATAATCAAACTTCATTACTGAAAGAAATAAACCTCGATGGCCAGGGCCGTTTTACAAGAGTAGTCGCCAGGACCCGGAGGCCGCCTACGGCTAAGTGCTGCTAGGGCGTATAGCCGCTTACAGCAGATGATCCGTTAGTAGCCGTATGGGCTGGATCTAGGAGTACATGGTCTCTTAGTAGACCGTTGCTGGAGTCCTTTGTCACTTGGAGCAGCCCAAGATCCGTTAGTAGCTGTTAACGCTGGATCCTGGAGTAGAGTAGTCCAGAGACTAGTGCCTGAACCCGGAGGCCGCTTATAGCGAAGGGGTCTTTGAGTAGTCGTGCAGAATTGAGCCCCCGGGGTAGTCGAGAGACTAGGTGTAGAATCGACAGAGCTGGTCGATATTCCACGAGTTGCTGACGTCTTCGCCTTCAAGCGTCTAGAGGCGATAGGAGCCTAGTCTGGTCACCTTTGCAACTATGAAGGGACCTTCCCAGGGCGAGCTAAGTTTGTGTAGTCCTTCCGTGCTCCGGATGCGGAGGAGGACGAGATCACCAACGTTGAAGGAACGTTCCTTGACGTTTCGATCATGGTAGCGTCGGATACCTTCAAGGTACCTTGCTGACTGGACGAGGGCGGCGCAACGAGCTTCTTTAAGTCCATCGATATCAACTCGTCTGCTATCTTCAGATATGCCTTCGCCATATTCCTCTACTGCTGGTGAATCCCACATGACATCAGCGGGGAGAATTGCTTCGGAGCCGTAGACCAAGAAGTATGGCGATTGTCCCGTTGGCTTGGAGGGTTGAGTACGTAGCCCCCAGAGCGCATTGGGTAGTTCCTTGATCCACTTGCCTCTTTTTGAATTAGCAGCATCGTGCAGTCGCTTCTTGAGAGCGTCGAGTACCATCCCATTGGCACACTCGACTTGTCCATTGGCCCGAGGATGGGCAACTGAGACATATCGGGCGTCAATCCCGTTGTTCTCTCAGTACTCCCAGAACTGGTGATTATTGAAATTGGAGCCCAGGTCTGTGATGATGCGGTGGGGTAGTCCGTAGCGATGCATGAGTTCGTCCAAGAAGTTGAGTACTCTGTCGGCCTTGGGGCATGTGACCGGCTTGACCCCGATCCACTTGGTGAACTTGTCGATGGCCACCAATACTCTGTTGAATCCACTTGGCGTAGTTGGGAGAGGCCCAATCATGTCGAGCCCCCAGCAGACGAAGGGCCAGGTTGGCGGTATGGTGACTAGCTTGTAGGCCGGGACATGTTGTTGCTTGGCGAAGTATTGGCACCCTTGGCACCTTCTGACGAGTTCTTCGGCATCGCCCAGAGCTGTGGGCCAGTAGAAGGCTCGTCGGAAGGCCTTGCTGACCAACGTGCGTGAGGACTGAAGGACCGATTGGGAGACCAGAGAGGGGGGAGTGAATGGGAGCCGATAAAAATTCTTCTCGATGGAGATTGAAACTCCAACAAGATGAACTCGCTCGGTCGGACCCCAAAGATCACACACTCCGCACTTCTACCTTCCGTTTACAAAAACCACTTAGCTACTAGAGTGCTACTGGTCCTAGGAACAAACACTACCAGCAACCTCAACACACACGCACCCACGACAGCGGAAACAACTCGAAAGCCAGCTGTCCAGAGGGGGGCGGTTAGACCGGGTATGGGGGGCGGTTAGACCGCCTCCACCAGGCAACCAAGAATTCCTCCGAAACACCTCTTCCAGCACCAAAACGCACCACGGTTTCACCAATAGAGATCTCTGTTCAGGGCCATGCTAGCTACCAGAAAACCGTGGTGAAAACCAAAACTTCACAGCAACGAACTCCAAGCAAGAGCTCCTAGCAAACAGCACGAGAACGACCCGAAATTTCACCAAGATGCTCCTCTGATCAAGGCGAACAAACTCACAGAAGAAAACCAGCGAAACAGAACTTCGACCTGGAAGGCCCAGGGCGGTTAGACCTCCCCCTCCAAGCGGTTAGACAGCCCCTTCCAGAAAACCTACCCGCGGGTTAAACCTCAACTTCCCAACGCCCGATCTCCCGAATCACTCCACGGATTGCAGCGAAACTTCGGGAATAGCTGGGTTACCTCCTGGGGAACCTCTACCTCAAAGGAATCGACCTGAATCGCTCACAATCAAGAGGAATCGAAGAAATCGCCTCTCTAGGTCAAGAACTCCCCCAACTCGAAAAACCACCAAATCGAGTCCGATTCAAGAGAGATTTGGGGGCAAAGTCACCAGCCAAAGAGGCACAAGATCCTCATACGTGACACCCACCAAAAAAGCCCAAGAAATCGTCCTCAAAACTCCGCCAACAAAGAGCTCCGAAAATCACCACAAAGAAGGACGGGAAAAACACTTCTCAACCTTGAGGAACAACGCCGAACCATCTATACATACCATGAAGGTTCGTACAATGTCTAGCTTGCCACCCATACATCCATCCCTCTCTCTAGATCTCACATGAAGCTCTCAAGCTAGTCCTAGGAAAAACTAGAGGAAAATGAGAACCAAAAATGGAAAAACAAATGAGCTAGGGTTCCAAGAGTTGGCTGCCATCCTCCCCTCAAAGAGTATATATGGAGGCACCCAAAAGACTAAACTACCCTTACTTAATAACTAGGGATACAAGCCCCTCATGGGCGAATTTGGAAGTCTTCAGATTTTATTCATCGGACGGATGCCCGGCGACCGCAACCTGCTTAGCCTCGACGCAAGCCTTGTGATCCCGACGCGTGTCCTCCGCTTCGAAGCATCTCGGCACCAGCAACCAGGGTGGTCACACCGCCCCCCTGGGCAGTTAGACTGGCCAGGGCAATCTGACCGGCCCAGGCGGTCTGACCGCCCCTCCTGGGCGGTTTAACCGGCCTGGGTGGCCACACCTTCTCGTCGAGTCTTCGGCCTTGGCTATGTGGTTCAACCGAGTAACCCAGTGGTTTTCTTGTGAACCACTGCAAACCCCGCGAACTCAGTGTAGCCTTCGCCAATCTCCACTCATGACTTGGCTCCCACATAGTCCCGGCCCGACCTTGGTCTTGAGGCTCTACCAAGAAACCGTCCATGACTTCATCTTGCTGTTCATGCCACCATGCGGCCAGCACTTGACCCCGCTGGCCACCGGGTCCCTCGAACGAAGCCTACTTGTCTTCTCCACACCTGGAGGCCTCACCGGCAACGACCTTTCTCGCTTGTTCTTCACCTGCACCAACACGAGTCAAGCCGCAACCTGCACCTGCAATACTTAGCCAAGAATCAGTCCACACAACGTTGTCAATCACTCATCAAACAAGGAAGCGACCATCCACCGGTCCTCGAACCACTCATGGTCCTCAATCTCCCCCTTGATGAGTGCATTGAGAACACCCACATGAAGTAACACGAGAGAAAAGAAAAAGAAAAGAAACAAATAAAAAGAAACCTTAACAAGGGATCAAAAACCAAAGAAAAGGCAAAGAACAAGATCACTTGAGGAAGACAAGTCTCGGACCCCTTAGGCAAGGGCAACGACTCGACACATCCGAGACAAAACCATGCTCAAACAAAGAGCGCAAACCACCGAACCAAAACTCGAACACCACAAAGAGCTCCCCCTGCACATATGCAAGCTCCCCCTGAGCCAAAGCACACCCCCTGAACCAATGTAGCAATGCAACACGGGAATGCGGCAAAGAGCAAAAATCTGCTCACCAAGCCCAGGACGCTTAGACCGCCTTCACAGGGCGGTTAGACCGCCTGCACCACAACTGACTGCCTGGGGGAGGTTAGACCGGCCCTGAACCAAACTGCTCAAAATTTTCCCGAGCCAATTTGAACACCTTCCAAACACTTCCAGGTGCCCAAAGCATGCACAAACTTCTCCCCCTTGTTGACAATGCATGAATCAAGGCAAAATGCGAAAAGTTTCAATATATAGCTTCTCAAATATACAAAATTCATCACAAGAAGCTACACAAGTCCAAATGAGCAAGTTAGATACTCTACAGGTTCGTAATGACCTTAACTACATGATCACCAAGTTTCACAACCATTGGACAAGGCTAAAAAGGATTTGAGTAATTTTGTGAAAAGTTACTCTCTCATAAGCAAAAACCTAAACACGAGCAAAGCATTTCAAAATGGCAAAGCCACACAAACTTCATGCTAGGACAGCCATTCTAATCATAAGACCATCACAAACACCCACAAGCACCTCATGTCATGTCAAAGCCACTGAGCCATGTGCCTACTTCTATGTATGAGAATTCTCATTGGTAGGCATCATGCAACGGTTTAGCACCCAAAGAGAATTAAATTCAGCACATATGACATGGTAGTATATTTTCCAAGCATTTTTCAGTTCATTTTCAGATTTATAAATGGTACATGAAATGTCTTTGCGACAAAAAGGAACTTATGCCCCTCCATAAGATAAAGCAAGAGGGCTAAACATTCATGATGGAAAATGAGCATTTGGCCCCATATGATCAATAAACTAGCTATCCAACCACAAATTAAGCATAGCAAAGCCACTAAAACATGTCAAGATCATATAAAGACATTTACACATGAGAGAGCATACATGTGACATTTTCTAAAAACATAGCCATCAACCATGGATTATTCATCAAGATCATCAAGAGCCAAGCCAAACTAACCATAGCATACCAAACAAGCTCACAAAGACATAAGTAGCATTCCATGGTGAACAATGTATATAGGAGAAGCTTTTCCTAACCGATGCATATGATACAAAATGCATGCAATCTAAGATACAAGGATGCCTATACATCATGTTACATATGCCAAGCCAAATGCGAAGGAAACTATACATATGCTACAAAGGAGCTCCCACACACCCAACTCAAGAAATCAAACACACACCAAGTCCCCCCCGCAAACGAGTGTAGGGGTTTGGTGAAAATATTGGCTAATTGGTCATGTGTGGGTACATGGATCAAGGCTATCTTTCCTATCTCTACGTTGTCTCGCAGAAAATGATACCTCAGTTCTATGTGCTTGGTTTTGGAATGGAGCACTGGGTTCTTTGCAATGCTTATGGCACTGGTGCTATCACATTGAAGTGGGACATGGGTATACTCCTCACCAAAGTCACTCATGGTGTATGAAATCCAAAGGAGCTGAGAGCAACAACTAGCAGCGGCAACATACTCGGCCTCGGTAGTCGATTGTGCAACACTCGACTGTTTGCGGGAAGACCAAGACACCAAAGAAGATCCCAAAAACTGGCAAGTCCCAGAAGTGGACTTCCTATCCAACCGACACCCGGCAAAATCCGCGTACGAAAAACCATGAAGCGCCAAAGAAGAGGACGCTGAGTACCAAAGGCCGAAGTCGGGAGTGTGACGCAAGTACCTGAAAATTCGCTTCACCGCTTGCCGATGCGAGGTCCTCGGAGACGCTTGAAAACGAGCGCACAGACATACCGATAACTGGATGTCCGGCCTCGTCGCCATCAAGTAGAGGAGTGACCCGATCATGCTTCGGTACTCCTTCTGGTCCATGTGTTCACCTTCCTCGTCCGCATCAAGAGCTGTAGTCGTACTCATCGGCGTCGTCATAGCCTTGGAATCCTCCATCTTGAACTTCCGCACAATGTCCTTGGTGTACTTAGCTTGGTGCACAAATGTTCATTCCTTTGATTGCTTGATTTGTAGCCCGAGGAAGAACTGCAACTCTCCCATCACGCTCATCTCAAATTCCCTGCTCATATCCTCTGCAAACCTTGCAACAAGAGAGTTAGACGAGCCACCAATGACAATATCATCCACGTACACCTGCACAATCAGGATATCTCTGCCCTGCCTTAGTAGAAACAAGGTCTGATCGACCTTCCCATCTCAAAACCTCTCTAAAACAAGAACCCCCTGAATCTGCCATACCAAGCTCTAGGCGCCTGCTTCAGCCCATACAGCGCCTTCCTCAACTTGTACACCCGGTGGAGGTACTTCTAAGTCTCAAACCCCGAAGGTTGCCTCACATACACTTCTTCCTCCAACACACCATTCAGAAAAGCACTCTTCACATCCATTTGGTGCAACTTGAACCCTTTAGCCACAGAAAAGGCTAGAAGGATCCTAGTTGCCTCCGAACGGGCTACGGGAGCAAAGGTCTCCTCGTAGTCGATCCCCTCCTTCTGACTGAACCCCTGAGCAACAAGCCTCAACTTGTTTCTCACAACCTCACCTTTCTCCCCCTCTTTGTTTTTCCACATCCACTTTGTACCAATCGGCTTACACCCTGGGGGAGGTTCAACCAACACCCAAACCTGGTTCCTCTCAAAGTTCTCCAACTCCTCATGCATCGAATTAACCCAATTGTGATCAGATAGTGCGTGTCCAATGTCTTTGGGCTCAAAAGTAGCAACAAATGCAGCATGAGCGAAATGAGAATTGTTCCGAACCCTCGACCGTGTAGTGCGTTCATTCATGTCGCCGATGATCCTCGAAGCTGGGTGATCCACTTGTACTCCTCGGGGAGGTTATCGCCTCGATGCTACCTCCCCCTCAACAATAGCTTCTCCTCGATCTTGATATGTTGTCGTAGGTGTAGGAGAGGGTCCGTTCACCACCGTAGTCGAAATAGTGGGTACAAGTTCAGCCGGGGGCACCGCACCGCCATCTTCATCGTCTCCATCTTCATGCTCCTCCTCCTGAAAGATCTCCTCGCCAAGCTCATCATCACCTGCACACTCAAAGATAAGCTGACTATGTGGCTGTGTCTCGTCGAAGGTTACCTCGTAAGTCTCCACGATTTGGTTAGTTTCAAGATTGAGCACACGATATGCTCTAGAATGAGATGCATAACCAAAAAAATACCATCGACAGACCTAGCCTCAAACTTATCCAACTTCTTGCCTTTCTTCAGAATAAAGCATTTGCAACCAAAGACATGGAAGTGACTCACCTTGGGTGTGTGACCATGCATCACTCATAACATGTTTTCTTCTTGTGCACTCTGAGGTAGATCCTGTTTGACACATAGCATGCGGTATTCACCACCTCAGCCCAATACCTCCTCGGAGTCCTATGCTCATCAAGCATCGTCCGAGCCATCTCGCACAACGTCCTGTTCTTCCTTTCCACAACACCATTCTGGGGAGGCGTATACGAACTCGAAAACTGGTGCTCAAGACCCAAGTCATGGCAAAAGGTTTCAAAACTAGAGTTTCTGAATTCCGAGCCATTGTCACTGTGGATTGCTCGTATGGCATCTCCGTGCCTCTCGTTCCTCAACCTCAGAACTAGATCTCGAACAAAACCAAACGTCTCCCCTTACCCTCAAGAAAAAACACCCACGCATATCGAGAGTAGTCGTCCACCACAACAAGGACATACCACTTCCCACCCGCAGATCGCACACGAGCTGGGCCAACAAGGTCCATATGGAGCAGCTCGCATGGATGCTCAGTCATCACATCGGTGAGAGGCGGTGGCTACCATCTTGGCATGCCTATACGGCGCACAAACCAACTCTTTCTCAAGTTCAACCGTGGAAATCCTTGGACCAGATTGAGTTTACTCAAACGAGACAAAAGGTCAAAGCTCAAGTGACCCAAGTTCCTATGCCACTTCCACAACTCACTCGAAGAACCAGCCAGGAAACAACGCTCCACACCCGAAGACTGAGGAAAATCAGCATGAAATACCTGACCCTCGAGAACGACCATATAGACAAGGTCCCCTCGAGAATCCAGAATCCGAGAACCACCGGTCCGAAACAACACCTCAAAACCGTCATCCAACAACTGGGACACAGAAAGCAAATTGTACCCCAGCGATTGAACAAGAGCAACACACCTGAGAGTGATCTTGTCACTCACCTTAATCTCACCTTCTGAAAGCACACGCCCACGCCCATTGTCCCCAAAAGTGATGTACCTCTTTGTCACCACGGACGAGACTTGAGAACCACCCCTTGTCTCCCGGTCATATGCCTCGAGCAACCGGAGTCAATCAACCAAATGTTCTTCAAGTCTCCCACACGAAATTCAAAAATGAGCATGTGAGCGAACAAACGACTCGGCCACGGGGTTAGTACCAAAAGAGTAAAACCGATCCGAGCCATTTGCTCGAAAGTGGGGTTAGCACACACCAAACCATCTTTCCTACCAAAACTACCACCACGAACACCACCTCGGTAACCACTCTGAGGAAACCACCCTTCTCTGCCTGGAGGAGAACAAAAACCATGAAAGGAGAACCGTGGATCATCCCTCCTCTCCATCTCAAAGCTATGACTCCTCCCAATCCTGTACTGAACACGAGAGGGAGAACGCCTAGCAAACTGACCACCTACTGACTCTCCATACCAACCACCAGCACTACTATCACCAGAACTGAAACCTCTCGACTCACCACCTCGAAAATCACTCCGCCCAGAATTCTGGGGGGGGGCGGTTGAACCGCCTATCCAGGCTGGTCTAACTGCCCCCTCTGGGCAGGGCCGGTTTGACCGCCTAGCCAGGCCGGTCTGACCGCCCTCTCCAGAAAAGCTCCCTGGCTACGGGAACTTGAATCTCCCCATGCCGGAACACTTCTCACCACAGCTTTACCCCTGGGCAGTGGCATCCGAGGCTTAGGTACACCATGAGAAGGGTTGTACCTATCCTTGTTCACCCACTCCTTTGCCATCCTTTCTTCACGCTTCCTCTTGAAGAAAAACTCATTCTTGTGACCCTCTTTCCCACAATAGCCACAATGGAACCTCACAAGTTTAGGTTTAGGCTTGGGTTGGGGCTGCTCACTTGGTTTCTCTCCACTCGACTTCTCCACCAGTTTCTCCTCACTAGCCTTCTCACTTTCTTTCCCAAAGAACACTTTACCCGAAGTGCTCACAAACTTGATAGGCTTTTGGAGATGATTTGTAGGTGTAGGAAATACGGGTGGAGCTGGGGTTGTGTCTAGTCGGTTCCTAAGATGGTTAGGTTTTGGAGGGAAATCATTTTTGTGGTGGGTTTTTGGTGGCTCTGGGATATTCTCTCCACTTCCCTCACCAACCTTGTTTGCCCCAAGTCCCTCACCATCCTGCCTCTTAAATGCCTCGATCGTCATCCTCAACTGAGGCTCATGACCAGACAACCAACCCATCAACTTTCTCAGCTCATCATTCTCATCCTGCAAACGATCAACATAATGTGCAAGTTCCAAATTTTTCAAAGCATGCATTTCGCAGGTAGAGCATGATGTAGGCATGGGTTTTTTCAGTTTATCCTTAAGAGAACTAGTGTAAGCATGCATCTCATCAATTTTAGCATGCAAAACAGGGCAAGAACTGCAAGCACCTAGCAAAGCAGATCTAGATTTAAGCTCAGCCACTTCTACCCTAAGCACATCTAGTTCCTCACACTTGGAGGCATGCTTTTCCTTGAACAAAGCAAGATCAGCAAGGAAAATGGAGGAATCAGCACAATTAACCTCATCCGAAATAACAGGGCTAGCCTTAAGGGAATCTATCTCAAGCTTGCTATCAAGAACCTGTGTTTCTAGCTCAGCCACTCTAGTCCTAGCATCCTCGAGTGAAGCCCTAAGCTCTTTTCTCATTTTCTTGGCCTCTCTATGCATGTCATCATGGTTATCAAGCAAAGAGCCAAGCCTCTCATTCTCCTAGCGCAAGAAGGGAAGTTCATCACGTACCTCGTCGTCGGACTCAGAGTCTGAGTCGCTCTGTGTGCTCTTCTTGCTGTCGGAGCTCAGCGCCATGGTGCAGAAGCCGTCTCTAGCGAAGCAGCTCAGCCCGCTCAGGTCCATGGACGACTTCTTGCTCTTGCAACGATCACCTTCATCTTCACTGCTGCTCGAGCTCGAGGTGGAGTACGCGGAACTGGAGTCGACGTCGCTCACTCCAACCATCGCTCGGGCCTTGCCTCGGCTCTCCTTCTTCCTCGATCGACGCTCGTCCTTGTACTTGTTCTTGTGCTTGCTCTTGTGGTCACGCCTCGACCGGTACTTGCCATCCATCCTCGACTTGTGCTTGTAGCTGTCCTTGTTCTCGACCTTCTCCGGGCAGTCAGCGACAAAGTGTCCTGGCTTGCCGCACTGGAAGCATGTCCTCGTGTTCCTCCTCATGTTCACTCGGTTCTCGTGCAGCCTCTCGAACTGCCTCGTCAGGACCGCCAGCTCGTCCTCTCCAAGTACATCGAACTCCTCATCTGGCATAGACATCAAGGAGGACAAAGAGAACATCCTGGTGGACGGGTTAGTGTTAGCCTTTCCTTTCGAACCACCAATGAGGGCAAGACTATGGGAATCAGTCGAACCCTCGAGCTTGGCAGTCATGCCCCTATCCACCTCAGCCGACTTGAGCTTCGAGAACAGCTCGTTCACCGTCAGAGTGTCATACTTCTCCGACTCCACAATGGCCTCGAACTTTCCGCCCCATATTGTACGATCCAAAAAGTGTAAGAGCTTGACGGCTCTATCATGATCATCGTACGGGAGCACGTCCACATTGGCCCTCATGTTGTTCACAACCACCGTGAACCTCTGAAACAAGGCATCGATGGACTCACTGGGGAGATGAGTGAAGTTCTCATATTCTCTCTGGTAGGTCGCAGACATCCGTGCCTGAACCTAGGCATTCCCAACATGAGCCTCCTTCAGCACTGTCCAAATCCTACAAGCCAAGTGCTCGATGTGCACCCGATCGAACTCAGGCTGACACAATGCACGAAACAAGTAGTCGACCGCCTTGTTGTTGGCGTCGAACATGTCTCTCGATCCTGGAGCGAGGAAGTTCATCGGCTGGACATAAGCTGTGTCCGCCGTGACATCCCGAAGGATCTGACCCTTTCCGTGGAGGAACGCCGCCATCCGCTTACTCCATATCTGGTAGTTCTTTTCATCGAAGTGTGGAGGACCCGAACCCCGTTCCTGGTACGCCATCCTTGGATCTTAGACTGGTTAGAGTCCACAAAGACCTGAACCGACTCTGATACCACTTGAATGACCGATTAGGCGACCAGAGGGGGGGAGTGAATGGGAGCCGATAAAAATTCTTCTCAATGGAGATTGAAACTCCAACAAGATGAACTAGCTCGGTCGGACCCCAAAGATCACACACTCCGCACTTCTACCTTCCGTTTGCCAAAACCACGTAGCCACTGGAGTGCTACTGGTCATAGGAACAAACACTACCAGCAACCTCAACACACACACACACCCACGACAGCGGAAACAACTCGAAAGTCGGCTATCCAGAGGGGGGCGGTTAGACCGGGTATGGGGAGCGGTTAGACCGCCTCCACCAGGCAACCAAGAATTCCTCTGAAACACCTCTTCCGAGCACCAAAACGCACCACGGTTTCACCAACAAAGATCTCTTGTCAGGGCCATGGTAGCTACCAGAAAATCGTGGTGAAAACCAAAACTTCACCCAGGGGCCTAGGGGCGGTTAGACCGGCTACCAGGGGCGGTCTAACCTCCTGTACTGAGGACCATGTGTGGTTCGAGGACCGGTGGATGGTCGCTTCCTTGTGTGATGAGTGATTGACAACGTTGTGTGGACTGATTCTTGGCTAAGTATTGCAGGTGCGAGGGTTGCGGCTTGACTCGTGTTGGTGCGAGGTGAAGAACAAGCGCGAAAGGTCGTCGCCGGTGAGGCCTCCGGGTGTGGAGAAGACAAGTAGGCTTCGTTCGAGGGACCGGTGGCCGGCGGGGTCAAGTGCGGGCCGCATGGTGGCATGAACAGCAAGATGAAGTCGTGGACGGTTTCTTGGTTGAGCCTCAAAACCAAGGTCGGCCGGGACTACGTGGGAGCCAAGTCATGAGTGGAGATTGGCGGAGGCTACACCGAGTTCGCGGGGTTTCCGGTGGTTCACCGAGAAAACCACCGGGTTCCTTGGTTGATCCACAAAGCCAAGACCGGAGAACCGAAGACGGAGGTGCGGCGGCACGGACCGGTCCGACCGGTGGGTCGACCGGTCGACCGGTGGGGACCGGTCGGCCGGTGAGGAGCACCGGTCGGCCGTGTGCGATGACGCGATCCCGAGAATCTTCGAAGCGGAGGACACGCGTCCGGATCGCATGGCTTGCGTCGAGGCTACGCGGGGTGCGGTTGCGGGCATCCGTTCGATGGTGAAGACATCAAGAATTCCAAATCCGCCCTTGAGGGGCGTGTATCCCTAGTTAGTAGAGAGGGGCATTTTAGACATTCGGTTGCCGCCTATATAACCCAAGAGGTGAGAGGATGGCAGCCAACTCTTGGAACCCTAGCTCATTAGTTTTCCTATTTTCCACCTATTTTCCTTAGGTTTTCTCTAGGACTAGCAAGAGAGCTTCACGGAGAGATCTTGTAGAGAGGGATGGATGATCGGGCGGCTTGCTAGACCTTGTACGAACCTTTGTTTCATGTATAGATGATTCGGCGTGGTTCCTCAAGGTTTGGATGTGTTTTCCCCGGTTGTTCTTGGTGGTGATTTTCGGAGCCCTCTCTCGGTGATTTCCTTGGGTTGTTTTCGGGGCTTTTCTCTTGGGGATTTGATGGGGGAAATTTGTGGGAACCCTTCGTGGTTCTTTGGGCTGTGATTCCCCTCCCAAATCCGTGAGTAAAAGTGCTCGATTTTGGGGTTTCTTGAGTTCTTGGGTTGGAAGTGCTTTCGGCGGGATTTCTTCGATTCCTCCTTTTTGGACGAGATTTAGTGGGATTAAACTTGGCTATGGACTCCTCATGAGGTGTTCCTGATATCCCCAAAGTCTTGTTCAAGTCCGTGGAGTGATTCGGGAGATCGAGATTTGGATTTGGGGGAGTTGACCCACGGGTCTTTGTTCATCCCGAGCTGCCCAGGCTACACCGGTCTGACCGGTGCTCTTGACCGGTCTGATCGGTGCAACCCTCTGTGGGATTTTGCTCGGGTGAACGTTTTGGTGTGTTTGTTGTTGTCCAGTGGTGCTGCTGTTTCGAGTTTGGGTCCGTTTGGTGGTCGGTTGGCCTGTTTGGTGCCTTGGGGGCTTTCAGGCTGCCATCGGTCTGACCGGTGTGTCTCACCGGTCTGACCGGTGTAGAGCCACTTAGTGAAAGTTGCTCGGTTTCACCGGCGAGGGACCGGTCGACCGGTGGTGCTCACCGGTCCGACCGGTGTGGGTCTGTAGACTCGGGTTTGTTTTTCCGCCGCGTTCTCGAGTCGGAAGGCCGTGTGTGTTGGTTCCTAGGTCCGGTGGCACTCCGGTGGCTACGTGGGCTTGGCCAACTTGGGTAGTGAGTCGGAGACGTGTGTTGGAAGCCGTGTTCGTCTTGTTGGAGTTTTCATCTCCTTCGAGAAGAATTTTTATCGGCTCCCATTCACTCCCCCCCCCCCCCCCCTCTCGGTTCGCCGTATCGGTCCTTCAAGTGGTATCGAGCCGGTTCGGGTCTTTGTTGACTCTAACCGGTCTAAGATCCAAGGATGGCATACCGGGAACGGGGGTTCGGGTCCTCCACACTTCGATGGCAAGAACTACCGGATGTGGAGCAAGCGGATGGGTGCGTTCCTCCGCGGAAAGGGTCAGCTTCTTTGGGATGTCACGGTGGACACAGGCTATGTCCAGCCGGTTGATTTCCTCGCTCCAGGATCGAGGGACAGCTTCGACGCCAACAATAAGGCGGTCGACTACTTGTTTCGTGCTTTGTGTCAGCCTGAGTTCGATCGGGTGCACACCGATCACTTGGCTTGTAGGATTTGGGCGGTGTTGACGGAGGCTCATGTTGGGAACGCCCAGGTTCAGGCACGAATGTATGCGACCTACCGGAGAGAGTACGAGAACTTCACTCATCTCCCCGGTGAGTCCATCGATGCCTTGTTTCAGAGGTTCACGGTGGTGGTGAACAACATGAGGGCCAATGTGGACGTGCTCCCGTATGATGATCATGATAGAGCGGTCAAGCTCTTACACTCTTTGGATCGTACGATTTGGGGCGGAAAGTTCGAGGCCATTATGGAGTCAGAGAAGTATGACACTCGACGGTGAACGAGCCGTTCTCGAAGCTCAAGTCGGGCCGAGGTGGATAGGGGCATGACGGCCAAGATCGAGGGCCCAGCGACTCTCATAGTCTCGCCCTCATCGGTGGTTCAAATGGAAAGGCTAACACTAATCCATCCACCGGGATGTTCTCTTTGTCCTCTTTGATGTCTATGCCGGATGAGGAGTTCGACGTGCTTGGAGAGGACGAACCGGCACTCTGTCGAGGCGGTTCGAGAGGCTACACGAGAACCGGGTGAACAAGAGGAGGAACACGAGGACATGCTTCAAGTGTGGCAAGGCCGGACACTATTTCGCCGAGTGTCCGAAGGTGAACAACCACGACAAGCACAAGTTCATGGACAAGAGGAAGAAGTCCAAGAAGAAGGATCATGAACATGGGAAGAAGGCTCGGTCTCGAGAGAAGATGAAGAGATCGAGCGACATCGAGTCCGATTCCGAGGACACGTCTTCAAGCTCGAGTGATGAAGACGAAGAGGATGAGAAGAAGAGGAGGAAGAAGAAGAACTTTGGCAAGTATCTCAACGGCCTTTGTGTGACGGGCCTAAGCCTCAAGGACGACTTCTGCGGCATGGCTCGTAGTTCGAGCAGCGGGGAGAAGCCGGAGGGACGCCTCGGACTTGGATTCCGAGGATGAGGTATGTGATAAGCTCTCCTCTTTGCGCAAAGAGAATGAGGAGTTGGTTGACTTGCTTGATAATCGCGATCACATGCTTAGAGAGGCTAAGAAGCTTAGGAAGGAGCTTAGATCTTCACTCGAGGATGCTAGGACTAGAGTGGGCGAGCTAGAGACACGAGTGTGCTTGATAGCAAGCTTGAGATTGATTCCCTTAAGGCTAGCCCTATTGTTTCGGATGAGAACGATTGTCTTTGATTGCTCGTTTTCTGGGCCGACTTGACTGATCTTAGGGAGAAGTATGCCTCCAAGTGTGAGGAACTAGATGTGCTTAGGGTTGAGTTGGGCGAGCTACAATCTAGACCCACTTTGCTTGGTGCTTGCACTTCTTGCCCTAGTTTGCATGAGAAAATTCTTGAGCTCCGTTCTCGCATTGTTTCACTTGAGGCTGATTTGAAAGTGCCTATTCCTACTTCTTGCTCTACATGTGAGTTGCATGCTATGAAGAATTTGGATCTTGCAAAATGTGTTGGTCGCTTGCAAGATGAGAATGATAAGTTGCGTGAAGCGCTGAGTTGGTTGTCGAGTCAAGAACCTCAGCTTGGTATGATGATTGCTAGCTGTAAGCGCTTCGACGGTTGGGCTTTGGGATTGGATAAGGTTGGTGAGGGCAGTGGTGAGAGAGAAAGGAAATTTGGGGATGTTTCAGTTCCACCACAACCCACACCCAAAGACAAGTTTGCATGCAAGCCAAACCAACCAAGAGAAAAACCGAGTGAGAAGGCAAGTGAAACGCCTAGTGAGAAACCAAGTGAGAAGCCTTATGAAGAGCCTCATCCCAAACCTAAGCCCAGATCGATCCGTTTCCATTGTGAGTTTTGTGGGAAGGATGGTCACAAGAGAGCGTTTTGCTTCAAGAGGAAGCGTGAGGAGAGAATGGCAAAGGAGTGGGCTAACAAGGACAAGTACCACCCTTTCGATGGTGTACTTGAGCCTCGTGTGCAGTTGCCCAGGGCCAAGGCGAGTGTGAGGTCAGTTCGGGCTTGGGGAGAGCGGAAGGCTGTTGGAGGTGCTTTGCTTGCCCGAGCTACACCGGTCGGACGGTGTGGAGCACCGGTCGGACCGGTGCGAGGCCCGGACGGCAGCGGCTTGGGTTTCGTGCTCGTACGGGTGTGAGGGTTGGTTCGGGAGTTCGTGGTTCGGTGGTTGGTCCGGAAAGTTTGCGGGAGGCCGGTTGCTAGGCATTCTCCCCCTCGAGCTCACTACGGGGATGGGAGGAGTCATGGCTTTGAGAAGGAGAGGAGGGATGGTCCACGGGCTTTCTTTCGTGGTTTTGGTCCTCTTCCAGGCAGAGAGGGTTGGTTCCCTCATGGTGGTTACCGTGGTGGTGTTCGTGGAGGTAGCTTTGGTAGGATAGATGGTTTGGTTTTTGCTAACCCCACTTTCGAGCAAATGGCTAGGCACTGGTTTTACACATTTGGAACTAACCCCAGTGTTGAGTCGGTTGCTCGCTCTCGCTCCTTGTTTTGAGTTGCAGGTGGATGGCCCGGAGAACATTTGGTTGATATCGGGGGGTGGTTCTTCGGCTTCATATCCCGGTGGTGATATGTAGGTGCATCACTTTCGGGAAATGGTGGACAAGGATGAGTGAATTGTGAAGAAATGATAAAGGTAAGTGTATTTGTGACCTTCGAGTGTGTGGCCTTGGTCAAGCCACTTGGTTTCTTTTGCTCTTTGCCTTATCTCATGTGTGTAAGGTGAGCTTTGTATGCTCTTTGGCCTTAATGCATGAGTTTAGGGGGAGCTTGTGAGTTTGGTGCTTCTTTGCTCTTTTGCGGTGGTGTCGAGCCCTTTTTGCCTCCCCCTCGAGGAGCCGGTGGTTTGTGAGCTTTGTGTGTGGGAGCTCCTTTGTAGCATATGTATAGCTTTCCTTTATGCATTTCTTGCATTTGGCATGGCATATGTAGCATGATGTATAGGCATCCTTGTATCTTAGATTGCATGCATTTTGTATCATATGCATTGGTTAGGAAAGCTTCTCTCATATACTTTGTTCACCATGGAATGAGATATACGTCTTTGTGAGCTTGTTTGGTATGCTACGGTTAGTTTTGGCTTAGCTCTTGATGATCTTGATGAATAATCCATGGTTGCTAGCTATGCTTTTGAAAAATGTCACATGTATGCTCTCTCATGTGTAAATGCCTTTACATGCTCTTGACATGTTTTTGTGGCCTTGCTATGCTTAATTTTGTGGTTGGATGGCCAGTTTATTGATCATATGGGGCCAAAGGCTCATTTGCCATCATGAATGTTTAGCCCTCTAGATTTATCTTGTGGAGGAGCATAAGTTCCTTTTTGTCGCAAAGACATTTCATGTACCATCTACAAATCTGAAAATGAAATGAAAAATGCTTGGAAAATATGCTCCCATGTCATATGTGCTGAATTTAATTTTCTTTGGGTGCTAAACCGTTGCATGATGCCTACCAATGAGAAGTCTCATACATAGAAGTAGGCACATGGCTCGGTGGCTTTGACATGACATGAGGTGCTTGTGGGTGTTTGTGATGGTCTTATGATTAGAATGGCTGTCCTAGCATGAAGTTTGTGTAGCTTTGCCATTTTGATATGCTTTGATCATGTTTAGGATTTTGCTCATGAGAGGCAAGTTTTTCGCAAAATTGCCAAAATCCATCTTAGCTTCGTCCAATGGTTGTGAAACTTGGTGATCATGTAGTTGAGATCGATACGAAGCCGTAGAGTATCTAACTTGCTCATTTGGACATGTGTAGCATCCTATGTTGAATTTTGTATATTTGAGAAGCTCTAGGTTGAAAGTTTTGCATTTTTGGCTTGATTCATGCATTGCCAACAAGGGGGAGAAGTTTGAGCTTGAAATGGCTTGTTGGACGCGTTTGGAAGGTTTTCAGGTGGTTTCGAGCCATTTCTGGGCTGTGTTGTACACCGGTCTGACCGGTGATGAGCACCGGTCTGACCGGTGTGAGTGCTGGTCCTGTACATATGTTGGGCACCGGTCTGACCGGTGGTGATGACCGGTCTGACCGGTGTGAGCTGAAATTGCTGCAGCTGCCCTGTTTTCAGCTGTTTTGCATGCTTTCGTCCAGGGGGAGTTGCATTGGTTCCGGGGGAGCTTGCATGTGTGTAGGGGGAGCTCTTTGTGAGTTTTTGAGCTTTGTTTTGGTGGTTTGTGCTCTTTGCTTGAGCTTTGCTTTGTCTCGGATGTGTCGAGCCGTTGCCCTTGCCTAAGGGGTCCGAGACTTGTCTTCTTCAAGTGATCTTGCTCTTTGCCTTTGTTTGGCTTTCGATCGCTTGTTGGAGTTTCTTTTTGTTCGTTTCTTTTCTTTTTCTTTTCTCTCTTGTTACTTTCGTGTGGGTGTTGTCAATGAACTCATCAAGGGGGAGATTGAGCACCATGTGTGGTTCGAGGACCGGTGGATGGTCGCTTCCTTGTGTGATGAGTGATTGACAACGTTGTGTGGACTGATTCTTGGCTAAGTATTGCAGGTGCAGGTTGCGGCTTGACTCGTGTTGGTGCAGGTGAAGAACAAGCGCGAAAGGTCGTCGCCGGTGAGGCCTCCGGGTGTGGAGAAGACAAGTAGGCTTCGTTCGAGGGACCCGGTGGCCGGCGGGGGTCAAGTGCGGGCCGCATGGTGGCATGAACGAGCAAGATGAAGTCGTGGACGGTTTCTTGGTTGAGCCTCAAAACCAAGGTCGAGCCGGGACTACGTGGGAGCCAAGTCATGAGTGGAGATTGGCGGAGGCTACACCGAGTTCGCGGGGTTTCCGGTGGTTCACCGAGAAAACCACCGGGTTCCTTGGTTGATCCACAAAGCCAAGACCGGAGAACCGAAGACGGAGGTGCGGCGGCACGGACCGGTCCGACCGGTGGGTCCGACCGGTCCGACCGGTGGGGACCGGTCCGACCGGTGAGGAGCACCGGTCCGACCGTGTGCGACGACGCGGTCCGAATCTTCGAAGCGGAGGACACGCGTCGGGATCGCATGGCTTGCGTCGAGGCTACGCAGGGTGCGGTTGCCGGGCATCCGTCCGATGGTGAAGACATCAAGAATTCCAAATCCGCCCTTGAGGGGCGTGTATCCCTAGTTAGTAGAGAGGGGCATTTTAGACATTCGGTTGCCGCCTATATAACCCAAGAGGTGAGAGGATGGCAACCAACTCTTGGAACCCTAGCTCATTAGTTTTCCTATTTTCCACCTATTTTCCTTAGGTTTTCTCTAGGACTAGCAAGAGAGCTTCACGGAGAGATCTTGTAGAGAGGGATGGATGATCGGGCGGCTTGCTAGACCTTGTACGAACCTTTGTTTCATGTATAGATGATTCGGCGTGGTTCCTCAAGGTTTGGATGTGTTTTCCCCGGTTGTTCTTGGTGGTGATTTTCGGAGCCCTCTCTCGGTGATTTCCTTGGGTTGTTTTCGGGGCTTTTCTCTTGGGGATTTGATGGGGGAAATTTGTGGGAACCCTTCGTGGTTCTTTGGGCTGTGATTCCCCTCCCAAATCCGTGAGTAAAAGTGCTCGATTTTGGGGTTTCTTGAGTTCTTGGGTTGGAAGTGCTTTCGGCGGGATTTCTTCGATTCCTCCTTTTTGGACGAGATTTAGTGGGATTAAACTTGGCTATGGACTCCTCATGAGGTGTTCCTGATATCCCCAAAGTCTTGTTCAAGTCCGTGGAGCGATTCGGGAGATCGAGATTTGGATTTGGGGGAGTTGACCCGCGGGTCTTGTTCATCCCGAGCCGCCAGCCCGAGCTACACCGGTCGACCGGTGCTCTTGACCGGTCCGACCGGTGCAACCCTCTCGTGGGATTTTGCTCGGGTGAACGTCTTGGTGTGTTCGTTGTTGTCCGGTGGTGCTTCTTGTTTCGAGTTTGGGTCCGTTTGGTGGTCGGTTGGCTTTGTTTGGTGCCTTGGGGTCTTTCGAGTCGCCCTCGGTCCGACCGGTGTGTCTCACCGGTCCGACCGGTGTAGAGCCACTTAGTGAAAGTTGCTCGGTTTCACCGAGCGGGGGACCGGTCCGACCGGTGGTGCTCACCGGTCCGACCGGTGTGGGTCCGTAGACTCGGGGTTTGTTTTTCCGCCGCGTTCTCGAGTCGGAAGGCTGTGTGTGTTGGTTCCTAGGTCCAGTGGCACTCCAGTGGCTACGTGGGCTTGGCCAACTTGGGTAGTGAGTCGGAGACGTGTGTTGGAAGCCGTGTTCGTCTTGTTGGAGTTTTCATCTCCTTCGAGAAGAATTTTTATCGGCTCCCATTCACTCCCCCCTCTCTGGTTCGCCGTATCGGTCCTTCATGTACCCAGCAACAAACTCCAAGCAAGAACTCCTAGCAAACGGCACGAGAATGACCCGAAATTTCACCCAGATGCTCTTCTGATCAAGGCGAACAAACTCACAGAGGAAAATCCAGCGAAACGGAACTTCGACCTGGAAGGCCCAGGGCGGTTAGACCACCCCCTCTAGGCGGTTAGACGGCCCCTTCCAGAAAACCTACCCGCGGGTCAAACCTCAACTTCCCAGCGCCCGATCTCTCGTATCACTCCACAGATTGCAGCGAAACTTCGGGAATAGTTGGGTTAGCTCTTGGGTAAACTCTACCTCAAAGGAATCGACCCGAATCGCTCACAATCAAGAGGAATTGAAGAAATCACCTCTCTAGGTCAAGAACTCCCCCAACTCGAAAAACCACCAAATCGAGTCCGATTCAAGAGAGATTTGGGGGCAAAGTCACCAGCAAAAGAGGCACAAAATCTTCATACGTGACACCCACCAAGAAACCCCAAGAAATTGTCCTCGAAACTCCGCCAACAAAGAGCTCCGAAAATCACCACAAAGAAGGACGGGAAAAACACTTCTCAACCTTGAGGAACAACGCCGAACCATCTGTACATACCATGAAGGTTCGTACAAGGTCTAGCTTGCCACCCATACATCCATCCCTCTCTCTAGATCTCACATGAAGCTCTCAAGCTAGTCCTAGGAAAAACTAGAGGAAAATGAGAACCAAAAATGGAAAAACAAATGAGCTAGGGTTCCAACAGTTGGCTGCCATCCATCCCCTCAAAGAGTATATAGGAGGCACCCAAAAGACTAAACTACCCTTACTTAATAACTAGGGATACATTCCCCTCAAGGGTGAATTTGGAAGTCTTCAGATTTTCTTCATCGGACGGATGCCCGGCGACCGCAACCTGCTTAGCCTCGACGCAAGCCATGCGATCCCGATGCATGTCCTCCGCTTCGAAGCATCTCGGCGCCAGCGACCAGGGCGGTCAGACCACCCCCCTGGGCGGTTAGACCGGCCCGGGCAATCTGACCGGCCCAGGCGGTCTGACCGCCCCTCCTGGGCGGTTGACCCGGCCTGGGTGGCCACACCTCCTCGTCGAGTCTTCGGCCTCGGTTTTGTGGCTCAACAGAGTAACCCAGTGGTTTTCTGGTGAACCACTGCAAACCCCGCGAACTCGGTGTAGCCTCCGCCAATCTCCACTCATGACTTGGCTCCCACGTAGTCCCGAATCGACCTTGGTTTTGAGGCTCTACCAAGAAACCGTCCATGACATCATCTTGTTGGTCATGCCGCCATGCAGCCCGCACTTGACCCCGCTGGCCACCGAGTCCCTCAAACGAAGCTTACTTGTCTTCTCCACACCTGGAGGCCTCACCGGCAATGACCTTTTGCGCTTGTTCTTCACCTGCACCAACACGAGTCAAGCCGCAACCTGCACCTACAATACTTAGCCAAGAATCGGTCCACACAACGTTGTCAATCACTCATCACACAAGGAAGCGACCATCCACCAAACCTCGAACCACACAAGGTCCTCAAGGACGCGTGGTTGCCGCAGACACCTTTGTGGATCTCCTCCAAGATGCCCTTGCCTTCTTCTCGAGGGACGCAGTTCATGAGTATTCCGAAAGATGCGCCCCGCCTGTAGAGCTTGTCTCCGACTAGGACATAGGACTTGGCGCGGAGAATAAGTTGCTCGACCAAGTTTTTGTCCGAGGGAACTTTCTGCTCGCGGATGTAGTGGATGAAGGTTGCCTCCAGTCCACTTCTATCATCATGACCTCCTGGTCAGCCGGGGGATGTGCTGGATCAGTGGTCCGTGGCGCCGGCTTCGGGATGGATGGCGCGTGAAGCTCGTGGACGAAGACATCCGCTGGTACTTGAGCGCGAGTAGAACCAAGCTTCGATAGGACGTCCGCTGCAACATTGTTGTCGCGGACGACGTGATGGAACTCAAGACCGTAGAACTTGTTCTCAAGCTTGGGGAGTTCTAGGCAGCAGGCTTCCATGTTCTCCTTGTTGTGATCCCAGGACTTGTTGACTTGGTTGATTACCACTGCGGAGTCGCCGTAGACTAGTAGCCGCTGAAGGACCGATAAGGCGACCAGAGAGGGGGGGAGTGAATGGGAGCCGATAAAAATTCTTCTCGAGGGAGATTGAAACTCCGACAAGACGAACTAGCTCGGTCGAACCCCGAAATCACACGCTCCGCACTTCTACCTCCCGTTTGCCAAAACCACGTAGCCACTGGAGTGCTACTGGTCCTAGGAACAAACTCTACCAGCAACCACAACACACACGCAAGCACACCGACAAGCGGAAACAACTCGAAAGCCGGCTAACCAGAGGGGGCGGTTAGACCGGGTATAGGGGGCGGTTAGACCGCCTCCACCTGGCAAACAAGAAATCCTCCGAAACGCCTCTTCCGAACACCAAAACACACCATGGTTTCACCAACAGAGATCTCTGGTCAAGGCCATGCTAGCTTCCAGAAAATCTTGGCGAAAACCAAAACTTCACCCAAGGGCCTAGGGGCGGTTACACCGGCTACCAGGGGCGGTCTAACCTCCTGTACCCAGCAGCGAACTCCAAACAAGAACACCTAGCAAACTGCACGAGAACGACCCCAAATTTCACCCGGACACTCCTCTCGATCAAGGCACACAAACTCACGAGAGGAAAATCCGGCGAAACGAACTTTGACCCGGAAATACCCCGGGCGGTTAGACCGCCCCCTGTAGGCGGTTAGACCGCCCCTTCCAGAACAAGAACCCGCGGGTCAAACCTCAACTTCCTCGCGCTCGATCTCCCGAATCACTCCACGGATTGCAGTCAAACTTCGGGAATAGCTGGGTTACCTCCTGGGCAACCTCTACCTCAAAGGAATCGACCCGAAACGCTCACAATCAAGAGGAATCGAAGAAATCGCTTCTCTAGGTCAAGAACTCGAGTTCCAACGAAAACCACCAAATCGAGTCCGATTCAAAGGAGATTTGGGGGCAAAGTCACCAGCCAAAGAGGCACAAGAGCCTCATACGTGACACCCACCAAAAACCCCAAGAAATCGTTCTCAAAACACCGCCAAAAAGAGCTCCGAAAATCAACATCAAAGAGACGGGAAAACCACCATGAAGAACCACGCCGAACCTTCTATACATGCCATGAATGGTTCGTACAAGGTCTAGTTTGCCACCCAAACATCCATCCCTCTCTCTAGATCTCACATGAAGCTCTCAAACTAGCCTTCTAAAAAACCTAGGGAAAATAGAGAACAAAAATGGAAAAACGAAATGAGCTAGGGTTCCAAGAGTTGGCTGCCAACCTCTCACCTCTTGGGTTATATAGGCGGCAACCGAATGTCTAAAATGCCCCTCTCTACTAACTAGGGATACATGCCCCTCAAGGGCGGATTTGGAATTCTTGATGTCTTCACCATCGGACGGATGCCCGGCGACCGCACCCTGCGTAGCCTCGACGCACGCCTTGCGATCCCGACGCGTGTCCTCCGCTTCGAAGCTTCTCGGCGCCGGCGGCCGGGCGGTCGGACCGCCCCCCCGCGGCGGTTAGACCGGCCCGGAGGGATCTCGACCGGCCCCGGGCGGTCCGACCGCCCCTCCCGGGCGGTTGAACCGGCCCGGGTGGCCGCACCTCCTCGTCGAGTCTTCGGCCTCGGTTTTGTGGCTCAACCGAGTAACCCGGTGGTTTTCCCGGTGAACCACCGCAAACCCCGCGAACTCGGTGTAGCCTCCGCCAATCTCCACTCATGACTCGGCTCCCACGTAGTCCCGGCTCGACCTTGGTTTTGAGGCTCTACCAAGAAACCGTCCACGACTTCATCTTGCTTGTTCATGCCACCATGCGGCCCGCACTTGACCCCCGCCGGCCACCGGGTCCCTCGAACGAAGCCTACTTGTCTTCTCCACACCCGGAGGCCTCACCGCAACGACCTTTCGCGCTTGTTCTTCACCCGCACCAACACGAGTCAAGCCGCAACCTCGCACCTCGCAATACTTAGCCAAGAATCAGTCCACACAACGTTGTCAATCACTCATCACACAAGGAAGCGACCATCCACCGGTCCTCGAACCACACATGGTCCTCAATCTCCCCCTTGATGAGTGCATTGACAACACACTCAAATGAAGTAACACAAGAGAAAAGGAAAAGAAAAAAAAACAAAATAAAAGGAAACCCCAACAAGCGATCGAAAGCCAAGGAAAGGCAAAGAGCAAGATCACTTGAAGAAGACAAGTCTCGGACCCCTTAGGCAAGGGCAACGGCTCGACACATCCGAGACAAAACGCAGCTCAAGCAAAGAGCGCAAACCACCAAAGCAGAACTCGAACACCACAAAGAGCTCCCCCTGCACAAAAACAAGCTCCCCCTGAGCCACAGCACACTCCCCCTGAACACATGCATCAATGCAACTCGGGAATGCAACAAAGAGCAAAAACCTGCTCACACGCCCCAGGGGCGGTTAGACCGCTGCCCGGGGCGGTTAGACCGCCTCGCTTGAACCGACCGCTCGGGGGGCGGTTAGACCGCCCAAAGAAACCGGCCCCGCACCACACTCGCTCAAAAATTGCCCGAAACAATTGGAACACCTTCCAAACACTCCCGTGTGCCCAAAACATGCACAAACTTCTCCCCCTTGTTGACAATGCATGAATCAAGGCAAAATGCGAAAACTTGCAACATATAGCTTCTCGAATATACAAAATTCATCACAAGGAGCTACACAAGCTCAAATGAGCAAGTTAGATACTCGACAGTTCGTAAAGACCTTAACTACGTGATCACCAAGTTTCACAACCATTGGACAAGGCTAAAAAGGATTTTAGTAATTTTGCGAAAAGTTACTCTCTCACAAGCAAATACCTAAACATGAGCAAAACATATCAAAATGGCAAAGCCACTCAAACTTCATGCTAGGACAGCCATTCTAATCATAAGACCATCATAAACACCCAAAAGCACCTCATGTCATGTCAAAGCCACCGAGCCATGTGCCTACTTCTATGTATGAGACTTCTCATTGGTAGGCATCATGCAACGGTTTAGCACCCAAAGCAAATTAAATTCTGCACATATGACATGGGAACATATTTTCCAAGCATTTTTCATTTCATTTTCAGATTTGTAGATGGTACATGAAATGTCTTTGCGACAAAAAGGAACTTATGCCCCTCCACAAGATTAAGCAAGAGGGCTAAACATTCATGATGGCAAGTGAGCCTTTTGAAGGACCGATAAGGCGACCAGAGAGGGGGGGAGTGAATGGGAGCCGATAAAAATTCTTCTCGAGGGAGATTGAAACTCCGACAAGACGAACTAGCTCGGTCGGACCCCCAAAATCACACGCTCCGCACTTCTACCTCCCGTTTGCCAAAACCACGTAGCCACTGGAGTGCTACTGGTCCTAGGAACAAACTCTACCAAAGAACCACAACACACACGCAAGACCGACAGCGGAAACAACTCGAAAGCCGGCTAACCGAGGGGGGCGGTTAGACCGGTATAGGGGGCGGTTAGACCGCCTCCACCCGGCAACCAAGAAATCCTCCGAAACGCCTCTTCCGAGCACCAAAACACACCACGGTTTCACCAACGAGATCTCTGGTCAAGGCCATGCTAGCTACCGGAAAATCTTGGCGAAAACCAAAACTTCACCCAAGGGCCTAGGGGCGGTTAGACCGGCTACCCGGGGCGGTCTAACCTCTTGTACCCAAGAACGAACTCCAACCAAGAACACCTAGCAAACCGCGCGAGAACGGCTCCAAATTTCACCCGGACACTCCTCCGATCAAGGCGAACGAACTCATAGAGGAAAATCCGGCGAAACAAAACTTTGACCCGGAAACACCCCCGGCGGTTAGACCGCCCCTGCAGCGGTTAGACCGCCCCTTCCCGAACAGAACCCGCGGGTCAAACCTCAACTTCCTTGCGCTCAATCTCCCGAATCACTCCACCGGATTGCAGCCAAACTTCGGGGATAGTCCGGGTTACCTCCCGAGCAACCTCTACCTCAAAGGAATCGACCCGAAACGCTCACAATCAAGAGGAATCGAAGAAATTGCTTCTCTAGGTCAAGAACTCGCCCAACTCGAAAAACCACCAAATCGAGTCCGATTCAAAGGGGATTTGGGGGCAAAGTCACCAGCCAAAGAGGGATAAGAACCTCATACGTGACACCCACCAAAAACCCCAAGAAATCGTTCTCAAAACACCGCCAAAAGAGCTCCGAAAATCAACATCAAAGAGACGGGAAAACCACCATGAAGAACCACGCCGAACCTTCTATACATGCCATGAATGGTTCGTACAAGGTCTAGTTTGCCACCCAAGCATCCATCCCTCTCTCTAGATCTCACATGAAGCTCTCAAACTAGCCTTCTAAAAAACCTAGGGAAAATAGAGAACGAAAATGGAAAAACGAAATGAGCTAGGGTTCAAAGAGTTGACTGCCAACCTCTCACCTCTTGGGTTATATAGGCGGCAACCGAATGTCTAAAATGCCCCTCTCTACTAACTAGGGATACAAGCCCCTCAAGGGCGAATTTGGAATTCTTGATGTCTTCACCATCGGACGGATGCCCGGCGACCGCACTCTGCGTAGCCTCGACGCACGCCTTGCGATCCCGACGCGTGTCCTCCGCTTCGAAGCTTCTCGGCGGCGGCGGCGGGGCGGTCGACCGCCCCCCCGCCCCCGGCGGTTAGACCGGCCCGGTGGATCCGACCGGCCCCGGGCGGTCCGACCGCCCCTCCCGGGCGGTTGAACCGGCCCGGGTGGCCGCACCTCCCTCGTCGAGTCTTCGGCCTCGGTTTTGTGGCTCAACCGAGTAACCCGAGTGGTTTTCCCCGGTGAACCACCGCAAACCCCGCGAACTCGGTGTAGCCTCCGCCAATCTCCACTCATGACTCGGCTCCCACGTAGTCCCGGCTCGACCTTGGTTTTGAGGCTCTACCAAGAAACCGTCCACGACTTCATCTTGCTCGTTCATGCCACCATGCGGCCCGCACTTGACCCCCGCCGGCCACCGGGTCCCTCGAACGAAGCCTACTTGTCTTCTCCACACCCGGAGGCCTCTCCGCAACGACCTTTCGCGCTTGTTCTTCACCCGCACCGCACGAGTCAAGCCGCAACCTCGCACCTGCAATACTTAGCCAAGAATCAGTCCACACAACGTTGTCAATCACTCATCACACAAGGAAGCGACCATCCACCGGTCCTCGAACCACACATGGTCCTCAATCTCCCCCTTGATGAGTGCATTGACAACACACTCAAATGAAGTAACACAAGAGAAAAGAAAAAGAAACAAAATAAAAAGAAACCCCAACAAGCGATCGAAAGCCAAAGAAAGGCAAAGAGCAAGATCACTTGAAGAAGACAAGTCTCGGACCCCTTAGGCAAGGGCAACGGCTCGACACACCCGAGACAAAACGCAGCTCAAGCAAAGAGCGCAAACCACCAAAGCAAAGCTCGAACACCACAAAGAGCTCCCCCTGCACAAATGCAAGCTCCCCCTGCACAAATGCAAGCTCCCCCTGAGCTACAGCACACTCCCCCTGAACACATGCATCAATGTAACTCGGGAATGCACCAAAGAGCAAAAACCTGCTCAAACTGCCTAGGGCGGTTAGACCGCCTGCCCAGGGCGGTTAGACCGCCTCGCCCGAACGGACCGCTCGGGGGGCGGTTAGACCGCCCAAAGAAACCGGCCCTGCACCAAACTGCCCAAAAATTGCCCGAAACAATTGGAACACCTTCCAAACACTCCCAGGTGCCCAAAACATGCACAAACTTCTCCCCCTTGTTGACAATGCATGAATCAAGGCAAAATGCGAAAACTTGCAACATATAGCTTCTCGAATATACAAAATTCATAACAAGGAGCTACACAAGTCCAAATAAGCAAGTTAGATACTCGACAGGTTCGTAATGACCTTAACTACATGATCACCAAGTTTCACAATCATTGGACAAGGCTAAAAAGGATTTGAGTAATTTTGCGAAAAGTTACTCTCTCACAAGCAAATACCTAAACATGAGCAAAACATATCAAAATGGCAAAGCCACTCAAACTTCATGCTAGGACAGCCATTCTAATCATAAGACCATCATAAACACCCAAAAGCACCTCATGTCATGTCAAAGCCACCGAGCCATGTGCCTACTTCTATGTATGAGACTTCTCATTGGTAGGCATCATGCAACGGTTTAGCACCCAAAGCAAGTTAATTTCAGCACATATGACATGGGAACATATTTTCCAAGCATTTTTCATTTCATTTTCAGATTTGTAGATGGTACATGAAATGTCTTTGCGACAAAAAGGAACTTATGCCCCTCCACAAGATTAAGCAAGAGGGCTAAACATTCATGATGGCAAGCGAGCCTTTGGCCCCATATGATCAATAAACTAGCTATCCAACCACAAAGTAAGCATAGCAAAGCCACTAAAACATGTCAAGATCATATATAGGCATTTACGCATGAGAGAGCATGTATGTGACATTTTTCAAAAATTAGCCATCAACCATGGATCATTCATCAAGATCATCAAGAGCTAAGCCAAACTAACCGTACCATATCAAACAAGCTCACAAGAACATATATAGCAACCCATGGTAAACATTGTATATAGGAGAAGCTTTCCCTAAAAATGCATATGATACAAAATGCATGCAATCTAAGATACAAGGATGCCTATACATCATGTTACATATGCCATGCCAAATGCAAGAAATGCACAAAGGAAAGCTATACATATGCTACAAACCGGCTCCTCGAGGGGAGGCAAAACGGGCTCTACACCACCGGCAAAAGAAAGCCCCCCACACACCCAACTCAAGAGATTAAACACACACCAAGTTCCCCCCGCAAACGAGTGAAAGTTGCTTGATCTAGGGGTTTGGTGAAAATATCGGCTAGTTGGTCATGTGTGGGTACATGGATCAAGGCTATCTTCCCTTTCTCTATGTTGTCTCTCGGAAATGATACCTCACTTCTATGTGTTTGGTTTTGGAATGGAGCACCGGGTTCTTTGCAACGCTTATGGCACCGGTGCTATCACAATGAAGTGGGACATGGGTATACTCCTCACCAAAGTCACTCATGGTGTAGGTGATCCAAAGGAGCCGAGAGCAACAACTAGCAAGCGGCAACATACTCGGCTTCGGTCGTGGATTGAGCAACACTCGACCGCTTACGAGAAGACCAAGACACCAACGAAGAACCCAAAAGCGGCAAGTCCCGAAGTGGACTTCCTATCCAACCGACACCCGGCAAAATCCGCGTCTGAAAAGCCATGAAGCGCCAAAGAAGAGGACGCGGAGTACCAAAGGCCGAAGTCGGGAGTGTGACGCAAGTACCTGAAAATTCGCTTCACTGCTTGCCGATGCGAAGTCCTCGGAGACACTTGAAAACGAGCGCACAGACACACTGAGAACTGTATGTCCGGCCTCGTCGCCGTCAAGTAGAGGAGTGACCCGATCATGCTTCGGTACTCCTTCTGGTCCACATGTTCACCTTCCTCGTCCGCATCAAGAGCCGTAGTCGTACTCATCGGCGTCGTCATAGCCTTGGAGTCCTCCATCTTGAACTTCCTCACAATGTCCTTGGTGTACTTAGCCCGGTGCACAAATGTTCCTTCCTTTGATTGCTTGATTTGTAGCCCGAGGAAGAACCGCAACTCACCCATCATGCTCATCTCGAACTCCCCGCTCATATCATCCGCAAACCTCGCAACAAGAGAGTTAGACGAGCCACCAAAGACAATATCATCCACGTACACCCGCACAATCGGGATATCTCCCCGCTTCGCCTCGGCAAAAACAAGGTCCGATCGACCTTCCCCATCTCAAAGCCTCTCTCAAACAAGAACCCCCTCAACCTCGCCATACCAAGCTCTAGGCGCCCGCTTCAACCCATACGGCGCCTTCCTCAACTTGTACACCCGGTGGGGGTACTTCTCACTCTCAAACCCCGAGAGGTCGCCTCACATACACTTCTTCCTCCAAAGACACCATTCGAAAAGCACTCTTCACATCCATTTGGTGCAACTTGAACCCTTTAGCCACGAAAAAGGCTAGAAGGATCCTAATCGCCTCCAAACGGGCTACGGGAGCAAAGGTCTCCTCGTAGTCGATCCCCTCCTTCGACCGAACCCCCGGGCAACAAGTCTCGACTTGTTCCTCACAACCTCACCCTTCTCTCCCTCTTTGTTTTTCCACACCCACTTTGTACCAATCGGCTTACACCCTGGGGGAGGGTCAACCAACTCCCACACCTGATTCCTCTCAAAGTTCTCCAACTCCTCATGCATCGAGTTAACCCAATTGTGATCAGATAGTGCGTGTCCAATGTCTTTGGGCTCGAAACAAGCAACAAATGCAGCATGAGCAAAATGGGAATTGTTTCGAACCCTCGACCGTGTAGTGCGTTCATCCATGTCGCCGATGATCCTCGAAGCTGGGTGATCCACTTGAACTCGCCGGGGAGGTTCTCGCCTCGAAGCTACCTCCCCCTCAACATCAGCTTCTCCTCGTTCTTGGTTTGTCGTCGTAGGTGTAGCAGAGGGTCCATCCATCATCGTCGTCGAAGTAGTGGGTACATGTCCAGCCGGGGGCACCGCACCGCCATCTTCATCATCACCATGTTCATGCTCCTCCTCCTGAAAGATCTCCTCGCCAAACTCATCATCACCTGCACACTCAAAGACAAGCTGACTACGTGGCTCTGTCTCGTCGAAGGTTACCTCGCAAGTCTCCACGATTTGGTTAGTTTCAAGATTGAGCACACGATATGCTCTAGAATGAGATGCATAACCAAAGAAAATGCCATCGACGGACCTAGCCTCAAACTTATCCAACTTCCCCGCCCTTCTTCGAATGAAACACTTGCAACCAAAGACATGGAACCGACTCACTTTGGGTGTGCGACCATGCATCAACTCATAGCATGTCTTCTTCTTGTGCACTCGAGGTATATTCCGTTCGACACATAGCATGCGGTATTCACCGCCTCAGCCCAATACCTCCTCGGAGTCCTATGCTCATCAAGCATCGTCCGAGCCATCTCGCACAAGGTCCTGTTCTTCCTTTCCACAACACCATTCTGGGGAGGCGTATACGGACTCGAAAACTGGTGCTCAAGACCCAAGTCATGACAAGAGGTTTCAAAACGAGAGTTCCTGAATTCCGAGCCATTATCACTGCGGATAGCTCGTATGGCATCTCCGTGCCTCTCGTTCCTCAACCTCAAGACTAGATCTCGAACAAAGCCAAACGTCTCCCCCTTCTCCTCAAGAAAGAACACCCACGCATATCGAGAAAAGTCATCCACCACAACAAGGACATACCACTTCCCACCCGCAGATCGCACACGAGCTGGGCCAACAAGGTCCATATGGAGCAGCTCGCATGGACGCTCAGTCATCACATCGGTGAGAGGCGGGTGAGAAGAGGCTACCATCTTAGCATGCCTACACGGAGCACAAACCAACTCTTTCTCAAGCCTCAAACTTGGCAATCCTCGGACCAAATTGAGTTTACTCAAGCGAGACAGAAGGTCAAAGCTCAAGTGACCCAACTTCCTATGCCACCTCCACAACTCACTCGAAGAACCAGCCAAGAAACAACGCTCAACACCCGAAGACTGAGAAAAATCAGCACGAAACACCTGACCCTCGGGAACGACCATACAAACAAGGTCCCCTCGAGAGTCCACAATCCGAGAACCACCAGGCCGAAACAACACCTCAAAACCCTCATCCAACAACTGAGACACGAAAAGCAAATTGTACCCCGGCGATTGAACAAGAGCAACACGCCTCGAGTGATCTTGTCACTCACTTTTATCTCACCTTCGAAAGCACACGCCCACGCCCATTGTCCCCATAAGTGATGTACCTCTTCGTCACCACCGGACGAGACTTGAGAACCACCCCCTGTCTCCGGTCATATGCCTCGAACAACCGGAGTCAATCAACCAAATGTTCTTCAAGTCTCCCACCCGAAATTCAAAAACAAGCACGTGAGCGAACAAACGACTCGAAAGATCGGGGTTAGTACCAAAAGAGGAAAACCAGTGCCGAGCCATTTGCTCGAAAGTGGGGTTAGCACCAACCATAGCATCTCTCCTACCAAAACTACCTCCACGAACACCACCTCGGTAACCATTCCGAGGGAACCACCCCTCACTGCCTGGAGGAGGACCAAAACCACGGAAGACAACCCGTGGAACGTCCTTCCTCTCCTTCTCAAAGCTACGACTCCTCCCATCCCCGTAGTGACCTCGAGGAGGAGAATGCCTAGCAAACTGACCACCTGCTGTCTTTCCAGACCAACCACCAGCAACTCCACCTCCAGACCTGAAACCTCTCGACTCACCACCTCGAAGACCACTCCGCCCGGACTGCGGGGGGCCGGGTTCAAACCGCCCGGCCGGGCCCGCTCGACCGCTCCCCTGCGGGCCGGGCCGGTCCGACCGCCTAGCCGGGCCGGTCTGACCGCCCCCTCCAGAACAGCTCCTCGGCTGCGGGAACTCGCGTCTCCCCATGCCGGAACACTTCTCACCACAGCCTTACCCCTGGGCAGTGGCATACGAGGCTTAGGTACACCATGGGAGGGGTTGTACCTATCCTTGTTCGCCCACTCCTTTGCCATCCTCTCTTCATGCTTCCTCTTGAAGCAAAACTCATCCTTGTGACCCTCCTTCCCACAATGGCCACAATGGAACCTCACAAGCTTAGGTTTTGGCTTGGATTGGGGCTGCTCGCTTGGTTTCTCTCCACTCAACTCCTCCACCGATTTCTCCTCACTTGCCTTCTCTTTCACTTTCCCAAAGAACACTTTCCCCGAAGTGCTCACAAACTTGATGGGCTTTTGGAGATCATTTGTGGGTGTAGGAAATATAGGTGGAGCTGGGGTTGTGTCTAGTCGGTTCCTAAGATGGTTGGGTTTTGGAGGGAAATCATTTTTGTGGTGGGTTTTTGGTGGCTCCGGATATTCTCTCCACTTCCTTCACCAACCTTGTTTGCCCCAAGCCCCTCACCATCTTGCCTCTTAAAGGCCTCGATCATCATCCTCAACTGAGGCTCATGACCGGACAACCAACCCATCAACTTCCTCAAGTCATCATTCTCATCCTGCAAGCGATCAACATAATGTGCAAGCTCCAAATTTTTCAATGCATGCATTTCACAAGTAGAGCAGGATGTAGGCATGGGTTCCTTCAATTTAGCCTCGAGCGAACTAGTGTAAGCATGCAACTCATCAATCTTAGCATGCAAAACAGGGCAAGAAGTGCAAGCACCTAGCAAAGCGAGTCTAGACTTAAGCTCGCCCACTTCAACCCTAAGCACATCTAGTTCCTCACACTTGGAGGCATGCTTCTCCTTAAACAAAGCAAGATCAGCAAGGAATATGGAGCAATCAGCACAATCATTTTCATCAGCAACAACAGGGCTAGCCTTAAGCGAATCAATCTCAAGCTTGCTATCAAGCACCTGTGTCTCTAGCTCAGCCACTCTAGTCCTAGCATCCTCGAGTGAAGCCCTAAGCTCTTTCCTCATTTTCTTAGCCTCTCTAAGCATGTCATCACGGTTATCAAGCAAAGAGCCAAGCCTCTCATTCTCCTGGCGCAAGAAGGGAAGTTCATCACGCACCTCGTCGTCGGACTCGCAGTCCGAGTCGCTCCGTGTGCTCTTCTTGCCGCCGGAGCTCGGCGCCATGGTACGAAGCCGTCTCTCGCGAAGCGGCTCGGCCCCGCTCGGGTTCTTGGACGACCTCTTGTTCTTGCGGCGATCTCCCTCGTCGTCGGCCGGCCGCTCGAGCTCGAGGTGGAGTACGCGGAACCGGAGTCGACATCGCTCGCTCCAACCATCGCTCGGGCCTTGCCTCGGCCCTCCTTCTTCCTCGATCGTCGCTCGTCCTTGTACTTGTTCTTGTGCTTGCTCTTGTGGTCGTGCCTCGAACGGTACTTGTCGTCGTTCTTCCTCGGCTTGTGCTTGTAGCTGTCCTTGCTCTCGGCCTTCTCCGGGCAGTCGGCGACGAAGTGTCCCGGCTTGCCGCACTGGAAGCGGTCCTCGTGTTCCTCCTCATGTTCACGCGGTTCTCGTGCAGCCTCTCGAACCGCCTCGTCAACAGCGCCAGCTCGTCCTCTCCAAGGTCATCAAACTCCTCATCTGGCATGGACATCAAAGAGGAAAACGAGAACATCCTGGTGGATGGGTTAGAGTTAGTCTTTCCTTTGGAACCACCAACGAGGGCAAGACTATGGGAGTCAGTCGGTCCCTCGAGCTTGGCAGTCATGCCCCTATCCACCTCAGCCGACTTGAGCTTCGAGAACAGCTCGTTCACCGTCAGAGTATCGTACCTCTCCGACTCGACTATGGCCTCGAACTTTCCGCCCCATATCGTACGATCCAAAGAGTGTAAGAGCTTGACCGCTCTATCATGATCATCGTACGGGAGCACGTCCACATTGGCCCTCATGTTGTTCACAACCACCGTGAACCTCGGAACAAGGCATCGATGGACTCACCGGGGAGATGAGTGAAGTTCTCGTACTCTCTCCGTAGGTCGCATACAACCGTGCTCGAACCTCGGGCGTTCCCAACATGAGCCTCCTTCAACACCGCCCAAATCCTACAAGCCAAGTGCTCGGTGTGCACCCGATCGAACTCGGTCGACACAAAGCACGAAACAAGTAGTCGACCGCCTTATTGTTGGCGTCGAATCCGTCCCTCGACCCCGGAGCAAGGAAATCCATCGGCCGGACATATCCCGTGTCCACCGTGACATCCCCACGTAGTCCGACCCTTTCCGCGGAGGAACGCACCCATCCGCTTGCTCCACATCCGGTAGTTCTTTCCATCGAAGTGTGGAGGACCCGAACCCCGTTCCCCGGTACGCCATCCTTGGATCTTAGATCGGTTAGAGTCAACAAAGACCCGAACCGGCTCGATACCACTTGAAGGACCGATAAGGCGACCGGAGGGGGGGGGGAGTGAATGGGAGCCGATAAAAATTCTTCTCGAGGGAGATTGAAACTCCGACAAGACGAACTAGCTCGGTCGGACCCCCAAAATCACACGCTCCGCACTTCTACCTCCCGTTTGCCAAAACCACGTAGCCACCGGAGTGCTACCGGTCCTAGGAACAAACTCTACCAAAGAACCACAACACACACGCAAAGACCGACAACGGAAACAACTCGAAAGCCGGCTAACCGAGGGGGCGGTTAGACCGGGTATAGGGGGCGGTTAGACCGCCTCCACCGGCAACCAAGAAATCCTCCGAAACGCCTCTTCCGAGCACCAAAACACACCACGGTTTCACCAACGAGAGATCTCTGGTCAAGGCCATGCTAGCTACCGGAAAATCTTGGCGAAAACCAAAACTTCACCCAAGGGCCTAGGGGCGGTTAGACCGGCTACCCGGGGCGGTCTAACCTCCCGTACCCAAGAACGAACTCCAACCAAGAACACCTAGCAAACCGCGCGAGAACGGCTCCAAATTTCACCCGGACACTCCTCCGATCAAGGCGAACGAACTCACGAGAGGAAAATCCGGCGAAACAAAACTTTGACCCGGAACACCCCGGGCGGTTAGACCGCCCCCTGCAGGCAGCGGTTAGACCGCCCCTTCCCGAACAGGAACCCGCGGGTCAAACCTCAACTTCCTTGCGCTCAATCTCCCGAATCACTCCACGGATTGCGGCCAAACTTCGGGGATAGCTGGGTTACCTCCTGAGCAACCTCTACCTCAAAGGAATCGACCCGAAACGCTCACAATCAAGAGGAATCGAAGAAATTGCTTCTCTAGGTCAAGAACTCGCCCAACTCGAAAAACCACCAAATCGAGTCCGATTCAAAGGGGATTTGGGGGCAAAGTCACCAGCCAAAGAGGGACAAGAACCTCATACGTGACACCCACCAAAAACCCCAAGAAATCGTTCTCAAAACACCGCCAAAAGAGCTCCGAAAATCAACATCAAAGAGACGGGAAAACCACCATGAAGAACCACGCCGAACCTTCTATACATGCCATGAATGGTTCGTACAAGGTCTAGTTTGCCACCCAAGCATCCATCCCTCTCTCTAGATCTCACATGAAGCTCTCAAACTAGCCTTCTAAAAAACCTAGGGAAAATAGAGAACGAAAATGGAAAAACGAAATGAGCTAGGGTTCAAAGAGTTGATGCCAACCTCTCACCTCTTGGGTTATATAGGCGGCAACCGAATGTCTAAAATGCCCCTCTCTACTAACTAGGGATACAAGCCCCTCAAGGGCGAATTTGGAATTCTTGATGTCTTCACCATCGGACGGATGCCCGGCGACCGCACTGCGTAGCCTCGACGCACGCCTTGCGATCCCGACGCGTGTCCTCCGCTTCGAAGCTTCTCGGCGCCGGCGGCCGTGGCGGCCGACCGCCCCCCGCGGCGGTTAGACCGGCCTAGTGGATCCGACCGGCCCCGGGCGGTCCGACCGCCCCTCCGGGCGGTTGAACCGGCCCGGTGGCCGCACCTCCCTCGTCGAGTCTTCGGCCTCGGTTTTGTGGCTCAACCGAGTAACCCGGTGGTTTTCGGTGAACCACCGCAAACCCCGCGAACTCGGTGTAGCCTCCGCCAATCTCCACTCATGACTCGGCTCCCACGTAGTCCCGGCTCGACCTTGGTTTTGAGGCTCTACCAAGAAACCGTCCACGACTTCATCTTCCTGTTCATGCCACCATGCGGCCCGCACTTGACCCCGCTGGCCACCGGGTCCCTCGAACGAAGCCTACTTGTCTTCTCCACACCTGGAGGCCTCTCCGGCAACGACCTTTCGCGCTTGTTCTTCACCTGCACCGGCACGAGTCAAGCCGCAACCTGCACCTGCAATACTTAGCCAAGAATCAGTCCACACAATGTTGTCAATCACTCATCACACAAGGAAGCGACCATCCACCGGTCCTCGAACCACACATGGTCCTCACCTTTGGCTCCATATGATCAATAAACTAGCTATCCAACCACAAAGTAAGCATAGCAAAGCCACTAAAACATGTCAAGATCATATATAGGCATTTACACATGAGAGAGCATGTATGTGACATTTTTCAAAAATTAGCCATCAACCATGGATCATTCATCGAGATCATCAAGAGCTAAGCCAAACTAACCTTAGCATATCAAACAAGCTCACAAGAACATATATAGCAACCCATGGTAAACATTGTATATAGGAGAAGCTTTCCCTAAAAATGCATATGATACAAAATGCATGCAATCTAAGATACAAGAATGCCTATACATCATGTTACATATGCCATGCCAAATGCAAGAAATGCACAAAGAAAAGCTATACATATGCTACAAAAACCGGCTCCTCGAGGGGAGGCAAAACGGGCTCGATACCACCGGCAAAAGAAAGCCCCCACACACCCAACTCAAGAAATCAAACACACACCAAGTTCCCCCCGCAAACGAGTGAAAGTTGCTTGATCTAGGGGTTTGGTGAAAATATCGGCTAGTTGGTCATGTGTGGGTACATGGATTAAAGCTATCTTCCCTTTCTCTACATTATCTCTCAGGAAATGGTACCTCACTTCTATGTGCTTGGTTTTAGAATGGAGCACTGGGTTCTTTGCAACGCTTATGGCACTGGTGCTATCACAATGAAGTGGGACATGGGTATACTCCTCACCAAAGTCACTCATGGTGTAGGTGATCCAAAGGAGCTGAGAGCAACAACTAGCAGCGGCAACATACTCGGCTTCGGTCGTGGATTGAGCAACACTCGACTGCTTACGAGAAGACCAAGACACCAACGAAGAACCCAAAAATTGGCAAGTCCCAGAAGTGGACTTCCTATCCAACCGACACCCAGCAAAATCCGCGTCTGAAAAACCATGAAGCGCTAAAGAAGAGGACGTGGAGTACCAAAGGCCGAAGTCGGGAGTGTGACGCAAGTACCTGAAAATTCTCTTCACTGCTTGCCGATGCGAAGTCCTCGGAGACGCTTGAAAACGAGCGCACAGACACACTGAGAACTGTATGTCCGGCCTCGTCGCCGTCAAGTAAAGGAGTGACCCGATCATGCTCCGTACTCCTTCTCCGGTCCACGTGTTCACCTTCCTCGTCCGCATCAAGAGCCGTAGTCGTACTCATCGGCGTCGTCATAGCCTTGGAGTCCTCCATCTTGAACTTCCTCACAATGTCCTTGGTGTACTTAGCCCGGTGCACAAATGTTCCTTCCTTTGATTGCTTGATTTGTAGCCCGAGGAAGAACTGCAACTCACCCATCATGCTCATCTCGAACTCCCCGCTCATCTCATCTCGCAAACCTTGCAACAAGAGAGTTAGACGAGCCACCAAAGACAATATCATCCACGTACACCCGCACAGTCGGATATCTCCGCCCCGCCTCAAAGAAAAACAAGGTCCGATCGACCTTCCCCATCTCAAAGCCTCTCTCAAACAAGAACCCCCTCAACCTCGCCATACCAAGCTCTAGGCGCCCGCTTCAACCCATACGCCGCCTTCCTCAACTTGTACACCCGGTGGGGTACTTCTCACTCTCAAACCCCGAGGCCGCCTCACATACACTTCTTCCTCCAACACTCCATTCAGAAAAGCACTCTTCACATCCATTTGATGCAATTTGAACCCTTTAGCCACAGAAAAGGCTAGAAGAATCCTAATTGCCTCCAAACGGGCTACGGGAGCAAAGGTCTCCTCGTAGTCGATCCCCTCCTTCTGACTGAACCCCTGGGCAACAAGTCTCGACTTGTTTCTCACCACCTCACCCTTCTCTCCCTCTTTGTTTTTCCACACCCACTTTGTACCAATCGGCTTACACCCTGGGGGAGGGTCAACCAACTCCCACACCTGATTCCTCTCAAAGTTCTCCAACTCCTCATGCATCGAGTTAACCCAATTGTGATCAGATAGTGCGTGTCCAATGTCTTTGGGCTCAAAAGAAGCAACAAACGCAGCATGAGCAAAATGGGAATTGTTTCGAACCCTTGACCGTGTAATGCGTTCATTCATGTCGCCGATGATCCTTGAAGCTGGGTGATCCACTTGAACTCGCCGGGGAGGTTCTCGCCTCGAAGCTACCTCCCCCTCAACATCAGCTTCTCCTCGTTCTTGGTTTGTCGTCGTAGGTGTAGCAGAGGGTCCATCCATCATCGTAGTCGAAGTAGTGGGTACATGTCCACCGGGGGCACCGCACCGCCATCTTCATCATCACCATGTTCATGCTCCTCCTCCCGAAAGATCTCCTCGCCAAGCTCATCATCACTTGCACACTCAAAGACAAGCTGACTACGTGGCTCTGTCTCGTCGAAGGTTATCTCGCAAGTCTCACGATTTGGTTAGTTTCAAGATTGAGCACACGATATGCTCTAGAATGAGATGCATAACCAAAGAAAATGCCATCTACAGACCTAGCCTCAAACTTATCCAACTTCCTGCCTTTCTTCAGAATGAAACACTTGCAACCAAAGACATGGAAGTGACTCACCTTGGGTGTGCGACCATGCATTAACTCATAGCATGTCTTCTTCTTGTGCACTCGAGGTATATTCCCCGTTCGACACATAGCATGCGGTATTCACCGCCTTAGCCCAATACCTCCTCGGAGTCCTATGCTCATCAAGCATCGTCCGAGCCATCTCGCACAAGGTCCTGTTCTTCCTTTCCACAACACCATTCTGGGGAGGCGTATACGGACTCGAAAACTGGTGCTCAAGACCCAAGTCATGACAAAAGGTTTCAAAACGAGAGTTCCTGAATTCCGAGCCATTATCACTGCGGATAGCTCGTATGGCATCTCCGTGCCTCTCGTTCCTCAACCTCAAGACTAGATCTCGAACAAAACCAAACGTCTCCCCCTTATCCTCCGGTAAAGAACACCCACGCATACCGAGAATAGTCATCCACCACAACAAGGACATACCACTTCCCACCCGCAGATCGCACACGAGCTGGGCCAACAAGATCCATATGGAGCAGCTCGCATGGACGCTCAGTCATCACATCGGTGAGAGGCGGGTGAGAAGAGGCTACCATCTTAGCATGCCTACACGGAGCACAAACCAACTCTTTCTCAAGCCTCAAACGTGGCAATCCTCGGACCAAATTGAGTTTACTCAAGCGAGACGAAGGTCAAAGCTCAAGTGACCCAACTTCCTATGCCACCTCCACAACTCAATCGAAGAACCAGCCAAGAAACAACGCTCAACACCCGAAGACTGAGAAAAATCAGCACGAAACACCTGACCCTCGGGAACGACCATACAAACAAGGTCCCCTCGAGAGTCCACAATCCGAGAACCACCAAAGCCGAAACAACACCTCAAAACCCTCATCCAACAACCGAGACACGAGAAAGCAAATTGTACCCCAGCGATTGAACAAGAGCAACACGCCTCAGAGTGATCTTGTCACTCACTTTTATCTCACCTTCTGAAAGCACACGCCCACGCCCATTGTCCCCAAAGGTGATGTACCTCTTCGTCACCACCGGGACGAGACTTGAGAACCACCCCCCTGTCTCCGGTCATATGCCTCGAACAACCGGAGTCAATCAACCAAATGTTCTTCAAGTCTCCCACCTGAAATTCAAAAACAAGCACGTGAGCGAACAAACGACTCAGCAAGATCGGGGTTAGTACCAAAGGAGGAAAACCAGTGCCGAGCCATTTGCTCGAAAGTGGGGTTAGCACACATCAAGCCATCTTTCCTACCATAGCTATCCCCACGAACACCACCTCGGTAACCACTCCGAGGAAACCACCCCTCACTGCCTGGAGGAGGACCAAAACCACGGAAGACAACCCGTGGAGCGTCCCTCCTCTCCTTCTCAAAGCTACGACTCCTCCCTTCCCCGTAGTGACCTCGAGGGGGAGAATGCCTAGCAAACTGACCACCTGCCGTCTTTCCAGACCAACCACCAGCAACTCCACCTCCAGACCTGAAACCTCTCGACTCACCACCTCGAAAACCACTCCGCCCAGAGTGGCGGGGGGGCGGTTAAACCGCCTAGCCGGCCGGCCTAACCGCCCCCCTGCGGGCCGGGCCGGCTCCGACCGCCTAGCAAGGCCGGGCCCGACCGCCCCTCCCGAACGACTCCTCGCCGCGGGAACTCGCATCTCCCCATGCCGAACACTTCTCACCACAGCCTTACCCCCCGGGTAGTGGCATACGAGGCTTAGGTACACCATGGGAAGGGTTGTACCTATCCTTGTTCGCCCACTCCTTTGCCATCCTCTCTTCCCGCTTCTTCTTGAAGCAAAACTCATCCTTGTGACCCTCCTTCCCACAAAGTGGCCACAACGAAACCTCTCAAGCTTAGGTTTTGGCTTGGATTGGGGGCTGCTCGCTTGGTTTCTCTCCACTCAACTCCTCCACCGATTTCTCCTCACTTGCCTTCTCTCTCACTTTCCCAAAGAACACTTTCCCCGAAGTGCTCACAAACTTGATGGGCTTTTGGAGATCATTTGTGGGTGTAGGAAATATAGGTGGAGCTGGGGTTGTGTCTAGTCGGTTCCTAAGATGGTTGGGTTTTGGAGGGAAGTCATTCTTGTGGTGGGTTTTTGGTGGCTCCGGGATATTCTCTCCACTTCCTTCACCAACCTTGTTTGCCCCAAGCCCCTCACCATCTTGCCTCTTAAAGGCCTCGATCATCATCGTCAACTGAGGCTCATGACCGGACAACCAACCCCTCAACTTCCTCAAGTCATCATTCTCATCCTGCAACCGATCAACATAATGTGCAAGCTCCAAATTTTTCAATGCATGCATTTCACAAGTAGAGCAGGATGTAGGCATGGGTTCCTTCAATTTAGCCTCGAGCGAACTAGTGTAAGCATGCAACTCATCAATCTTAGCATGCAAAACAGGGCAAGAAGTGCAAGCACCTAGCAAAGCGAGTCTAGACTTAAGCTCGCCACTTCAACCCTAAGCACATCTAGTTCCTCACACTTGGAGGCATGCTTCTCCTTAAACAAAGCAAGATCGGCAAGGAATATGGAGCAATCAAAGCACAATCATTTTCATCGGCAACAATAGGGCTAGCCTTAAGCGAATCAATCTCAAGCTTGCTATCAAGCACCTGTGTCTCTAGCTCAGCCACTCTAGTCCTAGCATCCTCGAGTGAAGCCCTAAGCTCTTTCCTCATTTTCTTGGCCTCTCTAAGCATATCATCACGATTATCAAGCAAAGATCCAAGCCTCTCATTCTCCTGGCGCAAGAAAGGAAGTTCATCACGCACCTCGTCGTCGGACTCAGAGTCCGAGTCGCTCTGTGTGCTCTTCTTGCTGCCGGAGCTCAGCGCCATGGTACAGAAGCCGTCTCTCGCGAAGCAGCTCAGCCCCCGCTCGGGTTCTTGGACGACCTCTTGTTCTTGCGGCGATCTCCCTCGTCGTCGCTGCTGCTCGAGCTCGAGGTGGAGTACGCGGAACTGGAGTCGACGTCGCTCGCTCCAACCATCGCTCGGGCCTTGCCTCGGCCCTCCTTCTTCCTCGATCGTCGCTCGTCCTTGTACTTGTTCTTGTGCTTGCTCTTGTGGTCGCGCCTCGAACGGTACTTGTCGTCGTTCTTCCTCGGCTTGTGCTTGTAGTGTCCTTGTTCTCGGCCTTCTCCGGGCAGTCGGCGACGAAGTGTCCCGGCTTGCCGCACCGGAAGCGAGTCCTCGTGTTCCTCCTCATGTTCACGCGGTTCTCGTGCAGCCTCTCGAACCGCCTCGTCAACAGCGCCAGCTCGTCCTCTCCAAGGTCATCAAACTCCTCATCTGGCATAGACATTAAAGAGGAAAACGAGAACATCCTGGTGGATGGGTTAGAGTTAGTCTTTCCTTTGGAACCACCAACGAGGGCAAGACTATGGGAGTCAGTCGGTCCCTCGAGCTTGGCGATCATGCCCCTATCCACCTCGGCCGACTTGAGCTTTGAGAACGGCTCGTTCACCGTCAGAGTGTCGTACCTCTCCGACTCGACTATGGCCTCGAACTTTCCGCCCCATATCGTACGATCCAAAGAGTGTAAGAGCTTGACCGCTCTATCATGATCATCGTACGGGAGCACGTCCACATTGGCCCTCATGTTGTTCACCACCACCGTGAACCTCTCGGAACAAGGCATCGATGGACTCACCGGGGAGATGAGTGAAGTTCTCGTACTCTCTCCGGTAGGTCGCATACAACCGTGCTCGAACACCGGGCGTTCCCAACATGAGCCTCCTTCAACACCGCCCAAATCCTACAAGCCAAGTGCTCGGTGTGCACCCGATCGAACTCAGGCTGACACAAAGCACGAAACAAGTAGTCGACCGCCTTATTGTTGGCGTCGAATCTGTCCCTCGACCCTGGAGCAAGGAAATCCATCGGCTGGACATAGCCTGTGTCCACCGTGACTTCCCAAAGCAACTGACCCTTTCCGCGGAGGAACGCACCCATCCGCTTGCTCCACATCTGGTAGTTCTTGCCATCGAAGTGTGGAGGACCCGAACCCCCGTTCTCGGTACGCCATCTTTGGATCTTAGACCGGTTAGAGTCAACAAAGACCCGAACCGGCTCGATACCACTTGAAGGACCGATAAGGCGACCGAGAGAGGGGGGGGTGAATGGGAGCCGATAAAAATTCTTCTCGAGGGAGATTGAAACTCCGACAAGACGAACTAGCTCGGTCGAACCCCCGAAATCACACGCTCCGCACTTCTACCTCCCGTTTGCCAAAACCACGTAGCCACCGGAGTGCTACCGGTCCTAGGAACAAACTCTACCAGCAACCACAACACACACGCAGCACCCGACGGCCGGAAACAACTCGAAAGCCGGCTAACCGCAGGGGGCGGTTAGACCGGCATAGGGGGCGGTTAGACCGCCTCCACCCGGCAACCAAGAAATCCTCCGAAACGCCTCTTCCGAGCACCAAAACACACCATGGTTTCACCAACGAGAGATCTCTCGGTCAAGGCCATGCTAGCTACCGAAAAATCTTGGCGAAAACCAAAACTTCACCCAAGGGCCTAGGGGCGGTTAGACCGGCTACCGGGGGCGGTCTAACCTCCCCGTACCCCGGCAGCCGAACTCCAAACAAGAACACCTAGCAAACCGCACGAGAACGACCCCAAATTTCACCCGGACACTCCTCCGATCAAGGCACACAAACTCACGAGAGGAAAATCCGGCGAAACGAACTTTGACCCGGAAATACCCCGGCGGTTAGACCGCCCCCCGTAGGCGGTTAGACCGCCCCTTCCAGAACAAGAACCCGCGGGTCAAACCTCAACTTCCTCGCGCTCGATCTCCCGAATCACTCCACGGATTGCGGTCAAACTTCGGGAATAGCCGGGTTACCTCCCGGGCAACCTCTACCTCAAAGGAATCGACCCGAAACGCTCACAATCAAGAGGAATCGAAGAAATCGCTTCTCTAGGTCAAGAACTCGAGTTCCAACGAAAACCACCAAATCGAGTCCGATTCAAAGGAGATTTGGGGGCAAAGTCACCAGCCAAAGAGGCACAAGAGCCTCATACGTGACACCCACCAAAAACCCCAAGAAATCGTTCTCAAAACACCGCCAAAAAGAGCTCCGAAAATCAACATCAAAGAGACGGGAAAACCACCATGAAGAACCACGCCGAACCTTATATACATGCCATGAATGGTTCGTACAAGGTCTAGTTTGCCACCCAAACATCCATCCCTCTCTCTAGATCTCACATGAAGCTCTCAAACTAGCCTTCTAAAAAACCTAGGGAAAATAGAGAACAAAAATGGAAAAACGAAATGAGCTAGGGTTCCAAGAGTTGGCTGCCAACCTCTCACCTCTTGGGTTATATAGGCGGCAACCGAATGTCTAAAATGCCCCTCTCTACTAACTAGGGATACATGCCCCTCAAGGGCGGATTTGGAATTCTTGATGTCTTCACCATCGGACGGATGCCCGGCGACCGCACCTCGCGTAGCCTCGACTCACGCCTTGCGATCCCGACGCGTGTCCTCCGCTTCGAAGCTTCTCGGCGCCGGCGGCCAGGGCGGTCAGACCGCCCCCCACAGGGCGGTTAGACCGGCCCGGGTGGATCCGACCGGCCCCGGGCGGTCCGACCGCCCCTCCCGGGCGGTTGAACCGGCCCGGGTGGCCGCACCTCCTCGTCGAGTCTTCGGCCTCGGTTTTGTGGCTCAACCGAGTAACCCGGTGGTTTTCTGGTGAACCACTGCAAACCCCGCAAACTCGGTGTAGCCTCCGCCAATCTCCACTCATGACTCGGCTCCCACGTAGTCCCGGCTCGACCTTGGTTTTGAGGCTCTACCAAGAAACCGTCCACGACTTCATCTTGTTGTTCATGCCACCATGCGGCCCGCACTTGACCCCCGCTGGCCACCGGGTCCCTCGAACGAAGCCTACTTGTCTTCTCCACACCTGGAGGCCTCACCGGCAACGACCTTTCGCGCTTGTTCTTCACCTGCACCAACACCAGTCAAGCCGCAACCTGCACCTGCAATACTTAGCCAAGAATCAGTCCACACAACATTGTCAATCACTCATCACACAAGGAAGCGACCATCCACCGGTCCTCGAACCACACATGGTCCTCAGCCGCTTGATGCCCAGTGAAGCTGCGAGGCGAAGCCCGTGTAGAAGAGCTTCGTACTCGGCTTCGTTGTTTGAGGCCTTCCAAAAGATTAGCAGGACGTACTTGAGTTGTTCGCCCGTTGGGGAAATCAGGAGTACCCCTGCACTTGCGCCTTCAAGCTTGAGCGAGCCGTCGAAGTACATCACCCAGTGCTTTGGGCGCTCGGTTGGAGTAGGTAGCTGATTTTCCCGCCACTCCGCCAAGAAGTCGACTAGTGCCTGCGACTTGATGGCTGTTTGTGGCTTGAAGTCGATGTTGAGGGCGCCGAGTTCGACTGCCCACTTCGAGATCCTTCCAGTAGCATCTTGGTTCCGCAAGATGTCGCCGAGCGGGTAGTCGGTGACGACAGAGATCGAGTACTCCTGGAAGTAGTGTCGTAGCTTCCACGAGGTGATGAGCACTGCATATAGTAGCTTCTGTATGGGTTGATAGCGTGCCTTGGATTCTGACAGGACCTCGCTGACGAAGTAGACTGGTCGCTGGACTGGGTAGGCGTGGCCGTCTTCCTGCAGCTCGACGACGATGGCAGTACTGACCACGTGAGTAGTCGCAGCGAGGTAGAGCAGTAGCTACTCCTTTTTGCGAGGAGCCGTGAGGACTGGAGGCCTGGATAAGAAGTCCTTGAGCTGTGCAAGGGCTTGGTCTGCCTCTGGAGTCCACGTGAACTTCTCTTGACGCTTGAGTAGTTTGAAGAAGGGAAGCCCCCGTTCTCCAAGCTTCGAGATAAATCTGTTCAGAGCCGCCATGCATCCGGTTAGCTTCTGCACGTCTTTGATGCACATGGGAGCTTTCATGCTGGTGATGGCGGAGATCTTCTCGGGATTGGCTTTGATACCGCGGTGGCTGATGATGAAGCCGAGTAGTTTGCCCGAGAGTACGCCAAAGACGCACTTGTTCGGGTTGAGCTTCCAGCGGTACTCTCGCAAGGACGCGAAAGTCTCTTCAAGATCGGCGATGAGCGTGTCGGAGTTTCTGGTCTTGACGACCACATCATCCACGTAGGCTTCGACGTTCTTGTTGAGTTGCCTCTTGAAACAGGCCTGGATAGCTCGCTGATAGGTAGCACCGGTGTTCTTCAACCCGAAGGACATGGTCGTGTAGCAGTACGTGCCAAACGGGGTGATGAACGCGGTTTTCTCTTGGTCTTCTTCCTTGATTGCGATCTCGTGGTACACGGAGTAGCAGTCGAGGAAGCAGAGCAGGTCGCAGCCCGCCGTGGAGTCAATGACTTGGTCTATCTGCGGCAACCCGAAGGGGTCCTTGGGGTAGTTCTTGTTGAGGTCGGTGTAGTCGACGCACATCCTCCACTCATTCGAGTTCTTCTTGCGGACGAGGACAGGGTTGGCGAGCCACTCAGGATGGAAGACTTCTCTGATGAAGCCAGCCGCGAGTAGTTTGGCAAGTTCCTTCTTGATGGCATCCCATCTGTCGTCGGCGAAGCGGCAAAGGTGCTGTCACTTCAGGGTAGCTTTAGGCTAGAGGTTGAGTGAATGCTCGATCAGATTCCTGGGCACCTCTGGCATGTCCGCTGGTTTCCACGCAAAGATGTCTCGGTTAGCCCGGAGGAAGCTGATGAGCGCGTCTTCCTATTTCGGGTCGAGGCCTGCCCCAATGGTGGTGGTCTTACTGTTGTCGCCTGTCCCAAGGTCAATTGTCTTGACTTCAACCTTCTCAGCTGGCTGAGGCTTGTTGGCTTTGTCCGACTTCTCTGGGATGTCGAGTTCACTTGGGGCAAGCTTCTTGGATGCAGCGTAGATCTCCATCATTGCGTTGGGTACTTGACTCGTGGCTGCGAGTTCCACAGCTTATGTGTTGCAGTCGAAGGATATCTTCAAGTCCCCTTGCAATGAGAGTACACCGGCCGGACTTGGCATCTTGAGTACCAAGTACGTGTAGTGGGGTACCGGCATGAACTTGGCGATAGCTGGTCTGCCGAGGATGGCATGGTAAGAAGTTTCAAAGTCTGCGACTTCGAACTTAATGTACTCAGTGCGGTAGTTTTCCTTGTCTCCCCAAAGGTACCTAGCAGGACCACTGAGCCTAGTGGGATAGCCGCGTTCCCGGGGACAATGCCGTAGAAGGAAGAAGTGCTCTAGGTGAGCATGTGGGTGATGTCGAGCTTCATATTCTTCAAGGTCTTGGTGAAAAGGACATTGAGCCCACTTCCACCGTCGATGAGGACCTTATTGAGTTTGGAGCCCGCGACCACTAGCTTCAGGACGAGAGGGAACCGTCCTGGTTCAGAGAAGCTTGTCCATTGATCCGCGCGAAAGAAGGTAATGGGTACCTCCGACCACCGGAGAGGGGTCGGAACCGCTGGTTCAATGCTCATGACTTCTCGTCGAGTGGCTTTCTGAGCCCGTCGGTTGGGTAGTCTGCCGAAAAGGACGTTCACCATCTTGTCGGGTTCCTGGAAATTGCCATTGCCCTCGTCAGCCTTCTTCTTGCCTTTCTTATCGTGAGGGTGCCGTGGCTCTGGAGCTCGGGCGGCGACGACCGAAGTCTTTGAAGGTGCGATGGTTATAGAGACCATCTTGAAAGAGGTCAATGACCTCCTTGTCGGAGACGTCGACTACTGTGGCGCGCTTGTCGAAGAAGCACCGCATGTACTTGCGAAGGGTCTCGCCCTGTTCCTGCTTCACCATTGCCAGGTCCATGCGAGTACCCGAGCGACCCATAGCGCCCACGAAGTTGCTGGTGAACTGTTCCTTAAGCTGGTCCCACTTGTCGATCGAGTACTTCTCGAGTGACTCGAGCCATGTAAGCGGGGCTTGATCCAGACAAAAGGGGAAGTAGAGGCACTTCGTGTCGTTATTGCCACCAGCATTCTCGATGGAGAGGGTGTAGCATCTAAGCCAGTGCACTGGATCCTACTTTGCGTCGTACTCGGTGATCCCCAGAGGTTTGAATTTCTCCGGGAGAAGTAGATTGCGAAGCCGTGCAGAGAAGGCGGGGAAGCCAGCGTTGTCGCCTGCCGTGGAGGACTTCTTGCGCCGTAGTTCTTCAATTTTTTGGCGGGCGTCAAAGCTGCCACGTGAAGCGCCAGAGGCGCGGCTGTTCGCGTGGCCTCGGCCGCCGCGGTCGCCTACGCCCCCGATTCTCCTACCAGCCCCGTGGTTGGAGCTCCCGCTGTCGCTGCCTCCACCGCCAGGATCACGGTGAGGGATGATCTCACAGTTGCCGCCGGCGCCGCCGGCACTGTTGCCACCATGAGAGGGTCCACCGGCCGATGCCCGGTTACGGTTGGGGTTGGCCGGTAGCTCCCCTCGAGTACGGTTGCGACCGGTGTCCGCACTGCGACTTGTGGCTTCGTTGTCTTGCTGGCGGTTCCTGACGGGGGCCACTTGAGTGACCCTGTTGTCAACTCGCATGAAGTAGGCGTCCTCCGCGAGCTTGGCGATGACTTCTCCCACACGCATCCCTTGAGCCTGACGTGCTATCGTAGTGATAGACATGAGGCATTGCTCTGGGTAGTGTGCACCCGGCTCTCGACTTGGTCGAGTGCTTCTGCGAGGTTCCATATGGGAAGGGACTGTCCCTGAGGGCCCCGACGTCTCGTTGGTAGTCATGAAGACTTGCCGATCAGGAGAGCTGAGGCTGGATTCACTGGTTGCCACTTCTGTTGGAGTGTGCTGCTCAGTTGGAGCTAGCGGTGTCCCCTCTTGGAACGGAAGTGAGTCGAGGTAGGCGACGCAGCGTGAGTTCTCGTCTGTCAGGTCTGCGGGCTTACGGTTTGGCTAGTAGGCGAATCTACCGGCGGGTGTAGATGTTATAACCAGGCCGGAGGCAGGTCCTGACAGTGGTTGCTCCATCGTGTAGGTCTCGGACTCGGGCTCGTCCAGGTCCGCTCCGAAGTCGAACTCGTAAGAGGAGTCCTAGTAGTAGCTGGAGATGGGGTTGGAGTCCGAGTCGTACTCGGAGGCGATCTCTTTCTCAGCTCGGCGTGCAGAGAGAGCCTTCGCGTGGGCCTTGCTAGCGATGCAGAGGCCGTATGGGAAGTGCTCATGGAGTGGGGAGTCCGCACACGATGGCTCGATAGCCGGCTCGCATGCGATGGCTCACAGCGACGTCGAGTTCGAGTTGGATTCGGATCCAAGCTCGAAGTCTGCGTGCTGGTTGTAGAGCGAAATTTCGCCGAATTTTCCGGCGAGATCGCCCGTGACTACTTCGGGAAGCGTCACGAGGCCAGTCTTTGGGTTGGGCGGCATGGTGAGGCGGCGCTGGAAGGATCCGGCGCCGTCAGCAGTGTAGACCCAGGAGCCAAAGACGAAGGTGTCCCCGCGGTTGAAGGCGACAGTTGGCTTGATGGAGATTGAAGCCGTCGAGTTCGCCATATGATCTTCGGCGAGAGCCCCTACTCTGCGTGCCAACTGTAGGTGTTTTAGACCGGCAACCTACCAAGGGGAGTACCCGAGTTAGATGAATGTGGCCTCGCCGAGATCGGTAACTCGAAGGAAGAGACATGTGGCACAAAATTTAGACAGGTTCGGGCCGCGAGATGCGTAATATCCTACGTCCTGTATGCTGCGTAGATCTGGATTGATTGGATGTGATTACAAGATGATGCGTAATGAGAGAGAAGGGTCCCTGCCTCGCCTTTTATAGTCCAGGAAGCAGGGTTACAGGTCGGTTTAGGGAGAGAGTACCAGTCGTGTACATCTAGGAGTCCTCTACAAAGTACATGGTATGTATAGCTTCCTATCCGAGTACTTCTCCACTGTAGTCCTTGCGCCTCACGCCATCAGGTACCGTGCGGCACAAGTCAGGTAGTCCCAGGGGCCCACCGAGTAGTCGGTCCTGGTACCCACCGAGGCAGTGGGCCAAGGGAGGTCCATATGACACCTGCCTCAACTGCCCCCACGCGCTCCTCCACATCCTCGCTTGCCTCAGCTGCTCGCACGTCGCTACTCACGGCAGCCCAATCTCGCGGCGGACAATGTCGTTGCACGCCCTCAATGCCTAGTTATCAGTAAAATTTTGACATGAAAAGGATGATATCTAAGGTGTCATGAAGGAGTTTCAAGCTTTTTTTGAAAAGGTTTGGTAATTTTGTTCAATTAAGGGAATTACTGTGTTTCTTCAAAATAATTGCAAAGTTGTACTATGCGTACGTCTAATAAGATTCCAAAAATTTCGAAATAATATCATAATATGGTCCGAAGGTTATACATTTTGACGTCGTAACATAATTTTCGTCCCTGAACTTGTCATAACAGTTTCAAATGATTTCGATAACGATGTAACATACGTTGTTCACAAATGGATACATGTCTCACATAGTCTCATGTAATGTTACTTGAACATTAAAGTTTAACATACTTTTCAAAGTGTTCGAATTCATACGTACTTCAAACTTGATCATAACCTCGTGTTTATGTTAATATTACAAAATACAAAGTTACATTAGTAACAGTTATGTAAAACAAATGATTTTTCTATTCAATATTTAATTCCAGATTAAAATAATAAATACCAACTATCCATGTCTTACAATATATGTACATCAAGAGAGAATAGAGAAGTGTTGCAGTGGTATAGCGTAGTGGTTAGCTGCTACAGACTATGGCCCCAGTTCTTGGGTTCGAAACCTGAGACTGTGGCCCCAATTGGTTTTGGTAACAATTATTTGGCAAGTGGCAGTGGTGTAGTGCATTTCTAAGGGAAGAAAAATCATCTAAAGAACAACAACAAAGGAAGTGGTGTGGTGGTAAGGGGCTTGAGTTTCGAATCGAGCGTTGGGTTTTCGAAACCCATCGACGACGAATTTTTGGTATAAATATCGGTCGCTGGGTAACGTGGCCGAGGGCCGTGGTCATCAAGAAAAGTGCATAAACTTGATAATAATAAAATGGTTGAAGACAAGAAAAAAAATGAAATTGTGTGTAGCTCAATGGTAAATGCCATGCAGCATGGACCTAGAGACCCAAGTTCAAAACTTGAAACCTTGATGTTTCTCAATTTTGTTCTCTTTTTTCTTTCCTACTATTTTGAGTTTTGAATAAATTTTGGTTGTTTTTTCTTCCTTATAAATTCGGCTTAAAGAAAATTGTGTATGTTCATAATGACCTTAATAAATTGCGACTATATATTATTCGCAAATTGGCTTGTATGTTTTTTCCTAAATTTTTCCATTTTAATTTATTTTCCATTACGTCATTAAAAAATGTTTCGACTCACACGCACTTCAAAATTGAAGAAAACCTTAGTTTTAACGTCTTATTAACATTTGTGGATTTACATTAGCACTTGTTGTGCAAACATGTTGTTTTTCTATTCTTTAAAATCTCTAATGAATAAACCCTTGTGAAGTAAGTTGCAAAAATCATTATCTTATATGCCCTAAATATATTTTTCACACTTAAAACACAACATTTAAGTTTTCATCTAGGAATTTCAAGAATTTGATTAGTTTTGTTATTTTCTAGTATTTATATGATTTATGTATGTTTACCGAAAGTAATTCTATGTTGACCTATACGTATATCCAATGAGATTTGAAAAATTCAAAAAATTACATTTACCTTCCAAATCATAAGAATGATTTTATTTTACCTTTCTTTTTATTTTTTATATAAAACATGAACACAATTAATAACAAGTTATTACCACACTTGGTCACTAATGTGGTTGTGGTGTAGTGGTAGGGTGTTGTGTCTTCTCTCCACCACCTGGGTTCCAATACCAACCTTCTCTCCTTTGCACAAAGTTTTTTTAATTATAACCTTTACCTTATAGTATAAATAATATAATACCAAAATTGTTAACAATTGATGTTGTAGTGTAGTGGTAAGGCATGGGAATCTCAGTTGCGAGACTTGTGTTCAAATCCCACCTTTGCAATTATTATTGATATTTTCTTTTGCGCGGCCGCCCGGGGCCTTGGTGCAGCCCGGCGAGAACGGCAGTGGCCTTGGTAATAATGATAAAATTATCATAAAACACAAACTTCTACTTGGAACATTATTATCATAAAATAATGATAATAAAACTAAAAACTTGTCCAGAAATTCTACAAATTGATATGGAATCATATTATGGATGTTTAAACTTGACATAACAATTTCATTAGGTTCCACGAAAAAGGAGTATACATTGTTCACATGTTATTAGTACTTTTGAAAATGACAAAATAAGCTAAATAAAGATTATATATCTTGATGAGATATGAAACTTTGGTATTCATCACTTTTCCGTTTGACATCCTTTAATATTAAAAAAATTGTGCTTCTAGTTGTCAATTTTTGAAATTCAAAAATTAGATTGTTCAAAAAGACTCGTACAAGAAGTTTTTCCACATAATTGCATTAATAAGTTTCACAACTCAACAAAAATTTGTGAACACTTTATCATGACTTTGTCAGATGAGAAAATGACCAATATCAAAGTAGTTGATCTTGATGAGATATGAAACTTTGGTATTCATCACTTTTTCATTCGACATCATTTAGTGTGAAAAAATCTTGGTTGTAGTTGTCATCTTAGCTTGATGGTATAAATAATATAATACCCAATTTTTTCGTAACTAAAGTTGTAGGGTGGTGGTAAGACGTGGGAGTCTTATGCTCAATACCTAGGTTAGAATCATATCTTTGCATCCATTTTTTAATTTTCATAGTATCCAAATTTGGTCCAAAAAATTTAAAAATTGGTGCGGAGACGTACTTTAGGCTCACAAGAATACGCTAATAAACTAAAATAATTTTGATAAAGTGACACTATATACATTGTTCACAAATGGAAAATTATAAGTAAATTTAAATAACACAACATATAACAAGAGAGGAGGTGGCCTAGTGGTAGAAATGCTTTTACTCCTTCCAAGGGGTGTAGGGTTCGAACCCATGTTGGGCCATATTATTTTTTATTTTTTCATTTAATTTCGAGTGTGGCTGTTGTCTGGCTGTGGCTTGGCGCGGCCATCTGGGAACGGCAACAACCTTGGACACCCAGTCGCGGCCGTGGCGTGGCTAGGGCGTAGCTGCTGCGTTGAGTGGGAGGCTGGGGCCATGGCGTAGCTGCTGCATTGTGTGGGAGGTTGCGGCCAGCCGGGGTCATGACGCGGGAGGCTGGAGGGCGGCTGCGGTCGGCTGGGGCCATGGCGTGGCACGGCCGGCCGGGGCTCGACCGACCATGGCTGCAATTGGGCAGTGGCAAAACTAAGTACAAAAGTGTTGAATGCAAAGAAAATACACAAATTTGTATGTAGTGTAGTGGTAAGGATAGTTTATTTGAGGCAAGAGGTGCACAGTTCGAAGCTTGACCTCTTCAAAAAAAATTGTTTTCTCATTTTTTTCATACATCACTCTATTTTTCATAAGTTTTTCTAATTATTGATTGTGATGATCTATATTTCTTTTCACACGTTACATGCAAGTTCACATAATTCATTGATGACAATAAAACATAACTCATGCAACAAACTATTTTCTAGATGCAACAACCACATGAGCTATCGCAACAAAGGTTAAATTTTAGACAACGTTATTTCATTGTGGCCACAACTATGCCTATTCGCAACCAACTAAATGTTCATGGCAACAAATGCACATCAAATGCAACGAACTGTTTGCTGGATGCAATAGCCACATGAGCTATTGCAACAAAGGTTAAATTTTAAACAAGATTATTTCATCATGGCCACAAGAATGCCTATTCGCAACCAACTAAATGTTCGTGGCAACAAACACACATCGAAGGCAACGAATGAGTTTCTGGATGCAACAGACATATGAGCCGTCGCAATAAAGGTTACACTCTAGACAACGTAATTTCATTGTGGCCATAGGCATGCATTATCACAACCAATTAAATATTCGTGACAACAAACACATATCTATCGCAACATTAAATTGATAATATCACAATGCACAATTAGATAGGGCAATAGCTACCCATAAAGGCAACCACCATTTTCACCGTGGTATTAACACCAACCTGTTGCAACGACTTTTTCAACAGACGCAACCCACGTTTTTGGTGGCCATAAGATCTAGATATCGCAACCCATTAATACGTTGGTTGCTATAAAACCAAATATTGCAACCAAATACATGGTGTTGCTAGAAAATTTGGTGCTCTAAGGGTCAATTCCTAGTAGTGTATTTTGCTTGTCAGAGAAAATGAATTTATCTAATAAGAATTAAGTTTAGATTTTCAGTCTTGCTTATGTTGGTCTACTGACAAACTTGACATATCATCTATGCAGTCTCCCACAACAACAAACTCCTCTACCTCCAGTGCATCATCACAGCCCATCGTCGGTGAACCTTCTTCACAGGGTCACTCCGCATAGACTGCTGCGAGTAGTACTCGATTCCGCGGGTCAAGGACACAAACCAAATGGCCAGAAGACAAGTTGACTACAACTGGACTTGATGCCAATTTTTGTCCTACCCTAGATGCTGCGAGGGATAGATTTGTATTTCTTTGTGGTCTCATTGCTCGGGAGAGGGTGTCAATCAACAAGGCGGTTGATGATCTGTCACCAATTGAAAAGGACCATCTGTTACTATTTTAGAGGAAAAGCTAGATTACCCAGCCAATCTGGAAGAATCTGTTCACAAGAACGCAGTTAAGGCAGCTATATCACAAATTGGAACCTTGCAACGGCAGTTCAAGGCCCATTTAAGAAAAAATATGTGAGTGAAGAGGAGACTCCCTTTGCGAATCATGCCTTTTTGCAGCAACAAGACTGGGACATGTTTGTGCAGGAAACCAATTCACCTTCATTTCAGCAATTGATCCAGGAGATGAAACAAAAGAGAGCATTGCATAATAAGCCACACAAGACGGGCAGAAAAGGTTATAGTGGTAAAAGGAAAGAGTGGGAGGAGGAGGATGCAAAGCTCGCTGCTGAAGGAAAACAGAACCCTTGGGACTAATTTCCTGGACGTTCGAGACCTTATCTGCGGGCAAGGGTAGGGAAGAAGAAGAAGAATACTAGTGAAGGAAGCGGGGACATAACATTCAGTAACCCTGCAGTGGTGGGGGTAGCAGAAAGGGTGAAAACACTTGCAGCTCAGGGTAGCGATGGTCCTTTCTCTGGGGTTAGAAAGGATGATATCCTCACCGCAGCACTTGAGACTCCAGAGCATCGAGGTCGGGTCCGAGGCGTGCCTAGTTCACTTGGCCGGGGTAAAGGGCTTGGTGAAGAGTTCGCTGGAATGTACAGGAAGAAGTGGAACAAGAGGTCTGATGCTCATGATGTGATGGCGGACAAAACATTTAAATCAATTGTCCATGCTCTAAGACTATCAGGCATCAACATACCCAAAAATGCACTTCTTCCTTCCCAATTACCAGTGCCTGTTAGTAGCAGCGAGAAAGAAGATATGGATGGCAGTGAGGAAGAAGATGGCCATGACAGCGAGGAAGAACATGCGCATGTCAGGGAGGAAGATGGCAGAGAGCAAGATCATTGGAATGCCAACGGTGACGAAGCGAATGAAGTGTACAGTGATAGTAAATCACCTATGCTGGACACAATAGATAAGCTGACAGAGCCAACCGTGTGCAGACTTTTGGATGGCACCGTGGAGCTCGCACTAGCGAAAGTCTTTCCGTCTCAAAAGGCTTGCCATCCAGTACCAGTGCAGGATGGGTATGTTGTGGTGCAACATACTTATGTGTGGGCCAATACGAGTCAATACCCTCTGCCTGTACCAATTGATGGGGGTGACGTAGCAACCCTAGCTGCGGCTCTCGTTCAAAGGATCCAATGGCCAAAGGACAGGATCATTATACCACCCATGACGAGACATCCCAACCCTGAAGCTGCAACAGGTAGCAGAGGTACAACATAAAATGGATGTGTTGCAGCTTAGTGCCAGCAAGAGAAGGCTCAACAGCAGCAACAGCAGCAGCACATCAGCAAAACTACACAGCAGGAGCGTCGACAACAACCGGAGGAGGAGCCCAGGCAAACTCTGCCTAAGCAGCAGCTGCAATTTGAGGATAATCAACAGACGAAATAGCAGCCTCTCCAGCAGCAGGAGCGTCGACAACAGTGGGAGGAGCCCAGGCAAACTACGCCTAAGCAACAACTGCAACATGAAGATAAGCAACAGACGAAACAGCAGCCTCTCCAGCAGGAGGAGGAGCGCAGGCAATCTCCCCCTAAGCAACAGATGCAACAAGTACAACAATCTCTGCAACAGGAGGAGCCCAAGTAATCTCCACTTCAGAAGGGGAACCAGGACAGGAAAACTCTGTCTAAAGATGAGATTCTTAACTGTGTTAATGGGACAAAACAGGACCGACCAAAATACAAGCCTGGTGCACCCATGTTGTCAGAAGAAAATGTAAAGGCTGCTGGACCAAATTGTGCCAAGTTGCATGCTTATGTCATGGAACACAGTAAGGATAAACTTGCCTTTCCAGCAAAAGTGGATCAAGACTACTTTAAAGGTGGTTGTGGTGCTTTAATGTTAAACATTGAATTCAGTAGCGTGTTTAACCATATAACACTGGCTTCTTTGGATGTTACCTTCATGTGGTTGTGGACAATGTAAGTCCTTTAAAACCTAAAAATATATTTCTTTAATTTTGACCACAAAGTTCATGCATGCTAACAATTTGATTTTTTGTAGGAAAATGATGGACTAGGCAGTGGAGAAGCAGATTAGTGTTGGGTTTTTAGATCCAGATTTGTTTACTTCAACAAATATTTCTCAGCGTTCTCAGCAAGTTGGAAAAGCAATCTCAAATGCAATGATGAACAACTACTACGTGGTGGGTGCCTACTGCACTAGCCACTAGGTAACAGTGATCATCTGTATGAAGTTCAAAGAGGTTTGGTATCTAGATTCTGCTAAACAACATCCCCCGCTAAAGTTCCCTGACCTCCAAAATGTTTTGAACTGGTCAGTTTCTTGTAGGTTTTGTTCACAAAAATTCAATCTCTTAGTGTTTCTAATTGGTATTGCTGACCATGCAAGGCCTTTGATATAGTATTTTTTGTTCACAAAAAATCAATCTCTTAGTATTTCTAGTTGGTATTGCTGATCATGCAGGGCCTTTGGTGATGCACAGGACAGGGTGACGGAAGGAAAGAAAAAAGCCAAAAGCCACACTCAAGCACAAAACAAATCTCGCTGTAAGACCGAGGTTTTTTTAAGGTCCCTTGTTACTTATTTGGTACTGCATTAACTTGTCATTTTGTTACCTCGATGAAGTGTGCTCAGCAGCCACGGGGGTCCTCTTTGTGTGGATTCCATGTGGCATTCCATATTTTAAGACTACTCAATGACATACCTGACATCAAGAAGACTGTTGTAAGTAGATAATAATGCTCAACCTTGTCTCTGCTCATATTATCCATCTGATTTTAGAAAATGATTTCTACTTGTATTCTCATAAATGATTGCATATTGCAGGATTTCAAACCACCTATAGATGTTTCCACAGAAGATGTAAAGCGTGTCCGGGAGATGCTGTGCGAGTACATTCTTAAGTAGACCATCGACCGAAAGGGCAAGTTCTACAGTGGTACACCGTGAGTTTATTGTGACCAGAAACTTGAAACTTATTCAGTCTTCTTTACTCAGGTGTTGTTGCCTCAGAAACCTGCTTGGCTTGCTTGGTTGGGGTCAGATACTGCCTAGTTCAGTCTGTTTTCTCATGACTCCATTCAAACAAGCCCTGATGAGAGTAACTTGAAACTTGATGAGATCCTAGCCAGCTTGTCTATAAATGTCATCTTGCTTTGCCAATATTTGTGATGTGAGAATGTGTTTGCGATGTTTCCTTGCTGTGGTGGCTGCCATATCCTACCTGGTTCCAAGATGCAACCCCTGGTGGCTGCCAAATCCTGGCTGGTTACAGGATGCCGCCAGCAACCGGACAGGTTACTGTAGGGATGGCCGCAGTATCTATAACGGGCGTTAATTAAAGCTCGTTACAAACACTGATTAGTAAGTAACGGGCTTCATTTGGAAAGCCCGTTATAGAAATGCCCACAATGTAACGGGCAGTATAAATCCCGTTACCAGTCCTGACCGGTGGGCCCCAGGGCCTGGCCGTTCATCGAGATATAGGAGACGCAGGTTGACAGAAAGCGTCTCCTTTAATAGAGAGAAAGCAGACACGCATAGAAACAGATGCATCTCATTTCGTCGAGACAGTAGAGACGTCGGTTCACAGAATGCGTCTCTGATGTTAATTTAACAGTAACGGGGTCTGTTTCATGCCCGTTACCAAAGTTCTATGTGGGCCCAGACAAACACCCATTTCACGTGACCAGTGACTAGTTGTGGTAACGGTCGTTGTTTGATGCTCGTTACGAATACTAGTTGTGCTGAGACGCGCGTGAAATAGACACGTCTCATTTCGTCAAGATAGTGGAGACGCAAGTGCACATGAGGCGTCTCTGATATTGAGCTTTTGTAACGGGCTTTTCTTTGGTGCCCGTTATGAAAGTTCCCTGTGCGCCCATAAAAACAGTCGTTTCACATGAACGGTGGCTAGTTTTGGTAATGGTCGTTGTTTAATGCCCGTTATGAATATGTCTTATCAGTAACGGGTATCTGCACGTTACCTTTCTTGGCTTATTTGTAACACTTGATCAGTAAGGGCGCATTGCCCGTTACCAAAGGCGATCTACGCCCGTTACCAAAGCCAGTTTTTCACGTAGTTCTACATCCCTCTTCTGAAATGCAGATGTGGGGATTCTGGAGGGGCAGCAACGGAATGTCGTCGTCGTCGCCGTCATCAAGCCAGTACCACCACGCAATGTTGTCGAGATCCTGCCTGACGAGGTACCGCAGCCGCCGCAGGTTGTGGTTCTTCCACCGGCCTTCAGGGGGCGACGACCGCCGCTGATTTCCTGGAGTAGTGCCATGGCTTCGGGGTCCGCCGGGTTGCAATGGTACTTCAGCATCGCTAAAAAGTACTTGGCACCGAAGTCGTTAGCAGCGGCGACATCTCCGATGAGCTTCAGACCCTTATCATGGTTCTGCCGCCTCATCAACCTCACCATCCCCTCGAAGCACAATTCCTCCAGATGATTGGCCTCGCAGAAGCGCCACTCAAAGCACGACCTGACGCAGCGATTCTTGCATGCCTCACGAAGATCACGCAACGGCACGTGCAGTAGTACCTCATCGGAGTTGCAGATGCACCGGAAGGAGCCACAAATTTTATTGCGAAGTTACAGAAAATGGAAAACGGCCACATCCTTGATGTAGTGGATGATGACCTTGGTGAGAAGTTCATCTGGCAGCAGCAGCATCAAGCACACCGTGGCCATCAAGGAGACGAGGAGGAAATAGCACAGTGACGAGGATTGAAGTTGGCGGCGACGAGGGTTGAAGTTGGCAAGGAGGATTGAAGTTGAAGAGGGATGAAGTTGGCCACTAGGATTGAAGTTGAAGGAGACGACGAGCTCGAGGGTTGAAGGTTGAAGATGGTGCCTCGGCCATGTCGTAATAAAACAATAAATGGAAATTGAAAAGGCTTCGTAGTTTGGTTGCTGCCATTGACAATTGGGCCCGACATCATTGCCCCGCCCCTTCTCCTTCCCGCGTAAGTGAAAGGCGACGTGTGGCTTCGCACCCGAGATGGAGCCCGATGCGCAAACGAGTGGCACATACTGGCAGTAATGGAGTAGTGGGTGGGGCCAGAGGCGCCTGACGGTTCCGCATCTTGTCAATATAACTCCCTCGCCCAGTCGCCCTCCCCTGCTTTCCCCTACTTCGTCCATAAGCTTATCATCTTTTTTCTTCACTTCTTCTTCCTCCTCGTGATTCACCACTACAAATCTTCGGTCACCGAGAGAAGGAGGAGATGGCGTCGAGGAGGCCACCGCCGTCGAAGCAGGGATGAAGTGAGGACGACAACGAAGAAAGCCGTTCTCGGAAGAAGTTGGAGAAGGGGAAGGGCGGCAGCCAAGGACGCCGACGAGGAACCGCTCTTCGACGATAATAAGTTCACCACCTCAGCTGCTCAGGAGCGCCTTCAGAAAGCTCGAAGGTGTTGGTGAGGCCTTCGACATCAACGTGAATCATGATGTGTACAAGGACCCGACCTTGAAGGGTCTCGCCTTCAGGATCCACAGGTTGGCTGAGAAGCTCGAGAACCTCCCCGTGGTCAAGCGGGCTGCCTCCCGCCACTTCTTCTTCGACAACGGCGGCTCCAGCAGCGACGACGGCAGCCACGACGATGACGGCAGCCACAGCAACGACAACGGTGACAACGGAAGCCACGGCGGCGACGGCAGGACTCCGACTAATTGATAGACACCTCTACCAATTAGTAACAATAATGTCTGTGTGCTTTTGTGTCTTCGTCGGTTCTTGGACATGAACTTCTTAGTTTGTCTGTCGATCATGAACTGCTTAGTTAATTAGCTTGGTTGTTAAATTTTGTATGTCATGAACTCGATCTTATATACGCGAGTAGATCCAACCGCGTTGTGATGAACTGTGTTCTGTTGTGATTAACTGGAGATCTGTTGTGATGAATTAGATCTTATTAGAGTAGTCATTGCTGACGCAGGTTAGCCTGCTGACGCTGACGCTGATGCATGGGCCAGTGTCATTGGCGACGATGGTTAGTGAACTCAGATCGCATTTGTAGGCAGTTGGGTCCAGGCAGGTAGGCAACGGTTATCTTTTTTATATTGGCTGGTGACGCTGACGCGTGGGCCTGTCACAATTTTTTTTTGGAATGAAACTTGCTTCCCTGAATTATTAGATCCCATAAACAGCACCTAAAAATCATAAAAATACAAACAATTCGTATCTGGACATTCATTATTTGAATAAAATATCAACAGTCAAACTTGTGTGCCCAAAATTCATATATTTTGGTTTTACACCCATGGTAATTGTATAATAATTCTAATAACATCAAATTTGCCCAAAAAATCTACAAATTGACTTGGCAACATAATTTGGGTACCTAAACTTTTCTTCGAAATTTCAAGTGGTATCGATGAAAGAATAATATACTTGTGTACAAATGTCTTCATCTCTCACATAGTTTCCTAGATTGTTTGCTTGAACATTGAAGTTTTCCACACTTTGCAACATGTTCGAACTCATATGCATTTAAAAACTTAACAAAACCTTGTGTTCACCTTAAGCTTACAAAATGTAAAGTTCCATCACTAATGGTTGTGTAAAACAAATATTATTTGTATGTTGTACTTACAAAGAACAAAATAAGGCATATAAACATCACTCAACAAACGGAATGTACACTAAACAATGAAATTATAGAATAGATGGTGATTTTAGAAAAATTTAGAAAAAAAGTATCAAATTTGGACTAATAAAGACAAAGAAATACTTGTTACAACATTTGATTGCAGATTAAAAGGAGAAATGGGAACTGTTCTTCATTTGAATAGAACTGGGCCCCACAGTCATTAGCGAAGCGGGGCTGATTACCCGCATCGGATTTGCTGCTCTCCCAAAATTTTACACAAATAATTCGAGCATCATACAAAAGCTAATCTACTACTGATTTCTTATTCTCGAAGCGAACTTCACCAATTTCGCAGCGTAGCCTACAGTCTTCACTGCAAAACAGAGAAATTCGAAGCCATCCTTTTTCCACGTCGTAGCTGCCGCCGGTGCCTGCGAACGGCTGATCACCGCACACCTGTGCCGGAGGCAGTAGCGGTTCACCCCAAATGCGCCAAGTCAAGTAGTGGAGCACACGCACGGCCTTCTCGTGCAAAGGTAGACACCCCTCGTTGCTCAGCCATCTCGACGACGTCGTACTGCCGCCGCTCGCGACCCGCCTCATGTACCCCTTCGCGGTGTCGTCGGCGGCGGCACCGCCATTATCTCTGTAGAGCAAGATGGCATATAGATAGGCCGCCGCATCGTGCCCACCCTTGGTGGTGCACCAGAGATCATTGTATCCCCTGTGTTCGATGAAGAAGGCTTTGATTCCGAAGAGGAAACAAGCCTCTAGATTCCCGAGACCGCTCAGCATAGCAAGGAATGCTTTGTAAGCGGTGGGGTTCCACACCCAAGAAATCTCATCTTGTATCCCCTCTATCGACAAATGTTAGCCGACATCACCGTGGCCGCACACGCGGCGCATGGTCAAGCAAGTACCGCGTAGGCTACGGAGGTCAGCCAAGGGCCGCTACGAGGTCGCACCGACGCATGCCGCAATCTCAATGCGGAGGTCTTGAGGGAGGCCCAGCAGCAGCGATGACGGCTAGTGCTACATGCTTCTTCCCGGCATGATATCCATCTCGGCCGGGAATGGTGACGATGATGAGTTGGCAGTTGCTGTTTTCTGCGGGTAGAGATGAAGGGGAAGGGGATCTAATTGTTTTGGAAGAAGATAAAGGAGATTTGTTTCCAAACACGGTTTAAGTATGCAATGGAGATGATGTTTCATTACCCCGCGTATCATTTAATTCTACATTGGAATCACTACCTCTGCAGCTCTGCTCTCAGCCATTGGATGGCAACAGTTCCGCCATTGACCATCTTGGGAACCTCTTCTCGTTTCTTGTGCTCTTGATCTTATCCCTTCCTCTCTTTTTTGGAGATGATGACTACATTGGTTGTTTGGATGGAGGTGTTAGTGTTATTTTGTAGCAAACTAACACCAAAACTAACACTTTGGAGCCAAACACATGTGTTAATTTGGAGGTGTTAAAAACTACCACTAACGGTAACACTAACATCTACCATCCAAACACGGCCATTGGAGACGATGTTTGCTTACTCTGCGTATCATTTAATTCTACATTGGAATCACTACCTCTACAGCTCTGCTCTCAGCCATTGACTAGCAACGGTTTCGCCATTGACTGTCTTGGGAACCTTCTCAGCCGTTCCTGTGCTCTTGATCTTATCCCTTCCTTGTTTTTTCTATAAAAAGGCACTGACGCCTATCGGTCCTTCTCACTTCAAGTTGCTTCCTTCTTCTCTAGTAGATCTAGATCTAGCTATATGGTTCCTTCTTCTGATACAATAAAGTGAGTCACTTGCTTCCTTCTTCTCTAGATCTAGATCTAGATCTAGCTAGTATATGGTTCATTCTTCTGATATAATAAAGCGAGTCACTTGCCTCCTTCTTCTCTACATCTAGATCTAGCTATGGCGCAAAGAATAGATCTTGTAGGGCGCAAGCTTTTGCTTTTCTCTCTTCTTCCTGCTCCTCGATCTCTCAGTTGCTAGAAGAATTCTTGTGATAGGAGGTGATTGGGTTGCTCATCCCACGAACACATCTGCCAGAAGAATCCTTGTGACATACCCCTTGCTCGCAGCCGTGTCTGGGGAAGGTAGCCCAGAACCTCCTGGCATCAGGATGAACAAGCCGACGGAAAGCTTGCTGCAGCCTTTCCGTCACACTTGGGCTTGCTTTTGCTTTCCCATTCTCCTCCAGGAGGAGGGATTTTCTAAGGGATATGTTTCCACCCTCTCTGTATCTTTCTCTTCTGCTCACTTGTAAGATGAGGAAGTAGCCAGAATCTGGATGGAGCATATCTCATTATTTTTCCTTGTAAGATGAGCATAATTAAGGAAAGCTTTTGTCTTGCAAACCAAAATTAGGGTTGCAAGACAAAAGCTTTCTTTAATTAGTCATGCCAGGAATCAAGTCTCTAAGCCGTCAGCAGAAATGGAGCTTGTTCGATGACCACATGCAGCAAGATCGACGACCTGCGAGCAAGATCGATGTGTGTGTGTGATTTTGCATATCTCTTCATGAAGATATGGCCGCATTGTAACCTTGTTCTGATGTATCAATGATGACTGTAATCCGTGTGTGTGTGATTTTGCATCTGAAGGGACATGCTTTTGTGAAATTATGCCAGATTGTTGGAGATGAACTCTTTTTTTACTTGGCATATCTTTTTAGAAGTTGGCAAAGCACAAGATTTGCCAAGTAAAATTTGGCAAACTCTTGGAGATGCTCTAATCCGTGTCTATTTTGATGTAATCTGTTCGTGATTTCACATATCTTCTTGCCCATAACAAAAGCGACGCTGGTTCGTTAGTCCTCATCTCTTTCCCGTAACAAAGGTGGCGCTGGTTCGTTAGTCCTCGTCTCTTGCCCGTAACAAAGGCGACCCGGGTTCGTTAATCCTCGACTCTTGCCCATTACTGAACTGAAGCAGAATATAAAGAGAGTATATATAGTATCTTTTGCAGAATATATTACAAGCAGGATTCAAATTCCACCACATCCCATATATTACAAAAACGATTGAAATTCCACCAGTACATCGCATCCTTTATATTACAAAACGGATTCCATTATTTCCACGAATAGACACATCCTCCGGCATTACAAAAAGGATTCAATAGAAATCAGGCTTGCTTTTTCTTCCTTGATTTCTGTTTATGGATTTTTTTTCACTATGGTCGCTTCGCAAGTACGGTGTTTTGTTAGTTCCGAAGAGTTGGGGCTTGTATGAAGTGTCAAAGGATGCAATTTCATCAAACTGGTTGTATTCCTGCTCCTCAACAACATTTTCAATCCCCACAATCCTTTTTTAGGCATAACCACAGACTAGTTGTTCTTTGCAAGGTCAGGTACATAGAACACTTACTCAACATCATTGGTGAAGACAAACGGTTCGTTTTTGTAACCAAAGAGTCGGGGATCAACACTAACATAACCATATTTGTCCTTGCTCACAGCTCTCTTCCCATTGGTGACCCATCTACACCGAAACAAGGCTACCTTCAATCCTACATAATCAAGCTCCCATATCTCCTCTATTTGACCATACTATGTGTCTGTTTCCGTGTCATCATCATCGTCATGATTGTCGTCAACGACGGCCCGTACACGCATACCACTATTTTGATAGACGCTCTTTTTAACCTGGGTCATGGTGTAGAACGTGTATCTATTGATATCCATTCCTTCGTATCTTGTAATAGTGAACAATAGCCCCGCTGCTAGATTTCTTATCTCGTCGGTAATTATAGCATTATTGCTGCATGTCTCGACATAATCTCGGAGCCACCTGCTGAAACCTTGCATGTGCATCTTTGCAAGCCAAGACCTACCACGGTTAGGGTTGTCTTCACGTAGCAGTCATTTGTGCTCATTCGCAAACGGTGTAATTAGGTGCAGCTATTGTATCACGGTGAAATGAGCCTTTTCGAAGGCATCTGCATCCGGAGTGACTGACCTTTTCCCCATGGTCCCAACGCCTGAAAGCCTACCTTCATGTCATGAGGGAGGCACACCAATGGGGTTTTGTGGGTCCATATAACCCATGGCCCACTCCACAGCTTTGATGGTCTCGTAGCCACGAACAATGGCTCCCTCCGAAAATAATCGGTTATGTACCAATGATTTTAGGAATCCATAGAACCTCTCATATGGAAACATCTGATGACGGTAAGGTGGGCCAAGAAACCAGATTTCCCTCGCGAGGTGTGCTGTTAGATGCAGCATGAGATCAAAGAATGACGGTGGGAAGGTAGCTTCAAGCAGGCATAGGGTCTCGAAATGCCTCCTCTCCAAGTCCAATAGTTTTTCCTCATCAATCACCTTCTGTTCTATTGCATTGAAGAATAAACACAAGCTCGTGACCGCATCGCGAACCAGTTCTATCTTGATACCTCTAAGTGCAACTGGAAGAAGAGCTGTCATCAACACATGGCAATCATGAGATTTCATCAAGTTAAAATTCATTTTCATGTCCTTCACTGACACTAGCCACTTTAAGTTTGATGAGTAGCCTGAAGGTACTTTCAAATCATGCAAAAACTGACAATTCTTTTCTCTTAGCCTTTGACAAGGTGGTTGGAACAACGGGAAGGTTCGTCCCCATTTCTGTTTCCTCTGCATAGAGGTCCGGCCTAATGCCCAGCTCTTTAAAATACTCCCTTGAATTTTTATGACCTTTTCCTTTGGACTTTTGTTGTAGCAATGTTCCACAAGTAGCTTCACACACATTCTTCTTGACGTGCATGTTGTCAATCGAATGATGCACATCCAATATCGGCCAATACTCTAGCTCCCATAGAATTGATTTCTTGTTCCACATTCCTTCTTCTTCTTCACCATTCCGTTTCTTTCTTTTGCCAAGGGTTTTTTCAGTCAGTCTGGGTAACTCCTCGATAGTTTTGATGTCCTTAACTTTCAAGTGGACCAGTTCTCCAGTCACATGCAACGATGCCTCTCGATTATCCTGTTCCCCATTAAACTGACAATCCATGGCCCGGTATGGATGTTTCTTGCTGAGGAAAAGACGGTGCCCCATAAATACGTATTTCTTTGAAGGTCTTAGACATATTGCACAAGTATCTTCCAAGCATTGTGGGCAGACTGCACCTTTCTTTTTACTCTGGCCAGAGATGTTGCGCTGAGCCGGGTTGTTTTTGATGGTGGTAAACAACATGCCATGCATTGTGAACTCCTCACGCTTGTACTCATCCCAGACCTCTGGCACACCAGGCTTCCACAATATCTTCAATTCATCAACTAGTGCCCTCAAGTAGACCTCAATACGGTCGCCAGGTTGCTTTGGCCCGGAGACCAATATTGTCAGCATCATATATTTATGTTTCTTGCATAGCCAGGGTGGAAGGTTGTACAATGAAAACACGACAGGATAGGTGCTATGTGTTGAGCTCTGGTAACCGAATGGGTTCACGCCCTCTGTGCTCATAGCAAACCGTATGCTCCTTGCGTCATCAAACCATGGAAAGTGGGTATTAGTGTTACCCCATTGCGCTGCATCTACGGGGTGCCTATACTTGCCATCTTTCTTATAATTAAGCCCCTTTCAGCCTTCGTCATGCCAATGCAAGAGTTGGGCCTCCTTTTGTGTTGCGTACCATCTTCTCAGCCGAGGAATGATGCAAAAATACCATGCCACCCTCACAGGAGCCCTTCTAGTAGCCTTCTTGTTCTTGCCTCTGATCTCGCCGGGCTCGTTCTCGTCATCAGCATTATTATCATCTCCACCATCCTTTTTCCTCTTGTACCGATCATAGCCACACTTGGGGCACTTGTCAAGGTCTGCATAATCTCCACTGAACAATACACAACTGTTCTTGCATGCATGGGTTTTTTCAACCTCTATTCCCAAAGGACAGATTATCTTCTTCGCCTCATAGACAGACTCTGCTATTTGGTTTCCTTCAAGTAGTATGTCTCTAAGCACATCCAATAGATGTTTGAAACTTATGTTGCTCCAACCATGATCTTCCTTAAGCTACAGAAGTTTTAGATCACCAGAAAGGCGAGACTACTTCTGGCAATCAGGAAGGGGTTTCTTTGAATATTCAATGAACTGCTCGAGCCTCGCTAATTCAGAAGGTGTGTACACTCGTTGAAACTCAATATCCCGCAACATTTGATCAAAATTGTGCACACGTTGCAACACCTCACCACCATCGATGCCCCTAACTTCTTGATCAGTGATATCCTCAGGCCTCAACACATTTGGTGGGAATAATGGTTCATTTCCCTCAAAAAGTCCACTGTCATCAAGGTCTTCATCATGGTTAGCATGGTGTCACACTTCACCTTCATCTAGGCACCTGCTTTGAGTTCATTAAGGCCTTCCTCACCATGTTTATTCCAACACGTGTAATGTTTAGTGAAACCACATGTGACCAAATGATGAAAAATGATTTCCCGTTGTGCGAATTTCATTTGGTGAGACAATCAATACAGGGGCAAAGCATTGCCTGAACACCACGATTTCTCATATCCTCCTCTGCTTGATTTAGAAAACCATTGACCCCGCTTAAGAAATTCTCCCAATCTTCTTGGGGCTGTCCGTACATCCAAGCCCGAGCAGTAGACGCCATCTGCATTCCATACACCAAATGAGCATAATTCATCACACAAAAAGACAACTGAAGAATTTCAATAAAATGGGCCAATTAATTTCCACCTTGATGAGGACTTTCTATGAGGCGAGCGCGGCCGAGGAGGAGGATCGGAGGCACAAAGGACGGCACGGTCGACGTCCGCTCTAGCCCCTTTCGCCATCGCGCAATCCTCAGAGCGCGCGCAGCTGGCAGCAGCGAACGGGACAGGCCGACAGGGACATCTGAGCACACAGGCCGAGCGAGTGACCTTCTGAGGAGAGAGAGAGAGCGAGTGTTGTTGTCAGAACTGGAGTGGCCTAGCTTCTGCGGAGAGAGAGCGAGTGGTGTCGAAAGGATAAGACACAGACAGACAGACGAGATAACAACATGTGTCTCCGATGTGAGAAAAAAGGCGACCCTGGGTGCCAATCAAAGGAGACGCATCCTACAAGCATGTGTCTCCAGTACGAACTTATTGGTATCGGACTTTATAGCCTGTTACCAATATGGCAGCGATCAGTAACGGACTTTAGTAGCCCGTTACTGATAGGGCTTTGATTGGTAATGGACTTTACAAGCCCGTTACCGATAGGTTTGACATTTGTAATGGGCTCTTTTAACATCCGTTACAAAGAATTTATGTAACGAGCGTTTAAGAAGCTCGTTGTACATTGGTAACGGGCGTTGTGGAGGCCAACCCCGGGGTCGTCCTGGCACGCTTATAGGTGACGGGCGCCAAACAACAACTGTTACAGATGTGGCTGGATGTAACGGGCGTTAAGAGCCCGTTACAAATGTTGTGTGACCTATTTGAGGTTTTCACGTAGTGTGCTCCTCCTCCTGAAGATCTCCTCGCCAAGTTCATCATCACCTGCACACTCAAAGACAAGCTGACTACGTGGTTGTGTCTCTTCGAAGGTTACCTCGCAAGTCTCCACGATTTGGTTAGTTTCAAGATTGAGCACACGATATGCTCTAGAGTGCAATGCATAACCAAAGAAAATACCATCGACCGACCTAGCCTCAAACTTATCCAACTTCTTCCCTTTCTTAAGGATAAAGCATTTGCAACCTAAGACATGGAAGTGAGTCACCTTGGGTGTGCGACCGTGCATCAACTCGTAACATGTTTTCTTCTTGTGCACTCTGAGGTAGATCCTGTTTGAAATATAGCACGTGGTATTCACCGCCTCAGCCCAGAACCTTCTCAGAGTCCTATGCTCATCAAGCATCGTCCGAGCCATCTCACACAAGGTTTTGTTTTTCCTTTCTACAACACCATTCTGGGGAGGCGTATACGGACTCAAAAACCGGTGTTCAAGACCCAAGTCATGGCAAAAGGTTTCAAAATGAGAGTTTCTGAATTCCAAGCCATTTGTCACTGCGGATCGCTCGTATGGCATCTCCGTGCCTCTCGTTCCTCGACATCAAGACAAGATCTCGAACAAAACCAAACGTCTCCCCTTTCTCTTCAAGAAAGAACACCCACGCATACCGAGAATAGTCGTCCACCACAACAAGGACATACCACTTCCCACCCGCAGATCGCACACGAGCTGGGCCAACAAGGTCCATATGGAGCAGCTCGCATGGATGCTCAGTCATCACATTGGTAAGAGGCATGTGAGAAAGGCTACCATCTTGGCATGCCTACACGGCGCACAAACCAACTCTTTCTCAAACCTCAACCGTGGCAATCCTCAGACCAAATTGAGTTTACTCAAGCGAGACAAAAGATCAAAGCTCAAGTGACCCAACTTCCTATGCCACTTCCACAACTCACTTGAAGAACCAGCCCAGAAACAATGCTCAACACCAGATGATTGAGAAAAATTAGCTCAAAACACCTGACCCTCGAGAACAACCATACAAACAAGATCACCTCAAGAGTCCAAAATCCGAGAACCACCAGGCCGAAACAACACCTCAAAACCCTCATCCAATAGCTGGAACACGAAAAGAAAATTGTATCCAAGCGATTGAACAAGAGCAACACACCTGAGAGTGATCTTGTCACTCACCTTAATCTCACCTTCTGACAACACACGCCCTCGCCCATTGTCCCCAAAGGTAATGTACCTCTTTGTCACCACCGGGACGAGACTTGAGAATCAACCCTTGTCTCCGGTCATATGCCTCGAGCAACCAGAGTGTTGACGGTTAATAGTTGTATCAGAGTTCGTTTAGACTTGCACGCGGACATGTCTCCCGTCATAGTCAAGGGACCCTTCTTCCCTCGAGTGGTGAACCCAAGGTATCAAATCCGTGCGACAATTGTGTGACACAAGACTTGATCTAGTAAAGCCGATAAAGTTCAATGTTCAAAAGATAAAACCCTAGTGCATCTAATCATAACAATCAACACAAGAACGAATATAATCTACTAAAGACCGAAGGTAGCAAAGATAGAGGGGGTAGATAAACCGATCTAGAGAGATCGGATCGAGTCTTTTGTTGAAGTTCCAAGAAAAATAAGAACTAGCAAATCAAATCTCATTAGAAGCCTCTTTAAACCGTGGTTTCCCGTCTGACTCCGAAAACGCCCGCCTTTCAGAGCCACCGTTCTGTCACAACGCACTCCTATTCATGCGGGTAGTCTAGGGCGAGTCCGAGGAAAAGTCGAGATCTTTCAGAAGGTCAGGCGTGCACCTCTAGCCATCACGGCTACAAGAACACCCTATGTGATCTATCTCGAGAATAGATCTAAGATAAGCAAAGCCTATCGAAAATGAAGACTTCAGAGAAACACTTAGTCGCTAAAAATCGGATTCAACTTGATACATCAACTAGTGCATGATAAACGAACCAAGATCACCACCAGGATCCTACCTTGATCTTGCTTCTAGCTCCGGGAACTCCGACGTGGTCTTCCTTGCAAGGTTCCCACGTCAGCTAGGGAGACCCTAGTCAACTAGCTCGACCCTCTCCTCTCCAAGATGGTGTCCCTCTCTTCTCTGCTCCTCGGCGGCCGATGACGAATGGATTGATGCGTGGCTCTCGACCCCCGGGGCTATAAATAGCCCGAATGGCGGCTAGGTAAAAGGGGGGGCGACTGGCCCACAGAATGGGCCCACCCCGGCCCAGATGCCTGCCTCCTTTGTGTGGCGACGGTTCCCGAGTCTTATAGATCCTTCCCCCTTCTGCATGTGGGCCCTTGTCATCAGTTTCTCTCCGAGTTGGACGAATCTCCTTGTCTCACAAGATTCACCACTTTTCCGGCTAGGACCTCAAAGTTTGTCATCTTCTCGGGTTAGGTCCCTGGGCTTCTTGGAGTCAAGTTTGATTCATTGCATGACTTGTATCGGGCTTCAAGGTCTTGTCAAGGTGCTTGATGAACTCATCCCATAAGTCTTGCTTTCAACGTCAAAACCCTACATAAACACTAAACTCCAAAACCGACATGCACGAATGAACTTGTTATATCAAGGGGGTTAGTACCAATGGATAAGATATAAAACTCATGCCAACACCGAAGGTAAACTCATGGATAGGTTGACGGAATTTCACCATCAACACAGAGTCAATCAACCAAATGTTCTTCAAGTCTCCAACCTGAAATTCAAAAATATGCACATGAGCGAACAAACGACTCAGCACTGGGGTTAGTACGAAAAGAGTATAGCCATATGCTCCAAAGTGGGGTTAGCACAATCCAAAACATCTCTTCTACCAAAGCTTCCTCCATGAACACCACCATGGTAACCACTATAAGGGAACCAACCCTCTCTAACTAGAGGAGAACCAAAACCACGAAAGGAAGACCGTGGACCGTTCCTCCTCTCCATCTCAAAGCTATGAATCCTCTCATCCTCGTATTGAGCACGAGGGGGAGAACGCCTAGCAAACTGACCACCTGCAAACTCTCGAGACTAACCACTAGAACCACAACCTCCAGAACCAAACCTAGCATCTATACGACCACGAAACCCAAAATGTTGTCTGTCTAGACCTGCACCGGTCTGACCGGTGTCGCACACAGGTCTGACCAGTGTAGCCCGGCCAACAGCACCTCCAGCAGGCTTTCGCTCTCACCAATCCGGAACTATCCTCACACTCGCCTTGGCCCTGGGCATCAGCACACGAGGCTCAAGTACACCATTGGAATGGTGGTACTTCTCCTTGTTGGCCCACTCCTTCGCCATTCTCTCCTCATGCCTCCTCTTGAAGCAAAACTCATCTTTGTGGCTATCTCTCCCACAATAGCCACAATGAAACTTTATGGGCTTAAGCTTAGGCTTGGGATGGAGTTGTTCATTTGGTTTCTATCCACTCGGCTTCTCAACCGGTTTCTCCTCACTTGGCTTCTCAACCAGTTTCTCCTCACTTGGCTTCTCACTCCTTTTCCCAAAGAACACTTTCCCCAAAGTGCTCATGAACTATATGGGTTTTTGGAAATCGTCGGCTTGTGGGGGAAACACGGGTGGAGCTGGGGTTGTGTCTAGTCGGTTCCTAAGATGGTTCGGTTTGGGGACAAAAGCTTTTTTTGTGGTGGGTTTTTCGTGGCTCTAGGATATTCTCACAACTTCCCTCACCAACCTTGTTTGGCCCAAGCCCCTCACCATCCTGGCGCTTTTATGTCTCGATCACTATCCTCAACTGAGGCTCATGACCAGAAAACCAACCCATCAACTTTCTCAACTCATCATTCTCATCCTGCAAACGATCAACATAATGTGCAAGTTCCAGATTCTTCAAAGCATGCAATTCACAAGTAGAACAAGAAGTAGGAATCGGTTCTTTCAGCATAGCCTCAAGAGAAACAATGTAAGCATGCATCTCATCAATTTTTCTATGCGAAATAGGGCAAGAAGTGCAAGCACCTAGCAAAGCAAGTCTAGACTTAAGCTCAGCCACTTCAACCCTAAACACATCTAGTTCCTCACACTTGGATGCATGCTTTTCCTTAAACAAAGCAAGATCAGCTAGGACAATAGGACAATCAGCACATTCAACTTCATTAGAAACAACAGGTGAAGCCTTAAGCGAGTCAATTTTAAGTTTAAACCAAGTTCTGTGTTTCTAACTCAGCCACTCTAGTCCTAGCATCCTCAAGTGAAGCCCTAAGCTCTTTCCTCATCTTCTTTGCCTCTCTAAGCACAACATCATGATTATCAAGCAACAAGCCAAGCTGTTCATTCTCCTGACGCAAGAAGGGAAGTTCATCACGTACCTCGTCGTCAGAGTCGGAGTCCGAGTCACTCTGGTTGCTTTTCTTGCTGCCAGAGCTAAGCGCCATGGTGCAGAAGCCGTCTCTAGTGAAGCAGCTTAGCCCGCTCAGGTTCTTGGATGACTTCCTGCCCTTGCGCCGATCACCTTCATCTTCACTGCTGCTCGAGCTCGAGGTGGAGTACACAGAACTGGAGTCGACGTCGCTCGCTCCAACCATCGCTCGGGCCTTACCTCGGCTCTCCTTCTTCCTCGATCGTCGCTCGTCCTTGTGCTTGCTCTTGTGCTTGTGCTTGTGATCGCGCCTTGATCGGTACTTGTCATCCGTCTTCGACTTGTGCTTGTAGCTTTCCTTGTTCTCGACCTTCTCGGGGCAGTCGGCAACGAAGTATCCCGGCTTGCCGCACTGGAAGCATGTCCTCGTGTTCCTCCTCCTGTTCACCCGGTTCTCGTGCAAGCTCTCGAACCGCCTCGTCAGCAGCGCCAGCTCGTCCTCTCCAAGCACGTCGAACTCCTCATCTGGAACATGCATCAAAGAGGACAAGAAGAACATCCTGGTGGATGGGTTAGCGTTAGACTTTCCTTTCGAGCCATCGATGAGGGCGAGACTATGAGAGTCAGTCGAGCCCTCAATCTTAGCTGTCATACCCCGATCCACCTCAGCCGACTTGAGCTTCGAGAACAACTCGTTCACGATCAGAGTGTCATACTTCTCCGAATCCACAATGGCCTCAAACTTTCCACCCCAAACCGTACGATCCAACGAGTGTAAGAGCTTGACGGCTCTATCATGATCATCGTATGGGAGCACGTCCACATTGGCCCTCATGTTGTTCACCACAACCGTGAACCTCTGAAACAAGGCATCGATGGACTCACCGGGGAGATGAATCAAATTCTCGTAATCTCTCCAGTAAGTCGCATACGTCCAAGCCTGAACCTGAGTGTTTCCAACATGAGCTTCCTTCAACACCGACCAGATTTTACAAGCCAAGCTCTACGTGTGCACCCGATTGAATTCAGGTTGACACAGAGCACGAAACAAGTAGTCGACCGCCATGTTGTTGGCGTCGAATATGTCCCTTGATCCTGGAGCGAGGAAGTTCATCGGCTGGACATAACCTGTGTCCACTGTGACATCCTAAAGAATCTGACCCTTTCCGCGGAGGAATGCCGCCATCCTCTTACTCCACACCTGGTAGTTTTTGCCATCGAAGTGTGGAGGACTCGAACCCCATTCCTAGTACGTCATCCTAGGATCTTGACTAGTTAGAGTCAATCAAGACCCGTAACCGGCTCTGATACCACTTGAAGGACCAAAACGGCAAACCAGAGAGGGGGGAGTGAATGGGAGCCGATAAAAATCTTTTCAAAGGAGATAGAGGCTCCAACAAGATGAACATGGCTTCCAACACACGTCTCCGACTCAACTACCCAAGTTGGTGAAGACCATGTAGCCACTGGAGTACTACTAATCCTAGGAACCAACAAACAACCTTCCGAGCCAAAACTCACCAACACGCACAGCGGAAACTTGTACGGCTTGCTGCCTGTGCTACACCGGTCAGACCGATGGCCTGCGCCGGTTAGACTGATGGCCTGCGCCAGTCAGACCAGTGACACCAGTCAGACTGGTGGAGAGAGCCCGTTAGGCCGGTGGCTACAGCAGCCGCACAACAAATGTTCCAGAGAGCCTCAGTGACTTCTCCAGGCCCTGGAACAAAAACACCCCCAAAACACAACCTGCACGGAAGAAGAACCCTACACAAAGCCAACCAAAACACTTCCAAAACCGCCAAAAACTAGCCAGCACCAACACAACCCAAAGACACACGGATTAAGCAGTTCACCCAAGGTTAAATCCCACAAAGGGCTCACACCGGTCAGACCGGTCAAGAGCACCGGTCAGGCTGGTGTAACTTGGGCAGCTCGGGATGAACAGAACCCGCGGGTGAACTCCTCCAAATCCAACTCCCGATCTCCCGATTCGCTCCACGGATCCGAACAGGACTTTGGGGATTGTAGGAACACCTCATGTTCACTCCATAGCCAAGTTATGGTCCACCAAAACTCGTAGAATCAAGAGGAATCGAAGGATTTCCGCCAAGAACACACCAAACCCTAGGACAACGAAAATCCCAAAATTGAGCCCCTTTTCTAACGGATTTGGGAGGGGAATCAAAGGGAAAAGAACCATGAAGGGTTCATGCATAAATCCCCCAGCAAATCATCAAGAAAACGGCCTCAAAATATCTCCATGAAAATCGCTAAGAAAATCTCTGAAAATCACCAAAAAAGGGAAACCGGGAAGAACTCAAACAAGCCTTGAGGAACAACGCCGAATCATCTATACATACCATGAAGGTTCATACAAGGTCCAGCTTCTACCCGATTATCCTACCCTCTCACAAGATCTCACCGTGAAGCTCTCAAGCTAGTCCTAGAAATTCCAAGGGGAAAGGAAGAGGAAAATTGCAAAATAAAATGAGCTAGGGTGCCAAGAGATTGCTGCCATCCTCTCACCCCGTGGGTTTGTTGACGGTGAAAATCCGTCAACCTAGCCATGAGTTTACCTTCGGTGTTGGCATAAGTTCTATTCCTTATCCATTGGTACTAACCCCCGTGGTATAACAAGTTCACTTGTGCATGTCGGTTTTGGAGTTTAGTGTTTATGCAGGGTTTTAGCGTTGAATGCAAGACTTTCGGGATAAGTTCATCAAGCACCTTGTGACAAGACCTTGAAGCCCCGTACATGTCATGCAATGAAGCAAACTTAACTCCAATAAGTTAGGGACTTGATCCGAGAAGATGACAAACTCCGAGGACCTAACCAGAAAAGTGCCGAATCTTGCAAGATAAGGAGCTATGTCCAATTCGGAGTGAAACTGACGACAAGGGCCTACATGTAGAAGGGGGAAGCATCTAGAAGACTCGGGAACCGACACCACGCAAAGGAGGCCGCGGGCTAGGCCTGAATGGGCCCAGGCCGACCGGCCCAGGCCGTCCGCCTAGCCCACTCCAGGGCCCAATACTCCCCTCCTTTGACCTAGCCGCCATTCGGGCTATTTATAGCCCCGGGGTCGAGAGCTACACATCATTCAAATCGTCATCGGCCGCTGAGGAGCAGAGAAGAGAGGGACACCATCACCGGAGAGGAGAGGGTCGAGCTAGTTGACTAGGGTCTCCCTAGCCGACGTGGGAACCTTGCACGGAAGACCACGTCGGAGCTCCCGGAGCTAGAAGGAAGATCAAGGTAGGATCCCGGTGGTGATCTTGTTTATGTATTATTGTCATAGTTGAATTATCAAGTTGAATCTATTTCTAGCGATCAAGTGTTTCTTCGATGATTTCATTTTTTGATCGGCTTTGCTTATTGTAGATCTATTCTCGATATAGATTACATAGGGTGTTCTTGTAGCCGCGGTGGCTAGAGGTACACGCCGGATCTTCTGAAAGAACTCGACTTGTCCTTGGACTCGCCCTAGACTACCCGCATGAGAAGGGATACGTTGTGACAGAATGGGGGTTCCGAAAGGTGGATGTTTTCGGAGTCGGACGGGAAACCACGATTTAAAGAGGCTTCTAATAAGATTCGATTTGCTACTTCTTCTCTTGCTTGGAACTTCAACAAAAGGCTTAACCCGATCTCTCTAGATTGGTTTATCTACCCTATCTTTCTTTGTTATCTCCGGTCTTTAGTAGATTAGATTAGTTTCGTGTTCTTTATCTAGATGCATTAGGGTTTCTTTTACCGAAGATTGAAGTTGCTTGGCTTTACTAGATCATCTTTTGCGTCACACATTTGTTCCACGGATTCGATACCTTGGGTTCACCACTCAAGGGAAGAAGGGTCCATTAACTACGACGGGAGATTTCTCCGCTTGCAAGTCAAAACGAAGTTTGATACAACTATTAACCGTCAACAAGCCCCATTTTCTGGCGCCGTTGCCGGGGAACAAGTGATCAAGATTTCATCTTTTATTGCTTTTTTTGTAATTTCAGTTATCTTTTAGTTTTTCTTTTTGCATCTACTAAACTTTGATCATCCTCAAAATAAATCTAATCTAGTTTGTCTAACCCTAGTTTTCATAGATTTATTTTTACTTTCTAGTTTTTGCATAGTTTGTTTGTTGCTAACCCTAACAGGAGATGGACGGCTACCTCTCCAACAAACCCGATAATTTTGTGGAGGATCCAGAAAAACTTTACAGGCTAAGGAGACGCGAAGCACATCAAGCTAAAAAGCTGGATTTTGTAGATTTGAAGTCGGAAGACAAAGGATCGAAGGAATCTCCGAAGAATTTACCACCTCAAAGTCCTCGGGAGAATCGACTTCCACCGATGGGTGACCAACCGCAAGAGCGCAAGATTGGGGAGCTATGCACCCCGGATATCATCGACCTACCAATCTTGAACCTTGAGGAGATCGGAAGACCGTTCGAGATCAAGACCTCAACAATCCGCATGGTGCAACATTCACCCTTCACCGGTAAAGAGGATCCGAACCTTCACCTCCAAGCATTCATTCAACTATGTCAGACTTTCAACATGGATGGGGTGACTCAAGACCAAATGAGGGCAAGGATTTTTCCGTTCTCACTACTCGGGAAGGCTTTGCAATGGTTCCACTCTCAACCGGCGGAGACGGTGCAAAATTGGAACACGTTGATGAAGGCTTTCATGAAGGAATACTAGTCACCGGGTAAAACTCAAAGCTTGCGTAATAAGATTGCCACCTTTGTTCAATATCCTACGGAAACTATCTCGGAGGCATTCGAGCGCTTCAACGAGTACACTCGGGCGGTTCCACATTACAAGTTCCCGAAGGAAGACCTCGTGCAAAAGTTCTATCAAGGACTCACCATGGCGTCAAGGACGATCATCGATGCATCGGCGGGAGGATCTATCATCGAGGTTACACCGACTGAAGCTTTCACTCTATTCAAGAAGGTCGCGGATAATGACACATGGGCGTCATCCGGGCGCCTACACCTGGTTCAACCCACGGGGAATGTCAAGGGAGTCTTGCAAGTGGAGAAGGAGAACATACTTGAAGGCAAGATCGACTCGCTCATGAGGAGGTTGGAGAAGATGGAGATAGAAAAGAAGGAGGCTCAAGACTTGAAAGCCTCCGAAGCAAGATTCACATGCGAAGAATGTGAAGAGTATGGCCATGTCCGCAAAGATTGTCCGGAGGAAGCCAAAGTGCTCGACTACATGAGGAAGGGAGAATTGCCGAACGTCCACTACGGGCAAGGTAGACCTCAATTTAATGCAAGCTCATCCATTCCCAATTCAGTTCCGCGTCGTATACAATTGAAGGAATTCACGGACGAGCAAGCCAAGATCAACAAGGACACCATCACCAAGTTCAAGACCATAGACAAGGTGTTGGAGAACATCGATAGCAAAGTGACGGAGGTCGGAAGTTCCAATCATCAAGTGCTCAACATGATGAAGATGCTCGAGACGCAAGTTGGACAACTTGCGGGGCGCCTCACTAATGACGAAGGGAACCTTCTGGGACAACCTAAAGGTCCCGAATCGGCAAAGGCTATTCAAACACGTTCGGGAAAGGAGACCGAAGATCCGGAATGTTCCGCGGGAGCAAGGAAGCTTAAACCATCTGCCGAGGCGGAGGAAATTGCGAAGGAGAAGGTTACGGGGATCGTCATCGAAGAACCCGAATTTGAGATGCCGGGAGAAGACACAAGGATACCGCAACTCAAGCCACGTTACTTCCGAGGTAAACTTGACAACCACTTTGAGAAATTTGTGGAGGTCGTGCATAGACTTAGTATCAACATGCCATTACTAGATGCCCTACAATTACCTACATATTCTCGTTACTTTAAAGACATACTTGCAAATAAATATGAGATAGCAACACTCGGGGTAGACCACGTCAAAATGTCTGAGGAGTGTTGTGCCGCTATTGCTAATGGGCTAGAGAAGCAAAAGGACCCCGGGTGCCCTACAATTCCATGTTCCGTTGGTTCTTTCAAGTTTGAGAAGGCGTTATGCGACCTTGGAGCAAGTGTGAGCGTCATGCCAAAGGATGTGTTCGAGAAGCTACGCCTACCATTGGAGCCTATGGGTATGTGTTTGGAGTTGGGAGATAACTCCATCCGCTATCCCTTGGGCATTGCCGGAGATGTACCCGTGAAGGTCGGACACCACTTCATCCCCGTCGACTTCGTGGTGCTCTAGATGGGAGAGAGGGAGAAGCCGCCGCTCATCCTTGGGAGGCCTTTCCTCAAGACAGTGGGAGCTACTAGTGATGTTGGCAAGGGGGAGATCATGTTCGATATCAACGGAGAAAGGAGTTCCTTCAAGTTTCGACCACGACTCGAGGCATGCAATATGATTGAAGTGAAGGAAGAACCAAAGAAGAAGGAGGGGCTGAAGAAGAAGAAAGAGCCGAAAAAGATGAACGTAAAGAAAATCAAGGCAGGTGTTGCATCCGTCAAGACAAAGGAAGAAAAGTCGCCTGTGAAGACCGAAAAAATGACTAAGCCGGAAGACAAGCCCGTTCCCAAGATGGTGCGGAAGTGGGTACCCAAGATTGCAACGCCCGCAAAGAGCGTTGATCCGAAGTAATCAAGTGAAGAAGTCTAGCCATGGACTATAAACGAAGCGCTAGGCGGGAGGCAACCCATTTCGTCGAGTCAAGAATAAGCTACCGGGAGGACAACCTGATTCTAGGTTTTTCGAGTCTTTTTAATAATTTAGTTTTGAATTTTATTACGTAAAGACATTGACTTAGAAGTGGTTGAACAATACTAGAGACATAATTCTTGGTTGAATATTTTGCTTTATCATAAACCCTTTACTTGAACCCTCCTATGTGTTTGTTTGTTCTTTTTCGAGAAACCACAACCAAATAATTTTAGAACCTAACTCAACCTTTCATCCTAATTATGATGTTGTGGTTGACTTATTTTTCATGCTAAAAACACACGAGTAGAGCCACGACTTATACCTAGGTGTTAATTAAATTTCAGCACGTGGTAGGACTCGTGCGAACCTAGAAACTAAACTTTTGGTTGGTTTAAAAATCTATATCCTTGGTTTCTCTAAGTTTAGAATTTTTATAAGCCTCATTTAGTTTTGTTTTATTCAAAATCTCTCTTATTTAGCCAAAATTAGAACCTAAACCTATGCCCCCATGATCAAGCCGGGAAAAGTTCGCTCTCAACCAATGAAGGCAAACTATACCGGTGAGACTGATATCAACATAGTCGGAAAATATTTTCGACTTACATTTGATTTTAATGGTTTAAAAACTTCTGTAAATTTATGCTTGAGCTTTTCCATAGCTCTAGAAATATTTTTAATTTTCGAAATTAGAGGAGTGCTTAACCTTAGACATACTTATAGGGAGGCAATCTAGTTTAAGTTAATCATGCATGCACCATTGGATACCCTTTCATCGACTTTCATCAAGTCCACATGCAAAGGACAAGCATGGGTGGGCAGCAAGCATAACTTTGCAGGAATTTCATGGTGGCATGTGAAGCAAGTGGAGCAAGGGAGCATGGACATTACTCAAAGCATGAAGCATCAAGTGGAAGGACCAATAATGCAAGAAAAGGAGTGGACGAGAGCGTTTGGGCGGTGCAACTCGTGGAGCACGCGGGCAAGAAAGTCATGGAGCAGAAATGATCGTGCCAGAGGAAAACCGGGCCAGGGGAGAGCACGTGGCCCCGACCGGCCTCCCCTACAAAAGGAGCCCCCCGGCTCCCGTCTTCTGCAAGCAAGCATCCCTCTCCTTCCTCAGTTTGTGTGCTCAAGTTTGTGTGCCCAGAACCACCGTAGACATAGCCAACCTTCCCAAGCTTGACAGCTCAAAAAAAATCCACACCCATAATCCACTCAAAGTTACCGGTTGCAACCCGGAATTTTAGTGAAGAGTTCTGCAATCATGTGGAAGAAAACCACAAGTTTATTCACCAAGAAGAAGGGGTCATCGTCATCCATGCCGTCGTCGACGACATCTTCGAGGAGGCACTCGGTTTCCGAGTCTCCTCAAAGCATGGAGTAGGACACGGCACCGCCAAGGAGGAACGACGCTCTCCTCCTTGGCGGCATGAGGGCAACAAGGAGCACATCCATGAGGTTTACCGAACGTCAAGGGCATACGGAGGAGCCACCCGTTCCACCTCGACGATCGACCCATTCATCCGCGCCACCTCCATACACTCCGCGGTATTCCACATATGGCTTCATCATATTGTCGGAGGAGGAGAAGAAGCTCTCTCGTCTTGAGAAGAGGCTTGTGGCCAACGTCGACTTCGACGACCAAGCACTCAACTACTTGGGTTTCGGCACCAACATATATTATATGTTGGGGCACCTTGGATGGGTGCAATTCTCCAACGGGGTATTGGCAGACACCCATAAGGAGTTTGCCTTAGAAATCTTGATGACTATTGCACCTATCCTTGATAATGGGGTGCAAAGTTTATCATTCCGTTTGGAGGGAATCCAACAAGTGGTTCCTTACGAGTATGTTAGGGAGCTACTTGGGTTCCAAAAGGGAGCTCCGAAGAAAGTTGACGTGTCGCCCGGCATGTTAGATGGATTTTCGGAGAAGCCCACCAACAACGCAATTGCATCCGTAACCCCATTATCCAAGTATTCCACTCTTGGATGTGCAAGAGGATATTGGGGAGGATGAGGGAGACGAAGGTGACCGACACGGACTTGAATTGGCTCTTCTCGGCTTTAATTGCCAAGCAGCCAATAGACCCCTCATACCTTATGATCAACCGTTGGTGTTGCAAGGCAACATCGGGGGCGAGAGATATTGGTTAGGGGTGCTACCTCTCTATGTTGGCCATCTCCCTAAGACCGGGGATCACAAGAAACCTCGAACATCTTTTGCGTGGGACCTCTCTCGGCTTTGAGTATTTGAAACAAGGTGAATATATTAGTGGAGATGAGAGAGGAGGTTTTCATGTGGCCAAGGTGAACTTACCCCTTCTGGACGCAAGGCTTAGGCTTTTCATCCAAGGGAGGGAAGATTGGTTGGAAGAGGGACTCCTTGTCCCGGCAAAGAAAAATAAAAGAGGAAGAATCGTAGAGGAGGGATCCTCCTCCGCACAAGCGGGTGGTGCACAACCCAATGTTGTGCCACCGTTTGGCGGGATCCCTACTCCGCCAAGTTATTATGGAGGGCCACAAATGCAAGCTTGGGGGGTGGTGCACCGGTACCCCCACAAAATTATGTGGTGCCCAACGTAACCTTCGCGGAGCCCTACGCACAATATCCCCAACCACAACAAAGCATGGACATAATTGTAGGGTATGTTGCGAGAAATATGCAAAACGTCGCAGCCATCCAAACCAACGCGGCTCAACTTGGTGAGGGCAATGCAAATATTACCTATGAGCTTGAACGCCTTCACCTAGTGGAGCCGGATCAATTCGTTGGAGGGGATGTCCAACCTTACTACGAGCAAGGGTACAACTATCAAGACTACCAACACCAACCACCGGCGGAGGATTAGGAAGAAGGAGGAACCTTAGTTTTCTTTTCTTTTCCCTTTCTCTGTAATTTTCAGCTTTTGTTTGTTTGTGTTTGCGTAATATTTTCTGTTTTTATTTAAATTTCAGCAAGTGTGTTTGTTTATTTTCAGCATGTATTTCAGTTTGTTTTTATCATTAATAAAGACACCACCTTGTTTTCACCATTGGGAAAGTTACAAAATTTGTGCCATAATGATATATGATTATAATAGCCGCTTTGTTTATCTTTGTAATTGATTTATGCATGTTCAAGCTAGTGCTCTCTTAAATCATGAATCTGAATTTATCTAAATGCTAGCTTAATCTTTAGCGGAGGTTATGGTTAAAATAAAGACCCATAGTGTTTTATGTGCTCTCAAGTTATAGATAGATTAAAGATGGTTATTATGCCCAAAAATATCGCTAACCTTGTCATGAATATCACTTATGTGTTGCTCAACCTATCCAGAGCCTAATATATATTTGAGTGCATAAATCTTAGTGTAAAAGATTTATTTTTGAGTGAGTTATTGCAGGCCATGATTTCTCTGGCCCGAGACTAAGAAGCTGGTCATTCCATTTTTGCGTATCTATCTTTTTGCTAGCCTTTTATCCGTGCATTGTGTATCCCCACATTGGAGATCTCACAAACCTCGCCGGGTATCCACGCTTAAACCAAATATCATCTTTTGTGATTACCACTTTGACCACAACCTATTCTTGAGAATGGATCATCAATTCAAGGAAGATCGCAAGACGGTTCCAACATTGAAGAATTCAAGTATCTCTCCAAGGAAAAATATTTCCGGTACCTACCTTATTTATCACCTCTTTGCTCGAGGACGAGCAACGTCTAAGCATGGGGGAGGAGGTAGGTGTGATGCAATTTTAGAGTTCAAAGGGCAGAAAAAAAAATTCTATGAGAAAGAAAAAGAAGGAAAGAAAGAAAGAGAAATATGAGAAAAAGAAAAAAAATATAAGTATGTGTAAAAAATAAAAATAAAGTGAACTCCCCGGTTCTCTAATGTGCATTAGGAATTTGAAGGCTTCAAGATTAAAAGATCCATACTCAATTTTCCAACCATGTGCAATCCGATAACGAGGACTTCCTTTATGCCTCGGGATCATTCTTTGCCATTTGCACATGTTCACTCATCTCAAGTGTGTGTATTTTTCTCTTTCCCCTCCTTGAAATAACATTATTTTGCAATGACCTTTTTGACGAGTCTCGGTAAGACCATGAGAAGCTTGTGTTGTTTTGACAACATCTCATTTGTAATATCTTGGTAGGACTAAACTTTCCCAAAAAGCTCCATATAAAGTCTGCCACATGTATATATGTGATGAGAGGGAAAGGAGTATAATATATAGGTTTGAGAGACAAGATGAGATGAGAGTTCATGAGCAATATGCAAGGTGATTTAAATTTGTGAACTTGGTTTAGCTCTTTTCCATCTCGTTCTTTATTTTCAAAATTTCTGAGATCTATTTAAATTTTGGGAGCATGTTAATACTTGTTGGATAAGCTTAATTAAGAATCTACCCTCTGTAGAGATGAAGGCTAGTACATTATGGAACTTTAACGAATTAAAATTTCGACAGCATTATGTTTTCTCATGTATGATCAAGTGCAAGGTTTAAACATTGATAGGTAACAATGATATCCATCGAAGGCTTACTCGAGAACGAACAAGGTTTAAGCATGGGGGAGCTGTTGACGGTGAAAATCCGTCAACCTAGCCATGAATTTACCTTCGGTGTTGGCATAAGTTTTATACCTTATCCATTGGTACTAACCCCCGTGGTATAACAAGTTCAATTGTGCATGTCGGTTTTGGAGTTTAGTGTTTATGCAGGGTTTTAGCGTTGAGTGCAAGACTTTCGGGATAAGTTCATCAAGCACCTTGTGACAAGACCTTGAAGCCCCGTACAAGTCATGCAATGAAGCAAACTTAACTCCAAGAAGTCAGGGACTTGATCCGAGAAGATGACAAACTCCGAGGACCTAACCAGAAAAGTGTCGAATCTTGCAAGACAAGGAGCTACGTCCAATTCAGAGAGAAACTGACGACAAGGGCCTACATGCAGAAGGGGGAAGCATCTAGAAGACTCGGGAACCGACACCACGCAAAGGAGGCCGCGGGCTGGGCCTGGATGGGCCTAGGCTGGCCCGGCCCAGGCCGGCCGGCCCAGCCTAGTCCAGGGCCCAATAATACCCTCCTTTGACCTAGCCGCCATTCGGGCTATTTATAGCCCCGGGGTCGAGAGCTACGCATCATTCAATTCGTCATCGGCCGCCGAGGAGCAGAGAAGAGAAGGACACCATCCTGGAGAGGAGAGGGTTGAGCTAGTTGACTAGGTTCTCCCTAGCCGATGTTGGAACCTTGCACGGAAGACCACGTCGGAGTTCCCGGAGCTAGAAGCAAGATCAAGGTAGAATCCCGGTGGTGATCTTGTTTATGTATCATTGTCATAGTTGAATTATCAAGTTGAATCTATTTCTAGCGATCAAGTGTTTCTTCGATGATCTCGTTTTTCGATCGGCTTTTCTTATTCTAGATCTATTCTCGAGATAGATCACATAGGGTGTTCTTGTAGCCGTGGTGGCTAGAGGTACACGCCGGATCTTCCGAAAGAACTCGACTTGTCCTTGGACTCGCCCTAGACTACCCGCCTGAGTAGGGATACATTGTGACAGAACGGGGGTTCCGAAAGGCGGATGTTTTCGGAGTCGGACGGGAAACCACGATTTAAAGAGGCTTCTAATAAGATTCGATTTGCTACTTCTTCTCTTGCTTGGAACTTCAACAAATGGCTTAACCCGATCTCTCTAGATCGGTTTATCTACCCTATCTGTCTTTGTTATCTCTGGTCTTTAGTAGATTAGATTAGTTTTGTGTTCTTTATCTAGATGCATTAGGGTTTCTTTTACCGAAGATTGAAGTTACTTGGCTTTACTAGATCATCTTTTGCGTCACACATTTGTTCAACGGATTCGATACCTTGGGTTCACCACTCGAGGGAAGAAGGGTCCATTGACTACGACGGGAGACATGTCTGCTTGCAAGTCTAAACGAACTTTGATACAACTATTAACCATCAACAGGGTTATATGGAGGCAACCCGAAAGACTAAATTACCCCTATGGCCTAAACTAGGATACACACCCACCAAGGGCACCTTGGAAAATTGTATTCGTAACACCATCGGACGGATGTCCAGCGACCGCAAACTTGCTTAGCCTCGACGCAAGCCTTATGATCCCGAAGTGTGTCCTCCACTTCGAAGTCTCCGGACTGCGTCATCACACACCGGTCAGACTGGTGCTCCTCACCGGTCAGATTGGTACCCACTAGTCAGACCGGTCTGGAGCTGTTGCACCTCCGTCTTCGGTTCTTCGGTCTTGGCTTTGTAGATCAACCAAGGAACCTAGTGGTTTTCTGGTGAACCATTGGAAACCCCGCGAACTCAGTGTAGCCTCCACCAATAGCCACTCGTGACTTGGCTCCCACGTAGTCCCGGCTCGACCTTGGTTTTGAAGCTCTACCATGAAACCGTCCATGACTTCATCTTGCTATTCTTGCCACCATGCGGCCTGCACTTGACCCCGCTAGTCACTAGGTCCCTCGAACGAAGCCTACATGTCTTCTCCACACCTGGAGGCCTCACCGGCAACGACCTTTCACGCTTGTTCTTCACCTGCACCAACACCAGTCAAAGATGCAACCTGCACCTACAATACTTAGCCAAGAATCAGTCCACACAACGTTGTCAATCACTCATCACAACAGGAAGCGATCATCCACCGATCCTCGAACCACACATGGTCCTCAATGAATCTATCCAAGGGTCTTCAGTGTTTGCGGAAGTCATCATCTGAGTACCCTTGTAGCGTTCAGCCCCTGAGCTCGTCGCTAGGTGAGCCGTAGGAGCCAGGTCAAGTAGTTGTTAGTGCTGAGCCCCCGAGCTAGAGAGCTAGCGGAGACTACTAGAGTTGTTGTCGAGTAGTGATTTGGTGCGTAGCCCCAGGGTTTGGGAACTAGCTGCACTGGTGGAGGTACACAGAGCATCTTGGGAAGTCGTCTATTGACGGTCTTTACAACAAAGTTTCGACCGTCAAAACCTCGGGTTCGAGAGGAGTATACAATGAGTTTCATGCACATTTTTTATACTAATAAAGTTCCATGAGTTGTGTTGAAATTTTTATGGACAGGTACACATTTAGGGGGGAATGGAACCAACGTGCCATACGAGCCAGGCACGGTCGCGCCACCAGGCACGGCCGGCCCTGAAGGTGCGGCCACACCTGCCCTGTGCCACGTCCTTAGTCCAAAATACTTCCTTCCCTGTGTGCACAACTTGAATGAACAACATTGATCAAGGAAACGTCGGTTTGATCAAATGGATGAAGTTGTGATCACTTGGATCAATGGGTCCACCTCTCCTGCCAATCAACCGCCACTTCCAAGAGCATTCTGAGCGTCACCAAGCAAAGTCGGTTCATCCCACGACTTAGAGGTGGGTCGGCCGCACCTCCCAACCCCCATACCGGCCAAAACCGATGCAAGGAACCGACCCTCAACCGCCTCAGGAGCAAGGATCAGGAGCGTCCAAGTCAAGAGGTGGTGGATCATGGGGCTGGCCACACCACTTGAAAAATGTGCATGAAACTCGTTGTATACTTCTCTTGAACCCGAGGTTTTGACGGTCGAAACTTTGTTGTAAGGTCCGTCAATAAACGACTTCCCAAGACGCTCCGTGTACCTCCACCAGACAAAGAGTTCGACGCGCTTGGAGAGGACGAGCTGGCATTACTAATCAGGCGGTTTGATAGGTTGCACGAGAATCGGGTGAACACGAGGAGGACAACATGAATGTTCTTTCAGTGCGGCAAGCCGGGACACTTCGTCACCGACTACCTGGAGAAGACAGAGAATAAGGACGGCTACAAGGACGGCTACAAGCACCGGTCGAGCAAGGATAACAAGTAGAGATCGAGGCGCGATCACAAGCACAAGAACAAGTACAAGGACGAGCGACAGTCGAGGAAGAAGGATGGCCGCAGCAGGAAGGCCCGAGCGATGGTCGGAGCGAGCGACGTCGACTCCAGCTCTACCTACTCTTCCTTGAGTCGAGTAGCAACGAATATGATGGTGATCGGTGCAAGAACAAGAAGGCGTCCAAGAACTTGAGCCGGCTGAGCTGCTTCGCGGGAGATGGCTTCCGTGGCATGGCTCATAGCTCCTGCGGTAAGAAGAGTCACCAGAGTGACTTGGACTCCAACTCCGAGGATGAGGTACGTGACGAGCTTCCCTTCTTGCGTGAGGAGAATGAGCGTCTTGGCAAGTTGCTTGATAACCGTGATGATATGATTATAGAGGCCAAGAAGATGAGGAAAGAGCTTAGGGCCTCACTATAAGATGCTAGGAACCGTGTGGCGAGCTAGAAACCCAGAACCTAGATGTTAAGCTTGAAATTGATTCGCTTAAGGCTTCACCTGTGGTTTCTGATGATGTTGATTGTATTGGTTGCTTTGTGTACCTCGCTGATCTTTCTAGTCTCAAGGATAAGCATGCCTCTGTTTGTGATGAACTAGATGTGCTTAGGGTTGAAGTGGCTGAGCTTAAGTCTAGACCTGCTTTGATAGGCGCTTGCACTTCTTGCCCTGTTTTGCATGGAAATATTGATGAGATGCATGCTTACATTGTTTCTCTTCAGGCTAAGTTGAAAGAACCTATTCCCACTTCTTGTTCTACATGTGAAGTTTGAAAAGTCTAGAACTTGCACACTATGTGAATCGCTTGCAGGATGAGAATGATGAGTTGATAAAGATGATGGGTAGGTTGTCGGGGCATGAACCCCAACTCAGGATGATGTTGGAGACCTATAAGCGCCAAGATGGGCAAGTGCTTGGATTGGAGAAGGTTGGAGAGTCTAGTGGTTGAGGACCGGAGCGTCCGAGGACCGGTGGATGGTCGCTCCTGGCTGTGATGAGTGATTGACAACGTGGTGTGGACTGACTCTTGGGCCAGTATTGCCGGTGCAGGTTGCGGCTTGATTTGCGTTGGTGCAGGTGAAGAGTGGGTGTGAAAGGTCTATGCCTTGCGGGGCCTCCGAGGAGTGGAGAGACAAGTAGGCCTGACTCGAGGGACCCGGTGGCCAGCGGGGTCAAGTGCGAGCCGCATGGTGGCAAGAAAAGCAAGACGAAGTCATCGTCGGAGCTGGTGCAGGGTAGCGGCTCGTGACCGGAGTCTGCACGTGGGGTTTGCGGCGGTTCACTAGAAAACCATCGGGTTACTTGGTTGAGCCACAAAACCAAGACCGGAGGCTCGGTGGGCGGCGACGAGATCCGGGCGTGCCGAGAAGCTTCGATGTCGGCGGACGTGTGGCGGGATCACGGGGCTTGCGTCGGGAGGACGCGGTCCGCGGCGACGGCGTGGCCGTGCGATGAAGAGGAGTGCTACATGACCTATTTGCCCCTGAGGGGTTGTATCACAACTTTAGTGCTAGGGGTAGTGTGGTCTTTTGCCTGGCCCAGAGGGGACTCATATATATTAGCTCTAGGGTTTCCAGGCAATCCATCGATCGGGACTGCTTATCATTTCCTTGCTCCATAGGTTTACATTTTTCCTCCGTTTGTAAAGAATCTGACCTCCGAGTGAATGGAAGCTTTCATGGTTGCGTCGATTCCCCGCTTGTAGCTCATTGGATTTTTGTGTCTTTTTCGAGCTATTTTTGTTGGTTTTTCGTGCATGGCTTGTTCCTTCGATTCTGAGGTGTTTGGGTTTGATTTGTTGGTGGGGATCATGGATAGTTTCCCCGTGCATCTTGGTGCTTGATCTTTACCCCAAACTTCGAATTCGGCCTACGATTGAAGGATTTCAGTTGCACCCTAGGTTTTTGGTTTAGCTTGGTTTCGATTTGATTCCTAGCGATTTAGTTCGTTTGAGGACCCAAGTTTTGGGGCATAGCATCCCCTAGACACGCTTCACATCTTCCCCAAATCTTTTCTCAAGAGCTTAAGCTGTTTGGGAGATCCGTGGAAGGATAAGTGGTGGGGAGTTCGCGTTCTAGCTCTCGGCCTGCTGTTCCCGCGTATGTTCACACCTGGCAAACAATCTGCCTGGTAGGCGCAAACAGTCCGCGTGGAGCCAGTTGTCTTGGTGTTCTTCATGTTCATCGCGTGTTCTTGAGCGTCTTCGTTTCGATCCGTTTGGCCAGCAGTTTCTGGCCGGGAGGAGTTTGGCGGACTGTCCGCCTGGACGTTGCGGACCGTCCGTGTGGCACCAGTTGCTCGCGGACCATCTGAGGATAGGTTGCGGACCGTCTGTTATTCGAGGTGCGCTACTAGAGGTTCGGCTTTCATTTTTGGACCGTCCGTCCGTGACCTGCGGACCATCCGCCCGTACCACGCGGACCGTCCGCCCGGTCACAGCGGACTGTCCGTCTGGTGCCTCGCAGAGCTGCTAAGTCCTTTGCTGCTTGAGTTTCACTTTTGCTTTGGGATTGTTTGGGGTTTGCTCCTAGGGCTGGTAGGTCCATTGTGACTACATGACCTTGGTAAACTTGTGTGGGAATCCTTGGTTGTGAATTTGCATAGGCTGAGTTCTCTCTTTGGAGAAGAATTTTTATCGGCTCCCATTCACTCCCCCCTCTCTGGTCGCCTAATCGGTCCTTCAATTGGTATCAGAGCCGGTTATGAATCTTCGTGATTCTAACCAGTCTAAGATCCAAAGATGGCATACTAGGAACGGGGTTCTGGACCTCCACACATTGATGGTAAGAACTACCAGATGTAGCAAAGGCGGATTGCCGCTTTCCTCTGCGGCAAGAGTCAGATCCTGTGGGATGTCACGGTGAGCACAACTTATGTTCATCCGTTGAACTTTCTTGCTCCAGGATCGAGGGACATGTTCGATGCCAACAACAAGGCGGTCGACTACCTGTACCGTTCTCTGTGTGAGTTCGAATTCGAACGGGTTCGGACAGAGGATTTGGCGTGCAGAATTTGGGAGCAGTTGAAGAATGCTCATGCCAGGAATGCTCAGGTTCAAGCTCGGCTCTTTGCAACCTATCGAAGAGAGTACGAGAACTTCACTCATCCCCCCGGTGAGTCCATAGATGCCATGTTTCAGCGTTTCATGGTGATCGTGAACAATATGAGGGCTAATGTGGCTGTGCTCCCGTATCATGACCATGACACGCCTGCATTCTCTGGATTGTACCGTATGGAGTGGGAAGGTCGAGGCTATCCTAGAGTTGGAGAAGTATGACAACCTCACGGTGGATGAGATGTTTTCCAAGCTCAAGTCGTCTGAGGTGGACCGTGGGGTGCGTGCAAAGATCGAGAACCCGACTGATCCCCATAGTGTGGCTCTCATATCTGGTTCAAGGACTAATGCTAACATGTCTTTGAGACATTTTTCTTTGTCTCACCTTGTGTCCATGCCAGATTAGGAGTTCGACATGCTGGGCGAGGAGGACCTCGCATTGTTGAGCAGGTGGTTCGAGCACATGTACACGAACCGGAAGAATGCTCGGAGGAGCTCAGTCATGTGCTACCAGTGCGGGAAGCACGGACACTTCATCGCCCAAGCACAAGCACCATCCGAGGACCGACCACAAGCACTGCTCGGGGGACGACTACAGGGGCAAGAACAAGTCCGAGCAGAGGCCAAGGAGGAGAGGCGTTCACAAGAAAAAGGAGCGGGCAATGGTGGCCAGTGCGAGCGACATCGACTCAAGCTCCTGCTACTCTTCATCAAGCTCAAGTGATGAAGAAGAGTGTAAGGCTTCCCCTGAGGCAATGGTTGTACTCGCGGATGCTCGTTAGCCTAGGAGGGGAAGGGGGTGAATTAGGCAACTTAAAACCTTAACCTATGTCTTCACTAATTTTACACAAAAGTAAACTAGAACATACTATCTAGATATGCAACTAAGGTTGTTCTAGTGTGAAACTCCCATCCCAAAACAAGGTTTGCAACCTATAGCCATTCCTAGCATTATACTACTCTAGGAAAGTAAAGGCAAGCAAAGATTGCAATAGAGTGAATGCAGAAACGTAAAGGGGATGAGAGGAAGCAAACTCTTGACACGCGATTTATCCCGTGGTATCGGTAGGCACTAAGCCACCCCTAGTCCACGTTGAAGCACTCACACAAGAGTATTGCTTCCCGGTCACCAAGTCTCTCCCAAGAGCACCACTTGACTCGCCACAAAGGCTAGCCACTCAGGCACTTGCCAAGCTCCCTTGATCACCTTGATGCCGCCTCCACTAAGGAGCTTCTCAGCCAAGGAAGGGGGTCTCCTCGTCCCCCGCACAAAGTGTCCTCACCACCCCACACCAAGCCGGAGGGTCGATGACGATTGCCGGTGAGCCACTTAGGCCCGAAGGCTTCCGGCGAACCTTGTACAACTGGATTCACTCAAGAATCACCTCACAAAGTTGGCACAACCTTGCACTCACTCAGCTCTAAGCTAAGCCTAGCACTAAGCACATACACAAAGCATATGCAAGTCTATAGATGAGCAATTAAGCACTTGGATGGATTGGATATGATCTTCTAGGTGTCTTGAACTCCTCTGCACTTCCACACAATCCAGCAACCTCAAATGGGCGGGTGGAGGAGGTATAAATAGCCCAAGGCATCAAACTAGCTGTTGGCTAAAAGCTGCTGAAAGTAGTACCGTCGGATGATCCGACGCTATCGTTTCCGGGCGTCGGTTCATCCGGTGCTACTAGTCGTTGCCTCCACCGCACATGACTTCTCTGACACAACTGCTCTGACGCTATGCACCGACGGTCTGTCGAATCATCTGGTGTTGAAGACCCCGCGTCCAAGTTGCCTCTGTTAGCTTCCACGCGACCGTCGGATAGACCGACGCTTGACCTTGACCAAAGCGTCGGATCATCCGGTGCTGAAGGCTTCGTCTTGGCGCGTCTCTATCTTGATTCAAACTGAGCGTCGGATAGACCGACGGTGTCCCCACTCAGACCGTCGGATCATCCGGTGCTATTATCTTCGCTGCTCTTCCTCTACAACTCGTCCGACGCTACTAAAATTTGGACCGTCAGTTCATCCGATGGTACCTAGGGTTTCACCCTGTGTACCAACTCGTTCGACGATTGCACCAACGCTTGCTAAATTGATACCGTCGGTTCATCCAACGGTGTCTTTGACCCTTTATTTTCTCATTTTGGCATGGTTTTATTGCATCCTTGGGACCTAGAAGTGTCTACAAAGACATGCTAAAACAATATGGTTAGTCCCAATGATCATGTTGTCATGAATCACCAAAATCAAACTCGAACTAATGGCATTTGAGGCCATGTTCGCTACAAAGAGAACTGGCAAAAAGGCAAGCGGTCGGGCAACAACATCAACGGCTTGTGCTTCGCCACCTAAGGCTTTTGCGGCATGGCACATAGCTCCGCAAGCAAGAAGGGCAACAAGGATGACTCGGGCTCCGACTCCGAGGAAGAGGTAAACAATGATCGATCTTCTTGATAGCGGAGAGTGCTAGGTTGAATGACTTGCTTGACAACCGTGATGATGTGCTTATAAAGACTAACAAGGACAAGAGGGATTATAGGTCTTTGCTTGGAGAGGCTAAGGAGAAGGTGGTTGAGCTAGAATCTTTGCTTGATGATGCTAGGGCTCAAATAGACTCTCTTAAGTCTGCTCCTGTTGTGACCAATGAACCTGAATGCACTGATTGTTCCACTTTTCTTAGTGAATTGACTATGCTTAAGGAGAAGTATGCCTCCAAGGTCGAGGAACTAGATGTTCTTAGGGTTGAGCTAGATGAGATGAAATCTAGGCCCTCCTTGTTTTGTGCTTGCACTTCTTGTCTGGTTTTGCATGAGAAGCTAGATGTTTTGCTTGTTTATGCTAGATCTCTAGAAGCTCACTACGGAGCTTGCACACTATGTTGATCGTTTGCAGGATGAGAATGATGATTTGAGAAAGTTGATGGGTTGGTTATCTGGTCATGAGCCTCAGTTGAGGATAATGATCGAGACATACAAGCGCCAGGATGGGGAAGTGCTTGGGGAAAACAAGGTTTGTGAGGGAAGTGATGAGAATGAGGGGAAGATTGGAGATATCCCAGAGACACCAAAAACCCACCACAAAAATGCCTTTGTTCCTAAACTGAATCATCTTAGGAACCGACTAAACAAAACCCCAGCTCCACCCATGTTTCCTCCACAAACCGACAACTTCCAGAAACCCATCAAGTTCAAGAGTGTCTTGGAGAATGAGTTCTTTGGGAAGAAGGGAGAGAAACCGAGTGAGGAGAAACCAGATCCCAAAGAGAACCCAAAACCAAAGCCAAAACCGAAACCCTTCCATTGTGAGCATTATGGGAGGGATGGGCACCTTGCTGAGTTTTGCTTCAGGAGGAAGCGTGAGGAGAGGTTGGCTAGAGAGTTGGCCAACAAGGACAGGTACCTCCCTTCTCGTGGTGTGCCTGAGCCTAGGTTGATGCCAAGAGGTGAGGGTATGGTGCGTACCATTTACCCTCGAGAGAGGCGTGAGTTTGTGCCTCGTGGAGAGCCACCACATAGAGAAGGTGGTAGGTGTGTTGGGTTTGGGCGTGGTGAGTTTGCTGGACGTTCCTTTGCTCGTGGCAAATACGAGTATGGGGGAACGATCACAGCTTTAGGTCCCAGAGGAGCTACGGACCACGGTCACCCCTTTGTGGTACGCGTAGTCCTCCAAGGTGATGTGTGGGTGTTCCACCTAGGAGAGATAGGATGGATTTTGCTAAACCCACGTTTGAGCAAATGGCGAGGCACTGTTTTGATTCGTTTTGTACTAACCCTAGTGCTGAGTCTTTTGCTCACTCTCGCTCTCGTTTTTTATTTTGGAGGTGGGAGGTATGAAGGGCTTTTGGTTGATCGACTCCGGTTGCTCTCGACACATGATCGGAGATCGACGGTGGTTCTCCAGCCTCACCCCGGTGATGACCAAAGAGTACATCACTTTTGGGGATAATGGGAAAGGTAGAGTGCTTTCAGTGGGCATGGTGAAGGTGAGTGAGTCTGTGACTCTTAGGCGTGTTTCTCTCGTCAAGTCTTTGGGGCACAATCTTCTCTCTGTTTCCCAACTTCTTGGTGAGGGTTTTGAAGTCAGTTTCAAAACGGGTTGTTCTCGTGTTTTGGATTCTCAAGGCAATCTCGTGTGCACGATCGTCTCCGAGTGTCAAATTTTCAGAGCCAATATTTCTCAATGTGTTGGCTCTTCTCGTTGTTTGGTTGCTGGTGTTTCGATGGAGCTTTGGAAATGGCATAGGAGACTAGGTCACTTGAGTTTTGACTTGTTGTCATGCTTGAGTGGGCTAGGATTAGTCCGAGGATTGCCAAAGTTGAAATACCAAAAGGATTTGGTATGTGCTCCGTGTAGGCATGGAAAGATGGTCGCCGCCTCTCATCCACCTCTGACATCCGTTATGACAGAGAGGCCATGTGAGTTGTTCCATATGGACTTGGTTGGTCCAGCTCGTTTGTGCTCAGCGGGTGGGAAATGGTATGTCCTTGTGATCGTGGACGACTATTCTCACTATGCTTGGGTCTTCTTCTTAGCTGACAAGGGGGAGACGTTTGATTTTGTTTGGGAGCTAATCTCGAGCTTGAAGAATGAAAGGAATGGGGATGTTATTCCAGCTATTTGTAGCTACAATGGCAGTGAATTTAAAAACTCTCATTTCGAAACTTTTTGTCGTGATTTGGGTCTCGAACATCAGTTTTCTTCTCCCTACGTGGCTTGTCATAATGGTGTGGTTGAGAGGAAAAATCGTTCCCTTTGTGAGATGGCTCAGACGATGCTTGATAAGCATAGGACTCTGAGGAGATATTGGATGGAAGCGGCGAATACCGCTTGCCATGTTGGGAACCAGATTTTTCTGAGGGCCTTCTTGAATAAGACGTGCTATGAGCTCATGCACGGGCGAGCACCTAGAGTGAGCCATTTCAAGGCTTTTGGTTGTCAGTGCTTCATTCTCAAGAATGGTAGGCTTGATAAGTTTGAGTCGAGGTCTTTCGATGGGATTTTCTTGTGTTATGCTAGTCATTCTAGAGCATTTCATGTGCTCAACCTTGATACTAACCTAGTCATGGAGACTTGCGAGGTGACCTGCAATGAGACACAACCATGCAATTCGTTTGTCTTTGAGTGTGCAGGTGATGATGAAGTTGGCAAGAAGATCTTTGAGGACGAGGAGGATGATGTTGGAGAGGATGATGGTGATGATGGTGAAGATCCAGCTACGCATGTACCCTCTACTTCCACTACGACGACTACGATGTAGGATGGTCCATCCCCTACACCACCTAGGATCCAGCAAGATCAAGTGGAAGCAGCTGCCGAGGGGGAGGTTGTCTCCAGGCGAGAGGCACTGAGGCACATTCAAGTTGATCATCCACTCTCAATAATCATCGGCGACATCAATGAGCGTACGACACGGTCGAGGTCCAAAAATGCTTCTCACTTTGCTCATTCAGCTTTTGTTGCTACTTTTGAGCTGAAAGACATTGGGCATGCTCTATCTGATCCTAATTGGGTGTATGCCATGCATGAGGAGTTAGAGAATTTTGAGAGAAAGTAAGTGTGGGAGTTAGTGGAGCCACCACCAAATTGAAAACCAATTGGGACAAAATGGGTGTGGAAAAATAAAGAGTGAGAAAATGTTGAGGTGGTGAGGAACAAGTCGAGGTTGGTTGCTCAGGGCTATAGTCAGAAAGAGGGGATAGACTATGAGGAGACATTTGCCCCTGTAGCTCATCTGGAGGCAATTAGGATCCTTCTAGCCTTTTCTGTAGCTAAAGGGTTCAAATTGTACCAAATGGATGTGAAGAGTGCCTTCTTGAATGGGTTTTTAGAAGAGCAAGTTTATGTGAAGCAACCACCGGGCTTTGAGAGTGTTGAATTTCCCCACAAGGTGTATGGTCTGAGAATGACGTTGTATGGGATGAAACAAGCTCCCCGTGCTTGGTATGACCGCTTGAGGGGGTTCTTGTTCAGCAAGGGGTTTGAGATGGGCAAGGTTGATAAGACTCTTTTTTTCCTCAGGCAGGGTGATGATATCCTAATTGTTCAGGTATACGTGGATGATATTGTTTTGGCGGCTTGTCTCACTCTTTGGTTGTGAGGTTTGCAGAGGATATGAGCAAAGAATTCGAGATGTCTATGATGGGAGAAGTGCAGTTCTTTCTTGGGCTTCTCATCAAGCTGGCGAAGGAGGGAACCTTTGTGCATCAAGCCAAGTACACGAAGGACATCCTCAAGAAGTTCAAGATGGACGACTCGAAGCCCTTGTCGACACCAATGAATACGACTACAGTGCTCGACACGGACAAGGACGGAGAGCCCGTGGACCAGAAGGAGTACCAGAGCATGGTCGGCTCCCTCTTGTACTTGACGGCGACGAGGTCAGACATCCAGTTTTCTGTGTGTCTGTGCGCTCGTTTTCAGGCATCGCCGAGGACTTCACATCGGCAGGCCGTCAAGCGGATCTTCAGGTACCTTCACACTCCTGAGCTCGGTCTTTGGTACTCAACGTCCTCTTCCCTTTCGCTTCTTGGTTTTTCGGATGCCGACTTTGTGGGGTGTCGAGTCGATGGGACGTCAACTTTGGGGACTTGCCAGTTTTTGGGATCTTCGCTTGTTTCTTGGTCTTCTCGCAAACAGTCTAGTGTAGCTTAGTCTACCACTGAAGCTGAGTATGATGGTGGCGCTAGCTATAGCTCTTAGCTGCTTTGGATCACATACACGCTGAGTGACTTTGGTGAGGAGTGTTCCCATGTACTTCTCATGTGTGATAGCACGAGTGCCATCAGTGTTGCCAGGGGTTGCCTTTATGGGTAGCTATTGCCACAACTGATTGTGCATTGCGATAGTATCGATTTAATGTTGCGATAGATATGTGTTTGTTGCCACGAATATTTAATTGGTTGCGATAATGCATGCCTATGGCCACGATGAAATTTCGTTGTGTAGAGTGCAAACTTTGTTGCGATAGCTGATGTGCCTATTGCATCCAAAAAATCATTCGTTGCGTTCGATGTGTGTTTGTTGCCACGAATATTTAGTTGGTTGCGATTATGTCGGCTTTCAACCACGATGAATTAACGTTGCCTAAAACTTAAACCTGGTTGCGATAGGTCATGTGACTGTTGCATCCAGAAAACAAATCGTTGCATCAATTAGGTTTTATTGCCACGATAAATTTGGTGAATTCATTAGAATTTTTTTTGTTGCGCTAAAAGATTTTATGATGATGTAAATAAACCCACCTGCACTTTTGAAGAAAGAAAAATAAGAAAGCCCAATTGGGTTGTATTGTTGTGGCCGGCTTGCTAACAAAATTAGGAAAAAAAATCATGCCTCTAACCTAGCCCACCGGCGCATGAGGAGAGGGAAAAAAGACCTGAGAAAAAAAAGGCCGACTCATGCCTGCGTATGCGCCCTGTGTAGGTCGGACCTCGGCCAGCCGGCAACAGCATGGTCGCAGAAAAAAAGAAAAAAACATGTTAGCAACAGGAATTGAACCTATCACCTACCACTTGAGAGATAGAAAAGTTACCACTATGCTACTTGGTTGTTGATGCCAAATCTTAGTATTTATTTATTTTGAATAACACCTATAGGTACTGTTGTTTGTCACGCGAGCGCCACCTCAGCCAGGCACCACACATCACTGCCACGCGAGCCGCGCCACCTCACCTCAAGATGTCATCAGTTAATAAAAATTTAAAAAATCAAACCACGCAAATGGGGGGAGTGTGGTTCGAGCCCAAGACCACAAGGTCTCGAAAGATGGAACGACTACCACTGCACCACTTCACTATGTGTGATGGTTTGATTGTAGTTCTTTTTATATAAATCGTGGTTTGGGACCACGTGGCATCACTGGGATGGTCGAGTTGCTTCGTCGGGACCACGTGGCGCATGATGAGCTCGTCTTCCCGTCTTTTTTAATCAAAAATTAAAATTTGTAACTAGTGTTTCTAGGTCATAGTAACTTCAAATTTAGTGATTCTTTTTTCTAATTTTTTGTAAAATCATGATCGTTCCTGTGACATTGTTTGTTTGTATACTTAGTGCTATTCCATTTATCTTTTTTATATAGCTTCTATTCTTCTACCGAAAGAGGATAAATAAAAGATATTTTTGCATAATAAAGGGTAACATAACTTCATATTTTCTAATGTTATGATGAACATAAGGTTGTTGGTAAGTTTGAGATGCATACAACTTTGAAAATGTAAATAGCCACTCAAATCTCAAAGTTTGTGTTGAGTTATTAGAAACTATGTTAGAGAAGTATCCATTTGTGAGCAGTGTATATTGTCACTTTCTTGAAACCACTTAAATTTTTTATGGCAGGATTGTGGACCAAAAACATGTTGTTATGCAAATTTACATAATTTTTGTAGGTTACTTTACAAGGGTGTCTTAATTAGGTATTTAAAAAATAGAAAAACAACTTTTCACATGACAATTGAAAATCTAAATCTTCAAATACTAATAAGAGAGTAACGGTAAGATTGCATCCAAATTTGAGGTGTCCATGTGGTAAAAAAGTACATGGACTAGAATGGAACATGGAAGCTTAAATATGATTACGAATGGAACTAGGAATTAATCTCGATAAGCACACAGATTTTGAATTAAATGATAGAAAATAGCAAATCTATTCGAAAAATCTTGAAACACCTAGAAGGAAACTTAAATGTTGTTGTTGACGGTGTATTTTGGTACACCTAGCATGTTCATTACACTTTGGTTTGGATTTGATTATGGAACTAACCCGCCACTAGGCACACTAATCATATAAAAAGTTCATCTTTGTGCATGCATTTGGAAGTGTTGTGTTTATGTAGGAAAACATGGACATAAAGGACGGATTCGCAACTAGACCGAAGTGCTACGAGGAACACCCCCGGGGATTGAAGTGTAAAAGACCGAACTTCATGCGAAGAGAACCTCCATCTTGGACGCAAGGATGACATCGTCAAAATCATGCAAGTGGAGGGGGCAACAAGCATAATTACATGAGGACCCACGGGAGCGAAGGGGCGACTGAGCCGGGCCGAGGTGGGCCCAGGGCGGTCAGCCCAGGCCGGCCGGCCCAGCCCACTTCGGTGGCCGGTTCGGCCCCCCTTTCCTTGCACCCGAAGGATTTTTAACCCTAAAACCCTGGAGGCGCCGCCATTCGACAGGGAGAGAGCCATTCGCACCAGGAGGCCATCCACAAGCTAGGGAGAGAGGAGGAGGATCTCCGGAGGGAGATCAACCACCTCGAAGGAAGCACCCTCTCGTGCAGAAGAAGGAAGACACAGTCGGAAGGGAAACCATGATCAACGGTGCCATGATCAGCACCTTGATGGGGTAATCTCCTTGTTCGTCCATGGGTTGTAATCGATCGTAAGATGTAATCATACTTTGTCGGATTATCTATCTATCATCTTGTGTTGAATATACTTTAATGCTTAAGGTTTGCAACCTAGCCGTAAAGGGAGTAGGGCCCCAATGCTTCCTTGGATCCATTCAATACGTCGTGTCCATACAAGGTCTAGTCATGAATACCTTCGCGTAGTGACAGTAGAGAGGAGGGAATGGGCGAAACCGTGGTCACAACCCCTGATAGATTAGGTTGGTTTAATATCTTTAATTGATTGCATGATCGTAGACCCATGGGCGAGTGTCTCCTACCTTGATCGTTTATCGTTCTCTCTAGTGTAGTTTAGTTGTTTTCTAGTTTAATAATAGTTAGGGTTTTAGTAGCTAGTGCGTAAAGGTAGATCGAACGCTTATAATCCCCTTGCTCCGCGGATTGTCAAGAACCTTGGGAATCCCGTGGTGAAAAAGGTGTGGGGTCCGTACGCTTGCGGATCGTAGAGGGATACGTCTTCTATCCGTCAACAAGCCCCTTTTTCTGGCGCCGTTGCCGGGGAGCAAGCTAGTTTACATCGTTTGATTTGCATTTAACTTAGTTTTATATTTAGTTTATCTTTTGTTTGCTTTATCTAACACATATTATCTAGAAAACAACTTGTTTTGTTTTTGTTTTTGTTTTTATCTTATTGTCTAGATGGCATTCGTTAATCAACCCGTGGAAGAAATGGAGAAATCACTAAGGGATTATGCTAGCCCTCGATGTGAAGACATAAAAGTACAAGAGTCGGATTCGAAGCTCGAAGCGACCAAGTATGAGATTAAATCCAAGATCATCGAGATGGTGGCGGCAAACCCGTTTGAAGGGATGGTTACAGAGAATCCATATAGACACATAAGGAATTTCACGACGATATGCAACACGGTGCGTCAAGAAGGAGTCCCCGATGAATGGTTCAAATGGAATCTCTTTCCCTACTCACTTGCCGGCAATGCAAAGACATGGTACTCGTTTGCGTCCTTTGAAGTTGAAGGCAATTGGAACAAGTTGACAAAGAAGTTTTGCGAGAAGTTCTTTCCAATTAGCAAGGTTCAACATCTAAGGAGGCAAGTGATCAATTTCATGCAAGGAGAAGAGGAAGGGATAGACCAAGCCTAGGATAGGTTTAATGGGTTGATCGAACAAGGACCAAAACTCGGCTTCACTGGTGACGTACTCTTGCATACATTTTTATTTTTCCTAACCCCTAGTTGCATGCAACACGTCGAAATGTGTGCAGGTGGGGATCTCATGGAGAAAACACTCACGGAAGCCGCCCAACTTCTACAAAAAGTTAGTAAAGCGGCTGCCACGCGAAGAGATTGGGAAACAAGACTTGCGGAAGAGCCGGAATACAATTCAAGGAAGAAGAAGTGTGCTGAATTTTCTAAAGAGGCAACCCCGGAAGTCACAAAAGAGGAACCAATCACGGAAAAGCTTGAACAAGAACACATCAAGTCAAGAACTACATCGAGCGTTGACTTCGCCGTATCAAATGAGACGAACAAGAGAAGCATGTCAAGCGTGAAGCCACTAAGGGAGTTCGAACCAATGGATTGGGTTCCTATCGATTACGGAGAAGTATTCGACAAGAGAAGACCGTTCCCTAATCAAAAGGGAATGGCGAGAGCATTGGAAGTGGATTTCCCACCGGAGAAGAAAGCGGAAAATTCATACGACCTTGAAACCACCGGTGAGATTTTCCAAAAACTCTTTGGAGATCACATAGTGGATCCGGAACACATAGCTGAGGTGAAGAGAATCATGGGGATCAAGCCCGAAGCATCACCATACGCTCGCCTCTCCGAAGTCTACGCGATAGGATCCGAAGAAGAAGAGAAGATGACACCACACTTGAGTTGCGAGATCAACGGAGTTCAATGCAAAGCTTTATGCGACATCGGAGCACAAGTAAGTGTCCTATCTTCTAAAATTTACGATAATGTTCAAGACCACAAACTAGACTTAGCTCCAACATCAACGAAATTAATTACGGGATATGGTAGAACTATTAAACCTCTAGGTATTGCTTGCAACATGAAGGTAAAAATCTCTAGAAACTATATACCAACCGATTTCTTTGTTATTGATGATTACCATAGTAATCATGATCACATAATCTTAGGTAGGCCTTTTTTTAAGTTGGTTGATGCCGTGTTAGATGCCGGAGAAGGAAAAGTAACAATGAACCTTAATGGAACAAAGTACACATATAACTTTCTTCGTGCTTCTAAACACCTTACACCCTTTCCTCCCGAAGATGAAGAAGTAGAAGAGATAGATAGCCTTTGTTTTGTTGAAACCCTTAGAGACCCGTTGCAAAGAGCAATGGAAAATCAAATTATTAATCAACAAGATGAAGAACTAGAATAAGCAACAAAAGGTTTGGAACCACATGATGGAAGCGTGGAGGAAGGAAAATTCGAAGACATAGGAGAGATTAAACCCGAGGAGCCACAAGCGCCCGAGGTAGACCTTAAACCTTTGCCCAAGGGATTAAAGTATGAATTTTTGGGCCCAGACAAGACCTATCCAGCCATCGTGAGCGACGAGTTGAGTCCAGAAGAAAATGAGGCGTTGCTGATTTTATTAAAAAAACATAGGAAGGTGATTGGATATTCGATTAATGATCTCAAAGGTATTAGCCCAGCCTTTTGCACTCATCGTATACCAATGGAAGACCAATGTAAGCCCGTAGTGGACCACCAAAGGAGGCTAACTCATGCCATGCGAGAGGTAGTAAAGAAAGAGGTCATCAAGTTACTTGATGCCGGAATCATCTACCCAGTTCCGCATAGAGCATGGGTGAGCACGGTACATTGTGTACCAAAGAAAGGAGGTTTGACCGAGGTGAAAAATGAGAAAAATGAATTGATACCGCAAAGAACCGTGACCGGGTGGCGGATGTGTATCAATTATCGTAAGCTTAAAAAAGCGACGAAGAAAGATCACTTCCCCCTACCGTTCATTGACGAGATGCTCGAGAGGTTAGCAAACCACGCTTATTTTTGCTTTCTCGATGGGTACTCGGGGTTCATGCAAATTCCCATTCACCCGGAAGATCAACACAAGACAACGTTTACATGCCCTTACGGAACGTTTGCATATAGAAGGATGCCCTTCGGTCTATGCAACGCTCCGGCCTCTTTTCAACGTTGCATGATGGCCGTATTTTCGGAATTCATCGAAGAAATTGTCGAGGTGTTCATGGATGATTTTTCCGTTTATGGGAAGACGTTCATGGATTGCTTGGGAAACTTGCAAAAGGTCCTCACGAGGTGTGCGGAGGTAGACTTGGTGTTAAATTGGAAAAAGTGCCACTTCATGGTTAAGCGAGGCATAGTGCTCGGACATGTTATATCCGAGAGAGGCATTGAAGTGGACAAGGCTAAGGTAGAGACGGTTGAGCAACTCCCACCTCCTACAGATGTTAAGTCCTTAAGGAGCTTTTTAGGCCATGCCGGATTCTATAGGAGATTTATTAAGGACTTCTCAAAGATCACTAAGCATTTAACGCATCTTCTTCAAAAGGATGTGGCTTTCGATTTTGATGAGAAGTGCCTAGCGGCATTCCGGACCTTGAAAAGTGCATTGGTGAGTGCTCCCATCATCCAACCTCCAGATTGGAGCCAACCTTTCGAGATCATGTGTGACACAAGTGACTACGCCGTAGGCACGGTTTTGGGTCAAAGAAAGGAAGGCCGAGGTCACGCCGTTTACTATGCTAGCAAAACTCTTAGTGGGGCGCAATTAAACTATGCCACTACGGAAAAAGAGTTGCTAGCGGTGGTATTCGCTTTCGAAAAATTCAGATCTTACATCGTGAACTCGAAGGTAATTGTTTACACGGATCACGCAGCCATCAAGTATCTCTTGGCTAAGAAGGAAGCTAAACCACGTTTGATTCGTTGGATACTTCTTCTCCAAGAATTTGATGTTAAAATTCGTGACAAAAAGGGGGTGGAGAATGTTGTGGCCGATCATTTGTCTAGGATGAATCGTGGACAAGATGATAAAGAGTCCATCGAAGATAAGATGAGAGATGACCACCTCTATCGAGTGCTTGATAAGGATACTTGGATGATCGATATCATTCGAGCAATTCGAAAGATGCCTCTCGATTATCAAGACAAAAACTCTCAAAAGAAGATAATCTCCGAAAGTAGAAAGTACTTTTGGGATGCACCATACCTCTTCAAACTTGGCAATGATGGAGTAATGAGAAGATGTGTGCCAAGAGAAGAAAGGGTAGAGATTTTGAGAAAGTGCCACTCGGCGGAGTACGGTGGACACTATAGTCATTTTCAAACCCAAGCAAAAGTATGGTCGAGGCGGATTCTTTTGGCCGGAGATGCATGAAGATACTAAAAGATATGTTGCATCATGCCCCGAATGCCAAAGAACCGGAAACATCTCTCAAAGGAAATCTATGCCTTTGAAATACAACCTACAAATCGACATATTCGATGTATGGGGTATAGATTTCATGGGGCCTTTTAAAAACTCATTTGGATTTGAGTATATCCTAGTCATGGTTGATTATGTATCCAAATGGGTATAGGCTATACCGTGTCGTAAAGCTTCCACGGAGGAGTCCATTACTATGATCAAGAATGTGATTTGTCCTCGTTTCGGTACAAGAATCTTGATAAGTGAAGGAGGAACTCACTTCACCGGGAAGAATTTTAAAAAGTGCTTGTCCAAGTTGGGAATTGAGCATAGGGTCTCTACGGCCTATCACCCACAAACCAACGGACAAGAGGAAACGTCAAATAGGCAATTAAAAAGCATCCTCAACAAAACCATAGAGAAGGGAGGCAAAAATTGGTCGAAGAAATTAGACGGAGCTATATGGGCTTATCGAACGACGTTCAAAACACCGATGGGTATGACCCCTTATCAATTCATCTATGGAAAAGCTTGCCACCTTTCGGTTGAGTTGGAACATAAAGCCTATTGGGCGATTAAAGAGATGAACCTCGATCTCGATGCCGCGGTGGTAAAACGAAGGATCCAAATAAGCGAGTTAGAAGAGTTGAGGTTGAAATCATATGAAAATGCAAGCATATACAAAGAGGGAATCAAAAGGTGGTATGATAAAAGAATGAAAAAGAAAAAATTTAAAGAAGGAGATAAGGTCCTCTACACTTAGAGGTTTAAAACCTTCGGAAAGGGGAAATTGCAAAGCAAGTGGGACGGACCTTATGTTGTGCATTCGGTGCTCTCCAACAGAGCGGTAGCCATTATGGATATAAAAGGCGATCAATTTATGGTGAATGGTCAGCGGCTTAGGGTTTACTACGAACCCGATGTTGTGCCCCTTCACCATGTTGATGTCTTCACCATGGAAGAAGAGCCCGAACGTCCCGCCTTGGACGAAAAACAAGGCATGAGTTTTTGTAAATAGCTTTTCTTTTAGTCTTCTAGAGTTTCTCGCGAAGATTTACTGGGCCAACTTTTCCCATGGGCTAAGGAGGTGAAAAAAGGGCGGTGCGCGAAAAACTGGACCGACCCGGCCCCTGAGACAGGGTGGGCCAGCAGGCCCAGGCCGACCGGCCCAGGTGGGTCCCGGCGGCCGGCGTCCCCGATTTTTGCCCGAATTGCTCCTTTTCGACTTCCTTCTTCGGTCAGAAAATTTTAAGGGAAGTTTAAAAAAGGAAAATGAGGTTCCCAGGGTTTTCCTTTTCAGACTATTTATTTGGCCGAATTGGGAGCTCAGGAATCAACCCCTTCAAGCAATAGTTTGCACCCTTGCAGCAGCCATTGTGTCCCCAAGAAGCTTAGAGTTGAAACAAGAAGCCAAGGAGCCATCTATGGAGGAGGCGATGCGACGCGAGCTCAAGCTACCCGTCAAGAGGACCGCCCGCATCTGTTGCAGAGGGCGTGTCCTGACTGGAGCTCTTGCATCTCGCAACCCCATCGAAGGAGACGGTCGTAGCTCGAGCTCGTGGGCGGCTGCCGGAAGAGATGATAACGACCTCTACATTTGGGATGAGCAGCCCAAAGAGAGGACTCCCGAAGGCCCCAATGGCAACAGCAACGAAGGCGGCAACGACAATGGCGGCGGCGACGATGGTGGCGACGACGGTGGAGACAATGGCGATGATGACCCCTTCGGATTGCATCCGATGTGTTGTCGAACTTGCCGTCAATCCATCGGGGATCTCTACGCGTCGGTCGATGAATGTCTCCGAGCCATGGAAGCGATGAAGCATCGTATGGAGGATTTGGAGCACGTAGTTGAAGACAACTACAAGTTCCTTAACCTTAACGTGCGCAAACTTTTTGGCATGATTGGAAACATGAGAGACAAGTGGTGCAATACTTGCTTGAAGTACCACTAGATCTAGTTTTCCGCTTAGGAATTTTTGTAAGATACGACGAGGACGTCGTATGTTTTTAGCGTGGGGGAGAGCTAGCTAGCTAGCCTTAGCTTTTAAGTTTCACGTTTAGGTTCGGTTTAATCTTCGAAAGAGAGTCTTAGAGTTCAATGAGTCTTAGTTTTCGAGTGCGTTTTAAATTATTGCAAGTTAGAAAGTGTCTTAAATTAGTGTTGAGTCAAAGAAAATCACATAAAAAGAGTCTTTATATATTTTGTGTCTTGTGTGATGCTTATCTTTATTCACTTGTTTGTTTATCTTTGATTCTTGATATATGAACATAAGTGTGTGGTTTGAAAAATGTTTACCGTGGTGCTTAGTGGAATTGCTACTACTTAAAGTACCCATATCACACTTCGATCTTGAGCTTCATATGTTAGTTGTGCTATGTTCAATGCTAAAAGTTGGAGGATTTCAGTTCTGAAAATTATTTAAAACCCCTTGTAATAAAGGTTAGCAAAACCTCTTTTTCCAAGTCGAGAGTAAGAAAAAAAATCCTATACAAAGCCAATTTATTTTTTGCTCCACCATAAGTGTGATTAGCACGATGAGTTAGGCTAGGATCCTTCTCTCTTGGGAGTTTTAATTTCGAGCAATGATCATGTTCTTGTGCTTATCTTTTGTTGCTAGCTTCGTCATAGATTCAGTAACGAGACTTTCACATTGGAAGTCCCGTACATCGCCGAATTCCATATCCAACCCTATTCTCAAAGTTTCGTCTCGTCTCTAGCATGGTTTAATTAAAATTTCAGATTGTATGCTTGCGAGAAAGAGAGGAGTTAAGAGCTTTGAAAAGTTGTCAAGAGAGGGAAAAATAAAGAGAAAAGTATGAGTATGGAAAAGAAAGAAAGAAAGAAAGAAATGTGTGAATGAAAGAAAGAAGAATGAATGAAAAAGAAAAAGAGAAAAGAGGAGGTAGCAATAAAGATATGAGAGGGATGGATCAAGTGAAAGAAAAGAAAAATTAGAAGTGTAAGGAAGGATGTCACGTTGTTGAGAGACGAAACTTTCATTCTTTTCCAACCATGTACAATCCGACAACGAGGACGTCATCGGTGCCTCGTAGTCATAATTTTCTTTTGTCCTTGCACATGTCCACCATTCTAAATCTTCTCATCCTTGATATCCCTACATATGGTTAATTCTCATGATCATTGGCTTTGAAAGGTAGACAACCTTTAGAGGAAGCTCTTAGTTTGACAATCCTTGTGTTGATTGCGCTAGCCCTACCTATAGCTCCACTTTACATGTTATATGAGAGACTTATGGGAGGTGAGAGTTTTATAAAATTGGTTTAGGATAGCCACCTCATATGAGTGTCTTGAGAGAGCTTGGAGAAAGGTTTTTGTCTAATAGTTGTTGCAGGAATTTTGTTTGAAAAATCATAAAAAAACCCTCCGATGGAAGCAAAGAAGTAAGTATGGCTGAATTTGAAATCTTCGAGTGAAGAGTTTGAGTTGTGGGGTAAATCTTGACGTGGTAAAGATTCTAAATGCCCATGTTTATGTTTTATGATCACTACTTTGTGTTTATGTATTTAAGATGAAAGGGTTGACTAAATTGTGAAGAAGGATTAGCGATACATGATTACAACACTTTGGACGAAGTTCTTTTAAGAGTACTTGCTCGAGGACGAGCAAGAGCTAAGCGTGGGGGAGATGTTGACGGTGTATTTTGGTACACCTAGCATGTTCATTACACTTTGGTTTCGATTTGATTATGGAACTAACCCGCCACTAGGCACACTAATCATATAACAAGTTCATCTTTGTGCATGCATTTGGAAGTGTTGTGTTTATGTAGGAAAACATGGACATAAAGGACGGATTCGCAACAAGTTCAAAGGAGCATTTACGGAGTCTTGTTCGTGTTCATAAGCTTGATGAAATCACTTCCAATGGTGGCAAGGACCGAAGTGTCGTATGGACCTCCCTGGGCCCACTACCTCGATGGGTACCAGGACCGACTACTCGGTGGGCCCCTGGGACTACCCGGCTTGCGCTACACGGCACCTGATGGCGTGGAGCACAAGGACTACAAAGGAGTAGTACTCAGTTAGGGAGTTGTACATGTTCCGCACTGTATGAAGGATCTTAGATGTACTCGACTAGTACTCTCTCCCTACTCCGACTTGTAACCCTGCCTCCCGGACTATATAAGGCGAGGCAGGGACCGATCTCTAGGATCATCTCATCTCATACACCCCACGGCGCACTATTGCACCATCTTGTAATCGTGCCCAATCAATCCAGAGCTACGCAGCAAACAGGACGTAGGGTATTACGCACCTCGCGGCCCGAACCTGTCTAAATTGTGTGTCACGTGTCTCTTCCTTCGAGTTACCGATCTCTGCGAGGCCATATTCATCTACTTCGGGTACTCCCCTTAGTAGGTTGCCGGTCTAAAACACCGATAGCTGGCGCGCTAGGTAGGGGCTCTCGCCCGAGATCACATGGCGAACTCGACGGCTCCCGTCCACTTCAAGCCAACCCTCGCCTTCAACCGCGGCGACACCTTCGTGTTCGGCGCTTGGGTCTACACTGCCGACGGCGCGGGCTCCTTCCAGCGCCGCCTAACCACGCCGCCCAGCCCGAAGACCGGCTTCGTGACGCTCCCCGAAGTTGTCACAGGCGATCTCGCCGGCAAGTTCAACGAAATTTCTCTCTTCAACCACCACGCTGACTTCGAGCTCGAGTCCGCTTCCAACTCGAACTCGACGTCTCCATGGGCCATCGCATGCGCGCCGGCCGCTCAGCCATCGCAGGCGGTCCCCTCACCTCGTGAGCGCTCTGTGCGTGGTCCCCGCATCTCCAGTCGGGCCTGCACAGAGGCTCCCTCTTCGTGCCGGGCCGGCAAGGAGCCCGTACCCGAGTTCAACTCGGACTCTGACACCGCCCCCGGCCACGCTTCGGACTCCAACCCTCTCTCTGAGTTCTACTCGAACCCTGCATACGAGTTCGACTTCGGGTCGGACCCTGAGGAACCCGAGTTCGAGGACAACTCCACCGAGCATCCCTTATCAGGGCCGGCCTCTGGGCTGGTTATAACATCCACACCGGACGGCAGATTCGTCTACTGGCCAGACCGTAAGCCTGCTGACCGAATAAGTAGAGACTCACGCTACATCGCCTACATCGACTCGCTACCGTTCCAGGAGGGAGCACCACTTGCCCAGGCTGACTCAAACACACCAACTGAGGAAGCACCTTCTGAGTCCAGCCTTGGCACCCCCGATCGCCAAGTCTTCATGGCTGCCAGCGACACCCCAGGGCCTTCAGGCACGGCTCAGGACAAGTACCTGGAGGACATCCCCTCCGACAAGCTCTCTGCTGATGCTCCACCAAACAAGAACCCTGCAGACAGAGACGCTCGACGCGAGCATAACCGGAAGCGCAGCGAACGTCGCCGGCGCCTCCGCGACAACTTCCCCGTCCGCAACCTTGCGGAAGCTCTCGAGGCGGTCAAGAGCAGAGTACACACTACCCCTGAGCAATGCCTCATGTCGATCACAGCGATCGCACGTCAGGCTCAGGGCATCCGCGCTGGAGAGGTCATCGCCAAGCTAGCTGAAGATGCCTACTTCATGTGATTCGACAACAGGGTCAACCGGCCTCCCCCCGCCAGGCAACGCGACAACGAGGCTACAAGTCGCAGCGCTGACAACGGTCCCAACCGTACTCGAGCTGAGCTCCTAGCCGAACCCAACCGCACCCGCTCCAACGTCGGCGGACGTCCACAGTGTGACAACTGCAACCGCGAGGTCGTCCCCCACCGCGCTCCAGCCGGCGGCGGCGGCCACGACCCCGACGGCGGCGGCAGCGACGGCGAAAGCTCCAACCATGGAGCCAACAGGAGGGCTAGCGGCGGCGACAGTCGCGACAGCCGAGGCCACGTGAACAGCCATGCCTCTGGCGCCTCACAGGGCGGGTACGATGCCCGCCAGAAGATTGAGGAACTACGGCGGAAGAAGTCGACCACCGCAGGCGACGGCGACGGCTTCCCCGCCTTCTCACCTCGACTTCGCAACTTGCTCCTCCCCGACAAGTTCAAGCCTTTGGGGATCACCAAGTATGACGTGAAGCAGGATCCCATCCAGTGGCTCAGGTGCTACGCCCTCTCCATCGAAAACGCTGGCGGCAACAACGACACCAAGTGCCTCTACTTCCCCTACTGCCTGGACCAAGCTCCACTCACATGGCTCGAGTCGCTGGACAAGCACTCGATCGACAAGTGGGACCAGCTGAAGGGGTAGTTCACCAGCAACTTCGCGGGCGCCATGGGCCGATCGGGTACTCGCATTGACCTGGCCATGATGAAGCCGGAACAAGGCGAGACCCTCCGCAAGTACATGCGCCGCTTCTTCGACAAGCGCGCTACCGTCGTCGACGTCACCGTCAAGGAGGTCATCGACCTCTTCCAAGACGGCCTCTACCACCACCGCACCTTCGAAGACTTCGGTCGTCGCCGCCCCAGGTCCATCCCCCACCTCAAGGACATGATCACGTCCTCGGCGGATGAAGAGGATAAACCCAACGCCAAGTACGACGCCATCCTTGGCAAGACCAAGCGTCAGGGCGGCGGCAGCGGCAGCAATGCGAACCAAGGCGGTCGCAACAACAACAACTACTACTACTCGGGTCCCAACCGCAACCGCAAGCCAGACAACACTGTCGCGGCTATCCAGCGCCGTGTGAAAGGGAACTCGAAGAAGAACTCCGGCGGTTTCAAAGACCTGCTGAAGGAGAAGTGCCCGTGGCATCCAAACGGCAACCCCACCACCGAGCAGTGCTACCAACTAAGGCATGCACTCAAGGATACGCCAGAGCCACCGCACCCTCACGACCAAAAGGGCAAGAAGAAGGACGGCAACAACAACGACTTCCAGGAGCCTGACAAGACCGTCAACGTCCTCTTCGGCGGGCTACCCAGCAAGCGGGAGCAGAAGGCTACCCGTCGTGAAGTCATGTCCATTGAACCAGCGGTCCCGACCCCTCTCAGGTGGTCGGAGGTACCCATCACATTCTCCCGCGTGGATCAATGGACCAGCTTCTCTGAACCAGGTCGGTTCCCCCTCGTCCTGAAGCCAGTGGTCGCGGGCTCCAAGCTCAACAAGGTGCTTATCGACGGTGGAAGCGGGCTCAACGTCCTTTTCACCAAGACCTTGAAGAAAATGAAGATCGACATCACTCACATGCTCACCAAGAGCAACACGCCCTTCTACGGCATCGTCCCCGGCAACGCGGCTATTCCACTGGGCTCAGTGGTCCTGACAGTTACCTTCGGGGAATCTCGGGACATCTACCGTACCGAGTACATCAAGTTCGAGGTCGCGTACTTCGAGACTTCCTACCACGCCATCCTCGGCAGACCGGCCATCGCCAAATTCATGGCGGTGCCCCACTACACCTACTTGGTACTCAAGATGCCAACCCCAGCGGGTGTACTCTCTCTCCAAGGGGACTTGAAGATCTCCCACGACTGCAATACAGAAGCCGTGGAGATCGCCTCTACAAACCATGTACCCAACGCGATGATGGAGGTCTACACTGCGTCGAAGAAGCTTGCTACAAGTGAACTCGACATCCCAGAGAAGTCTGACAGCGCCAACAAGCCTCAGCCACCTGAGGAGGTACTTGTCAAGATGATCGACCTCGGAACAGGCGATCCCAGCAAGACCACCACCATCGGGGCCGACCTCGACCCCAAATAGGAAGACGCGCTCATCAGCTTCCTTCGGGCTAACCGGGACATCTTCGTGTGGAAGCCAGCGGACATGCCAGGAGTGCCCAGGGAGCTGATTGAGCACTGCCTCAACGTCGATCCTAAGGCTACCCCCAAGCGACAACACCTCTGACGCTTTGCTGACGACAAACGGGACGCCATCAAAAAGGAACTCGCCAAACTACTCGCGGCTCGCTTCATCAGAGAAGTCTTCCATGCTGAGTGGCTCGCCAACCGGAGAGAGTACGAGAACTTCACTCATCTCCCCAGCGAGTCCATTGATGCCTTGTTCCAGCGGTTTACGATTGTGGTGAACAACATGAGAGCCAATGTGGCTGCGCTCCCGTACGATAATCATGAAAGTGTCATGAAGCTCTTGCACTCATTGGATCATACAATATGGGATGAAAAGATCGAGGCTGAGTCCGAGAAGTATGACACCCTGACGGTCAATGAGTTGTTCTCAAAGCTCAAGTCAGCTGAGGTGGATCATGGTGTGACAGCCCATCTTGAGTGCAACAACCGACGAGGAGGGGAGGGAAGGCCCTGAGAGTCATGAGTGGTTAGAGGACCGGTGGATGGTCGCTTCCTGGTGTGAAAAGTGATTGACAATGTTGTGTGGACTATTCTTGGCTAAGTATTGCAGGTGCAGGTTGCGGCTTAACTGGTGTTGGTGCAGGTGAAGGACAAGTGCAAAAGGTCATTGCTGGTGAGGCCTCCAGGTTCGGAGAAGACAAGTAGGCTTGGTTCGAGGGACCCGGTGGCCATTGGGGTCAAGTGCGGGCCGCATGGTGGGAAGAACAGCAAAATGAAGTCCTAGATGGTTTCTTGGTTGAGCCTCAAAACCAAGGTCGAGCCAGGACTACGTGGGAGTCGAGTCATGAGTGGTAATTAGCGGAGGCTACACCAAGTTCGCGGGGTTTCGGTGGTTCACCAGAAAACCACTAGGTTCCTTGTTTGATCCATAAAGCCTAGACTGAAAAACCGAAGACGGAGGTGCAGCAGCATCGGACTAGTCTGAGGACCATGTGTGGTTCGAGGACCAGTGGATGGTCGCTTCCTGGTGTGATGAGTGATTGACAACGTTGTGTGGACTGATTCTTGGCTAAGTATTGTAGGTGCAGGTTGCGGCTTGACTAGTGCTGGTGCAGGTGAAGAACAAGAGCGAAAGGTCGTCGCCGGTGAGGCCTCCAGGTGTGGAGAAGACATGTAGGCTTAGTTCGAGGGACCCGGTGGCCAGCGGAGTCAAGTGCGGGCCGCATGGTGGCATGAACAACAAGATGAAGTCATGGACGGTTTCTTGGTTGAGCCTCAAAACCAAGGTCGAGTCGGGACTACGTGGGAGCCGAGTCATGAGTGGCGATTGGCGGAGGCTACACCGAGTTCGCGGGGTTTCTAGTGGTTCACCAGAAAACCACTAGGTTCCTTGGTTGATCCACAAAGCCAAGACCGAAGAACCGAAGACGGAGGTGCAGCAGCATCGGACCGGTTTGACCGGTGGGTCTGACCGGTGTGCGACGACACAGTCCGGAGACTTCGAAGCAGAGGACACGCGTCGAGATCGCAAGGCTTGCGTCGAAGCTAAGCAGGTTGCGGTTGACGTACATCCGTCCGATGGAGCGATAACAAAGGTTTCCGATTTCGCCCTCGAGGGGTATGTATCCCTGTCAGGGACAGCCCTAGGGGTCCCCTTTAACAACCGGGAAATCCCCACTTAAAACCCGCAACAAAGCCAAACAAACTTTGCCTAACCATGCAGGATATGGCCCACGTCGCAGGGGCCTCGACGGCCCGCCAGGACGGCCCTCCTGAAGATCCCCTCGAGCCAGCTTCGCCCCGCTCGAGGGTGCACGTCTCCCTCGGGCGGGCTCCGTCCCGTTCGAGGGGGTGCGCTTCCCTCGAGCGGGGGTCCGCCCCGCTCGAGGGGCCGCTCCCCCCTCGAGCGAGGCTCCGCCCCGCTCGAGGGCCCGCTCCCCCTCGAGCGAGGCTGCGCCTCGCTCGAGGGTCCGCCCCGCCCTCGATCGGGGTCCGCCTCGCTCGAGGGCGTCCCGCACGCGCACGCCCCCCCGTACACGGGGCGTTTAATGCCCCGACACCGGCGGGACAGAGCCATCATGCGCCCGGGGCTCGCGCCCCGGTGCCGCCGCACCAACTCCCCAGGAGGGAGCCCATCCCCATCACTGTGGAGAGGGACTGTGCAGCGCGGCCGGTGTCAGTCCCGTGACGCCGTGCGCCTGCTCCAGTACGGCTAACGCGCCGAGCCCTCGAAGGGGGGCCGGTCGCACCCTCGATTTGTTTTCTTGTGATCCTACAGGGTTAGGTGGAGGCGCTAGGCCGGTGGAACGCCATCCCTGCCACTGTTACGGCATGGCCGCCGTCCCCACGCGTGCAGGCGCACGCCAGGCGCTGTAGCAACAACTCCGACCGTGAAACGCGTTGGAACGGGACGCCGCCTTACCTACTCCTGTACTCCGTACGGGCCAACGTCAGCAGCTCCCTCGAGCCTATCAGAAGACATCACTACCATCCGCTGCCCTTCTACCCTCGAACCGCCACTGTTCGGGTACAAGGTAGGCCTTGATGGCCGGATTGCTGTGAGGATCGTCCGGACGGCCGCCCACTCTACAGCATAGCATGCCACGCCCCTTCACGTAGCTATATAGCGCGGCGTGCATGTGATTCGGACCCTCCTTGATCTATAAAAGGGGGACGAACCCTCCCTGCCGCGGGAAAAAAAAAGACAGACACGACACCACAGGAGACAAGTAGCGCCACGCACTTGTCTTCTCATTCTCCCACAATATCTTCAGCCACTACACCAGGGACTTGGAAGCCACGCTTCCTCTCCCGCCTTGCTTGTAGCAGCCCCACTACAGGCACCCCCGGTGCTGAGCAATATAGTGCCTTGAGCACACCACTGCTGGACGTACGGCCCCCTCGGCCGGAACCAGGATAAATCCCGTGTCTCTTGTTGCTTAGCATCGACCATTGAGGGATAGACGTCGGCACTTTCTACTGGTTAGTGTCGGGACCACATTCTGCACCGACAGTTGGCGCCCACCGTGGGGCTCGAAAACGGCAGGCCGAGCGACGGCAGGCCGAGCGTGCCGCCTCACAACACAGCTAGCCCGCCACCACGACCGCCGCCACCCCAGCAGGACGGCGCGCGGTCTCGGACCGCGCCTTCCCATTGGGCTGCGCGGAGCTACGACGGCCAAAAACAACAACATCAGCACCACGATGCGCAGGGTCCCGCCTGGCCGTCACGTCTTCGTCGCCAGGGATCCCGGCGCCTCAGCGGGTGACGAGTCGTCCCTGGGCTCCCTCGATGCTCCGCCACCCACCAACCGCCAGGGTACGCGGAATGGGACTTCTCCGGCGTGCCGGACCCAGTCATGTTCAGGCGCTTCCTTGACGCCACGGACTACTGGTTCGGGTGCTCCGATGACTCCAGCACCGGGAGCTACGACCCCGCGCGGGAGTGCTACGTGGTCGTCGCCAACGACCAAGCCAATGCCGCCGGCGCGGTGGGCGCCGGGGACGGGGAGATCATGCCTGCCCCCGGAGTCGCCACACGCCTAGCCGCAGGGCCAAGCGCTCCTGCCGGGGCTGACACAGACACACAGCTAGCCCAAGCCCGCGAGCTCGAGGCCAAGCTGGCGGAGGAATAACGAACGGTACGGGCCCGCTCCGCGCCTTGATGGGCGGGGAGGCCTACGCTCGCGGCGAACGCGTGCGGGAGCCGGCGGGCGAGCGCGCGCGACCGCATCAACGCCGTCAACCCTGACGTGCCACCACGGGCAAGTCAAAAGCTCGTTGCCGCCGCGACGCTGCTACGAGCCATGCCGGCACCCTCGACCCCCGAAGCACGAGACCTGCACCGCGAGGTGCAGACCCTCATCGAGCAAGCGGCCGTCCAGCAGGCCAAGAGCTCGGCGTCACGTATCCGCCAACAAGGGGACGCGCGGGGCGACGGGACCGCACCAGGGGGGCGAACCCTCGGTCCACGCGGGGGGAAGCGGCGGGGGCGACCCGCCAACTCGGGACGCGCAGCGGCCAAGGAACGGCTCCTTGACACGCGTAGAGCGCTGGACGGCGACGCTCGCAACGTCATCAACGCCCGCCTCACAAGCAAGGCGGACGCCCGAGCAGCGGTGGGCTACCACCCTCGACGGGGCGGACGTTACGACAGCGGCGAGGATCGCTCCCCGACGCCGGAGCCCCCGGGGACCCGTGTGTTCAGCCGGGAGATCCGCACGGCGGCCTTCCCCCAGCGCTTCCGCCAGCCTTCGACCATCGTCAAGTACAACGGGGAGACGGACCCCCGCGTGTGGCTCAACGACTACCGCTTGGCTTGCCAGTTAGGCGGGGCCACCAGCGACGAGGTCATCATCTGCAACTTGCCCCTGCATCTCGGCGATGCCGCCCGGACATGGCTCGAGCACTTGCCCGCCAGCCAAATCCACAATTGGGATGATCTGGTCCACACATTCGTGGGCAACTTCCAGGGCACGTACGTGCGCCCTGGAAACTCATGGGACCTGCGCTCCTGCACACAGAAGCCCGGCGAGTCGCTGCGGGACTTCATACAGCGCTTCTCCAAGCGCTGCACGGAGCTACCCAACGTGGCGCAGTCCGAGATCGTGCACGCCTTCCTCGAGGGCACCACATGCAGAGATCTCGTGAGAGAGCTGGGGCGCAGCCCGCCCGCGGACTCGAACGAGCTGTTCGACATCGCCACCAGCTTCGCCTCGGGAGAAGAAGACGTGGGAGCGATCTTCAACTGCAAGAAGGGCAAGCGCTCGAAGGACACGCCCGCGGAGGGCAGCAAGTCCAAAGAGCCCCACCGCAACGACAAGCGGGGCAAGAAGGGAAAAAAGCCGCGCCGCGAGGCGCGCGAGCAAGGGCGCGACGACGGTAATGCCGAGGCCCTCGCTGTTGACCCGGCTCGACGGGGCCCTCGATCGGCCCCTCGAGGCCCAGGGGTGTTCGATGACATGCTAAAGAAGCCATGTCCTTATCACAAAACCCCAGTGAACCACACCCTTGAGCAGTGCGATATGCTCAAGAAATTCTATGGCCACGCCGCCGCGAAGGAGGCAGAGGCCAAGAAAGACGGAGGGGACGGCGACGCCGGTGGCTTCCCCGCCGTGGAGGACGTGTTCCTCATCTTTGGGGGGGGGCCAACCGTCGACATGTCGACACGCCAGCGCAAGAAGGAGCGGCACGAGGTCCTCGCCGCAGAGGAGGCGCCTCCCTCCTTCCTCAATTGGTCGGAGGACGCCATCACCTTCAGCCGGGAAGACCACCCGAACCGCATCCCCAACCCAGGCCAGTACCCGCTGGTGGTCGACCCATTCATCGGGAACGCGCGGTTCTCGAAGGTCTTGATGGACGGGGGCAGCAGCCTCAACATCCTCTACGCGCACACGCTGCGCTTGATGGGGATCGAGCTGGACCAGCTGCGGCCCAGTACGAAGCCATTCCATAGCATCGCGCCGGGCAAGCAGGTTCAGCCCCTCGGGCAGATCGACCTACCAGTTTGGTTTGGCACCGCAAAGAATTTCCGCAAGGAGATCCTCACCTTCGAGGTGGTAGGGTTCAAGGGAGCCTACCACGCTATACTTGGGCGACCCTGTTATGCCAAATTCATGGCGGTCCCCAACTATACCTACTTGAAGATGAAGATGCCAGGACCAAACGGCGTCATCACCGTCGGCTCGTCCATCGAGCACGCGTTCGACTGCGACGTCGAGTGCGTGGAGCACGTAGAGGCACTGGCGCTGGATGAAGCGCTGGTGACCACCTTGGAGAAGATGGTCAACGACGACCTCGGCTCCCCCGCCAAGCACGCCGGCACCTTCGAGGCCGCGGAGCAGACCAAGGAGGTCTCCCTCGATCCTTCTGCCCCCGAGGGCAAGGCGTTGAGGGTCAGCTCCACCCTCGACCCCAAATAGGAAATGGTGCTCGTCGACTTCCTCCGCGCCAACGCCGACATCTTCGCGTGGAGCCCCTCGGATATGCCAGGCATCCCGAGGGAAGTCGCCGAGCACTCCCTTGACATCCTGCCAAACGCCCACGCCGTGCAGCAACGGCTCCGCCGCTTCGACGAGGAGCGGCGACGGGCAATCGGAGCGGAGCTGCGGAAGCTTCTCGAGGCCGGATTCATCAAGGAGGTGTTCCACCCAACGTGGCTAGAAAATCCCGTGCTTGTAAAGAAAAAGAATGGGAAGTGGCGGATGTGTATAGACTACACTAGTCTTAATAAAGCATGTCCTAAAGTTCCTTTTCCTTTGCCACGTATTGATCAAATCGTTGATTCAACGGCTGGGTGCGAATTGCTTTGCTTCCTTGATGCTTACTCCGGGTACCACCAAATAAAGATGAAGGAGTCCGACCAGCTCGCGACTTCGTTCATCACGCCGTTCGGGACGTTCTGCTACGTCACGATGCCGTTTGGCCTCCGAAACGCGGGTGCAACATACCAGTGCTGCATGCAGCACGTTTTCGGAGACCACATCGGGCGGACGGTCGAGGCGTATGTGGACGACATCGTCGTAAAGACCAGGAAGGCGGACGACCTGGTTGGCGATCTTGGCACCGCGTTCGGCTACCTACGGGCCAATGGGGTCAAGTTAAACCCCGAAAAGTGTGTCTTTGGAGTGCCGCGAGGTATGCTCCTGGGATACATTGTCTCCCAACGGGGAATCGAGGCCAACCCTGAAAAGGTTGCGGCCCTCGAATGAATGGGTCCGATCCGGGACCTCAAAGGGGTGCAAAAGGTGCTGGGGTGCCTTGCCGCCTTGAGCCGCTTCATCTCACGGCTCGGTGAAAAGGGGCTGCCCCTCTACCGCCTACTCAAGAAGCATGAGCGCTTCTCATGGACCGCCGAGGCCCAGGATGCGCTCGACAAGCTGAAGGCGTCTCTGGCGCACGCCCCGATCCTCACGCCGCCGCAAGACGGTGAACCCCTGCAGCTCTACGTGGCCGCAACCACCCAGGTGGTCAGTGGCGTGATCGTCGTAGAGCGCACGGAAGAAGGACACGCCTTGCCTGTACAGCGGTCGGTCTATTACATCAGCGAAGTCCTGTCAGATACCAAGATGCGCTACCCCCAGGTCCAGAAGCTGCTATACGCGGTAGTCCTGGCGCGGCGCAAGCTCCGCCACTACTTCGAGGCCCACCCCGTCACGGTGGTCTCCTCCTTACCGCTGGGGGAGATCATCCGCAATCCCGACGTCGCGGGCAGGATCGCCAAATGGTCCGTGGAGTTGATGGGCGAGACGCTTGCCTACGCCCCGCGCAAGGCCATCAAATCCCAAATCCTGGCGGATTTCGTCGCTGAGTGGACCGATACGCAGCTGCCGCCGCCGCAGATCCAAGCAGAGTGCTGGACTCTGTTCTTCGACGGCTCGGTGATGAAAACAGGGGCGGGCGCGGGCCTGCTCTTCGTGTCACCCCTCGGGGAACACATGCGGTACGCAGTGCGCCTCCACTTCCCCGCGTCTAACAACATGGCGGAATACGAGGCCCTCCTCTGTGGCCTCAAAATCGCCATTCAGTTAGGCGTCAAGTGCCTCGACGTGCGGGGGGACTCGCAGCTCGTGATCGATCAAGTCATGAAGAACGCGAGTTGCCATGACGATAAGATGGAAGCCTAATGCAAAGCCGTGCGGGCCCTCGAGGACAAGTTCTACGGCATCGAGCTCAACCATGTGCCCCGCCGGTACAACGAGGGGGCGGATGAGCTGGCCAAATACATCGCCTGGATGGCTCGAGGAGAACTCCCCGCGGACCGGGCCGCGGCCAGGCGCATCGCCAGGATGGCCAAGTCCTTCGCCCTCGTTGACGGCGAGCTGTACAAGCGTGCCGCCTCTGGCATCCTACAGCGATGTGTGCCCATCCCCGAGGGGCGCGAGCTCCTACGAGACATCCACGCCGGAATCTGTGGCCACCACGCCGCGCCTCGTACCCTCGTCGGCAACGCGTTCCGCCAGGGCCTTTATTGGCCTACCGCGGTCGTGGACGCCAGCGAAATCATACGCGCCTGCGAAGGGTGCCAGTTCTACGCCCACAAGTCCAACCTGCCCGCCCATGCCCTGCAAACCATCCCCGTAACATGGCCATTCGCCGTGTGGGGGCTGGACATCGTCGGGCCCCTGCGGAAGGCGCCCGGGGGCTTCACCCACTTGTTGGTCGCGATCGACAAGTTCTCCAAGTGGGTGGAGGTGCGCCCCATCACGAACCTCAGGGTAGAGCAGGCGGTAACTTTCTTCACCGACATCATCTACCGCTTTGGAGTGCCAAACTCCATCATCACCGACAATGGGTCCCAGTTCACGGGCAGGAAGTTCTTGGAGTTTTGCGACAAATTCCACATTCGTGTGGATTGGGCAGCTGTGGCACACCCACAGACCAACGGCCAAGTAGAGCATGCCAACAGCATGATCTTACAAGGCTTCAAGCCCATAATTTTCGACCGGCTAAACAAATCTGGGCGAAAATGGCTCCAAGAGCTACCAGCGATTGTGTGGAGCCTAAGGACCACCCCGAGCAGAGCCACTGGGTTCACCGCATTTTTCCTAGTTCATGGCGTGGAGGTCATCCTCCCCACGGACTTAGAATACGGATGGCCCAGGGTTCGAGGCTATGACGAGGAGGCCAACCAGCGAGCTCGCGAGGACTCGCTGGATCAGCTGGACGAGGCACGCCTCGTGGCCTTGATGCATTCCGCAAGGTATCAACAGTCCCTAAGACGCTACCAAGCGCGCAAGATACGTCGACGGGACTTCAGCGAAGGGGACCTGGTCCTAAGGCTACGCCAAGACAACCGAGGGCGCCACAAACTTTCGCCCCCATGGGAGGGACCCTACGTCGTGGTGAAGGTACTCAAGCCCGCACGTACAAGGCCGGCCAACGAGGACGGTGAGGAGCTCACCAACGCTTGGAACATCCAACGGCCTATGTCGCTTCTACCCCTAGCTAGGATTTCCAAGTATTTTTTGTTGTAAAAATCATATGACCAACGCCCCAGTTGGTGACAACCATGTAAATACCATAAGTCTAATGGAAAGGGCAACTCGGCTTTCCCCTGAAACCCAAGTTACCCTCGGGGGCTACTGCGGGGGGCATTCCCCCCAAAATGGTCCCATTTTCGCGCAAAAACAAAGCAACTCACACGCACTAAGTTTGTTTTCTACCCAGCCTCGAGCAACGATTCGAACAGGGCGCAGGCAGCCTAGCGGAAGGAGCGCGCGAGCCAGAGATAGCCTACGCCGCGAGGATATGGCCCTTCTCTCTTGCCTCCAACCCAGCAGGCCCCCCGCGAAAATCGAACTCCCCTAAGTAAAATCTACTCAGGAAGAAGGAGAAACAAAAAAGTGCAATAAGCAAAAGATTTCATTTCGTATCAACAAATGTTTACGATTGAGACAACTTGTTTATTTACAAAGGCCACGAGGCCAGAATACTGATACACGAATAAAAACGGGCCTAGCGCCCAACTGTCTTCAGGCGGGAGGAGCGGCAGCGTCAGCAACGTCCGGGAAGAGGAACTCCTCGAAGGCTTCAGCGAGCGACCCGGCGGCGTCGGCGGCGAGCGCATCCACACGCTCCATCGCCACCTCGTCATCGACGCCCTCGGGAACGATGTAGCCCCTCCGCGCCGCCTCGAAGTTGACCTTGTAGTGGGATCGTACCACTCCGAGGGCCTTCCGGACGCCCGCATGTAGCGCCCCGCGCGCATCCGCTCGGTGACGTGGCCGCCAAGGGCGCGCAGCGGCCGGCCGGCCGAGCCGCCGCCCGTGCTTCGTCGTCCTCCACGGCTTGGCAGGTCTCGAGGGCCGCACCACGCAGCTCCTGCAGCTCCCGCTCGGAGGAGTTGTAGGAAGCCTGCAGTGCCTCGGCCCGTTCAGCTGCATGCCCCAGAGCGGTGCGCAAGCCTGGAATTGCCAAGACAAGAAAGAAATCAGAAAGGGTGATGCGAGCCCTCTAACAGAAAAATCAACAAGGCAAGAGTCGAGCAGTGACTCACCTTCGACTTGCTTCCTCTCCACCTCAAGGGCACGGCGCTCGGCCTCGACCGCCAGCTCGAGGCCCTTGACGGTCTCACCCTGCTCCTAGAGGGCCAGCTCTTGGTTTGCGCTCGTAATGCTGAGCACAATGAGCTCGCCCTCGGCCTTGGAGAGCTTGGCGTCCCGCTCCGCCAATGACTTCTGCGCCGCCTCGCGAGCGACGCGCTCCTCGCTCCCGGCGCCGTCCGGCGTCGACGAGGGCGGCCTCGCTCTCCCGCCGGAACCGCCCCTCGGCCCCTTGGCGGGCGGTGCGCTCCCCGCAGAGCCGCTCCTCGACCGACGACGAGCGCCGCGGCCTAGGCGTCGAGGGCGGCCTTCAAGTCGTCGGCCTCCTTGGCCCGTCGCTCCCGGCCCGCGCGCCCGCTCCTCGGCCCCGGCGGCGCCGCGCTTGCGCCCCCTCGAGCGATGAGCGGAGCCCCCGGTTCTCGCCGCGGACGCCGGCCACCTCGCGCTCCCGGTTGGTCGCCAGCGTCCGCATCTTCTCCAGGTCCGAGCGTGCCCACCACAGCGCCTCATCACGATCGATGAGAGCCGTGCAGACCCGCTCGAGGCTGGAGCGGCGCGTTGGGTCCTGCCTCGTGCTCTCGGGGAGTTCGTCGCGCAAGACCACGGCCCGGTACGCCAACCAGCCGTCCGGGGTCCTGAGGGCATCGGCGAGCGCGTCGAACGTGCCGCATCGCTCCCGGAGCTGGTGGAGCTCGGCGTTCACCCGGTCGAAGGCGTCGTACTTGTCATGGGCGCGGCGCTCGAGCTCCTGTCACCCACAACTCGAAACCCGTTATTGCCGGATAAAAGACGTATGCCTCTACGATCCGCAAGCGTACGGACCCCACACCTTTTTCACCGCGGGATTCCCAAGGTTCTTGTCAATCCGCGGAGCAAGGGGATTACAAGCGTTCGATCAACAACGACACACTAGCTACTAAACCCTAACTACTATTATACTAGAAAACACTTAACTACACTAGAGAGAATGGTAAACGATCAAGAGAGAAGACACTCGCCCACGGGTCTACGATACTAGAGCATGCAATCGCTTGAAGACATGAAAAACCAATCTAATCTATCGGGGTTGTGACCACGGTTTCGCCCTTTCCCTCCTCTCGTACTGTCACTACGCGAAGGTATTCATGACTAGACCTTTGATGGCCACGGCGTATTGAATGGATCCAAGGAAGCATTGAGGCCTATACTCCCTTTACGGCATGGTTGCAAGCCTTAAGCATTAAAGTACGTTCAACACAAGATGATAGATAGATAATCCGACAAAGTGCGATTACATCTCACGATCGATTACAACCCATGGACGAATGAGAAGATTACCCCATCAAGGTGCTGGTCATGGCACCGTTGATCATGATTTCCCTTCCGCCGTGTCTTCCTTCTTCTCCACGAGAGGGTGCTTCCTTCGAGGTGGTTGATCTCCAATGGAGATCCTCCTCCTCTCTCTCTAGCTTGTAGATGGCCTTCGGGTGCGAATAAACTCCTCTCTATCCGTTGGCGGCGCGTCGGGGGTTTTAGGGTCGAAGATCCTTCGAGGGCAAGGAAGACGGGACCGAACCGGTGCCCGAAGTGGGGCCGGGCCGATCCGACGGGCCGGCCGGCCCCGCCCGCTTCGGCCCGGTTCGGTCGCCCTTTTTGCTCCGTGGGTCCTCGTGCACTTATCTACTTTGCCCCTTCCACTTGGATGATTTTGACGCCGTTATCCTCACGATCAAGATGGAGGCTCTCTTTGCATGAAGTTTGATCTTTTACGCTTCAATCCCCGGGTGTTCCTCGTAGCACTTCGGTCCTCACCACCATTGGAAGTAATTTCAGCGAGCTCATGAACACGAACAAGACTCCATGAATGCTCCTTTGAACTTATTGCGAATTCGTCCTTTATGTCCATGTTTTCCTACATAAACACAACACTTCCAAATGCATGCATAAAGATGAACTTGTTATATGATTATTGTGCCTAGTGGCGGGTTAGTTCCATAATCAAATCCAAACCAAAGTGTAATGAACATGCTAGGTGCACCAAAATACACCGTCAACATCTCCCCCACACTTAGCTCTTGCTCGTCCTCGAGCAAGTACTCGTAAAAGAACTTCGTCCAAGGTGTGTAATCGTGTATCACTTATCCTTCTTCACAAGTTAGTCAATCCCTTCATCTTTAATACATAAACACAAAGTAATGATAATTAATCATAAACATGGGCGTTTAGAATTTTTACCACGTCAAGATTTACCCCACAACTCAAACTCTTCACTCGAAGCTTTCAATTTCAGCCATACTTACTTCTTTGCTTCCATCGGAGGGTTTTTATGGTTTTCAAAACAAAAATTCCTGCAACAAGTGTTAGACAAAAACCTTTCTCCAAGCTCTCTCAAATCACTCATATGAAGTGTCTATCCTAACCAAATTTTATAAAACTCTCACCTCCCATTAATCTCTCATATATCATGTAAAAGTGGAGCTATAGGTAGGGCTAGCGCAATCAACACAAGTATTGTCAAACTAAGAACTTCCTCTAATGGTTGTCTACCTTTCAAAGCCAATGATCATGAGAATTAACCATATGTAGGGATATCAAGGATGAGAAGATTTAGAATGGTGGACATGTGCAAGGGCAAAAGAAAATTGTGACTTCAAGGCACCAATGATGTCCTCGTTGTCGGATTGCACATGGTTGGAAATAGAGTAAAAGTTTCGTCTCACAATCAACGTGACATCCTTCCTTACACTTTATTATTTTTTTCTTTTCTTTCACTTGATCCATCCCTCTCATATCTTCATTGCTAACTCATCTTTCTCTTTTCTTTTTCTTCTTTCATTCACATATGATTTTTTTTCTCTTTTTTTTCTTTCTTTTCCATACACATACTTTTTCTCTTTATTTTTCTCTCTCTTGACATCTTTTCAAAGCTTTTAATTCTCCCTTTTCTCGCATGCACACAATCTGAAATTTTTAAATAAATCATGCTAGAGACGAGACGAAACTTTGAAAATAGGTTGTGTTCAAGGAATACGATGTTCAAAAGAGATGTATAGTGTTGGGTATGGAATCCAGTGATATACATGACTTTCGTTATGAAAGTCATGAACTGAATAAATGACGAGGCTAGCAACAAAAGATAAGCACAAGGACATGATCATTGCTTGAAATTAAAACTCACCAAGAGAGAAGGGTCCTAGCCTAACTCATCGTGCTAATCACACTTATGGTGGAGCGAAAAAACAAACTTGGCTTTGGATAGGAATTTTTTTATACTCTCAACTTGGAAAAAGAGATTTTGCTAACCTTTATTACAAGGGTTTTAATATAATTTTCAGAACTGAAATCCTCCAATTTTTAGCATCGAACATAGCACAACTAGCATGTGAAGCTCAAGATCGAAGTGCGGTATGGGTACTTTAAGTAGTAGCGATTCCACTAAGCACCACGGTAAACGATTTTCAAACCACATACTTGTGTTCATATATCAAGAATCGAAGATTAAACAAACAAGTAAATAAAGATAAACAATACATAAAACACAAAAATATATATAAGACTCTTTTTATTTGGTTTTCTTGACTCAACACTAATTTAAGACGCTTGCAAAAATTTAAAAACAGACTCGAAAACTAAAGACTCGTTAAAACGCTAAGACTCTCACACGAAGATTAAACCGAACCTAAACTTGAAGTTCAAAAGCTAAGGCTAGCGAGCTAGCACTCCCCCACACTTAAAACATACGACGTCCTCGTCGTATCTTACAAAAATCCTAAGGGGAAAACTAGATCTAATGGTACTTCGAGCAAGCTTTGCACCACTTGCCTCTCATGTTTCCAACCATGCCGAAAAGTTTGCGCACGTTTGTTGACGGTGAAAATCCGTCAACCTAGCCATGAGTTTACCTTCGGTGTTGGCATAACTTTTGTATCTTATTCATTGGTACTAACCCCCGTGGTATAACAAGTTCACTTGTGCATGTCGGTTTTGGAGTTATGTGTTTACGCAGGGTTTTAACGTTGAAAGCAAGACTTCCGGGATAAGTTCATTAAGCACCTCATGACAAGACCTTGAAGCCCGATACAAGTCAAGCAATGAAGTGAACATGATTCCAAGAGCCCAAGGACCAAGCCCGAGAAGATGATAAACTCCGAGGACTGAACCGTAAAAGTCTTGAATCTTGCAAGACAAGGAGTTGAGTCCAATTCGGAGAGAAACCGACGTCAAGGGCCCACATGCAAAAGGGGAGAACATCTAGAAGACGTGGGAAGCAACACCGAGCGAAGCGAGCCGCGAGATGGGCCGACTTGGGCCCGGGCCGGTCGGCCCGGGCCGGCCGGCCCGGCCCAATCGGGGCCCAATCGGCCTCTCCTTTGACCTAATTGCTTCTCGGGCTATAAATAGCCCCCCGACCGAGAGCCACGCGAGAGGAGATTTCGTATTCCGCCGCCGAGGAGCGAGAGAAGCTTGAGGGACACCAACTTGAAGATGAGGGTCGTGCTAGTTGTCTAGGGTTTCCACGGCCGACGTGGGAACCTTGCATGGAAGACCACGTTGGAGCTCGGAGCGAGGATCAAGATCGAGGGAGGGCCCGGTGGTGATCTTGTTCATGTAATCATTCATGGTGAAGTTTGTAAGTGAATTCGATTTCTAGCGATCAAGTGCCTTCTCGATGATTTTGTTTTCTTCTTGGTTTTGCTTCTTCTACGATCTATACTTAAGATAGATTACATAGGGTGCTCTTGTAGCCGCGGTGGCTAGAGGTGCATACCGGACCGGCCAAGTGATTTCAACTTGTTCTATCGAACTCGCCCTAAGCTCCCCGCATGAATAGGGATACGTTGTGACGAACGGGGGTCTCGAAAGGCGGATGTTTTCGGAGTCGGATGGGAAGGCCACGATTTAAAGATGCTTTTAATGAGATTCGCTTTTCTATCTTCATCTATCTTGTTTGGAGCTACAACATAAGCATGATCTAGATTCTCTAGATTGGTTATCTCTTGCTTTCTCTTGTTACCTCTTTAGTAGATTAGATTAGATTCGTTTTCTTTATGAGTTAGTAGATTAGATGCAACTTACCTTCATAAGATAGCTTACCTTGCTTTACTAGATTGAATCCTTGCGTTGCACATTGTTCCACGGATTCGATACCTTGGGTTCACCACTCGAGGGAAGAAGGGTCCCTTGACTACGACGGGAGACTTGTCCGCTTGCAAGTCACAAACGAACTTTGATACAACTATTAACCGTCAACAACGTTACGGTTAAGGAACTTGTAGTCATCTTCAACTACGCGCTCCAAGTCCTCCATACGCTGCTTCATCGCTTCCATGGTTTGAAGACATTCGTCGGCCGACGCGTAGAGAGCTGCGATGGATTGACGGCAAACTCGACAAGACACACGGATGCAATCCGAAGGGGTCGTCGTCGCCATAATCTCCACCGTTGTCACCACCGTCGTCGCCACCTCCATTGTTGTTGCCTTCGCCACCGCCGTTGCCGTTGCCGTTAGGGCCTTCGGGAGTCCTTTCATAGGGTTGCTCACCCCAATCATCATCATCTCTACCGGCAGCCGCCCACGAGCTCGGGCTACGATCGTCGGAGTAGTCGCTATCCCCATATTCCTTAGGCTCCGGCGACACCTCCTTGTAATCCTTACGCTTGATGCCTTGGAGACGTGCCGACCTTCGAACGGGTGTAGGGACCTTCTCTCCTTTGACGGGGTGGCGAGATGCAAGAGCTCCGGTCGGGACACGTCCTCCGCAACGGATACGTGCGGTCCTCTTGACGGGTAGCTTGACCTCGCATCGCATCGCCTCCTCCATCGATGGCTTCTTGGCTTCTACCTTCAACTCTAAGCTTTTTGGAGGCTCAATGGCTGCTACAAGGGTGCAACACATTGCTTGAAAGATTTGATTCTCGAGCTCCCAATTCGGCCAAATATAGTCCTGAGAGAAAAGCCCTGGGAACCTTATTTTCCTTTTTTACACTTCCTTTAAAATTTTCCGACCAAACAAGGAAGTCAAAAAGGAGCAATTCGGGCGAAATTCGGGGACATCGGGCGTCGGGCCACCCCCCGGGCCGATCCGATCGGGCCGGCCGGCCCACCCCGCCTTGGGGGCCGGCCGGTCCGGTTTTTTTGCACACCGCCCTATTTTTTCGTCCTCGGCCCATGTGAAAAAGTTGGCCCGGTTAATCTTCGCGAAAAACTCCCGTAAAGCTAAAAGAATAATTATTTACGAAGTTGGTGCCTTGTTTTTCGTCCTAGGCGGGACGTTCGGGCTCTTCCTCCATGGTAAAGACGTCAACATGATGAATGGGCACGACGTCGGGTTCGAAGTAAACCTTAAGCCGCTGTCCATTCACCACAAATTGATCGCCGTTTATATCCATAATGGTTACCGCTCCGTTGGAGAACACCGAATGCACAACATAAGGTCCGTCCCACTTGCTTTGCAATTTCCCCTTTCCGAAGGTTTTAAACCTCGAATTGTAGAGGAGGACCTTATCTCCTTCTTTAAATTCTTTTTTCTTCAATCTTTTATCATACCACCTTTTGATTCTCTCTTTGTATATGCTTGCGTTTTCATAAGCTTTCAACCTCAACTCCTCTAGCTCGCTTATTTGAATCCTTCGTTTCACCACCGCGGCATCGAGATCAAGGTTCATCTCTTTTATCGCCCAATAGGCTTTATGTTCTAACTCAACCGGAAGGTGACAAGCTTTTCCATAGACGAATTGATAAGGGGTCATACCTATCGGTGTTTTAAACGCCGTTCGATAAGCCCATAAAGCTCCGTCTAATTTCTTTGACCAATCCTTGCCTCCCTTCTCTATGGTCTTGTTAAGTATGCTTTTTAATTGCCTATTTGACGTCTCCGCTTGTCCGTTGGTTTGTGGGTGATAGGCCGTGGAGACCCTATGCTCAATTCCCAACTTGGACAGGCACTTTTTGAAGTTCTTCCCGGTGAAATGAGTTCCTCCATCACTTATCAAGATTCTCGGTGTGCCGAAACGAGGGAAAATCACGTTCTTGATCATAGTGATGGACTCCTCCGTGGAAGCTTTACGACATGGTATAGCCTCTACCCACTTGGATACATAATCAACCATAACAAGTATATACTCGAATCCAAATGAGTTTTTAAAAGGCCCCATGAAGTCTATGCCCCATACATCGAATATGTCGATTTGCAAGTTGTATTTCAAAGGCATAGAATTTCTTTGAGAGATGTTTCCGGTTCTTTGGCATTCGGGGCATGACGCAACATATCTTTTAGTATCTTCATGCATCTCCGGCCAATAGAATCCGCTCGACCATACTTTGGCTTCGGTTCGAAAATGGCTATAGTGCCCACCGTACTCCGCCGAGTGGCACTTCCTTAGAATCTCAAGCCTCTCTTCTCTTGGCACACATCTTCTCATCACTCCATCATTGCCAAGCTTGAAGAGGTATGGTGCATCCCAAAAATATTTCTTACTTTCGAAATTATCTTCCTTTGAGTGTTTTTGTCTAGATGATCGAGGGGCATCTTTCGAATTGCTCGAATGATGTCGATCATCCAAGTATCTTTATCAAGCACTCTATAGAGGTGGTCATCTCTCATCTTATCTTCTATGGGCTCTTTATCATCTTGCCCACGATTCATCCTAGACAAATGATCGGCCACAACATTCTCCACCCCCTTTTTATCACGAATTTCAACATCAAACTCTTGGAGAAGAAGGATCCAACGAATCAAACGTGGTTTAGCTTCCTTCTTAGCCAAGAGATACTTTATAGCTGCGTGATCGGTGTAAACAATGACTTTCGATTTCACGATGTAGGATCTGAATTTTTCGAAAGCGAATACCACCGCTAGCAACTCTTTTTCCGTAGTAGCGTAATTTAATTGTGCCCCACTAAGAGTTTTGCTAGCGTAGTAAACGGCGTGAACTCGGCCTTCCTTTCTTTGTCCCAAGACCGCGCCTACGGCGTAGTCACTTGCGTCACACATGATCTCGAAAGGTTGGCTCCAATCCGGAGGTTGGATGATGGGAGCACTCACCAACGCATTTTTCAAGGTCCGAATGCCGCTAGACACTTCTCATCAAAGTCGAAAGCCACATCTTTTTGAAGAAGGTGCGTTAAAGGCTTGGTGATCTTTGAGAAGTCCTTTATAAATCTTCTATAGAATCCGGCATGGCCTAGAAAGCTCCTTAAGGACTTAATATCCGTAGGAGGTGGGAGTTGCTCAACCGTCTCTACCTTAGCCTTGTCCACTTCAATTCCTCTCTCGGATATAACATGTCCGAGCACTATGCCTTGCTTAACCATGAAGTGGCACTTTTCCCAATTTAAAACCAAATCTACCTCCGCGCACCTTGTAAGGACCTTTTCTAAGTTTGCTAAGCAATCCATGAACGTCTTCCCGTAAACGGAAAAATCATCCATAAACACTTCAACAATCTCTTCGATGAATTCCGAAAACACGGCCATCATGCAACGTTGAAAAGAGGCCGGAGCGTTGCATAGGCCGAAGGGCATCCTCCTATATGCAAACGTTCCGTAAGGACACGTAAACGTTGTCTTATGTTGATCTTCCGGTGAATGGGAATTTGCATGAACCCCGAGTATCCATCGAGAAAGCAAAAATAAGCGTGGTTTGCTAACCTCTCGAGCATCTCGTCTATGAACGGTAAGGGGAAGTGATCTTTCTTCGTCGCTTTGTTAAGCTTACGGTAATCGATACACATCCGCCACCCGGTCACGGTTCTTTGCGGTATCAATTCGTTCTTCTCATTCTTCACCACGGTTAAACCTCCTTTCTTCGGCACACAATGTACCGGGCTCACCCATTCGCTATGCGGAACCGGTAGATGATTCCGCATCAAGTAACTTGATAACCTCTTTCTTTACTACCTCTCGCATGGCATGGGTTAGCCTCCTTTGATGGTCCACTACGGGCTTACATTGGTCTTCCATTGGTATACGATGAGTGCAAAAGGCTGGGCTAATACCTTTGAGATCATTAATTGAATATCCAATCACCTTCCTATGTTTTTTTAATAAAATCAGCAACGCTTCATTTTCTTCGGGGCTCAACTCGTCGCTCACAATGACCGGATAAGTTTTGTCCGGGCCCAAAAATTCATATTTTAATCCCTTGGGCAAAGGTTTAAGGTCTACTTCGGGCACTTGCGGCTCCTCGGGTTTGATTTCTCCTATGTCTTCGAACTTCTCTTCCTCCACACTACCGTCATGCGGCTCTAAGCCTTTTGTCGCTTCCTCTAGTTCTTCATCTTGTTGATTACTAATTTGATTTTCCATCGCTCTTTGCAGCGGGTCTCTAAGGGTTTCAACAAAACAAAGACTATCTATCTCTTATACTTCTTCATCTTCGGGAGGAAAAGGAGTAAGGTGTTTAGAAGCACGAAGAAAGTTATATGTGTACTTTGTTCCATTAAGGTTCATTGTTACTTTGCCTTCTCCGGCATCTAACACGGCATCAACCAACTTAAGAAAAGGCCTACCTAAGATTATATGATCGAATTACCATGGTAAGCATCAATAACAAAGAAATCGGTTGGTATATAGTTTCTAGAGATTTTTACTTTCATGTTGCAAGCAATACCTAGAGGTTTGATAGTTCTACCATCTCCCATAATTAATTTCGTTGATGTTGGAGCTAAGTCTAGGTTGTGGTATTGAACTTTATCGTAAATTTTAGAAGATAGAACACTTACTTGGGCTCCGATGTCGCATAAGGCTTTGCATTGAACTCCGTTGATCTCGCAACTCAAGTGCGGCGTCATCTTCTCTTCTTCTTCGGATCCGATCGAATAAATTTCAGCAAGGCGAGCGTATGGTGATGCTTCGGGCTTGATCCCCATGATTCTCTTCACCTCGGCAATATGTTCCGGATCCACCACGTCATCTCCAAAGAGCTTTTCAAAAATCTCACCGGTGGTTTCGAGGTCGTATGAATTTTCAGCTTTCCTCTCCGGTGGGAAATCCACTTCCAATGCTCTTGCCATTCCCTTCTTGTCGAATACTTCTCCGTAATCAATAGGAACCCAATCCATTGGCTCGAACTCCCTTAGTGGCTTCGCGCTTGACATGCTTCTCTTGTTCGTCTTATTTGGTGCGGCGAAGTCGACGTTTGGTGTAGTTCTTGACTTGGTGTGTTCTTGTTCAAGCTTTTCCATGATCGGCTCCTCTTTTGTGACTTCCGGGGTTGCCTCTCTAGAAAAATCAGCAAGCTTTTTCTTCCTTGAATTGAATTCCGGCTCTTCCGCAAGTCTTGTTTCCCAATCTCTTCGCATGGCAGCCGCTTTGCTAACTTTTTGTAGAAGTTGGGCGGCTTCCGTGAGTGTTTTCTCCATGAGATCCCCACCCGCACACATTTCGACGTGTCGCATGCAACTAGGGGTTAGGGAAAAGAAAAATGTATGCAAGAGTACGTCACCGGTGAAGCCGAGTTTTGGTCCTTGTTCGATTAATTCATTAAACCTATCCCAGAGCTTGGTCTATCCCTTCCTCTTCTCCTTGCATAAAATTGATCACTTGCCTCCTTAGATGTTGAACCTTGCTCATTGGAAAGAACTTCTCGCAAAACTTCTTTGTCAACTTGTTCCAATTGCCTTCAACTTCAAAGGACGCAACCGAATACCATGTCTTTGCTTTGCCGGCAAGTGAGTAGGGAAAGAGATTCCATTTGAACCATTCATCGGGAACTCCTTCTTGACGCACCGTGTTGCATATTGTCGTGAAATCCCTTATGTGTCTATATGGGTTCTCTCGTAACCATCCCTTCAAATGGGTTTTCCGCCACCATCTTCATGATCTTGGATTTAATTTCATACTTGGTCGCTTCGAGCTTCGAATCCGACTCTTGTACCTTTATGTCTTCACATCGAGGGCTAGAGTAATCCCTTAATGATTTCTCCGGTTCTTCCACGGGTTGATTAACGAACTCCATCTAGACAATAAGATAAAAACAAAAACAAAAAAGAAACAAGTGTTTTTCTGATAATATATGTTAGATATAGCAAATAAAAGATAAACTAAAATATAAAACTAAGTTAGATGCAAATCAAACGATGTAAACTAACTTCGATCCCCGGCAACGGCGCCAGAAAAAGGGGCTTGTTGACGGATAAAAGACGTATCCCTCTACGATCCGCAAGCGTACGGACCCCACACCTTTTTCACCACGGGATTCCCAAGGTTCTTGTCAATCCGCGAGCAAGGGGATTACAAGCGTTCGATCAACAACGACACACTAGCTACTAAACCCTAACTACTATTATACTAGAAAACACTTAACTACACTAGAGAGAATGGTAAACGATCAAGAGAGAAGACACTCGCCCACGGGTCTACGATACTAGAGCATGCAATCGCTTGAAGACATGAAAAACCAATCTAATCTATCGGGGTTGTGACCACGGTTTCGCCCTTTCCCTCCTCTCGTACTGTCACTACGCGAAGGTATTCATGACTAGACCTTTGATGGCCACGGCGTATTGAATGGATCCAAGGAAGCATTGAGGCCTATACTCCCTTTACGGCATGGTTGCAAGCCTTAAGCATTAAAGTACGTTCAACACAAGATGATAGATAGATAATCCGACAAAGTGCGATTACATCTCACGATCGATTACAACCCATGGACGAATGAGAAGATTACCCCATCAAGGTGCTTGGTCATGGCACCGTTGATCATGGTTTCCCCTTCCGCCGTGTCTTCCTTCTTCTCCACGAGAGGGTGCTTCCTTCGAGGTGGTTGATCTCCACCGAGATCCTCCTCCTCTCTCTCTAGCTTGTAGATGGCCTTCTCGGTGCGAATAAACTCCTCTCTATCCGTTGGCGGCGCGTCGGGGGTTTTAGGGTCGAAGATCCTTCGAGGGCAAGGAAGACGGGACCGAACCGGTGCCCGAAGTGGGCCGGGCCGATCCGACCGGGGCCGGCCGGCCCGGCCCGGCTTCGGCCCGGTTCGGCCGCCCTTTTTGCTCCGTGGGTCCTCGTGCACTTATCTACTTTGCCCCTTCCACTTGGATGATTTTGACGCCGTTATCCTCACGATCAAGATGGAGGCTCTCTTTGCATGAAGTTTGATCTTTTACGCTTCAATCCCCGGGGTGTTCCTCGTAGCACTTCGGTCCTCACCACCATTGGAAGTAATTTCAGCGAGCTCATGAACACGAACAAGACTCCATGAATGCTCCTTTGAACTTATTGCGAATCCGTCCTTTATGTCCATGTTTTCCTACATAAACACAACACTTCCAAATGCATGCACAAAGATGAACTTGTTATATGATTAGTGTGCCTAGTGGCGGGTTAGTTCAATAATCAAATCCAAACCAAAGTGTAATGAACATGCTAGGTGCACCAAAATACACCGTCAACACCCGTAAGCGCCACGACACAGAAACAGCGCACAAAAACGAGAGAAAGAAGAAAATGAACAGCAACGCCCTACCTGGAAGACGCGCCATGCGGGGCCGCCATGGACCCTCAGCGCCTCGTTCAGCGCGCGGTCGAGCGTGGCGCCGTGGCTCCGGAGCTCTCCCCGCAGCTCCCCGCTCTCCCCGGGCGTCGGTGAACGCAGCGGATCGCCAACGGCCCCCTCCACCCGGCGCAGTGGCCGGTGCGGGAGGACGAGGCCTCGGCGCCGTGTCCTCGGTCCCCCGCCACCATGTGACCCTCGCGCCGCCCTCACGAGGGCCCCCTCCCGGGGCTCGGGGGAGCGCGTGGGGAAGCTCGCCCACCGGTCCCACCCGGCGGCGGGGAGTCATCGTCCGGGACCTCCACCACCTCCGCCCGGAACCACCGGCGGCGCCGCCCCTCCGCCGCCTCCGCTTGCGCCTCCACGGCCGCGGCGCGCCGACGTGGCGCCGCAACCACCGCCTCCGGCCGTGCCTCCGCGACCACGGGTGCCACCGCGGGCCGCACCCGCCCCTCGCCTCCGCCGCGGCCGGCGCCACAAGCCGTGCCTCCGCCGCGCCCGCCGCCATCGGCCGCACCTCCGCCGCGACCGCCGCCGTGGGGCGCGCCCCGCCACGACCGGCGTCGGCCGCTCCTCGGCAACCGTCGGCCGCGCCATGGCGGGCTAATCCGCCGGTCGAGGCCTCGAGGCCCCGCCCGCGCCCCCGCGAACTCTCGCCCGCCGCCGCCGTGCTTGCCCCCGCCCGCGACGCCCTCGACGAGCGCCGCCGGGTGGGGACGGACGCGTCCGCCCTCAGCACCTTGGCCGGTGCGAGGGGAGGCACAGTTGGCACCACCCTGCGCAGGCGCAAACAGAGGGTTAGAATACCTGATCGTCAAAAAACCAAACCAAGTAGAGGATCGAGCCCCTTACCTCGAAGAGGAAAAGGCACGCTTCCTTTTCCTCGAGGCCTCAGCGGATGAGGCCGGCGCGGCCGGCACGCCCGCCGCCGCGCCCCCGACGACGGCGCCGCGCGCGCGCGGGCACGCTCGCCCCGCGCGCCGGCGCGCTCGCCCCGCGTGCGGGCGCGCTCGCCGCACGCACGCGCGCGCCGCCGCGCGCGCCCCCGTAGTGCGTGCCCGCGCCTCCGCGGCGCGCGCCACCCCCCGTTGTCGATTGCCCCGGCGGCCGGGCACCGCCGCGCCCGCCCCGTGGCGATGCCACCCTTGCCGCCGGAGCCGGCCCCGGCGACGGGGGTGAGGGCTCCCACCCATCGAGGGACCCCGCCCCTCGCCCTCTTCCTCTTCGTCCTCCTCCGAGGACGAGTACTCCCTCGGTCCCCGGGAGGAGAGCCCGAGCTCCTCGCGCCGCCGCACTCCGCGCTCCGTCGCTCGCGGCGCTCGTTGTGCCGCCTCGCGTGCTCCCTCCTGCGCGCCGTCCGCTCCTGTTCCCACTGCTGCGCCGCCCGACCAAGCGCGCGGGAGTCGGGGGTGGGCGGAATGGACTTCGCGGCGGAGAAGCTCACCAGCTGCATGCGGAACGTCAAAGGCGCGTCAGAAGGCAGAGGCAACACCAAGAACTAAAACAAAGCCAAGAATCATGCTCACCAGCGGGCCGGTGGGGAGCATCTCGAGGTCCCACGGGGTCCGGTCCGGATGCGCCGGCATCCGGGTGTCGACGGCGCTCGCGCCCGGTGAGCGCATACGGCCGCCCGAGGGGGGTCGGGAGCATCCGCGACCTCACCAGCGCGACGGGGTCCGCCTCCTCTGTCATCTCAAAAATGCAGAGTGGCCTCTCCATCAAGGGCACGACCCGCCGGTGATGGAGGAAGGCGAGGACACCCATCGCGATCAGCCCCTGCTCCGACAGGCTCCTCAGGGCGGCCAGGACCGAGTCCTGCCGCCTCCGATGCTGGGCCGTGGACACCCCGTAGCCCCAGGAGCTGGGCTTCTCCTTGAACACCCGACCGGTGTAGGGGGGAAGGCCGGGCTCGGCGTTGCGCGGTAGGAACCATCCCCGCTCCCGGCCGACGTTGTTCGTCGTCATGGTGCGGGGGATGTAGTGGTCCTTGAACCGCCCCCGCAGGCGAGCGACATCCCGCCGGCGCGCACCGCGCGGCGGGTCCTCGGCTCCGTCGTGGGCTGCGTGAAGAGCTCCGCGCGGAAGAGGTGTACCCAGAGTTCCCAGTTGACTGGGATCCCCAGATACCCCTCGCAGACGCCCACGAACGTGGCCGCCTGCGAAATCACGTTGGGCGCGAAGTTGTGCAGCTCCACGCCGTAGTAGTGGCACAACGCGCCCATGAAGCGGCTCGCCGGCGCGTTGAAGCCCCGCTCGTGGAAGCGGATGAAGCTCACCACGTAACCTTCCGGTGGGTTGGGCGCGCGGTCCCCCGCCGGCGGCACTATCCACTCCGCCGGGCGGCCCTCCTCATTCGCCGCCAACTGGCCGGCGGTGACCAGCTCGTTGAGAGCCAGCGGGGTCACCAACGACCTCTCCCAGGCGTACGGGTCAAGAATCGTGACAGGCGGAGGCGGCGCCATGGGAAGAGGGCAAGGGAATGCGAGAGCGGAGGACGGGAAGAGGAAGAAGAACTGAAATGGCGAAGCTGCACGGTAGCGAAGGCGAGGCGAAGACGAAAGCACGGGGGGCTAAAATGGCGGAGCGCTAAGGTAAAAAACCGCTGCTTCCCCCTCCCCTCAGATTTATAAGCCGCGGGCGAGCTCTCCGGAGCGGATGTCCCGCTCGCATTAACTGCAGGGAATCTTCTCTTCACGCTGACGGACGGGCCCCGCCACGACCACAGCGGCCACATCACCGCGAACGGGCCATCATCACGGTGAAGACTAGCAGGGACCGAGGCAGGCGGTCACGTCCGCCTGCCACGCCGCCCACTACGCTCGCGCGCGGCCGCAACGCCTGAAAAGGCACGCCCGCGAAACCGCAGCCTCTACTGTGGGGCATTTAATGGCCCGGTCCCTTGCAAAGCAAGGAGGACCCCTCGAGCGGAACGGACTCCTGGCTCGGGATAAATTCAACCCTCAAAGGGACATCGGCGTGAGAAGGTTGCCGCGGGGTCCGCCTGAAGTAAGGCGGGCCCTGCAAGCACCCTTGCCTCGCAGAACCCTCGAGCGGTGCGAGCCCCTGGCTCTAGATGGTGTCAACCCTCGAAGGGACATCGGCGTGAGAAGGTTGCCACGGGGTCCGCCTGAAGTAAGGCGGGCCCTGCAAGCACCCTTGCCTCGCAAAACCCTCGAGCGGTGCGAGCCCCTGGCTCTAGATGGTGTCAACCCTCGAAGGGACATCGACGTGAGAAGGTTGCCATGGGGTCCGCCTGAAGTAAGGCGGGCCCTGCAAGCACCCTTGCCTCGCAAAACCCTCGAGCGGCGCGAGCCCCTGGCTCGAGACAATATCAACCCTCTAAAGGGGCACAAGCGTGAGAAGGTCGCCCCGGGGCCCGCCTGAAACAGGACAGGCACCACAAGCACCCATGTCGCGCTGTGCTGCTAACCAGCGCCTCGAGGACTAGCTCGGCCAGACCCCTCGACGGCCGCAAACGCAAAGACGGGGCCGCCCAGGCGCCACCCCGCACGGCCCTACTAATCAGAGGTTCGAAGTCTGACCCTCGACGGGTTCGAACAGGCGCCCCAGATCACGGAGTCAGGGACGACGAAGGCACGCGCATTCGAGCCGTTCCTCGAGCCCGTCGGCTCGAGGGTGCCCCACATGTCGTGTTCGAGAGCCGCCGAGGGCGCCTAGCGGGGGATCCCACCGAGGGAGAGCTTCCGCGCCCTCGGCCCCTATCGAACGGGACCGAGCCCCACCTAGCAAACCCACGCAAGCGCTTCAATGGACGTGTCTCTGGACCACGCAGCCTACCCTTATCGAACGGGGCATGGGCGTCCGCTCGAACCACCCGCTAGCAGCTCAAAGAGGAATCCGCAATTCGCAACCCGCTCGATGGGGGTTGCGGAAACCTCACCCTCCGTCCCGCGGAGGGACGGCGAGGGCGCGTCAAGAAACAAGTCGTAAAGCTCTACCCGATCGCCTCGAACGGGCCCAGGCTCGGGGGCTTGACGCACGGCTACACCTCCTTGGCTCGCACCCGCCGGAGACAGTGCCAGCATCGCGTGCGCCACCGAAGCTGGCTGAGACATTGCCGACGCCGGTTGAAACATGTGCCACGCCCTCTGACCGGTTCTCACGGTTAACCCCTGCAGGAGCACCCACGCTCCCCGCAGGCCTCGGGGCTAGACCCGCGGGTCCGCTGACGCGACCCCACGGAAAGCGTTCGCGAAACAAGGAGGGAAGAACGTCCTATCGGTAGGCTCCAGCATCTGCGGGAGCCTCAATGGCAAACCCACAGATGCTCGGGGGCTACTGTCGGGGACAGCCCTAGGGGTCCCCTTTAACAACCGGGAAATCCCCACTTAAAACCCGCAACAAAGCCAAACAAACTTTGCCTAACCATGCAGGATATGGCCCACGTCGCAGGGATCTTGACGGCCCGCCAAGACGGCCCTCTTGAAGATCCCCTCGAGCCAGCTTCGCCCCGCTCGAGGGTGCACGTCTCCCTCGGGCGGGCTCCGTCCCGTTCGAGGGGGTGCGCTTCCCTCGAGCGGGCTCCGCCCCGCTCGAGGGCCCGCTCCCCCTCGAGCAGCTCCGCCCCGCTCGAGGGCCCGCTCCCCCCTCGAGCGGGCTCTCGCCTCGCTCGAGGGTCCGCCCCGCCCTCGATCGGGGTCCGCCCTCGCTCGAGGGCGTCCCGCACGCGCACGCCTGCCCCCGTACACGGGCGTTTAATGCCCTGACACCGGCGGGACAGAGCCATCATGCGCCCGGGGCTCGCGCCCCGGTGCCGCCGCACCAACTCCCCAGGAGGGAGCCCATCCCCATCACTGTGGGGAGGGACTGTGCAGTGCGGCCGATGTCAGTCCCGTGACGCCGTGCGCCTGCTCCAGTACGGCTAACGCGCCGAGCCCTCGAAGGGGGGCCGGTCGCACCCTCGATTTGTTTTCTAGTGATCCTACAGGGTTAGGTGGAGGCGCTAGGCCGGTGGAACGCCATCCCTGCCACTGTTACGGCATGGCCGCCGTCCCCGCGCGTGCAGGCGCACGCCAGGCGCTGTAGCAACAACTCCAGCACTGTGAAACGCGTTGGAACGGGACGCCGCCTTACCTACTCCTGTACTCCGTACGGGCCAACGTCAGCAGCTCCCTCGAGCCTATCAGAAGACATCACTACCATCCGCTGCCCTTCTACCCTCGAACCGCCACTGTTCGGGTACAAGGTAGGCCTTGATGGCCGGATCGCTGCGAGGATCGTCCGGACGGCCGCCCACTCTACAGCATAGCACGCCACGCCCCTTCACGTAGCTATATAGCGCGGCGTGCATGTGATTCGGTCCCTCCTTGATCTATAAAAGGGGGACGAACCCTCCCTGTCGCGGAAAAAAAAGACAGACACGACACCACAGGAGACAAGTAGCGCCACGCACTTGTCTTCTCATTCTCCCACAATATCTTCAGCCACTACACCAGGGACTTGGAAGCCACGCTTCCTCTCCCGCCTTGCTTGTAGCAGCCCCACTACAGGCACCCCCGGTGCTGAGCAATATAGTGCCTTGAGCACACCACTGCTGGACGTACGGCCCCCTCGGCCGGAACCAGGATAAATCCCGTGTCTCTTGTTGCTTAGCATCGACCATTGAGGGATAGACCTCGGCGCTTTCTACTGGTTAGTGTCGGGACCACATTCCGCACCGACAATCCCTAATTAGCTAGTAAGGGTATTTTAGAGTTTCGGTTGCCTCCTATGTAACCCAAGAGGTGAGAGGATGGCAGCAATCTCTTGGAACCCTATCTCATTTGGTTTTCCTATTTTCCCTTCCTATTTTTTCCTTAGGATTTCTATAAGACTAGATTGAGAGCTTCATGGTGAGATCTTGTGAGAGGGAAGGATGATCAGGCAGAAGCTAGACCTTGTATGAATCTTTCATGGGATGTATAGATGATTCGGCGTGGTTCCTCAAGGCTTGGTTGTGTTGTTCCCGTTTGTTCTTGGTGGTGATTTTCAGAGCCCTCTCTTGGTGGATTTCTTGGTGCGTTTTCGGGACCTTGCTCTTGGGGATTTGGTAGGGGATGTATGTGTGAACCCTTCGTGGTTCTTTTCCCTTCGATTCCCCTCCCAAATCCGTGAGTTAAGGGGCTTGATTTTGGGGTTTTCGGTGCTCTAGGGTTAGAGGAGTTCTTGGCGGGATTTCATCGACTCCTCTTGATTTGGCGAGTTTTGGTGGACAATAACTTTGCTATGGACCCCCCATGAGGTTTTCCTACTATCCTCAAAGTCTTGCACAAGTCCGTGGAGCGATTCGGGAGATCGAGGTTTGGATTTGGGGATTTGAGCCGCGGGGTTTTGTTCATGCCGAGCTGCCCAGGTTACATCGGTCTGACCGGTCTGACTGGTGGGTGCCTATTGTGGGATATTCCTCGAGTGAGTTGCTGAATCAGTGTGTCTTTGGGTCGTGTTTTTGCTGGTCAGTTCTTGTGTGTTTTGGAGGTGTTTTGCTTGGGTTTGTGAAGAGTTCTTCTTTGCAGGGTGTGTTTTTGGGGGTGTTTTGGTTACAGGGCCTAGAGAAGTCATTGAGGCTCTCTGGAACACTTGTTGTGCGGCTGCTGCAGCCACCGACCTGACCGGCTCTGTCCACCGGTCTGACCGGCGTAGTCCATCGGTCTGACCAGTGTAGCACAGGCAGCAAGTCGTGCAAGTTTCCGCTGTGCGTGTTGGTGAGTTTTGCTTGGAAGGTTGTTTGTTGGTTCCTAGAATTACTAGCACTCCAGTGGCTACGTGGTCTTGACCAACTTGGGTAGTTGAGTCGGAGACGTGTGTTGGAAGTCGTGTTCATCTTGTTGGAGCCTTCATCTTCTTCGAGAAGAATTTTTATCAGCTGCCATTCACTCCCTCCTCTCTGGTTCGCAGTATCGGTCCTTCAGTTGGTATCAGAGCCGGTTACGGGTCTTGATTGACTCTAACCAGTCTAAGATCCAAGGATCGCGTACCAGGAACAGGGTTCGGGTGCTCCACACTTCAATGGCAAAAACTACCAGATGTGGAGTAAGCGGATGGCGGCGTTCCTCTGCGGAAAGGGTCGGATCCTTTGGGATGTCACAGTGGACACAAGCTATGTCCAGCCGATGAACTTCCTTGCTCCAGGATCGAGGGACATGTTCAATGCCAACAACAAGGTGGTCGACTACTTGTTTCGTGCTTTGTGTTAGCCTGAATTCGATCGGGTGGACACGAAGAGCTTGGCTTGTAGAATCTGGTCAGTGTTGAGAGAAGCTCATGTTGGGAATGCCCAAGTTCAGGCTCGGATGTATGCGACTTACCGGAGAGAGTACGAGAACTTCACTCATCTCCCCGGCAAGTCCATCAATGTCTTGTTTCAGAGGTTCACGGTTGTGGTGAACAACATGAGGGCCAATGTGGACGTGCTCCCGTACGATGATCATGATAGAGCTGTCAAGCTCTTACACTCTTTGGATCATACGGTTTAGGGCGGAAAGTTCGAGGCCGTTGTGGAGTCGGAGAAGTATGACACTCTGACCGTGAACGAGCTATTCTCGAAGCTCAAGTCGACTGAGGTGGATAGGGGCATGACAGCCAAGATCGAGGGCCCGATTGACTCTCATAGTCTCGCCCTCATCGGTGGTTTGAAAGGAAAGGCTAACGCTAACCCATCCACCAGGATGTTCTCTTTGTCTTCTTTGATGTCTATGCCAGATGAGGAGTTCGACGTAATTGGAGAGAACGAGCTGGCGTTGCTGACGAGGAGGTTCGAGAGGCTGCACGAGAACCGGGTGAACATGAGGAGGAACACGAGGACATGCTTCCAGTGCGGCAAGCCGGGACACTTCACCGATTTCCCGGAGAAGGTCGAGAACAAGGACAGCTACAAGCACAAGTCAAGGACGGATGGCAAGTACCGGTCAAGGCGTGATCACAAGAGCAAGCACAAGACCAAGCACAAGGACGAGCGACCATCGAGGAAGAAGGAGAGCCGAGGCAAGGCCCGAAAGATGGTTAGAGCGAGCGATGTCGACTCTAGTTCCACGTACTCCACCTCGAGCTCAAGCAACAATGAAGATGAAGGTGATCGTCACAAGGGCAGGAAGTCATCCAAAAACCTGAGCAGGCTGAGCTGCTTCGCTAGAGACGGCTTCTGCACCATGGCTCTGAGCTCTGGCAGCAAGAAGAGCACACAGAGCGACTCGGACTCCGATTCCGACCACGAGGTGCGTGATGAACTCCCCTTCTTGCGTCAGGAGAATGAACAGCTTGGCTTGTTGCTTGATAATCGTGATGATATGCTTAGAGAGTCTAAGAAAATGAGGAAAGAGCTTAGGGCTTCACTCGAGGATGCTAGGACTAGAGTGCCTGAGTTCGAAACACAGAATTTGGATACTAAGCCTGAAATTGACTCTCTGAAAGCTTCACCTGTTGTTTCTGATGAAGTTGAATGTGCTGATTGTCCTATCTTTGTAGCTGATCTTGCCTTGTTTAAGGAAAAGCATGCCTCCAAGTGTGAGGAACTAGATGTGCTTAGGGTTGAAGTGGCTGAGCTTAAGTCTAGACCTGTTTTGCTAGGTGCTTGCACTTCTTGCCCTGTTTTGCATGGTAAAATTGATGAGATGCATGCTTACACTGTTTCTCTTGAGGCTAAGCTGAAAGAACCAATTCCTACATCTTGCTCTACCTGTGAATTGCATGTTTGAAGAATCTAGAACTTGCATATTATGTTGATCGTTTGTAGGATGAGGATGATGAGTTGAGAAAGTTGATGGGTTGGTTGTCTGTTCATGAGCCTCAGTTGAGGATAATGATCGAGACATACAAGAGGCAAGATGGTGAGGGACTTGGGGCAAACAAGGTTGGTGAGGGAAGTGGAGAGAGTATCCCAGAGCCACCAAAAACCCACCACAAGAATGATTTTCCTCCTAAACCTAACCATTTTAGCAACCGACTAGACACAACCCCAGCTCCACCCGTGTTTCCCCCACAAACAAATGATTTCCAAAAGCCTATCAAGTTTGTGAGCACTTCGGGGAAAGTGTTCTTTGGGAAAGAAAGTGAGAAGGCAAGTGAGGAGAAGTCGGGTGAGAAGCCTAGTGAGGAGAAACCTGTTGGGAAGCCAAGTGGAGAGAAACCAAGTGAGCAGCCCCAACCCAAGCCTAAGCTTAAACTGGTGAGGTTCCATTGTGGCTATTGTGGGAGAGATGGCCATAAGTATGAGTTTTGCTTCAAGAGGAGGCGAGAGGAGAGAATGGCGAAGGAGTGGGCTAACGAGGACAAGTACCACCCTCCAAATGGTGTACTTGAGCCTCGTGTGCAGATGCCCAGGGCCAAGGCTAGTGTGAGGATAGTTCCAGCTTGGGGGGAGTGAAAGGCTGTTGGAGGTGCTGCTGGCCGGGCTACACCGGTCAGACCGGTGAGAGGCACTGGTCAGACCAGTGCAGGCCTGGACAGGCAACAGTTTGGGTTTCTTGCTCATACAGGTGCTAGGTTTGGTTCTAGGGGTCGTGGTTTTGGTGGTTGGGCTGGAGAGTTCGCAGGAGGTCAGTTTGCTAGGCATTCAACCCCTCGTGCTCAATATAGGAATGGGAGTTGTAGCTTTGAGTTGGTGAGGAGGGATGGTCCACGGTTTTCCTTTCGTGGTTTTGGTCCTCCTCCAGGTAGAGAGGGATGGTTCCCTCATGGTGGTTACCGTGGTGGTGTTCGTGGAGGTAGCTTTGGTAGGAAAGATGTTTTGGATTGTGCTAACCCCACTTTTGAGCAAATGGCTGGGCACTGGTTTTACTCTTTTGGTACTAACCCCAGTGTTGAGTAGTTTGTTCGCTCACGTGCTTGTTTTTGAATTTCAGGTGGGAGACTTGAAGAACATTTGGTTGATTGACTCCGGTTGCTCGAGGCATATGACCGGAGACAAGGGGTGGTTCTCAAGTCTCTTCCCGGTGGTGACAAAGAGGTACATCACCTTTGGGGACAATGGGCGTGGGCGTGTGCTTTCAGAAGGTGAGATTAAGGTGAGTGACAAGATCACTCTTAGGCGTGTTGATCTTGTTCAATCGCTTGGGTACAATTTGCTTTCTGTGTCCCAGCTGTTGGATGAGGGTTTTGAGGTGTTGTTTCGGCATGGTGGTTCTCGGATTTTGGACTCTCGAGGGGACCTTGTTTGTATGGTCGTTCCCGAGGGTCAGGTGTTTCGAGCTGATTTTTTTCAGTCTTCTGGTGTTGAGCGTTGTTTCTTGGCTGGTTCTTCGAGTGAGTTGTGGAAGTGGCATAGGAAGTTGGGTCACTTGAGCTTGGACCCTTTGTCTCGCTTGAGTGAACTCAATTTGGTCCGAGGATTGCCACGGTTGAGGCATGAGAAAGAGTTGGTTTGTGCGCCTTGTAGGCATGCCAAGATGGTAGCCTCTTCTCAGCCGCCTCTCACCGATGTGATGACTGAGCGTCCATGCGAGCTGCTCCATATGGACCTTGTTGGCCCAGCTCGTGTGCGATATGGGGGTGGGAAGTGGTACGCCCTTGTTGTGGTGGACGACTACTCTCGGTAAGTGTGGGTGTTCTTTCTTGAGGAGAAAGGGGAGATGTTTGGTTTTGTTCGAGATCTTGTCTTGAGGTTGAGGAACCAGAGGCACGGAGGTGCCATACGAGCAATCCGCAGTGACAATGGCTCAGAATTCAGAAACTTCTCGTTTTGAAACCTTTTTCCATGACTTGGGTCTTAAACACCAGTTTTTGAGTCCGTATACGCCTCCCCGGAATGGTGTTGTGGAAAGGAAAAACAGGACCTTGTGTGAGATGGCTCAGATGATGCTTGATGAGCATAGGACTTCGAGAAGGTTCTGGGCTGAGGCGGTGAATACCGCATGCTATGTGTCGAACAGGATCTACCTCAGAGTGCATAAGAAGAAAACATGCTATGAGTTGATGCGCGGTCACACACCCAAGGTGAGTCACTTCCATGTCTTTGGTTGCAAGTGTTTCATTCTTAAGAAAGGGAAAAAGTTGGATAAGTTTGAGGCTAGGTCGGTCGATGGTATTTTATTTGGTTATGCATCTCACTCTAGAGCATATCGTGTGCTCAATCTTGAAACTAACCAAATCGTGGAGACTTGCGAGGTAACCTTCGACGAGACACGGCCATGTAGTCAGCTTGTCTTTTGAGTGTGCAGGTGATGATGAACTTGGCGAGGAGATCTTTCAGGAGGTGGAAAATGAACATGGAGACGATGAAGATGGCGGTGTGGTGCCTGCGGCTGAACATGTACACACTACTTCGACTACGGTGATGGATGGACCGTCTGCTACACCCACGACGACAAATCAAGAACGAGGAGAAGCTGATGTTGAGGGGGAGGTAGCTTCGAGGCGAGAACCTCCCCGTCGAGTTCAAGTGGACCACCCAGCTTCGACGATCATCGGCGACATGAATGAACGCACTACACGGTCGAGGGTTCGAAACAATTCCCATTTTGCTCATGCTGCGTTTGTTGCTTCTTTTGAGCCCAAAGACATTGGACACGCATTATCTGATCACAAAGACCCGAATAGGCGACCAGAGAGGGGGGGAGTGAATGGGAGCCGATAAAAATTCTTCTCGAGGGAGATTGAAACTCCGACAAGATGAACTAGCTCGGTCGAACCCCCGAAATCACACACTCCGCACTTCAACCTTCCGTTTGCCAAAACCACGTAGCCACTGGAGTGCTACTGGTCCTAGGAACAAACTCTACCAGCAACCACAAAACACACGCAGCACCGACAGCGGAAACAACTCGAAGGCTGGCTAACCAGAGGGGGCGGTTAGACCGGGTATAGGGGGCGGTTAGACCGCCTCCACCTGGCAACCAAGAAATCCTCCGAAACACCTCTTCCGAGCACCAAAACTCACCACGGTTTCACCAATAGAGATCTTTGGTCAAGGCCATGCTAGCTACCAGAAAATCTTGGCGAAAACCAAAAACCCAAGGGCCTAGGGGCGGTTAGACCGGCTACCTGGGGCGGTCTAACCTCCTGTACCCAGCAACGAACCCCGACCAAGAACACCTAGCAAACTACACGAGAACGACCCCAGATTTCACCCGGACACTCCTCCGATCAAGGCGAACAAACTCACGAGAGGAAAATCCGGCGAAACAAAACTTTGACCCGGAAACACCCGGGCGGTTAGACCGCCCCCTGTAGGCGGTTAGACCGCCCCTTCCAGAAAACGAACCCGCAGGTCAAACCTCATCTTCCTCGCGCCCGATCCCCCGAATCACTCCACGGACTACAGCAAAACTTCGAGAATAGCTGGGTTACCTCCTGGGCAACCTCTACCTCAAAGGAATCGACCCGAAACGCTCACAGTCAAAAGGAATCGAAGAAATCGCTTCTCTAGGTCAAGAACTCGCCCAACTCGAGAAACCACCAAATCGAGTCCGATTCAAAGGGGATTTGGGGGCAAAGTCACCAGCCAAAGAGGCACAAGAACCTCATACGTGACACCCTCCAAAAACCCCAAGAAATCATCCTCAAAACACCGCCAAAAAGAGCTCCGAAAATCAACACCAAAGAGACGGGAAACCCACCATGATGAACAACGCCAAACCTTCTATACATGCCATGAAAGGTTCGTACAAGGTCTAGCTTGCCACCCAAACATCCATCCCTCTCTCTAGATCTCACATGAAGCTCTCAAGCTAGTCCTCTAAAAACTAAGGAAAAAGGAGAACGAAAATGGAAAAACAAATGAGCTAGGGTTCCAAGAGTTGGCTGCCATCCACCCATCTAATGAGTATATATGGAGGCACCCAAAAGACTAAACTACCCTTCATTAATAACTAGGGATACATGCCCCTCGAGGGCGGATTTGGAAGTCTTCATGTCTTCACCATCGGACGGATGCCCGGCGACCGCACCCTGCGTAGCCTCGACGCAAGCCTTGCGATCCCGACGCGTGTCCTCCGCTTCGAAGCTTCTCGGCGCCGGCGGCCAGGGCGGTCTAACCGCTCGGCCTGGGGGATCTGACCGGCCCTAGGCGGTCTGACCGCCCTCCTCTGGGCGGTTGAGCCGGCCGGGTGGCCGCACCTCCTCGTCGAGTCTTCGGCCTCGGTTTTGTGGCTCAACTGAGTAACCCAGTGGTTTTCTGGTGAACCACTGCAAACCCCGCGAACTCGATGTAGCCTCCGCCAATCTCCACTCATGACTCGGCTCCCACGTAGTCCCGGCTCGACCTTGGTTTTGAGGCTCTACCAAGAAACCGTCCATGACTTCATCTTGGTGTTCATGCCACCATGCGGCCCGCACTTGACCCCGCTGGCCACCGGGTCCCTCGAACGAAGCCTACTTGTCTTCTCCACACCTAGAGGCCTCACCGACAACGACCTTTCGCGCTTGTTCTTCACCTGCACCAACACGAGTCAAGCCGCAACCTGCACCTGCAGTACTTAGCCAAGAATCAGTCCACACAACATTGTCAATCACTCATCACACAAGGAAGCGACCATCCACCGGTCCTCGAACCACACATGGTCCTCAAAGGTTTGCAGAGGAAATGAGCAGGGAATTTGAGATGAGCATGATGGGTGAGTTGCAGTTCTTCCTCGGGCTACAAATCAAGTAATCAAAGGAAGGAACATTTGTGCACCAAACAAAGTACACCAAGGACATTGTGTGGAAGTTCAAGATGGAGGACTCCAAGGCTTTGGCGACGCCGATGAGTATGACTACAGCCCTTGACGCGGATGAGGAAGGTGAACATGTGGACCAGAAGGAGTACCGAAGCATGATCGGGTCACTCCTCTACTTGACGGCGACGAGGACGGACATCCAGTTCTCGGTATGTCTGTGCGCTCGTTTTCAAGCGTCTCCGAGGACTTCGCATCGGCAAGCGGTGAAGCAAATTTTCAGGTACTTGCGTCACACTCCCGACTTCGGCCTTCGGTACTCCGCGTCTTCTTCTTTGGCACTTCATGGGTTTTCAGACGCGGATTTCACCGGGTGTCGGTTGGATAGGAAGTCGACTTCTGGGACTTGCCAGTTTTTGGATTCCTCTTTTGTGCTTGGTCTTCCCGCAAATAGTCGAGTGTTGCTCAATCCACTACCAAGGCAGAGTATGTTGCCGCAGCTAGTTGTTGCTCTCAGCTCCTTTGGATCACATACACCATGAGTGACTTTGGTGAGGAGTATACCCATGTTCCACTTCAATGTGATAGCATCAGTGCCATAAGTGTTGCAAAGAATCTAATGCTCCATTCCAAAACCAAACACATAGAAGTGAGGTATCATTTTCTGAGAGACAATGTAGAGAAATGGATGATAACCTTGATCCATGTACCCACACATGACCAACTAGCCGATATTTTCACCAAACCCCTAGATCAAGCAACTTTCACTCGTTTGGGAGGGGAGCTTGGTGTGTGTTTGATTTCTTGAGTTGGTGTGTGGGATCTCCTTTGTAGCATATGTATAGCTTTCCTTTGTGCATTTTTTGCATTTGGCATGGCATATGTAACATGATGTATAGGCATCCTTGCATCTTAGATTGCATGCATTTTGTATCATATGCATTGGTTAGGAAAAGCTTCTCCTATATACATTGTTCACCATGGAATGCTATTTATGTCTTTGTGAGCTTGTTTGGTATGATGTGGTTAGTTTGGCTTAGCTCGTGAAAATCATGATTTATATCCATGGTTGATGGCTATGTTTTTGAAATGTCACATGTATGCTCTCTTGTGAGTAAATGCCTTTATATGATCTTGACATGTTTTGGTGGCTTGGTTATGCTTAATTTGTGGTTGGATAGATTATTTTGATCATATGGGGCCAAAGGCTCATTTGCCATCATGAATGTTTAGCCATGATGCTTTATCTTGTGGAGGGGCATAAGTTCCTTTTGTCGCAAAGACATTTCATGTACCAAATATGAATCTGAAAATGAAATGTAAAATGCTTGGAAAATGTGCTCCCATGTCATACGTGCTAAATTTAATTTGCTTTGGGTGCTAAACCGTTGCATGATGTCTACCAATGAGAAGTCTCATATATAGAAGTAGACATATGGCCCGGTGGCTTTGACATGACATGAGGTCCTTGTGGGCGTTTGTGATGGTCTTGTGATTAGAATGGTCGCCTAGTGTGAAGTTTGTGTGGCTTTGCCATTTTGCCATGTTTTGCTCATGTTTAGGACTTTGCTCATGAGAGGGGAATTTTTTGCAAAATTGTTCAATTCCATCTTAGCTTTGTCCAATGGTTGTGAAACTTGGTGATCATGTAGTTGATGTCAATACGAAGCTATAGAGTATCTAACTTTCTCATTTGGACATGTGTAGCATACTATGTTGAATTTTGTCTATTTGAGAAGCTCTAGGTTGGAAGTTTTGCATTTTTGGCTTGATTCATGCATTGTCATCAAGGGGGAGAAGTTTGAGCTTGTTTTGGGCTACTAGATGCATTTAGAAGGTTTTCAGGTGGTTTCGAGCCATTTCTATGCTCTGTTGCACACAGGTCTGATCGGTCGATGTCACCGGTCTAACCGGTCAGAGTGCCGGCCCTATTCACATGTTGCACACCAGTCTGACCGGTGGCGTTGACCGGTCTGACCGGTCAGAGCTGAGCTGATGCAGTTGCTCTGTTTTCTTCAAGTGGTTTGCATGCATTCATCCAGGGGGAGTTGCATTGGTTCATGGGGAGCTTGCATGTGTGCAGGTGGAGCTCTTTGTGGTTTTCGAGCTTTGGTGTGGTCGTTTTCGCTCTTTGCTTGAGCATAGTTTTGTCTCGGATGTGTCGAGCCGTTGCCCTTGCCTAAGGGGTCCGAGACTTGTCTTCTTCAGGTGATCTTTCTTGTTGCCTTTCTTTGGCTTTCGATCGCTTGTTGGAGATTCTTTTAGTTGTTTCTTTTCTTTTCCTTTTCTCTTTGATTACCAAAATGTGTGTGTGTTGTCAATGCACTCATCAAGGGGGGAGATTGAGAGCCATGTGTGGTTCGAGCATCGGTGGACGGTCACTTTCTAGTGTGATGAGTGATTGACAACGTTATGTGGACTGATATGTATGTCTTTGTGAGCTAGTTTGGTAAGCTATAGTTAGTTTGGCTTAGCTCTTGATAATCTTGGTTTATATCCATGGTTGATGGCTATGCTTTTCAAAAATGACACTTGTATGCTCTCTTGTGAGTAAATGCCTTTATATGATCTTGACATGTTTTAGTGGCTTGGCTATGCTTAATTTGTGGTTGGATAGCTTATTTTGATCATATGGGGCCAAAGGCTCATTTGCCATCATGAATGTTTAGCCCCCATGTTTGATCTTGTGGAGGGGCATAAGTTCATTTTTGTCGCAAAGACATTTCATGTACCAATTTCAAATCTGAAAATGAAATGTAAATTGCTTCGAAAATGTGCTCCCATGTCATATGTGCTAAATTTAATTTGCTTTGGGTGCTAAACTGTCGCATGTTGCCTACCAATGAGAAGTCTCATATATAGAAGTAGGCACATGGCTCGGTGGCTTTGACATGACATGAGGTGCTTGTGGGTATTTATGATGGTCTTATGATTAGAATGGTTGTCTCAGCATGAAGTTTGTGTGGCTTTGCCATTTTGACATGTTTTGCTCATGAGAGGGTAATGTTTTGCAAATTTGCTCAATTCAATCTTAGCTTCACCCAATGATTGTGAAACTTGGTGATCATGTAGTTGAGGTCATTACGAAGATATAGAGTATCTAACTTGCTCATTTGGACATGTGTAGCATCCTATGTTCAATTTTGTCTATTTGAGAAGCTCTAGGTTGCATTTTTGCATTTTTGGCTTGATTCATGCAATGTCAACAAGGGGGAGAAGGTTGAGCATGTTTTGGCTTGCTGCATGCATTTAGAAGGTTTCCAAGTGGTTTCGAGCTATTTTTGAGCTCGAGCAGTTTCCAGATGGTCATCGGCCTGACCTGTGTTATCCACCGGTCCGACCGGTGTGGTTCCCAGGTGCTGGGCGATTTTGCCCATCGATCTGACCGGTGAGGTTGACCGGTCTGACTAGTCAGAGCAAAGCTGAAGCAACTGCTCTGTTTCGCGAGGTGGTTTGCATGCATTCGTCTAAGGGGAGTTGCATTGGTTCAGGGGGAGCTTGCATGTGTGCAGGGGGAGCTCTTTGTGGTTTTCGAGCTTTGGTTTGGTGATTTGTGCTCTTTGCTTGAGCATGGTTTTGTCTCGGATGTGTCGAGTCGTTTCCCTTGCCTAAGGGGTCCGAGACTTGTCTTCTTCAAGTGATCTTGCTCTTTGCCTTTCTTTTGCATTCGATCACTTGTTAGAGTTTATTTTAGTTGTTTCTTTTCTTTTCCTTTTCTCTTTGATTACCAAAATGTGTGTGTGTTGTCAATGCACTCATCAAGGGGGGAGATTGAGAGCCATGTGTGGTTCGAGGATCAGTGGATGGTCACTTTCTAGTGTGATGAGTGATTGACAACGTTGTGTGGACTGATTCTTGGCTAAGTATTGCAGGTGCAGGTTGCGGCTTGACTGGTGTTGGTGCAGATGAAAAACAAGCGTGAAAGGTCATTACCGGTGAGGCCTCCAGATGTGGAGAAGACAAGTAGGCTTGGTTCGAGGGACCCGGTGGCCAGTGGGGTCAAGTGCGGGCCGCATGGTGTCAAGAACAGCAAGATGAAGTCATGGACGGCTTCTTGGTTGAGTCTCAAAACCAAGGTCGAGCCAGGACTACGTGGGAGCCGAGTCATGAGTGGTGATTGGCGGAGGCTACACCAAGTTCACGGGGTTTCGGGTGGTTCACCAGAAAACCACTAGGTTACTTGGTTGATCCACAAAGCCAAGACCGAAGAACCGAAGACGGAGGTGCAGCAGCATCAGACCGGTCTGACCAGTGGGTCTGACCGGTCTGACCGGTGTGCGACGACGCAGTCCGGAGACTCCGAAGTGGAGGACACGCATCGGGATCGCAAGGCTTGCGTCGAGGCTAAGGAAGTTTCGCGGTCGCTGGGCATCCGTCTGATGGAGCGAAGACAAAGATTTCCGAATTCGCCTTTAAGGGGCATGTATACCTAGTTAGCTAGTAAGGGTATTTTATAGTTTCAGTTGCCTCCATATAACCCAAGTGGTAAGAGGATGGCAGCCATCTTTTGGAACCCCAACTCATTTTGTTTTCCTATTTTCTCTTCCTATTTTCCTTAGGATTTCCATAGGACTAGCTTGAGAGCTTCATGGTGAGATCTAGTAAGAGGGAAGGATGATCGGGCGGCAAGCAAGACCTTGTATGAACCTCTTTGGTATGTATAGATGATTCGGCGTGGTTCCTAGAGACTTGGATGTGTCTTTCCCGCTTCTCCTTTTTCGTGATTTTCGGAGCCCTTTCTTGGTGATTTTCTTGGAGTGATTTCGAGGCCTTTCTCTTTGAGATTTGGTGGGGTGTATGCTTGAACCCTTCGTGGTTCTTTTCCCTTTGATTCCCTTCCCAAATCCGTGAGCAAAGGGGCTCGATTTTGGGGTTTTCTTGGCTCTAGGGTTAGAGGCGTTCTTGGTGGGATTTTTTTCGATTCCTCTTGTTTTGCCAAGTTTTGGTGGACCGAATCTTGGCTATGGAGTGCCCAAGAGGTGTTCCTACTATCCCCAAAGTCTTGTGCAAAACCGTCGAGCGATTCGGGGGATCGGGACTTGGATTTGGGGGAGTTGACCCGCGGGTGTTGTTCATCCCGAGCGGCCCAGCCTGACCGGTCTGACTGGTGCTGCTCACCAGTCTGACCGGTGCAGAGGCCTTGTGGGTTTTGCCTCGTGTGAACGTTTGGGTGCGTTCGATGTTGTCGCGTGTTGCTGCTGTTTCGAGTTTGGCTCGTTTTGGAGCCCGGAAGGTCAGGTTTGGGTTTTTGGGGCTTCCTGGCTTTGACCGGTCTAACTGGCGTGCTACACCGGCCTGACCGGTGTAGGAGCCTTCTGTGGAAGTTCTCAGGAGCAGTTGGTGAGCTTCAGCAGGGACCGGTCTGACCGGTGCTGCTCACCGGTCTGACCGGTGTAGGTCAGTGTTGCTCGAGTTGCTAGTTCTGCTGCGTTCTCGAGTTCATGTAGGTGGTTGTTGGTTCCTAGGACCAGTAGCACTCTAGTGGCTGCGTGGTCTTGGCCAACTTGGGTAGTTGGGTCAGAGACGTGTTTTGGAAGTCGTGTTCGTCTTGTTGGAGTTCCCATCTCCTTCGGGAAGATTTTTTGTCGGCTCCCATTCACTCCCCCCTCTGTGGTTCGCCAAATCAGTCCTTCAGGCCCGGAGAAGCGTGCCTTGGCGACGAGCTGTGGTGGAGCCGGTTTTTTATGGCAACTAGGGACAAAATTTGGCAACCAAGCCACAATTCAACAACTGAGATATAAATCGCATATAAAGCAATAGCAACAATACAAAAAATGACCTAATTTGAGAACAAGTTTGAAGTTAAATGAACAATCATGTGATACAATCGTTAATTCAGAACATCATGTAAGAAAAAAACACCTAGTGAAATAAGAATGGGGAGCACAGACGATTCACCGAATTCTAAGCTTAATTCTAAAATTTGAGAGCACTTATGATTCAATTTTCAATAGAAATTACCAATTTATGAGTTGAAATAGAAAATTATAGAAAAGATAAGATAGAGAGAATGAAAAACCTGGTTTAAAATGGGGAGGACGGCGGGCGGCACAAGTCTTCTTTAAGTAATCCGGCCGGCTTCGAGCACCTGCGCATCAACGTGTGGGGAAGACCGAAGGAGCCAAGGAACGAGAAGGAACTAGGAATCCACCGAGCAGTAGTGGTGGTGGAGGCTAGGTAGGGGCTAGGAAGTGTCCAGCGACGGACTGGGCGGCCGGCAAGGATCGTGCCCTCACGTCCTCACTGGTGGTGGTGGTGGAGGAGGTTGAGGCGGTCGGTGGTCGGCGAGAGGGTCCGTCGCGACCTCGGGGCAGGAGAGCCAATGGTGTCCTCGCTGCCTCTTCTCGCATGTGTTTGCCTTCAAGACATTTGGCCCAAAAACAAAGGGGGCATGTGGGCTTCACTAAGCCACAACTAGGCCGATTTTTTTATTTTCTTAATTTGTATTTTTTCATTTTGGAAAAATATACGATCGATTAAAAATTTAGCAAAACTAACCTACCACCAACGACGGTTTGTACTGTAGTATATGCAATCGCTGTGGCCCATGGCGGGTTAGTTTTGCTAAATTTTGAAACAATAGTATATTTTTTTGTAAAATAAAAAATAAAAAAATAAAATTCCTCCGCCTCTGGCGACAAGCACAACAGGGAACGAAAGAATGGTCGCCAACGCCAACGATCACTGTTTGCTCTACCGTTATTGCTTCCTTCGTTGGTTTCCCGATGTTCAGCCTGTTCGCTTGGCTTGTCACCACCGCCGTCCAAGAGATTTTTCTCTCACAACAAACCAGGAAGCAGATTTTTTTCTCTCACAACAAACCAGCCACCAAAGAACCAAGAAAGATTTTCTCTCAGAACAAACCAGCACCAGCCATCAGCCACCAGCCAAACGAACAGGCTGGTTAGGTCTGTTTATCTGGGCGGAGATGCCGAATTTTTGCGTCGACAGGTGGTCGTCCGCGGAGCTCCACGTGCCGCTGTCGCAAGCCGACGTGGTGCTCAGCGATGTGTTGCGCCACCACATGCAGAGGAGCTGCGTTTTGGAGAACTGGAGCTTGGGGTGAAGATGAGGATGGTCTTCCCCATGCGACTCGTCCCTTGGGCCTGCGATGAGCAGGGTCAACCGAACCGGTGGGAATCGGTTCAGAAACCGTGGGAACCGGTCGTACTTGTCCGGACTGGTTCCAGTCGGTTCCAAACCGGTCTAAATTCAAAATTTGAATTTGAATTAAAAATGAAAAAATCTCATAAAATTCTCAAAAATACTTCAAGGTATGTAAAATCTAATGGTTTCAACTAAAAAAAGAAAAAAAAAAGAAAAAATTGGTCGGTTGAACTACTAATACCCCGCAAAAAATACTAAATGCACTAATATTTAAAATGTTTCGACACCATTAGATTATATGCACCTTGCAATATTTCAAGAACATTTTCTTTTATTTTTTCAAAATTTAATTCAAATTTGAAAACATGTCAAATTCGCCACTAATTCGGTTTTTTTTGTTAAACGACCGGGAACCAATTGAACCGGACCGGTATACCGGTCGAACCAGTCGGAATACCGGTGGAACCATTTGAACTGCGTGTTTTGGTTTGGATTTTGAATTCAACCGGTTTTTCCCGATTCCTGGTTGAACCGGTCCAGTTTACCGCAACCAGACGACGGCGGTTCGGCACCTCCAGTCGGGGGAAAAACGCTAGCGGTGAGTGCTACTCGAGCAAGTCGCGGCAGTCGTTTCAAGTGTGCAGCCTCAAGCCGGAGCAGGGGGCTACGCACCGTGCGATCGGCTACTCCTGAAATGATTACTAGACTTAACGTTTGTATGTAGTTCTTCATTGAATTTTGAACGGTCATTGTTACTTCTTCTTTTTCCTAATGTTTTATGCAGTATCTTTGAACATATTTATTGAGATCGTAGACAACTTGCCCCCCCCCCCCCCCCCCGCCCAATTCATTTTTTTCTTTTGTCCTTGTCAATGAACCCAAGCTTTTACCCAAATTGGCTTCACTGCAAAGTAATTTTTGGCTAAATTTTGACCAATATTATTTTTCAATCATTTGTGAGAGAAATTTAATTGGATTTTTCATAAAAGTTATTGTTATATACTGACCACGTAGTCACAATTTTCATTTTAGAAGAATTCTAGAACACTTACAACATATTTGCAAAAAAAAGGTACAATTACATATTCAAGCATTGAGTAATTTGCGATGTACAATCAATTAGATATTTGGATTTATTTATTATTTCTGGATCTTTAATAAAAGTTTTGAATTTAAATATATGAAATGAAGTCTTCAAAAAAATTTGGGAACTAAAGTGTGTAAATTTTTTTGGGGTTCAGACTTCAGATAGACAAAATAGATAGGTTGGAGTAGTAAAATAGACTTTCTCTAATTCAATTTGTGTCATCTCACCTCGGACGCGGAGTATTCGTTAACGCACCCTAGCAGATTTGTCTGCTACACGTTTCGTAACGTCTCCAGTTTTGTAAATTACAGCAACAGAAACTTTTTTGGGTGACTACTCCCAAATAATTCAACCAGATGGTGATCCCAGCATTTCGTTATGATATCGAAACCTTCGCCTAGGCGTGCAAAAGGATCGGTTCGGAGCGCCCCTGTTGCTGCCCCTCGGGCCCGTCAAAGAAAAATGAGGTTCACGGATCGACTCGCTCCTCTTGTCAAAATGACTTTACGGGCCCGCGGTGCACCGGGGTTCGAACCGCACACATGCATGGTTCATTTTTTTTGCTTCGAGTAGACACCGCGACACAGGCATCGAACCCATCTCTTCATCATTCTAAAAAAGAAGAAGAAAATCTCCTCATCAAAACTTTCCACCTCCACTTCGTCCTCATCCGCAGCCGAAGCCTCCGCCGTGGCCTCAAGCAGCCACTAGTCGAGGGCTCGGACCGGCTCGTGGCGGCGAGCTGGGGAGCAGCGGAGAGCGGTGGTGGGGATCCATGGGCAGCGCCGGCCCGGTGCGGGGCGGGTGAGTGCCAACTCTCTCTAGATCCACCTCTCGCAAATGGCCTCCTACGACGGCGACGAGGACTCCGGCGGGGGCAGGAGGGACATCGCCTCGAGTGTCGAGCTCGTGGCGGAGGTGGTCAAGATTGCCCTCCAAGGCCACAGCCTAGATAAGGTGGACAAGGACCGGATCGTGGGCGGCGGCCGACCTGCTCCATGTCGCTTCCTATTACGGCAAGCTCGAGGGCAAGCCTGTCAGCGGGTACCTCGAGAAGGCAAGTACGTCACGAATTGAAGCATGTACGGCACGAATTGAAGCATCAGGTTGTAGCTTACTTCCATGGGCAATGAACAGGAAAAATCAAGAAATTGCATGTCTAACAGGAAGCTGATTTGCGCAGATGTCTCAACATAGATCATGATGCGGGGTGTGATTGCGTGAGAGGTGGGATCGAAGCTTCGATGGTGCTAATCGAGTAATTGTGGTGGTGTGGTGATGTAGTTGGGGATGAGTAAGTCAAAGGCAACATGATTGTTGAGGAGGGTCCGACCATGGAGCCAATCTGTGAGGCCGGAGGTAGCTTCTGTCACCATCGGCGGCGGCGACGATGACCTCGATCTGAGGCCGAAGAGGAGGCAGGGACGGGAGGAGAGCGAGGCGGTCGGGAATCGCGCCTCCGTGGGAGGTTCGGCCCGGGGGCACCGTGGGTCAACAGGGTCCTGACCGTCTCGCTTCGTTTTCTTTTGGGGTCGGTCCACATCGAACCACAGCCTGATTTGAGGAGCGGATCGACTTCGCAAAAGGGTCGACCCGATCCTTTTGCAGGCCTACCTTCACCATCATACATAAACGTCCCAGTTTCTTTAGATGGAGGATTCGTTTTGAAAAGTTCTACAAGCCGAGATGTGGGTTCTACACGTCATTGGTGGATGAAGAAAAGGGAGGCAAGGGTAAAGTTGTCTGTTCACATGGTTCGTCGATGGAAAAGAAAATAATCTCAAAATCTAGTGGTGCAAATCTTCTAAATCCAAGAAATTCGTTCGGACTTGCCTTGTTCGTTTGGTTTATCAGCCCGACGTCAGCAATACTTTTCTCTCAGAATAAATCAGCACCCGCCACCAGCCACCAGCCGGTCGAACAGGGTGTAAGAGTCATATGGTGTGAGGTGTGCGAATTGAGTGTCAATTTCGGAATTTCTCCTACAAACCTATAGTATGAATTCTTTGATGCAAAATTCTACTAGTATGAATTTGGAATAAATGGATCTATACCATCGAAAGTGTTAGATATTGTGTCGAATATTTGTACAACTCGGTTACGATGGGACTTGAGTTGTACTAGCAGCATAGGATAAAGCCTGTGTCATACTCTTTAACCCGAGCCTCCTAATAAATATGAGAGGGCTGTTGTTGTAACCATGACGACATAGCGACAGGTTCGCAGGGGAAGGCAGCACGATGTCGGGATCCTAAAGCGACTAGGGTTGCGGTTGGAGAGGAGCGCTCGTAGTCATGCTCCGGGGATGTAGGCTTCTGCTGAACCTCATTAACAAAGATCGTGTCTCTGTTGTCGTTTGTGATCGTAAAGTTCATCTCGGTAGATCCAATCGTCGTTCCGCTGTGTGGAGATTAGCAGGCGGCTTGTCGCCGCGGAGGGCTAATTTCTTACAATTGGTATCAAGAGCTATGGTTAGATTGGATCTAGAGGCTGCGAAGGTCAACTGGAGATTCGAGAGTTAGGCATCTACAAGACATCATGCAACGTACCGTGGGTACGGTGCGAATACCACGCAAGGTGGAGCATAGTCGTGCTAAAGCTGCGGCGTGTCGACGTGAGGTCGGCGATGGCTAGGATTTCTAGCCTGAGGTTGTCATCATCAAGGACGATGGATACCGTCACAACGAAGTGTGTGGTGCCTGGACACGAGAGACGTGGTCTGTGTGGGCGTCCGTGGAGCTCACGTGCGCGTGGTTTGGCAAAGTGGTTTCCGTCTCGGTAACCTGTGCTCTCATACGGAAGTGTTCAAGTTACATACTGATATGGAATTGGCCGAACAGGAGACGTGTTGCTTTTGAAAAATAAATCGTTGTTTTTGTCTTTGGGATTCTTATTTCTATTTCGACCAGATGCAGTTAGGGATGGCAGCGGGTGTGGAACCCGGTGGGGGGCACCAGACCACACCCGCACCCGTTAGGGTTAAAACCACCCGTCACCCGCACCCACCACCCGTGGCGGGTCTCAGTTTTCCCCACACCCGCCACCCGCATGGGTAATGGGTTCCCATCGGTAACCCACACCCGCCAGCTCATGTTGTTGTCACCCCCAATCCCCCATGTTGCGCCGCATCTCGCCTCCGCGCCACGCCGCCGCCGCTCCATAATCCCGCTGCCACGTCGTCGTTCCGCAATCCCGCTGCCCTGCCGTCGCCAGCCACCGCGACCTCTTCGCTGTTACGTTGGCCCGGTCGTGGCTCCCGGCTCCGGCAGCCCTGCTCCTTCACGCGCGGACACCTCCTGCGGCGGCGGCTTTGGGTGGCCGCAGGATGGTGGAAGGGGGCGGTGCAGAGCGACTGGGGATCAGAGGTGGTGTCGCAGCGACTGGGGCAAGGGACTCCTCGATGCGCGGATGCCTCCTGCTGCGGCGACGGCGAACGCCTCCTGCAGTGGGGCGGTGGCCGAGTGGCGGAAGGGGATAGAGGCGGCGTCGCAGCCTCGCAACGATAGGGGTCAGGTACGGGGAGACCAGAGTGGATGAGAGAAGGGATGGCGACGGCGGATGGGGGTAGGGGAACAGTTCTAGGGTTTTGTTGAGCTTATATACTCTATAGATGGGTGACCCATCGGGTGGCGGGTATGGGGTACATGATAACGTACCCGCACCCGCTTCACCCGATGGGTGAGAAAATAACCCATTAACAGACCCGTGGGGGAAGGAATTGCCCATACCCGCACCCTAATAGGGTTTTTACCCGCAGGTTAGCGGGTCGCGGGTCCCCATTGCCATCCCTAGATGCAGTGCAAGGGTGCTAGCAGTGTGCAGGGTGGGGCACAGAGTCTTGGAAGAGATCAGGAGAGGACGCATGAGCTTCAAGAGTATGACTGTATGAGCATGTGGGTAAGCGAGCACGGAGGACTTTGCCGACACGAAGCAAAGGTTCGCGCAACGGCGTGGGGTTCCTTGATGATAACGGGTGGGTTCAGTGATGAACCGTCGGATTAGTTATATAGTGACAGGATGTGTCGTGCCAAAGTGTAGTAGGATTGTGCACACAACAGAGTTACAAGTCATGACACGAATGTCACGAAAACTAATGAAAATTGCAACGAGCGAACGAGGAGAGGTAGCTTTGGGCAGACCAAACCTCAGGCCGGTGTTGCGGGCTCGTTTTGGCAACGAGCAGTGGCTATTGATGGTGTTCAGTTGTGGTGCACATGGCAACTGATAAAAGTTCGATGGCTATTCAGTGATTGCTCAGGATCGGCGGAGTCAGGTGGCACGCTGACAGGGTCAAGGTGGAGCGGCTCACTGGTGGTCTACCTGTGATGGATAGACTGGGCCGAACAGTTCGCGGGGCACAGGACGGACAGTTCAACATGGCTGGCGGACAGTTCACTTGGAGGGTGAACATACCGTGGTACATGGCGGAGAGACTAGCAGCAACAAGCTAGTCATACCGTGAGTCAGAGGCAATGACAGGATCAACGATGACGGCATAGGAGCGTGGCGGCTGATGGAGTTATTGTTCTCTGTGGCGTGGCGGCACGTGGCGCGAGCTCAGGATGTAGGTTTGCATATGAGGAGTTTGCGTGCTTCCAAATCAGCAAGGGCGCAGATCGATTCGAGATGCACGTGCGGGTTACTAAAGCATGAATCGAAAGGCGTGGTGGTACCAGGGCTGAGCTGGAAAGAAGTATAGACGATGATGTCTGTACTTGCAACTGGAGTAAACTGGTTGGACATGGCTGCATAAGGCTACGGTGTGAGACGTCCGGCGTAGTATGACAGTGGTAATGGAAGGACAATGCTAAGGTGGCAATTATGATATGTGCCTCGGGGGCGATGGTGAGGTTCTCAATTTCATGGATGCGGTCTGGTAAAGCATGGTATTAGATTTTATTGTTGTTAACTAGAGATTAACCTAATTTCGCTTCGCTTAGATTTAAGGGTGTACAGTTGCAGGTGGAGTCATGAAGTCAGAAATTGCAGGGATAGCAGTGTTTCTTTGGGCAACTCTTGATAGAGCGACAAAGGTGACTCAAGTCTAGTGTACATAGAGATTTGCAGAAGACAGCTTCAGGATGTCGGAATATTCGGAAGGTGGAGTTTCTTAGATATTGTGTCGAATATTTGTACAGTCCGGTTACGATGAGACTTGAGTTGTATTAGTAGTATAGGGTAGAGTCTGTGTCATACTCTGTAACCCGAGCCTCCTCATAAATATGAGAGGGGGCTGCTGTTGACGACATAGCGACAGACTCACAGGGGAAGGTGGCACGTTGTCAGGATCTTAAAGCGACCGGTGTTGTGGTTGGGGAGGAGCGCCCGCATGCCCCGGGATGTAGGCTTCAGATGAACCTCGTTAACAAAGATCGTGTCTCTGTTGTCGTTTGTGATCGTGCAGTTCGGCTTGGTAGATTCAATCGTCGCTTCGCTGCGTGGAGATTAGCAGGCGCCTCGTCGCCGCGGAGGGCTAATTTATTACTGAAAGATCCCAAAGTTAGATATATAGTATTGACTCCACATGTCATTGAATAACAATGATATATATTATTGACTTCACATGTCATGAATAACAATGATATATATCTAACTTTTGTATGTTTGAATGGTATGAATGCAAATTTGCAGATGAATTTTCGTAGAAATCAAAATCTGAGGGAGGCAGATGGCTGGTGTTAACACACCGACAGGTGAGATCTACATGTGGGGCCTCTGCGCGTCAGCGAGATAAGTGAAAGCCGCTCAGTTCGCCCACCAACCTGTTGTGAGTGGGTGTGTTGCGGCCTGCGTACCGCTTGTTGCGTGTCCCTCTTTCGATTCGGTTCCTTTTACTTCCTTGGGCGCTCCGATGAGGTGCTGGTGCTACTGATGCTGCTACGGCGGTGAGGAGGAGCTCACCCCAATGCCGACGAGCAGGGAAACCACCACCGGATCTAAAGCACCCCTTGCCTCCTCATCTCCGCATCTCCACGCGTATCTGGGCGGCGAGCCTGCGAGGCCGGCGGCGGCAAGGTCCCGCTGGGGCAGTGAGCTCGCCCGCTGCAAGCCTGCGTTGGGGCCGCGAGCGCGTAGGGGGCAAAGATAGGGCTCACGCCGCCGAGAACTCGCTTCGGGGGAGGGTGAGCGAGCGTCAGCTGCCCTGCTTCTCGTTTGCGGGAAGACAAACCCCCTCAGGCCTTGTTTGTTTACGCCCTCCCCGGCTGGGAAAACGGCACGACCCACAATGGTATCCCGGCCCCGGGATCAATACTGCCCCCCAGAAAAAGTCGTTGTTCCCTCTATTTCGAACCCCAGCCCAATCCCGACCCAAAACCACTCATGCCCCTCAATCCTGGCCGGTAAAAAATCCTCGACTCACTCGGCGTGGAACTCGCGTGGAAAAATCCTCTCGTCGTTCCTGCGCGACTCCTAGGGTGCGTTTGGAAGGGTGGCTCTGGGGCTCGGCTGCGCCCTCATGGGCTCAAATTCGTGTTTGGCATCATTTTTAGTTCCCTCGGCCCGGCTCGCACGCTGCTCAAAGCATCCCACAGCCCGGCTCCACCGGTACGCCAGAAAGTGGCATAGCATTTTGGCCTGGCTGAGTTGAGCGCTAGTGGGCTCTCCTGGGCGTTTCTTCTTACTGCCGAGTGCAACCATCCGAGCCGCTGAGTGCCACTGCATCCACCCTCGCCTCGCCATGGCTGCGACGGGGAGGATCTCCACCGCCTGAGCCGGCCTCCCGTGGCGCCCCTGGCCGACGGGGAGGATCTCCGCCGCCCGAGCAGGCCTCCCGCGTCGCCCCCCGGTTGCCCCCCCCCCCCCCAAATCCGGCCTCGCCGGCTTACTCCGCCGCCGCTACGGCGGCCTCCCCGCACCGCCCCGGCCGGGCTTCTTCCCCAAATCCAGCAGCGCCGGCTTCCTCTGCCGCCGCTACGGCGGTCCCCTGTACCGACTTCGCCGCGCAGGCCTGCGCCCGCCCCGTCTTCCTGTAACGTCCCTGATGTTTAATTGCGCTAATAACATTAATTATATGAGTTAATCAAGGTTAATTAACTTATAAGCATGTTTGGTGTGATTGGGCACACTTTTGCACAAAAGACCTCGGTCAAAATCTCAAACCACGGTCAAACCCTAGATCTACTTTGAAGGCTGAAATGGTTTTCTTGCGCGTTCTCCAAATTTCACAATAGAAATTCAAATCGGCCAATACGAAAGTTGTTCGTTATTTTCGGGAACACATTTTTCGTAATTAGCGGACATTCCAATTTTGACTGCAAATTGGCCAAAAGTCGGTTTGACTGCACTATGAACAGTATATCGAGCCGTGGAAAATCTGCAACTTCGGTCGACGTTTTCGGGCAAATGGTTGATCAAAACATATGTCGCCCTTTGGGAAAGTTGTAGATCTATAGCTCCTCTACAACTTTGCTTTTTGGAGATTTTCAACTTAGTTGGCACTTTTTGGAGTTACGCAATTTCGAAACAGGGTAAAACAAATTTCGAGCAGGGCCAGCCAGCCGACTCGCCGCGCCTGCGCGCGCGTGCGCGCGCGCGGCCGCGCCGCGCCACGTGGCGTCCGCACGTCGGCCCCGCATACGGAGGCCTCGGCACCGTCGGCTGTGGACCGGCGTCGCGATGGGCCCTCCGCCTCGCGGTCTAACCGTACACTGCGCCCAGGGAGGAAGGCCGGCAGGCCGGTGCCATGCGGTGCGACACGCGCCGCGCCCATAGTCGACATCCGCCCCCCTGCATGCGCCTCTACAACTGGCCTCGGAGGCGATGAAATATTCCCAGGTCACCACGCGCCCTCCTCACCTCTCTCCTCTGCCACATTCGCACGCAGGTCGGGCCGGCGGTGCCCTGTCCACCGACGTCGCGGCTAGCAAGAGAAGCAGGCCGAGCTCGCCCCGCCGCCAGTCCGCTCGCTCCCCGCACCTCCGTCCACGCGCCCGCGCGGTCACCGGGGCTCCGGGCGCGCCGACGCCGAGCGGCGGGCCGTGCACCGGCGGCCGGCCCGGGGGTAGCACGCCGCCGACGCCCGACGACCCCACCTCGACTCGGGAAACCACTTCAAATCACCCTACCAAGGTCAGTAGAAGCCCCGGGAGTGGTCCCCCGGCCAAGTCCGGCCGCCAATTCCGGCCGCCGGCGCAGGCAGACCCGTCGGGGACTACATTGCAAGGATCAAGTTCTTCGCGGGGTGATTTATGCAAAGTTCCAGGGACCCGGCTGTAAAAGAAGTTTCAAGGTTACAGCAGTACCTTCGAAAAATCATTAAAAATCGTAGAAACATCAGAAAACTGCGAAACCAATTTTTTTGGTTTCGTGGTGAAAAAATCTATCTTTTCTAGAAAACATGTATAGGGTTTTTCTGCACAGTTTTTGAATTAAAAATTCAAACTCAGTTTGGAGTATTTTTGGTGTGATTTAAAATATACACATGCTATGAACTTGAATTTTGGATATGTTGCTCTTTATATCATGTCTAGATCTGTGGCAAAAGTTTGCATGATGTTGATGCATATATTTTCAGTTATGATTTATTTAAGCTTTATGCTAGAATAAGTTTGATGCTTTTTATAGCACCTTTAATGAACTTTTCTTTGAGCACAAGTGCACCCTAGGGCTTTGACTTCATGATTAGTACCCCTGGTGTGATGGATGTGATTTTAGGGAATTGTTTACTAGGTGTTTTGGATTTAATCTTGTGTAGGAGCTTAACATCAAAATCTGAAAAATAATTTGAGTTTGCCACCATGCTTTGGTCAGAAACTCATTTTTGGCATGCATGTCCTTCAGGAGAAAGTTGAGATCAAAAAGTTTATTAAATCTTTTTATATGATTTACTGTTGATTTACTAGTCTGCAATTTGTCTTTTTCGTGTAATTTAATTTACAAATGTTCTTCGGCCAAATTTTGGTGTGAGAGCTTAAACTAAGCATATGTTGCTGTGTGCAAAAGATTAGGTTCATTGGAAGTGTTTTTGATTTAATTTGGATTTATGGTTGAAAGGCTTGTTTTAAATAATTAAAGAAAGAGATGGAAATTAAAGTGTTAAATTTATGAAATCATGTTTTGGTTCTGTTTTTGATATTTAGTCACATCCCCCTTGCTGTTTGGTGAAGTTAAATAACTTAAATTGCTTAGATGTGCACACAATCACCATCAAAATAGAGTTTTGGTTTATTATCACACACCCTAATAAAATCTGTGAGAAACTAAAAATGTTTGGATGAATGTGTCCAACAAGAGTTGATTTTGCGGTAATTCTCCCACCTTCACCATAACCTAATGCATGTGCATGTAAACGTGTAGATATTCCTGACGGAACCTACACGCTCACCCAGGAGGAGGAGGGAGCAGCTAGCGAAGAGGTAAATCAGTTGAGTGTGCAGCAACACCTGGACCAAAGTCCAGAAGAGCCAAAGGCTTGTTTGGGTGCTGAGTCTGAGGAAGGCAAGCACCGGTTTCATCTAACCCATTTTATAAATGAAAATCATGTCATTTACTTTTCAGCACGTTATGCTTTACTTTGTGCATTTAAGTTTTACGAGTTGCTTTGAAACCTAGATGCATGATCCTTAGGACTCCTATGCTCTTTTACTAGTATGTTAGGAACGCTAGTGCCATGCTCTAAGGATACGGTAGAAGTCGAGTAATAACTCATTGCTCGCGAGATATAGGATGCTTATGTTGGAATCATAAGTTGGTTAAATTGACTCGCTCATGTGGTAAGAGCAATGGGTTCGGTCTCGACCGAGTAGCATGGTGCTGGTCCTAAGCTATTGAACGTACCAAGTACTTGTCGGGAATGGGACCGGTAAGCCAAGTACCTTCTGAACCGGGGCGGGATCTTTCTAGCTACCCGCTTGGGATGTGTCTCCGGGCTAGCTACCCGTGGTATAGTGTGTGAGTCCGGACTGGTCGGGTTAGACTCTCCGGATAACCGTGTACCAGAGTTTGTAGCATCTGATCCCAAACTGTGGGATGTTGGGAACCGCCTAGTCGGGGTAGACCCTGCATTTGCTTTTATTTGTATTCTTGGGGTCTACTTCTGCCATGTATCTTGGGTTTACCTTGCAAGGATATAAATCGATCGATCGTCGGTCACTCGCCGTTATCCGAGTCGGCTTGACCACCGGCTACCCCATGTTTATTTATGGAACATTTTGGATTAATATTGTTACTGTTAATATTGTTTGCACAACATGCTTGTTTAGTACAAGTGCTCACCTAGACTGATTAACATACTAGAATATGAGCTAAAAACTTGAATAAGGATCCACTCTTAGTCGCTTTTGGCAAAACAAACCCACAAGCCAAAAAGCCTTGCATGTCTAGTCGTACTTTACCTTTTTGCGGGTAAGTCTTGCTTGAGTATTAGTACTCGACCTTGCTTAATTTGTGGTTTTCGGTAATCCCATCCGGCCCGGTTCTATCCCGGATGGTTGGGAGCTTGAATGGGAGAACGATGATGATGAATGATATGCATGGATGGCCTCCTATGTGTATCACGCGTTAGTTTACTTTCCGCTGTTTAAACTCTGAATCACTTTTACTTTTATGTACGAAAAACCTGGTTGTAATAATGTTGAACTTGTGGACTTTAATGTAATGTAATGTTGTACTCTGGTCCCGCCTTCGTGTGGGCTTAGCGCATATCAGCGATCCTGTTGTATGTGATTTACCGGGCTTTACCCGGCGGAAGCGACAGAATAGTTCTTTATTATTCTTAATGGCCACGTGGATCGGCTTAGGCGATAATACGGAACTATTTTGGGCGGTTCTGTCACAGCTGGTACCAGAGCGATAATATGCACCAGAGTAATTAAAATACCTTAACAAACTTGTTTTGGAATAAAATTTGTCAAGATTAATAATCTTGCTAAAAGAGTAGGACGTTAAGGTCTAATCTAGTTCGAGAGGCCCTAGAGGGAATTTTTGGGTTCTTTCAGGTGGCTAGTATTCTATGGTGTATTTAGTCTGACTTCCAGCACATTTATTCCTGTCAAAACTTACTTTCATGCACAACCATACTAGTTCATCACATTTTGCCATACGTGGTGGTACCACAGGGAAGTCCTGTGAGGGACTAGTGGGACCTATTCCAATGGGTGCCACGTCGCGTCTGCGTCTCATCACGTTTGCCATACGTGGTGGTACCACAGGGAAGTCCTGTGAGGGACCAGTGAGACCTATTCTAATGGATGTCACGTCGCGTCTGAGTCTCGTCACGTTTTGCCATACGTGATGGTACCACGGGAAAGTCCGTGAGGGATGAGTGAGGCCTATTCCAATGGGCACTCACGTCGCGTCAGAGTCTTAAATAGGACGCTGTCCATGCAGCGGCTTTACGCATGGATACCGTTTCTATAAGTGAACGGTAATGAATGTGGACGCTTTTGTGAGTGCTGGCACAAAAGGTCTTGAATATCTGTGATTTTCTGCAGGTACACTAACCACGGTTGTTAGGTGCGGTAATTAAGAAACGAATAGCTTCCGACTAGTTATTATAGAGAGAGACGGTTATATATGCCCTGCCACCGGCACTAACTTCGTTTTTAAGCTTAAAGGCTTTGTGAGGAAGTTTAGGACGCTTTTTGCATCATGTAAAAGCTATTGAACCAAAAATGAACTTAAATCATGTGTCATTTGGTCTTTAGTTAAATTGTGTTTCTTAAGGATCAATCATGCTAGTTTGATGCTTTGATGTGTGAATAAGCAAAATTTAACTAGCTGTTGTCCAAATCTTCCTAAGGATTATCTAGAAAATTTCCGGCTAGGTGCTCTGTAGGAAAATTGTTCATCACCTAGTTAAGTTTGCTCCCTGATTTTCTCATGAATTTAGGAGGTTTAAAACTGAAGTTAGGATCTAAATGGCTAGCCTACGTCTTGCTGAATTGCTGTCAAAATTCTGAGTTAGGCAGAAAACTCGAATCTTTACCTATAGTTCCAAATAGAATTTGATCTGAGAATCTACAGAAAAAATGTTCATTATCTAGCATAGATTGTGCTGTAAAAATTTCATGGTAATTGGGTACTCATGTATTGAGTTATGGTCTTTTTAGTGAAGCTCTGCCCTGCTGAATTTCTGGGCAACAGCACTCTGAAAATGAACCTTTTTCACCCTTTTCCAATCTGAATTAGTTCGACCTTTGAATACCAAAAATGTGAGTTATAACATTGTCGAGTTGCTCACAAAAATTTGGAATTTTTGGGGTACTGGTTTTGCAGTTATGAATTTTTGTTCAGAACTGCCAGTTTTGCCATATTGCATGTTAAACTCATATTTTTGGGTTCTAACATGTGTTTGTAATTATTTTACGATGGCTGCCCCCGGGTTTGTTGCGGTGGACGCCGATGGCACGTTTGCCACCACCGGCTTGCGGTGGGAGGGCTTCGCACGCATTGCGTGGAGAGTCTTGTGTGCTGTCGGCTACACCACCCCTCCCTTCTACGAGGGGGTGGAGTACGAGGAGTGGGGCGTACCGAGCTGCAGAGTTCGAGTGACTGTGCTCCCCCACCCGGGCCACCCCGAGTGGGCAGACTTGAGCATGGAGCTCCTCTGCTTCCGTGTTGTAGAGGCCGTGGAGTCGGCAGCCTTGATGGTGCTCCACGCTCTTTCCACCCACAGACCGCAGGAGATGCTTCAGACACCGTTGGGGTTGGCTCTAGCTTTGGACCCAACGATCCGTTGTGGCTAGCCAGGATGGCCAATATAGCCACACTTCTCGAGACTGTGCCACCCTACGACACAGTACATACTTTGGGCACGTGCTTGAGGGCCTTGTACGCTCTACAGGACCTTCATCGAGTTATCGCGGATGACTTGGCTAGTCGTCTCACTGGAGCTACTTGGTACATCTACTGGGTTGTCGGCCTTTTCACCGAGCAGTATGTTAAGTACACTCAGGCTATGCAGGTTATTGCTGACCTTCAGGATCAGATACAGCAGCTCCAGGAGCAGGCACACCAGTTTCTGTTTGAGCGAGGTGACCACTTGCAGCGGATTCTCGGACTTACGGCCGGGCGGCGGGGTCCGCGTGCTCGGGCGGTTGATAGGGATGCTGAGAGGCTTGTGCACCTTGAGCACATCCAGGATTTGCAGGAGCAGGTTGGGGACCTCGAGCTCGATATACATGCCTTGGAGGGTGTTGTGGTTATGCTCCAGCAGGTGCACCACCCACCGGCTATTGTTGATGATGAGCAGATGGAGATCCAGCTGGACCCAGAGGAGGTTCAGGACGTTCCCGGACTCGATTAGAGGAGCTTGGTGCTCTATCTTTACATGTCGCGGGGAACTCTCCGTAGTTTGTACATAGGACCTAGATCCTAGATTTAGTAGGAAAACTTGACATGTACTCTTGTTAGCCCGTTTTGGTTGGATTTTGGTGCTAGGGTGACTTAGAGTATTCTTTTGTGTAGCTAGAATCTACATAATGACCCCTATGTAATGGTGATCCACCAAGTTTTGTAATCTGTAATTATGGTGGAAAAACACCTTTCCGGCAGCAATCTGCCTAAGAAATGAAATGGAGAAAGTTATGGTCATTTCTGGATTTTGCAATGACTACCAAAGTTGTTTGAAATTTTATAATGGTCATGCTCACCAAAATTCAGCATTTTTGCATGTGTAGTTTAAGAAATATCGAATTTTTAGTAAGCTACTGGCTGCTGTCCAAACTGCTAGACAGAACCTTGAAAACTGAATTTTTCAACCCCTGTAAAGGATGAATCTTATCTGGAGTTGAATACCAAAGTTGAAGCTTATAAAATTCTACACATGCTGACCAAATTTTATGAATTTTTGGACTTCTATACAGAGAGTTATGAATTATTTACTCAGAACTGTGATGCTGTCTGAATTCTGAAATTTTCTAAAAGTCTGAATTTTCGTATGCATATTCTTCTTGTATTCTTTTAAGCAAGCTTCGAATATGTATCTAATGAAAGTTCAACTTTTCAGATGTCTGATAACACACAGAATGACTCTCGAGGTGCGGTAGGCAGTGGGGATGCTCCTCTTCCCCCACCTCCACCTATGACACCCGCAGAAGTGTTCATTGCTGCGCAGACCGAAGTGTTGCGCCAAATACTTCAAACTCAGCAGCAGATTGCTCAAAGATTGCAGCAACCTGTGCACAATCAAGGCCATGTTCAGGAGGGGCCTAATGCGGTCATGTCCTATGAAAAATTCGGGGCAATGAGGCCACCCCTTTTCACCAAGGCGGAGGAGCCCCTAGAGGCCGATGCTTTCATCGGGGCCCTATAGGCCATGTTTTCCATCTTCACATTGCCTTGCTCGGAAGAACATAAGGCGGCTTCGCTCGCTCAAAGAATCGAGGGGTGAAGCATTAATCTGGTGGGAGCATTTCAAGTCCATGCAGCCACAGGGTCACCAGATTACTTGGGCAGAATTTAAGAAAGCATTTAAAGAGCATTACATTCCCAAGGGTCTTGTTGATAGGAAAATGAGAGAGCTAATGAATCTCAAGCAAGGCTCTGACTCAGTCTATCAGTATGCTCAGAAGTTTAATAGTCTCTGTCAGTATGGGGACTATCATGTTGATACTGATAAGAAAAAGATGGAGCGATTCCGTGAAGGGCTTGATGGAGAGCTCTATGAGAGGTTGAACTTAATCAAAATTGATAGCTATCCTGAGCTAGTGAATTTGGCCATCTCTCAGGAGGACGCCATGAAGAGAGCTCAACAGGATAGAAAGAGAAAGTTCAATCAAGCTTCAGGCAGTGGCCAAGGCAAGAAATTTAAATTTGTGAAAAAGAATGTGCAGGGTGCCCCAGCCATCTTCAGCTGGACGCTGGGTGATGAGGCAATCTCAGTCTAAGCCGTCTGGCAGCTTTGGCTATCGCAGCGCTCAGCAGACCACTCCTAGGCCTAGTGCACCCCCACCTGCCCGCAACAATGATGATCGCCGTTGCTATAACTGCGGACAGCTGGGGCACTATGCTAACAAGTGCACACGCCCTCGACAGCAACATCAGCAAAGTCAGGGGCAAGGCTCTAAGGCTGGAAATCAGGGAAAGAAACAAACTGTGCAAGTGAAGCAAGGCCGTTTAAACTTCACCACAGTGGTTGATCTACTAGAGGGAGCACCAGTCTTGACGGGTACATTTTCTATCCGTGGTCGTCATGTTATTATATTATTTGATTCTGGTGCTACTCATAGCTTTATTAATGTGAAAACCGTGAGAAATTTGGACTTGAAGTGGTGTCATACTAAGCAGGCCTATATGATTGCCACACCGGGTGGAAAGGTTGCTTCAAATCAAGTAGCCTTAAGAGTGCCACTTGAGATAGGTAGCAAAACTTTTCCAACTAATCTGATCACTATGTACCTAGAAGGGGTAGATGTTATCTTAGGCATGAATTGGATGACTCAGCACAAAGTTGTCCTAGATATTTCTGAAAGAATGTTAGAAATCAACTCACCTTTGGTCGGAAATTCAATTCTTTACCTTCCCCCAACAGGCCATAAAGGCTCATGTGTGTATGCAGCCATAACTACTCAACTTGAGGACATTCCAGTAGTATGTGAGTACATGGATGTCTTTCCTGATGAATTGCCTGGCTTGCCACCAGACAGAGATGTTGAGTTTGTAATTGAGCTACAGCCTGGCACTGCTCCTATTTCTAAGCGATCTTATAGAATGCCACCCAAAGAACTTGCTGAATTAAAGAAACAACTTCAAGAGTTGCTTGATAAGGGCTATATCCGCCCAAGTTCTTCTCCTTGGGGCTGTCCTGCCCTCTTTGTCAAAAAGAAAGATGGTAGCCTGAGGTTGTGTGTGGACTACCGACCTCTCAATGCGGTGACTATCAAAAACAAATATCCGTTGCCCCGCATTGACGTGCTTTTTGATCAGTTGGCTGGAGCTAAGGTCTTCTCAAAGATCGATCTTCGGTCTGGTTATCACCAAATTAAAATTCGGCCTAGTGATATTCCCAAGACAGCTTTCTCTACTCGCTATGGCCTATATGAATTCTTGGTTATGTCTTTTGGTCTCACAAATGCACCAGCCTACTTCATGTACCTTATGAATTCCGTATTTATGACGGAGTTGGATAAATTCGTCGTGGTTTTCATTGACGACATCCTGATTTTTTCCAAGAATGAGGAAGAACATGCGGAACATCTTCGCATTGTCTTACAACGCTTGCGAGAACATAAACTCTATGCTAAATTCTCCAAGTATGAGTTTTGGCTGGATAGTGTTAAATTTCTGGGGCACACTATTTCCAGCGAAGGCATATCTGTCGATCCAAGCAAAGTGCAAGAGGTTATGGATTGGCAACCACCTAAATCAGCTCATCAAATCCGCGAAAGCTTTCTAGGCTTGGTTGGTTATTATCGCCGTTTTATTCCGGATTTCTCTAGAATTGCTAAGCCTATGACTGAGTTGCTAAAGAAGGGCGTGAAATTTGTGTGGAGTGAGGCTTGTGATAAAGCTTTCCAAAAATTAAGAGAACATTTAACTTCAGCCCCAGTGCTAGCGCAGCCGGACAATTCAAAGCCGTATGAAGTTTATTGTGATGCTTCAGGAACGGGTCTTGGTTGTGTTCTTATGCAAGAAAATCGGGTTATTGCCTATGCCTCACGAGCGCTTCGCCCTCATGAAAAGAATTATCCTACACATGACTTAGAGCTAGCAGCGGTTGTTCATGCATTGAAAATGTGGAGGCACTACCTTATGGGAACCCGCTGCAATATTTTCACTGACCACAAAAGCCTCAAATATATTTTCACTCAATCTGATTTAAATATGAGGCAAAGAAGATGGTTAGAGAGAATCAAAGATTATGATCTTGAGGTCCATTACCATCCTGTAAAGGCGAATGTAGTTGCAGATGCTCTAAGCCGCAAGGCTCACTGCAATTGCCTATCAATGGAACCCTACAGTGACACTCTGTGTGAGGATTTGAGAAGGCTAAACTTGGAAATTGTTGAACAAGGAAGCCTAAATGCCCTTTCCGCGGAGTCCGACTCTCGTTTGATAGAATTGTTAAGGCTCAACTTCAAGATGAGGGTATTCTCTTAATTAAACAAAAATTGCTAGAAAAGGATCCTAAACATAATTGCTTCCGGAAGGATGAGAAAGATATAATCTGGTTTGGGCAACGCCTTGTTGTCCCAGATAATTGGGAGTTGAAAAAGGAAATCTTTGATGAAGGTCATCTCTCTAAATTCTCTATCCATCCGGGGAGTAGTAAAATGTATCAAGATTTGAAGGAGAATTTTTGGTGGTCCAATATAAGGGGGACATTGCCAAATACGTGTCGGAATGTGATACTTGTCAAAGAATTAAAGCAAGTCATTTGAAACCTTCCGGTACTCTTCAACCCCTACCCATACCTTCATGGAAGTGGGATGACATAAGTATGGACTTTGTGTCCGGATTGCCACTCACATCTAGGAAACATGATTCCATCTGGGTTATCGTTGACAGATTGACAAAAACAGCTCACTTTATTCCAGTCTGCACTACCATCATTGACAACCACTACCTATGATGCCAAAGATTATGCAAGTCTTTATATTGAGCACATTGTTCGCTTGCATGGTGTTCCTAAAACCATCATTTCCGATAGGGGATCTCTCTTTGTGGCACGTTTTTGGGAACAGTTACATAAGTCACTTGGCACAAAAATCATACGCAGTTCAGCTTATCGTCCTCGACTCGATGGTCAAACCGAAAGGGTAAACCAGATTCTAGAGGACATGTTGCGAGCATGCGTGATTCATTTTGATAAGAGTTGGGACAAGTGTCTCGCCCTGGCTGAATTTTCTTACAATAACAGTTATCAAGCCAGCTTGAAAATGGCACCTTTTGAGGCTCTTTATGGACGGATATGTCGTACTCCCTTGAACTGGTCATAGACCGGGTAGAGGAAATTATTTGGTCCAGCTTTGGTTGAGGATGCCGAAGAAAAAGTAAGGGTAATCAAGGAAAATTTAAGAATTGCTCAAGAAAGGCAAAAGAGTCATTATGACAAGGGAAAGGCACCTAGAGAATACAAAGTTGGTGACTTTGTGTACTTAAAAGTTTCGCCAACCAAGGGTGTCCAAAGATTTAGTGTGAAAGGGAAGCTAGCTCCTCGCTACATTGGCCCTTATGAGATCATTCAAGTCTGTGGGCCAGTGGCATACCGTATTCAGCTAACCGAACGATTCTCTGCCGTGCACAATGTGTTTCATGTATCACAATTGAGGAAATATGCACATGAACCGGCTAGAGAAGTTATTGAAGAAGCTAATGCTTGGATTGAACCAGATCTCTCTGTTGTGGAACATCCTTTGAGAATTCTTGATGTAAAAGAAAGAAAAACTCGAAGGCAATTTGTAAAGATGTATAAAATCCAATGGGGTCATCATACCGTAGAAGAAGCTACATGGGAAACTGAACATTATCTCAATGAGAATTATCCGGGTTTTCTTGAATCAAGGCAAAGTAAGTTCTTTCCCTTACTTCCATCTTTTAAATCCTAAATCTCGGGACGAGATTTCTTTTAAGGGGGGTAGGCTGTAACATCCCTGATGTTTAATTGCGCTAATAACATTAATTATATGAGTTAATCAAGGTTAATTAACTTATAAGCATGTTTGGTGTGATTGGGCACACTTTTGCACAAAAGACCTCGGTCAAAATCTCAAACCACGGTCAAACCCTAGATCTACTTTGAAGGCTGAAATGGTTTTCTTGCGCGTTCTCCAAATTTCACTATAGAAGTTCAAAATCGGCCAATACGAAAGTTGTTCGTTATTTCCGGAAACACATTTTTCGTAATTGGCGGACATTCCAATTTTGAGTGCAAATTGGCCAAAAGTCGGTTTGACTGCACTATGAACAGTAAATCGAGCTGTGGAAAATCTGCAACTTCGGTCGACGTTCCCGGGCAAACGGTTGATCAAAACATATGTCGCCCTTTGGGAAAGTTGTAGATCTATAGCTCCTCTACAACTTTGCTTTTTGGAGATTTTTAACTTAGTTGGCACTTTTTGGAGTTACGCAATTTAGAAACAGGGTAAAACAAATTTCGAGCAGGGCCAGCCAGCCGACTCGCCGCGCCCTGCGCGTCGTGCGCGCGCGCGCGCCGCGCCGCCACGTGGCGTCGCGTGTCGGCCCGGCATACGGAGGCCTCGGCACCGTCGGCCGTGGACCCGGCGTCGCGATGGGCCCTCCGCCTCGGCTCGTCTCACCGTACACCACGCCCAGGGAGGAAGGCCGGCAGGCCGGTGCCATGCGGTGCGACACACGCCGCGCCCATCGTCGACATCCGCGCCCCCCTGTGCATGCGCCTCTACAACTGGCCTCGGAGGCGACGAAATATTCCCAGGTCACCACGCGCCCTCCTCACCTCTCTCCTCTGCCCCGTTCGCACGCAGGTTGGGCCGGCGGTGCCCTGTCCACTGACGTCGCGGCTAGCAAGAGAAGCAGGCCGAGCTCGCCCCGCCGCCAGTCCGCTCGCTCCCCGCACCCCCTCCCTCCACGCGCCCGTGCGGTCGGGGCTCCGGGCGCGCCGACGCCGAGCGGCGGCCGTACCGGCGGCCGGCCCAGGGGTAGCACGCCGCCGACGCCCGACGACCCCACCTCGACTCGGGAAACCACTTCAAATCACCCTACCAAGGTCAGTAGAAGCCCCGGGAGTGGTCCTCCGGCCAAGTCCGACCGTCCCCGGCCGCCAATTCCGGCCGCCGGCGCGGGCAGACCCGCCGGGGACTACATTGCAAGGATCAAGTTCTTCGCGGGGTGATTTATGCAAAGTTCCAGGTACCCGGCTGTAAAAGAAGTTTTAGGGTTACAACAGTACCTTCGAAAAATCATTAAAAATCGTAGAAAAATTAGAAAAATGCAAAACCAATTTTGTTGGTTTCATGGTGAAGAAATCTATCTTTTCTATAAAACATATATAGGGTTTTCTGCACAGTTTTTGAATTAAAAATCCAAACTCAGTTTGGAGTATTTTTGGTGTGATTTAAAATATACACATGCTATGAACTTGAATTTTGGATATGTTTCTCTTTATATCATGTCTAGATCTGTGGCAAAAGTTTGCATGATTTTGATGCATATATTTTCAGTTATGATTTATTTAAGCTTTATGCTAGAATAAGTTTGATGCTTTTTATAGCACCTTTAATGAACTTTTCTTTGAGAACAAGTGCACCCTAGGGCTTTGACTTCATGATTAGTACCCCTGGTGTGATGGATGTGATTTTAGGGAATTGTTTACTAGGTGTTTTGGATTTAATCTTGTGTAGGAGCTTAACTTCAAAATCTGAAAAATAATTTGAGTTTGCCACCATGCTTTGGTCAGAAACTCATTTTTGGCATGCATGTCCTGCAGGAGAAAGTTGAGATCAAAAAGTTTATTAAATCTTTTTATATGATTTACTGTTGATTTACTAGTCTGCAATTTGTCTTTTTCGTGTAATTTAATTTACAAATGTTCTTCGGCCAAATTTTGGTGTGAGAGCTTAAACTAAGCATATGTTGCTGTGTGCAAAAGATTAGGTTCATTGGAAGTGTTTTTGATTTAATTTGGATTTATGGTTGAAAGGCTTGTTTTAAATAATTAAAGAAAGAGATGGAAATTAAAGTGTTAAATTTGTGAAATCATGTTTTGGTTCTGTTTTTGATATTTAGTCACACCCCCCTTGCTGTTTGGTGAAGTTAAATAACTTAAATTGCTTAAATGTGCACACAATCACCATCAAAATAGAGTTTTGGTTTATTATCACACACCCTAATAATTTCTGTGAGAAACTAATAATGTTTGGATGAATGTGTCCAACAAGAGTTGATTTTGTGGTAATTCTCCCACCTTCACCATAACCTAATGCATGTGCATGTAAACGTGTAGAGATTCCTGACGGAACATACACGCTCACCCAGGAGGAGGAGGGAGCAGCTAGCGAAGAGGTGAATCAGTTGAGTGTGCAGCAAGACCTGGACCAAAGTCCAGAAGAGCCAAAGACTTGTTTGGGTGCTGAGTCTGAGGAAGGCAAGCACCGGTTTCATCTAACCCATTTTATAAATGAAAATCATGTCATTTACTTTTCAGCACGTTATGATTTACTTTGTGCATTTAAGTTTTACGAGTTGCTTTGAAACCTAGATGCATGATCCTTAGGACTCCTATGCTCTTTTACTAGTATGTTAGGAACGCTAGTGCCATGCTCTAAGGATACGGTAGAAGTCGAGTAATAACTCATTGCTCGCGAGATATAGGATGCTTATGTTGGAATCATAAGTTGGTTAAATTGACTCGCTCATGTGGTAAGAGCAATGGGTTCGGTCTCGACCGAGTAGCATGGTGTCGGTCCTAAGCTATTGAACGTACCAAGTACTTGTCGGGAATGGGACACGTAAGCCAAGTACCTTCGAACCGGGCGGGATCTTTCTAGCTACCCGCTTGGGATGTGTCTCCGGGCTAGCTACCCGTGGTATAGTGTGTGAGTCCGGACTGGTCGGGTTAGACTCTCCGGATAACCGTGTACCAGAGTTTGTAGCATCTGATCCCAAACTGTGGGATGTTGGGAACCGCCTAGTCGGGGTAGACCCTGCATTTGCTTTTATTTGTATTCTTGGGGTCTACTTCTGCCATGTATCTTGGGTTTACTTTGCAAGGATAGAAATCGATCGATCGTCGGTCACTCGCCGTTATCTGAGTCGGCTTGACCACTAGCTACCCCATGTTTATTTATGGAACATTTTGGATCAATATTGTTACCTGTTAATATTGTTTGCACAACATGCTTGTTTAGTACAGGTGCTCACCTAGACTGATTAACATACTAGAATATTAGCTAAAAACTTGAAAATAAGGATCCACTTTTAGTCGCTTTTGGCAAAACAAACCCACAAGCCAAAAAGCCTTGCATGTCTAGCTGTACTTTACTTTTTGCCAGGTAAGTCTTGCTGAGTATTAGTACTCAGCCTTACTTAATTTGTGGTTTTCAAGTAATCCCATCTGGCCTAGTTCTATCCCAGATGGTTGGGAGCTTGAATGGGAGAACGATGATGATGAGTGATATGCATGGATGGCCTCCTATGTGTATCACTCGTTAGTTTGCTTTCCGCTGTTTAAACTCTAAATCACTTTTACTTTTATGTACGAAAAACCTGGTTGTAATAATGTTGAACTTGTGGACTTTAATGTAATGTAATGTTGTACTCTGGTCCCACCTTCGTGTGGGCTTAGCGCATATCAGCGATCCTGTTGTATGTGATTTACCGGGCTTTACCCAGCGGAATCGACAAAATAGTTATTTATTATTGCTTAATGGCTACGTGGACCGGCTTAGGCGATAATACGGAACTATTTTGGGCGGTTCTGTCACACTTCCTCCTCCATAACGCAAGGTGCCGGCCGCCGTCGCGGGGGCCCCAGCTCCGCACCGGCTACGGGAGGACGTCGCTGGCCATCACCGCGGCACTCTCGCCTTGGTGGGCGTCGTGTTGCTACCGGCTATGGGCGAGTGTGTTGTGTTCGATGAAATGTCGACAAGAGAGAGGTTGATGGTAGAGCTAAGTTGAGCTGAATAGCAAACACAATCTCTGGAAGGACCGGCTAGATTGCGCCAGTGTCCCAAACAAGAAGGGGTGGTCTGATTTCACCAGGCTTTGGCTGGCTACAGACAGGCTGATGAGCCAGGCTGGCCAGATGCAGGTGAGCAAACACGCCCGTGGGCGCCGCGACGGCGGCAGAGTGGGGCGGCGGCGGCTTCCTGCAACTAGCGACCCCTCCCTCCCTCTGTGTTCCTGTCACTGAACTCTCCTTTCCTCCTCCCTCCGGTGACTTCTTCCTCCTTCTCCCGACGGCAAGCTCCCTATCGACGGCGGCGGTGGATCCCCACGGGGGAAGGACGGCGGCAAAGCAGGTCGGCACGGCAACGCCGACGCGGTCTTCTTCCCTCAAGCGCCCATCCCCATCGGCCGCTGTCTTCTCTCCGGTGAGTCACCTTTCTCCTCTTCTCTACCGTACTTGCTAGGGTTTCTTGATTCGTGAAGAAGACCTTGTAGATGTAGTGTTCCTGATTCGGTCAGAAGTTCTTGATGAAATATGCAACGGATTCTCGATTTATCACTTGTGGTCGTGGTGGTGGACAACGATGCAGTGACTGTGTGATTGCCTGCTAGTAGCATTGGATCAAAGGAAATAAATGATGTGTGATTGCAAGCTAGCCTCTGTGTTTCCTGTGTAAGGATGTGTACCATCTTTAGATTGCAAGTCATTAGCACGGAGCTCTTCAAGTTCTGTTTTATCACCTTGATGTAACTTTAATTGAAATTGAGAAACCTTTCTATTAAAAAAAACAGCTTCTCCTCGGGTAGATGTTTGGGCAGGTAGGTAGAAGGTCTTATATTGATCTCAAAAAAAAAAGGTAGAAGGTCTTATTTGATAAATGAGGATCTGATTTAATTTCAGTATTGTGGAAGTCTAGTTAATCTGTTTGGGTAATGAACCATATAACAATTGCATTAGTTGTTCAGTACAAAAGGACGGAGTAAAATAAATGAGAGTATATTGAACTATACTCTGATTCTCCGGAATGAGCATTGCTCTTTGAGCTTTTCTTTCTTAGCTGATTGCCAAGTGATCATTTACTTTATCTCGCTCACTCTTTATGGTTTGGTAATAAACACAGCAGTAAGTTGCTTGGCCCAAGGAATCTACTGATTGAGCGTCAACATGGCTGTGTAAATTTGGTTAACCTGCTTCTCTCACTTTAGTTTCTTCCTGCAACACGCTACACTGTTCTCACATGTACTTGTTGAAATTTGCCTGTCCATATCTGTTTCATGTGTGCACATTTCTATCTTAACTATTGGACTGTGAAAACTAAAAACCCCTTGACATGATAATAAACATGCACAATTTGATTATTCGGACGCAGTTATGGACTTATGGTCCACAAAAAAGGTTGAACATCTGTAAGGTTTTGTCAATGCTGAGATTCTATGAATAGCAGGCTTTAATTTAATATGAGTAACTTGTAATTTTTTAGATAGTATGTCGAGTACTAGACAGCCAAAAAAAGTGTTATTTCTGCACTGCACTGTACAGATAATTGTTGGAACTGCTAACTTTAGATGGTAGCATGGAGGATTAGTTGGGTCTCTTTAAATAAATGATCTGGAGCTGTTAGTTTCTCGCTTTCATCATTATCTTATCTGTTCTTGTCCCTCGCATTGCATTTAGTATTTTTTCCAACGTACTCAAAACAAATAATTAATATAATGCTAGCTGCCTGTCTCATTAAAGATCATGGAGATGGATGCATGAACCTATGCATTTCCTGAATACATAGTATCAGTGCTGAAAGTATTAAGACCGTAAGTCTGAAAGTATCAGTGCTACAATCTTTTTTCTTTTCTGCACCTGCATGTTATTTACTCTTAAATATGTTACCACAGTAAGAACTGTTATTAGACTTGTTTGTTGTCTGCATGAATGTGGCAATGTGTGCTGCAGTAATAATTGTCAGTACTGTTGTGTTACTGATGCTTGAACTTGAACAATGAACACGGATTAGTTAGACTAAGGGGCTTCATGCATTGCATGTAGCCTGTCTTCATGCATGCATTGTAGCAGTGACTACTTCCATTTGCCCACTGATTGCCTAGTTTTTCTTGCAAAGGAGAAATTGTATGGTCATGTATGGTTCAGTCTGAAATCTTTGAGTTCTGAAATGATAAAGATTGTGATCCTTAAGTTAATGTTTCCATTTTTCTAAAGAAAAAAAAGAAGGTGTGTCAGGCATTTGGATATGGCAGTAGCTTGTTTCAGAAGCATCACTTGGGGAATTTTGTTGATTTATGAAATGATTGTAGTAGAAGTGAATTGCGAGCCTTATAATTTAGTAATGTTGATTTCACCTGATTTTTTGTTAAGAATTTAATCTGGAGTTTTTTTGTTGGCTGCCTAAGGCAGTCAAGTATACATGTAGCTTGGCAATAGAATCACCTGATTCTTCATTTGGTGCTGCCTTCTTGTTTACTACTTTTGGATGCCTGAACAAGTGTGTGCTGCTGTGTGTCATTCGGTTGCAAGATCTTTTTTCCCTTTTGCTTTGCAAAATATTATACACCAGTATGTTAAACTGTAATCAATCACTTTGACATGCATAACTTGCTGACCATTTTAGTTCCTCTAAACAATGCAGGACAGGGAGGTGGTTCAGGTGTTGGTGCAGAGGGATTGAGGGAGGACAAAAGTAGGAGATGTAGATTGCATTTAAACAAGCTAAATAATTTACTTGTAAACTGCAATCAGCATAGCATTGCTCATTTGCTATTGTTCCTAGAACTGTTATCCATTGGCCAGACTCACTGCAACGTACTATGCTGTCATATGACACTGCGCAATTAGTTGTGCATGCTTGTATGTGTATTTTTCTGAAATATTTCTGCGTGCTCTGCCTAAAACAGTTGTATTCAATTTCAATCCCAACCTCCCAGGTTTTAACGGAACACGCTACAGGATCGTTCCCCACAGGGGTAGAGTGGCAAGGGAGGGGTCAACCCAACCCTCTCTGGATTAAAACATCTTTGGCGTTTGAACCCTGTCAACCGAACATAGCCTATGGTGAGCACCGTGACGCTGTCAGCCTCAGCTCGATCCCATCAGTGGCCATTAAGGAACCTGGCTCAGATTTTGCCGATTAAGGCCGTTGTATTGACAAATTCGAAGAGCAAGTGGATGGGCCCTTTTGATTTGTTCAATTTTGGTCGCCAATTTCAGCTCAAAACCATTTTTTCTCTCAGTTCTTCCTGTCCGGCGCTTCAGAAGAAGAGTAAGAAGACCATGGAATGCGGGGCGTCGATTTCAAGTGGTGCGTCTCTCTCTCCGCTTTTTCTTTAATTCGTTCTCTCCTGTAATTTGGAGATCCCCGTCAAATCAACCCTAGCTAGTTAGTTGGACAGTTAGTGCGGTTAACTGATTTGAGAGGCTGGATTTGCGATTCAATTGCAGGTACGACGGGTTCTTCCTCTCCACGCTCGCCACTAGCGTGTATCCTACTTCACACACTAATTCCCTAACCGACTTCAACCATTTTTTTTCATTTGCTTATGCTATTCCTTAATAATCATCCAATACATGTTCAGAATCATCTTCTCCATCAATTGGAAGAGGTATCGCCTATGTGCCCATCCGCTCCACATTTGGATAGTGGTCAGAATGTCAGATTCATTCTACTTAAAAGAGTAGTATCTCAGTTTTGACTACTCCTGTGTGAGTCCATTCTACTTCTGTTCATTGTTTCTACTACCTGCCTGCCACAGGTGGATTACACCACAGTCTTCATCTTCCGTCTGCTAATGTTTCTCGATAATGGTCTTGCTGCAGGGATGGGATTGTGAGTCATTTTAAACCCACTCCCCCAACACTTAGGACTCTTTTCTTAGTTTGACAAAGTATTGGAATACAAACTAGTTTTGTCAAGCAATTTAGCATGTTTCACTTTAGTCACCCAAAGCCGTAGTTGAGCATTGCCAGCCACTTAAAAGCTAACAAGGCAAGAAAATTGTTGTTCTTGATGACCTCACCAATGTGAATCACAGCAAGACCTTGATTGCAATCTTGATCCAGTCTTGGTTTAAACTAAACAATCGGTTAGTCCTGTAGCAACTCTTAGTGGAAACAGGATTAGGGAGATGTATAAACCTAGATAGATACCCTTGGTTCTGTGCGATTTATTACTAGGATAGTTTGTTACCCACATGGTCATATGTTCTTTACATCAAAGTAATGATGTAACACACTAACAGAGCCATTTACGATTTATCTAGGTGCATGGGAGGTTTTTGATCTTCCATTTTTCCTACCATAATAATCCCTACTTTATTTTTTTCATTCGCATACAGTTGTTTTAAGTTTCTAAGTTTCATCTTGTTTGTCTGACCCACAACCAACGACTAACTGAACTTTGCCGAAGTATGGCTGCCAGTTAACGCTTTTGTATTTTTGTTGTTGTTGAAAATTTGTAGAGACCTTGGATGGCAACAGAGATATGCTCGCTTTTGTGGAAGAATAGTTGTCCTCTCAGTTCTTGTGCTACTTATGTACCCCTTTCTTTGGGTTTGGACTGTGATAGGAACATTGTGGTTTAGCACTGCAAGAGGCTGTGTGAGTTCTCATATTCTTGATATATTATTTGTACCACCATATACAGTGAATTATTCTAAATGCACATTTTTCTTACTCTGTAGTTGCCTGAGAAGGACAAAAGTGGGGCTTCCTGATATGGCTGATGTTCAGTTACTGTGGGCTCGCCTGTATTGCTTGTGTTGCTGTGGGAAAGGTATTACTGTTAAGTTCATATGTACATTTTGACAATTCTTATCCAACATTGATATTACATATGCCCTTCCTACAAAAATAATAGTTTATTTAGTATGATGACATTGTTAATGGAGTTAGGTTTGCTGGCCATTTTAATTGAATTGTGCATGCATATTGCGACATGATCTTACTTGGACTGAAGTTGTTTAGCTTAAGTTCTATGCACGTAAACTGCAAAGAACGTTTATATATCTATTATTGTAGGTAAACGGGTAGGCTACGCTAGCTAATCTACCGCGTACACCCAAGATACTTGCGAGTAGGAGTGTTAACACCAAAATTTGGTAAGGAGTCTGACTTGTGGGTCCAACTTGGTGAGAAATCCGTCCGGCGGAAGGAGGGTTTCTTCGGACGCATTCGGCAGAAGAATCCGCGGTCGGCTATCTGTTTCCGTTCGGCAAGGGAACTGTTGAGCTGATTTTGCGGGATTGTACGGTGACGTGGCCCGAGCGGAAGGACGAATGGATGGATAAGCGATCAAGCTTAGAGATAAATTAGGTATCAAATCCATTCGAGGTCGTGCTTGGCAGGGTATAAATATGAACCCTGAATGTATGTAACAGATATACGTAATCATTCTCAATACAAACCGGCTTTACGCCAAACCCTAGAGTCCATTTGTCGTGTCGTCGAGTTCTTCGAGAGGGTTCATCGATCCGTCGACCTCCGTGAGTACCTGCAACCTTGTATCATATCTAGTATCATGCGGTGGATTTAGATCTGATGCAAGTAGTCTTGTTACCATGCTTAGTGTCATGCGGTAGATTGAAGCTTGGTTCAAGAGGGTTTCTTGTTAGGTAAAGAGCCATGCGGTAGGCTAAGATCTAGCTTGAAGCTAGTTATAGGCTCTATTGAATTTTGGCAAGATTCAATAGATTCATTAAGTTACCCCGTGTTGCTTTGAGTTTTTGCTCTATGTTTAAATTCATGTAACACCTTTTTGCCCAATCTAGATGGGTTTGGATCGGCTTTATCCCTTTTGATGATCCTTATGCGAGTCGAGTTGGAAACTTTAGTTAATTTAACACGTGGATCACGTGCTTTTCGATAGCCGAAACCGAATCGATCTAGGTTGTCACATGTTGCGGGTTCAAGCTTGCTAAAGTTTGTATAAATCTTGAAAGAACTGGGTATCACGCGGTAGATGCAGGTTTTTGGGTTGTTTTGGAGCTAGTCATCCGGTGGATTAGATTTTCAAATCAATCTGATAGATTTATCTTACTTGGTAATGTTCGTTCCTTCTTCATGGATCCCGAATCGGCTGTTCAGCCGTGTTCAGTTATGTTCTTCATGAGTAAAGCACGTGCGTAATCTATGCTTTAAATAATATGCTTTTAGCTTTCCATATTTAGATTGTATCATGCAGTGGATAGATCTATTTGTGGAAAGTGGCACGATCCCAAGCAAGTTGTATCATGCGGTGGATAGATTCGCTTGGTGTCGTACCCGACGGGTTTCAAAGTACCTAGACATGCGGTAGACTAGTGCTTTGGACCTGTGCATGCTTGTTTATTACATATCTATGCTCGCGTTTTTACTTCATTTATTATTTAATCACCATGGGGATTGGTCACGGTCTTGCGCACATGCATCTTTGTCCAAACAAAGACCGATCATCGTCATGCTTACGTCATCCATTCGGCTATGTTACTTTTCCTCTTTAAAGCCCCCGAATGGTTTTAGTTTGCTGGCAGATAGCTCTCTATAGCTATATGTCATCTCATTTGGCTTTATAGCCGTAAATATGGAACTGTTTGGTACCACCCGGCAAGTTCCAAGCTTTGGAATTTAACTACTTTGTCTTTTTGTTAATTTTCAGGGAAAATTAACAAGCACGTCTTGTGATCTCTGCACGTGTGAAGCCAGCTTGTTCGGCTTGCTGTGTGCTTGGCGCTAGGTGCACATTTCGCGTCAACAAGGAGTCGCGCGTCGGTGTAGAGGAAGTAGTCGATCACGTTCCACGAACCGAGCTCCTCGTCCTTAATCCCAGCAGCCGATCAGTGCAGCAGTAGTAGCAGCGCCTCTACAGAGTCCAAACGTACGGGGATGGAACCCCGGACGTCGGTGTGCTAGCACCGCACGTTCGGCTAGGGCGGAGGCAAGAGGGCGGCGGCAAAGGGGAGGCGCGACTAACTGGTCGGGGCGCCCCCTTTGCCCCTGCTACGTATATATAGGGCGTACTAATGGGCTTCTATCTCATAGGCCCATTAGTAACCCTAATCCCTATTGGATCAATATCCTTTTGGGCCTTTAAACCGTATTGTGATGATGGGCTCTTGGACATATCACCAACAATCTCCCACTTGCACTAGAGACAATCATCTATGCAAGCTTTCAAACATTCCAAAACCCCTTAAGTGTGTGACCCGTTAGGTTCATGTGTAGATGGTCGTGAGTGGAAACCATTTCCGAATCACTAGTCAAAAGCGGCACCTAGCAGGGCATAGAGAATCACAAATACACATAAAGATCATATCGGCCGAACCTTAGATATACTCGTATACTAATCCCTTTGCCACACGATACCAGTCAAGCTCAAGGTGAGATGCGTGCCACCCTTGTGATAGCTCGACCATTCTCTCGATCTAATAGCGAATTCTATTTGTGACTAACCTTTAGTCATTTTGATTAACTCCTTAATCACTTTGGCATGACCATGCACTTTCTAATCCAACTATCTCGAGGGGCCCAGAGATATCTCTCCTGTTATCTAGGAGGGGCAAATTCCATCTTGATCCGCACACATCCCATTCCATGTTTCATGATACACCTGTAAACTACTTTATAACTACCCATTTACGGAGTAGCGTTTCGCAGCCTCAAGATGCACCACTACACACAGTGAGAAACAATGGCGATCTCAGGTCTAAGGATCCAGTAGGTATAACACTTAAGAACAACTGATGGCACATAAAATAACAATCCCAACATTGTCTTGGAGTGGGTCAATCCAACACCATGTTCACTAACATGTGTCCACATCATTAATCTGATATCTCCATATCTATGATCTGTGAAACATGATCATCAATTAATGCATGTGCTAGTCTCTCCATCGTTATTGTCCCACATAACGACCCAAACTAGGGATAATTTAGAATAACATCATTATAAACAAAGAGTTCCACGATCAATTCACGTACTCGATAATCAATATAAATGTCAGTCATCCATGGAACAAATAACAATTATTCATTATTACATAAACATGCTCATGACACAAAACTCTCCCACGCACACTAGAATCACTGATGTAAGTATCTAATACCCATAGACCTCATGTGTGCCTCATGCTTTGGTTGTGGGAGAGGCTTTGTCAATGGATCAGCAACATTTGAATCTGTGTGCACCTTGCAAACCTTCACATCACCTCTCTCAACAAAGTGACGGATGAGGTGATACTTCCGTAGTATATGTCTGGACTTCTTGTGTGATCTAGGCTCCTTTGCAAGCGCAATGGCACCACTATTATCACAATAGAGGTACACTGGACTGGACGCACTAGGAACAACACCCAACTCAGAAACAAATTTTCTGATCCAAACAGCTTCTTTTGCAACTTCGGAAGCTGCAATATACTCGACCTCTGTCGTCGAATCAGCCACCGTATCTTGCTTGGAACTCTTCCAGCTCACTGCCCCACCATTGAGGCAGAAACCAAATCCGGATTGCGATGTGGAGTCATCTTTATCTGTTTGAAAACTAGCATCGGTGTAACCCTTTACAACGAGCTCATCTTCGCCTCCAAATATTAGGAACATATCCTCAAAACGAATATTCCAACTCCGAGATACTTGCTTCAATCCATAAATGGACCTCTGAAGCTTACATATTTTCCCAGCATTTTCAGGGTCGACAAAACCTTCAGGCTGTGTCATGTACACATCCTCACTCAGATGTCCATTAAGGAAAGCGGTTTTGACATCCATTTGCCATATCTCATAGTCATAATATGCAGCAATTGCTAGGAGAATCCGAACAGACTTTAGCATTGCGATGGGCGAAAATGTTTCCTTATAATCAACGCCTTGAATTTGTCGGAAACCTTTTGCCACCAATCGTGCCTTATAGATGTGAACATTTCCATCCACGTCTAACTTTTTCTTAAATATCCACTTACAATCGACAGGTCTAACACCTTCAATTGGATAAACCAAGTTCCAAACTTGATTGTCGTGCATGGAATTTAATTTGGATTTTTATTTTGAGTTATAACATTTTTTAGCTAGTTCAAACAATGAGGCCCACCACTGGATATCATGGTCTTAGTGGGGCTGTTGGGGTGGCATGTTTGCATGTTGAGAGAACTCCCTAGTGGGGAGCTTCTATATAGGAGTTATAGATTTTATCAAAATATATTCATATGAGATCTTGTTTTGAAGAATTTATTAAAAGGAATCCAATGGTGTAATCAAAATTTAATTTGGTTTTTTTATTTTTGAGTTATAACATTTTTTAGCTAGTTCAAACAATGAGGCCCACCACTGGATGTCATGATCTTGCTGTTGAGGTGTCATGCTTGCATGTTGAGAGAACTCCCTAGTGGAGAGCTTCTATATAGGAGTTATAGATACTTGTCGAGACCGACCTACTCCTATTGTTATTGGGTTGCATGCTAAATTAATGGCAGTTTTTGCTGAACTTTTACATTATTCTGCCACGTGTCAATAAATATGCAAAACAATTGTCAATAAATAGGGGATCAGGGCAATTAGTGAATAAAGAGAAATCTGTGATCTTCTACAGCAACAATTGCCAATTCGAGGACAAGGAGGCAGTCCATAACAGCCTGCAAATCAATGTCGAGGCGCTAGGGGAAAAGTATCTGGGCTTGCCCACGATGGTGGGGAAGGTATCTGATGGGGTGTTCAACTATATACCGGGGCGGATTAGACCGTTTGTATCTGGCTGGAGTGACAAGTTGCTAAGCTGTGCTGGCCGGGAGGTCTTGATCAAGGCAAATGCGCAAGCAGTACCTACATATCCCATGAGCTGCTTCGAATTACCCCCAACATATGCAAGAAGATGACCACTTACATTTTGTTGACGGTGTATATTCGTATCAAAGTTCATATGGATTTGCAAGCGGACAAATCCCCCGTCGTAGTCAAGAGACCCTTCTTCCCTCGAGTGGTGAACCCAAGGTATCGAATCCGTGGAACAATGTGCAACACAAGAATTCAATCAAGTAAAGCAAGGAAAGCTATCTATTGAAGAACCAAATTGCATCTAGTCTAAGATATCATCAAGTAAACACATCAAATCAAATCTACTAAAGAGGTAGCAAGAGAAAGCAAGAGATAACCGATCTAGAGAGTCTAGATCATGCATATGTTGTAGCTGCAAACAAGATAGATGAAGATATAAAAGCGAATTTCATTAAAAGCATCTTTAAACCGTGGCCTCCGGTCCGATTCCGAAAACGCCCGCCTTTCAGAGCCCCCATTCTGTCACAACGTACTCATATTCATGCGGGTAATCTAGGGCGAGCTCGATAAGAACAAGTTGAAATCACTTGGTCGGTCCGGTATGCACCTCTAGCCACCGCGGCTCTAAGAGCACCCTATGCAATCTAGCTATAGACTAGATTGGGGAAGAAGCAAAACCAAGGGCAAAACAAAATCATCGAGAAGGCACTTGATCGCTAGAAATCGGATTCACTTAAAGATTTCACCATGAATGATTACATGAACAAGATCACCACCGGGATCCTACCTCGATCTTGATCCTTGCTCCGGAGCTCCGACATGATCTTCCATGCAAGGTTCCCACGTCGGCTAGGGAGACCCTAGACAACTAGCACGACCCTCATCTCCGAGATGGTGTCCCTCAAGCTTCTCTGCTCCTCGGCGGCGGATGACGAATTGATTGATGCGTGGCTCTCGGTCAGGGGGCTATAAATAGCCTAAGAGGCGTCTAGGTCAAGGGGGGGGGGGCGACTTGGCCTTGAAACGGGCTGGGCCGGCCGGCCTGGGCCGACCGGTCTGGGCCCATTTCGGCCCAGTTCGTGGCCTCCTTTGCCCGGTGTTGCTTCCCGAGTCTTCTAGATCCTTCCCCCTTCTGCATGTGGGCCCTTGTCGTCAGTTTCTCTCCGAGTTGGACGAACCTCCTTGTCTCGCAAGATTCAACACTTTTCTGGCTAGGTCCTCAGAGTTTTCCATCTTCTCGGGTTGGGTCCTTGGGCTTGTTGGAGTCGTGTTCACTTTATTGCTTGACTTCTACCGGGCTTCAAGGTCTTGTCATGAGGTGCTTGATGAACTTATCCCATAAGTCTTGCTTTCAACACTAAAATCCTGCATAAACACTAAACTCCAAAACCGACATGCACAAGTAAACTTGTTATACCACGGGGGTTAGTACCAATGGATAAGATATAAAATTCATGCTAACACCGAAGGTAAACTCATGGCTAGGTTGACGTTGGGAAGTTCAGTTGACAATCATAAAATCCATTGGCTCAAATGGGGTAAGTTGACAGATGCAAAGGCGGAAGGAGGGATGTGTTTTCGTGACATGACCCTTTTTAACTGACTCATCCCAGGTCAGTTTAGGTCGACCTCTAAACTGACCTGGGATGAGTCAGTTAAGAGAGACCTTAGGGAGTGGAATATCTCCAAGGACTTAGCTTTGGATAGGGGCGCTTGGAGACTAGCCATCAACGTTCCTGAGCCATGACTTCTTCTACGTGTCTTTATGTTGATGGTACCTTTGGGTTTCATATCTAGCCTACCCCGACTTGCTTGGGACAAAAGGCTAAGTTGTTGTTGTTGTTGTTGTTGACCCTTTTTAATCAAGCAATGCTAGGTAAACAAGGATGGCGGCTCCTAACTCGTCCGAATGCGCTATGCTCGAGGGTGTTGAAGTGTAAGTACTACCCGAATTGTGGATTCCTCGAAGCAACTAGGAAGAGAAGGAGCTCTGACACATGGCGGGCTATAAGGCATGGGCGAGAGGTGCTTAAGATGAGGCTGATCAACCGGATAGGACCAGGCACTTTGGTAAATATTTGGACTGATAATTCGATACCAGGGATTAAATCTCTCAAGCCAAGAGTTAGACTGCCAGGAGTGACAATCAAGACTGTGGATGAATTATTTGAGACAGGGAATAGGCAATGGAATGAACAGCTAGTTCGTCAGTCCTTCATTGCCATTGATGCTGAGGAGGTCCTTAGGGTCCGGCCGAGCAGAACCATGGACAGTGATGTGCTAGCTTGGGCGCCTGAAAAAACTGGTGTGTACTCCGTGCGGTCTGCCTACCAACTGCTCAAGTCAGAACAAGCACAACGTATTGCGGAGAAGGAGGGTGGTGGTGCTACTTCGACAGGAGGCGTATGGTGGAAACGACTGTCGAAATTGAAGATACCCCCGAAGGTACGTATATTCTGGTGGATGGCACTCAACGGTTTCCTGCCGAGCAAAGCTGAACTCAAGAGAAGGCATATCAGGGAGGAGGGTTATTGTGATGTTTGTGGAGATCCATCAGAGAGCTTGTATCATGTCATGATCACGTGCCCTTGGGCTAAACGCTTCTGGGCTGAGGTGAAAGCGACGCTGGGGAGGAAGCTGCCCGAGCTGCACCCATCCACGTGGGCAACAGACCTTCTATCGGGGTCCGTTTGCTCTATGGACGACGCAGCTGTTTTTGTTTGTGAGTGTTGGTCGCTATGGTCTGGAAGGAATAGGAGAGTGCATGGACGGTCTGCATGGAGCCCATGTTGGATATTTTGGTTTGACCTCGGTCAACCGACGAACTGAGGATATGGGGGAGCGGTCCACTTCCCCTTAGACTCGGATTCGGCCCAACATTAACAAAGCCCGTTTGCCGTGATCGGGTGGCAAACCCTAAGTCTAATCGGGCTCGGCCCTGGGTCTACAGCGCTGCCTATATAAGAAAAGGGGATCCCTCACGGTTCCCTGAAGGATTGAACACGAGTTTCACGTGCATCCACGTGAACCTTAACCCTAATCCACCCACCGATCGCTAAGAGCGCCGGGAAGGCACCGGAAGCTCGAGCTCCGCGTCCCGGGCGAAGTCGTTGGCGTCCCGAAGGCCACCGATACCCTCGAAGACGCTCAAGGAACGTCTACGCTACAAGCCCGACGTCGCTCTCGCCGTCGACTCCGTCACCGCCGACCGGCCAACACCAACGCGATGGAGAACACCGCTGCTGGTATTCATAACCGAATCTACTATTTATTTCCGCATTAGATTAATGTGCTAGATGTGATCTACGGTGAACTAGTAGATCCTGATGTATCTTGTTTCTAAGTATTGTTAGTTTTATTTTGACTAACAATTGGTATCAGAGCATGCTCAGTCATTCCAATTTGCCTGTGGAACTGTGGATGGAAGCACTTAAGACAGCTGCTCACATACTAAATCGGGTTCCATCTAAGTCAGTTCCCAAGACACCTTTTGAGTTGTGGAATGGGAGGAAACCGTCTTTAAATTATTTAAAGGTATGGGGCCCCCTGCCACGAGGCAAAGCTGTTTGATCCACAAAAAAGAAATTAGACTCTAAAACGATAAGCCGTCACTTTATAGGTTACCCGGATAAGTCTAAGGGGTACAAATTTTATTGTCTCCGGTCGTCACACTAAGTTCGTTGAGACCGGACATGCCTTGTGTTCCTAGAGGACTCGGGTATTAGTGGAAGTTTTCCAAAGAGGGATATAAGTCCGGAAGAACTACGGGTTGAGCTTCCGATCCGGAAATTCCGGATACAACGGAGGTATATCGGTTTGTACCACCAATCATTCCTCGGTTAAGCGCTACCACGCAACCGCTGCTCGTTCGGCGAGAACACGTGGAGCCGCACCCGTGCTTCGGCGCCGGTGGCCGGGGCCGAGGCGCCACCGCTGCCTTGTTGAGACGGAAATAATTCCACAAGTGACTCATCGGTGAACCGGCTCGTAACCGGCCATTAGTAAGACCTCGACGAGTAAGAAAGGTCGCTATCGATACCTCAATTTATGAGACATACTTAAGTGAAGACTTATATGATGTGGGGAAAATCGATGATCCCGCCAATTTTAAACGAGCGGTTGAATGTGAGCATTCCACTAAATGGATTGAGGCCATGGAAGAGGAATTAAAGTCTATGAGTTCTAATAAGGTCCGGGATTTAGTTGAAATTCCCGATGGAGTCAAACCAATAAGGCCGTAAGTGGGTCTACAAGGTTAAGCGTGATTCCAAAGGGAATGTCGATAAATTCAAGGCTAGACTCGTAGCAAAAGGATTTACACAGGTAGAGGGAAAAGATTATAATGAGACTTTCTCTCCTGTGTCGACAAAAGATTCACTTAGAATTGTCATGGCACTTGTAGCCTATTTTGATATGGAGCTACATCAGATGGACGTTAAAACTGCATTCCTCAATGGTGAATTAGATGAGACTATATACATGGCACAACCGGAAGGTTTTGCTATTAGAGGTAAAGAACATATGGGATGCAGGTTAAGAAAATCCATTTATGGACTTAAGCAAGCGTCCAGACAGTGGAACCTTAAATTCGACCAAGTCATTAAGAGGTTTGGATTTAGGGAGAATGAGGTAGATAGTTGTATCTACGTTAAGTTCAAGGGTGGAAAGTTAGTAATTCTAGTACCGTATGTTGATGACATACTATTAGCTAGCAATGATAAGAATATGTTGCATGAGACTAAGAACTTCTTATCATCTCATTTTGATATGAAGGATCTCGGTGAAGCCTCGTATGTACTAGGCATTGAGATACACCGAAACAGAGCCCAAAGAGTACTAGGATTATCTCGTAAAGCATATATTGAGAAAATGCTTATAAGATATAATATGGATAAGAGTAGCATATCACCCGCCCCAATTCAAAAGGGTGATAAGTTTAGTGAGGAACAATGCCCTAAGAATGATTTTGAGAGAAGTAGGATGGAGAACGTTCCCTATGCATCGACTTGTTGGAAGCTTGATGTACGCTCAAGTCCGTACGCGTCCGGACTTGGCATTTGCAACCGGAGTATTTAGCGATATCGAAAAACCCGGGTTGGGCTCACCGGATTGGCGTTAAGAAATCAATGAGATATTGCCAAGGCACTAAGGATTACATGCTCACTTATAGGAGAACGAGACAACCTTGTGGTTGAATGTTACACGTATGCCGACTATCTTTGGTGATGAAGACGATAGAAAATCCACTTCCGGATATGTCTACATGCTAGCGGGGGGGGCTATTTCTTGGAGAAGTCATAAGCAAGGAGTAAGCTCCTGCATCTACAATGCAAGCGAAATTTGTGTCATGTTATGATGCCACGGGGCGGGCGGTGTGGCTTAAGAATTTAATTCCGGATTTAAGATTGTTGATAGTATCTCGAGACCTATCAAAATGCACTTTGCGATAATCAAGCCGCATTCTTCTTTTGCGCTAACGATAAACTAACGGGTGCCTCCAAGCACATCGACCTTAAGTATCGTATCGTAAAAGAAAGAAACCGGACCGCACGCTCAGCATTGAGCACATAAGTACTAAGTTAAACATAGCGGATCCGCTCACCAAAGGTTTACCACCAACCCTTTATGAGAGACATGTCCTTAATATGGGTTTGGCAAATTCCTTTGATAAGGTCCTGGTTCAGGGCCATTAGTATCTCCCAAATAAGAATAAGTATCCCAACAAAGTTTTTCAGTTAAGACTATGGGTAATGTTGTCCCGAAGGTGCCGAGGTGCTGCTGACGACGCATTGGTCTGGTACTTGCTGATTTACTAAGGAGGGATTTTAGTTTATAAATAAGTTTTAGTTTAAGTCGTATTGACTTTCGGTCAGGGGGAGAATGTTGGATATTTTGGTTTGACCTCGGTCAACCGACGAACTGAGGATATGGGGGAGCGGTCCACTTCCCCTTAGACTCGGATTCGGCCCAACATTAACAAAGCCCGTTTGCCGTGATCGGGTGGCAAACCCTAAGTCTAATCGGGCTCGGCCCTGGGTCTACAGCGCTGCCTATATAAGAAAAGGGGATCCCTCACGGTTCCCTGAAGGATTGAACACGAGTTTCACGTGCATCCACGTGAACCTTAACCCTAATCCACCCACCGATCGCTAAGAGCGCTGGAAGGCCTGGAAGCTCGAGCTCCGCGTCCTGGGCAGTGTCGTTGGCGTCCTGAAGGCCACCGATACCCTCAGAAGACGCTCAAGGAACGTCTACGCTACAAGCCCGACGTCGCTCTCGCCGTCGACTCCGTCACCGCTGAATCGGCCAACACCAACGCGATGGAGAACACCGCTGCTGGTATTCATAACCGAATCTACTATTTATTTCCGCATTAGATTAATGTGCTAGATGTGATCTACGGTGAACTAGTAGATCCTATGTATCTTGTTTCTAAGTATTGTTAGTTTTATTTTGACTAACAGCCCAAAGGCAGCAGCCCTTCATGTGGCTACGCTCATTGAAGAACTGCTGGCTGTTAAAGAGCAGGATGGGCAGGGCGTGAACCGAAGAGAAGTGCGTTGGCAGCCACCAGAGGAGGGGTGGACAAAGGTTAACACAGATGGTGCCTTCTATGCGTCCATAGGTCAAGGAGCTAAGGCGGCCGTACTCAGGAATTATTGAGGGGACGTCCTGGCTGCTCAGGCGACGTGGTATGACCCGGTTCAAGAAGCTTTGGAGGCAGAGGCTCTAGCGGCTCGGGATGGATTGGCCCTCGCACAACAGATGATGCTCCCCAATGTGGTTCTAGAGTGTGATAGCCTGATGCTGGTAACAGCCCTGCAGGAAACCTCGACGCAACGATCGTTGAGATCCGGTATTTGGCATGACCGCATGAATGTGCTTTACCCATAGGGAAGGGAATTGTGCAGCTGATATGTGTGTGAGGGAGGTCTCGTTGAACTCTCCTAGGATTTTTTGGCATGCTTGCATTCCACAATGACTAAAGGATGCAGCAGCTGCAGATTTTAATCAGCAACTGAATGAATGAAAGCTCTCGCTTTTGCTCTAAATAAATAAATAAATAAATAAATAAATAAATAAATAAATAAATAAATAAATAAATAAATAAATAAATATGCAAAACATAGCGTTCAACCAGCTTCTTTTGTTGCCTGATAAAAACGGAGAGCACCTGAGGGCTCTCTTGTCCCTAATAACCCCTGGTGTATCTATTCTAGATTTCTAGATGACAATTGCAAAGGTTGATTCGAAAATGTAAAGAACTTTAGTGGTTGAAACTTGAAAGTGGATTCTGAATATATTTAAAGAGGGTATAACTGCAAGTATTTTGAATAAAATGAAGTATTCAACTACACTACAGCTAAATGACATCATGATCATCAAAACTACAATGTCAACAACTTTAGATACTACTATTATGGATGGCACTCCTCTGCAGAAGTGAGCTGTAGTTTGGATCACTACTCTAGATCACTAGTAGTTAGCCTATCCGCAGCAGTGTCTCCTAAAAATCATCTCGTATAAGAGTATTTAGAGATTCTCATAACAAATTTTATCCCCTAAACAACATTGTGTTGCAGCAGTACACCCTATTTTCCACCCCCATCTACCTGGTCCCACCTGTCTATTTTTTCTCACCAACCTTTATCCATTGCCAGTGCCACCCGAGGGAGCCGTCCCCGCTGCCCGGGGGAGCCACCTCGCCAGTCGGCCTCGGGGCCCGTCGCGCCACCCGGGTGAGCCGCCCTCGCCGGCCTTAGGTCCTTGCCTCGCCGCCGGGGAGCCGTGGGCACCCGGCATGGGAGCTTGCCCCTCGCCGGTGTCTTGCGCATTAGTTCGGGCCGAAAATTGTGCTGAAACAACCGAGTCGAGCGCCGCAGTCGCCGTCCGCCGAGCGTGCTTGATTCGCTGGAGGTGGACACTACTAGGGCAAGGCGACACCTCCAGGAAGTGTGACACCGAGCTGTGGCCGCTCGTCGCCCTCATTCCGCCATCGGAGCACCTCTGCCGCGAAGACACGAGCCACCCACCTATGTAGAGCTACCCCCATATGCGTCGGCGTGAGGGTTTGTAGTGAGGAGCGTGAGCAGCGAAGCCAGCTCGGTGGCCTCCCGTTCCAGGCAGTAGCCTCTGCCTCATCGAGCCGCTCCCGAAGCGAGGTGGCCTCATCCCTGCGGTGGCGGTGCGGGCGTCCTCGCGGCTGGTGGCGCAACTAGCAGTGGCCACGACGATGGTGGCTAGCCATCGCGCGAAGGGGCCACCTGACGTCGTGTTCTTCCTAGCGCTCTTGCTCTGGTCGGCCGGGAGGACTTCTCGGAGCACAAGTGTCACCACCGTCGTTCCCCGCCGACCCCTATCGCGTCCTCCCCTGCCTCCGCCTCTTGTGGTCCTGGTGTTGCCGAGGATGGAGATGGCCACCGACAGCGGAGGATAGGGAAGGACACCATTGTGCTCTACTCCGGGCCGCCGCTGCCCAACCGAAACGGAGCACGCGGCGACACCCGCGAGAAGCAGTAGGAGCCAAAGCACACCGGCCTACTGACGCCATCTGGACCTAGCACACCCACCGGTGGAGCTCCGCCTGCCACTCGTGGGGAGGTCGCGTTGTCGTCCATGGGGGAGCTCGCCCCGCTTCGCGCTAGGAGGATCAAAGATGGGGAGGAGCGAACTAGTAGCCGCCCCTCCGCTTGCCTTCTCCCACCGACCTCCTTGTCCCTCGGCTGCGTTGTCTTTGTCGCGCTGGCCGGAGTAGTTTCCCGGCAATCACGTGTCGCCGGACTGCCTTGCCGAGCCGCCTCGCCGGGGATAGAGCAGCGGAAGAGGCGGGGTAGAGAAGGAGGATAGGCAGAGTTGTAGTAGTAGTAGGTTTGGGGGGAGGAAGGGGTCTCCCCCATGTGGCGCGATGGCGACGTCGCAGAGGGAGGCGACGACATGGAGTGGCGGTGCACGTGTGTGCTTGGGGGAGGAAAGGGTCTCCCCTAGGTTTGGGGAGGAGAGGGAGCTCCCGAAAGTTTACAAAGTTGTGTATGAGGCACTGTTGTGGTTTGTTTTGGATCCAATATCCTCTATATTAAGGGTACATGAACATTTAGAGAGGACATTAGCACTCCATGAGTACTGTTACGTATAGCCTTCGGCACTCCACGAGTCAATTCCCTAAGAGCTACTCTAACAATAGCCCCTATTCAAGGCCCCTACTTTATTGAGTAGGGGCTACCCCACTTTTTGGGCGCTTAGATTTAGCCTCCAACTCCAACAATAGCCCCAACAATCGAGTAAGTCATGGGTGCTCGATTTGACGACCCCGGTCCTCGATTCGGTACTCTGCATGCTCGATTCGTTAGCGACTACGCTCGAATTGACGACGAGGTGATAGCCACGCCCTTCTTCCTCCCTTCCTTTCTGTTGTCCATCAGTGATTCGAGTGGCGGCGCGAGCACCCAGTCGCCCAGCCTCGCTTTTGTGTTCTCTAGTAAGTCGCGGGAAGTACTTGGGGTGGCAGAGAGTGGTGGTGGCGGAGGAGCCCGAGGTCGTCGACTGGGGAATCTCGGGCTCAGGTGGCGGCGGAGGACCCCGACGACGGTCCGTCTTCACCTCCTATCTCTCTCTCTTTCACCATTCACGCGGGCCGAGGGAAACCACTGTACCGTACATACTGAGTAGGGGCTCCTCTCTCCACCCACATAAAAAGGGCCGGAAGGGAGTATTTGGGTGGCCAGCTAAATTAGGTGCCTGAGTAGGGAGCCTACCAGAGTGCGTTTTTTTTTACTTTCGACCCCTACTTGTGAGACTTAAGTAGGGGGTCTGTTGGAGTTGCTCTAACGTTCAAATTTCATCGAACCTTACAAAATTATCATAAAATATTTGAATTTATGTATAGGAGATGTTTTCTCATAAGAAAATGTTTCATTTGAAAATGTTAGTTCAAATGAGACTCTATGGTCAAACAACCTATAACTCATTAGGTGTATGACCCTAGAGTCCCATTTGAACTAACCTTTTCAAACTAAGACTTCTTTTACAAGAGACACACCTCATATACTTAAATTCAAATATTTTATAATACTTTTGAAAGTTTCCATGAAATTTGAACATTTTAAGCCATGGTTTCAAATTTTGCAAATTCTGGAAAAATACTATGCTGGCGGGCGTCTTAAGTTCCCGCCAGCGGTGATACTGACCTCTGGCGGTTGTCATAAGTCAACCGCCAGCACAGTGGTTTGTCAAATATGAAAAATTTTAAATCCTACCTTAAATAGTTCAAAATAATTTGAAACTTCCAAAATTCTCCGAAAATATATTAATTTAAGTATAGGAGGTATTTTCTCATAGTTAAATGTTCCTATTTGAAAAGTTTAGTTCAAATTCTAGCAAACCACAGTGCTGGCGGGCGCTTAAGATAACCGCCAGCGGGGATGCTCGCCACAGGCGGGCGCTAATGTTCACCGCTGGCGGTTGGGTAATGTGGTTCGCCAGTGTTGCTTCCCTTTATATATAGCATCCGCACTCTGAAAATATTTTAAGTCTCGGCGCGAAACGAAACGGCGCCGTCAGGCTACCAAAATATCGCACCGAGCACCATTTGTCGTCCTCCCCGAGCGCCGCCTCCCCTCCGACCATCCCTCCGTCCTCCTGGAGTGCCCCGCCGACCTCCACGAGTGCCCCGCTGTCGTCCGTGAGGGCCCCGCTCCTTCTCCCTGTGGACCGCTGTCGTCTTCCGCAAGGGCCCCGCCCCTTCTCCCCGTGGACCACCACTGTCTTCCGTGGGCGCCCCGCTGACCTCGTCCCCGAGCGTCGCCACCCCACTTCCCCTACCAGGATGACATCTGTGACACCCCAGGTTTTTAATTAGCATCATTAATGCTAATGACCGAATCAGCCGGGTCAAACCCGCTAACATTGGTCAAACCTAGGTCAACCTGGGTCATCACCTCGAAAACCTCGCCAATGAACCCTATTGAACCCCTTGACCAAGTCTACACACACCCGTGGTCAACCCTTGGTCAAAGGCACGGTCAAACCCCGCTTAACCATTGACGTCGGTGAATGTCGTCCGGAACTTTTGCCGCGTTCTCCAAATTTCGCCTAAACACTTCAAAATCTACATTTATGAAAGTTGTCCATCTTGTTGAGGGACACAACTTTCATGTAGATTGGCATTTCAAATTTTGAGCGGAAAAGGGTGAAAACTTGGTCAACTGCTAGTACCTCCTGTGCACAGAGGCATGGCGGCATTCAAAGTTGGCACGACGTTCCTGCAAAATCCGTTGAGAAAAACACCCTAGAGCCTTTGTAAAAGTTGTAGAGGGTAGTGAGATCTACAACTTTCCTATTCACCACTTTGTGCACTTCTATTCAAATTTTGGGAGGAAATCGCAGTCAAACACGGGCACAGTGAAATCTTTCGGCGCCAGAGCGCGACGCCGCGCCGCGTCGCCCCGAGCATCCGCGCCGCGCTCCCCCCCTCGGCGTTCGAGCCACGCGTCCGCGTCCCGAGGCGCCCCTTCCCCGTGCCACGCGCCCACCGTGGCCGCCTCGAGTCTTGCCCCCTCCTCGCGCCGCGCGCCGGCCGGCCGGCGAGCACCCAAAGGACCGCCGGTCCGTTCCATGCCTCCCCTGCCGTTCGTTCCTCCCGAGGCCGACGCTTGCTCCTAGATGTCGCCGTTGGTCTCTTGGGTCGCTGGCAGGCCCCCTTGTCCCCTATAAAAAGGTCGCCGCCTTCTGTCCGTCCCGCCATGCCGCGGCCGAGCAGCCGCTGGCGCCATCGATGGCAGCCACGGTGAGCTTCGGCTCGGCGGCCGCACGCCAAAACAAACTCGCCACCACCCTTCCCCTCGCCCCTACCCTAACTCCCCAACCGCCCCATGACCCCCGCATCGAGCCCACCCCGCCGGTATTCCAGTCGCGACGGCCACCGCGCCGGCCGCCGCGCCCCCTCGCCCGTCCCTCCCCCTCCACAACCAAGCCTCGGAATCGGTCCCCAGGACCCGTGTCAACCCCCGCCCGCGCCGGCCGGCCCCCGGCCGGCCGGCTCGCCAGAATTTGGCCTCCCCGCGCCGCCGGCCATGGCCAGGGGCCACATTGCAAAGGGCCGGATCTTTCCAGGGGCCTCCACGCAAAAGTATAACTTCAATAGTATTTGCAGGTTTGCTGATTCTTGTAAATTGCGTAGAAAATCACAGAAAAATCAGAAAAATGAAAACCCAATTTTGTTAGATTCATGGTGAAAAATTCCACAACTTTTGTTATTCTTGCCTGAGCTAGTTCCTGTTAGTTTTTGCATAAAAAATACAAATGTGAAAACCCTAGATCTGCTATATCTCAAAATCCATACATCCTCTGTGTCCAATTTTTGGATATGTTGTGTGTTAGGTCATGACCAGCTCCTGTGCCAACAATTGCACAAAGTAATGTTGTAAATCTTTTTATAAAATTGTTTTTCCATTTCTGCAGAATCTGCAGAAATGATTTTTGTAGCTAAAAATATTTATGGTTTTGTGCCTAACTTGTGCACACTGTCCTGTTATGTCGAAACACACCTCTTGTGAATTAATCATGATTTTTGGTTTAACAGAAATATTTATTCTTAATTTGTGCATGTTTTCCTTTGCAAATTAATGAAGCAAGATCAGTAGGATTTTTAGGTGTACATGCTGGTTCTTTAGGTTTGTTTTGGACCAGAGAGCATGCATGAGAAAGTTTGGATCATTTGGTGCTTATTTATTTGTGTATGCATTTAATTTGAATCACTAGCTAGTCCTTGTTATTTTCTATAGCATTTAATTTCCTAGCTTCCAACACTTACATGTGGGTCCAGTGGACCAGTATAGGTGCTACTATGCTTAGGGAATACTTCTTTAATTTTTGGTAATTTAATTGCTTAATAAAAGGCTTAAAAGCCCTTTTAAATATTAAAGAGCCTTTTAATAAGGAAAATCCCTATTTAATTCTTTTTCCTTTTTGGAAAACTATTACCTAACTTAATTAAAGTTAATAAAACCCCTTACCGATAAGGAATTTATTTATGAATAAAAATATTGTTCATACCCTTGCTAGTGAGAAGAAAAGGATTAAAACCTTCACATGAAATAACAAGTACAAGAGATAATGATTCAAATGTGCAATAAAATGATGAGTCACACATGATTAATAACCTTCCTAAAAGAGATGTACTATCTAGATGCTTGTTAAGGTGAATATGACCAACAAGAGTAGGATAAGATAACAAACTATCTCATCACCTGAACTTGAATTGCATTCCGTGTAGATCTTCAGAACAGAGACTACTCCCTTGTCCCGGAAAACGAGGAAGGAGGAGCAGAAGCTTCGCTGCAGTACGTGGAAGTGCTCAACGACATCGAGGGTGCCCAGGCTAATCTAGCTGACGAAGGCAAGCTCCGGTGCATCTAACCCAGTTTTTAAATTCATTAATCAATTATCTATGGATGATTGTGCATTTAAGTTCAGGAGTTGAATGGAACCCTAGATGCATGATCCCTAGGTACCTTTGTCCTTACTAGAATGATAGGTCGATAGCTGCTAAGCTATAGGACCGTTACAAGTCGGGTGATGACCTCACTCGCGAGAATATGTTCCTAGATATGAATCACAATATATCCTTAAATGGATTGCTCCTGTCCAGTGGCTATTGTGGGTTAAGTGTTTGAACATACTAAGCACTTGTCGGGAATGGGACCGGTAATCCTAGTATCTTAATGAGACGGCTAGGGATGGAACTGTCACTACTCTTGGGGTCTGTCTCACGGCTAGCTACCGGTGGTGTATGGTGATTCCGGGTATCTTGCGGGGTATTCCGGATAGCCTGCACCAAAGACTGTGGCCTTTCATCCCGACCCGAGGATTTTTGGAAACGGCCTGGGAAAGTTGTCCTTGCGGGGGCAGCCTACCGTGTGTTTAGATCTACCTTGCAAGGTTTGAATCAATCTATTGTCGGCCTCTCTTCGTTATCTGAGACTACTTACTCCACTAGTCATGAGATCACTAATGATGGAAGTTGTCGAATACTATGCTTGATTAATTGTATTGTACAACTTTGTTTGTACTAGTTGGCTAATATAGTAAAGATTAAACCTACTAGAACTTTTGCTAAAATCTTGAAAGTAAGGACCTATTCTTTGTTACTTTTCAGCAAAAGCAACCCAGTAGCCAAAACGCCGTTCATGTCCAATTTGGTGAAGTAGTTATCACCGACGGGTAAGACTTGTTGAGTATTAGTATACTCATCCTTGCTATAATATGTTGATCCAGATAATGCTTTCGGTGATGTGTGGCCCGGAGAGATCTCGCCCGGCTGGGAGCTGGAGTGGGTGGAGGACGACGACTGAAAGCATCATGGATGGCCTCCCGTGGTGTCATCGCTTCCGTTAGTTTAATTCCGCTGTTTCAAAACTCTGAACTATTTCCTTATGGAAAAAACTGTTGTTTGTAATACCTAAACCCTTCGGGGTACGAATTTGGATGCTAATGATGTTGTATCTCTGGACTCGCCTTCGAGTGAGTTTTAATGCATATATGTCGATCCTTATTGCTATTCAAGTGATTTACCGGGCGTTAACCCGGCGACTAACGACAGGATGATACTTTATTATCGCTTAATGACCAAAGTGGATTGGTTTAGGCGATAGTACGGTATTTTCCTGGGCGGGTTGTCACAACGTCGTCCTCCCCGCCGGCCGCTTCCCCAACCGCCGCCCACGAACCGCCTCCGCCGACAGCTCTGTCGCCCCCGTTCGCCACCGACGCCTCATCTCCTTCGCTCGTCTCCTCGGCATGCATCGAGGCCGGGATGGGGCCGGCGGCGCGGCGACGACCCCCCCCCCCCCCGTGAGGCTCGATTTGGTTTTTTTCAAAATGCAATTATTGGCTATACACAGTCAATGGCGGGCAACACAAGAAGAAAAAATTGGTGATACGACATGCCGAATGAGTAAGAACACTTCTGTTAATAAGTACCAATCATTTTTATCAGAGTTGTACACTTCTGTTAATAAGTATCGATCATTTTGTATTTGTTTGTAGTGCTACAAACAACCTCCTGGCAGTGTGCTATGTGGATATTGTGTGTGTGAGGTTTTGAGAAATAATGGGAGGTACCGGACGAATCCTGAAGACGTAAGCCTCTTGTTTGTACACAACTATGTATGTGCTAATTATGGTCCTGATGGTAATGCATAACAATATTCATTTATTGTGTTTACGTGCAGAAGCCTACCATTGAGGGATCGTGGGGGTAACTTGGTGACAATCAAATCACCAACATTTGTGTGAACATGGTGAGATTCATCATACGTGAGATTTGCCACGATGATGGAGAATTCTTTGATAAAGAAGGAGTATTGACATTAGACGATGCAGAAAGGTTATATGATGGGTGTCTTAGGAATATCTATTATGCACGATGTTTTTTAATGTGACTTATGTATACATTTTTATATTTTAGTTTGGATTATGTGTTTGTGAGATATATTTGGATTTGACGGTTAAATACAAATTATAATAAATTAAAGTGAATTTGGCCTGCAAAAAATTAAAAAAATACGGGTGAATATAGCGGCCAAATTGTGACGCCCCAGGTTTTTAATTAACCCTAACAGCCGGTCAAAGCAGCTGACAGTGGTCAAACCAGGGTCAACCTGGGCCCTTACCTCGAAAAACTCACTAACCTACCCTAGTGACCCCCTTTGAATAGTACACACACTTGTGGGGCCAACCAATGGTCAAAGACTTGGTCAAACCCCCTTGCCACACTAATGTCCATAGGTGTCTGCCGGAACTTTTGCCGCGTTCTCCAAAATTCACCTAAACACTTAAAATTCTACCTTTATGAAAGTTTTCCATCTTGAAGAGGGACACAACTTTCATGTAAATTGGCATTTCAAATTTTGAGTGGAAATGCTCGAAAAAGTGGTTGCAAGGCAGGATTCACTGTTTAAAAAGACAGGCTGACATTCAAAGTTGGCATTCATGTAATTCAAAATCTGTGAAGAAAAACCCTATATAGCCTTTTTAGAAGTTGTTAAGGGTAGCTAGATCTACAACTTTCATGTTCACCACTTGGTCAAGTTTTATTCAAAATTTTGGAGAAAAATCGACTCAAACACAGCTCCAGCAAAATGGGTTAGGGGAGAGTGCCGAAGCGCCACGACGTCGCGCGCCCGCGCGCCGCGCGCGTCGCCGGCCGCCACCGCCGCACCCCGACGTCCGCGCCCGCGCCGCCCGAGGCACGCGCCGCCCGAGGCACCCGCGCCCCGACGCACCCCCCCCGCCCGAGGTGCCTCGAGTCCGCGCCGCCACGCCGCCGTACGCGCGCGCGCGCCACGGACCGCCGGCCCGTCGGCGGCGTCCGCCGCCGCACGCGCGCCGCCCGAGCCGCCGTAGCACAGCGGAGCATCTCGCCGGTCACGCGCGCGTCGGCCACGACGGACCCCAAGTCGCCTATAAAAGCCGCTCGTTCTTCCCCGCGGCGCGCCATCCCGAGCTCCCCGCCCGCCATTGCCGCCGCCGCCGTGAGCTCGCCTGCCCGCTCGCGCTCGCCGGTCGCGCCGGCCACTCCCCTAGGTTCCCTAGACCCCCGTGTACGTCACACGGTCGCTTGTTGTCGAAACCCGCGCTTCCTCGCCGTTTTCCCCGAGCCGCCGCGGCCACCGCCGCCGGCCGCCGTCGACCCCCCCTCGCCAGCGGCTTCCCCGCCCCAATGCCGGTCACCCCTAGCCCCTCGGTGAGCATACCGTCGTCCCCCGCCGCTTGCCGGCCGGGAGCGCCGCCGGCTCGCCGCATTTGGCCGGTGCCGCGCCACCCTCCCCGGCCTGGGACCCAATTGCTCGGCCCAAGTTCTTATCAGGGGGATTTGTGTAAAGTTTAGGATCTATCTGCAATGAAACCTATCTATGTTTTCTTGCTAGTTAGTCCAGTGCACTAGAAATTCGCTAGAAAATTGTAGAAAATTCAGAAAAATGGCAAACCAATTTTGTTGGATTCAGGGAAAGAAATCCCACAACTTTTGTTATTCTGGCATGGCATGATTCGAAATAATTTTAACATGAAAAATAGGATTGTGAAATACATAGATCTGTTGTAACTTGAAAACTATAGCTTCTCTGTATCTAAATTTTGGATATGTTGTGTATCTTATTATGACTGGCTCCTGTGCCAAAAATTGCACAAAGTTACACAGTAAATCTTGCTAAATAAATTGCTGTCCAATTCAGCGGAAACGGCCTAGATGATTTTTCTAGCTAAATATATTTATTTTTTTGTGCCCAACTTATGCACACTATCTTGTTATGTCAAAACACACCTCTTGTGAATTAATCATGATTTTTGGTGTAACAGAAATATTTATTCTTAATTTGTGCCTGTTTTCCTTTGCAAATTAATGAAGCAAGATCAGTAGGATTTTAGGTGTACATGCTGGTTCTTTAGGCTTGTTTAAGAGCAGAGAGCATGCATGAGAAAGTTTGGATCATTTTGGTGCTTAATTATTTTTGTAGGCATTTAATTTGAATCACTAGCTAGTCTTTGTTATTTTGCATAATGATTAATTTCCTTGCTTCCAAGCATCACATGTGGGTCCAATGGACCAGTTTAGGTGCTGATATGCTTAAGAAACACTCCTTTAAATTTTTGGTAATTTATTGCTTAATAAAAAGGAAAGTCTCTTTTAAATTCTTTTTCCTTTTGGAAAGTATTACCTAATTTAATTAAAAGATAATTAAATATCCTTGCTGATAAGAAATTAACTCATGAATAAAAATATTATTCATACCCTTGCTTCTGAAAGGAAAAAGGACTACACATTCACATGAAATAATAAGTACAAGAAACATTTATTCAAAGGTGCAATAAAAGAATAAATCACATATAACCAATAACCTTCCTAAAAGAGTTGTACTACCTAAATACTTGTTGAGGTGAATATGACCAACAAGAGTTGGGCAAGATAACAACCCATCACATCACCTGAACCTTGCATTGCATTCCGTGTAGATCTCCCGGACGGTGATTACTCGCTTGTCCCGGAAGCCGAGGAAAGAGGAGCAGAAGCTTCGCTGCTGTACGTGGAAGTGCTCAACGACACCGAGGGTGCCCAGGCTAACCTAGCTGACGAAGGCAAGCTCCGGTGCATCTAACATAGATTTCAAATTCTTTATTCAATTATCTATGGATGATTGTGCATTTAAGTTCAGGAGTTGAATGGAACCCTTGATGCATGATCCCTAGGTACCTTTGTCCTTACTGGTATGATCGACCGATAGCTGCTAAGCTATAGGACCGTTACAAGTCGAGTGATGACCTCACTCGCGAGAATAACTTCCTAGATAGGAATCACAATATATCCTTAAATGGATTGCTCATGTGGTAAGAGCATGGGATTTGGGCTCCGGTCTAGTGGCTATTGTGGGTTAAGTGTTTGAACGTACTAAGCACTTGTCGGGAATGGGACCGGTAAGCCTAGTACCTTAATGAGACGGCGAGGGATCCTACTATTACTACTCTTGGGATTCGTGTCACGGCTAGCTACCGGTGGTGTACGGTGACTCCGGGTGTCTTGCGGGGTATGCCGGATAGCCTGCACCAAAGACAGTAAGATTCGATCCCGACCCGAGGAGTTTTGGAAACGACCTGGGAAAGTTGTCCTTGCGGGGCAGCCTACCGTGTGTTTGGATCTACCTTGCAAGGTTTGAATCAATCGACTATCGGCCTCTCACCATTATCTGAGACTACTTACTCCACTAGCCATGAGATCCCTAATGATGGAAGTTGATGAATACTATGCTTGATTAATTGTATTGTACAACTTTGTCTGTACTAATTGGCTAATGTAGTAATGATTAAACCCACTAGAACTTGTGCTAAAATCTTTAAAGTAAGGACATACTCTTTGTTACTTTTCAGCAAAAAGAAACTCAGTGGCCAAAAGACTTTCATGTCTAGAGTTGGTGAAGTAGTTATCATCGACGGGTAAGTCTTGCTGAGTATTAGTATACTCAACCTTGCTATAATATGTTGATCCAGGTAATGCTTTCGGTGATGTGTGGCCCGGAGAGATCCCGCCCGGCTGGGAGCTGGAGTGGGTGGAGGACGACGACTGAAAGCATCATGGATGGCCTCCCGTGGTGTTTCCACTTTTCGCTAGTTTAAATTCCGCTGTTTCAAAACTCTGAACTATTTCGATATGGCAAAAACTTCGGTTTGTAATAATTAAACCCCTCGGCGTACGAATTTGGATATTAATGTGGATGTATCTCTGGACTCGCCTTTGAGTGAGTTTTAATGGATATATGTCGATCCTTGTTGCTATTCAAGTGATTTACCGGGCGTTAACCCGGCAACTAACAACAAGATGATACCTTAGTATCGCTTAATGACCAAAGTGGATTGGTTTAGGCGATAGTACGTTATTTTCCTGGGCGGGTTGTCACAGTTGGTATCAGAGTAATTATATGCACCAGAGATTTATTAATAACCTTAATCACTGATTTTTGAATAAAATATGCCAAGATTGTCTGATTTTCCAAAAATACGTTGGTCCGCTAAGGATAAACTAGACCGAGAGGCCCTAGAGGGAATTTTGGGTTCTTTCAGGTGGCTTAAATAACCTATGGTTTATTTTGCTAACTCCCAGCACATTACTTTATATCAGACTTATTTTATTGCACAACTAAACTAGATGAGCCAAGTGTTTTATACGTGCGCTGTTCCGCATCACCGGAATTGCGAGGGTTGATGGAGTGATCCATTTCTCGGATCCCATCTTTCTTGTTGCTTTTAAAGTGATTTACCGGGCGTTAACCCGGCAACTAACGACAGGATGATACTTTATTATTGCTTCATGACCAAAGTGGATCGGTCTTGGGCGATAGTACGGTATTTTCCTGGGCGGGTTGTCACAGTTGGCATCAGAGCTTAATGCACCAGAGATTAATTAATAAACCTTAATTATTGGTTTTTGAAAAAAATATGCCAAGACTATTGATTTTCCAAAGTACGTTGGTCTGCTAAGGATAAACTAGACTGAGAGGCCCTAGAGGGAATTTTGGGTTCTTTCAGGTGGCTTAATTAACTTATGGTGTATTTTGCTAACTCCCAGCACATTACTTTGTGTCAGACTTACTTTCTTGCACAACCAAACTAGGAGCCACGTATTTTATACGTGCGCTGTTCCGCATCACGAGAATTGCGAGGGTTGATGGAGTGATCCATTCCACGGATCCCATCTTCGCGTCTGTTTATGAGTTGTGTGTCGCCACGTTTTTCATACGTGTGTATTCCGCATGTCGATCATGTGAGGCAAGGATACACTCCATTCAAACGGAGGGTGTTCGAGGTTGGACGCTGTCCATGCAGCGGGTTAACGCATGGATGCCGTTTCTATAGTGAACGGTAATGTATGGGGACGCTTTCGTGACGTGCCGGCACGAAAGGTTCGTTTTCTGCAGGTACATAACAGCGCTTCGTTAGTCGTTAAGCGAGTACCGTATAGCTCTCGACTAGATATTATAGGGAGAGACGAATAACAGCCTTGCCATCGGCACTAACTTCGATTTTTGGCTTGATTGCCATGTGAGGTCAAATAGGACGTCTTGCATGCATGTTAAAAACCGAAACTACTAAAATGGACCCGAAAACTGAATTTCCATATGCTCTCTAAGGAAAATTTTGCTAGTGTGTGCTTTCATAAAATAGAGTATCTCTCGTTCCTAGCTGTCATGCTGCCGAAATTTTGAAAAAGCTAGTTCACCTTGTTGAACCTTGTGCTAAATTAAACCAAATTGTTAAAAACAGTTGCTCCTTAACTAGTTATCTTGTAACCGCAAGTCTCAGTCCTAGTTCCTTTTGGGTTGGTTTACACTTTCCTAGGCACATCTAGATCTTGTTCCCATCCACCTTGTTTTCCTTGTTAAGGTCGACCTTGAAAATTAAATATGTGTGTTAAAGAACTTTTGTAGTAACCGGGAAACTTGGGAAAGATTTGGGGGTTCTGGATTTTTGGTTATGAATTTTTATTCACAACTGCCAGAACTGCACCATTTGACATGCCGTTCTGTTTGAGACCTGACATGTGTTACATTTTTGTACAGATGGCTTTCCCTGTGTTTCACGAGTTCGACGCTAACGGTACGATCCGTACCAACGGGTTGCACTGGGAGGGTTTTCCGCGCCTTGCGTGGGAAGCACTCAGCGCCGCAGGCTACCTCACACCACCGACTTATGAGGTGTCCGAGTTCGAGTGCTATGGCGTTCCCCATTGCAGAGTGATCGTCACTGTTCTACCACACCCGGACCACGTCGACTGGTTCGACTTGAGTTTTATCTACTGGGGATTTATTACCCACGAGGCCGTTGAGTCAGCCGCTCTCAGAGTGCTGACGGACTTCTGTGACCACAACCCCACTGTGGTAGCTCTCTCTCCGTTCGGGCTGTTCCCTGCTGTGAGTCCTCACGACCCGGCATGGTTGGACCGTATGGATCACCTACAGAAGCTGTTGACACTAGCGGAGCCGTTGGATGTTACTCAGACGCTAGCTCGCTGTCTGAACGTGGTTTTCACACTTCAGGGGCTGCGCTATAATACCGCAGCGGTTATTGGACAGCGTTTGGAGGCATCTAGGCGAGATTGGCAACAGCTGTCAGCATCACATCAGCAGCTGAACTTTACACTTACTCAGGTGCAGCAGGAGAATGACAGGCTGCGTGCTAGGAGATTCCAGTTAGAGCTAGAGAGAGGCGACCGCCTGTAGAGGATTGTAGATCTGGAGGCAGAGAATCATACCTTGGAAGAGAATGCCGATGCGCATGAGATTGAGAGGTTGACGCTACTTCAGAACATTGCTGATATGCAGCAGCAGGTGGAGGAGGCCGAGGTACAGGTGGCAGCCTTGTAGGCTATAGTGGCCTTACAGCCACTACCCCCAGTACAGGCACACCCGGAGGAGCAGTAGGGTTTGTCTGGTCTGGATCAGACGAGCCAGGTAGGACCACCGTTGCCGACTCCCCAGCTTCACCTACGTACAGTGGTGATTCGGTGGGCAACTAGGTTGTCGACAACAAGAATAAGAAGGATGTCGATCCTATGGAGTTATCTTCGAGATGTTTAGAGTAGTTAACTTGTCAGCACGTCTTCGTGCCGAGTAACTGCTTGTAACCTTGTCATGTCATGTTGTTCCAAATTCGAGTGTTGTAATGTCCTTGGACCTTGTTCCATCTTGTTGTAATAATGAATGCTTAAGCATATGTGTTTTAAGTGAAATTCGCTTGTTACTCAGAAATTGAAGTTTTGTTGCGTATGATTACCAAATTCTTGGATAAATCTTTGCAATAATCACGCTTGTCAAACCTTACATTTTGCATAAGTGTTGGTAAACCAAAGCATTTCTAGAGGCATCACTCGTCTGCCCAACGTTTAAGTGCTCGTTCGAATACCACCTTCGTTGGTACCCGAAGTGACAGTAATTGTCCGAGAGTGAATGTGGGCTCATGTTATTCGAGTAATTGCATTCCTAACCGTGTTAAAGGACGATTCTATGAATCATTGTGGCTACGTGATACTTTTCAACTGTTGCTGTCATCATCATATAAATGCTAAAGAGTTGTGGTTATGTATGATCATGTCTGTCATCATTTTGGAATAAGCTTTTGATTATGTAACTAATAAGGCTCGCATTTCAGATGGTGGGAACCACGCGCAGCTCACCCAACGGTTTCGGAGCGAACGGTAGCGGTGACTTGCCGTCACCACCACCCATGACGCCGTCGAAGGCCTTCATGGCCATGCAAACCGAGGTGCTACGCCAGATTTTGCAGACGCAGCAGCAGATCGCCCAGTAGATGAACCGAGGGCCGCCACACGGGGCTAACCACGAAGGGCCTAATCAGGTCACCACGTATGCCCAGTTCATCGCATTGAAGCCGCCAACCTTCGCTAAAGCAGAAAACCCCCTGGAAGCTGACGCTTGGATCAAGGCCATAGAGGCAAAATTTTCTACCTTTGTGCTGCATTGCTCCGAGGAGAACAAGGCTAACTTCACAGCTCTGCAACTGCGGGGAGAAGCTTTGGTGTAGTGGGACCGTTTCAAGTCAATGCAGCGAGGGCACGCTGTAACTTGGGATGAGTTCAAGCAAGCCTTCAAGAGTCACCACACTCCCAAGGGACTGATGGATAGGAAGATGAGGGAGCTGTTGGCCCTCAGTTAGGGATCCGACATAGTGTACCGCTACGCCCAGAAGTTTAACAGCTTGTGCCAGTATGGTGGGCATCACGTTGATACTGATGCAAAGAAGATGGAGAGGTTCCGTGACGGGCTAGATGGCAAGTTGTACGAGCGTCTGAACCTGCTCGAGCCAGCAAACTTCCATGAGCTGGTAAACAAGGCTATCTCCCAAGAGGATGCTATGAAGAAGGCCCATATGGACAAAAAGAGGATGTCTGGTTTTGCTCCGGGCAGCGGAACTGGTAAAAAGTTTCGCTTTGTGAAGAAAAACGTTCCTGGCCCATCCCAACAATCTTCAACTGGACGCTGGACGATGAAGCCACCCCAGAGCAAACCCACCGGGAACTTCCAGTTCCGCAATGCTCAGCAGCAGGCTCCAAAGCCTAATGCACCTCCTCGCAACGTTGGTGATCGCCGTTGCTACAACTGTGGTCAGCCGGGGCATTATATCAGCGAGTGTCCCAAACCCAGGCCGATCAAGCCCAACCCACAGAATCAAGGTGCAGGAAACAAGCCTGCCACTCCGGCCAAGAAGCCTATAGTGCAAGTACGCCAAGGCAAGCTGAACTTCACTGCCATGAGTGATATTCCAGAAGGAGCTTCAGTGCTTACAGGTACATTCTCTATCAACAACACGCCTGTTAAGATTTTATTTGATTCGGGAGCCACCCACAGTTTCATAAGTGAGAATCTACTAGGCAAATTGGGTGTAAAAGGAATGCAAACCAAATCAGCTTATAAAATTACCACACCAGGTGGAAACATCATTTCCCACCTAGTAACTTTTGGAGTTCCTTTAAGGTTAGGGAGTAAGGTTATTCAATCTAATCTCATAACCATAAAATTGGGAAGCATGGATGTTATCTTGGGTATGGAGTGGATGACCTAGCATAAGGTGGTTCTAGATATATCAGATAGGGTCGTAGAGATCAATTCTCCTACGGTCGGGCACACTACCCTGCACCTACCTTTCAAGAACGATACCGACTCTTGTGCCTATGTGACCATTATCTCTCCTCTTGATGAAATTCCGGTAGTGCGTGAGTATCTAGATGTCTTTCCTGATGAGTTGCCTGGGATGCCACCAGACAGAGATGTCGAGTTTGTGATCGAACTCCAGCCGGGTACCGCACCCATTTCCAAAAGACCTTATCATATGCCACCCAAGGAGTTACCTGAACTGAAAAATCAACTCCAGGAATTGTTAGATAAGGGCTATATTCACCCAAGCTCTTCTCCTTGGGGATGTCTCGCTCTTTTCGTTAAAAAGAAAGATGGTAGCTTGAGAATGTGTGTGGATTACCGACCGCTCAATGCAGTCACCATCAAGAACAAATACCCTCTTCCCCGAATCGATGTTCTTTTTGATCAATTGGCTGGAGCCAAAGTCTTCTCTAAGATTGACCTTCGTTCTGGTTATCACCAAATCAAGATTCGACCTTGCGACATTTCTAAAACCGCTTTCTCCACTCGTTATGGTCTTTACGAGTTCTTGGTAATGTCTTTTGGTCTCACGAATGCCCCAGCCTACTTCATGTACCTCATGCCCCAGCCTTGTCGTGGTCTTTATCGATGATATTCTCATCTATTCCAAGAGCGAGATAGAACACGCCAAACACCTCCGAGTTGTCCTTCAGCGTTTGCGAGATCATAAGCTCTATGCTAAGTTCTCCAAATGTGAATTCTGGTTGAGGGGTGTGAAATTCTTAGGGCACACCATTTCCCATGATGGTATCTCCGTAGATCCTAGCAAAGTTCAAGAGGTGATGGATTGGAAACCACCCAAGTCCGTACACCAAATTCGCAGTTTCCTAGGATTGGCGGGATACTACCGTTGATTCATTCCTGACTTCTCTAGAATCGCAAAGCCTATGACTGAACTACTCAAGAAAGGAGTGAAGTTCATGTTGAACGAAGCATGTGAGAAAGCCTTCCACACCTTGAGGCAACATCTAACCTCAGCCCCAGTGCTAGTGCAACCGGATAATTCCAAACCGTTTGAAGTCTTCTGTGACGCATCAGGCACGGGTCTCGGCTGTGTCCTTATGCAAGAGGGCCGAGTCATTGCCTATGCTTCACGGGCACTTCGACCTCATGAGCTTAACTATCCTACCCATGATCTTGAGCTAGCTGCTGTTGTCGACGCTCTCAAGATATGGAGGCATTACCTAATGGGTAATGGTTGCAATATCTTCACTGATCATAAGAGTCTCAAATACATCTTCACCCAGTCAGAGTTGAATATGAGGCAGAGAAGATGGCTTGAATTGATCAAGGATTATGATCTAGAAGTGCACTATCACCCCGGCAAAGCAAATGTTTTCGCGGATGCTCTTAGTCGCAAAGATCACTGCAACCACCTAGAGTTGGAGCCAGTTAGTGGACCATTATGTGAAGAGATGATAAGGCTGAACTTAGAAGTGGTACCGCAAGGAAGTCTCTATGCCTTGACGGCAGAGTCCGATCTTTATGATAGAATTGTCACTGCTCAGCTCAATGATGAAGACATTCAAACCATCAAACAGAAACTAACAGAGGGAGATCTCAAGTACACTTGTTTCCAGAAGGATCACCAAGATGTGGTCTGGTTTGGGAAACATCTAGTGGTCCCCATTGATCCGGAAATTAAGAAGATCATCCTAGATGAGGCTCACAAGTCCAAATTTTCTATTCATCTCGGTAGTACCAAGATGTACCAAGATCTGAAACAGAACTTCTGGTGGTCCAATATGAAGGTGGATATTGCCAAGTATGTAGCCAAGTGCGATACTTGCCACCGGATGAAAACAAGCCATTTGAAATCGGCAGGTGTACTCCAACCCTTGTCGATACCCATGTGGAAGTGGGACGATATTATGGATTTCATTGTGGGTTTACCCCTCACAGATAGAAAGGAGGATTCCATTTGGGAAATCGTAGACAGACGCACCAAGATCGCTCACTTCATTGCCGTGCATACCACTTATTCAGTACAGCAATATGCAGAGTTGTACATGGATCATATAGTTCGTTTGCATGGAATCCCAAAGACTATAATCTCTGACCGAGGAACATAATTTGTAGCTCGTTTCGGGAGCAATTGCATGAGTGTTTGGGAACCAAGCTAATCCGCAGTTCCAGTTATCATCCGCAGACCGATGGTCAGACGGAAAGAATAAATCAGATTTTGGAAGATATGTTGAGAGCCAGCATCTTGCACTTTGACAAGAGTTGGGACAAGTGTTTGTCCTTGGCAGAATTCTCCTACAACAATAGCTATCAAGCCAGCTTGATGATGGCACCGTTCGATGCTCTTTACGGACGTAGATGCTGCACTCTGCTGAATTGGTCAGAGGCCGGAGAGAGAACACTCTTTGGTCCGGATTTAGTTAAAGATGCCGAAGAAAGAGTGCAAGTGATAAGAGAGAATTTGAAGATGGCACAAATGAGGCAAAAGAGTTACCATGACAAGGGAACCGCACCTCGACACTTTGAAGTGGGAGATTATGTGTATTTGAAGGTGTCCCCCACCAAAGGTGTGCAAAGGTTCGGAGTCAAGGGAAAGTTAGCTCCGCGCTACATTGGACCCTATGAAGTTATAGAAGTATGTGGGCCAGTGGCTTATCGTATCCAGTTGCCGGAACGGTTTTCCGCAGTCCACAATGTGTTTCATGTAACTCAATTCAAGAAGGGAATGCCTGTGCCGGAGAACGAAGTTACGCAGAAGCTAATGCTTGGATTGAGCCGGATTTCTCGCTCATCGAGCACCCATTGAAAGTACTAGACCAAAAAGAGCGAAAGACCCGAAGGCAGACCGTACGGATATACAAGATCCAATGGAGTCATCACACAGAAGAAGAAGCAACATGGGAGACGGAGGACTATCTCAACACGAAGTATCCGGGCTTCCTGCAATCTCGAAACCGTGAGTTCTTCTACCCATCCTTCGTTATCAAATAGAATCTCGGGATGAGATTCCGTTTAAGGGGGGTAGGCTGTGACGCCGCAGGTTTTTAATTAACCCTAACATCCGGTCAAAGCAGCTGACAGTGGTCAAACCACGGTCAACCTGGGCCCTCACCTCGAAAAACTCACTAACCTACCCTAGTGACCCCTTTGAATAGTAAACATACTTGTGGGGCCAACCCAAGGTCAAAGACTTGGTCAAACCCCCTTGCCACCCTAATGTCCATAGGTGTCTGCCGGAACTTTTGCCGCATTCTCCAAAATTCACCTAAACACTTAAAATTCTACCTTTATGAAAGTTGTCCATCTTGAAGAGGGACAAAACTTTCATGTAGATTGGCATTTCAAATTTTGAGTGGAAAAGCTTGAAAAAGTGGTTGCAAGGCAGGATTCACTGTTTAAAAAGACAGGCTGACATTCAAAGTTGGCATTCATGTAATTCAAAATCTGTGAAGAAAAACCCTATATAGCCTTTATTAGAAGTTGTTAAGGGTAGCTAGATCTACAACTTTCATGTTCACCACTTGGTCAAGTTTTATTCAAAATTTTGGAGAAAAATCGACTCAAACACGGCCTCCAAAGAAATGGGTTAGGGCGAGCGCCGACGCGCGCGCGCCGTCGCGCGCCCGCGCGCGCGCGCGTCGCCCCGCCTCCCCCGCGCCGCACCCCGACGTCCGCGCCCGCGCCGCCCGAGGCACGCGTTGCCCGAGCCACCCGCGCCCCGACGCACCCCCCCTACCCGAGGCGCCTCGAGTCCGCGCCGCCACGCCGCCGTACGCGCGCGCTCGCCACGGACCGCCGGTCCGTCGGCCGTTGTCGCCGCCGCACGCGCGCGCGCCCACGGACCGCCGGTCCGTCCGCGGCGTTGCCGCCGCACGCGCGTCGCCCGAGCCGCCGTAGCACGGCGGAGCATCTCGCCGTCACGCCGTCGTCACCACGGACCCCAAGCCGCCTATAAAAGCCGCCCGTTCTTCCCCGCGCCGCGCCATCCCGAGCTCCCCCACCCGCCATTGCCGCCGCCGCCGTGAGCTCGCCTCCCCGCTCGCGCTCGCCGCCGGCCGGCCACTCCCCTAGGTTCCCTAGACCCCGATGTACCTCACATGGTCGCTTGTTGTCCAAACCCGCACTTCCTCGCCGTTTTCCCCGAGCCGCCGCGGCCACCGCCGCCGGCCACCGTCGACCCTCCTCGCCGGCGGCTTCCCCGCCCCCAACGCCGGTCACCCCTAGCCCCTAGGTGAGCATACCGTCGTCCCCTGTTGCTTGCCCGGCCGGGAGCGCCGCCGGCTCGCCGGATTTGGCCGGTGCCGCGCCGCCCTCCCTGGCCAAGGACCCAATTGCTCGGCCCAAGTTCTTATCAGGGGGATTTGTGTAAAGTTTAGGACCTATCTGCAATGAAACCTATCTATGTTTTCTTGCTAGTTAGTCCAGTGCACTAGAAATTCCCTAGAAAATTGTAGAAAATTCAGAAAAATACCAAACCAACTTTGTTGGATTCAGGGAAAGAAATCCCACAACTTTTGTTATTCTCGCATAGCATGATTCGAAATAATTTTAACATGAAAAATAGGATTGTGAAATACCTAAATCTGTCGTAACTTGAAAACTATAGCTCCTCTGTATCTAAATTTTGGATATGTTGTGTATCTTATTATGACTGGCTCCTGTGCCAAAAATTGCACAAAGTTATGTAGTAAATCGTGCTAAATAAATTGTTGTCCAATTCTGCAGAAACTTCCTAGATGATTTTTCTAGTTAAATATATTTATGTTTTTGTGTCCAACTTGTGCACACTGTCTTGTTATGTCAAAACACACCTCTTGTGAATAAATCATGATTTTTGGTGTAACAGAAATATTTATTCTTAATTTGTGCATGTTTTCCTTTGCAAATTAATGAAGCAAGATTAGTAGGATTTTTAGGTGTACATGCTGGTTCTTTAGGCTTGTTTAGGACCAGAGAGCATGCATGAGAAAGTTTGGATCATTTTGGTGCTTAATTATTTTTGTAGGCATTTAATTCGAATCACTAGCTAGTCTTTGTTATTTTCCATAATGATTAATTTCCTTGCTTCCAAGCATCACATGTGGGTCCAATGGACCAGTTTAGGTGCTGATATGCTTAAGAAACACTCCTTTAAATTTTTGGTAATTTATTGCTTAATAAAAAGCTTTAAAGCCCTTTAAAGGATTAAAGGGAAATTAAATAAAGGAAAGTCTCTTTTAAATTCTTTTTCCTTTTGGAAAGTATTACCTAATTTAATTAAAAGATAATTAAATATCCTTGCTGATAAGAAATTAACTCAAGAATAAAAATGTTGTTCATACCCTTGCTTGTGAAAGGAAAAAGGACTACACATTCACATGAAATAACAAGTACAAGAAACATTTATTCAAAGGTGCAATAAAAGAATAAATCACATATAACCAATAACCTTCCTAAAAGAGATGTACTACTTAAATACTTGTTAAGGTGAATATGACCACAAGAGTTGGGCAAGATAACAACCCATCACATCACCTGAACCTTGCATTGCATTCCGTGTAGATCTACCGGACGGTGATTACTCGCTTGTCCCGGAAGCCGATGATGGAGGAGCAGAAGCTTCGCTGCAGTACGTGGAAGTGCTCAACGACACCGAGGGTGCCCAGGCTAACCTAGCTGACGAAGGCAAGCTCCGGTGAATCTAACCTAGCTTTCAAATTCTTTATTCAATTATCTATGGATGATTGTGCATTTAAGTTCAGGAGTTGAATGGAACCCTAGATGCATGATCCCTAGGTACCTTTGTCCTTACTGGTATGATAGACCGATAGCTGCTAAGCTATAAGACGGTTACAAGTCGAGTGATGACCTCATTCGCGAGAATAGGTTCCGAGATAGGAATCACAATATATCCTTAAATGGATTGCTCATGTGGTAAGAGCATGGGATTTGGGCTCCGGTCCAGTGGCTATTGTGGGTTAAGTGTTTGAACGTACTAAGCACTTGTCGGGAATGGGACCGGTCAGCCTAGTACCTTAATGAGATGGCGAGGGATCCTACTATTACTACTCTTGGGATTCGTCTCACGGCTAGCTACCGGTGGTGTACGGTGACTCCGGGTATCTTGCGGGGTATGCCGGATAGCCTGCACCAAAGACTGTAAGATTCGATCCCGACCCGGGGAGTTTTGGAAACGGCCTGGGAAAGTTGTCCTTGCGGGGGCAGCCTACCGTGTGTTTGGATTTACCTTGCAAGGTTTGAATCAATCGATTGTCGGCCTCTCACCGTTATCTGAGACTACTTACTGCACTAGCCATGAGATCCCTAATGATGGAAGTTGATGAATACTATGCTTGATTAATTGTATTGTACAACTTTGTCTGTACTAGTTGGCTAATGTAGTAATGATTAAACCCACTAGAACTTGTGCTAAAATCTTGAAAGTAAGGAGATACTCTGAAGGACCGATACGGCGAACCAGAGAGGGGGGGAGTGAATGGGAGCCGATAAAAATTCTTCTCGATGGAGATGAGAACTCCAACAAGACGAACGCGGCTTCCAACACACGTCTCCGACTCACTACCCAAGTTGGCCAAGCCCACGTAGCCACTGGAGTGCCACTGGACCTAGGAACCAACACACAGCCTTCCGACTCGAGAACGCAGCGGAACAACAAACCCCGAGTCTACAGACCCACACCGCCGGGCCGGTGAGCACCACCGGTCAGACCGGTCCCTGCTGGTGAACCTGAGCAACTTCCACTAAGTGGCTCTACACCGGTCAGACCGGTGAGACGCACCGGTCAGACCGATGGCAGCCAGAAAGCCCCCAAGGCACCAAACAGGTCAACCGACCACCAAACGAACCCAAACTCGAAACAGCAGCACCACGGGACAACAAAGAACACACCAAGACGTTCACCCGAGCGAAAACCCACAAGGGCCTGCACCGGTCAGACCGGTCCAAGAGCACCGGTCGGACCGGTGTAGCTCGGGCGGCTCGGGATGAAAAGCACCCGCGGTCAACTCCCCCAAATCCAAATCTCGATCTCTCGAATCGCTCCACGGACTTGAACAAGACTTTGGGGATATCAGGAGCACCTCATGAGGAGTCCATAGCCAAGTTTAATCCCACCAAATCTCGTCCAAAAAGGAGGAATCGAAGAAATCCCGCCGAAAGCACTTCCAACCCAAGAACTCAAGAAACCCCAAATTCGAGCAACTTTTCTCACGGATTTGGGAGGGGAATCACAGCCCAAAGAACCACGAAGGGTGCCCACAAATTTCCCCCACCGAGTCACCAAGAGAAAAACCCCAAGAACACTCCAAAGAAATCACCGGAAGAGGGCTCCGAAAATCACCACCAAAAACAACTCGGGTAAAACACATCCAAACCTTGAGGAATCACGCCGAATCATCTATACATGAAACAAGGATTCGTACAAGGTCTAGCAAGCCGCCCGATCATCCATCCCTCTCTACAAGATCTCTCCGTGAAGCTCTCTTGCTAGTCCTAAGGAAAACCTAGAGAAAATAGGTGGAAAAATAGGAAAACTAATGAGCTAGGGTTCCAAGAGTTGGCTGCCATCCTCTCACCTCTTGGGTTATATGGAGGCAACCGAATGTCTAAAATGCCCTTCTCTAACAACTAGGGATACAAGCCCCTCAAGGGCGGATTTGGAATTCTTGATGTCTTCACCATCGGACGGATGCCCGCGACCGCACCCGGTGTAGCCTCGACGCAAGCCATGCGATCCCGACGCGTGTCCTCCGCTTCGAAGATTCCGGACCGCGTCGTCGCACACCGGCGCCGACCGGTGCTCCTCACCGGCGACCGGTCCCCACCGGCCGGACCGGCCGGACCCACCGGTCGGGGACCGGCCGTGCCGCCGCACCTCCGTCTTCGGTTCTCCCGGTCTTGGCTTTGTGGATCAACCAAGGAACCCGGTGGTTTTCCCGTGAACCACCGGAAACCCCGCGAACTCGGTGCAACCTCCGCCAATCTCCACTCATGACTTGGCTCCCACGTAGTCCCGGCTCGACCTTGGTTTTGAGGCTCAACCAAGAAACCGTCCACGACTTCATCTTGTTGTTCATACCACCATGCGGCCCGCACTTGACCCCCGCCGGCTACCGGTCCCTCGAACGAAGCCTACTTGTCTTCTCCACACCCGGAGGCCTCACCGCGACGACCTTTCGCGCTTGTTCTTCACCCGCACCAACACGAGTCAAGCCGCAACCTCGCACCCGCAATACTTAGCCAAGAATCGGTCCACACAACGTTGTCAATCACTCATCACACAAGGAAGCGACCATCCACCGGTCCTCGAACCACACATGGTCCTCAATCTCCCCCTTGATGAGTGCATTGACAACACCCACACGAAAGTAACAAGAGAGAAAAGAAAAAGAAAAGAAACGAACAAAAAAAAACTCCAACAAGCGATCGAAAGCCAAACAAAGGCAAAGAGCAAGATCACTTGAAGAAGACAAGTCTCGGACCCCTTAGGCAAGGGCAACGGCTCGACACATCCGAGACAACGCAAAGCTCAAGCAAAGAGCACAAACCACCGAAACAAAGCTCGAAAACTCTCAAAGAGCTCCCCTGCACACATGCAAACTCCCCCTGAACCAATGCAAGAAACCACATGAAACAGACAGTACCGCAAGATTTTCGCCTCACACCGTCGGACCGGTCATCACCACCGGTCAGACCGGTGCCCAACATGTGTACAGGACCAGCACTCACACCGGTCAGACCGGTGCTCATCACCGGTCAGACCGGTGTACAACAGAGCCCAGAAATGGCTCGAAACCACCTGAAAACCTTCTAAACGCGTCCAACAAGCCTTTTCAAGCTCAACCTTCTCCCCCTTGTTGGCAATGCATGAATCAAGCCAAAAATGCAAAACTTTCAACCTAGAGCTTCTCAAATATACAAAATTCAACAAAGAATGCTACACATGTCCAAATGAGCAAGTTAGGTACTCTACGGCTTCGTATCGATCTCAACTACATGATCACCAAGTTTCACAACCATTGGACGAAGCTAAAATGGATTTTGGCAATTTTGCGAAAAACTTGCCTCTCATGAGCAAAGTCCTAAACATGATCAAAGCATATCAAAATGGCAAAGCCACACAAACTTCATGCTAGGACAGCTATTCTAACCATAAGACCATCACAAACACCCCCAAGCACCTCATGTCATGTCAAAGCCACCGAGCCATGTGCCTACTTCTATGTATGAGACTTCTCATTGGTAGGCATCATGCAACGGTTTAGCACCCAAAGCAAATTAAATTCAGCACATATGTCATGGGAGCATATTTTCCAAGCATTTTTCATTTCATTTTCAGATTTGTAAATGGTACATGAAATGTCTTTGCGACAAAAAGGAACTTATGCTCCTCCACAAGATAAATCTAGAGGGCTAAACATTCATGATGGCAAAAGAGCCTTTGGCCCCATATGATCAATAAGCTAGCTATCCAACCACAAATTAAGCATAGCAAAGCCACAAAAACATGTCAAGAGCATGTAAAGGCATTTACACATGAGAGAGAATACATGTGACATTTTTCAAAAGCATAGCTATCAACCATGGATTATTCATCAAGATCATCAAGAGCTAAGCCAAACTAACCATATCATACCAAACAAGCTCACAAAGACATATATCTCATTCCATGGTGAACAATGTATATGAGAGAAGCTTTCCTAACCAATGCATATGATACAAAATGCATGCAATCTAAGATACAAGGATGCCTATACATCATGTTACATATGCCATGCCAAAATGCAAGAAATGCACAAAGGAAAGCTATACATATGCTACAAATCGGCTCCTCGAGGGGAGGCAAAACGGGCTCGACACCACCGGCAAAAGAGAACTCCCACACACCCAACTCAAGAAATCAAACACACACCAAGTTCCCCCCGCAAACGAGTGAAAGTTGCTTGATCTAGGGGTTTGGTGAAAATATCGGCTAGTTGGTCATGTGTGGGTACATGGATCAAAGCTATCTTTCCTTTCTCAACATTGTCTCTCATAAAATGATACCTCACTTCTATGTGCTTGGTTTTGGAATGGAGCACCGGGTTCTTTGCAACGCTTATGGCACCGGTGCTATCACATTGAAGTGGGACATGGGTATACTCCTCACCAAAGTCACTCATGGTGTAGGTGATCCAAAGGAGCTGAGAGCAACAACTAGCAGCGGCAACATACTCGGCTTCGGTCGTGGATTGAGCAACACTCGACTGCTTACGAGAAGACCAAGACACCAACGAAGAACCCAAAAACTAGCAAGTCCCAGAAGTGGACTTCCTATCCAACCGACACCCGGCAAAATCCGCGTCTGAAAAGCCATGAAGCGCCAAAGAAGAGGACGCGGAGTACCAAAGGCCGAAGTCGGGAGTGTGACACAAGTACCTGAAAATTCTCTTCACTGCTTGCCGATGCGAAGTCCTCGGAGACGCTTGAAAACGAGCGCACAGACACACTGAGAACTGTATGTCCGGCCTCGTCGCCGTCAAGTAGAGGAGTGACCCGATCATGCTTCGGTACTCCTTCTGGTCCACGTGTTCACCTTCCTCGTCCGCATCAAGAGCCGTATTCGTACTCATCGGCGTCGTCATAGCCTTGGAGTCCTCCATCTTGAACTTTCTCACAATGTCCTTGGTGTACTTAGCCTGGTGCACAAATGTACCTTCCTTTGATTGCTTGATTTGTAGCCCGAGGAAGAACTGCAACTCACCCATCATGCTCATCTCGAACTCCCTGCTCATATCATCTGCAAACCTTGCAACAAGAGAGTTAGACGAGCCACCAAAGACAATATCATCCACGTACACCCGCACAATCGGGATATCTCTCGCCCCCGCCTCAAAGAAAAAACAAGGTCCGATCGACCTTCCCCATCTCAAAACCTCTCTCAAACAAGAACCCCCTCAACCTCGCCATACCATGCTCTAGGCGCCCGCTTCAACCCATACAACGCCTTCCTCAACTTGTACACCCGGTGGGGGTACTTCTCACTCTCAAACCCCCGGAGGTCGCCTCACATACACTTCTTCCTCCAAAGACACCATTCGAAAAAGCACTCTTCACATCCATTTGGTGCAACTTGAACCCTTTAGCCACGAAAAGGCTAGAAGGATCCTAATCGCCTCCAAACGGGCTACGGGAGCAAAGGTCTCCTCGTAGTCGATCCCCTCCTTCGACCGAACCCCCGAGCAACAAGTCTCGACTTGTTCCTCACAACCTCACCTTTCTCTCCCTCTTTGTTTTTCCACACCCATTTTGTACCAATCGGCTTACACCCCGGGGGAGGGTCAACCAACTCCCACACCGATTCCTCTCAAAGTTCTCCAACTCCTCATGCATCGAGTTAACCCAATTGTGATCGATAGTGCGTGTCCAATGTCTTTGGGCTCGAAAGAAGCAACAAACGCAGCATGAGCAAAATGGGAATTGTTCCGAACCCTCGACCGTGTAGTGCGTTCATTCATGTCGCCGATGATCCTCGAAGCCGGGTGATCCACTTGAACTCGCCGGGGAGGTTCTCGCCTCGAAGCTACCTCCCCCTCAACATCGCCCTTCTCCTCGTTCTTGATTTGTCGTCGTAGGTGTAGCGCAGGGTCCATCCATCATCATAGTCGAAGTAGTGGGTACATGTTCGGCGGGGGCACCGCACCGCCATCCTCATCATCTCCATGTTCATGCTCCTCCTCCCCGAAAGATCTCCTCGCCAAGCTCATCATCACCCGCACACTCAAAGACAAGCCGACTACGTGCCTCTCGTCTCGTCGAAGGTTACCTCGCAAGTCTCCACGATTTGGTTAGTTTCAAGATTGAGCACACGATATGCTCTAGAATGAGATGCATAACCAAAGAAAATGCCATCGACAGACCTAGCCTCAAATTTATCCAACTTCCTCGCCCTTCTTCGAATAAAACACTTGCAACCAAAGACATGGAAGTGACTCACCTTGGGTGTGCGACCATGCATCAACTCATAGCATGTCTTCTTCTTGTGCACTCTGAGGTATATTCTGTTCGACACATAGCATGCGGTATTCACCGCCTCAGCCCAATACCTCCTCGGAGTCCTATGCTCATCAAGCATCGTCCGAGCCATCTCGCACAAGGTCCTATTCTTCCTTTCCACAACACCATTCTGGGGAGGCGTATACGGACTCGAAAACTGGTGCTCAAGACCCAAGTCATGACAAAAGGTTTCAAAACGAGAGTTCCTGAATTCCGAGCCATTATCACTGCGGATAGCTCGTATGGCATCTCCGTGCCTCTCGTTCCTCAACCTCAAGACTAGATCTCGAACAAAACCAAACGTCTCCCCCTTATCCTCCGTAAAGAATACCCACGCATACCGAGAATAGTCATCCACCACAACAAGGACATACCACTTCCCACCCGCATCGCACACGAGCCGGGCCAACAAGGTCCATATGGAGCGAGCTCGCATGGACGCTCGGTCATCACATCGGTGAGAGGCGGGTGAGAAGAGGCCACCATCTTGGCATGCCTACACGGAGCACAAACCAACTCTTTCTCAAGCTTCAACCGTGGCAATCCTCGGACCAAATTGAGTTTACTCAAGCGAGACAAAAGGTCAAAGCTCAAGTGACCCAACTTCCTATGCCACTTCCACAACTCACTCGAAGAACCAGCCAAGAAACAACGCTCAACACCCGAAGACTGAGAAAAATCAGCACGAAACACCTGACCCTCGGAACGACCATACAAACAAGGTCCCCTCGAGAGTCCACAATCCGAGAACCACCAGGCCGAAACAACACCTCAAAACCCTCATCCAACAACCGAGACACGTAAAGCAAATTGTACCGCAGCGATTGAACAAGAGCAACACGCCTCAGAGTGATCTTGTCACTCACTTTTATCTCACCTTCTGAAAGCACACGCCCACGCCCATTGTCCCCGGTGATGTACCTCTTCGTCACCACCGGACGAGACTTGAGAACCACCCCCTGTCTCCGGTCATATGCCTCGAACAACCGGAGTCAATCAACCAAATGTTCTTCAAGTCTCCCACCCGAAATTCAAAAATAGGCACGTGAGCGAACAAACGACTCGAAGACCGGGGTTAGTACCAAAGGAGGAAAACCAGTGCCGAGCCATTTGCTCGAAAGTGGGGTTAGCACCAACCAAAGCATCTCTCCTACCAAAGCTACCTCCACGAACACCACCACGGTAACCATCCTGAGGGAACCACCCCTCTGTGCCTGGAGGAGGACCAAAACCACGCAAGAAAGCCCGTGGAACGTCCTTCCTCTCCAACTCAACGCCACAACTCCTCCAATCCCCGTATTGAGCACGAGGAGGAGAACGCCTAGCAAACTGACCACCTGCACTCTTTCCAGCCCAACCACCAGAACCACGACCACCAGAAACAACCCTCGCACCTGTACGAGCACGAAACCCGAACATCTGTCTGTCCAGGCCTGAACCGGTCTGACCGGTGCCCCACACCGGTCTGACCGGTGTGATCTGGACAGCAACACCACCTGCAGCCTTCTTCTCTCCCCAAGCCCGAACTGTCCTCACAGTCGCCTTGCCCCTGGGCATCTGCATACGAGGCTCAAGTACACCATCGGAGGGGTGGTACTTGTCCTTGTTTGCCCACTCCTTCCTCATTCTCTCCTCTCGCTTCCTCTTGAAGCAAAACTCCTCCTTATGGCCATCTCTCCCACAATAGCCACAATGGAACCTCACAAGCTTAGGCTTTGGCTTGGGATGTGGTCGCTCACTCGGTTTCTCTCCACTCAAACCCTCCACCCAGGTTTCTCACCACTTGCCTTCTCACTCTCCTTCCCAAAGAACACTTTCCCCCGAAGTGCTCACAAACTTGATAGGCTTTTGTAGATCATTTGTGGGTGTAGGAAACACGGGTGGAGCTGGGGTTGTGTCTAGTCGGTTCCTTAGATGGTTAGGTTTTGGTGGGAAATCATTTTTGTGGTGGGTTTTTGGTGGCTCAGGGATATTCTCTACACTTCCCTCACCAACCTTGTTTGCTCCAAGCCCCTCACCATCTTGCCTCTTAAAGGCCTCGATCATCATCCTCAACTGAGGCTCGTGACCGGACAACCAACCCATCAACTTCCTCAAATCATCATTCTCATCCTGCAAACGATCAACATAATGTGCAAGCTCCAAATTTTTCAATGCATGCATTTCACAGGTAGAGCAAGATGTAGGCATGGGTTCCTTCAATTTAGCCTCGAGAGAACTAGTGTAAGCATGCATCTCATCAATCTTAGCATGCAAAACAGGGCATGAAGTGCAAGCACCTAGCAAAGCAGGTCTAGACTTAAGCTCAGCCACCTCAACCCTAAGCACATCTAGTTCCTCACACTTGGAGGCATGCTTCTCCTTAAACAAAGCAAGATCGACAAGGAATATGGAGCAATCGAGACAATCATTCTCATCGGAAACAACGGGGCTAGCCTTAAGCGAATCAATCTCAAGCTTGCTATCAAGCACCCGTGTCTCTCTAGCTCGGCCCACTCTAGTCCTAGCATCCTCGAGTGAAGCCCTAAGCTCTTTCCTCATTTTCTTAGCCTCTCTAAGCATGTCATCACGGTTATCAAGCAAAGAGCCAAGCCTCTCATTCTCCCGGCGCAAGAAGGGAAGTTCATCACGCACCTCGTCGTCGGACTCGCAGTCCGAGTCGCTCCGTGTGCTCTTCTTGCTGCCGGAGCTCAACGCCATGGTGCAGAAGCCATCTCTCGCGAAGCAGCTCAGCCCGCTCAGGTTCTTGGACGACTTCTTGCTCTTGCGGCGATCTCCCTCGTCTTCGCTGCTGCTCGAGCTCGAGGTGGAGTACGCGGAACTAGAGTCGACGTCGCTCGCTCCAACCATCGCTCGGGCCTTGCCTCGGCCCTCCTTCTTCCTCGACCGCCTCTCGTCCCTATACTTGTTCTTGTGCTTGCTCTTGTGCTTGCTCTTGTGATCACGCCTCGAACGGTACTTGCCATCGTTCATCCTCGGCTTGTGCTTGTAGCTGTCCTTGTTCTCGACCTTCTCCGGGCAGTCGGCGACGAAGTGTCCCGGCTTGCCGCACTGGAAGCAAGTCCTCGTGTTCCTCCTCATGTTCACGCGGTTCTCGTGCAGCCTCTCGAACCGCCTCGTCAACGGCGCCGGCTCGTCCTCTCCAAGGTCATCAAACTCCTCATCCGGCATAGACATCAAAGAGGAAAACGAGAACATCCCGGTGGATGGGTTAGAGTTAGTCTTTGCTTTGGAACCACCAACGAGGGCAAGACTATGGGAATCGGTCGGTCCCTCGAGCTTGGCGATCATGCCCCTATCCACCTCAGCCGACTTGAGCTTCGAGAACAGCTCGTTCACCGTCAGAGTATCATACCTCTCCGACTCGACTATGGCCTCGATCTTTCCGCCCCATATCGTACGATCCAAAGAGTGTAAGAGCTTGACGGCTCTATCATGATCATCGTACGGGAGCACGTCCACATTGGCCCTCATGTTGTTCACCACCACCGTGAACCTCTGAAATAAGGCATCGATGGACTCACCGGGGAGATGAGTGAAGTTCTCGTACTCTCTCCGTAGGTCGCATACAACCGTGCCTCGAACCCCGGGCGTTCCCAACATGAGCCTCCTTCAACACCGCCCAAATCCTACAAGCCAAGTGCTCGGTGTGCACCCGATCGAACTCGGCCGACACAAAGCACGAAACAAGTAGTCGACCGCCTTATTGTTGGCGTCGAATCCGTCCCTCGACCCCGGAGCAAGGAAATCCATCGGGCCGGACATAGCCCTGTGTCCACCGTGACATCCCAAAGCACGTCGACCCTTTCCGCGGAGGAACGCACCCATCCGCTTGCTCCACATCCGATAGTTCTTGCCATCGAAGTGTGGAGGACCCGAACCCCCGTTCCCGATACGCCATCCTTGGATCTTAGACCGGTTAGAGTCAACAAAGACCCGAACCGGCTCGATACCACTTGAAGGACCGATACGGCGAACCGGAGAGGGGGGGGGGTGAATGGGAGCCGATAAAAATTCTTCTCGATGGAGATGAGAACTCCAACAAGACGAACGCGGCTTCCAACACACGTCTCCGACTCACTACCCAAGTTGGCCAAGCCCACGTAGCCACCGGAGTGCCACCGGACCTAGGAACCAACACACGGCCTTCCGACTCGAGAACGCAGCGGAACAACAAACCCCGAGTCTACGGACCCACACCGGTCGACCGTGAGCACCACCGGTCGGACCGGTCCCCGCCGGTGAACCCGAGCAACTTCCACTAAGTGGCTCTACACCGGTCGACCGGTGAGACGCACCCGGTCGGACCGATGGCAGCCGAAAGCCCCCAAGGCACCAAACAGTCAACCGACCACCAAACGAACCCAAACTCGAAACAAGCGACACCACGGGACAACAAAGAACACACCAAGACGTTCACCCGAGCGAAAACCCACAAGGGCCTGCACCGGTCGGACCGGCCAAGAGCACCGGTCGGTACCGGTGTAGCTCGGGCGACTCGGGATGAAAAGCACCCGCGGTCAACTCCCCCAAATCCAAATCTCGATCTCTCGAATCGCTCCACGGACTTGAACAAGACTTTGGGGATATCGGAGCACCTCATGAGGAGTCCATAGCCAAGTTTAATCCCACCAAATCTCGTCCAAAAAGGAGGAATCGAAGAAATCCCGCCGAAAGCACTTCCAACCCAAGAACTCAAGAAACCCCAAATTCGAGCAACTTTTCTCACGGATTTGGGAGGGGAATCACAGCCCAAAGAACCACGAAGGGTGCCCACAAATTTCCCCCACCGAGTCACCAAGAGAAAAACCCCAAGAACACTCCAAAGAAATCACCGGAAGAGGGCTCCGAAAATCACCACCAAAAACAACCGGGTAAAACACATCCAAACCTTGAGGAATCACGCCGAATCATCTATACATGAAACAAGGATTCGTACAAGGTCTAGCAAGCCGCCCGATCATCCATCCCTCTCTACAAGATCTCTCCGTGAAGCTCTCTTGCTAGTCCTAAGGAAAACCTAGAGAAAATAGGTGGAAAAATAGGAAAACTAATGAGCTAGGGTTCCAAGAGTTGGCTGCCATCCTCTCACCTCTTGGGTTATATGGAGGCAACCGAATGTCTAAAATGCCCTTCTCTAACAACTAGGGATACAAGCCCCTCAAGGGCGGATTTGGAATTCTTGATGTCTTCACCATCGGACGGATGCCCCGGCGACCGCACCTCGCGTAGCCTCGACGCAAGCCATGCGATCCCGACGCGTGTCCTCCGCTTCGAAGATTCCGGACCGCGTCGCCGCACACGGGCCGACCGGTGCTCCTCACCGGCCGGACCGGTCCCCACCGGCCGGACCGGGCGACCCACCGGTCAGACCGGTCTGGTGCTGCTGCACCTCCGTCTTCGGTTCTCCGGTCTTGGCTTTGTGGATCAACCAAGGAACCCATTGGTTTTCTGGTGAACCACCGGAAATCCCGCGAACTCGGTGTAACCTCCACCAATCTCCACTCATGACTTGGCTCCCACGTAGTCCCGGCTCGACCTTGGTTTTGAGGCTCAACCAAGAAACCGTCCACGACTTCATCTTGCTGTTCATGCCACCATGCGGCCCGCACTTGACCCCCGCCGGCCACCGGTCCCTCGAACGAAGCCTACTTGTCTTCTCCACACCTGGAGGCCTCACCGGCGACGACCTTTCGCGCTTGTTCTTCACCTGCACCAACACGAGTCAAGCCGCAACCTGCACCTGCAATACTTAGCCAAGAATCAGTCCACACAACGTTGTCAATCGCTCATCACACAAGGAAGCGACCATCCACCGGTCCTCGAACCACACATGGTCCTCATACTCTTTGTTACTTTTCAGCAAAAAGAAACTCAGTGGCCAAAAGCCTTTCATGTCTAGAGTTGGTGAAGTAGTTATCACCGACGGGTAAGCCTTTCATGTTGATCCAGGTAATGCTTTCGGTGATGTGTGCCCCGGAGAGATCTCGCCCGGCTGGGAGCTGGAGTGGGCGGAGGACGACGACTGAAAGCATCATGGATGGCCTCCCGTGGTGTTTCCGCTTTCCGCTAGTTTAAATTCCGCTGTTTCAAAACTCTGAACTATTTCGATATGGCAAAAACTTCGGTTTGTAATAATTAAACCCCTTGGGGTACGAATTTGGATACACTACAAGAAACTATTTAATATGTGACGCATTCTCCGCGACGTTTTCAGAAAATGTCACGAATGTGCATTGCAGCCCAAAACACTGCGACGATTTTTTTAATTCGTCGCGATTCTACGACGTATTCCTTTTTTTCGTCACGGATGTGCATTGAAGCCCAAAACACTGCGAGATTTGTTAAATTCGTCGCGATTCTACGACGTATTCCTTTTTTTCGTCACAAACACTGCGACGATTTGTTTAGTTTGTCGCGATTCTACGACGTATTCATATTTTTCGTCACGGACGTGCATCAATGGATATTGAAGCCCAAACCATCACGACGATTTGTTAAATTCGTCGCAATACGGCCCACAACACCGTGATGTTTTAGGAAATTGGTCGCGATCCATAAAAAAAATAGCCACCTCACCAGCACCTAGGACCCACCCACACTGCCACGCAGGCGCCACCTCACCCAAGCGCCACGTCACCACCACGTGAGCGCCCAGGGCCCACCTCACTACCACGCAGGCGCCACCTCACCCAGGCGCCACGTCACCACCACGTGAGCGCCCAGGGCCCACCTCACTACCACGCAGGCGCCACCTCACCCAGGCGCCACCTCACCACCACGTGAGCGCCCAGGGCCCACCTCACTGCCATGCAGGCGCCACCCCACCGAGGCGCCACCTCACCACCACGTGAGCGCCAAGGGCCCACCACACTGCCACGTAGGCGCCACCTCACCCAGGCGCCACGTCACCACCACGTTAGCGCCCGGTGCCCACCTCACTGCCACGCAGGCGCCACCTCACCCAGGCGCCACATCACCACCACGAGAGCACCCGGGGCCCACCTCACTGCCACGCAGGAGCCACCTCACCGAGGCGCCACGTCACCACCACGTGAGCGCCTAGGGCCCACCACACTGCCACGCAGGCGCCACCTCATGACCCAGGCGCCACGTCACCACCACGAGAGCGCCAGGGGCCCAACTCACTGCCACGCAGGCGCCACCTCACTGAGGCGCCACGTCACCACCACGAGAGCGCCCGGGGCCCACGTCATCCGCCACGCGGCGCCACCCGACCCGTGCGCCACGTCACCACCACGTGAGCGCCGGGCCCACCTCACCGCCACGCAGCGCCACCTCACCCGGCGCCACCTCACCACCACGTGAGCGCCCGTGGGCCCACCACACCGGCACGCAGCGCCACCTCACCCGTGCGCCACGTCACCACCATGAGAGTGCCGGGGGCCCACCTCATCCGCCACGCGAGCGCCACCTCACCCGTGCGCCACGTCACCACCATGTGAGCGCCTGGGGCCCACCTCACTGCCACGCAGGCGCCACCTCACCCAGGCGCCACGTCACCACCACGTGAGGGCCCGGGCCCCACCTCACTGCCACGCAGGTGCCACCTCACCCAGGCGCCACGTCACCACCATGAGAGCGCAGGGGGACCACCTCACTGCCACGCAAGCGCCACCTCACCTACGCGCCACGTCACCACCACATGAGCGCCCGGGGCCCACCTCACTGCCACGCAGGCGCCACCTCACCCAGGCACCACCTCACCACCACGGGAGCGCTCTGGGCCCACCACACTGCCACGCAGGCGCCACCTCACCCAGGCGCCACGTCACCACCACGAGAGCGCCAGGGGCCCACCTCACTGCCACGAAGGCGCCACCTCACCCAGGCGCCACGTCACCACGACGTGAGCGGCCGGGGCCCACCTCACTGCCACGCAGGCGCCACCTCACCGAGGCGCCACGTCACCACCACGTGAGCACCTCACTGCCACGCAGGCGCCACCTCACCGAGGCGCCACGTCACCACCACGTGAGCGCCGGGGCCCACCTCACTGCCACGCAGGCACCACCTCACCCAGGCGCCACGTCACCACCACGTGAGCGCCCGGGGCCCACCTCACTGCCACGCAGGCGCCACCTCACCTAGGCGCCACGTCACCACCACGTGAGCGCCCGGGGCCCACCTCACTGCCACGCAGGCGCCACCTCACTAAGGCGCCACGTCACCACCACGAGAGTGCCCGGGGCCCACGTTACTGCCATGCAGGCGCCACCTTACCCAGGCGCCACGTCACCACCATGTGAGCGCCCGGGGCCCACCTCACTGCCACGCAGGCGCCACCTCACCCAGGCACCACCTCACCACCACGTGAGCGCCGAGGGCCCACCACACTGCCACGCAGGCGCCACCTCACCCAGGCGCCACGTCACCACCACGTGAGCGCCGGGCCCACCTCACCGCCATGCGTGTCACCTCACCGAGGCGCCACGTCACCACCACGTGAGCGCCGGGGCCCACCTCACCGCCACGCAGCGCCACCTCACCCGGGCGCCACGTCACCACCACGTGAGCGCCAGGGGCCCACTTCACTGCCACGCAGGCGCAACCTCGCCCAGGCGCCACGTCACCACCACGTGAGCGCCCGGGGCCCACCTCACTGCCACGCAGGCGCCACCTCACCCAAGTGCCACGTCACCACCACGATAGCGCCCGGGGCCCACCTCACTGCCACGCAGGCGCCACCTCACCCAGGCGCCACGTCACCACCACGTGAGCGCCCGGGGCCCACCTCACTGCCACGTAGGCGCCACCTCACCCAGGCACCACGTCACCACCACGTGAGCGCCCATGGCCCACCACATTGCCACGCAAGCGCCACCTCACCCAGATGCCACCTCACTGCCGCACAAGCATCTAGGGCCCACCTCACTACCACGCAAGCGCCACCTCACCCAAGGCATGAGTTCCTCGTAAAAAAAGAAAACCTGCAGCCTAGGGGAATCGAACCCCCAACCTCACGCCTGAACCCAAGCGCGCTTCTACCACTAGGCTACAACGTTGTTTGTGATTGTGTCTAACATTTAAATGCCTTTGAACCTATCTACCCAGAAGATGCAGTCCATGGTCCGCCACACACCACACTGTAGTCTGGGCCGTTCGAGCTACATTGGCCCAGTTGCGCACCACACTAATATGGGCCGCCACCGCCACTGCCACGCAGGAGCCACCTCACCGAGGCGCCACGTCACCACCACGTGAGCGCCTAGGGCCCACCACACTGCCACGCAGGCGCCACCTCATGACCCAGGCGTCACGTCACCACCACGAGAGCGCCAGGGGCCCACCTCACTGCCACGCAGGCGCCACCTCACTAAGGCGCCACGTCACCACCACGAGAGCGCCCGGGGCCCACGTTACGCCATGCGAGCGCCACCTTACCCAGGCGCCACGTCACCACCATGTGAGCGCCGGGGCCCACCTCACCGCCACGCGGCGCCACCTCACCCGTGCACCACCTCACCACCACGTGAGCGCCCGGGGCCCACCACACCGCCACGCGAGCGCCACCTCACCCAGGCGCCACGTCACCACCATGAGAGCGCCAGGGGCCTACCTCACTGCCACGCAGGCGCCACCTCACCATGGCGCCACGTCACCACCATGTGAGCACCTGGGGCCCACCTCACTGCCACGTAGGCGCCACCTCACCCAGGCGCCACGTCACCACCACGTGAGCGCCGGCCCACCTCATTGCCACGCAGGTGTCACCTCACCCAGGCGCCACGTCACCACCATGAGAGCGCCACGGGCCCACCTCACTGCCACGCAAGCGCCACCTCACCTAGGCGCCACGTCACTACCACGTGAGCGCCCGGGGCCCACCTCACTGCCACGCAGGCGCCACCTCACCCAGGCACCACCTCACCACCACGTGAGCGCCCAGGGCCCCACCACACTGCCACGCAGGCGCCACCTCACCCAGGCGCCACGTCACCACCACGAGAGCGCCGGGGCCCACCTCACCGCCACGAAGGCGCCACCTCACCCGTGCGCCACGTCACCACGACGTGAGCGGCCGGGCCCACCTCCACCGCCACGCGGCGCCACCTCACCGAGGCGCCACGTCACCACCACGTGAGCACCTCATCGCCACGCAGCGCCACGTCACCACCACGTGAGCGCCGGGGCCCACCTCACTGCCACGCAGGCGCCACCTCACCCAGGCGCCACGTCACCACCACGTGAGCGCCCGGGGCCCACCTCACTGCCATGCAGGCGTCACCTCACCTAGGCGCCACGTCACCACCACGTGAGCGCCCGGGGCCCACCTCACTGCCACGCAGGCGCCACCTCACCCAGGCGCCACGTCACCACCACGTGAGCGCCAGGGGCCCACTTCACTGCCACGCAGGCGCAACCTCGCCCGTGCGCCACGTCACCACCACGTGAGCGCCGGGGCCCACCTCATCGCCACGCGTGCGCCACCTCACCCAAGGCGCCACGTCACCACCACGATAGCGCCAGGGGCCCACCTCACTGCCACGCAGGCGCCACCTCACCCAGGCGCCACGTCACCACCACGTGAGCGCCCGGGGCCCACCTCACTGCCACGTAGGCGCCACCTCACCCAGGCACCACGTCACCACCACGTGAGCGCCCATGGCCCACCACATTGCCAAGCAAGCGCCACCTCACCCAGATGCCACCTCACTGCCGCACAAGCATCTAGGGCCCACCTCACTACCACGCAAGCGCCACCTCACCAAGGCATGAGTTCCTCGTAAAAAAAGAAAACCTACAGCCTAGGGGAATCGAACCCCCAACCTCACGCCTGAACCCAAGCGCGCTTCTACCACTAGGCTACAACGTTGTTTGTGATTGTGTCTAACATTTAAATGCCTTTGAACCTATCTACCCAGAAGATGCAGTCCATGGTCCGCCACACACCACACTGTAGTCTGGGCCGTTCGAGCTACATTGGCCCAGTTGCGCACCACACTAATATGGGCCGCCACCGCCACTGCCACGCAGGAGCCACCTCACCGAGGTGCCACGTCACCACCACGTGAGCGCCTAGGGCCCAACACACTGCCACGCAGGCGCCACCTCATGACCCAGGCGCCACGTCACCACCACGAGAGCGCCAGGGGCCCACCTCACTGCCACGCAGGCGCCACCTCACTAAGGCGCCACGTCACCACCACGAGAGCGCCCGGGGCCCACGTTACTGCCATGCAGGCGCCACCTTACCCAGGCGCCACGTCACCACCATGTGAGCGCCCGGGGCCCACCTCACTGCCACGCAGGCGCCACCTCACCCAGGCACCACCTCACCACCACGTGAGCGCCCAGGGCCCACCACACTGCCACGCAGCGCCACCTCACCCAGGCGCCACGTCACCACCATGAGAGCGCCGGGGGCCTACCTCATCGCCACGCGTGCGCCACCTCACCATGGCGCCACGTCACCACCATGTGAGCACCGGGGCCCACCTCACCGCCACGCAGCGCCACCTCACCCGTGCGCCACGTCACCACCACGTGAGCGCCGGGCCCACCTCACTGCCACGCGGTGTCACCTCACCCGTGCGCCACGTCACCACCATGAGAGCGCCAGGGGCCCACCTCACTGCCACGCAAGCGCCACCTCACCTAGGCGCCACGTCACCACCACGTGAGCGCCCGGGGCCCACCTCACTGCCACGCAGGCGCCACCTCACCCAGGCACCACCTCACCACCACGTGAGCGCCCTGGGCCCACCACACTGCCACGCAGGCGCCACCTCACCCAGGCGCCACGTCACCACCACGAGAGCGCCAGGGGCCCACCTCACTGCCACGAAGGCGCCACCTCACCCAGGCGCCACGTCACCACGACGTGAGCGGCCGGGCCCACCTCATCCGCCACGCAGCGCCACCTCACCGAGGCGCCACGTCACCACCACGTGAGCACCTCACTGCCACGCAGGCGCCACGTCACCACCACGTGAGCGCCCGGGCCCACCTCACTGCCACGCAGGCGCCACCTCACCCAGGTGCCACGTCACCACCACGTGAGCGCCCGGGCCCACCTCACCGCCATGCAGCGTCACCTCACCCAGCGCCACGTCACCACCACGTGAGCGCCCGGCCCACCTCACCGCCACGCAGCGCCACCTCACCCGGGCGCCACGTCACCACCACGTGAGCGCCGGGGGGCCCACTTCACCGCCACGCGAGCGCAACCTCGCCCAGGCGCCACGTCACCACCACGTGAGCGCCCGGGGCCCACCTCACTGCCACGCAGGCGCCACCTCACCCAAGGCGCCACGTCACCACCACGATAGCGCCAGGGGCCCACCTCACTGCCACGCAGGCGCCACCTCACCCAGGCGCCACGTCACCACCACGTGAGCGCCGGGCCCACCTCACCGCCACGTAGGCGCCACCTCACCCGTGCACCACGTCACCACCACGTGAGCGCCCATGGCCCACCACATTGCCAAGCAAGCGCCACCTCACCCGCATGCCACCTCACCGCCGCACAAGCATCTAGGGCCCACCTCACTACCACGCAAGCGCCACCTCACCAAGGCATGAGTTCCTCGTAAAAAAAGAAAACCTACGACTAGGGGAATCGAACCCCCAACCTCACGCCCGAACCCAAGCGCGCTTCTACCACTAGGCTACAACGTTGTTTGTGATTGTGTCTAACATTTAAATGCCTTTGAACCTATCTACCCGGAAGATGCAGTCCATGGTCCGCCACACACCACACTGTAGTCTGGGCCGTTCGAGCTACATTGGCCCAGTTGCGCACCACACTAATATGGGCCGCCACCGCCATCGCCACGCCAGAGCCACCTCACCGAGGTGCCACGTCACCACCACGTGAGCGCCTAGGGCCCAACACACTGCCACGCAGGCGCCACCTCATGACCCGTGCGCCACGTCACCACCACGAGAGCGCCGGGGGGCCCACCTCATCCGCCACGCAGCGCCACCTCACTAAGGCGCCACGTCACCACCACGAGAGCGCCCGGGGCCCACGTTGCGCCATGCAGCGCCACCTTACCCAGGCGCCACGTCACCACCATGTGAGCGCCGGGCCCACCTCACTGCCACGCAGGCGCCACCTCACCCAGGCACCACCTCACCACCACGTGAGCGCCTAGGGCCCACCACACTGCCACGCAGGCGCCACCTCACCCAGGCGCCACGTCACCACCATGAGAGCGCCAGGGGCCCACCTCACTGCCACGCAGGCGCCACCTCACCATGGCGCCACGTCACCACCATGTGAGCACCTGGGGCCCACCTCACTGCCACGTAGGCGCCACCTCACCCGTGCGCCACGTCACCACCACGTGAGCGCTCGGGCCCACCTCACTGCCACGCAGGTGTCACCTCACCCAGGCGCCACGTCACCACCATGAGAGCGCCACGGGCCCACCTCACTGCCACGCAAGCGCCACCTCACCAGCGCCACGTCACTACCACGTGAGCGCCGGGGCCCACCTCACCGCCACGCAGCGCCACCTCACCACCACGTGAGCGCCCAGGGCCCCACCACACTGCCACGCAGGCGCCACCTCACCCAGGCGCCACGTCACCACCACGAGAGCGCTAGGGGCCCACCTCACTGCCACGCAGGCGCCACCTCACCCGTGCGCCACGTCACCCGTACGTGAGCGGCGGGGCCCACCTCACTGCCACGCAGGCGCCACCTCACCGAGGCGCCACGTCACCACCACGTGAGCGCCCGGGGCCCACCTCACTGCCACGCAGGCGCCACCTCACCCAGGCGCCACGTCACCACCACGTGAGCGCCCGGGCCCACCTCACTGCCATGCAGGCGTCACCTCACCTAGGCGCCACGTCACCACCACGTGAGCGCCGGGCCCACCTCATCCGCCACGCAGCGCCACCTCACCCGTGCGCCACGTCACCACCACGTGAGCGCCGGGGGCCCACTTCACCGCCACGCAGCGCCACCTCACCCGTGCGCCAGGTCACCACCACGTGAGCGCCGGGGCCCACCTCACTGCCACGCAGGCGCCACCTCACCCAAGCGCCACGTCACCACCACGAGAGCGCCAGGGGCCCACCTCACTGCCACGCAGGCGCCACCTCACCCAGGCGCCACGTCACCACCACGTGAGCGCCCGGGGCCCACCTCACTACCACGTAGGCGCCACCTCACCCAGGCACCACGTCACCACCACGTGAGCGCCCATGGCCCACCACATTGCCACGCAAGCGCCACCTCACCCAGATGCCACCTCACTGCCGCACAAGCATCTAGGGCCCACCTCACTACCACGCAAGCGCCACCTCACCCAAGGCATGAGTTCCTCGTAAAAAAAAGAAAACCCGCGCACCTAGGGGAATCGAACCCCCAACCTCACGCCTGAACCCAAGCGCGCTTCTACCACTAGGCTACAACGTTGTTTGTGATTGTGTCTAACATTTAAATGCCTTTGAACCTATCTACCCAGAAGATGCAGTCCATGGTCCGCCACACACCACACTGTAGTCTGGGCCGTTCGAGCTACATTGGCCCAGTTGCGCACCACACTAATATGGGCCGCCACCGCCACTGCCACGCAGGAGCCACCTCACCGAGGCGCCACGTCACCACCACGTGATCGCCTAGGGCCCACCACACTGCCACGCAGGCGCCACCTCATGACCCAGGCGCGACGTCACCACCACGAGAGCGCCAGGGGCCCACCTCACTGCCACGCAGGCGCCACCTCACTAAGGCGCCACGTCACCACCACGAGAGCGCCCGGGGCCCACCTCACTGCCATGCAGGCGCCATCTTACCCAGGCGCCACGTCACCACCATGTGAGCGCCCGGGGCCCACCTCATTGCCACGCAGGCGCCACCTCACCCAGGCACCACCTCACCACCACGTGAGCGCCCGTGGCCCACCACACTGCCACGCAAGCGCCACCTCACCCGTGCGCCACGTCACCACCATGAGAGCGCCAGGGGCCCACCTCACTGCCACGCAGGCGCCACCTCACCATGGCGCCACGTCACCACCATGTGAGCACCGGGGCCCACCTCGGTGCCACGCAGCGCCACCTCACCCAGGCGCCACGTCACCACCACGTGAGCGCCCGGGCCCCACCTCACTGCCACGCAGGTGTCACCTCACCCAGGCGCCACGTCACCACCATGAGAGCGCCAGGGGCCCACCTCACTGCCACGCAAGCGCCACCTCACCTAGGCGCCACGTCACCACCACGTGAGCGCCCGGGGCCCACCTCACTGCCACGCAGGCGCCACCTCACCCAGGCGCCACGTCACCACCACGTGAGCGCCCGGGGCCCACCTCACTGCCACGTAGGCGCCACCTCACCCAGGCACCACGTCACCACCACGTGAGCGCCCATGGCCCACCACATTGCCAAGCAAGCGCCACCTCACCCAGATGCCACCTCACTGCCGCACAAGCATCTAGGGCCCACCTCACTACCACGCAAGCGCCACCTCACCAAGGCATGAGTTCCTCGTAAAAAAAAGAAAACCTACAGCCTTAGGGGAATCGAACCCCCAACCTCACGCCTGAACCCAAGCGCGCTTCTACCACTAGGCTACAACGTTGTTTGTGATTGTGTCTAACATTTAAATGCCTTTGAACCTATCTACCCAGAAGATGCAGTCCATGGTCCGCCACACACCACACTGTAGTCTGGGCCGTTCGAGCTACATTGGCCCAGTTGCGCACCACACTAATATGGGCCGCCACCGCCACTGCCACGCAGGAGCCACCTCACCGAGGTGCCACGTCACCACCACGTGAGCGCCTAGGGCCCAACACACTGCCACGCAGGCGCCACCTCATGACCCAGGCGCCACGTCACCACCACGAGAGCGCCAGGGGCCCACCTCACTGCCACGCAGGCGCCACCTCACTAAGGCGCCACGTCACCACCACGAGAGCGCCCGGGGCCCACGTTACTGCCATGCAGGCGCCACCTTACCCAGGCGCCACGTCACCACCATGTGAGCGCCCGGGGCCCACCTCACTGCCACGCAGGCGCCACCTCACCCAGGCACCACCTCACCACCACGTGAGCGCCTAGGGCCCACCACACTGCCACGCAGGCGCCACCTCACCCAGGCGCCACGTCACCACCATGAGAGCGCCAGGGGCCCACCTCACTGCCACGCAGGCGCCACCTCACCATGGCGCCACGTCACCACCATGTGAGCACCTGGGGCCCACCTCACTGCCACGTAGGCGCCACCTCACCCAGGCGCCACGTCACCACCACGTGAGCGCTCGGGCCCACCTCACTGCCACGCAGGTGTCACCTCACCCAGGCGCCACGTCACCACCATGAGAGCGCCACGGGCCCACCTCACTGCCACGCAAGCGCCACCTCACCTAGGCGCCACGTCACTACCACGTGAGCGCCCGGGGCCCACCCTCATCCGCCACGCAGGCGCCACCTCACCCAGGCACCACCTCACCACCACGTGAGCGCCCAGGGCCCCACCACACTGCCACGCAGGCGCCACCTCACCCAGGCGCCACGTCACCACCACGAGAGCGCTAGGGGCCCACCTCACTGCCACGCAGGCGCCACCTCACCCAGGCGCCACGTCACCTGTACGTGAGCGGCCGGGGCCCACCTCACTGCCACGCAGGCGCCACCTCACCGAGGCGCCACGTCACCACCACGTGAGCGCCGGGCCCACCTCACCGCCACGCGGCGCCACCTCACCCGTGCGCCACGTCACCACCACGTGAGCGCCGGGGCCCACCTCACGCCATGCGGGCGTCACCTCACCTAGGCGCCACGTCACCACCACGTGAGCGCCGGGGCCCACCTCACTGCCACGCAGGCGCCACCTCACCCAGGCGCCACGTCACCACCACGTGAGCGCCAGGGGCCCACTTCACTGCCACGCAGGCGCCACCTCACCCAGGCGCCAAGTCACCACCACGTGAGCGCCCGGGGCCCACCTCACTGCCACGCAGGCGCCACCTCACCCAAGCGCCACGTCACCACCACGAGAGCGCCAGGGGCCCACCTCACTGCCACGCAGGCGCCACCTCACCCAGGCGCCACGTCACCACCACGTGAGCGCCCGGGGCCCACCTCACTACCACGTAGGCGCCACCTCACCCAGGCACCACGTCACCACCACGTGAGCGCCCATGGCCCACCACATTGCCACGCAAGCGCCACCTCACCCAGATGCCACCTCACTGCCGCACAAGCATCTAGGGCCCACCTCACTACCACGCAAGCGCCACCTCACCCAAGGCATGAGTTCCTCGTAAAAAAAGAAAACCCTCGCACCTAGGGGAATCGAACCCCCAACCTCACGCCCGAACCCAAGCGCGCTTCTACCACTAGGCTACAACGTTGTTTGTGATTGTGTCTAACATTTAAATGCCTTTGAACCTATCTACCCGTAAGATGCGGTCCATGGTCCGCCACACACCACACCGTAGTCCGGGCCGTTCGAGCTACATTGGCCCGCTGCGCACCACACTAATATGGGCCGCCACCGCCACCGCCACGCGAGAGCCACCTCACCGAGGCGCCACGTCACCACCACGTGATCGCCTAGGGCCCACCACACTGCCACGCAGGCGCCACCTCATGACCCAGGCGCGACGTCACCACCACGAGAGCGCCAGGGGCCCACCTCACTGCCACGCAGGCGCCACCTCACTAAGGCGCCACGTCACCACCACGAGAGCGCCCGGGGCCCACCTCACTGCCATGCAGGCGCCATCTTACCCAGGCGCCACGTCACCACCATGTGAGCGCCCGGGGCCCACCTCATTGCCACGCAGGCGCCACCTCACCCAGGCACCACCTCACCACCACGTGAGCGCCCAGGGCCCACCACACTGCCACGCAGGCGCCACCTCACCCAGGCGCCACGTCACCACCATGAGAGCGCCAGGGGCCCACCTCACTGCCACGCAGGCGCCACCTCACCATGGCGCCACGTCACCACCATGTGAGCACCTGGGGCCCACCTCACTGCCACGCAGGCGCCACCTCACCCAGGCGCCACGTCACCACCACGTGAGCGCCCGGGCCCCACCTCACTGCCACGCAGGTGTCACCTCACCCAGGCGCCACGTCACCACCATGTGAGCGCCTGGGGCCCACCTCACTGCCACGCAGGCGCCACCTCACCCAGGCGCCACGTCACCACCACGTGAGCGCCCGGGCCCACCTCACTGCCACGCAGGCGCCACCTCACCCAGGCACCACGTCACCACCACGTGAGCGCCCATGGCCCACCACACTGCCACGCGAGCGCCACCTCACCCGCATGCCACCTCACTGCCGCACAAGCATCTAGGGCCCACCTCACTACCACGCAAGCGCCACCTCACCCAAGGCATGAGTTCCTCGTAAAAAAAGAAAACCCGCGGCCTCTAGGGGAATCGAACCCCCAACCTCACGCCTGAACCCAAGCGCGCTTCTACCACTAGGCTACAACGTTGTTTGTGATTGTGTCTAACATTTAAATGCCTTTGAACCTATCTACCCAGAAGATGCAGTCCATGGTCCGCCACACACCACACTGTAGTCTGGGCCGTTCGAGCTACATTGGCCCAGTTGCGCACCACACTAATATGGGCCGCCACCGCCACTGCAACGCAGGAGCCACCTCACCGAGGCGCCACGTCACCACCACGTGATCGCCTAGGGCCCACCACACTGCCACGCAGGCGCCACCTCATGACCCAGGCGCGACGTCACCACCACGAGAGCGCCAGGGGCCCACCTCACTGCCACGCAGGCGCCACCTCACTAAGGCGCCACGTCACCACCACGAGAGCGCCCGGGGCCCACCTCACTGCCATGCAGGCGCCACCTTACCCAGGCGCCACGTCACCACCATGTGAGCGCCCGGGGCCCACCTCACTGCCACGCAGGCGCCACCTCACCCAGGCACCACCTCACCACCACGTGAGCGCCCAGGGCCCACCACACTGCCACGCAGGCGCCACCTCACCCAGGCGCCACGTCACCACCATGAGAGCGCCAGGGGCCCACCTCACTGCCACGCAGGCGCCACCTCACCATGGCGCCACGTCACCACCATGTGAGCACCTGGGGCCCACCTCACTGCCACGCAGGCGCCACCTCACCCAGGCGCCACGTCACCACCACGTGAGCGCCCGGGCCCCACCTCACTGCCACGCAGGTGTCACCTCACCCAGGCGCCACGTCACCACCATGAGAGCGCCAGGGGCCCACCTCACTGCCACGCAAGCGCCACCTCACCTAGGCGCCACCTCACTGCCGCACAAGCATCTAGGGCCCACCTCACTACAACGCAAGCGCCACCTCACCCAAGGCATGAGTTCCTCGTAAAAAAAAAGAAAACCTGCAGCCTAGGGGAATCGAACCCCCAACCTCACGCCTGAACCCAAGCGCGCTTCTACCACTAGGCTACAACGTTGTTTGTGACTGTGTCTAACATTTAAATGCCTTTGAACCTATCTACCCAGAAGATGCAGTCCATGGTCCGCCACAGACCACACTGTAGTCTGGGCCGTTCGAGCTACATTGGCCCAGTTGCGCACCACACTAATATGGGCCGCCACCGCCACTTGGCCCAGCTGCGATGGCCTCCAGAATATAACCCGGGATGCAGAAAATAGGGTGCGAGTGGGAATCGAACCTGGGTTGCGGAGATAAGGTTGAGGTGCCTTTTGTGATTTGAAATGGCAATAAACATTTCATATACCGACCGCTGGAGCTTTCGGACCACGTGGCAGCATTGGATTGGTCGAGTTGCTTCGCATGGACCACGTGGTGCACTTTGAGCTTGTTTCCCCATCGTTTTTTCTTTTTAATCTACAATTAAAATTTGAAAATAGTGTTTCTCGGTCATAGTAACTCCAAATTTATTGATTCTTTTTCTAATTTTTTGTAAAATCACAATCTTTCACGTAATATCACTCGTTTTCATATTAATTACTATTACATTTATCTTTTTCATACAACTTCTTTTCTTGTACCGAAAGAGAATAAATAAAAGATATTTTTCAATAAAAAATGGTAACATAACTTCATATTTACTAATGTTATGATGAACACAAGGTTATGGTAAAGTTTGAAGTGCATATGAATTCGAAAATTTCGAAAGGTATGATACACTTCAATGTTCAAGTAATGTTTTATGAAACTATGTGAGACATATATCCATTTATAAACAACGTAGGTTCCACTGTTACCGGAATCATTTGAATGTTTGATCACAAGTTCATGGACCCAAATTATGTTACCACGTCATTTCGTAGAACCATTAGAGCATCTTATGATATTATTTAAATTATGATAGTGTAAATTTGAGATGTAAGTTTGAATTATCCCTAATAAACTGCTGTCGAAATCATTTTTTTCATTTGTTAAAGTTGTAGATCTTGGTAGAGAATGATTTTAGAAAATTTTAGAAAAAATAATCATCGAATTTGGAGTTAGTATGAGGCTGAAAAACTAGTTACAAGTTTTAGTCAAAGATTAAAAAGAGAAAACACACTTGTTCATCTCAGTTCATAGCAATTGCAATTTCCGTTTTTTAATCTTCGGATAAAACTTGTAAACTGTTTTTCTTCCTCATACGAACTCCAAATCGGTTGATTCTTTTTCCTAATTTTTTCTAAAATCGAGATGTTTTACTTAGTGCCATTTGTTTGTATCTTAATTACTATTTCTTGGTTGCTTTTCATACAACATAACTTTTCCAACTAAAATAAGAATATAAAATACATATTTTTTCATAATAATTGCTAATATAACTTAATATTCTCTAATGTTATGGTCAACATGAGATGATGTCAAAAATTGAGGTGCATACAAGTTTGGTCACATTATTAGTTGTTCAAATCTCAAAGTTTGTTTTCAATTGTGGGAAACTATGTGAGTCTTGTGTCCTATTTGTGGACAATGAATTGTGCCACTTTGTAAAAATCATTTAGATTTTTTATCATATACTCGTGAGACTAAAATATGTTTCCATGCCAATTTTTAAAATTTTTTTTACCATTTTTGAGATAAATATACTTCAAATTCATTTGTGGACTATTTTTTACCATTATTTTCGATAAATTCACATAAATTCATTTACATTAGTAAAAATGGTAAAATAGTTAGAATTATATTGAAATTTTTACCAGTCAACTTTTATATAATCTATTAGATGTACAAAATATATATTTTAGTTTATATAAGATCAATATTTCTATGTGTTACTTCACAATGGTGCAATAAAAGAAAAGGAAAACGGAAAACGTTAAGCCACACAGGCCCACCTTAAAGCGGCCCACTTTCACGTCAGCCCACCAACACCTCGGTCGCTGGGAGCTGTCGATCTCGCGATCGGACGGTCGACATTCATCGTGATGTTTATATATATTGATTGACTCCACTAACCCTAATCCCCCTCCTCCACTTCTTCTCCACCAGGCGCAGCCTTCCTCACCTTCCTCCACCACCGCCTCCCTGCCTCGCCAAGCCCCCACTCCTCCCCACATCCGCTACGCTCTACCATCCCTCCCCCTTCTCCTTCCCCTCCACCGACCCGCACCCCTTTCCCCGCCGACATGGCCGCCTCTGTCGCCGCCTCCTGCTCCGCCGCCTCGTCCTCCTCCTCCTCCTCCTCCTCCTCCTCCTCCGAGGGATTCGTCGGCGCGCCCGCCGCCCTCCCCCTCGACAAGGTGGGGCTCTCCCCCCTCCTCCTCCTCCTGCGCCGCCCCGGATCTGTCGCGAATGTACGCCGATCTGTTACTCCCGCATGCTGATTCAATTTTTTGTTGCCTTCCTCTCGCCAGGCATCGGCGTCGGCTGCGTCTTCCGCCTCGGCCTCTGGGATCGGCGGCGGCGACCGGGTGGTGGATTGCGGCCTCTGCGTGATTTTCCTCGACAAGATCGCGCTCCAGGAGACGACCCTCGTCAAGGGATGCGAGCACTTCCGCGCGAGAGGCGAGGCCAAAAATCTCACGCGCCCTTGCCTGCCCCGTTCTCACCGTATAAGCATGACACCGCAGGGCCACGGCGTGGCATGGACTCTTGTGGCCGAAAGATCAAAAGATGCCGCCCGCGCCGCGCGTCGGCATCGGCGCCGCGTCACGCCCTTCAAGCTCCCGCCCCTCGGTACGCGACGCGTCTCTGTCCGATCTTGTTCTCCTAGGATTTTTGTTCCCCGTCCGGAAATCGATATGCTATCGTGCAAATCGCCCCCCCGCCGTGCCGAGATGTAGGTAGCTCGGCAAGATTCGGTCCCATTTTTTTACATTATCTCGTCCGGTTGAACGTGTAGAATGTGCGGATGTAGTAGTACTAGTCGGGAATCTAGATTGAGGATTTGGATCGGCCATGGTGTTCTTCCCCCTTTTAGAAATTTTACCTTTCCTCTCGCGAAATACTGTGGTTAAAGAAGAAGAAGGGGATAATCCGATATGGCACCGCGGTGTCGGTGTGTCGAGCGAGGGTGCTTTGTTTTGGATAGTCCGTCACGTACGGTCGTGTTCAGGCATGCTGACAGTGAGAATTTGGCAATTTCAGGCGCTCATGATGTCCGTGTGCGCATGAAGGAGGTGGGGATCTGCGGCAGTGACGTGCACTACCTTAGGGTGCGTGCGTGTTACCTCTTGCTTTAATTGACAAGGGACCAAAGCTATATTTCCTGAATGTTGAGAAATTGAGCATCTCACCAAAGCCCCATGGCCACTGCTCTGTATAGAAGATGATAGTCCCCATGATGATTGTGCTAGCCAGAATACTTGTATTAACCTGCTGCCAGTGGTATTTTGTTATTTGGATAGTTTCTGCAATACGTGTTCTGCAATACCAGAACTCGGGTGTTATTGCTGCCATAGTAGTCTTTGGCCTTGTCCACTTGCAAAGTGTTTGAGGAAATGGCTCTTAGGTCATTCGTTTATTTTAGATATGTCAATTCAGCAAATAGTGAACTTAATTATTTAAGATATGTTTTATCTCCTATGTAGTTAAATTATTCTGCGTATATAATTTCCCATTGCACTAAGCCACTCGCATTTATGTGCACTTGGACCGTCAATAGCACTTAAGTAATATCTATTTCCCCTTGTGATCTAATTATTTTCCACGTATACTTGTATCTCAATTCTCAACCATGCTCCTACGTAGTATAGGTATGTGCCCGCATCCATTCTCTTTACCCCCTAGCCGAACCGAAACATTGTTGAAGTGTAATTAGTATAGTTGAATATGCGGGTCCACTATCCTCCTTGTTCTTAATTAGTGTAGTTGAATCCGCAGGTCCACTATCCTCCAAAGATTAAATGCTTGACAAGTGTTATACTTTGTGTCCGTGTCCCGCAATGATGTAGCTCCCATTGCTCTTTTATTGTCAGAAAGACCATGGCACTGCTATTCTAAATGCAAACTAGACATGAAGATAAAAATGGTGTATGTGTTAATCTACCTTTAACTAATATTTCAGAGAACAAGTCTCCTTTTACATTTTCAGAGATGAAAGCTGATGCCTCATAGTAATAGTGTAAGCAACTAGCCTTGTTTAAATCTGTCTTCCCTTGTACCCCTTCACTTGCTAAATTGTATATATTTTCTATTTGTGTTCATTCCTGTGTAAGTGCTAAACTGCTATAGTTCACGCTTCTATGCACATATCACTAACTGATATTGCTCACTGCTTGTGTGCTTATGTGACATTGCCTTGTTTACTATTTACTTGCTAAATGATACTAGTTTTGTGCCTCAGTTCCTGTGGTAGTAGCTACCTGGCTAGGATGAGCATTGATACTGATGAAGATAAAATTAGTAGTAGGTTCATGAATTAGGTTCAGGAAGATAGTTAGATTGTTTGGGTTTTGCTATGCGGAACCGAAGGCATCAAATAGCAGCCTTGTAAGATTCGAATAAAATATTGACATATGTGCCTGTCAATTGCGAGTTTTGATTTGGCTACCACCCCTGATGTATTTGTCTATCATTATTTTGCGTATGTGCTTGTCAATTGCAAGTTTTGGAAATTATCTCTTTATTTCCAGCCTATTTCAAATTGACTAAACACCGAATAAAGCTTACTTAATGAGAAATAGTTTATACCACTTTATACCCACTGGCCAATAGGTTGCTGGTAGTATACTTAGTTTGCATATGCATGAGTGAAGATCAATTAGAGTACATAATGTGTATGCTTGTGCTTAACTCTAGCTAGTTGGTGCTAGGCCGCTTGTCTTTGGGCGCTTGACTGACAAATAATAGTCTTTCCTTTTTTAAAAAATTAATCAGGAGGAGGAGCAGCTGCAGCGGCTCAAGGGCTAGCGCCCCTCGTCCCCAGCAGTGGAGCGTCCATCAACTGCAAGCTGCAGTGGATCTGTGTCCAACCTGGGTTTCGGTCTTGGAAGTTGTTGCGTGGTTGCCATCTTGCTTGAGCGTCGATCCTAGGCACCAATCATTCATCTCTAGCTACAGATAAGTGCCTCCCTCTGAAATCCCCAAACAATTTCTGCTAGGTTGCACGACTAAGATTGTTGATGCTGACGAACATAAGTGTCATTTCATCCTGTTCTGTTCCTTTCTTTAATGGGTTCAAGAAGTATGCATGTGAAGCAATCCTATCTTGCTTTGTTCCACAAGTGGTAACATGGTTAATTCTTATGAATGCCTAGAAACTGATCTACTTTATGCTAGATTTCACCTTCTACACTATTAGGGCTAAATGTCACTACTATTTCACATGTATCCTTTATGTAGCAGGCTTTTTGATTTCTTGTTCATGTGCACACTACTCTGAGCAGTTTGTCAAGATTTTCTTTATCAGTCAAACTAGTGCCACCTTGGTTGTGCATCAGTGCAAGTGTTCAGACATGAAATTTAGGGCAACCGGTAAGGTAGTCTTTGATTTGTCATATGATGTGGATAGTTGTTGAACATTGTTCGGAAAATAGGATGAAATAGCATCTGTTTTCACAGGAACCCATTAACCACCCCCACCCTCTAGTTACTTGATGTCGATCCAATTAAATAAGGGACTGATTGATTATCCTTTGGTTGCTTCATTACTCCATCTACTGCACAAAATGTTATACCCATTTAATTGCTTCCCTGCTTGTTCTGCTACTCAATACATGACAAATAATTGGCAGTATTCCACTAGATGTTGCCTGCCTGAGATGATACACATAGTTTATAATACTGTGTGTTGGTTTATACTTCTGGCTGTTGTGTAGATGGCAGATTTTTGGCTTAAACTTGTATTGGCTTACTTCTGGCTGCTGTCTAGATAGCACATTTTAGCTTATACTTGGTTGTTGGCAATCTGTTAGCTGTTGCCAATCTGCTGAATTTGTATTTAAGCGGTTTTGATTATATGTGTTGTCCTATATCTGGGCTGAATTCTGTATGAAAGATTTTTTGTGTTTATTATTTTGTGGGTTAAATGTGATGGGTATTTTTGGTGGGCTGAAATTCTGGACCGAAATGTGGCCCACTGCTAGAATAGGGCCCGTCAGACAGGGGTCCTAAAAATTCCACGTCATCACGCCACGTCATTGTCCACATCATCATTGTCGTCCAGGTCAGCAGCCACGTGGCAAACTGCATCATTGTCCATGTCATTAAAACCATCTGAGTCAGCAGCCATGTGGCACACCACGTCAGCTGACAGGTGGCATCCACGTCAGCGTCCAGGTGGCATCCACATCAGCGTCCAGGTGGCATCCACGTCGGCATCCAGGTGGCATCCATGTCAGCAGCCAGGTGGCATCCAAGTCAGCAGCCATGTCACATCAGTCAACACCAATCCGTGATGATTTTATTTTGTCACGGATAGTGAGCCATGGGTTGGGCTGCATGGGCCTCGGGCGCTCCGTGACGATTCGGATACGTCACGGATCACGACGTTTATTAAGGGAACGTCGAGAGATTTAATCAATGACGCTCATTCCACCACGAAAATGTAAATCGTCCCGGATGCTGATTTGCGACGAATTTTATTTAATCCGTGACAGAATGGTTACGTCACAGATTAAATAGTTTCTTGTAGTGATATTAATGTGGTTGTATCTCTGGACTCGCCTTCGAGTGAGCTTTAATTCATATATGTCGATCCTTGTTGCTATTAAAGTGATTTAACGGGCGTTAACCCGACAACTAACGACAGGATGATACCTTAGTATCGCTTAATGACCAAAGTGGATTGGTTTAGGCGATAGTACGGTATTTTCCTGGGCGGGTTGTCACACAAATACAAATAATAAACGTAAATGACAAATTATATACAAATTATAAACAATTATGGGAAATTATATAGCAAATGGGAAAACTGCTTTCGGTGGCGGACGGCTTAAGCAACCGCCAGTATAGACGACATTTGTGCTGGCGAGCTGCCTAATCAACCGCCAACACTGATGGCATTTGTGCTGGTGGGCTGCTTAATTGACCGCCAGCACTGATGACATTTGTGCTAGCGGGCGTCTAAGTGAACCGCCAGCACAAATGGCTCTGTGCTGGCGTGCGGGGCACCCGCCAGCACAAATAGTCATTTCTACTGACTCAAAGTTACTGGCGGGTGCCGTACGTGCCAGCAAAGACCGGTTTTAACCGCCAGGACAAATCGTTTCTGCCCTAGTGAACCACGTAACATAAGGGAGTACGAGCTGGTCGGTTGGTTCCAACCAGTGGCGGAGCGCCACCTATCTGGCAAGGTATGGCTAGCCTCATGCAAATCCAACTACATTTATATATATTTTCATAATTTATATGATTATTTTTAGTGTATGTATGTATATCATGTGACTATATTTATGAATATTTTCGTACAATTGTGATTCACCAATGATCTTGACTATATTTATACATATTTGATGACTATATTTATACAACTTCGCCACATGTAAATTTTGGTCTAGCTCCGCCACTTGTTCCAACTATTTGTACCTTGCATAATTGTTACTTGCAAAGATGATATAATCTAACGTCCCCTTCCAAGTTTTATTAACTGCTACACGAACACGATGGGTTACCTTGAGCACGTCCCCGATGTTGACCAGAAGCGCGCCGGCCACCGACGCCACGTCCACCCACTCCTCACCACCACCGGTGCCGTCGTCGCGCCGGACCTGCAGCCCGCCGACTCTGTCTTGCGCCAGCAGCGTCCATCATTAAGCCACTGTAATCTTTGGAACTTAAATCCTTTTGTAAAACCACTCTCCTCGAGTCTGATTGCATTTCCCATGGCAAAACAGCATGATGCCCATAAACCAACTCATAAGGAGATATTTTTGTAGCCCCATGAGGAGACATTCGGTAAGCCCACAAGGCCTCATTGAGTACCGAATGCCACCTCTTTGGCTTCTGATCAATCTTCTTTTGTATAATCTTGATCATGATCTTGTTAGAAGCCTCTGCTTGACCATTAGCTCGAGCATAATAAGGAGAAGAATTTAACAATTTGATTCCCATGCTTTCAGCAAACTCCCTGAACTCTAAAGATATAAATTGAACTCCTTGAACAGTTGTAATTGTTTGAGGAATTCCAAATCTGTAGATGATGTGCTCTTTACCAAATTCAACCATGTTTTCGGATGTTTCTTTCTTCAATGGAATTGCCTCAGCCCGTTTGGTGAAATAATCTGTTGCCAAAAGCACAAACTTATGCCCCTTGCTAGATGGAGGATTTATTTTGCCAATCAAATCTATACCCCATCCTCTAAATGGGCATGGCTTGATAATAGGATTCAAAGCTGATGCTGGAACTCTTTGGATATTCCCAAACTTCTGACAATCTTGACACCCTTTGTAATACTCAAAGCAATCTTCCAGCATCGTCGGCCAATAACATCCAGTGTGCCTGAAAACCCACTTCATTTGGTAAGCCGATTGATGCGCTCCACACAGCCCATCATGCACTTCACTCATCATTTTCTTTGCTTCTTCTTGACACAGGCATTGTAGCAACACCCCATCTAATGATTTGTAAAACAAGTGCCCATCAAGAAGAACAAACTTTATAGCTTTATACCTAAGCTTCCTAGAGACCTTTCGGGATGGATTTTCCAGATAATCAATAATTTCTTTTCTCCACTCATCTTCTGCTAGATCACTCCCGAAAGCACACACATCCTCGGCAAACACTTCTTGGTTTTTTCTATAACCCGAAGCACTTTGAGCCAACCTGTTTGCCTCTTCATTGTGTTCCCTAGGAATATGTTGTAAAATTACTAACTGAAAACTTTTCAAGATTTCCTTGCACTCCTCGTAGTAATTCCTCAGGATATCATTTCTACATTCATATTGGCCGTTCAATTGTTTTATAACTAGCTCTGAATCTCCATAAATCTCAACTGAAATAGCCTTTGCTTCTTTCAAATATTGAAGCCCTCTAAGCAGTGCTTCGTATTCAGCTTGATTATTTGTGACAGTAGGTTGAATAGGGATAGCAAATTCAAACATCTCACCTCTGGGCGAAATTAATAAAATTCCTACTCCACCACCTTTGCCACTTGAAGATCCATCAAAGAATAAATCCCAAGGAGTGATTTCAAGCAAATCAATTTATGGATCGCGATGTTCAGTAATAAAATCAGCAATAATCTTTCCTTTAACAGCTTTTGCCGATTCAAACTTCAACTCAAACTCAGACAAAGCCAAAATCCACTTGCCAATCCTTCCATTCAAAATTGGCATAGGTTACATGTGTTTAATTACATCAAACTTTGAATATACAACGCATTCGACATTCAACAAATAGTGCCGAAACTTTGTACATGAGTAATAAACACACAGGCGAAGCTTCTCCGCAACTGAATACCTTGTGTCGGGATCAAGAAATTTCCGGCTAAGGTACACAACTATCAGTTCCTTTCCCTCAAATTCTTGTATAAGGGCCAATCCAATAGTTCGGGTATCGGCCGCCACGTACAACTTGAAAGGCTTGTTCAATAGTGGAGGCACCAATACTGGCGGTTCCTTCATGTACTGCTTGATCTCATTGAAAGCCTTTTGTTGTTCGTCACCCCATACAAACTTCTGATCCTTCTTGATCCTCAACAACAGAGAGAAAGGCAACACCTTTTGTGATAAATTTGAAATAAATCTTCTCACAAAATTGATCTTGCCGAGCAGTGATTGCAATTCCTTAAGATTGGTTGGAGGAACAACTTCATCAATAGCTTTCATGCTTTTCTTGCCAACTTCTATTCCTCCCTCATGCACCAAAAATCCCAAAAACTCTCCAGCTGAAACCCCAAAGGCACACTTGTTTTGGTTCATCTTAAGCCCATGCTTTCGGGTGCACTCTAGAGTCTTCTTCACATCATTCAAGTGTGACTCATGATCCAAAGACTTGATCACAACATCATCAATGTATATCTCCACAATTTTGCCAATCAACTCATAAAAAATATAATTCATGGCTCTTTGATAAGTTGCACCGGCATTTTTCAAACCAAATGTCATGAAAATCCACTCAAAAAGGCCTATATGTCCAGGACATCTGAAGGCTGTCTTCAATATATCTTCTATTGCCATAAAAATTTGATTCTACCCTGCATTGCCATCCATGAAACTAATAACTTTATGTCCAGCAGCGCCATGAACCAACAAATCAGCAACAGGCATTGGATATCCATCCATAGGCGTAGCTCTGTTTAGATCTCTAAAGTCTATGCAAACCCTCATTTTTCCCGTTTTTCTTGTAAACAGGGACAATGTTAGAGATCCACTCCGCATATCTACATGGCCGAATGAAATTTGCTTCGATCAATCTTTCAACTTCTTTTTTCACGTCGGCCAATACTTCATCCTTGTAGATCTTTCGGGGAGGTTGCTTGTAAGGCTTAAAACCAGGCTTGATTGGCAACCGATGCTCAACAATGGAACGATCCAAACCAGGCATCTCCGAATAATCCCAAGCGAAGCAATCTTTGTATTCTTTCAGTGGCTTGATCAACTCTTTTCTGAAACTTGAATCCAAGTTAGCAATGATAAATGTTGGCCTTGGCTTATCACCATCTCCAATATCAATTTCTTCCAATTTGTCAGCCGACATGAATCCACATCCTAACTTTCCATCACTTCCATCAATTGGATTATCCATTAAAAATTGCTATAAGAGCCGACTGCTTGAATCGGTTGTTGATCACTACTGACTGGTTCAACAGGACCTTCACCCCAGTCCTTACCTGAGAAGCAATCTATACCTTGATACTCCCAGAAGGCTGGTTCCACATTAGCCACGCTCACTGAATCATCTGCTTGGACCATCTCTATATCATCATCCACCCATTGAACAAGCTGTTGATGCATGGTAGATGGGATGCAACAATTTGCATGGATCCAGTCCCGTCCAAGCAGCAAGCTGTATGCCCCTTTGCCCTCAATGACAAAGAAGGTCGTGAGCAAGGTCTTAGACCCGATCATCAGGTCCACATGTACACAGCCCTTGGTGTCTGAAGGATTCCCAGAAAAATCATTCAAAACTATAACTGTTGGCGTCAAATCCCAGGGCCGATGCCAAGCTTCCTGAACGTGGTGTATGGCATCACATTGACCGCAGCTCCACCATCAATGAACATCTTGGTCAATGGTTTCCCATTGACATATCGTCTCAAGTACAGCGGTCTCATATGCTGATTCTTGGCTGGCTTGTCAAAGGTCGCTTGCTTGGCCAACACCAGCTGTGCCATCAGCCCAAGTTGCTCATCCTCATTGATGTCTGGTGATGCCTCTTCGTGCACAACCTGATTAGCTAGAGCCATGAATTCATTCGGCAAGAAGAATACCATGCAGGTAGGAGCCGAACGACCAGATCCATCAGTCTTATCCTTCGGGCGCCACACCTATTTCCTCTTGATCCCTGCCTGTTTGAACTCCTGATTTCTCAAGCGCCGAACTCTTCTTTTTTGGCTTCTCCTCAAGCCAGGTGGGCACCACTGTCCTTCCTGCCAGACATATTCACGCTCTTGTTCTTCATGATCAACCCACTTATGATCAGCATATCTTTTCCTTGGGCGATCATCAACTTCATTTATTTTTACGCGCCGACCGTCACTGGGATGTATCCTTCCAATTCTTTCATGGACGGATCGGCGATTGATAGTATCCTGCCTATACTCACTGTATTTGTCAAGTTGCAGATCCTCAGTGGGGACAATTGTTCAACGTGGGGAGCTTCAAACCTTCATTCCATCAGTGCCTGAAGAACGCACATCCCTAATGCGCACGCTCTTGCTCTCGTGCATGCTCTTCTCATTCTCTCCTTTGCACTTCCTCTTCAAACCTTCGCTTCTCCTCCTCGTATTTTTGTTTCTGGTAGCGTTCTTTCTCTTGCTGATGCTGCCACTTGTTAAGGAGAATACGCGAAGTCACCCTGGGCTTGGATTTGGAGGATTCCCCTACCTCAATTTGGCTTTTCAGGATGCGAGGCACTTCCTTGTGGACTTGTTCCACTGTTATTTGTTGAGCAGGATCAACTGATCCATCCTGCTTCGCCCTTGCTGAAGTTAAAACCTTCACTTTTGCTTTTTCCTCAACGGTCACCATATTGACTGAAAACCCAATCATGTTATGAGGAAAAGGATTGCCATCCAACTTCATTTTATTGTCAAACTTCAAATGACCTTCTTGGATAGCCTTCTGAATTCTCATCCTGAAAACCCTGCACTCATTGATGGAGTGAGAATTCCTGTCGTGAAATCCAAAGTATCTTTTTTCTTTGACTCCATCAGACCGAAGCATAGAATGCCCTTCTGGCAACTTGATTCGGCCTTCCTTTACAAGGAACTCAAAGAGCTTATCAGCCTTGGTCACATCAAAGTCATATGTGCCCTTGGCTTGCTTGACCCATCTCTGGCTCACTGCTAACGACTCTTTGCCCCACACCATTTCAGCTGCAGCTATTTCCTCTTCATCATCAAATTCCTCTCCTTGATCAGCCCTTTCGAGGAATTGGTTGTAGATGTCAGCTATATCACTGTGTTTGGCAAATCTAGAGTTTTTCTTGAAGCCATAAGCTTGGTTGCTCATTAATGACAATATGTGTGACAGTTGGCCAAGATTGTCGAACTCCATGCCGAATAGCTTTTCCCGAATAGCTGGCAACATACCCGCTACAGCCATATCAGCCAATTGATCATCTGGTAGATTCAAAGAGAAGCACATGCTTTTAGTCTCTCTGAACCTCTTGAGGGACTCCATGGGTGTTTCATTATGCCTCTATCTCAGGGTGGTTAGATCAATTAGCTTTTTCTCATTACTGCCAATGAAGTAATGAGCGTGAAACTTCTGTTCCAAATCCTTCCAGGAACAGATTGATTGAGCAGGAAAAGAAGTGAACCATGTAAAGGCTGGGCCTGTCAGTGATAAGGGAAAGTATCTGATCCTGAATGCTTCATCAGCTAAAGCTTCCCCAAGCTGCATCAAATATCGGGCTATGTGTTCCACAGTGCTGGTATCATCTTGCCCAGAAAACTTTGTGAAATCTGCAGGAGGTTTCACCCTGTGTGGCAAAGCCACCCTGTTGTACCATTCTGAGAAAGGAGGTGTATATACTTGCCCTTGAATCTTGGGTTTCAGGCTGAATTGATTTTGTAATACATCGGCCATTTTCTGCATCATAAGATCAACGTTAGCGTCTTGATCCCCCAGCCTTCCAGTAGGTCCATTAGGCATTCTTGCGGCCGTACCCTATACAGGATTTGGGAAAGCATCAATGACACCATAATCCATGAATTCTGAATACCCTTCTCCAAACATGTTCTTCTGTAGCCTATTGTTTGCTGGGGTTATTCTGTAAGTAGAGCCAGATGGAACTCCAGAAGAACCGAATGCCAAATCTCCATAAGTAGGCCTATTGGGCATTGCCTGATAAGGGTTCTGCTGCTGGACTGGACGACCCCCAGTGCTTTGCAGGGGCGGCTGAATTGGCTGACCTCCCGCGCTTTGCGAAGGCGGCTGGATAGGTTGACTTCCCATACTTTGTAGAGGCGGCTGGGCACTTGCATCTCGAGCTGGTTGGCTATTGACAGCAGTACTCGTTTCTCCTACCTCTACAGTAGATCCTTGGGGTGATACTTGACCAAGCATCCTTTCCATGCCTGGGCCAAAGACTCCAACCATCATTTGTTTGAACATAGTCCAGAAAGCAGTCTTGTGTTTAGCCATTATGTTTTCCATAGTCTGCCGAACTGCATTCATAGCTTCCTGTTTCTCCTGAACATACGTGGTATCGGGTTCTCCTGGTAGTAGAACCCTTGGCATGTCCGACTTAAGATATGGCACACCACTTCTGTTTTTTACCAAATGACATTAAGCATTTCTGCTGAAATTGGTCAATGGCATCCTTCAATTGTATTTGCTGCTCTGGAGACAGGTCATCCATGGTGACATCCATGACATCATGAATATCAAGCATCTTGATTGGCTATATTGTCCCACCAGGCATTCCAAAAAGTGTGTTGGCGCAAAATCAGCACCTCGCGCCAAGCACACAGCAAGCCGAACAAAGCTGGCTTAACACACGTGCCGGATCCGAAGCGTGCCAGTCAATTTTCCTGAAACTGACAAAGGATGAAAAGTAGTTAGATAAAACCTAGAACTTGCCGGGTGGTACCAGAAAGTTCCGTATTTACGACTAGGGAGCTAATTAAAATGACATATATCTACAACAAGCTATCTGTCAGCAGTTTGAATATCATTCGGGAGCTTTAAAACATGAAAACCAGGATATAGTCGAATGCATGTTGTAAGCATAACAAAAGATCGGTCTTTGTTTAAACAACATTGCTTGCACGTGGTCGTGACCGATTTTCGAGGATAAATAACAATAAAAATAAATAAGGTGAAAACATGATTATAAATATGAAGCAAACAAGCATGCATAGGCCAAAACCACTAGTCTACCGCATGTCTAGGTACTTCCAAACCCGTCGAGCGTGACACCAAACAAATTAATCCACCGCATGATACGACTTGTTTGAAACCATGCCACCGACCACAAGTAGATTAATCCACCGCATGATACAATCTAAATATGGAAGGCTAAAAGCATACATTATTTAAAACAAACTTCTGAACACGTTTACTTGTGATAGAATTGCCGAATACAGTTGTACAGGTGATCCGGGTTCCGTGAAGAAGGAACAAACATTTGAAAAGTCAATAAGCTTGAACCCGCAACACGTGACAATCTAGATTGATCTAAATTCGGCTATTGAGAGCACTTGATCCTTTATAATAAACCAAAGATTTGAAAGCACATCACATGGATCTCAAAGAGATAGAGCCGAAACTAATCGATCTAGATTGGGCAAAAGAGTGTTACATGAATTAAACATAAAGCAAAATCCAAAGCAACACGTGGTAACTTAATGAATCTATTAGATCTTGCCAAATTTAATAGAGCCTATAACTAGCTTCGAGCTAGATCTTAGCCTACCGCATGGCTCATGATCTAACAGGAAACCCTCTTGAACCAAGCTTAAATCCACCGCATGATACTAAGCAAGGTAACAAGACTACTTGCATCACGGTCTAAATCCACTGCATGATACTAGACATGATACAAGGTTGCCGGTACTCACGGAGGTCGACAGATCGATGGCTCCTCTCGAAGAACTCGACGACTCGACTAAAGGACTCGAAGGTTGGCACGGGGCCGGTTTTGTTGTGTAGATGTTTGATCCCTATTACGGACATCAAGGGTTTATATTTATACCCCTGTCCTAACACGACTCCTGGTCGACTACGAGTACAACATTTATTACCTAAATTAATGTTCCGGCGCCAATGTCCATCTCGCACCCGTCATCAATTCGTCCATTCCTTATATCCGGGCCACGTCATCACGTATTCCCGAAAGCTTCCTTTTTAAAACGCAAACAGTCCTTCTACCGAATGATAGCGTACTGCTGACCGCAAGTATTTTTACTGAATCCTTTGAGGAGATTTTCCTGCCGAATGGCATTTCTTTACCAAACTCGGCCCACTAGTCAGTCCCTTTCCTGTACAAATTTTTGGTGTTAACACTATCCTCGCAACGACGATAGGGATTGACGTGATTACCGCTGCGACTACCGTCGTGATGACCGCAACGACATGCGCGACGATCACAAAAGTGATCATCGTGACGATCGCCATGATGGTCATCACGACGTCTGACGTGATGATCGACGTCACCAGGACGACCATAGTCCCCGCGACAACAACCGGAAGGAGCGGACTCCACTGCCACCACCCAAAGGGGGCAACCCCAAATGCGTTCCAGAAGGCCAACCGTGAGATCAAAATCATTGTTGGTGGTCGCCAAGCGATCAAAAGCAACTGACAGACTCGATCAAATGCCAGGGAGATCGGGCACGTCAATACTGAAAACCCACGACCTCTACAGTGGTCTGAATTCCCAATCACTTTCTCCAGGAAAGATCATTAGGTCCACATCCCTGACCCCGGGACCTACCCACTGGTCGTCAACCCCATAGTCAACGGGGCCTAGTTGCCTAAGACCCTCATCGATGTGGGCAGCAGCCTAAACATCATGTTCACAGAGACGCTGCGCAAGATGGAGTTCGACTTCAGCAAGATGACCGCTTGTGACGAACCCTTCTACAGGGTTGTGCCCGGCAAGGCTGCGTACCCCATAGGTCATGTATGCCTACCAGTCACCTTTGGCACATAGGAGAATTTTCGCACAGAATACCTAATGTTCGAGGTCGTGGACTTCTGCTCTTCGTACCACGCTATATTTGGACGACCTATGCTCGCCAAGTTCATGGCTATACCACACCTACCTCATCATGAAGATGCCAGCGCCAAACAAAATTCTTTCCATCCTCGGGGACATCATGGTCTCCTACAATTGTGAAAGTGCCACTGTAGAGCTCTCCAAAGACTCAGCGATCAAAGCCGCAGCAACGGTCGTGGTCGCCCAGGCAGCCAAGATCGACCAAACTACTTTGCAGGTACCAGAGCAGAAACATACAACTACAGCCTTGGAACCAAGTCCAGCTGTTAAGAAGGTTTGCCTCGGCCTGCCCGACGCATCCAAGGAAGTCATCATCGGGTCCGACCTCGAGCCCAAATAGGAACTCACGCTCACCAGCTTCCTTAGGGACAACGCTGACATCTTCGCATGGAGCCCATCTGATATGCCTTGTGTCCCCAGGGAGCGGGCTGAGCACAAACTTGAAGTCAACAAGACCGCACGACCTATAAAGCAAAAGCTCCGGCGATTTGCAAAAGAGGCTTACCCTTCTTCAAGCTATTGAAGAAGGTCGACAAGTTTGTATGGGACGACGAAGCCCAGAAAGCTTTCGAGGCTCTCAAAGAGTCCTTAACGACGCCACTGGTCATGACACCTCCAATCCTGAAGGAAACACTTTTACTCTACATCTCTGCCACCACCAATGTGGTTAGCACAGTTCTCGTCGCCGAGCGAGAAGAAAAAGGCCAGGCCTATCCTGTTCAACGACCTGTGTATTACGTGAGCGAGGTCCTGGCTGACGCTAAGAAACGTTACACACAACCTCAGAAGCTGATCTATGCGCTCCTGATTACGTCGAGAAAGCTTCGCCATTACTTCCAAGCACACAAGATCGTGGTTACATCTTTGTTCCCCCTAGGAGAGATCATCCGCAACCGCGACGCCAACGGCCGCAGGCAAGCGATCAAGTTGCAGATCCTCGCAGACTTTATGTCTGAGTGGACACAGATCCAGATGCCCCTCCCAAGGAGTGGCCTGAACACTGGATAATGTACTTCGATGGCGCCCTCAACCTCGAAGGAGAAGGCGCAGGCGTGTTGTTTATCTCCCCCAGGGGAACAACTCAAGTACGTCCTGCAAATCCACAACAAGGCCTCCAACAACGGAGCAGAGTACAAAGCCCTGATCCACAGGCTCCGAATACACTACGTGAAAACCTCAAATAGGTCACACAACATTTGTAACGGGCCCTTAACACCCGTTACATCCACCCACATCTGTAACGGTTGTTGTTTATCACCCGTTACCTATAAGCGCGCCAGGACGACCCTGGGGTTGGCCTCCACAATGCCCGTTACCAATGTGGACTTGTGGTAACGGTCTTATTAAATGCCCGTGACATAAATTCTTTGTAACGGATGTTAAAAGAGTCCATTACAAATGTTAAACCTACTGGTAAAGGGCTTGTAAAGTCCATTACCGATCAATGCCCTATCAGTAACAAGCTGCTTAAGTCCGTTACTGATCGCTGCCGTGTTGGTAACGGGCTATAAAGTCTGTTACCGATAATTTTGTACTGGAGACGCATGTTGAGCAAGTGTTCTCTGTAACTAACCTTGCAAAGAAGAACTGGTATGTGGTTATGCCTAGAAAAAAAGGATTGTGGGGATTGAAAATGTTGTTGAGGAGGAAGAATACAACCAGTTTGACGAAATTCCATCCTTTGACACTTCATACAAGCCCCAACTCTTCGGAACTAACAAGACACCGTACTTGTGAAGCGACCATAGTGAAAAAATCCATATACAGAAATCAAGGAAGAAAAAGCAAGCCTGATTTTTGCTGAATCCTTTTTGTAATGCCAGAGGATGTGTCTATTGGTGGAAATGGAATCCATTTTGTAATATAAAGGATGTGATATATTGGTGGAATTTCAATCCTTTTTGAAATATATGGGATGTGGTGGAATTTGAATCCTGCTTGTAATATATTCTGCCAAAGATACTATATATACTCTGTTTATATTCTGCTTCAGTTCAGTAACATGCAAGGGATGCGGATTAATGAACCCGCGTCGCCATTGCTACGGGCAAGAGACGAGGACTAACGAACCAGCGTCGCCTTTGTTACGGGCAAGAGACAAGGACTAACGTACCAGCGCCGCTTTTGTTATGGGCAAGAAGATATGCGAAACCATGAACAGATTACATCAAAAGAGACACGGATTAGAGCACCTCCATGAGTTTGCCAAATTTTACTTGGCAAATCTTATGCTTTGCCAACTTCTAAAAGATATGCCAAGTGAAAAAAGAGTTCATCTCCAACAATCTGACATAATTTCACTTGCCAAATCCAGATATAATTAACTTACATCAGGAATCCTGAGAGAAACATGTTGATTTGCCAAACTGTTGAGATAATCACAAGCTTTGCAAGTGAGTAGGTAAATCATAAAAAAAATTGTAGTGCACAGAAATAATCACAAAAGCATGTCTCTTGAGATGGAAAATCACACACACACACAAATTACAATCATCATTGATACATCAGAACAAGGTTACAATGCGGCCATATCTTAATGACGAGATATGCAAAATCACACACACACAGATTACAGTCATCATTGATACATCGGAACAAGGTTACAATGCAGCCATATCTTCATGACAAGTTATGCAAAATCACACACACACACATCGATCTTGCTCGCAGGTCGCGATCTTGCTCGCAGGTCGTCGATATTGCTGCATGTGCTCATTGAATAAGCTCCATCTCTGTTGATGGCTTAGAGAATTGATTCCTGTCTTGCAATAAGACCACAAAGCTTTTTGAACCTGCACTTTTATTTGCAAGAGCCTTCCGCGAGTGGAGGGAGAAAGCATAGGAAAAATAATGATCATTGGACAAAGGATGAAGGATTGTTCATCCTGAAAACAATGATCACTGGACACAGGATGAAATTGTTTGTCCTGATGCCAGGAGGTTCTGGGCTACCTACCCCGGACACGACTACGAGGAAGGAGTATGTCACAAGAATTCTTCTCGCATCTGTGTTAGAGGGATGAGCAACCCAATCACCCCCTATCACAAGAATTCTTCTAGCAACTAAGAGATCGAGGAGGAGGAAGAAGAGAGAAAAGCAAAAGCTTGCGCCCTACAAGATCTATTCTTTGCGTCATAGCTAGATCTAGATCTAGAGAAGAAGGAAGCAAGTGCCTCGCTTTATTGTATCAGAAGAAGGAACCATATACTAGCTAGATGTAGATCTAGAGAAGAAGGAAGCAAGTGACTCGCTTTATTGTACTCCTATCAGAAGAAGGAACTATATAGCTAGATCTAGATCTAGCGAAGAAGGAAGCAACTTGAAGGGATAAGATCAAGAGCACTGGAACGGCCGGGAAGGTTCCCAAGATGGTCAAGACGGCCGGGAAATTGTTGCTAGTCAATGGCTGAGAGCAGAGCTGCAGAGGTAGTGATTCCAATGTAGAATTAAATGATACACGGAGTAAGCAAACATTGTCTCCAATGACCGTGTTTGGATGGTAGATGTTAGTGTTACTGTTAGTGGTAGTTTTTAACACCTCCAAATTAACACATGTGTTTGGCTCCAAAGTGTTAGTTTTGGTGTTAGTTTGCTACAAACTAACACTAACACCTCCATCCAAACATCCAATGTAGTCATCATCTCCAAAAAAAAGAGAGAAAGGGATAAGCGATCAAGAGCACAAGAAACGGGAAGAGGTTCCCAAGACGGTCAATGGCGAAATTGTTGCCAGACAATGGCTGGGAGCAGAGCTGCAGAGGTAGTGATTCCAATGTAGAATTAAATGATACGCGGGGTAACGAAACATCGTCTCTACGCGGATTAGCCAAACGTCGTTTCTAATGGAGAATTAAATGATAACGCGGATTAGCCAAACGTCATCTCCATTGCATACTTAAACCGTGTTTGGAAACAAATCTTCTGTATCTTCTCCTTCCAAAACAATTAGATCCCCTGCCCCTTCATCTCTACCCACGAAAAACAGCAACTGCCTACTCCTCATTGTCACCATTCCCGGTCGGAGATGGATAGCATGCCGGGAAGAAGCACGTGGCACCAGCCGTCATTGCTGCTGCTGGGCCTCCCTCAAGACCTCGGCATTGAGATTGCGGCGCGTGTCGGTGCGACCTCAGAGCGTCCCTTGGCTGACCTCCGAGCCTACGCGGTACTTGCTCGACCATGCGCCGTGTGTGCGGCCACGGCGACGTCGGCCGGCATTTGTCGATAGAGGGGATACGAGATGAGATTTCTTGGGTGTGGAACCCCACCGCTCACAAAGCATTCCTTGCTATGTTGAGCGATCTCGGGAATTCGGAGGCTTGTTTCCTCTCCGAAATCAAAGCCTTCTTCATCGAACACAGGCGATACAATGATCTCCGACGCGCCACCAAGGGTGGGCACGATGCGGCGGCCTATCTATATGCCGTCTTGCTCTATAGAGACAATGGCGGTGCCGCCGCCGCCGACACCGCGAAGGGGTACATGAGGCGGGTCGTGGGCGGCGGCAATACGACGTCGTCGAGATGGCTGAGCAACGAGGGGTGTCTTCCTTTGCGCGAGAAGGCCACGTGTGCGCTCCACTACTCAACTTGGAGCATTTGGGGTGAACTGCTGCCGCCTCCGGTAGAGGTGCGCGGCGATCAGCCGTGCGCAGGCACCGGCGGCGGCTGCGGTGTGGCAAAAGGATAGCTTCGAATTTCTCTATTTTGCAGTGAAGACTGTAGGCTGCGCTGCGAAATGGTGAAGTTCGCACAGAGAATAGGAAATCAGTAGTAGATTAGCTTTTGTATGGTTCTCGAATTATCTGTGTAAAATTTTGGGAGAGCAGCAAATCCGACGCGGGTTATCAGCCCCGCATCGCTAATGACTGTGGGGCCCAGTTCTACTCAAATGAATAACAATTCCCACTTCTCCTTTTAATCTGCAATCAAATGTTGTAACAAGTATTTCTTCATCGTTATTAGTCCAAATTTTTTTATACTTTTTTTTTCTAAATTTTTCTAAAATCACCATCTATTCATCAATTTCATTGTTTAGTGTACATTCCATTTGTTGAGTGATGTTTATATGCCTTATTTTGTTCTTTGTAAGTACAACATACAAATAATATTTGTTTTACAAAACCATTAGTGATGGAACTTTACATTTCGTAAGCTTAAGGTGAACACACGGTTTTGTTAAGTTTTCAAATGCATATGAATTCGAACATGTTGCAAAGTGTGGAAAACTTCAATGTTCAAGCAAACATTCTAGGAAACTATGTGAGAGATGAAGACATTTGTACACAAGTATATTATTCCTTCATCGATACCACTTGAATTTTTGAAGACAAGTTTAGGTACCCAAATTGTGTTTCCAAGTCAATGATGTTATATAATTACCATGGGGTGTAAACCGAAATATATGAATTTTGGGCACACAAGTTTGACTGTTGATATTTTATTCAAATATTGAATGTCCAAATACGAATTGTTCGTATTTTATGATTTTTAGGTCCTGTTTTATAGGCTCTAATAATTCAAGGAAGCAAGTTTCATTCCCAAAAAAATTTTGACAGGCCCACGCGTAAGTGTCACCAGCCAATATAAAAAGGATAACCGTTGCCTGCCAGCCTGGACCCAACTGCCAACAAATGCGATCCGGGTTCACTAACCATCATCACCAATGACACTGGCCCACGCGTCAGCATCAACGTCAGTAGGCTAACCGGCGTCGGCAATGACTACTCTAATAAGATCTAATTCATCACAACAGATCTCCAGTTAATCACAACAGAACACAGTTCATCACAACGCGGTTGGATCTACTCGCGTATATTAGATCGAGTTCATGACATACAAAATCTAACAACCAAGCCAATTAACTAAGCAGTTCATGATCGACAGACAAACTAAGCAGTTCATGTCGAAGAACCGGACGAAGACACAAAAGCACACAGACATTGTTGTTACTAATTGGTAGAGGAGTCTATCAATTAGTCAGAGTCCCGCCGTCGCCGCCGTGGCTGCCGCCGTCGCCGCCGTCGTTGCCGTGGCTGCCGTCGTCGCCGTCGGAGCCACCGTCGTCGAAGAAGAAGTGGCGGCGGGCAGCCCGCTTGACCACGGGGAGGTTCTCGAGCTTCTCAGCCAACCCGTGGATCCTGAAGGCGAGACCCTTCAAGGTCGGGTCCTTGTACACATCATGATGCACTTTGATGTCGAAGGCCTCGCCAACACCTTGAAGCTTTCTGAAGGCGCTCCTGAGCAACTCGGTGGCAAACTTATTGTCGTCGAAGAGCGGCTCCTCGTCGGCGTCCTTGGCCACCGGCTCCTTCCCCTTCTCCAACTTCTGCCGACGACGGCTTTTGTCGTCGTCGTCCTCCCTTCGTCTCTGCTTCGACGACAGTGGGCTCCTCGACGCCATCTCCTCCTTCTCTCATTATTCGATGATTTGTAGTGGTGAATTGCGAGGAGGAAGAAGAAGTGAAGAAAAAGATGATAAGCTTATGGAAGAAGCAGGGGAGAAAGCAGGGGAGGGCGATGTTGACGCAAAATCCGCACCCTGCGCCAAGCACACAGCAAGCCGAACAAGCTAGCTTCACACACGAGCAGATTCCAAAGCGTGCCAGTCAATTTTCCCTGAAAATTAACAAAAGACAAAGTAATCAAATACCAAAGCTTGGAACTTGCCGGTGGTACCAGACAGTTCCATATTTACGGCTAGAAAGCCATGTAAGATGACATATAGCTATGAGAAGCCATCTGCCAGTAAATTAGAAACCATTCGAGAGCTTTAAAGTGTAAAATAGATCATAGCTGAACGGATGACGCAAGCGTGACGATAGATCGGTCTTTATTTAAATAACATTGCTCGTGCACAAAAACCTTGACTGATCCTCGAGAATAAATAACAATAAACAATAAATGAAGTAAAGCATGATTACAAAAATGTAATGAACAAGCATGCATAAGCCCAAAGCACTAGTCTACCGCATGTCTAGGTACTTCAAAACCCGTCAAGCATGAGACCAAACAAGTTTATCCACCGCATGATACAACTTGTTTGAAATCACACCACCAACCACAAATAGATCTATCCACCGCATGATACAATCTAAATATGGAAAGCTAAAAGCACACGTTGTTTAAAACATAACTTATAAACACGTGTTACTCGTGAAAGCATAACCGAATACGGTGGGACGGTAGCCGAATCGGGGTCCATGGAGAAGGAACAAACATTGCCAAAGATGATAAAACTATCAGATTGAATTAAAAATCTAATCCACCGGATGATTAGCTCTAAGACAACCCAAAAAACCTGCATCTACCGCATGATACCCGGTTCTGTCAAGATTTACGCAAGATTAACAAGCTTGAACCCGCAACACGTTACAACCTAGATTGGTTCGGTTTCGACTATTTGGGAAACACGTGATCCACGTGCCTTATTGAGCCAAGATGTGAGCGTGCAATGTAAAGACCACCAAACAAGATAGGGCTCGATCCAAATCAATCTAAATTGGGCAAAAAAGGGTGTTACATGAATTTAAACATAAAGTAAAAACTCAAAGCAACACGTGGTAACTTAATGAATCTATTAGATCTTGCCAAAATCTAATAGAGCTGATAACTAGCTTTCATGCTAGATCTTAGCCCACCGCATGGCTCATGACCTAACAAGAAACCCTCTTGAACCAAGCTTAAATCCACCGCATGATACTAAGCATGGTAACAAGACTACTTGCATCACGATCTAAATCCACCGCATGATACTAGACATGATACAAGGTTGCCGGTACTTATGGAGGTCGACGGATCGATGAACCCTCTCGAAGAACTCGACAACACGACTAGAGGACTCGAGAGTTTGGCGTAAAGCCGGTTTGTTATGAGAATGTTTCGATTACAATTACATACATTCAGGGTTCATATTTATACCCTGTCGTGGCATGACTCCTGGTGGACTACGAGCACAATATTTGATACCTAATTTGTCGCCCAAGTGCGAATGCTTATCCATCCATTCGTCCCTTCCGCTCGGGCCACGTCACCACGCAATCCCGCGAAATCAGCACAAATAGTCCCTTTGCCGAACGGAAGCAAATTGCCGACCGCAAGCTCCTCTGCCGAATCTTCTGAAGAAATCTTCCTCCGCCAGACGAGATTTTTTTACCAAATTAGGCCCACAAATCAGACTCTCTCCTGTACCAAATTTTGGTGTTAACATATGCCCCTTCAATTACTGGATAAAAGTGATTTTATGCCGAAATTGACTCCAATTGCCAATGTCTTCAAGTTAAATCTGTTCAACACCTATTCTCTCTCCTCGCAATCCATCGGAGTCTCCGTCCAGATCCAAACCCTAGGTCATCTTTCCCCAAAGCTCGAATCTTCAATGGCGGGTGAAAATCAAGTTGCTCAGGTAAATTTCATCCCCGTAAGTTTCATTCGGCATTACCCTTTTCGATTTTTACTTCAGATTTCTCCCTCCGTCTTTTCTTGATAGGAGCTTTCCACCGAGCTTTTGATTCGTACTGAGACCAACTCGACATCTTATTTCCTCGGTCCTGTGGGAACTTCCGATCCCCGCGAGTTCATTGCAGCCGAATCCCAAAGAATCCCTTTCAAAGCGGCTTTATCAGGGCCTCCCCTGTGGCAAGATGCTTTCAAGAACTGGCCTTCACCCCAATTGCAGGCTGGAGAAATTGGTATAAGAGAATACTTGCAGATAATAGCGCCAAGACCAGCAATTGGGACAGCCCCCGCATCGCTCAATGCTTGGAGTTATCCTTGGCCGAGACCCCAAAGAATGAAAATCTTTTGATAGCAGCTTGCCACTTTTGGTCAAACGGCGTCAACACCTTCCTTTTTGGTCATGGTCCAGTGTCCCCAACTCTAGCCGATGTGTACATGATCACCGGCCTTGACATTTCAGGATCCGTGTACCCCTGGGAATTCAAAGGCTCCACAAGGCAGACAGGAGTGAAGTCAGGAATCGGATACAAATCATATATCCAGAATCACATGAAAGATGGCCCTGTGAGTGAAGTCGAATACAGGGCATTCCTGAACATGTGGCTGTGTAGATTCATTTTTTGTGGCAAAGCCAATGAGCCAACTTTGAATCATATTACAGTGGCTACACGTTTGGCTGCTGGTAATCGCATTCCTCTTGGAAAATACCTCCTGGGGAGTGTGTATCATATGGTCCATCAGACTATCTCTCAAATGCACACTGGCCAGAAGATACTATGTGTCAACGGCCCTTGGTGGTTTGTGCAGATGTGGCTGCAACTGTACATGCACCAGTTTGTCAACATTGACCTGAACAACCGGCTTTTCCCTTCATCCAGCTACAAAGAAGGGGAAGCTCAAATCACCAGAGGATGCCAAACCCATGGGGAAGCTGCTTCAACCGTTTCCATTGATCAAAATGTCACTCAGCTTTTCGAGCTCTTCTTCAAAGGCTTCCCTGATCCTCTTTGGCTCCCTTACCTGAACAATGACAATTTAACTCTCCCTTGTGAATTCTCCTTTGAAACTGGATGCCATGATGCAAGATCCGTAGAAATCTTCAATATCTTCATCCATCCATGTCCTTTGCCAGCAGAATTTCATGGAGGGAGGTTAAATCACAGCACTTATGAATATTATCAGCCAAATATGATGGCCCGACAGCTTGGATGTGGCCAAATGCCCCCAAGATTCTTCCTTCATGAATTCCTCAAACCCAAGGAGGAAATAAAGGACAACATACAAGCCAGAAGGATTTTCGAGTATGAATGCAGCCCAACTATTTACACCTGGCCTTTCACACCCATAACAATAGCTCATCCCTCATTCATCTCCTGGTGACAAGAATTCCATGACCATATCTTCAGTGAGCCAGTGCACTCATTCTGCTTGGAGTTGATGCCTGATTTTCAGCCAACCTCAGAGGTAACACACTTGTCTTTTTCCCTTTGATCAGGCATACCTTTCACCACTAACCATGATTTTTGATCATCCCCTGCAGAATACAGTGCCTGCCCCTCGAGCCAGGACAATTGCTTATAATGTGGTATATCCAATTTCAGCTATGGGATTTAAATCCCCAACTCTGGCTCAGCTGATGGCCAGATATGCTACAATGGACCCAATTCTCTTCAGCTCTACTGCTGACAAGAGAAAAGTCCTATCCTTGGTTGCACCTCCAGCTGCCAAGAGGAAAAGAACCACCAAAAAGGTCCCCGCCGAGGTAAGATTTCCTCTTTCTTGAACACAAGATCACTCTTATTCTGACAAATTTCATCTTGTGCAATTTCGGACTAGAACCCAGACCATCGGCTTTAGAACCTGCCAAAGCTTCATCTATTGGTATGACCTTTATTACTTTCCTTTTTCTTCAAAGATCACTACCCACACTGGCATTTACCCTTCATCCGGCATTTGCGAAGAAATATTGGTGAATCATCCCGTGGAAACCTCTCCCCCCTCAGCATGCAAGTTCACCAAGGGCTGAACCATCTTTTGCTCAAGTGGAGACCTTATCTTCATCAGGGACCCAGTCACCCCGTTCTCAAACAGAAGTGCCAGCTTCACCAGAGATGAACCCATTAATTCAACCAGAAGCTTCAAGCCCTTTAACGGTTCAATCTCCCCTTGGCCAAGCAGAAATCCCAGTCTTAACAGAGGTAAATCCACCTTCACCTCAGCCAGAAGCTTCAAATTTGCCAGAGACTACACCAGCCTCCCCTCAAGTAGAAGCTTCAGCTTTACCAAGACCTCCTCAAACTCCTCTTCCACTAGTGGCCCAAGAAATTCCCCGCGAACCTGAACAAGTCCCTGCCCCAGTTCAAGGAATCAGGCATGAGGCAAGCGCATGCACCCAACTTTGTTACCTTCTTTTAACAAACCATTCCTAACCCAGCAATCTTTCTTTTTCAAGATCAAACTCCATCATCATGGAGCTCATTTGTGGTGAATGATCCAGCTGCCGAAACAAGAGATGGAGGAACTCAAAATCAGGCTCTACCAGAGGAAATTCAGGCAAGGCTCAAAGAAATCTTTGCCTGGATGCAAAAGGATGCTCGAGATCAAATTAGAGATGTTGATCATTTCGAGGAAATGCTTGAACCCATCAGTCAAAAGCTCCCTGAAGATGTCAAGGCTTCATTTGAGCCCATCTCTGGTCTGGACATTCATTATGTGGCAATAAGGCGAGCCTTGAAGAGTCAATCTACCCGACCAGTCGTTGAGCAAAAGAAAGCCAAAGCTGAACAAGCTGCGAAGGGAGCACAAACCCAAACCGAGAGCCACAAGGAAATGTTGACCAATCTGCAATCTGCTCTCGAATTGAAAATTGCCAGAATGACTGCACTGGAAACAGAGCTGAAGAATTTGTCAGCTGAAATAGAAGTTGACAAAAAGAAGATAGCCGAGCTCCCTGGTCTGATAGAGAAAGCCCAAAAGGAAGCATCATCGACCATAACTGAAGCAAATCAATGCGAGGCAGAGCTCACCGTCCTGTCCAACACTCAGAAAGATTATCAGGAATGGATGAAGAACATTAATCAGATAATATCAAATGCCTCTAATGTAATTGCAAAGTCCTTGAACATTTAGTTGTACTGAGCAATGTGTAACCGAATTAACCGTCCTTGTAATATTTGTCTTTTATAAATTTCATTTTCCTTTTCTTTGCATGATTTTGATCGCAACTCTGAACGATCCATTTGGTAACTAACAGTCAAACAGTGCTACACCCGAACAGCACTCCGACCGCAGCCCTGCCGAGCCAGTCAACTGAATATGACTCAGCTTTGAATTCCAAACGACCCGACGGCGAATCGGCTAAGGAAACCTCTCCACCTTCCAAGTTTCTCGGGATATGCACCACAATCCTAGGCCACGATCTTTTCACCAGTCCTATAAATAAAACCGTAGGTGCCCCTAGCTTTTCATCGAGCCTTTAGCCTTCAAGCCATTGCCAATCCGAGCCTGTTTTTTCCTCCACCAGCGCAGCTCCAAGAACCAATGGCAGGCAGCAGCAATAGGCGCCGCGCCGCCGACGAGGCGGAAGGAAGCCGCGCTGGCGCGCGTCGGAGGCAGCGATCGCCATCTTCTCTTACGATTCCTTCCAGATTTTTTCTGTTCCTGACGATCTCCTCTGTTTTAGGCTCATCCACTGGAATCCGACTCCCGCGCCGGCCATGAATCAGCCCCTGCTGGACGACTCCTCGGAGTCGAACCATTACTCCCCCGTACCCTACGGGGAGCTCGACGCCCTCCGCTTCAAGGCGGAGCTTGAGGTGGCCCAGCGTGAGCTGGAAGATGTCTCCAAGAAGGCTGGCGTCGCCGAACTTGAGTGGGAGGACCAGCGCAAGCAGTAGCTGGCAACCATCGACGGTACGCCCCTTAGATTGCCCCCAATCCAATTCGGCTTTTGATACTAACCGCCATTGTTTTGCAACTTTGCAGCCCGTGACGCCGAGCTTGACCAGCTGAAAATGCTGGTGGAGCAACTGGTTGACAAGGTGAACGCCCGTGGAGACACGCCGTGAAGGATCAGATGGCGACTAGAGAGGGGGGGAGTGAATAGGAGCCAGTAAAAAATTCTTCTCAAAGAACCCGGCCTATACCCTAGTCAAATCCCAGTCACACACAAGCGATGGATCGAATCACACACCAATCACCAAGACAACGAGGTTATGGATCAACCTCTAGTCCTAGGAACGATTCCTTGAAGCACACGCGGAAGCACAAGAAAGGGAGGAAGGAAACGAACCAAGAAGAAAAGCACACGAAGCTGCGCGGACCGTCCGGCCGGGAGGGCGGACCGTCCGCACCGGCCACGCGGACCGTCCGGGTCTCGCGCCGCGGACCGTCCGCACCAACACCGCGGACTGTCCGGCCCTACGCCGCGGACCGTCCGATAAAACACACAGAATCTCCAGAGACGACCCCGAATAATGGACCGTCCGTGGGGAGCACGCGGACTGTCCGCCAGGCACCCGCGGACCGTCCGCTCGCTGCTGCGGACTGTCCGAAACCTTTCCCAACAAAAACTCAAAGCCACGATGGATCGAAACGAAAGGCCAGCAAGAACACGAAGAACAACCGACGAACAGGACCCGCGCGGACCGTCCGCCGACACCACGCGGACCGTCCGCCCCTCGCGGATAGAACAGAAAAAACGCCCGACCTCGAAGGTCAACTCCCCAAATCATCATCGGATTTCCCAAATGGTAGAAGCTATGGAGACAAGGGTTTGGGGACTTGAAAAGCGTCACAAAAGGATGCTATAGCCCAAAAATCTTGCCTCCTAACGCCCTAAATCACCGAGAATCGTGAATCCTTTGAGCACCACCAAAAGCTAGAGCACCGAACGAAAATCCTCTAATCGAAGTGGTTTCCCGGCATTTGAGGGCACAAGATCAATCACAAAGATGCACGAGACATCTATCCTGAGGACCATGTGTGGTTCGAGGACCCGTGGATGGTCGCTTCCTTGTGTGATGAGTGATTGACAACGTTGTGTGGACTGATTCTTGGCTAAGTATTGCAGGTGCAGGTTGCGGCTTGACTGGTGTTGGTGCAGGTGAAGAACAAGAGCGAAGGTCATCGCCGGTGAGGCCTCCAGGTGTGGAGCAGACAAGTAGGCTTCGTTCGAGGGACCCGGTGGCCAGCGGGGTCAAGTGCGGGCCGCATGGTGGCATGAACAGCAAGATGAAGTCGTGGACGGTTTCTTGGTAGAGCCTCAAAACCAAGGTCGAGCCGAGACTACGTGGGAGCCAAGTCATGAGTGGAGATTGGCGGAGGCTACACCGAGTTCGCGGGGTTTCCGGTGGTTCACCAGAAAACCACTGGGTTCCTTGGTTGATCCACAAAGCCAAGACCGGAGAACAGAAGACGGAGGTGCAGCAGCACCAGACCGGTATGACCGGTGGGTCTGACCGGTCTGACCGGTGAGGACCGGTCTGACCGGTGAGGAGCACAGGTCTGACCGGTGTGCGACGACGCAATCCGGAATCTTCGAAGCGGAGGACACGCGTCGGGATCGCATGGCTTGCGTCGAGGCTACGCAGGGTGCGGTCGCCGGGCATCCGTCCGATGGTGAAGACATCAAGAATTCCAAATCGGCGGGATTTCTTCGATTCCTCCTTTTTGGACGAGATTTGGTGGGATTGAACTTGGCTATGGACTCCTCATGAGGTGTTCCTGATATCCCCAAAGTCTTGTTCAAGTCCGTGGAGTGATTCGGGAGATCGAGATTTGGATTTGGGGGAGTTGACCCGCGGGTGCTTTGTTCATCCCGAGTCGCCGGTGCTACACCGGTCTGACCGGTGCTCTTGACCGGTCTGACCGGTGCAAGCCCTTGTGGGTTTTTGCTTGGGTGAACGTCTTGGTGTGTTCGTTGTTGTCCCGTGTTGCTGCTGTTTCGAGTTTGGGTCCGTTTGGTGGTCGGTTGGCCTGTTTGGTGCCTTGGGGACTTTCAGGCTGCCATCGGTCTGACCGGTGTGTCTCACCGGTCTGACCGGTGTAGAGCCACTTAGTGGAAGTTGCTCAGTTTCACCAGCAGGGACCGGTCTGACCGGTGGTGCTCACCGGTCTGACCGGTGTGGGTCTGTAGACTCGAGGTTTGGTTTTCCGCTGCGTTTCTCGGGTCGGAAGGTTGTGTGTTGGTTCCTAGGTCCAGTGGCACTCCAGTGGCTACGTGGGCTTGACCAACCTTGGTAGTGAGTCGGAGACGTGTGTTGGAAGCCGTGTTCATCTTGTTGGAGCTTCCATCTCCTTCGAGAAGAATTTTTATCGGCTCCCATTCACCCCCCTCTCTGGTTCGCCGTATCGGTCCTTCAAGTGGTATCAGAGCCAGTTCGGGTCTTTTGTTGACTCTAACCAGTCTAAGATCCAAGGATGGCGTACCAGGAACGGGGTTCGGGTCCTCCACACTTCGATGGCAAGAACTACCAGATGTGGAACAAGCGGATGGGTGCGTTCCTCCGCGGAAAGGGTCAGCTTCTTTGGGATGTCACGGTGGACACAGGCTATGTCCGGCCGATGGATTTCCTTGCTCCGGGGTCGAGGGGACGGATTCGACGCCAACAATAAGGCGGTCGACTATTTGTTTCGTGCTTTGTGTCGGCCGAGTTTGATCGGGTGCACACCGAGCACTTGGCTTGTAGGATTTGGGCGGTGTTGAAGGAGGCTCATGTTGGGAACGCCGGGTTCGAGGCACGGATGTATGCGACCTACCGGAGAGAGTACGAGAACTTCACTCATCTCCCCGGTGAGTCCATCGATGCCTTGTTTCGCAGAGGTTCACGGTGGTGGTGAACAACATGAGGGCCAATGTGGACGTGCTCCCGTACGATGATCATGATAGAGCGGTCAAGCTCTTACACTCTTTGGATCGTACGATATGGGGCGGAAAGTTCGAGGCCATAGTCGAGTCGGAGAGGTATGATACTCTGACGGTGAACGAGCTGTTCTCTAAGCTCAAGTCGGCGGAGGTGGATAGGGGCATGACTGCCAAGCTCGAGGGGCCGACTGATTCCCATAGTCTTGCCCTCGTTGGTGGTTCCAAAGGAAAGACTAACTCTAACCCATCCACCAGGATGTTCTCGTTTTCCTCTTTGATGTCTATGCCAGATGAGGAGTTTGATGACCTTGGAGAGGACGAGCTGGCGCTGTTGACGAGGCGGTTCGAGAGGCTGCACGAGAACCACGTGAACATGAGGAGGAACACGAGGACCTGCTTCCAGTGCGGCAAGCCGGGACACTTCGTCGCCGACTGCCCGGAGAAGGCCGAGAACAAGGACAGCTACAAGCACAAGCCGAGGATGAACGATGGCAAGTACCGTTCGAGGCACGACCACAAGAGCAAGCACAAGAACAAGTACAAGGACGAGCGACGATCGAGGAAGAAGGAGAGCCGAAGCAAGGCCCGAGCGATGGTTGGAGCGAGCGACATCGACTCCAGTTTCGCGTACTCCACCTCGAGCTCGAGTAGCAGTGAAGACGAGGGAGATCGCCGCAAGAACAAGAAGTCGTCCAAGAACTTAAGCGAGCTGAGCTGCTTCACGAGAGATGGCTTCTGCACCATTGCGCTGAGCTCCGGCAGCAAGAAGAGCACACAGAGCGACTCGGACTCTGAGTCCGACGACGAGGTGCGTGATGAACTTCCCTTCTTGCGCCAGGAGAATGAGAGGCTTGGCTCTTTGCTTGATAACCATGATGACATGCTTAGAGAGGCCAAGAAAATGAGGAAAGAGCTTAGGGCTTCACTCGAGGATGCTAGGACTAGAGTGGGCGAGCTAGAGACACGGGTGCTTGATAGCAAGCTTGAGATTGATTCGCTTAAGGCTAGCCCCGTTGTTTCGGATGAGAATGATTGTCTTCGATTGCTCCATATTCCTTGCTGATCTTGCTTTGTTTAAGGAAAAGCATGCCTCCAAGTGTGAGGAACTAGATGTGCTTAGGGTTGAAGTGGCTGAGTTTAAGTCTAGACCTACTTTGCTAGGTGCTTGCACTTCTTGCCCTGTCTTGCATGCTAAGATTGATGAGATGCATGCTTACACTAGTTCGCTCGAGGCTAAATTGAAGGAACCCATGCCTACATCTTGCTCTACCTGTGAATTGCATGCATTGAAAAATTTGGAGCTTGGACATTATGTTGATCGTTTGCAGGATGAGAATGATGACTTGAGGAAGTTGATGGGTTGGTTGTTCGGTCATGAGCCTCAGTTGAGGATGATGATCGAGGCCTTTAAGAGGCAAGATGGTGAGGGGCTTGGGGCAAACAAGGTTGGTGAAGGAAGTAGAGAGAATATCCCGGAGCCACCAAAAACCCACCACAAGAATGATTTCCCTCCAAAACCTAACCATCTAAGGAACCGATTAGACACAACCCCAGCTCCACCCGTGTTTCCTACACCCACAAATGACCTACAAAAGCCTATCAAATTTGTGAGCACTTCGGGGAAAGTGTTCTTTGGGAAGGAGAGTGAGAAGGCAAGTGGTGAGAAACCGGTGGAGGGTTTGAGTGGAGAGAAACCGAGTGAGCAGCCACATCCCAAGCCTAAGCCTAAGCTTGTGAGGTTCCATTGTGGCCATTGTGGGAGAGATGGCCATAATGAGGAGTTTTGCTTCAAGAGGAAGCGAGAGGAGAGAATGGCAAAGGAGTGGGCTAACAAGGACAAGTACCACCCTTCCGATGGTGTACTTGAGCCTCGTATGCAGATGCCCAGGGGCAAGGCGAGCGTGAGAACAGTTCGTGCTTGGGGAGAGAAGAAGGCTGCAGGCGGTGCTGCTGTCCAGGTCACACCAGTCAGACCGGTGTGGGGCACCTGGCCGGACCGGTGCGGGCACAGACGGTGCCTATTTGGGTTTCGAGCTCGTACGGGTGCGAGGGTTGTTTCGTGGTGGTCGTGGTTCGGTGGTTGGGCCGGAAAGAGTGCGGGTGGTCGGTTGCTAGGCGTTCTCCTCCTCGTGCTCAATACGGGGATTGGAGGAGTCGTGGGCGTGAGTTGGAGAGGGAGGACGTTCCACGGGCTTTCTTGCGTGGATTTGGTCCTCCTCCGGGCGGAGAGAGGGGTGGTTCCCTCGGGGTGGTTACCGTGGTGGTGTTCGTGGAGGTAGTTTTGGTAGGAGAGATGCTTTGGTTGGTGCTAACCCCACTTTCGAGCAAATGGCTCGGCATTGGTTTTCCTCCTTTGGTACTAACCCCAGTGCTGAGTCGTTTGTTCGCTCACGTGCTTATTTTTGAATTTCAGGTGGGAGACTTGAAGAACATTTGGTTGATTGACTCCGGTTGCTCGAGGCATATGACCGGAGATAGGGGGTGGTTCTCAAGTCTCGTCCCGGTGGTGACGAAGAGGTACATCACCTTTGGGGACAATGGGCGTGGGCGTGTGCTTTCAGAAGGTGAGATAAAAGTGAGTGACAAGATCACTCTGAGGCGTGTTGCTCTTGTTCAATCGCTGGGGTACAATTTGCTTTCTGTGTCCCAGTTGTAGGATGAGGGCTTTGAGGTGTTGTTTCGGCCAGGTGGTTCTCGGATTGTGGACTCTCGAGGGGACCTTGTTTGTATGGTCGTTCCCGAGGGTCAGCTGTTTCGTGCTGATTTTTCTCAGTCTTCGGGTGTGGAGCGTTGTTTCTTGGCTGGTTCTTCGAGTGAGCTGTGGAAGTGGCATAGGAAGTTGGGTCACTTGAGTTTTGACCTTTTGTCACGCTTGAGTAAACTCAATTTAGTCTGAGGATTGCCACGGTTGAGGCTTGAGAAAGAGTTGGTTTGTGCTCCTTGTAGGCATGCCAAGATGGTGGCCTCTTCTCACCCGCCTCTCACCGATGTGATGACTGAGCATCCATGCGAGCTGCTCCACATGGACCTTGTTGGCCCAGCTCGTGTGCGATCTGCGGGTGGGAAGTGGTATGTCCTTGTTGTGGTGGACGACTATTCTCGGTATGCGTGGGTGTTCTTTCTTGAGGAGAAGGGGGAGACGTTTGGTTTTGTTCGAGATCTAGTCTTGAGGTTGAGGAACGAGAGGCACGGAGATGCCATACGAGCTATCCGCAAGGATAATGGCTCGGAATTCGGGAACTCTCATTTTGAAACCTTTTGCCATGACTTGGGTCTTGAGCACCGGCTTTTTGAGTCCGTATACGCCTCCCCGAATGGTGTTGTGGAAAGGAAGAACAGGACCTTGTGCGAGATGGCTCGGACGATGCTTGATGAGCATAGGACTCCGAGGAGGTTTTGGGGCGAGGCGGTGAATACCGCGTGCTATGTGTCGAACGAGAATATACCTCGAGTGCACAAGAAGAAGACATGCTATGAGTTGATGCATGGTCGCACACCCAAGGTGAGTCACTTCCATGTCTTTGGTTGCAAGTGTTTCATTCTGAAGAAGGGCAGGAAGTTGGATAAGTTTGAGGCTAGGTCTGTCGATGGCATTTTCTTTGGTTATGCATCTCACTCTAGAGCATATCGTGTGCTCAATCTTGAAACTAACCAAATCGTGGAGACATGCGAGGTAACCTTCGACGAGACAGAGCCACGTAGTCAACTTGTCTTTGAGTGTGCAGGTGATGATGAGCTTGGCGAGGAGATCTTTCAGGAGGAGGAGCATGAACATGGTGATGATGAAGATGGTGGTGCGGTGCCCCCGGCTGAACATGTACCCACTACTTCGACTACGATGATGGACGGACTCTCTGCTACACCTACGACGACAAATCAAGAACGAGGAGAAGCTGATGTTGAGGGGGAGGTAGCTTCGAGGCGAGAACCTCCCCGGCGAGTTCAAGTGGATCACCCAGCTTCGAGGATCATCGGCGACATGAATGAACGCACTACACGGTCGAGGGTTCGAAACAATTCCCATTTTGCTCATCCTGCATTTGTTGCTTCTTTCGAGCCCAAAGACATTGGACACGCACTATCTGATCACAATTGGGTTAACTCGATGCATGAGGAGTTGGAGAACTTTGAGAGGAATCAGGTGTGGGAGTTGGTTGACCCTCCCCCAGGGTGTAAGCTGATTGGTACGAAGTGGGTGTGGAAAAACAAAGAGGGCGAGAACGGTGAGGTTGTGAGGAACAAGTCGAGACTTGTTGCCCAGGGGTTCAGCCAGAAGGAGGGGATCTACTACGAGGAGACCTTTGCTCCCGTAGCCCGTTTGGAGGCGATTAGGATCCTTCTAGCCTTTTCCGTGGCTAAAGGGTTCAAGTTGCACCAAATGGATGTGAAGAGTGCTTTCCTGAATGGTGTGCTGGAGGAAGAAGTGTATGTGAGGCAGCCTTTGGGGTTTGAGAGCGAGAAGTACCCCCACTGGGTGTACAAGTTGAGAAAGGCGCTGTATGGGTTGAAGCAGGCGCCTAGAGCTTGGTATGGCAGGTTGAGGGGGTTCTTGTTTGAGAGAGGTTTTGAGATGGGGAAGGTCGATCAGACCTTGTTTTTGCTGAGGCGGGGGCGAGAGATATCTTGATTGTGCAGGTGTATGTGGATGATATTGTCTTTGGTGGCTCGTCTAACTCTCTTGTTGCAAGGTTTGCAGATGATATGAGCAGGGAGTTTGAGATGAGCATGATGGGTGAGTTGCAGTTCTTCCTCGGGCTACATATCAAGCAATCAAAGGAAGGAACATTTGTGCACCAGGCTAAGTACACCAAGGACATTGTTAGGAAGTTCAAGATGGAGGACTCCAAGGCTATGACGACGCCAATGAGTACGACTACGGCACTTGATGCGGACGAGGAAGGTGAACACGTGGACCAGAAGGAGTACTGGAGCATGATCGGGTCACTCCTCTACTTGACGGCGACGAGGCCGGACATACAGTTCTCGGTGTGTCTGTGCGCTTGTTTTCAAGTGTCTCCGAGGACTTCGCATCGGCAAGCAGTGAAGAGAATTTTCAGGTACTTGCGTCACACTCCCGACTTCGGCCTTTGGTACTCTGCGTCCTCTTCTTTGGCGCTTCATGGTTTTTCAGACACGGATTTTGCCGGGTGTCGGTTGGATAGGAAGTCCACTTCTGGGACTTGCCGCTTTTGGGTTCTTCTTTGGTGTCTTGGTCTTCCCGCAAGCAGTCGAGTGTTGCTCAATCCACGACCGAGGCCGAGTATGTTGCCGCTGATAGTTGTTGCTCTCAGCTCCTTTGGATCACCTACACCATGAGTGACTTTGGTGAGGAGTATACCCATGTCCCACTTCAATGTGATAGCACCAGTGCCATAAGTGTTGCCAAGAACCCAGTGCTCCATTCCAAAACCAAGCACATAGAAGTGAGGTACCACTTTCTGAGAGACAACGTAGAGAAAGGAAAGATAGCTTTGATCCATGTACCCACACATGACCAACTAGCCGATATTTTCACCAAACCCCTAGATCAAGCAACTTTCACTCGTTTGCGGGGGGAACTTGGTGTGTGTTTGATTTCTTGAGTCGGGTGTGTGGGAGCTCTCTTTTGCCGGTGGTGTCGAGTCCGTTTTGCCTCCCCTCGAGGAGCCGGTGGTTTGTGAGTTTCGTGTGAGAGCTTCTTTTGTAGCATATGTATAGCTTTCCTTTGTGCATTTCTTGCATTTGGCATGGCATATGTAACATGATGTATAGGCATCCTTGTATCTTAGATTGCATGCATTTGTACCATTTGCATTGGTTAGGAAAAGCTTCTCTCATATACATTGTTCATCATGGAATGAGATATATGTCTTTGTGAGCTTGTTTGGTATGCTATGGTTAGTTTGGATTAGCTCTTGATGATCTTGATGAATAATCCATGGTTGATAGCTATGCTTTTGAAAAATGTCACATGTATGCTCTCTCATGTGTAAATGCCTTTATATGCTCTTGACATGTTTTGGTGGCTTAGCTATGCTTAATTTGTGGTTGGATGGCTAGTTTATTGATCATATGGGGCCAAAGGCTCATTTGCCATCATGAATGTTTAGCCCTCTTGGTTTATCTTGTGGAGGGGCATAAGTTCCTTTTTGTCGCAAAGACATTTCATGTACCATTTACAAATCTGAAAATGAAATGAAAAATGCTTGGAAATGTGCTCCCATGTCATATGTGCTGAATTTAATTTACTTTGGGTGCTAAACCGTTGCATGATGCCTACCAATGAGAAGTCTCATACATAGAAGTAGGCACATGGCTCGGTGGCTTTGACATGACATGAGGTGCTTGTGGGTGTTTGTGATGGTCTTATGATTAGAATGGCTGTCCTAGCATGAAGTTTGTGTGGCTTTGCCATTTTGATATGCTTTGACCATGTTTAGGACTTTGCTCATGAGAGGCAAGTTTTTCGCAAAATTGCCAAAATCCATCTTAGCTTCGTCCAATGGTTGTGAAACTTGGTGATCTTGTAGTTGAGATCGATACGAAGCCGTAGAGTATCTAACTTGCTCATTTGGACATGTGTCACATTCTTTGTTGAATTTTGTCTATTTGAGAAGCTCTAGGTTGAAAGTTTTGCATTTTTGGCTTGATTCATGCATTGCCAACAAGGGGGAGAAGTTTGAGCTTGAAATGGCTTACCGGACGCATTTAGAAGGTTTTCAGGCGGTTTCGAGCCATTTCTGGGCTCTGTTGTACACCGGTCTAACCGGTGAAGAGCACCGGTCTGACCGGTGTGAGTGCTGGTCCTGTACACATGTTAGGCACCGGTCTGACCGGTGGTGATGACCGGTCTGACCGGTGTGAGCTGAATTTGCTGCAGCTGCCCTGTTTTCAGCTGTTTTGCATGCATTCGTCCAGGGGGAGTTGCATTGGTTCAAGGGGAGCTTGCATGTGTGCAGGGGGAGCTCTTTGTGAGTTTTCGAGCTTTGTTTCGGTGGTTTGTGCTCTTTGTTTGAGCTTTGCTTTTGTCTCGGATGTGTCGAGCCGTTGCCCTTGCCTAAGGGGTCCGAGACTTGTCTTCTTCAAGTGATCTTGCTCTTTGCCTTTGTTTGGCTTTCGATCGCTTGTTGGAGTTTCTTTTTGTTCGTTTCTTTTCTTTTTCTTTTCTCTCTTGTTACTTTCATGTGGGTGTTGTCAATGCACTCATCAAGGGGGAGATTGAGGACCATGTGTGGTTCGAGGACCGGTGGATGGTCGCTTCCTTGTGTGATGAGTGATTGACAACGTTGTGTGGACCGATTCTTGGCTAAGTATTGCGGGTGCGGGTTGCGGCTTGACCGGTGTTGGTGCGGGTGAAGAACAAGCGCGAAAGGTCGTCGCCGGTGAGGCCCCCAGGTGTGGAGAAGACAAGTAGGCTTCGTTCGAGGGACCCGGTGGCCAGCGGGGTCAAGTGCGGGCCGCATGGTGGCATGAACAGCAAGATGAAGTCGTGGACGGTTTCTTGGTAGAGCCTCGAAACCAAGGTCGAGCCGGGACTACGTGGGAGCCAAGTCATGAGTGGAGATTGGCGGAGGCTACACCGAGTTTGTGGGGTTTCCGGTGGTTCACCAGAAAACCACTGGGTTCCTTGGTTGATCCACAAAGCCAAGACCGGAGAACCGAAGACGGAGGTGCAGCAGCACCAGACCGGTCTGACCGGTGGGTCTGACCGGTCTGACCGGTGGGGACCGGTCTGACCGGTGAGGAGCACCGGTCTGACCGGTGTGCGACGACGCAGTCCGGAATCTTCAAAGCGGAGGACACGCGTCGGGATCGCATGGCTTGCGTCGAGGCTACGCAGGGTGCGGTCGCCGGGCATCCGTCCGATGGTGAAGACATCAAGAATTCCAAATCCGCCCTTGAGGGGCTTGTATCCCTAGTTAGTAGAGAAGGGCATTTTAGACATTCGGTTGCCTCCATATAACCCAAGAGGTGAGAGGATGGCAGCCAACTCTTGCAACCCTAGCTCATTAGTTTTCCTATTTTCCACCTATTTTCCTTAGGTTTTCTTTAGGACTAGAAAGAGAGCTTCACGGAGAGATCTTGTTGAGAGGGATGGATGATCGGGCGGCTTGCTAGACCTTGTACGAACCTTTGTTTCATGTATAGATGATTCGGCGTGGTTCCTCAAGGTTTGGATGTGTTTTCCCGTTGCTCTTGGTGGTGATTTTCGGAGCCCTCTCTCGGTGATTTCTTTGGGTTGTTTTCGGGGCTTTTCTCTTGGGGATTTGATGGGGGAAATTTGTGGGAACCCTTCGTGGTTCTTTGGGCTGTGATTCCCCTCCCAAATCCGTGAGTAAAAGTGCTCGATTTTGGGGTTTCTTGAGTTCTTGGGTTGGAAGTGCTTTCGGCGGGATTTCTTCGATTCCTCCTTTTTGGACGAGATTTGGTGGGATTAAACTTGGCTATGGACTCCTCATGAGGTGTTCATGATATCCCCAAAGTCTTGTTCAAGTCCGTGGAGTGATTCGGGAGATCGAGATTTGGATTTGGGGGAGTTGACCCGCGGGTGCTGTTCATCCCGAGCTGCCCAGGCTACACCGGTCTGACCGGTGCTCTTGACCGGTCTGACCGGTGCAAGCCCTTGTGGGTTTTTGCTCGGGTGAATGTCTTGGTGTGTTCGTTGTTGTCCCGTGTTGCTGCTGTTTCGAGTTTGGGTCCGTTTGGTGGTCGGTTGGCCTGTTTGGTGCCTTGGGGACTTTCATGCCGCCATCGGTCCGACCGTGTGTCTCACCGGTCCGATCGGTGTAGAGCCACTTAGTGGAAGTTGCTCGGTTTCACCGGCGGGGACCGCCCGACCGGTGGTGCTCACCGGTCTGACCGGTGTGGGTCTGTAGACTCGAGGTTTGGTTTTTCCGCTGCGTTTCTCGGGTCGGAAGGTTGTGTGTTGGTTCCTAGGTCCAGTGGCACTCCAGTGGCTATGTGGGCTTGACCAACCTTGGTAGTGAGTCGGAGACGTGTGTTGGAAGCCGTGTTCATCTTGTTGGAGCTTCCATCTCCTTCGAGAAGAGTTTTTATCGGCTCCCATTCACTCCCCCCTCTCTGGTTCGCTGTATCGGTCCTTCATATCCATGTTTCCCTCAAAGAAATCCGGGGAGAAACCCACTCAAATCCGTGGAATCACACCGAGAACAAAGGCACGAAAACAAGCACAAAGAGGCCACGAAAAACACAACTCCGAATCTTCTATACAAACCAGGAAAGATTCACAAGGTCTAGCATGCCGCCCTAGCATCCATCCCTCTCAACAATTCTCTCATGAAGCTCTCATGCTAGCCTAGAGAAAGTAGAGAAGAAAATAGCTACGAAAATGAGAAAAGGGAGGGGGAAATGAAACCCTAAGTTGCGGAGAGAGAGAGCCATCCACACACACTCATGGCTTATATATCAGGTCCCGCCGGAGTCGTAAATGACTCGACAACCCCTAACTTAACTACTGGCGATACAACCCATGTAGGGGCATTTAGGTAATGTTTGTCGGTCTTGCCATCGGACGGCCATGCCTTTGCCGCACCCTGCGTCCTCCCGACGCAAGCCATGCGATCCCGCCGCGTGTCCTCCGCCTCGAAGCTTCCCGACATGCCCGGATCCCGTCTCCGTCGTGTTGGGTCCTCGGACTTGGTTTTGAGGCCCAAACCAAGAAACCGTCCTCCGATGGTTTTGTGGGCAAACCACCAAACCCCGCGTGCTCGGTCCGGCCTCCCGCCAAACCACTTGACTCGACCGCCACCGCGCACCGGCTCGATTGTCCATGACTTTTACTTGCTCGTGTCGCCACCATGTGGCCCGCACCTAGTCCCGCTGTCCACCGGGTCCCTCGAACCGAGCCTACTTGTCTCTCCATCTCCCGGAGGCCCCTCAAGGCTGAAGACCTTTCGTGCCCGTTCTTCACCTGCAACAACACGAACTAGGCTGTAGCCTACACCTGCGCACTAAGCCAAGAGTCAGTCCAACACCTGTTGTCAATCACTCATCATTGAGGAGCGGTCATCCATCGACCACTGGGATGCTCCTGGTCCTCAATCTCCCCCTTGATGAGTGCATTGACAACACACAACGCGAAATGAAATTCAGAGAAAGAAAGGAAGGAAGAAGAAAGAAAAACAAAGAAGCTCAACTCATGACCAAAACCAAAGAAAGGCAAAGAAAGGTCACAAGCCAAGCAAAGCACGGACTCCACACCGAAAACGAGAAGAAAGCTCCCCCTGAACAAATGCAAGCTCCCCCTGAACATGTGGATGCAAACTTCCAAATTTTAGCTCACCTCTTCTGAATTTTAATTAAGCTCACCTCTTCTCCCCCTTGTTGACAATGTATGAATCAAGGTGAAAATGCAGAAATGCAAAACAAATCAGATAAACATCTACATGAGCTTCTCAAATAGGACAAATCTAGTGTCAAAGGCTAGAAATGAGACAAAGATCACACATATGAAGCAAAGCATAGTCAAAGCATTGCCACAAGTAATATAGTAAAATACAAGCATGTGACAAAGCAAATTTTTCAGATTTAAGCAATTTTACAAAAAGAGGGCTCGCTTCACATGTAAAAGCCTATCCATGTCACACATGAGCCACAAACATGCATGCCATTCAAAGATCATACAAGGATATCAAATTCTCAGCAAAAGATCATGGCAAACACCCATAAAGCAAAGCATGTTATGTCAAAGCTCATGAGCCATGTGTCAACTTCGGGGAGACTTCTCCACTGGTGAACATCATGCAACATGTTTTGCACCCATATGTGAAAGATAAGACATTTTAAGCATAGACATGATGGATGGAGAATTTTTCAAACATTATACACTTCTTTTCAATATTAAATTATTTCATGGTACATGAAGTGCCTTTGCGGCAAAAAGAAGCTTATGCTCCCCCATGAATGCAACAGAGGCTAAACATTCACAATGACATTCGGCCTTTGGCCCAAATGCAAGAAAAAGGACATCCAAGCACAATCTAAGCATGAAAAGCACATTTAGACCAATCTGTGACATGGATACACTATTACACACGAGTGGAGCACATTTCACCAAAAATTAGTCAAGATTAGCATTTATTTCAAAAAGGGCTATCTCACCACACATATATCTCAAATATTCCAAGAGCATAGCCTCACATCACCATTTCTCCACACATATGACCAATATCTCACAAATTGCCAAAGAGACTCAAATAAGGCATATGAAAGAAGCTCATCATCTTAAAATGCAATATGAGACAAATGCAACATGATATATGACAAGATGGCTATTCTACCATGGTTTATACATCAAGCAAAGCATGTATATACATCAAAGTAAACATGGTATGATACATATGATACAAAAGGAAATCCCCCAAGAATCAACTAGAAAGGGCAACAAACCCCAAGTTCCCCCCCGCAAGCGCACAAATGTAGCTTAGTCGAGAGGCTTTGTGAAAATGTCTGCAAGTTGATCTTGGGTAGGGACATGGCTCAACACAATGGTTCCTTTTTCCAAATTTTCCCTCAAGAAATGGTATCTCACTTCTATGTGTTTGGTTCTAGAGTGAAGCACTGGATTTTTGGCTACGCTTATGGCACTGGTGCTATCACAAAGAAGTGGTATCTGGGTGCACTCCTCACCAAAGTATCTCAAAGTGTATGAAATCCACAACAGCTGGGAACAACAACTCGCGGCTGCAACATACTCCGCCTCGGTGGTAGACTGAGCTACACTAGACTGCTTGCGGGAAGACCATGAAACCAACGAAGACCCAAGAAACGGCAAGTACCGAAGTAGACTTCCTCTCGACTCGACAACCAAAGAAAATCCGCATCGGAAAAACCATGAAGAGAGAGAGTTGAGGAGGAAGAATACCAAAGGCCAAGACCGAAAAGCGGACTGTAGGTACCTGAAAATCCTCTTGACGGCTTGTCGATGTGATGTCCTCGGCGAAGCCTGAAAACGAGCGCACAGACACACACTGAACTGTATGTCTGGCTTCGTCGCCGTCAAGTAGAGGAGGGAGCCGATCATGCTCCTGTACTCCCGCTGGTCCACTGGTTCTCCGTCCTTGTCCGCATCCAAAGTGGCCGTACTCCCCATGGGAGTCGACATCGGCTTCACATCTTGCATCTGGAACTTCTTTAGCATGTCTTTCGTGTACTTGGTTTGGTGCACAAATGTTCCATCCTTCACTTGCTTGATCTGCAGCCCCAGAAAGTACTGCAAATCGCCCATCATGCTCATCTCAAACTCCCTGCTCATCTCATCTGCAAACTTGGCAACAAGGTTATGTGACGAGCCACCAAAGACAATATCATCCACGTATATCCGCACAATCAACAAGTCATTTCCATGCTTGAGGAGAAACAGGGTTCTATCCACGGCACCCATCACAAACCCTCTGCTCAACAGAAAACCTCTCAATCTCCCATACCAAGCACGGGGCGCCTGTTTCAACCCATACATAGCCCTTTTCAACCTGTACACCCTGTGGGGGTACAACTCACTCTCAAACCCAGGTGGCTGCTTCACATACACCTCCTCCTTTATGACCCCATTCAGAAAGGCACTCTTCACATCCATCTGAAACAACTTGAACCCTTTAGCCACGGCAAAGGCTAGAAGGATCCGAATTGCCTCAAGACGGGCCACGGAGCAAAGGTCTCCTCATAGTCGATCCCCTCCCTTCGACTAAACCCCCGAGCAACAAGTCCGGACTTGTTCCTCACAACCATCCCATTCTCACCCTCTTTGTTCTTCCAAACCCACTTGGTTCCTATAGGATGGCAATTTGGAGGTGGTTCAACTAACTCCCACACCTGGTTCCTCTCAAAGTTTTCCAACTCCTCATGCATAGAATTGACCCAGTTTGCATCAGATAAAGCGTGTCCAATGTCCTTGGGCTCAAAGGTGGCAACAAAAGCAGCATGAGCAAAATTAGAGGAATTCCTGGACCTTGACCGTGTAGTACGTTCGTCAATGTCCCCAATGATCTTCGACAGGGGATGCACTTCTTGAATTCGCCGGGGAGCCTCACGCCTCGAGAATACCTCCCCCTCAACTTCAGCTTCTCTCTCCTGGTCCTCTTGTCGCACCGACGTTGTCCATGAAGTAGACGGTCCACGCTCCATAGTGGTCGTAGGGGAAGTAGTGGGTACACACTTAGCTTTAGGCGCATGGTTCTCCCCATCATCATCTCCAGCTTCATCCTTCTCCTCTTCAAAGAGATCCTCGGCCATCTCCTCTTCACCTGCACATTCAAAGCCAAGAGAGGTACATGGCATTGTCTCGTCGAAGGTTACCTCGCAAGTCTCCATGATTTTGTTAGTCTCAAGGTTAAGCACCCTATAGGCTCTAGAATGGTTAGCATATCCAAAGAAAATACCATCACTAGACCTAGCCTCAAACTTGTCGAGTTTTCCCTTCTTAAGAATAAAGCACTTGCAGCCAAAGACTCGGAAATGACTCACCTTGGGTGCCCGACCATGCATCAGCTCATAACAGGTCTTCTTCTTGAATGTTCGTAATAAAATCCTGTTGGAAACATGACAAGCCGTATTGACCGCCTCAGCCCAATACCTCCTAGGAGTCCTGTGCTCATCGAGCATCGTCCTAGCCATCTCACAAAGAGTCTGATTTTTCCTTTCCACAACTCCATTTTGAGGGGGCACATAAGGGGTCGAATACTGATGTTCAAGACCTAGATCACGACAAAAGGCATCAAAACGAGAGTTCTTGAACTCTGAGCCATTATCACTGCGGATAGCTCGAATAGCATTCCCATGCCTCTTGTTTTTCAACCTCACGATCAGATCTCGAACAAAACCAAATGCCTCACTCTTGTCTTCCAAGAAAAACACCCAGGCATAGCGAGAGTAATCGTCCACCACAACAAGGACATACCACTTCCCACCCACCGAGCGAACTCGAGCTGGCTCAACAAGGTCCATATGCAACAGCCTCCGTCGGACGCTCTGGCCATGACATCGGTCGTGGGTGGATGGGGAGTGGCTACCATCTTGCCATGCCTACACGGAGCACAAACCAAATCCTTCTCAAGCTTCAACCTCGGCAATCCTCGGACAAGGTCAAGACCACTCAAGCGGGAAACCAAATCAAAGCTCAAGTGTCCCAACCGCCTATGCCATTTCCACAAATCGAGGAAGGACCGGCCATTAAACAACTGAAAGGACCCAAAGAACAAGAGAAATCAGCCCTGAAAATCTGACCCTCGGGGATGATCATATAGACAAGATCACCTCGAGAATCCAGCAAACGAGACTCGCCAGACTTGAAACGCACCTCAAAACCCTCATCAAGCAACTGAGAAACCGAAAGCAAATTGAAACCCAAAGACTTCACAAGAGCAACCCTCTTCAACGTTACCTTGTCACTCACATGCACAACACCCTCAGAAATCACCCTTCCTCGTCCATTGTCCCCAAATGTGATGTACATCTTTTCCTTCACTGGGGTGAGGCTGGAGAACCACTTCATATTTCTGGTCATGTGTCGAGAACATCCGGAGTCGATCAACCAAATGTTCTCCAAGCCTCCCCGCCCGTAGTCGAAACAAGAACGAGAGTGAGCTAGCGACTCGACACCGGGGTTAGCACAAAGAAAGTTAAACCAGTGTCGAGCCATCTGCTCAAAAGAGGGGTTAGCAAACATCATTCCCTTGCCACCAAACTTCCCATGTCCCATGGAAGGAGTACGAGCACCACGAGGGGGAAAACGTGGTCCGTAGTTCCTCTGGAACCTAAAGCTGTGATCATCTCCCCTAAACCCGTATTGAGGACGAGTAGGGGGACGTCTAGCAAAACCACCACGAGCCCGACCAAACCTCTCACCAGCACGCACACCATCATCTCTCCTCTCAAACCTCGCACCACTACCTCTCTGTGGGAACCTGCCAACACTCCTCACACTTCCCACACCCCATGGAAGTGGCACTCTAGGCTCAGGAATACCATGAGACTGGCGATACCTGTCCTGGTTTGCTTGCTCCTTGGCAAGCATCTCATCCCTCTTCCTCTTGTAGCAAAACTCTGCAAGATGTCTCTCCTTGCCACAATACTCACACTTGAAGGGGATGGGTTTTGGTTTTGGCTCTGGCTTCTCTCTAGGCTTCTCACCCTTCTCACTCACAAACCTCACCGGTTTCTGGAAGTCATTTGTCTTAGGTGGGAATTTGGGTGGATGTTGGGTTGTGTCAAGCTTGTTGCAAAGGTGGTTGGGCTTTGGTGTGAAAGTGTTCTTGGGTGCCTTTGGAAGTGGCACTCAGATGTCTCCGATCACCTCAAACTCGAGGTTAGACTCAACACACTTCTCATACACACTCTCCCCACTGTTCTCTCCCACTTTCTCACCCAACTTCTCAAACCCCAAACCACGACCATCGCCTCTCTTGAACTCCTCAATCATGATTTTCAATTGAGGTTCCTCGCCCGTGCAACCAACCCAACACCTTCCTCAAATAGTCATTCTCCTCATAGATGACATCCAAACGGGAAGTAAGTTCAAGATTGCGCAAAGTAACTTCATCACGGCTAGTGCATGCATTGACAACGAGCTTGATTTCAAAGAAGCTTCCAAAGAGCTAATAGTAGAACGAGCATCAACAAGCTTAGCATGCATAGTAGGACATGATTTACAAGCACCAAGCAAAGTGGGTCTAGCCTTAAGCTCATCATACTCGATCCTAAGAGCATCTAGTTTAGCCAAAGTGGAAGCATTCTTCTCATTAAGCAACTTGATCTCATTCAACCATGCATCACACTCAAGACATTCAACATCATCAGGAGTAGTAGGAGCAAGTTTCAAAGAGTCATTCTCAAGTTTCAATTCAAGCAATTTGTACTCCAACTCTCCTACTTTCTCACTAGCATTCTCAAGTTGAGCCCTAAGATCTTTCCTCATCTTCTTAGCATCTCTCAACACACTATCACGGTTGTCAATCAAGCCATTCAACCTAGTGATCTCAGCAAGCAAAGAGTCAGGGTCACGATTTACCTCATCCTCCGAGTCGGAGTCGCTGTCTTCCTTGTCGCTCTTCTTGCTGCTAGAGCTATGAGTCATGCCACAAAATCCTTCAAGCGCCACACAGCTCAATCCACTGAGGTTCCGGCTTGCACTCTTCTTGCCCTTGCGCCTCCCGGCATCTTCATCTTCACTGGTTGAGCTTGACTTCGTGTCACTTGAGCTTGAGTCGACGTCGCTTGCACCGGCCACCATTGCTCTTGCCTTGTCCTTCTTGTAGCCGCTCTTGCTCGGTCGCCGCTTGTCCTTGTCCTTGCTCTTGGACTTGCTGAAGTGCTTGCCCTTGGAGGAGTACTTGTCTTCACGCCTTGGGTGCGCCTTGTACTCGCTCATCTTGTACTTGTTCTCCTCCGCTTCCGGGCACTCGGCGATGAAGTGGCCACGCTTGCCACACTTGTAGCACGTCCCTGAGCTCCGCCTTGCATTCCTCCAACTCTCGTGTAGTCGATCAAACCTTCTTGAGAGCAAGGGCAGCTCCTCCTCGCCCAGCACATCAAACTCCTCGTCTGGAATAGACATAAGAGAAGACAAGGAAAACTGTCAACAGGAAGGGTTAGATTTGCCCTTTGATCTGCCCACAAGAGCAATACTATGGTCAGTCGAGCCCTCATGCTTGGATTGCAACTTCCTATCAACCTCAGCCAGCTTGAGCTTAGAAAAGATGTCATCCAACTCAATAGTCAAATATTGCCCAGACTCCTTGATGGCCTCAACCTTAGCACCCCAAACATTTGGATCCAAGACATGCAAGAGCTTCAAAGCCTGATCATGCTCGGTGTAAGGAAAATCCTCAACATTAGCCTTCATGTTGTTCACGATGGCGGTGAACCTCTGAAACATCACACGATGTCCTCACCGGGAAGTTGAGTGAAGTTCTCATATTGCATCCGGTAAGAGACGAAGAGGCGAGCTTTCACATGGTTATCACCACCGTGAGCAACCATTAACTTCTCCCAAATTTGCCAAGCAAGATTCAAATGGCGAACACGCTCAAACTCAGGATCACACAAGCTCCGGACCAAGTGATCAACGGCTTGTGCGTTAGCCTCATACTTGGCCTTAGCACCGGCATCGGTCACCATAAGAGTATGGATATTGACTGGAATAGCATAGGTCTTGTCAAGCACAATGAAATCCAACAACTTGCCACGAAGAAAAATCATCACACGAGCCGCCCACTTGTGGTAACACTTGCCATCGAAGTGCGGCGGACCGCCCGGCTCAACGTACGCCATCTTAGGATTCAAGACTTGTCAAAGTCGCAAAGAATCCAGCACCAAGCTCTGATACCAATTGAAGGATCAGATGGCGACTAGAGAGGGGGGGAGTGAATAGGAGCCGGTAAAAAATTCTTCTCAAAGAACCCGGCCTATACCCTAGTCAAATCCCAGTCACACACAAGCGATGGATCGAATCACACACCAATCGCTAAGACAACGAGGTTATGGATCAACCTCTAGTCCTAGGAACGATTCCTTGAAGCACACGCGGAAGCAAAAGAAAGGGAGGAAGGAAACGAACCAAGAAGCAAAGCACACAGGCTCTGGCGGACCGTCCGGCCAGGAGGGGCGGACCGTCCGCACTGGCCACACGGACCGTCCGGCCGCCGCCGCGACCGTCCGCACCAACACCGCGGACCGTCCGCACCAACACCGCAGACTGTCCGGCCCTACGCCGCGGACCGTCCGAAACCTTTCCCAACGAAAACTCAAAGACATGACGGATCGAAATGAAAGGCAAGCAAGAACATGAAGAACACCCGACGAACAGGACCTGCGCGGACCGTCCGCCGACACCACGCGGACCATCCGCCCCTCGCGGACAGAACAGAAAAACGCCCGACCTCGAAGGTCAACTCCCCAAATCATCATCAGATTTCCCAAACGGTAGAAGTTGTGGAGACAAGGGTTTGGGGACTTGAAAAGCGTCAGACAAGGATGCTATAGCCCAAAAATCTTGCCTCCTAACTCCCTAAATCACCGGGAATCGCGAATCCTTTGAGCACCACCAAAAGCTAGAGCACCAAACGAAAATCCTCGAATCCAAGTGGTTTCCCAGCGTTTGAGGGCACAAGATCAATCACAAAGATGCACGAGACATCTATCCATGTTTCCCTCAAAGAAATCCGGGGAGAAACCCACTCAAATCCGCGGAATCACACCGAGAACAAAGGCATGAAAACAAGCACAAAGAGGCCACGAAAAACACAACTCCGAATCTTCTATACAAACCAGGAAAGATTCACAAGGTCTAGCATGCCGCCCTAGCATCCATCCCTCTCAACAAATCTCTCATGAAGCTCTCATGCTAGCCTAGAGAAAATAGAGAAGATAATAGCAACGAAAATGAGAAAAGGGAGGGGGGAATGAAACCCTAAGTCGCGGAGAGAGAGAGCCATCCACACACACTCATGGCTTATATATCAAGTCCCGCCGGAGTGATAAATGACTCGACTACCCCTAACTTAACTACTGGCGATACAACCCACGTAGGGGCATTTAGGTAATGTTTGTGGGTCTTGCCATCGGACGGCCACGCCTTTGCCGCACCCTGCGTCCTCCCGACGCAAGCCGTGCGATCCCGCCGCGTGTCCTCCGCCTCGAAGCTTCCCGACATGCCCGGATCCTGTGTCCGTCGCGTTGGGCCCTCGGACTTGGTTTTGAGGCCCAAACCAAGAAACCGTCCTCCGATGGTTTTTTGGGCAAACCACCAAACTCCGCGTGCTCGGTCCGGCCTCCCGCCAAACCACTTGACTTGACCGCCACCGTGCACCGGCTCGATTGTCCATGACTTCGTCTTACTCGTGTCGCCACCATGTGGCCCGCACCCAGTCCCGCTGTCCACCGGGTCCCTCGAACCGAGCCTATTGTCTCTCCATCTCCCGGAGGCCCCTCAAGGCTGAAGACCTTTCTCGCTCGTTCTTCACCTGCAACAACACGAACTAGGCCGCAGCCTACACCTGCGCACTAAGCCAAGGGTCAGTTCAACACCCGTTGTCAATCACTCATCACTAAAGAAATGGTCATCCATCGACCACTGGGACGCTCCTGGTCCTCACGCCGGCGGAGCGCCTCGGCATGGTGGAAAACCGCGTGGTCGAGGTGGCTACTCACGGCATCCGCCTGGGCACCACCCTATGCTTGGCTGCCATGGCGACGCATACCGGCGTCGACTACTCCATCCAACCGCGTGGCTTCTAGGGCGGCGCACCAGAGGACATCGACGAAATCGAGATCATCTTGGAGCGTCTCGATGGCCACGGCGACGCCGTTGCCGAACTCACTCATCCCTAGTCTGTGCTAAGTAGGCTTTTTGATTAAATTGTACTATGGATGTTTGATCTTCGGCAATAAATAAAGAATTTCAATTTCCATGCTTGTATTGTGATGATTCCTTCGCGTTTGCAACTGCGAGCCTTATTCCTCTTAAACGCATTCGGGAACTTTGTTTAAGCCGAACACACGAAAATAAGTGCCCCTTGGCGCAAAACCCGCAGAAAATCCTCAATTCGTGAATCCATAATCACTGTTCAATGAAAACCCCTCGCATTCGGGAGAAAAACCCTGCCCCTTGGTATTCCAATAACGTACGCCAACCAGTCATCACTCCCAATGCGCTTTCTCAGTCAATAAAATAGCCCCCTGGGATGCCCTGCAAATCCACTCGCACACTCATCCATCACTTCACATGTTCTCCCCTGCTCCAGAAGAGAAAACCCCAAGGCCATGGAAAAAGGCAAGCAACCCATCAAGGAAGACAGCACCCCACCCAAGAAGCGCACCATTCGAGAGTGAGTTTCCTTTCAACCTGCTTCTTGCTCTCGTATGCAATCTCATGTTTACCCCTTCTTGTTTTTCTTCAGCCTTGATCTGCTTCCTGAAGAAATCCTTGGGACCGAAGAGACGCCTGAGTACATCTCCTCTGACTCCTCCCTTGAAGAAGAGGACGCCACGCCAGAACAAAGGATCAACCACCAGTTGCGCCGCCGCGTTCGGCATCTGGAGCATGATCTTCGAGACATCACCGCTCGCTGCCAGGCCGAACGCGAACGTCGCATGGCCTTGGAGGCGCTGGTAGGACGTAAAACTTCCATCTTTATTTTGACTTCATGCTTGCGCTCAGATCTCTGTTTCTAACAACTGTTCTTCTGTTTTAGATGTCTCCGACAGGTACAGTAACCTGAAAGCTGCTTGGGACAGCCTGATGGAGGCTTGTAACACCCAAAAATTCCATCACAATAAAATATTGTTAGCAACATGGTTTAGTTTTATTTTCTAAGGATTTAATAAATTTGAATAAATAAATTTGCCTTTAATTAATTTAAACAACATTTAATAATTAGAATCAAACAAGTGATTGTGCATCATGTTGAAATGCGTGAGTTTTGTTTGTGGTGTGATTTTAAAAGTCTTAAAATAGTTGGTGAATTTGTGTTAAAATTTGATTTGAAAAGATATAAAAGAAAGGTTTGAAAAGGTTTGAAAAGAATTTGAAAAAAAAAAGAAAAGAAACAAGCCCAACCCCGCGGCCCACCTAACTTTCCCCCTCTTTTTTCTTTTTCCAGCGCGGCCCACATCCCCGTTTCGGCCCACTTCGGCCCGCCTCCCACCTCCCCTCTCTCTCAGCCGCCGACGTGGGGGCCCACCCCCGTCGGGGCCATCCCCTACCTCCGCCGCGCCCTCCCCTTTCTTCCCCCGCGCCGCCGCCGGTCTCCCGCACCCCGGCGCCGCCTCCCCGTCCCCGCGCCCGTCCGCCTCCTCCATCAAGGCGCCGCCGCATTCACGCCGCCCCCCCACCGCCTCTACCCCTTCCCCTTCCCCTACCCGCCACCCACACCGAGCCGCCATTAATGGCCGTCCACCGACCTCGCCGCCACCGCCTTCCCGGCCTTTCTCCTCCCCGCTCACACCTATAAAAGGTGCCCCAAGGCCTCCTCTACACCCCCGCGCCCCTCCCTTCCTCTCCTCCCTCACCGCGCCGCCGCCACACCGAGCACCGACCGCCCCCGAGCGCCGCCGCCCCGATCTCCTCCCTCCGCCGTGTTTCTCACCCCTTCAAGCCCCCGGTGAGCCTCCACATCTTCCCCCTCTCCCTCCCCGGTATCTTTTCCTTGCGATTTGAGGCACGGGAGCGTATTTCTCCCGCGAGCCGCCGCCGCCACCGCCGCGAGCCGCCACCGCCGGCCGCGCGCCGTCTGCCCGCCGCCGCCCGTCGCCCACATGCCGCCACAGCCGTCCGATGGAAATCTGCGGCCCAGATTAAAAGGGGTTCGTAACCCTTGGTTTGGTCCACGGTGGACCGGTGGACCGGGTGCACCGCGCCGGTCCACCACTGACGTCATCAGCCACGTCACGCCTGCGTCATCGCTTGCGTCAGCGCCAGCCAACCACAAGCCGCCACGTGTCGCCACCATAGCTCACCCGCCGGCTGCCTTGGCGGTTTTGCAAAAAGGACCCCGAGATTTCAGAATTCACAAATATATCCTTCCACCTATATAAAGCCTTTCAAAGCAGGTCCTTGTTTTTATGTTTTGAACCCTGAACTCCATAGTTTTCATGTTCAGCAGCCCATTTTTAACCCTTTACATGTTAGACCTCCTAGTTTCACACATATTTATGTTTAGGTCCCTGAAATCTTGCAGAAAAACCCCTAAACTTCCAGATCTTTCACAAATTAGTCCCTGAACCTTGTTTCAGCCATATCTTTTCCATCCTAGCTCCGTTTTACGCGTTCTTGGTATCCACGCGATCGTCTCTCCGAGCCCGTCATTTCTAAAAGTTTGTTTTAGTCTTTTAGTAATGTTTGATGTATTGTTTTATTTATTGTATGTTTTCTTGCATGATCATAGCTAACACGCCGTTCGAGGAAGTTCAAGTGCAGAGCTTTGCAGATAAGGAGAGTAGCTTATCGTTGGAGAAAGGCAAGTGACCCTAACCACCCTTCTACCTATGCTTTAATCAAGATTACTATAAATTAATCGGAACATGGAGAACCACCCAGAAAACAAGGCAACCACGGTCCATATGGCTCGGCTTAGCCAATTAATTAGGTGTGTGATTGTGTTGACGACCCTATCCGAAAGGAACACGGGGGGCTCCGGGTTGCGGGGGTATAGCCCGGTTCTATTGGGGTAGCGGCCTTTGCTAAGGTGCCGACCACTAGGGAGGGTTATGGTCCGCCCCGAGTCAGAATCGTCGTGGGTTGTTGATGCTTTTGCATATCTTTGTAAAGGCTTCGTAGCGTCCCTATGCAATCACACCTCGGAAGTGTGGTATTGTGCTCGATCAGCACATGCGTGGTTGGGTTCAAAGTTCTTCGGAACTTTTACGCGAACCGTGGGAAAAGTGTGCAACCTCTCGCAGTGTAAAACCGATCGATCGGCCGTGCTCACGGTCAAGAGCGGCCCGGACCCTCACATGATTAATTGAACTTAAAGATGGATTAATATTGCTTTCCGGTTATTCCCGTGGCCTTGCCGAGTACCAACCATAAGTGTACTCATCCTTGCTTACGCTCGTTCGCAGAAGAATCCCGGAGTGGAGTACTTCACCGACTACGAGGAGTTCTGAGGATGCGATCAACCAGTCAGAAGCCTGTGGAAGATGAAGATGGAGTCACGTCTTCATAGTTATCGATGTTCGTGTAAAGACCTTCGTGTCAACCATCGTGAGTGTAATAAAAGTTAATAAATCTTTTCTGTACGTTTTGAGCAATGTCTTGTGATATTACACTCACGAGTCTATCATATGTGTGAAATTGTGATCCTGGCACACATATGAGATGCATTCGGTTTTCTACGGAAAATCTGGTGTGACAGAGTGGTATCAGAGCAATGCTGACTGTAGGACGCAGCCTCATATAGAAATGGTCGATATTAAGGACTCTCTTTCTAGAAAGCCTTTCTAACATTCAAAATATCTTATTTACGCTTAAAAAAATATTTTATTCTTTATTCTTTATCAAAATCATATCTTTTGTTTTCTTCTACACTGAGTCTGATCCTTGATCTTCCACCTTGAACTACCACACGTGTTTTATAGGATAGTTTCTTAGGTTCCCTACCCTTCTAACAGTTTCGTTTCGATAGAGCCGTTCTTGTGAGGACGTGCGATGTTAATGCTTGTTGATTGTAAACATGCATGATTTGGATCTTTGACATGATTGAAATGTTTTGTGGGGTGATGGACACAAATACATCAATAAAATAATTAAAGTTAAATTTGAATCTTAGCCCCTTTTCTCTGATTCACCTTTATCAATTCAACTTCTTATCGGAAAACTTCTCTCTCTAACAATCAAATGGTAAACATCAGGTCAGGAGCTGGACAAGATATTCCATTCGTCATCAATCAGCTGAATCAAGTTCCCTCCTTCACAAGAATTAGCAATGGATCCCACGATGCAGCAGTTCTTTACGGAACAGATGCAATTAATTCAGAACCTCACCGCCACTGTCTAGAATCTACAGGCACAGCAGAACCAGCCACCACCACAAGGACCCCCACCACCTCCACCACCAGTGAACAAGCATAGAGAATTCATGAGCCACAACCCGCCCACTTACTCTCATTCTGTAGATCCCCTCGATGCCGATGATTGGCTCAAGACCATCAACAAGATGCTGAATATCACCCAATGTAATGATCGTGAGAAGGTTTTGTATGCCTCGGGACGTCCGGAAGGTGCGGCCTCGATTGGTGGGATGCTTACACCGTCGCACATGCCGCCGCCGACACCATTACCTGGCAGGAGTTCCAGGAGAGTTTTCGTACACATCACATCCCAGCTGGTGTGAAGAAGCTGAAGAAGAAGGATTTTCTAGCTCTAAAGCAAGGCAACATGACAGTTAGTGAGTATCTGGATCAGTTTACTCATTTGTCCCGCTATGCACCATATGAAGTCAACACGGATGCCAAGAGACAAGAACGCTTTCTTGATGGTTTGATAGGGCCCCTTAACTATCAGTTGCAGAGCCACACATTTCTAAACTTTCAGATGTTACTCAATAAGGCTATAGGCTTGGAGAATAAACGCAAGGAACTCCGTGAACAGAAGCGCAAGTTTCAACCTCAAGGTCAATCTAGCAGTAACACCCGCCCTCGTTACAACTCATCGCAAGACTCTCAGTTTCGTTCTAGCACACCAGGCAGAGGCCATGGACAAAGTCAACAATATCGTTCGTTTGATGAACCCGAAGAATCCAACCCAATGACACCTCAGGCTCCAAATCCTCATCAGAATCGCTCAGGAGCACCAGTAAGGAACACTACTCCAGTTCACCCCAGTGGATGCTTCAACTGCGGAAAATTGGGACACTACGCCAGTATTTGCCCTCAGCGCAATATGCCGACACCCCAGAGAGATAACAGAGGTCAACAGAACAATATGCATGGTAGGGTGAACCATGTGACAAATTCGAAGAAGCTCAAGGAGACAAAGATGTTGTGCTTCGGTACGTTTCTTATCAACTCGTACCCGCAACAGCTTTATTTGATTCCGGGGCATCGCATTCATTTATTACCGAACGATTCGTGACAAAGCATGATGTACCCAAGAGTTCCATGAAGACACATTTGCTAATCGGTTCCCAAACGGTGAAATGAAATCCACCTATGTATGCCCACAGGTCAATCTTAAGATCGGAGAGATAGATTTTGAAGCGGACTTGGTGATTCTAACATCTAGTGGAATAGATGTGATCCTTGGTATGGATTGGTTAAGCAAGCATGATGGAATCATTTTGTGTGCCAAGAAGTCGGTGCTCTTAACTACCCCGCAAGGAGATAGGATTGAGTTTGCCGCTACAAGCCCGAAGAAGAAGGAGAAGTGAACAAGCTCTGTGATAGTAAACCGTCATCTTTCAAGACATCTTGTATCTCCTCTTGTTTTCCGATCCCTCCGAATCTCGGGACGAGATTCTTTTTTTAAGGGGGTAGGATTTGTAACACCCAAAAATTCCATCACAATAAAATATTGTTAGCAACATGGTTTAGTTTTATTTTCTAAAGATTTAATAAATTTGAATAAATAAATTTGCCTTTAATTAATTTAAACAACATTTAATAATTAGAATCAAACAAGTGATTGTGCATCATGTTGAAATGCGTGAGTTTTGTTTGTGGTGTGATTTTAAAAGTCTTAAAATAGTTGGTGAATTTGTGTTAAAATTTGATTTGAAAAGATATAAAAGAAAGGTTTGAAAAGGTTTGAAAAGAATTTGAAAAAAAAAGAAAAGAAACAAGCCCAACCCCGCGGCCCACCTAACTTTCCCCCTCTTTTTTCTTTTTCCAGCGCGGCCCACATCCCCGTTTCGGCCCACCCCGGCCCGCCTCCCACCTCCCCCCTCCTCTCTCGCCCGCCGACGTGTGGGGGCCCACCCCGTCGGGGCCATCCCCTACCTCCCGCCGCGCCCTCCCCCTTTCTTCCCCCCCCGCGTCGCCGCCGCCCCCGCACCCCGCGCCGCCTCCCCGTCCCCGCGCCCGTCCGCCTCCTCCATCAAGGCGCCGCCGCATTCACGCCGCCCCCCCCCCCCCGCCTCTACCCCTTCCCCTTCCCCTACCCGCCGCCCACACCGAGCCGCCATTAATGGCCGTCCACCGACCTCGCCGCCACCGCCTTCCCGCCTTTCTCCTCCCCGCTCACACCTAGAAAAGGTGCCCCAAGGCCTCCCTCTACACCCCGCGCCCCTCCCTTCCTCTCCTCCCTCACCGCGAGCGCCGCCACACCGAGCACCGACCGCCCCCGAGCGCCGCCGCCCCGATATCCTCCTCCGCCGTGTTTCTCACCCCTTCAAGCCCCCGGTGAGCCTCCACATCTTCCCCTCTCCCTCCTCCCGGTATCTTTTCCTTGCGATATGAGGCACGGGAGCGCATTTCTCCGGCGAGCCGCCGCCGCCACCGCCGCGAGCCGCCACCGGCCGGCCGCGCGCCGTCCGCCCGCCGCCGCCCGTCGCCCACATGCCGCCACGCCCGTCCGATGGAAATCTGCGGCCCAGATTAAAAGGGGTTCGTAACCCTTGTTTTGGTCCACGGTGGACCGGTGGACCGGGTGCACCGCGCCGGTCCACCACTGACGTCATCAGCCACGTCACGCCTGCGTCATCACTTGCGCGCGCCATCCAACCACAAGCCGCCACGTGTCGCCACCATAGCTCACCCGCCGGCTGCCTTGGCGGTTTTGCAAAAAGGACCCCGAGATTTCAGAATTCACAAATATATCCTTCCACCTATATAAAGCCTTTCAAAGCAGGTCCTTGTTTTTATGTTTTGAACCCTGAACTCCATAGTTTTCATGTTCAGCAGCCCATTTTTAACTCTTTACATGTTAGACCTCCTAGTTTCACACATATTTATGTTTAGGTCCCTGAAATCTTGCAGAAAAACCCCCTAAACTTCCGCATCTTTCACAAATTAGTCCCTGAACCTTGTTTCAGCCATATCTTTTCCATCCTAGCTCCGTTTTACGCGTTCTTGGTATCCACGCGATCGTCTCTCCGAGCCCGTCATTTCTAAAAGCCTGTTTTAGTCTTTTAGTAATGTTTGATGTATTGTTTTATTTATTGTATGTTTTCTTGCATGATCGTAGCTAACACGCCGTTCGAGGAAGTTCAAGTGCAGAGCTTTGCAGATAAGGAGAGTAGCTTATCGTTGGAGAAAGGCAAGTGACCCTAACCACCCTTCTACCTATGCTTTAATCAAGATTACTATAAATTAATCGGAACATGGAGAACCACCCAGGAAAACAGTGCAACCACAGTCCATATGGCTCTGGCTTAGCCAATTAATTAGGTGTGTGATTGTATTGACGACCCTATCCGAAAGGAACACAGGGGCTCCGGGTTGCAGGGGTATAGCCCGGTTCTTTTGGGGTAGCAGCCTTTGCTAAGGTGCTGACCACTAGGGAGGGTTATGGTCCGCCCTGAGTCAGAATCGTCGTGGGTTGTTGATGCTTTTGCATATCTTTGTAAAGGCTTCGTAGCGTCCCTATGCAATCACACCTCGGAAGTGTGGTATTGTGCCTGATCAGCACATGCGTGGTTGGGTTCAAAGTTCTTCGGAACTTTTACGCGAACTGTGGGAAAAGTGTGCAACCTCTGCAGAGTGTAAAACTGATCGATCAGCCGTGCTCACGGTCAAGAGCGGCCTGGACCCTCACATGATTAATTGAACTTAAAGATGGATTAATATTGCTTTCCGGTTATTCCTGTGGCCTTGCTGAGTACCAACCATAAGTGTACTCATCCTTGCTTACGCCTGTTCGCAGAAGAATCCCGGGAGTGGAGTACTTCACCGACTACGAGGAGTTCTGAGGATGCGATCAACCAGTCAGAAGCCTGTGGAAGATGAAGATGGAGTCGCGTCTTCATAGTTATCGATGTTCGTGTAAAGACCTTCGTGTCAACCATCGTGAGTGTAATAAAAGTTAATAAATCTTTTCTGTACGTTTTGAGCAATGTCTTGTGATATTACACTCACGAGTCTATCATATGTGTGAAATTGTGATCCTGGCACACATATGAGATGCATTCGGTTTTCTACGGAAAATCGGGTGTGACAAGGCTGCGAGCCACGGTCACCCCCAAAGCTTCCAAGTTGCCGTCATGGTGGTCCTGGAACAATTGAAGAGGGAGGAGCTGAAGAAGCAAAGAAAAAAAGGATTGAAGCATACTTTCGCTTCTTTCGCCAGGCCTTCTGCTTCCCACCCCCTTGTAATCCTAAGCAGCTGGGTTGTTAAATAAAAAACCTGCAAGAAGCATCGGTAATGTAGTTTTGTGCTAAGGGCAGTACATTTGAGTATTGGCCATTTCCCCTGTTTAGGATTTTCGTTCTAAAGGCGGTATCTTTCTTGAATGTCGGCTATTTCTGTGTCAAATGCCTGTAATCCTGGTGCTTGTGATCAACGATTAATTTCAATACTAGGATAATATTTCTTCAAATATCTTCCATTTATTGCAGCAGAAAATTCTTCTCCTAGTAAAGTTTTCAACATGTAAGCATTACCAGGCACGCATCTGACCAACCGAAAAGGTCCTTCCCAGTTTGGGGACCATTTGCCAAATGCACTGTATTTGGTTCCAATCGGCAGTAATGCTTTCCAAACCAAATCTCCTTCTGCAAATTGCCTGACCTTTACTTTCTTGTTATTTTATTTAGCAACTCACAGCTTGTTCTTTTCGATGTTTTCCAAGGCTCTAAGACGGATCATATGAAAGTCTTCTAACTCATCCATCATTAAGCCACTATAATCTTTGGAGCTTAAGTCCTTTTGTAAAACCACTCTCCTAGAATCTGATTGCATCTCCCAAGGCAAAACAGCATGGTGCCCATAAACCAATTCATAAGGAGAAGTCTTCGTAGCTCAGTGAGGAGCCATTCGGTAAGACCATAAAGCTTCATTGAGTACCGAATGCCACCTCTTTGGCTTCTGGTCGATCTTCTTTTGTATAAGTTTGATCATGATCTTGTTAGAAGCCTCTGCCTGACCATTAGCTTGGGCATAATAGGGAGAAGAATTAAACAATTTGATCCCCATGCTTTCGGCAAACTCCCTGAACTCCAAGGACACAAACTGGGCTCCTTGATCAGTTGTGATTGTTTGAGGAATTCCAAACCAATAGATGATGTGTTCCTTAACGAACTCAACCATGTTCTCTGATGTTACTTTCTTCAGTGGAATTGCCTCAACCCATTTGGTGAAGTAATCTGTTGCTAAAAGCACAAATTTATGCCCCTTGCTAGATGGTGGGTTAATCTGGCCAATCAAGTCTATACCCCATCCTCTGAATGACCATGGCTTAATAATGGGATTCGTTGCTGACACTCGAACCCTTTGAACATTTCCAAACTTCTGACAGTCTTGACATCCCTTGTAATACTCAAAGCAATCCTCCAACATCGTCGGCGAAAAACATCCAGCTTGCCTAATAACCCATTTCGTTCGATAGGCCGATTGATGTGCTCCACATATCCCATTATGCACCTCACTCATCATTTTCTTTGCTTCTTCTGGACCCAGGCATTGCAACAACACCCCATCCAATGATTTGTAGAATAGACTTCAATCCACAAGAACAAATTTTATGGCTTTGTACCTGAGCTTCCTAGATACTTTTCGGGATGGATCTTCCAGATAATCAACAACTTCCTTTCTCCAATCATCTTCTGCGAGATCCCCTTCCAAAGCACACACCTCCATGGCAAACGCTTCTTGATTCTCTCTATAACCTGAAGCGCTTTGAGCCAACCTGTTTGCCTCCTCATTGTGTTCTCTAGGAATATGCTGTAGAATCACTAACTGAAAACTCTTTAAGATTTCCCTGCATTCCTCGTAGTAATTCCTCAGGGCATCACTCTTGCACTCATATTGGCCGTTCAATAGCTTCATAACCAGTTCTGAATTCCCATAAATCTCAACTGAAACAGCCCCTGCTTCTTTCAGATATTGAAGCCCTCTAAGCAATGCCTCGTACTCAACTTGATTGTTTGTGACGGTAGGCTGGATAGGGGTGGCAAACTCAAACATCTCACCTCTGGGTGATATCAATAAGATCCCTACTCCCCCACCTTTACCACATGATGATCCATCAAAGAAAAAAGCCCAAGGAGTAATTTCAAGCAAATCAATCGATGGATCACGATGCTCAGTTATAAAATCGGCAATAATCTGACCCTTTATAGCTTTTGCCGATTCGAACTTCAACTCAAACTCAGATAAAGCTAAGATCCACTTGCCAATCCTTCCATTCAAAATTGCCATAGATAACATATGTTTTATTACATCAAACTTGGAGTATACAACGCATTCGGCATTCAACAAGCAGTGCCGAAACTTTGTACACGAGTAGTACACACATAAGCACAGCTTCTCGACAGCCGAATACCTGGTCTCAGGATCAAGTAATTTTCGGCTAAGGTACGCTACTACCCGCTCCTTTCCTTCAAATTCTTGTATAAGGGCCGATCCAATGGTTTGGGTATTGGCCACCACGTACAACTTGAAAGGCTTGTTCAACTGCGGAGGCATCAGCACCGGTGGTTCCTTCATATATTGCTTGATTTCATCAAAAGCCTTTTGTTGTTCGTCACCCCATATGAACTTCTGGTCCTTCTTGAGCTTCAACAACGGAGAAAAGGGCAAAACCTTTTGCGACAGATTTGAAATGAACCTTCTCACAAAATTGATCTTGCCAAGCAGTGATTGCAATTCATTGAGATTGGTTGGAGGGACAACTTCATCGATAGCTTTCATGCTTTTCTTGCCAACCTCAATCCCCCCTTCGTGTACCAGAAATCCCAAGAATTCTCCAGCTGATACTCCAAAAGCGCACTTGTTTGGATTCATCTTCAATCAATGTTTTCGGGTGCACTCCAAAGTTCTCTTTACATCCTCCAAGTGTGAGTCATGACTCAAAGATTTGATCATGACATCATCAATGTAAATCTCAACAACTTTGCCGATCAACTCATGAAAGATATAATTCATGGCTCGTTGATAGGTTGCACCGGCATTTTTCAACCCAAATGTCATGACTATCCACTCAAACAGGCCTATATGACCAGGACATCTGAAGGCTATCTTTGATATGTCTTCTATTGCCATAAATATTTGGTTTTACCCCGCATTACCATCCATAAAACTGATAACTTTATGTCCAGTAGCAGCATCAACCAATAAATCAGCAACAGGCATTGGTTGTCCATCCATAGGAGTAGCTCTGTTCAAATCTCTGAAATCTATGCAAACTCTCATCTTCCCATTTTTCTTGTAGACAGGGACGATGTTAGAGATCCACTCTGCATACCTGCATGGCCGAATGAAGTTTGCATCAAGTAATCTCTCAACTTCCTTCTTCGCATCGGCCAATACTTCGTCTTTGTAGATTTTCCGGGGAGGTTGCTTATAATGTCTAAAACCAGGCTTGATTGGCAACCGATGCTCAACAATGGAAAGATCCAAACCAGGCATCTCCGAATAATCCCAAGCGAAGCAATCTTTATATTCTTATAATAGCTTAATTAACTCTTCTCTGAAACCTGACTCCAAGTTAGCACTGATAAATGTCGGCCTTGGCTTGTCACCGTTTCCTATATCAACTTCTTCTAATTTGTCAGCCGACATGAATCCTCGCCCTAACTTTCTATCAGTCCCATCAACTGGATTGTCCATTAAAAATTACTATAAGAGCCGACTGCTTGAATCGGCTGTTGATCACTGCTGACAGGTTCAAGAGGACCTTCACCCCAGTCTTCTCCTGAGAAAAAATCGATGCCTTGATATTCCCAGAAAGCTGGTTCAATGTTTGCAACGCTTACTGAATCATCTGCTTGGACTACTTCAATATCGTCATCTACCCACTGAACGAGCTGTTGATGCATGGTAGATAGGATGCAGCAGTTGGCATGGATCCAGTCCCGCCCAAGCAGCAAGCTATAGGCTCCTTTGCCTTCGATGACAAAGAAGGTCGTGAGCAATGTCTTGGACCCGATCATCAAGACCACGTGCACGCAGCCCTTGGTATCTGAAGGTTTTCCAGCAAAATCATTCATAATTATGCTCGTTGGCGTCAAGTCCCCGGGGCCCATGCCAAGTTTCCTGAAGGTAGTGTACGGCATCATGTTGACCGCAACTCCGCCATCAACAAACATCTTGGTCAATGGCTTGCCATTGACGTATCCTTTCAAGTACAACGGCCTCATGTGTCGATTCTTGACCGGTTTGTCGAAGGTGGCCTGCTTGGCTAATACCAGTTGCGCCATCAATCCCCCAAGCTGTTCATCATCATTGATATCCAGGAACGTTTCCTCCTGCACAACTTGGTTAGTGGGAGCCATGAATTCATTCGGCAAAAAGCATACCATGCACGCTGGAGCCGAACGACCCGATCCTTCAGGCTTGTCTTTTGGGCGCCACACTTGCTTTCTCTGGACCCCCGCCTGCTTCAATTCCCGGTTCCTCAAGCGCTGAACCCTTCTCTTTTGGCTTTTCCTCAAGCCAGGCGGGCACCATTGTCCTTTTTGCCAAATGTACGCGCGTTCCTCTTCTTCTTGATCAGCCCATCTCTAGTTAGCTTGCCTTTTCTTGGGGTGATCAATGACCTCAATTATTTTTTGACGCCGATCGTCATTAAGATGCATCCTTCCAATTCTCTCATGTACGGATCGGCGATTGACAGTCTCCTGCTTATATTCAGAGTACTTGTCACTGCACTCAGGGCAGTTCCTCAATGTGGGGAGCTTCAAACCCTCATTCTAGCAGTGTCTGAAGAATGCGCACCCCCAATGTACACGCTCTTGTTCCCGCGTGTATTGTTCCAGTTCTTTCCTACGCGCATCCTCTTCGAACCTGCACCTCTCCTCCTCATGTCTTCGCCTCTGGTAGTGTTCTTTCTCCTGCTGACGCTGCCATTTGTTGAGGAGGATGCGCGTGGTGACCCTGGGCTTGGTCCTGGATGATTCCCCAACTTCAACATGGCTCTTGAGAACACGAGGGGCTTCTCTGTGAACCTGTTCCGACGTCACTTGTCACGCGGGATCCACTGCCCCACCTTGCTTTGCTCTAGCTGATGTCAGGACCTTCACCTTCCCCTTCTCCTCAGCAGTCACCATATTGACAGAAAAGCCAATCATATTTTGAGGGAAAGGATGGCCATCCAGTTTCATCTTATTATCAAATTTCAGGTGTCCCTCCTGGATAGCCTTTTGGATCCTCATCCTGAAGACCCTGCAGTCATTGATGGAGTGAGAGTTTCTATCATGGAAGCCGCAGTAACGTTTCTCTTTAACCCAATCGGGCCGAAGCATAAAATGCCCTTCAGGCAGTTTGATTCGGCCTTCTTTTACCAAGAACTCAAAAAGCTTGTCAGCTTTGGTGACGTCGAAGTCATATGTGCCCTTGGTTTGCTTGACCCACCGCTGGTTCATAGTCAAAGGCTCCTTGCCCCACATAATTTCAGCGGCGGCCACCTCCTCCTCATCATCAGAATCTTCCATCTGGTCAGCCTTCTCGAGGAACTGATTATAGATGTCAGCTATGTCGTGGTGCTTGTTAAATCTGGTATCCTTCTTGAACCCATAAGCCTGGTTGCTCATCAGTGACAGCTTCTGAGACAATTGACCTAGGTTGTCAAATTCTATACCAAACAACTTCTCCCGTACAACCGGCAACATTCCTGCAACGGCCATATCAGCCATCTGATCGTCCGGTAGAGTCAAAGAGAAGCACATGCCCTTGACTTCCATGAATCTTCTGAGGAACTCCAGAGGCATCTCATTGTGCCTCTGTTTTAAAGTAGTCAGATCGATCAGTTTCTTCTCTATGCTACCACTGAAGTAATGGGCGTGGAACTTTTGCTCCAGCTCCCTCCATGTGCCAACTGACTGGGGAGGCAAAGAAGTAACCATTGGAACGTCGGGCCCATCAATGACAGAGGGAAATATCTAACCCTGAACGCATCATTAGATGAGGCCTCTCCAAGCTGCATCAAATACCGAGCAATGTGCTCCATCGTGCTTGTATCATCCTGCTCAAAGAACTTCGTAAACTCCGTAGGAGGCTTCACCCTTGGCGGCATGATCACTCTGTTGTACCATTCCGGGAAGGGAGGTGTATAAGCTAGTCCTTGCATTTTAGGCTTAAGGCCAAATTGATTTTGCATCAGATCGACCATCTTCTGAACCAGAATATCATCTTCCTGCACTCCTGCAGCTGTACCGTACCCAGGATTTGGGAGAGCGTCAATAGCGCCATAATCCGTGACCTCATGGTAACCTCCATCGTACATGTTCTTTTGCAACCTGTTATTGGCTGGAGATATCTTGTAAGTGGAATTGGGCGGCACTCCAGACGGACCGAGTGCCAGATCCCCATATGTAGGCTGATATGGGTTGGGCTACTGAACTCGTTGACCTTTTTGTAAAGGTGACTGGACTGGCTGACCCCCCATGCTCCGCAGAGGAGGTTGCATCGGCTGACTCCCAACACTTTGTGGAGGAGGCTAGATCGACTGTCCCCCAACGCTTTGTGGAGGAGGCTGGGTCAGTTGGCTCTGCAGTGGTGGTTGAGCTCCTGTTGGTTGAGCAGAACTGGTTTCCCCGACTTCTGCAGAATATGTGTGAGGGGATACTCGACTAAACACCTGTTCCATGCCTGGGCCGAACACGCCTACCATCATCTGCTTGAACATGCTCAGGAAAGCCTTATGATGCCTACCCAACACAGCTTTTGCAGTATCCCGAAACGCCTGTAGAGCCTCTTCCTTCTCTTGAAAAGATGTGGTGTCAGTCTCCCCTGACAGCAGCACCCTGGGCATTTTAGTTTTAAGATATGGAACGCCACTTTTGTTCTTCTTGAACGACATCAAGCACTTCATCTGGAATTGGTCTGTAGCGTATTTCAGTTGTTGTAGTTGCTCTGGAGAAAGGTCATCAATGGTGACGTCCATAACGTCGCTGATCTCAGGCATCTTGATTTCAGCTATAATGGTCCCACCGGGCGTGCCAAAAAGTGTGTTGACGCAAAATCCGCACCCTGCGCCAAGCACACAGCAAGCCGAACAAGCTAGTTTCACACACGAGCAGATTTCAAAGCGTGCCAGTCAATTTTCCCTAAAAATTAACAAAAGACAAAATAGTTAAATACCAAAGCTTGGAACTTGCCGGGTGGTACCAGACAGTTCCATATTTACGGCTAGAAAGCCATGTAAGATGACATATAGCTATGAGAAGCTATCTGCCAGCAGATTAGAAACCATTCGGGAGCTTTAAAGCGTAAAATAGATCATAGCCGAACGGATGACGCAAGCGTGACGATAGATCGGTCTTTATTTAAATAACATTGCCTGTGCACAAAAACCATGACCGATCCTCGAGAACAGATAACAATAAACAATAAATGAAGTAAAGCATGATTACAAACATGTAATGCATAAGCCCAAAGCACTAGTCTACAGCATGTCTAGGTACTTCAAAACCCGTCAAGCATGAGACCAAACAAGTTTATCCACCGCATGATACGACTTGTTTGAAATCACACCACCAACCACAAATAAATCTATCCACCGCATGATACAATCTAAATATGGAAAGCTAAAAGCACACATTATTTAAAACATAACTTATAAACACGTTTTGCTCGTGAAAGCATAACCGAATACGGCTGAACAGCCGAATCGGGGTCCATGGAGAAGGAACAAACATTACCAAAGATGGTAAACCTATCAGATTGAATTAAAAATCTAATCCACCGGATGATTAGCTCTAAGACAACCCAAAAAACCTGCATCTACTGCATGATACCCGATTCTGTCAAGATTTACGCAAGATTAACAAGCTTGAACCCGCAACACGTTACAACCTAGATTGGTTCGGTTTCGACTATTTGGGAAACACATGATCCACGTGCCTTATTGAGCCAAGATGTGAGCGTGCGATGTAAAGACCACCAAACAAGATAGAGCTGATCCAAATCAATCTAAATTGGGCAAAAAAGGGTGTTACATGAATTTAAACATAAAGTAAAAACTCAAAGCAACACGTGGTAACTTAATGAATCTATTAGATCTTGCCAAAATCTAATATAGCCGATAACTAGCTCCAAGCTAGATCTTAGCCCACCACATGGCTCATGACCTAACAAGAAACTCTCTTGGACCAAGATTAAATCCACCGCATGATACTAAGCATGGTAACAAGACTACTTGCATCACGATCTAAATCCACCGCATGATACTAGAAATGATACAAGGTTGCCAGTACTTACGGAGGTCGACGGATCAATGAACCCTCTCGAAGAACTCGACGACACGACTAGAGGACTCGAGAGTTTGGCGTAAAGCCGGTTTGTTATGAGAATGTTTCGATTACAATTACATACATCCAGGGTTCATATTTATACCCTGTTGTGGCATGACTCCTAGTGGACTATGAGCACAATATTTGATACCTAATTTATCACCCAAGTGCGAATGCTTATCCATCCATTCGTCCCTTCGGCTCGGGCCACGTCACCACGCAATCCCGTGAAATCAGCGCAAACAATCCCTTTGCCGAACGGAAGCAAACTGCCGACCGCAAGCTCCTCTGCCGAATCTTCTGAGGAGATCTTCCTCCGCCATACGAGATTTTTTCACCAAATTAGGCCCACAAATCAGACTCTCTCTTGTACCAAATTTTGTTGTTAACAAGAGACTGGGTGAGGGAGTTATATTGACAAGATGCGGAACTGTCATGCGCCTCTACCACCACCCACTACTTTTACTGCCAGTACGTGCCACTCGATTGCGCATCGGGCTCCGTCTTGGGCACGAAGCCACACGTCGCCTTTCACTTACGCGAGAAGGAGAAGGGGCGGGGCAATGATGTCGGGCCCACTTGTCAACGGCAGCAGCCAAACTGCGGCGCCTTTTCAATTTCCATTTATTGTTTTATTACGACATGGCCGAAGACGCCATCTTCAACCTTCAACCCTCGAGCTCGTCGCCTCGCTCTCTCCTTCAACTTCAATCCTCATTGCCAACTTCATCCCTCGTCACCGCCAACTTCAACCCTCGTCGCCATTCAAATTCCAAAACTGTGCTATTTCGTCCATTCTCCTTGATGGCCGCCGCGATGTGCTTGATGCTGCTGCTGCCAGATGAACTTCTCACCAAGATCATCATCCACTCCATCAAGGATGTGGCCGTTTTCCATTTTCTAAACCTTCGCAATAAAATCTGCGACACCTTCCAGTGCATCTGCAACTCCGATGAGGTACTACTGCATGTGTCACTGCGTGATCTTCATGAGGCGTGCAAGAATCGGTACGTCAGGTCGTGCTTTGAGCGGTGCTTTCGTGAGGCCAATCATCCGAAGGCATTGTGCTTCGAGGGGATGGTGAGGTTGATGAGGCGGCGGAACCCCGATAAGGGTCTGAAGCTCATCGGAGATGCTGCCACTGCTGAAGACTCCGGTGCCAAGTACTTTTTAGCGATGCTGAAGTACCGTTGCAACCCGGCGGACCCCGGAGCCATGGCACTACTCCAGGAAATCAGCGGCGTCCCATCGCCCCCTGACGGCCGGTGGAAGAACCACAACCTGCAGCGACTGCGCTACCTCGTCAAGCAGGATCTCGACAACATTGCGTGGTTGTACTGGCTTGATGACGGCAATGACGATGACGACATTCTGTTGCTGCCCGTCCAGAATCCCCACATCTGCATTTGGGAAGCGGGGTGTAGGCGCTACGGGCCGGACACCAAAGAGATCATCCACTACTGCAGCATCGAGTGTCGCATACATCATGAGTTCGACCTCTGGACGCGTAAATTCCACCCCACAGTGGAGTATGCCGTCAGCAGGATGAACATCGGGATGTAGGCGCATGCATCAATATGAACATTATCTATCTTGAATGTAAATTATTAGATATTACTAAATGTGGATTTGATTTTATCGGGATGTCGGGATGTCGGCGCCGGCGTGCGGCGATGCCCTCTGTTTCCGCCTTTGTTCTATTAAAATGATTGTGGGGGCCAGTTCTATTCAAATGAAGAACAATCCCCATTTCTCCTTTTAATATGCAACCAAAGGTTGTAACAAGTATTTCTTTGTCGTTTTTAGTCCAAATTTGATACCTTTTTTTCTATTTTTTAAAAAATCACCATCTATTCATTAATTTCATTGTTTAGTGTACATTCCGTTTGTTGAGTGATGTATATATGCCTTATTTTGTTCTTTGTAAGTACAACATACAAATAATATTTGTTTTACACAACCATTAGTGACGGAACTTTACATTTCGTAAGCTTAAGGTGAACACAAGGTTTTGTTACGTTTTCAAATGCATATGAGTTCGAACATGTTGCAAAGTGTGGAAAACTTCAATGTTCAAGCAAACATTCTAGGAAACTATGTGAGAGATGTAGACATTTGTACACAAGTATATAATTCCTTCATCGAAACCATTTGATATTTTGAAGACAAGTCTAGGTACCCAAATTATGTTGGCATGTCAATTTGTAGATTTTTTAGAGCACACTAGATGTTAGTAGAATTATTACATCATTAACATGGGATGTAAAAACGGATTCTAAGAATCTTGGGCACACAAGTGTGACTGTTGATATTTTATTCAAATACTAAATGTCCAAATACGAATTTTTTGTATTTTTATGATTTTTAGGTGCTGTTTTATGGGCTCTAATAAATCAAGGAAGCAAGTTTCATTCCAAAAAAATTGTGACAAGTCCACGCGTCAGCGTCAACAGCCAATATAAAAAAGATAACCGCTGACCCAACTCCCAACAAAGGCGATCCAGGTTCACTAACCATCGTCGCCCATGACACTGGCCCACTCGTCAGTGTTATCAGGCAAACCGTGCGTAGGCTGCTCAAAATTTCTCACCTATATTTACTATAGTGCCCATGAAATTCCAATTGCTGCACAGAGCCGTTAAGGGCACGCCAGTAGTTTAATTAAACATAGTTACGTGCGCCGTTCATATTCGGCTCCTCGCTAGACGGATCCACAATGCCCGCATTCTCCCCACCGCCGCCGCCAGTCACCCCGCTCGCCTTCGCCGTTCTCTCCCTGCTGCATCCCCGCTCTTCTCCAGCCCCACCGCTCACTGCGTGACGACGGTGACGAGGACGAGGTTACTAGCGTGCGGACGTACGTCTGGCCAACATAAAGACGGTTGACGTGGATCCTTTGACGTCGTCCCCGGCCACGACGACGAGCCGCCCGACCGCCTCAGGCCACGAGCTACCGTGGATCCGGCCCCTCTGACCATCACGAGAACAACTACTTCATTCGCGACAGAGGTTAGTCCTGCTTGAACCCCCAACGCCCTCTCTCTCATCGGCCACCAAAATCGATCTACTATATATTCATGTCAATGTGGATTAATTAGGGAGACATGCCTAGATAGTTCATCTTTAATTGATTGGCTGTGGTTTTGATTGATGGATTTTGTTGCCCCAAGTCTGTTTTGAATAAATTGTTGCTAATAGATGAAGTTATATGAACTGTTGAAATTCATTTTCATGTTCCTGGTGCTATCATTTTTGCATTGTAAATTCATGAAAAGCATCAAGGGTGTTAGCATACTTTAGTTCTGTTATGCTTTGATTGTACCAGATCGACACTTATGCTTTGGACCTGTTAGCATACTTTAATTCTGCTATGCTCTGAATGTACCAGATCGACAATTATGCTTTGGATCTGTTAGCATATTTTAATTCTGATGGCCACATAATATCATTGGGAATTGCATCGCAGTGGTTTATAATGTAGTCCACTCAATCTGCTATATATTCATGTCAAGGTGGATTAGGGAGACATGCCTTAATAGTCAATCTTCAATTGATTGAGTGTGGATTTGATGGATGGATTTTGTTGCTCCAAGTTTGTTTTGAATAAATTGTTGCTAACAAATAAAGTTATATGAAATGTTGAAATTCATTTTCATGTTCCTGGTGCTATAATTTTTGCACTATAAATTCATAAAAAGCATAAAAGATGTTAGCATACTTTAATTCTGGTATGCTCTGAATGTACCAGATCGACACTTATGCTTTGTACCTGTTAGCATACTTTAATTCTGATGACCACATAATGTCATTGGGAATTGCATCGCAGTGGTTTATAATGTCATACATATTGTTATTGTTGGTGTCATGATGTGTTGAGTGTTGTTTCACTACTGTCATATATAATGTCATGACCATTGCTTTATCCTCCTGTTGCATGTACATATGGAACACACAATCTATCGCTGCTCAAGTTGGACAAGGAACCAGTTGAAGGAATTTATTTTCTGCTTTGATATATAAGCATATTGTTGTGTCCCTGTCAAAATGGTTAGCACCTATCCCTGTATGCTAATTAAGTAAAATATGAACTGTGTATGTCTATGCTGATTTTATTTACGACTATATCAGCTATTTTGCCTGTCAGAGAAAACGAATTTATCTAATAAGAATTAAGTTTAGATTTTCAGTCTTGCTTATGTTGCTCTACTGTCAAACCTGACATATCATCTATGCAGTCTCCCACAACAACAAACTCCTCTACCTCCAGTGCGTCATCACAGCCCATCGTTGGTGAACCTTCTTCACAGGGTCACTCAGCACATACTGCTGCGAGTAGTACTCGATCCCGCGGGTCAAGGACACAAACCAAATGGCCAGAGGACAAGTTGATTGCAACTAGACTTGATGCCAATTTTTGGCCTACCCCAGATGCTGCGAGGGATAGATTTGTATTGGTCTGTGGTCTCATTGCTCGAGAGAGGGTGTCAATCAACAAGGCGGTTGATGATCTCTCACCAATTGAAAAGGACCATTTGTATACAGTTTTAGAGGAAAAGCTAGATTACCCAGCAAATTTGGAAGAATTTGTTCGCAAGAAGGCAGTTAAGACAACTATATCACAGATTGGAACCTTGTAATGGCGGTTCAAGGCCCATTTAAGAAAAAAATATTTGAGTGAAGAGGAGACTCCCTTTGTGAAGCATGCCTTTTTGCAGCAATAAGACTGGGACATGTTTGTGCAGGAAACCAATTTTCCTTCATTTTAGCAGTCGAGGCAGGAGATGAAACAAAAGAGAGCATTGCATAATAAGCCACACAAGACAGGCAGAAAATGTTATCGTGGTAAAAGGAAAGAGTGGGAGGAGGAGGATGCAAAGCTCGATGCCGAAGGAAAACAGAACCCTTGGGACCAATTCCCTGGACGTTTGAGACCTTATCTGTGGGCAAGGGTAGGGAAGAAGAAGAAGAATACTAGTGAAGGAAGCGGGGGCATAACATTCAGTAACCCTGCGTTGGTGGGGATAGCAGAAAGGGTGAAAACACTTGTAGCTCAGGGTAGCGATGGTTCTTTCTCTGGGATTAGGGAGGATGATATCCTCACCACAGCACTTGAGGCTTCAGAGCATCGAGGTCGGGTCCGAGGCATGTGTAGTTCACTTGGCTGGGGTAAAGGGTTTGGTGAAGAGTTTGCTGGAATGTATAGGAAGAAGAGGAACAAGAGGTCTGATGCTCATGATGTGATGGCGGACAAAACATTTAAATCAATTGTCCATGCTCTAATACTATCAGGCATCAACATACCCAAAAATGCACTTCTTCCTTCCCAATTACCAGCGCCTGTCAGTAGCAGCGAGGAAGAAGATATGGATGGCATTGAGGAAGAAGATGGGCATGACAGCGAGGAAGTTCATTATGATGTCAGGGAGGAAGATGGCAGAGAGCAAGATCATTGGAATGCCAACGGTGACGAAGCGAATGAAGTGCACAGTGATAGTCGATCACCTATGCTGGACACAATAGATAAGCTGACAGAGCCAACCGTGTGCAGCCTTTTGGATGGCACCGTGGAGCTCGCACTGGCGAAAGTCTTTCCATCTCAAAAGGCTTGCCATTCAGTACCGATGCAGGATGGGTATGTTGTGGTGCAACCTACTTATGTGTGGGCCAATACGAGTCAATATCCTCTACCTGTACCAATTGACGGGGGTGACGTAGCAACCCTAGTTGCAGCTCTCGTTCAAAGGATCCAATGGCCAAAGGAAAGGATCATTATACCAACCATGACGAGACATCCCAACCCTGAAGCCACAACAGGTAGCAGGGGTACACCATCAAATGGAGCTGCTGCAGCTCAGTGTCAGCAAGAGAAGGCTCAGCAGCAGCAACAACAGATTATCAAAACTACACAGCAGGAGCGTCGACAACAACCGGAGGAGGAGCCTATGCAATAATCAACAAACGAAACAGCAACCTCTCCAGCAGTAGGAGCGTCGACAATAGCAGGAGGAGCCCAGGCAAACTACGCCTAAGCAGCAGCTGCAACATGAGGATAAGCAACAGACGAAACAACAGCCTCTCCAGCAGGAGGAGGAGCACAGGCAATCTCCCCCTGTTGACGGTGAAATTCCGTCAACCTAGCCATGAGTTTACCTTCGGTGTTGGCATGACTTTTGTATCTTATCCATTGGTACTAACCCCCGTGGTATAACAAGTTCACTTGTGCATGTCGGTTTTGGAGTTTAGTGTTTATGCAGGGTTTTAGCGTTGAAAGCAAGACTTCCGGGATAAGTTCATTAAGAACCTCATGACAAGACCTTGAAGCCCGGTGCAAGTCAAGCAATGAAGTGAACACGACTCCAAGAAGCCCAAGGACCAAGCCTGAGAAGATGACAAACTCCGAGGACCCAGCCAGAAAAGTGCCGAATCTTGCGAGACAAGGAGCTTCGTCCAATTCGGAGAGAAACTGACGACAAGGGTCCACATGCAAAAGGGGGGAGGATCAAGAAGACTCGGGAAGCAACACCGGGCGAAGGAGGCCACGAACTGGGCCGAAGTGGGCCCAGGCCGGTCGGCCTAGGCCGGCCGGCCCATCACATTTCGAGGCCCAGTCGGCCCCCCTTTGACCTAGATGCATCTCGGTCTATTTATAGCCCCTTGACCGAGAGCCACGCAGAAATCAATTCGTCATCCGCCGCCGAGGAGCAGAGAAGCTTGAGGGACACCATCTCGGAGATGAGGGTCGTGCTAGTTGTCTAGGGTCTCCCTAGCCGATGTGGGAATCTTGCATGGAAGACCACATCGGAACTCAGGAGCAAGTATCAAGATCGAGGTAGGATCCCAGTGGTGATCTTGTTCATGTAATCATTCATGGTGAAGTTTTATAGTGAATCCGATTTCTAGCGATCAAGTGCCTTCTCGATGATTTTGTTTTCTTCTTGGTTTTGCTTCTTCCCCAATCTAGTCTATAGCTATATTGCATAGGGTGCTCTTGTAGCTGCGGTGGCTTGAGGTGCATACCGGACCGACCAAGTGATTTCAACTTGTTCTTATCAAACTCGCCCTAGACTACCCGCGTGAATAGGAATACGTTGTGACAGAACGGGGGTTCCGAAAGGCGGGCGTTTTCGGAATCGGACCGGAGGCCACGGTTTAAAGATGCTTTTAATGAGATTCTCTTTTCTAACTTCATCTATTCTGTTTGGAGCTACAACATAAGCATGGTTTAGATTCTCTAGATCGGTTATCTCTTTGCTTTCTCTTGCTACCTCTTTAGTAGATTAGATTAGATGTGTTTTCTTTATGATTTGGTAGATTAGATGCAGCTTGCTTCTTCATAAGATAGCTTTCCTTGCTTTACTAGATTGAATCCTTGCGTTGCACATTGTTCCACGGATTCGATACCTTGGGTTCACCACTCGAGGGAAGAAGGGTCCCTTGACTACGACGGGAGACTTGTCCGCTTGCAAGTCTAAACGAACTTTGATACAACTATTAACCGTCAACAAGCCCCTTTTTCTAGCGCCGTTGCCGGGGAGCAAGCAATCAAGATCCAATCTAGTATCGCTTATTTTTTAGTTTTTCTTTTGATTTTCTTTTGCATCTCTTAACTTTGATCATCCTTAAAAAGAAAAAAAATCAATTTAATCTAGTTTTCATTAACCCTAATTTTTCTTTTTTTAGATTTTTGTTTTATTACTAACCCTAACCGGAGATGGTTGGCTACCTCTCCAAGAAACCCAAACTTTCTTTTGTGGATGATCTAGGAAAACTTTACAGGAAAAGGACACGTGCAACACAAGCTAAAGGGTTGGAAACCTTAGATCCAAAAGTCGAAGGACCGTCAAAATCTCCAAGGGAATCACCACCTCCAAGTCCAAAGGAAGATCAACCTCAACCGCCACCCATGGGAGAACAATCACAACCAGAGCGCAAGATCGAGCTATGCACCCCGGACATCGTTGATCTACCTATCATAAATCTTCAAGACGCCGGAGGTCCGTTCAAGATCAAGGTCTCAACTATCCGCATGACGATTGCGAGATCTTTGGAGCATTTCAATGAATACATACGAGTCGGATTCCTTGAGTGGCATATTGGTTTACTTAAGAGGAGGATGGAGAAGATGGAGATAGAGAAAGAAGATCAACACCTAAAGGCTGCCAAGGCAATATCCACATGCGAGGAGTGTGAGGAATACGACCATGTCCAAGATGCAAGGTGACGAAGGTCGGAAACTCTATACGTGAAGTGTTCATCATGATGAAGATGCTAGATATGCAAGTGGGACAACTTGTTGGGCGCCCGATGGGTAACAAAGAAGAATTTCCGAGACAACCCCAAGGTCCCAAGACGGCGAAGGCTACTCAAACTCATTCGGGAGAGATGGAGGAGTGCATTAAGGAGACCACGAAGATCACGACCGAAGGACCGGAGTTTGAGATGCCGAGCCACTACATGAAGAAAGGTGTTGCACCTGTCAAGACCAAAGGACAAAGCCAGCCTGTGAAGACCAAAAAATGACTAAGCCAAAGTGGGTTCCCAAGATTGCAACGCCCGCAAAGAGCGTTGATCCGAAGTAATCAAGTGAAGAAGTCTAGCCATGGACTATAAAATGAAGCGCTAGGCGGGAGGCAACCCGTTTTGTCGAGTCAAGAATAAGCTACCGGGAGGACAACCCGATTCCAGGTTTTTCGAGTCTTTTCAAGTAATTTAGTTTTTAATTTTACTACGCAAGACTTTAGACTTAGAATGGTTGAATAACATTAGAGACATAATTCTTGGATGAATGTTTTGTTTTGATCATAAACCCTTTACATGAACCCTCCTATGTGTTTGTTTGCTTCTTTTTGAGATACCACAACCAAATAAATTTAGAACCTAACTCAACCTTTCATCCTCTTTATGATGTTAAGGTTGACTTATTTTACATGCTAAAAACACATGAGTAGAGCCACGACTTGTATCTAGATGTTATTTAAATTTCAGCACGTGGTAGGACTCGCGTGAACCTAGAAACTTAACTTTTGGTTGTTTTTATTAAATCCTTATCCTTGGTTTCTCTAGAGTTAGAATTTTTCTGAGCCTCATTTAATTTTATTTTATTCAAAATCTCTCTCATATAACCAAAATTAGAAACTAAACCTATGCCCCCATGATCAAGTCGGGAAAAGTTTGCTCTCAAGTAATGAAAGCAAACAATACCGGTGAGAACAACATAAAAGTAGTCGGAAATATTTTTCGACTTACATTTGTTTTTAATACTTTAAAAACTCCTCTAAATTTATATTTTAACTCATTAATAGCTCTGATTTTATTTTTTTATTTTCAAAATTAGAGGAGTACTTAGCATTAAAGCATGCTTAGAGGGAGGCAATCTAGTTAACCTAACCATACATGCACCATGATACATCATGGGATGCCCCTTTAACATCTTATCAAATCACATGCAAGGACAAGCATGGGGGGGGTAGCCAAGGCTTTGTTTTGTAGGAACATCATGGAGGCATGTGAGGCAAGGGAGTAGGGAAGTGAGTCAAAGTGAAAACATCAAGTGGAAGGAATAATAATGCAAGCCAACGAGTGGACGAGAACGTTTGGAAGGTGCACGCGGTCACGAAGCAAAATGAGTGCGCTAGAGAAGAACCGAGCCAAGAGGAGGAGAGAGGCAAGCTCCCATCCAGCTCTTTGTTCGTGTGCTCTAGTTTGTAGTCCGGAACCACCTTAGACTTAGCCACCCACCTCGTTTGTTTCGTGCAACAAAACACATCCTAATTCCACTCAAAGTCCAGACTCCAAAATAATATTTGTGTACCTTGTTACCAGTTGAAAACCACGGATATATATTTGCGAGGGAGAGTGCTGCAATCATGGAAGAAACCTACAAGCTTTTTCACCAAAGAAGAAGGGATCATCGTCGTCTAAGCCATCATCGACAACCTCTTCGAGGAGGCGCTCGGTTTCTGAGTCTCCTCGGAGTATTGAGGAGGACACGGCACCGCCGGGGAGGAACCACACTCTTCTCCTCGGTGGCATGAGGGCCTCACGAAACTCGTTTATAAGGTTCACCAGACCTCAAGGACATATGGAGGAGCTGCCAGTCCGACCTCGCCACTTGACACGATCATCCGCTCCACCTCCATACGCTCCGCGATATTCCGAGGGGTTTGTCATTAGGACGGAGGAGGAGGAGAAGAAGCTCGCTCGCCTTGAGTAGAGGCTTGTAGAGAACGTCGACTTCGACGACCAAGCTCTCCACATATTAGGTTTTCATACGGGACACCGAGGTTGGGTGCAATTCTCTAACGGAGTGTCGGCAAACACCCACAAGGAATTCGCCTAGGAAATTCTCATGAACATGGCGTATATCCTTGATGGAGTGCGGAGTCTCTCATTCCGTTTGGAGGGAGCCCCCAAATGGAGAAGAAGGAAGACACTATCGGAAGGGTGACCATGATCAACGGTGCTATGTCTAGCACCTTGATGGGTTAATCTCCTTATTCATCCATGGGTTGTAATGATCTTGAGATGTAATCATACTTTGTTGGATTATCTATATATCATCTTGTGTTGAATATACTTTAATGCTTAAGGTTAGCTACCATGCCGTAAAGGGAGTAAGAGCTCCAATGCTTCCTTGGATCCATTCAATACACCGTGTCCATCATAGGTCTAGTCATGAATACCTTCGCGTAGTGAGTACGAGAGGAGGGAAAGGGCGAAACCGTGGTCACAACCCGCGATAGATTAGATTGGTTTTCATGTTCAAAACGATTGCATGTTCTAGTATCGTAGACCCATGGGCGAGTGTCTCCTATCTTGATTGAACAAGCGGTTCCCTATGATATTAGGGAATTGCCTGGTTTTCAAAAAAGGAGCCCCGGAACAAGTGGATGTGCATGGAGGCACATGGGAAGGTTTTTGGAGTATGACCGCGGGAGAAGCATAGCAAAAAAGAAATTTTATCCGGAACCCCATCATCCAAGAGTTTCACTCATGGATCTGCAAAAGGATTTGGGGAGAATAAGAGAGACAAAGATAACCAACATGGAGTTGAATTGGCTTTACTCGGCTTCGATTGCCAGGCAGCCAATAGACCCCACTCACCTTATGATCAACCGGTGGTGTTGTGAGCAACATCGGATTCGGGAGATATTTGTTCGGGGTGTTACCTCTCCATGTTGGCTATCTCTTTAAGACCGGGTATTACAAGGAACCACGAGCATCTCTTACCCGGGACTTCCCATTTGAATATATGAAGGGAAGCAAGAACATAAGTGGAGATGAGAGAGCAGGCTTTAAAGTGGCCAAAGTAAACTTACCCCTTCCGGATGAAAGATTAAGACTTTTTCTTGATGGGAAAGAAGACTGGTTAGAGGAAGTACTTCTTGTGCTGGCAAAGAAAAATAAAAGAGGAAGGATTATAGAAGAAGGCTCTCCCACGGCCCAAGAAGGAGGTGCGCAACAAAATTATATGCCACCATTTAGAGGAATTCCGGCGCCGCCGAGTTACTACGGTGATGTACCAATGCAAGCATGGGGGATTAGTGCAGCCATGCCCCCACCATTTTGCGGTGCCCAACGTAGCCTTCGCGGAGCCATATGCACATCTTCCTCAAACACAACAAAGTGTGGCCATCATTGGAGGATACACTGCAAGAAACATGCAAATTATTGCAGCCATCCAAACCAATGCAAACCAAATGGGTGAAGGAAATGCGAACATCGCTTATGAGCTTTGACACCTTCACTTAGCACCGTCAGACAATTCATAGGAGGAGTAGTGCAATCCTATTATGAGCAAGGGTGCAACAACCAAGACTATCAATATCAACCACCGGAGCAAGATTAGAGAGAGGAGGAGCTTTAGTTAATCTTTCCTTTTCCCCCTTTCTTTAATTTTCATCTTGAACGCGCCTATGTATGCGTAGTATTTTTAGTTTTTACTTTAGTTTTCAGCATGTGTGTTAGTTTTTATTTTCATCATGAATAATGTCGCCACCTAGTTTTTACCTTTGGTAAAGTTACAAAGTTTGTTCCATGATGATATATGATTATAATTGCCGCTTTGTTTATCTTTGTAATCGTTTATGCATGATTAAGCTAATGCTCTCTTAAAATACAAATCTGAATTTATCTAAATGCTAACTTAATGTTTAGCGGAGGTTATGTAAAAATAAAGACCCATAGTGTTTTATGTGCTCTCAAGTTTTAGATGGATTAAAGATAATTTATTTTTGTTCTTAAAAGTAATGCTAACCTTGTCAAAAATACCTCATGCGTGTTGCTCTACCTATCCAGAGCCATATAAATATTTGAGTGCAAAAACTTAGTATACCAGGTTTATTTTTGGGTGAGTTATTTCAGGCCTTGATTTCTCTGGCCCGAGACTAAGAAGCTGGTCATTCCGTTTTTGCGTATTTATCTTTTTGCTAGTCTTTCTATCCGTGCATTGTGTATCCCCACATTGGAGATTTCACAAACCTCGCCGGATATCCACCCTTAAAACCAAATATCAACTTTTGTGTTTACCTCCTTGACCACAACCTATCGTTGAGAATGGATCGTCAATTCAAGGAAGATAGCAAGATGGTGCCAAGATTGAAGATTTCAAGTATCTCTCTAAAGGAAAAGTATTTCTGGTACCTACCTTACCTACCTACCTTATCTCTATCACCTCTTTGCCCGAGGACGAGCAACGTCTAAGCATGGGGGAGGAGGTAGGTACAATGCAATTTTAGAGTTCAAAGGGGAGAAAATAAAAAAATAAGAAATAAAGAAATAAAGAAAAATATATGTATGAGAAAAGAAAAGAAAAAAAAATATGAGTATGTGTGATATAAAAATAAAATAAAGTGAACTCCCTGGTTCTCTAAGGTGCATTAGGGATTTCAAGGATTCAAGATTAAAAGATCCAAACTCATTTTCCAACCATGTGCAATCCGATAACGAGGACTTTCTTTGTGCCTCAGGATCACTCTTTGCCATTTGCACATGTCCACCTATCTCAAGTGTTTGTACTTTTCTCTTTCCCCTCCTTGACATGACATTATTTTCCAATGACCTTTTTGACGAGTCTCGGTAAGACCATGAGAAGCTTGTCTTGTTTTAACAACATCTCATTTATAATATCTTGGTAGGACTAAACTTTCCCAAAGAGCTCCATATAAAGCCTACCACATATATGAATGTTATGAGAGGGAAAGGAGTAGAAAAAAATAGGCCTGGGAGACAAGACGAGATGAGAGTTCATGAGCAAGATGCAAGGTGGTTTAAATTTGTGAACTTGGTTTAGCTCTTTTTCATGTTGTTCTTTATTTCAAAATTTCTTTGTTTTATTTGAATTTTGGGAGCATGTTAATACTTGTGGGATAAGCTTAACTAATAATCTACCCTCCGTAGGGATGAAGGCTAGTACCTTATGAAACTTTAACGAACTAAACTTTTGAGAGCATTATGTTTTCTCATGTATGATCAAGTGCAAGGTTTAAGCATTGATGGGCAATGATGATATCCATCAAAGGCTTACTCGAGGACGAGCAAGGTTTAAGCATGGGGGAGCTGTTGATGGTGAAATTCCATCAACCTAGCCATGAGTTTACCTTTGGTGTTGGCATGACTTTTGTATCTTATCCATTGGTACTAACCCCCGTGGTATAACAAGTTCACTTGTGCATGTCGGTTTTGGAGTTTAGTGTTTATGCAGGGTTTTAGCGTTGAAAGCAAGACTTCCGGGATAAGTTCATTAAGCACCTCATGACAAGACCTTGAAGCCCGGTACAAGTCAAGCAATGAAGTGAACACGACTCCAAGAAGCCCAAGCACCTAGCCCGAGAAGATGACAAACTCCGAGGACCTAGCCAGAAAGGTGTCGAATCTTGCGAGACAAGGAGCTTCATCCAATTCGGAAAGAAACTGACGACAAGGGCTCATATGCAAAAGGGGGGAGGATCTAGAAGACTCGGGAAGCAACACCATGCGAAGGAGGCCACGAACTGGGCCGAAGTGGGCCCAGGCCGGCCGGCCCAGCCCATTTCGAGGCCCAGTAGGCCCCCCTTTGACCTAGATGCATCTCGGGCTATTTATAGCCCCCTGACCGAGAGCCACGCAGAAATTTATTCATCATCCGCCGCCGAGGAGCGGAGAAGCTTGAGGGACACCATGTCGGAGATGAAGGTCGTGCTAGTTGTCTAGGGTCTCCCTAGCTGACGTGGGAACCTTGCATGGAAGACCACGTCGGAGCTCCTTAGCAAGGATCAAGGTCAAGGTAGGATCCCGGTGGTGATCTTGTTCATGTAATCATTCATGGTGAAGTTTTATAATGAATCCGATTTCTAGTGATCAAGTGCCTTGTTGATGATTTTGTTTTCTTCTTGGTTTTGCTTCTTCCCCAATCTAGTCTATAGCTATATTGAATAGGGTGCTCTTGTAGCCGCGGTGGCTAGAGGTGCATACCGGACCGACCAATTGATTTTAACTTGTTCTTATCGAACTCGCCCTAGACTACCCGCATGAATAGGAATACGTTGTGACAGAACGAGGGTTCCGAAAGGCGTGCGTTTTCGGAATCGGACCGGAGGCCATGGTTTAAAGATGCTTTTAATGAGATTCGCTTTTCTATCTTCATTCATCTTGTTTGGAGCTACAACATAAGCATGATCTAGATTCTCTAGATTGGTTATCTCTTTGCTTTCTCTTGCTACCTCTTTAGTAGATTAGATTAGATGTGTTTTCTTTATGAGTTGGTAGATTAGATTCAACTTGCTTCTTCATAAGATAGCTTTCCTTGCTTTACTAGATTGAATCCTTGCGTTGCACATTGTTCCACGGATTCGATACCTTGGGTTCACCACTCGAGGGAAGAAGGGTCACTTGACTACGACGAGAAACTTGTCCGCTTGCAAGTCTAAACAAACTTTGATACAACTATTTTAACCATCAACACCCCCTAAGCGGTAGATGCAACAAGTACAACAGCCTCTGCAACTGGAGGACCCCAAGCAATCTCCACTGCAGAAGGCGAACCAGGCCAGGAAACCTCTGTCTAAAGATGAGATTCTTAACTGTGTTAATGGGACAGAATAGGACCGACCAAAATACAAGCCTGGTGCACCTAGGTTGTCAGAAGCAAATGTAAAGGCTGCTGGACCAAATTGTGCCAAGTTGCATGCTTATGTTATGGAACACAGTAAGGATAAACTTTCCTTTCCATCAAAGGTGGATCATGTCGTATGGACCTCCCTGGGCCCACTACCTCGGTGGGTACCAGGACCGACTACTCGGTGGGCCCCTAGGACTACCCGGCTTGTGCTACACGGCACCTGAAGGCGTGGATCAGAAGGACTACACAGGAGTAGTACTCGGTTAGGGAGCTGTACATGTTCCGCACTGTATGGAGGACTCCTAGACGTACTCGACTAGTACTCTCTCCCTACTCCAACTTGTAACCCTGCCTCCCGGACTATATAAGGCGAAGCAGGGACCGATCTCTAGCATCCAATCTCATCTCATACAACTCAAGGCGCACTATTGCACCATCTTGTAATCGTGCCCAATCAATCCAGAGCTACGCAGCATACAGGACGTAGGGTATTACGCACCTCGCGACCCGAACCTGTCTAAATTGTGTGCCACGTGTCTCTTCCTTCGAGTTACCGATCTCGGCGAGTCACATTCATCTACTTCGGGTACTCCCCTTAGTAGGTTGCCGGTCTAAAACACCGACACCGGCGCGCCGTAGGCGCTCTCGCCCGAGATCACATGGCGAGCTCGACGGCTCTCGTCCGTTCTTGGCCAACCGTCGCCTTCAACCGCGGCGACACCTTCGTGTTCGGCGCCTGGGTCTGCACCGCAGACGGCGCGGGTTCCTTCCAGCGCCGCCTCACCATGCCGCCCAACCCGAAGACTGGCCTCGTGACGCTTCCGAGAGCCGTCACCGGCGAACTCTCCCCGCAAAGTCCGGCGAAATTTCGCTCTTCAACCACCACGCCGACTTCGAGCTCGAGTCCACTTCTAACTCGAACTCGACGTCGCCATGGGCCATCGCATGCGAGCCGGCTGCTCGGCCATCGCAGCGGTCCCCCTCACCCCCGTAAGCGCTCCGCGCGTGGCCCCCGCATCCTCGCCCGGCCCGCACGGGGGCTCCCACCCCCCGCGCCGGCCGGCAAGGAGCCCGCACCCGAGTATAGCTCGGACTCCGACGCCACCCCCGATCGCGCTCCGGACTCCAACCCCCTCTCCGAGTTCTACTCGAACCCGACTACGAGTTCGACTTTGGGTCGGACCCTGAGGAGCCCGAGTCCAAGGACAACTCCACTGAGCTTCCCCCGTCCGGGGCCGGCCTGCCGGGCCGGTTATAGCATCCACACCGGCGGAAGATACGCTCCACCGGCCGTACCGCAAGCCCGTTGACCTGATAAAGGGAGACTCACGCTACGTCACCTACATCGACTCGCTACCGTTCCAGGAGGGAACACCCCTAGCTCGGGCTGACTCAAGCGCACCAACTGAGGTGGCACCCTCTGAGTCCAGCCTTGGCACCCCCGATCGCCAAGTCTTCATGGTTGCTGGAGACACCCCTGGTCCTTCAGGCACCGCTCAGGACAAGTACCTGGAAGACATCTCCTCCGACGAGCTCTCTGCTGATGCTCCACCGAACGAGACTCCGGCGGACAGAGACGCTCGACGTGAACGTAACCGGAAGCGCAACGAATGTCGTCGGCGCCTCCGCGACAACTTCCCCGTCCGCAACCTTGCGGAAGCTCTCGAGGCTGTCGAGAGCAGAGTACACACTACCCCCGAGCGCGTGCCTCATGTCGATCACCGCCGATCGCACGACAGTGCTCGGGGCATACGCGCCGGAGAGGTCATCGCCAAGCTCGGCCGAAGAAGCCTACTTCATTCGGGTCGACAACGGAGTCAACCGGCCTCCTCCGGCCCGGACCCCGCGACAACGAAGCCACAAGTCGCCGGCGCGCCAACAACGGTCCCAACCGGTACTCGAGCCGAGCTCCAAGCCGAGCCAAACCGCCGTCGCCTCCAACGCCGGCGGACCTTCACCGCGCGACCACAGCAACCGAGAAGTCGTCCCACACCGTGCTCCGCCGCGGGGGCGGCAATGATTCCGACGGCGGCGGCGGCGACGGCGACGGCCTCCAATCACGGGCGAATAGGAGGGCCGGAGGCGGCGGCGCCGCGGCGGCCGAGGCCACGCGAACAGCCACGCCTCCGGCGCCTCGCAGGGCGGCTACGACGCCCGTTAGAAGATCGAAGAGCTACGGCGGAACAAGTCGACCGCCGCAGCTGAGGGCGACGGCTTCCCCGCCTTCTCACCTCGACTTCTCAACTTGCTCCTCCCCGACAAATTCAAACCATTGGGGATCACCAAGTATGATGCGAAGCAGGATCCCATCCAGTGGCTCAGATGCTACGCCCTCTCCATCGAGAACGCTGGCGGCAACAGCGACACCAAGTGCCTCTACTTCCCCTTCTGCTTGGACCAAGCACCACTCACTTGGCTCGAGTCGCTGGATAAGCACTCGATCGACAAGTGGGACCAACTGAAGGAGCAGTTCACAAGCAACTTCGCGGGCGCCATGGGCCGATCGGGTACTCGCATGGACCTGGCCATGATCAAGCAGGAACAAGGCGAGACCCTCCGCAAGTACATGTGCCGCTTTTTCGACAAGCGCGCTACCGTCGCCGACGTCACCGACAAGGAGGTCATCGACCTCTTCCAAGACGGCCTCTACCACCGCCGTACCTTCGAAGACTTCAGTCGTCGCCGCCCCAGGTTCATCCCCCACCTCAAGGACATGATCACGTCCTGGGCGGATGAAGAAGACAAGGCCAATGCCAAGTACGACGCCATCCGTGGCAAGACCAAGCAGAACCAGGGCGGCGGCAGCGGCAGTAACGCGAACCAGGGCGGTCGCAACAACAACAACAACTACTACTACTACTCGGGTCCCAACCGCAAGCACAAGCCAGACAACACTGTCGTGGCTATCCAACGCCCTGCAAAAGGGAACTCGAAGAAGAACTCTGGCGGTTTCAAGGACCTGCTGAAGGAGAAGTGCCCGTGGCATCCAAACGGCAACCACACCACCGAGCAGTGCTACCAGCTCAGGCACGCACTCAAGGAGACGCCGGAGCCACCGCACCCTCACGACCAAAAGGGCAAGAAGAAGGACGGCGACAACAACGACTTCCAGGAGCCTGAGAAGACCGTCAACGTCCTCTTCGGCGGATTGCCCAGCAGGCGGGAGCAGAAGGCTACCCGCCGCGAAGTGATGTCCATTGAGCCAGCGGTCCCGACTCCTCTCAGGTGGTCGGAGGTACTGTCGTATGGACCTCCCTGGGCCCACTACCTCGGTGGGTACCAGGACCGACTACTCGGTGGGCCCCTGGGACTACCCGGCTTGCGCAACACGGCACCTGAGGCGTGGAGCACAAGGATTTCACAGGAGTAGTACTCGGTTAGGGAGCTGTACATGTTCCGCACTGTATGGAGGACTCCTAGACGTACTCGACTAGTACTCTCTCCCTACTCCGACTTGTAACCCTGCCTCCCGGACTATATGAGGCGAGGCAGGGACCGATCTCTAGGATCACCTCATCAGATATCATCTCATACAACCCACGGCGCACTATTGTACCATCTTGTAATCGTGCCCAATCAATCCAGAGCTACGCAGCATACAGGACGTAGGGTATTACGCACCTCGCGGCCCGAACCTGTCTAAATTTTGTTCCACGTGTCTCTTCCTTCGAGTTACCGATCTCGGCGAGTCACATTCATCTACTTCGGGTACTCCCCTTAGTAGGTTGCCGGTCTAAAACACCGACAGCTGGCGCGCCAGGTAGGGGCTCTCGCCCGAGATCACATGGCGAACTTGACGGCTTCCGTCCACATCAAGCCAACCGTCGCCTTCAACCGCGGCGACACCTTCGTGTTCGGTGCCTGGGTCTGCACTGCTGATGGCGCGGGCTCCTTCCAGCGCCGCCTGACCATACAGCCCAACCCGAAGAAAGGCTTCGTGACGCTTCCTGAAGTTGTCACGGGTGAGCTCGCCGGCAAGTTCGGCGAGATTTCACTCTTCAACCACCACGCTGACTTCGAGCTCGAGTCCGCTTCCAACATGAACTTGACGTCGCCATGGGCCATCGCATGTGAGCCGGCTGCTCAGCCATCGCAGGCGATCCCCTCACCTCGCGAGCGCTCCGCGCGTGGCCCCCGCATCCTCAGCCGGGCCCGCACGGGGGCTCACACTTCGCGCCGGGCCGGCAAGGAGCCCGTACCCGAGTATAGCTCGGACTCCGACGCCACCCCCGATCGCGCTCCGGACTCCAGCCCTCTCTCCGGGTTCTACTCGAACCCGGATTACGAGTTCGACTTCGGGTCGGACCCTGAGGAGCCCGAGTCCGAGGACAACTCCACTGAGCTTCCTTTATCATGGCCAACCTCTGGGCTGGTCATAGCATCCACACCGGCTGGAAGATACGTCTACTGGCCAGACCGCAAGCCCGCTGACCTGATAAAGGGAGACTCACGCTACGTCGCCTACATCGACTCGCTACTGTTCCAGGAGGGAACACCGCTAGCCTGGGCTGACTCAAGCACACCAACTGAGGTGGCACCCTCTGAGTCCAGCCTTGGCACCCCCGATCGCCAAGTCTTCATGGCTGCCGGCGACACCCCGTGGCCTTCGTGCACGGCTCAGGACAAGTACCTGGAAGACATCTCCTCCGACGAGCTCTCTGCTGATGCTCCACCAAACGAGACTCCGGCAGACAGAGACGCTCAACGTGAACGTAACCGGAAGCGCAACGAACGACGTCGACGCCTCTGAGACAACTTCCCCGTCCGCAACCTTGCGGAAGCTCTCGAGGCGGTCGAGAGCAGAGTGCACACTACCCCCAAGCAGTGCCTCATGTCGATCACGGCGATCTCAAGCCAGGCTCAGAGCATACGCGCTGGAGAGGTCATCGCCAGGCTCGATGAATAATCTTACTTCATGCGGGTCGACAACAGAGTCAACCAGCCTCCTCCGGCCAGACCCCACGACAACAAAGCTACTAGTCGCAGCGCCAACAACAGGCCTAACCGTACTCGAGCTGACCTCCCAGCCGAGCCAAACCGTCATCGCTCCAACGCCGGCGGACCTCCATAGCACGACCACGGTAACCGAGAAGTTGTTCCCCACCGCGCTACGGCCTGTGGCGGCGGCAACGACCCCGACGGTGGCGGCAACGACGGTGGAAACTCCAACCATGGAGCCAACAGGAGAGCTGGCGGCGGCGGCAGTCGCGGCGGCCGAGGCCACGCGAACAGCCACGCCTCCGGTGCCTCACATGGCGGGTACGACACTCGTCAGAAGATTGAGGAGCTGCGGCGGAAGAAGTCGACCACCGCAACCGAGGGCGACGACTTTCCCGCCTTCTCACCTCGATTTCGCAACTTGCTCCTCCCCGACAAGTTCAAACCTTTGGGGATCACCAAGTACGACGCGAAGCAGGATCCCATCCAGTGGCTCCGATGCTACGCCCTCTCCATCGAGAACGCTGGTGGCAACAGCGACACCAAATGCCTCTACTTCCCCTTCTGCCTGGACCAAGCACCACTCACGTGGCTTGAGTCGCTGGACAAGCACTCGATCGACAAATGGGACCAGCTGAAGGAGCAGTTCACAAGCAACTTCGCGGGCGCCATGGGCCGATTGGGTACTCGCATGGACCTGGCCATGATCAAGCAGGAACAAGGCGAGACCCTCCGCAAGTACATGCGCCGCTTTTTCGACAAGCGCGCCACCGTCGTCGACGTCACTGACAAGGAGGTCATCGACCTCTTCCAAGACGGCCTTTACCACCGCCGCACCTTCGAAGACTTCGGTCGTCGCCACCCCAGGTCCATCCCCCACCTCAAGGACATGATCACGTCCTGGGCGGATGAAGAAGACAAGGCCAATGCCAAGTACGACGCCATCCGCGGCAAGACCAAGCAGAACCAGGGCGGCGGCAGCGGCAACAACGTGAACCAGGGTGGTCGCAACAACAACAACAACAACTACTCGGGTCCCAACCGCAAGCGCAAGCCAGACAACACTGTCGCAGCTATCCAGCGCCCTGCGAAAGGGAACTCGAAGAAGAACTCCGGCGGTTTCAAAGACCTGCTGAAGGAGAAGTGCCCGTGGCATCCAAACGGCAACCATACCACCGAACAGTGCTACCAGCTCAGGCACGGACTAGAGGAGACGCCGGAGCCACCGCACCCTCACGACCAAAAGGGCAAGAAGAAGGACGGCGACAACAACGACTTCCAAGAACCCGAGAAGACCGTCAACGTCCTCTTCGGCGGACTGCCCAGCAGGTGGGAGCAGAAGGCTACCCGTCGTGAAGTAATGTCCATCGAGCCAGCGGTCCCAACCCCTCTCAGGTGGTCGGAGGTACCCATCACTTTCTCCCGCGCGGATCAATGGACCAGCTTCTCTGAACCAGGGCGGTTCCCCCTCATCCCGAAGCCAACGGTGGCGGGCTCCAAACTCAACAAGGTGCTCATCGACGGTGGAAGCGGGCTCAACGTCCTATTCACCAAGACCTTGAAGAAAATGAAGCTCGACATCACTCATATGCTCACCAAGAGCAACGTGCCCTTCTACGGCATCGTCCCTGGCAACGCGGCTATTCCACTGGGCTCAGTGGTCCCGCCGCTACCTTCGGGCATCTCGGGACAACTACCGTACCGAGTACATCAAGTTCGAGGTCGCGGACTTCGAGACCTCCAACCGAGCCATCCTCGGCGGATCGGCCATCGCCAAGTTCATGGCGGTGCCCCACTACACCTACTTGGTACTCAAGATGCCAAGCCCGGCCGGTGTACTCTCTCTCCAAGGGGACCTCAAGATCTCCCACGACTGCGACACGAAGCCGTGGAGATCGCCTCCACAAATCAAGTACCCAACGCGATGATGGAGGGGGTCTACGTCGCGTCAATGAAGCTTGCTACAAGCGAACTCGACATCCCAGAGAAGTCTGACAGCGCCAACAAGCCTCAGCCACCTGAGGAGGTACTCGTCAAGGCGATCGACCTTGGAACAAAGCGATCCCGGCAAGACCACCACCATCGGGGCAAGCCTCGACCCCAAATAGGAAGACGCGCTCATCAGCTTCCTTCGGGCTATCCGCGACATCTTCGCGTGGAAGCCGACGGACATGACAGAGGTGCCCACGGAGGCGATTGAGCACCGCCTCAACGTCAATCCTAAGGCCACCCCCAAGCGACAACACCTCCGACGCTTTGCCGACGACGGACGGACGCCATCAAGAAGGAACTCGCCAAACCGGCTCGCACCGGCTTCATCGAAGAAGTCTTCCATCCCGAGTGGCTCGCCAACCCCGTCCTCGTCCGCAAGAAGAACTCGAACGAGTGGAGGATGTGCGTCGACTACACCGACCTCAACAAGCACTGCCCCAAGGACCCCTTCGGGTTGCCGCGGAATGATCAAGTCATCGACTCCACGGCGGGCTGCGACCTGCTCTGCTTCCTCGACTACTACTCCGGGTACCACCAGATTGCGATCAAGGAAGAAGACCAGGAGAAGACTGTGTTCATCACCCCGTTTGGCGCGTACTGCTACACGACCATGTCCTTCGGGTTGAAGAACGCCGGCGCTACCTACCAACGAGCTATCTAGGCCTGCTTCAAGAGGCAGCTCAACAAGAACGTCGAGGCCTACGTGGATGACGTGGTCGTCCAAGACCCGGGGACTCCGATGCCCTCATCGACGACCTTGAAGAGACCTTCGCATCATTGCGCGAGTACCGCTGGAAGCTCAACCCGAACAAGTGCGTCTTTGGCGTACCTTCGGGCAAACTACTCGGCTTCATCATCAGCCAGCGCGGCATCGAAGCCAACCCCGAGAAGATCTCCGCCATCACCAGTATGAAAGCTCCCACGAGCATCAAAGACATCCGAGAGGCGACGGGGGTGCATGGCGGCGCGACCGATTCATCTCGAGGCTAGGAGAACGGGGCCTCCCCTTCTTCAAACTACTCAAGCATCAAGAGAAGTTCGTGTGGACTCCAGAGGCGGATCAAGCCCTTGCTCAGCTCAAGTACTTCTTCTCGAAGTCACCGATCCTCACGGCTCCTCACAAGGGCGAGCGACCCATTGCTCTACCTAGCCGCTACTACTCACGTGGTCGATCATCGCCATCGTTGTCGAGCGGCGGGGAAGACGGCCACGCCTACCCGGTCCAGCGCCCAGTCTACTTCGTCAGCGAGGTTCTATCAGAGTCCAAGGCCCGCTATCAACCCGTGCAGAAGCTCCTGTACGCAATACTCATCACCTCGCGGAAGCTACAACACTACTTCCAGCAGTACTCGGTCTCCATCGTCACCGACTACCCGCTTGGCGACATCCTGCGGAACCAAGATGCTACTGGAAGGATCTCCAAGTGGGGCTGTCGAGCTCGGCGCCCTCACCATCGACTTCAAGCCACGCACAGCCATCAAGTCGCAGGCACTAGTCGACTTCATGGCAGAGTGGCGGGAGAACCATCTACCCACTACCACCGAGCAACCAGAGCATTGGGTGATGTACTTTGACGGCTCACTCAACCTCGAGGGCGCAGGTGCAGGAGTGCTTCTGATCTCTCCAACGGGCGAACAACTCAAGTACGTCTTGCAGATCTTCTGGAAGGTCTCAAACAACGAAGCCGAGTACGAAGCCCTCCTACACGGGCTCCGCCTCGCGGCTTCCCTGGGCATCAAGCGGCTACTAGTCTACGGCGACTCCGCAGTGGTCATCAACCAAGTCAACAAGTCCTGGGACCGCAACAAGGAGAACATGGACGCCTACTGCCTAGAAGTCCGCAAGCTCGAGAACAAGTTCTATGGTCTCGAGTTCCATCACATCGTCCGCGATAACAATATTGCAGCGGACGTCCTCTCGAAGCTTGGATCCACCCGCGCTCAAGTGCCAGCGGGTGTCTTCGTCCACGAGCTTCACGCGCCATCCATCCCGGAGACGGCGCCACCGACCACCTGTCCCCGGCCCCCATCCACCCGGCTGGGCGGGGGGGTCATGATGATCGACGTGGATCGGAGGCAACCCTTCATCGACTACCTCAGCGAGCAGAAGGTCCCCTCCGACAAGAACGCGGCCGAGCAACTCGTCCGCCGCGCCAAGTCTTACGTCCTCGTCGGAGACAAGCTTTACAAGCGGGGCGCATCTTCTGGAGTACTCATGAAGTGCGTCCCTCGTGAAGAAGGCAAGGACATCTTGGAGGAGATCCACAAGGGCGTCTGCGGCAACCACGCGTCCTCACGCACGCTAGTCAGCAAGGCTTTCCGATGAGCTTTCTACTGGCCCACAGCTCTGGGCGACGCCGAAGAACTTGTCAGAATGTGCCAAGGATGCCAGTACTTCACCAAGCAGCAACACGTCCCAGCCTAAAAGCTAGTCACCATACCGCCAACCTGGCCCTTTGCTTGCTGGGGGCTCGACATGATTGGGCCACTGCCAACTGCGCCAGGAGGATTCAACAGGGTATTGGTGGCCATCGACAAGTTCACCAAGTGGATCGAAGTCAAGCCGGTCACATGCCCCAAGGCTGACAGAGTACTCGACTTCCTGGATGAACTCGTACACCGCTACGGACTACCCCACCGCATCATCACAAACCTGGGATCCAACTTCAACAACCACCAGTTCTGGGAGTACTGCAAGAACAGCGGGATCGACGTCCGATACGTCTCAGTTGCCCATCCACGGGTCAACGGACAAGTCGAGCGCGCTAATGGGACGGTGCTCGACGCTCTCAAGAAGCGGCTACACGACGCCGCGAACTCCAAAGGAGGCAAGTGGATCAAGGAACTACCCAACGCACTCTGGGGGCTACGGACTCAGCCATCCAAGCCAACAGGGCAATCCCCTTACTTCCTAGTCTACGGCTCCGAAGCAATCCTCCCTGCCGACGCCATATGGAACTCGCCAGCAGTGGAGCACTACGACGAAGGCGTCTCAGAAGACAGCAGACGAGTTGACATCGACAGCCTCGAAGAATCTCGCTGTGCTGCCCTCGTCCAATCGGCAAGGTACCTCGGAGGGTATCGACGCTACCATGATTGCAACGTCCAAGGAACGCTCCTTCAACGTTGGAGATCTTGTCCTCCGCCGTATCCGAACACGGAACGACTTCACAAGCTCGGCTCCCCCCGGGAAGGTCCCTTCACCGTGGCAAAGGTGGCCCGGGCCGGGCTCCTACCGCCTCCAAACACTTGAAGGCGAAGACATAAACAACTCGTGGAACGTCGACCAGCTCTGTCGATTCTACGCCTAGTCTACACGACTACTCTGGGGTTCAAGTCTACACGACTACATCAACACCCCCTTGCCGTAAGCGGCCTCCGGGTCCTGGCTCCAGTCTCCGGACTTCTCTCCTGGATCCAGCCCGTGCGGCTACCTACGGACCTTGGGCTGCGACGAGCATCAAGTACTCTAGCAGCGGTCTACTAAGAGACCACACTCCAAGATCCAGCCTGCACGGCTACCTACGGATCTACGATCCAGTCTACACGGCTATTTACGGATCAACTGCTGTAAGCGGCTACCCGCTCCAGCGCTACTCAGCTGTAAGCAGCCCTCCGGGTCCAAGCGACTACTCTGTAACTACGGCCCTGGCCATCCAGGCGTACTTCTTCAGTAATAAAGTTTGATCGTTCATCAACTTCTTTACTGGCTGCTCCCTACAACGGGACTACCATTGCCGAGTACTACTACTCGCATCCACTCCACGATGGGGGCTCCGCACTCTGAGATCGCGACTACGAGTACTCATTGCTGGAAAATTTCTTTCATTGATACTTAAGCAATTTATTACAATTGTCTTCTTGTACAACCATGGCTACTAGCTATCTATTACAGGGCTACTGGAGGTTTAGCTTCTCAGCTACATACTCCGCGATGGCAGCCATTTGCTCCAGCAGCTCTGCATACTGCTCATCAGAGCAGTTGGCGGCTACCCCGCTGGCGACTACCTCCACTGGGCCTTCGGGAAGTACGACTTCATGAAGGCCAAGACATGTCTTGGGATCGACCTCGCCATGTGCTTCACGTAGGCGGCCAGCCGGCTCGGAGCTTCCTTGAGGCGATCCACCAGAGGAGCAATCTTGGGGCCGCCCGGGTGCGGCACCAGGAGTCTCGCGATCGGCAGTGCGGCTTCCTCGAGCTCCTTCAGTTGGGCCCGCAATGCCTCGCAGTCTTCATTCAACTTCTGCAAGGATTTGTAGCAGTTGACGAGATCGCGGTCAGAAGCAATCCGGAGCTCCATGTGCTTCTCGCACTCGAAGGCGAGTTCTTTGTAGTCGAGCTCGAGTACCTGGCGGGCTTCTTGCTCCCGGTAGAAGAGGTTCTTCATGCTCGTCTCCGAGGACTTCAGCTGCTCCACCTGGCCCTCAAGCTCTGCAACACGACAACAGCACAGCGGGTCAGGGACTTCTCGACCTCCAACAAGTACCCGACAAGTTTAGCGGCGTACCTTTGTTCTTGTTGCGGAGGCCCTTATTCTTCTGCACCAAGTCGTCGCCCTTCGCTTGCAACTCCTGGACGTCGTTGTGGTACTTGGCGAAGGCGGCGTCGATCTTCGACTGCATGGCAACCGCGTGCTTCCGTGACTTCACAAGTTGCTCTTCTAGCGCCTCAGCTCGGAGCACCGCGTCGCCATAGCCCTGCAGCATGTTCGACTTGTCGCGGGACTGCTCCGCAACGTCCTGCACAGACAACTCAAGTCAGACGAGTACTCAACGAAAGAGGATTGACTACTCAGAGGCTATGGCTACTTACCTTCATCCACTGCTCGGCTTGACGGATCGCCTCCAGATGCTTGGCCACCGTCGCAGGCTCGACAAGATCATCTGCGAGCAGCTCTATCCCGCCGCGACTACTCGCGGTGGCCTCCGCCATCGGTGCAGAGCGGATGGGCTCTGCGTCCTGGATCACCGGGGAGCGGATACCCACCTCCAGAGCAACCTCTGGTGACGTGGTGACGCCCTCTCCCCCGGCCGTCACCGCGGCCTCCTCGACGACCTCCTTCACGGGCTCGGGGGCTCCTCCCGCAGCCTCCGGGGCCCCTGGTGTCGACTTCTGCATCGGCACCCCTGCAGGGATGTCACTACCTTCAGCCTCAGTGCCTGCCAAAAGAAGATGAGTACATCAGCGACTACGACTACTTCCCAAGGGGCTCTATAGCTTCAAGAAGAGTACTCACCTTCGACAACGCTGGCCTCCGGCAACATCGCCTCAGCAGCCGGTGGCCCGGGCGCCGCCTGGGTAGCGGGAGCGGACTCCTCGGCGTGCGGCGCGACTTCTTCCGCCACCGCTGAAGAGGGCTCATCCCCCTCCCAGGACAGATCCGTGGATTTCCTGCAGAAGCACACATAATTCGTCGTCAGTCAACCTCGACTATTACAACAAGTACTACTCAGGAAGATGGAGTACTCACAAGTTCGACCGGACTATTGTCACGGCCGGAGCACCGAGGATGCTGGCGATGTCGACCAGTCCACCCTCGACGGGCGTCTCCTCCTGCGCCCCTGCGGCTACCGCTCCTCCGCGGACGGCGGGCGGCGCGGCGGCTCTCTTGCGCTCCTGAAGCCATCACCTCTTCAACGGCGGCGGCTACAGGCTCCGTGCTCCCCTGTGGAGCAGGGGGCTGGCGCTCCAGCTGCGCCAAGAGTTCTTCGACAGTGGGGGCTGGACTACGACTTCCAGCCGGCTCCCCCACTGTATCCCACGCGCCTTTGTCACCCTCTTCGACGGGCTCCGTTGGCGGCACCTCCTGCATACAAGGAAGACTACTCATCAGCAAAGGGTACTCGCACGATGGGGTACTCGACTACTCTAGTCAAGACAACTTACCTCCTGAGGCGTGGTCTCTGAGACATTAAGATTCTTCGTCACCCGCTTCCTGGCGGGGTTGCGCGGCCTCCGTGGCGGCGCAGCCAGACTAGCCTCCAGGATAGTCGGGGGGTCTTGCACCAGAGGAACATGAGGCAAGCCCGGGGACTAAACCTCGATCGCAGCTGGAAGCGGTCCTGCAACGTCTCGTCATCGTCATCGTCATTGTCGTCGGTGGTATCCTCCACGACGACGGTGTCATCGCCTTCACCGACTTCTCGCCGCTCCTTCGCCTTCCCTTCCCTCGGGATCTCGATTCCGCTCGGAGGTGGCGCGGCTCGAGAGTGAACTTCTTCAAGTCATCCCCAAGGCACAAGACGTCGGCAAGTCTACATCAAGCAATGACTACTCGACCAGGGGAGTACGACTACTCACCTCCCTAGGCGGGCGCGCAGCGGAGTACTCTTGAACAGGGCACGCCGTGTACGGCGGCATATCTTTGAAGATCCGCGACAACCTCTCGATGATGTCGCTGTCGTCCAGCTCGCCTCCAGGCATCCGCGACGTGTCGTCGTCGCCGGTGTATTCGAAGCCCAAGGTGTCTCGAGCCATCAACGGCTACACCCTTCGCTTCATGAAACTGAAGGCCACATGCTCGACCCTCAGTCCTGCCTCCCTCAGCACCTTGATGCGTGCCAACAGCTCGGGAAGCTGGATCCCTTCTTGCATGGTGGGCTCCGTGTTCCACCACTCGCGGTGCCTGGGCTGCCGTCCGCTCGGCTTCGGTAGGCCGGGGTGATGGTTCGTGATATAGAACCATTTTGTCTTCCAATCAGTGTTGGTGTCAACGAGCTTGTACGCCAAATATTGCTCCGCGGCGTCTTCCCTCAACTGGATGCCGGCTCCTCCGACTACCCTTGGGTTGGTGGCACTTGGTTGCGGCTTGACGCGGAAGAACTTCCGGAATAGTATCCAATGTGGCTTGATCCCAAGGAAGGCTTCGCAGAAATGCACGAAGACTGCGGTGTGGAAGACGCCGTTGGGATTCAGATTTAGGTACTTGATCCCATAGTACCCGAGCAGCCCTTTGAAGAAATCGCTGGCCGGGAGCGCAAGACCGCGCTCCACGAACCGCGCGAACATGGGGATCTCGTCTTCGGCCTTCTCCATTGGATATGGATCTCCAGCAGCGGCCCTCCACATGTCGACTTCCTTCTCCCGGATGAACCCGCTGTTCAGGAGGGCCAGCAGATCCTTCGTGTTCACCTTGGATTTATTCCACTCGCGGCTCGGGTCGACCCGCGGTGGAGACACGGGCGGCGCTGCTCCGGTGGCAGCCGCGGCGGCCTCTTCACGGCCCCTCTTCTTCCCGGTGGCCTTCGACGTCTTGGATGGTGACGGCTTCATCCTCCAAGTGCAGGGCGTCTTCACGCGCATCCGCTCGGGGGTTTCCCTAAAAGCTTTGGGTGGCAGCGCACTTGAATCTACTACGGCGGCAGCAAGCGCTGGGAGTGGATCTACTTCAGATGGAATCGAAATGACTGCAGCTCGGATGGGTGAAAAACCCTAAGTGTTTTGGCTTCTATTTATAAGTCAAACCGGCTCCGCAACGGGCGGCTGGATAAGTCCACGCGCGGCTGACTCAGCGGCTGCGCGTGACCCTTCGTATTCCACTAGTCGACGCGCCTCACCTCAGGGGCTCGGCTACTTCTACTCGACTACCTGGGAAGCGGCTAGTCTCAAGAGCATCTCAGGACACATTCTTCAAGATGACCCTTCAATTCGAGAGGAAGTACTCGACTCAAGGCTCGGGGGCTCCGTGCCACGTGTCCATCGGTTTTTTCTCTCCGGATTTTTCGGGATTTTCTTGCCAAGACTTCAGATGGACCCTCAACCAAAGTCCGCGGCTCAACCTAAGGCTCGGGGGCTACTCCATATGGAGTGCGATTTTGCAATCGCACCTCCATATCAGCTCCGGCTTCAAGACAAGACAGGCAGTTTTTGAAGACCTTCGAAGGCAGTGCTCGAGGACGCTGGGGACTACTCGAGAAGACTTCAAGATTGCTCAAACATTAGCTGGAGTACATTCCAGCATCGGGATGCTTCGACTACTCTTAAGGACTTTTGACTTGTAGTACTCAGGGACGCTTGAGGACTACTCGTTAAGGCCGTCAAGACTACTTGAAGCTATCCTTCTCGACTACAAAGTACTCGGGGGCTTGTCGTATGGACCTCCCTGGGCCCACTACCTCGGTGGGTACCAGGACCGACTACTCGGTGGGCCCCTTGGACTACCCGGCTTGCGCTACACGGCACCTGAAGGCGTGGAGCACAAGGATTTCACAGGAGTAGTACTCGGTTAGGGAGTTGTACATGTTCCGCACTGTATAGAGGACTCCTAGACGTACTCGACTAGTACTCTCTCCCTACTCCGACTTGTAACCCTGCCTCCCGGACTATATGAGGCGAGGCAGGGACCGATCTCTAGGATCACCTCATCAGATCTCATCTCATACAACCCACGGCGCACTATTGCACCATCTTGTAATCGTGCCCAATCAATCCAGAGCTACGCAGCATACAGGACGCAGGGTATTACGCACCTCGCGGCCCGAACTTGTCTAAATTGTGTGCCACGTGTCTCTTCCTTCGAGTTACCGATCTCGACGAGTCACATTCATCTACTTTGGGTACTCCCCTTAGTAGGTTGCCGGTCTAAAACACCGACAGCTCCATCACCTTCTCCCGCGCGGATCCATGGACCAGCTTCTCTGAACCAGGACGGTTCCCCCTCGTCCTGAAGCCAACGGTGGCGGGCTCCAAACTCAACAAGGTGCTCATCGACGGCGGAAGTGGGCTCAACGTCCTCTTCACCAAGACCTTGAAGAAAATGAAGCTCGACATCACTCATATGCTCACCAAGAGCAACGTGCCCTTCTACGGCATCGTCCCCGGCAACGCGGCTATTCCACTGGGCTCAGTGGTCCTGCCAGTTACTTTCAGGGCAACTCGGGACAACTACCGTACCGAGTACATCAAGTTCGAGGTCGCGGATTTCGAGACCTCCTACCACGCCATCCTTGGCAGACCGGCTATCGCCAAGTTCATGGCGGTGCCCCACTACACCTACTTGGTACTCAAGATGCCAAGCCCAGCCGGTGTACTGTCCCTCTAAGGAGACCTGAAGATCTCCCACGACTGCAACACAGAAGCCGTGGAGATCGCCTCCACAAATCAAGTACCCAACACGATGATGGAGGTCTACGCTGCGTCGAAGAAGCTTGCTACAAGTGAACTCGACATCCCAGAGAAGTCTGACAGCGCCAACAAGCCTCAGCCACCTGAGGAGGTACTCGTCAAGACGATCGACCTTGGAACAGGCGATCCCAGCAAGACCACCACCATCGGGGCAGGCCTCGACCCCAAATAGGAAGACGCGCTCATCAGTTTCCTTCGGGCTAACCGCGACATCTTCGCGTGGAAGCCAGCGGACATGCCAGGAGTGCCCAGGGAGCTGATTGAGCACTGCCTCAACGTCGATCCTAAGGCCACCCCCAAGCGACAACACCTCCGACGCTTTGCCGACGACAGACGGGACGCCATCAAGAAGGAACTCGCCAAACTACTCGCGGCTGGCTTCATCAGAGAAGTCTTCCATCCTGAGTGGCTCGCCAACCCTGTCCTCGTCCGCAAGAAGAACTCGAACGAGTGGAGGATGTGCGTCGACTACAACGACCTCAACAAGCACTGCCCCATGGACCCCTTCGGGTTGCCGCGGATTGATCAAGTCATCGACTCCACGGTGGGCTGCGACCTGCTCTGCTTCCTCAACTGCTTCTCCGGGTACCACCAGATCGCGATCAAGGAAGAAGACCAGGAGAAGACCGCGTTCATCACCCCGTTTGGCGCGTACTGCTACACGACCATGTCCTTCGAAGTTGAAGAACGCCGGCGCTACCTACCAACGAGCTATCCGAGCTTGCTTCAAGAGGCAGCTCAACAAGAACGTCGAGGCCTACGTGGATGACGTGGTCGTCAAGACCAGAAACTCCAGTACCCTCATCGACGACCTTGAAGAGACCTTCGCATCATTGCGCGAGTACCGCTGGAAGCTCAACACGAACAAGTGCGTCTTCGGCGTACCTTCAGGCAAACTACTCGGCTTCATCATCAGCTAGCGCTGCATCGAAGCCAACCCCGAGAAGATCTCCTCCATCACCAGCATGCGAGCTCCCACGAGCATCAAAGATGTCCAGAAGCTGACAGGGTGCATGGCGGCGCTGAACAGATTCATCTCGAGGCTAGGAGAACGGGGACTCCCCTTCTTCAAACTACTCAAGCATCAAGAGAAGTTCGTGTGGACTCCAGAGGCGGATCAAGCCCTTGCCCATCTCAAGGATTTTCTATCGAAGCCACCGATCCTCACGGCTCCTCACAAGGGCAAGCATCTACTGCTCTACCTAGCTGCGACTACTCATGTGGTCAGTACTGCCATCGTTGTCGAGCGGCATGAAGACGGCCACGCCTACCCAGTCCAGCGCCCGCCTACTTCGTCGGCCGAGGTTCTATCGTAGTCCAAGGCCCGCTATCGGCCCGTGCGAAGCTACCGTACGCAGTACTCATCACCTCGCGGAAGCTACGACACTACTTCCAGCAGTACTCGATCTCCGTCGTCACCGACTACCCGCTCGGCGACATCCTGCGGAACCAAGATGCTACTGGAAGAATCTCCAAGTGGGCGGTCGAGCTCGGCGCCCTCACTATCGACTTCAAGCCACGCACAGCCATCAAGTCGCAGGCACTAGTCGACTTCATGGCAGAGTGGCGGGAGAACCAGCTACCTACTCCCACCGTGCGACCAGAGCATTGGGTGATGTACTTTGACGGCTCACTCAACCTCGAGGGCGCAGGTGCAGGAGTACTTCTGATCTCTCCAGCGGGCGAACAACTCAAGTACGTCCTGCAGATTTTCTGGAAGGTCTCAAACAACGAAGCCGAGTACTAAGCTCTCCTACATGGGCTCCGCCTCGCGGCTTCATTGGGCATCAAGCGGCTACTAGCATACGGCGACTCCGCAGTGGTCATCAACCAAGTCAACAAGTCCTTGGACCGCAACAAGGAGAACATGGACGCCTACTGCCTAGAAGTCTGCAAGCTCGAGAACAAGTTCTATGGTCTCAAGTTCCATCACATCGTCCGCGACAACAACATTGCAGCGGACGTCCTCTCGAAGCTTGGATCCACCCGCGCTCAAGTACCAGCGGGCGTCTTCGTCCACGAGCTTCACGCGCCATCCATTCCGGAGCCGGCGCCACCCACCACTGTCCCAGCCCATCAACCAGCTGGGCAGGAGGTCATGATAATTGACGTGGACTGGAGGCAACCTTTCATCGACTACCTCAGCGAGCAGAAGGTCCCCTCCGACAAGAAATCGGCTGAGCAGCTCATCCGCCGCGCCAAGTCCTACGTCCTCGTCGGAGATAAGCTTTACAAGCGGGGCGCATCATCCGGAGTGCTCATGAAGTGCGTCCCTCGTGAAGAAGGCAAGGACATCTTGGAGGAGATCCACAAAGGCGTCTGCGGCAACCATGCGTCCTCACGCACGCTGGTCAGCAAAGCCTTCCGGCGAGCTTTCTACTGGCCAACAGCTCTGGGCGATGCCGAAGAACTCGTCAGGAGGTGCCAAGGATGTCAATACTTCGTCAAGCAGCAACACGTCCCAGCCTACAAGCTAGTCACCATACCGCCAACCTGGCCCTTCGCTTGCTGGGGGCTCGACATGATTGGGCCACTGCCAACCGCGCCAGGAGGATTCAAAAGGGTACTGGTGGCCATCGACAAGTTCACCAAGTGGATCAAGGTCAAGCCGGTCACATGCCCCAAGGCTGACAGAGTACTCGACTTCCTGGATGAACTCGTACACCGCTATGGACTACCCCACCGCATCATCACAGACCTGGGCTCCAATTTCAACAACCACCAGTTCTGGGAGTACTGCGAGAACAGTGGGATCGACGTCCGATACGTCTCAGTTGCCCATCCACGAGCCAATGGACAAGTCGAGCGCGCCAATGGGATGGTGCTCGACGCTCTCAAAAAGCGGCTACACGACGCTGCTAACTCCAAGGGGGCAAGTGGATCAAGGAACTACCCAACGCACTCTGGGGGCTACGGACTCAGCCATCCAAGCCAACGGGGCAATCCCCCTACTTCCTGGTCTACGGCTCCGAAGCAATCCTCCCTGCCGACGTCATATGGAACTCGCCAGCAGTGGAGCCCTATGACGAAGGCGTCTCAGAAGACAGCAGACGAGTTGACATCGACAGCCTCGAAGAAGCTCGCTGCGCTGCCCTCGTCCAGTCAGCAAGGTACCTAGAAGGTATCCGACGCTACCATGATCGCAACGTCAAGGAACGCTCCTTCAACGTTGGTGATCTCGTCCTCCGCCGCATCCAGAACACGGAAGGACTACACAAGCTCCGTTCCCCTGGGAAGGTCCCTTCACCGTTGCAAAGGTGACCGAGCCGGGCTCCTACCACCTCCAAACACTTGAAGGCGAAGACATCAACAACTCGTGGAACGTCGACCGGCTTTCGTCGATTCTACGCCTAGTCTACACGACTACTCCGGGGTTCAAGTCTACACGACTACACCAACACCCCACCGCCGTAAGCGGCCTCCGGTCCCGGCTCCGCCTCTCCGGACTTCTCCCTCTCCGTGCTCCAGCCTAAACGGCTACCTACGGACCCTGGGCTGCCACGAGCGTCAAGGACTCTAGCAGCGGTCTACTGAGAGACCACCCTCCAAGATCCAACCTCCACGGCTACCTACGGATCTATGATCCAGCCTACACAGCTACCTACGGATCCACTGCTGCAAGCGGCTACCCGCTCCAGCTACTCGCTCGCCGCCAGCAAGCGGCCTCCGGGTCCAAGCGACTACTCTGTAACTACGGCCCTGGCCATCCATGTGTACTTCTTCAGTAATAAAGTTTGATCGTTCATCAACTTCTTTACTGCCTACTCCCTACAATGGGACAACTACCGCCGAGTACGACTACTCGCATCCACTCCACGATGGGGCTCCGCACTCTGAGAACGCGGCCACGAGTACTCATTGCTGGAAATTTTCTTTCATTGATACTCAAGCAATTCATTACAATTGTTTTTTGTACAACCCTGGCTACTAGCTATCTATTACAGGGCTACTGGAGGTTAAGCTTCTCGGCTACTTGCTCCGCGATGGGAGCCATCTGCTCCAGCAGCTCTGCATACTGCTCATCAGTGCAGTTGGCGGCTACCCCGCCGGCGACTACCTCCACTGGGGCCTTCGGGAAATACGACTTCATGAAGTCCAAGACCTGCCTTGGGATCGACCTCGCAATGTGCTTCACGTAGGCCGCCAGCCGGCTTGGAGCTTCCTTGAGGCGATCCACCAGTGGAGCTATCTTGGGGCCGCCCGGGTGCGGCACCAGGAGCCTTGCGATCGGCAGCGCGACTTCCTCGAGCTCCTTCGACCGGGGCTCGCAAGGCCTCACGCCTTCATTCAACTTCGCAAGGATTTGTAGCACGTGACGAGATCGCGGTCGAGGCAATCCGGAGCTCCATGTGCTTCTCGCATTTGAAGGCAAGTTCTTTGTAGTCGAGCTCGAGTACCCGGCGGGCTTCTTGCTCCCGGTAGAAGAGGTTCTTCATGCTCGTCTCCGAGGACTTCGACCGCTCCACCGGCCCTCAAGCTCGCAACACAAAGAACGCCACGGCGAGTCGAGAGACTTCTCGACCTCCAACAAGTACCCGACAAGTTCAGCGGTATACCTTTGTTCTTGTTGCGGAGGCCCTTATTCTTCCGCACCAAGTCGTCGCCCTTCGCCTGCAACTCTTGGACATCGTTGTGTTATTTGGCGAAGGTGGCGTCGAGCTTTGACTGCATGGCAGCCGCGTGCTTCCGTGACTACACAAGTTGCTCTTCCAGCGCCTCAGCCCGAAGCACCGCTTCACCATAGCCTTGCAGCATATTTGACTTGTCGCGGGACCGCTCCGCAACGTCCTGCACAGACAACTCAAGTCAAACGAGTACTCAACAAACAGAGGATTGACTACTCAGAAGCACACCTTCATCCACTGCTCAGCTTGGCGGATCGCCTCCAGGTGCTTCGCCACCATCGCAGGCTCGACGAGATCATCTGCGAGCAACTCTATCCCACCGCGACTACTCGCGGTGGCCTCCGTCATCGGCGCAGAGCGGATGGGCTCTGCATCCTGGATCTCCGGGGAGCGGATAGCCACCTCCAGAGCAACCTCTGGCGACGTGGTGACACCCTCTCCCCCGGCCGTCACGGCGGCCTCCTCGACGAATTCTTCCATAGGCACGGGGGCTCCTCCCGCAGCCTCCGGGGCCTCTGGTGTCGACTTCTGCATCGGCACCCCCGCAGGGATGTCACTACCTTCAGCCTCAGCGCCTGTCAAAAAAGAAGACAAGTGCATCAGCTACTACAACCACTCCTCGAGGAGCTCCATAGCTTCAGAAGAGTACTCACCATCGACTACGCTGGCCTCCGGTAGCGGCGCTTCGGTAGCCGGCGGCTCGGGCACCGCCTGGGACGCGGGAGTGGACTCCTCTGCGGGCGGCGCGACTTCTTCCACCACCGCTAATAAGGGCTCATCCCCCTCCCAGGACAGATCTGTGGATTTCCTGCAGAAGCACACTCAATTGGTCGTCAGTCGACATCGACTACTACAACAATTACTACTCGCGAAGATGCAGTACTTACAAGTTCGACTGGACTATTGTCACGGCCGGAGCGCCAAGGATGCTGGCGATATCGACCAGTCCACCCTCGGCGGGCGTCTCCTCCTGCGCCCCTGCGGCTACTGCCTCCTCTGCAACGGCGGTCAGCGCAGTGCTCTCTTGCGCTCCTGAAGCCACCACTTCTTCAACGGCGGCGGCTATAGGCTCCGTGCTCCTCTGTGGAGTAGGGGGCTGGCGCTCTAGCTGCGCCAAGAGCTCCTCAACAGTGGGGGCTGGACTACGACTTCCGGCTGGCTCCCCCACTGTGTCCCACACGCCTTCGTCGCCCTCTTCGACGGGCTCCGTTGGCGGCACCTCCTGCAAACATGAAAGACTACTCATCAGCAAGGGTACTCGTGCGATGGGTATTCAACCACTCTAGTCAAGATATCTTACCTCCTGAGGCGTGGTCTCTGAGACCTTCAGCTTCTTCGTCACCCGCTTACTGGCGGGGTTGCGCGGCTTCCGTGGCGGCGCAGCCAGGCTAGCCTCCAGGCTAGTCGGGGGGTCTTGCACTAGAGGCACATGAGGTAAGCCTGGGCGGCTAAACCTCGACCGCAATTGAAAACGGTCCTGCAATGTCTCGTCGTCGTCGTCGTCGTCGTCGGAGGTGTCCTCCACGATGACGGTGTCATCGCCTGCACCGACTTCTCGCCGCTCTTTCTCCTTGGCCTTCCCCTCCTTCGGGATCTCGATCCCACTTGGGGGCGGCTGCGGCTCGGAGATGAACTTCTTCAAGTCATCCTGCAAGGCACAAGACGTCAGCAAGTCTACATGAAGCAATGACTACTCGACCAGGGGAGTACGACTACTCACCTCCTTGGGCGGGCGCGCGGCGGAGTACTCTTGAACAGGGCACGCTGTGTACGGTGGCATATCTTTGAAGATCCGCGACAACCTCTCGATGATGTCGCTGTCGTCCAGCTCGCCTCCGGGCATTCGCGACGTGTCATTGTCGCCGGTGTACTCGAAGCCCAAGGTGTCTCGATCCATCAACGGCTGCACCCTCCGCTTCATGAAACTGAAGGCCACATGCTCGGCCCTAAGTCCCGCTTCCCTGAGCACCTTGATGTGTGCCAGCAGCTCGGGAAGCTGGATCCCCTCTTGCATGGTGGGCTCCGAGTTCCACCACTCGCGGTGCCTGGGCTGCCGTCCGCTCGGCTTCGGCAGGCCAGGGTGGTGGTTCGTGATGTAGAACCACCTTGTCTTCCAGTCAGTGTTGGAATCGACAAGCTTATACGCCAGATACTGCTCCGCGGCGTCTTCCCTCAGCTGGATGCCGGCTCCTCCGACTACCCTTGGGTTGGTGGCACTTGGCTGCGGCTTGACCCGGAAGAACTTCCGAAAAGGATCCGAGGCGGCTTGATCCCAAGAAAGGCCTCGCAGAAGTGCACGAAGACCGCGGTGTGGAAGATGCCGTTGGGGTTCAGGTTCAGGTACTCGACTCCGTAGTACCCGAGGAGACCCTTGAAGAAATTGCTGGCCGGGAGCGCAAGCCCGCGCTCCACGAACCGCGCGAACATTGGAATCTCATCTTCGGCCTTCTCCATTGGGTATGGATCTCCAGCAGCAGCCCTCCACATGTCGACCTCCTTCTCTCGGATGAACCCGCTGTTCAGGAGGGCCAGCAGATCCTCCGTCTTCACCTTGGATTTCTTCCACTCGCAGCTTGGATCAGCCCGCGGTGGTGACATGGGTGGCGCTACTCCGGTGGCGGCCGCGGCGGCCTCTTCACGGCCCCTCTTCTTCCCGGCGACTTTCGACGACTTGGACGGTGATGGCTTCATTCTCCAAGAGCAAAGCGTCTTCACGCGCATCCGCTCGGGGGCTACCCTAAAAGCTTTGGGTGGCGGCGCACTTGAATCTACTACGGTGGCAGCGTGCGCTGGAAGCAGATCTACCACAGATGGAAGCGGAATGGCTACAGCTCGAATGGGTGAAAAAAGCCTAAGGGTTTCGGCTTCTATTTATAAGCCTAACTGGCTCCGCAACGGCCGGATGGCTAAAATCACGCGCGGTACCGACTCGGCCGGCTCGCCGTGACCCTTCGTATTCTACTAGTCGACGCGCCTCACCTCGGGGGCTCGGCTACTTCTACCCGACTACCTGGGAAGCGGCTAGTCTCAAGAGCGTCTCAGGACACATTCTTCAAGATGACCCTTCAATTCGAGAGGAAGTACACGTCTCAAGGCTCGAGGGCTCCGTGCCACGTGTCCTTCGGTTTTTTCTCCGGATTTTTCGGGATTTTCTTGTCAAGACTTCAGATGGACCCTGAGTCAGAGCCTGCGGCTCAACCTAAGGCTCGGGGGCTACTCCATATGGAGTGCGATTTTGCAAATCGCACCTCCATATCAGCTCCGGCTTCAAGACAAGACAGGCAGTTTTTGAAGACCTTCGAAGGCAGTGCTCGAGGACGCTTGGGACTACTCGAGAAGACTTCAAGATTGCTCAAACATCAGCTGGAGTACATTCCAGCCTCGGGATGCTTCGACTACTCTTGAGGACTTTTGACTTGTAGCACTCGGGGACGCTTGAGGACTACTCGTTAAGGCCGTCAAGACTACTTGAAGCTATCCTTCTCGACTACAAAGTACTCGGGGGCTTGTCGTATGGACCTCCCTGGGCCCACTACCTCGGTGGGTACCAGGACCGGCTACTCGGTGGGCCCCTGGGACTACCCGGCTTGTGATACACGGCACCTGAAAGCGTGGAGCACAAGGACTACACAGGAGTAGTACTCGGTTAGGGAGCTGTACATGTTCCGCACTGTATGGAGGACTCCTAGACGTACTCGACTAGTACTCTCTCCCTACTCCAACTTGTAACCCTGCCTCCCGGACTATATAAGGCGAGGCAGGGACCGATCTCTAGCATCCAATCTCATCTCATACAACTCACGGCGCACTATTGCATCATCTTGTAATTGTGCCCAATCATTCCAGAGCTACACAGCATACAGGACGTAGGGTATTACGCACCTCGCGGCCCGAACCTGTCTAAATTGTGTGCCACGTGTCTCTTCCTTCGAGTTACCGATCTCGGCGAGTCACATTCATCTACTTCGGGTACTCCCCTTAGTAGGTTGCCGGTCTAAAACACCGACAGATCAAGACTAATTTAAAGGTGGTTGTGGTGCTTTAATGTTAAACATTGAATTTAGTAGCGTGTTTAACCTTATAACCCTGGCTTATCTAGATGTTACCTTCATGAGGTTGTGGACACTGTAAGTCCTTTAAAACCTAAAAAGATATTTCTTTAATTTTGACCGCAAAGTTCATGCATGCTAACAATTTGATTTTTTTGTAGGAAAATGATGGACAAGGCAGCGGAGAAGCAGATCAGTGTTGGATTTTAGATCCAGATTTGTTTACTTCAACAAATATTTCTCAGCGTTCTCAGCAAGTTGGCAAAGCAATCTCAAATGCAATGATGAACAACTACTATGTGGTGGGTGCCTACTGCACTAGCCACTAGGTAAAAGTGATCATCTGTATGAAGTTCAAAGAGGTTTGGTATCTAGATTCTGCTAAACAACATCCCTCGCTAAAGTTCCCAGACCTCCAAAATGTTTTGAACTGGTCAGTTTCTTGTAGGTTTTGTTCACAAAAATTCAATCTCTTAGTGTTTCTAATTGGTATTGCTGACCATGCAGGGCCTTTGGTACAGTATTTTTTGTTCACAAAAAATCAATATCTTAGTGTTTCTAATTGGTACTGCTGATCATGCAGGGCCTTTGGTGATCCATAGGACAGAGTGATGAAAGGAAAGAAAAAAAAGCCAAAAGCCACACTCAAGCACAAAAAAAATCACGCTGTAAGACCGAGGTTTTTTATGGTCCCTTCTTACCTATTTGGTACTGCATTAACTTGTCATTTTGTTACCTCGATGCAGTGTGCTCAGCAGCCACGTGTGTCCTCTTTGTGTGGATTCCATGTGGCATTCCATATGTTAAGACTACTCGACGACATACCTGACATCAAGAAGGCTGTTGTAAGTAGATAATAATGTTCAACCTTATCTCTACTCATATTATCCATCTGATTTTAGAAAATGATTTCTACTTGTATTCTCATAAATGATTGTATTTTGCTGGATTTCAAACCTCCTGTAGATATTTCCACAGAAGATGTAAAGTGTGTCCGGGAGATGCTGTGCGAGTACATTCTTAAGGAGACCATCAACCGAAAGGGCAAGTTCTACAGTGGTGCACCGTGAGTTTATTGTGACCAGAAACTTGAAACTCATTCAGTCTTCTTTAGTTAGGTGTTGTTGCCTGATCGACCTGCTAGGCTTGCTTAGTTGGGGTCAGATACTGCCTGGTTCAGTCTGTTTTCTCATGACTCCATCCAAACCAGCCCTGATAAGAGTAACTTGAAACTTGATGTGATCCTAGCTAGCTTGTCTATAAATGTGATCTTGCTTTGCCAATATCTGTGATGTGAGAATGTGTTTGTGATGTCTCCTTGGTGTGGTGGCTGCCATATCCCCGGCCGGTTCCGGATGCGGCCCCGGTGGCTGCCAAATCCTGGCTGGTTCCAGGATGCCGCCGGCAACCGGGCAGGTTACTGTAGGGATGGCCGCGGTATCTGTAACAGGCGTTAATTAAACTCGTTACAAACATTGATCAGTAAGTAACGGGCTTCATTCGGAAAGCCCATTACAAAAATGCCCACAATGTAACGGGCAGTGTAAAAGCCCGTTACCAGTCCTGACCGGTGGGCCCCAGGACCTGGCCGTTCATCGAGATATAGGAGACGCAAGTTGAAAGCAAAAGTCTCCTTTAATAGAGAGAAAGAAGACACGTGTAGAAACTGAGGACCATGTGTGGTTCGAGGACCTGTGGATGGTCGCTTCCTTGTGTGATGAGTGATTGACAACGTTGTGTGGACTGACTCTTGGCTAAGTATTGCAGGTGCAGGTTGCGGCTTGACTGGTGTTGGTGTAGGTGAAGAACAAGCTTGAAAGGTCGTCGCCGGTGAGGCCTCCAGGTGTGGAGAAGACAAGTAGGCTTCGTTCGAGGGACCCGGTGGCCAGCGGGGTCAAGTGCGGGCCGCATGGTGGCATGAACAGCAAGATGAAGTCATTGACGGTTTCTTGGTAGAGACTCAAAACCAAGGTCGAGTCGGGACTACGTGGGAGCCAAGTCATGAATGGAGATTGGCGGAGGCTACACCAAGTTCGCGCGGTTTGCAGTGGTTCACCAGAAAACCACTAGGTTACTCGGTTGAGCCACAAAACCGAGGCCGAAGACTCAACGACGAGGTGCAGCCAGCCAGGCCGGTTCAACCGCCTAGGAGGGGTGATCAGACCGCGTGGGTAGGTCAGATTGCCCGGGCCGGTCTAACCGCCCAGGGAGGGTGGTCTAACCGCCCTGGTCGCTGGCGCCGAGATGCTTCGAAGCGGAGGACACGTGTTGGGATCGCATGGCTTGCGTCGAGGCTAAGCAGGTTGCGGTCGCCGGGCATCCGTCCGATGAAGAAAATTCGAAGACTTACAAATTCGCTCTTGAGGGGCTTGTATCCCTAGTTATTAAGTAAGGGTAGTTTAGTCTTTTGGGTGCCTCTATATATACTCTTTGAGGGGATGGATGGCAGCCAACTCTTGGAACCCTAGCTCATTTGTTTTTCCATTTTCCTCTAGTTTTTCCTAGGACTAGCTTGAGAGCTTCATGTGAGATAAAGAGAGAGGGATGGATGTATGGGTGGCAAGCTAGACCTTGTACGAACCTTCATGGTATCTATAGATGGTTCAGCGTTGTTCCTCAAGGTGGTGAAGTGTTTTTTGCGTCCTTCGTTGTGGTGATTTTCGAAGCTCTTTGTTGGTGGAGTTTTGAGGACGATTTCTTGGGGTTTTTGGTGGGTGTCATGTATGAGGATCTTGTGCCTCTTTGGCTGGTGACTTTGCCACCAAATCTCTCTTGAATCGGGCTCGATTTGGTGGTTTTTCGAGTTGGGCGAGTTCTTGACCTAGAGAGGTGATTTCTTCGATTCCTCTTGATTGTGAGCGATTCGGGTCGATTCCTTTGAAGTAGAGGTTGCCCACGAGGTAACCCAGCTATTCCTGAAGTTTTGCTGCAATTCATGGAGTGATTCTGGAGATCGGGCGATGGGAAGTTGAGGTTTGACCCGCGGGTAGGTTTTCTGGATGGGGCGGTCTAACCGCCTGGAGGGGTTGGTCTAACCGGCCTGGGCCTTCCAGGTCGAAGTTTTGATTTCACCGGATTTTCCTCTGTGAGGTTGTTCGCCTTGATCAGAGGAGCGTTTGGGTGAAATTTCGGGTCGTTCTCGTGCCGTTTGCTAGGAGTTCTTGCTTGGAGTTCTTTGCTGGGTACAGGAGGTTAGACCGCCCCTGGTAGCCGGTCTAACCGCCCCTAGGCCCCTGGGTGAAGTTTTGGTTTTCGCCAAGATTTTCTAGTAGCTTGCATGGTCCGGACCAGAGATCTCTGTTAGTGAAACCGTGGTGCGTTTTGGTGCTCGGAAGAGGTGTTTCAGAGGATTTTTTGGTTGCCTGGTGGAGGCGGTCTAACCGCCCCCCATACCCGATCTAACCGCCCTCCTCTGGACAGCCGACTTTCGAGTTGTTTCCGCTGTCGTGGGTGCGTGGGTGTTGATGTTGCTGGTAGTGTTTGTTCCTAGGACCAGTAGCACTCCAGCGGCTACGTGGTTTTGACAAACAGAAGGTAGAAGTGCGGAGCGTGTGATTTTGGGGGTTCGACCGAGGAAGTTCATCTTGTTGGAGTTTCAATCTCCTTCTAGAAGAATTTTTATTGGCTCCCATTCACCCCCCCCCTCTGGTCGCCTAATCGGTCCTTCAGAAACAAATGCGTCTCATTTCATCGAGACAGCGGAGACGCCGGTTCATAGAATGCGTCTCTGATGTTAATTTAACAGTAACGGGCTCTATTTCATGCCCGTTACCAAAGTTCCATGTGGGCCCAGAGAAACAACCATTTCACGTGACCGGTGACTAGTTGTGGTAACGGTCGTTGTTTGACGCCCGTTACGAATACTAGTTGTGCTAAGACGCGCGTGAAATAGACGCGTCTCATTTCGTCAAGATAGTGGAGACGCAGGTGCACATCAGGCGTCTCTGATATTGAGCTTTTGTAACAGGCTTTGCTTTGGTGCCCGTTACGAAAGTTCCCTGTGGGCCTAGAAAAATAGCCATTTCACGTGACTGGTGGCTAGTTTTGGTAACGGTCGTTGTTTAATGCCCATTACGAATGTCTTATCAGTAACGGGCATCTGTCTGTTATCTTTCTTGGCTTATTTGTAACACTTGATTGGTAATGGGCGCATTGCCTGTTACCAAAGGCGATCTACGCCCATTACCAAAGCCAGTTTTCACGTAGTGATAGCAGTGTCCCTTGGCATCAAGCGACTACTGGCTTTTGGCGATTCCAAGGTCGTCATCGAGCAAGTCAACAAGGAGTGGGACTGCGTCAAGGACACGATGGACGCCTACTATGCTGAGATTCGTAAACATGAAGGCCTCTTCGAGGGGATCGAATTCCAGCACGTCCCACGGAATAATAACGTCGTCGCCGCCGTACTCTCTAAACTAGGTTCTCGACGAGCTCTAGTCCCAGCAGGCATGTTCGTCCAAGATCTACGCAAGCCTTCAATCAAGCTTCTAGATCCCAATAATCCAGAACCACCTCCAAACGACCAAAACTCAACACCTCCCTGCGACGTGCTAATGTCAGAAAAAGAGGATGATTGGCGCAAGCCCTTCATAGACTTCATACTCGACTAGCTTGTCCCCGACGATAAAGTAGAGCGAGAACGCATCACGCGGATAAGTGCTAACTACATCGTGATCGGTCTTGACCTATACAGAAAAGCCACCTTTACTAGCATCTTGATGAAGTGTAGCCTACGATCAGAGGGTCTCCAGCTCCTAGCTGAGATTCACAACGGCGAGTGTGGCTGCCATGCGGCATCCACCAACTTGGTCGGCAAAGCGCACCGATCTGGATTCTATTGGTCCACGGCTGTAACCGACGCTAAACACCTCATAAACAGGTGCAAAGGATGCCAATTCTTTGCCAAACAGCAGCACCTGCCAGCTCAGGTCCTGCGCACCATTTCTCCATCATGACCCTTCGCTATGTGGGGTCTCGACGCTGTAGGGACATTTCGTACCGCCCCAGGTGGCTACAAACATATCTTGGTTGCCGTTGACAAATTCACCAAGTGGATTGAAGTCCGACCTGTTGCGATAGTAACATCGGAAGAAGTAGTCAAATTCAGCGGAGACATCAAGCATAGCTTCGGTGTGCCTAATAGGATCATCACCGACCTAGGCGCAGCCTTCACTGTCTCGGTCTTCTGGGACTTTTGCCAAGACAATCTTATCGACGTCTACTACTCCTCGGTCACCCACCCATGGTGCAACGGCCAAGTAGAAAGAGCCAATGGCTTGGTGCTCCAAGCTCTTAAGGACCGCATCTACGACGATGCTTCCAACTATGTCACCTGGTGGTTAGCCGAGCTGCTACACGTAATTTGGGGTCTTAGGACTCAAGTCAGCTCTGCCACGGGCCTTTCGCCCTTCTTTCTGGTCTACGGATCAGAAGTTGTACTTCCTACCGACGTCGCTTTCGGAGCTCCACAGATCCAGTTCTATGAAGAAGGAGAGGCCGAGCAAACAAGCCGCATCGCCTTGAAAGCCTTGAAGAACAAAGACTCGCCGCCGTCATGAGACAAGCTCATCACGACCAACAGCTACGACGATACCATGACCACAACGTCAAGGAAACTTCCTTTCACATTGGCGACCTCGTCCTTAGATGTATCCAAAAGACCGACGGCATGCACAAGCTCTCTGCCCCTTGGGAGGGACCCTTCATCATCACCGAAGTTATCAGCCTGTCAACATATCGACTCTAGTGGGGCGACGGGCAAGGAGTACCCAACCCCTGGAACGTGGAGCATCTACGACGATTCTATCCGTAGAATAGTTTTAAATATTAGGCTATGTATTTCTTTTTCCTGTACCCTTTTTTCATATTAAATAAATAAATATTTCAAGTAGTCATTTGCTATGAGTCGAGCACTACCTCCTCCCACCTCATACAATAAACCTTCCCCCTCGTCATGCTCAGGGGCTTGGCTAAAGCCAACACATGGGTTGCAAAACCCGGGGGTTCTGAGTCTCTCTTATTCCTCCCCGTCGACACGCTCGGGGGCTTGGCTCAGCCAACCTAAGGTCATCAGACCTAAGGACACTATCTCTAACGAGTGTGAAGCCTCTTTCCATTGCGAGCATGCTTGGTCGGAAAGGTCGCCAGACCCGAGCTCTATGCACCCCCTCGCACGCCGACCTCGCGTAAGCCTCCACGCTGAGCTGTGGAGGTCGGTAAGCCAGCCTCTCTGTGAGTAGTGGTTAGCGAGTCAAGAACACAAGACATCGACATCTACAAGATCAACCAAGCTCGTCCAGGCAAAAGGCAAGTACTTCGTTAAAGTTTCTCCAACATATCCCTGAAGCATTATTTACAAGTTATGAGAGGAGGAGGAGGTACAGCTCCTAACTCAAGACTACTGATCGCCACTGTTGCCGCCATCGCCTTCAAAGTCAATGTTCTCCATCACTTCCATGGCGGCCTTGTTAACTTAAAGCTCCAGGGCCTAGTGGTCCTTTGTGGTGTCAGCACCTCCCTTGATCTTGGCCATGTCGACGTTAGGATAATGAGACTTAACTCTCACCAACGCATCGGTCGCCGCCGCCAAGCCCGTCGCCCTTAGCAAAGTCAACAGCTTGTTAGGAGTGTCTACCAGGTGATCCACAATGGACTGTTGCTCCTCCCCTCCGCGGGAACAGCTATGCAAGCCATTGCATAGTTGGTAGCACCCTTGAGGTCGTTCAGCTCCACCTCATACCCTACAATGGTGATTTGGTCACTCTGCAATGACTTCAAAATAACCTCGGATTCGGCTTCAAGGCCTCGATGAGCTCCTGTCTCATAATACAGCTTTTGAGATATGGCGTACTCACTGTCAGTAGCTTCTTTCATCGCCCGTTTGAGTTCCAGGCCTCCAGCCTTGATCTCTCGGACCTTTGTCTCCAAGTCCCGAACCTTTCTGTTAGAGGTCGCCAGAGAGTTTTTCAGCTCCTCCTCGCGGTTACGGAAATCTGCAAGATACAACAATCAGCACATAGCTAACGACCTTATTCTCAAAAAGGATCGTCAACATGAAGATTCAACCTACCAGCAATCATGGTATTGAACTGCGTGGTAGCCTCCACGGCCTTGCGCTTCTCCTCGGCGAGCTCATCTTTGAGCTTCTTCTTCTCGGCGGCCGCCGCCTCGTGGACCTCCTTGAGCTCTCGCTCAAGGTCGACAATCCTCTGCTCCTTCTCTGTGCATTCTTCAGCAGGTCAGCCCAACCTTTGGCCCTCTGTGCTAGCGACTGTTGCAAAGTAACTAGATCGTCAAAATCATTTCAATTACGAACAATCAAGTCACCAGCAACATGTTGTGGACAACTCACTGTCAGCGCGTTATTGATGGTGACGATGCTGGTCCGCAAGGCCTGCATGTCCTCGTTATCTTCAAACCGGTCCTCTTGCCAAGGGGTATGATTCCAGTTAATCAATCGTCGTGGCAACCTTGGCCTTGAGGTCGAAGATGGAGGTACCTGCGCTCTAGATGCCTCTGGACCTCCTGGCGCCAGGTCAATTTGAGGCTGATCCCTGACCAGGTCCTTCGCCCCACCAGGGACTACACTGATGGGGTCGATGTATATGATCATTGTGGAGGTTGTTGCCCCAACATCCCCAGCGGAACCGCGCGGGGGAGTCTCCACCCTCGCGGCTACCACTGGCGGTGAAGTCGTCCTGCTCTCAACCTCCCCTCGCGGCGGAGTAGCAGTGTGCGCATCATCTGCAAGCGCCTCCCCCACGACCTGTGGCTCAGGCGACCTCGTGCGGGAGGGAGAAGGTGGGGCACCTAGACCCCCTTGTGGCCTCGTCACCGGCCTGCATGGCAAAACATCTTGCAAAGACAAGAACTTGCAATATACTAAATAAAATACACAACTAGCCATCAAGGCTTTACCTCATCACGACCGAGATCCGAGTCTTCGGCCAAAATACTTGAGGCTTAATCGTCGCAGGTATCCTTGCCTGCGCCACTGCAGCAGTGCGCTGCGCCTCCAATCCACGTCGTAGGGCTTCCTTCGACGTCTTCTGTACTAGCTCCCGCTGCCTCTTGGCAGCAGGACTCTCTGACCTCCTTGCCGGTCACTTCTCAAGGACCGGCAACTCCTCGATCGCCTCATCCTTCTCCTTCTCCGGCTCTTCCTTCTCCTCTTCCAACTCGACCTCCCGCGAGCAGGGCGTCAGAATTGATGGAGTCACAACCGTTGGAGGGGAAGCAGCCTTCCTCTTCTTCTTCTTCTTCTTCTTCTTCTTCTTCTTCTTCTTCTTCTTCTTCTTCTTCTTCTTCTTCTTCTTCTTCTTCTTCTTCTTCTTCTTCTTCTTCTTCTTCTTCTTCTTCTTCTTCTTCTTCTTCTTCTTCTTCTTCTTCTTATGCTTTGCAGCCTTCACCGCAGAGATAGCTGCAGCAACAGCTGAAGCCCACTTCTTTCCAACCGTCAACCTAGTTCTGCGCCGGGACTTCACGGCGCCACTAGCATCTGGGTCTGTCCCAGCCTCTGCATCAGTATCTTCATCAGCCTCCACCGACGAGTCAAACTCGTAAGCCTCCAGCAGACGACCTGCTGGTGGCTTGTACTTGTCCAACCTAAGCTTCCTGCACTGCTGCTCACCCTCAGGGAGAGGTGCCGGGCACCACATCTGAAGCTTGTGCTCTTGCAAAAAGGCGATCAAGACGTCATACGACCTAAACAACTAACCAGAAAACCAAAACAACCTCAAGGTAGATCTCAGGATTTTACTGGATCAGCCGGCCTCTCCAACAAGTGTGCCTTAGGGCACTTCCTCACCTTCACCTTCCCAGAATATATCTGGGAAACTCTAGCTGCCATCTCCTCCTTGGAGACCTTGCGGTTGACCTCGAGAGTGGGGTCCGATTGCCCCCAGTACTCATATGCCGGGTGGACCCGATCCTTGATCGGCAGGATCATCCGCCGCTAGAACGACCTAGCCACCGCTGCTCCTATCACTCCCTGCTTCTTCAGCTTGCTGACGAGCTCCAGGACCGGCTTGAGCTCTGCAAGATCGCGGGACAACAACCCCAAGTCCCACTCATTCATCTTCGCTGGCTTATGGCCAGTGCGACGTGGAAGACCAGGAAGCTGATCCGCTATGTAAAACCACTCCGACCTCCACCTGGCAGTGTTTTCAAGAAGGTCGGTATCTATCCACTTCGCTTTGAGGCCTAGCCTCAAGTTGAACATCACAGCCCCCACTGGCCCAGACCTCTTGCCAGTGCCTTTGACACAGAAAAAATACCTCCATAACAAGAAGTGAGGCGATATCCTCAGATACGCCTCACATAAATGAATGAAAGTGGAAACTACGGTTATGGAGTTGGGGACGAGGTGTACCAGCTCCAGCTGGTAGTAGTACAGCAGCCCACGGAAGAAGTCTCCCGCCGGGAGGTTGAAGCCGCGCTCGAAGAAGGAGGCGAAGACGACCTCGTCCGTGACGTCCTCGCTCGGGAACTGCTCCTCGGTGGTAGCCCTCCACTCCACCTCCGCCTTTGGCCGGAGCAGCCCACGGTCCACCATCACCTAGATCTTGGCCTCGGTCATCGTCGACCGGACCCATGCCACCTGTGGGTCCGTGATGGAAGCTCCCTTCGCCTCCATTTCGCCTCTAGGGTTGGTGTTGGATCTAATATTGCACAAGGTTTTGACACGCATGCGCAAGAGGAGTACGACGCGGAGCAGCGGCGCTAGCACGAGCCTGGCCGGAGCTGGAAGTTGGACGGGTGGGCGCGGGAGCAAGGCGGTCGGAAGATCACTACGACGCACGCGGGAGAGAGAAAGCGACGGAAGTGGAAGCGACAACGATGGAGGAAGACGAAGGGGAATGGGGTCAACCTCGCCTCGTGCCATCCTATTTATAGGGGAGTCCACCGAATCTATCCGTCACGGTTCCTTCCACCGTACAATACGCCTCAATGGCTCTATCCTGATAAGTTCGCGAGAAGATTAAGGCGGAATTTTCGCCAACAGGTTACAGCTACGACCTAAATCTGAGTTTAGGTCGTTAGCCAAAAAGATAACATCAGGTCGTCCTGATGGCAAATCATTTTGAAAGCCCCCGCATCATGTTAATTAGGTCTCTGACAAATCATTTTGCCAAATCGACCAAACACATGACAGAAGAGAGCGAACATTACATGACCACTTTAAGGTGTACAAACCGCTTACGACCTTATTGGATTCAAAATTCGAAGGTACACAAGTCGCCTGCGACCTCACTGGATCCAGAACCTGACACACAAAGTAAACATACTACAAGGCTTGGGTCACCCAGAGCAGTCACCATGACCTACTTTACCGGAGCAGAGTACATCGCGAGACTTCTCCTAGCGCCAGGACCTTTATGGCGGCCCTGCGGGAGACAACTGCAGGACAACACGCAATCTAAGGCACGCTCGGATCCAACTATTGGAATGGAGACAAGAGCTTGCTCTTCGGCATTGAAAACCAAGCACTAGTGAGCTCTCGGTGCTCACCAGAGACGTCCTGCTATAGCTCCATCTCGAACAGCATCACCTCCAAACTCTACTTGATACCCCGCAGAGGCAGGGCACGTAGAGCGAAGGTGTTTCTTCCTTTTCGCGATAATTCTCCTAGCTCCAAGCATCTACAAGAACAAAGCTCTACAATCTGGTGGACGATCACATGCCCATGGCATGGTGGGAATACTACACTGCGGTTTCATAGCTCAACAGCGCTTGGAGCTTGCCTCCCTCAGTCACAGGCGTGCTATTTATAGCCAAAGCCGCACCTCGGGCAGCTGGTGAGGTAATGACACTGTCACCACGTGATATCGGGGCGATGACATTACTCCTTCTAACTCATGGCGTCTTTGTCGTTTGTGCATCAATGATGCCTGAGCCCCACCACAGAGGTCACATGGCTACAGTAACCCCCCTCGATCAGTGGGCAGTTTGTCGTTTTCTAGGTGGCAAGAGAATCTCCGACCACTGTTGACTAGTGACTTTGCAGTCTACGCTACACGACAAAACTTGACCCTGTGTCACATGGCTCTGCGCCTAACTTAGCCCCTCTTTCAACGATGATTGCACGACCTTCCTCTACGACCGGATGTCTATTATCTGCACCCGCTAGGCTGTGCGTCCTAGGGCACCCGCTATGGCTCTGCACATAAACAAACCTATTCCAATCAACCTATATTTCTATTTTCTGAGCAGAATGGTCGTAGGTTCGATTGAAGATCTTCCGAGGTAGGCGTGCCTCGCTGCTCTGCCAGATCCATTTGGGTGCCTGGAGATTAGTGGCACCATGGAGATCAGATGCTTCGCATCTACAATTTTCGTCGCGCCTCCGTGGTCGGTGTTCCTATCACTAAGGTCGTCAATACCTTGGTACAATGGCTCCGCTGGATGGCTAGCAGCTATGTTTGTCGTTTGTACACCAAAACGACCTCGTTGAGGTCGACGTGCCTTAATACCTAGGTCTTGCACTACCTCAGTATGTCTACGGCCCTGCCAACCTAGTTGGGCGCCCCAGATGTGTGACCTTCTGAGGTCGGTGTGCTCTTGTAGCCCTGCCAGCCTGCTCTAGACACTCAAAATTTTACGTCGGGAATGAAGGTCTCCCTGTGGGGTGCGCGCATGATGGCCCTGCCAAGTACTTCTGGGTGCTTGGGCGCTTTTGATTTGAGACCTTCTTGAGGTTAGCATGCCTCGAGTGGCTCTGCTAGACTCTTGCAGCAATGTAGGATATCTAGGTGTCTCTACACTCCGTACAATTCAAGATTAACATCACTTTATAACCTCTCCATGTGACGAACCTTTCAAGATTCTGCTGGGTATCCTCGGATACTGGACATTTTTGATTGGAGGCTTTTTCGAGGTCGGCACGCCTACAAGGCCTCCCTGAGATCGGCCCTGCCAGACTCCTTGCAGCTATGCTAGGAGATCAGGGTGTCTCTATACTTCGTTCGATCCAAGACCATGACTCGGCTTTCTTCTCTTTTTTGGAGCATCAAACCAACCATGATGCCTATTTCAATGCTCGGGGACTACACTACGAGAGCGTCTTCGACGCCCTCTTGTTTTTCTCGTCGTACCGACTTGATGGGAAACAAGTTTCTCATCACGTCGTTACTCGATCTACATTTTTTTCCTCTTCTTCTTTTTTGGACCATCATATCGGCCATCCTTCCCGCCATGATGCTCGGATACTACTCTGTGAGTGCATCTTCGATGCCCTCTGATTTTTTTCATCGTCATTTTGATCTATCGGAGGTCTGCTTCCTATAGGTCGTCACTTGACCTCTCTACGTTTGGCAAGACTACAAACAGGTCGGCTGCGAAGCTGATTTGTTCTTTTTTATTTTGGACCGACGTGCATGCTATTCGACCTGTCGATAGTTCTATGACTTCGTCATGACCTTTCTAAGGTCACTGCGCCTACACCTCGCTCGGGGGCTTGTGAGACATGGTTACCCCTGGGTCCCCACCGACCAGGCTCACGGCCGTCCCCGACAAGTGGGTCCGGCCTACCAGAAGACTCGCCGACCTGTCAGTGGGCTCAACCGACCTAGTTGGCAGCCCACACGAGCTCCTGAAGACCTTCCAGAAGACTCCCCAGATGACCTAATTCATCACGACCTCAAGAATTGGTGCACGGAACAAGACCTCGTGGATTACGACCAGAGCAGATCGACGGGATATGGCAAGATGTGTAACGTAGACTTAGGTCTCCTGGTCATAACCGACCAGGAGTTTGGGAACCGACCTCATCTGCTGGCCAATATAAGGCGGATGAGGCGACCCCTTATACAATGAATCCAATCGTCACGGAATCTACACCAACAACTGGACGTAGGTCTCTCCGGAGGCCTGAACCAGTATAAACTCGCTGTGTTATCTGCGTTCCGCGTACTCGTGTGCGATCTTCGATTTCTTAGCCTTAGACTCCTCCCCGCCAAACAACTAAACCACAGGGATTAACACCCCTCTGGGCTGTCTAGATCTCACCATCTGACAGCTGTCAAGAAGGTTTGCCTTGGCCTCCCCGACGCATCCAAGGAAGTCATCATCAGGGCCAACCTCGACCCCACATAGGAACTCGCGCTCACCCGTTTCTCCAGGGACAACGCTGACATCTTCGCATGGAGCCTGTCCGACATGGCCGGTGTCCCCAGGGAGCTGGCTGAGCACGCACTTGAAGTCAACAAGACCTCATGACCTATCAAGCAAAAGCTCCGGCGATTCGCAAAAGATAGAAAACAAGCCATATAAGTAGAAGTCTGTAAGCTCTTAGCTGTAGGATTCATAAGAGAGTGTAAACATCCAGTTTGGCTCGCTAACCCAGTCCTTATACCAAAGAAAATTGGCAGATTAAGGATGTGTATCGATTGCACCGACCTCAACAAGCACTGCTCGAAGGATCCCTTCCCGCTTCCTCGCATCGACCAGGTCATGGACTCCACGGTTGGTAGTGTTCTACTCTGCATGCTCGACTGCTACTCAGGGTATCACCAGATAGTCTTGCATCCTGATGACGAAGATAAAACAACGTTCATAACGCCTCATGGCATCTACTTCTACAAAGTCATGACCTTTGGTCTGGAAAACGCTGGAGCAACATACCAGAAGGCAATTCAGAAGTGCCTTGTGTCGCAGATCAGGAAGAATGTCGAAGCCTACATATACGATGTAGTTGTCAAGACTACGTGGAAGATCAGCTCATCGCCAACCTCACTGAAACCTTCACCAACCTATGAAAATTTTAGTGGAAGCTCAACCCAACCAAGTGTGTCTTCGGTGTGCCTTTTGGATTGCTCCTGGGCTTCATGGTCGGGCACTGAGGCATTGAAGCCAACCCTGCGAAGGTCGACGCTATACGCAAGATGGCTAAGCCATCCAACAAGAAATATATCATGAAGCTCACATGAACGATGGCGGCTCTAGGTCGTTTCATCAGCAAACTCGGGGAGAAAGGCTTACCCTTCTTCAAGCTATTGAAGAAGGCAGACAAGTTCGTGTGGGACGACGAAGCCCAAAAGGCATTTGAATCTCTTAAAGAATCCTTGACGATGCCACCAATCATGACTCCACTAGTCCCAAAGGAAACACTCCTACTCTACATCTCCGCCACCACTAATGTGGTCAGCACAGTCCTCGTTGCTGAGCGAGAAGAAGGGCAGGCCTATCCTGTTCAACGACCTGTGTATTACGTAAGCGAGGTCCAGGCTGGCGCTAAGACATGTTATACACAGCCTCAGAAGTTGCTCTATGCGCTCCTAATCACGTCGAGAAAGCTTCGTCACTACTTCCAAGCTCACAAGATCGTGGTTCCATCATCGTTCCCACTAGGAGAGACCATCCGTAACCGCGACGCCAATGACCGCATCGTCAAGTGGTCGGTCGAGCTTGGAGAATTTGAAATCGAGTTTTGCCCTCGGCAAGCGATCAAGTCGCAGATCCTCGTAGACTTTGTGTCTAAATGGACAGAAATCTAGATGCCCCCTCCCAAGGAGCGACCTGAACACTTGATAATGTACTTCGACGGTGCTCTCAACCTCGAAGGAGCAGGCACAAGCGTATTACTCATCTCTCCTCAGGGGGAGCAACTCAAGTACGTCCTTAAAATTCACTACAAGGCCCCCAACAACGGTGCAGAATACGAAGCCCTGATCCACGGGCTTTGCATAGCAGTGTCACATGGCATCAAGTGACTACTGGCTTTTGGCGATTCCAAGGTCGTCATCGAGCAAGTCAATAAGGAGTGGGACTACTTCAAGGACATGATGGATGCTTACTGTGCTGAGTTTCGCAAACTCGAAGGCCACTTTGAGGGAATCGAGTTTCAGCACGTCCCACGAAACAATAACGTGGCCGCCGACGTACTCTCCAAACTAGGCTCCCGACGAGCTCTAGTCCCAGCAGGCGTGTTCGTCCAAGACCTACGCATGCCTTCAATTATGCTTCTGGATTCAGATAACCCAAAACCACCTCAACACAATCAAACTTCTGCACCTCCCCGCGACGTGCTGATGTTAGAAAAAGAAGATGATTGGCGTGAGCCCTTCATAGACTTCATACTCGACCAGCTCGTCTCTGACAACAAAGCAGGGAGAGAGCGTATCACACGATGAAGTGACAACTATGTCGTGATTGGTACCGACCTATATAGAAAAGCCGCTTCTATTGGCGTCTTGATGAAGTGCATCTTAAGATCAGAAGGTCTCCAGCTCTTAGCTGAGGTTCACAGCGGCGAGTGTGGCTGCCACGTGCATCCACTAACCTGGTCGGTAAGGCGTATCGATCTGGATTTTACTAGCCCACAGCTATGACCGACGCTAAAGACCTCGTCAAGAGGTACAAAGGATGCCAATTCTTTGCCAAATAACAGCACCGCGCCGGCTCAGGCCCTGCGCACCATACCACCGTCTTGGCCCTTTGCCATGTGGGTCTCGATGTTGTAAGACTGTTTTGTACCACCCTAGGCGGCTACAAACACATACTGGTGGCTGTTGATAAATTCAACAAGTGGATTGAAGTCCAACCTGTTGCGAAAGTAACATCTGAAGAAGCGGCAAAGTTCATCAGAGACATTACACATGTTTCGGTGTTCCCAACAGGATCATCACCGACCTGGGCAAAGCTTTCACTCGCTCTGCCTTTTGGGATTTTTGCCAAGAAAACACTATCGACATCTACTACTCCTCTGTTGCCCACCATCGGTGCAACAGCCAGGTCGAACGAGCCAACGACATGGTCCTTCATGCTCTCAAAGATCGTATCCACGACGACGCCTCTATTGACGGATAAAAGATGTATCCACCTACGATCCGCAAGCGTACATACCTACACCTTTTTCACCACGGGATTCCCAACGTTCTTGTCAGTCCGCGGAGCAAGGGTATTACAAGCGTTCGATCTAACCTTTACACTCTAGCTACTCAAACCCTAACTATGATTAAACTAGAAAACAACTAAACTACACTCGAGAGAATGATCAAGCAATCAAGATAGCAGACACTCACCCATGGATCTACAATACTAGATCATGCAATCACTTAAAGACATGAAAACCAATCTAATCTATTGGGGGTTGTGACCACGGTTTCGCCCTTTCCCTCCTCTCGTACTGTCACTACGCGAAGGTATTCATGACTAGACCTATGGTGGACACGGCGTATTGAATGGATCCAAGGAAGCATTGGAGCTCTACTCCCTTTATGGCATGGTAGCTAATCTTAAGCATTAAAGTAAATTCAACACAAGATGATAGATAGATAATCCGACAAAGTACGATTACATCTCAAGATCGATTACAACCCATGACCGAATAAGGAGATTACCCCATCAAGGTGCTAGACATAGCATCGTTGATCATGGTCACCCTTCCGTCGGTGTCTTCCTTCTTCTCCACTTGTGGGTGCTTCCTTTGAGGTGGTTGATCTCCCTTCGGAGATCTCCCTCCTCTGTCTCTAGCTTGTGGATGGCCTCCTGGTGCGAATGGCTCTCCATCTGTCAAATGGCCGCGTCTCCAGGGTTTTAGGGTTGAAGATCCTTCGGGTGCAAGGAAAGGGGGGGCGAACCGACGCGGGGCCCGGGCCGGGCCGGCCGGCTGGGCCGGCCGGCTCGGGCCGACCGGCCCAGCCCACCCGGCCCGGTTCGGTCGCCCCTTCGCTCCCGTGGGTCCTCAGTTGATTACGCACTTTGCCCCCTCCACTTGCATGATTTTAACGATGTCATCCTTGCATCCAAGATGGAGGTTCTCCGCGCATGAAGTTCGGTCTTTTACGCTTCAATCCCTGGGGGTGTTCCTTGGTAGCACTTCGGTCCTTGCCACCATTGGAAGTGATTTCATCAAGCTCATGAACACGAACAAGACTCCATAAATTCTCCTTTGAACTTGTTGTGAATCCGTCCTTTATGTCTATGTTTTCCTACATAAACACAACACTTCCAAATGCATGCACATAGATGAACTTATTATATGATTAGTGTGCCTAGTGGCGGGTTAGTTCCATAAACAAATCCAAACCAAAGTGTAATGAACATGCTTGGTGTACCAAAATACACTGTCAACATCTCCCCCACGCTTAGCTCTTGCTCGTCCTCGAGCAAGTACTCGTAAAAGAACTTCGTCCAAAGTGTTGTAATTGTGTACCGCTAATCCTTCTTCTCAAGTTAGTCAATCTTTTCGTCTTTAATACATAAACATAAAGTAATGATCATCATACATAAACATGGGCGTTTAGAATCTTTACTACGTCAAGATTTACCCCACAACTCAAACTCTTCACTTGAAGCCTTCAATCTATGCCATGCTTACTTCATTGCTTCCATCGGAGGGTTTTTATGATTTTTCAAAAATAAAATTCCTGCAACAAGTGTTAGACAAAAAACCTTTCTCCAAGCTCTTTCTACTCACGCATATGAGGTGGCTATCCCGACCAAATTTTATAAAACTCTCACCTCCCATAAATCTCTCACATAACATGTAAAGTGGAGCTATAGGTAGGGCTAGTGCAATCAACACAAATATTGTCAAACTAAGAACTTCCTCTAATGGTTGTTTACCTTTCAAAGCCAATGATCATGAGAATAAACCATATGTAGGGATATCAAGGATGAGAACATTTAGAATGGTGGACATGTGCAAGGGCAAAAGAAAATTATGACTACGAGGCACCGATGACGTCCTCGTTGTCGGATTCTACATGGTTGGAAAAAGAGTGAAAGTTTCGTCTCTCAACAACGTGATATGCTTCCTTGCACTTTATTTTTTTCTTTCACTTGATTCATCCCTATCATATCCTTCTTGCCACTCCTCTTTTCTCTTTCTCTTCTTTTCTTTCATTCTTTCATTCTCATATTTTTCTCTTTCTTTACTTTTCTATATTTCTTTCTTTCTTTCTTTCTTTCTTTCTTTCTTTTCCATACTCATACTTTTTTCTTTATTTTTCTCTCTCTTCACATCTTTTCAAAGCTCTCAACTCTTCTCTTTCTTGCATGCATACAATCGGAAATTTTAAATAAACCATGCTAGAGACGAGACGAAACTTTGAGAGTAGGTTGTGTTCAAGGAATGTGATGTACAAAAGAGATGTATAGGGTTACCGAATGCATGAAGGACCGATACGGCGAACCAGAGAGGGGGCGGAGTGAATGGGAGCCGATAAAAATTCTTCTCGAAGGAGATGGAAATCCAAAAAGATGAACACGGCTTCCAACACACGTCTCCGACTCACTACCCAAGTTGGTCAAGCCCACGTAGCCACTGGAGTGCCACTGGACCTAGGAACCAACACACAACCTTCCGACCCAAGAACGCAGCGGAACACCAAACCTCGTGTCCACTGACCAACACCGATCAGACCGGTGAGAACCACCGATCAGACCGGTCCCTTCTGGTGAGAGTTGACGACTTCCACTAAGTGGCTTCACACCGGTCAGGCCGGTGCAACAAACCGGTCAGACCGGTCCAAGCCTGAAAGCCCCCAAATCACCAAACAGGCCTACCGACCTCCAAACTGACCCAAACTCGAAACAGCCCCAACACAGGACAACAACAAACTCACCCAGACGTTCACCCGAGCAAAAACCCACCAAGGGTCGCACTGGTCAGACCGGTCAAGAGCACCGGTCCGACCGGTGTAGCCTGGGCAGCTCGGGATGAACAGCACCCGCGGGTCAACTCCCCCAAATCCAAACCTCGATCTCCTGAATCGCTCCACGGACTTGAACAAGACTTTGGAGATAATAGGAGCACCTCATGAGGAGTCCATAGCAAAGTTTAATCCCACCAAAACTTGTCGAAAAAGGAGGAATCGAAGAAATCCCGCCAAGAACCCTCTAACCCTAGAACTCAGAAAACTCCAAAATCGAGCCCCTTTACTCACGGATTTGGGAGGGGAATCACAGCCCAAAGAACCACGAAGGGTTCCCACAAATTTCCCCCATCAAATCCCAAGAGAAAGGTGTCGAAAACAACCCAAGAAAAACACCAAGAAAGGGCTCCGAAAATCACCACCAAGAACAACCGGGAACAACACAACAAGGCCTTGAGGAACCACGCCGAATCATCTATACAAGCCACAAAGGTTCATACAAGGTCTATCTTGCCGCCCGATCATCCAACCCTCTCATCACAAGATCTCACCATGAAGCTCTCAAGCTAGTCCTATAGAACTCCTTGAAAATAGGAAGGGAAATAGGAAAGCAAATGAACTAGGGTTCTAAGAGTTCGGCTGCCATCCTCTCACCTCATGGGTTATATGGAGACAACCGAAAGTATAAAATACCCTTTCCTAACAACTATGGATACAAGCCCCTTAAGGGTGGTTTTGGAAGTCTTCAAGCTTTCTCCATCGGACGGATGCCCGGCGACCGCAACCTGCTTAGCCTCGACGCAAGTCTTGCGATCCCGACGCGTGTCCTCCGCTTCAAAGATTCCGGACTGCGTCATCGTACACCGGTCAGACCGGTGCTCCTCACCGGTCAGACTGGTACCCACCCGGTCCGGACCGGTCCGCGCCGCTTTGCGGCTCCGTCTTCGGTTCTTCGGTCTTGGCTTTGTGGATCAACCAAGGAACCCAGTGGTTTTCTGGTGAACCACCGAAAACCCCGCGAACTCGGTGTAGCCTCCGCCAATCTCCAATCATGACTCAGCTCCCACGTAGTCCTGGCTCGACCTTGGTTTTGAGGCTCAACCAAGAAACCGTCCATGACTTCATTTGCTGTTCATGCCACCATGCGGCCCGCACTTGACCCCGCTGGCCACCGGGTCCCTCGAACGAAGCCTTCTTTTCTTCTCCACACTTGGAGGCCTCACCTGCAACGACCTTTCGTGCTTGTCCTTCACCTGCACCAACACCAGTCAAGCCGCAACCTGCACCTGCAATACTTAGCCAAGAATCAGTCCACACAACGTTGTCAATCACTCATCACATAAGGAAGCGACCATCCACTGGTCCTCGAACCACACATGGTCCTCAATGCATGACGAGACTAGCAACAAAAGATAAGCACACGAACATGATCTTTGCTTGAAATTAAATCTCCCAAGAGAGAAGGATCCTAGCCCAACTCATCGTGCTAATCACACTTTTGGTGGAGAAAAAATAAATTGGCTTTGTATAGGATTTTTTTTCTTACTCTCAACTTGGAGAAGGAGGTTTTGCTAACCTTTATTACAAGGGTTTTTAGATAATTTTGAGAATTGAATTCCTCCAACTTTTAGCATTGAACATAGCACAACCAACATGTGAAGCTCAAGATCGAAGTGTGGTATGGGTACTTTTAGAAGTAGCGATTCCACTAACCACCATGGTAAACGTTTTTCAATCCACACACTTATGTTCATATATCAAGAATTAAAGATAAACAAACAAGTGAATAAAGATAAGCATCACACAAGACACAAAATTTAAGGACTCTTTTTATTTGATTTTCTTTGACTCAACACTAATTTAAGACACTTCAAACTTGCAAAAATTTAAAAACACACTCAAAAAATAAAGACTCTTTAAACTCTAAGACTCACTTGAAGATTAAACGGAACCTAAACTCGAAGCTAAAAAGCTAAGGCTAGCTAGCTAGCTCTCCCCCACGCTAAAAACATATGACGTCCTCGTCGTATCTTACAAAATTCTTAAGGGGAAAACTAAACCTAGTGGTACTTCCCACAACTATTGCACCACTTCCTTCTCATGTTCCCTACCATGCCAAAAAGTTTGCACACGTTTCGATTTAGGAATTTGTAGTCGTCTTCAACTACGCGCTCCAAATCCTCCATACGCTGCCTCATCGTCTCCATGGCTTGGAAACATTCGTCGACCGTTGCGTAGAGATCCGAGATGGAGTGGCGGCAAGCCGCACAACACATCGGATGCAACCCGAAAGGGTCGTCATTGCCAGGGTCTCCGCCGTCATCGCCGCCGTCGTCGCCACCACCATTGTCGTCGCTGCCGTCATCGCCGCCTCCGTTGGGGCCTTTGGGAGTCTTCTCCTTGGGCACCTGATCCCAAATGTAAAGATCGTTATCATCTCTTTTGGCAGCCGCCCACGAGCTCGGGCTACGATCATCGGAGTAGCCGCTACCCCCATAGTCCTTAGGCTCAGGCCACACCTCCTTGTAGTCCTTCCGCTTCATGCCTTGGATGCGCACCGACCTTCGAACGGGCGTAGGAACCTTCTCTTCTTCAACGGGGTTGCGAGATGCGATAGCTCCGGTCGGGACACGCCCTCCGCAACGGATGCGGGCTGTCCTCTTGATCTCGACGGGTAGCTTGAGCTCGCATCGCTTCGCCTCCTCCATTAATGGCTCCTTGGTGCCTTGCTTCAACTCTAAGCTCCTCGGGGACACAATGGCTGCTGCGTGGGTGCAAAATATTGCTTGATGGGATTGATTCCCGAGCTCCCAATTCGGCTAAATAAATAGTCCGAAGAGTAAAACCCTAGGAACGTCATTTTCCTTATTCAAACTTCCCTTAAAATTTTTTGACCGAAGAAGGAAGTCGAAAAGGAGCAATTCAGGAAAAAACCGGGACCAACCGCCGCCAGGACCCACCTGGGCCGGCCGGCCCACCCTGCCTCGGGGGACGGGCCGGTCCGGTTTTCGTGCACCGCCCTTTTTTCGCCTTATTATCCCGTGGGGAAAAGTTGGCCCAGTAAATCTTCGCGAGAAACTCCAGAAAATTAAAAGAAAAACTACTTACAAAAATTTCATGCCTTGTTTTTCGTCTTAGGCCAGACGTTCGGGCTCTTCTTCCATGGTGAAGACATCAACATGGTGAAGGGGCACAACGTCGGGTTCGTAGTAAACCTTAAGTCGTTGACCATTCACCATAAATTGATCGCCTTTTACATCCATAATGGTTACCGCTCCGTTGGAGAGCACCGAATGCACAACATAAGGTCCGCCCCACTTGCTTTGCAATTTCCCCATTCCGAAGGTTTTAAACCCCGAATTGTAGAGGAGGACCTTATCTCCTTCTTTAAACTCTTTCTTTTTCAACCTTTTATCATACCACCTTTTGATTCTCTCTTTGTATATGCTTGCATTTTCATATGCTTTCAACCTCATCTCCTCTAGCTTGCTTATTTACATTCTTCGTTTCACCACCGCGGCATCGAGATCAAGGTTCATCTCTTTAATCGCCCAATAGGTTTTATGTTCCAACTCAACCGGAAGGTGGCAAGCCTTTCCATAGATGAATTGATAAGGGGTCATAGCTATCGGTGTCTTGAACGCCGTCCGATAAGCCCATAAAGCTCCATCTAATTTCTTTTACCAATCTTTGCCTCCCTTCTCTATGGTTTTGTTGAGGATGCTTTTTAATTGCCTATTTGATGTTTCCGCTTGTACGTTGGTTTGTGGGTGACAGGCCGTAGAGACCCTATGTTCAATCCCCAACTTGGACAAGCACCTTTTGAAATTCTTCCCGGTGAAGTGAGTTCCTCCATTGCTTATCAAGATTCTTGGTGTACCGTAACGAGGAAAAATCACGTTCTTGATCATAGTTATGGACTCCACCGTGGAAGATTTACGACATGGCATGGCCTCTACCCACTTGGATACATAACCAACCATGACTAGAATATACTCATATCCGCATGAGTTTTTGAAAGGCCCCATGAAGTCTATACTCCATACATCAAATAAATCGATTTGTAGATTGCATTTCAAGGGCATAAAATTTCTTTGAGAGATGTTTCCGGTTCTTTGGCATTTGGGGCATGATGCAACATATCTTTTAGTATCTTCATGCATCTCCGGCGAATAGAATCCACTTGACCATACTTTTGCTTGGTGTTGACGTAAAATCAGCACCTCACGCCAAGCACATAGCAAGCCGAAATAGCTGTCTTAACACACGTGGCCGAATCCGAAGCGTGCCAGTCAATTTTCCCTGAAACTGACAAAGGATGAAAATAGTTAGATAAAACCTGTAACTTGCCGTGTGGTACCAGACAGTTCCGTATTGACGGCTACAAAGCCAATCAAAACGACATATAGCTATAACAAGCTATCTGTCGGCAATCTGAACATCATTCAGGAACTGATAAAACATGTAAACAGGGTATAGCCGAATGCATGACGTAAGCATGATGAAAGATCGGTCTTTATTTAAACAACACTGCAGCACGTGACCATGACCGATTATCAAGGATAAATCACAATAAAATAAATAAAAGCGAAGCGTGATTATAAATTTGCAATAAACATGCATGCATAGGCCAAAAGCACTAGTCCACCGCATGTCTGGGTACTTTCAAACCCGTCGAGCGTGACACCAAGAAAGTTAATCCACCGCATGATACAACTTGTTTGAAATCACACCACCAACCAAGAATAGATCAATCCACCGCATGATACAATCTAAGCATGGAAGGCTAAAAGCATACATTATTTAAAACAAACTTATGAACATGTTTCACTCATGATAGAATTGTCGAATACAGCTGTACAACCGATTCGGGTTTCGCGGAGAAGGAACAAACTATGCTAGATTAACAAGCTTGAACCCGCAACACGTGATTGATCCGAATTCGGCTATTAGAGAGCACGTGATCCATGCACCACATCAAGTTAAAGATTTGAACATACAACATGTGGGTCACAAACAAGATAGAGCCGAATCTAGTAAATCTAAATTGGGCAATAAGAGTGTTATATGAATTAAACATAAGAGCAAAATTCAAAGCAACACATGGTAACTTAATGAATCTATTAGATCTTGACAAATCTAATAGAGCCGATAACTAGCTCCAAGCTAGATCTTAGCCTACCGCATGGCTCATGATCCAACAAGAAAGCCCTAATGAACCAATCTAAAATCCACTGCATGATACTAAGCATGGTAACAAGACTACTTGCATCACGGTCTAAATCCACCGCATGATACTAGACATGATACAAGGTTGCCGGTACTTACGGAGGTCGACGGATCGATGGCTCCTCTCGAAGAACTCGACGACTCGACTAAAGGACTCGAAAGATGGCACGGGGCCGGTTTGTTGTGAAATTGTTCAATTCCTATTACAAACACTAAGGGTTCATATTTATACCCTTGTTCTAACACGACTCCTAGTCGACCACGATTACAACATTTATTTCCTAAAATTAATGTCCCGGCGCCAATGTCCGTCTCGCACCCGTCATCAATTCGTCCCTTCTTTATATTCAAGCCACGTCATCACGCATTCCCGAATGCTTCCTCTTCCAAGCGTGAAACATCCCTTCTGCCGAATGATGACGTGCTCCCGACCGCAGACGTTTTTACCGAATGCTTTGAGGAAAACCTCTTGCCGAATGGTACTCTCCTACTAAACTTGGCCCACAGGTCAATCTCTTTCCTGTACCAATTTTTGGTGTTAACATATGCCCCTTCAATTACGGGATTAAGGTGATTTTATACCGGAATTGACCATAAATGCTCAACGTCCTCAGGCCAAATCCGTTCAACACCCGTTCTTTCCTCCTTCAAACCGTTGGAGTTTTCGCTCAAATCCAAACCCTAGTTCATCAACTTTTCAAGCTCCAATCTGCAAATGGCGAACCAAGACCAAGCTCTTCAGGTAAATCTTATCCTCCTCAAGCTCATTCGGTATTACCTTCCTCGAATCTTATCTCAAATTTTTTTTCTACCCTCTCTTGTTCTTGATAGGCTCTAGCCGCCGAAATCTTGATTCCTGTCGATGATCAATCAACGTCTTATTTCCTCGGGCCCGTAGGAATCTCCAATCCTTCTGAGTTCATCATAGTCGAATCCTAGAGGATCCATTTCAATGCATCACTGTCGAAACCCCATGAATGGCAGGATGCTTTCAAGAACTAGCCCCTGCCCCCAATTGCAGGCTGGAGAAATTGGTACAAGAGGATGCTTGATGATGACAGCGCCAAGACAAGCAATTGGGACAGCCTTCGCATTGCTCATTGTTTAGAATTATCTCTGGCTAAAACACCCAAAAATGAAAATCTTCTGATTGCAGCCTGCCATTTTTGGTCGAATGGCGCTAATGCCTTTCTTTTTGGCCACGGGCCAATGTCCCCCACTTTGGCCGATGTATATATGATAACTGGCCTTGGAGTCACAGGAACTGTATATCCACAAAAGTACAAGGGCTCCTCCAGGCAAACAGGAGTGAGAACAGGGATTGGATATAAGAGATATATCCAAAACTATATGTCTGATGGTCCTTTGTCTGATGTTAAATACAGAGCTTTTCTGAACATGTGGCTATGCAGATTCATCTTTTGTGGCAAAGCCAATGAGCCAACCCTGAACCACATTGTAATGGCTGAGGACCTGGCTGCTGGTACCTCTATTCCCCTCGGGAAGTACCTCCTAGGAAGTGTCTACCATATGCTTCATCAGACCACCTATCTGATGCACACCAGCCAAAAGATTTCCTGTGTTAATGGACCTTGGTGGTTTGTTCAGATGTGGCTGCAATTATATATGCACCAGATTGTTGTTGTTGACCTCAACAATCGGCACTTCCCTTCAACCAATTACAACAAAGGGGAAACCCAGAGCACCAAAGGTTGCCAAACTTATGGAGAAGCTGCCTCCATTGTGTCCATCAACCAAAGCATTGGCCAACTTTTGGAGCTCTTCTTCAGAGATTTTGCCAACCCTCTTTGGCTTCCATATCTGGACAATGACAACCTTACTCTCCCTTGTGAGTTTAGTTTTGAAGCTGGATGCAATGATGTACATTCTATAGCAATTTTGAATGCCTTCATTCATCCATGTATCCTGCCAGCAGAATTTTTTGGAGGAAGGCAAATTCAGAGTACCTTTGAGTACAACCAGCCAAACATGATGGCCAGACAATTGGGATGCGACCAAGTGCCCCCAAGGCTATTCCTTCATGAATTCCTCAAGCCTAGAGAGGATATCAAGGAATCTATATAGGCAAAAAGGGTCTTTGAGTACAAGTGCAGCACAACTGTTTATGCACCCAGGCCTTTTGTGCCAATAATAGTCACTCATCCCTCTTTCACTCCTTGGTGGCAAGAACTTCATGATCATATCTGTAATGTGCCAGTACAACCCCTCTGTCTTGAACTAATGCCTGACTTTCATCCAACTTCAGAGGTAATATACTTATTTCCCTCTTTTTCAATCATGCCCCTCTTTACTGATCAGGATTTTGTCATTTTCTGCAGGATATAGTTCCTACCCCACTTGCCAAGACAATCTCCTATAATATTGAAGGCCCAATCTCTGTCTTGGGATATCAATCTCCTACTCTGGCACAACTGATGTCCAGGTATGCCACACTAGATCCAACCCTCACTAGTTCAGCCTCTGACAAAAGGAAAGCTCGATCTCTGATTTCTCCTTCAGCTGCCAAGAAGAAAAGAACAAGCAAAAAACTTCGCATTCAGGTTAGAACCCTTTCCTTCCTAAACATAAAGCCATTCTTCATCCTGATCATCTTTATCTTGTGTGATTTCAGACCAGAACTCAGCAACCATTGGTCATTACAGATTCTGCCAATGCTTCATCTACTGGTAAAATTTTTCACCATCTTATTTTCCTAATCATTTTGTCTACTTTGGCAATTATCCCCTAATTATTAGTTGCAGAGGAAACTTTGGTGAGCCAAACTGGTGCAGAGGAATCCAAACTCAACAAGGATCCAACCATCCTCTCCTCAACCAGAAGCTTCAGCCTCACCATGGATCCCTCAAGCTTCTCCTGAACTAGACATCCAAGAGCTCCTCCTTGAGCCTGAAAAACTTCCTTCCCCAACTCGGGAAGCTAGAGATGATGTAAGCATGAACACCCATCTTTCTATTTTATATTCGATAGATCTCCACTAATTCGGCAAGAACCTCTTTTCATGAGGAAATTGTATCATCACCAATTTACTCATTTGCTGTGGATGACTTGATTGCCGAAAAAGGTGATGAAGCATCTTCTAGCCAGGCTTTTTCAGAGGAAAATTAGGCAATGTTGAAGAAAATCTTTTCCCTGCTGCTAAGGGATGTTCAAGACCAAGTCAAGGATGCTAATCTTCTAAGAGAAGCACTTGAACTCATCGATCAAGATCTCCCGACTAACATTAAAGCTTCCCTAGAACATGTTTCCAAGCTGGATGATCACTTTGTAGCAGTAAAACAGGCTTTGAAGAACCTATCCTCCCAACCAGCTCTGGAACAAAAGCAAGATGCAAACAAGCAATCTGTGAAAGATTTGCATATCCAAATGTAGAATTATAAGGAATTGCTAACTAATTTGCAGATGCCTCCAATGTAATCTTAAAATACTGGGGTGTATAATTGTAACATACAATTTGTAGCCGAATGCCTTATCATCTCTATAACTTTGCTCCTCATCAGTCTTTATTTTCACATATTTGTTTTGCCTTATTTTGACGAGCAATTTCTGGACGATTCATACGTCAACTCTGACCAAACAGTGTTAGACCCGAAAAACAACCCCACCACATCACAACTGGATTTCAACCAGTCAAACCGAATACGACTCAGCTTGAATCCCAAACGATCCGGCGACGGTTCGGTTGAGAGTGTCTCTCCACTTCCCAAATTTCTTGGGATATGCACCACGATCTCCGGCCACGATCTCTTCGCCAGTTCGATAAATAAGAACCTCGGGTGCCCCTAGCCTTTCACCAAGTCCTCTGCCTTCCAAGCCTATGCCAACCCAAGCTTTTTCTCCAGTACTAGTACTCCCAAGAGCTCCATGGCAAACAGCAGCAACAGGCGTCAGGCCAACGACAAGGCCGAAGGGAGCCGTGCCGGCACTCGCTGGAGGTGGTGATCGTTGGCTTCTTCACAGCTCTTTTTAGATCCCTTTTCATCCCTGATGATCCTCTTTATGTTTTCAGGCTCATCCGGTGGAATCCTGCCCCTGCACCAGCCACAACCCCGGCCATGGCGGGTGATTCCTCGGGATCGTCTAGCCATTCCCACTCTTCCAGCTTGCGCTACAATGATCGCGACACCCGCAGGTTCAAGGAGGAACGCGATGCACCCGGCGCGAGTTGGAGATCATCTCCAAAGAGGCCGGGATCGCCGAGCTCGAGTGGGAGCATCAGCGCAAGCAGCTGTTGGAGGCCATTGACAGTGAATCCTGTAACCTGCTTAATCTCAACTTAATTTTGAACTAACCGTCATTGCTCTGTGATTTCCGCAGATTGCGACGCCGAGCTCAATCGGCTAAAGGCACTGATTGAGAAGCTGGCGGACAAGGTGAATGCTCCCGGAGACACACCGGAAGCTCGCCTCGGCGCAGTGGAAGACTGCGTCGATGAGGTGGCCCTTCAAGGCGTCTGCCTGGGCACCACCTTGGGCCTGGCTGCCATGGCGACGCACACCAGCGTCGACTACTCTACGCGGCCGCGCGGCTTCTACGGTGGCACGCCAGAGGACGTCGACGACATCGAGGCCACTCTAGAGCGCCTCGACGGCCACGGCGTCGCCATTGCCATTGCGGATTCCATCCACCCTCAGTCTGTTCTGAACAGGTTGTTTGATTAGTTTGTACTAGGGGTTATGGAATTTCGGCAATAAAGATGAAATTTTATCTTTTGTATTTGTCTCGTGATGATTTCTTTAATTTATGCATACGAATCTTTACTGTCTTGAACGCATTCGGGAACTTTTCCCCAGCCGAATACGCACAAACTCTTACTCCTTGGCATAGAATCCGCAATAAATCATCATTAGGGATCCATGAACACTGTTCAATGAAAAAACCCTCCGCATCCAAGGAAAAAACCCTCACCGTTTGGTATTCCCATCAATGCACGCTAGCTAGTCATCACTCCCGATGCACTCTCATTGCTAATAAAATAGACCCTCTGGTGCCCTGCAAATCCATTCGCATACACTTCCATCATTTCAGGTCCTCTCGTCCTCTTCTTCCAGAAAAACCGCCAAGGTCATGGCGAACAAGGGGAAACAGCCACTCGGGGAGAACAGCTTCCAATCAAAGAAGCGAACCATTCGAGAGTAATCTTTTCTTCTCAACCCTTTCTCTAGATTTCGATTGCAATCTCACGATTCATCTTTCTTTGATTTCAGCCTCGACCTGCTACTAGAGGAAATCTTCAGTACTGAAGAAGTTCTTGAGTACATCCTCTCTGACTCCTCGGCTGAAGAAGAAAACGCCACACCGGAACAGAGGACCAATCATAAACTGCGCCGTCGCATCCGGCATCTAGAACATGATCTGCGGGACATCACCGCCCATTGCAGTGCCAAACGCGAACACCGCATGAGCTTGGAGGCGTTGATAGGCGGTAAGATCTTCATCCTCATCTGAATCTCACGTTCAAGTTCAGATCCCACGTTTGACAATAATCTGTTCTCCTTCTTCAGATGTGTCCGACAGGTACAACAACCTGAAGGCCGCCTGGGACGCTTGATGGAAGCTGCCGAGCACGCCAACCCCCGAGGCTTCTACGTTGTCGTCACGGTAGTCTTGAAACAGCTGAAGAAGGAAGAGCTGAAAAGGAAAAGCGCGGAACCAAAGAAATGAAGCATACTTTCGCTTCTTCCTCAAGGCATCCTGCTTCCTGTAGGCCTTCTCTTGTAATCTTAGGCAGTTGTGTTGCCAATGAAGGAACCTGCAAGAATGTTTGTAATGCAGAACATTTTTGTGCTAAGGGCAATACACTTTAGTATTGGCCATTTCCTTTTATCAGGATTTTTCGTTCTGAAGGCGGTTTCTTTCCCGAATGCCGGCTATTTCCGTGTTCCTAATGCTTGTAATGGCAATCAGCGATCAACTTCAATACTAGGATAATATTTCTTCAAGTATCTCCCGTTTATAGCAGCAGTGAATTCTTCTCCAAGTAAAGTTTTCAAGATGTACGCATTTCCAGGTGTACACCTAACCACCCGAAAAGGACCTTCACAATTCGGGGACCACTTGCCGAACGTACTGTACTTAGTTCCAATCGGCAATAACGCTTTCCAAACCAAATCTCCTTCTGCAAATTGCTTGACTTTTACCTTCTTGTTATAGTACTTAGCAACTCACATTTTGTTTTTCTCAATATTCTCCAAGGCCCTAAGACGAATCATATGCAAATCTTCTAATTCGTCCATCATTAAGTCATTATAATCCTTGGAACTTAAATCCTTTTGCAATACTACTCTCCTTGACCCTGATTGCATTTCCCATGGCAAGACAGCATGATGCCCGTAAACCAACTCATATGGAGATGTTTGTGTAGCTCCATGAGGAGCCATTCGGTAAGCCCACAAGGCTTCATTGAGTACCGAATGCTACCTTTTTGGCTTCTGATAAATCTTCTTCTGTATAATCTTGATCATAGTCTTGTTAGAAGCCTCTACCTGACCATTAGCTTGGGCATAATAAGAAGAAGAATTTAACAATTTGATCCCCATACTTTCAACAAATTCCCTGAACTCTGAAGATGTAAACTGAGTTCCCTGATCGGTTGTAATCGTTTTAGGAATTTCAAATCGGTAAATGATATGCTCTTTGACAAACTGAACCATATTTTCTGATGTCACTTTCTTCAATGGAATTGCCTCAACCCATTAAGTGAAATAATCTGTTGCCAAAAGCACAAATTTATGCCCCTTGCTAGATGGAGGATTTATTTGGCCAATCAAATCTATGCCCCATCCTCTGAATGGCCATGGCTTGATAATATGATTCAAAGCTGATGCTGGAACTCTCTGAATATTTCCAAACTTTTGACAATATTGACACCCTTTGTAGTATTCAAAGCAATCTTCCAGCATCGTCGGCCAATAACATCCAGTTTGCCTAATGACCCACTTCATTCGGTAAGCCGACTGATGTGCTCCACACAGCCCATCATGCACTTCACTCATCATCCTCTTTGCTTCTTCTTGACCCAGGCATTGTAGTAACACCCCATCCAATGATTTGTAATACAAACGTCCATCAAGAAGAACAAACTTTATAGCTTTATACCTGAGCTTCCTAGAGACCTTTCGGGATGGATTCTCCAAATAATCAGCAATTTCTTTTCTCCAACATCTTCTGCCAAATCACTCCCAAAAGATTATACATCGTTGGCAAACACTTCTTGATTTTCTCTATAACCCGAATCACTTTGTGCTAACCTGTTTGCCTCTCCATTATTCTCCCGAGGAATATGTTGCAGAATCACTAACTGAAAACTTTTCAGTATTTCTTTGCACTCTTCATAGTAATTCCTCAGGATATCATTTCTACATTCATATTGGCCATTCAATTCTTTATAACTAACTTTGAATCTCCAAAAATCTCAACTAAAATAGCCTTTGCCTCCTTCAAGTATTGAAGCCCTCTGAGCAATGCTTCATATTCAGCTTGATTATTTGTGACAGTAGGTTGAATAGGAATAGCAAATTCAAACATCTCTCCCCTGGGTGAAATTAATAAAATTCCTACTCCACCACCTTTGCCACATAAAGATACATCAAAGAACAAAGCCCAAGGAGTAATCTCAAGTAAATTAATTGATGGATCACGATGTTCAGTAATGAAATTAGCAATAATCTGTCCTTTAACAGCTTTTGCCGACTCAAACTTCAATTCAAACTCAGACAAAGTAAAATCCATTTGCCAATCCTCCCATTCAAAGTTGGCATAGACAACATGTGTTTAACTACATCAAATTTTGAATATGCAATGCATTCGGCATTCAACAAATAGTGCCGAAACTTTGTACACGAGTAATAAACACACAAGCAAAGCTTCTCCGTAGCCGAATATCTTGTTTCAGGATCAAGCAATTTTCGGCTAAGGTATGCAGCTACTCTTTCCTTTCCCTCAAATTCTTGTATGAGGGCCGATCCAATGGTTTGGGTATCGGCTGCCACGTACAACTTAAAAGGCTTGTTCAATTTTGGAGGGACCAACACTGGTGGTTCCTACATGTATTCCTTGATCTCATTAAAAGCCTTTTGTTGTTCGTCACCGCATACAAACTTCTGATCCTTTTTGAGTCTTAACAGTGTAGAAAAAGGCAACACCTTTTGTGACAAATTTGAAATGAATCTTCTCACAAAATTGATTTTGCCAAGCAATGACTGTAATTCCTTAAGATTGGTTGGAGGAATAACTTCATCAATAGCTTTCATGCTCTTTTTGCCAACTTCCATTCCTCCGTCATGTACCAGAAATCCCAGGAACTCTCCAGCCAAAACTCCAAAAGCACACTTGTTTGGGTTCATCTTAAGCCATGTTTTCTAGTGCACTCAGAGTTTTCCTCACATCATGTAAATGTGATTCATGATCCAATGACTTGATCACGACATCATCAATATATATCTCCCCAATTTTGCCGATCAACTCGTGAAAAATATAATTCATGACTCTTTGGTAAGTTGCACCAGCATTTTTCAACCCAAATGTCATGACAATCCACTCAAACAAGCCTATATGTCCAGGACATTTGAAGGCTGTTTTTGATACATCTTCTATTGCCATAAAAATTTGATTGTACCCTACATTGCCATCCATGAAACTAATAACTTTATGTCCTACAGCAGCATCAACCAACAAATCAGCAATAGGCATTGAATATCCATCCATAAGTGTAGTTTTGTTTAGATCTCTAAAGTCTATGCAAACCCTCATCTTCCCGTTGTTCTTGTAAACATGAACAGTATTAGAGATCCACTCCGCATTTCTGCATGGCCGAACGAAATTTTCCTCTATTAATCTCTCAACTTCTATTTTCACGTCGGCCAATACTTCATCCTTGTAGATCTTTCGGGGAGGTTGCTTGTAAGGTCTAAAACTAGGCTTGATTGGCAACCGATGCTCAACAATGGAACGATCAAAACCAGGCATCTCCGAATAATCCCAAGCGAAGCAATCTTTGTATTCTTTTAGTAGCTTAATCAACTCTTCTCTGAAACTTGAATCCAAGTTAGCACTGATAAATGTCGGCCTTGGCTTGTCACATCTCCATTATCTATTTCTTCCAGTTTGTCAGCCGACATAAATCCACGTCCTAACTTCCCATCAGTTCCATCCATTGGATTCTCCATTAAAAATTACTATAAGAGTCGACTGCTTGAATCGGCTGTTGATCACTACTGACTGGTTCAACAGGACCTTCACCCCAGTCCTTGCCTGAGAAGCAATCTATGCCTTGATACTCCCAGAAGGCTCGTTCCACGTTAGCCACGCTTACTGAATCATCTGCTTGGACAACTTCTACATCATCATCCTCCCATTGAACAAGCTGTTGATGCATAGTAGATGGAATGCAGCAGTTCGCATGGATCCAATCTCTTCCAAGCAGCAAGCTATATGCCCCTTTGACTTCAATGACAAAGAAGGTCGTAAGTAGAGTTTTAGATCCAATCATCAAATCCACATGCACACAGCCCTTGGTGTCTGTAGGATTTCCAGCAAAATCATTCAGAACTATGCTTGTTGGCGTTAAATCTCTAGGGCCCATGCCAAGCTTCCTGAATGTAGTGTCAGGCATCACATTGACAGCTGCTCCACCATCAACAGACATCTTGGTCAATGACTTCCCGTTGACATACCCTCTCAAGTACAACGGCCTCATGTGCCGATTCTTGGCCGGCTTATCAAAAGTAGCTTGCTTGGCCAACACTAATTGTGCCATCATCCCAAATTGCTCGGCCTCATCAATGTCTGGCGACACCTCCTCCTGCACAATCTAATTAGCTGGAGCCATGAATTCATTCGGCAAGAAGCATACCATGCACGAAGGAGCCGAACAACCAGATCTGTCAGGCTTGTCTTTTAGGCGCCACACCTGTTTCCTCTTGATTCCTGCCTGCTTCAGCTCCTGATTCCTGAAGCGTTGAACCCTTCTCTTTTGGCTTCTTCTCAAACCAGGCGGGCACCACTGTCCCTTCTCCCAGACATACTCATGATCTTCCTCTTCTTCGTGATCAACCCACCTGTGATCAGCATGCCTTTTCCTCGGTTGATCATCAATCCTATTTATTTTTAGGCGCCGACCATCACTATGATAGATCCTTCCAATTCTTTCATGGACGGATCGGCGATTGGCAATATCCTGCCTGTATTCGGTATACTTGTCGCTGCATTCAAGGCAATTATTTTGCATGGGAAGTTTTAAACCCTCATTCTAGCAGTGTCCGAAGAAGGCACATCCCCAATGTGCACGCTCTTGCTCTCGCATATACTCTTCCTGCACATCTCTTCTTCATATCCCCGCTTCTCCTCTTCGTATTTATACCTCTGGTAGCGCTCCTTTTCTTGCTGACGCTGCCACTTGTTGAGGAGAATACGTGAAGTTACCCTGGGTTTAGAGGATTCACCCACTTCAATTTGACTTTTCAGAAAGCGAGGCTCTCCCTTGTGGACCTGTTCAAATGTTACTTGTCGAGCGGGGTCAACTGAGCCGTCCTGTTTCACCTTTGCTGAAGTCAAAACTTTCACTTTTCCTTTCTCTTCAACAGCATTCACCATGTTGACTGAGAATCCAATCATGTTCTGAAGAAAAGGATTACCATCCAATTTCATCTTATTATCAAATTTCAGATGACCTTCTTGGATAGCCTTTTGAATTCTCATCCCAAAGACTCTGCACTCATTGATGGAATGAGAATTCCTCTCATGGAACCCACAGTATCTCTTTTCTTTCACTCCATCAGGCCGAATCATAGAATGCCCATCTGGCAACTTGATTCGGCCTTCTTTCACAAGGAACTCAAAGAGCTTACCTGCCTTGGTCACATCAAAATCATAGGTGCCTTTAGCTTGCTTAATCCACCTTTGATTTATTGTCAATGGCTCTTTGCCCCACACTATTTCAGCTGCAACTATTTCCTTTTCATCATCATATTCCTCTCCCTGATCTGCCCTTTCACTGAATTGATTATAGATGTCAGCTATGTCACTGTGTTTGACAAATCCGGAGTCTTTCTTGAAGCCATAAGCTTGATTGATCATCAACGACAGTCTGTGCGACAGCTGGCCAAGATCATTGACCTCCATGCCAAATAGCTTTTCCCGAATAGCTGGCAACATCCCCCTACAGCCATACTAGCCAATTGATCATCCGGTATGTTCAAAGAGAAGCACATGCTTTTTGTCTCTCTGAACCTCCTGAGGAACTCCATTGGTGTTTCATTGTTCCTCTGCCTGAAGGTAGTTAGATCAATTAGCTTTTTCTCATTACTGCCAATGAAATAATGAGCATGAAACTTTTGCTCCAAATCCTTCCAGGAGCTGATTGAGTAAGCAGGTAGAGAAGTAAACCATGTAAACGCTGGGCCTGTCAATGATAAAGGGAAATATCTAATTCTGAAGGCCACATCAGTAGAAGATTCCCCGAGTTGCATCAGGTACCGGGCTATGTGTTCCACAGTACTGGTATCATCTTGCCCTGAAAACTTGGTAAACTTTGAGGGAACTTTCACCCTGTTCGGTAAAGACACCCTGTGGTACAATTCCAGAAAAGGAGGTGTATATACATGTCCTTGGTTTTTAGGCTTTAGACCGAATTGATTTTGAAGCACATCGGTCATCCTCTGCATTAGGAGATCATTATTGACATCTTGATTCCCTGGTCCTCCAAAAGGCATCCCTGTAGCCCCACCATATCCAGGATTCGGGAGAGCATTAATAGCACTGTAATCCATGAGCTCCGAATACCCGGTGCCGTACATGTTCTTTTGCAACCTGTTATTTGTTGGGGCTATCCTGTACGTAGAGACTGGTTGAACTCTAGGAGTGCCGATCGCCATTTCTCCATACGTACGTGGATTAGGTATTGCTTGATGAGGGCTCTGCCGAATTGGTTGACCACCCACGTGCTGAGTCGGCTGAACACTTACACTCTGCGGAGGTGGTTGAACACTTGCATCTTGATGAGATGGTTGACCAGCAGTAGCAGCACTTGAATCTCCTTGTTCAAAATGTTTGTCCACGCCTGGGCCAAATATACCAACCATCATCTGTCAGAAGCTACTTAAGAATCCAGTATTGTGCGTGGCCATTATGTCCTCCATAGTTTGCTGGATCATGCCAAAAACTTCTTGTTTCTCTGCAGTAGTTGTGGTATCAGTTTCTCCTGGCATCAGAACTCTTGGCATTTCTGACTTGCGGAATGGCACACCACTCCTATTTTTGGAAAATGAGATTAGACACTTCTGGTGGAACTGTTCAATAGCTTCTTCCAGTAATAATTGTTGTTCCGGAGACTGCTCATTGAAGGTCACATCCATGATATCTTGGATATCAGGCATCTTGATCAACTAGAATGTCCCACCAGGCGTGCCAAAAAGTGTGTTGACGTAAAATCAGCACCTCACGCCAAGCACACAGCAAGCCGAAAGAGCTGGCTTAACACACGTGGCCGAATCCGAAGTGTGCCAGTCAATTTTCCCAGTAACTGACAAAGGATGAAAATAGTTAGATAAAACCTGGAACTTGCCGGGTGGTACCAGACAGTTCCGTATTTACGGCTACAAAGCCAATCAAAACGACATATAGCTACAACAAGCTATCTATCGGCAATCTGAACATCATTCGGGAACTGATAAAACATGTAAACAGGGTATAGCCGAATGCATGACGTAAGCATGATGAAAGATCAGCCTTTATTTAAACAACACTGCAGCACGTGACCATGAACGATTATCAAGAATAAATCACAATAAAATAAATAAAAGCGAAGCATGATTATAAATTTGCACTAAACATGCATGCATAGGCCAAAAGCACTAGTCTACCGCATGTCTAGGTACTTTCAAACCCATCGAGCGTGACACCAAGCAAGTTAATCCACCGCATGATACAACTTGTTTGAAATCACACCACCAACCAAGAATAGATCAATCCACCGCATGATACAATCTAAGCATGAAAGGCTAAAAGCATACATTATTTAAAACAAACTTATGAACATGTTCCACTCGTGATAGAATTGCCGAATACAACTGTACAGCCGATTCGGGTTCCGCAGAGAAGGAACAAACTATGCTAGATTAACATGCTTGAACCCGCAACACGAGACAATCCAGATTGATTTGAATTGGCTATTAGAGAGCACGTGATCCATGCACCACATCAAGTTAAAGATTTGAACATACGACATGTGGGTCACAAACAAGATAGAGCCGAATCTAGTCAATCTAAATTGGGCAATAAGAGTGTTACATGAATTAAACATAAGAGCAAAATTCAAAGCAACACATGGTAACTTAATGAATCTATTAGATCTTGCCCAATCTAATAAAGCCGATAACTAGCTCAAAGCCAGATCTTAGCCTACCGCATGGCTCATGATCCAACAAGAAAGCCCTCTTGAACCAAGCTTAAATCCACCGCATGATACTAACATGGTAACAAGACTACTTGCATCATGGTCTAAATCCTCCGCATGATACTAGACATGATATAAGGTTGCCGGTACTTACGGATGTCGACGGATCGATGGCACCTCTCGAAGAACTCGACGACTCGACTAAAGGATTCGAAAGATGGCACGAGGCCCGTTTTTTGTGAAATTATTCGATTCCTATTAAAAACACTTAGGGTTCATATTTATACCCTTGTTCTAACACGACTCCTAGTCGACCACGATTACAACATTTATTGCCTAAAATTAATGTCCTGGCCCCAATGTCTGTCTCGCACCCGTCATCAATTCGTCTCTTCTTTATATTCAAGCCACGTCATCACGCATTCCCGAATGCTTCCTCTTCCAAGCATGAAACATCCCTTCTGCCGAATGATGACATGCTCCCGACCGAAGACGTTTTTACTGAATGCTTTGAGGAAAACCTCTCGCCGAATGGTACTCTCCTACCAAAGTCGGCCCACGGGTCAATCTCTTTATTGTACCAATTTTTGGTGTTAACACTTGGATCCAAAAATAGTGTCCACCGTACTCCACCGAGTGGCACCTTCTCAGAATTTCTACCCTTTCTTCTCGTGGCACACATCTTCTCATGACTCCATCATTGCCAAGTTTGAAAAGGTATGCCGCATCCCGAAAGTACTTCTTACTTTCGAAGATTATCTTCTTTTGGGAGTTTTTATCTAGATGATCGAGAGGCTGTTAACACCAAAATTTGGTAAGGAGTCTGACTTGTGGGTCCAACTCGGTGAGGAGTCCGTTTGGTGGAAGGAAAGGATTTTTTCAGATGTATTCGGCAAAGAAGTCTGCGGTCGGCTATCTGCTCCCGTTCGGCAAAGGAACAGTTGAGCTGATTTTGCGGGATTGGACGGTGACGTGGCTCAAGCAGGAAGGACGAATGGATGGATAGGCAATCAAGCTTAGAGATAAGTTAGGCAGTGAATCCATTCGAGATTGTACTTGGCAGGGTATAAATATGAGCCCTGAACGTATGTAATAGACACAATCATTCTTCAATACAAACCGGCCTTACGCCAAACCCTAGAGTCCTTTTGTCGTGTCGTCGAGTTCTTCGAGAGGGTTCATCGATCCGTCGACCTCCGTGAGTACCGGCAACCTTGTAACATGTCTAGTATCATGCAGTGGATTTAGATCTGATGCAAGTAGTCTTGTTACCATGCTTCGTGTCATGCAGTAGATTCAAGCTTGGTTCAAGAGGGTTTCTTGTTAGGTCATGAGCCATGCGGTAGGCTAAGATCTAGCTTGAAGCTAGTTATCGGCTCTATTGGATTTTGGCAAGATCCAATAGATTCATTAAGTTACCCCGTGTCGCTTTGAGTTTTTACTTTATGTTTAAGTTCATGTAACACCTTTTGCCCAATCTAGATGGGTTTGGATCGGCTTTATCCCTCTCGTGATCCTTGTACGAGTAGATTTCGTGTTTTAGCACGTGGATCTTGTGCTTTCCGATAGCTGAAACCGAATCGATCTAGGTTGTTACGTGTTGCGGTTCAAGCTTGCCAATGTTGGTATAAATCTTGAAAGAACTGAGTGTCATGCGGTAGATGCAGGTTTTTGGGTTGCTTTGGAGCTAGTCATTCGGTGGATTAGATTTCGAATCAATCTGATAGATTTATTCGCTTGGTAATGTTCGTTCCTTCTTCATGGACCCCGAATCGGCTGTTCAGCCGTATTCGGTTATGTTTCTTCACGAGTAGAACACGTGTATAATTCATGCTTTAAATAACATGTGCTTTTAGCTTTCCATATTTAGATTGTATCATGCGGTGGATAGATCTATTTGTGGAAAGTGGTATGATTTTCATGCAAGTTGTATCATGCGGTGGATAGATGTGCTTGGTGTCGTACCCGATGGATTTTTAAGTAGCTAGACATGCGGTAGACTAGTGCTTTGGATCTATGCATGCTTATTTATTACATGTTTACGTTCGTGCTTTACTTTATCCTTTTATATAATGTTAGTTATCATGGGGATCGGTCATGGCCTCGTGGACGTGCATTTTTACTCAAACAAAGACCGATTACTGTCATGCTTACGTCATCCATTCGGCAGTGTTACTTTTCCTTTTATAAGTTCCCGAATGGCTTTCAGTTTATTGGCAGATAGCTTTCTATAGCTATGTGTCATCCCATCTAGCTTTATAGCCGTAAATATGGAACTGTCTGGTACCACCTTGCAAGTTCCAAGCTTTGGTATCTAACTGCTTTGTCTTTTGTTAATTTTCAGGAAAAATTGACTGGCACGTCTCGTAACTCTTTGCGCGTGTGAAGCCAGCTTGTTCGGCTTGCTGTGTGTTTGGCGCTAGGTGCACGTTTTGCCTCAACACACTTTTTGGCACGCCCAGTGGGACACAGCCGAAAAGATCAAGATGCTCGAAATCGCGGACATCATGGATGTCAACATTGAGGACCTCTCTCTCGAACAACGGCGGCGGCCTCCAGGACGTCGTGAACCAATTCCAGCAGAAGTGTCTGCTGTCCTTCAAGAAGAACAGAAGTGGTGTCCCCTACCTGAAGAATGACATGCCCAGGATATTGTTGCCAGGGGAGAGCGACGCCACGACCCAGCAGGAGAGAGAGGAATGCCTGCAAGCGTTCGGGATGTTGCAGATCACATTTTGAGCAAGCACCACAAAGCTTTTCTTGGTGCGTTCCAGCAAATGATGGTGGCTGTCCTTGGCCCAGGCATGGAGCTGGCATTCAGCAAGGCACCCGTCCAAGGGGGCACCGTGGAGCTGGGCGAATCAAGCTCTCAACCACCACTACGGAGCCAGCCAATTCAGCCTCCTCCTCAGAGCGCTGGAAGTCAAGCTTTCCAGCCTCCTCCGCAGGGTGCTGGGGGTCAGCCAGTTCAGCCCCCACTACAGGTCTCAGGAGGGCAGCCAATCCAGCCACCACCGCAGGGCAGCACGGGTCAACCTGTGCAATAGCCAAATCCGTACGAGCCCATGTACGGAGACCTAGCATTCGGCTCGCCTGGGGCCCCGCTTGCCCCCGGCCACAGGATTGCTCCGGCAAACAACTGGCTGCAGAGAAACCTATACGGCGGAGGCTACCACGAGGTGGGAAACTATGGAGCCATTGACGCTTTCCCGCATCCAGGTTACGCGCCAGCTGCAGGCGCACAGGAGGACGACGCCCTGGCGCGGAAGATGGCCGAGTTGATGCAAAATCAGTTCGTCCTCAAGCCAAAAATGCGGGGACCCCGCCTACAAGCCGCCGTTCCCGCAGTGGTACTTCAACGTGCTCCTCCCGCCAAGGGTGAAACCTCCAACGGAGTTCACGAAATTTTCCGGGCAAGACGATACAAGCACGGTGGAGCACATTGCTCGTTACCTGATGCAGCTCGGAGAATGCTCAGCTGAGGAGGCGTTCAGGGTTAGATACTTCCCCGCGTCGCTGACAGGCCCGACATTCTAGTGGTTCTCGTCCTTACCCCCTGAGTCAGTTAGCAGATGGAAGGACCTGGAACGAAAATTCCACGCCCACTATTTCAGCGGCAGCTCGGAGAAGAAGCTGATTGACCTTGCCACCTTGAAACAGAGGCACAGCGAGACGCCATTGGAATTTCTCAGGAGATTCAGGGAGGTTAAGGGCATGTGCTTCTCGCTCAACTTGCCAGATGACCAGTTGGCCGATATGGCCGTCGCCGGGATGCTGCCGGCCGTGCGTGAGAAACTGATTGGGATGGAGTTTGAAAACCTGGGCCAGCTGTCTCAAATGCTATCTTTGATGAGCAACCAGGCGTATGGCTTCAAGAAGGATGCTAGGTTTGGCAAGCAGCATGATGTGGCGGACATCTACAACCAGTTCTTAGACAAGGCCGATCTGATCGAGGATTCTGATGATGAACTGGATGTGGCCGCGGCCGAAATCATGTGGGGGAAGGAGCCTTTAACGATGAATCAGCGCTGGGTCAAACAGACCAAGGGCACCTAAGATTTCGATATCACGAAGGCTGACAAGTTGTTTGAGCTCCTAGTGAAGGAAGGCCGAATCAGACTGCCTGAAGGGCATTCCATGCTTCGGCCCGATGGAGTCAAGGGGAAACGTTACTGTGGCTTCCACGATAGGGATTTGCACTCCATCAACGATTGCAGGGTCTTCAGGATGAGGATCCAGAAAGCCATCCAGGAGGGGCACCTCAAATTTGACAACAAGATGAAGCTGGATGGTCACCCCTTCCCTCAGAACATGGTGGGCTTCTCTGTTAACATGGTGACGGCTGAGGAGAAGGGAAAGGTCAAAGTCTTGACCTCAGCCAGGGCTAGACAGGATGGAACAGTGGACCCGGAGCGGCAAGTAACTCTGGAAAAAGTGCATGGTGAAGCCCCCCGCATTCTCAAGAGCCACATCGAAATCGGGGAGTCATCCAGAGCCAAGCCCAGGGTGACCACGCGCATCCTCCTCAACAAGTGGCAGCGCCAGATGGAAAAAGAGTGTTACCAAAAGCGCAGATACGAGGAGGAGAAACGCAGAGCTGAAGAAGAGGCACACAGAAGGGACCTGGAGTAATACACGCGCGAGCAGGAGCGCGCGCACTGGGGATGTGCGTTCTTCAGGCACTGTTGGAACGAGGGTTTGAAGCAGCCCACGCTGAGGAACTGTCCTGAATGCAGCGACAGATATTTTGAGTACAGGCAGGAGACTACCAATCGCCGATCCGTCCATGAGAGAATTGGGAGGATCCACCCTAACGAGGATCGGCGCCAAAAAGTTGAAGTCATTAATCACCCCAGGAAGCGGCAAGCGGATCTAAGGTGGGCTGATCAAGAAGAGGATGAGGACGAGTACATCTGGCAGAAGGGGCAATGGTGCCCGCCTGGCCTACGCAAAAGTCAGAAGAGACGGGTTCAATGCTTGAGGAACCGCGAACTGAGGCAGGCTGGGATCCAGACGAAGCAGGTGTGGCATCCAAAAGGTCAACCTGAAGGATCAAAGCGTTCGGCTCCAACATGCATGGTATATTTTCTGCTGAACGAATTCATGGCTCCCGCTAATCAGGTTGTGCAGGAGGAAGCGTCCCCAGATGATGAGCAGATCAAGGGGATGATGGCGCAGCTGGTGCTAGCCAAGCAGGCCATCTTCGACAAACCGGCCAAAAATCGACACATGAGGCCGCTGTACTTAAGGGGATACGTCAATGGCAAGCCATTAACCAAGATGTTCGTCGACGGTGGAGCGGCAGTCAACGTGATGCCGTACACCACCTTCAGGAAACTTGGCATGGGCCCGAGCGATCTGACGCCTACAAGCATAATACTGAATGATTTCGCTGGGAATCCTTCAGATACCAAGGGATGCGCTCACGTGGATCTGATGATCGGGTCCAAGACGCTACTGACGACCTTCTTTGTGATCGAACGTCAAGGAGCCTACAGCCTACTACTCGGACGGGACTGGATTCATGCCAATTGCTGCGTCCTATCCACCATGCATCAGCAGCTTATCCAGTGGGTGGATGATGATATTGAGGTCGTCCAAGCAGATGACTCCGTGAGCGTTGCGAACGTGGAACCAGTTTTCTGGGAATACCAAGGCATTGATTGTTTCTCAGGGAAAGACTGGGGAGAAGGTCCTGTTGAACCTGTCAGCAGTGATCAACAACCGATTCAAGCAGTCGGCTCTTATAGTAATTTTTAATGGAGAACCCCGTTGATGGCACTGATGGCAAGTTGGGGCGAGGATTTATGTCGGCTGACAAATTAGAAGAAGTTGACATCAGAAGCGGTGATAAGCCAAGGCTGACGTTCATCAGCGCAAACTTGCAGCCAGACTTCAGGGAGGAATTAATCAAGCTGCTCAAGGAATACAAAGATTGCTTCGCCTGGGATTATTCGGAGATGCCTGGATTGGATCGTTCTGTCGTAGAGCATAGGTTGCCAATCAAATCTGGTTTCAAACCATACAAGCAACCACCCCGGAAAATCTACAAGGATGAAGTATTGGCCGATGTGAAGAAGGAAGTTGAAAGATTACTTGATGCGAACTTCGTTCGGCCATGCAGATATGCGGAGTGGATTTCTAACATTGTCCCTGTTTACAAGAAGAATGGAAAGATGAGGGTCTGCATAGATTTCGGGGATCCGAACGAGCTACTCCGATGGATGGTTACCCCATGCCTATTGCCGATTTGTTGATTGACGCCGCAGCTGGACACAAAGTGATCAGTTTCATGGATGGCAATGCGGGATACAACCAAATCTTCATGGCAATAGAAGACATATCAAAGACGGCCTTCAGATGTCCTGGTCATATAGGCCTGTTTGAATGGATAGTCATGACATTTGGGTTAAAAAATGCTGGTGCAACTTATCAACGAGCCATGAGTTACAATTTTCACGAGTTGATCGGCAAAGTTGTGGAAATCTACATTGATGATGTGGTAATCAAGTCCCTAAGTCATGACACACATTTGGAAGATGTGAAGAGGACCTTGGAGTGCACCCGGAAGCATGGTTTAAAGATGAATCCAAACAAGTGCGCTTTTGCGGTATCAGCTGGAGAATTCTTGGGGTTTTTAGTCCACGAGGGAGGAATTGAAGTTGGCAAGAAGAGCATGAAGGCCATCGATGAAGTTGTTCCTCCAACTAATCTCAAGGAGTTGCAATCACTGCTCGGCAAAATTAATTTCATGAGAAGATTCATTTCAAATTTGTCACAGAAGGTTTTGCCATTCTCTCCATTGCTGAAGCTAAAGAAGGATCAGAAGATCACATGGGGCGACGAACAACAGAAGGCTTTTGATGAGATCAAGCAGTACATGAAGGAGCCACCAGTGTTGGTCCCTCCTCAGCTGGATAAGCCTTTCAAGTTGTACGTGGCGGCCGATACCCAAACCATTGGATTGGCCCTTATTCAAGAATTCGAAGGAAAGGAGCAGGTAGTAGCATATCTTAGTCGAAAACTACTCGATCCCGAGACCAGGTATTCGGCTACGGAAAAGCTGTGCTTGTGCGTATACTACTCGTGTACAAAGTTTCGGCACTACTTGTTGAATGCCGAATGCACTATGTATTCAAAGTTCGATGTAATAAAACATATGTTATCTATGCCAATTTTGAATGGCAGCATTGACAAATGGATCTTGGCCTTATCAGAGTTCGAGTTAAAGTTCGAATCTGCAAAGGCTATCAAGGGACAGATTATTGCCGATTTTATAACTGAGCATCACGATCCGTCAATTGATTTGCTTGAAATTACCCCTTGGGCTTTATTTTTTGATGGACCATCATGTGGTAAAGGTGGGGGAGTAGGGATCCTACTAATTTCACCTAGGGGTGAGATGTTTGAATTTGCCATCCCTATACAGCCCACTATTACAAACAATCAGGCCGAGTACGAGGCACTGCTTCGAGGGCTTCAATATTTGAGAGAAGCTGGGGCCATTTCAGTTGAAGTTTATGGAGATTCAGAGCTGGTGATCAAGCAATTGAATGGCCAATACGAGTGCAAAAGTGAAGCGCTGAGGAGTTACTACGAAGAATGCAGGGAAATCTTGAAGAGCTTCCCGTTGGTAACTCTATAGCATATTCCTAGGGAACATAATGAAGAAGCAAACAGACTGGCTCAAAGCGCCTCTGGTTACCAAGAGAGTCAAGAAGCGTTTGCTGCAGAGGTATGTGCACTAGGGACGGATCTCGCAGAAGGTGATTGGAGGAAAGAGATCGTTGATTACTTGAGGGATCCATCCCGAAAGGTCTCTAGGAAGCTCAGGTACAAGGCCATAAAATTCGTTCTTCTAGATGACAATTTGTTCCATAAATCATTAGATGGGGTATTGTTACGATGCCTGGGTCCAGGAGAAGCCAAGAACATGATGAGCGAGGTGCACAATGGGATATGTGGAGCACACCAATCGGCCTACCGTATGAAATGGGTTATTAGACAAGCTGGGTGCTTTTGGCCGACGATATTAGAGGATTGCTTTGAGTATTACAAGGGATGTCAGGATTGCCAGAGGTTTGGAAATATTCAAAGGGTCCTCACGTCAGCATTGAATCCCATCATCAAGCCATGGCCATTCAGGGGCTGGGGTATAGACTTGATTGGCCAAATTAATCCACCATCTAGTAAGGGGCATAAGTTCGTGCTTTTGGCTACGGATTATTTTACTAAATGGGTTGAGGCGATCCCACTGAAGAAGGTGACATCAGAAAACATGGTTGAATTTGTCAAGGAGCACATCATCTATCGGTTTGGAATCCCTCAGACAATCACCACTGATCAAGGGGCACAATTCGTGTCACTGGAGTTCAGAGAGTTTGCCGAAAGCATGGGAATCAAATTGTTTAACTCTTCTCCCTATTATGCCCAAGCTAATGGTCAAGCAGAGGCTTCTAACAAGATCATGATCAAGCTGATACAAAAGAAGATCGACCAGAAGCCAAGAAGGTGGCATTCGGTACTCAGTGAGGCACTGTGGGCTTACCGAATGGCCCCCATGGAGCTACAAAAACCTCTCCTTATGAATTGGTTTATGGGCACCACGGGTTCTACCTTGGGAGATGCAATCAGATTCAAGGAGAGTGGTGTTACAGAAAGATTTGAGCTCCAAAGATTACAGTGGCCTAATGATGGATGAGCTAGAGGATTTACATATGATCCGTCTTAGAGCCTTGGAAAACATCGAGAAAAACAAGGCGCGGGTTGCCAAGTACTATAACAAGAAAGTAAAAGTCAGGCAATTCGCAGAAGGAGATTTGGTTTGGAAAGCGCTATTGCCGATTGGAACTAAATACAGCGAATTCGGCAAATGGTCCCCTAACTGGGAGGGGCCTTTTCGTGTGGTCAGATGCGTCCCTGGTAATGCATACATATTGAAGACTTTGCTAGGAGAAGAATTTTCCTCCGTGATAAATGGAAGATATCTGAAGAAATATTATCCTAGCATTGAGATCGATCGATGATCACCAGCAGCGGGATTACGCACATCTGACACAGAAACAGCCGGCGCTCAAGAACGAGGCCGCCTTCAGAACAAAAATTCACAAACAGAAGAAATGGCCAGTGCCTATATGCATTGCCCTTAGCACAAAAACTACATTACAACTGCTTCTTGCAGGTTTACATCCAACAACCCTGGTGATCAGGACCTCAAGGAGGTGGGAAGCAGAAGGCGTGGAGGAAGAAGCGAAAGTATGATTCAATCTTTTCTTTGCTTCTTCTTCGATCGCTCCCTCTTCGGTTGTTCCCGGGACCACCGTGACGGCAACTTGGAATGCATGGGGGTGACCATGGTTTGCGGCTTCCACCAAGCTGTCCCAGGCCGCTTTCAGGTTGTTGTACTTGTCAGAGACATCTAAAACAGAGGAATCGATGTTAGGGGCAAGAAATCCAAATGCGGGCACAAAGTCAAGAAGAAGTCAGAAGCATTTACCCCCCACTAGTGCCTCCAGGGCCATGCGACGCTCGCGCTCGGCTTGGCAACGAGCGGTGATGTCCCTGAGGCCGTGCTCTAGGTGCCGAACGCGGCGGCGCGGCTTGATGGGCCGGTCCTCTCGTTCAGGCGTGTCATCCTCTGCTTCGAGGGAGGAATCGGAAGAGATGTACTCAGGCACATCTTCGGTCCCGATGATTTCTTCAGGGAGCAAATCAAGGCTGAAAGAGGAAAAGAAGAAAATATGAAGCGCAAGATCATATGGAGAACGAGGAGTAGATCAAGGGAAAACTCACCTTCGAATCGTGCGTTTCTTTGGAGGGCCGCCCTCCTGGGGTTGCTTGCCTTTGTCCATGACCTTTGGGTTTTCTCCTCTGGAGACAGAAGAGGAAATGAGAAGTGATGGATGAGTGTGCGAGTGGATTTGCAGGGCATCCCGACAGGCTATTTTATTGACCGAAGGGGTGCATTGGGAGTGATGACTGGCCAGCGTACACTGTTGGAATACCAAGCGGCAGGGTTTTTTCCCAAATGCGAAGGGTTTTCACTTGAACAGTATTTACGGATTGCCGATTCAGGGATCTTCTGTGGATTTTTGCGCCAAGGGGCATCTGTTCTTATGTATTCGGCTCAAGGCAGTTGCCGGGTATGTTTGAGGAAAGACAAGATTCACGGATGCAAATGTAAAGAAAATCATCACAGAGCGAGCACAGAATTCAAAAGTTCTTCATTTATTGCCGATATTCAAACGTCCCTAATACAATCTAGTCAAAAAGCCTGTTCAACACAGATTGGGGATGAGTGATTTCGGCAATGGCGTCGCCGTGGCCATAAAGGCGCTCCAAGATGAGCTCGATCTCCTCAATGTCCTCTGGCGCGCCGCCCCAGAAGCCGCGTGGCCTGGTGGAGTAGTCAACGTCCGTGTGCGTCGCCATGGCAGCCAGGCCCAGGGTAGTGCCCAAGCGAACGCCATGGGTGGCCACCTCGTCAACGTGGTGCTCCACCGCAGCAAGGCGCTCAGCCGGCGTGTCACCGCGAGCGTCACCTTGTCAGCCAGCTGCTCCACCAGCGCCTTCAGCTGGTTGAGCTCGGCATCGCGGGCTGCAAGGAGCAAGAAGAAAGTAGATTAGCATAAAAAGCCGGGTTGGATCAAAGATTTGATTTCAGAGCTGTACCGTCGATGGTTTCCAGCAGCTGTTTGCGCTGGTCCTCCCACTCCAGCTTGGCTATGCCCGCCTTTTTGGAGACGTCCTCCAACTCGCTCTGGGCCGTCTCCAGCTCCGCCTTGAAACGGAGGGCGTCGAGTTCCCCGTAGGGCACGGGGGAGTGGCCGTCGGACTCCGAGGAGTCATCCGGAAGGGGCTGATTGGCCGGCGCAGGAGACGGATTCCACTGAATCAACCTGAAAGGGAGATGATCGTCAAAACCAGAAAAGACCAAAGGGGAATCAAAGAAGAGGAATCGACGATCATTGCCTCCGGCGCGCATTGGCGCTGCTCCCCTCTGCCTCATCAGAGGCACGTCGGCGGTTGAGGCGGCGCACCATGTTGCTTTGGGATGTGCACTGTTTGGAAAGAAGAAGAACTGAGATTGGCAAAGATTCGAGAGCTAAAAGGCTTGGTGGAGAGCTAGGGGCACCTACGGTTTCATTTATAGGCCTGGCAAGACAGATCGTGGCCTCAGGTCGTGGCTCAGGATCATGGCGCATATCCCAAGAAAATCGGAAGGTGGAAAGGTTTCCTTGACCAGACCACCAATGGGTCGCTTGGAGTTCTAGGCTGAGTCGTGTTCGGTTGACTGGCTCGGCTGAGAGGAGTCAAAGTGCCATTCGGGTGTTGGCGTTTCTTTGCCGAATGGGTCGTTCAGCATTACGTTTGAAGGAGCGCAGAAGGAAAAGGAAATAAGATTGCAAGAACAGATATTACAAGAGCGACCAATTCGGTTATACATCAATTGAAGCGTTTAAATGTTCAAGTATTTTTCCATTACACTACGGACATTGGATATTGTCTGGTGAAAATTATCCCACCGCTCCTGGTAATCTTTCTGGGCACTAGACAAGGTGGTAAGCTCTGCATCGCATTGTTTCATCTTGGCCATAGCCGATTTTGCATCCTCTTGGGTATTCTCTATCAATTCAGGGAGCTCGGCTATTTTCCTGTTATCGGCCTCCATCTCAGCTGACAGGCTTCTCAATTCTTCCTCCAGAGCAGCTTTCCTAGCAATTTTTAAATCACGAGAGGCTTGCAGATTGGCCAATGTATCTTTTTGGCTCTCGGTCTGAGATTGTGCCCCGTTCATGGCTTGTTCAGCACTGGCTCTCTTCTTTTGAATAACCGGGCGGGAGCGCACCTTCCTCAAAGCCTGCCTTATGGGCGCATAATGGATCTCTGGGCCACAGATAGATGCAAGAGAAGCATTGATGTCCTCAGGAAGCCCTTGGCTAATAGACTCGAGCATTTCTTCAAAGTGATCGAGATCTTTGAACTGATCTTGTGCATCCTTTTCCAGCCAGGCAAAGATCTCCCTGAGCTTTTCTAGCACTTCGTCTGACAGGGTTTGATGCATTTCTTCCATCGCCTCGGCAACTGGATTGTTCCCCGTTGACAGACTTGATGATGATGGGGCCTGATCCTAAGAAGCAGTATTGCCGAGTTAGGAGTGCTAAAAGTAAAGGTAGCAGAGTTAAGTGCGAATGAGTACCTCATGTCTGATTTCTTGAGCTGGGGCAGGACTCTGTTCAGGGGCAATCACAGGCGAAGGAGGTGTTCCAGGCAAGGCTGAAGCTTCTATGTGAGAAGGCGCTGTTGTTGGCAGCTCAGGGGCTTCTGGCTGAAGAGGAGATGGGTTCACCTCTGCTGGGGTTGGTGTCTCTGCATGACCAGCAGGTGATTGTGCCCCTGGAGGACTTGACGGTTCTGGCTGGATTGGGAGACTCATCTCTGGAGAATTCATTGCTTCTGCAGAAGGTGATTGAGTCCCTGATGAAGATGAGATCTCCACTGGGATAGGTAATTCAACACTGGGTGGACTTGCTTGTTGAGACGCTGGGGCGTCCACAAGTTGTTCTTCCATTGTGTCTTCTGCAAATGTCAAATTAAAAGATAAATGCCAATGTTCATCCTCAAAAGGGGACAGTGAAGGTCATACCAGTGGATGGGGCATTGGCAGGTTCTGGCACTGAAGATTGCTGGGCTCTGGGCTGAAAATGCACAAGATATGATTTATCAAGATCAGAGTAATTTGGTGATCAGGAAAAGAAAGGGTTTTTACCTCAACAAGGACTTTCTTAATAGTTCTCCTCCTCTTGGCATTTGGAGGAGCAATCAGGGTCAAACCTTGCCTCCTGTCAGCAGCAAGGCTGGAAAGGCTTGGGTCTGTTGTGGCAAACCTGGCCATTAGCTGCGTCAGAGTTGGGGACCTAAATCCCAGTGCTGAGATCGGGCCTACGGCATTGTAGGTGATGTTCCTGGCTCGAGGGGCAGGCACTGTGTTCTGTGAGTAAAAGAAATAAAATCAGAGTCATGATTGGAAGAGGAAATGTCTGATCCAAAGGTTAGTTATATTACCTCTGAAGTTGGCTGAAAATCAGGCATCAACTCTGCACAGAACAAGTGCACAGGCTCACTGAAGATATGATCATGGAATTCTTGCCACCATGAGTTGAAGGTGGGGTGAGCTATTGTTGTAGGTACAAAAGGCCAGGTGTAGACAGTGGGACTGCACACATAATGAAAGACTCTACTACTGTGCATGAGCTCTTTGATTTCCTCTCTAGGCTTGAGGAATTCATGCAGAAACAGTCTTGGGGGCATCTGGCCACATCCAAGTTGCCGAGCCATTACATTGGGCTGATAATATTCATAAGTGCTATGATTCAGCCTTCCTCCATTGAATTCGGCCATTTAGCAGGGATGCATGGACGGATTATGATGTTAAGGATTTCTAGGAATCTCCCATCTTGGCGTCCGGTTTCAAAAGAGAATTCACAAGGGAAAGTCAAATTGTCATTGTCCAGATAAGGGAGCCAGAGGGGATTTTGGAAACCTTTGAAGAATAGCTCGAAAAGGTGGGCCGATGTTTTGTTGAACAAGAACGCTTGAAGCAGCTTCGCCGTAAGTCTGGCATCCTCTGGTGGTTTGGGGTTCCCCTTCAGGGTGATTGGATGAAGGGAAGAGCCAGGTGTTCAGATCAACGCCAACTATCTGATGCATGTGTAACTGCAGCCACATTTGCACAAACCACCAAGGACCGTTGACACATGCTATTCTCTGGCTAGTGTACATCTGGGTGACAGTTTGATGAAGCATATGGTACACACTGCCTAGGAGAAATTTCCCAAGGGGGAGACGGTGGCCACTAACCAGTTGAGAGGCCATTGCAATGTGATTCAAGGTAGGCTCATTAGCTTTACCACAGAAGATAAACCTGCATAGCCACATGTTCAGAAATGCCCTATATTCAATTTCGCCAAGGGTGCCGTCTTTCATGTGGCTCAAGATATAATTCTTGTATCCGCTCCCTGGTTTCACCCCTGTTTGGCGTGAAGAACTTCTGAAATCCCAGGGTTGAACGGATCCTGTAATGTCAAGGCCGGTGATCATATACACATCGGCCAGAGTTGGAGACATCGGGCCGTGGCCAAAGAGGAAAGCGTTGACGCCATTTGACCAAAAATGACAGGCTGCTATCAGAAGGTCTTCATTATTGGGGGTTTCGGCCAAAGATAACTCCAGGCACTGAGCAATACGAAGGGTATCCCAGTTTTGGGTCCTGGCACTCTTGTCTGCAAGAATCCTCCGGTACCAATTTTTCCAACCCGCGATTGGAGGCAAAGGCCAGTTCTTGAAAGCATCTTGCCACCAAGAAGGTGGGGACAGAGCCACCTTGAAGGGGATCCTTTGAGATTCAGCCGCGATGAAATATCAAGGATCAGAGTTTCCCACGGGACCAAGGTAATAAGATCTTCAATTGGCCTCGGTGCGAATCCAAAGCTCAGTGGAAGGCTCCTGAAGGAAAGCAGAAGAGAAATCTCAGGTAAAATTGAAAACCTAAATGCCGAATGAAGCTTACGGGAAGGGAATTTACCCGAGCAGCTTGGTGTTGAGCCGCCATTGGGGATCTGAGTTTAGAACAAGGGGACCTAGGGTTTGGATCTAGATGAAGATTCCGGTGGATTGCGAAGAGAGAAGAACAGGTGTTGACAGATTCGTTTTGAAAATGTTTGTGGCTGGAGTCAATTCCGGAACAAAATTACTTTTATCCCGCAATTGAAGGGGCATGTGTTAACACCAAAATTTGGTAAGGAGTCTGACTTGTGGGTCCAGCTCGGTGAGGAGTCCGTTTGGTGGAAGGAAAGGATTTTTTCAGATGTATTCGGCAAAGAAGTCTGCGGTCGGCTATCTGCTCCCGTTCGGCAAAGGAACAGTTGAGCTGATTTTGCGGGATTGGACGGTGACGTGGCTCAAGCAGGAAGGACGAATGGATGGATAGGCGATCAAGCTTAGAGATAAGTTAGGCAGCGAATCCATTCGAGATTGTACTTGGCAGGGTATAAATATGAGCCCTGAATGTATGTAATAGACACAATCATTCTTCAATACAAACCGGCCTTACGCCAAACCCTAGAGTCCTTTTGTCGTGTCGTCGAGTTCTTCGAGAGGGTTCATCGATCCGTCGACCTCCGTGAGTACCGCAACCTTGTATCATGTCTAGTATCATGCGGTGGATTTAGATCTGATGCAAGTAGTCTTGTTACCATGCTTCGTGTCATGTGGTAGATTCAAGCTTGGTTCAAGAGGGTTTCTTGTTAGGTCATGAGCCATGCGGTAGGCTAAGATCTAGCTTGAAGCTAGTTATCGGCTCTATTGGATTTTGGCAAGATCCAATAGATTCATTAAGTTACCCCGTGTTGCTTTGAGTTTTTGCTTTATGTTTAAGTTCATGTAACACCTTTTGCCCAATCTAGATGGGTTTGGATCGGCTTTATCCCTCTCATGATCCTTGTACGAGTAGATTTCGTGTTTTAGCACGTGGATCTTGTGCTTTCCGATAGCCGAAACCGAATCGATCTAGGTTGTTACGTGTTGCGGGTTCAAGCTTGCCAATGTTGGTATAAATCTTGAAAGAGCTGAGTGTCATGCGGTAGATGTAGGTTTTTGGGTTGCTTTGGAGCTAGTCATCCGGTGGATTAGATTTCGAATCAATCTGATAGATTTATTCGCTTGGTAATGTTCGTTCCTTCTTCATGGACCCCGAATCGGTACATTCGGCCGTATTCGGTTATGTTTCTTCACGAGTAGAACACGTGCGTAATTCATGCTTTAAATAACGTGTGCTTTTAGCTTTCCATATTTAGATTGTATCATGCGGTGGATAGATCTATTTGTGGAAAGTGGTACGATTTTCATGCAAGTTGTATCATGCGGTGGATAGATTTGCTTGGTGTCGTACCCGACGGATTTTTAAGTACCTAGACATGCGGTAGACTAGTGCTTTGGATCTATGCATTCTTATTTATCACATGTTTACGTTCGTGCTTTACTTTATCCTTTTATTTAATGTTAGTTATCATGGGGATCGGTCATGGCCACGTGCACGTGCATTTTTGCTCAAACAAAGACCGATTACTGTCATGCTTACGTCATCCATTCGGCAGTGTTACTTTTCCTTTTATAAGTTCCCGAATGGCTTTCAGTTTATTGGCAGATAGCTTTCTATAGCTATGTGTCATCCCATCTGGCTTTATAGCCGTAAATATGAAACTGTCTGGTACCACCCGGCAAGTTCCAAGCTTTGGTATCTAACTGCTTTGTCTTTTGTTAATTTTCAGGAAAAATTGACTGTCACGTCTCGTGACTCTTTGCGCGTGTGAATCCAGCTTGTTCGGCTTGCTGTGTGTTTGGCGCTAGGTGCACGTTTTGCGTCAACAGAGGCATCTTCCGAATCGCTCGAATGATATCAATCATCCAAGTGTCTTTATCGAGCACTCGATAGAGGTGGTCATTTCTCATCTTATCTTCTATGAACTCTTTATCATCTTGTCCATGATTCATCCTAGACAAATGATCGGCCACAACATTCTCCACCCCCTTCTTATCACGAATTTCAACATCAAATTCTTGGAGAATAAGGATCCAACGAATCAAACGTGGTTTGGCTTCCTTCTTAGCCAAGAGATACTTGATGGCTGCGTGATCGGTGTAAACAACGACCTTCGAGTTCACGGTGTAAGATCTGAATTTTTCGAAAGTGAATACCACTGCTAGCAACTCCTTTTCCATAGTGGCATAATTTAATTGCGCCCCACTAAGAGTTTTGCTAGCATAGTAAACGGCGTGAACCCAGCCTTCCTTTCCGTGACCCAAAACCGCGCCTACAGTGTAGTCACTTGTGTCCCTCATGATCTCGAAAGGTTGACTCCAATCTAGAGGTTGGGTGATGGGAGCACTCACCAACGCATTTTTCAAGGTCCGGAATGCCGCTAGGCACTTCTCATCAAAGTCAAAAGCCACATCCTTTTGAAGAAGATGCGTTAAAGGCTTAGTGATCTTCGAGAAGTCCTTAATAAATCTTCTATAGAATCCGGCATGGCCTAGAAAGCTCCTTAAGGACTTAACATCCGTAGGAGGTGGGAGTTGCTCAACCGTTTCTACCTTAGCCTTGTCCACTTCAATTCCTCTCTCGGATATAACATGTCCGAGCACTATGCCTTGTTTAACCATGAAATGGCACTTTTCCCAATTTAACACCAAATCTACCTCCGCACACCTCGTAAGGACCTTTTCTAGGTTTGCTAAGCAATCCATGAACGTCTTCCCGTAAACGGAAAAATCATCCATAAACACTTCAACAATTTCTTCGACGAATTCCGAAAATACGGCCATCATGCAACGTTGAAAAGAGGCCGGAGCGTTGCATAGACCGAAGGGCATCCTTCGGTATGCAAACGTTCCGTAAGGGCACGTAAACGTTGTCTTATGTTGATCTTCCGGGTGAATGGGAATTTGCATGAACCCCGAGTATCCATGGAGAAAGCAAAAATAAGCATGGTTTGCTAACCTCTCGAGCATCTCGTCAATGAACGGTAGGGGGAAGTGATCTTTCTTCGTCGCTTTGTTAAGCTTACGATAATCGATACACATCCGCCACCCGGTCACGGTTCTTTGCGGTATCAATTTGTTCTTCTCATTTTTCACCACGGTCAAACCTCCTTTCTTCGGTACACAATGTACCGGGCTCACCCATTCGCTATGCGGAACCGAGTAGATGATTCCGGCATCAAGTAACTTGATAACCTCTTTCTTTACTACCTCTTGCATGGCATGAGTTAGTCTCCATTGGTGGTCCACTACGGGCTTACATTGGTCTTCATTGGTATACGATGAGTGCAAAAGGCTGGGCTAATACCTTTGAGATCATTAATCGAATATCCAATCACCTTCCTATGTTTTTTTAATAAAATCAGCAACGCTTCATTTTCTTCGGGACTCAACTCGTCGCTCACAATGACTGGATAAGTCTTGTCTGGGCCCAAAAATTCATATTTTAATCCCTTGGGCAAAGGTTTAAGGTCTACCTCGGGCGCTTGTGGCTCCTCGGGTTTGATTTCTCCTATGTCTTCGAATTTCTCTTCCTCTACACTACCATCATGCGGCTCTAAGCCTTTTGTTGCTTCTTCTAGTTCTTCGTCTTGTTGATTACTAATTTGATTTTCCATTGCTTTTTGCAGCGGGTCTCTAAGGGTTTCAACGAAACAAAGACTATCTACCTCCTCTACTTCTTCTTCGGGAGGAAAGGGTGTAGGGTGTTTAGAAACGCGAAGAAAGTTATATGTGTACTTTGTTCCATTAAGGTTCATTGTTACCTTGCCTTCTCCGGCATCCAACACGGCATCAACCAACTTAAGAAAGGGTCTACCTAGGATTATGTGATCATGATTACTATGGTAAGCATCTATAACAAAGAAATCGGTTGGTATACATTTTCCAGAGATTTTTACTTTCATGTTGCAAACAATACCTAGAGGTTTAATAGTTCTACCATCTCCCGTAATTAATTTTGTTGATGTTGGAGCTAAGTCTAGGTTGTGGTCTTGAACTTTATCTTAAATTTTAGAAGATAGGACACTTGGGCTCCGATGTCGCATAAAGCTTTGTATTGAACTCCGCTGATCTCGCAACTCAAGTGTGGTGCCATCTTCTCTTTTTCTTCGGATCCTATCGCGTAAACTTCGGCGAGGCGAGCGTATGGTGATGCTTCGGGCTTGATCCCCATGATTCTCTTCACCTCGGCTATGTGTTCCGGATCCACTTCATCATCTCCAAAGAGCTTTTGAAAGATCTCACCGGTGGTTTCAAGGTTGTATGAATCTTCCGCTTTCTTCTCCGGTGGGAAATCTACTTCCAATGCTCTTGCCATCCCCTTTTGATTAGGGAATGGTCTTCTTTTGTCGAATACTTCTCCGTAATCGATAGGAACCCAATCCATTTGTTCGAACTCCCTTAGTGGCTTCGCGCTTAACATGCTTCTCTTATTTGTCTCATTTAGTACGACGAAGTCAACGCTCAGGGTAGTTCTTGTCTTGATGTGTTCTTGTTCAAACTTTTTCGGGATCGGCTCCTCTTTTGTGACTTCCGGGGTTGCCTCTTTAGAAAATTCTAGCACACTTCTTCATCCTCGAATTATATTCCGGCTCTTCCGCAAGTATTGTTTCCCAAATTCTTCACATGGCAGCCACTTTACTAATTTTTTGTAGAAGTTGAGCGGCTTCCGTGAGTGTTTTCTCCATGAGATCCCCACCTGCACACATTTGGACGTGTTGCATGCAACTAGGGGTTAGGGAAAAGAAAAATGTATGCAAGAGTACATCACCGGAGAAGCCGAGTCTTGGTCCTTGTTCGATCAACTCATTAAACCTATTCCAAGCTTGGTCTATCCCTTCCTCTTCTCCTTGCGTGAAAGTGATCACTTGCCTCCTTAGATATTGAACCTTGCGGGTATTGGCCCGGGTTGGGGATGTGGTTCGGATGGTCTTCCCTGCTGAAGGTGATGGCATCTTCCGACCAGTTGAGGAAGGAGGGAGGCGCCTTCTCCGCGGCGAGGTCCTCGCGCCGCTCTCGCTTGCGCTGGCGGGTCGACATGTCGACGGTGGGCCCCCCAAAGATGAGGAACACGTTCTCCACGGCGGGGAAGCCGCCGGCGTCGCCATCTCCTCCGTCTTTCTTGGCCTCCGCTTCCTTCATGGCGGCGCGCCCATAGAACTTCTTGAGCATATCGCATTGCTCAAGGGTATGGTTCACTGGGGTCTTATGGTAAGGACATGGCTTTTTCAGCATGTCATCAAACACCCCCGAACCTCGAGGGGCTGGTCGAGGGCCCCGTCGAGCCGGGTCAACAGCAAGAGCCTCGGCATCACCGCCGTTGCGCCCCTGCTCGCGCGCCTCGAGGCGCGCCTTCTTTCCCTTCTTGCCCCGCTTATCCTTGTGGTGGGGCTCCCTGGACTTGCTGCCCTCCGCGGGCACATCATCCGAGCGCTTGCCCTTCTTGCCGTCGAAGATTGCCCCCACGGCCTCCTCTCCTAAGGCGAAGCTGGTGGTGATGTCGAACAGCTCGTTGGAGTCCGCAGGCGGGCTGCGCCCCAGCTCTCGCACGAGGTCCCGGCACGTGGTGCCCTCGAGGAAGGCATGCACGATCTCGGATTGCGCCACGCTGGGGAGCTCTGTACAGCGCTTGGAGAAGCGCCGTATGTAGTCCCACAGCGACTCGCCGGGCTTCTGGGTGCAGGAGCGCAGGTCCCAGGAATTTCCAGGGTGCACGTACGTGCCCTGGAAGTTACCCACGAACGTGCGGACCAGATCGTCCCAGTTGTGGATGCGGGCCGGCGGCGGGTGCTCGAGCCACGTCGGGCTGCATCGCCGAGGTGCAGGGGCAACTTGCGGATGATGACCTCGTCGGCCGGTGGCCCCGCCCGGGCGGCACGCCAGGCGGTAGTCGTAGAGCCACACGCGGGGATCCGTCTCCCCGTTGTACTTGACGATGGTCGAGGGTTGGCGGAAGCGTTGGGGGAAGGCCGCCGCGCGGATCTCCCGGCTGAATACACGGGTCCCCGGGGGCTCCGACGTTGGAGAGCGGTCTTCGTCGCTGTCGTAGTGTCCACCCCGTCGAGGGTGGTAGCCCACCACTGCTCGCGCGTCTGCCTTGCTCGTGCGCCGGGCGTTGATGACGTTGCGGGTGTCGCCGTCCAGCGCCCTGCGCGCGTGTAGGAACCGCTCCTTGGCCGGCGTGCGTCCAGGGTTGGCGGGTCGCCCCGCCGCTTCACCTGCATGGACCGTGGGTTCGCCCCCCTGTGCGGCTCTGTCGTCCCATGCATCCCCTTGCTGGCGGATACGTGAGGCTGAGCTTTTGGCCTGCTGGACGGCTGCTTGCTCGATGAAAGCTTGCACTTCGCGCTGCAGGTTCCGCGCCTCGGGGGTCGAGGGTGCCGGCATAGCCCGTAGTAGTGTCGCGGCGGCAATAAGCTTTTGGCTTGCCCGCGGAGGCGCGTCCGGGTTGTCGACGTTGAAGTCGGCGTTGATGCGGTCGCGGAGGCTTCCCCTGCCATTGAGGCACGGAGCAGCCGCACCGTCCGGTACTCCTCCGCCAGCTTAGCCTCGAGCTCGCGGGCCTGGGCCAGCTGCGCATCGTCGTTGGCCCCGGCGGGGAGTGCTTGGCCCCCGCGGCCGGGCGCGGAGCGATCCCCCCGGGGCGGGCGTGACCTCCCCGGTCTCCCGGCGCCCACGGCGCCGGTGGTGTTGGCTGGGTCGTTGGCGACGACGACGTAGCACTCCCGCGCGGGGTCGTAGCTCCCGGTACTGGAGTCATCGGAGCAGCCGAACCAGTAGTCCGTAGCGTCAAGGAAACGCCGGAACATGACTGGGTCCGGCACGCCAGAGAAGTCCCACTTCGCGTACCCGTGGAGGTTAGCGGGTGGCGGCGCGTCAAGAGAGCCTAGGGACAATTTGTCACCGGCTGAGGCGCTGGGATCCCTGGTGACGAAAACGTGACGGCCAGGGGGAACCCTGCACATCGTGGTGTTGACGTTGGCGTTGTAGGCTGTCGTGGCACCACGCAGCCCAATGGGAAAGCGCGGTCCGGAGACCGTGCGCTGTCCCGTTGGGGTGGCGGTTGCCGTGATGACGGTTGCGCCGCGCTGAGTGGCGGTGCGCTCGGCTGCTTGTCGCTCGGACCGTGCCCGGCGCGAACGCCGACCGGGCGGCGGCGGCGTCGTGGCGTCGACGGGCCCGCGGCGTCCGTGCCGGCGGGCGTCTCGCGCCGTGGTGGTGCGGGCGGTGGGGCCGGAGCGGACCCGACCTGGCGCCGCGTGCGGAGCTCCTCACGGTTGGTGAGGCGCATGAGGTAGCCGTTCCTCGTGGCCTGAAAGTTCAGGCCCCCGAACCGGATTTCGAACCCAGCGGGGAGGGGGTCCGAGCTGCCCATGCAGTATCGCGTACCGCGGTACTCAGTGCGGATCACCATGGAGGGAGTTGACGGATTGACCTTAGGCGCTTGATTGCCCCACGGTGGGCGCCAACTGTCGGTGCGGAATGTGGTCCCGACACTAACCAGTAATAAGCGCCGAGGTCTATCCCTCACTGGTCGATGCTAAGCAATGAGAGACACAGAGTTTATCTTGGTTCCGGCCGAGGGGGCCGTACGTCCAGCAGTGGTGTGCTCAAGGCACTATATTGCTCAGCACCGGAGGTGCCTGTAGTGGGGCTGCTACAAGCAAGGAGGGAGAGGAAGCTTGGCTTCCAAGTCCCTGGTGTAGTGGCTGAAGATGTTGTGTTACGTTGCGTTGTGTGTCTCTATGTCCGTTTTTTTTCCTGCGGCAGGAGGGTTCGTCCTCCTTTTATAGATCAAGGAGAGAGGGAATCACATGCGCGGCGCACTATTTAGCTACGTGAAGGGGCGTGATGTGCTATGCTGTAGAGTGGGCGGCCGTCCGGACGATCCTTGCAGCGATCCGGCCATCATGGCTTATCTTGTACCCGAACAGTAGCGGCTTCGAGGATAGAAGGGCGGTGGACGGCCGCGATGTCCTCAGATGGGCTCGAGGGAGTTGCTGACGTCGGTCCGTACAGGGTACAGTAGCAGGTAAGGCGGCGTCTCGTTCCCGCACGCTCCACTGTGCTAGAGCTGTTGCCACAGCGCCCGGCGTGTGGTTCGTACGCGCGGGGGCGGCAGCCATGCCGTTAGCAGTGGCAAGGATGGCGTCCCACCGGCCTAGCGCCTCCACCTAACTCTGCAAGATCACAAGAAAGCAAGTCGAGGGTGTGGTCGGCCCCCCTTCGAGGGCTCGGCGCGTTAGCCGTACCAGAGCAGGTGGCGCGGCGTCACGGGACTGGCACCGGCCACGCCGCACAGTTCCTCCCACAGTGGCGGGGATGGGATCCCTCCTGGGGAGTTGGTGCGGCGGTACCGGGGCGCGAGCCCCAGGCGCATGATGGCACCGCCCGCCGGTGTCGGGGCATTAAATGCCGGCGTACGGGAGCGAGGGCGCGCGCGTGCGGAGCGCCCTCGAGCGAGGAGGACCCTGTTCGAGGGCGGAGCGGACCCTCGAGCGAGGCGGAGCCTGCTCGAGGGGGGAGCGGGCTCTTGAGCGAGGCGGAGCCCGCTCGAGGTAAGCGCACCCCCTCGAACGGGACGGAGCCCACCTGAGGGAGGCGCGCATCCTCGAGCAAGGCGAAGCCTGCTCGAGGGGATCTTCGAGTGGGCCGCCTTGGTGGGCCGTTGGGGGCCTCCGCGGCGTGGGCCGTGTCCTGCATGGTTAGGCGAGGTGTGTTTAGCTTTGTTGCATGTTTTAAGTGGGGATTTCCCAGTTGTTTAAGGGACCCCTAGGACTGTCCCCGACAGTAGCCCCCGAGCATCTGTGGGTTTGCCATTGAGGCTCCCGCAGATGCTGGAAACTACTGATAGGACGCTCTTCCCTCCTGGTCTCGCGAACGCTCTCCGTGGGGCCGCGTCAGCGGACCCGCGGGTCTAGCCCCCGAAGCCCTGCAGGAGCGTGGGTGCTCCTGTAGGGGTTAACCGCGAGAGTTGGCCAGAGGGCATGGTACATGTTTCAACCGGCGTCGGCAATGTCTCAGCCGGCTTCGGTGACGCACGCGCTGCTGGCACTATCTCCGGCGGGTGCAATCCAGAAGGTGTAGCCGTGCGTCAAGCCCCCGAGCCTGGGCCCGTTCGAGGCGATCGGGTAGAGCTTTACAACTTGTCTTTTAACGCGCCCTCGCCGTCCCTCCGCGGGACGGAGGGTGAGGTTTCCGCAACCCCCATCGAGCGGGTCGCGGATTGCGGATTCCTCGTTGAGCTGCTGGCGGGTGGTTCGAGTGGACGCCCATGCCCCGTACGATAAGGGTAGGCTGCGTGGTCCAGAGACACGTCCATTGAAGCGCTTGCGTGGGTTTGCTAGATGGGGCTCGGTCCCGTTCGATAGGGACCGAGGGCGCGGAAGCTCTCCCTCGGTGGGATCCCCCGGCTAGCTGCCCTCGCTGGCTCTCGAATACGACATATGGGGCACCCTCGAGCCCACGGGCCCGCGGAACGGCTCGAATGCGTGTGCCTTCGTCGTCCCTGACTCTGTGATCTGGGGCGCCTGTTCGAACCCGTCGAGGGTCAGGCTTCGAACCTCTGATCAGTAGGGCCGTGCGGGGTGGCGCTTGGGCGGCCCCGTCTTTGCGTCTGCGACCGTCGAGGGGCCTGGGCGAGCCAGCCCTCGAGGCGCTGATTAGTAAAAATGGTGCGGGGCGGCGGCTAAGCGCTCCCGGCCTGGCATCTGCGACCACCGAGGGGCCTGGGCAAGCCAGCCCCCGAGGCGCTGATCAGTAATACAGCATGGCATGGGTGCTTGCGGTGCCCGCTTCGTTTCAAAACGGGCCCCGAGGCGACCTTCTCACGCCTGTACCCTTTCGAGGGTTGAAATTATCCTGGGCCAGGGGCTCGTGCCGCTCGAGGGTTCTGCGTGGCATGGGTGCTTGCGGTGCCTGCTTCGTTTCAAAACGGGCCCTGAGGCGACCTTCTCACGCCTGTACCCTTTCGAGGGTTGGAATTATCCCGAGCCAGGGGCTCGTGCCGCTCGAGGGTTCTCCTTACCTTGTAAGGAACCGGGCCATTAAATGCTCCACAGCCGAGGCTGTAACTTCTCGTCGCGGGCGCGCTTTTTTAGGCGTTGCAGCCGTGCGCGCGCGCGTAGTGGGCGGCGTGGGCAGGAGGACGTGACTGCCTGCCATGGTCCCTGCTATTCCTCGCCGTGATGATGGCTTATTTGCGGTGGCGTGGCCGCCGCGGTCGTGGTGGGGCCCGCCCGTCAGCGAGAAGGAAGATTCCCTGCAGTTAATGCGCGCAGGACGTCCGCCCCGGAGAGCACGCCCACGGCTTATAAATCTGAGGGGAGGGAAAAGCGGCGGTTTTTTACCTTAGCGTTTCGCCGTTCTCGCCCCCTGCGCTCTCGCCTTCGCTTTGCCCTTGCCACCGCGGCCCTTCACCATTAAAGCTCTTCCTCTTCTTCTTGTCCTCCGCTCCCGGATCCCTTGTCCTTTCTAATGGCACCGCTTCCACCCCTCACGATCCTTGACCCGTACGCCTGGGAGCGGTCGACGGTGACCCAGCTGGCCCTCGGCGAGCTGGAATCCGCCGGCCATCTGGCGGCGAACGAGGAGGGCCGGCCGGCAGAGTGGATCGTGCCGCCTGCGGGGGATCACGCGCCCAACCCACCGGAAGGCTACGTGGTGAGCTTCATCCGCTTCCATGAGCGCGGCTTCGCCGCGCCGGCGAGCCGCTTCATGCGGGCGCTCTGTCACCGCTACGGCGTGGAGTTGCACAACTTCACGCCGAACACAATTTCACAGGCGGCCACATTTGTGGGCGTCTACGAGGGGTATCTAGGGATCCCAGTCAACTGGGAGCTCTGGCTACACCTCTTCCGCGCGGAGATCTTCACGCAGCCGACGACGGAGCAGAGGACCCGCCACGAGGTGCGCGCCGGCGGGATGTCGATTGCCCTGCTGACGCAGTTCAAGGACGACTACATCCCCTGCACCATGACGACGAACAACGCCGGCTGGGAGCGGGGGTGGTTCTACCTGCGCAACGCCGAGCCCGGCCTCCCCCTACACCGGTCTGGTGTTCCGGGAGAAGCCCGACTCCTGGAGCTACGGGGTGTCCACGCCCCAGCATCGGAGGCGGCTGGGCTCGCTCCTGGCCGCCTTGAGGAACCTGGCGACGCGCGGGTTGACCGCGGCAGGCGTCCTCGCCTTCCTCCACCACCGGCGGGTTGTGCCTCTGATGTAGAAGCCGCTCTGCATCTACGAGATGACAGAGGAGGCGGACCCCGTCGCGCTGGCGAGGTCGCGGATGCTCCTAACCCCCCTCGGGCGGGCGTACGCGCTCACGCGGGCGCGGAACGCCGTCGACACCCGGATGTTGCGCTAGGACCGGTCCCCGTGGGACCTCGAGATGCTCCCCACCGGCCCGCTGGTGAGTATGGTTCTTGGCCCTGTTTTCGCTCTTGATGATGCCCCTGGCCCCTGACGCGCCTTTGATGTTCTCGCCTGCATTTGGTGATCTTCAGCGCTGCGAAGTCCGTTCCGCCTACCCCTGACTCCCGCTCGCTCGGTCGGGCAGCGCAGCAACGGGAGCAGGAGCGGGCGACGCGCAAGAGGGAGAGTGCGAGGCGGCACCGCGAGCGCCGCGAGCGGCGGAGCGAGGAGTACCGGCTGCGCGAGCAGCAGGGGCTTTCCTCGCCGGGGACCGAGGAGTATTCGTCCTCGGAGGAGGACGAGGAGGAAGAAGCTGGGGGGCAGGGCCCCCCCGATAGGTGGGAGCCTGCTCCCCCGTCGCCGGAGCCAGCTCCGGCGGCAAGGGCGGCATCGCCTGGGGCGGACGCAACGGCGCCCGCCGCCGGGGCAATCAACGACGGGGGCGGCGCGAGCCGCGGAGGTGCGGCGCGCGCGCGCGGAGCCGCGCGCGGCCGGCGCGCCCGCGCGCGGGGGCGGGGCCGTGCGCGCGGCGGAGACATCGGGGGCGCGGCGACCGGCGCGTCGGCCGCGCGGACCTCATCCGCCGAGACCTCGAGGAAGAGGAAGCGCGCCTTCTCCTCTTCGAGGTAAGGGGCTTGCCCTTCTGCTGGGTTTGGTTTTTTGGCGATCAGGCGTTCTGACTTTTTGCTTGTAATCGTGCAGGGTGGTGCCAACCGTGCCTCCCCTCGCACCGGCCAAGGTGTTGAGGGAGGATGCGGCCATTCCCACCCGGCGGAGCTCGTCAAGGGCGCCGCGGGCGGGGGCAAGCACGGCGGCGGGCGAGGGGCTCGCGGCGCGGGCGAGGCCTCGAGGCCTCGGCTGCGGATCGACTGCCGCGGCGCGGCCGGCGGTCGTCGAGAAGCGGCGGGCGCCGGTCGTGGCGGAGACGCGGCCGCGGCGGCGGCGCGTGGTGGAGATGCGGCCCGGCGGTGGGCGCCGCGGCGGAGCCGCGGTCCGTGGCGCCGGCCGCGGCGGAGGCGAGCGGGTGCACCCCGCGGTGGCGCCGTGGTTGCGGTTGAGGAGGGCGGACGGGCGCCCGTGGTCGCGGAGGCGCGGCGGGAGGTGATGGCCACGGCGCCGCGTCGGCGCCCGTGGCCACGGAGGCGCAAGTGGAGGCGCGCCGGAGGGCGGCGCGGGGGCGGCGCTGCCGGCGGCTCCCGGGCGGTGGTGGTGGAGGTCCGGACGACGATTCCCCACCGCCGGGTGGGATCAGTGGGTGAGCTTCCCCACGCTCTCCTCAGAGTCCCAAGAGGGGGCCCTCGTGAGGCGGCGCGACGGCCACATGGTGGCAGGGGGTCGAGGGCACGGCGCCGAGGCCTCGTCTTTCTGCGCCGGCCACTCCGCCCAGGTGGAGGGGATCGTTGACGACCCGCCGCGTTCGCCGATGCCCGGGGGAGCGGGAGGCGGGGAGAGCTTCGCAGCCACGGCGCCACGCTCGACCGTGCGCTGAACGAGGCGCTGAGGGTCCATGGCGGCCCCGCGTGGCGCGTCTTCCAGGTGGGGCATCGCTGCTCGTTTTCCTCTTTTTCTCGCTTCTGCGTGCTGTTTCTGTATCATGATGCTTACGGGTCTTGACTTGTGGGTGACAGGAGCTCGAGCGACGCGCCCGCAACAAGTACGGCGCCTTCGACCGGGTGAACGCAGAGCTCCACCAGCTCCCGGAGCGATGCGGCGCCTTCGACGCGCTCGCCGACGCCCTCAGGACTCCGGACGGCTGGTTGTCGTACCGGGCAGTGGCCTTGCGTGATGAACTCCACGAGAGCACAAGGCAAGACCCGGCGCGTCCTTCCAGCCTCGAGCGGGTTTGCACAGCCCTCATCGACCGTGATGAGGCGCTGAGGCAGGCGCGCTCGGACCTGGAGAAGATGCGGACGCTGGCGACCAACTGGGAGGCGGAGGTGGCCGGCGTCCGCAACGAGAACCGGGGGCTCCGCTCGTCGCTCGAGGGGCGCGGGCGCGGCGGCCGCCGAGGAGCGCGGGCGCGCGCGCTCGAGCAAAGGGCCAAGGAGGTCGACGACTTGAAGGCCGCCTTCGACGCCAAGGTCGCGGCGCTCGCCGTCTCGAGGACCGGCCCCCGCGGGAGCGCACCACCCGCCAAGGGGCGAGGGGCGGCTCCGGCGGAGCGGGGCCGCCCTCACCGACGCCGGTCGGCGGCCGGGAGCGGGGGAGCGCGTCGCTCGCGAAGAGGCGCAGAAGTCGCTGGAGGACCGGAACACCGAGTTCTCCAAGGTCGAGGGCGAGCTGATAGTGCTCAGCATCGCGAGCGCGAACCGAGGGCCGGCCCTCCCGGGGGAGCGAGGGGTGAGACCGTCAGGGGCCTCGAGCTGGCGGTCGAGGCCAAGCGCCGCGCCCTCGAGGTGGAGAGGAAGCAAGTCGAAGGTGAGCCGTTGCTTGGCTCCTGTTTTGTTGGTTTTCTTTTAGAGAGTTCACACTCCTTTTTCTGATTTCTTTCTCGTCTTGGCGACTCCAGGCTTGCGCACCGCTCTGGGGCACGCGGCTGAGCGGGCTGAGGTGCTGCAGACCTTCTACAACTCATCTGAGTAGGAGCTGCAGGAGTTGCGCAGCGCGGCCCTCGAGACCTGCCGGGTCGTGGAGGAGGGCGAGGCGCAAGCTGGTAGCTCGTTGGCCAGCCGCCTGCGCGCCCTTAGCGGCCACGTCACCGAGCGTATGCGCCGGGCGCTGCGTCTTGGCGTCCAGAAGGCCCTCGGGGTGGTGCGGTCCCACTACGAGGTCGACTTCTAGGCGCTGGCGGAGGGCTACGTCATTCCCGAGGGTGTCGAGGATGAGGTGGCGATGGAGCGTGTGGACGCGCTGGCCGCCGATGCCGCCGGAACGCTCGCTGAAGCCTTCGAGGAGTTCCTCTTCCCGGATGCTGCTGACGCCGCCGCTCCTCCCGCCTAAAGACAGCTGGGCGCTAGGCCCGTTTTTGTTGATGCATCAGTATGCTGGCCGTGCGGCCTTTGTAAAGAAACAAAGAATTTTTGCCATAATCATTTGCCACTGTAAAGTGATGTCTTTTGTTTATTACGCTTTTTTGTTTCTCCTTCTTCCTGAGTAGATTCTAGTTAGGGGAGTTCGATTTTCGCGGGTGGCCTGCTGGGTTGGAGGCGAGAGAGAAGGGCCGTATCCTCGCGGAGGCGTAGGCTATCTCTGGCTCGCGTGCTTCTTCCGCTAGGCTGCCTGCGCCCTGTTCGAATCGTTGCTCGGGGTCGAAGTAGAAAACAAACTTAGCGCGCGTGAGTTGTTTCGTTTTTGCGCGAAAATGGGACCATTTTGGGGGGATGCCCCCCGCAGTAGCCCCCGAGGGTAACTTGGGTTTCAGAGGAAAGCCAAGTTGCCCTTTTCATTAGACTTATGGCGTTTACATAGTTGTCACCAACTGGGGCGTTGGTCATGTGATTTTTACAACAAAAATACTTGGAAATCCTAGCTAGGGGTAGAAGCGACGTAGCTGTTGGATGTTCCAAGCGTTGGTGAGCTCTTCACCGTCCTCGTTGGCCAGCTTGTATGTTCCGGGCTTGAGTACCTTCACCACGACGTAGGGTCCCTCCCATGGAGGCGATAGCTTGTGGCGTCCCCGGTTTTCTTGGCGTAGCCTTAGGACCAAGTCCCCTTCACTGAAGTCCCGTTGGCGTATCTTGAGTGCTTGGTAGCGCCTAAGGGACTGCTGATACCTTGCGGAATGCATCAAGGCCACGAGGCATGCCTCGTCCAGCTGGTCCAGTGAGTCCTCGCGGGCTCGCTGGTTGGCATCCTCGTCATAGCCTCGAACCCTGGGCGATCCGTGTTCTAAGTCCGTGGGGAGAACGGCCTCCGCGCCATGGACTAGAAAAAACGGGGTGAACCCGGTGGCTCTGCTCGGGGTGGTCCTTAGGCTCCACACGACCGCTGGTAATTCCTGGAGCCATTTCCGACCAGATTTGTTTAGCTGGTCAAAAATCCTAGACTTTAGGCCTTGTAGGATCATGCCGTTGGCACGCTCTACTTGGCCGTTGGTCTGCGGGTGTGCCACGGCTGCCCAATCCACACGGATGTGGAATTTGTCGCAAAACTCCAAGAATTTCCTGCCCGTGAACTGGGACCCGTTGTCGGTGATGATGGAGTTTGGCACTCCAAAGCGGTGGACGATGTCGGTGAAGAACGTCACTGCTTGCTCCGCCCTGAGATTCGTAATTGGGCGTACCTCCACCCACTTGGAGAACTTGTCGATTGCGACCAGCAAGTGGGTGAAGCCTCCGGGCGCCTTCCGCAGGGGCCCGACGATGTCCAGCCCCCACACAGCGAACGACCATGTTTTGGGGATGGTCTGCAGGACATGAGCGGGAAGGTTTGACTTGCGGGCGTAAAACTGGCACCCCTCACAGGTGCGTACGATTTCGCTGGCGTCCGCCACCGCGGTAGGCCAGTAAAAGCCTTGGCGGAACGCATTGCCAACGAGGGTACGAGGCGCCGCATGATGGCCGCAGATCCCGGCGTGGATGTCCCGCAGGAGCTCGCGCCCCTCAGGGATGGGCACGCACCGCTGCAGGATGCCGGAGGCGGCGCGCTTGTACAGCTCGCCGTCGACGAGGGCGAAGGACTTGGCCATCCTGGCGATGCGTCTGGCCGCGGCCCGGTCCGCGGGGAGTTCCCCTCGGGCCATCTAGGCCACATACTTGTTACGCCAGTCAGCCTTGACGGGGGCTGGCTCGATGTCCATCACATCAGCCCCATAGGCGCTATACCCCTCGAGGAGGGAGAGCACGTGCGCCTCGTTCGAGGGGTCCTCATCCATGGGTTCCGCACCCGTTGGATTCGAGGGAGCCCCGGAGGGTTCTGCGTGGCTCGAGGGGTGAGGCTCGAGGGCGACCGAGGGCTGAGCAATATCGCGGGCGAAAACGTTCGGGGGGACGGTGATCCGCCCGGACGAGATCTTGGCCAGCTCGTCCGCCTCCTCGTTGTACCGGTGGGGCACGTGATTGAGCTCGATGACGTAAAATTTGTCTTCGAGGGCTCGCACGGCCTTGTAGTAGGCCTCCATCTTGTCGTCATGGTAGCTCGCGTTCTTCATGACCTAGTCAATTACGAGCTGCGAGTCCCCCCGCACGTCGAGGCATTTGACGCCCAACTCGATGGCCATCTTGAGGCCGCAGAGAAGGGCCTCGTACTCAGCCATGTTGTTCGAGGTGGGGAAGTGGAGGCGCACCGTGTACCGCATGTGCTCCCCGAGGGGTGACACAAAGAGCAGGCCCGCGCCTGCCCCTGTTTTCATCACCGAACCGTCGAAATACAGAGTCCAGCACTCTGCTTGGATCTGTGGCGGTGGTAGCTGCGTGTCCGTCCATTCAGCGACGAAATCCGCCAGGATCTGGGACTTGATGGCCTTGCGCGGGGCATAGGCGAGCGTCTCGCCCATCAGTTCCACGGGCCACTTGGCGATCCTGCCCGCCGCGTCAGGATTGCGGATGATCTCCCCCAGCGGGAAGGAGGAGACCACCGTGATGGGGTGGGCCTCGAAGTAGTGGCGGAGCTTGCACCGCGCGAGGACCACCGCATAAAGCAGCTTTTGGACTTGGGGGTAGCGCGTCTTGGTGTCAGACAAGACCTCGCTGATGTAGTAGACCGGCCGCTGGACAGGCAGGGCGTGCCCTTCCTCTGTGCGCTCCACTACGATCACAGCGCTGACCACCTGGGTGGTTGCGGCCACATAGAGCTGCAGGGGTTCGCCGTCCTGCGGCGGCGTGAGGATCGGGGTGTGCATTAAGGACGCCTTCAGCTTGTCGAGCGCATCCTGGGCCTCGGCGGTCCAGGAGAAGCGCTCGTGCTTTTTGAGGAGGCGATAGAAGGGCAGGCCCTTCTCGCCGAGCCGCGAGACGAAGCGGCTCAAGGCGGCAAGGCACCCCAGCACCTTTTGCACCCCTTTGAGGTCTCGGATCGGGCCCATTCGTTCGAGGGCCGCGACCTTCTCGGGGTTGGCCTCGATCCCCCGTTGGGAGACGATGTATCCCAGGAGCATGCCTCGCGGCACCCCGAAGACACACTTTTCGGGGTTTAGTTTGACTCCATTGGCCTGCAGGCAGCCGAACGCGATGCCAAGGTCGCCAACCAGGTCGTCCGCCTTCCTGGTTTTCACGACGATGTCATCCACGTACGCCTCGACCGTCCGTCTGATGTGATCTCCGAAAATGTGCTGCATGCAGCGCTGGTATGTCGCACCCGCGTTTCGGAGGCCGAACAGCATCGTGACGTAGCAGAACATCCCGAACGGCGTGATGAACGAAGTCGCGAGCTGGTCGGACTCCTTCATCTTTATTTGATGATACCCGGAGTAGGCATCAAGGAAGCAGAGCAGCTCACACCCAGCCGTTGAGTCAACAATTTGATCAATGCGTGGCAAAAGAAAAGGAACTTTTGGACATGCTTTATTAAGACTAGTGTAGTCTATATACATCCGCCACTTCCCATTCTTTTTCTTTACAAGTACAGGGTTTGCTAGCCACGTTGGGTGGAACACCTCCTTGATGAACCCGGCCTCTAGAAGCTTCCGCAGCTCCGCTCCAATAGCCCGTCGCCGCTCCTCGTCGAAGCGGCGCAGCCGTTGTTGCACGGCGCGGGCGTGAGGCAGGATGTCAAGGGAATGCTCGGCGACCTCCCTCGGGATGCCTGGCATATCCGAGGGGCTCCACGCGAAGATGTCAGCGTTGGCGCGGAGGAAGTCGACGAGCACCACTTCCTATTTGTGATCGAGGGTGGAGCTGACCCTCAATGCCTTGCCCTCGAGGACAGAAGGGTCGAGGGGGACCTCCTTGGTCTGCTCCGCGGCCTCGAAGGTGCCGGTGTGCTTGGTGGTGGAGTCGAGGTCTTCGTTGACCATCTTCTCCAAGGTGGTTACCAGTGCTTCATCCAGCGCCAGTGCTTCTGCGTGCTCTACGCACTCGACGTCGCAGTCGAATGCGTGCTCGATGGACGAGCCTACGGTGATGACGTCGTTCGTCCCTGGCATCTTCATCTTCAAGTAGGTGTAGTTGGGGACCGCCATGAATTTGGCATAGCAGGGCCGCCCAAGTATGGCGTGGTAGGCGCCCTTGAACCCCACCACCTCGAAGGTGAGCGTTTCCTTGCGGAAATTCTTCGCGGTGCCGAACCACACCGGCAGATCGATCTGCCCGAGGGGCTGGACCTGCTTGCCGGGCGCGATGCCATGGAACGGCTTCGTGCAGGGCCGCAACTGGTCCAACCCGATCCCCATTAAGCGTAGCGTATGCGCGTAGAGGATGTTGAGGCTGTTGCCTCCGTCCATCAAGACTTTTGAGAACCGCGCGTTCCCAATGATTGGGTCGACCACCAGCGGGTATTGGCCCGGGTTGGGGATGCGATTCGGATGGTCCTCCCTGCTGAAGGTGATGGCGTCTTCCGACCAGTTGAGGAAGGAGGGAGGCGCCTTCTCCGTGGCGAGGACCTCGTGCCGCTCCCGCTTGCGCTGGCGGGTCGACATGTCGACGGTGGGTCCCCCAAAGATGAGGAACACGTTCTCCACGGCGGGGAAGCCGCCGGCGTCGCCATCTCCTCAGTCTTTCCTGGCCTCCGCTTCCTTCGTGGCGGCGCGGCCATAGAACTTCTTGAGCATATCGCATTGCTCAAGGGTATGGTTCACTGGGGTCTTATGGTAAGGACATGGCTTTTTCAGCATGTCATCAAACACCCCCGGACTTCGAGGGGCCGGTCGAGGGCCCCGTCGAGCCGGGTCAACAGCAAGAGCCTCGACATCACCGCCGTCACGCCCCTGCTCGCGCGCCTCGTGGCGCGGATTCTTTCCCTTCTTGCCCTGCTTATCCTTGTGGTGGGGCTGCCTGGACTTGCTGCCCTCCGCGGGCGCATCATCCGAGCGCTTGCCCTTCTTGCCGTCGAAGATTGCCCCCACGGCCTCCTCTCCTGAGGCGAAGCTGGTGGCGATGTCGAACAGCTCGTTGGAGTCCGCGGGCGGGCTGCGCCCCAGCTCTCGCACGAGCTCCCGGCACGTGGTGCCCTCGAGGAAGGCATGCACGATCTCGGATTGCGCCACACTGGGGAGCTCTGTACAGCGCTTGGAGAAGCGCCATATGAAGTCCCGCAGCGACTCGCCGGGCTTCTGGGTGCAGGAGCGCAGGTCCCAGGAATTTCCAGGGAGCACGTACGTGCCCTGGAAGTTACCCACGAACGTGCAGACCAGATCGTCCCAGTTGTGGATCTGGCTGGCACGCAAGTGCTCGAGCCACGTCCGGGCTGCATCGCCGAGGTGCAGGGGCAAGTTGCGGATGATGACCTCGTCGCTGGTGGCCCCGCCCCGGGCGGCACGCCGGGCGGGAGGTCGTTGAGCCACACGCGGGGACCCGTCTCCCTGTTGTACTTGACAATGGTCGAGGGTTGGCGGAAGCGTTGGGGGAAGGCCGCCGTGCGGATCTCCCGGCTGAATACACGGGTCCCCGGGGGCTCCGGCGTTGGAGAGCGGTCTTCGTCGCTGTCGTAGCGTCCACCCCGTCGAGGGTGCTAGCCCACCGCTGCTCGCGCGTCTGCCTTGCTCGTGCGCCGGGCGTTGATGACGTTGCGGGCGTCGCCGTCCAGCGCCCTGCGCGTGTCAAGGAGCCGCTCCTTGGCCGGTGTGCGTCCTGGGTTGGCGGGTCGCCCGCCGCTTCACCTGCATGGACCGAGGGTTCGCCCCCTGTGCGGCTCTGTCGTCCCGCGCATCCCCTTGCTGGCGGATACGTGAGGCTGAGCTTTCGGCCTGCTGGACGGCCGCTTGCTCGATGAGGGCCTGCACCTCGCGGTGCAGGTTCCGCGCCTCAGGGGTCGAGGGTGCCGGCATAGCCCGTAGCAGTGTCGCGGCGGCAATGAGCTTTTGACTTGCCCGCGGAGGCGCGTCCGGGTTGTCGACGTTGAAGTCGGCGTTGATGCGGTCGCGGGCCTGTTTGCCCAGCTCCCGCGCGCGTTCGCCGCGCGCGGAGGCTTCCCCTGCCATTGAGGCACGGAGCAGCCGCACCGTCCGGTACTCCTCCGCCAGCTTAGCCTCTAGCTCGCGGGCTCGGGCCGCCCGCGCATCGGCGTCGGCCCCCGGCGAGAGTGCTTGGCCCCGCGGCCAGGCGCGGAGCGATCCCTAGGGCGGGTGTGACCTCCCCGTCTCCAGCGCCCACAGCGCCGGTGGCGTTGGCTGGGTCATTGGCGACGACGACGTAGCACTCCCGCGCGGGGTCGTAGCTCCCGGTACTGGAGTCGTAGGAGCAGCCGAACCAGTAGTCCGTAGCGTCAAGGAAACGCCGGAACATGACTGGGTCCGGCACGCCAGAGAAGTCCCACTCCGCGTACCCGTGGAGGTTAGCGGGTGGCGGCGCGTCAAGAGAGCCTAGGGACGATTCATCACCGGCTGAGGCGCTGGGATCCCTGGCGACGAAAACGTTATGGCCAAGGGGAACCCTGCGCATCGTGGTGTTGACGTTGGCGTTGTAGGCCGTCGTGGCACCACGCAGCCCAATGGGAAAGCGCGGTCCGGAGACCGTGCGCTGTCCCGTTGGGGTGGCGGTTGCCGTGATGACGGGCGCGCCGCGCTGAGTGGCGGTGCGCTCGGCCGCCGTCGCTCGGGACCGTGCCCGGCGCGAACGGCCGACCGGAGCGGCGGCGGCGTCGTGGCGTCGACGGGCCCGCGGCCGTCCGTGCCCGGCGGGCGTCGCGCGCGTGGTGGTGCGGGCAGCTTCGGCCGGAGCGGACCCGGCCTGGCACCACGCGCGGAGCTCCTCACGGTTGGTGAGGCGCATGAGGTAGCCGTTCCCCGTGGCCTGAAAGTTCAGGCCCCCGAACCGGATTTCGAACCTGGCGGGGAGGGGGTCCGAGCTGCCCATGTAGTATCGCGTACCGCGGTACTCAGTGCGGATCACCATGGAGGGAGTTTACGGATTGACCTTAGGCGCTCGATTGCCCCACGGTGGGCGCCAACTGTCGGTGCGGAATGTGGTCCCGACACTAACCAATAATAAGCGCCGAGGTCTATCCCTCAATGGTCGATGCTAAGCAATGAGAGACACAGAGTTTATCCTGGTTCCGGCCGAGGGGGCCGTACGTCCAGCAGTGGTGTGCTCAAGGCACTATATTGCTCAGCACCGGAGGTGCCTGTAGTGGGGCTGCTACAAGCAAGGCGGGAGAGGAAGCGTGGCTTCCAAGTCCCTGGTGTAGTGGCTGAAGGTGTTGTGTTACGTTGCATTGATTGTCTCTGTGTCCGTTTTTTTTCCTGCGGCAGGGGGGTTCGTCCTCCTTTTATAGATCAAGGAGAGAGCGAATCACATGCGCGCCGCGCTATTTAGCTACGTGAAGGGGCGTGATGTGCTATGCTGTAGAGTGGGCGGCCGTCCGGACGATCCTTGCAGCGATCCGCCCATCATGGCTTATCTTGTACCCGAACAGTAGCGACTTCGAGGATAGAAGGGCGGTGGACGGCCGCGATGTCCTCAGATGGGCTCGAGGGAGTTGCTGACGTCGGTCCGTACGGGGGTACGGTGCGCCGCGTAAGGCGGCGTCCCGTTCCCGCACGCTCCACTGTGCTAGAGCTGTTGCCACAGCGCCCGGCGTGTGGTTCGTACGCGCGGGGGCGGCAGCCATGCCGTTAGCAGTGCCAGGGATGGCGTCCCACCATCCTAGCGCCTCCACCTAACTCTGCAAGATCACAAGAAAGCAAGTCGAAGGTGCGGTCGGCCCCCTTCGAGGGCTCAGCACGTTAGCCGTACCAGAGCGGGTGGCGCGGCGTCACGGGACTGGCACCGGCCACGCCGCACAGTTCCTCCCACAGTGGCGGGGATGGGATCCCTCATGGGAGTTGGTGCGGCGGCACCGGGGCGCGAGCCCCGTGCGCATGATGGCGCCGCCCCGCCGGTGTCGGGGCATTAAATGCCGCCGTACGGGAGCGGCGCGCGCGCGCGCGCGGGCGCCCTCGAGCGAGGCGGACCCCGTTCGAGGGCGGAGCGGACCCTCGAGCGAGGCGGAGCCTGCACGAGGGGGGAGCGGGCTCTCGAGCGAGGCGGAGCCCGCTCGAGGTAAGCGCACCCCCTCGAACGGGACGGAGCCCACCCGAGGGAGGCGCGCATCCTCGAGCGAGGCGAAGCCTGCTCGAGGGGATTTTCGAGTGGGCCACCTTGGTGGGCCGTTGTGGCCTCCACGGCGTGGGCCGTGTCCTGCATGGTTAGGCGAGGTGTGTTTAGCTTTGTTGCATGTTTTAAGCGGGGATTTCCCAGTTGTTTAAGGGGACCCCTAGGGCTGTCCCCGACAACTAAAGAGAATGATCAAGCAATCAAGATAGGAGACACTCGCCCATGGGTCTACGATACTATATCATGCAATCGCTTAAAGACATGAAAACCAATTTAATCTATCGGGGGTTGTGACCACGGTTTCGCCCTTTCCCTCCTCTCGTATTGTCACTACGCGAAGGTATTCATGACTAGACCTATGATGGACACGGCGTATTGAATGGATCCAGGGAAGAATTGGAGCTATAGTGCCTTTACGGCAAGGTAGCTAACCTTAAGCATTAAAGTATATTCAACACAAATGATAGATAGATAATCCGACAAAGTACAATTACATCTCAAGATCGATTACAACCCATGGACGAATAAGGAGATTACCCCATCAAGGTGCTAGACACAGCACCGTTGATCATGGTCACCCTTCCGTCGGTGTCTTCCTTCTTCTCCACTTGTGGGTGCTTCCTTCGAGGTGGTTGATCTCCCTCCGGAGATATCCCTCCTCTCTCTAGCTTGTGGATGGCCTCCTAGTGCGAATGGCTCTCCCTCTGCTGAATGGCGGCGCCTGCAGGGTTTTAGGGTTGAAGATCCTTCGGGTGCAAGGAAAGGGGGGCCGAACCGACGCCAAAACTGGGCTGGGCTGGCCGGCCTGGGCCGACCGGTCCAGGCCCAATTCTGCCCGGTTCGGTCGCCCCTTCGCTCCTGTGGGTCCTCAGGTGATTATGCACTTTGCCCCCTCCACTTGCATAATTTTGACAATGTCATCCTCACGTCCAAGATGGAGGTTCTCCGCGCATGAAGTTTGGTCTTTTACGCTTCAATCCCCGGGGGTGTTCCTTCATCGCACTTCGGTCCTTGCCACCATTAGAAGTGATTTCATCAAGCTCATGAACACGAACAAGACTCCATAAATGCTTGTTTGAACTTGTTGTGAATCCGTCCTTTATGTCCATGTTTTCGTACATAAATACAACACTTCCAAATGCATGCACATAGATGAACTTGTTATATGATTAGTGTGCCTAGTGGCGGGTTAGTTGCATAAACAAATCCAAACCAAAGTGTAATGAACATGCTTGGTGTACCAAAATACACCGTCAACAGCCTCCAACTATGCCACCCGGTGGTTAGCCGAGCTACCGCATGTAATTTGGGGTCTAAGGACTGAAGTCAGCTCCGCCATGGGCTTTTCGCCCTTCTTTATGGTATATGGATCAGAAGCTGTACTACCCACCAATGTCGCCATTGGAGCTCCACGCATCCAGTTCTACAAGGAATGAGAGGCCGAGCAAACACGCCGCGTCGACCTCATCAGCCTCGAAGAGCAGAGGCTCGCTGCTGTCATCAGACAAGCCCGTCACGACCAACAACTTCAACGCTATCACGACCGCAACGTTAAGGAAACTTCCTTCAATGTTGGCGACCTCATCCTCAGGCGCATCTAGAAGACCGATGACATGCATAAGCTCTCTACCCCTTGGGAAGGACCCTTCATTGTCACCGAATTTATCAGCCCATCCACTTATCGCCTCCAATGGGGTGATGGACAAGGAGTACCAAACCCTTGGAACGTGGATCACCTACGACGATTCTACCCGTAGAATAGTTTTTAAATTATAGCAATGTATTTCCTTTCCTTGTACTTTTTTCAGATTAAATAAATATTACTTCAAGTAGTCATCTTGAGCACTACCTTCTCCTCTCTCATGTCACAAACCCTCCCCCTCGACATGCTTGGGGGCTTGGCTAAAACCAACAAATGGGTTTCAAAACCTGGGGGTCATAGATTTCTGCATACTCCTCACCCTCGACACGCTTGGGGCTTGGCTCAAAGACAACTTAAAGGTCATTCGACCTAAGGACACCATCCCTAATGAATACGAAGCCTCGTGTCGCTGCGAGCATGCTTGGTCAGAAAGGTCGCCAAACCCGAGCCCTAGGCTCCTCCCTCGCGCGCCGACCTCACGTAAGCCTCCACGTTGAGCTGTGGAGGTCGGTAAGCCAGCTTCTCTATGAGTAGTGGTTAGCGAGATAAGAAACAAGACATCGTCATCTACAAAGAGTACCAAGCTCGAACAGGGACAAGGCAAGTCATTCATTTAGGTTCAGAAAAAGTATTCCATTCCCAAAGACATGTTTACAAGACTGAGAGGTGGTGAAGGTACTACTCCTATGACTAAGACTACACTTCGCCGTCATCACCCTCATAGTCCAGATTGTCCATCACCTCGATGGAGGCATCTCGAACCTCCAACTCCAGGGCTACGAGGTCCTTCTCAACATCGGGACCAGCCTTGACCTTGGCCATGTCGACGTCAGGGTAATGAGCCTTCACTCTCACCAATGCATCAGTAGCCGCCGCTAAGCTTGTCGCCTTCAGCAGAGTCAGAAGCCTGTTAGGAGTATCTACGAGACGATCTAAGATGGATTTCGCCTCCTCCCCTTTAGTCGGTACAGCTATGCAATCTATTGCATAGTTGGCAGCACCCTTCAGGTCGTTCAGCTCCACCTCATAACCTGCAATGGTCATTTAGTCATTCTGCGACGACTTCAAAACAACCTCGAACTCGACCACAAGGCCCCGACGAGCTCCTGTCTCATAATCCAGCTTTTGAGATACAGCGTACTCACTGTCTATAGCTTCCTTCATAGCCCGCTTGAGCTCCTGGTCCCCAGCCTCAACCACCCAAAACGACACCTCCAAGCTTCGAACCTTCTCCTTGGTGTTCTTCAGGACGGTGTTAAGCTCCTCTTCATGGTTGCGGAAGCCAATGAGATGTCACATTTAGCATACCACAAAAAGACCTTCTTCAACAAGATCATCAACACGAAGATTCGACCTACCAGTGGATACAGTATTGAACTGCGCAGTAGCCTCTATGGCCTTGCGCTTCTCCTCAACGAGCTCGTCCTTGAGCCTTTTCTTTTTGGCAGCCGCCGCCTCACGGACCTGCTTGAGCTCCTGCTCAAGGTCAATAATCCGTTGTTCCCTCTCCGATGTGTTCTTTAGTAGGTCGACCCGGCTTTTGGCCTGTTCTGCTAAGGACTGCCACAATACAACAAGCTCGTCACTAGCACTTTAACAAAACATCATCAAGAAAAGTACATCATAAGCAAACTTACCGTCAGCGCGTGGTTGATGGTCACAATGCTGGTCCGCAAGGCCTACATGTCCTTGTTGTCCTCGAAGATATCATCTTGCTAAGTGGTGTCATTCGAGTCAATTTCCCGCCGCGGTAATCTCGGGCTCGAAGAGGAAGATTCGGGTACTCGTGCCTGGTCAATTTGAGGCTGTTCCTTGACCATGTCGACAGCCCACCAGGTATCGAACTGATGGGGTCGACATCAATAACCCTTGGGGAGGCGGCCGCTCCGACGCCCCCCCAATAGTAGCTCCTTCTCCCGCTTCAACAGCACGTGGGGGACTCTCCACCCTCGAATCCGCCACCGGCTGTGAAGTTTCCTTACTCTGAGCCGCTCCCCGTGGCGGAGTGGCTGTCTGCGCATCATCAGCTAATGACTCCCTGTTGAAGGTGTATTTTGGTGCACCTAGCATGTTCATTACACTTTGGTTTGGATTTGATTATTGAACTAACCCGCCACTAGGCACACTAATCATATAACAAGTTCATCTTTGTGCATGCATTTGGAAGTGTTGTGTTTATGTAGGAAATCATGGACATAAAGGACGGATTCGCAATAAGTTCAAAGGAGCATTCATGGAGTCTTGTTCGTGTTCATGAGTTCGCCGAAATTACTTCCAATGGTGGTGAGGACCGAAGTGTTACGAGGAACACCCCGGGGATTGAAGCGTAAAAGATCAAACTTCATGCAAAGAGAGCCTCCATCTTGATCGCGAGGATAACGGCGTCAAAATCATCCAAGTGGAAGGGGCAAACTAGATAAGTGCACGAGGACCCACGGAGCAAAAAGGGCGACCGAACCGGCCGAACCGGGCCCCGGGCCGGCCGGCCCGCCGGATCGGCCCAGCCCACTTCGGGCACCGGTTCGGTCCCGTCTTCCTTGCCCTCGAAGGATCTTCGACCCTAAAACCCCCGACGCGCCGCCAACACGGAGGGAGGAGTTATTCGCACCGAAGGCCATCCACAAGCTAGAGAGAGAGGAGGAGGATCTCGGTGGAGATCAACCACCTCGAAGGAAGCACCCTCTCGTGGAGAAGGAGGAAGACACCGGCGGAAGGGAAACCATGATCAACGGTGCCATGATCAGCACCTTGATGGGGTAATCTTCTCATTCGTCCATGGGTTGTAATCGATCGTGAGATGTAATCGCACTTTGTCGGATTATCTGTCTATCATCTTGTGTTGAATATACTTTAATGCTTAAAGGTTAGCTACCGTGCCATAAAGGGAGTATAGGCCTCAATGCTTCCTTGGATCCATTCAATATGCCGTGGCCATCAAAGGTCTAGTCATGAATACCTTCGCGTAGTGACAGTACGAGAGGAGGGAAAGGGCGAAACTGTGGTCACATCCCCGATAGATTAGATTGGTTTTTCATGTCTTTAAGCGATTGCATGCTCTAGTATCGTAGACCCGTGGGCGAGTGTCTTCTCTCTTGATCGTTTATCATTCTCTCTAGTGTAGTTTAGTGTTTTCTAGTATAATAGTTGTTAGGGTTTTAGTAGCTAGTGTGTCGTTGTTGATCGAACGCTTGTAATCCCCTTGCTCCGCGGATTGACAAGAACCTTGGGAATCCCGTGGTGAAAAAGGTGTGGGGTCCGTACGCTTGCGGATCGTAGAGGGATACGTCTTTTGTCCGTCAACAAGCCCCCTTTTTCTGGCGCCGTTGCCGGGGAGCAAGTTAGTTTACATCGTTTGATTTGCATCTAACTTAGTTTTATATTTTAGTTTATCTTTTATTTGCTATATCTAACATATATTTTCCAGAAAAACACTTGTTTCTTTTGTGTTTTTGTTTTTATCTTATTGTCTAGATGGAGTTCGTTAATCAACCCGTGGAAGAACCGGAGAAATCATTAAGGGATTACGCTAGCCCTCGATGTGAAGACATAAAGGTACAAGAGTCGGATTCGAAGCTCGAAGCGACCAAGTATGAAATTAAATCCAAGATCATGAAGATGGTGGCGGAAAACCCATTTGAAGGGATGGTTACAGAGAACCCATATAGACACATAAGGGATTTCACGACAATATGCAACACGGTGCGTCAAGAAGGAGTTCCCGATGAATGGTTCAAATGGAATCTCTTTCCCTACTCACTTGCCGGCAAAGCAAAGACATGGTACTCGGTTGCGTCCTTTGAAGTTGAAGGCAATTGGAACAAGTTGACAAAGAAGTTTTGCGAGAAGTTCTTTCCAATGAGCAAGGTTCAACATCTAAGGAGGCAAGTGATCAATTTTATGCAAGGAGAAGAGGAAGGGATAGACCAAGCCCGGGATAGGTTTAATGAATTAATCGAACAAGGACCAAAACTCGGCTTCACCGGTGACGTACTCTTGCATACATTTTTCTTTTCCCTAACTCCTAGTTGCATGCGACACGTCGAAATGTGTGCGGTGGGGATCTCATGGAGAAAACACTCACGGAAGCCGCCCAACTTCTACAAAAAGTTAGCAAAGCGGCTGCCATGCGAAGAGATTGGGAAACAAGACTTGCGGAAGAGCCGGAATTCAATTCAAGGAAGAAAAAGCTTGCTGATTTTTCTAAAGAGGCAACCCCGAAGTCACAAAAGAGGAGCCAATCATGGAAAAGCTTGAACAAGAACACATCAAATCAAGAACTACACCAAACGTCGACTTCGCCACACCAAATGAGACGAACAAGAGAAGCATGTCAAGCGCGAAGCCACTAAGGGAGTTCGAGCCAATGGATTGGGTTCCTATTGATTACGGAGAAGTATTCGACAAGAGAAGACCGTTCCCTAATCAAAAGGGAATGGCAAGAGCATTGGAAGTCGATTTCCCACCGGAGAAGAGAGCTGGAAATTCGTACGACCTCGAAACCACCGGTGAGATTTTTGAAAAACTCTTTGGAGATGACGTGGTGGATCCGGAACATATTGCCGAGGTGAAGAGGATCATGGGGATCAAGCCCGAAGCATCACCATACGCTCGCCTTGCTGAAATTTATTCGATCGGATCCGAAGAAGAAGAGAAGATGACGCCGCACTTGAGTTGCGAGATCAACGGAGTTCAATGCAAAGCTTTATGCGACATCGGAGCCCAAGTAAGTGTTCTATCTTCTAAAATTTACGATAAAGTTCAATACCACAACCTAGACTTAGCTCCAACATCAACGAAATTAATTATGGGAGATGGTAGAACTATTAAACCTCTAGGTATTGCTTGCAACATGAAAGTAAAAATCTCTAGAAACTACATACCAACCGATTTCTTTGTTATTGATGCTTACCATAGTAATTCTGATCATATAATCTTAGGTAGGCCTTTTCTTAAGTTGGTTGATGCCGTGTTAGATGCCGGAGAAGGCAAAGTAACAATGAACCTTAATGGAACAAAGTACACATATAACTTTCTTCGTGCTTCTAAACACCTTACACCTTTTCCTCCCGAAGATGAAGAAATAGAAGAGATAGATAGTCTTTGTTTTGTTGAAACCCTTAGAGACCCGCTGCAAAGAGCGATGGAAAATCAAATTAGTAATCAACAAGATGAAGAACTAGAGGAAGCGACAAAAGGCTTAGAGCCGTATGATGGTAGCGTGGAGGAAGAGAAGTTCGAAGACATAGGAGAAATCAAACCCGAGGAGCCACAAGTGCCCGAAGTAGACCTTAAACCTTTGCCCAAGGGATTAAAATATGAATTTTTGGGCCCGGACAAAACCTATCCGGTCATTGTGAGCGACGAGTTGAGCCCCGAAGAAAATGAAGCGTTGCTGATTTTATTAAAAAAACATAGGAAGGTGATTGGATATTCAATTAATGATCTCAAAGGTATTAGCCCAGCCTTTTGCACTCATCGTATACCAATGGAAGACCAATGTAAGCTTCGTAGTGGACCATCAAAGGAGGCTAACCCATGCCATGCGAGAGGTAGTAAAGAAAGAGGTTATCAAGTTACTTGATGCCGGAATCATCTACCCGGTTCCACATAGCGAATGGGTGAGCCCGGTACATTGTGTACCGAAGAAAGGAGGTTTGACCGTGGTGAAGAATGAGAAAAACGAATTGATACCGCAAAGAACCGTGACCGGGTGGCGGATGTGTATTGATTACCGTAAGCTTAACAAAGCGACGAAGAAAGATCACTTCTCCCTACCGTTCATAGACGAGATGCTCGAGAGGTTAGCAAACCACGCTTATTTTTGCTTTCCCGATGGATACTCGGGGTTCATGCAAATTCCCATTCACCCGGAAGATCAACATAAGACAACATTTACGTGTCCTTACGGAACGTTTGCATATAGGAGGATGCCCTTCGGCCTATGCAACGCTCCGGCCTCTTTTCAACGTTGCATGATGGCCGTGTTTTCGGAATTCATCGAAGAAATTGTTGAAGTGTTTATGGATGATTTTTCTGTTTACGGGAAGACGTTCATGGATTGCTTAGCAAACTTAGAAAAGGTCCTTACAAGGTGTGCGGAGGTAGATTTGGTTTTAAATTGGGAAAAGTGCCACTTCATGGTTAAGCAAGGCATAGTGCTCGGACATGTTATATCCGAGAGAGGAATTGAAGTGGACAAGGCTAAGGTAGAGACGGTTGAGCAACTCCCACCTCCTACGGATGTTAAGTCCTTAAGGAGCTTTCTAGGCCATGCGGATTCTATAGAAGTTTTATAAAGGACTTCTCGAAGATCACTAAGCCTTTAACACACCTTCTTCAAAAGGATGTGGCTTTCGACTTTGATGAGAAGTGTCTAGCGGCATTCCGGACCTTGAAAAATGCGTTGGTGAGTGCTCCCATCATCCAACCTCCGGATTGGAGCCAACCTTTCGAGATCATGTGTGACGCAAGTGACTGCGCCGTAGGCGCGGTCTTGGGACAAAGAAAGGAAGGCCGAGTTCACGCCGTTTACTACGCTAGCAAAACTCTTAGTGGGGCACAATTAAATTACGCTACTACGGAAAAAGAGTTGCTAGCGGTGGTATTTGCTTTCGAAAAATTCAGATCCTACATCGTGAACTCGAAAGTCATTGTTTACACCGATCACGCAGACATAAAGTATCTCTTGGCTAAGAAGGAAGCTAAACCACGTTTGATTCGTTGGATCCTTCTTCTCCAAGAGTTCGATGTTGAAATTCGTGATAAAAAGGGGGTGGAAAATGTTGTGGCCGATCATTTGTCTAGAATGAATCGTGGACAAGATGATAAAGAGCCCATAGAAGATAAGATGAGAGATGATCACCTCTATAGAGTGCTTGATAAAGATACTTGGATGATTGACATCATTCGAGCAATTTGAAAGATGCCCCTCGATCATCTAGACAAAAACACTCAAAGGAAGATAATCTCTGAAAGTAAGAAATATTTTTGGGATGCGCCATACCTCTTCAAGCTTGGCAATGATGGAGTGATGAGAAGATGTGTGCCAAGAGAAGAGAGGCTCGAGATTCTAAGGAAGTGCCACTCGGCGGAGTACGGTGGGCACTATAGCCATTTTCGAACCGAAGCCAAAGTATGGTCGAGCGGATTCTATTGGCCGGAAATGCATGAAGATACTAAAAGATATGTTGCGTCATGCCCCGAATGCCAAAGAACCGGAAACATCTCTCAAATAAATTCTATGCCTTTGAAATACAACTTGCAAATTGACATATTCGATGTATGGGGCATAGACTTCATGGGGCCTTTTAAAAACTCATTTGGATTCGAGTATATACTTGTTATGGTCGATTATGTATCCAAGTGGGTAGAGGCTATACCATGTCGTAAAGCTTCCACGGAGGAGTCCATCACTATGATCAAGAACGTGATTTTTCCCCGTTTCGGTACACCGAGAATCTTGATAAGTGATTGAGGAACTCATTTCACCGGAAGAACTTCAAAAAGTGCTTGTCCAAGTTGGGAATTGAGCATAGGGTCTCCACGGCCTATCACCCACAAACCAACGGACAAGCGGAGACGTCAAATAGGCAATTAAAAAGCATACTTAACAAAACCATAGAGAAGGGAGGCAAGGATTGGTCAAAGAAATTAGACGGAGCTTTATGGGCTTATCGAACGGCGTTTAAAACACCGATAGGTATGACCCCTTATCAATTCGTCTATGGAAAAGCTTGCCACCTCCCGGTTGAGTTAGAACATAAAGCCTATTGGGCGATTAAAGAGATGAACCTTGATCTCGATGCCGCGGTGGTGAAACGGAGAATTCAAATAAGCGAGCTAGAGGAGTTGAGGTTGAAAGCTTATGAAAACGCAAGCATATATAAGGAGAGAATCAAAAGGTGGTATGATAAAAGATTGAAGAAAAAAGAATTTAAAGAAGGAGATAAGGTCCTCCTCTACAATTCGAGGTTTAAAACCTTCGGAGAGGGGAAATTGCAAAGCAAGTGGGACGGACCTTATGTTGTGCATTCGGTGTTCTCCAACGGAGCGGTAACCATTATGGATATAAACGGTGATCAATTTGTGGTGAATGGACAGCGGCTTAAGGTTTACTACGAACCCGACGTCGTGCCCATTCATCATGTTGACGTCTTTACCATGGAGGAAGAGCCCGAACGTCCCGCCTAGGACGAAAAACAAGGCACCAACTTCTGTAAATAATTTTTCTTTTAGCTTTCCGGAGTTTTTCGCGAAGATTAACCGGGCCAACTTTTTCCCATGGGGTCGAGGACGAAAAAATAGGGCGGTGTGCAAAAAAACCGGACCGGCCCGGCCCCCGAGGCGGGGGTGGGCCGGCCGGCCCGGTCGGATCGGCCCAAGGGGGGCCCGACGCCCGATGCCCCCGAATTTCGCCCGAATTGCTCCTTTTTGACTTCCTTGTTTGGTCGGAAAATTTTAAGGGAAGTGTAAAAAAGGAAAATAAGGTTCCCGTGGCTTTTCTCTCGGGACTATATATTTGGCCGAATTGGGAGCTCGAGAATCAAACCTTTCAAGCAATGCGTTGCACCCTTGTAGCACCATTGAGCCTCCAAAAAGCTTAGAGTTGAAGGTAGAAGCCAAGAAGCCATCGATGGAGGAGGCGATGCGATGCGAGGTCAAGCTACCCGTCAAGAGGACCGCACGTATCCGTTGCGAAGGACGTGTCCCGACCGGAGCTCTTGCATCTCGCAACCCCGTCAAAGGAGAGAAGGTCCCTTCACCCGTTCGAAGGTTGGCACGCCTCCAAGCCATCAAGCGCAAAGATTACAAGGAGGTGTCGCCGGTGCCTAAGGATTATGGGGATAGCAACTACTCCGACGATCGTAGCCCGAGCTCGTGGGCGGGCACGCCAGAGAGACGATGACGATTGGGGGCGAGCAGCCCTATGAAAGGACTCCCGAGGGCCCCAATGGCGACGGCAACGGCGGTGGCGAAGGCGACAACAATGGAGGTGGCGACGACGGTGGTGACAACGGTGGAGATTATGGCGACGACGACCCCTTCGGATTGCATCCGGTGTGCTGTCGAGTTTGCCGTCAATCCATCGCAGCTCTCTACGCGTCGGCCGACGAATGTCTTCAAACCATGGAAGCGATGAAGCAGCGTATGGAGGACTTGGACCGCGTAGTTGAAGATGACTACAAGTTCCTTAACCGTAACGTGCGCAAACTTTTCGGCATGGTTGGAAACATGAGAGGCAAGTGGTGCAAAGCTTGCTCGAAATACCATTAGATCTAGTTTTCCCCTTTGGTTTTTGTAAGATACGACGAGGACGTCGTATGTTTTAAGTGTGGGGGAGAGCTAGCTCGCTAGCCTTAGCTTTTGAACTTCAAGTTTAGGTTCGGTTTAATCTTCGTATGAGAGTCTTAGTGTTTTAATGAGTCTTTAGTTTTTGAGTCTGTTTTAAAATTTTCTGCAAGTGTCTTAAATTAGTGTTGAGTCAAGAAAACCAAATAAAAAGAGTCTTTATATACATCTTTGTGTTTTATGTATTGTTTATCTTTATTTACTTGTTTGTTTAATCTTTGATTCTAGATATATGAACACAAGTATGTGGTTTGAAAATCGTTTACCGTGGTGCTTAGTGGAATCGCTGCTACTTAAAGTACCCATACCGCACTTCGATCTTGAGCTTCACATGTTAGTTGTGCTATGTTCGATGCTAAAAATTGGAGGATTTCAGTTCTGAAAATTATATTAAAACCCTTGTAATAAAGGTTAGCAAAACCTCTTTTTCCAAGTTGAGAGTAAGAAAAAATTCCTATCCAAAGCCAAGTTTATTTTTTTCGCTCCACCATAAGTGTGATTAGCACGATGAGTTAGGCTAGGACCCTTCTCTCTTGGTGAGTTTTAATTTCGAGCAATGATCATGTCCTTGTGCTTATCTTTTGTTGCTAGCCTCGTCATATATTCAGTCCATGACTTTCTCAACGAAAGTCATGATTACCGCTGAATTCCATACCCAACCCTATACATCTCTTTTGCACATCGTATTCCTTGAACACAACCTATTTTCAAAGTTTCGTCTCGTCTCTAGCATGATTTATTTAAAAAATTCAGATTGTATGCATGCGAGGAAAGAGAGAATTGAAAGCTTTGAAAAGTTGTCAAGAGAGAGAAAAATAAAGAGAAAAAGTATGTGTATGGAAAAGAAAGAAAGAAAGAAAGAAAAATCATATGTGAATGAAAGAAAAAAAAAGAGAGAAAGATGAGTTAGCAATGAAGATATGAGAGGGATGGATCAAGTGAAAAGAAAAGAAAAATAATAAAGTGTAAGGAAGGATGTCACGTTGATTGTGAGACGAAACTTTTACTCTATTTCCAACCATGTGCAATCCGACAACGAGGACATCATTGGTGCCTTGCAGTCACAATTTTCTTTTGCCCTTGCACATGTCCACCATTCTAAATCTTCTCATCCTTGATATCCCTACATATGGTTAATTCTCATGATCATTGGCTGCGAAAGGTAGACAACCATTAGAGGAAGTTCTTAGTTTGACAATACTTGTGTTGATTGTGCTAGCCCTACCTATAGCTCCACTTTTACATGATATATGAGAGATTAATGGGAGGTGAGAGTTTTATAAAATTTGGTTAAGATAGACACTTCATATGAGTGACTTGAGAGAGCTTGGAGAAAGGTTTTTGTCTAATACTTGTTGCAGGAATTTTTGTTTTGAAAATCATAAAAACCCTCCGATGGAAGCAAAGAAGTAAGTATGGCTGAAATTGAAAGCTTCGAGTGAAGAGTTTGAGTTGTGGGGTAAATCTTGACGTGGTAAAAATTCTAAACGCCCATGTTTATGTTTGATTATCATTACTTTGTGTTTACGTATTAAAGATGAAGGGATTGACTAACTTGTGAAGAAGGATAAGTGGTACACGATTACACACCTTGGACGAAGTTCTTTTACGAGTACTTGCTCGAGGACGAGCAAGAGCTAAGTGTGGGGGAGATGTTGACGGTGTATTTTGGTGCACCTAGCATGTTCATTACACTTTGGTTTGGATTTGATTATTGAACTAACCCGCCACTAGGCACACTAATCATATAACAAGTTCATCTTTGTGCATGCATTTGGAAGTGTTGTGTTTATGTAGGAAATCATGGACATAAAGGACGGATTCGCAATAAGTTCAAAGGAGCATTCATGGAGTCTTGTTCGTGTTCATGAGTTCGCTGAAATTACTTCCAATGGTGGTGAGGACCGAAGTGTTACCCCCGGGGATTGAAGCGTAAAAGATCAAAATTCATGCAAAGAGAGCCTCCATCTTGATCGCGAGGATAACAGCGTCAAAATCATCCAAGTGGAAGGGGCAAAGTAGATAAGTGCACGAGGACCCACGGAGCAAAAAGGGCGACCGAACCGGCCGAAACGGGCTCGGGCCGGCCGGCCCAGTCGGATCGGCCCAGCCCACTTCGGGCACCGGTTCGGTCCCGTCTTCCTTGCCCTCGAAGGATCTTCGACCCTAAAACCCCCGACGCGCCGCCAACACAGAGGGAGGAGTTATTCGCACCAGAAGGCCATCCACAAGCTAGAGAGAGAGGAGGAGGATCTCCGGCTGGAGATCAACCACCTCGAAGGAAGCACCCTCTCATGGAGAAGGAGGAAGACACCGGCGGAAGGGAAACCATGATCAACGGTGCCATGATCAGCACCTTGATGGGGTAATCTTCTCATTCGTCCATGGGTTGTAATCGATCGTGAGATGTAATCGCACTTTGTCGGATTATCTCGTCTATCATCTTGTGTTGAATATACTTTAATGCTTAAAGGTTAGCTACCGTGCCGTAAAGGGAGTATAGGCCTCAATGCTTCCTTGGATCCATTCAATACGCCGTGGCCATCAAAGGTCTAGTCATGAATACCTTCGCGTAGTGACAGTACGAGAGGAGGGAAAGGGCGAAACCGTGGTCACATCCCCGATAGATTAGATTGGTTTTTCATGTCTTTAAGCGATTGCATGCTCTAGTATCGTAGACCCGTGGGCGAGTGTCTTCTCTCTTGATCGTTTATCATTCTCTCTAGTGTAGTTTAGTGTTTTCTAGTATAATAGTTGTTAGGGTTTTAGTAGCTAGTGTGTCGTTGTTGATCGAACGCTTGTAAACCCCTTGCTCCGCGGATTGACAAGAACCTTGGGAATCCCGTGGTGAAAAAGGTGTGGGGTCCGTACGCTTGCGGATCGTAGAGGGATACGTCTTTTATCCGTCAACACTCCCCCACGACCTTAGGGTCGGGCGACCTCGTACGGGAGGGAGGAGCCTGAGCGCCCAGGTCGCACTGGGGCACCACTACCGGCCTGCACAACAACGCTACATCAAAATAGACTTTCACAGCATGGCAACAACAACTAAAAGAGATTGAGTCTTCAAGACTTTACCTCGTAATGACTGAGACGCGAGGCTTCGGCCTAAAGAGTCAAGGCCTAATCGCCGCAGGCATCCTTGCCTGCACTGTGGCAGTAGTTCGCTGTGCCTCCAAACCTCGACGGAGGGCATCCTTCGACGTCTTTTCTATCAACTCTCGCTGCCTCTTGGTAGCAGGGCTTTCGGACCTCCTTGCCGGTCAATCTCCGGCAACCGGCAACTCTTCAACGGCTTCGTCTTCCTCCTATTCTTCTGAATCAACCTCCCTCGAGCGGGGCGTCGAAATTGACGGCGTCACAACCTCCAGTGGGGAAGTCTCCTTCCTTCTTCTTCTTCTTCTTCTTCTTCTTCTTCTTCTTCTTCTTCTTCTTCTTCTTCTTCTTCTTCTTCTTCTTCTTCTTCTTCTTCTTCTTCTTCTTCTTCTTCTCCTTCTCCTTCTTCTTCTTCTTCTCCTTCTCCTTCTTCTTTTTCTTCTTCTCCTTCTTCTTCTTCTTCTCCTTCTTCTTCTTCTTCTCCTTCTTCTTCTTCTTCTCCTTCTTCTTCTTCTTCTTCTTCTTCTTCTTCTTCTTCTTCTTCACCGCAGAGACTGCAGCAGCAGCCGATGAAGCCGACTGCTTCTCCGCCGCCGACCTGGTTTTGCGTCGGGTCTTCACGGTGGACACAGGCTATGTCCAGCCGATGGACTTCCTCGCTCCAGGATCGAGGGACAGATTCGACGCCAATAATAAGGCTGTCGACTACTTGTTTCGTTCTTTGTGTCAGCCTGAGTTCGATCGGGTGCACACCGAGCACTTGGCTTGTAGAATTTGGACGGTTTTGAAGGAGGCTCATGTTGGGAATGCCCAGGTTCAGGCACGGATGTATGCGACCTACTATAGAGAGTACGAGAACTTAACTCATCTCCCTGGTGAGTCCATCGATGCCTTGTTTCAGAGGTTCACGGTGGTTGTGAACAACATGAGGGCCAATGTGGACGTGCTCCCATACGATGATCATGATAGAGCGGTCAAGCTCTTACACTCTTTGGATCGTACAATTTGGGGCGGAAAGTTCGAGGCCATTGTGGAGTCAGAGAAGTATGACACTCTGACAGCAAGCTTGAGATTGATTCCCTTAAGGCTAGCCCTGTTGTTTCGGATGAGGTTGATTGTGCTGATTGCTCCATCTTTCTTGCTGATCTTTCTTTGTTTAAGGAGAAGCATGCCTCCAATTGTGAGGAACTAGATGTGCTTAGGGTTGAAGTGGCTGAGCTTAAGTCTAGACCGGCTTTGCTAGGTGCTTGCACTTCTTGCCCTGTTTTGCATGCTAAGATTGATGAGATGCATGCTTACACTAGTTCTCTTGAGGCTAAGTTGAAGGAACCCATGCCTACATCATGCTCTACCTGTGAAATGCATGCTTCGAAAAATTTGGAACTTGCACATTATGTTGATCGTTTGTAGGATGAGAATGATGAGTTGAGAAAGTTGATGGGTTGGTTGTCTGGTCATGAGCCTCAGTTGAGGATGATGATCGAGGCATTTAAGAGGCAGGATGGTGAGGGACTTGGGGCAAACAAGGTTGGTGAGGGAAGTGGAGAGAATATCCCAGAGCCACCAAAAACCCACCACAAAAATGATTTCCCCCCCAAAACCTAACCATCTTAGGAACCGACTAGACACAGCCCTAGCTCCACCCGTGTTTCCTACACCCACAAATGATCTACAAAAGCCTATCAAGTTTGTGAGCACTTCGGGGAAAGTGTTCTTTGGGAAAGAAAGTGAGAATGCTAGTGAGGGGAAACCGGTGGAGAAGTTGAGTGGAGAGGAACCAAGTGAGCAGCCACAACCCAAGCCTAAGCCTAAGCTTGTGAGGTTCCATTGTGGCTATTGTGGGAGAGATGGCCATAAGGATGAGTTTTGCTTCAAGAGGAAGCGAGAGGAGAGGATGGCAAAAGAGTGGGCTAACGAGGACAAGAACCACCCTTCCAATGGTGTACTTGAGCCTCGTGTGCAGATGCCCAGGGCCAAGGCGAGTGTGAGGACAGTTCGGGCATGGGGAGAGCGGAAGGCTGTTGGAGGTGCTGCTGCCCAGGTCACACCGGTCAGACTGGTGTGGGGCACCGGTCAGACCAGTGCAGGCCTAGACAGGCAGTAGTTTGGGTTTCGTGCTCGTACATGTGCAAGGGTTGTTTTTGGAGGTCGTAGTTCTGGTGGTTGGGCTGGAGAGTTTGCAGGTAGTCAGGTTGCTAGGCATTCTCCCCCTCGAGTTCACTACGGGGATGGGAGGAGTCATAGCTTTGAGAAGGAGAGGAGTGATGTTCCACGGGCTTTCTTTCGCGGTTTTGGTCCTCCTCCAGGCAGAAAGGGGTGGTTCCCTCAGGGTGGTTACCATGGTGGTGTTCGTGGAGGTAGCTTTGGTAGGAGAGATGGTTTGGTTTGTGCTAACCCCACTTTCGAGCAAATGGCTCGGCACTGGTTTTACTCTTTTGGTACTAACCCCAGTGCTAAGTCGTTTGTTAGCTCACATTCTCATTTTTGAATTTCAGGTAGGAGACTTGAAGAACATTTGGTTGATTGACTCCGGTTGCTCGAGGCATATGACCGGAGATAGGGAGTGCTTCTCAAGTCTCGTCCCGGTGGTGACAAGGAGGTACATCACTTTTGGGGACAATGGGCGTGGGCGTGTGCTTTCAGAAGGTGAGATCAGAGTGAGTGACAAGATCACTCTCAGGCGTGTTGCTCTTGTTGAATTGCTGGGGTACAATCTGCTTTCTGTGTCCAAGTTGTTGGATGAGGGCTTTGAGGTGTTATTTCAGCCAGGTGGTTCTCGGATTTTGGACTCTGGAGGGGACCTTGTCTGTATGGTTGTTCCCGAGGGTCAGGTGTTTCGTGCTGATTTTTCTCAGTCATCGGGTGTGGAGCGTTGTTTCTTGGCTGGTTCTTCGAGTGAGTTGTGGAAGTGGCATAGGAAGTTGGGTCACTTGAGCTTTGACCCTTTGTCGCGCTTGAGTAAACTCGATTTGGTCCGAGGATTGCCACGGTTGAGGCTTGAGAAAGAGTTGGTTTGTGCGCCGTGTAGGCATGCCAAGATGGTAGCCTCTTCTCACGCGCCTCTCACCGATGTGATGACTGAGTGTCCATGCGAGCTGCTCCATATGGACCTTGTTGTCCCAGCTCGTGTGCGATCTGCGGGTGGGAAGTGGAATGTCCTTGTTGTGGTGGACGACTATTCTCGGTATGCTTGGGTGTTCTTTCTCGAGGATAAGAGGCAGACGTTTGGTTTTGTTCGAGATCTAGTTTTGAGGTTGAGGAACGAGAGGCACGGAGATGCCATACGAGCTATCCATAGTGATAATGGCTCGGAATTCAGAAACTCTCGTTTTGAAACCTTTTCCATGACTTGGGTCTTGAGCACCAGTTTTCGAGTCCATATACGCCTCCCTAGAATGGTGTTGTGGAAAAGAAGAACAGGACCTTGTGCGAGATGGCTTGGACGATGCTTGATGAGCATAGGACTCCGAAAAGGTATTGGGCTTAGGCGGTGAATACCACATGCTATGTGTCAAACAGGATCTACCTCAGAGTGCACAAGAAGAAAATATGCTATGAGTTGATGCATGGTCGCACACCCAAGGTGAGTCACTTCCATTTCTTTGGTTGCAAGTGCTTTATTCTGAAGAAAGGCAAGAAGTTAGATAAGTTTGAGGCTAGGTCTGTCGATGGTATTTTCTTTGGTTATGCATCTCATTCTCGAGCATATCGTGTGCTCAATCTTGAAACTACGGTGGTGGACGGACCCTCTCCTACACCTACGACGACAAATCAAGAACGAGGAGAAGCTGATGTTGAGGGGGAGGCAGCATCGAGGCGAGAACCTCCCCGGCGAGTACAAGTGGATCACCCAGCTTCGAGGATCATCGGCGACATGAATGAACGCACTACACGATCGAGGGTTTGGAACAACTCTCATTTCGCTCATGCTGCATTTGTTGCTGCTTTTGAGCCCAAAGACATTGGACACACGCTATCTGATCACAATTGGGTTAATTCGATGCATGAGGAGTTGGAGAACTTTGAGAGGAATCAGGTTTGGGAGTTGATTGACCCTCGGCCAGGGTGTAAGTCGATTGGTACAAAGTGGGCGTGGAAGAACAAAGAGGGAGAGAAAGGTGAGGTTCTGAGAAACAAGTCGAGGCTTGTTGCTCAGGGATTCAGTCAGAAGGAGGGGATCTACTACGAGGAGACCTTTGCTCCCGTAGCCCGCTTGGAGGCGATTAGAATCCTTCTAGCCTTTTCCGTGGCTAAAGGGTTCAAGCTGCACCAAATGGATGTGAAGAGTGCTTTTCTGAATGGTGTGTTGGAGGAAGAAGTGTATGTGAGGCAGCCTCCGGGGTTTGAGAGTGAGAAGTACCCCCACCGGGTGTACAAGTTGAGGAAGGCGCTGTATGGGCTGAAGCAGGCGCCTAGAGCTTGGTATGGCAGGTTGAGGGGGTTCTTGTTTGAGAGAGGTTTTGAGATGGGGAAGGTCGATCAGACCTTGTTTTTGCTGAGGCAGGGCAGAGATATCCTGATTGTGCAGGTGTACGTGGATGATATTGTCTTGGGTGGCTCGTCTAACTCTCTTGTTGCAAGGTTTGCAGATGATATGAGCAGGGAATTTAGGATGAGCATGATGGGTGAGTTCTTCCTCGGGCTACAAATCAAGCAATCAAAGGAAGGAACATTTGTGCACCAGGCTAAGTACACCAAGGACATTGTGCGGAAGTTCAAGATGGAGGATTCCAAGGCTATGACGGCGCCGATGAGTACGACTACAGCTCTTGATGCGGACAAGGAAGGTGAACATGTGGACCAGAAGGAGTACTGGAGCATGATCGGGTCACTCCTCTACTTGATGGCGACGAGGCTGGACATCCAGTTCTCGGTATGTCTGTGCGCTCATTTTCAAGCGTCTCCGAGGACTTCGCAAGCAGTGAAGCGAATTTTCAAGTACATGCGTCACACTCCCGACTTCGGCCTTTGGTACTCCGCGTCCTCTTCTTTGGCGCTTCATGGTTTTTCAGACGCGGATTTTGCCGAGTGTCGGTTGGACAGGAAGTCCACTTCTGGGACTTGCCAATTTTTGGGTTCTTCTTTGGTGTCTTGGTCTTCCCGCAAACAATCGAGTGTTGCTCAATCCACTACCGAGGCCGAGTATGTTGCCGCTGCTAGTTGTTGCTCTCAGCTCCTTTGGATTTCATACACCATGAGTGACTTTGGTGAGGAGTATACCCATGTCCCACTTCAATGTGATAGCACCAGTGCCATAAGCGTTGCAAAGAACCCAGTGCTCCATTCCAAAACCAAGCATATAGAAGTGAGGTATCATTTTTTGAGAGACAACGTATAGAAAGAAAAGATCAAGCAACTAGCCAATATTTTCACCAAACCCCTAGATCAAGCAACTTTCACTCGTCTGCGGGGGGGGGGGGGGACTTGGTGTGTGTTTGATTTCTTGAGTTGGACGTGTGGGAGCTCCTTTGTAGCATATGTATAGCTTTCTTTTGTGCATTTCTTGCATTTAGCATGGCATATGTAACATAATGTATAAGCATCCTTGTATCTTAGATTGCATGCATTTTGTATCATATGCATTGGTTAGGAAAAGCTTCTCTCATATACATTGTTCACCATGGAATGAGATATATGTCTTTGTGAGCTTGTTTGGTATGCTATGGTTAGTTTGGCTTAGCTCTTGATGATCTTGATGAATAATCCATGGTTGATAGCTATGTTTTTCATAATGTCACATGTATGCTCTCTCATGTGTAAGTGCCTTTATATGATCTTGACATGTTTTAGTGGCTTGGCTATGCTTAATTTGTGGTTGGATAGCTAGTTTATTAATCATCTGGGGCCAAAGGCTCATTTGCCATCATGAATGTTTAGCCCTCTTGCTTCATCTTGTGGAGGGGCATAAGTTCCTTTTTGTCGCAAAGACATTTCATGTACCAATTATGAATCTGAAAATGAATTGTAAAATGCTTGGAAAATGTGCTCCCATGTCATATGTGCTAATTTTAAATTTCTTTGGGTGCTAAACCGTTGCATGATGCCTACCAATGAGAAGTCTCATACATAGAAGTAGGCACATGGCTCGGTGGCTTTGACATGACATGAGGTGCTTGTGGGTGTTTGTGATGGTCTTATGATTAGAATGACAGTCCTAGCATGAAGTTTGTGTGGCTTTGCCATTTTGATATGTTTTGATCATGTTTAGGACTTTGCTCATGAGAGGCAAGTTTTTCGCAAAATTGCCCAAATCCATCTTAGCTTCGTCCAATGGTTGTGAAACTTGGTGATCATGTAGTTGAGATCGATACGAAGCTATAGAGTATCTAACTTGCTCATTTGGACATGTGTAGCATTCTTTGTTGAATTTTGTCTATTTGAGAAGCTCTAGGTTGAAAATTTTGCATTTTTGGCTTGATTCATGCATTGCCAACAAGGGGGAGAAGTTTGTGCTTGAAATGGCTTGCTGGACGCATTTAGAAGGTTTTCAGGTGGTTTCGAGCCATTTCTAGGCTCTGTTGTGCACCGGTCTGACCGGTGTGAGTGCTGATCCTGTGCACATCTTAGGCACTGGTCTGACCGGTGTGAGTGCTGATCCAGTGCACATCTTAGGCACCGGTCTGACTGGTGGTGATGACCGGTCTGGCCGGTGTGAGATGAAGTTCTTTGCGGTACCTGCCCCGTTTTCGACCGGTGGTTTGCATGCATTCGTCCAGGGGGAGGTGCATTGGTTCAGGGGGAGCTTGCATGTGTGCAGGGGGAGCTCTTTGTGGTGTTTGAGCTTTGGTTCGGTGGTTCGCGCTCTTCGCTTGAGCTTTGTTTTTGTCTCGGATGTGTCGAGCCGTTGCCCTTGCCTAAGGGGTCCGAGACTTGCCTTCTTCAAGTGATCTTGCTCTTTGCCTTTGATTGGTGTTGACGGATAAAAGACGTATCCCTCTACGATCCGCAAGTGTACGGACCCCACACCTTTTTCACCACCGGATTACCAAGGTTCTTGTCAATCCGCGGAGCAAGGGGATTACAAGCGTTCGATCTACAATGACACACTAGCTACTAAAACCCTAACTATTATTATGCTAGAAAACAACTAAACTACACTAGAGAGAATGATTAAGATATCAAGATAAAAGACACTCGCCCACGGGTCTACGATACTAGAGCATGCAATTGCTTAAAGACATGAAAACCAATCTAATCTATCGGGGTTGTGACCACGGTTTCGCCCTTTCCCTCCTCTCGTACTGTCACTACGCGAAGGTATTCATGACTAGACCTTTGATGGACACGGCGTATTGAATGGATCCAAGGAAGCATCGAGGCCTATACTCCCTTTACGGCATGGTAGCTAACCTTAAGCATGAAAGTATATTCAACACAAGATGATAGATAGATAATCCGACAAAGTGCGATTACATCTCAAGATCGATTACAACCCATGGACGAATGAGAAGATTTCCCCATCAAGGTGCTGATCATGGCACCGTTGATCATGGTTTCCCTTCCGACGGTGTCTTCCTTCTTCTCCATGAGAGGGTGCTTCCTTCGAGGTGGTTGATCTCCCTCCGGAGATCCTCCTCCTCTCTCTAGCTTGTGGATGGCCTTCTGGTACGAATGACTCCCCCCTTTCGGTGTTGGCGGCACCTCGAGGCTTTTAGGGTTGAAGATCCTTCCAGTGCAAGGAAAACAGGACCGAACCGGTGCCGAGGCCGGGCCGGGCCGGCCGGCCGGGCCGACCGGCTCGGGCCCACTTCGGCCCGGTTCGGTCGCCCCTTTTGCTCCGTGGGTCCTTATGCACTTATGTACTTTGCCCCCTCCACTTGCATGATTTTGATGATGTTATCCTCGCGTTCAAGATGGAGGTTCTCTTCGCATGAAGTTCGATCTTTTACGCTTCAATCCCCGAGGGTGTTCCTCGTAGCACTTCGGTCCTTGCCACCATTGGAAGTGATTTCACCAAGCTCATGAACGTGAACAAGACTCCGTAAATTCTCCTTTGAACTTGTTGTGAATCCGTCCTTTATGTCCATGTTTTCCTACATAAACACAACACTTCCAAATGCATGCACAAAGATGAACTTGTTATATGATTAGTGTGCCTAGTGGCGGGTTAGTTCCATAATCAAATCCAAACCAAAGTGTAATGAACATGCTAGGTGTACCAAAATACACTGTCAACATCTCCCCCACGCTTAGCTCTTGCTCGTCCTGGAGCAAGTACTCGTAAAAGAACTTCGTCCAAGGCGTTGTAATCGTATACCACTTATCCTTCTTCACAAGTTAGTCAATCCTTTCATCTTTAATACATAAACATAAAGTAATGATCATCAAACATAAACATGGGCGTTTAGAATTTTTACCACATCAAGTTTTACCCCACAACTCAAACTCTTCACTCGAAGCTTTCAATCTCAACCATGCTTACTTCTTTGCTTCCATCGGAGGGTTTTTATGATTTTCAAAACAAAAATTCCTGCAACAAGTATTAGACAAAAACCTTTCTCCAAGCTCTCTCAAGTCACTCATATGAAGTGGCTATCCTAACCAAATTTTATAAAACTGTCACCTCCCATTAATCTCTCATATATCATGTAAATTGGATCTATAGGTAGGGCTAGCGCAACCAACACAAGTATTGTCAAACTAAGAACTTCCTCTAATGGTTGTCTACCTTTCAAAGCCAATGATCATGAGAATTAACCATATGTAGGGATATCAAGGATGAGAAGATTTAGAATGGTGGACATGTGCAAGGGCAAAAGAAAATTGTGACTACAAGGCACCGATGACGTCCTCGTTGTCGGATTGCACATGGTTAGAAATAGAGTAAAAGTTTCGTCTCACAATCAATGTGACACCCTTCCTTACACTTAATTTTTTTCTTTTCTTTCACTTGATCCATCCCTCTCGTATCTTTATTGCTACCTCATCTTTTTCTTTTTCTTTTTCTTCTTTCATTCACATATAATTTTTTTTTCTTTCTTTCTTTCTTTTCCATACTCATGCTTTTCTCTTTATTTTTCTCTCTCTTGACAACTTTTCAAAGCTTTCAATTCTCTCTTTTCTCGCATGCATACAATCTGAAATTTTAAATAAATCATGCTAGAGACGAGATGAAACTTTGAAAATAGGTCGTGTTCTAGGAATACGATGTACAAAAGAGATGTATAGGGTTGGGTATGGAATTCGGCGATGTACGTGACTTCCGTTGTGAAAGTCACGTTACCGAATATATGACGAGGCTAGCAACAAAAGATAAGCACAAGAACATGATCATTGCTCGAAATTAAAACTCACCAAGAGAGAAGGGTCCTAGCCTAACTCATCGTGCTAATCACACTTATGGTGGAGCGAAAAAAAATAAACTTGGCTTTGGATAGGAATTCTTTTTCTTACTCTCAACTTGGAAAAAGAGGTTTTGCTAACCTTTATTACAAGGGTTTTAAGATAATTGTCAGAACTGAAATCCTCCAACTTTTAGCATTGAACATAGCACAACTAACATGTGAAGCTCGAGATCGAAGTGCGGTATGGGTACTTTAAGTAGTAACAATTCCACTAAGCACCACGGTAAATGTTTTTCAAACCACATACTTATGTTCATATATCAAGAATCGAAGATTAAACAAACAAGTTAATAAAGATAAGGAATACTTAAAACACAAAGATATATATATATATATATATAGACACTTTTTATTTGATTTTCTTTGACTCAACACTAATTTAAGACACTTGCAAAAATTTAAAAACACACTCGAAAACTAAGACTCATTAAACTCTAAGACTCTCACTCGAAGATTAAACCGAACCTAAACTTGAAGTTCAGAAGCTAAGGCTAGCGAGCTAGCTCTCCCCCACGCTTAAAACATACGACGTCCTCGTCGTATCTTACAAATTCCTAAGGGGAAAACTAGATCTAGTGGTACTTCAAGCAAGTATTGCACCACTTGCCTCTCATGTTTCCAACCATGCCGAAAAGTTTGCGCATGTTACAGTTAAGGAACTTGAAATTGTCTCCAACTACGTGCTCCAAATCCTCCATACGCTGCTTCATCGCTTCCATGGCTTGGAGACATTCATCGGCCGACGTGTAGAGATCCCCGATGGATTGACGGCAAGTTCGACAACACATCGGATGCAATCCGAAGGGGTCTTCATCGCCATTGTCTCCACCGTCGTCGCCACCTCAATTGTCGTTGCCGCTCTCGTTGCCATCGTTACCGTCGCCATTGGGGCCTTCGGGAGTCCTCTCTTTGGGCTACTCATCCCAAATGTAGAGGTCGTTATCATCTCTTCCGGCGGCCGCCCACGAGCTCGGGCTACGATCGTCAGAGTAGTCGCTACCCCCATAATCCTTAGGCTCCGGCGACACCTCCTTGTAGTCTTTGCGCTTCATGCCTTGGATGCGTGCCGACCTTCGAACGGGCATAGGGACCTTCTCTCCTTCGACGGGGTTGCGAGATGCAAGAGCTCCGGTCGGGACACGCCCTTCGCAACGGATGCATTCGGTCCTCTTGACAGGTAGCTTGAGCTCGCATCGCATCACCTCCTCCATCGATGGCTTCTTGGCTTCTAGCTTCAACTCTAAGCTCCTTGGGGGCACAATGGCTGCTACAAGGGTGCAAAATATTGCTTGAAAGGTTTGATCCTCGAGCTCCCAATTCGGCCAAATAAATAGTCCTGAAAGAAAAGCCCTGGGAACCTTATTTTCCTTTTTTACACTTCCCTTAAAATTTTCTGACCAAACAAGGAAGTTAAAAAGGAGCAATTCGGGCGAAATTCGGCATCATCGGCTGCCAGAACCCTCTGGGCCGGTCGGCCTGGGCCGGCCGGCCCACCCTGCCTCGGGGGCCGGGTCGGTCCAGTTTTTTGCACACCGCCCTATTTATTCTATCTTAGCCCATGGGAAAAAGTTGGCCCAGTAAATCTTCGCGAAAAACTCCAGAAAACGAAAAGAAAAACTATTTACAAAAACTCATGCCTTGTTTTTCGTCCTAGGCGGGACGTTCGGGCTCTTCCTCCATGGTGAAGACGTCAACATGGTGAAGGGGCACGACGTTGGGTTCGTAGTAAACCTTAAGCCGCTGACCATTCACCACAAATTGATCGCCGTTTATATCCATAATGGTTACCGCTCCGTTGGAGAACACCAAATGCACAACATAAGGTCCGTCCCATTTGCTTTGCAATTTCCCCTTTCCGAAGGTTTTAAACCTCGAATTGTAGAGGAGGACCTTATCTCCTTTAAATTCTTTTTTCAATCTTTTATCGTACCATCTTTTGATTCTCTCCTTGTATATGCTTGAGTTTTCATATGCTTTCAACCTCAACTCCTCTAGCTCGCTTATTTGGATTCTTCGTTTCACCACCGCGGCATCGAGATCAAGGTTCATCTCTTTAATCGCCCAATAGGCTTTATGTTCCAACTCAATCGGAAGGTGACAAGCTTTTCCATAGACGAATTGATAAGGGGTCATACCTATCGGTGTTTTGAACGCCGTTCGATAAGCCCAGAAAGCTCCGTCTAATTTCTTTGACCAATCTTTGCCTCCCTTCTCTATGATCTTGTTGAGTATGCTTTCTAATTGCCTATTTGACGTCTCCGCTTGTCCGTTGGTTTGTGGATGATAGGCCGTAGAGACCCTATGCTCAATTCCCAACTTGGACAAGCACTTTTTGAAATTCTTCCCGGTGAAGTGAGTTCCTCCATCACTTATCAAGATTCTCGGTGTACCGAAACGGGGAAAAATCACGTTCTTGATCATAGTAATGGACTCCTCCATGGAAGCTTTACGACATGGTATTGCCTCTACCCACTTGGATACATAATCAACCATGACTAGCATATACTCAAATCCAAATGAGTTTTTAAAAGGCCCCATGAAGTCTATGCCCCATACATCAAATACGTCAATTTGTAGGTTGTATTTCAAAGGCATAGAATTTCTCTGAAAGATGTTTCCAGTTCTTTGGCATTCGGGGCATGATGCAACATATCTTTTAGTATCTTCATGCATCTCCGTCCAATAGAATCCGCTCGATCATACCTTTGCTTTGGTTCGAAAATGGCTATAGTGTCCACCATACTCCGCCGAGTGACACTTTCTCAAAATCTCTACCCTTTCTTCTCTTGGCACACATCTTCTCATTACTCCATCATTGCCAAGTTTGAAGAGGTATGGTGCATCCCAAAAATATTTCCTACTTTCGGAGATTATCTTCTTTTGATTGAGAGGCATCTTTCGAATTGCTCGAATGATATCGATCATCCATGTATCCTTATGAAGCACTCGATAGAGGTGGTCATCTCTCGTCTTATCTTCTATGGGCTCTTTATCATCTTGTCCACGATTCATCCTAGACAAATGATCGGCCACAACATTTTCCACCCCCTTTTTATCACGAATTTCAACATCAAATTCTTGGAGAAGAAGGATCCAACGAATCAAACGTGGTTTAGCTTCCTTCTTAGCCAAGAGATACTTGATGGCTACGTGATCGGTGTAAACAATGACCTTCGAGTTCACGATGTAAGATCTGAATTTTTCGAAAGCGAATACCACCGCTAGCAACTCCTTTTCCGTAGTGGCATAATTTAATTGTGCTCCACTAAGAGTTTTGCTAGCATAGTAAACGGCGTGAACTCGGCCTTCCTTTCTTTGACCCAAGACCGCGCCTACGGCGTAGTCACTTGTGTCACTCATGATCTCAAAAGGTTGACTCCAATCTAGAGGTTGGGTGATGGGAGCACTCACCAACGTATTTTCTCAAGGTCCGGAATGCCGCTAGGCACTTCTCATCAAAGTCAAAAGCCACATCCTTTTGAAGAAGATGCGTTAAAGGCTTAGTGATCTTCGAGAAGTCCTTAATAAATCTTCTATAGAATCCGGCGTGGCCTAGAAAGCTCCTTAAGGACTTAACATCCGTAGGAGGTGGGAGGTGCTCAACAGTTTCCACCTTAGCCTTGTCCACTTCAATTCCTCTCTTGGATATAACATGTCCGAGCACTATGCCTTGTTTAACCATGAAGTGGCTCTTTTCCCAATTTAACACCAAATCTACCTCCGCACACCTCGTAAGGACCTTTTCTAGGTTTGCTAAGAAATCCATGAACGTCTTCTCGTAAACGGAAAAATCATCCATAAACACTTCAACAATTTCTTCGATGAATTCCGAAAATACGGCCATCATGCAACGTTGAAAAGAGGCCGGAGCGTTGCATAGACCGAAGGGCATCCTCCTGTATGCAAACGTTCCGTAAGGGCACGTAAACGTTGTCTTATGTTGATCTTCCGGGTGAATGGGAATTTGCATGAACCCCGAGTATCCATGTAGAAAGCAAAAATAAGCGTGGTTTGCTAACCTCTCGAGCATCTCGTCAATGAACGGTAGGGGGAAGTGATCTTTCTTCGTCGCTTTGTTAAGCTTACGATAATCGATACACATCTGCCACCCGGTCACGGTTCTTTGCGGTATCAATTCGTTCTTCTCATTCTTCACCACGGTCAAACCTCCTTTCTTCGATACACAATGTACCAGGCTCACCCATTCGCTATGCGGAACCGGGTAGATGATTCCGGCATCAAGTAACTTGATAACCTCTTTCTTTACTACCTCTTGCATGGCATGAGTTAGCCTCCATTGGTTGTCCACTACGGGCTTACATTGGTCTTCCATTGGTATACGATGAGTGCAAAAGGCTGGGCTAATACCTTTGAGATCATTAATCGAATATCCAATCACCTTCCTATGTTTTTTTAATAAAATCAGCAACGCTTCATTTTCTTCGGGACTCAACTCGTCGCTCACAGTGACTGGATAAGTCTTGTCTGGGCCCAAAAATTCATATTTTAATCCCTTGGGCAAAGGTTTAAGGTCTACCTCGGGCACTTGTGGCTCCTCGGGTTTGATTTCTCCTATGTCTTCGAATTTCTCTTCCTCTACACTACCATCATGCGGCTCTAAGCCTTTTGTTGCTTCCTCTAGTTCTTCATCTTGTTGATTACTAATTTGATTTTCTATTTCTCTTTGTAGCGGGTCTCTAAGGGTTTCAACAAAACAAAGGCTATCTATCTCTTCTACTTCTTCATATTCGGGAGGAAAGGGTGTAAGGTGTTTAGAAGCACAAAGAAAGTTATATGTGTACTTTGTTCCATTAAGGTTCATTGTTACTTTGCCTTCTCCGGCATCTAACACGGCATCAACCAACTTAAGAAAAGGCCTACCTAGGATTATGTGATCATGATTACTATGGTAAGCATAAATAACAAAGAAATCGGTTGGTATACAATTTCTAGAGATTTTTACTTTCATGTCGCAAGCAATACCTAGAGGTTTAATAGTTCTACCATCTCCCATAATTAATTTCGTTGATGTTGGAGATAAGTCTAGGTTGTGGTCTTGCACTTTATCGTAAATTTTAGAAGATAGAACACTTACTTGGGCTCCGATGTCGCATAAAGCTTTGCATTGAACTCTATTGTTCTCGCAACTCAAGTGTGGTGTCATCTTCTCTTCTTCTTCGGATCCTATCGAGTAAATTTCGGCGAGGCAAGCGTATGGTGATGCTTCGGGCTTGATACCCATGATTCTCTTCACCTCGTCTATGTGTTCCGGATCCACTATGTCATCTCCAAAGAGCTTTTGAAAAATCTCACCAGCGGTTACAAGGTCGTATGAATTTTCCGCTTTCTTCTCCGGTGGGAAATCCACTTCCAATGCTCTCGCCATTCCCTTTTGATTAGGGAACGGTCTTCTCTTGTCGAATACTTCTCCGTAATCAATAGGAACCCAATCCATTGGTTCGAACTCCCTTAGTGGCTTCGTGCTTGACATGCTTCTCTTGTTCATCTCCTTTGGTACGGCGAAGTCGACGTTTGGTGTAGTTCTTGACTTGATGTGTTCTTGTTCAAGCTTTTCCATGATTGGTTCCTCTTTTGTGACTTCCGGGGTTGCCTCTTTAGAAAAATCAGCACACTTCTTCTTCCTCGAATTATATTCCGGCTCTTCCGCAAGTCTTGTTTCCCAATCTCTTCGCATGGCAGCCGCTTTACTAATTTTTTGTAGAAGTTGGGCGGCTTCCGTTAGTGTTTTCTCCATGAGATCCCCACCAGCACATATTTCGACGTGTTGAAAGCAACTAGGGGTTAGGGAAAAGAAAAATGTATGCAAGAGTACGTCACTGGTGAAGCCGAGGTTTGGTCCTTGTTCGATCAATCCATTAAACCTATCCCAGGCTTGGTCTATCCCTTCCTCTTCTCCTTGCATGAAAGTGATCACTTGCCTCCTTAGATGTTGAACCTTGCTAATTGGAAAGAACTTCTCGCAAAACTTCTTTGTCAACTTGTTCCAATTGCCTTCAACTTCAAAGGACGCTAACGAATACCATGTCTTTGCATTGCCGGCAAGTGAGTAGGGAAAGAGATTCCATTTGAACCATTCATCGGGAACTCCTTCTTGACGCACCGTGTTGCATATTGTCGTGAAATCCCTTATGTGTCTATATGGGTTCTCCGTAACCATCCCTTCAAATGGGTTCACCGCCACCATCTCGATGATCTTGGATTTAATCTCATACTTGGTCGCTTCGAGCCTCGAATCCGACTCTCGTACTTTTATGTCTTCACATCGAGGGCTAGCGTAATCCCTTAGATAGATAATCCGACAAAGTACGATTACATCTCAAGATGATAGATAGATAATCCGACAAAGTACGATTACATCTCTTCAAGCATGAAAGTATATTCAACACAAGATGATAGTATATTCAACACAAGATGATAGATAGATAATCCGACAAAGTACGATTACATCTCAAGATCGATTACAACCCATGGACGAATGAGAAGATTACCCCATCAAGGTGCTGATCATGGCACCATTGATCATGGTTTCCCTTCCGACGGTGTCTTCCTTCTTCTCCATGAGAGGGTGCTTCCTTCGAGGTGGTTGATCTCCCTCTGGAGTTCCTCCTCCTCTCTCTCTAGCTTGTGGATGGCCTTCTGGTATGAACGACTCCCCCCTTTCGGTGTTGGTGGCGCCTCGAGGCTTTTAGGGTTGAAGATCCTTCGAGTGCAAGGAAAACGGGACCGAACCGGTGCCAGAACTGGGCTGGGCCGGCCGGCCTGGGCCGACCGGCCTGGGCCCACTTCGGCCGGTTCGGTCGCCCCTTTTGCTCCGTGGGTCCTTATGCACTTATGTACTTTGCCCCCTCCACTTGCATGATTTTGATGATGTTATCCTCGCGTTCAAGATGGAGGTTCTCTTCTCATGAAGTTCGATCTTTTACGCTTCAATCCCCGAGGGTGTTCCTCGTAGCATTTCGGTCCTTGCCACCATTGGAAGTGATTTCACCAAGCTCATGAACACGAACAAGACTCCGTAAATGCTCCTTTGAACTCGTTGCGAATCCGTCCTTTATGTCCATGTTTTCCTACATAAACACAACACTTCCAAATGCATGCACAAAGATGAACTTGTTATATGATTAGTGTGCCTAGTGGTGGGTTAGTTCCATAATCAAATCCAAACTAAAGTGTAATGAACATGCTAGGTGTACCAAAATACATCGTCAACATTTGGCTTTCGATCGCTTGTTGAAGTTTCTTTTTGTTCGTTTCTTTTCTTTTTCTTTTCTCTCTTTTTACTTTCGTGTGGGAGTTTTCAATGCACTCATCAAGGGGGAGATTGAGGACCATGTGTGGTTCGAGGACCGGTGGATGGTCGCTTCCTTGTGTGATGAGTGATTGACAATGTTGTGTGGACTGATTCTTGGCTAAGTATTGCAGGTGCAGGTTGCAGCTTGACTGGTGTTGGCGCAGGTGAAGAACAAGCACGAAAGGTCGTAGTCGGTGAGGCCTCCAGGTGTGGAGAAGACAAGTAGGCTTCGTTCGAGGGACCCGGTGGCCAGCGGGGTCAAGTGCGGGCCGCATGGTGGCATGAACAGCAAGATGAAGTCATGGACGGTTTCTTGGTTGAGCCTCAAAACCAAGGTCGAGTCGGGACTACGTGGGAGCCGAGTCATGAGTGGAGATTGGCGGAGGATACACCGAGTTCGCGGGGTTTCCTGTGGTTCACCAGAAAACCACTGGGTTCCTTGGTTGATCCACAAAGCCAAGACCGAAGAACCGAAGACGGAGGCAGCAGCGGCGCGGACCGGTCTGACCGGTGGGGACCGGTCTGACTGGTGAGGAGCACCGGTCTGACCGGTGTGCGACGACGCAGTCCGGAATCTTTGAAGCAGAGGACACATGTCGTGATCGCAAGGCTTGCGTCGAGGCTAAGCAGGTTGCGGTCGCCGGGCATCCGTCCGATGGAGAGAGCTTCAAGTCTTCCAAAACCGCCTTTGAGGGGCTTGTATCCCTAGTTGTTAGAGAAGGGTATTTTAGACTTTCGGTTTCCTCCATATAACCCAAGAGGTGAGAGGATGGCAGCCAACTCTTGGAACCCTAGTTCACTTGCTTTCCTATTTTCCTTCCTATTTTCCTTAGGATTTCCATAGGACTAGTTTGAGAGCTTCATGGTGAGATCTTGTGAGAGCGTTGGATGATCAGGTGGCAAGCTAGACCTTGTATGAACCTTTGGTGCATGTATAGATGATTCGGCGTGGTTCCTCATGGTTTGGATGTGTTGTTCCCGGTTGTTCTTGGTGGTGATTTTTGGAGCCCTCTCTTGGTGATTTCTTTGGGTTGTATTTGGGACCTTTCTCTAGGGGATTTGATGGGGGAAATTTGTGGGAACCCTTCGTGGTTTTTTGGGCTGTGATTCCCCTCCCAAATCCGTGAGTAAAGGGGCTCGATTTTGGGGTTTTCCGAGTTCTAGGGTTTGTGGTGTTCTTGGTGGGATTTCTTCGATTCCTCCTTTTTGGACAAGTTTTAGTGGGATTAAACTTGGCTATGGACTCCTCATGAGGTGTTCCTAATATCCCCAAAGTCTTGTTCAACTCCGTGGAGCGATTCGGGAGATTGAGGTTTGGATTTGGGGGAGTTGACCCGCGGGTGCTGTTCATCCCGAGCTGCCCAGGCTACACCGGTCTGACCGGTGCTCTTTACCGGTCTGACCAGTGCAACCCTTGGTGGGTTTTTGCTCGGGTGAACGTTTGGGTGTGTTCGCTGTTGTCCTGTGTTGGGGCTGTTTCGAGTTTGGGTCAGTTTTGAGGTTGGTTGGCCTGTTTGGTGCTTTGGGGGCTTTCCGGCTGTGACCTGTCTAACCAGTGTGTCTCACCGGTCTGACCGGTGTGGAGTCACCTAGTGAAAGTTGCCCAGTTTCACCAGTAGGGACCGGTCTGACCGGTGGTGCTCACCGGTCTTGCCGGTGTTGGTCTGTAGACTCGAGATTTGGTGTTCCACTGCGTTCTCGGGTCGGAAGGTTGTGTGTTGGTTCCTAGATCTAGTGGCACTCCAGTGGCTACGTGGGCTTGGCTAATTTGGGTAGTGAGTCGGAGACGTGTGTTGGAAGCCGTGTTCATCTTGTCGGAGTTTCAATCTCCTTCGAGGAGAATTTTTATCGGCTCCAATTCACTCCCCCCTCTCGGGTCGCCTAATCGGTCCTTCACCACTCTACCTTGAGGCCCGACCTCAAGGAGAACATCTGTGACGCCCCAGGTTTTCAGCCGGATTCTGTAACCCTAATGATCCGGTCAACCGAGTTGAATTTGGTCAAACGACGGTCAACCTGGGCCATCACCTCGAAAACATCACCAATGACCCCTAATGACCCCTTGTGGTCAACCTTGGTCAACCCTTGGTCAAACCCTACTCAAAACCCTTGAACACCCCTTTGCCCTCCAGTGTCAGCCAGAACTTTTGTCGCTTTCTCTAAATTTCACCTAAACACTTCAAAATCTCCAAATGTAAAAGTTGTGTGTTTTGTCGACGGACACAACTTTCATGTTGAGTGGCATTTGAGATTTGAATCCTAAATAGGTGAAAAATGCAAGTCAACACCAAGGGTTACTATTCACAGGCGCCCAGAAAACAGCCAACTTGGCATGCGATTTGTGCACAACTGGTTGAGAAAAAACCCATACACCTTTTACAAAAGTTGTAGAGGATTGAGAGGTCTATAACTTTGGTATACATTGTTTGTAGCACCTTAGTTCAAAAATCGGGAGTAAAATTTAGTCAAACAGGGTTAAGTGGAAATGGGATGGCACCCTGGACGCTAGAGCGCGCCATGCCGCGCGCGCCGCCGCGGTTCCCCATGGCCCGCACGCCGAGACCGGCCGCGTGCACCGTCGGTCCGCGCGGTGGGACCCTTTTGCGCCAAACCGACCCTTCCAGCCCTCTCCCGTGCGTCCCCACACCACAGGCCGCAGCGTCGCCGTACCCACGTCGCGCCGCCACTGGGCTGCCATTGGTTGCTACGCCTCGCCACCGCCTTGCAGCGCCCATACCGTGGATGGCCGTGACCCCCTCTCCAAGGCACAAGTGCCTATAAAAGCAGTTAAGCTCGCCGCCGCGCGCATTGCTCAGGCACCGAGCCGCCATTGCCGCCACCAGTGGTGCCCACGGCGAGCTCCACCCTCCGGCCGCTTGCACCGCCAACGCGTGTTGCTCCTACCTACCCTAGGATCCCCAGTAGCTCCCCCTTTCGCTTGTTGCTCGGGCCGAGCCACCAACTCGCCGGAGCAGAGCTCCCAGCGGTCGCCGCCGCCGGCCTCCGCCACACCCGACCGCTGGTCGCCTCTCCGCCGGGAGTAAGCACCCAAGTCGGTTCCCCGCAACTCCTAGACCCTCCCTAGCTGCTCCCCCGGCCAAGACTACCGGCGAGGTCGGCGGAATTTCACCGGCTGCGCCACCCCCAAGCCCCCAAGGACTACATTGTAAGACCCCAAGTAGTTCTAGGTAGTTTGGTGCAAACTAAGGGCATATCGGTGATCTTTAAAAACTTTCCAGGGGGCCACTCGCAAAATGATTCTTTCCCTTTTTGTGTGCCTTGACTTTGATGTTCTCTGTGTAACTAGAACTGCAACTTTCCCAAAGCATGTATAAACTTTTGAGCTATAGTTTTTGCTTGAAAAATTGAAATGTAAAATACCTCGATCTGTGATTCTGCAAAATCCATAAATGATCTTGCGCTGGATTTTGGATATGTTGTGAGCACTAGCTTGTGTAGGTCCTGTGCCAAAAATTGCACAAAGTTACTGAAGAAATCTTTTTAAATGATTTATCTTGTGTTATTGACAAATCTGCCTAGATGATTTTTGTAGCATAAAATGTATTTATTTTTGAGCCCAACTTCTGGCTATTGTCTTGTTATGTTGAAATGCACCTTTGATGAATTTACCATGATTTTATCACTGTTACAAATATTATTTCCTGATTTATGCTTGTGTTTCATCGTAATTGTGTAGATCAAGATCTATAAAGGCTATATATGTGTTTGTTGGTTTCCTAGGCTTGTTTTGGACCATAGAAACAGTGAGAGCAAGTTTGGGTCCAGAAGTGTTATATTTATTTTTATATGCATTTATCTTGTTTTTGGTGAATAGAAATGCCATAATTGATATATTTCTTTTTATTGCTTAAGCAAGTGTGCATGTGTGATCAGTGGTTTGTCTTAGACTCAATGAGACCAGGAAGCACTACTCTCGATGTTCTACGATTTATTTTTGTGCATTAATGTGAAGGAGCCTTTGTAGGTTTAATATTGAAATTAATTGGAAAATCACAACTCTTAGCTGAGGACTTTGTGTTTGTGTTGAGAAACTTACTAACAAGTTTATAACCAACCCCTTGCTGTTTTTGTGAGAATTAAATTAATTTACTTGTATATATATGTACACAGTCACTATTAAAAAGTCTAGATAATAAAGCAACGCATATTGTTCCTTTATAAGAAGAGTATGCTGAATGTATTATTATCTAGGTGAATCTGGTCAACCATGCACCCCATGGTTGTCATATGTTGTTTGTGATTAATTAAATCAATATGTCAATTAAGTCTTACATTTGCATCCTCCGTGTAGAAGTCCCCGACGGTAGCTACACGCTCGTGCCAGTGGACGTGAACGAGGGAGCAGGAGGAGACGTGCACTACGTCACCGTAGAGCAAGACCCGGGCCAACGACTGGAAGTTTGTCTAACAGCTTGTGCTAACGAAGGCAAGCCCCGGTTTAATCATTAACCTATGTGTTTCATTTAAACTTCTGAATTTATCTTTGTTAATCTATGTGCTTTTACGTTCAGGAATTGAATGAAACCCTAGTTGCATGATCCCCAGGTGCCTATGTTCTTTTACTAGTAGGCTAGGTCGTTAGATGCTATGCTCTAAGGACCAGGTAAAAGTCGAGTGATGTTCGTTAGTCACAAGAATAGGATTTCCTTTTTGGAATCATCCCCTTTATAAATGGATTGCTCATGTGGTAAGAGCATGGGATTTGGGCTCCGGTCCAGTGGCTTCGTGGGCTAAGCTTTTTAATGTACTAAGCACTTGTCGGGAATGGGACCGGTAAGCCTAGTACCTTAATGAGACGGCACGGGATTTTACTACTACTACTCTCAATTCGTCTCCTGCCCGGCTTGCAACCGGGAGGAGGGTACTTATGTGAGGCTGAGTGCACTAGGTGAGGCATGCCAGATAGCCTTGTACTCGGGACTGTAGGCTACTATCCCAACCCAGGATTTTTGGGAACCGTTTGGTCGGTGTCGGCTCTGTTGGGGCACCGCTCCGTGTGCTTAGGTTTACCTTGCAAGGGTTTATGAATCAATCAATTATCGGCCTCTCGCCGTTATCCGAGACTGCTTAATCAGCTATGTCGGGGACAGCCCTAGGGGTCCCCTTAAACAACTGGGAAATCCCCACTTAAAACCCATGACAAGACAAAGCTAAGCACACCTCACTTAAACACACAAGGCAGGGCCCACGCCGCGGTGGCCCCGACGGCCCACCAGGACAGCCCACTCAAAGATCCCCTCGAGCAGGCTCCGCCTCGCTCGAGGGCGCACGCCTCCCCTCGAGCGGGCTCCGCCCGGTTCGAGGGGGTGCGCTTACCTCGAGTAGGCTCCGCCTCGCTCGAGGGCCTGCTCCGCCCTCGAGCGGGCTCCGCCTCGCTCGAGGGAGCCCCGCACGCGCACACCTGCTCCCGTACGTGGGCATTAAATGCCCTGACAACGGCGGGGCGGCGCCATCATGCGCCTGGGGCTCGCGCCCCGGTGCCGTCGCACCAACTCCTCGAGAGGAAACCCATCCCCGCCACTGTGGGGGACTGTGCGGCGTGGCTGATGCCAGTCCCGTGACACCGCGCCGCCTGCTCCGGTACGGCTAACGCGCCAAGCCCTCGAAGGGGGGCCGGCTACACCCTCGATCTGCTTTCTTGTGACCCTGCAGGGTTAGGTGGAGGCGTTAGGCCGGCGGGGCGCCATCCCTGCCACTGTTAACGGCATGGCAGTCGTCCCCGCGTGTACAAACCCACGCCGGGCGGCGCGGCCGGCTCCGGCGCTGTGCAGCGTGCAGGGACGGGGCGCCGCCTTACCTGTCACTATGTTCCGTACGGACCGACGTCAGCAGCCCCCTCGAATCCGCCTGAAGACATCACGGCCGTCCGCTCCACTCCTATCCTCGAGGCCACCCCTGTACGGGTGCAAGATACGCCATGATGGCCGGATTGCGGCAAGGACTGTCCAGGCGGCCGCCTACTCTACGGCACGACACACCACGCCGCCCCATGTAGCTAAATAGCGCGGCGTGCATGTGATTCACTCTCTCCTTGGTCTATAAAAGGAGGACGAACCCCCCTGCCGCGGGGAGAGACAGAACACAACAAACAAGTGAGGACACAGCACATCACGCACTTGCTCTCCGATTCTCCCACAACATCTTCAGCCACTTCACCAGGGACTTGGGAGCCACACTCCCTCTCCCGCCTTGCTTGTAGCCGCCCCACTACAGGCACCCCGGTGTTGAGCAATACAGTGCCTCGAGCACACCACTGCTGGACGTACGGCCCTTCGGCCGGGACCAGGATAAAACTCGTGTCATTAGTTGTTCAGCATCGACCATTGAGGGATAGACCTCAGCGCTCATTACTGGTTAGTGTCGGGACCACTTTCCGCACCGACAGTTGGCGTCCACCGTGGGGCAATCGAGCGCCTAAGGTCAATCCATCGTCAACTCCCTCCATGGTGATCCGCACTGAGTACCGCGGCACGCGTTACTCCATGGGCAGCTCGGACCCCCTCCCGGCCGGTTTTGAAATCCGGTTCGGGGGCCTGAACTTTCAGGCCACGGGGAACGGCTACCTGATGCACCTCACCAACCGTGAGGAGCTCCGTGCGTGGCGCCAGGCCGGGTCCATTGCGGTTCCCGGCCGCGCGCCGCCACGACACGGACGCCCGGCCGGCACGGATGCCGCGGGCCCGTCGGCCGCCACAACGCCGACGTCGCTCGGCCGGCGTTCGCGCCAGGCGCGGTCCGAGCGACAGCAAGCTGAATGCGCCACCTCCCAACGCGGCGCGCCCGTCACCACCGCAACCACCACGTCGGTGGGGCAGCACACGGTCCCCGGACCTCGCTTCCCCATCGGCCTACGCGGTGCCACGACGGCCTACAACGCCAACGTCAACACCACAATGCGCAGGGTTCCCCCTGGCCGTCACGTCTTCGTCGCCAGGGACCCTGATGCCTCCGTAGGTGACGAGTCGTCCCTGGGCTCCCTCGACGCGTTGCCACCCGCCAACCTCCATGGGTACGCGGAATGGGACTTCTCCGGCGTGCCGGACCCAGTCATGTTCAGGCGTTTTCTCGATGCCACGGACTATTGGTTCGGCTGCTCTGACGACTCCAGCACCGGAAGCTACGACCCCGCGCAGGAATGCTGCGTCGTCATCGCCAACGACCCAGCCAATGCCACCGGCGCAGTGGGTGCCGGCGACGGGGAGGTCACGCCCGCCCTAGGCATCGCACCACGCCAGGCTGCATGGCCGAGCACCCCTGCTGGGGCTAACGTTGACGCGCAGTTGGCCCAAGCCCGTGAGCTCGAGGCCAAGCTGGCAGAGGAGTATCGAACGGTGCGGTTGCTCCACGCCTCAATGGCTGTGGAAGCCTCTGCGCGCGGCGAACGCACGTGGGAGCTGAGCAAACAGGCCCGCGACCGCATCAACGCCGACTTCAACGCTGACAACCCGGACGCGTCTCCGCGGGCGAGCCAGAAGCTTATCGCTGCCGCGACGTTGTTGCGGGCCATGCCGGCCCCCTCGACCCCCGAGGCACGGAACCTGCACCGCGAGGTGCAGACCCTCATCGAGCAGGCGGCCGTCCAGCAGGCCGAGAGCTCGGCGTCACGCATTCGCCAACAGGGGGACGTACGAGGCGACGGAGCCGCACAGGGGGGCGAACCCTCAGTCCATGCGGGTGAAGCGGCGGGGCGACCTGCCAACCCGGGACGCACGCCGGCCAAGGAGCGGCTCCTCGACACACGCAGGGCGCTAGACGGCGATGCCCGCAACATCATCAATGCTCGGCGCACGAGCAAGGCAGACGCACGAGCGGCAACAGGCTACCACCCTCGACGGGGTGGGCGCTACGACAGCGATGAGGACCGCTCTCCGACGCCGGAGCCCCCGGGAACCCGCCTGTTCAGCCGGGAGATCCGCGTGGCGGCCTTCCCCCAACGCTTCCGCCAGCCCACGACCATCGTCAAGTACAACGGGGAGACAGATCCCCGCGTGTGGCTCAACGATTACCGCCTGGCGTGCCAGCTGGGCAGTGCCACCAGCGACAAGGTCATCATCCGCAACCTCGCCCTTTGCACCTCGGCGATTCGGCCGGACGTGGCTCGAGCACACGCCGCCGGCCCGGATCCTGACCGGGACGATGCGGTCCGCACGTTCGTGGGCAACTTCCAGGGCACATACGTGCGCCCTGGGAACTCCTGGGATCTACGCTCCTGCACTCAGAGGCCTGGCGAGTCGCTCCGAGATTTTATACAGCGCTTCTCCAAGTGCTGTACAGAGCTTCCAAGCGTGGCACAGTCTGAGATTGTGCATTCCTTCCTCGAGGGCACCACGTGCCGGGACCTCGTGTGAGAACTGGGACGTAGCCCTCCCGCGGACTCCAACGAGCTGTTCGACATCGCCACCAGCTTCGCCTCGGGAGAAGAGGCCGTGGGGGCGATCTTTGACGACAAGAAGGGCAAGTGCTCGGACGATGCGCCTGCGGTGGGCAGCAAGTCCAAGGAGCCCCACCGGAAGGACAAGCGGGGCAAGAAAGGGAAGAAGCCGCGCCGCGAGGCGCGCGAGCAGGGGCGCGACGGTGACGACGCCGAGGCCCTTGCTGTTGACCCGCCTCGACGAGGCCCTCGACCGGCCCCTCGAGGTCCGGAGGTGTTTGACGACATGCTGAAGAAGCCATGTCTATATCACAAGACCCCTGTAAACCACACCCTTGAGCAATGCGACATGCTCAAGAAGTTCTACGGTCGCGCCACCGCAAAGGACGCAGAGGCCAAGAAGGATGGAGGAGATGGCGACGCCGGCAGCTTCCCCGCCGTGGAGAACATGTTCCTCATCTTCGGGGGACCCACCGTTGACATGTCAACTTGCCAGCGCAAGCGGGAGCGGCACGAGGTCCTCACCGCAGAGAGGGTGCCTCCCTCCTTCCTCGACTGGTCGGAAGACGCCATCACCTTCAGCCATGAAGACCATCCGAACCGCATCCCCAACCCGGGCCAGTACCCGCTGGTGGTCGACCCGATCATCGGGAGCGCGCGGTTCTCAAAAGTCCTGATGGACGGGGGCAGCAGCCTCAACATCCTCTACGTGCATACGCTGTGCCTGTTGGGGATCGGGCTGGACCAGCTGCGGCCCAGCACGACGCCGTTCCATGGTGTCGCGCCCGGCAAGCACGTCCAACCCCTCGGGCAGATCGATCTGCCGGTGTGGTTCGGCACTGCGAAGAATTTCCGCAAGGAAACGCTCACCTTCGAGGTGGTGGGGTTCCGGGGTGCCTATCATGCCATACTGGGGCGGCCCTGCTACGCCAAGTTCATGGCGGTCCCCAACTACACCTACCTCAAGGTGAAGATGCCGGGACCGAACGGCGTCATCACCGTGGGCTCGTCCATCGTGCACGCGTTCGACTGCGACGTCGAGTGCGTAGAGCACGCGGAAGCGCTGGCGCTGGATGAAGCGCTGGTAACCACTTTGGAGAAGATGGTCAACGAGGACCTCGACTCCACCGCCAAGCACACCGGCACCTTCGAGGCCGCGGAGCAGACCAAGGAGGTGCCCCTCGACCCTGCTGCCCCCGAGGGCAAGGCGTTGAGGGTCAGCTCCACGCTCGACCCAAAATAGGAAGTAGTGCTCGTCGACTTCCTTTGTGCCAACGCCGACATCTTCGCGTGGAGCCCCACGGATATGCCAGGCATCCCGAGGGAGGTCGCTGAGCACTCCCTTGACATCCTGCCTCATGCCCGCGCCGTGCAACAGCGGCTCCGCCGCTTTGACGAGGAGCGACAGCGGGCGATCGGAGCGGAGCTGCGGAAGCTCTTCGAGGTCGGGTTCATCAAGGAAGTTTTCCACCCCACGTGGCTAGCAAACCCTGTACTTGTAAAGAAAAAGAATGGGAAATGGCGGATGTGTATAGACTACACTAGTCTTAATAAAGCATGTCCTAAAGTTCCTTTTCCTTTGCCACGCATCGATCAAATTGTTGATTCGACAGCCGGGTGTGAGCTGCTTTGCTTCCTTGATGCCTACTCCGGGTATCATCAAATCAAGATGAAGGAGTCCGACCAGCTCGCGACTTCGTTCATCACGCCGTTCGGGATGTTCTGCTACGTCACGATGCCGTTCGGCCTCCGGAATGCGGGTGCAACGTACCAACGCTGCATGCAGCATGTTTTCGGGGATCACATCGGACGAACGGTCGAGGCGTACGTGGATGACATCGTTGTGAAAACCAGGAAGGCGGACGACCTGGTTGGCGATCTCAGCATCGCGTTCGGCTGCCTACGGGCCAACGGGGTCAAACTAAACCCCGAAAAATGCGTCTTTGGAGTGCCGCGAGGCATGCTCCTAGGATACATCGTCTCTCAACGGGGCAGCGAGGCCAACCCCGAGAAGGTTGCGGCCCTCGAGCAAACGGGCCCAATCCGGGACGTCAAAGGGGTGCAAAAGGTGCTAGGGTGCCTTGCCGCCTTGAGCCGCTTCATCTCGCGGCTCGGCGAGAAAGGCGTGCCCCTCTATCGCCTCCTCAAGAAGCACGAGCGCTTCTCCTGGACCGCCGAGGCCCAGGACGCGCTCGACAAGCTAAAGGCATCCTTGGCTCGCGCCCCGACCCTCACGCCGCCACAGGACGGCGAACCCCTGCAGCTCTACGTGGCTGCGACCACCCAAGTGGTCAGCGCCGTGATCGTGGTGGAGCGCACGGAGGAAGGGCACGCCCTGCCGGTCCAGCGGCCGGTCTATTACATCAGCGAAGTCTTGTCCGACACTAAGACGCGCTACCCTCAAGTCCAAAAGCTGCTCTATGCGGTGGTCCTCGCGCGGCGCAAGCTCCTCCACTACTTCGAGGCCCACCCCGTCACGGTGGTCTCCTTTTTCCCGCTAGGGGAGATCATCCGCAATCCAGACGCGGCAGGCAGGATCGCAAAGTGGTCAGTGGAGCTGATGGGCGAGACACTCGCCTACGCCCCGCGCAAGGCCATCAAGTCCCAGATCCTGGCGGACTTCGTCGGCCCGAATGGACAGATACACAGCTGCCACCGCCGCAGATCCAAGCAGAGTGCTGGACTCTATACTTCGACGGCTCAGTGATGAAAACGGGGGCGGGCGCGGGCCTGCTCTTTGTGTCACCCCTCGGGGAGCACATGCAGTACGCGGTGCGCCTTCACTTCCCCGCGTCAAACAACATGGCTGAGTATGAGGCCCTCCTTTGCGGCCTCAAGATCGCCATCGAGATAGGCGTCAAGCGCCTCGACGTGCGGGGAGATTCACAGCTCGTAATCGACCAAGTCATGAAGAATGCGAGTTGCCACGACAACAAGATGGAGGCGTACTGCAAGGCCGTGCGAGCCCTCGAGGACAAGTTCTACGGCATCGAGCTCAATCACGTGCCCCGCCGATACAACGAGGAGGCGGACGAGCTGGCCATGATCGCGTCCGGGCGGATCACCGTCCCCCCGAACATTTTCGCCCGTGACGTCACCCAGCCCTCTGTCGTCTTCGAGCCTCACCCCTCGAGTCCTACGGAACCCTCGGGGGCTCCCTCAAATCCAGCAGGCGCGGAGCCCATGGACGAGGACCCCTCAAACGAGGCGTATGTACTCTCCCTCCTCGAGGGGTATGGCACCTACGAAGCCGATGTGATGGATGTCGAGCCAGCTCCTGTCAAGGCTGATTGGCGCGACAAGTACGTCGCCTGGATGGCTCGAGGGAAGCTCCCCCCGGACCGGGCCGAGGCCAGGCGCATCGCCAGGATGGCCAAGTCCTTTGCCCTCGTCGACGGCGAGCTGTACAAGTGCGCCACCTCCGGCATCCTGCAGCGTTGCATCCCCATCCCCGAGGGGCGTGAGCTCCTGCGGGACATCCACGCGGGGATCTGCGACCATCACGCCGCGCCCCGCACCCTCGTTGGCAACGCTTTCCGCCAGGGCTTCTATTGGCCTACCGCGGTCGCGGATGCCAGCGAGATCGTGCGCACCTGCGAAGGGTGCCAATTCTACGCCCGCAAGTCCAACCTTCCCGCTCATGTCCTGCAGACCATCCCCATAACATGGCCGTTCGCCGTATGGGGGCTGGACATCGTCGGGCCCCTGCGAAAGGCGCCCGGGGGCTTCACCCACCTGCTGGTTGCAATCGACAAGTTTTCCAAGTGGGTGGAAGTGCGCCCCATTACGAATCTCAGGGCAGAGCAAGCGGTGACGTTCTTCACCGATATCATCCATCGCTTCGGAGTGCCGAACTCCATCATCACCGACAACGGGTCCCAGTTCACGGGCAGGAAATTCCTGGAGTTCTGCGACAAGTTCCACATCAGTGTGGATTGGGCAGCTGTGGCACATCCACAGACCAACGACCAAGTAGAGCGTGCCAACGGCATGATCCTACAAGGCCTTAAGCCCAGAATTTTTGACCAACTGAATAAGTCTGGTCGGAAATGGCTCCAGGAGTTACCGGCGGTTGTGTGGAGCCTAAGGATCACCCCAAGCAGAGCCACCGGGTTCACCCCGTTTTTTCTGGTCCATGGCGCGGAGGCCGTCCTCCCCACGGACCTAGAATATGGGTCACCCAGGGTTCGAGGCTACGACGAGGACACAAACCAGCGAGCCCGCGAGGACTCCTTTGGACCGGTGGACGAAGCACGCCTCGTAGCCTTGATGCACTCTGCAAGGTACCAACAGTCCCTCAGGCGCTACCAGGCACGGAAAATACGCCGACGGGATTTCAGCGAAGGGGATCTGGTCCTAAGGCTACGCCAAGACAACCGAGGACACCACAAGCTATCACCTCCGTGGGAGGGGCCCTACGTCGTGGTGAAAGTGCTCAAGCCAGGCACGTACAAGCTGGCCAACGAAGACGGCGAAGAACTCACCAACGCTTGGAACATCCAATAGCTACGTCGCTTCTATCCCTAGCCTAGGATTTCCAAGTATTTCGTTGTAAAATCGCGTTACCAGCACCCCAGTTGGCGACAACCGTGTAAATATCATCTGTTTAATAAAAAGGGCAACTCGGCTTTCCCCTGAAACCCAAGTTACCCTCGGGGGATACTACGGGGGGCATCCCCCCCCCAAAAAGGTCCCATTTTTTCACAAAAATGAAACAACTCATGCGCGCTTGCATGTTTCTACTTCGTCCCCGAGCAAAGATTCGAACAGGGCGCAGGCAACCTAGCGGAAGGAGCGCGCGAGCCAGAGATAGCCTACGCCTCCGTGAGGATACGGCCCTTCTCTCTCGCCTCCAACCCAACAGGCCACCAGCGAATACCGAACTCCCCTAACTAGAATCTACTCGGGAAGAAGGAGAAACAAAAAAGCGTGATAAAACAAAGGACATCATTTCACTTCAACAAATGTTCACAGCCAAGTAATCTGTTTATTTACAAGGCCACACGGCCAGCGTACTGATACATAAACAAAAAGGGCCTAGCGCCCGGCTGTCTTCAGGCTGGAGGAGCGGCGGCATCAGCGGCATCTGGGAAGAGGAACTCCTCGAAGGCCTCGGCAAGCGTCCCGGTGGCGTCGGCGGCTAACGCGTCCACACGCTCCATCGCCACCTCGTCCTCGACGCCCTCAGGGACAACGTAGCCCTCCGCCAGCGCCTCGAAGTTGACCTCGTAGTGAGATCGCACCACCCCGAGGGCCTTCTGGACGCCAAGATGCAACGCCCGGCGCACGCGCCCGGTGACGTGGCCGCCAAGGGCGCGCAGGCGGGCGGCCGGCCGAGCTCCCAGCCTGCGCCTCGCCCTCCTCCACGGCCCGGCAGGTCTCGAGGGCCGTAGTGCGCAACTCCAAGAGCTCCTGCTCGGAGGAGTTATAGGAGGTTTGCAGCGCCTCGACCCGCTCAGCCGCGTGCCCCAGCGCGGTGCGCAAGCCTGAAGTTGTCCGGCGAAGAAGAAGTCAGAAAAGGGTGCGAACCCCTTAAGAGATAACCAGCAAAACATGAGTCAAACAGCGACTTACCTTCAACCTGATTCCTCTCCACCTCGAGGGCGCGGCACCCTACCTCGACCACCTGCTCAAGGCCCCTGATGGCCTCGCCCTGCTCCTGGAGGGTCAGCTCCTGGCTCGTGCTATTGATACCGAGGACGATCAGCTCGCCCTCGAGCTTCGAGAACTCGGTGTTCCGGTCCTCCAGCGACCTCTGCGCCGCCTCGCGAGAAACGCGCTCTCGCTCCCCGGCCGCCGGCCGGGCGTCGGCAAGGGCGGAGGCTCTCCGCCGGAGCCGCCCCTCGGCCTCCGGCGAGCGATGCGCTCCCGCGGGGCGCGGTCCTCGGCGGCCGGCGAGTGCGCGACCTTGGCGTCGAGGGGCGGCCTTCGGTCATCGGCCTCCTTAGCCCTGCCGCTCGGCGCGCGCGCGCGCTCCTCGGCCCCGGCCCTGCCGAGCTCGCGCCCCCTAGAGCGACGAGCGGAGCTCCCGGTTGTCGTTGCGGACGACGGCCACCTCCGCCTCCCAGTTGGCCGCCAGGGTGCGCATCTTCTCCAGGTCCGCCCGCGCCTGCCGCAGCGCCTCATCTCGATCGATGAGGGCTGTACAGACCCGCTCGAGGGTGGAGGGGTGCGCCGAGTCCTGCCTTGCGCTCTCATGAAGTTGATCGCGCAGGTCCATGGGCCGGTACGACAGCCAGCCGTCCGGGGTCCTCAGGGCGTCGGCGAGCGCGTCGAAGGCATCGCACCGCTCCCGGAGCTGGCGGAGCTCGGCGCTCACCTGGTCGAAGGCGGCGTACTTGTTACGGGCGCGGAGCTCGAGCTCCTGTCACCAACAAGACAGAACCCGTAAGCATCATGACGCAAGAATCGCGCGCAGAAAACGAGAAAAATGGAAAGAAGCGAGCAATGATGCCCCACCTGGAAGACGCGCCACGCGGGGCCGCCATGGACCCTCAGCGCCTCGTTCAAAGCTCGGTTGAGCGTGGCGCCATGGTTTCGGAGCTCCCCCACAGCTCCTGCTCTCCCTGAGCATCGGCGAACGCGGGTGGGTCGCCAGCGAACCCCTCTACCGAGGCGGAGTGGCCGGCACGGGAAGATTTGGCCTCAGCACCATGCCCTCGGCCTCCTGCCACCATGTGGCCCTCACGCCGCCTCACGAGGGCCCCATCCTGGTACTCTGGGGAAAGCGTGGGGAAGCTCACCCACTGGTCCCACCCGGGCGGCGGGGAGTCGTCGTCCGGGATCTCCACCACCACCGCCCGGGAGCCGCCGGCGGGTCCCGCCCCCGCGTCGCCGCCGTCGACGCCTCCGCCCGCGCCTCCGTGGCCACGGGCTCCCCCCCCGCGGCGGCGCGGCCATCGCTTCCGGCCTCGCCCCGCGACCACGGGTGCCCGACCACCCTCCTCGGCCGCCGCGCCCCCCCCCCGCGCCGCCCTCGCGACCGGCGCCGCGGACGCGCTTCCGCCACAACCGGCGCCGCGGTCGCGCCTCCACCATGGCCGCCGCCGCGGGCCGTGCCTTCGCCACGGCCCGGCGCCCCCCGCCGCTCCTCGGCGGCCGCCGGCCGGGCGCGATGAGGGCCGATCCGCCGGCCGTGGCCTCGAGGCCTCGGCCGCGCCCCGCGAGCTCTCGCCCGCCGCGGCCCGTCGCACTCGCCCCCGCCCGCGGCGCCCTTGACGAGCGCCGCCGGGTGGGAACGGACGCGTCCGCCCTTAGCACCTTGGCCGGTGCGAGGGGAGGCACGGTCGGCACCACCCTGCGACAAGCACAAACAAAAAATCAGAACGCCTGGTCGTCGAAAACCAAGCCCCGCAGAAGAGCAAGCCCCTTACCTCGAAGAGGAGAAGGCGCGTTTCCTCTTCCTCGAGGCCTCGGTGGATGACGCCGGCACGGCCGACGCGCCCGTCGCCGCGCCTCCTGACGTCTCCGCCGCGCACGGGCCCCACCCCCGCGTGTAGGTGCGCTTGCCGCGCGCGCCTCGCGCGCGCGCGCCGGGCACCTCCGCGGCTCGCGCCGCCCCTGTTGTTGATGCCGCCCTTGCCGCCGGAGCTGGCTCTGGCGACTGGGGCGCAGGCTCCCACCTATCAGAGGGGCCCTACCCCTAGCTTCTTCCTCCTCGTCCTCCTCTAAGGACGAATACTCCTCGGTGTCCGGAGAGGAGAGACCCTGCTGCTCGCGCAGCCGGTACTCCTCGTTCCGCCGCTCGCGGTGCCGCCTCGCGCGCTCCCCCTTGCGCACCGCCCGCTCCCGCTCCCGTTGCTGCCCCGCCCGGCCGAGCGCGCAGGAGTCAGGGGTGGGCGGAACGGACTTCGCGGCGCTCAGGCTCACCATCTGCAGGCGAGAACGTCAAAGGTGCGTCAGGAGCCAGGAGCATCGTCAAGATCAAAAACAGGGCCAAGAATCATACTTACCAGCGGGCCGGTGGGGAGCATCTCGAGGTCCCACGGGGACCGGTCTTGGCGCAGCATCTGAGTGTCGACGGCGCTCCGCGCCCGTGTGAGCGCATACCCCAGCTCGAGGGGGGTCGGGAGCATCCGCGACCTCGCCAGCGCAACGGGGTCCGCCGCCTCCGTCATCTCGAAGATGCAAAGCGGCCTCTCCATCAGAGGCACAATCCGCCGGTTTTGGAGTAAGGCGAGGACGCCCGCCGCGGTCAGCCCGCGCATCGCCAGGTTCTTCAGCGCGGCCAGGAGCGAGTCCAGCCGCCTCCGATGCTGGACCGTGGACACCCCGTGGCCCCAGGAGTTGGGCTTCTCCCGGAGCACCAGACCGGTGTAGTGGGGGGAGGCGGGCTCGGCGTTGCGAAGGTAGAACCACCCCCGCTCCCAACCGACGTTGTTGGTCGTCATGGTACAAGGGATGTAGTCGTCCTTGTCTTCGCGTCCGCGAGGGCAAGCGACATGCCGCCGGCGCGCACCGCGTGGCGGGTCCTCTGCTCCGTCGTCGGCTGCGTGAACAGCTCCGCGCGGAAGAGGTGTATCCAGAGCTCCCAATTCACTGGGATCCCTAGATACCACTCGCAGACGCCCACGAACGTGGCCGCCTGCGAAATCGCGTTCGGCGCGAAGTTGTGCAACTCCACACCGTAGTGGTGGCAGAGCGCCCGCATGAAGCGGCTCGCCGGCGCGGCGAAGCCGCGCTCATGGAAGCGAGCGAAGCTCACCACGTAGCCTTCCGGCGGGTTGGGCGCGTGGTCCCCTGCAGGCGGCATGATCCACTCCACCGGCCGGCCCTCCTCGTTCGCCGCCAGCTGGCCGGTGGATACCAGGTCGTTGAGGGCCAGTCGGTTCACCGACGACCGCTCCCACGCGTACGGGTCGAGGATCGTGAGGGGCGGAAGCGGCGCCATGAGAAAAGACAAGGGATCCGAGAACAGATGACGGGAGAAAGAAGAAGAGCGCTAATGGCGAAGGGGCGCGGTGGCAAGAACAAAACGAAGGCGAGAGCGCAGGGGGCAAGAATGGCGGAACGCTAAGGTAAACCCGCCGTTTTCCCTCCCCTCAGATTTATAAGCCGTGGGCGTGCCCGGGCGCACGTCCGCGCGCGTGCTCCCGCGGGGGAATCTTTTTCTCGGCCGACGGGCGGGTCCCACCACGGCCGCGGCGGCCACGCCACCGCAAAACGAGGCCATCATCACGGCGAAGAACAGGGAGGGCCGTGGCAGGCGGTCACGTCCACCGCCCACGCCGCCCACTACGCGCGCGGCCGCGGCGCCTAAAGGCGCGCCGCGACGCGAAGTCACGGCCTCGGCCTGTGGAGAATTAAATGGCCCGGCTCCTTACCAAGTAAGGAGAACCCTCGAGCGGCACGGGCTCCTGGCTCGGAAAATTTCAACCCTCGAAAGGGTACAGGCGTGAGAAGGTCACCTCGGGGCCCGTTTGAAGCAAAACAGGCACGCGAGCACCAATACCACGCTACTTTACTGATCAGCGCCTCGAGGGCCGGCTCGCCCAGGCCCCTCGAAGGTTCGCAGATGCCAGGCCGGGAGCGCTTAGCCGCCGCCCCGCACTACTTTACTGATCAGCGCCTCGAGGGCCGGCTCGCCCAGGCCCCTCTAAGGTTCGCAGATGCCAGGCCGGGAGCGCTTAGCCGCCGCCCCGCACCACTTTACTGATCAGCGCCTCGAGGGCCGTCTCGCCCAGGCCCCTCGAAGGTTCGCAGATGCCAGGCCGGGAGCGCTTAGCCGCCGCCCCGCACCACTTTACTGATCAGCGCCTCGAGGGCCGGCTCTCCCAGGCCCCTCGAAGGTTCGCAGATGCTAGGCCGGGAGCACTTAGCCGCCGCCCCGCACCACTTTACTGATCAGCGCCTCGAGGGCCGGCTCGCCCAGGCCCCTCGAAGGTTCGCAGATGCTTGGCCGGGAGCGCTTAGCCTCCGCCCCGCACCACTTTACTGATCAGCGCCTCGAGGGCCGGCTCGCCCAGGCCCCTCGAAGGTTCGCAGATGCCAGGCCGGGAGCGCTTAGCCGCCGCCCCGCACCACTTTACTGATCAGCGCCTCGAGGGCTGGCTCGCCCAGGCCCCTCGAAGGATCGCAGATGCTAGGTCGGGAGCGCTTAGCCGCCACCCCGCACGGCCCTGCGATCGAGAGGGTTCGAAGCGACCCTCGACGGGTTCGAACAGGCGCCCCAGATCACCAGAGTCAGGGACGACGAGGGCATGCGCATTCGAGCCGTTCCTCGAGCCCGCCGGCTCGAGGGTGCCCCACATGTCGTGTTCGAGAGCCAGCGAGGGCAGCTAGCCGGGGGATCCCACCGAGGGAGAGCTTCCGCGCCCTCGGTCCCTAGCGAACGAGACCGAGCCCCACCTAGAAAACCCACGCAAGCGCTTCAATGGACGTGTCTCTGGACCACGCAGCTTACCCTTATCGAACGGAGCATGGGCGTCCACTCGAGCCACCCACTAACAGCTCAATGAGGAATCCGCAATCCGCGACCTGACCGATGCGGGTTGCGGAAACCTCACCCTCCATCCCGCGGAGGGACGGCGAGGGCGCGTTAAAAAACAAGTCGTAAAGCTTTACCCGATCGCCTTGAACGGGCCCAGGCTCGGGGGCTTGACGCACGGCTACACCTCCTGAATTGCACCCACCGGAGATAGTGCCAGTAGCGCGTGCATCACCGAAGCCGGCTGAGACATTGCCGACGCCGGTTGAAACATGTACCACGCCCCCTGGCCAAGTCTCGCGGTCAACCCCTACAGGAGCACCCACGCTCTGCGGGGCTCGGGGGGGCTAGACCGCGGGTCCGCCGACGCGGCCCCACGGAAAGCGTTCGCAAGACCAGGAGGGAAGAACGTCCTATCGGTAGGCTCCAGCATCTGCGGGAGCCTCAATGGCAAACCCACGGATGCTCGGGGGCTGCGTCGGGGACGACCCTAGGGGTCCCCTTAAACAACTGGGAAATCCCCACTTAAAACCCACGACAAGCCAAAGCTAAGCGCACCTCACTTAAACACACGAGGCAGGGCCCACACCGCGGTGGCCCCGACGGCCCACCAGGACAGCCCACTCAAAGATCCCCTCGAGCAGGCTCCGCCTCGCTCGAGGGCGCACGCCTCCCCTCGAGCGGGCTCCGCCCGGTTCGAGGGGGTGCGCTTACCTCGAGTAGGCTCCGCCTCGCTCGAGGGCCCCCGCTCCGCCCTCGAGTGGGCTCCGCCTCGCTCGAGGGCGCCCGCACGCGCACGCCCCTGCTCCCGTACGCGGGCATTAAATGCCCCGACAACGGCGGGGCGGCGCCATCATGCGCCCGGGGCTCGCGCCCGGTGCGCGTCGCACCAACTCCCCAAGAGGGAACCCATCCCCGCCCCCGTGGGGGAGCGTGCGGCGTGGCCGGTGCCGGTCCCGTGACACCGCGCCGCTGCTCCGTACGGCTAACGCGCAGAGCCCTCGAAGGGGGGCAGGCTGCACCCTCGATCTGCTTTCTGGTGACCCTGCAGGGTTAGGTGGAGGTGTTAGGCCGGCGGGGCGCCATCCCTGCCACTGTTAACGGAATGGCAGTCGCCCCCGCGCGTACAAACCCACGCCGGCGCGGCGCGCGCGGCTCCGGCGCTGTGCAGCGTGCAGGGACGGGGCGCCGCCTTACCAGTCACTATGTCCCGTACGGACCGACGTCAGCAACCCCCTCGAATCCGCCTAAAGACATCACGGCCGTCCGCTCCACTCCTACCCTCGAGGCCACCCCTGTACGGGTGCAAGATACGCCATGATGGTCGGATCGCGGCAAGGAATGTCCAGGCGGCCACCTACTCTACGCCACGACACACCACGCCCCCCCACGTAGCTAAATAGCGCGGCGTGCATGTGATTCGCTCTCTCCTTGGTCTATAAAAGGAGGACGAACCCCCCTGCCGCGGGGAGAGACAGAACACAACAGACAAGTGAGGACACAGCACATCACGCACTTGCTCTCAGATTCTTCCACAACATCTTCAGCCACTTCACCAGGGACTTGGGAGCCACGCTCCCTCTCCTGCCTTGCTTGTAGCTGCCCCACTACAGGCACCCCGGTGCCGAGCAATACGAAGGCCTCGAGCACACCACTGCTGGACGTACGGCCCCTCGGCCGGAACCAGGATAAAACTCGTGTCATTAGTTGTTCAGCATCGACCATTGAGGGATAGACCTCGGCGCTCATTACTGGTTAGTGTCGGGACCGCTTTCCGCACCGACAAGCTGGCCATGATATCCCTTAATGATGGAACTATGTGAAATCTTCTGCGTGAATTAATTGTATTGTACAATTCTTGATTGTATTAGTTTCTCATGGTAGTAATGGTAATATCACTAGAATCTGAGCTAAAAAATTGAAAGTAAGGATCCATGATCCTAGTTGCTCTTTGGCAAAACAAACCCACTAGCCAAAAGCCCTACATGTCTAGAGGTAACTTTTGTCGGGTAAGTCTTGCTGAGTATTAGCATACTCAGCCTTGCTATAATTGTTGTTTTCAGGTGAAGTTTTTTGGCCTGGTGAGATTCCACCCGACTGGGAGCTAGAATGTGTGGATGATGACGCTGAGTAATGGCATCACGGATGGCCTTCAGTGATGTCACCTCGTATCGCTATTAGTACTTCCGCTGTTTTAATAAAACTCTGAACCATTTACTTTATGTCATGTAATGTGATTTGTAATAATGGACCCTACGGGGAGATTGGTATTAAGGTGTAAGGCACTCTGGACTCTCCTTCATGGGAGTTTTATGCATACGTTCGATCCTCTCTGTGTTTCCAAGTGATTTACCGGGTGTAAACCCGACAACACTCAACGGGATGATTCTTTATTATCGCTTACTGACCAAATGGAGTGGTTTAGGTGATAGTACGGAATTATCTCGGATGGGGTTGTCACAACATCACAGCCCCCACTGGCCCTAACCTCTTGCCAATGCTCTTCACACAAAATAAATACCTCCACAGCAAGAAGTGAGGCAATATCCCCAGATACACCGCACAAAAGTGAATGAAGGTCGAAACTACAGTAATGGAGTTGGGGACAAGATGTACCAACTCGAGCTTGTAGTAGTACAGCAAGCCGCGGAAGAAATCCCCCACGGGGAGGTTGAAGCCGCGCCCGAAGAAGGACGCGAAGACGACCTGCTCCTTCACCTCTTCGGTCGGAAACTTCTCCCCAGCCGCAGCCTTCCACTCCACCTCTACCTTCGGTCGCAGTAGCCCGCGGTCCACCAAAGCCTGGATCTTGGCCTCCGTCATCGTCGACCAGACCCATGTCGTCTGTGGGTCCGAGATGGAAGTCGCCTCTGCCGTCATTTCACCGCTAGGGTTTGGACTGGATCCAATGGTGCAAAGAGTTTTGATGCACATATGTAGAGGAGCGCGGCGTGGAGCAACGGCGCTAGAGCGTGGATGGCCGGAGTTGGAGATTGGATGGGGATGCACGCGTGGGAGTGAAGCGGTCCCAAGATCGCGGGAAAGCTACGGTGGCGGAAGTGAGAGAGACGCGAGGAAGAAGAAAAGAGAATGGGGTCAACCCTGACCTAGGCCGCCCCATTTATAGGGGTCCACTGGATCTACCTGTTACGATACCTTCCACCGTACAACACGCTTCAACAGCTCTATTCCGAGAAGTTCGCGAGAAGATTACGGCGAATTCATCGCCAACAAGGTAAAGCCACAACCTAAACTCTGAGTTTAGGTCGTCAGCTGACAACAAATTATCATCAGGTCACCCTGATGGCAAACAAGTTTAACAAGCCCCCATGTCACATTACTTTAGGTCTTTGACAAATCATCTTGTCAAAATCGACCAAGTACACGACAGAAGAGAGCAAACATTACATGGACCGCCCGAAGGTACACAAGTCGCCTGTGATCTCACTAGATCCAGAACCTGACACACAAGATAAACATACTACAAGGCTTGGGCTACCCAGAGCAACCATCGCGACCTACTTTACTGAAGCGGACCACGTCGCGAGATTTCTCCTAGCACCAGGACCTTGATTGTAACAAACCGGGTTTTCGGTGAGGAAAACTCGACTCCCTGTACCATTGTGAAAGTCCCAAACCATACTCTCAAACACAGCTCGGAACCACCTGGTACCCCAGGGCCCCGTCTCCACATCCTATCTCCATCTAGGGTCGATGCGAGAACTTCCTCTCCTCGCACCTCAATGATTGCAATCGGATTGGCGAGGTAGAGGGAGCCACTCTCCTCTAACCGACTGCAACCACGGCTCACCACACTCTCAACTACAGGGGGAGGTAGAAATCCCAAAACATGAGGAACAAACATGTCTTCAAGGTTTGTCCATGACCGAGGACGCGGCTATACATATAGATCGAACAACTCTGCTGAGCATGTACACCTGTACCCAACCCGGGATGGAATCCAGCCGGTAGCTAGTCGACTGAACCCACCCTACCGTGCGAACTCTCGGTAGTTACGGTCCCATCCTACATCCGGCCCTCAAAACGAATCCCCCCTCAGAAGGAATCGCACCGGAACTGTGAAATGCCCCCGTGTGGCCACACGAGAGTCACTCTGAGAGGGTGGTCTCATCTCCACCGCTCCCCCACTGATACCCTGCTATCCATCCTAAGCAGGTATGGTCCCGCACTTGCCGAGCTCAACTCGGCCCTAATCCCACTCTCGGCGAGGTGGTGTCTACGAAAGTCCTATCGACAAGTTGATCCACTCGCTTCCAGACCGGGGCAAGCTCATGTCCTCCATCCGCAAGTAAAACCCCAACACCTAGGCTCCGAAAACCGTCAAAGTAGGGATACGTTGAGGAGTGCACCCCTATCCCCGATCCCAGATCGGTTGTTTCGAGCTCACCCCCGCCAAGGTACCGAAAACGCCTTCTCCTGCCAGTTTTTACCCCACACACGCCAAGAACCACTATCCCCATCCCAACACGTGCATCGCGAAGCTCAGCGCATATACACGCTTATATAAACATATATAGTAGTAGGACAATCAAGGACAGGATAATTAAAGGAGGCAGTGCAAGGTTCATCATCATCATGCATTTAAAGTAAAGCGCTAGCATTCTACATAGCAATGCCTAATAGGTATTTCAGAATCAGTAGGGCGTGAACACCTGTGTGCATGTAGTCGTCGGAGTTTCCGTAGTTGTACTCGATCTTCTGGCTCGACTCCTCGGCTCTGAGAATTCCTAGATTCGCAAATATAAATAGACACGTTGTCTAGATGCAAATAACTCCAAAGAGAAGCAATAAAGAACCAATTAAACTACAAATGCTAGTCTAACGGTGCTTTATGATTTTAGAAGAATAAAGAAACTTATTTCTTATTTTTCTAAGGTAGGATCAATTTATTATTGATTTTCAAATAAAGAAATATTTTATGAATTTAGTTAATTGAGATAAAGCACGGAAAACACAAGTCGGCAAGTTAGAGAACCATAAGCTAGGTTTTGGGTCGGTCTGCATGGTAAATTGACTAGTCAACGATCTTTGTTGACCAAGTCAAAGGGAAAGATCAAAAGTCAACCGGCACCCCACAAGTCACCCTGTGGGTCCCGTACGCCAGATGAGATCAGGTTGGGCTGTTAGCGGCCTCACATGTTAGTGGAACCCAATGGCAAGTCCGTAAGTCCCTTGGTCAGATGGAGAGACTGTGTAAGATTGATCAGTTAGAAGAGAAGCTGTGTGGTTGAGAAACTCGGCTCAGGCTGGAACGTGGCAGCGATGTGGTGAGGATGGTCTTAACCAGGATATGGCTGACGGGTTTAGATAGTGCACGCATTGTCCACGACAAAGACGTGGCACGGTCGTGGCGAAAAGTGTGGCCGGGACTTGAAAGATTGAGAACCAGCACTCGGTACTAAGATGAGGCTCGACAGACAACAGGCCAAGTGTTGCTGCTAGCAAGCAACACTCAAGCAAGAAGGATAAGGGGCTAAGGCTAGATTAGCACTTACACGACTTAGATTTACAAGCAGCAGCTACTACTTGTATGGGTTGTGGCCGAGAACGAACACTATGGTTTGTAGCCCCAGCGTGCCCTCGTGATGGATCTGAACTACTAGGATGATTGCTAGGGCTATACACCCATGGCACATAACCAACCACGAGTGGTCTCAGCTTTGCTCGCATCCTGCATTAGCACCACTCCACTAATTGGGACAGAAAGGTCACCAATTAAGCATGGCGGGAAACAAGGCTGCTAGACAGATATGATATGCCTTGAAGGTTTGCCAGATGGTACGCGGTTGTTGACGATTAATAATTGTATCAAAGTTCGTTTATGACTTGCAAGCGGACAAGTCTCCCGTCGTAGTCAAGGGACCCTTCTTCCCTCGAGTGGTGAACCCAAGGTATCGAATCCGTGGAACAATGTGCAACGCAAGGATTCAATCTAGTAAAGCAAGGTAAAGCTATCTATTGAAGAACAAAGATGCATATAATCTAAGATATGATCAAGTAAACGAATCTAATCTAATCTACTAAAGAGGTAACAAGAGAAAGCAAGAGATAACCAATCTAGAGAATCTAGATCATGCTTATGTTGTAGCTCCAAACAAGATAGATGAAGATAGAAAAGCGAATCTCATTAAAAGCATCTTTAAATCGTGGCCTTCCATCCGACTTCGAAAACGCCCGCCTTTCGGAACCCCCGTTCTGTCACAACGTATCCCTATTCATGCGGGTAGTCTAGGGCGAGTTCGATAGAACAAGTTGAAATCACTTGGCCGGTCCGGTATGCACCTCTAGCCACCGCGGCTACAAGAGCACCCTATGTTATCTAGCTGCAAACTAGATCATAGAAGAAGCAAAACCAAGAAGAAAACAAAATCATCAAGAAGGCACTTGATTGCTAGAAATCGAATTCACTTACAAACTTCACCATGAATGATTACATGAAAAAGATTACCACCAGGGCCCTCCCTTGATCTTGATCCTCGCTCCGGAGCTCTGACGTGGTCTTCCATGCAAGGTTCCCACGTCGGCTAGGGAAACCTTAGACAACTAGCACGACCCTCATCTCCGAGATGGTGTCCCTCAAGCTTCTCTACTCCTCGGCGGCGGATTACGACTTCGGTTCTGCGTGGCTCTCGGTCAGGGGGCTATTTATAGCCTGAGAATCAATTAGGTCAAAGGGGAGGCCGATTGGGCCCCGAATTGGGGCGGGCCGGCCGGCTCCGGGCCCACCCGGCCCATCCCGCGGCTTTGCTTCGCCCGGTGTTGCTTCCCACGTCTTCTAGATGTTCTCCCCTTTTGCATGTGGGCCCTTAACGTCGGTTTCTCTCCGAATTGGACTCAATTACTTGTCTTGCAAGATTCAGCACTTTTCTAGTTCAGTCCTCGGAGTTTATCATCTTCTCGGGCTTGGTCCTTGGGCTCTTGGAGTCATGTTCACTTCATTGCTTGACTTGTATCGGGCTTCAAGGTCTTGTAATGAGGTGCTTAATGAACTTATCCCGGAAGTCTTGCTTTCAACGTTAAAACCCTGCGTAAACACTTAACTCCAAAACCGACATGCACAAGTGAACTTGTTATACCACGGGGGTTAGTACCAATGAATAAGATACAAAAGTCATGTCAACACCGAAGGTAAACTCATGGCTAGGTTGACAGATTTTCACCGTCAACATCTCCCCCATGATTAAACCTTGCTCGTCCTCGAGTAAGACTTCGATGGATATCATCGTTGCCCTTCATTGTTAAACCTTGCACTTGATGATACATGAAAAAAAACATAATGCTCTCAAAAGTTTAATTCGTTAAAGTTCCATAATGTACTAGCCTTCACCTCTACGGAGGGTAGATTCTTATTAAGCTTATCCCACAAGTATTAACATGCTCACAAAGTTTAAATAGATCTCATAATTTTTGAAATAAAGAACGAGATAAAGAAAAGAGCTAAACCAAGTTCACAAATTTAAATCACCTTGCATGTTGCTCATGAACTCTCATCTCACTTGTCTCTCAAGCCTATATATTCTACTCCTTTCCCTCTCATAACATATGTGGTAGGCTTTATATGGAGCTTTGGGAAAGTTTAGTCCTACCAAGATTTTATAAATGAGGTGTTGTCAAAACAAGACAAGCTTCTCATGGTCTTACCGAGACTCGTCAAAAAGGTCATTGGAAAATAATGTTAAATCAAGGAGGGGAAAGAGAAAAATACACACACTTTTAGATGAGTGGACATGTGCAAATGGCAAAGAGTGATCCCGAGGCACAAAGGAAGTCCTCGTTATCGGATTGCACATGGTTGGAAAATGAGAATGGATCTTTTATACTTGAATCCTTGATTGCACTCTTAGAGAACCGGGGAGTTCACTTTACGCATATATTTATTTTTTTTCTTTCTCATATTTCTCATTCTTTTCTTTCTTTCTTTCTTTCTTTCATTCATTATATATTTTTTCTTTGAAAGTCACGATCATCGCCGGATTTTTTTTCTTTCATCATTTTTTTAAAAAATATTCCCCTTTTAACTCTAAAACTGCACCGTACCTACCTCCTCCCCCATGCTTAGACGTTGCTCGTCCTCGAGCAAAGAGGCGAAAAATAAGGTAGGTACCGGGGTATTTTTCCTTGGAGAGATACTTGAAATCTTCAATGTTAGCACCGTCTTGCGATCTTCCTTGAATTGATGATCCATTCTCAACAATAGGTTGTGGTCAAGGAGGTAATCACAAAAGATGATATTTGGTTTAAGGGTGGATATCCGGCGAAGTTTGTGAGATCTCCGATGCGGGGATACACAATGCACGGATAAAAGGCTAGCAAAAAGATAGGTACGCAAAAATGGAATGACCAGCTTCTTAGTCTCGGGCCAGAGAAATCATGGCCTGCAATAACTCACTCAAAAATAAATCTTGTACACTAAGGTTTATGCACTCAAATATATATTAGGCTTTGGATAGGTTGAGCAACACACAAGCGATATTTGTGACAAGGTTAGCAATATTTTTGAGCATAAAAGACATCTTTAATCTATTCATAACTTGAGAGCACATAAAACACTATGGGTCCTTATTTTAATCATAACCTCCGCTGAAGATTAAGCTAGCATTTAGATAATTTCAGATTTGTATTTTTAAGAGAGCACTAGTTCAAACATGCATAAACCAATTACAAGGATAAACAAAGCGGCAATTATAATCATATATCATCATGGCACAAACTTTGTAACTTTACCAAAGGTAAAAACTTGGTGGTGACATTATTCATGATGAAAATAAAAACTAAGACACACGCTTAAAAATTAAACTAACATACTTGCTGGAATTTAAATAAAAACTTAAAACACTACGCATACATAGGTGCAAACAAGCTGAAAATTAAAAAAAAGGGGGTAAAGGAAAGATAACTAAAGCTCCTCCTCTCTCTAATCTTCCGCCGTTGGTTGATATTGATAGTCTTGGTTGTTGTACCCTTACTTGTAATAGGAATGCACCACTACTCCTATGAATTGTCCGACGGTGCTAGGTGAAGGTGTCCAAGCACATAAGCGACGTTTGCATTTCCTTCACCCATTTGGTTTGCATTGGTTAGGATGGCTGCAATAATTTGCACGTTCCTTGCAGCGTATCCTCCAATGGTGGCCACATTTTGTTGTGGTTGAGGAAGGTGTGCAAATGGCTCCGCAAAGGCTACGTTGGGCACCGCAAAAATGGTGGGGGTATGGCTGCACCACTCCCCCATTCTTGCATTGGTACACCACCGTAGTAATTCGGCGGCGCCGGGGTTCCTCCCAATGGTGGGACATAATTTTGTTGTGCACCTCCTTCTTGGGTCGTGGAAAAACCTTCTCCTAATCCTTCTCTATTATATATATTTTTTTCTCTTCGCCGGCACAAGAATTCCTTCCTCTAACCGATCTTTTTCCCCTCAAGAAAAAGTCTTAATTTTCAATCCGGAAGGGGCAAATTCACCTAGGCCACTTGGAAGCCTCCTCTCTCATCTTCACTCTTATATTTTCCTTTCTTCATATATTCCTATGGAAGTCCCGGGTAGGAGATGATTTTGGTTCCTTGTAATACCCGGTTTTAAAGAGATAGCCAATATGGAGAGGCAACACCCCGAACCAATATCTTCCGAACTCGATGTTGCTTAACAACACCACCGGTTGATCATAGGTGAGTGGGGTCTATTGGCCACTTGGCAATCAAAGCCGAGTAGAGCCAATTCAACTCCGTGTTGGTTATCTTTGTCTCTCTTGTTCTCCCAAAAATTCACTTGCACAAAAGTGACACACTTGGATAATGGGTTCCGGATAGTATTTCTTCGTTGATGGTCTCTTCCCGTGATCATACTCCAAAAACCTTCCCTTGTGCCTTCATGCACATCCACTTGTTCCGGAGCTCCCTTTTGAAAATAGGAGACACTCGCCCATGGGTCTATGATACCATAACATGTAATTGTTTCGAACATGAAAGCCAATCTAATCTATCAGGGATTGTCTTGAATGGATCCAAGGAAGGATAGAGCCCTTACTCCCTTTACGGCATGGTAGCTAACCTTAAGCATTAAAGTATTTCCAACACAAGATGATAGATAGATAATCCAACAAAGTGTGATTACATCTCAAGATCGATTGCAACCCATGGATGAAAGGAGATTACCCCATCAAGGTGCTAGAAGTAGCATCATTGATCAAGGTTACCCTTCCGACGGTGTCTTCCTTCTTCTCCTCTTGTGGGCTCCCTCCAACGGAATGAGAGACTTAGCACTCCTTCATCAAGGGTATGCGCCATGGTCATGAAAATTTCCTAGGCGAATTCCTTGTGGGTGTTTGCCGACACTCCGTTAGAGAATTGCACCGGTGTCCCGTGTGAAACCCAATATGTGGAGAGCTTGGTCGTCGATGTCGACGTTCGCTACAAGCCTCTACTTAAGGCGAGCGAGCTTCTTCTCCTCCTCCTCCGTCATGATGACATACCCCTCGGAATACCGCGGAGCGTATGGAGGTGGAGCGGATGATCGTGTCAAGTGGTGAGGTTGGACGAGCGGCTCCTCCATATGTCCTTGAGGTTTGGTGAACCTCATAAACGAGTTTCGTGGGGCCCTCATGCCACCGAGGAGAAGAGTGCGGTTCCTCCTCGGCGGTGCCGTGTCCTCCTCCATACCCCGAGGAAACTCGGAAACCGAGTGCCTCCTCGAAGAGGTTGTCGATGATGGCTTAGACGACGATGATCCCTTCTTCTTTGGTGAAAAGGCTTGTAGTTTTCTTCCATGATTGCAGCACTCTCCCTCACAAATATATATCTGGGGTTTTCACCCGATAACAAGGTACACAAATATTATTTTGGAGTCTGGACTTTGAGTGGATTAAGGATGTGATTTGTTGCACGAAACAAACGCGGTGGATGGCTAAGTCTAAGGTGATTCCGGCCTACAAACTAGAGCACACAAACAAAGAGTTGGATGAAAGACTTACCTCTCTCCTCCTCTTGGCTCGGTTCTTCTCTAGTGCATTCATGTTGCTTCGTGATCGCGTACACCTTCCAAACGTTCCCGTCCACTCCTTCGCTTGCATTATTGCTCCTTCCACTTGATGTTTTCGCTTTGACTCACTTCCATACTCCCTTGCCTCACATGCATCCATGATATTCCTACAAAACAAAGCCTTGGCTGCCCCCCCATGCTTGTACTTTGCATGTGGTTTAAATATGTTGGAGGGGCATCCCGTGATGTATCATGGTGCATGCATGGTTAGGTTAACTAGATTGCCTCCCTTTAAGTGTGTTTAAGGCTAAGCACTCCTCTAATTTCGAAATTTAAAAATATTTTTCAGAGCCATGCAAGAGCTCAAGCATAAATTTAGAGAAGTTTTTAAACCATTAAAAACAAATGTAAGTCGAAAATATTTTTCGACTACGTCGATTTCGGTCTCACCGGTATAGTTTGCCTTCATTAGTTGAGAGCAAGCTTTTCCCGGCTTGATCATGGGGGCATAGGTTTAGGTCCTAATTTTGATTAGATGAGAGATATTTTGAATGGAATAAAATTAAGTGAGGCTTATAAAAATTCTAATCTTAGAGAAACCAAGGATATGGATTTTTAAACCAACCAAAAATCAAGTTTCTAGGTTCACGCGAGTCCTACCACGTGCTGAAATTTAAATAACATCTAGATACAAGTCGTGGCTCTACTCGTGTGTTTTTAGCATGAAAAACAAGTCAACCACAGCAACATAATGAGGGTGAGGGGTTGAGTTAGGTTCTGAATTTTTTTTTGGTTGTGGTTTCTCGAAAAAGAAGCAAACAATCACATAGGATGGTTCATGTAAAGGGTTTATGATCAAGCAAAATATTCAACCAAGAATTATGTCTCTAATACTATTCAACCATTCTAAGTCTAAGGTTTTGCATAGTAAAATTCAAAACTGAATTAAATTTAAAAAGACTTCAAAAACCTGGAATCGGGTTGTCCTCCCGGTAGCTTATTCTTGACTCGACGAAACGGGTTGCCTCCCGCCTAGCGCTTCGTTTATAGTCCATGGCTAGACTTCTTCACTTGACGGATGCAACATCTTCCTTGTGGCTCGGCATCTCGAACTCCGGTCCTTCGGTCGTGATCTTTATGGTCTCTAGTGTGATCCTCCATCTCTCCCGAATGAGTTTGAGTAGCCTTCGCCGTCTTGGGACCTTAGGGTTGTCTCAGATATCCTTCTTTGTTACCATCGAGCGCCCGACAAGTTGTCCCACTTGCGTCTCTAGCATCTTCATCATGATGAACACTTCGCATGTGGATCTTGGTTCGGCAGCCTTTAGGTGTTGAGCTTATTTCTCCATCTCCATCTTCTCCGTCGTCGTTGACCTTGAACGGCCTTCCGGCGTCTTGACTTGGAGGTGGTGATTCCCTTGGAGATTTTAACGGTCCTTCGACTTCAACTTTTGAATCTAGGGTTTCCACTCCTTTAGCTTGTGTTGCACGTCACCTTTGCCTGTAAAGTTTTCCTGGATCATTCACAAAAAAGTTTGGGTTTCTTGGAAAGGTAGCCAACCATCTCCGGTTAGGGTTAGCAATAAAACAAAAATCTAAACATAAAAACTAGGGTTAATCAAAACTAGATTAGATTGATTTTTTTCTTTTTGAGGATGATCAAACATAAGGGATGCAAAAGAAAATCAAAAGAAAAACTGAAAGATAAGCGATACTAGATCGGATCTTGATTGCTTGTTCCCCGGCAACGGCGCCAGAAAAAGGGGCTTGTTGACGGTTAATAATTGTATCAAAGTTCGTTTATGACTTGCAAGCGGACAAGTCTCCCGTCGTAGTCAAGGGACCCTTCTTCCCTCGAGTGGTGAACCCAAGGTATCGAATCCGTGGAACAATGTGCAACGCAAGGATTCAATCTAGTAAAGCAAGGTAAAGCTATCTATTGAAGAACAAAGATGCATATAATCTAAGATATGATCAAGTAAACGAATCTAATCTAATCTACTAAAGAGGTAACAAGAGAAAGCAAGAGATAACCAATCTAGAGAATCTAGATCATGCTTATGTTGTAGCTCCAAACAAGATAGATGAAGATAGAAAAGCGAATCTCATTAAAATCATCTTTAAATCTTGGCCTTCCATCCGACTCCGAAAACGCTCGCCTTTCGGAACCCCCGTTCTGTCACAACGTATCCCTATTCATGCGGGTAGTCTAGGGCGAGTTCGATAGAACAAGTTGAAATCACTTGGCCGGTCCGGTATGCACCTCTAGCCACCGCGGCTACAAGAGCACCCTATGTAATCTAGCTGCAAACTAGATCGTAGAAGAAGCAAAACCATGAAGAAAACAAAATCATCGAGAAGGCACTTGATCGCTAGAAATCGAATTCACTTACAAACTTCACCATGAATGATTACATGAACAAGATCACCACCGGGGCCCTCCCTCGATCTTGATCCTCGCTCCGGAGCTCTGACATGGTCTTCCATGCAAGGTTCCCACGTCGTCTAGGGAAACCCTAGACAACTAGCACGACCCTCATCTCCAAGATGGTGTCCCTCAAGCTTCTCTGCTCCTCGGCGGCGGATTACGACTTCGGTTCTGCGTGGCTCTCGGTCAGGGGGCTATTTATAGCCTGAGAAGCAATTAGGTCAAAGGGGAGGCCGATTGGGCCCCGAATTGGGCTGGGCCGGCCGGCCTGGGCCCAATTCGGCCCATCCCGCGGCCTGCTTCGCCCGGTGTTGCTTCCCACGTCTTCTAGATGTTCTCCCCTTTTGCATGTGGGCCCTTAACGTCGGTTTCTCTCCGAATTGGACTCAATTCCTTGTCTAGCAAGATTCAGCACTTTTCTGGTTCAGTCCTCGGAGTTTATCATCTTCTCGGGCTTGGTCCTTGGGCTCTTGGAGTCATGTTCACTTCATTGCTTGACTTGTATCGGGCTTCAAGGTCTTGTCATGAGGTGCTTAATGAACTTATCCCGGAAGTCTTGCTTTCAACGTTAAAACCCTGCGTAAACACTTAACTCCAAAACCGACATGCACAAGTGAACTTGTTATACCGCGGGGGTTAGTACCAACGAATAAGATACAAAAGTCATGCCAACACCGAAGGTAAACTCATGGCTAGGTTGACAGATTTTCACCGTCAATAGCGGTTATGGGTGGTGGGTGTGATCACACCGGCTGGGCACACAAGCAAGGGTAAGGACTTCATGTCCTTGGCCGAGGCTCGGCCTTGTCATGGAGAACAGAGATCGACGATGCGACGTTCGAGCGTGATTCGTGATCGAGTAGCAAGCGACGGCGTGCGTCATCGTAGGCTGCGGCACCTGCAGTTCGAAACCTAGTGCGAAGGCCAGTTTCTCAGAGGGGTGTCGGCGCAAGCGCTGCGGTGGCAAGCAGAGCAAAGTGCAACCTGGATCACGTCTCGGTTGCAACATCGAAGGTCAGCTTCGTAGAGGAAAAGGTGATGGCATGGCCAGCTTGACTAGGCGTTTCGGCAAATCAGCGAGTGGGTTGTGGGCATAGCAAAGGTTCCTCGGTTTTGCGTGCAGAGCGCTCGATCAAATGCCACAAGGGCATGCGTCCCATGGCTGCACACAGTTGGGCTGGTTCACGACAGGTGGGGCTTCTCGTTGGCGGCGCAAGAATGGCCAACGGCCCTGTGGTGGCAGCACCTGGGTAGGGGTGGCAGCGAATTTCTGTCGACTCCCACCCACAGGTGCATACGGGAGCACTTAGTGGTCGGCCGGCAGCTGAACGGTGCAAAAGATGACACCGGTTGATTTGGGAACAGGGAAGAGGTGATGGACAGAGCAAGAAGCTCGGCTTGCTGCTCCTGGTGGAAGAAAGAAGATTGAGGCTGCAGTTCGGTAAAGAAAATAATTGCAGGCTATTGCTCTGCATCTTGCGTGGATCAAAGAAGAGCCGAGGCAAAGAAAGAAAGCATCGGGGCTGCAGTGCTGGTGTGGATTGGTTGCTCGAGTAAGATGAAAGCTTCTGGTGAAAATGAAAATACAGAGGGAAGGATCGAAGTGCAGAGAAACAGCTTGCTACCTCGATGAACAGAGAACAGGCGGAGAGAGAAGGATGGTGGCGGCTTGCTGGTGCACCGTCCTGGATTCGTAGCTGTTGCTGGTGCTTGCTTTAAGGGAGGAGCAGAGGCAAGGAGAGGCTGGTGGCGGTCGAATTTGGGGTGGCCAATTCCGAGCAATGGCGCAGCGGTAACGGCTTGGTGCGGCTCGAGCTCCGCGGCGTTGCGGCTGGGGTACCCGTGGCTGCGTGGCAGCTTGCTAGCGAGGGGGTGTATGCTCGTGAATGTGCTCGGGCACACGGCTGCAAACAGATCCACCCGGTGTCGAGCAACGACCAAACGGTGGCGGCTCAGCGCAGCGGGGGCACCATCTTGCAAACGGAGGAGCACGGTCGGGAACGGCTTGCCCAGCGGTGGTTTGGTTGGCTCCCGCGTGTGTATGCCGAAAGGAAACCCTCGACGCCGAGCTCCAGACGGGATAGAAAAGGTGACAGCTCGACCTTGCGCGAACTCGACAGAGGATAGCACAGTTAAAGGTGGAGCCCTGGTCGGTTTCTGGGCGCAGCTCACACGACGGTGAAACACCAGAGCGGTGGTGCTGCGTTCAGGTTGCCGACGTGCTCGCACCGGCGCATAAGCGCGCCATGAGATGCACGGGTGTGGCTAAGAGCCCCTGAAGGCGATGCCTTGCCTCCTAGCGTGTGCGTGTGCGCAAGCCAACGGCTTGACCTCGGCGGCAAGCTGGGCGACCGCGAGTGTACCAAGCACACGACGACATCTCAACCTGCAAGCGCACGACAGCAAGACACGGAAGGAACTTCGGTTCAGCTAGGTACGGCGAGCCAAAGGCAAAACCTTCCGCCTCCCTACTCGTGCGTGCACGCGTGTGCAAGCCGGCGGTTTGACCGCGATGGCGACACAAGCAGGGCGGCACACTCGACGGCGATAAGGACATAAAGGTCAAGCGGGGAGCGCGCGCGGATTGTCGGCAGCGGCACCTGCAGGCGTGAGGCTCGACTCGATGGTCAGCACACAAGCGACGGCATCTGCGCGGCGGTGCGGAGCAGCAACCAGAGAGGCACACGAGTTCAAGGGCCGAGTTTTCCGGCCACGATGCATCACTTCGGCACGAAGGCCGGCACAACTAGGGACAGCAAGATAGAGGGGGCAGGAAGCTCACCTATGGGCTCGACGAGACGTTCTGGCATTCTGTCGAACGGGTTGAAGGCGAGGCAGATGAAGGTGGTTGCTCTATTGTGGTAGAAGTAAGGCAGCAGCTTGGTGGCTTCGCCCCTGTTGGTGGTAGCGACGGTGTCCTCAGGCTCACGGTACTGCTTGCGGTTCAGCTCAAGGTTGTCCCCCCTCCTTTGCTTGCGGCACCGCCCCATGGTGAAGAATGGGGTAGAACAGCAACGACTCGCGGTTCCGGCAAAGCATCGAACAGGTTGTGAGCGAGGTGGACAGGGGCTGTGTTCCCAAAGCTGAAGACAGAAAGTTGGATGGATAGCTCACCTATGGCTCCATCGGCGACTTGACGAGGCGCTCAACGCAAGGTACATGCATTTGGTCGAACACTCCGTGGGCGAGGTGGACAGCAGCAACTCTTGGCGAGGACGAAGATGCGGTGTCAACGGTGTTTCCCCCTAGTGTAGCGCGGTACGGCGATTCCATGGCGGTGAGCACCTCCTGGGCGCAACACGGCGCAACGACGGGGCGCAACGCAGGGGATGTAGGGGCGGCGGCGTCTCCAGCTCGGCGACGTAGACGTGGCGCCCGGCCCGCGGCCCCGGGCGGCGACGCGGGAAGCCGCGGCCCCCGGGCTTCTTCCCTGCCTCCTGCGCTCCCCCTTCCCTCTCCTACTTCTTCACTCCCCCGATTTTTGGTGGAGGCGATGGATTTGGACCGGGGAGTAGTTCCCCAAGGGGGCGGCGGCGAAACAGGGAGAGCCGGTGGATTGGAAGGGATTAAAGAGCGGCGCGGCTAGGGTTTGGAGTCCAGGTGAATGGCGGATGCGACTTCTAGGACGCGTGGCCGGCATCGCGGGCAGCAGCGCGGTGGGGATGGCGGCCATGGAGGGGCGGCGCGAGCTCCCCGCCCCCACGCGATACGTCACGGGGAGGAAGACGAGAGAGAAACGAGAGATGGGGAAAAAGAGGCCGACCGGTGGACCCCACATGTAAGTGGTCGTGTCGGTTTTGGTAGGTGGGAGCCGGGGCTGCGGTTTAAGGTGGGCCGAAAGGTGTTATGGGCCGCGGGTTGGGGCGGCCGAAAGAGAAAGGTGGGGGTGGCTCGGCGGACTTTAGTAGAGTGGGTTAAGGCCCAGAACTGATTTTAGGTTTTCTCTATTATCTAAACACCTTAACTCCTATTTAACCTTAGATTCGAATTTGAATTAGAATTCAAATTTGAATCCCACTCAAATAAGATCCAAATTAAATCCAAGAAACTCCAAGGTTCTCACACTAGCAATTTATAATTCCTATATTTTATTATTTTGCACAAAATAAATCTAGGATTTTATGGAAGGATCAAAAGGAGACATCCTTATAATTTAGGTAAGCACTCAAATTCAAACAAATATTTTGAAATTCACATTTTGCATTGCTAATATTCCGGAAAAATCCAGGATGTTACAGAACTCCCCCTCTCAAAAGAATCTCGTCCTCGAGATTGAAGCTTCACTACGTACATTGGAGGTACCGATCGTCTTTAAGTTGCGCGTGAGCTTCGAGCATCTTCAGCTTCATTATTGTAGTTGTTTCCTGGTCAATACCAATACTATGCACACAACAAAGAAGCTGTTCTGAGGTACGGTGATCTTGATCTCCATGTCTCCGCTTGAGTACGCTTGAGGGTGTTTGATTGTAGCTCCTTTACTCCCTGTATGACTCTTCAAATACTGACAACTTCGATGTAGTGGGTGGTTCCAATCGATTACTCTCGAATCCAAATTAGTAAATTGGTTCCAAAATGCATGAGGTGGCTTATCCAAATTCTTAACCTTATTTTGCAGTGTCGCCCTTCCCTTCTTCAATTGGGTAGGCATGTCTCCGATACTGCTTACATTTGTCCTCCTTTTGGGTTATTCCTGGCTCCTTAGGCCATCAACCTCCAAAACACTGCATTGTGGTGGTCTTCGCTATGAAGGGTAGCACTCAGGTTACCTATTCTAGGAGTCAAGTACAAGCAGGAAAATATCCGCTAATATATAATCCTACACTCAATAGTAAGAACCACAAGATCGAACAAGATCCATAAAGAACCAAGCACTCAAACATTCACACACTATATATATAGTGCTATCTCAAGGTTGACTCATAACCGTTGAGATCTCGCACACTACTCGGTCTAATTACTTCGTGGCAAGTCAAACAAGGTAGGCTCTACTTTTAGTGGTTCAAGGTATTCTCATGTCATCCAAACTATCTTCGGTCTCATCCTAACTAGTCCACGTAAGAAATTGCATCAACGGAGGAAAGATAGAGTTTTTTCAAAGTAGGGGAGGTATATTTCAAATAATCCAAGGGGATATATATACAAAATAGAGCGTTTAGAATGTTCCTAGGCTATCGACCAATCTATGGTTGCGTGCTACGGTCAAGTACGGCTCTGATACCACCTGTAACAAACCGGGTTTTCGGTGAGGAAAACTCGACTCCCTATACCATTGTGATAGTCCCAAACCATACTCTCAAACACAGCTCGGAACCACCTGCTACCCCAGGGCCCCGTATCCACATCCTATCTCCATCTAGGGTCGATGCAAGAACTTCCTCTCCTCGCACCTCAATGATTGCAATCGGATCGGCGAGGTAGAGGGAGCCACTCTCCTCTAACCGACTGCAACCACGGCTCACCACACTCTCAACTACAAGGGGAGGTAGAAATCCCAAAACATGAGGAACAAACATGTCTTCAAGGTTTGTCCATGACCGAGGACGCGGCTATACGTATAGATCGAACAACTCTGCAGAGCGTGTACACCTGTACCCAACCCGGGATGGAATCCAGCCGGTAGCTAGTCGGCTGAACCCACCCTACCGTGCGAACTCTCGGTAGTTACGGTCCCATCCTGCATCTGGCCCTCAAAACGTATTCCCCCTTAGAAGGAATCGCACCGGAACTGTGAAATGCCCCCGTGTGGCCACACGGGAGTCGCTCTGAGAGGGTGGTCTCATCTCCACCGCTCCCCCACTGATACCCCGCTATCCATCCTAAGCAGGTATGGTCCCGCACTTGCCGAGCTCAACTCGGCCCTAACCCCACTCTCGGCGAGGTGGTGTGTACGAAAGTCCTATCGACAAGTTGATCCACTCGCTTTCAGACCGGGGCAAGCTCGTGTCCTCCATCCGCAAGTAAAACCCCAACACCTAGGCTCCGAAATCCGTCAAAGTAGGGATACGCTGAGGAGTGCACCCCTATCCCCGATCCCAGATCGGTTGTTTCGAGCTCACCCCCGCCAAGGTACCCAAAACGCCTTCTCCTGCCGGTTTTTACACCACACATGCCAAAAACCACTATTCCCATCCCAACACGTGCATCGCGAAGTTCAGCGCATATACACGCTTATATAAACATATATAGTAGTAGGACAATCAAGGACAGGATAATTAAAGGAGGCAGTGCAAGGTTCATCATCATCATGCATTTAAAGTAAAGCGCTAGCATTCTACATAGCAATGCCTAATAGGTATTTCAGAATCAGTCGGGCGTAAACACCTGTGTGCAAGTAGTCGTCGGAGTTTCCGTAGTTGTACTCGATCTTCTGGCTCGACTCCTCGGCTCCGGGAATTCCTAGATTCGCAAATATAAATAAACACGTTGGCTAGATGCAAATAACTCCAAAGAGAAGCAATAAAGAACCAATTAAACTCCAAACGCTAGTCTAACGGGTGCTTTATGATTTTAGAAGAATAAAGAAACTGATTTCTTATTTTTCTAAGGTAGGATCAATTTATTATTGATTTTCAAATAAAGAAATATTTTATGAATTTAGTTAATTGCGATAAAGCAAGGAAAACACAAGTCGGCAAGTTAGAGAACCATAAGCTAGGTTTTGGGTCGGTCTGCATGGTAAATTGACTAGTCAACGATCTTTGTTGACCAAGTCAAAGGGAAAGATCAAAGGTCAACCGGCACCCCACAAGTCACCCTGTGGGTCCCGTGCGCCAGATGAGATCAGGTTGGGCTGTTAGCGGCCTCACATGTTAGTGGAACCCAACGGCAAGACCGTAAGTCCCTTGGTCAGATGGAGAGACTGTGTAAGATTGATCAGCTAGAAGAGAAGCTGTGTGGTTGAGAAACTTGGTTCAGGCTGGAACATGGCAGCGATGTGGCGAGGATGGTCTTAACCAGGATATGGCTAACGGGTTTAGATAGTGCACGCATTGTCCACGACGAAGACGTGGCACGGTCGTGGCGAAAAGTGTGGTCGGGACTTGAAAGATTGAGAACCAGCACTCGGTACTAAGATGAGGCTCGGCAGACAACAGGCCAAGTGTTGCTGCTAGCAAGAAACACTCAAGCAAGAAGGATAAGGGGCTAAGGCTAGATTAGCACTTACACGACTTAGATTTACAAGCAGCAGCTACTACTTGTATGGGTTGTGGCCGAGAACGAACACTACAGGTTTGTAGCCCCAGCGTGCCCTCGTGATGGATCTGAACTTCTAGGATGATCGCTAGGGCTATACGCCCATGGCACATAACCAACCACGAGTGGTCTCAACTTTGCTCGCATCCTGCATTAGCACCACTTCACTAATTGGGACGGAAAGGTCACCAATTAAGCATGGCGGGAAACAAGGTTGCTAGACAGATATGATATGCCTCGAAGGTTTGCCAGATGGTACGTGGTTATGGGTGGTGGGTGTGATCACACCGGCTGGGCACACAAGCAAGGGTAATGACTTTATGTCCTTGGCCGAGGCTCGGCCTTGTCATGGAGAACAGAGATCGACAATGCGACGTTCGAGCGTGATTCGTGATCCAGTAGCAAGCGGCGGCGCGCGTCGTCGTAGGCTGCGGCACCTGCAGTTCGAAACCCGACGCGAAGGCCAGTTTCTCAGAGGGGCGTCGGCGCACGCGCTGCGGTGGTAAGCAGAGCAAAGTGCAACCTGGATCACGTCTCGGTTGCAACATCGAAGGTCAGCTTCGTAGAGGAAAAGGTGATGGCATGGCCAGCTTGACTAGGTGTTTTGGCAAATCATCGAGTGGGTTGTGGGCATAGCAAAGGTTCCTCGGGTTTGCATGCAGAGCGCTCGATCAAATGCCACAAGGGCATGCGTCCCATGGCTGCACACTGTTGGGCTGGTTCACGACTGGTGGGGCTTCTCGTTGGCGGTGCAAGCATGGCGAACGGCCCTGTGGTGGCAGCACCTGGGTAGGGGTGGCAGCGAATTTCTGTCAACTCCCACCCACAGGTGCATACGGGAGCACTTAGTGGTCGGCCGGCAGCTGAACGGTGCAAAAGAGGACAGCGGTTGATTTGGGAACAAGGAAGAGGTGATGGACAGAGCAGGAAGCTCGGCTTCCTGCTCTTGGTGGAAGAAAGAAGATTGAGCCTGCAGTTCGGTATAGAAAATAATTGCAGGCTATTGCTCTGCATCTTGCATGGAGCAAAGAAGAGCCGAGGCAAAGAAAGAAAGCATCGAGGCTGCAGCTGCTGGTGTGGATTGGTTGCTTGAGTAAGATGAGAGCTTCTGGTGAAATAGAAAATACAGAGAGAAGGATCGAAGTGCAGAGAAACAGCTTGCTACCTCGATGAACAGAGAACAGGCGGAGAGAGAAGGGTAGTGGTGGCTTGCTGGTGCACCCTTCTGGATTCGTAGCTGTTGCTGGTGCTTGCTTTAGGGGAGGAGCAGAGGCAAGGAGAGGCTGGTGGCCGTGGAACAGAGCAGGTCCGTGTCGAAGTTGGGGTGGCCAATTCCGAGCAACGGCGCAGCGGTTACGGCTTGGTGCGGCTCGAGCTCCGCGGCATTGCGGTTGGGGTACCCGTGGATGTGTGGCAGCTCGCTAGCGAGGGAGTGTATGCGCGTGAATGTGCTCTGGCACACGGCTGCAAACAGATGCACCCGGTGTCGAGCAACGACCAAACGGTGGCGGCTCAGCGTGGCGGGGGCACCATCTTGCGAACGGAGGAGCACGGTCGGGAACTACTTGCCCAGCGGTGGTTTGGTTAGCTCCCGCATGTGTATGCCGAAGAGAAACCCTCGACGCCGAGCTCCAGACGGGATAGAAAAGGCGACAGCTCGACCTTGTGCGAACTCGACAGAGGATAGCACAGTTAAAGGTGGAGCCCTGGTCGGTTTCTGGGCGCAGCTCACACGACGGTGAAACACCAAAGTGGTGGTGTTGCGTTCAGGTTGCCGACGTGCTCGCACCGGCGCATAAGCGTGCCATGAGGTGCACGGGTGTGGCTAAGAGCCCCAAGAGGCGATGCCTTGCCTCCTAGCGTATGCGTGTGCGCAAGCCAACGGCTTGACCTCGGCGGCAAGCTGGGCGATGGAGAGTGTACCAAGCACACGACGACATCTCTACCCGGCGAGCGCACGACAGCAAGACACGGAAGGAACTTCGGTTCAGCTAGGTATGGCGAGCCAAAGGCAAAACCTTCCGCCTCCCTACGCGTGCGTGCACGCGTGTGCAAGCCGGTGGTTTGACCGCTACGGCGACACAAGCAGGGCGGCACACTCGACGGCGATAAGGACATAAAGGTCAAGCGGGGAGCGCGCGCGGATCGTCGGCAGCGGCACCTACAAGCGTAAGGCTCAACTCGATGGTCGGCACACAAGCGACGGCGTCTGCGCGGCGGCGCGGAGCAGCAACCAGAGAGGCACACGAGTTCAAGGGCCGATTTTTCCGGCCACGATGCATCACTTCGGCACGAAGGCCGGAACAACTAGGGACAGCAAGATAGAGGGGGCAGGAAGCTCACCTATGGGCTCGACGAGACGTTCCGGCATTCTGTCGAACGGGTTGAAGGCGAGGCAGATGAAGGTGGCTGCTCTATTGTGGTAGAAGTAAGGCAGCAGCCTGGTGGCTTCGCCCCTGTTGGTGGTAGCGACGGTGTCCTCAGGCTCACGGTACTGCTCGCGGTTCAGCTCAAGGTTGTCCCCCCTCCTTTGTTTGCGGCACCGCCCCATGGTGAAGAATGGGGTAGAACAGCAATGACTCGCGGTTCCGGCAAAGCATCGAACAGGTTTTGAGCGAGGTAGACAGGGGCTGTGTTCCCAAAGCTGAAGACAGAAGGTTGGATGGATACCTCACCTATGGCTCCATCGGCGACTTGACGAGGCGCTCAACGCAAGGTACAGGCATTTGGTCGAACACTCCGTGGGCGAGGTGGACAGCAGCAACTCTTGGCGAGGACGAAGATGCAGTGTCAACGGTGTTTCCCCCTAGTGCAGCAAGGTACGGCGGTTCCATGGCGGTGAGCACCTCCTTGGCGCAACACGGCGCAACGACGGGGCACAGCGCAGGGGATGTAGGGGCGGCGGCGTCTCCAGCTCGGCGACGCAGACGTGGCGCCCGTCCGCAACCCCAGGGTGGCGACGCGGGAAGCCGCGGCCCCCGGGCTTCTTCCCTGCCTCCTGCGCTCCCCCTTCCCTCTCCTACTTCTTCATTCCCCCGATTTTTGGTGGAGGCGATGGATTTGGACCGGGGAGCAGTTCCCCAAGGGGGCGGCAGCGGAACAGGGAGAGCCAGCAGATTGAAAGGGATTAAAAGCGGCGCGGCTAGGGTTTGGAGTCCAGGTGAATGGCGGATGCGACTTCTAGGACGCGTGGCCGGCATCGCGGGCAGCAGCGCGGTGGGGGCGGCGGCCATGAAGGGGCCGGCGCGAGCTCCCCCGCCCCCACGCGATACGTCACGGGGAGGAAGATAGAGAGAAACAGAGATGGGGAAAAAGAGCAGACCGGTGGACCCCACATGTAAGTGGCTGTGTCGGTTTTGGTAGGTGGGAGCTAGGCTGCGTTTAAGGTGGTCCGAAAGGTGTTATGGTCCAGCAGGTTGGGCAGGCCGAAAGAGAAAGATGGGGGTGGCTCGGCAGACTTTAGTAGAGTGGGTTAAGGCCCAGAACTGATTTTAGGTTTTCTCTATTATCTAAACACATTAACTCCTATTTAACCTTAGATTCGAATTTGAATTAGAATTCAAATTTGAATCCCACTCAAATAAGATCCAAATTAAATCCAAGAAACTGCAAGGTTCTCACACTAGCAATTTATAATTCCTAAATTTTATTATTTTGCGCAAAATAAATCTAGGATTTTATGGAAGGATCAAAAGGAGACATCCTTATAATTTAGGTAAGCACTCAAATTCAAACAAAAATTTTGAAATTCACATTTTGCATTGCTAATATTCCGGAAAAATCCAGGATGTTACATTGATGGCGGCCTTGCGGGGGACAGCTGCAGGACGGCACGCAACCTAAGCATGCTCAGTCCAGACTATTGGAGTGCAGGTACGAGCTTGCTCTTCAGCGCGGGATTCCAAGCCCTAGTGAGCACCCGATGCTCACCAGCGACGTCCTGCTATAGCCCCAGCTCGAACAGCATCACCTTCAAACTCTACCTAGTACCCTGCAGAGGCAGGGCACAAAGAATGGGGGTGTTACCTACATTTCGTGAGAGTTCTCCTAGCTCCAAGCTTCTACAAGCACAAGACTCTACAATCTAGTGGTCAAACGCATGCCCATGGCATGGTGGGAACACTACTCTATAGCTTCATAGCTCAACAATGCTCGGTGCTTGCCTCCTTCGGCTTCACGGTGCTATTTGTAGCCAAAGCCGGGCCTTGGGCACCTGGCAAAGTGATGACACTATCATCATGTGGTCCTGGGACCTACAGACATATGCACGATTAAAGGCGGTGGCTTCATTTCTCTGTCTCACGACGTCTTTGTCGCTAGTGCATCAATAATGCCTGAGCCCCACCGCAGAGTCACATGGCTACAGTAACCCCCTCGACCAGTGAGCAGTTTGTTGTTTTCTTGGTGGCAAGAGATTCTATGACCACTATTGACCCGTGACCCTATAGTCTACGCTACACAACAAAACCTGACCCTGTGTCAGATGGCTCAGCGCCTAATTTAGCCCCCTTTCGATGATGACTCCACGACCTCCCTCTACAACCTAATGTCTTTCATTTGCACCCGCTAGGCTCTGCGTCCTGGTGCACCCGCTATGGCTCTGCACGTAAACAGTCCTATTCCAATCGACCTATATTTCTGTTTCCGAGCAGCATGGTCGTAGGTTCGATTAAAGACCTTCTGGGGTAGGCATGCCTCGCTGCTCTGCCAGATCTGTCTGGGTTCCTGAAGATTAGAAGCACAATGGAGATCTACGATTTTCATCGGCCCCTTGTGGTGGTGTGCCTATTGCTGAGGTCGCCAATACCTTAGTACCATGGCTCCGTTGGATGGCTAGCAGTTGTGCTAGTCGTCTGGACACCAAAACGACCTCCTCGAGGTCGGTGTGCCATAATACTTAGGTCTTGCAATACCTTGGTATATTTACGGCCCTGTCAACCTAGTTGGGCGCCCTGGATGCGTGACCTTCTGAGATCGGTGTGCTCTTGTAGCCTTGCCATCCTGTTCTGTACACCTAGGATTTTACGTTGGGAATGATGCGCACCTAATGGCCCTGCCAAGTACTTCTGGTTGCTTGGGCGATCTAGACTTGAGACCTTCCTGAGGTCGGCATGCCTCGAGTGGCTCTGCGAGACTCTTTCAACTATGCAGGATATCTGGGTGTCTCTACACTCCATACGTTCAAGATCAACAAATTTATGGGTTCATCGTCAACCGACCCCGCACATCGCAACTACAGCTACGACGTCATCGATGACTTCTTCATTCAACACACCATTCAAAAACCTACTAGGTATCCTCAGATACTGGCCATTGATGATTTGAGGTCTCTTTGGGGTCGGCACACCTATATGGCCTCCCTGAGGTCGGCCCTGCCAGACTCTTTGCAGCCGTGCTTGGAGATCTAGGTGTCTCTACACTTCATTCGATCAAGACCATGACTCAGTTTTCGTCTCTTCTTTGTGCATCAAACCAGTCATGCTGTCTGCTTCAATGCTCGGGGGCTACTCTAAGAGTGCGTCTTCGACACCCTCTTGTTTTATTCGTCGTACCGATCTGTTGGTAAACCCGTTTCTCATCACGTCATTACTCGACCTACTTTTTCTTCCTTTTCTTTCTTGGATCATCATACTGGCCATCCTACCCGCCACAACGCTCGGATGCTACTCTATGAGTGCATCTTCGATGCCCTCTGAAATTTTTCATCGTCGTTTCGATCTATTGGAAGCCTGCTTCCAATAGGTCGTCACTTGACCTTTCTTCATTCGACAAGACTACAAACAGGTCAGCTGCTAAGCTGGCTTTGTTTTCTCTTTTGGACCGACGTGCATGCCATTCGACCTGTCGATAGCTCTATGACTTCGTCATGACCTTTCTAATGTCGTTGTGCCTACACCTCGCTCGGGCTTGTGAAACATGGGTTCCCCTGGATCTCCACCGACCAGGCTCACGACCATCCCCAACAAGTGGGTCCGGCCTACCAGAAGACCCGCCGACCTGTCAGTGGGCCCAACCGACCTAGTTGGCGGCCCACGCGACCTCCTGAAGACCTTCTCGAAGATTCCCCAAATGACCTAGTTCAGCACGACCTCAAGACTTGATGTACAGGACAAGACCTTGGTGGATTCCGTCCAAAGCAGATCGACGAGATATGGCAAGATGTGTAACGTAGACCTAGGTCTCTTGGTCGTAATCGACCAGGAGTCTGGGAATCGACCTCATCCGCTGGCCAATATAAGGCAAGTGAGGCGACCCTTGTAACATCACCCAATATTCAAGCAATCTACACTGACAACTGGACATAGGGCTTTACTCTTCGGAGGCCCGAACCAGTATAAACTCATCGTGTTCTCTACGTTCCTCGTACTCATGTGTGACCTTCGAGTTGTTAGCCTTAGATTCCACCCTGCCGAACAACTAAACCACTAGGATTAGCACCCCCGTGGGCTATCCAGATCTCACCATCTGACAATGGTGTAATATCATTCAGAATCCCTCCCGTCAAAAAAGGTCCAAAGGAGACCCATTTTAAAAATGTTCTTGAGAAGAACCCAAGGAAGAAGAGGAAGAAGGGTGCCTAGAAGAAAGGTATCCACGTGCTCAATGCCTTTTGTACTAGTGTAAAATTTATTCTAAATATTTGTTTATCATATATATTGCATTGTAGGTGACGATCTTGAGGACCATGTGTAGTTCGAGGACCGGTGGATGGTCAATTCCTGGTGTGATGAGTGATTGACAACGTTGTGTGGACTAATTCTTGGCTATGTATTGCAGGTGCAGGTTGCGGCTTGACTGGTGTTGGTGCAGGTGAAAAACAAGCACGAAAGGTCGTTGCTGGTGAGGCCTCCAGGTGTGGAGAAGAAAAGTAGGCTTCATTCGAGGGACCAGCGGAGTCAAGTGCGGGCCGCATGGTGGCATGAACAGCAAGATGAAGTCATGGACGGTTTCTTGGTTGAGCCTCAAAACCAAGGTCGAGCCGGGACTACGTGGGAGCCGAGTCATGAGTGGCGATTGGCAGAGGCTACACCGAGTTCGCGGGGTTTCCGGTAGTTCACCAGAAAACCACTGGGTTCCTTGGTTGATCCACAAAGCCAAGACCGAAAAACCAAAGACGGAGATGCAACAGCTCCAGACCAGTCTGACCGGTGGCTCTGACCGGTCTGACCGGTGTGCGATGACGCAGTCCGGAGACTTCGAAACAGAGGACACGCGTCGGGATCGCAAGGCTTGCGTCGAGGCTAAGCTAGTTGTTGTCGCCGGGCATCCGTCCGATGGAGCGATGACAAAGATTTCTGATTTCGCCCTCGAAGGGCATGCATCCCTAATTAGCTAGTAAGGGTATTTTAGAGTTTTGGTTGCCTCCATATAAACCAAGAGCTGAGAGGATGGCAGCCATCTCTTGGAACCCTAGCTCATTTGATTTTCCTATTTTCCCTTCCTATTTTCCCTAGGATTTCTGTAGGACTAGCTTGAGAGCTTCATGATGAGATCTTGTGACTGGGTTGGATGATCAGCCGGCAAGCTAGACCTTGTATGAAACTTTTTGTGATGTATAGATGATTCAGCATGGTTCCTCAAGGCTTGGTTGTGTTCTTCTCGTTCGCTCTTTTTGGTGATTTTCAGAGCCCTCTCTTGGTGGCTTTTTTGGAGTGTTTTCTGGACCTTTCTGTTGGGGATTTGGTGGGGGATGTATGTGTGAACCCTTCGTGGTTCTTTTCCCTTTGATTCCCCTCCCAAATTTGTGAGTAAAGGGGCTCGATTTTTGGGTTTTGGTGTTCTAGTGTTAGAGGAGTTCTTGGAGGGATTTCTTCGATTCATCTTGATTTGGCAAGTTTTGATGGACAAAAACTTGGCTATGGACTCCCCTTGTTGGGTTTTTGCTCGGGTGAACATTTGGGTATGTTCGTTGTTGTCCCGTGTTGCTGCTGTTTCGAGTTTGGGTCATTTTGGAGCTCGGTAGGCCTGTTTGGTGTTTTGGGTCTTTCTGGCTTGGATTGGTCTGACTGGTGTGCTACACCGGCCTGACCGGTGTAAAGGCTGTTCTATGGAAGTCACCAGTTTTCACCAGCAGGGACCTGTCTGACCGGTGGTGCTCACCGGCCTGACCGGTGCAGGTCAGTGAGGCTCGAGTCTTGTGTTCCGCTGCGTTCTCGGGTCTGTGAGGTTGAGAGTTGGTTCCTAGGTCTGGTAGCACTCTTGTGGCTGTGTGGGCTTGGCCAACTTCGGTAGTGAGTCGGAGACGTGTGTTGGAAGTCGTGTTCATCTTGTTGGAGCCTCTATCTCCTTCGAGAAGAATTTTTATCGGCTCCCATTCACTCCCCCCTCTCTAGTTCGTCGTATCGGTCCTTCAATTGGTATCAGAGCCAGTTACGAGTCTTCATTGACTCTGACCAGTCTAAGATCCAAGGATGGCGTACCAGGAACGGGGTTCGGGTCCTCCACACTTCGACGGCAAAAACTACCAGATGTGGAGTAAGCAGATGGTGGCGTTCCTCCGCGGAAAGGGTCAGATCCTTTGGGATGTCACAGTGGACACAGGCTATGTCCAGCCGATGAACTTCCTTACTCCAGGATCGAGGGACATGTTCGATGCCAACAAGGCGGTCGACTACTTGTTTCGTGCTTTGTGTCAGCCTGAATTCGATCGGGTGCACATCGAGCACTTGGCTTGTAGAATCTGGTCAGTGTTGAAGGAAGCTCATGTTGGGAATGCCCAGGTTCAGGCTCGGATGTATGCGACTTACCGGAGAGAGTACGAGAACTTCACTCATCTCCCCAGTGAGTCCATCGATGCCTTGTTTCAGAGGTTCACGGTGGTTGTGAACAACATGAGGGCCAATGTGGATGTGCTCCCATACGATGATCATGATAGGGCTGTCAAGCTCTTACACTTGTTGGATCGTACGGTTTGGGGTGGAAAATTTGAGGCTATTGTGGAGTCAGAGAAGTATGACACTCTGACCGTGAACGAGCTATTCTCGAAGCTCAAGTCGGCTGAGGTGGATAGGGGCATGACAACCAATATCAAGGGCCCGACTAACTCTCATAGTCTCGCCCTCATTGGTGGTTCGAAAGGAAAGACTAACGCTAACCCATCCACCAGGATGTTCTCCTTGTCCTCTTTGATGTCTAAGCCAGATGAGGAGTTCGACGTGCTTGGAGAGGATGAGCTAGCGTTGCTGATGAGGCGGTTCGAGAGGCTGCATGAGAACTGGGTGAACATGAGGAGGACCACGAGGACATGCTTCTAGTGCAGCAAGCTAGGACACTTCGTCGCCGATTGCCCGGAGAAGGTCGAGAACAAAGACAGCTACAAGCACAAGTCGAAGACAGATGGCATGTACCGATCGAGGCGTGACCACAAGAGCAAGCACAAGGATGAGCGACGATCGAGGAAGAAGGAGAGCCGAGGCATGGCCCGAGCAATGGTTGGAGCGAGCGACGTCGACTCCAGTTCCGCATACTCCACCTCGAGCTCAAGCAGTAGTGAAGATGAAGGTGATCGTCGCAAGGGCAAAAAGTCGTCCAAGAACCTGAGCAGGCTGAGCTGCTTCGCTAGAGACGGCTTTGGGAAAGAAAGTGAGAAATCAAGTGAGGAGAAGTCAGGTGAGAAGCCTAGTGATGAGAAACCGGTTGGGAAGCCAAGTGGAGAGAAACCAAATGAGTAGCCCCAACCCAAGCCTAAGCTTAAACTGGTGAGGTTCCATTGTGGATATTGTGGGAGAGAGGGCCATAAGTATGAGTTTTGCTTCAAGAGGAGGCGAGAGGAGAGAATGGCGAAGGAGTGGGCTAACGAGGACAAGTACCACCCACCAAATGGTGTACTTGAGCCTCGTGTGCAGATGCCCAGGGCCAAGGCTAGTGTGAGGATAGTTCCAGCTTGGGGAGAGCGAAAGGCTGTTGGAGGTGCTGCTGGCCGGGCTACACCGGTCAGACCGGTGAGAGGCACTGGTCAGACCAGTGCAGGCCTGGACAGGCAACAGTTTGGGTTTCTTGCTCATACAGGTGCTAAGTTTGGTTCTAGAGGTCATGGTTTTGGTGGTTGGGCTGGAGAGTTTGCAGGAGGTCAGTTTGCTAGGCGTTCAACCCCTTGTGCTCAATACAGGAATGGGAGGAGTTGTAGCTTTGAGTTGGAGAAGAGGGACGGTCCATGGTTTTCCTTTCGTGGTTTTGGTCCTCCTCCAGTTAGAGAGGGCTGGTTCCCTCGTGGTGGTGTTCGTGGAGGTAGCTTTGGTAGGAAAGATGTTTTGGATTGTGCTAACCCCACTTTTGAGCAAATGGCTCGACACTGGTTTTACTCTTTTGGTACTAACCCAGTGCTGAGTCGTTTGTTCGCTCACGAGCTCGTTTTTGAATTTCAGGTGAGAGACTTGAAGAACATTTGGTTGATTGACTCCGGTTGCTCGAGGCATATGACCGGAGACAAGGGGTGGTTCTCAAGTCTCGTCCCGGTGGTGACAAAGAGGTACATCACTTTTGGGGACAATGGGCGTGGGCGTGTGTTGTCAGAAGGTGAGATTAAGGTAAGTGATAAGATCACTCTCAGGCGTGTTTCTCTTGTTCAATCGCTTGGGTACAATCTGCTTTCTGTGTCCCAGCTATTGGATGAGGGCTTTGAGGTGTTGTTTCGGCCTGGTAGTTCTCGGATTTTGGACTCTCGAGGGGACCTTGTCTGTATGGTCGTTCCCGAGGGTCAGGTGTTTCGAGCAGATTTTTCTCAGTCTTCTGGTGTTGAACATTGTTTCTTGGCTGGCTCTTCGAGTGAGTTGTGGAAGTGGCATAAGAAGTTGGGTCACTTGAGCTTTGACCTTTTGTCTCACTTGAGTAAACTCAATTTGGTCTGAGGATTGCCACGGTTGAGGCTTGAGAAAGAGTTGGTTTGTGCGCCTTGTAGGCATGCCAAGATGGTAGCCTCTTCTCATCCGTCTCTCACCGATGTGATGACTGAGTGTCCATGCGAGCTGCTACATATTGACCTTGTTGGCCCAGCTCGTGTGCGATCTGCGGGTGGGAAGTGGTACGTCCTTGTTGTGGAGGACGACTACTCTCGCTATGCTTGGGTGTTCTTTCTTGAAGAGAAAAGGGTGACGTTTGGTTTTGTTCGAGATCTTGTCTTGAGGTTGAGGAACGAGAGGCACAGAGATGCCATACGAGCAATCCGCAGTGACAATGGCTCTGAATTCAGAAACTCTCATTTTGAAACCTTTTGCCATGACTTGGGTCTTGAACACAAGTTTTCGAGTCCGTATACGCCTCCCTAGAATGGTGTTGTGGAAAGGAAAAATAGATCCTTGTGTGAGATGGCTCGGACAATGCTTGATGAGCATAGGACTCCGAGAAGGTTCTGTGCTGAGGCGGTGAATACCGCGTGGTATGTGTCGAACAGGATCTACCTCAGGGTGCATAAGAAGAAAAAGATTCTATGAGTTGATGCACGGTCGCACACCCAAGGTGAGTCACTTCCATGTCTTTGGTTGCAAGTGCTTTATTCCGAAGAAAGGGAAGAAGCTGGATAAGTTTGAGGCTAGGTCGGTCGATGGTATTTTCTTTGGTTATGCATCTCACTCTAGAGCATACCGTGTGCCCAATCTTGAAACTAACCAAATCGTGGAGACTTGCGAGGTAACCTTCGACGAGAAATAGTCACGTAGTTAGCTTGTCTTTGAGTGTGCAGGTGATGATGACTTGGCGAGGAGATCTTTCAAGAGGAGGAGCATGAACATGGAGATGATGAAGATGGCAGTGTGGTGCCCGCGGCTGAGCATGTACCTACTACTTCGACTATGGTGATGGACGGCCCCTCTCCCACACCTACGATGACAAACCAAGATCAAGGAGAAGCTACTGTTGAGGGGGAGGTAGCATCAAGTTGAGAACCTCCCCGGTGAGTACAAGTGGATCACCCAACTTTGAGGATCATCAGCGACATGAATGAACGTACTACACGGTCGAGAGTTCGGAACAATTCTCATTTTGCTCATATTGCTTTTGTTGCCACCTTTGAGCCCAAAGACATTGGACACACACTATCTGATCATAATTGGGTTAATTCGATGCATGAGGAGATGGAGAACTTTGAGAGGAGTCAAGTGTGGGAATTTGGTTGACCCTCCTCTAGGCTGTAAGCCGATTGGGACAAAATGGGTGTGGAACAACAAAGAGGGAGAGAAAGGTGAAGTGGTGAGAAACAAGTCAAGGCTTGTTGGTCAGGGGTTCAGTCAGAAAAAGGGGATTCACTATGAGGAGACCTTTGCTCCTGTAGCATGTTTGGAGGCGATTAGGATCCTTCTAGCCTTTTCTGTGGCTAAAGGGTTCAAGTTGCACCAAATGGATGTGAAGAGTGCCTTCTTGAATGGTGTATTGGAGGAAGAAGTGTATGTGAGGCAACCACCAGGGTTTGAGAATGAGAAGTACCCCCACCGAGCGTACAAGTTGAGGAAGGCACTGTATGGGTTGAAGCAGGCGCCTAGAGCTTGGTATGGTAGGTTGAGGGGGTTCCTGTTTGAGCGAGGGTTTGAGATGGGAAAGGTCGATCAGACCTTGTTTTTACTCAGGTAGGGCAGAGATATCTTGATTGTGCAGGTGTACGTGGATGATATTGTCTTTAGTGGCTCGTCTAACTCTTTTGTTGCAAGGTTTGCAGAGGATATGTGACGCCCCAGGTTTTTAATTACCGTCATTAACGCTAATGACCGGATCAGCCGAGTCAAACACCGGTCAAACCTAGGTCAACCTGGGTCATCACCCCGAAAACCTCGCCAATGAATCCTAATGAACCCCTTAACCAAGCCTACACACGCCCGGAACGGACCCTTGGTCAAAGACACGGTCGAACCCCGCTTAACCGTTGACGTCAGCGAATGTCGTCCCGAACTTTTGCCGCGTTCTCCAAAATTCACCTAAACACTTCAAAATCTACCTTTATGAAAGTTGTCCGTCTTGTTGAGGGACACAACTTACATGTATATTGGCATTTCAAATTTTGAGTGGAAATTAGCGAAAAACCTGATCGACTGACAGTACCCCCTGTTTAGCAGAACCTGCTGGCATTCAATGTTGGCACGACGTTCCTGCAAAATCCGTCGAGAAAAACACTATACGGCCTTTACAAAAGTTGTAGAGGGTAGTTAGATCTACAACTTTCTTATTCACCACATTGTGCACTTTTATTCAACTTTTTGGAGAAAAACGCAATCAATGTCGCGTTGACCGGCTGAAAACCAGCGCGGCCGCGCACCGTGCTCCGGCAGCCGCTCCCGCCTCGGTGTGCGTGCGGCTCGTCCCCCATCGCCTCGAGGTCGGGGCCGAGGTCCCCTCGCACCCGCCGTCCTTGGAACGCAGAGCATCTTCGTACCGCGCGAGACGGCGAGCCGGGTACCGCCCGGCGGGTCCATCGCCGGCCCCTCGCCGCGCGCGCCTACCGAGGCCGGCACCGCGCGAGGGAATTAAGGTGGTGTCCCGTTGCCGCGCCCACCTATAAAGGCAAGACACCGGCCGCCCGCGCACCGGCGGCTGCGCACGGCCCGCAAGATGCGCCCAGCCTCTATCCGTGCACCGGCTCCCGAGCACCACCCTTCTCTAGCTTGTGTCGCCCGGGCCCGGCGCCTCCATAGCGCCCCGCACGGCCTCCCAAACCGCCCCGCACCAACCGGCCCCTCCCGCACGGAGCACCACCGAGCCGAGCCGCACCGCGGCCGCCCCGCCCCGAGCGCCGCCGGCCGGCCGCCCACCGTGCTCCACCACCCGTTTGAGGCCACAACCGAACCCTAGTGACCTCATCTACCTTCTCCACCCATCCCCCCGCCGAAACCCCCACCCCGCAGTGGCTCAATTCCGGCGAGCCGCGCGAGCCGCTCCGCCCACCCGACCACATTGCGAATCTGGAGTTCTTTTCTAGGGCCTCCCTGCAATTGGTAACTCAAATAGTAAAACTGTTTTGGCTGCTTCTTGTAAATTGCGTAGAAAATCACAGAAAAATCAGACAAATGTAAAACCAATATTGTTGGATCCGCTGTGAATTATCCTACAACCTTTGTTATTCTGGCCTGAGCTAATTCCTGTTAGCTTTTGCATGAAAAATACAAACGTGAAAAACCTAGATCTGCAATATCTCAAAATATATAAATCCTCTGTAGCTAATTTTTGGATATGTTGTGTGTTTGGTCATAACTAGCGCCTATGCCAACAATTGCACAAAGTTATGATGTAAATCTTTTTATAAAAATGTTTTTCCATTTCTGAGAGAGCTACATAAATGATTTTCTTGCTAAATATATTTATGTTTTTGAGCTCAACTTGTTCACACTGTCTTGTAATGTCAAAATACAAATCTTGTGAATTAATCATGATTTTTGGATTAACAGAAATAATTATTCATGATTTATGCATGATTTCATTTGAAAATTAATGAACTAAGATCAGTAGAGTTCCTAGATGTATATGCTGGTTCTTTAAACTTGTTTAGGACCAGAGAGCATGCACAAGAAAGTTTGGATCATTTTGATGTTTATTTATTTTTGTATGCATTTAAAATGGAATCACTAGCTAGCCTTTGTTATTTTCAATAATATTTAATTTTCTAGCATCCAACACTTACATGTGGGTCCAATGGACCAGGATAGGTGCTAATATGCTTAAGAAACACTCCTTTAATTTTTGGTAATTTAATTGTTTAATAAAAAGCTTAAAAGCCGTTTTAATATTAAAGGGAAGTTAAATAAAGAAAAAACCCTAATTAATCCTTTTTCCTTTTTGAAGGAATTAGTTAATACAATTAAAAGATAATTAATTATCATTGCTGATCAGAAAGTAATTCATAAATAAAAATATTATTTATACCCTTGCTTGTGAAAGTAAAAGGGATTAAAGCTTTCACATGAAATGACAAGTACAATAAAAACCTTTATTCAAATGTACAATAAAAGAATAACCCATGTACACCTAATAACCTTCCTAAAAGAGAAACACTATCTAGATGCTTGTTAAGGTGAATACGACCAACAGAGTTGGATAAGACAACAAACTATCACATCACCTAAATCTTACATTGCGTTCCGTGTAGATCTTCCGGACGGAGATTACTCCCTTGTCCCGGAAACCGAGGAAGGAGGAGCGGAAGCGTCGCTGCAGTACGTTGAAGTGCTCGACACCGAGGGTGCCCAAGCTAACATAGCGGACGAAGGCAAGCTCCGGTGCATCCAACCCAGTTTTCAAATTCTTTATTCACTTATCTATGGATGATTGTGTATTTACGTTCAGGAGTTGAATGAAACCCTAGATGCATGATCCCTAGGTACCTTTTGTCCCTACTAGTATGATAGGTCGATAGCTGCTAAGCTATAGCACCGTTACAAGTCGGGTGATGACCTCACTCGAGAGAATAGGTTCCTAGATAGGAATCACAATATATCCTAAATGGATTGCTCACGTGGTAAGAGCATGGGATCTGGGCTCCGGTCCAGTGGTTATGTGGGTTAAGTCTTTGAACGTACCAAGCACATGTCGGGTATGGGACCGGTAAGCCTAGTACCTTAATGAGGCGGCAAGGGATCCTACCGTTACTACTCTTGGGATTCGCTCTCACGGCTAGCTACCGGTGGTGTATGGTGACTCTGGGTGTACTGGGTGGGACATGCTAGATAGCCTGCACCAAAGACTGTAAGATTCGATCCCGACCCGAGGATTTCTGGGGACGGCCTGGGAAAGTTGTCCTTGCGGGGACAGCCTACCGTGTGTTTGGGTCTACCTTGCAAGGTTTAAATCAATCGTTTGTCGGCCTCTCACCGTTATCCGAGACTACTTACTCCACTAGTCATGAGATCCCTAATGATGGAAGTTGATGAATATTATGTTTGATTAATTGTATTGTACAACTTTGTTTGTACTAGTTGGCTAATGTAGTAAAGATTAAACCTACTAGAACTTGTGCTAAAATCTTGAAAGTAAGGACCTACTCATTGTTACTTTTTAGCAAAAGCAACCCACTAGCCAAAAGCCTCTCATGGTCTAGATTTGGTGAAGTAGATATCACCGACAGGTAAGACTTGCTGAGTATTAGTATACTCAGCCTTGCTATAATGTGTTGATCCAGGTAATGCCTTCAGTGATGTGAGCCCCGGAGAGATCCCGCCCGGCTGGGAGCTGGAGTGGGTGGAGGACGACTACTGAAAACATCATGGATGGCCTCCCGTGGTGTCTTCGCTTCCGTTAGTTTATTTCCGCTGCTTTTCGAAAAACTCTGAACTATTTCGTCATGAAAAAAACTATGGTTTGTAATAAATAAACCCCCTCGGGGTACGAATTTGGATATTAATGTTGTTGTATCTCTGGACTCGCCTTCGAGTGAGTTTTAATGCATATATTCGATCCTTGTTGCTTTTCAAGTGATTTACCGGCGTTAACCCCGGCAACTAACGACAGGATGGTACTTTATTATTGCTTAAGGACCAAAGTGGATCGGTCTTAGGCGATAGTACGGTATTTTCCTGGGCGGGTTGTCACAGGATATGAGCAGGGAATTTGAGACGAGCATGATGGGTGAGTTGCAGTTCTTCCTCGGGCTACAAATCAAGCAATCAAAGGAAGGAACATTTGTGCACCAAGCTAAGTACACCAAGGACATTGTGAGGAAGTTCAAGATGGAAGATTCCAAGGCCATGGCGACGCTGATGAGTACGACTACAGCTCTTGATGCGGATGAGGAAGGTGAACATGTGGACCAGAAGGAGTACCAAAGTATGATCGGTTCACTCCTCTACTTGACGGTGACGAGACCGGACATCCAGTTCTCGTTATGTCTGTGCGCTCGTTTTCAAGCGTCTTAGAGGACTTCGCTTCATTAAGCGGTGAAGCGAATATTCAGGTACTTGTGTCACACTCTCGACTTCGGCCTTTGGTACTCCGCGTCTTCTTCTTTGGCGCTTCATGGTATTTCAGACACGGATTTTGCCGGGTGTCAGTTGGATAGGAAGTCCACTTCTGGGACTTGCCAGTTTTTGGGATCTTCTTTGGTGTCTTGGTCTTCCCGCAAACAGTCGAGTGTTGCTCAATCTACTACCGAGGTAGAGTACGTTACCGCATCTAGTTGTTGCTCTCAACTCCTTTGGATCACATATACCATGAGTGACTTTAGTGAGGAGTATACCCATGTCACACTTCAATGTGATAGCACCAGTGCCATAAGTGTTGCAAGGAACCCAGTGCTCCATTCCAAAACCAAGCACATAGAAGTGAGGTATCATTTTCTGAGAGACAACGTAGAGAAAGGTAAGATAACCTTGATCCATGAACCCACACAACTAGCCGATATTTTCACCAAACCCCTATATCAAGCAAAATTCACTCGTTTGCGGGGGGAGCTTGGTGTGTGTTTGATTTCTTGAGTTGGGTGTATGGGAGCTCCTTTGTAGCATATGTATAGCTTTCCTTTGTGCATTTCTTGCATTTGGCATGGCATATGTAACATGATGTATAGGCATCCTTGTATCTTAGATTGCATGCATTTTGTATCATGTACATTGGTTAGGGAAAGCTTCTCCTATATACATTGTTCACCATGGAATGATATTTATGTTTTTGTGAGCTTGTTTGGTATGATATGATTAGTTTGGCTTAGCTCTTGATAATCTTGGTTTATATCCATGGTTCATGGCTATGTTTTTTGAAAAACGTCACATGTATGCTCTCTTGTGAGTAAATGCCTTTATATGATCTTGACATGTTTTAGTGGCTTGGTTATTCTTAATTTGTGGTTGGATAGCTTATTTTGATCATATGGGGCTAAAGACTCATTTTCCATCATGAATGTTTAGCCCTCATGCTTTTTATTTTGTGGAGGGGCATAAGTTCCTTTTTGCTGCAAAGACATTTCATGTACCAAATAAGAATCTGAAAATGAAATGTAAAATTCTTGGAAAATGTGCTCCCATGTCATATGGGCTAAATTTAATTTGCTTTGGGTGCTAAACCGTTGCATGATGTGTACCAATGAGAAGTCTCATATATAGAAGTAGACACATGGCTCGGTGGCTTTGACATGAGATGAGGTGCTTGTGGTTGTTTGTGATGGTCTTATGTTTAGAATGGTTTTCCTAGCATGAAGTTTGTGTGGCTTTTCCATTTTGACATGTTTTGCTCATGTTTTGGACTTTGCTCATAAGAGGGTAAATTTTCGCAAAATTGCTCAATTCCATCTTAGCTTCATCCAATGGTTGTGAAACTTGGTGATCATGTAGTTGATGTCAATATGAAGCTATAGAGTATCTAACTTGCTCGTTTGGACATATGTAGCATCCTATATTGAATTTTGTCTATTTGATAAGCTCTAGGTTGAATTTTTGGCATTTTTGGCTTGATTCATGCATTGTCAACAAGGGGGGAGAAGTTTGAGCTCGAAATGGCTTGCTGCACGCATTTAGAAGGTTTCCAAGTGGTTTCGAGCCATTTTTTAGCTCTGGCAGTTTCCCAGGTGGCATCAACCTGACTGGTGAGGGGCACCGGTCTGACCGGTGTAGCTCCTAGGTGCTGGGTGATCTTGTCCACCGGTCTGACCGGTGAGAGCTGAGCTGATGCAGCTGCTCTGTTTCATGAGGTGGTTCGCATGCATTCATCCAAGGGAGTTGCATTGGTTCAGGGGGAGCCTGCATGTGTGCAGGGGGAGCTCTTTGTGGTTTTCGAGCTTTGGTTTGGTGGTTTGCGCTCTTTGCTTAAGCATTGTTTTGTCTCGAATGTGTCGAGCCGTTGCCCTTGCTTAAGGGGTCCGAGACTTGTCTTGTTCAAGTGATCTTACTCTTTGCCTTTGTTTGACTTTCGATCGCACTCATCAAGGGGGAGATTGAGGACCATGTGTAGTTCGAGGATCGGTGGATGGTCGCTTCCTGGTGTGATGAGTGATTGACAACATTGTGTGGACTGATTCTTAGCTAAGTATTCCAGGTGCAGGTTGCGGCTTGACTGGAGTTGGTGCAGGTGAAGAACAAGCGCGAAAGGTCGTTGTCGGTGAGGCCTCCAGGTGTGGAGAAGACAAGTAGGCTTCGTTCGAGGGACCCGGTGGCTAGCGGAGTCAAGTGCGGGCTGCATGGTGGCATGAACAGCAAGATGAAGTCATGGACGGTTTCTTGGTTGAGCCTCAAAACCATGGTCGAGCCGGGACTACGTGGGAGCCGAGTCATGAGTGGCGATTTGCAGAGGCTACACCGAGTTCGCGGGGTTTCCGGTGGTTCACAGAAAACCACTGGGTTCCTTGGTTGATCCACAAAGCCAAGACCGAAGAACCGAAGATGGAGATGCAATGGCTCCAGACCGGTCTGACCGGTGGCTCTGCCCGGTTTGACCAGTGGGTACCGGTCTAACCGGTGAGGAGCACCGGTCTGACCGGTGTGCGACGACGCAGTCCGGAGACTTCGAAGCGGAGGACACGCGTCGGGATCGCAAGGCTTGCGTCGAGGCTAAGCAGGTTGCGGTCGCCGGGCATCCGTCCGATGGAGCGATGACAAAGATTTCCGATTTCGCCCTCGAAGGGCATGTATCCCTAATTAGCTAGTAAGGGTATTTTATACTTTTGGTTGCCTCCATATGACCCAAGAGGTGAGAGGATGGCAGCCATCTCTTGGAACCCTAGCTCATTTGGTATCCCTATTTTCCCTTCTTATTTTCCCTAGGATTTCTATAGGACTAACTTGAGAGCTTCATGGTGAGATCTTGTGAGAGGGTTGGATGATCGGGCGGTAAGCTAGACCTTATATGAACCTTCTTGTGATGTATAGATGATTCGGCGTGGTTCCTCAAGGCTTGGTTATGTTGTTCTCGTTCGTTCTTTGTGGTGATTTTCGGAGCCCTCTCTTGGTGGTTTTGTTGGAGTGTTTTCGGGACCTTTCTCTCGGGGATCTGGTGGGGGATGTATGTGTGAATCCTTCGTGGTTCTTTTCCCTTTGATTCCCCTCCCAAATCCGTGAGTAAAGGGGCTCAATTTTGGGGTTTTTAGTGTTCTAGGGTTAGAGGAGTTCATGGCGGGATTTCTTTGATTCCTCTTGATTTGGCAAGTTTTGGTGGACAAAAACTTGGCTATGGAGTCCCCACGAGGTGTTCCTACTGCCCCCAAAGTCTTGCACAAATCCGTGGAGTGATTCGGGAGATTGGGAGTTGGATTTGGGGGTGTTGACCCGCGGGTGCTGTTCATTCCAAGAAGCCAAGGCCACACCGGTCTGACCGGTGCCTCTCACCAGTCTGACCGGTGCAACCCTTGTTGGGTTTTTGCTCGGGTGAGCATTTGGGTGTGTTCGTTGTTGTCCCGTCTTGCTACTGTTTCGAGTTTGGGTCATTTTGGAGCTAGTATGCATGTTTGGTGTTTTGGGGCTTTCTGGCTTGGACTGGTCTGACCGGTGTGCTATACCGGCTTGACCGGTGTAAAGGATGTTCTATGGAAGTCGCCAGTTTTCACCAGCAGGGACCGGTCTTACCGGTGGTGCTCACCGACCTGACCGGCGTAGGTCAGTGAGACTCGAGTCTTGTGTTCCGTTGCGTTATCGGGTCTGTGAGGTTGAGAGTTGGTTCCTAGGTGCAGTAGCACTCCTGTGGCTGCGTGGGCTTGGCCAACTTGGGTAGTGAGTCAGAGACGTGTGTTGGAAGCCGTGTTCATCTTGTTGGTGCCTCTATCTCCTTCGAGAAGAATTTTTATCGGCTCCCATTCACTCCCCCCTCTCTGGTTCGCCGTATCGGTCCTTCAGATCTGGAACATGATGATATTGAAGCAAGAGATGAATGCGCTGAGACAAACCAAATAATTGTAAGACAATACATATATTCAAATTTTATTTCATTACATGCATGATTTATGAACACTTTCTTGTCGTATACACAAGATGTTAATGTTGGCGCATCTTCCAACATGAATGCTCCTTTCGTCCAAGGTGGATATGCTAATGGCACAATGCCCGAGTTCGATGTATTTGCAAATCCTTCTACAATGGCTCCTCCATACACACCAGGAGGGTACACAAGTCTCTTAATGAGAGTTGATCAAGATGCTACAATGCAAGCTGCTATTAGGAAGTTACATTTTGATGAATCTATGTAGACGTGTTGGAAATGAACCATATTGTTTTGTAAACATGAAGTTGCTGTCATTAAAGTAATCATTTTGGACATTTGGTTTGTCAGTATTAATTTATTTTTGCTGGGATTTATGTGATATTGTAATGGCCCTCATGAGTAAAGGTCAAATTCTGGTAAAATTTGACCAAAGTCAACATTTCAAGTTTCAAATTCTGAAAATTTCTGCAAAATATGGGATATGGGGTTTTGCGCATTCAGAACTTATTGGGAGGGCTTTGGAACAATTTGAAAATTCATAAAATTAGTAAGTCTGAAACAACATCAGTTAGTTGTGTTTTAAATTTATTTTTGAGCAACTTTGCATCTAAACTTTGGCTCAACAGTAGCGAAATGGGATCTCTGAACATTGGTGAACCCATACTCTCATTTGTTGAGATAGATGTTTGAGTTAAGTAATTTAAAAGACCTCTAATAATTGATATTAGCATTGTTTCGGAGTGTTTACCGAAAAAACTAAATGGCTGGTGGTGTTGATGAAGCTAAAATTAGAGTATATGAGAAAAAACCTGAACCCCGCGTGTCCTCCAGGTGACCCGGGGGCGACGTCGCGCCCCACCTCCAGCCCACCCCGTCTTGAGCTTGCCAGCAACCGCAGCCACCGCCGTCGGCGGTGGCGGTAGTGGCTTACGGCTGCACCGCGCCCTTCTCCCCTACGCAACCCTAGCTGTCACTAACCCAGGTCGTTTTCTCCTACTGCTCGTGATCTTCGCTGACCGCCGAAACTCAATCCGCACCACTCGTGGCCAGATCCACGCTCACCACCGGATGATCTACGTGCAAGGACACCACTGTTGCGGTCTCCACCGGCGTGCGGCGTCGCAAACCTGACCGCACCACTAAGTCAATGGTTGTCTACTCCCAGTTGCCTTGAGCGGCCCTTGCCCGTGCGCCGCCATCACCCTCCTCTTCATGACTCTCAGCCTTGCCGCTGCCGGTGCCAGCCCCGTGCATCGATGACGGAGGCCCTCTCGCTGAGGGCTCATCAGTCTCCTGATTTGCAGCCTTTGTGGATGAATCCTGCATCTCCGCTGGCATTGGGGGCGTCTCGGGGGGGGGGGCTCGGTGGCCTGTGGTCGCTGGGAGTCTCAGGTCGGTGGAGGCAGATCCCACTGTACTGCGGGGATCCCATCACCCCCCCCGGCGCGGGGGTGGCTCCAAGGTCGCATCTTGGGGGCTCCTAACCCTACCCCCATCTCAGATTGCCCATGCTGCCACTTCATCGTCATTGAGTCTAGGGAGTCTATCATTATCATTGTCGTCTTCTCTGGATACGCCATCTATGCATGCGTGTAACGCCCTTGAACCTCCTATCTGCTGGTCGTGGTGCATGTTGTCAGGCTGGTGGTCGTGTTGACGCCTGTCTTAAGGGCGTGGAGCTTTCTCTCCCGCTAGTCGTTCCTTTCTTTGGTGTTCTTGCGCATGTTCTACCACTCATATCTTCGACGTACTCTCTAGGTGATGTTATGCTAGTTTGGGTGGTAGCTGTCGACAATTTGCTCCTACTTTTCTCATCTGCGTGGTCTCGAACATTTTTGGGCTTTCCTGGTCGCTCTTGGGTTTGTGGCACCTACAGTGGCTCTTCATCGGTGTGACAACCCCACCCGAGATAATTCTGTACCATCGCCAAAACCACTCCATTGGTCATTAAGCGATAATAAAGAATTATCCCGTTGAGTATTGCCGGGTTTACACCCGGTAAATCACTTGGAAACACAGAGAGGATCGAACAAATGCATTAAAACTCCCACGAAGGTGAGTCCAGAGTGCCTAACACATTAATACAAATCTCCCCGTAGGGTCCATTTATTACAAACCTTTAATTCTAACATGGTAATAAATCATTCAGAGTTTTACTAAAACAGCGGAAGTTCTAATAATGATACGTTACGACATCACCAGTGGCCATCTGTGATGCCATTACTCAACGTCCTCATCCACCCATTCCAGCACCCAGCCGGGTGGAATCTTACCAGGCCAAACAACTTCACCTGAAAACAACAGTTATAGCAAGACTGAGTATACTAATACTCAGCAAGACTTACGCGACCAAAAGCTACCTCTAGACATGCCGGCTTTTGGCTGGTGGGTTTGTTTTGCCAAAAACAACTAAGATCATGGATCCTTACATTCAACATTTTAGCTAGATTTCTAGTGTTATTATCATTTCTAAATGAGCAACTAATACAAACAAGAATGGTACAACACATTTAATTCACGCAGAAGGTTGCACATAGTTCCATTATTACGAGATATCATGGCCAGCTGATTAAGCAGTCTCAGATAACGGTGAGAGGCCGACAATCGATTGATTCATAAACGTTGCAAGGTAACCTAAACACACGGAGCAGTGCCCCACAGAGCTGACACCGACCAAACGGTTCCCAAAAATCCTCGGGTTGGGATGATAGCCTACAGTCCCGGGTACAGGGCTATCTGAATGCCCCACATAGTGCATCCAGCCTCACACATGTACCCTCCTTCCGGTTGCAAGCCCGGCAGGAGACGAATCGGGATTAGTAGTAGTAAAATCCCGTATCGTCTCATTAAGGTACTGGGCTTACCGGTCCCATTCCCGACAAGTGCTTAGTACATTCAAAAGCTTAGCCCACGAAGCCACTGGACTGGGGCCCAAATCCCATGCTCTTACCACATGAGCAATTCATTAACTTAAATGGGGGATTCCACAAAGGAAAACCTATTCTCGAGAGCGACGAACATCACTCGACTTGTACCGGATCCTTAAGCATAGCAACTAGCGACCTAACAGGCTAGTAAAAGATCATAGGTACTTATGGGTCATGCAACTAGGGTTTCATTTCAACTCCTGAACGTAAATGCACATACAATTGAAGGATCAGATGGCGACTAGAGAGGGGGGGAGTGAATAGGAGCCGGTAAAAATTCTTCTCAAAGAACCCGGCCTATACCCTAGTCAAATCCCGGTCACACACAAGCGATGCATCAAATCACACACCAATCGCCAAGACATCGAGGTTATGGATCAACCTCTAGTCCTAGGAATGATTCCTTGAAGCACACGCGGAAGCACAAGAAGGGAAGGGAGGAATCGAACCAAGAAGCAAATCACACAGGCTCTGGCGGACCGTCCGACCAGGAGGGGCGGACCGTCCGCACGGGCCACGCGGACCGTCCGCCAACGTACCGCGGACTGTCCGCACAGGTACGACGGATCGTCCGGCCTGGGCCGCGGACTGTCCGTTAAAGACAACAGAACCTCCAGTAGTGAACCCCGAAAAATGGATCGTCCGCGAGGAGCACGCGGACTGTCCGCCAGGCACCCGCGGACCGTCCGCCCGCTTCTGTGGACTGTCCGAAACAACTTCCAACCAAAACTCAAAACCACGACGGATTGAAACGAAAGGTGATCAAGAACACGAAGAACACCCGACGAACAGGACCCGCGTGGACCGTCCGCCGACACCACGCGGACCGTCCGCCCCTTGCGGACAGAACAGAAAAACGCCCGACCTCGAAGGTCAACTCCCCCAAATCATCATCGGATTTCCCAGACGGTAGAAGCTGTGGAGACAAGGGTTTGGGAACTAGAAAAGCGTCACACAAGGATGCTATAGCCCAAAAATCTTGACTCCTAACTCCCTAAATCACCGGGAATCACGAATCCTTTGAGCACCACCAAAAGCTAGAGCACGGAACGAAAATCCTCGAATCAAAGTGGTTTCCCGGCGTTTGAGGGCACAAGATCAATCGCAAAGATGCACGAGACATCCATCCATGTTTCCCTCAAAGAAATCCGGGGAGAAACCCACTCAAATCCGCGGAATCACACCGAGAACAAAGGCACGAAAACAAGCACAAAGAGGCCACGAAAAACACAACTCCGAATCTTCTATACAAACCAGGAAAGATTCACAAGGTCTAGCATGCCATCCTAGCATCCATCCCTCTCAACAAATCTCTCATGAAGCTCTCATGCTAGCCTAGAGAAAATGGAGAAGAAAAAAGCTACGAAAATGAGAAATGGAAGGGAGGAAATGAAACCCTAAGTCCCCGGAGAGAGAGAGCCATCCACACACACTCATGGCTTATATATCAGGTCCCGCCGGAGTGGTAAATGACTCGACTACCCCTAACTTAACTACTGGCAATACAACCCACGTAGGGGCATTTAGGTAATGTTTGTGGGTCTTGCCATCGGACGGCCACGCCTTTGCCGCACCCCCGTCCTCCCAACGCAAGCCATGCGATCCCGCTGCGTGTCCTCCGCCTCGAAGCTTCCCGACACGCCCGGATCCCGTCTCCGTCGTGTTGGGCCCTCGGACATGGTTTTGAGGCCCAAACCAAGAAACCGTCCTCCAATGGTTTTGTGGGCAAACCACCAAACCCCGCGTGCTCGGTCCGGCCTCCCGCCAAACCACTTGACTCGATCGCCACCGTGCACCGGCTCGATTGTCCATGACTTCGTCTTGCTCGTGTCGCCACCATGTGGCCCGCACCCAGTCCCGCTGTCCACCGGGTCCCTCGAACCGAGCCTACTTGTCTCTCCATCTCCCGGAGGCCCCTCAAGGCTGAAGAGCTTTCGCGCCCATTCTTCACCTGCAACAACACGAACTAGGCCACAGCCTACACCTGCGCACTAAGCCAAGAGTCAGTCCAACACCCGTTGTCAATCACTCATCACTGAGGAGTGGTCATCCATCGACCACTGGGACGCTCCTGGTCCTCAATCTCCCCCTTGATGAGTGCATTGACAACACTCAACGCGAAATGAAATTCAGAGAAAGAAAGAAAGGAAGAAGAAGGAAAAACAAAGAAGCTCAACTCATGACCAAAACCAAGAAAAGGCAAAGAAAGGTCACAAGCCAAGCAAAGCACAAACTCCACACTGAAATCAGCAAGAAAGGTCCCCCTGAACAAATGCAAGCTCCCCCTGAACATGTGGATGCAAACTTCCAAATTTTAGCTCACCTCTTCTGAATTTTCATTAAGCTCACCTCTTCTCCCCCTTGTTGACAATGTATGAATCAAGGTGAAAGTGCAGAAATGCAAAACAAGGCATATAAACATCTACATGAGCTTCTCAAATAGACCAAATCTAGTGTCAAAGGCTAGAAATGAGACAAAAATCACACATATGAATCATAGCATAGACAAAGCATTGCCACAAGTAATTTATGAAAATACAAGCAGGTGACAAAACAAAATTTTCAGATTTAATCAGTTTTACCAAAAGAAGGCTCGCTTCACATGTAAAAGCCTATCCATGTCACACTTGAGCCACAAACATGCATACCATTCAAAGATCATACAAGGATATCAAATTCTCAGCAAAAGATCATGGCAAACACCCATAAGGCAAAGCATGTCATGTGAAAGCTCATGAGCCATGTGTCCACTTCGGGGAGACTTCTCCACTAGTGAACATCATGCAACATGTTTTGCACCCATATGCGAAAGATAAGACATTTTAAGCACAGACATGATGAATGGAACATTTTTCAAGCACTATACACTTCTTTTCAAGATTAAATCATTTCATGGTACATGAAGTGCCTTTGCGGCAAAAAGAAGCTTATGCTCCCCCATGAATGCAACATAGGCTAAACATTCACAATGATATTCGGCCTTTGGCCCAAATGCAAGAAAAAGACATCCAAGCACAATCTATGCATGAAAAGCACATTTAGACCAAACTGTGACATGGATACACTACTACACACGAGTGGAGCACATTTCACCAAAAAATAGTCAAGATTAGCATTTGTTTCAAAAAGGGCTATCTCACCACACATATATCTCAAATATTCCAAGATCATAGCCTCACATCACCATTTCTCCACACATATGACCAATATCTCACAAATAGCCAAAGAGACTCAAATAAGGCATATGAAAGAAGCTCATCATCCTAAAATGCAATATTGATACAAATGCAACATGATATATGACAAGATGGCTATCCTACCATGGTTTATACATCAAGCAGAGCATGTATATACATCAAAGGTAAACATGGTATGATACATATGATACAAAAGAAAATCCCCAAAGAATCAACTAGAAAGGGCAACAAACCCCAAGTTCCCCCCGCAAGCGCACAAATGTAGCTTGGTCGAGAGGCTTTGTAAAGATGTCGGCTAGCTGATCTTGGGTAGGGACATGACTCAACACAATGGTTCCTTTTTCCACATTGTTCCTCAAGAAATGATACCTCACTTCTATGTGTTTGGTTCTGGAGTGAAGCACTGGGTTTTTAGCTACACTTATGGCACTGGTGCTATCACAAAGAAGTGGGATCTGGGTGCACTCCTCACCAAAGTCTCTCAAAGTGTATGAAATCCACAATAGCTGGGAACAGCAACTCGCGGCTGCAAAATACTCCGCCTCGGTGGTAGACTTACCTACACTAGACTGCTTGCGGGAAGACCATGAAACTAATGTAGAACCAGGAAACTAGCAAGTACCAGAAGTAGACTTCCTCTCGACTCGACAACCAGCAAAATCCGCATCAGAAAAACCATGAAGAGAAAGAGTCGAGGAGGAAGAATACCAAAGGCCAAGACCAGGAGCAGACTGCAGGTACCTGAAGATCCTCTTGATGGCCTGTCAATGTGATGTTCTCGGCGAAGCCTGAAAATGAGCGCACAGACACACGCTGAACTGTATGTCTGGCCTCGTCGCCGTCAAGTAGAGGAGGGAGCCGATCATGCTCTTGTACTCCCACTGGTCCACTGGTTCTCCGTCCTCGTCCGCATCCAAAGTGGTCGTACTCCCCATGGGAGTCGACATCGGCTTCACATCTTGCATTTGGAACTTCTTCAGCATGTCTTTCGTGTACTTGGTCTGGTGCACGAATGTTCCATCCTTCACTTGCCTGATCTGCAGCCCGAGAAAGTACTGCAATTCATCCATCATGCTCATCTCGAACTCCCTGCTCATCTCATCTGCAAACTTGGCAACAAGGTTATGTGACGAGCCACCAAAGACAATATCATCCACGTATATCTGAACAATCAACAAGTCATTTCCATGCTTGAGGAGAAACAAGGTACTATCCACGGTACCCATCACAAACCCTCTGCTCAATGGAAAACCTCTCAATCTCCCATACCAAGCAATGGGCGCCTATTTCAACCCATACAGAGCCCTTTTCAACCTGTACACCCTGTGTGGGTACAACTCGCTCTCAAACCTAGGTGGCTGCTTCACATACACCTCCTCCTCTATGACCCCATTCAGAAAGGCACTCTTCACATCCATCTGAAACAACTTGAACCATTTAGCCACAGCAAAGGCTAGAAGGATCCGAATTGCCTCGAGACGGGCCACGGGAGCAAAGGTCCCCTCATAGTCGATCCCCTCCTTCTGACTAAACCCCTGAGCAACAAGTCTGGACTTGTTCCTCACAACCATCCCATTCTCACCCTCTTTGTTCTTCCAAACCCACTTGGTTCCTATAGGATGGCAATTTGGAGGTGGTTCAACTAACTCCCACACCTGGTTCCTCTCAAAGTTTTCCAACTCCTCGTGCATAGAATTGACCCAGTTTGCATCAGATAAAGCATGTCCAATGTCCTTGGGCTCAAAGGTGGCAACAAAAGTAGCATGAGCAAAATGAGAGGAATTCCTGGACCTTGACCGTGTAGTACGTTCGTCGATGTCCCTAATGATCTTCGACAGGGGATGCACTTCTTGAATCCGCCGGGGAGCCTCACGCCTCATGACTACCTCCCCCTCACCATCAGCTTCTCTCGCCTGGTCCTCTTGCCACACCGTCGTCGTCCATGAAGTAGACGGTCCACGCTCCGTAGTGGTCGTAGGGGAAGTAGTAGGTACACACTCAGCTTCAGGCGCATGGTTCTCCCCATCATCATCTGCAGCTTCATCCTTCTCCTCTTCAAAGAGGTCCCCGGCCATCTCCTCTTCACCTGCACATTCAAAGCCAAGAGAGGTACATGGCATTGTCTCGTCGAAGGTTACCTCGCAAGTCTCCATGATTTTGTTAGTCTCAAGGTTAAGCACCCTATAGGCTCTAGAGAGGTTAGCATATCCGAAGAAAATACCATCACTAGACCTAGCCTCAAACTTGTCAAGTTTTCCCTTCTTAAGGATAAAGCACTTGCAGCCAAAGAATCGGAAATGACTCACCTTGGGTGCCCGACCATGCATAAGCTCATAACAGGTCTTCTTCTTGAAAGCTCGCAATAAAATCCTGTTGGAAACATGACAAGCCGTATTGACCGCCTAAGCCCAATACCTCCTAGGAGTCCTGTGCTCATCGAGCATCGTCCTAGCCATCTCACAAAGAGTCCGATTTTTCCTTTCCACAACTCCATTTTGAGGGGGCACATAAGGGGTCGAATACTTATGTTCAAGACCTAGATCACGACAAAAGGCATCAAAACGAGAGTTCTTGAACTCTGAGCCATTATCACTGCGGATAGCTCGAATAGCATTCCCATGCCTCTCGTTTTTCAACCTCACGATCAGATCTCGAACAAAACCAAATGTCTCACTCTTGTCTTCCAAGAAAAACACCCAAGCATAGCGAGAGTAATCGTCCACCACAACAAGGACATACCACTTCCCACCCACCGAGCGAACTCGAGCTGGCCCAACAAGGTCCATATGCAACAGCTCTGTCAGACGCTCGGCCATGACATCGGTCAGGGGTGGATGGGGAGTGGCTACCATCTTGCCATGCCTACACGGAGCACAAACCAAATCCTTCTGAAGCTTCAACCTCGGCAATCCTCGGACAAGGTCAAGACCACTCAAGCGGGAAACCAAATCAAAGCTCAAGTGTCCCAACCGCCTATGCCCTTTCCACAAATCAGAAGAAGGACTGGCCATCAAACAGCGAGCAGGACCCAAAGAACGAGAGAAATCAGCCCTGAAAATCTGACCCTCGGGGATGATCATACAGACAAGATCACCTCGAGAATCCAGCAAACGAGACTCGCCAGACTTGAAATGCACCTCAAAACCCTCATGAAGCAACTTAGAAACCGAAAGCAAATTGAAACCTGAAGACTTCACAAGAGCAACTCTCTTCAACGTTACCTTGTCACTCACATGCACAACACCCTCAGAAATCACCATTCCTCGTCCATTGTCCCCAAATGTGATGTACAACTTTTCCTTCACTGGGGTGAGGCTGGAGAACCACTTCTTATCTCCAGTCATGTGTCGGGAGCATCCGGAGTCAATCAACCAAATGTTCTCCAAGCCTCCTGCCTGTAGTCAGAAATAAGAACGAGAGTGAGCTAGCGACTCGACAGTGGGGTTAGCACAAAGAAAGTTGAACCAGTGTCGAGCCATCTGCTCAAAAGAGGGGTTAGCAAACATCATTCCCTTGCCACCAAACTTCCCATGTCCCATGGGAGGAGTACGAGCACCACGAGGGGGAAAACGTGGTCCGTAGTTCCTCTGGAACCCAAAGCTGCGGTCATCTCCCCTAAACCCGTATTGAGGACGAGTAGAGGGGCGTCCAGCAAGACCACCACGAGCCCGACCAAACCTCTCACCAGCACGCACACCATCATCTCTCCTAACAAACCTCTCACCACCACCTCTCTGTAGGAACCTACCACCATGAGCTCCAAATCTACCAACACTTTTCACACTTCCCACACCCCGTGGAAGTGGCACTCTAGGCTCAGGAATACCATGAGACTGGCGATACCTGTCCTGGTTTGATTGCTCCCTAGCAAACCTCTCATCCCTCTTCCTCTTATAGCAAAACTCTGCTAGGTGTCTCTCCTTGCCACAATACTCACACCTGAAGGGGATGGGTTTTGGTTTTGACTCTGGCTTCTCTCTAGGATTCTCACCCTTTTCACTCACAAACTTCGCCAGTTTCTGGAAGTCATTTGTCTTAGATGGGAATTTGGGTGGATCTTGGGTTGTGTCAAGCTTGTTGAAAAGATGGTTGGGCTTTGGTGTGAAAGTGTTCTTGGGTGCCTTTGGAAGTGGGACTTGACTGTCTCCAATCACCTCAAACTCAGGGTTGGACTCAACACACTTCTCATACACACTCTCCCCACTGTTCTCTCCCACTTTCTCACCCAACTTCTCAAACCCCAAACCACGACCATCAGCTCTCTTGAACTCCTCAATCATGATTTTCAATTGAGGTTCCTGCCCAGAAAGCCAACCCAACACCTTCCTCAATAATCATTCTCCTCATAGATGACATCTAAACGGCAAGTAAGTTCAAGATTGTGCAAAGTAACTTCATCACAGCTAGATCATGCATTTGCAATAGGAGATTTTAAATATGCTTCCAAAGAACTAATGGTAGAACGAGCATCAACAAGCTTAGCATGCATAGTAGGACATGATTTACAAGCACCAAGCAAAGTAGGTCTAGCCTTCAGCTCATCATACTCAGTCCTAAGAGCATCTAGTTTTGCCAAAGTAGAAGTATTCTTCTCATTAAGCAACTTGATCTCATTCAACCATGCATCACACTCAAGACACTCAACATCATCAGGAGTAGTAGGAGCAAGTTTCAAAGAGTCATTCTCAAGTTTCAATTCAAGCAATTTGGACTCTAACTCTGCTACTTTCTCACTAGCATTCTCAAGTTGAGCCCTAAGATCTTTCCTCATCTTCTTAGCATCTCTCAACACACTATCACGGTTGTCAATCAAGCCATTCAACCTAGTGATCTCAGCAAGCAAAAAGTCAGGTCACGATTTACCTCATCCTCCGAGTCGAAGTCGCTGTCTTCCTTGTCGCTCTTCTTATTGCTCGAGCTATGGGCCATGCCACAAAAGCCTTCAAGCGCCACACAGCTCAACCCACTGAGGTTCCGGCTTGCACTCTTCTTGCCCTTGCGCCTCCCGACGTCTTCATCTTCACTGCTTGAGCTTGACTGCGCGTCGCTTGAGCTTGAGTCGACGTCGCTTGCACCGGCCACCATGGCTCTTGCCTTGTCCTTCTTGTTGCCGCCCTTGCTCGGTCGCCGCTTGTCCTTGTCCTTGCTCTTGGACTTGTTGAAGCGCTTGCCCTTGGAGGAGTACTTGTCTTCACGCCTCGGGTGCGCCTTGTACTCGCTCGTCTTGTACTTGTTCTCCTCCGCTTCCGGGCACTTGGCGATGAAGTGGCCACGCTTGCCACACTTGTAGCATGTCCCTGAGCTCCGCCTTGCATTCCTCCGACTCTCGTGTAGTCGATCAAACCTTCTTGAGAGCAAGGCCAGCTCCTCCTCGCCCAGCACATCAAACTCCTCGTCTGGAATAGCAATAAGAGAAGACAAGGAAAACTGTCGATAGGAAGGGTTAGATTTGCCCTTTGATCCGCCCACAAGAGCAAGACTATGGTCAGTCGAGCCCTCATGCTTGGATTGCAACTTCCTATCAACCTCAGCCGACTTGAGCTTAGAAAAGAGGTCATCCAACTCAATAGTCAAATACTGCCCAGACTCCTTGATGGCCTCAACCTTAGCACCCCAAACATTTGGGTCCAAGACATGCAAGAGCTTCAAAGCCTGATCATGCTCGGTGTAAGGAAAATCCTCAACATTAGCCTTCATGTTGTTCACGATGGCAGTGAACCTCTGAAACATCGCATCAATGTCCTCACCGGGAAGTTGAGTGAAGTTCTGATATTGCATCCGGCAAGAGACAAAGAGGCGAGCCTTCACATGGTTATCACCCTTGTGAGCAACCAACAACTTCTCCCAAATTTGCCAAGCAAGATTCAAATGGCGAACACGCTCAAACTCAGGATCACACAAGCTTCGGACCAAGTGATCAACGGCTTTTGCATTAGCCTCATACTTGGCCTTAGCACCGGCATTGGTCACCATAAGAGTATGGATGTTGGCCGGAATAGCATAGGTATTGTCAAGCACAATGAAATCCAACAGCTTCCCACAAAGAAAGATCATCATTCGGGCCGCCCACTTGTGGTAACCCTTGCCATCGAAGTGCGGCGGACCGCCCCGCTCAACGTACGCCATCTTAGGATTCAAGACTTGTCAAAGTCGCAAAGAATCCGGCACCAAGCTCTGATACCAATTGAAGGATCAGATGGAGACTAGAGGGGGGGGAGTGAATAGGAGCCGGTAAAAATTCTTATCAAAGAACCCGGCCTATACCCTAGTCAAATCCCGATCACATACAAGCGATGGAGCAAATCACACACCAATCGCCAAGACAACGAGGTTATGGATCAACCTCTAGTCCTAGGAACGATTCCTTGAAGCACACGCGGAAGCACAAGAAGGGAAGGGAGAATCGAACCAAGAAGCAAATCACACAGGCTCTGGCGGACCGTCCGTCCAAGAGGGGCGGACTGTCCGCACGGGCCACGCGGACCGTCCGCCAACGTACCGCGGACAATCCGCACAGGTACGGCGGACCGTTCGGCCTGGGCCACGGACTGTCTATTAAAGACAACAGAACCTTCAGTAGTGAACCCCGAAAAACAGACCGTCCGCGGGGAGCATGCGGACTGTCCGCCAGGCACCCGCGGACCGTCCGCCCGCTTCTGCGGACTGTCCGAAACTACTTCCAACCAAAACTCAAAACCACAACGGATCGAAATGAAAGGTGAGCAAGAACACGAAGAACACCCGACGAACAGGACCCGCGCGGACCGTCTGCCGACACCACGCGGACCATCCGCCCCTCGCGGACAGAACAGAAAAACGCCCGACCTCGAAGGTCAACTCCCCCAAATCATCATCGGATTTCCCAAATGGTAGAAGCTGTGGAAACAAGGGTTTGGGGACTTGAAAAGCATCACACAAGGATGCTATAGCCCAAAAATCTTGCCTCCTAACTCCCTAAATCACCGTGAATCACGAATCCTTTGAGCACCACCAAAAGCTAGAGCACCGAACGAAAATCCTCGAATCAAAGTGGTTTCCCGGCGTTTGAGGGCACAAGATCAATCACAAAGATGCACGAGACATCTATCCATGTTTCCCTCAAAGAAATCCGGGGAGAAACCCATTCAAATCCGTGGAATCACACCGAGAACAAAGGCACGAAAACAAGCACAAAGAGGCCACGAAAAACACAACTCCGAATCTTATATACAAACCAGTAAAGATTCACAAGGTCTAGCATGCCGCCCTAGCATCCATCCCTCTCAACAAATCTCTTAGGGCTTGTTTGGGAATTAGTGGAATGAAGGGGGATGAAGGGTATTGAGGTGGAGAAATTTCCATTATAAGTCAAAATTTCCCAAAATCCCCTTCAATCCTCTTCCATCCACTTGAATCCTCCATTTCCCACTGAGAAAATGAGAAATGGGAGGGAGGAAATAAAACCCTAAGTCCCCGGAGAGAGAGAGCCATCCACACACACTCATGGCTTATATATCAGGTCCCGCCGGAGTGGTAAATGACTCGACTACCCCTAACTTAACTACTGGCGATACAACCCAGGTAGGGGCATTGAGGTAATGTTTGTGGGTCTTGCCATCAGACGGCCACGCCTTTGCCGCACCCCGCGTCCTCCCGACGCAAGCCATGCGATCCCGCCTCGTGTCCTCCGCCTCGAAGCTTCCCGACACGCCCGGATCCCGTCTCCGTTGTGTTGGGCCCTCGGACTTGGTTTTGAGGCCCAATCCAAGAAACCGTCCTCCGATAGTTTTGTGGGCAAACCACCAAACCCCGCGTGCTCGGTCCGGCCTCCCGCCAAACCACTTGACTCGACCGCCACCGTGCACCGGCTCGATTGTCCATGACTTCGTCTTGCTCGTGTCGCCACCATGTGGCCCGCACCCAGTTCCGCTGTCCACCGGGTCCCTTGAACCGAGCCTACTTGTCTCTCCATCTCCCGAAGGCCCCTCAAGGCTGAAGACCTTTCGCGCCCGTTCTTCACCTGCAACAACACGAACTAGGCCGCAGCCTACACCTGCGCACTAAGCCAAGAGTCAGTCCAACACCCGTTGTCAATCACTCATCACTGAGGAGCGGTCATCCATCGACCACTGGGACGCTCTTGGTCCTCAACAATAACAAGAAGTAAATTCAGAAGTTTTAATGAAACACAGGGGTTAATGAATAAACCGGGGCTTGCCTTCACTAGCACAAGCAGTTAGACAATCTTCCGGACTTTGGCCCGGGTCTTGCTCTATGGCGACGTAGTGCACGTCTCCTCCGGCTCCCTCGTTCATGTCTTCTGACACGAGCGTGTAATTACCGTCGGGCACTTCTACACGGAGGATGCAATGCAAAGCTTGAGTGAAAACTCGTATTTAAAAAATTTCAAACAACTTATGACACACGGGGTGCACAATTGGAACACATTCACTTGGATAATAAATACATTCAGCATACTCTTCCTATAAGAGATAGTGCAGAGTTTTCTTATCTGGACTTTCCAATAGTAACTGCGTACATATATATACATAAATAAATCAATGAAATTCACATACAACAGCAGCAACAGCCACGAAAGGCATAGGGTTGGTCATATTCACCTTAAGAAAAGCATTAAACATTTCTCCCTTTAGATATACTCAAGAATACTATTTAACCTTTTCTCTATTGTGTGGAGTGCACATCTATAAAAGGATATCTTAATTAAAACAAACAGCAAGGAAATTTATTTTTAGAACCACCATTTCACTTCCTTAGCTCATCTTCATAACTTATCCACCAAGGATGCATTTTACCTATTTCTCCTTTATTAGGTTAATCTAGTTTGAACTCCTTGTAACCAATTAAATCATGTCAAACCTAACCAATAGCACCTACTGGTCCTAATGACCAGGAGCACTTCCTTGGGCAGTAAGAAGAAAAAAAAGGGTTTAGCACCACTGAAATTAATTACACAATTTAAGTGCATTACTAGTTAGCATATAAGGGAATAATGTATATTAATTTAATTACAACAAAAATGACTTCAAATTTTCTCTCACACATGCTCTGGTCCAAAACAAGCTTAAAGATCTAGCAAACACACGTATAGCCTTTATGAAACATGCTACACATATTTATGATTAAAAACATGCATAAATGAGGAAATAATATTTCTAACAGAGATAAAATCATGGTAAATTCACCAAAGTTGCCTTTTAACATAGCAAGACTATAGCCAGAAGTTGGGCTAAAAAATAATTATATTTGGAGCTACAAAAATCATCTAGGCAGATTTATCCATTTCACAAAATGATTTTTAAAAAACGATTTTTTCAGTAACTTTGTGCAAGTTTTGGCACGGAACCTAGACATACTAGTATCCACAAGATGTCCAAAGATCAGCTCAAGATCAGTTGTAGATTTTACAGAATCTCAGATCTAAGTATTTTACATTTGTATTTTTGAAGCAAAAGCTAAAGCTCAAAAACATATACACCTTTGGACAAAGTTGTAGTTTTGGGTACACAGAGCACAACAAAATTGGGTTTGCTATTTTTGGATTTTTCTGTGATTTGTTATGGATTTTACAAGTTCCAGCTAAAACATATCAAAAGTATAGAATCTTTTTGCATTTAGATCCCTGGAAAGTTTAAACTCTTCACAACCATGCCCTCGGTTCGTCACCCTTGCACCCGTCGGCGAAGGCGAGTTCGCCGGCGGCGAGGTGAGGCACGAGGTGGAAAACAAGCGAGGGGGGTTAGCAATTAGGCTCAACCTCTCCGATTGGCGGTGGTGGTCCGACCGGAGACGTCGCCGACGAGCGGCGGCGGCGGGCCAGTGGTGGCGCGGCCGCGGGCACTCGAATTCCGGCGAGGACAGGGGCGGAGCTGGTCCACGTGTTGCACGGGCAGCTTCACGGGGGTCTAGGGGATGTGTTGAGGTGGTTGGTTGGCTCGGGAGACGAGCGGGGAGCAGAGCCCGTCGACGGCTGTCCGGTGGCGGCCGCAGGGGCACTAGCTCCGGTGAGCCGGTGGCTCGGGCAGGCCAACAAGCGAGCGCAGGAGCTACTGGGAGTCCTAGAGGAGTGAGGAGCAGCGCGTGCTTGCGAAGAAAAACAGGCGGGGTGAAGTTCACCGTAAGGCATCCATGGCGGACGGCGGTGGCTCGGCGCCCGCGCGAGGAAGGACTGGTCGGCTTTAAAGCCGTGCGCAAGGCGGTTGGGTGAGGTTTTCTTGTGCAGCAAGGGAGCCAAGTCGGGGTATGGGTCGTGGCATGGCCAAAGTACAGCGCGAAGGGGCGGCGGCGACGTGCGGCGTGTACGCCGGCGCGCGGTTGGTTGGGAGGCACGGCGCGGGTACGGCGGCACCGCGGCCCATGGGTGTGAGGCACGTGGCACCAAGGGAGTTGGCGGGAACGTCGGTTCCACGGCGCATGGACCGGCGGTTCGTCGGCTGCCTCGGCGTTCGGACCCGAGGGGGTGGGTCGTGGTGAGCGCGCGCGACGCGGCGCGACGTCATGCAGGGCGGCGCTCTGGCTCAAGTCATTGAGTACCCTATTTCGAATTGAGTTTTCTCAATTTTTTCCAAACAGAACTGCAATAGGGTTTGACTACCAAAGTTGCTCACCTCACTACCCTTTACAAGTTTTGTAAAGGCTCTAGGGTTTTAGGTCAAAGGATTTGTCATAAACTGCAGGGAAACCTGACCGAAATCTCGGCCCTGGTGAACAGTGCAAGCAGACATTGACTTGCATTTTTCATCAATTTGCACTTCAAACCAGCAATGCCACTAACCATGAAAGTTGTGTCCCTCGACAAGATACACAACTTTTGTATTGGGAGAATTTGAAGTGTTTAAGGAAAATTTGGAGAACGCGGCAAAAGTTCCGGCTGACGTGGATGGGTTAACAAGAAATCAAGGGTTTTTGAGTGGGGTTTTGACCAAGGTGAACTTTGGTTGACCAGAAGGTGTCATTAGGGTTTGTCGGTGATGTTTTCGAGGTGATGGCCTAGGTGAACCGTCGTTTGACCATAGTCAACACTGTTGACTGGGTCATCAGGGTTAATTAACCCGGCTGAAAACCTGGGGCGTCACAATCGGCTTCATCTTGGATTGCTCGCTGCTATCCCATCAGTTTTGCTCTCATGCATGGATTAGTGGTCGCTTTCAATGTGGAGTTGGGTTTGGTAGCCTTCTGGCGAAAGCCTTGCACGGTGTTGGCCATTGCGACAAGTGACAAAGATTGTGTCCCTTATGTAGTTACCCTATTGGCGGCATTTTCGCGGCTACCAAACTCATTTGGTCTTGCCAAAGTGAAGACTTGGACTACTTCATGGACAGTCGGATGATGGCGGCGTCAACGTCGTGTTCTACTTGGAGACTTCATCTTGCATGGCCCTCTCGCTCTATCTCCCTTTCTGACAACCCCATCCGAGATAATTCCGTACTATCACCTAAACCACTCCATTTGGTCATTAAGCGACAATAAAGAATCATCCCGTTGAGTGTTGTCGGGTTTACACCCGGTAAATCACTTGAAAACATAGAGAGGATCGAACGTATGCATTAAACTCCCACGAAGGAGAGTCTAGAGTGCCGTACAAATTAATACCAATCTCCCCGTAGGGTCCATTCTTACAAATCATGGTTCTTGACATGAAAGAAAATAGTTCAGAGTTTTATTAAAACAGTGGAGGTGCTAATAGCGATACGATATGACATCACATGAGGCCATCCGTGATGCCATTACTCGGCATCATCGTCCACCCATTCCAGCTCCCAGCCGGGTGGAATCTCACCGGGCCAAACAACTTCACCTGAAAGCAACATTTATGGCAAGGCTGAGTATACTGATACTCAGCAAGACTTACCCAACGAAAGTTACCTCTAGACATGTAGAGCTTTTGGCTGATGGGTTTGTTTTGCCAAAAATCAACTATGATCATGGATCATTGCTTTCAATATTTTAGCTCAAATTCTAGTGAGATTATCATTACTATAATGAGCAACTAATACAATCAAGAATTGCACAATACAATTAATTCACGCAGAAGATTTCACACAGTTCCATCATTAAGGGATATCATGGCCAGTTGATTAATCAGTCTCGGATAAATGTGAGAGGCCGACAATCAATTGATTCAAAACCATTGCAAGGTAGACCTAAACACACGGAGCGGTGCCCCAACAGAGCTGACACCGACCAAATGGTTCCCAAAAATCCTAGAGTTGGGATAATAGCTTACAGTCCCGGGTACAAGGCTATCTGGCATGCTCCACCTAGTACACCAAGCCTCACACAAGTACCCTCCTCCCAGGTTCAAGCCGGGCAGGAGACGAATCGAGAGTAGTAGTGGTAAAATCCCGTGCTGTCTCATTAAAGTACTAGGCTTACCGGTCCCATTCCCGACAAGTGCTTAGTACGTTCAAAAGCTTAGCCCACGAAGCCACTGGACCGGAGCCCAGATCCCATGCTCTTACCACATGAGCAATCCATTTATAAATAGGGTGATTCCAAAAAGGAGATCCTATTCTCGCGAGTGACAAACATCACTCGACTTTTACCGGATCCTTAGAGCCTAGCAACTAGCGACCTAGTATGCTAGTAAAAGAACATAGGCACCTAGTGATAATGCAACTAGGGTTTCATTCAATTCCTGAACGTAAATGCACATAGAATAACAAACATAGTTGCATAATTTTAAAGAAAACATGGGTTAATGATAAATCGAGGCTTGCCTCCGTTGGCACAAGCAGTTACACAAACTTCCGGACTTTGATCCGGGTCTTGCTCTACGGTGACATAGTGCACGTCTCCTCCTGCTCCCTCGTTCACGTCACTGGCACAAGCGTGTAGCTACCGTCTGGAACTTCTACACGGAGGATGCAAATGCAAGACTTAAGTGACAATTTTATTTAGTTAATCACAAGCAACACATGACAACCATGGGGTGCATGGTTGACCACATTCACCTAGATAATAATACAGTCATCATACTCTTCCTATAAAGGAACAATATGCATTGCTTTATTACCTAGAATTTTTAATAGTGACTGTGTACATATATATACAAATAAATTAATTTAATTCGCACAAAACAGCAAGGGGTTGGTTATAAACTTGTTAGCAAGTTTTACAACACAAACAAAAGGTTCTTAGGTGTGGAGTGTTATTTTACCATTTAAATTTCAATATCAAACCTACAAAGGTTCCTTCACTTTTATGCAACAAAATGAATCACACACACCAAGTGGGTTACTCACTGAGCTCATTAAGTCTAAAGCAAGACACTGCTCACACATGCACAATTGCTTAAGCAAGAAAATAAATATATCAAATATAGCATTTCTATTTACTACAAACAAGATAAAATCATATAAAAAGTAAATAAAGCACTTCTGGACCCAAACTTTCTCTCACTATTCTTTGGTCCAAAACACGTCTAGGAAACCAACAAACACATCTATAGCCTTTATAGATCTTGACCAACACATTTATGATTAAAAACAAGCATAAATCAGGAAATAATATTTCTAACAGAGATAAAATCAGGAAATATTCACCAGAGGTGCATTTCAACATAACGAGATGATAGCCAGAAGTAGGGCTTAAAAATAAATTTATTTTAAGCTATAAAATTCATCTAGGCAGATTTGACAATAAAACAAGATAAATCATATAAAAAGATTTCTTCAGTAACTTTATGCAATGTTTGGCGCAGGACCTACACATGCTAGTGCTCACAACATACCCAAAATCCAACTCAAGATCATGTATGGACTTTGCAGAATCACAGATCTAGGTAAATCACATTTCGATTTTTCAAGCAAAAACTATAGCTCAAAAGTATATACATGCTTTGTAGAATTTGTAGGTCTAGTCACACAGAGCACAACAAAATTGGGTTTGCAATTTTCTGATTTTTTTTGTGATTTGTTACAATTTTACAAATTTGCAGCTAAAGCACACCAAGGTTCAAAGAATATTTTTGCAAACTGAACCTTGGAAAGATTAAAACCTCACAACCATACCCTCAGTTTGCGCAAAACTCCTCAAAAAGAGTTCAAATCTCGCATTGCGGCCCTTGGGCCAAGTGGGTGGCGCGGCCGGCCTAATTCCGGCGAGCTCGCCGGTGGTCTTTGCCGGGGAAGCGGCTAGGGAGGGTCTAGGGTTCAAGAGGGCTCGATTTGGGAGCTTACTTGCAGTAGGGAGAGGACCGGCAGGCGGGCACGGTGGAAGCCGGCAGCGGCGACCACCGGGATGGTTACTCCGGCGAGCCTGCGGTCGAGCCTAGGCAACAAGCAAGTGTGGAAGCTCCAACGGGTCCGAGGGCAGATAGTAGCAGCTTTGGTTGGCAACGACGAGGACCGGAAGGGGATGCTCGCCGTGGGCGCACTGGCGGATGGTGGTGGACCGAGACGGCGACAGGAAGCGTGCACGCACAAGGGGGAAACTCAGGCTTCTTATAGTGGTCGACGACTTGGCGTGCACGAAAGCCACAGTAGTCGCGGCGTGGGCACGGCATGGGTGCGCTGCGTGCTACGCGTACGGTGGGCTTGCGGTTGGCTGGGCGGCGCAAGGTCGGCGTGGCGTGGCCACGGAGCGCTCGACACGTGCGGCGTGAAGACGGGGCGGGGCCGGCGGTGCGGTGCAAGGGCGGGGTCCACGCGTGCGTGGACCGGCGGACCGAGGCGGGCTCGGCGTGCGGGCCCAGCGAGCCGCAGCGCGGCCGTCGCGCTCTGGAGCGCCACGAGCCAGAACCAATTCAGCCTAACCCGCTTTGAACGGATTTGTCTCCAAAAAATTGAACTATAGTGGACCAATGTGTAAAAAGGAAAGTTGTAGATCTCTTGATCCTCTCCAACTTCTAGAAAAGGCGTATGGCCTTTTTCTCAACCATTTTTGCACAAATTGCAAGCCAAGTTTGTTGTTTTCTGGGCGCTAGTGAATAGTACCCAGAGGCATTGACCTGCATTTTTCACCATTTTGCACTCCAAATCTCCAATGCCACTCAACATGAAAGTTGTGTCCCTCAACAAAATACACAACTTTTACATTGGGAGATTTTGAAGTGTTTAGGTGAAATTTGGAGAATGCGGCAAAAGTTCCGGGCGACATATGGGGGCAAAGAGTGTTCAAGGGGGTTTTGATTAGGGTTTTGAGCAAAAGTTGGCCGAGGTTGACCAAAGGGGTCATTAGGGGTTGTCTGTGATGTTTCTGAGGTGATGGCCCAGGTTGACCGTCGTTTGACCAAAGTCAACACAGTTGACCTGCACATTAGTGTTAATAACTCTGGCTGAAAACCTGGGGCGTCACAGCCTACCACCCTTAAACAGAATCTCGTCCCGAGATTCGACAACAAGATTGGAGCAACACCTTCTAATGAGGCAAAGGTTACAAAGGTGGAAGATATACTCGCTTACATTTCTCGGCAGCGAGAATTCAGATGGGGCAAAAGATACATGGTGCTCTCCTCACTGCCTCAACTCAGTACATGAGGAAGCGGGCGATGGATGTGTACATGGAAAACGAAAAGAAGACAAACTCCACCGACGATGCAGAGGTACATCACTACAAGCATCCAGAGGAGGGGCTCGAACATCTCCACGAACGGAGCCATGGTTGGCGATGCAGGTTGGGGTTCTTCTCTCGGTCTTCTCTCGAGCTTCACCTGAAGGTTGTCGGCGAAGATGATGAAACAGTTTGCTCGGCGAGTGAGTGGAGCAACGACAGAGATGGGCTAGCGGCGGGTTGGCCAAAAACTAGCCGGAGGGCAAAACACGAGCCGCGGCACTATCGAGCTCGAAAGAAGGCAAGACTTGGCAATGGCAACACCGCGGGAGGGTTTCTCTTTTTATACCTCAATAGAAACGCAATGGCATCCCAACTGACTGAGGTAGGGACTAGTGGAGCGGTCTGGCGGTGGCCACACGGGGCTTGATAATGGTCGATCCGTGAGGTCTCGACGATGTGATCGTGGCCGTGGGAAAAGAGATGGCAAAGCGACGCTACGGCGTCGTACCATCGTGGCACTCAAAATGATGGATTCCAACGGTCTAAAGATCTGACCGTGATTGCTCGAGAAAAACTCTAATCCTACTTCTTCAACTTAACCGGATGATTAATTTGACTCTAAGAGAGCTTTGAGATTAGGCGGAAAGACCAAGTTAAGAAAGGGATTACCAAGAGATTTTTATGAAGAAAGGGAAGGCTAGTAAACAAATGTTGTGTCACATTTGTTCACTAAGATTCCTAAATTTAGTTCTTGAAAAGCAATTAAAATGTGAGGATGGAGTAAAGTTTCCATCATCAAAAGTCCACAATAAGGAGGAATGCTCTCGGATAGAAAAGTTACCTGTGAAGTTAAGCTGGCCTTGCTTCACTTGACAGGTAACTTTTCACGATTGCCCTTGGCTACTCCGGGGTTCTGATTCTGCTGCGTGGGTTTGTCCTTGCTAGGGTTTGGACATTCATTAGCATAATGCCCTGGCTGCCTACAATTGTAGCAAATACGGGGTGGAAGTTCCTTAGGCTTGGAGACTTGTGGCTGGGCCTGACGGTACTAGAAATTTCCCGAAGGCTTATGCTGGGACGGAGTCACTCTCCAATGGCCTGATGCGGATGATTGGGAAGAACCATGCGCATTCTTCTTGACGAAACGAAATTTCTTGCCCGATCCATCTCCCGAAGCAAAGTCATTCTGTCTCTTCTTCTCCTTTTGTTCCTTCATCATGGCATCCTCTTGAGAGATAGTTTTGTTCACCAACTCATGATAACTATTGGGCTCTAGTAGGTTTAGCCTTTCATACAATTCAATCTTAAGACCATCACGGAAATGTTCCATCTTTTTGGCATCTGTGTCCACATGATGTTCTCCATACTGGCAAAGGATGCTAAACTTCTGTGCATACTCATACACAGTGTCATCACCTTCCTTGAGAGCAAGCAACTCTTTCATCTTCCTAACCATGAGTCCTTTTGGGATGTGGTGATCCTTGAAAGCTTTCTTGAATTCAGTCCAAGTAACTTCATGTCCAGCAGGTTGCATGGACTTAACGTGCTCCCACCACATTAAAGCTTCTCCACGAAGCAGCAAGGTTGCAAAGCTAGCCTTGCGCTCCTCGGAACAAGGTAGGACAAATGCAGAAAATTTGGCCTTAATGGCCCAAACCCATGCGTCAGCATCAAGGGGCTCTTCTGCTTTGGTGAAAGTTGGGGGCTTCATCCCGATAAACTTGGAGTAGGTGGTAACCATATGCGGTCCATCGTGATTAGCTCCCATTGGAGGTCTCTATTGCATTTGTTGGGCGATTTGCTGCTGCGTCAGTAGGATTTGGCGCAACACTTCGGTTTGGGTGGCCATGAAAGTCTCCACCGGCGTCATGGGTGGTGGCGGTGGTAGATCACCACTACCCGACGCGTCAAAACCATTGAGGGTGCTACATGTCGATCCGAACATCTGAAAAGTTTTAGTTCTCATTAAGCACATATTCGTAAGCTTGCTCACATAAATTTACAAGTAGAATATGCACGACGAAAACTCGTTCGTGGCAACTTTCGGATTCGGACAGGACGGCGGTCATAAGCATAGAATTCATAAATCCTTGCTTATTCACCGAAAAATTCTCGCTTTTGGTCAGTGGATGTAAGATTTCATAAGCTCCGATGTTGGTATTCAACTCCGAGTCAAATTCCAACATTATCATGCCCGAAAAATTTCGTAACCAAGGTTCTGCCTACCTGTTTTCATAGAAGGTCGAGGTGCACAAAAATTACCATAACTCTCAGTACGTATATGCAAACATGGTAAACTTTGGTGAGCATGATCTCCACGACATTTCACACAACTTGGTAATCAACACATGGTCCAAAGTTGATCACAACCAAAGTCATTTCAAGATCCATTCTGCAACAACACTCCTACAACACATTACTTTATTGGAAGCATAACCAACATCAGCTAGATAACAATCTAGCCTAGGTTCACACAAGGTGAAGCAGGTCCAGACTCCACTTCAGATTCTCCTGGGATCTCCTCGAGATCTTCTTCCTCTTCTAGTTCAGGAATGGCCGGTTCAGGAGGTGAAGCTGCCACAGCTTCTAGTTGACTCTCTAGTTCATGAATGACTTCTCTCAATTCTTGTATTTTTGCTTTATCCCTACATCTTTCCTTCTTGACGGACTATCATTGCTCGAGCTTTCCTTCAACTCTTGGGTGATACCTTCTGCACCATTAACTTTTTGTCTATACACTTGGTGTCGGTAGAACATGCTTTCTCCAACCATCACTTGATAGGTGTCATACATAGCCTTGGAGAAACGGATTGAGGTGACAAGTTCAGACTATGGTGATTGTCCTGAGCGGAAACTAAAGCTTCGCGCTCGATCCCATGTCGGGAATGCCGCTTAGTTAAAGGAATCAACTTGGTTGTAGTGCCAGCTACCAAATCAGCATGCTTCTCACAAAATGTTGTGAGTGCTTCCAAAGCAGTCTTTAGCACGGTGTCAGCCAAGTTCAACCCTTGTGCCTTCACCTCCCACTCTTCCCAAGTAGGATGTGCCGGGCACACGGGGATCTTCACCTTCACTTCCCAATGAAGCAGTTGGCCTGTGGTCATGAGCTCATGTGCCGAGTACTCTAGATACGTGGTGTACCAGAAGTCCTTTAGGGTGTCCCACAAAAGTGCAGGAAAACCACCATCCTCCAGGCAGTTCAAGTGAGTCCACGTCTGCGCATCAATGGTCATGGATTCGGAGGCAGACATCTAGAAGAAGTGACAAATGTCAAAACCAGATGCAACCACTTAGTTTTTTACAGCTATAAAAGAATGTTGCATACACAAACCATTACTAAAGGTTTCAAACTTTTCACAAGATTCCAGTGAGCAAAAGGAATAGTTTGATCCTCAAGTGAGTAACATTTGGGGCAGCCATTAGCATAAGGTGCACGTATATGTCAGAACTCGAAACGAGTACGCATAAAATCATGGCGTAAAGTTCGGAGGTTGTGAATCGAAAATTCATAACTCTGAACCTATGGCCCCAAAAATTTCCAAATTTTCGTAGCAACTCAGTGAGATTATTAGACACCTTTTTGGTATTCAAAGGTTGATCTAGATTAGATTGGAACTTGATCGAAAAATTCCATTTTCAGAGGAAGGTCTCCAAGAAAAACAGCAGGACAGAGACTTACTAAACTGAGCATAACTCCTGATAGAAAATTCCTAAAATCATGAGATATTCACAGAAGATGCTGAATTTTATAAGAAACAAATTTCTTAAAGGATGTCTAGTCAGTTTCCTTACAGATTTGGCTCTAAGAATTGAGAAATGACAGCAACAGAATCTGCCAGAAATCTCCTAAGATCAACAAGAGAGGAAAACCTTATCTAAGATCAAGCAATCACCCTAGGAAAAATTACTCAAACAAGCAATAACCACTTTTAGGTTCAACAAGGTTTTAATCATGATGCACACGCCTTAAACGACCTGACACACATGGATCAAGAAGGACGTAGTTAGTCCCGAGTGGCAAGCTTATAATCAGCTCTAACTAGTCGGAGCTACTCAATTCGCACTTAACGACTTACGAAACGTTGTTAGTGTACCTACAGAAAACGAACCTCCCGTGCTAGCACATCACGGAAGCGTCCATATACATTACCGTTCACTATAGAAACGGTATCCATGCGTCAAGCTGCTGCATGGACAGCGTCCGACCTCAGACACCCTCCGTTTGAATGGAGTGTACCCTTGCCTCGCACATTCGACATGCGGAATGCACACGTATGATAAACGTGGTGACATCACAACCCATGACCAAACGCGAAGATGGGATCCGTGGAATGGATCACTCCATCAACCCTCGCAATTCCTGTGATGCGGAACAGCACACATATAAAACACGTGGCTCATCTAGTTTGGTTATGCAAGAAAGTAAGTCTGACATAAAGTAAAGTGCTGGAGGTTAGCAAGTTAAACCATAGATTCTTATGCCACCTTAAAGAACCCAAAATTCCCTCTACGGCCTCTCGATCTAGATCATTCCTTAATGATCCAATGTATTTTCAAAATCCAATCAATCTTGGCAAGTTTTATTGTAAATCATGTGATTATTATTAATCTAATCACTCCAGTGCATACGGATGCTATGGTACCAACTGTGACAACCCCATCCGAGATAATTCCGTACTATCGCCTAAACCACTCCATTTGGTCATTAAGCGATAATAAAGAATCATCCCGTTGAGTGTTGCCAGGTTTACACCCGGTAAATCACTTGAAAACACAGAGAGGATCGAACGTATGCATTAAACTCCCACGAAGGAGAGTCCAGAGTGCCTTACAAATTAATACCGATCTCCCCGTAGGGTCCCTTATTATAAATCATGGTTCTTGACATGAAAGAAAATAGTTCAGAGTTTTATTAAAACAGCGGAAGTACTAATAGCGATACGATATGACATCACATGAGGCCATCCGTGATGCCATTACTCGGCGTCATCATCCATCCATTCCAGCTCCCAGCCGGGTGGAATCTCACCAGGCCAAACAAGTTCACCTGAAAACAACAATTATAGCAAGGCTGAGTATGCTAATACTCAGCAAGACTTACCCGACAAAAGTTGCCTCTAGACATGTAGGGCTTTTGGCTAGTGGGTTTGTTTTACCAAAGATCAACTAGGATCATGGATCCTTACTTTCAATATTTTAGCTTAGATTCTAGTGAGATTATCATTACTATAATGAGCAACTAATACAATCAAGAATTGCAAAATACAATTAATTCACGCAAAAGATTTCACACAGTTCCATCATTAAGGGATATCATGGCCAGTTGATTAAGTAGTCTCGAATAACGGTGAGAGGCCGACAATCGATTGATTCAAAACCCATGCAAGGTAGACCTAAACACACGGAGCGGTGCCCCAACAGAGCCGACATCGACCAAATGGTTCTCGAAAATCCTCGTGTTCGGATAATAGCTTACAGTCCTGGGTACAAGGCTATCTGGCATGCCCCACCTAGTATACCCAGCCTCAAACAAGTACCCTCCTCCCAGTTGCAAGCCGGGCAGGAGACGAATCGAGAGTAGAAGTGGTAAAATCCCGTGCCGTCTCATTAAGGTACTAGGCTTACCGGTCCCATTCCCGACAAGTGCTTAGTACGTTCAAAAGCTTAGCCCACGAAGCCACTGGACCGGAGCCCAAATCCCATGCTATTACCACATGAGCAATCCATTTATAAATAGGGTGATTCCAAAAAGGAGATCCTATTCTCGTGAGTGACGAACATCACTCCACTTTTACCGGATCCTTAGAGCCTAGCAACTAGCGACCTAGTATGCTAGTAAAAGAACATAGGCACCTAGGGATCATGCAACTAGGGTTTCATTCAATTCCTGAACGTAAAAGCACATAAAATAACAAAGGTATTTGCATAATTTTAAATAAAGCATGGGTTAATGATAAACCGGGGCTTGCCTTTGTTGGCACAAGCAGTTACACAAACTTCCGGACTTTGATCCGGGTCTTGCTCTACGGTGACATAGTGCACGTCTCCTCCTGCTCCCTCGTTCACGTCCACTGGCACAAGCGTGTAGCTACCGTCGGGAACTTCTACACGGAGGATGCAAATGCAAGACTTAAGTGACAAATTGAGTTAGTTAATCACAAGCAACACATGACAACCATGGGGTGCATGGTTGACCACATTCACATAGATAATAATACATTCAACATACTCTTCCTATAAAGGAACAATATGTGTTGCTTTATTATCTAGACTTTTTAATAGTGACTGTGTACATATATATACAAATAAATTAATTTAATTCCCACCAAATAGCAATGGTTGGTTATAAACTTGTTAGCAAGTTTTACAACACAAACACAAGGTTCTTAGGTGTGGAGTGTTATTATCCCATTTAAATTTCAATATCAAACCTACAAAGGTTCCTTCACTTTTATGCAACAAAATGAATCATACACACCAAGTGAGTTACTAACTGAGCTCATTAAGTCTAAAGCAAGACACTGCTCACACATGCACAATTGCTTAAGCAAGAAAATAAATATATCAAATATAGCATTTCTATTTACCACAAACAAGATAAAAGCATATAAAAAATAAATAAAGCACTTTTGGACCCAAACTTTCTCTCACTGTTCTCTGGTCCAAAACAAGTCTAGGAAACCAACAAACACATCTATAGCCATTATAGATCTTGATCTACACATTTATGATTTAAAATAAGCATAAATCAGGAAATAATATTTCTAGCAGAGATAAAATTATGAAACATTCACCGGAGGTGCATTTCAACATAACAAGATGATAGCCAGAAGTAGGGCTTAAAAATAAATTTATTTTAAGCTATAAAATTCATCTAGGAAAATTTGACAATAATACAAGATAAATCATATAAAAAGATTTCTTAAGTAACTTTGTGCAATTTTTTGGCACAGGACCTACACATGCTAGTGCTCACAACATACCCAAAATCCAGCTCAAGTTCATGTATGGATTTTGCATAATCACAAATCTAAGTAAATCACATTTCAATTTTTGAAGCAAACATTATAGCTCAAAAGTATATACAGGCTTCGTAAAAGTTGTAGGCATAGTCACACAGAGCACAACAAAATTGGGTTTGCAATTTTTGGATTTTTTTGTGATTTGATACGATTTTTCATAGTTGCAGCTAAAACACACCATGGTTTGAAGAATCTTTTTGCAAACTGAACCATGGAAAGATTAAAACCTCACAACCATACCGTCAGTTTGCACAAAACTCCGCAGAAAGAGCTCAAACCTCGCAATGCGGCCCTTGGGCCAAGGGGGCGGTGCGGCAGGCTGAATTCCGGCGAGCTCGCCGGTGGTCTTGGCCGGGGAAGCGGTTGGGGAGGGTCTAGGGTTCACGAGGGCGCGATTTGTGTGCTTACTTGTGGTGGGGAGAGGACCGGCGGGCGGGCACGGCGGAAGTCGGCGGCGACGGCCGCGGGGATGGTTACTCCGGCGAGCCTGCGGTCAAGCCTAGGCAACAAGTGAGTGTGGAAGCTCCAACGGGTCCTAGGGCAGATATTAGCAGCTTTGGTTGGCAACAACGAGGACCGGAAGGGTATGCTCACCATGGGCGCACTAGCGGACGGCGGCATACCGAGCCGGCGACAGGAAGCGTGCGCACGCGAGGGGAACACTCGGGCTTCTTATAGTAGTCGACGACTTGGCGCGCATGAAAGCAACAATAGTCGCGATGTGGGCACCGGCATGGGCGTGCTGCGTGCTACACGTATAGTGGGCCTGCGGTTGGCCGGGCGGCGCAAGGTCGGCACGGTGTGGCCACGGCGCGCTCGACATGTGGGGCGTGAAGATGGGGCAGGGCTGGCGGTGCAGTGCAAGGGGCGGGGTTCACGGTGCGCGGACCGGCGGACCGAGGCCGGGCTCGGCTTGCGGGCCAAGCGAGCCGCGGCGCGGCCAATGCGCGACGTCGGCGCGGCCGTCATGCTCTAGAGCGCCACGAGCCAGAACCAATTCAGCCTAACCCGCTTTGACCGGATTTTTCTCCAAAAAAATTGAACTGTAGTGGACCAAGGGGTAAAAAGGAAAGTTGTAGATCTCTTGATCCTCTACAACTTTTAGAAAAGGTGTATGGCCTTTTTCTCAACCATTTTTGCACAAATTGCGAGCCAAGTTTGCTATGTTCTGGGCGCCAGTGAATAGTACCAGAGGCATTGACCTGCATTTTTCACCTTTTTGCACTCCAAATCTCTAATGCCACTCAACATGAAAGTTGTGTCACTCGACAAAATACACAACTTTTACATGGGGAGATTTTGAAGTGTTTAGGTGAAATTTGGAGAACGCGGTGTTAACACCAAAAATTGGTACAAGAGAGAGGCTGTCGGTGCGGAATGTGGTCCCGACACTAACTAGTAATAAGCGCCGTGGTCTATCCCTCAATGGTCGATGCTAAGCAACAAGAGACACAGAGTTTTTATCCTGGTTCCGGCCGGTGGGCCGTACGTCCAGCAGTGGTGTGCTCAAGGCACTATATTACTTAGCACCGGGGGTGCCTGTAGTGGGGCTGCTACAAGCAAGGCGGGAGAGGAAGCGTGGCTTCCAAGTCCCTAGTGTAGTGGCTGAAGATGTTGTGGGAGAATTGGAGAGCAAGTGCGTAGCGCAGTCTGTCTCCTGCTGTGTTGTGTCTGTGTGTTCTCGTGTTCCCCGCGGCAGGGAGGGTTTGTCCCCCTTTTGTAGATCAAGGAGGGAGCGAATCACATGCGCGCCTCGCTATTTAGCTACGTGAAGGGGTGTGGCGTGCTATGCTGTAGAGTGGGCGGCCGTCCGGACGATCCTTGCAGCGATCCGGCCATCATGGCCTATCTTGTAACCGAACAGTGGCGGTTCGAGGGTAGAAGGGCGGTGGATGGTGGTGATGTCTTCTGATAGGCTCGAGGGAGCTGCTGACGTTGGCCCGTACGGAGTACAGGAGTAGGTAAAACGGCGTCCCGTTCCAATACGTTCCACAGTGCCGGAGTCGTTGCTACAGCGCCTGGCATGCGCCCGCACGCGCGGGGGCGGCAGCCATACCGTAACAGTAGCAGGGATGGCGTCCCACCGGCCTAGCGCCTCCACCTAATCCTGTAAGGTCACAAGAAAGCAAATCGAGTGTGCAGCCGGCCCCCCTTTCGAGGGCTCGGCGCGTTAGCCGTACTGGAGCAGGTGCACGGCGTCACGGGACTGGCACCGGTCCTGCTGCACAGTCCCTCCCCACAGTGATGGGGATGGGCTCCCTCCTGGGGAGTTGGTGCGGCGACACGGGCGCGAGCCCCGGGTGCATGATGGCGTCGTCCCGCCGGGTGTCGGGCGTTAAATGCCCGCGTACGGGGGCGGCGCACGCGTGCGGGGCGCCCTCAAGCGAGGCGGACCCCGGTCGAGGGCGGGGCGGACCCTCGAGCGAGGCGGGCCCCGCTCGAGGGGGAGCGGCCCTCGAGCGAGGCGGAGCCCGCTCGAGGGAAGCGCACCCCCTCGAACGGGACGGAGCCCGCTCGAGGGAGGCGCGCATCCTCGAGCGAGGCGAAGCCTCGCTCGAGGGGATCTTCAAGAGGGCCGCCTTGGTGGGCGGCCGAGGTCCCTGCGGCATGGGCCGTATCTCGCATGGTTAGGCAAAGTGTGTTTGGCTTTGTTGCGGGTTTTAAGTGGGGATTTCCCGGTTGTTAAAGGGGGTCGTCCCCCGACGCAGCCCCCGAGCATCTGTGGGTTTGCCATTGAGGCTCCCGCAGATGCTGGAACCTACTGATAGGACGTTCTTCCCTTCTTGTCTTGCGAACGCTTTCCGTGGGGCCGCGTCAGCGGACCCGTGGGTCTAGCCCCCGAAGCCCTGCAGGAGCGTGGATGCTTTTGTAGGGGTTTACCGCGAGAGCTGGTCGGAGGGTGTGGTACATGTCTCAACCGGCGTCGGCAATATTTCAGCCGGCTTCGGTGACGCACGCGCTGCTGGCACTGTCTCCGGCGGGTGCAATTCAAGGAGGTGTAGCCGTGCGTCAAGCCCCCGAGCCTGCGCCCGTTCGAGGCGATCGGGTAGAGCTTTATGACTTGTTTCTTAACGCGCCCTCGCCATCCCTCCGCGGGACGGAGGGTGAGGTTTCCGCAACCCCCATCGGTCGGGTCGCGAATTGCGGATTCCTCGTTGAGTTGCTAGTGGGTGGTTCGAGTGGATGCCCATGCCCCGTTCGATAAGGGTAGGCTGCGTGGTCCAGAGACACGTCCATTGAAGCGCTTGTGTGGGTTTGCTAGGTGGGGCTCGGTCCCGTTCGATAGGGACAGAGGGCGCGGAAGCTCTCCCTCGGTGGGATCCCCCGGCTAGCTGCCCTCGCTGGCTCTCGAACACGACATATGGGGCACCCTTGAGCCGACGGGCTCGAGGAACGGCTCGAATGCGCGTGCCTTCGTCGTCCCTGACTCTGCGATCTGGGGCGCCTGTTCGAACCCGTCGAGGGTCAGGCTTCGAACCTCGGTCGATCGCAGGGCCGTGCGGGGCGGCGCCTGGGCGGCCCCGTCTTTGCGTTTGTGGCCGTCGAGGGGTCTGGGCACGCCAGCCCTCGAGGCGCTGGTCAGCAGCACAGCGTGGCATGGGTGCTGGTGGTACCTGCTTTGTTTCAAGCGGGCCCCGGGGCGACCTTCTCACGCCTGTGCCCCTTTAGAGGGTTGATATTGTCTCGAGCCAGGGGCTCGCACCGCTCGAGGGTCCTACATGGCATGGGTGCTCGCGATGCCCGCTTTGTTTCAAATGGGCCTCGAGGCGACCTTCTCACGCCTGTACCCTTCAGAGGGCTGACATTGTCTAGAGCCAGGGGCTCGCGCCGCTCGAGGGTCCTACGTGGCATGGGTGCTCGCGATGCCCGCTTTGTTTCAAACGGGCCTCGAGGCGACCTTCTCACGCCTGTACCCTTCAGAGGGCTGACATTGACTAGAGCCAGGTGCTCGCGCCGCTCGAGGGTCCTACGTGGCATGGGTGCTCGTGATGCCCGCTTTGTTTCAAACGGGCCTCGAGGCGACCTTCTCACGCCTGTACCCTTTCGAGGGTTGAATTTATCCTGAGCCAGGAGTCCGTGCCGCTCGAGGGTTCTCCTTGCTTTGCAAGGGACCGGGCCATTAAATGCTCCACAGTAGAGGCTGCAGTTTCACATCGCGGGCGCGCTTTTTTAGGCGTCGCGGCCGCGCGTGCGCGCGTAGTGGGCGGCGTGGGCAGGCGGACGTGACCGCCTGCCACGGCCCCTGCTAGTCTTCACCGTGATGATGGCCTGTTCGCGGTGATGTGGCCGCTGCGGTCGTGGTGGAGTCCGCTCGCCAGCGAGAAGAGAAGATTCCCTGCAGTTAATGCGCGCGGGACATCCGCCCCGAAGAGCTCACCCGCGGCTTATAAATCTGAGGGGAAGGGGAAGCGGCGGTTTTTTACCTTAGCGCTCCGCCATTTTAGCCCCCTGTGCTTTCGTCTTCGCTTTCCTTTCGCCACCGTGCGGCTTCGCCATTAGAGCCTCTCTTCCTCTTCCTGTCCTCCGCCCTCGCATTCCTTTGTCCTTCCTCATGGCGCCGCCTCCACCCCTCATGATCCTTGACCCATACTCCTGGGAGCGGTCGACGGTGACCCAGCTGGCCCTTGGCGAGCTGGTCTCCGCCGGCCAGTTGGCGGCAAACGAGGATGGCCGCCCGGCGGAGTGGATAGTGCCGCCGGCGGGGGACCGCGCGCCCAACCCGCCGGAAGGTTACGTGGTGAGCTTTGTCCGCTTCCACGAGCGAGGCTTCAACGCGCCGGTGAGCCGCTTCATGCGAGCGCTGTGCCACTACTACGGCGTGGAGTTGCACAACTTCGCGCCCAACGCGATTTCGCAGGCGGCCACGTTCGTGGGCGTCTGCGAGGGGTATCTGGGGATCCCAGTCAACTGGGAGCTCTGGATACACCTCTTCCGTGCGGAGCTCTTCACGCAGCCCACGACGGAGCCGAGGACCCGCCGCGCGGTGCGCGCCGGCGAGATGTCACTCTCCCTGCGGGGGCAGTTCAAGGACGACCACATCCCCTGCACCATGACGACGAACAACGCTCGCCGACGCCCAAGGAGAGCAGGAGCTCTGGGGGGAGCTCCGCAGCCACGGTGCCACGCTCGACCGCGCGCTGAACGTGGCGCTGAGGGTCCACGGCGGTCCCGCGTGGCGCGTCTTCCAGGTAGGGCGTTGTTGCTTGTTTTCTTCTTTCTCTCGTTTTTGTGCGTTGTTTCTGTGTCGTGGCGCTTACGGGTTTTGATTTGTGGGTGCCAGGAGCTCGAGCGCCGCGCCCACGACAAGTACGACGCCTTCAATCGGGTGAACGCCGAGCTCCACCAGCTCCGGGAGCGATGCGGCGCTTTCGACGCGCTCGCTGACGCCCTCAGGACTCCGGACGGCTGGTTGGCGTACCGGGCCGTGGTCTTTCGCGATGAACTCCCCGAGAGCACGAGGCGATGCCGGCGCTTCGCTCTAGCCTCGAGCGGGTGCGCGCGGCCCTCATCGACCGTGATGAGGCGCGCGCGGCGCGCGCTCGGACCCGGAGAAGATGCGCACGCGGCTGACCAACGGGAGGCGGAGGTGGCCGGCGTCCGCCGAGCCGAGAACCGGGGGCTCCGCTCGTCGCTCGAGGGGGCGCGGGCGCGGCCGGCGCCGGGCCGAGGAGCGGGCGCGCGGGCCGGAGCAGCGGGCCAAGGAGGCCGACGACTTGAAGGCCGCCCTCGACGCCAAGGTCGTGGCGCTCGCCGTCGGCCGAGGAGCGGCTCCCCGCAGAGCGCACCGCCCGCCAAGGGGCCGAGGGGCGGCTCCCGGCGGAGCAAGCCGCCCTTGCCGACGCCCCGGTCGGCGGCCCGGGAGCAGAGCGCGTCGCTCGCGAGCGCGCGCGGTCGCCCGGAGGAGCGGAACACTGCGCTCTCCAACGCCGAGGGCGAGGTGATTATGCTCAGCATCACAAACGCAAACCAGGAGCTGGCCCTACAGGAGCAAGGTGAGACCGTCAAGGGCCTCGAGCTGGCGGTCGAGGCTGAGCGCCGTGACCTCGAGGCGGAGAGGAAGCAAGTTGAAGGTGAGTTGCTGCTTGACTCCTATTTGGTTGGTTTTCTGTTTGGGAATTCGCACTCCTTTTTCTGATTTCTTTCTTGTCTTGGTGACTCCAGACTTGCGCGCCGCGCTGGGACACGCGGTTGAGCGGGCCGAGGCGCTGCAGACCTCCTACGACTCCTCCGAGCAGGAGTTGTAGGGGTTGCGCGATGCGGCCCTCGAGACCTGCCAGGCTGTGGAGGAGGGTGAAGTGCAGGCCGGAAGCTCGCTGGCCAGCCGCCTGCGCGCCCTTGGCGGCCACGTCACCGAACGGATGCGCCGGGCGTTGCGTCTTGGCGTCCCGAGAGGCCCTCGGAGTGGTACGGTCCCACTACGAGGTCAACTTCGAGGCGGCGGCGCAGGGCTACGTCGTTCCCGAGGGCGTCGAGGACGAGGTGGCGATGGAGCGCGTGGACGCGCTCGCCGCTGATGCCGCCGGGTCGCTCGCTGAAGCCTTCGAGGAGTTCCTCTTCTCGGACGCTGTTGATACCGCCGCTCCTCCTGCCTGAAGACAGCTGGGCGCTTGGCCCGTTTTTATTTGTGTATCAGTATTCTGGCCACGCGGCCTTTGTAAATAAACAAGTTATTTTAATCGCAAACATTTGTTGATACGGGATGAAGTCTTTTGTTTACTGCGCTTTTTGTTTCTCCTTCTTCTTGAGTAGATTCTAGTTAGGGGAGTTCGGTTTTCGCGGGGGGCCTGCTGGGTTGGAGGCGAGCGAGAAGGGCCGTATCCTCGCGGCGTGGGCTATCTCTGGCTCGCGCGCTCCTGCCGCTAGGCCGCCTGCACCCTGTTCGAATCGTTGCTCGGGGTTGAAGTAGAAAACAAACTTAGCGTGTGTGAGTGGTTTTATTTTTGCGCGAAAATGGGACCATTTTGGGGGGGGGTGCCCCCCGCAGTAGCCCCCAAGGGTAACTTGGGTTTCAGAGGAAAGCTGAGTTGCCCTTTTCATTAGACTTGAGGCGTTTACATAGTTGTCACCAACTGGGGCGTTGGTCATATGATTTTTACTACAAAAAATGCTTGGAAATCCTAGCTAGGGGTAGAAGCGACGTAGCTGTTGGATGTTCCAAGCGTTGGTGAGCTCTTCACCGTCCTTGTTGGACTTGCGGGTGTAGAACTGGCACCCTTCACAAGTGCGTACGATCTCGCTGGCGTCCGCGGACGCGGTAGGCCAGTAAAAGCCCTGGCGGAACGCGTTGCCGACGAGGGTGCGGGGCGCGGCGTGATGACCGCAGATCCCCGCGTGGATGACCCGCAGGAGTTCGCGCCTTTCAGGGATGGGCACATACCGCTGCAGGATGCCAGAGGCGGCGCGCTTGTACAGCTCACCGTCGACGAGGGCAAAGGACTTGGCCATCCTGGCGATGCGCCTGGCCGCGGCCCGGTCCGCGGGGAGTTCCCCTCGAGCCATCCAGGTGATGTATTTGTCACGCCAGTCCGCTTTGACAGGAGCCGGCTCGATGTCCATCACGTCGGCCTTGTGGGAGCCACACCCCTCGAGGAGGGAGAGCACGTACGCCTCGTTCGAGGGGTCCTCGTCCATGGGTTCCGCACCCGCTGGATTCGAGGGAGCCCCCGAGGGTTCGTCGTGACTCGAGGGGTGGGGCTCGAAGACAACCAAGGGCTGAGCGACGTCGCGCGCGAAAACGTTCGGGGGGACGGTGATCCGCCCGGACGCAATCTTGGCCAGCTCGTCCGCCTCCTCGTTGTACCGGCGGGGCACATGGTTGCGCTCGATGCCGTAGAACTTGTCCTCGAGGGCTCGCACGGCTTGGCAGTAGGCCTCCATCTTGTCGTCATGGCAGCTCGCGTTCTTCACGACTTGATCGATTACGAGCTGCGAGTCCCCCCGCACGTCGAGGCGCTTGACGCCTAACTCAATGGCGATTTTGAAGCCACAGAGGAGGGCCTCGTATTCGGCCATATTGTTAGATGCGGGGAAGTGGAGGCGCACCGCGTACTGCATGTGTTCCCCGAGGGGCGACACGAAGAGCAGGCCCGCGCCGCCCCTCGTTTTCATCACCGAGCCGTCGAAGAACGAGTCCGGCCACTCGCTTGGATGCCGTGGCGGCGGCAGCTGCGTGTCCGTCCACTCAGCGACGAAATCTGCCAAGATTTGGGATTTGACGGCCTTGCGCGGGGCGTAGGCAAGCGTCTCGCCCATCAGCTCCACGGACCACTTGGCGATCCTGCCCGCAGCGTCGGGATTGTGGATGATCTCCCCCAGCGGAAAGGAGGAGACCACCGTGACGGGGTGGGCCTCGAAGAAATGGCAGAGCTTGCGCAGCGCAAGGACTACCGCGTACAGCAGCTTCTGGACCTGAGGGTAGCGCGTCATGGTATCTGACAGGACCTCGCTGATGTAATAGACCGGCCGCTATACAGGCAAGGTGTGCCCTTCGTCCGTGCACTCCACGACGATCACGGTGCTGACCACCTCGGTGGTTGCGGCCACGTAGAGCTGCAGGGGTTCGCCATCCTGCGGCGGCGTGAGGATCGGGGCGTGCGCTAAGGACGCCTTCAGTTTGTCGAGCGCGTCCTGGGCCTCGGTGGTCCAGGAGAAGCGCTCGTGCTTTTTGAGGAGGCGATAGAGGGGCAGGCCCTTCTCGCCGAGCCTCGAGATGAAGCGGCTCAAGGCGGCAAGGCACCCCAGCACCTTTTGCACCCCTTTGAGGTCCCGGATCGGACCCATTCGTTCGAGGGCCACAACCTTTTCAGGGTTGGCCTCGATTCCCCGTCGGGAAACAATGTATCCCAAGAGCATGCCTCGCGGCACTCCAAAGACACACTTTTCAGGGTTTAACTTGACCCCATTGGCCCGTAGGCAGCCGAACGCGATGCCAAGGTCGCCAACCAGGTCGTCCGCCTTCCTGGTCTTTACGACGATGTCGTCCACGTACGCCTCGACCGTCCGTCCGATGTGATCTCCGAAAACGTGCTGCATGCAGCGCTGGTATGTCGCACCTGCGTTTCGGAGGCCAAATGGCATCGTGACGTAGCAGAACATCCCGAACGGCGTGATGAACGAAGTCGCGAGCTGGTCGGACTCCTTCATCTTTATTTGATGATACCCGGAGTAAGCATCAAGGAAGCAAAGCAATTCACACCCAGCCGTTGAATCAACGATTTGATCAATACGTGGCAAAGGAAAAGGAACTTTAGGACATGCTTTATTAAGACTAGTGTAGTCAATACACATCCGCCACTTCCCGTTCTTTTTCTTTACAAGCACAGGGTTGGCTAGCCACGTTGGGTGGAACACCTACTTGATGAACCCGGCCTCGAGGAGCTTCCGCAGCTCCGCTCCGATTGCCCGTCGCCGCTCCACGTCGAAGCGGCGGAGCCGTTGCTGCACGGCGCGGGCATGAGGCAGGATGTCAAGGGAGTGCTCGGCGACTCCCTCGGGATGCCTAGCATATCCAAGGGGCTCCACGCGAAGATGTCGGCGTTGGCGTGGAGGAAGTCGATGAGCACCACTTCCTATTTGAGGTCGAGGGTGGAGCTGACCCTCAACGCCTTGCCCTCGGGGGCAGAAGGATCGAGGGGGACCTCCTTGGTCTGCTCCGCGGCCTCGAAGGTGCCAGTGTGCTTGGCGGTGGAGTCGAGGTCGTCGTTCACCATCTTCTCCAAAGTGGTCACTAGCGCTTCATCCAGCGCCCGTGCCTCTGCGTGCTCCACGCACTCGACGTCGCAGTCGAATGCGTGCTCGATGGACGAGCCCACGGTGATGACGCCGTTTGGTCCTGGCATCTTCATCTTCAAGTAGGTATAGTTGGGGACCGCCATGAATTTGGCGTAACAGGGTCTCCCAAGTATAGCATGGTAGGCCCCTTTGAACCCCACCACCTCGAAGGTGAGGATCTCCTTGCGGAAATTCTTCGCGGTGCCAAACCAAACTGGGAGGTCGATCTGCCCGAGGGGCTGGACCTGCTTGCCGGGCGCGATGCCGTGGAACGGCTTCGTGCCGGGCCGCAGCCCGGTCCAACCCGATCCCCCATCAAGCGCAGCGTATGCGCGTAGAGGATGTTGAGGCTGCTGCCTCCGTCCATCAAGACCTTCGAGAACCGCGCGTTCCCGATGATGCGGTCGACCACCAGCGGGTACTGGCCCGGGTTGGGGATGCGGTTCGGGTGGTCCTCCAGGCTGAAGGTGATGCCGTCCTCCGACCAATTGAGGAAGGAGGGAGGCGCCTTCTCCGCGGCGAGGACCTCGTGCCGCTCCCTCTTGCGCTGGCGGGTCGACATGTCGACGGTGGGCCCTCCGAAGATGAGGAACACGTTCTCCACGATGGGGAAGCCGCCGGCGTCGCCATCTCCTCCGTCTTTCTTGGCCTCTGCCTCCTTTGCGGCGGAGCGGCCATAGAACTTCTTGAGCATGTCGCACTGCTCAAGGGTGTGGATTACTGGGGTCTTGTGATAAGGACATGGCTTCTTCAGCATGTCGTCAAACACCCCCGGGCCTCGAGGGGCCGGTCGAGGGCCCCGTCGAGCCGGGTCGACAGCAAGGGCCTCGGCCTCACCGCCGTCGCGCCCCTGCTCGCGGGCCTCGCGCGCGCGGCTTCTTTCCCCTTCTTGCCCCGCTTGTCCTTGCGATGGGGGCTCCCCGGACCCTTGCCCTCCGCGAGCGCATCGTCCGAGCGCACCGCCCTTCTTGCCGTCAAAGATCGCCCCCACGGCCTCTTCTCCAGAGGCGAAGCTGGTGGCGATGTCGAACAGCTCGTTGGAGTCCGCAGGCGGGGGCGCGTCCCAGCTCTCGCACGAGGTCCCGGCACGTGGTGCCCTCGAGGAAGGCGTGCACGATTTCGGATTGCGCCACGCTCGGGAGCTCCGTGCAGCGCTTGAAGAAGCGCCGTATGAAGTCCCGCAGTGACTCGCCGGGCTTCTGTGTGCAGGAGCGCAGGTCCCATGAATTTCCAGGGCGCACGTACGTGCCCTGGAAGTTGCCCACGAACATGCGGACCAGATCATCCCAATTGTGGATTTGGCTGGCGGGCAAGTGCTCGAGCCATGTCAGGGCCGCATCTCCGAGGTGCAGGGGCAAGTTGCGGATGATGACCTCGTCGCTTGTGGCCCCGCCCAGCTGGCAAGCCAAGCGGTAGTTGTTGAGCCACACGCGGGGGTCCGTCTCCCCGTTGTACTTGACGATGGTCGAGGGCTGGCGGAAGCGTTGGGGGAACGCCGCTGCGCGGATCTCCCGGCTGAACACACGGGTCCCTAGGGGCTCCGGTGTCGGGGAGCGGTCCTCGCCACTGTCGTAGCGTCCGCCCCGTCGAGGGTGGTAGCCCACTGCTGCTCGCGCGTCCGCCTTGCTCGTGCGCCTAGCGTTGATGACCTTGCGGGCGTCACCGTCCAGCGTTCTGCGCGTGTCGAGGAGCCGTTCTTTGGCCGGCGCGCGCGCCGCGAGTTGGCGGGGCGCCCCGCGGCTTCGCCTGCGTGGACCGAGGGTTCGCCCCCCTAAGCGGCCCCGTCTCCTCGCGCATCCCCCTGCTGGCGGATATGTGAGGCTGAGCTTTCGACCTGCTGGACGGCCGCTTGCTCGATGAGAGCCTGCACCTCACGCTGCAGGTTCCGCGCCTCAGGGGTCGAGGGTGCTGGCATAGCTCGCAGCAGCGTTGCGGCGGCGACGAGCTTCTGACTTGCTCGCGGCGGCACGTCAGGGTTGTCGGTGTTGATGCGGTCGCGGGCCTGCCTGCCCAGCTCCAGCACGCGTTCACCGCGAGCGGAGGCTTCTCCAGCCATCGAGGCGCGGAGCAGCTGCACCGTGCGGTACTCCTCTGCCAGCTTAGCCTCGAGCTCGCGGGCTTGGGCTAGCTGCGCGTCGGCGTCGGCTCTAGCAGGGGTGCTTGGTCCCGCGGCTTGGCGCGGAGCGATCCCTGGGGAAGGCGTGACCTCCCCGTCGCCGGCGCCCACCGCACGGTGGCGTTTGCGAGTCGTTGGCGACGACGACGCGGCCCCCCGTGCGGGATCGTAACTCCCGGTGCTGGAGTCATCGGAGCAGCCGAACCAGTAGTCCGTAGCGTCAAGGAAACGCCTGAACATGACTGGGTCCGGCACGCCGGAGAAGTCCCATTCCGCGTACCGTGGCGGTTGGCGGGCGGCAAAGCGTCGAGGGAACCCAGGGACGACTCGTCACCCGCCGAGGCGCGGGATCCCCGGCGACGAAGACGTGACGGCCGGGCGGAACCTCGCGCATCGTGGTGTTGACGTTGGCGTTGTAGGCCGACGTGGCACCACGCGGCCCAATGGGGATGCGCGGTCGGAGACCGTGCGGCGTCCCGCCGGGATGGTGGTCATCGTGACGGCGGGCGCGCCGTGCCGAGAGGCGGCGGGCTCGGCTGCCGTCGCTCGGACCGCGCCGGCGCGCGCGAACGCGGCCCGGAGCGGCGGCGACATAGTGGCGTCGACGGGCCCGCGGCATCCGTGCTGCGGGCGTCCGCGCCGTGGTGGTGCGTGCGGCGGGGGCCGGGGCGGACCCGGCCTGGCGCCGCGCGCGGAGCTCCTCACGGTTGGTGAGGCGCATGAGGTAGCTGTTCCCCGTGGCCTGAAAATTCAGGCCCCCGAACCGGATTTCGAACCCGGCGGGGAGGGGTCCGAGCTGCCCATGCAGTAGCGTGTACCACGGTACTCAGTGCGGATCACCATGGAGGGAGTTGGTGGAATGACATTAGGCGCTCAGATTGCCCCACGGTGGGCGCCAACTGTCGGTGCGGAATGTGGTCCCGACACTAACCAGTAATAAGCGCGTGGTCTATCCCTCAATGGTCGATGCTAAGCAACAAGAGACACAGAGTTTATATCCTGGTTCCGGCAGGTGGGCCGTACGTCCAGCAGTGGCGTGCTCAAGGCACTATATTACATAGCACCGGGGGTGCCTGTAGTGGGGCTGCTACAAGCAAGGCGGGAGAGGAAGCGTGGCTTCCAAGTCCCTGGTGTAGTGGCTGAAGATGTTGTGGGAGAACTGGAGAGCAAGTGCGTGGCTCAGTCTGTCTCCTACTGTGTTGTGTCGGTGTGTTCTCGTGTTCCCCGCGGCAGGGAGGGTTCGTCCCCCGTTTATAGATCAAGGAGGGAGCGAATCACATGCGCGCCGCGCTATTTAGCTACGTGAAGGGGCGTGGCGTGCTATGTTGTAGAGTGGGCGGCCGTCCGGACGATCCTTGCAGCGATCCGGCCATCATGGCCTATCTTGTACCCGAACAGTGGCGGTTTGAGGGTAGAAGGGCGGTGGATGGTGGTGATGTCTTCTGATAGGCTCGAGGGAGCTGCTGACGTTGGCCCGTACGGAGTACAAGAGTAGGTAAAACGGCGTCCCGTTCCAATACGTTCCACAGTGCTGGAGTCGTTGCTACAGCGCCTGGCATGCGCCCGCACGCGCGGGGGCGGCAGCCATACCGTAACAGTAGCAGGGATGGCGTCCCACCGGCCTAGCGCCTCCACCTAACCCTGTAAGGTCACAAGAAAGCAAATCGAGGATGCAGCCGGCCCCCCTTTCGAGGGCTCGGCGCGTTAGCTGTACTGGAGCAGGTGCATGGCGTCACGGGACGCGGCACCGGTCTCGCCGCACGATCCCTCCCCACGGTGATGGGGATGGGCTCCCTCTGGGGAGTTGGTGCGGCGGCACCGAGGCGCGAGCCCCGGCGCATGATGGCGCCGTCCCGCCGGTGTCGGGGCGTTAAATGCCCGCGTACGGGGGCGGGCGGACGCGTGCGGGGCGCCCTCGAGCGAGGCGGACCCCGGTCGAGGGCGGGGGCGGACCCTCGAGCGAGGCGGAGCACCGCCGAGGGGGGAGCGGGCCCTCGAGCGAGGCGGAGCCCGCTCGAGGGAAGTGCACCCCCTCGAACAGGACGGAGCCCGCTCGAGGGAGGCGCGCATCCTCGAGCGAGGCGAAGCCTGCTCGAGGGGATCTTCAAGAGGGCCGCCTTGGTGGGCCGCTGAGGTCCCTGCGGCATGGGCCATATCCTGCATGGTTAGGCAAAGTGTGTTTGGCTTTGTTGCGGGTTTTAAGTGGGGATTTCCCGGTTGTTAAAGGGGACCCCTAGGGCTGTCCCCGACAGAGGCTGATTTGTGGGCCTAACTTGGTAACAAATCCCGTTCAACGGGGGAAGATTTCTTCAGAAGATTCGGCAGAGATGCTTGCGGTCGGCAGTTTGTTTCCGTCCGGCAAAGGGACTGTTTGCACAGATTTCGCGGGATCGCGTGGTGACGTGGCTCGAGCGGAAGGGACGAATGGATGGATAAGCATTCGCACTTGGGCATTAAATTAGGTATCAAATATTGTGCTCGTAGTCCACCACGAGTCATGTCAGGACAAGGTAAAAATATGAACCCTGGATGTTTGTAATTGTAATCGAACATTCTCATAACAAACCGGCTTTACGCCAAACCTTCGAGTCCTCTAGTCGTGTCGTCGAGTTCTTCGAGAGGGTTCATCGATCTGTCGACCTCCGTAAGTACCGGCAACCTTGTATCATGTCTAGTATCATGCGGTGGATTTGGATCGTTATGCAAGTAGTCTTGTTACCTTGCTTAGTATCATGCAGTAGATTTAAGCTTGGTTCAAGAGGGTTTCTTGTTAGATCACGAGCCATGCGGTGGGCTAAGATCTAGCTTGGAGCTAGTTATCAGCTCTCTTAGATTTGGCAAGATCTAATAGATTCATTAAGTTACCACGTGTTGCTTTGAGTTTTACTTCATGTTTAAATTCATGTAACACTCTTTTGCCCAATTTAGATTGGTTTGAATCGGCTTTATCTAGTTCGGTGATTCTTATGTAACATGCTCACATCTTTGCCTCAATAAGGCACGTGGATCACATGTTCTCCAATAGCCGAAACCGAATCAATCTAAGTTGTCACGTGCTGCGGGTTCAAGCTTGTTAATCTTGTGTAAACCGTGACAGAACCGGGTACCATGCGGTAGATGCAGGTTTTTGGGTTGTTTTAGAGCAAATCATCCGGTGGATTAGATTTCGATTCAATCTGATAGGTTTATCATCTTTAGCAATATTTGTTCCTTCTCCACGGATCCCGATTCGGCTGTACAGCCGTATTCGGTTATGCTTTCATGAGTAAAACGTGTTTATAAGTTATGTTTTAAATAACGCATGCTTTTAGCTTTCCATATTTAGATCGTATCATGCGGTGGATAGATCTTTTTGTGGTTGGTGGTGTGATTTTAGACAAGTTGTATCAGGCGGTGGATTAACTTGTTTGAATTCATGCTTGACGGGTTTCAAAGTATCTAGACATGTGGTAGACTAGTGCTCTGGGCCTATGCACGCTTGTTCATTACATATTTGTAATCATGCTTTACTTTATTTACTTTTACTGTTATTTATCCTCGAGGATCGGTCATGATCTTGTGCACGAGCAACGTTATTTAAACAAAGATGGATCTTTCGTCACGCTTACGTCATCTATTCGGTTATGTTCTGTTTTATGCTTTAAAGCTCCCGAATGGTTTTTAATCTGTTGACAGATAGCTTCTCATAGCTATATGTCATCTTACATGGCTTTCTAGCCGCAAATATGGAACTGTCTAGTACCACCGGGCAAGTTCCAAGCTTTGGTATTTAACTGCATTCCCCTTTGTTAATTTCAAAAAAATTGACTGGCACACTTTGGAATCTGCTCGTGTGTTAAGCCAGCTTGTTCGGCTTGCTGTGTGCTTGGCGCGAGGTGCGGATTTTGCGTCAACATACTTTTTGGCACGCTCGGTGGGACCCTCTAGTTGAGTCAAGATGCCTGAAATTGGCGACGTTATGGACGTCACCATTGATGACTTATCTCCAGAACAATAAGCGCAGCTGAAGGACGCCATTGACCAATTCCAGATGAAGTGCTTGATGTCGTTCAACAAGAACAGAAGTGGCGTCTTGTACCTTAAATCTGAAATGCCCAAAGTTCTGTTGCCAGGGGAGCCTAATACCACATCTTTTCAAGAGAAACAAGAGGCTTTGAATGCTTTTCGGGAGACTACAGAAGTTGTGATGGGTAAGCATCATACGGCTTTCTTGAGCATGTTCAAGCAAATGATGATCGGCATATTCGGCCCAGGCATGGAAAAGGTGTTTAGTCGAGTATCCCCTCACGCATATTCTACAGAAGTCGGAGAAACCAGTTCTGCTCAACCAACAGGAGCTCAACCGCCACTGCAGAGCCAGCCGATCCATCCTCCTCCACAAAGCGTTGGGAGTCAGCCGATACAACCTCCTCTACAAAGCATGGGGAGTCAGCCTGTCCAGCCGCCTCTACAAAACAATAGAAGTCAACCAGTTCATCAGCCGAACCCGTATCAGCCTACATATGGGGACGTGGCGTTCGGTTCGTCTGGAATGCCGCCTAATTCTACTTACAAGATAGCCCCGACCAATAACAGGTTGCAGAAAAATATGTATGGTGGGGGATATCATGAGGTCATGGATTATGGTGCTATAGATGCTCTCCCAAATCCTGGGTATGGTACAGCTGCAGGAATGCAAGACGATGATATTCTGGTACAGAAAATGGCCGATCTGATGCAAAATCAATTCGGCCTTAAATCTAAAATGCAAGGACCAGCTTATACGCCTCCCTTCCCAGAGTGGTACTACAGGGTGATCTTGCCACCAAGGGTGAAGCCTCCTATAGAGTTTACAAAGTTCTCTGGGTAGGACGATACAAACACTGTAGAGAATATTGCTCGATATTTAATGCAGCTTGGAGAAGCTTCAGCTGATGATGAGGTGTTCAGGGTTAGATATTTCCCTCTGTCATTAACGGGCTCAACATTCCAATGGTTTACCTCTTTGCCTCCTCAGTCGGTCGGCACATGGAGGGATCTAGAACAAAAGTTCCATGCCCATTACTTTAGTGGTAGCACAGAGAAGAAGCTAATTGATCTGGCTACCTAGAAGCAGAGGCACAATGAAACGCCTCTGGAATTCCTTAGAAGATTCAGGGAGGTCAAGGGCATGTGCTTCTCTTTGACTCTGCTGGATGATCAGCTGGCTGACATGGCCATTGCAGGGATATTGCCAGCTATTCGGGAGAAGTTGTTTGGCATGGAATTTGACAACCTTGGTCAGTTGTCTCAGAAGCTGTCATTGATGAGTAATCAGGCCTACGGGTTCAAGAAGGATACCTGATTTGCCAAGCACCATGACATAGCTGATATCTACAACCAGTTCCTCGAGAAGGCTGACCAGGTGGAAGATTTCGATGATGACGAGGAAGTGGCCGCCGCTGAGATTATGTGGGGCAAGGAGCCTTTGACTGTGAACCAGCGGTGGATAAAGCAAACCAAGGGCACGTATGACTTTGATGTCACCAAAGCTGACAAGCTCTTTGAGTTCTTGGTGAAGGAAGGCCGAATCAAGTTGCCTAAAGGGCATTCTATGCTTCGGCCCGATGGAGTTAAAGAGAAACGTTATGATGGTTTCCATGATAGAAATTCTCACTCCATCAATGATTGCAGGGTCTTCAGGATGAGGATCCAAAAGGCTATCCAGGAGGGGCATTTGAAATTTGATAATAAGATGAAGCTGGATAGCCACCCTTTTCCTCAAAACATGGTTGGCTTTTCTGTCAATATGGTGACTATTGAGGAGAAGGGGAAGGTGAAGGTCCTGACTTCAGCTAGAGCAAAACAGGATGGATCAGTGGATCCCACACGACAAGTGACGGTGGAGCAAGTCCACAGGGAAGCTTCTCGCACTCTCAAGAGCCAGGTTGAAGTTGGGGAATCATCCAGGCCCAAGCCCAGGGTTACCACACGCATTCTTCTCAACAAATGGCAGCGTCAGCAGGAAAAGGAACGCTACCAGAAGCAAAAGTATGAAGAGGAGAGGCACAGGTTTGAAGAAGAGGCGCGCAGGAGAGAGCTAGAAGAGCACGTGCGGGAACAGGAGCGTGCACACTTGGGATGCGCGTTCTTTAGACACTGCTGGAACGAAGGCTTGAAGCTCCCCACATTGAAGAATTGCCCTGAGTGCAATGATAAGTACTCTGAATACAGGCAGGAAACTGTCAATCGCCGGTCCGCCCATCAGAGAATTGGAAGGATGCATCCTAATAGCGGTCGGCGTCTAAAAATAAATGAGGTCATTGATCACCCAAGGAAAAGGCAAGCAGACCGAAGATGGGTTGATCAAGAAGAAGAGGAACGCGAGTACATCTGGCAAGAAGGACAGTGGTGCCTGCCTGGCTTGAGGAAAAGCCAAAAGAGAAGGGTTCAATGCTCGAGGAATCGGGAATTGAAGTAGGATGGAATCCAGAAAAAGCAAGTGTGGCGCCCAAAAAACAAACCTGAAGGATCGGTTCGTTCGGCTCCATCATGCATGGTATACTTTTTGCCGAATGAGTTCATGGCTCCCGCTAACCAAGTTTTGCAGAAGGAAACATCTCCAGATATCAATGAGGATGAGCAGCTTGGGGGATTAATGGCGCAACTGGTATTAGCTAAGTAGGCCACCTTTGACAAACTGGCCAAGAATCGACACATGAGGCCGTTGTATTTGAAGGGATATGTCAATGGCAAGCCATTGACCAAGATGTTTGTTGATGGCGGAGCTGCGGTCAACGTGATGCCGTACACTACCTTCAGGAAGCTTGGCATGGGCCCTGGAGATTTGACGCCGACAAGCATAATTCTGAATGATTTCGCTGGAAATCCCTCAGATACCAATGGCAGCGTGCACGTGGACTTGATGATCGGGTCCAAAACTTTGCTCACCACCTTCTTTGTCATTGAGGGCAAAGGAGCTTATAGCTTGCTGCTTGGACGGGACTGGATCCATGCCAATTGCTGCATCCCATCTACCATGCACCAACAGCTCGTTCAGTGGGTAGATGATGACATTGAAGTGGTCCAAGCAGATGATTTGGTGAGCATGGCAAACGTCGAACCAGATTTCTGGGAGTATCAAGGCATCGATTGTTTCTCAGGAAAAGACTGGGGTGAAGGTCCTTTTAAACCTGTCAGCAGTGATCAACAGCCGATTCAAGCAGTCAGCTCTTATAGTAATTTTTAATGGATAAGCCAGTTGATGGAACTGATGGAAAGTTAGGGTGTGGATTCATGTCGGCTGACAAATTAGAGGAAATTGATATTGGAAATGGTGACAAGCCAAGGCCGACATTTATCAGTGCTAACTTGGAGTCAGGTTTCAGAGAGGAGCTAATCAAGATGTTAAAAGAATATAAAGATTGCTTCTCTTGGGATTATTCGGAGATGCCTGGTTTAGATCGTTCTATTGTTGAGCATCGGTTGCCGATCAAGCCTAGTTTTAGACCTTATAAGCAACCTCCCCGAAAAATCTATAAGGATGAGGTATTGGCCGATGTGAAAAAGGAAGTTGGAAGATTGCTTGATGCAAATTTCATTCGGCTGTTGACGGTTAATAGTTGTATCAAATTTCGTTTATGACTTGCAAGCGGACAAGTCTCCCATCGTAGTCAAGGGACCCTTCTTCCCTCGAGTGGTGAACCCAAGGTATCGAATCTGTGGAACAATGTGCAACGCAAGGATTCAATCTAGTAAAGCAAGGTAAAGCTATCTATTGAAGAACAAAGATGCATCAAATCTAAGATATGATCAAGTAAACGAATCTAATCTAATCTACTAAAGAGGTAGCAAGAGAAAGCAAGAAATAACCGATCTAGAGAGTCTAGACCATGCTTATGTTGTAGCTCCAAACAAGATAGATGAAGATAGAAAAGCGAATCTCATTAAAAGCATCTTTAAATCATGGCCTTCCAACAGACTCCGAAAACGCCCGCCTTTCGGAACCCCCGTTCTGTCACAACGTATCCCTACTCATGTGGGTAGTCTAGGGCGAGTTCGATAGAACAAGTTGAAATCACTTGGCCGGTCCGGTATGCACCTCTAGCCACCGCGGCTACAAGAGCACCCTAAGTAATCTAGCTGCAAACTAGATCGTAGAAGAAGCAAAACCAAGAAGAAAACAAAATCATCGAGAAGGCACTTGATCGCTAGAAATTGAATTCACTTACAAACTTCACCATGAATGATTACATGAACAAGATCACCACCGGGCCCTCCCTCAATCTTGATCCTCGCTCCGAGCTCCGACGTGGTCTTCCATGCAAGGTTCCCACGTCGGCTAGGGAAACCCTAGACAACTAGCACGACCCTCATCTCCGAGATGGTGTCCCTCAAGCTTCTCTCGCTTCTCGGCGGCGGATTACGACTTCGATTCCGCGTGGCTCTTGGTCGGGGGGGCTATTTATAGCCCGAGAATCAATTAGGTCAAAGGGGAGGCCGATTGGGCCCCGAAAAGGGCCGGGCCGGCCGGCCCGGGCCCACTCCGGCCCATCTCGTGGCCTGCTTCGCCCGGTGTTGCTTCCCGCGTCTTCTAGATGTTCTCCCCTTTTGCATGTGGGCCCTTGACGTCGGTTTCTCTCCGAATTGGACTCAACTCCTTGTCTTGCAAGATTTAGCACTTTTCTGTTTCGGTCCTCGGAGTTTATCATCTTCTCGGGCTTGGTCCTTGGGCTCTTGGAGTCATGTTCATTGTTTGACTTGTATCGGGCTTCAAAGTCTTGTCATGAGGTGCTTAATGAACTTATCCCGGAAGTCTTGCTTTCAACGTTAAAACCCTGTGTAAACACTTAACTCCAAAACCGACATGCACAAGTGAACTTGTTATACCACGGGGGTTAGTACCAATGAATAAGATACAAAAGTCATGCCAACACCGAAGGTAAACTCATGGCTAGGTTGACGGATTTTCACCGTCAACATCTCCCCCATGCTTAAACCTTGCTCGTCCTCGAGTAAGCCTTCGATGGATATCATCGTTGCCCTTCATTGTTTAAACCTTGCACTTGATCATACATGAAAAAAAAACATAATGCTCTCAAAAGTTTAATTCGTTAAAGTTCCATAATGTACTAGCCTTCATCCCTACGGAGGGTAGATTTTTAGTTAAGCTTACCCCACAAGTATTAACATGCTCACAAAGTTTAAATAGATCTTAGAATTTTTGAAATAAAGAATGAGATAAAGAAAAGAGCTAAACCAAGTTCACAAATTTAAATCACCTTGCATGTTGCTCATGAACTCTCATCTCACTTGTCTCTCAAGCCTATATATTCTACTCCTTTCCCTCCCATAACATATATGCGTGGTAGGCTTTATATGGAGCTTTGGAAAAGTTTAGTCCTAACAAGATTTTATAAATGAGGTGTTGTCAAAACAAGACAAGCTTCTCATGGTCTTACCGAGACTCGTCAAAAATGTCATTGGAAAATAATGTTAAATCAAGGAGGGGAAAGAGAAAAATACACACACTTTAGATGAGTGGACATGTGCAAATGGCAAAGAGTGATCCCGAGGCACAAAAGAAGTCCTCGTTATCGGATTGCACATGGTTGGAAAATGAGAATGGATCTTTTAAACTTGAAGCCTTGAATGCACTCTTAGAGAACCGGGGAGTTTACTTTACGCACAGTCATATTTTTTCTCTTTCTCATATTTCTCATTCTTTTCTTTCTTTCTTTATTTCTTTCATTCCTATATATATATATATATATATATATATATATATATATATATATATATATATATATATATATATATATATATATATATATTTCTTTCTTCTTGTGAGACCTTCACCTTGGAAGTCACGTACATCGCCGAATTTTTTTTCATTCATCATCATTTTTTTAAAATACTCCCCCCTTTGAACTCTAAAACTGCACCGTACCTATCTCCTCCCCCATGCTTAGACGTTGCTCGTCCTCGAGCAAAGAGGCGAAAAATAAGGTAGGTACCGGAAATATTTTTTCCTTTGGAGAGATACTTGAAATCTTCAATGTTGGCACCGTCTTGCGATCTTCCTTGAATTGATGATCCATTCTCAACGATAGGTTGTGGTCAAGGAGGTAAACACAAAAGATGATATTTGGTTTTAAGGGTGGATATCCGGCGAGGTTTGTGAGATCTCCGATGTGGGGATACACAATGCACGGATAGAAAGGCTAGCAACAAGATAGATACGCAAAAACAGAATGACCAGCTTCTTAGTCTCGGGCCAGAGAAATCAAGGCCTGAAATAACTCACCCAAAAATAAATCTTGTATACTAAGTTTTTGCACTCATATATATATATAAGGCTCTGGATAGGTTGAGCAACACACAAGTGATATTTGTGACAAGGTTAGCAATATTTTTGAGCATAAAAGACATCTTTAATCTATTCATAACTTGAGAGCACATAAAACACTATGGGTCTTTATTTTAATCATAACCTCCGCTAAAGATTAAGCTAGCATTTAGATAATTTTAGATTTGTATTTTTAAGAGAGCACTAGTTCAAACATGCATAAGTCAATTACAAAGATAAACAAAGCGGCAATTATAATCATATATCATCATGGCATAAACTTTGTAACTTTACTAATGGTAAAAACTTGGTGGTGACATTATTCATGATGAAAATAAAAACTAACACACATGCTGAAAATAAACTAACACTCATGCTGAAAATTAAAATAAAACTGAAAACACTACGCAAACATAGGCGCATACAAGCTGAAAATTAAAGAAAAGGGGGTAAAGGAAAGATGACTAAAGCTCCTCCTCTCTCTAATCTTCCGCCGGTGGTTGATATTGATAGTCTTGGTTGTTGTACCCTTACTTGTAATATGAATGCGCCTCTCCTCCTATGAATTGTCCGACGGTGCTAGGTGAAGGTGCCCAAGCACATAAGCGACGTTTGCATTTCCTTCACCCATTTGGTTTGCATTGGTTTGGATGGCTGCAATAAATTGCACGTTCCTTGCAGCGTATCCTCCAATGGTGGCTACATTTTGTTGTGGTTGAGGAAGGTGTGCATATGGCTCCACAAAGTCTACGTTGGGCACCGCAAAATTGGTGGGGGTATGGCTGCACCACTCCCCCATGCTTGCATTGGTACGCCACCGTAGTAATTTGGCGGCGCCGGGGTTCCTCCCAATGGTGGGAGATAATTTTGTTGTGCACCTTATTCTTGGGCCATAGAAGATCCTTCTCCTATAATCCTTCTCTTTTATTTTTCTTCGCCGGCACAAGAAGTCCTTCCTCTAACCAATCTTCTTCCCCTTAAGAAAAAGTTTTAATCTTCAATCCGGAAGGGGAAAATTCACCTAGGCCACTTGGAAGCCTCTTCTCTCATCTTCACTTTTATATTTTCCTTTCTTCATATATTCCTAGGGAAGTCCCGGGTAGGAGATGATTCGGGTTCCTTGTATACCCGGTTTTAAAGAGATAGCCAACATGGAGAGGTAACACCCCGAGGTGAGTGGGGACGGTTGGCTGCCTGGCAATCAAAGCCGAGTAAAGCCAATTCAACTCCGTGTTGGTTATCTTTGTCTCTCTCATTCTCCCAAAAATCCACTTGCACAAAAGTGACACACTTGGATGATGGGGTTCCGGATAGTATTTCTTCGTTGATGGTCTCCTCCCGCGATCATACTCCAAAAACCTTCCCATGTGCCTTCATTCACATCCACTTGTTCCGGAACTCCCTTTTGAAAATAGGAGACACTCGCCCATGGGTCTACGATACTAGAACATGCAATCGTTTCGAACATGACAACCAATCTAATCTATCGGGGATTGTGTTGAATGGATCCAAGGAAGCATTGAGACCTTACTCCCTTTACGACATGGTAGCTAACCTTAAGCATTAAAGTATTTCCAACACAAGATGATAGATAGATAATCCAACAAAGTATGATTACATCTCAAGATCGATTGCAACCCATGGATGAAAGGAGATTACCCCATCAAGGTGCTAGAAATAGCATCATTGATCAAGGTTACCCTTCCGACAGTGTCTTCCTTCTTCTCCACTTGTGGGCTCCCTCCAACGGAATGAGAGACTCAGCACTCCTTCATCAAGGCTATGCGCCATGATCATGAGAATTTCCTAGGCGAATTCCTTGTGGGTGTTTGCCGACACTCCGTTAGAGAATTGCACCGGTGTCCCGTGTGAAACCCAATATGTGGAGAGCTTGGTCGTCGATGTCGACGTTCGCTACAAGCCTCTACTTAAGGCGAGCGAGCTTCTTCTCCTCCTCCTCCATCATGATGACATACCCCTCGGAATACCGCGGAGCGTATGGAGGTGGAGCGGATGATCGTGTCAAGTGGCGAGGTTGGACGAGCGGCTCCTCCATATGTTACTGAAGTTTGGTAAACCTAATAAACGAGTTTCGTGTGGCCCTCATGCCACCAAGGAGAAGAGTGTGTTCCTCCTCGGCGGTGCCGTGTCCTCCTCCATACTCCGAGGAAACTCGGAAACCGAGTGCCTCCTCGAAGAGGTTGATGGCTTAGACGACGATGATCCCTTCTTCTTCGGTGAAAAGGCTTGTAGTTTTCTTCCATGATTGCAGCACTCTCCATCACAAATATATATCCGGGGTTTTCACCCGGTAACAAGGTACACAAATATTATTTTGGAGTCTGGACTTTGAGTGGATTAAGGATGTGATTTGTTGCACGAAACAAACGCGGTCGATGGCTAAGTCTAAGGTGGTTCCAGCCTACAAACTAGAGCACACGAACAAAGAGCTGGATTGGAGACTTACCTCTCTCCTCCTCTTGGCTCGGTTCTTCCCTAGTGCACGTTGCTTCGTGACCGCGTACACCTTCCAAACGTTCCCGTCCACTCCTTCGCTTGCATTATTGCTCCTTCCACTTGATGTTTTCGCTTGATTCACTTCCATACTCCCTTGCCTCACATGCCTCCATGATATTCCTACAAAACAAAGCATTGGCTGCCCCCCCCCATGCTTGTACTTTGCATGTGGTTTGATAAAAGATGTTGGAGGAGCATCCCGTGATGTATCATGGTGCATGTATGGTCAAGTTAAGTTGATTGCCTCCCTCTAAGCATGTTTTAAGGCTAAGCACTACTCTAATTTCGAAATTTAAAAATATTTTTCAGAGCCATGCAAGAGCTCAAGCATAAATTTAGAGAAGTTTTTAAACCATTAAAAACAAATGTAAGTCGAAAATACTTTCCAACTACGTTGATATCGGTCTCACCGGTATTGTTTGCCTTCATTAGTTGAGAGCAAGCTTTTCCCGGCTTGATCATGGGGGCATAGGTTTAGGTCCTAATTTTGATTAGATAAGAGAGATTTTGAATAAAATAAAATCAAATGAGGCATAGAAAAATTCTAATCTTAGAGAAACCTAGGATATGAATTTTTAAACCAACCAAAAATCAAGATTCTAGGTTCACGCGAGTCCTACCACGTGCTGAAATTTAAATAACATCTAGATACAAGTCGTGGCTCTACTCGAGTGTTTTTAGCATGAAAAACAAGTCAACGACACATCATAAAGAGGATGAAAGGTTGAGTTAGGTTCTGAATTCTTTTTGGTTGTGGTTTCTCGAAAAAAGAAGCAAACAAATACATAGGACGGTTCATGCAAAGGGTTTATGATCAATCAAAATAATCAACCAAGAATTATGTCTCTAATATTGTTCAACCATTCTAAGCTAATGTTTTGCGTAGTAAAATTCAAAACTGAATTATTAAAAAGACTTGAAAAACCTGGAATCGGGTTGTCCTCCCGGTAGCTTATTCCTGACTCGACGAAACAGGTTGCCTCCCGCCTAGCGCTTCGTTTATAGTCCATGGCTAGACTTCTTCACTTGATTACTTCGGATCAACGCTCTTTGCGGGCGTTGCAATCTTGGGTACCCACTTTTGGCTTAGTCATTTTTTTTGGTCTTCACAGGCTAGCTTTGTCCTTTGGTCTTGACGGATGCAACAACTTCATTCATGTAGTGGCTCGGCATCTCGAACCCCGGTCTTCGGTTGTGATCTTCATGGTGATCCTTCATCTCTCCCGAGTGAGCTTGAGTAGCCTTCGCCGTCTTGGGACCTTGGAGTTGTCTCGGATATTCTTCTTTGTCACCCATCAGTTGTCCGGCAAGTTGTCCCACTTGCGTCTAGCATCTTCATCACGATGAACACCTCACGTATAGAGCTTCCGACCTCCGTCACCTTGCCATCTAAATTCTTTAATATATTCTCCATAGCCTCGAACTTAGTGACGGCGTCCTTGTTGATCTTAGCTTGCTCGTCCATCAAGTCCTTGAATTGTGCACAAAGAGGAACCAAATCTAGAATCGACGAACTTGCATTAAATCGGGGTTACCTTGGACATGGTCGTACTCCACACACTCCTTGCATGTGTGAGGACCATGTGTGGTTCGAGGACCGGTGGATGGTCGCTTCCTTGTGTGATGAGTGATTGACAACGTTGTGTGGACTGATTCTTGGCTAAGTATTGCAGGTGCAGGTTGCGGCTTGACTCGTGTTGGTGCAGGTGAAGAACAAGCGCGAAAGGTCGTTGCCGGTGAGGCCTCCAGGTGTGGAGAAGACAAGTAGGCTTCGTTCGAGGGACCCGGTGGCCAGCGGGGTCAAGTGCGGGCCGCATGGTGGCATGAACAGCAAGATGAAGTCGTGGACGGTTTCTTGGTAGAGCCTCAAAACCAAGGTCGAGCCGGGACTACGTGGGAGCCAAGTCATGAGTGGAGATTGGCGGAGGCTACACCGAGTTCGCGGGGTTTCCGGTGGTTCACCAGAAAACCACTGGGTTCCTTGGTTGATCCACAAAGCCAAGACCGGAGAACCGAAGACGGAGGTGCGGCGGCACCCGGACGGTCCGACCGGTGGGTCCGACCGGTCGGCCGGTGGGGACCGGCTCGGCCCGGTGAGGAGCACCGGCTCGACCGGTGTGCGACGATGCGGTCCGAATCTTCGAAGCGGAGGACACGCGTCGGGATCGCATGACTTGCGTCAAGGCTACGCGAGGTGCGGTCGCCGGGCATCCGTCCGATGGTGAAGACATCAAGAATTCCAAATCCGCCCTTGAGGGGCTTGTATCCCTAGTTGTTAGAGAAGGGCATTTTAGACATTCGGTTGCCTCCATATAACCCAAGAGGTGAGAGGATGGCAGCCAACTCTTGGAACCCTAGCTCATTAGTTTTCCTATTTTCCACCTATTTTCCTTAGGTTTTCTCTAGGACTAGCAAGAGAGCTTCACGGAGAGATCTTGTAGAGAGGGATGGATGATCGGGCGGCTTCCTAGACCTTGTACGAACCTTTGTTTCATGTATAGATGATTCGGCGTGGTTCCTCAAGGTTTGGATATGTTTTTCCCGGTTGTTCTTGGTGGTGATTTTCGGAGCCCTCTCTCGGTGATTTCCTTGGGTTGTTTTCGGGGCTTTTCTCTTAGGGATTTGATGGGGGAAATTTGTGGGAACCCTTCGTGGTTCTTTGGGCTGTGATTCCCCCTCCCAAATCCGTGGGAAAAAGTGCTCGATTTCGGGGTTTCTTGAGTTCTTGGGTTGGAAGTGCTTCCGGCGGGATTTCTTCGATTCCTCCTTTTTGGACGAGTTTTGGTGGGATTAAACTTGGCTATGAACTCCTCATGAGGTGTTCATGATATCCCCAAAGTCTTGTTCAAGTCCGTGGAGCGATTCGGGAGATCGAGATTTGGATTTGGGGGAGTTGACCCGCGGGTGCTGTTCATCCCGAGCTGCCCAAGCTACACCGGTCCGGACCGGTGCTCTTGACCGGTCTGACCGGTGTGAGCCCTTGTGGGTTTTTGCTCGGGTGAACGTCTTGGTGTGTTCCTTGTTGTCCCGTGTTGCCGCTTGTTTCGAGTTTGGGTCCGTTTGGTGCTCGGTTGGCCTCGTTTGGTGCCTTGAGGGCTTTCGAAGTCGCCATCGGTCCGACCGGTGTGTCTCACCGGCTCGGACCGGTGTAGAGCCACTTAGTGAAAGTTGCTCGGTTCACCAGCGGGGACCGGCTCCGACCGGTGGTGCTCACCGGTCTGACCGGTGTGGGTCTGTAGACTCGGGGTTTGTTGTTCCGCTGCGTTCTCGAGTCGAAAGGCTGTGTGTGTTGGTTCCTAGGTCCAGTGGCACTCCAGTGGCTACGTGGGCTTGGCCAACTTGGGTAGTGAGTCGGAGACGTGTGTTGGAAGCCGTGTTCGTCTTGTTGGAGTTTTCATCTCCTTCGAGAAGAATTTTTATCGGCTCCCATTCACTCCCCCCCCTCTCTGGTTCGCCGTATCGGTCCTTCAAGTGGTATCAGAGCCGGTTCGGGTCTTTGTTGACTCTAACTAGTCTAAGATCCAAGGATGGCGTACCAGGAACGGGGTTCGGGTCCTCCACACTTCGATGGCAAGAACTACCAGATGTGGAGAAAGCGGATGGGTGCGTTCCTCCGCGGAAAGGGTCGCCGTGCTTTGGGATGTCACGGTGGACACAAAGGCTATGTCCAGCCGATGGATTTCCTTGCTCCGGGGTCGAGGGACGGATTCGACGCCAACAATAAGGCGGTCGACTACTTGTTTCGTGCTTTGTGTCGGCCGAGTTCGATCGGGTGCACACCGAGCACTTGGCTTGTAGGATTTGGGCGGTGTTGAAGGAGGCTCATGTTGGGAACGCCCGTGTTCGAGCACGGTTGTATGCGACCTACCAGAGAGAGTACGAGAACTTCACTCATCTCCCCGGTGAGTCCATCGATGCCTTGTTTCAGGGGTTCACGGTGGTGGTGAACAACATGAGGGCCAATGTGGACGTGCTCCCGTACGATGATCATGATAGAGCCGTCAAGCTCTTACACTCTTTGGATCGTACGATATGGGGCGGAAAGTTCGAGGCCATAGTCGAGTCGGAGAGGTATGATACTCGACGGTGAACGAGCCGTTCTCAAAGCTCAAGTCGGGCCGAGGTGGATAGGGGCATGACTGCCAAGCTCGAGGGACCGACTGATTCCCATAGTCTTGCCCTCGTTGGTGGTTCCAAAGGAAAGACTAACTCTAACCCATCCACCAGGATGTTCTCGTTTTCCTCTTTGATGTCTATGCCAGATGAGGAGTTTGATGACCTTGGAGAGGACGAGCTTGCGCTGTTGACGAGGCGGTTCGAGAGGCTGCACGAGAACCGCGTGAACATGAGGAGGAACACGAGGAATTGCTTCCAGTGCGGCAAGCCGGGACACTTCGTCGCCGACTGCCCGGAGAAGGCCGAGAACAAGGACAGCTACAAGCACAAGCCGAGGATGAACGATGGCAAGTACCGTTCGAGGCGCGACCACAAGAGCAAGCACAAGAACAAGTACAAGGACGAGCGAAGATCGAGGAAGAAGGAGAGCCGAGGCAAGGCCCGAGCGATGGTTGGAGCGAGCGACGTCGACTCCGGGTCCGCGTACTCCACCTCGAGCTCGAGCAGCAGCGACGACGAGGGAGATCGCCGCAAGAACAAGAAGTCGTCCAAGAACCTGAGCGGGCTGAGCTGCTTCGCGAGAGATGGCTTCTGCACCATGGCGTTGAGCTCCGGCGGCAAGAAGAGCACACAGAGCGACTCGGACTCTGAGTCCGACGACGAGGTGCGTGATGAGCTTCCCTTCTTGCGCCAGGAGAATGAGAGGCTTGGCTCTTTGCTTGATAACCGTGATGACATGCTTAGAGAGGCCAAGAAAATGAGGAAAGAGCTTAGGGCTTCACTCGAGGATGCTAGGACTAGAGTGGCTGAGCTAGAGACACAGGTGCTTGATAGCAAGCTTGAGATTGATTCGCTTAAGGCTAGCCCCGTTGTTTCGATGAGAATGATTGTCTTTGATTGCTCCATATTCCTTGCTGATCTTGCTTTGTTTAAGGAGAAGCATGCCTCCAAGTGTGAGGAACTAGATGTGCTTAGGGTTGAAGTGGCTGAGCTTAAGTCTAGACCTGCTTTGCTAGGTGCTTGCACTTCTTGCCCTGTTTTGTATGCTAAAATTGATGAGATGCATGCTTACACTAGTTCGCTCGAGGCTAAATTGAAGGAACCCATGCCTACATCTTGATCTACCTGTGAAATGCATGCATTGAAAAATTTGGAGCTTGCACATTATGTTGATCGTTTGCAGGATGAGAATGATGATTTGAGGAAGTTGATGGGTTGGTTGTCCTGGCCACGAGCCTCGGTTGAGGATGATGATCGAGGCCTTTAAGAGGCAAGATGGTGAGGGGCTTGGGGCAAACAAGGTTGGTGAGGGAAGTGGAGAGAATATCCCGAAGCCACCAAAAACCCACCACAAAAATGATTTCCCACCAAAACCTAACCATCTAAGGAACCGACTAGACACAACCCCGCCTCCACCCGTGTTTCCTACACCCACAAATGATCTACAAAAGCCTATCAAGTTTGTGAGCACTTCGGGGAAAGTGTTCTTTGGGAAGGAGAGTGAGAAGGCTAGTGGTGAGAAACCGGTGGAGGGTTTGAGTGGAGAGAAACCGAGTGAGCGACCACATCCCAAGCCAAAGCCTAAGCTTGTGAGGTTCCATTGTGGCTATTGTGGGAGAGATGGCCATAAGGAGGAGTTTTGCTTCAAGAGGAAGCGAGAGGAGAGAATGAGGAAGGAGTGGGCAAACAAGGACAAGTACCACCCTTCCGATGGTGTACTTGAGCCTCGTATGCGGATGCCCGGGGGCAAGGCGATTGTGAGGACAGTTCGGGCTTGGGGAGAGAAGAAGGTCAGCAGGTGGTGTTGTTGTTCGGGTCACACCGGTCGGACGGTGTGGGGCACCGGTCGACCGGTGCGAGGCCTGGACGGACGGATGTTCGGGTTTCGAGCTCGTACAGGTGCGAGGGTTGTTTCTGGTGGTCGTGGCTCTGGTGGTTGGGCTGGAAAGAGTGCAGGTGGTCAGTTTGCTAGGCGTTCTCCTCCTCGTGCTCAATACGGGGATTGGAGGAGTCGTGGCGTTGAGTTGGAGAGGAAGGACGTTCCACGGGCCTTCTTGCGTGGTTTTAGTCCTCCTCCAGGCAGAGAGGGGTGGTTCCCTCAGGGTGGTTACCGTGGTGGTGTTCGTGGAGGTAGCTTTGGTAGGAGAGATGCTTTGGTTGGTGCTAACCCCACTTTCGAGCAAATGGCTCGGCACCGGTTTTCCTCCTTTGGTACTAACCCCGATCTTCCGAGTCGTTTGTTCGCTCACGTGCCTATTTTTGATTTTCGGGTGGGAGACTTGAAGAACATTTGGTTGATTGACTCCGGTTGTTCGAGGCATATGACCGAGACAGGGGGTGGTTCTCAAGTCTCGTCCCGTGGTGACGAAGAGGTACATAACTTTTGGGGACAATGGGCGTGGGCGTGTGCTTTCGAAAGGTGAGATAAAAGTGAGTGACAAGATCACTCGAGGCGTGTTGCTCTTGTTCAATCGCCGGGGTACAATTTGCTTTCCGTGTCTCGGTTGTTGGATGAGGGTTTTGAGGTGTTGTTTCGGCCCGGTGGTTCTCGGATTGTTGACTCTCGAGGGGACCTTGTTTGTATGGTCGTTCCCGAGGGTCGTGTGTTTCGTGCTGATTTTTCTCGGTCTTCGGGTGTTGAGCGTTGTTTCTTGGTCGGTTCTTCGAGTGAGTTGTGGAAGTGGCATAGGAAGTTGGGTCACTTGAGCTTTGACCTTTTGTCTCGCTTGAGTAAACTCAATTTGGTCCGAGGATTGCCACGGTTGAAGCTTGAGAAAGAGTTGGTTTGTGCTCCGTGTAGGCATGCCAAGATGGTGGCCTCTTCTCACCCGCCTCTCACCGATGTGATGACCGAGCGTCCATGCGAGCCGCTCCATATGGACCTTGTTGGCCCGGCCTCGTGTGCGATCCCGCGGGTGGGAAGTGGTATGTCCTTGTTGTGGTGGATGACTATTCTCGGTATGCGTGGGTGTTCTTTCCGGAGGATAAGGGGGAGACGTTTGGTTTTGTTCGAGATCTAGTCTTGAGGTCGAGGAACGAGAGGCACGGAGATGCCATACGAGCTATCCGCAAGGATAATGGCTCGGAATTCAAGAACTCTCGTTTTGAAACCTTTTGTCATGACTTGGGTCTTGAGCACCGCTTTCGAGTCCGTATACGCCTCCCCGAATGGTGTTGTAGAAAGGAAGAACAGGACCTTGTGCAAGATGGCTCGACGATGCTTGATGAGCATAGGACTCCGAGGAGGTATTGGGCCGAGGCGGTGAATACCGCATGCTATGTGTCGAACGGAATATACCTCGTAGTGCACAAGAAGAAGACATGCTATGAGTTGATGCATGGTCGCACACCCAAAGTGAGTCACTTCCATGTCTTTGGTTGCAAGTGTTTTATTCGCAAGAAGGGCGGGAAGTTGGATAAGTTTGAGGCTAGGTCTCGTCGATGGTATTTTCTTTGGTTATGCATCTCATTCTAGAGCATATCGTGTGCTCAATCTTGAAACTAACCAAATCGTGGAGACTTGCGAGGTAACCTTCGACGAGACAGAGCCACGTAGTCGCCTTGTCTTTGAGTGTGCGGGTAATGATGAGCTTGGCGAGGAGATCTTTCGGAGGAGGAGCATGAACATGGTGATGATGAAGATGGCGGTGTGGTGCCCCCGCTGAACATGTACCCACTACTTCGACTACGATGATGGATGGACCCTCTACCACACCTACGACGACAAATCGAGAACGAGGAGAAGCTGATGTTGAGGGGGAGGTAGCTTCGAGGCGAGAACCTCCCCGGCGAGTTCAGGTGGATCACCCAGCTTCGAGGATCATCGGCGACATGAATGAACGCACTACACGGTCGAGGGTTCGAAACAATTCCCATTTTGCTCATGCTGCATTTGTTGCTTCTTTCGAGCCCAAAGACATTAGACACGCACTATCTGATCACAATTGGGTTAACTCGATGCATGAGGAGTTGGAAAACTTTGAGAGGAATCGTGTGTGGGAGTTGGTTGACCCTCCCCCCGGGTGTAAGCCGATTGGTACAAAGTGGGTGTGGAAAAACAAAGAGGGAGAGAAGGGTGAGGTTGTGAGGAACAAGTCGAGACTTGTTGCTCGGGGGTTCGGGCCGAAGGAGGGGATCGACTACGAGGAGACCTTTGCTCCCGTAGCCCGTTTGGAGGCGATTAGGATCCTTCTAGCCTTTTCTGTAGCTAAAGGGTTCAAGTTGCACCAAATGGATGTGAAGAGTGCTTTTCTGAATGGAGTGTTGGAGGAAGAAGTGTATGTGAGACAGCCCTCCGGGTTTGAGAGTGAGAGGTACCCCCACCGGTGTACAAGTTGAGGAAGGCGCCGTATGGGTTGAAGCAGGAGCCTAGAGCTTGGTATGGCGAGGTTGAGGGGGTTCTTGTTTGCGAGAGGCTTTGAGATGGGGAAGGTCGATCGACCTTGTTTTTGCCGAGGCAGTAAGGCGGAGATATCCCGATTGTGCGGGTGTACGTGGATGATATTGTCTTTGGTGGCTCGTCTAACTCTCTTGTTGCGAGGTTTGCGGATGATATGAGCAAAGTGAGTTCGAGATGAGCATGATGGGTGAGTTGCGGTTCTTCCTCGGGCTACAAATCAAGCAATCAAAGGAATGAACATTTGTGCACCGTGCTAAGTACACCAAGGACATTGTGAGGAAGTTCAAGATGGAGGACTCCAAGGCTATGACGACGCCGATGAGTACGACTACGGCTCTTGATGCGGACGAGGAAGGTGAACACGTGGACCGGAAGGAGTACCGAGCATGATCGGGTCACTCCTCTACTTGACAGCCGACGAGGCCGGACATACGCTTCTCGGTGTGTCCGTGCGCTCGTTTTCAAGCGTCTCCGAGGACTTCGCATCGGCAAGCGGTGAAGAGAATTTTCGGTACTTGCGTCACACTCCCGACTTCGGCCTTTGGTACTCCGCGTCCTCTTCTTTGGCGCTTCATGGTTTTTCGGACGCGGACTTTGCCGGGTGTCGGTTGGATAGGAAGTCCACTTCGGGACTTGCCGCTTTTGGGTTCTTCTTTGGTGTCTTGGTCTTCCCGCAAGCGGTCGAGTGTTGCTCAATCCACGACCGAGGCCGAGTATGTTGCCGCCGCTAGTTGTTGCTCTCGGCTCCTTTGGATCACCTACACCATGAGTGACTTTGGTGAGGAGTATACCCATGTCCCACTTCAATGTGATAGCACCAAGTGCCATAAGCGTTGCAAAGAACCCGTGCTCCATTCCAAAACCAAGCACATAGAAGTGAGGTACCATTTTCTGAGAGACAACGTAGAGAAAGGAAAGATAGCCTTGATCCATGTACCCACACATCACCAACTAGCCGATATTTTCACCAAACCCCTAGATCAAGCAACTTTCACTCGTCCGCGGGGGGAACTTGGTGTGTGTTTGATTTCCTGAGTTGGGTGTGTGGGAGCTTTCTTTTGCCGGTGGTGTCGAGCCCGTTTTGCCTCCCCTCGAGGAGCCGGTTTGTAGCATATGTATAGCTTTCCTTTGTGCATTTCTTGCATTTGGCATGGCATATGTAACATGATGTATAGGCATTTTGTAGATTGCATGCATTTTGTATCATATGCAGTGGTTAGGAAAAGCTTCTCTCATATACATTGTTCACCATGGAATGAGATATATGTCTTTGTGAGCTTGTTTGGTATGCTACGGTTAGTTTGGCTTAGCTCTTGATGATCTTGATGAATAATCCATGGTTGATAGCTATGCTTTTGAAAAATGTCACATGTATGCTCTCTCATGTGTAAATGCCTTTACATGCTCTTGACATGTTTTTGTGGCCTTGCTATGCTTAATTTGTGGTTGGATGGCTAGTTTATTGATCATATGGGGCCAAAGGCTCATTTGCCATCATGAATGTTTAGCCCTCTTGATTTATCTTGTGGAGGAGCATAAGTTCCTTTTTGTTGCAAAGACATTTCATGTACCATTTACAAATCTGAAAATGAAATGAAAATTGCTTGGAAAATATGCTCCCATGTCATATGTGCTGAATTTAATTTGCTTTGGGTGCTAAACCGTTGCATGATGCCTACCAATGAGAAGTCTCATACATAGAAGTAGGCACATGGCTCGGTGGCTTTGACATGACATGAGGTGCTTGTGGGTGTTTGTGATGGTCTTATGATTAGAATGGCTGTCCTAGCATAAAGTTTGTGTGGCTTTGCCATTTTGATATGCTTTGATCATGTTTAGGACTTTGCTCATGAGAGGCATGTTTTTCGCAAAATTGCCAAAATCCATCTTAGCTTCGTCCAATGGTTGTGAAACTTGGTGATCATGTAGTTGAGATCGATACGAAGCCGTAGAGTATCTAACTTGCTCATTTGGACATGTGTAGCATTCTTTGTTGAATTTTGTATATTTGAGAAGCTCTAGGTTGAAAGTTTTGCATTTTTGGCTTGATTCATGCATTGCCAACAAGGGGGAGAAGTTTGAGCTTGAAATGGCTTGTTGGACGCGTTTAGAAGGTTTTCAGGTGGTTTCGAGCCATTTCTGGGCTCTGTTGTACACCGGTCTGACCGGTGATGAGCACCGGTCTGACCGGTGTGAGGGCTGGTCCTGTACATATGTTAGGCACCGGTCTGACCGGTGGTGATGACCGGTCTGACCGGTGTGAGCTGAAATTGCTGCAGCTGCCCTGTTTTCAGCTGTTTTGCATGCATTCGTCCAGGGGGAGTTGCATTGGTTCAGGGGGAGCTCTTTGAGAGTTTTTGAGCTTTGATTCGGTGGTTTGCACTCTTTGCTTGAGCTTTGCTTTGTCTCGGATGTGTCGAGCCGTTGCCCTTGCCTAAGGGGTCTGAGACTTGTTTCCTTCAAGTGATCTTGCTCTTTGCCTTTGTTTGGCTTTCGATCGCTTGTTGGAGTTTCTTTTTGTTCGTTTCTTTTCTTTTCCTTTTCTCTTATGTTACTTCATGTGAGTGTGTTGTCAATGCACTCATCAAGGGGGAGATTGAGGACCATGTGTGGTTCGAGGACCGGTGGATGGTCGCTTCCTTGTGTGATGAGTGATTGACAACGTTGTGTGGACTGATTCTTGGCTAAGTATTGCAGGTGCAGGTTGCGGCTTGACTCGTGTTGGTGCGGGTGAAGAACAAGCGCGAAAGGTCGTTGCTTGGTGAGGCCTCCGGTGTGGAGAAGACAAGTAGGCTTCGTTCGAGGGACCCGGTGGCCAGCGGGGTCAAGTGCGGGCCGCATGGTGGCATGAACAACAAGATGAAGTCGTGGACGGTTTCTTGGTAGAGCCTCAAAACCAAGGTCGAGCCGGGACTACGTGGGAGCCAAGTCATGAGTGGAGATTGGCGGAGGCTACACCGAGTTCGCGGGGTTTCCAGTGGTTCACCAGAAAACCACTGGGTTCCTTGGTTGATCCACAAAGCCAAGACCGGAGAACCGAAGACGGAGGTGCAGCGAAGCACCGGCACCGGTCCCCGACCGGTGGGTCCGACCGGTCGACAGGTGGGGACCGGCTCGGCCGGTGAGGAGCACCGGTCTGACCGGTGTGCGACGACGCAGTCCGGAATCTTCGAAGCGGAGGACACACGTCGGGATCGCATGACTTGCGTCAAGGCTACGCGAGGTGCGGTCGCCGGCATCCGTCCGATGGTGAAGACATCAAGAATTCCAAATCCGCCCTTGAGGGGCTTGTATCCCTAGTTGTTAGAGAAGGGCATTTTAGACATTCGGTTGCCTCCATATAACCCAAGAGGTGAGAGGATGGCAGCCAACTCTTGGAACCCTAGCTCATTAGTTTTCCTATTTTCCACCTATTTTCCTTAGGTTTTCTCTAGGACTAGCAAGAGAGCTTCACGGAGAGATCTTGTAGAGAGGGATGGATGATCGGGCGGCTTGCTAGACCTTGTACGAACCTTTGTTTCATGTATAGATGATTCGGCGTGGTTCCTCAAGGTTTGGATGTGTTTTTCCCGGTTGTTCTTGGTGGTGATTTTCGGAGCCCTCTCTCGGTGATTTCCTTGGGTTGTTTTCGGGGCTTTTCTCTTAGGGATTTGATGGGGGAAATTTGTGGGAACCCTTCGTGGTTCTTTGGGCTGTGATTCCCCTCCCAAATCCGTGGGAAAAAGTGCTCGATTTCGGGGTTTCTTGAGTTCTTGGGTTGGAAGTGCTTCCGGCGGGATTTCTTCGATTCCTCCTTTTTGGACGAGTTTTGGTGGGATTAAACTTGGCTATGAACTCCTCATGAGGTGTTCATGATATCCCCAAAGTCTTGTTCAAGTCCGTGGAGCGATTCGGGAGATCGAGATTTGGATTTGGGGGAGTTGACCGCGGGTCTTTGTTCATCCCGAGTCGCCCGTGCTACACCGGTCCGACCGGTGCTCTTGACCGGTCGACCGGTGTGAGCCCTTGTGGGTTTTTGCTCGGGTGAACGTCTTGGTGTGTTCCTTGTTGTCCCGTGTTGCTTCTTGTTTCGAGTTTGGGTCCGTTTGGTGGTCGGTTGGCTGTTTGGTGCCTTGAGGGCTTTCGAGGTAGCCGCCACCGGTCCGACCGGTGTCTCACCGGTCGACCGGTGTAGAGCCACTTAGTGAAAGTTGCTCGGTTTCACCGGCGGGGACCGGTCGACCGGTGGTGCTCACCGGTCCGACCGGTGTGGGTCCGTAGACTCGGGGTTTGTTGTTCCGCCGCGTTCTCGAGTCGAAAGGCCGTGTGTGTTGGTTCCTAGGTCCAGTGGCACTCCAGTGGCTACGTGGGCTTGGCCAACTTGGGTAGTGAGTCGGAGACGTGTGTTGGAAGCCGTGTTCGTCTTGTTGGAGTTTTCATCTCCTTCGAGAAGAATTTTTATCGGCTCCCATTCACTCCCCCCCCCCCTCTCTGGTTCGCCGTATCGGTCCTTCAATGTGGATCTTGCTTCGGCAGCCTTTAGGTGTTGAGCTTCTTTCTCCATCTCCATCTTCTACATCCTCCTCTTAAGTAAACCGATATGCCACTCAAGGAATCCGGCTCGTATGCATTCAGCTCTCGCAATCGTCATGGGGATAGTTGAGACTTTGATCTTGAACGGCCTCCCGGCGTCTTGAAGGTTTATGATAGGTAGATCAACGATGTCCGGGGTGCGTAGCGCTCCGGTGGTTGAGGTTGATCTCCCTTTGGACTTGGAGGTGGTGATTCCCTTGGAGATTTCGACGGTCCTTCGACTTCACTTTTGAATTTCCAACCCTTTAGCTTGTGTTGCACGTCACCTTTGCCTGTAAAGTTTTCCTGGATCATCCACAAAAAAAGTTTGGGTTTCTTGGAGAGGTAGCCAACCATCTCCGGTTAGGGTTAGCAATAAAACAAAAATCTAAAAAGAAAAGAAAAATTAGGGTTAATCAAAACTAGATTAGATTGACTCTTTTTTTTGTTTTTGAGGAGGATCAAACTTAAGAGATTCAAAAGAAAATCAAAAGAAAAACTGAAAAATAAGCGATACTAGATTGGATCTTGATTGCTTGTTCCCCGGCAACGGCGCCAGAAAAAGGGGCTTGTTGACGGTTAATAGTTGTATCAAATTTCGTTTATGACTTGCAAGCGGACAAGTCTCCCGTCGTAGTCAAGGGACCCTTCTTCCCTCGAGTGGTGAACCCAAGGTATCGAATCCGTGGAACAATGTGCAACGCAAGGATTCAATCTAGTAAAGCAAGGTGAAGCTATCTATTGAAGAACAAAGATGCATCAAATCTAAGATATGATCAAGTAAACGAATCTAATCTAATCTACTAAAGAGGTAGCAAGAGAAAGCAAGAGATAACCGATCTAGAGAGTCTAGATCATGCTTATGTTGTAGCTCCAAACAAGATAGATGAAGATAGAAAAGCGAATCTCATTAAAAGCATCTTTAAATCATGGCCTTCCATCCGACTCCGAAAACGCCCGCCTTTCAGAACCCCCGTTCTGTCACAACGTATCCCTACTCATGCGGGTAGTCTAGGGCGAGTTCGATAGAACAAGTTGAAATCACTTGGCCGGTCCGGTATGCACCTTTAGCCACCGCGGCTATAAGAGCGCCCTAAGTAATCTAGCTGCAAACTAGATCGTAGAAGAAGCAAAACCAAGAAGAAAACAAAATCATCGAGAAGGCACTTGATCGCTAGAAATTGAATTCACTTACAAACTTCACCATGAATGATTACATGAACAAGATCACCACCGGGGCCCTCCCTCGATCTTGATCCTCACTCCGGAGCTCCGACGTGGTCTTCCATGCAAGGTTCCCACGTCGGCTAGGGAAACCCTAGACAACTAGCACGACCCTCATCTCCGAGATGGTGTCCCTCAAGCTTCTCTGCTCCTCGGCGGTGGATTACGACTTCGATTCTGCGTGGCTCTCGGTCAGGGGGCTATTTATAGCTTGAGAATCAATTAGGTCAAAGGGGAGGCCGATTGGGCCCCGAAAAGGGCTGGGCCGGCCGGCCTGGGCCCAATTCGGCTCATCTTGTGGCCTGCTTCGCCCGGTGTTGCTTCCCGCGTCTTCTAGATGTTCTCCCCTTTTGCATGTGGGCCCTTGACATCGGTTTCTCTCCGAATTGGACTCAACTCCTTGTCTTGCAAGATTCAGCACTTTTCTGTTTCGGTCCTCGGAGTTTATCATCTTCTCGGGCTTGGTCCTTGGGCTCTTGGAGTCATGTTCACTTCATTGCTTGACTTGTATCGGGCTTCAAAGTCTTGTCATGAGGTGCTTAATGAACTTATCCCGGAAGTCTTGCTTTCAACGTTAAAACCCTTTGTAAACACTTAACTCCAAAACTGACATGCACAAGTGAACTTGTTATACCACGGGGGTTAGTACCAATGAATAAGATACAAAAGTCATGCCAACACCGAAGGTAAACTCATGGCTAGGTTGACGGATTTTCACCGTCAACATCGGCCGTGCAGGTATGCGGAGTGGATCTCAAACATCGTCCATGTTTACAAGAAAAATGGGAAGATGAGGGTTTGCATAGATTTCAGAGATTTGAACAGAGCTACTCCCATGGATGGATACCCAATGCCTGTTGCTGATTTATTGGTTGATGCTGCTGCTGGACATAAGGTTATCAGTTTTATGGATGGTAATGCAGGGTACAACCAAATATTTATGGCAATAGAAGAAATATCGAAGATAGCCTTCAGATGTCCTGGTCATATAGGCCTGTTTGAGTGGATAGTCATGACATTTGGGTTGAAAAACACTGGTGCAACTTATCAACGAGCCATGAATTATATCTTTCATGAGTTGATCGGCAAAACTATTGAAATTTATATTGATGATGTTGTGATCCAATCTTTGAATCATGACTCGCACTTGGAGGATGTAAAGAGAACTCTGGAGTGCACCTGAAAGCATGGATTGAAGATGAATCCAAACAAATGTGCCTTTGGAGTATCAGCTGGAGAATTCTTGGGATTTCTGGTACATGAAGGAGGGATTGAAGTTGGCAAGAAAAGCATGAAAGCTATCGATGAAGTTGTTCCTCCAACTAATCTCAAGGAGTTGCAATCACTGCTTGGCAAGATCAATTTTGTGAGAATGTTCATTTCAACTTTGTCACAAAAGATTTTGCCCTTTTCTCCGTTGTTGAAGCTCAAGAAGGACCAAAAATTTGCATGGGGTGACGAACAACAGAAGGCTTTCGATGAAATCAAGCGATACATGATGGAACCACCAGTGCTGGTGCCTCCACAGTTGAACAAGCCTTTTAAGTTGTACGTGGCGGCCGATACCCAAACCATTGGATCGGCCCTTATACAAGAGTTTGAAGAAAGGAACGGGTAGTAGCGTACCTTAGCCGAAAATTACTTGATCTTGAGACCAGGTATTCGGTTGCGGAGAAGCTGTCCTTATGTGTTTACTACTCATGTACAAAGTTTCGGCATTACTTGTTGAATGCCGAATGCGTTGTATATTCAAAGTTTGATGTAATAAAACATATGTTATCTATGCCAATTTTGAATGGAAGGATTGGCAAGTGGATTTTGGCCTTATCTGAGTTTGAGCTGAAGTTTGAATCGGCAAAAGCCATTAAAGGTCAGATTATTGCCGACTTCATTACTGAGCATCGTGATCCGTCAATTGATTTGCTTGAAATTACCCTGTGGGCATTGTTCTTTGATGGATCATCATGTGGCAAAGGTGGTGGAGTAGGGATTTTATTAATTTCACCCAGAGGTGAGATGTTTGAGTTTGCTATTCCTATTCAGCCTACTGTCACAAACAACCAAGCTGAGTACGAGGCGTTGCTTAGAGGGCTTCAATACCTAAGAGAAGCTGGGGTTGTTTCAGTTGAAATTTATGGAGATTCAGAGCTGGTTATAAAGCAATTGAATGGCCAATATGAGTGTAAAAGTGATGCCCTAAGAAATTACTACGAGGAGTGCAGGGAATCTTAAAGAGTTTTCAATTAGTAGTTCTACAACATATTCCTAGAGAACACAATGAAGAGGCAAACAGATTAGCTCAGAGTGCTTCAGGTTATAGGGAAAATCAAGAAGCGTTTGCCATGGAGGTATGTTCTTTCAGGAGCGATCTGGCTGAGGATGATTGGAGAAAGGAAATTGTTGATTATCTGGAAAATCTATCCCGAAAGGTTTCTAGGAAGCTCAGGTATAAAGCTATAAAATTTGTTCTTCTGGATGGACACTTATTTCATAAATCGTTAGACGGGGTGTTGCTGCAATGCTTGGGTCCAGAAGAAGCAAAGTAAATGATGAGCGAGGTGCATGATGGGCTGTGTGGAGCGCATCAATCAGCCTATCGTATGAAATGGGTTATCAGGCACATTGGATGCTACTGGCCAGGGATATTAGATCATTGCTTTGAATATTACAAAGGTTGTCAAGACTGTCAGAAGTTTGGGAACATCCAGAGAGTTCCAGCATCAGCCTTGAACCCTATTATCAAGCCTTGGCCATTCAGAGGATGGGGTATATATTTGATTGGCCAAATAAATCCACCATCTAGCAAGGGGCATAAATTTGTGCTTTTGGCAACCGATTACTTCACCAAATGGGTTGAGGCAATTCCAACGAATAAAGTAACATCAGAAAACATGATTGAGTTTGTTAAAGAACACATCATTTACAGGTTTGGAATTCCTCAAATGATTACAACTGGTCAAGGAGCTCAGTTTGTATCTTTGGAGTTCGGGGAGTTTGCCGGAAGCATGGGAATCAAATTATTTAATTCTTCACCTTATTATGCTCAAGCTAATGGTCAAGCAGAGGCTTCCAACAAGATCATGATCAAGCTTATACAAAAGAAGATTGACCAGAAGCCAAGGAGGTGGAATTCGGTACTCAACGAGGCTTTATGGGCATACCGAATGGCTCCTCATGGAGCTACAAAAACTTCTCCTTATGAATTGGTTTATGGGCACCACGCTGTTTTGCCCTGGGAAATGCAATCAGATTCAAGGAGAGTGGTTTTGCAAAAGGATTTGAGCTCCAAAGATTACAGTGGCTTAATGATGGACGAGTTGGAAGATTTGCATATGATTCGTCTTAGAGCCCTGAAAACATTGAGAAGAACAAGCTGCGAGTTGCTAAATATTACAACAAGAAAGTAAAGGTCAAGCAATTTGCAGAAGGGTATTTGGTTTGGAAAGCGCTACTGCCAATTGGAACTAAGTATAGTGCGTTCGGCAAATGGTCCCCGAAATGGGAAGGACCTTTTCGGGTAGTCAGGTGTGTGCCTGGTAATGCTTACATATTGAAAACTTTACTAGGAGAAGAATTTTCTGCTGCAATAAATGGAAGATATTTAAAGAAATATTATCCTAGTATTGAGGTTGATCGTTGATCACAAGCACCAGGATTACAAGCATTTGATACAGAAGGATAGCCGACATTCAAGAGAAAAGCCGCCTTTAGAACAAAAATTCTGACAAGGGAAATGGCCAATACTAAGATGTATTGCCCTTAGCACGAAGATACATAACATTACAGATGTTTCTTGCAGGCTTTCATTTGACAATCCAGCTGCTCAAGATTACAAGGGGGTGGGAAGCAGAAGGCCTGGCGAAAGAAGCAAAATTATGCTTCATTCATTTTTCTTGTTTTGCTTCTTCAGCTCCTTCCTCTTCAACTGTTCCAGGACCACCGTGACGGCAACCTGGAAGCTTCGGGGGTGGCCATGACTTGCAGCTTCCATTAGGCTGTCCCAGGCGGCCTTCAGGTTACTGTACCTATCGGAGACATCTAAGGAAGAAGAGCAGTTGATAGAAAACGAAAGTCTAAGCCTAAACATGGAATCAAGTAAAGATGGAAGCTTTTACCCCCTACTAATGCCTCAAGGCTCATACCGCATTCGCGTTCGGCATGGCAGCGGGCGGTGATGTCTCGCAGATCGTGCTCCAGATGCCGAATGCGGCGGCGCAACTAGTGATTGATCCTCTGTTCCGGCGTGGCGTCCTCTTCTTCAAGGGAGGAGTCAGAGGAGATATACTCGGGCGTTTCTTCAGTCCCAAGGATCTCTTCAGGGAGCAGATCAAGGCTGGAGGAAACAACAAAAGGTAAACATAAGATTGCAAATGAGAGCAAGAAGCAGATTAAAAGAAAACTCACTCTTGAATGGCGCGCTTCTTTGGTAGAGTGTTGTCCTCCTTGATGGGTTGCTTGCCTTTGTCCGCCATGGCTTTGGGGTTTTCGCTTCTGGAGCGGGGGGAGATGATGTGAAGTGATGGAGGAGTATGCGAGTGGATTTGCAGGGCATCCCAGAGGGCTATTTTATTGACTGAGAGAGCGCATTGGGAGTGATGACTGGTTGGCGTACATTATTGGAATACCAAGTGGCAGGGTTTTCCTCCCGAATGCGAAAGGGTTTTCATTGAACAGTGTTTATGGTTCCCGAACTGAGGATTTTCTGCGGATTTTGCACCAAGGGGGAGTTGTTTTCACGTATTCGGCTCAAGTAAAGTTCCCGAATGCGTTTGAGAAGAGTAAGGTTCGCAGTTGCAAGCAGGAGGGGATCATCACAATACAAGCATGGAAATTAAAATTCTTTATTTATTGCCGAAGATCAAACATCCCTAGTACAATCTAATCGAAAAGCCTGTTTAGCACAGACTGGGGATGAGTGAGTTCGGCAATGGCATCGCCATGGCCATCAAGGCGCTCCAAGATGACTTCGATCTCGTTGATGTCTTCTGGTGCGCCTCCCTGGAAGCCACGTGGCTGGATGGAGTAGTCGACGCCAGTATGCGTCGCCATGGCGGCCAAGCCCAGGGTGGTGCCGAGGCGGATGCCGTGGACAGCCACCTCGTCCACGCGATCTTCTACCGCGGCGAGGCACTCCGCCGGCGTGTCTCCAGGAGCGTTCACCTTGTCAGCCAATTGCTTCACCAGCATTTTCAGCTGGTCAAGCTCAGCGTCGCGGGCTGCGAAGTGCAAGGCAGTGATGGTTAGTATCAAAGCCGAATTGGATTGGAGGGTAATCCAAGGGATATACCATCGATGGTTGCCAGCAACTGTTCAGCAACTGTTTGCGCCGGTCCTCCCACTCGAGTTCGGCAATTCCAGCCTTCTTGGAGACATCCTCCAGCTCGCGCTGGGCCACCTCGAGCTCCGCCTTGAAGCGGAGGGCGTCGAGCTCCCCGTAGGGCACCGGGGAGTAGTTGTTTGACTCCGAGGAGTCGTCCGGCAGAGCTTGATTCATGGCCTGCGCGGGGGCCGGGTTCCATTGGATGAGATTGAAACAGAGAAGATCGTCAGAAACAGAGGAAAATCTAGGAAGAATCATGAGGGAAGTTGACGATCACTGCCTCCGATGCGCACCGGCGCGGCTTCCTTCCGCCTCGTCGGCGGCGCGACGCCTGTTGCTGCTACCCGCCATTGGTTCTTGGAGCTGCGCTGATGGTGAAAAGCAGCCTTGGGTTGGCAAAGGTTTGAAGGCTAAAGGCTTGATGAAAGGCTAGGGGCACCTACGATTTTATTTATATGGATGATGAAGAGATTGTGGCCTTGGATCGTGGCGCATATCCCAAGAAACTTGGAAAGTGGAGAGGTTTCCTTAACCAAATCGCCGTTGGGTCGTTTGGAATTCAAGCTGAGTCATATTCGGTTGACTGGCTTGGCTGAGTTGCGTTCGGAGTGCTGTTCGGGTATAGCACTGTTTGACCATAGTTACAGAATAAATCGTCCAGAGTTGCAAACAAAGTCATGCATAGAAAAGGAAATAAGGTTTATAAAAGGCAATGTTACAAGGACGATAAATTCGGTTACACATTGCTCATTACAACTAAATGTTCAAGTACTTTGCAATTACACCAGAGGCATTTGATATTATCTAATTAATGTTCTTCAGCCGTTCCTGATAATCTTTCTGAGTATTGGACAAGACGGAGAGTTGTGCCTCGAGCTGGTTTGCTTCAATCATGGCCGCTGATGCTTCCTCTTGGGTTTTCTCTATTAATCCAGGGAGCTCGGCTATCTTTTTCTCGTCAGCTTCAATTTCAGCTGATAAATTCCTCAGCTCAGTTTCTAGTGCAGTGTTTCTTGCAATTTACAACTCGAGAGTGGATTGCAGATTGGTCAACATTTCCTTGTTGCTCTCGATTTGGGCTTGTGATCCTTTCACAGCTTGCTCAGCTCTGGCTTTCTTTTGCTCAACGGCTGGTCGGGAAGATTGGCTCTTCAAGGCTCGTCTTATTACCACATAGTGAATGTCCAAGTCTGAGATAGGCTCCAAGGAAGCTTTGACGTCTTCAGGGAGCTCTTGATCGATGGATTCAAGCATTTCCTCGAAATGATTGACATCTCTGACTTGATCTCGGGCGTCTTTTTGTAGCCAGGAAAAGATTTCTCTGAGCCTTGCATGGTTTTCCTCTGATAGAGCCTGATTTGGAGTTCCTCCACCCCCTGTTTTGGCAGTGGGTTATGCACCATAAATGAAGAGCTTGATGGTGATAAAGTTTGATCCTGAGAGAGAAGGATTGCCGAATTAGGAATGGTTTATTAAAAGGAGATAACAGAGTTGGGTGCATGCACTTACCTCATGCCTGAATCCCTGAACTGGAGCAGGGACTTGTTCAAGTTCAGGGGGAATTTCTTAGGCAACTAGTGGAAGAGGATTCTGAGGAGTTCTTGGCAAAGCTGAAGCTTCTACTTAAGGGGAAGCTGGTGCAGTCCCTGATGAATTCGAGGCTTCTGGCTGAAATGAAGGTGGATTTATCCCTGTGGAGACTAGGATTTCTTCTTGGCTAGGGGGAGATTGAACCCTTGGGGAGCTTGAGGCTTTTGGTTGGATTGGTGGGTTCATTTCTGGTGAAGCTGGCACTTCTGCTTGAGGAGGGGGTGATTGGATCCCTGGTGAAGTTAAGGTCTCTGCTTGAGCAGAAGATGGTTGAGCCCTTAGTGAACTTGGAGAAGGAGTTTCCATGGGTTGATTCACCAATGTTTCTTCTGCAGATACTAAATAAAGAGTAAATGCCAGTGTGAGTTATGATCTTTGAAAAGAAAGAAGCAATGAAGGTCATACCAACAGGTGGAGCATTGGCAGATTCTGAAGCTGTTGATGGTTGCTGGGTTCTAGTCTGGAATTGCACAAGATGAAATATGTCTGAGTAAGAGTGGTCTTGTGTTCAAGAAAGAAAAGATGTTACCTCAATGGGGACCTTTTTAGTGGTTCTTTTCTTCTTAGCAGCTGGAGGTGCAACCAAGGGTAGAGCTTTTCTCTTATCAGAGTTTGAGCTGATGAGAGTAGGGTCCATTGTAGCATATCTGTCCATCAGCTGAGCCAGAGTTGTGAACTTGAATCCCAAGGCAGAGATTGGGCCTACCACATTATAAGCAATTGCCCTGACTCGAGGGGCAGGTACTATATTCTGCAAGGGGTGGCCAAAATCATGATTAATAGTGAAGAGTATGCCTGGTCAAAGAAAAGATAAGTATGTTACCTCTGAAGTTGGCTGAAAGTCAGGCATCAGCTCAAGACAGAATGAGTGTACTGGCTCATTGAAGATATGGTCATGGAACTCTTGCCACCAGGAGATAAAGAGAGGGTGAGCTATTGTTGTTGGTGTGAAAAGCCAGGTATAAAGAGTTGGGCTGCAGTTGTATTCAAAGACCCTTCTGGTTTGAACGCTCTCTGTGATTTCCTCTCTGGGTTTGAGGAACTCATGAAGAAATAGCCTTGGAGGCATTTGTCCACATCCTAGCTGTCGGGCCATCATATTTGGCTGATAATACTCATAGGTGCTGTGATTTAACCTCCCCCCACAAAATTCTTCTGGCAAGGCGCATGGGTGGATGAAGATATTGAAGATCTCTATAGATCTTGCATCATGGCATCCAGTTTCAAAGGAGAATTGAAAGGGGAGAGTCAAATTGTCATTGTTCAGATAAGGGAGCCAAAGGGGATCAGTGAAACCTCTGAAGAAGATCTCAAAAAACTGACTGACATTCTGGACAATAAATATGGTTGAAGTAGCTTCTCCATGGGTTTGGCATCCTTTGGTAATCTGGGCTTCTCCTTCCTTGTGGCTGGATGAAGGGAAAAGCCGATTGTTGAGATTGATACCAACAATCCGGTGCATGTACAGTTGCAGCCACATTTGCACAAACCACCAAGGGTCGTTGACACATGATATCTTCTGGCCGGTGTGCATTTGGGAAATAGTCTGATGGAGCATATGATACACACTCCCTAGGAGATATTTTTTAAGAGGGATGCGATGACCAGTAGCCAAATCTGTAGCCATGGCAATGTGATTCAAAGTTGGCTCATTGGCTTTACCACAAAAAATGAATCTACACAGCTACATGTTTAGGAACGCTCTGTATTCAACTTCACCCAGAGGGCCGTCTTTCATGTGATTTTGGATATATGACTTGTATCCACTTCCTGTCTTCACTCCTTTCTGCCTTGTGAAGCCTCTGTATTGGAAGGGATACATGGGTCCTGGAATGTCAAGGCCGGTGATCATGTATACATCGGCCAAAGTAGGAGACATTGGGCCGTGAACAAAGAGGAAAGCATTGACGCCATTTGACCAAAAATGGCAGGCTGCTATCAAAAGATTTTCATTCTTTGGGGTTTTGGCCAAAGATAACTCCAAGCATTGGGCGATGCGGAGGCTGTCCCAATTGCTGGTTTTGGCGCTGTTATCTGCAAGTATCCTCTGGTACCAATTTCTCCAACCTGCAATTGGGGGCAAAGGCCAGTTCTTGAAAGCGTCTTGCCACAGAGGAGGCCCTGCTAAACCCGCTTTGAAAGGGATTCTCTTGGATTCAGCTTCAATGAAATCGTGGGGATCAGAAGTTCCCACAGGTCCGAGGAAATATGATGTTGAGTTGGCCTCGGTATGAATCAAAAGCTCGGTGGAAAGCTCCTATCAAGAAAAATGGAAGGAGAACTCTGATGTAGGAGTCGGAAAAAATAATGCTGAATGAACTTTGAGGGGATGAAATTTACCTGAGCAGCTTGATTTTGATCCGCCATTGAAGATTTGAGCTTGGGGAAAAGATGACCTAGGGTTTGGATCTAAACGGAGACCCCGATGGATTGCAAGGAGGAAGAACAGGTGTTGAACAGATTTGACTTGAAGACGTTGGCGTTTACAGTCAGTTTCGGAATAAAATCATTTTTATCCTGTAATTGAAAAGGCATATGTTAACACGAAAAATTGGTACAAGAGAGAGGCTGATTTGTGGGCCTAACTTGGTAACAAATCCCGTTCAGCGGGGGAAGATATCTTCAGAAGATTTGGCAGAGATGCTTACGGTCGGCAGTTTGTTTCCATTCGGCAAAGGGACTGTTTGCGCTGATTTCGCGGGATCGTGTGGTGACATGGCCCGAGTGGAATGGACGAATGGATGGATAAGCATTCGCACTTGGGCATTAAATTAGGTATCAAATATTGTGCTCGTAGTCCACCAGGAGTCATGTCAGGACAGGGTATAAATATGAACCCTGGATGTTTGTAATTGTAATCGAACATTCTCATAACAAACCGGCTTTACGCCAAACCTTCGAGTCCTCTAGTCGTGTCGTCGAGTTCTTCAAGAGGATTCATTGATCCGTCGACCTCCGTAAGTACCGGCAACCTTGTATCATGTCTAGTATCATGCGGTGGATTTAGATCGTGATGCAAGTAGTCTTGTTACCTTGCTTAGTATCATGCGGTAGATTTAAGCTTGGTTCAAGAGGGTTTCTTGTTATATCACGAGCCATGCGTTGGGCTAAGATCTAGCTTGGAGCTAGTTATCGGCTCTATTAGATTTGGCAAGATCTAATAGATTCATTAAGTTACCACGTGTTGCTTTGAGTTTTACTTCATGTTTAAATTCATGTAACACTCTTTTGCCCAATTTAGATTGGTTTGAATCAGCCTTATCTAGTTCGGTGATTCTTATGTAATATGCTCACATCTTTGCCTCAATAAGGCATGTGGATCACATGTTCTCCAATAGCCGAAACCGAATCAATCTAAGTTGTCACGTGCTGCGGGTTCAAGATTGTTAATCTTGTGTAAACCTTGACAGAACCGGGTATCATGCGGTAGATGCAGATTTTTGGGTTGTTTTAGAGCTAATCATCCGGTGTATTAGATTTCAATTCAATCTGATAGGTTTATCATCTTTAGCAATATTTGTTCCTTCTCCACGGATCCCGATTCGGCTGTACAGCCGTATTTGGTTATGCTTTCATGAGTAAAACATGTTTATAAGTTATGTTTTAAATAACGCATGCTTTTAGCTTTCCATATTTAGATTGTATCATGCGGCGGATAGATCTTTTGTGATTGGTAGTGTGATTTTAAACAAGTTGTACCATGCGGTGGATTAACTTGTTTGAATTCATGCTTGATGGGTTTCAAAGTATCTAGACATGCGGTAGACTAGTGCTCTGGGCCTATGCACACTTCTTCATTACATATTTGTAATCATGCTTTACTTTATTTACTTTTACTGTTATTTATCCTCGAGGATCGGTCATGATCTTGTGCACGAGCAACGTTATTTAAACAAAGATCGATCTTTCGTCACGCTTACGTCATCTATTCGGTTATGTTCTGTTTTATGCTTTAAAGCTCCCGAATGGTTTTCAATCTGTTGACAGATAGCTTCTCATAGCTATATGTCATCTTACATGGCTTTGGTATTTAACTGCATTTCCCTTTGTTAATTTCAGGAAAATTGACTGGCACGCTTTGGAATCTGCTCGTGTGTTAAGCCAGCTTGTTCGACTTGCTGTGTGCTTGGTGCGAGGTGCGGATTTTGCGTCAACACGCGGCAAAAGTTCCGGGTGACATATGGGGGCAAAGAGTGTTCAAGGGGTTTTTGATTAGGGTTTTGACCAAAGTTTGGCCAAGGTTGACCAAAGGGGTCATTAGGGGTTGTCGGTGATGTTTCCGAGGTGATGGCCCAGGCTGACCATTGTTTGACCAAAGTCAACATAGTTGACCTGCTTATTAGGGTTAATAACTCTGGCTGAAAACCTGGGGCGTCACACCCTTCGTTCTAGGTTGCTAGGAAATCGATGACATGCAGGTATGTTCAGCAGGTGTCGGCTCTCTAGTCCTGTTGTTTGTAGTTGTTGTTGGTGCTTTGAGGGCTGGTTGGAGCTAGATTTTGTTTCCTCTGGTCATGTTACTTGTCGCTCTAGTTGGTGTTTCTTTTGCAACTTCGCGCCTTACGGTTTCTTTTGAGGTTGCTATATATAATTCTCTTCTCCTTAATGAAAAATGTGCTATGCACATCTTAAAAAAGATCACCTAGCACACGAGCGACAAGATGGCGTGCTCACGAACTGCGCGAGTCGATCGATGCAAAGGGGCCCACCAACAGAGTTGTGCGGCGCGCGCGTTGCATGGACGCGACACCGAATCAGGGCGCACTGCAGAAAGTCTGGCCGTCGGATCGCCATCAGGTGGTCTTGGTAGGGGTGTGTGGGGGGTAGAGTTGGACAAACTCAAAACCATCCAACAACGAGTAAAAAAAACAAGCAACAATTTATCCCCATCTTGTCAAAAAATAAAAACAATCTATCCCTTAACATGTTTTTTGGAGTTTTATGGACTCACACGCACAATAAAATTATTGAGCTAAATGTAGTGGTCGATGGAAAATCAAGAGGACTGAATAGTAATCATGCACATACACATACAAAAATTAGTAGTAGAGGAGATGAGACGATATGAGGGTTGTCCCAATGGCCAGTTTCTTGGAGTAAATTCCAAGAAGAGTTAATGACCATAGAAACCAACCTCTCCAACCCATGATTTCTATATCAATCATTACATAAAAAATTGAATAAATGCACTATGGAAAGGGGATAGATCCGCTATGGAAATTTTTTCTCAGACTCCATCCCTCATCTCTTCTCCTCTGTCGCGGCCTCCCGGCTCATCCCCATGGCTTCGTGCCCCTGCGGCCGACCCCATCATCGTCGCATCCACGCGCTCGCCCCACAGTCACCGACACGGACGAGGAGGCGATGACTCCAAGCTCAGCTCACCGGGTCGGTGAGTCGGCTTCACGTGGGAAGGAGATGCGCTCGCGCCGTAGCCAGGGATATGCAACGGCCGTCGATGGAGGAGCCTGCACACCCAGCCACATGACCTCGTCCATCTTACTTCGACGGACTAAGCTCCCCTAGATGTGGCCGCTCTCTGCCTCGGAGGCACCCCTCCCTCCCTTCCTCCGATCTCGATGTGAAGCAACTCCCCGATGATGCGCCGCCGTCGGCAACCGGTGGCTGATGCTGGGGGGCGCACTTGCCTCCACGAGTTCGAGGCGGACCTCACGTAGCTCTCGACCGCCATAGCGGTAGGGGAGGACCTGGGGCCCTTCCGGCGACGTGGCTCACGCACAGCAGCCAGCAGCGTGGCTCACGCACAGTAGCCAGCAGCCAGCACAAGCGCAACGGGGTGCGGGTGGCTGGGTGCAGCGCACCGGATCTGGTGGAAGACCTTGGGAAGAGGTCGTTTCTTCCCAACGCCATTTCACTAGTTTCTTGCTTCATCGGTGCTTGCGTCGACGTCGTTTCTTCAGGGAGAAACAATTTCTTGGTTTTACACACTCTCTCTCTACATTAATCACTCTGCCACCTCAAGAAAAAGTGGTACTTTTCATCATAGTTAATGTACATAGAAACCGCAATGAATGCCCCATTGGGACCACCCTGAGAGTTGGTCTCGAGTGATGAGATTAATCTTGTCTTAAATGCTGCTAGCCTTCGGTCCATTCATGATTGGCCAGTGTTTTTACTCCCTCCTTTTCTTTTTATAAGGCGCGCACGCAAATTAAGATTCAAACTTTACGATCTTTGACCAATAATTTACATATCAGTTTTTTATTTTTGTAGTGTAAATTGGATATGGTTGGATTTGTCATCAAATATACTTTCTAATGATTACATGTTTATAACCATAAAAAAAATAATATAAGAGAAATAGATGGTCAAAGTCTAATTTTGAAGACCGTGCCATGTCGTGTTGCGCCTTATAAATAAAAAAGGAGGGAGTATGTGCCCACGCAAAAAAAAAATGAAGATCTCATAATGATTCGACTAACAATGTTATGGTTCTTTGCTGAAGCTTGTATTTGCATAGGATACGCGGGCCCCATGGTATGCGCTGCAATTTGATGATGACAATATAATCGGTAAGACCATCCACACTCGCATCTCCTCCTACAAAATAGAATATTACTGTCTGGTCAGTGAGATTGTCTCCTTCATATCTACTTCTTTCGCACTCGTCATCCTTTATATCTTCCACTCTATCCCAACTACCACACACGGGGTCCATGTGTCATCCCTCCCTTCTCTACCACACCTGAGTGCGGGCTGCCAGCCAGCTGGAGGAGGCCACCACTGCCAACACCTGCATGCGGGTCGCTAGCCAGCCGAGAAGCAGAGGTTGGGGCATCGATTCGAGGTAGGGGCGCCGACGACACTCCCTCCGCTAGGTGTCGGTGCACACCTTCTCTCTCCACTGCTCGCGCGCTCGTCGGCCGGAGGAGGAGCACGACGCTCGTCCTCCTCATCGCGGATCGAGCAAGCGAGGTGGTAGGCAGCCTCGCGGCCAGCTCGTGTAGGTGCGCCGGCGGTGCCCTCCTCGGTGGGGCGTAGAGGCGCAAGGGAGGCCGCCCTCCCCTACTCGCGCACGTCTCCATGGCCGACGGTAGAGCTCGGGGCTGGTGGCGAACCTGGCCGCCCACAAATCCGGGCTCCGATTGCACCCCTGCTTGCGTTCATGGAGACGACAGGGCGGAGTAGTCTCCTCATCCTCCTCCTCTGCCAGGGGCGCCGCTCGAGCTCCTCTGTTGTGGGCGCTGCTCTATCTTCTCTGCCGTGGTGAAGTAGTTTGAGCACAGCGAGGATTGGGGCGCGAAGGCGAGGGAAGCAACATGGCGAGGGAAGCAGCGTGACGAGGTGACCGCGAACTCGAGGAGGAAGCTTCGGTGGCGGTGCGCTCAGATCTGGCGCCTTCCCTTCTTTCTCGATATGCGGTAGTGGCCCTCCATAGTCCATTCTCTCTCCCCTTCCTGCTGATGGCGCGACGATCAGTGGGCCCTACTGGATCCCGTCGCTCTGCCATCGCTCAGAATCTAGCGTTCCCTAGCTACAGGGCAAAAAATTTTATTCGTCTCCTCTAGGAGACTAATAAAGTGCCAAGTGCGGATGGTCTAATGCTAATTGCAGGGTGTTCGGACGGAGTCGAAAAATCGAACCTCCCACTACTATAGTCGTGTGACGTCACGTGGGTGAAAAATATCAGACCCTATGTGTCGCACACATGTCCAAATCCTTCACGCCTTCACCACATTATCTCCTATAGGCTGGTCGCACCGCGGACCCCAAAAGAGCCACAAAACCACATATTTGCCGATCGACGAGCTGCACCGCAGAGCCGGAAAGAATATCTATACTCCTGATGGCTACAGTGAATCTGTATGCCCAACACTCTTGATCTCTGCCTCTATACTCTCTCTCTCTCTCTGCGGGCCCCGTGGCCCACAACACCTCCCCCAACCTCTCGCGCCACGCTTGGGAAGTCTTCCGACCCCACCGTCCAGAGGAGCAACGAGGCCGCACTGGGGCGGAGGAGCAGCAAGGCCGCGTCGTCGGCCTCGAACTAGACCTTGCCACCGTTGTCAGCCTCGCCACACACTGGAGAGGGCGTTATCTATGCATTTGGAGAGATGAATGAGAAGGAGATGTTGATTTGTGCGAAGGGAAGGCCGCTCGTTGTCGATTCAGACGGAGGAGCAGCGGTAGTGGAGGAGGGTGCCAGCGGAGCTGCGGAGGATGTCGAGGTGTGTGTGTGGGGTGGGGGGAGAGCGCCGTTGGAGGAGGCTGAACCGGCGAAAGGCGGCCGCGACGGTGGATCCGGGAAGGCCTGACCCTCGATCTTGATGTGGCGGCAAGCTCAGGGATGGCATGTGCGGCCTCCTCTGCTCCCCTGACCACAACGATGAACTCGAGGATGGTGACCTCCTTTACTTCCCCGACCGCAGCGGCGGCGACCTTGAGGATCGCGAGGGCTCTCCACCGAGGAGTGCACGTTACCCGCCTAATTTCTTGACCATGGAGGAGCACACCGCCTGAGGTAGGGACGGAGAGATGCCATGCTGAGAACCCACCACCACCAGGGATAGGAAGAGGAGGAGGACCTCACATGCCACCTTGACCCTGCCGCCGCCGACGAGAAGGATGCCGACACGAAGGAGCTCGGGACCGCACTGGATCTGGGTGGCTCGATGGAAGGGGCGGAGAGGAAGGATCTCGTGACAGAGAGGTTAGGCTCCATGGCCACTAGTGTGGAGGAAGGGGACACGACTATAGCGCTCGGCGGCACCATTGGCAAGCGGTCAGTGAGCAGCAGAGAGGAGAGGGCAGGTGCGGTGCTGATGGCGATACATGTCGTGCAGCTGCGGAGAACTACGCGATCTCATCTGCAAACGAGCTATGTCAGGTGGTCCCCACACCTTGTAGAGGTGCGGTTTCAAGTCTAGTGGTGCGACCAGCCTCAACTATTCTTCCCCACATAGTGCCCTACCATTCATCTCTCTCCCAGGGAATCCAACAACCCAGCAGCAATGGTGTGCTACACCTCCCCTCGCCATGCCTCCTCCTGCCATGCAGCGGCACAATAGCCTACAGTGCTCAATCCTCCCCATGGCGTTGCCGGTGAATTTTGGTGTTTCAGCCGAGCTTTGGAAATGGCATAGGAGACTAGGTCACTTGAGTTTTGACTTGTTGTCACGCTTGAGTGACCTAGGTTTAGTCCGAGGATTGCCAAAGTTGAAATACCAAAAGGATTTGGTATGTGCTCCGTGTAGGCATGGCAAGATGGTCGCCGCCACTCATCCGCCTCTGACATCCGTTATGACAGAGAGGCCATGCGAGCTGTTCCATATGGACTTGGTTGGTACAGCTCGTGTGTGCGCGGTGAGTGGGAAATGGTATGTCCTTGTGATCGTGGACGACTATTCTCGCTATGCTTGGGTCTTCTTCTTAGCTGACAAGGGGGAGACGTTTGGCTTTGTTCGGGATCTAATCTTGAGGTTGAAGAATGAGAGGAATGGAGATGTTGTTCGAGCTATTCGTAGCAACAATGGCAATGAGTTTAAAAACTCTCATTTCGAAACATTTTGTCATGATTTGGGTCTCGAACATCAGTTTTCTTCTCTATATGTGGCTTGTTAGAATGGTGTCGTTGAGAGGAAAAATCTTTCCCTTTGTGAGATGGCTCAGACGATGCTTGATGAGCATAGGACTCCGAGGAGATATTGGGCAGAGGCGGTGAATACCGCTTGCCATGTTGGGAACCGGATTTTTCTGAGGGCCTTCTTGAACAAGACGTGCTATGACCTCATGCACGGGAGAGCACCTAGAGTGAGCCATTTCAAGGCTTTTGGTTATCAGTAGGCTTAATAAGTTTGAGTCGAGGTCTTCCGATGGGATTTTCTTGGGTTACGCTAGTCATTCTCGAGCATTTCGTGTGCTCAACCTTGATATTAACCTAGTCATGGAGACTTGCGAGGTGACCTTCGACGAGACACAACCATGCAATTTCTCTGTCTTTGAGTGTGCAGGTGATGATGAAGTTGGCAAGAAGATCTTTGAGGACGAGGAGGATGATGCTGGAGAGGATGATGGTGATGATGGTGGAGCTCCAGCCACGCATGTACCCTCTACTTCCACTACGACAACTACGGTGCAGGATGGTCCATCCCCTACAACGCCTACGATCCAGCAAGATCAAGTGGAAGCAGCTGTTGAGGGGGAGGTTGACTCCAGGCAAGAGGCACCGAGGCGTGTTCAAATTGATCATCCACCCTCAAGAATCATCGGCAACATCAATGAGCGTACGGCACGGTCGAGGTCCAGAAATGCTTCTCACTTTGCTCATTCAGCTTTTGTTGCTACCTTTGAGCCGAAAGACATCGGACACACTCTATCTGATCCTAATGGGGTGAAGGCCATGCATGAGGAGTTAGAGAATTTTGAGAGAAATCGAGTGTGGGAGTTAGTGGAGCGACCACCAAACTGCAAACCTATTGGGACAAAGTGGGTGTGGAAAGACAAAGAGGGAGAAAATGGTGAGGTGGTGAGGAATAAGTCGAGGTTGGTTGCTCAAGGTTATAGTCAGAAGGAGGGGATAGACTACGAGGAGACATTTGCTCTTGTAGCCCATTTGGAGGCAATTAGGATCCTTCTAGCTTTTTATGTGGCTAAAGGGTTCAAATTATACCAAATGGATGTGAAGAGTGCCTTCTCGAATGGGTTTTTGGAAGAGGAAGTTTATGTGAAGCAATCACCAGGATTTGAGAGAGTAGAGTTTCCCCACAGGGTGTATAGGCTGAGAAAGACGTTGTATGGGCTGAAACAAGCTCCCCGTGCTTGGTATGGCCGTTTGAAGAGGTTCTTGTTCAGCAAGGGGTTGAGATGGGCAAGGTTGATAAGACTCTTTTTCTCCTCAGGCAGGTGATGATATCCTAATTGTTCAGGTATACGTGGATGATATTGTTTTGGCGGCTCGTCTCTTTGGTTGCGAGGTTTGCAGAGGATATGAGCAAAGAATTCGAGATGTCTATGATGGGAGAAGTGCAGTTCTTTCTTGGGCTTCTCATCAAGCAGGCGAAGGAGGGAACCTTTGTGCATCAAGCCAAGTACACGAAGGACATCCTCAGAAGTTCAAGATGGACGACTCGAAGCCCCTGTCGACACCGATGAATACGACTACAGCGCTCGACGCGGATGAGGACGGAGAGCCCGTGGACCATAAGGAGTACCGGAGCATGATCGTCTCCCTCTTGTACTTGACGGCAACGAGGTCGGACATCCAGTTTTCTGTGTGTCTGTGCGCTCGTTTTCAGGCATCGCCGAGGACTTCACATCGACAGTCCGTCAAGCGGATCTTCAGGTACCTTCGATACACTCCTGAGCTCGGTCTTTGGTACTCAGCGTCCTCTTCCCTTTCACTTCTTGGTTTTTCGAATGTCGACTTTGTGGGGTGTCGAGTCGATAGGACGTCGACTTCGGGGACTTGAAAGTTTTTGGGATATTCGCTTGTTTCTTGGTTTTCTCGCAAACAGTCTAGTGTAGCTCAGTCTACCACTGAAGCTGAGTATGTTGGTGATGCTAGCTGTTGCTCTTAGCTGCTTTGGATCGCATACACGCTGAGTGACTTTGGTGAGGAGTGTTCCCATGTACCTCTCATGTGTGATAGCACGAGTGCCATCAGTGTTGCCAACACCCCGTGCTTCACTCCAGAACCAAACACATAGAAGTGAGGTACCACTTCCTGAGAGACAATGTTGAGAAGGGAAACATAGACCTCATCCATGTACCTACAGAAAAGCAGCTTGCCGATATCCTAACCAAGCCTTTGGACCAAGTTACATTTTCTCATTTGCGAGGAGAGCTTGGAGTTATTTTTCCCATTTGAGATTTGGTTGGGAGGGTTGATGTACATATGCATGTTGCATTTTCATTTATGTATCATATCATGTTTGCATCTTTGTATCATAGACTGCATTTGTAACATATGCCATAGAGATGTGCTTCTCTCATATGCTTTGCTCACCATGATATGCTAGAGAAGAGGTTAGGACATTGCTTGTGATGCTCTTGAGATGTATAGCTATGCTCTTGGTAGCTTTGGGATATATATGCTTGTGGATGCCTTCTTTTTGTAAAAGTGCTATATGATCCTCTCTTGTGAGTAGAATGCCTCTCATGTTCAATTTGGGTGCTTATGCTATATCTTGCTTAATTTGTGCTTGGAACCATGTTCTTCTCATTTGGGATCAAAGATCCATTTATCATCATGAATGTTTAGCCTACATGCTACCTTGTGGAGAAGCCTAAGCTTCTTTTTACCGCAATAGGCACTTCATGTACCATGCTTAATTTGTAAATCATGAAAATGGTATGTGAGATGCCTATGCTTGAAACATGTGCTTCCATATCTTAAATGCTTTAAAATTCCATATCTTGGGTGCTAAACCGTTGCATGATGTTCACCAATGAGAAGTCTCATATCTAGAAGTGGACACATGGCTCGGTGGCTTTGACATCACATGAGATAGCTTGTAGGTGTTTGTGATGACCTTGTGATAAGAATGTATGACCTTGCATGAAGTTTGTGAGTTATATGTTGTATGTGCTCCTTTTGATCAAGTTTAGGTCCTATCCTCATGAGAGGGAAATTTTTGTGAAAAATGCTTCATTTTGATCATGGCTATGTCACTTGCTTGTATGTCCCTTTCTATCTTGTTGCCGATGCTTGTGGTCAAATTGTGGCTATCTTGCTTGTCTATGTCTCACTTTTAGCATGTTGTAGTGCCCTTTGTATATTTGAGAAGCACATGCTTGCATTTGTAGACTTGATTCTTGCATTACCAACAAGGGGGAGGAAAGTACCCAATTCATGTTTCTAGGGGGAGTTTTGCATCAAGGGAAGAAAAATTGGGAGAAATGCATTTGTTCAGGGGGAGCTTGCATTCATGCATTTGGGAGCTCTTTTTCGCTTGAATTTTAGTTGTGCTCTTTTACCGATGGTGTCAAGCCCTTTTGCATCACCTTGAGGAGTCGGCAATTTTGGAGCATTTTATCTCGGTTGAGTCGAGTCGTTGCCCTTGTCTTAGGGGATCGAGATCTTTCTCACTCAAGTGCCACTATAGATGTAGAGAGAACACATGTCCCACCGCTACCTAGCATGCCAGTGACGAAGGCCGCAATCGGCATAGAGCGTGTCAGGCCCCATCGACCCGGCCATCCATTGCGGCGTTTCTGTCCTGCCTCAGTCGCCGCATCTCGACCCAGCCAGAGCTTTAGCCGGCGTGGATGGTAGGAGAGCGAGCTCCACAGGAGGCACGCGATGATTGTCGCCGGCCATTGGGGGAGATGCTTTGAAATGCACATAGAAATTAGTTTGCTCAAAGAGGCGGAAAAGGTCGAAAGAATAAAGAAATCGATTGAATTGGGAGAGAGGACGACGGTACTTGCGCCGATAGGAGGCGATGCTGACGGGGCGTTCTAGTGCCGAGAGGAGGAGATGCCGATGGGGTTTTCTTTCGTTGAGGAGTAGATGCAAAAGTGTTTTCTAGTAGTATATATTAATAGATCTCATTTGCTAAGGGAAAGGCACAGGGTCTCATTGGGGATCGTGTTAGGCAAATGGCCTAGGCGCGTAACTTGCAATCCCGTTGAACTTGGAGCAAACTTAATTCACTTGAACATGATCAAATCGAATGTTCCTGCGAGACCGGTTATTTTGGTATACGAGGTTGGATGTTTGGGTAGACCGGAGAAATATTTTTAATCATTTGATGGCAAAAAGATGCTTGTTTTAAATATGGACAAGGTGAGATATGATATCATCCTTGTTAGGGAGAGCTGAAAATGTGCACAATTCGAACGTGGAGCCTTGGCTTAGGTAGAGCAAATTGAAGCGATGGGTAACAAATTGGCTTTTAGTAAGGTGGTGTGTACTCTATCTAGTGTACACTACCCCATCTAGCAAAGATTTATTTTTCAAAGACTTGGTTAGTAGGAAAGAATCGTGAAGACAAGAAGGCTGACTTAGACTTTGAACCACGACTTCATTCTTCCTTGTTGACGAGTCATGCTTGGTAACAACAAAATGAAAGCATTCAATGAGATAGGCAATATAACCCGGGCTAGACCGGATGTTTGGGTTTAGAAACATTAAGAGACCGGACAAAAAAATTTCATGCCTTTCAAGGCAAAAGTTGCTTGTTTTGAATTGGACAAACCTGATTATGGATTTCATAGTTTCTGAGATAGTGAGATCACATTATTTGTTTTTTTAATTGTCCAATATTGATTTTCACCTCTCTAAATTGTGATGAACTATTCCAACTACCAGACATGGTAAACTAATGGGGGGGATACCAGAAGTTGGTTTCCATCACGTCAATGCATGTGCGAGTATTACTACACGGGAATCAAGGAAAAGAGATGGAAATAGATATAAGTGGATTGATCTAGAAACAAATATATCCAAAATCACTCTCACGTATCAGGATAATTAGTTTGGTGTAGATATCCAATTATTTTGCTAAATAACATATCACTTTCAGCGTGAATTTTACATTCCTAATTAAAAAATGTGACCATTCTTCCCAGCTCATCTTGAAGCACAGGCGGCCTGCGCCATGTCACTCGTCGGATCATCTCTGAGGCTGCCTCACGGCACCGCAGGCAACCCTTGTTCGTCCGCATCATCATCGATGTCGTGGTCACCGATTCTTCCTCACCCTCGACGTGTCTGATGTACCTCCTTGCAGTGTCATCATCACCGGTGCTGCCATTGGCCCAATAGAGGACCATGGCGGCTACGTAGGCCGCCACATTGTGCTCGGCCTGGGCGGCCTCCTCGAGATTGGTGATGGATGACCGAGAGCTATAGTTTTCCCCGAACAGGATGTCCATCCTGAAGAGGAAACATGCCTCCGGGTTTCTTATGCGGGTCAAGCAATCGAGGAGGGCGTCGTAGCCCTTGCGGTTGTTCCGCTGCAACTCGACGGCAAATCACTCTAGCGCTACACGCCGACCAACGGTCGCGTTATTGCACACACAATGCATCTCCCGGTAGGTCGCCCGTAGGCTACGGTGGTCGTCCATGGACCGCTCCCAGGTCGCAACGAGGTGGTTGGCGATGTCAATGTTCGCCTCTGTAGGAAGCACCACCAGCGATAACGGCAACCGCCTTGACGACATGATTAATGACCTACCGGCGTCCTCAAAATAGTTTGATCAAACATCAGAGTGCTAGGTCAAATGCACATTCATATTGATATAGAGACTTGGAAGAGAGCATTGTTCTCTCACGGATCTTCCTTCCGAGAGTAGGAGATGCAATTGTAAAAATGTTCTCTGTACCCGAGGCGGAAGAAGTCGATCGATGCCCCTTTTACAACAAATCCACCGTTCCTTTCTCCGCATTTATAGTAAATTCACCACTCCTTCGCCCACCCAAAACAACCTTCGTTGTTGCTCTGTTGATTTTGGGATAACAATAAAAATTCATTATGACTGTTGGGGAACCTAACGGAAATTACGTTTTTGGAAATGTGAACAGGTCGGACTAAGTGGTCAGTACAACGTGGTTGATACGAACTGCTGCGCATTTGTTGGTCGATTTTGGCAATACATCATCAGTCCAATGCTCAGAAGCATAGGCACAATGTTTAAAAATACATGATCGACACATTGTTCACAATACCAAAGTGACACTTGCAGAATACATGATCATATCGACACATCTAATTAGCCTTGCCACCGAGCATCAATCTCGTCATTCCCATGAAAACAACAAATAAAGCAAGCAGCACATGCGCGAGTTTGACATTGTGCCTATAATTCCCAACTGACTTCAGCTCGGCGGTATACTTCTGAAGTTTTTGCCGTGCTATTTTCAGCTAATTCCTAATATCTCTAAGCTCACAGTTAGCTTTTCCCAATTCCCCCTCCCACTGCTTTGCATCCTCTTCAACTTTCACTTTCTTCTTCATGAGATTCAGTATAACAGCATACGACCTCTCATCGCATTCTGGATCAATCCAGCAGAAGTAATTGCATTGCTCTTTTTCTTCCTGCAAATTAAACTACCCATTAGCAATAGTCGTTGACCACAGGCACCACATAAGCAGGTAGCCAACTAGCCATTACCTTTGAGCAGCTAGCAAACTGGCGGCTAGGGTTGAGAAAGGTCCAAGCATACTTCACCACAGCTCTCAACCCATGTTTGCACTTGTCTTTAGAATGTCAATGGCTACTATTGTAGGAAGATGTCTTCGAGTAGTAACTACCAATGAAAGAAGATGCTGGAGTACATGGATGCTTCAAAAAATTCATTGCAACTTGAAATCAATGCTTAGTTTTTCTCTTTCTAAACTAAAGCCTATCAATCAAATTGTAACAACAATCTTGCTTGAACCAAAATCAATTCCAAATATCACTTCCCTCTAACGAAAGGGGAAAGCAGAGGCACAAAACAGAGTACTGACCTGACCTGAGCTCACTCTCCACCCTTCGATGCGAGGATCTGCCATTCCCGCTGTGAGTTGTAAATCTGCGCACCAACGTCTCTAGGATAGAGATTTGCCACAACGACCCACAGGAGCATGCTGGCAAGACCCTTGCAGGGTACGCGGTTGATATAGCCGTTGGTCGTGGGTTCGACCCTGCTATTGACATAGTTATCCTTTTAATTTTCCTCTGTTTTTAGTAGACTGACTTGTGGGGCCTTATTAAATTTTATGACGAGTTGGAACCACAGTAGGAAATAAGCAGTTTCGCGATCGTTCATCAAGTATGTCCTTCTAGAAAAAAATCAACAGACCGGAACTTTGTCGTCCACCGAGTAGCAAACATCATATTATGATCAGGTAGCAACAAGTTTCTCAACTCATGACCACAAAGTTCACAACACCAAGTAGCAACAAGTTACAACACCAAGTAGCAAACATCATAGGATGATCATCACACGAAGTAGCAACAAATTTCACAACACCAAGTAGCAAACATCATATGACGATCATCATTACAATTTTGAAAATACTCATAACACCCATTTGTAATCATAACGATAAGAACGGATCATCAATTTACATCTGTAGGTGTTGATTCTCCTTCCATAGCTCTATCCTACAGCTGTCCCTTCACCTTCTGCAGCTCAGCAGCAGTAGCTTCAAGCTTCATGTTAGCTTCTGAGGATCCTTCCCATTATTGATCCCTTTTTCGCTTGGCTGACCTAAAGAAAACATAAGCACTAGGAGGAACAACCAATAATTAAACATCAACAAGGTACAAGTTTCATAATAATCAAGCACTACCTATGTTTTTCTTTCTCGCGCAGTATCCATTGCTTCTTCTTCTCCATCTGGATAACACTCTGTTGTACCGATTGCTTCTCCTTCTCGATCTCGATAACTAGTTGCTCAACCGATTGCTTATACACTTCCATCGCAACGATGTCATGTTTCAGCTTTCCCTTCACGTTTTCCAACTCAGCGGTAGTTGCTTTAAGCTTGATGTTAGCCTTTGCGCATTCTTCCTTCCGTGACCTTGCCTCCTCTTCAGGTTTTACCTTCCAGTCCAGTACTAAGTCTTTCAACTCTTGGTCAAGAATCTTACCTATTTCTTTCAATAAGGCATTGTCCCGGCGTAACATATGGGCACACAACTCCTTATAGTTGTTGGACTATTGCAGTTGTTCATGTAACAACTGGTCAGCCATCTCGTTGAATTTTCTCATCTCTTGCATAGTTGTATTTAAAATTTGTTGACATAGCTCCTTGTATTTTGCATCCTCTTGTTGTGCCATGAGTTCTCTACCTTCTTGTTCTTGCAGGTCTTTCTTCACCTCCTGCAGCCCAGCTTCAGTTGCTTCAAGCACCTCTACAAGCTAGTAAATACAAGAACCAATCAATCCATCAAACGATGCAAGCTGAAAACTAATTGAATCTAACACCTATGAATTGTCTATAGCCTATCAACTTGTAACACAAAACGAAGTACAAATATGAGGGTATGATGAAATTTGATTCTAGTGTATATGCTCATCAATCCATTAGATCCCCAAATCTAGAAGTCCCTAGGACGATAGGGGCAAATATATTGGCTCAAACCAGAGAACTGACCTTGTCGAGCCGTTTCAGCTTCTTGTAGATGGAAGGAGGTGGCGGAACCATCTTCCAATCGCCTCTAGGATCCTCCATTCCTGCCACGAGCCGTGCAGATCTGCTTGTATCAAAAGTCAAGAGTCTTTGCGAAGGTAGTGAGCGTTCGCCTGCTAATTACTGATTTATATTAAAGATCCACCTTACATAACTTACATGTGGAACCTCCATTTTATGATGACTTGGAACGACATTAGGAAATAACTAGTTTCACGATCGTTACCCAGGAAGGTCCTTCCAGCAAAACATCAACAGACCGGACCTTTGTTGTCCACGAGCAACAAACATCATATTATGATCAGGTAGCATCAAGTTTCTCAACTCACGACCACAAAGTTTACAACACCAGGTAGCAACAAGTTCCATCAACTCATGACTCAACACTCAAGAACAAAGTAGTTTTACGATCGTTACATGTGGGACCTCCATTTTATGATGACATGGAATGACAGTAGGAAAGAAGCAGTTTAGCGATCGTTACTCAGGACGGTCCTTCCAACAAAACATCAACTCATGACCACAAAGTTCACAACACCAATTAACAAACATAATTATGATCAAGTAGCATCAAGTTTCTCAACTCATGACCACAAAGTTCACAACACCAAGTAGCAACAAGTTCCATCAACTCATGACCCTTCTCAACACTCAAGAACTAAACACCAATTACATTTGTAGGCGTTGATTCTCATTCCATAGCTCCATCCTGTAGCTTCTGCGGAGAAGTAGCTTCAAGCTTCTTGTGAGCTTCTTGTGATCCTTCCCATTGTTGTTCCCTTTGTCGTTCGCATGATCTGAAGTAGACAACAACAGCAACAAGTTTCATAACACTACATGACATTCAGGGTCGTTCATCACTATGAAGTGAGCAACAACCAGTAGTTAAACATCAACATGCAACAAGTTTCATAATAATCGTAACTACCTATTTTTATTTAACTCGCAAAGAATCGATTCCTTCTCCTTCTCAACTCGTTCCAGCTTTGCCTTCACCTTTTTAACTCAGCGGCAGTAGCTTCAAGCTGCTTGTTAGCAATTTCATAGTCTTCCTTCAAGTCAATTGCTTCCTCTCGACCATTTTCAACAACCTTTGTCATCCTATCCAGAATAGCAGTAGTCCTAGCATCCCATTGAGGGTCAATCCAAATAAATGTCCCACATCTTTGTTTTTTAGTCTGTAGACACCAAATACATATACATTCATACAATTATATATTTGCAACACTGACATCAAGAGTATAAGTACTATAAGTCTACCTGACCGCAAATTCCATATCGGCGCCCAAGGCTGCACAAGGGTTCCTTAACAAGGACAACATACCCATGCTCGCACTTGTTATAGTGATCCACAAGGATAAGATCAGCATTAGGAGGTCCTGATGTAACAAAATCAGTGGACCGAGCCACCTCTAGAAGCTAGTAAAATACAACAACCTATCAATCTGATGCAAATTGAAAACTACCTGAATCTAACACTTATGAATTGTCAATAGCCTATCAACTTCTAACACCAATCGAAGTGCAAATCTGAGGGTACAAAGAAATCTGAATCAGTTGTATTTGTATATGCTCATCAATCCGCAAGATCCCCAAATCTAGAAATCTCCATCCCTAGGTTGTAGGATAAAATGTAGTGGCTCCAACCAGAAGACTAACCTTGTCGTGCTGACTCAGGTACTGGTAGCCAGGAGGTGCCTCATAACTCACCCTCTCATCACCGCTAGGATTCTCCATTCCTACCACAAGCTGCCATTGCAGATCTGCGTAGCGGAAGTTGAAAGTCTTTGCGAAGTCTGAGTGAAGCGTCTCGCTAACTATTCGATAGGCAATTATAGACTCAACTGAAACTTACATGTGGGACCTGGTCACAGTTAAGAATTCGCATGAACTATTAGCTGTGTTTCCCATAAAGCATGCAAAACCAAAAATTGGTGCAGTGGTAAACAACACAACCTTGTTCCTTCAGTCCCCTGGTTTGAACCCATGCCATGGCAAATTATTTTTGCAACATTTCATGACCTAGCCTCTGCTGATCTGGCGAAAATGCTTACATGTGGGACCCAACTGAATTTTATGACGACTTGGAACACTCTATTTTAAAATAATGGTTACATGTGGGACCAAAGTTGGTTTATGACGCCGCTGACCTAGCGAAAATGCTTACATGTGGGACCCTGTAAAAATTTATGATGACTTGGAACACTCTATTTTCGAAAAATTGCTCACATGTGGGACCCAACTAAATTTTATGATGACTTGGAACACTATTTTTAAAATAATGCTTACATGTGGGACCGATGTTGGTTTATGACGTTTTTGCAAAGCTTAAGGCGTCACAGAACAACATGGGACAGTGAAAGCCCTGCTACAGTACCAACCGTAATGACAAAAGTTTTTTGTCACTAAATTTGCTGGGAAGTGAAATATTATTTCGAGATCAGCCGGGAACGTCATAAATCAATGACAATAAAATGTGGTTGCATCACTAGTCAACGATTTTCATGTAGTGCTATCTTGTTGCCATCGCATTGTTGTTGCCTCTTCTTTATGGATTTAACCATGCATCCATAACACAACATATACCAAAATATGGTTCTATTGGAAAATTTATAAAATTACCTTTCCAATGAGTGGTTGAACATCTCAATCGGAGTTCAAAGGAGGGAATTGTGCTTGTTTAGTTTCAGTTCTATGTGTTGTCCAAGATAATTTCAGGGAGTACGACGCTCTATGATTTGACCTTATCCACTCGTAGGAACCTCTGATTATCTTGTCGCTTGATTCATTGGAACATGGACTTCGAAGGGCTTTTGAAAATCCAAATATATCTAATGCTTGTTGCTGAGGTTCTTGCAAACACCTTGATGACATTGTTATCTCTATCCAGAGATGTACGGGTGAACTTCATCTTGTTGTCATTTAGGGCACCATTTCACACATCCCTTGGCTTCAAAAATCGTTACCATCACTGCATGAGCATGATGGCAATGGGATCCTTCTGCATCGTGCTTGACATGGTCATTTCCGAAACCTATAGCTCGAAGAAAACAAAGCTCCAAAAGACATTAGTCTAAAAACTTAATTGACACATATAGGCATATTTTGTTCATCTTCGTTTGCTTTGGGTGTGGGCTCGATAGCAGATGTTGGGCCACTAACCAAAGTTAGCAACTACAACAAAAGAACAAATCTTCACATAGCCATCAACTTGGTTGAGCAAGGTTGGACTTGTTGAAGTCTGAATGTTGAAAACTTCTAAATCGCTATTTGTCTAGGGTTTTGACTGCATTCAAGGACACAAACAACAAACACAGGATACATGCAATAATAAAATTAGGGTTAGTTAAAAAGAACAAAAGATTGCTCTAGGGTAAGAGTTCCAATCCCCGGCAACGGTGCTAGAAAAAGGGGCTTGTTGACGGTTAAAAAATGTGTCGCGTTTGATCCGCAAGCGTATGGATCACGTGTCGCCCTTCTTCACTCGGGGGTGACCCAAGATATCAAACTGTGGATCGGAAGCAAACTACCTAGGGTTCTCCATCTAACATACTAGTCTAACCTAACATGAAGAATTGATTGTATAAAGATTAAACATACAAACATGAAAGGATGTATGGATCACATCCACCTAGCCATAAAGGTAAACAACCAAAGGTAACCCTACCCTATCTCTAAGAACTTTCCCATGGACGCCCTTGCAAGGTGCGTGTTGACGCTTAAGGTTCCCCAAAGCTTTACTTCAAATGCCTTATCAAGCTCTCTTACTCATAGCTCCTCCTCTTGGTAGGCCGTGCAACGGCTCCCATGCTACTTGCCATCGATCCTACTCAACAGTACCTGTTTGCTCGATGCTTTCTCTTCCCTCGTACTGTCGCTACACAAAGATATTCATCACCTAACGACACTAGGTCCATTCACTGGTCTGTGCACTACTACGATGTATATGCAAGATATAGACTAACCACCACGATTAGACCTATTCCTACTAATGGCATATGCTAGCTACACATATGAATAAGCAATGCATCGAAGTAGATCAAAGTAAGAAGAATACATGATTTATATCACCATCAAATGTTGATTGTACAATTGCCTTGATGAATGCAAGGCATGACTCTGGAACTCCATGGCTTCACCATAGGGCCAACCATAGCGGCTAGGGCATGACCTAGGCCATCTCCTAGGCAAGTCGAGGACTTGCGGCGGCCGTCGGCTTCCTCCGGCGTGTCTCATTCAATTTGGCAACTCTCTGGTGAATGGATCTGAATGGGTCACCATTTTGGGGCTCCTAGGGGGTTGTATTTATGCCCTTGGGGAGCCTTGGGGCGTGGTCCAACTTGCCTTGCACGAGATCCTGGTTGGGGGAGAAGCGAACTTGGTTTCCATAAACTCAACCTCGTCCAGATTTTCCTGATTCGCTGCCATTCCTTGCCAGCACAATATCTCCCACGTCCGAACTCCAAATAATTCAAATTAGATGTCCAGATTGCATTTCACATAATTATCTCCAACTTTGGTATTCATTGGTTTCCTTGGAAACGAAGATAAGATCCCCAAAACGGACTCGGAAGATAATTTGTCTGGTTTCAGACTTATCTGCGCAGTAGGTATTTCAGAGGCCATATCTCTTATATCCTTGACCCGAATTGGCCTTCCATGTGTCCAAATCGAATCTATCGTCGAGGCCTACAACTTTGGTATTCAAACTTGTGTCATTAGAGGCCGTTTAAGTCTCCGAATCTGCACCGAAAGATCACGTTGTTCTGGGCTGCAAGAATACCTCTTGGGCTGAGTTGATCTCGTTGGTAAAACTCCAAGTCCCTGGAGTTTTACATGTTGATGCTTCGGTCCTTAGGCCATTTGGAGTCATGTTCACCATGTGTCTTGACTTGTGCCAAACTTCATTATCTTCTCCTGAAGTGCTTGATGAACTTATCTCGGAAGTCTCCTTTTAACGTTAATTTCCTATGTAAACAATAAACTCCAAAATCAACATGCAATGGTGAACTTGATATCTCTAGGGGATTAGTACCGTTAGTTCAGATATCAAATTAGTGCCAATGTTGACGGGAAACTTATATATAGGTGTACCATAATCGACCGTGAACACAAACCATCAAAGAGATGATGACGACAACTACCGAAGAATGAATGTGATCAATGCAATAATGGGTGGTTGCAACTCTATTGAGCACCATACAAAGAGATAAAGAAAAGATCAGCGAAGATAAGTAAGTCATGGATCTTCGGGAAAGGAATTCAAGATAGACTGGTCACACATCCCAATCACATTCATGGAGGCAGACCTCAAGTTGAAAAGTATCCACATCAAGATCCGCAAGTGATCAGGGCACTACTGGGAGAGATCACAAAATACCTACTGTACAATGATGTGGTTGGTATCTTAGTAGATAATGGCAACTCAACAGATGTCATAACATATGAGCTGCTCAAGAGAATGGAGTTCAGAGATGATTAGCTATAGAGATCAACGAAGCCACTGTATGGCTTTGGAAACAAGAAAGTCGAGGCTCTGGGAACAATTGAAATGAATGTAAGTCTTGGAACGGGAGCTTTGATGAGAATGGAGATGATGACCTTCGACGAAGTTGATATACCATATGCATACAAAGCCATCATCGGCAGAGGTGTCATAACAAGTTTGCGGCAATCATTCACATGCTGTTTCCATGCATGAAGATCCCAACACATAATGGGGTGCGGAAAGTATATGGAGACCAGAATGATGCTCATAACAGAGAATACAACATAGGCACAGATCACAAGCCAATGCACATTGTGAGAATAAAAGACATAGTGGAAGAAAGCAAAGAGGAGAGTGAATCCGACGATGGGCACCTCAACTTCAGTAAGAAGAAGATGAGTCATGATGAAGGAAAGAGAATAAAACCTCTCGAACACACAAAGAAGGTGAGCCTTTGCCAAGATGTACACGACAAATTGATCACTATTGCCAAGGGCATGACCAAAGAAGATGAGACAGTCTTGACTTCATCTCTCTAAAATAATCAAGATTTGTTTGCTTGTAGCAAGAAGGACCTTAAGGGTGTGCCATGCGAAGTAATTGAACATGCTCTTCGTCTAGACCCAAAAAATCCCCTGAAGAAACAGAAGTTCAGAGTCATTTCGCCGCAGAAAGACCTACACAGATAGAGGTCCATAAATTGCTAGATGTGGGGGTCATTCGAGGAATACAATTTACAACCTGGCTTTTCAAACACTGCAATGGTACCAAAGAAGAACGGAGGGCAAAGAATGTGCATTTATTTTACTCTCCTCTACAAGGCTTGTCCAAAAGATTACTATCCGCTGCCAAGAAACAACATATTATTAGATGTGACCACATGATGTGAGAGAATGTCATTACTAGATTGTTTCTCCGGATATCATCACGTCTGGATGAAAAAGCAAGACGAAGATAAGACAAGGTTCATAACTCCATTCGGTGTATTTTGCTTCGTGAGAATGCTTGATGGTCTGTGCAATGTAGGGGGCACATTTAATAGAATGGTGAAGATTGTGCTTGGTCCCCAACTCAAGATAAATGTCTCAGCGTATGCAAATGATGTTGTTATACACAGCAGGAAGAAAGAAGATCACGTCAACGATCTCGGAGAGACCTTCACAAACTTAAGGAAGTACGGGCTAATGGTAAACCTAGAGAAATGTATCTTCGGGGTTTTCAAGGGGAAGTTGTTGGGATGCGTGGTGTCAAAATCTGCAATACAAGCAAACCCAAAGAAAATAAAACAATAATAAACATGAGAACATCTAAAACAAAGAGAGACATCTAGAAACTTACTGGAAGAATAGTAGTACTGGGTCGATTCATATCAAGGTCGGCAAAGAGAAGCTTGCCATTCTTCAAGTTGTTGTCCATGAAGAACAAGTTTGTTCAGGGGGTGTTGAAGAGGAAAAAGCATTTGAACAATTCAAAACTTACTTAGAAAATATGGCAATCCTCGCAAGTCCAGGTGACAAAGCAAAGATATTGTTCTACATGGCAGCATCAACCAGTTCAGTCAGCGCAGTTCTTGTCGAAGAGAAATACGAAGAGGGCAACCTGAAACAAGTGTCTGTGTACTTCGTGACAAAGGCATTAGCAAGGGTGAAGAATTCTATTTAGAGCTAGAAAATATGGCCTACGCAGTGGTCATGGCAACATGAAAGCTCAAACATTATTTCCAGAGTTACACAATCACCATTCACACTTCATATCCTCTTCAAGAAATTTTAGAGAATAAAGAATCTTTATCAAAAATAGGGAAATGGCCTAAAGAGCTATCTCAATACGCAATGGTTTTCATAGATAGAACAACAATCAAATCACAAGTACTAGCAGACTTCATTGCAAATTGGACACTAGCAACAAGCGAAGAACAACATGAAAAGATGATAGAAAAATCGTGGGATATGTATTATGATGGAGCTTATTGTGATGATGGTTCAACATCTTCGGCAGTCCTAATCTCACCCTCAGGAAAAAAATGAGATACGCAGAAACTAACCTTCGATGGCAAGACAAACAATGTTGTAGAATACGAGGGGTTGTTGTTGGGTATTCGCAAAGCCAGAGCAAGAGGAGCACGAAGGTTGGTAATCTACATAGATTTCGAACTCATTACAAACCAAATAGGCAAAACCTACAAGGCAAAACATGATGAGATGGCAAAATACTTGAGAATAGTGAGGGCCATGGAAAAGTACTTCGGGTTTTTTGTCAAGAAAATACCAAAAGAGCAAAACAAAGAGGCAGACATGTTAGCCAAAGCAGCAACTCAGAAAGAACCCTACCACAAGATGTGTTCTATGAAGTTCTCAAGTACAAGTCAATTGACTATGATGAAGGACCTGTCAAGGACCGATTAGGCGACTAGAGAGGGGGCAGTGAATGGGAGCCGATAAAATTTTTTCCCGAAGGTTGAACTCGGCCTATGCCCCAAATTCACAACCAAGGGTACCCACACGAGTTTGCCAAGGTAGCGTAGTCACAATGCACCTACCAACCCTAGGAACAAACTCCAACTCAAAGCAACACAGAAGCAGAACTCAAGAAGCAAAGGACTTCGGCCATCTGCGAAGTCCCAAGCGGACGGTCCGCGTGGGAGCGGTGGACGGTCTACGGGTCAGGGGCAGACAGTCCAAAAATGGACACCGAACCTCCAGTATGCACCCTCCGAAATTCGGACGGTATGCGAGCTCACTGCGGACAATCCGCTCCTCATGGATAGTCCAACCTCACCGTGCGAACGGTCCGACCAACAACTTCCAACCAAAACCTACCGGACACACGAATCGAAACGAAGCGACTCAAGAACTCGCGAAGAACACGAAGAACAGCCGGCTCCTGAGCTCCTCGCGGACGATTGGAATAGCAGCCCGAGCCTGAAACCACAAGCACGAGCTCACCTATCCATCCATGGATCTCCCAAACGGCTTGAGCTCTTGAGGAAAAACTTGGGAGAGATGCGAAGCATCCCTAGGGGATGCTATGCCCCAAAACTTGAGCCCTCAAACAAACTATATCACCGGGAATCGAATCGCAACCGAGCTCTACCAAAAGTTAGGGTTCCAACCGAAATCCTTCAATCGGATGCCGAATTCGGAGTTTGAGGGGTCATAATCAAGCACAAAGATGCACGAGGCAACTATCCATGATCCCCACCAACAAATCCGAACACAAACACCTCAGAAATGAAGGAACAAGGCACGCACAAAAATCCAACGAAAATAGCTCGAAAAAGACATGAAAATTAGACGAGCTACAAGAAGGAGATCGACGCAACCACGAAAGCTTCCATACACTCCGAGGTCAGATTCTTTACAAATGGGTGAAAAATCTAAACCTATGGAACAAGGAAAGGAGAAGCAGTCCGGATGGATGGTTTGCCCAGAAACCCTAGTGTTAATATATATGAGTCCCTCCGGGTCGGGCAAAAGACCAAGCTACCTGTAGCAGTTAAATTGTGATACAACCCCCTCAGGGGAAATTAGGTCATGTAGCACTTCTCTTCATCGCACAGCCACGCTGTCGCCGCAGTCCACATCCTCCCGACGCAAGCCCTGCGATCACGCCACGTTTCCACCGGCATCGAAGCTTCTCGGCGTGCCCGGATCCTATCTCCGCCCGCCGAGCCTCCGGTCTTGGTTTTGTGGCTCAAACCAAGTAACCCGACAGTTTTGTGTTGAACCACCGCAAACCCCGCGTGCAGACTCCGGTCGTTAGCCGCAACCCTACACCAGCTCATGTACACGACTTCATCTTGCTTTTCTTGCCACCATGCGGCCTGCACTTGACCCCGCTGGCCACCGAGTCCCTCGAGCCAAGCCTACTTGTCTCTCCACTTCTCGGAGGCCCTGCAAGGTATAAACCTTTCACGATCACTCTTCACCTGCACCAACGCAAATCAAGCTGCAACCTACACCTGCAATACTCGACCAAGAGTCATTCCACACCACGTTGTCAATCACTCATCACAGCTAGGAGCGACCATCCACAGGTCCTCGGACGCTCCGGTCCTCAATCTACCACTTGATGAGTGCATTGACAACACACACAAGTAACCAATTCAGAGGAAAGATAAAAAAAAACAAACGATTGAAAAACTCAAACAAGTGATCAATATCCAAACAAAAGCCAAGAAAAGATCACTTGAATGAGAGGAATCTCGGTCCCCTGAGGCAAGGGCAATGGCTCGACACAACCGAGATAAAATGCTCCAAAATTGCCTACTCCTCAAGGTGAGGCAAATGGGCTCGACACCATCGGCAAAAGAGTACAACTAAAATTCAGGCGAAAAAGAGCTCCCAAATGCATGAATGTAAGCTCCCCCTAAATAAATGCATTTCTCCCAATTTTTCTTCCCTTGGTGCAAAACTCCCCCTGGAAGCATGAATTGGGTACTTTATTTCCCCTTGTTGGTAATGCATGAATCAAGTCTACAAATGCAAGCATGTGCTTCTCAAATATACAAAGAGCACTACAACATGCTAAATATTGAGACATAGACAAGCAAGATAGCCACACTTTGAGCACAAGCATCGCCAACAAGATAGATAGGGACATATAAGCAAGTGACATAGCCATGATCAAGATGAAGTATTTTGCACAAAAATTTCCTCTCATGAACATATGACCTACACATGGTCAAAATGAGCACAAACAACATATAGCCTACAAACTTTATACAAGGTCACACATCATCATCACAAGATCATCCCAAACGCCTACAAGCTATCTCATGTCATGTCAAAGCCACCGAGCCATGTGTCCACTTCTGGATATGAGACTTCACATTGGTGAACATCATGCAACGGTTTAGCACCCAAGATAATGAATACAAACATTTATGACATAGAAGCAAATTTTTCAAGCATAGACATCTCACATACCAAGTTCATGATTTACAAAATAAGCATGGTACCTGAAGTGCCTTTGCAACCAAAAAGAGGCTTAGGCTTCTCCATAAGGTAGCATGTAGGCCAAACATTCATGATGATAATTGGATCTTTGATCCCAAATGAAAAGAACATGGTTCCAAGCACAAATTAAGCAAGATATAGCCATCAGCACTCAAATTGAAAATGAGAGGAATTCTACTCACAAGAGAGGATCATATAGCATTTTTACAAAAAGAAGCCATCCACAAGCATATATGTCCCAAAGCTACCAAGAGCATAGCTATACATCTCATGAGCACCACAAACAAACTCATAACCTCATATCTAACATATCATGGTGATCAAAGCATATGAGAGAAGCACATCTCGATGGCATATGATACAAATGCAGTCTATGATACAAAGATGCAAACATGATATGATACATAAATGAAAATGCAACATGCATATGTACAACAACCTTCCCAACTGAAGCTCGAAAAGGAAAAACGACTCCAAGCTCTCCTCGCAAATGAGCAAATGTAGTTTGGTCCAAAGGCTTGGTTAGGATATCGGCAACCTGCTTTGCTGTTGGTAGATGGATGAGGTCTATGTTTCCCTTCTCAACATCGTCTCTCAAGAAGTGGTACCTCACTTCTATATGTTTGGTTCTGTAGTGAAGCACATGGGTTTTGGCAACACTAATGGCACTCGTGCTATCGCACATGAGAGGTACATGGGAACACTCCTCACCAAAGTCACTAAACATGCATGTGATTGTTGACGGATAAAAAATGTATCCCTCTACGATCCGCAAGTGTACGGACCTACACCTTTTTCACCACGGGATTCCCAAGGTTCTTGTCAATCCACGGAGCAAGGGGATTACAAGCGTTCGATCTACCTTTACACTCTAGCTACTCAAACCCTAGCTATGATTAAACTAGAAAACGACTAAACTACACTAGAGAGAATGATTAAGCTATCAAGATAAAAGACACTCACTCATGGGTCTACGATACTAGAGCATGTAATCGCTTCAAATAAGAAAACCAATCTAATCTATCAGGGGTTGTGACCACGGTTTCACCCTTTCCCTCCTCTCGTACTGTCACTACGGGAAGGTATTCGTGACTAGACCTATGATGGACACAGTGTATTGAATGGATCCAAGGGAGCATTGGAGCTCTACTCCCTTTACGGCATGGTAGCTAACCTTAGCAATAAAGTATATTCAACACAAGATGATAGATAGATAATCCAACAAATTACGATTACATTTCAAGATCGATTACAACCCATGGACGAATAAGGAGATTACCCCATCAAGGTGCTAGACATAGCACCGTTGATCATGGTCACCCTTCCGACGGTGTCTTCCTTCTTCTCCACTTGTGGGTGCTTCCTTCGAGGTGGTTGATCTCCCTCCGGAGATCTCCCTCCTCTCTCTCTAGCTTGTGGATGGCCTCCTAGTGCGAATGGCTCTCCCCTCTGCGAATGGTGGTGCATCCAGGGTTTTAGGGTTGAAGATCCTTCGGGTGCAAGGAAAAGGGGGCCAAACCGACGCCAGAAGTGGGATGGGCCGGCCGGCCTGGGCCGACCGACCCAGGCCCATTTCGGCCCGGTTCGGTCGCCCCTTCGCTCTCGTGGGTCCTCAGGTGATTATGCACTTTGACCCTTCCACTTGCATGATTTTGACGATGTCATCCTCACGTCCTAGATGGAGGTTCTCCGTGCATGAAGTTCAATCTTTTACGCTTCAATTCCCGGGGGTGTTCCTACGTAGCACTTTGGTCCTTGCCACCATTGGAAGTGATTTCATCAAGCTCATGAACACGAACAAGACTCCGTAAATGCTCCTTTCAACTTGTTGTGAATCCGTCCTTTATGTTCATGTTTTCCTACATAAACACAACACTTCCAAATGCGTGCACATAGATGAACTTGTTATATGATTAGTGTGCCTATTGGCGGGTTAGTTCCATAAACAAATCCAAACCAAAGTGTAATGAACATGTTTGGTGTACCAAAAGACACCGTCAATAGTGATCTAAAGCAGTTGTGAGCAACAACTAGCGGCAGCAACATATTCAACTTCCGTGGTAGACTGGGCTACACTAGATTGGTTGCGAGAAGACCAAGAAACAAGCGAAGATCCCAGAAACTGGCAAGTACCTGAAGTCATTTTCCGATCGACTCGATACCCCGCAAAGTCGGCATCTGAAAAACCAAGAAGTGAAAGGGAAGAGGACGTCGAGTACCAAAGACCAAGCTCATGAGTGTATCAAAGATACATGAAGATCCGCTTGACGGCCTGCCGATGTGAGGTCCTCGGTGACGCCTAAAATGAGCGCGCAAACACACAGAAAACTATATGTTCGACCTCGTCGACGTCAAGTACAAGAGGGAGCCGATCATGCTTTGGTACTCCTTCTGGTCCACAGGCTCTCCATCCTCGTCCACGTCGAGCATTGTAGTCGTACTCATTGGTGTCGGCAGGGGCTTCAAGTCACCCATCTTGAACTCCTTGATGATGTCCATCGTGTACTTGGATCGATGTACAAAAGTTCCCTCCTTCGCCAACTTGATCTGAAGCTCGAGAAAGAACTGCAACTCTCCCATCATGGACATTTCAAATTCTTTGTTCATATCCTCTACAAACCTCGCAACCAAAGAGTGAGATGAGCCACCAAACACAATATCATCCATATACACCAGAACAATTAGGATATCATCACCCTAACTGAGGATAAAAAGAGTCTTATCAACCTTGCCCATCTCAAACCCTTTACTGAACAAGAACCCCCTCAACCTGCCATACCATGCCCTGGGAGCTTATTTCAGGCAATACAAGGCCTTCCTTAGATTGTACACTCGATGGGGAAACTCAACACTCTCAAACCCAGGTGCTTATCTCACATAAACTTCCTCCTTTAGGAACCCATTCAAGAATGCACTCTTCACATCCATTTGGTACAACCTGAATCCTTTAGCCACAGAAAAAGCTAGAAGAATCTTGATTGCCTCCAAACGGGCTACAGGAGCAAATGTCTCCTCATAGTCTATCCCCTCCTTCTGGCTAAAACCCTGAGCAACCAACCTCGACATGTTCCTCACCACCTCACCATTCTCACCCTCTTTGTTTTTCCACACTCATCTTGTCCCAATAGGTTTGCAGTTTGGTGGTGGCTCCACTAACTCCCACACTTGATTTCTCTCAAAGTTCCCTAACTCCTCATGCATGGCATTCACCAAATTAGGATCAGATAGCGCGTGCCCAATGTCTTTTGGCTCAAAGGTAGCAACAAAAGCTGAATGAGCAAAGCGAGAAGCATTTCTGGACCTCGACCGTGTCGTACGCTCATTGATGTACCAATGATTCTTGAGGGTGGATGATCAACTTGAACGCGCTTCGGTGCCTCTCGCTTGGAGACAACCTTCCCCTCAGCAGCTGCTTCCACTTGACCTTGTTGGATCATAGACGGTGTAGGGTATGGACCATCCTGCATCGTAGTCGTCGTAGTGGAAGTAGAGATTACATGCATGGCTGGAGCTTCACCATCATCACCATCATCCTCTCCAGCATCATCCACCTCGTCCTCAAAGATCTTCTTGCCAACGTCGTCGTCACCTGCACACTCAAAGTCAGACGAATTGCATGGTTGTGTCTCGTCGAAGGTAACCTCGCAAGTCTCCATGACTAGGTTAGTATCAAGGTTGAGCAAACGAAATACTCGAGAATGACTAGCATAACCCAAGAAAATCCCATCCGAGGACCTCGACTCAAACTTATTAAGCCTACCGTTCTTGAGAATAAAGCACCGACAACCAAAAGCCCTAAAATGGATCACTCTAGGTGCTCGCCCGTGCATGAGCTCATAGCAAGTCTTGTTCAAGAAGGCCCGAAGAAAATCTGGTTCCCAACATGTCAAGCGGTATTCACTGCCTCTGCCCAATATCTTCTCAGAGTCCTATGCTCATTGAGCATCACCCGAGCCATCTCACAAAGGGAACGATTTTTCTTCTCAACTACACCATTCTGAGAAGCCACGTAGGGAGAAGAAAACTAATGTCGAGACCCAAATCACGACAAAAGTTTTTGAAATGAGAGTTTTTAAATTCACTGCCATTGTCACTACGAATAGCTCGAATAGCATCTCCATTCCTTTCATTCTTCGACCTCAAGATCAGATCCCGAACAAAACCAAATGTCTCCCCCTTGTCGGCTAAAAAGAAGACACAAACATAGCGAGAATAGTCGTCCACGATCACAAGGACATACCTGTCGGTGTTTTAGACCGACAACCTACCAAGGGGAGTACCCGAGGTAGATGAATGTGGCCTCGCCGAGATCGGTAACTCGAAGGAAGAGACACATGGCACACAATTTGGACAGGTTCGGGCCGCGAGGTGCATAATACCCTACGTCCTGTATGCTGCGTAGCTCTCGATTTAATGGATGTGATTACAAGATGATGCGTAATGAGAGAGAAGGGTCCTTGCCTCGCCTTATATAGTCCGTGAGGCAGGGTTACAGGTCGGTTTAGGGAGAGAGTACTAGTCGTGTACGTCTGGGATTCCTCTACACAGTACATGGTATGTATAGCATCCTATCCGAGTACTTCTCTATCGTAGTCCTTACGCCTCACGCCATCAGGTACCGTGCGGCACAAGTCGGGTAGTCCCAGGGGCCCACCGAGTAGTCGGTCCTGGTACCCACCGAGGTAGTGGGCCCAGGGAGGTCCATACGACAAGCCCCCGAGTACTTTGTAGTCGAGCAGGATAGCTTCGAGTAGTCTTAACGGCCTTGACGAGTAATCCTCAAGTGTCCCTGAGTACTACAAGTCGAAAGTCCTCAAGAATACTTGAAGCATCACGAGGCCGGAAGGTACTCTAGCTGATCTTTGAGTAATCCCGAAGTCTTCTCGAGTAGTCCCCAAGTGTCCTCGAGTTCTGCTCTTGAAGGTCTTCAACAATACCCGCGTTGTCTTGAAGCCGAAGTTTATATGGAAGTGCGATTGCAAAATCCCACTCTATATGGAGTAGCCCCCAAGCCTTAGTTTGAGTCGTAGACTCTGGCTGAGGGTCAATCCGAAGTTCTGGCAAGATGATCCCGCAAAATCCGGAGAAAAAACCGAAGGACACGTGGCACGGAGCCCCCGAGCCTTGAGTCGAGTACTTCATCTCGACTTGAAGGGTAATCTTGTATGCAGAATGTGTCCTGAGTTGTTGTTGAATCTTGTCGCTACCCATGGAATTAATTAGATGTAGCCGAGCCCCCGAGATAAGGCGCATCGACTACTGGAAGTTGAAAGGTCAGGCGCTGCCGCTGAGTCAGCCGTATTGAAACATATCCATCCGGCCGTTAGGGAGCCGCCTGTTGACTTATAAATAGAAGCCAAAACCCTTAGGGTTTTTCACCCCACACACTTGCATCCATTCGGAGCACATCTCGCCTAGAATCCGCCGCCAGTGCACACTGCCATCTTAGTGTAGATCGTAGATCCAGGCGCGCCGCCGCTAGAAGCCACCACCACAACCCCTGAGAGAATGCGAGTAAAAACCTGTTGTTCTTGGAGAATGAAGCCCTCACCATCCAAGAGATTGAAGACTGCCGACGGGAAGAAGAGATCCCGGGAGGAAGCCGCTGGATCCGCCGGATGGTCAACACCACCAGTTTCTTCCCTGCGCCCGAATCCCAACAAAGAGTGGAAAAAAATCAAAGGCCAAGACTGAAGATCTGTTGGCGCTGCTGAACAGTGGATTTCTCCGGGAGAAGGAGGTCGACATGTGGCGCGCCGCCGCGGGAGATCCATACCCGATGGAGAAGAATCCGGATGAGATACCGATGTTCACGCGATTCATGGAGCGCGGGTTGGCCCTCCCAGCAAGAAATTCTTTCAAGAGGCTTCTTGAGTACTACGGTATCGAGTACCTCAATCTCAACCCCAACGATATCTTCCACACTTCCATCTTCGTCCATTTATGCGAAGCTTTTTTGGGGATCAAACCCCACTGGGTACTCTTCTGGAAGTTCTTCCGTGTGAAGCCCCAGCCGAGCGCCAACGACCCCGGAGTAGTCGGAGCGGCCGGCATCCAGATGCGCGAGGACGCCGTGGAGCAGTACCTGGCATACAAGTTGATCGATTCGAACCAGGATTGGAAGTCGAAGTGGTTCTACGTCACCAACCACCACCCGGAGCTGCCGAAGCCCAGCAGGAAGCAGCCAATGCACCGGCTCTAGTGGAACACCGAGCTTACAATGCAGGAGGGTATCCAGCTACCCGAACTGCTGGCGAAGATAAAGGCTTTGAGGGAAGCCGGGCTGAAGGCCGAGCATGTGGCCTTCAACTTTATGAAGAAGAGGGTGCAACCACTGATGGCTCGCGACACCCTCGGCTACTAGTACACCGGTGAAGGCGACTCGTCGTGGATGCCCGGCGGCGAGATTGATGACGACAACATCATCGACAGGCTGGGCAGGATCTTTAAGGACATGCCGGCGTACACGCCCTGTCCAGTCCCGGAGTACTCCGCCACGCGCCCACCGAACGAGGTCAGTAGCCGTACTCAGTGTCGAGTACTGATTATGTAGTCGTAGTCGTGCTCACCCAATGTGGTTGTTGCAAGATGACATAGTGAAGTTTGTCTCCGAGCCAGCTTTGCCTCCCCGACTTGTGAAAATCCCAGAGGAGGGGAAGGGCAAGACCAAGGAGCGCCGAGAAGTCGGCGAAGGTTACGACACTGTCATTGTTGAAGACACATTGGATGAAGATGATGAGGAGACGCTTCAAGAGCAGCTCCAGCTGCGGTCGAGGTTTAGCCGCCCTGGACTGCCCAATGTCCCGCTCATCCAAGATCCTCTAACTAGTTTGGAAGCTAGTTTGCCTGCGCCGCCGAAGAGGCTGCGCAACGTGGTACGCAACCGCGTGGCCAAAAAGCTGAAGGTTACTGAGACCACGTCTCAAGAGGTGAGCTCCTTGAGTAGGGTAGTCGAGTACTTGTTTATCGATGTTGTGTATGCTGACAACAAAATTCCGTTGCTTGCAGGAGATTCTGCCTTCCGACCCCGTAGACCAAGGGGACGAAGGTGACTGGGAGACTATGGGGGAGCCGGCTGATAGAAGCCACAACCGAGCCCCCGCCATGACAGAAGCCGTGCCGCAGGCGCCAGTTGCTGAGGGCAGGACTGAGCCGGCTGCAGCTGATGCTGCTGAAGAGCCAGCGGCTACTGAAGCCAAAGAAGAGGTGCCTGCTGAAGCTAGACTTGTCGACATTGCCAACACACTTGGCGCCCCAACCGTGACAGTAGTCCGGTCAAGCTTGAGTAGTACATGTAGTTTGGTAGTTGTACTTGGTTGTCAACCAATTGTGTACTCTGCAGGAAATCCATGAACTTGACCTGGGAGGAGGATGAACCTAGCACGGCAATGGCTGAAGAGGATTCCGCGCCAGCCGCTGAGGAGTCTGCTCCCCTCCCCCAAGCTAAGACCGTGGCGCCAGCCGTGGAGGCTACGTGCCGGAGGCCAGCATTGTAGAAGGTGAGTACACTGCACAAACACAATCTTCCTCAAGGAGTAGTCGTGGACACTGACGGAGACTAGTCCACATATCTTCTGTTGACAGGGGCCGATGCCGAGGGAAGTACCATCCCCGAGGCGGTGCCCGTTGAAGGCTTGGCACCGGAGACCCAAGGAGCCGCCGGAGCAGCCCCCGAGCCAGCGGAGGTAACCAGCGGAGTAGCTCCCGCGATGGCCGGAGAAGAGCGCGACGATGTACTGCCAGAGTCAAACCTGGAAGTAGTCGTCTTTTGACAAAAATTCAAGATGCGGAGCTGATCCGTTCGGCACCAATGTCTGGGGCCGCCACGATTAGTCGTGGTGGGATCGAACTTCTGGCGGATGACCTCGTCGACCCGGCGGTAGTAGCGCGTCACTTGGAGGCGATGCGCCAGGCCAAGCAGTTGATGAAAGTAAGTTGTCGGTACCCTTGAATAGTCAATCTGCCATAAATACTGAGTACCCAAGTAACAGCTATTGTCTGCTGCAGAATGTCATGGAGAGATCCCGACAAAAATCTGATATGCTTCAGGGATACAGCGATACAGTGCTCCGGGCGGAAGCATTGGAGGAACAACTCACGAAGGCCCGGAAGCACTTCACCATGCTCTAGTCGAAGCTTGACGGCGCCTTCGCCCAGTACCATAACGAAGTCCAGGACATGCAGGCGAAGAGCGACGAGCTGGTGCGGAACAACAAGTCGCTCCGCAATAAGAACAAAGGTACGGTGTTGTCTTGTCGAGTACCCATTGGAGATGTCTTGCAGTGGTCTAACCCCGCCTTGTTCATTGCTGAGCTTGAGACCCGGGTCGAGCAACTGAGAGATTCAGAAGTCGACATGAAGAACCTCTTCTACCGGGAGAAGGAGGCCCGCGAGGTACTTGAATATTATTATAAGCAGTTGGCTTACGAGTGCGATAAGCACATGGAGCTCCGAATTTCCTCGGACCGTGACCTCGTCAACTGCTATAAATCCCTGTAGAAGTTGAACAAAGACTGCGAGAAGTTGCGGGCCCAGCTGAAAGAACTTGAAGAAGCCGCACTCCCCATTGCGAGGCTACTGGTGCCTCATCTGGGCGGGCCGAAGATAGCTCCATTGGTGGACCGGCTGAGAGAAGCTCCAAGTCGTTTGGCGACGTACGTCAAGCATCTAGCAAAGTCCATCCCCAATCAAGTCTTGGAGTACATGAAGTCGTACTTTCCCAAGGCTCCGGTGGACGTAGTCGCGGGCGGACTAGCCACTAACTGTACTGATGAGCAGTACGCAGAGCTCCTGGAGCAGATTGCGCCAATTGCTGAACAAGTCACCGGGAAGCTGAACCTCCGATAGTCCTGTAGGGTTAGCTTGTAGCAGTAATTGTGTATAAACAAATTTGTACTAAACTTGTTTAAGTATGAATGAGAAAACTTTCATAAATGAGTACTCGTTGTCGCGGGATATGTATGCGGAGTTCTCATCATGGAGTTGTCACAGTAAGTCAGTTGATAGATAATCAAACTTTATTACTAAGAGAAGTACACCTAGATGGCCACAGCCGTTTTACTAGAGTAGTCACCAGGACCCGGGGGCCGCCTACGGCTAAGTGGTGCTAGGGCGCGTAGCCGCTTACAGCAGTAGATCCGTTAGTAACCGTATACGCTGGATCTAGGAGTACATTGTCTCTTAATAGACCGCTGCTGGAGTCCTTTGTCGCTCTGAGCAGCCCAAGATCCGTTAGTAGCCATTAACGCTGGATCTTGGAGTAGAGTAGTCTAGAGACTAGTGCCTGGACCCGGAGGCCGCTTACAGCGAAGGGGTCTTGGAGTAGTCGTGCAGACTTGAGCCCCCAGGGTAGTCGTGAGACTAGGCGTAGGATCGACAGAGCTAGTCGATATTCCACGAGTTGCTGACGTCTTCGCCTTCAAGCGTCTGGAGGCGGTAGGAGCCTGGTCCGGTCACCATTGCAACTGTGAAGGGACCTTCCCAGGGCGAGCTGAGCTTGTGTAGTCATTGTTGACGCAAAATCCGCACCCCGCGCTAAGCACACAGCAAGCCGAACAAGCTAGCTTAACACACGAGCAGATTCCAAAGCGTGTGTCAGTGTTTTAGACCGGCAACCTACTAAGGGGAGTACACGAAGTAGATGAATGTGACTCGCCGAGATCGGTAACTCGAAGGAAGAGACACGTGGCACACAATTTAGACAGGTTCGGGCCGCGAGGTGCGTAATACCCTACGTCCTGTATGCTGCGTAGCTCTGGATTGATTGGGCACGATTACAAGATGGTGCAATAGTGCGCCGTGGGTTTTATGAGATGAGATTGGATGCTAGAGATCGATCCCTGCCTCGCCTTATATAGTCCGGGAGGCAGGGATACAAGTCGGAGTAGGGAGAGAGTACTAGTCGAGTACGTCTAGGAGTCCTCTATACAATGCGGAACATGTACAGCTCCCTAACCGTGTACTACTCCTGTGTAGTCCTTGTGCTCCACGTCTTCAGGTGCCGTGTAGCGCAAGCCGGGTAGTCCCAGGGGCCCACCGAGTAGTCGGTCCTGGTAGCCACCGAGGTAGTGGGCCCAAGGAGGTCCATACGACAAGCCCCCGAGTACTTTGTAGTCGAGAAGGATAGCTTCAAGTAGTCTTGACGGCCTTAACAAGTAGTCCTCAAGCGTCCCTGAGTACTTCAAGTCAAAAGCCCCCAAGAGTAGTCGAAGCATCCCGAGGCTGGAATGTACTCCAGCTAATGTTTGAGCAATCTTGAAGTCTTCTCGAGTAGTCCCAAGCGTCCTCGAGCACTGCCTTCGAAGGTCTTCAAAAACTGCCTGTCTTGTCTTGAAGCCGGAGCTGATATGGAGGCGCGATTGCAAAATCGCACTCCATATGGAGTAGCCCCCGAGCCTTAGGTTGAGCCGCAGGCTCTGGCCGAGGGTCCATTTGAAGTCTTGGCAAGGAAATCCCGAAAAATCCGGAGAGAAAAACCGAAGGACACGTGGCACGGAGCCCCCGAGCCTTGAGTCGAGTACTTTCTCTCGAATTGAAGGGTCATCTTGAAGAATGTGTCCTGAGATGCTCTTGAGACAAGCCGCTTCCCAGGTAGTCGAGCAGAAGTAGCCGAGCCCCCGAGGTGAGGCGCGTCGACTAGTAGAATACGAAGGGTCACGCACAGCCGCTGAGTCAGCCGCGCGTGGACTTATCCAGCCGCCCGTTGCGGAGCCGGTTTGACTTATAAATAGAAGCCAAAACCCTTAGGGTTTTTCACCCATCCGAGCTGCAGTCATTTCGATTCCATCTGAAGTAGATCCACTCCCAGCGCTTGCTGCCGCCGTAGTAGATTCAAGTGCGCTGCCACCCAAAGCTTTTAGGGTAGCCCCCGAGCGGATGCGCGTGAAGACGCCCTGCACTTGGAGGATGAAGCCGTCACCATCCAAGACGTCGAAGGCCGCCGGGAAGAAGAGGGGCCGCGAAGAGGCCGCCGCGGCTGCCACCGGAGCAGCGCCGCCCATGTCTCCACCGCGGGCCGATCCGAGCCGCGAGTGGAAGAAATCCAAGGTGAAGATGGAGGATCTGCTGGCCCTCCTGAACAGCGGGTTCATCCGGCAGAAGGAAGTCGACATGTGGAGGGCCGCTGCTAAAGACCCGTATCCAATGGAAAAGGCCGAAGACGAGATCCCCATATTCGCGCGGTTCATGGAGCGCGGGCTTGCGCTCTCAGCCAGCGATTTCTTCAAAGGGCTGCTCGGGTACTACGGGGTCGAGTACCTAAATCTGAATCCCAACGGCGTCTTCCACACCGCAGTCTTCGTGCATTTTTGCGAAGCCTTCCTTGGGATCAAGCCACATTGGATACTATTCCGGAAGTTCTTCCGCGTCAAGCCGCAGCCAAGTGCCACCAACCCAAGGGTAGTCGGAGGAGCCGGCATCCAGTTGAGAGAAGACGCCGCGGAGCAATATCTGGTGTATAAGCTTGTTGACTCCAACACTGATTGGAAGACAAGATGGTTCTATATCACGAACCATCACCCCGGCCTGCCGAAGCCGAGCGGACGGCAGCCCAGGCACCGCGAGTGGTGGAACACGGAGCCCACCATGCAAGAGGGAATCCAGCTTCCCGAGCGGCTGGCGCGCATCAAGGTGCTGAGGGAGGCAGGACTGAGAGCCGAGCATGTGGCCTTCAGTTTCATGAAGCGGAGGGTGCAGCCATTGATGGCTCGAGACACCTTGGGCTTTGAGTACACCGGCGACGGTGACACGTCGCGGATGCCCAGAGGTGAGCTGGACGATAGCGACATCATCGAGAGGCTGTCGTGGATCTTCAAAGATATGCCGCCGTACACGGCGTGCCCTGTTCAAGAGTACTCTGCCGCGCGCCCGCCAAAGGAGGTGAGTAGTCGTACTCCCTTAGTCGAGTAGTTATTACTTGTTGTAGACTTGCTGACGTCTTCGTGTCTTGCAGGATGACTTGAAGAAGTTCATCTCCGAGCCGCAGCCGCCTCCGAGCGGGATCGAGATCCCGAAGGAAGGGAAGGCGAAGGAGCGGCGAGAAGTCGGTGAAGGCGATGACACCGTCGTCGTGGAGGATACCACCGACGACGACGACGATGACGATGACGAGACGTTGCAGGACCGCTTCCAGCTGCGGTCGAGGTTTAGCCGCCCGGGCTTGCCTCATGTTCCTCTGGTGCAAGACCCCCCGACTAGCCTGGAGGCTAGCCTGGCTGCGCCGCCACGGAGGCCGCGCAACCCCGCCAGGAAGCGGGTGACGAAGAAGCTTAAGGTCTCAGAGACCACGCCTCAGGAGGTAAGTTGTCTTGACTAGAGTAGTTGAGTACCCCATCGTGCGAGTACCCTTCGCTGACGAGTAGTCTTCCTTGTATGCAGGAGGTGCCGCCAACGGAGCCCATCGAAGAGGGCGACGAAGGCGTGTGGAACATAGTGGGGGAGCCAGCTGGAAGTCGTAGTCTAGCCCCCACTGTCGAGGAGCTTTTGGCGCAGCTAGAGCGCCAGCCCCCTGCTCCACAGGGGAGCACGGAGCCTGTAGCCGCCGCCGTTGAAGAGGTGGTGGCTTCAAGAGCGCAAGAGAGCGCTGCGCCAGCCGCCATCACAGAGGAGCCAGTAGCCGCAGGGGCGCAGGTGGAGGCGCCCGCCGAGGGTGGACTGGTCGACATCGCCAGCATCCTCGGTGCTCCGGCCGTGACAATAGTCCGGTCGAACTTGTGAGTACTCCATCTTCCTGAGTAGTACTTATTGTAGTAGTCGAGGTTGACTGACGACGAATTATGTGTGCTTCTGCAGGAAATCCGCGGATCTGTCCTGGGAGGGGGATGAGCCCTCTTCAGCGGTGGCGGAAGAAGTCGTGCCGCCCGCCGAGGAGTCCGCTCCCGCTACCCAGGCGGTGCCGGAGCCACCGGCTGCTGAGGCGATGTTGCCGGAGGCCAGCGTTGTCGAAGGTGAGTACTCTTCTTGAAGCTATAGAGCCCCTTCGGGAGTAGTCGTAGTCGCTGATGTACTCATCTTCTTTTGGCAGGCGCTGAGGCTGAAGGTAGTGACATCCCTGCAGGGGTGCCGATGCAGAAGTCGACACCAGGGGCCCCGGAGGTTGCGGGAGGAGACCCCGAGCCCTTGGAGGAGGTCGTCGAGGAGGCCGCCGTGACGGCCGAGGGAGAGGGCGTCACCACGTCGCCAGAGGTTGCTCTGGAGGTGGCTATCCGCTCCCCGGAGATCCAGGACGCAGAGCCCATCCGCTCTGCGCCGATGACGGAGGCCACCGCGAGTAGTCGCGGCGGGATAGAGCTGCTCGCAGATGATCTTGTCGAGCCTGCGACGGTGGCGAAGCACCTGGAGGCGATCCGCCAGGCCGAGCAGTGGATGAAGGTAAGTAGCCGTAGCTTCTGAGTAGTCAATCCTCTGTTTGTTGAGTACTCTTGTGACTTGAGTTGTCTTGTGCAGGACGTTGCGGAGCGGTCCCGCGACAAGTCGAACATGCTGCAGGGCTATGGCGACGCGGTGCTCCGAGCCGAAGCGCTAGAAGAGCAGCTTGTGAAGTCGCGGAAGCACGCGACTGCCATATAGTTGAAGCTCGACGCCGCCTTCGCCAAGTACCACAACGACGTCCAAGAGTTGCAGGAGAAGGGCGACAACTTGGTGCGGAAGAATAAGGGCCTTCGCAACAAGAACAAAGGTACGCCGCTGAACTTGTCGGGTACTTGTTGGAGGTCGAGAAGTTCCTGACCCACTGTGCTATTGTCGTGTTGCAGAGCTTGAGGGCCAGGTGGAGCAGCTGAAGTCTTCGGAGACGAGCATGAAGAACCTCTTCTACCGGGAGCAAGAAGCCCGCCAGGTACTCGAGCTCAACTACAAAGAACTCGCCTTCGAGTGCGAGAAGCACATGGAGCTCCAGATTGTTTCTGACCGCGATCTCGTCAACTGCTACAAATCCTTGCAGAAGTTGAATGAAGACTGCGAGGCATTGCGGGCCCAACTGAAGGAGCTCGAAGAAGCTGCACTGCCGATCGCAAGACTCCTGGTGCCGCATCCGGCGGCCCCAAGATTGCCCCGCTGGTGGATCGCCTCAAGGAAGCTCCGAGCCGGCTGGCGGCCTACGTGAAGCACATGGAGAGGTCGATCCCAAGACAAGTCTTGGCCTTCATGAAGTCGTACTTCCCGAAGGCCCCAGTGGAGGTAGTCGCCGGCGGGGTAGCCGCCAACTGCACTAATGAGCAAGATGCGTAGCCGCCGGGAGCAGAGTGGCTCCCATCGCGGAGCAAGTAGCTGAGAAGCTTAACCTCCAGTAGCCCTGTAGTAGATAGCTAGTAGCCATGGTTGTACAGGAAAACAGTTGTAATAAATTGCTTAAGTATCAATGAAAGAAATTTTCCAGCAATGAGTACTCGTAGTCTCGATCTCAGAGTGCGGAGCCCCCATCGTGGAGTGGATGCGAGTAGTAGTACTCGGCAGTAGTGGTCCCGTTGTAGGGAGTAGACAGTAAAGAAGGTGATGAACGATCAAACTTTATTACTGAAGAAGTACACCTGGGTGGCCAGGGCCGTAGTTACAGAGTAGTCGCTTGGACCCGGAGGGCCGCTTACAGCTAAGTAGCGCTGGAGCGGGTAGCCGCGTACAGCAGTTGATCCATAAGTAGCCGTGTAGGCTGGATCGTAGATCTGTAGGTAGCCGCGGAGGCTGGATCTTGGAGTGTGGTCTCTCAGTAGACCGCTGCTAGAGTCCTTGACGCTCGTTGCAGCCAGGGTCCGTAGGTAGCCGTGTAGGCTGGAGCCTGGAGAGGAGAAGTCCGGAGACTGGAGCCAGGACCCGAAGGCCGCTTACGGCGGTGGGGTGTTGGTGTAGTCGTGTAGACTTGAACCCCGGAGTAGTCATGTAGACTAGGCGTAGAATCGACAGAGCTGGTCGACGTTCCACGAGTTGCTGATGTCTTCGCCTTCAGGTGTTTGGAGGCGGTAGGAGCCCGGCCCGGTCACTTTTGCGACGGTGAAGGGACCTTCCCAGGGGGAACTGAGCTTCTGTAGTCCTTCCGTGTTCTGGATACGGCAGAGGACGAGATCACCAACGTTGAAGGAGCGTTCCTTGACGTTGCGATCATGGTAGCGTCGGATACCTTCTAGGTACCTTGTCGATCGGACGATGGCGGCGCGGCCGAGCTTCTTCGAGGGCCGTCGATGTCAACTCGTCTGCTGTCTTCTGAGACGCCTTTGTCATAGTGCTCCACTGCTGGCGAGTTCCATATGACGTCGGCAGGGAGGATTGCTTCGGAGCCGTAGACCAGGAAGTAGGGGGATTGCCCCGTTGGCTTGGATGGCTGAGTCCGTAGCCCCCAGAGTGCGTTGGGTAGTTCCTTGATCCACTTGCCTCCTTTGGAGTTAGCAGCGTCGTGTAGCCGCTTCTTGAGAGCGTCGAGCACCATCCCATTGGCGCGCTCGACTTGTCCGTTGGCTCGTGGATGGGCAACTGAAACGTATCGGACGTCGAACCCGCTGTTCTCGCAATACTCCCAGAACTGGTGGTTGTTGAAGTTGGAGCCCAGGTCTGTGATGATGCGGTGGGGTAGTCCGTAGCGGTGTACGAGTTTATCCAGGAAGTCGAGTACTCTGTCAGCCTTGGGGCATGTGACTGGCTTGACCTCGATCCACTTGGTGGACTTGTCGATAGCCACCGCACTCGTTGAATCCTCCCCGGCGCGGCTTGCGTGGCCCAATCATGTCGAGCCCCCAGCAAGCAAAGGGCCAGGTTGGCGGTATGGTGACTAGCTTGTAGGCTGGGACGTGTTGCTGCTTGGCGAAGTACTGGCATCCTTGGCACTTTCTGACGAGTTCTTCGGCGTCGCCCAGAGCTGTGGGCCAGTAGAAGGCTCGTCGGAAAGCCTTGCTGACCAGCGTCCGTGAGGATGCGTGGTTGCCGCAGACGCCCTTGTGGATCTCCTCCAAGATGTCCTTGCCTTCTTCACGAGGGACGCACTTCATGAGTACTCCAGAAGATGCGCCCCGCTTGTAAAGCTTGTCTCCAACGAGGACATAAGACGGCGCGGCGGACGAGCTGCTCAGCCGAGTTCTTGTCGGAGGGGACCTTATGCTCGCTGAGGTAGTCGATGAAGGGTTGCCTCCAGTCCACGTTGTCGGGGACAGCCCTAGAGGTCCCCTTAAACAACGGGGAAATCCTCACTTAAAACCCGCAACAAAGCCAAAACACAATTTGCCTAACCATGCAGGGAACGACCCACGCCGCAGGGACCTCGACGGCCCATCAAGGCGGCCCTCTTAGAGATCCCCTCGGACAGGCTCCCCCTCGCTCGAGGGCTCGCGCGCCCCTCGGGCGGGCTCCGCCCCGTTCGAGGGGAAGCACTTCCCTCGGGCGGGCTCCGCCTCGCTCGAGGGCTCGCTCCCCCCTCGAGCGGGCTCCGCCTCGCTCGAGGGTACGTCCCGCCCTCGGCCGGGGTCCGCCACGCTCGAGGGCGCCCCTCACGCGTGCGCCGGCCCCCGTACACGGGCATTTAATGCCCTGACACCAGCAGGACGGTGCCATCATGCGCCCGGGGCTCGCGCCCCGGTGCCGCCGCACCAACTCCCCAGGGAGGAGCCCATCCCCATCACTGTGGGGAGGGACTGTGCAGCGCGGCCAGTGTCAATCCCGTGACGCCGTGCGCCTGCTCCAGTACGGCTAACGCGCCGAGCCCTCGAAGGGGGGCCGGTTGCACCCTCGATTCACTTTATTGTGACCCTACAGGGTTAGGTGGAGGCGCTAGGCCGGTGGAACACCATCCCTGCCACTGTAACAGCGTGGCCGCCGTCCCCGCGCGTGCAGGCGCACGCCAGGCGCTGTAGCAACAACTCCAGCACTGTGAAGCGCGTCGGGAAGGGACGCCGTTTTACCTACTCCTGTACTCCGTACGGGCCAACGTCAGCACCTCCCTCGAGCCTATCAGAGGACATCGCCACCATCCGCCGCCCTTCTACCCTCGAACCGCCACTGTTCGGGTACGAGGTAGGCCATGATGGCCAGATCGCCGCAAGGATCGTCCGGACGGCCGCCCACTCTACAGCATAGCACGTCGCACTTCCCCACGTAGCTAGATAGCGCGGCGCGCATGTAATCCGCCTCCCCCTTAATCTATAAAAGGGGGGCGAACCCCCCAGCCGCAGGGAAAGGACACGAGACAGTTAGATAGCACACAACACACCACGTACTCGTTCTCCAATTCTCCCACAATACCTTCAACCAGGGACTTGGAAGTCACACTTCCTCTCCCGCCTTGCTTGTAGCTGCCCCACTACAGGCACCCCCGGTGCTGAGCAATATAGTGTCGTGAGCACACTACTACTGGACATACGGCCCCCTCGGCCGGAACCAGGATAAATCCCGTGTCTCTTATTGCTTAGCATCGACCATTGAGGGATAGACCACGGCGCTTTCTACTGGTTAGTGTCGGGACCATATTCCGCACCGACAGTTGGCGCCCACCATGGGGCAATCGAGCGCCTAAGGTCATTCTACCAACTCCCTCCATGGTGATCCGCACTGAGTACCGTGGTACACGCTACTGCATGGGTAGCTCGGACCCCCTCCCAGCCGGGTTCGAAATTCGCTTCGGGGACCTGAACTTTCAGGCCACGGGGAACGGCTATCTCATGCGCCTCACCAACCGTGAGGAGCTCCGCGCGCGGCGTCAAGCCGGGTCCGCTCCGGTCCCCGCCGCACGCACCACCACGGCGCGGCGCCCGCAGGCACGGATGCCGTGGGCCCGTCGACGCCACAACGCCGTCATCGCTCGGGCAGCGTTCGCGCCGGCGCGGTCCGAGTGGCGGCAGCCGAGCGCGCCGCCACTCAGCCGCGGCGCGCCCGCCATCACGACCGCCACCACCCCGGCAGGGCAACACACGGTCTCCGGACCGCGCATCCCTATCGGGCTGCGAGGCGCTACGTCGGCCTACAACGCCAACATCAACACCACGATGCGCAGGGTTCCGCCTGGCCGCCACGTCTTCGTCGCCAGGGACCCCGGCGCCTCAGCAGGGGACGAATCGTCCCTGAGCTCCGTCGACGCGTTGCCACCTGCCAACCGCCACGGATACGCGGAGTGGGACTTCTTCGGCGTGCCAGACCCAGTTGTGTTCCGGCGTTTTCTCGACGCTACGGACTACTGGTTCGGCTGCTCCGACGACTCCGGCACCGGGAGTTACGATCCCGCGCGGGAGTGCTACGCCGTCATCACCAACGACCCAGCCAATGCCGCCGGTGCGGTGGGCGCCGGAGACGGAGAAGTCACGCCCGCCCCGTGGATCGCCACGCGCCCGGCCGCGGGGCCAAGCGCTCCGGGGCGGGGCCGACGCCGACGCGCGCTGGCCCAAACCCGCGAGCTCGAGGCCAAACCGGCGGAAGAATACCGAACGGTGCGGCTACTCCGCGCCTCAATGGCGAGGGGAGGCCTCCGCGCGCGGCGAACGCGCACGGAGCCGGGCCGACAGGTCCGCGACCGCATCAACACCGTCCCCAACATCGACAACGCGGACGCGCCCCCGCGGGCGAGCCAAAAGCTCATCGCCGCCGCGACGCTGCTGCGGGCCATGCCGGCACCCTCGACCCCCGAGGCTCGAGACCTGCACCGCGAGGTGCAAACTCTCATCGAGCAAGCGGCCGTCCAGCAGGCCGAGAGCTCGGCCTCACGCATCCGCCAACAGGGGGATGCGCGGGACGACGAATGCACCGGGAGGCGAACCCTCGGTGCACGCAGGGGGGACCCGCGGGGCGGCCCGCCGACCAAGGACGCACGCAGCCAAGGAGCGGCTCCCTGACGCACGCAGGCGCCGGATGGCGACGCCCGTAACGTCATTAACGCCAGGCGCACCCCGGCCAGGGCGGACGCGCGAGCAGCGAGGGGCTACCATCCTCGACGGGGTGGACGCTACGACAGCGGCGAGGACCGCTCCCCGACGCTGGAGCCCCCAGGCACCCGTGTGTTCAGCCGGGACATCCGCGCGGCGGCATTCCCCCAACGCTTCCGCCAACCCTCGACCATCGTCAAGTACAACGGGGAGACGGACCGCCACGTATGGCTCAACGACTACCGCTTAGCTTGTCAGCTGGGCGGGGCCACCAGTGACGAGGTCATCATCCGCAACTTGCCCCTGCATCTTGGCGACGCGGCCCGGACATGGCTCGAGCACTTGCCCGCTAGCCAGATCCACAACTGGGACGATCTGGTCCGCACGTTCGTGGGCAACTTCCAGGGCACGTACGTGCGCCCCGGAAATTCGTGGGACCTGCGCTCCTGCACTCAGAAGCCCGGTGAGTCGCTGCGGGACTTCATACGGCGCTTCTCTAAGCGCTGCATTGAGCTCCCCAGCGTGGCGCAATCCGAGATCGTGCACGCCTTCCTCGAGGGCACCACGTGCCGGGACCTCGTACGGGAGCTGGGACGCAGCCCACCTGCGGACTCCAACGAGCTGTTCGACATCGCCACCAGCTTCGCCTCCGGAGAAGAGGCCGTGGGGGCGATCTTCGACGGCAAGAAGGGCAAGCGATCGGAGGACGCGCCCGCGGAGGGCAGCAAGTCCAAGGAGCCACACCGCAACGACAAGCGGGGCAAGAAGGGGAAGAAGCCGCGCCGGGAGGCGCGCGAGCAGGGGCGCGACAGCGGCAACGCCGAGGCCCTTGTTGTTGACCCGGCTCGACGGGGCCCTCGACCGGCCCCTCGAGGCCCGGGGGTGTTCGACGACATGCTGAAAAAGCCATGTCCTTACCACAAGACCCCAGTGAACCATACCCTTGAGCAGTGCGATATGCTCAAGAAGTTCTATGGCCGTGCCGCCGCGAAGGAGGCAGAGGCCAAGAAAGACGGAGGCGATGGCGACGCAGGCGGCTTCCCCGCCGTCGAAAATGTGTTCCTCATTTTTGGGGGGCCAACCGTCGACATGTCGACCCGCCAGCGCAAGAAGGAGCGGCACGAGGTCCTCGCCGCGGAGAGGGCGCCTCCGTCCTTCCTCAATTGGTCGGAGGACGCCATCACCTTCAGTCGGGAGGACCACCCGAACCGCGTCCCCAACCCGGCCGCACCCGCCGGTGGTCGACCCCATCATCGGGAACGCACGGTTCTCGAAGGTCCTCATGGACGGAGGGCGCAGCCTCAACATCCTCTACGCGCATACGTTGCGCCCCCGATGGGGATCGGGTTGGACAAGCCGCGCCCCGACACGAAGCCATTCCATGGCATTGCGGCGGGCAAGCGTGTCCGGCCCCTCGGGCGCATCGACCCGCCGCCTTGGTTTGGCACCCCGAAGAACTTCCGCAAGGAGACCCTCACCTTCGAGGTGGTGGGGTTCAAGGGGGCCTACCACGCAATACTTGGGCGACCCCCGTTACGCGAAATTCATGGCGGTCCCCAATTATACCTACCTGAAGATGAAGATGCCGGGACCAAACGGCGTCATCACCGTCGGCTCGTCCATCGAGCACGCATTCGACTGCGACGTCGAGTGCGTAGAGCACGCAGAGGCACTAGCGCTGGATGAAGCGCTGGTGAACACGCTGCGGAAGATGGTCAATGACGACCTCGACCCCGCCGCCAAGCACGCTGGCACCTTCGAGGCTGCGGAGCAGACCAAGGGGGTCCCCCTCGACCCCTCGGCCCCCAAGGGCAAGACGTTGAGGGTCAGCTCCACCCTCGACCCCAAATAGGAAGTGGTGCTCGTCGACTTCCTCCGCGCCAACGCCGACATCTTCGCGTGGAGCCCCTCGGATATGCCAGGCATCCCGAGGGAAGTCGCCGAGCACTCCCTTGATATCCTGCCAAACGCCCGCACCGTGCAGCAACGGCTCCGCCGCTTCGACGAGGAGCGGCGACAGGCAATCGGAACGGAGCTGCGGAAGCTTCTCGAGGCCGGATTCATCAAGGAGGTGTTCCACCCAACGTGGCTAGCAAACCCCGTGCTTGTAAAGAAAAAGAATGGGAAGTGGCGGATGTGTATAGACTACACTAGTCTTAATAAAGCATGTCCTAAAGTTCCTTTTCCTTTGCCACGCATTGATCAAATTGTTGATTCAACGGCTGGGTGCGAATTGCTTTGCTTCCTTGATGCCTATTCCGGGTACCACCAAATAAAGATGAAAGAGTCCGACCAGCTCGCGACTTCGTTCATCACACCGTTCGGGACGTTCTGCTACGTAACGATGCTGTTCGGCCTCAGGAACGCGGGTGCAACCTACCAGCGTTGCATGCAGCACGTTTTTGGGGATCACATCGGGCGAACGGTCGAAGCATACGTGGACGACATCGTCGTGAAGACCAGGAAGGCGGACGACCTGGTTGGCGACCTCGCCGTCGCGTTCGGCTGCCTACGGGCCAATGGGGTCAAGTTAAACCCCGAAAAATGTGTCTTTGGAGTGCCGCGAGGCATGCTTCTGGGGTACATTGTCTCCCAGCGAGGAATCGAGGCCAACCCTGAAAAGGTTGCGGCCCTCGAACGAATGGGTCCGATCCGGGACCTCAAAGGGGTGCGAAGGTGCCGGGGGTGCCTCGCCGCCTTGAGCCGCTTCATCTCGCGGCTCGGTGAGAAGGGCCTGCCCCTCTATCACCTCCTCAAGAAGCACGAGCGCTTCTCCTGGACCGCCGAGGCCCAGGATGCGCTCGACAAGCTGAAGGCGTCCCTAGCGCACGCCCCGATCCTCACGCCGCCGCAAGACGGCGAACCCCTGCAGCTCCACGTAGCCGCGACCAACCAGGTGGTCAGCGCCGTGATCGTTGTGGAGTGCACGGAGGAAGGGCACGCCTCGCCTGTACAGCGGCCGGTCTACTACATCAGCGAGGTCCTGTCAGATACGAAGATGCGCTACCCCTAGGTCCAGAAGTTGCTGTACGCGGTAGTTCTTGCACGGCGCAAACTCCGCCACTACTTCGAGGCCCACCCCGTCACGGTGGTTTCCTCCTTCCCCCTAGGGGAGATCATCCGCAACCCAGACGCCGCGGGAAGGATCGCCAAGTGGTCCGTAGAGCTGATGGGCGAGACGCTCGCCTACGTCCCGCGCAAGGCTGTCAAATCCCAAATCTTGGCGGATTTCGTCGCCGAATGGACGGACACGCAGCTACCGCCGCCGCAAATCCAAGCGGAGTGCTGGACTCTGTTCTTCGACGGCTCGGTGATGAAAACAGGAGCGGGCACAGGCCTGCTCTTCGTGTCACCCCTCGGGGAACACATGCGGTACGCGGTGCGCCTCCACTTCCCCGCGTCTAACAATATGGCTGAATACGAGGCCCTCCTCTGCGGCCTCAAAATCGCCATCGAGTTAGGCGTCAAGCGCCTCGACGTGCGGGGCGACTCGCAGCTCGTGATCGATCAAGTCATGAAGAACGCGAGCTGCCACGACGACAAGATGGAGGCCTACTGCAAAGCCGTGCGAGCCCTCGAAGACAAGTTATACGGCATCGAGCTCAACCATGTGCCCCGCTAGTACAACGAGGAGGCGGACGAGCTCGCCAAGATTGCGTCCGGGCGGATCACCGTCCCCCCGAATGTTTTCGCGCGCGACATCGCTCAACCCTCGGTAGTCTTCGAGCCCTACCCCTCGAGTCACAACGAACCCTCGGGGGCTCCCTCGAATCCAGCGGGTGCGGAACCCATGGACGAGGACCCCTCGAACGAGGCGTACGTGCTCTCCCTCCTCGAGGGGTACGGCTCCCACGAGGCCGACGTGATGGACATCGAGCCGGCTCCTGTCCAAGAGGACTGGCGCGAAAAATACATCACCTGGATCGCTCGAGGGGAACTCCCCGCGGACCGGGCCGCGGCCAGGCGCATCGCCAGGATGGCCAAATCTTTTGCCCTCATCGTCGGCGAGCTGTACAAGCGCGCCGCCTCCGGCATCCTACAGCGCTGCGTGCCCATCCCCGAGGGGCGCGAGCTCCTGCGGGACATCCATGCGGGAATCTGCGGCCACCACGCCGCGCCCCGCACCCTTGTCGGCAACGCGTTCCGCCAGGGCTTCTACTGGCCCACTACGGTCGTGGACACCAGCGAGATCGTGCGCACCTGCGAAGGATGCCAGTTCTACGCCCGCAAGTCCAACTTGGCCGCTCACGCCCTGCAAACCATCCCCGTGACATGGCCATTTGCCGTGTGGGGGCTGGACATCGTCGGGCCCATGCGGAAGGCGCCCGGGGGCTTCACCCACTTGTTGGTCGCGATCGACAAGTTCTCCAAGTGGGTGGAGGTGCGCCCCATCATGAATCTAAGGGCAGAGCAGGCGGTAATATTCTTCACCGACATCATCCACCGCTTTGGAGTGCCAAACTCCATCATCACCGACAATGGGTCTCAGTTCACAGGCAGGAAGTTCTTGGAGTTCTGCGACAAATTCCACATCCGTGTGGATTGGGCAGCTGTGGCGCACCCACAGACCAACGGCCAAGTAGAACGTGCCAATGGCATGATCTTACAAGGCCTAAAGCCCAGAATCTTCGACCAGCTGAACAAATCTGGGCGGAAATGGCTCCAAGAATTACCAGCGGTTGTGTGGAGCCTAAGGACCACCCCGAGCAGAGCCACTGGGTTCACCCCGTTTTTCCTAGTCCACGGCGCGGAGGCCGTCCTCCCCACGGACTTAGAATACGGATCGCCCAGGGTTCGAGGCTACGACGAAGAGGCCAACCAGCGAGCCCGCGAGGACTCGCTGGATCGGGTAGGCCGGACGAGGCACGCCTCGTGGCCCTGATGCATTCCGCGAGGTACCAGCAGTCCCTCAGGCGCTACCAAGCACGCAAGATACGCCGGCGGGATTTCAGCGAAGGGGATCTGGTCCTAAGGCTACGTCAAGACAACCGAGGGTGCCACAAGCTATCGCCCCCATGGGAGGGACCCTACGTCGTGGTGAAGGTACTAAAGCCCGGCACGTACAAGCTGGCCAACGAGGACGGTGAAGAGCTCACCAACGCTTGGAACATCCAACAGCTACGTCGTTTCTACCCCTAGCTAGGATTCCCAAGCAATTTTTTCTGTTGTAAAAATCACATGGCCAACGCCCCAGTTGGTTGCAACTATGTAAAAGCTTTAAGTTTAATAAAAAGGGCAACTCGGCTTTCCCCTGAAACCCAAGTTACCCTCGGGGGCTACTGCGGGGGGGCACCCCCCCCCCCAAAATGGTCCCATTTTTTCACGCAAAAACGAAATAACTCACGCGCGCTAAGTTTGTTTTCTACTTCGACTACGAGCAACGATTCGAACAGGGCGCAGGCAGCCTAGCGGAAGGAGCGTGCGAGCCAGAGATAGCCTACGCCGCGTGGATATGGCCCTTCTCTCTCGCCTCCAACCCGCCGGGCCCCCGCGAAAATCGAACTCCCCTAACTAGAATCTACTCAGGAAGAAGGAGAAACAAAAAGCGTGATAAACAAATGACTTCATTATAGCAAATGTTTATGTCCAAGAACAACTTGTTCATTTACAAAAGGCCACGGGGCCAGAGTACTGATACACATCAAAACGGGCCTAGCGCCCAACTGCTTTCAGGCGGGAGGAGGGGCAGCGTCAGCGGCGTCCGGGAAGAGGAACTCCTCGAAGGCTTCGGCGAGCGATCCGGCGGCGTCGGCGGCGAGCGCATCCACACGCTCCATCGCTACCTCGTCCTAGACACCCTCGGGAACGATGTAGCCCTCCGCCAGCGCCTCGAAGTTGACCTCGTAGTGGGACCGCACCACTCCGAGGGCCTTCTGGATGCCCAGATGCAGCGCCCGGCGCATCCGCTCTGTGACGTGACCGCCAAGGGCACGCAGGCGGCTGGCTAACGAGCTGCCAGCCTGCGCTTCGCCCTCCTCCACGGCGCGGCAGGTCTCGAGGGCCGCGCCACGCAGCTCCCACAGCTCCTGCTCGGAGGAGTTGTAGGAAGCCTGCAACGCCTCGGCCCGCTCAGCTGCGTGTCCCAGGGCGGTGCGCAAGCCTGGAGACGCCAAGGCAAAAAAGAAATCAGAAAGGGAAACGCGAGCCCTCTAACAGAAAAACCAACAAGGCAAGAGTCAAACAGCGGCTCACCTTCAACTTGCTTCCTCTCCGTCTCGAAGTCGCGGCGCACGGCCTCGACTATCAGCTCGAGGCGCTTGACGGTCTCACCTTGCTCCTGGAGGGCCAGCTCCTGATTGGCGTTGGTAATGCTGAGCATAATCACCTCGCCCTCGGCCTTGGAGAGCTTGTCGTCCTGCTCCGCCAATGACTTCTGCGCCGCCTCGCGAGCGACGCGCTCCTCGCTCCCGCTGCCGTCCGGCGTCGACGAGGGTGGCTCCTCGCTCCCCGCCGGAGCCGCCCCTCGGCCCCTTGGCGGGCGGTGCGCTCTTGCGGGAGCCGCTCCTCGGCCGGCGACGAGCGTCGCGGCCTTGGCGTCGTGGGCGGCCTTCAAGTGGTCGGCCTCCTTGGCCCGCCGCTCCAGCCCGCGCGCCCGCTCCTCGCCCGGTGCCGCCGCGCTCGCGCCCCCTCGAGCGACGAACGGAGCTCCCGGTTCTCGCCGCGGACGTTGGCCACCTCCGCCTCCCAATTGGTGGCCAACGTCCGCATCTTCTCCAAATCCGAGCGCGCCTGCCACAGAGCCTCATCACGATCGATGAGGGCTGTGCGGACCCGCTCGAGGCTCGAGCGGCGCGCTGGGTCCCCGCCGAGCTCTCGGGGAGCTCGTCGCGCCACGCCATGGCCCGGTACGCCAGCCAGCTATCCGGTGTCCTGAGGGCGTCAGCAAGTGCGTCGAAAGCGCTGCACCGCTCCCGGAGCTGGTGGACCTCGGCGTTCACCCGGTCGAAGGCGTCGTACTTGTCGTGGGCGCGGCGCTCGAGCTCCTGACACCCACACATCAAAACCCGTAAGCGCTACGGCACAGAGGCAGCGCACAAAAATGAGAAGAAGAGGAAAACGAGCGACGACGCCCTACCTGGAAGACGCGCCATGCAGGGCCACCATGGACCCGCAACGCCTCGTTCAGCGCGCGGTTGAGCGTGGTGCCGTGGCTCCGAAGCTCGCCCTAGAGCTCCTGCTCCCCCTGGGCGTCAGCAAACGCCGGGGGATCGTCAACGGCCCCCTCCACCTGGGCGGGGTGGCCGGCGCGGGAGGACGAGGCCTCGGCACCGTGTCCTCGATCCCCCGCCACCATGTGCCCCTCGTGCCGCCTCACGAGGGCCACCTCCTAGGGCTCGGGGAAGCGTGTGGGGAAGCTGGCCCACTGATCCCACCCGGGTGGCGGGGAGTCGTCATCCGGGACCTCCACCACCTCCGCCCGGGAACCGCCGGCGGACACCGGCCCTTGCGCCGCCTCCACCGGCGCCTCCACCTCGCGCCTCGTGGCCGCGGGCGCCCGACGCGGCGCCACGGCCACCACCTCCCCGCCGCACCTGCGTGACCACGGGAGCCGCCGCAGGTTGCACCCGCTCCGCCTCCTCCGCAGTCGGCACCACGGGCCGCACCTCCCACGACAGCAACGGCCTGCGGGGGCCGCGCCTCCGTCACGGCCGCTACCGCGGCCCCGCGCCCCCACAATGGCCGGCGCCGGTCGCTCCTCGGTGACCGCCGGCCGCGCCTTGGCGGGGCTGATCCGCCGGCCGAGGCCTCGAAGCCTCGGCCGGGCTTTGCGAACTCTCGCCCGCCGCCGCCGTGCTTGCCCCCCGCCCGTGACGCCCTCGACGAGCGCCGCCGGGTGGGGACGGACGCGTCCGTCCTCAGCACCTTGGCCGGTGCGAGAGGAGGCACGGTTGGCACCACCCTGCGCAGGCACAAACGAAAAGTTAGAATGCTTGGTCATCACAAAACCAAGGCAAGCGAAAGAGGCAAGCCCCTTACCTCGAGGAGGAAAAGGCGCGCTTCCTTTTCCTCGAAGCCTCAGCGGATGAGGTCGGCGCGGCCGGCGCACCCGCCGCCGCGCCTCCCCGACGGCGCCGCCGCGCGCGTAGGCGCGCCCGCCCCCCCGCGCACGGCACGCCCCGACGCCGCGCCTCCCGACGGTGCCGCCGCGCGCGCAGCTACGCCGCCCGCGTGCGGGCACGCCCGCCGGCCGCGCCTCTTGACGACTCCCCGCCACGCGCGCGACGCGCTCGCCGCGCGCATAGGAGCGCTCACCGCGCCGCCCCCGAGGTGCGCTCCGGCGCCCGCCGGCGCGCGCCGCCCCCGATGTCGATTGCCGGCGACGGGCGCCGTTGCGCCCGCCCCCGGCGATGCCGCCCCTTGCCGCCGGAGCCGGCTCCCGGCGACGGGGGCGAGGGCTCCCCACCTATCGAGGGGCCTCCCCCGAGGACGAGTACTCCTCGGTCCCCGGGAGGAGAGCCCCGCTCTTCACGCCGCCGCTACTCCGCGTTCCGCCGCTCACGGCGCTCGTTGCGCCGCCTCGCGCGCTCACTCCTGCGCGCCGCCCGCTCCTGCTCCCGCTTCTGCGCCGCCCAACCAAGCGCGCGGGAGTCGGGGGTGGGCGGAACGGACTTGGAGGCGGTAAAGCTCACCAGCTGCATACAGGAACACCAAGGACGCGTCAGGAGGCGGAATCAACACCAAGAACTAAAACAGAATCAAGGATCACACTCACCAGTGGGCCGGTGGGGAGCATCTCGAGGTCCCACGGGGTCCAGTCCGGATGCATCGGCATCCGGGTGTCGACGGCGTTCCGCGCTCGGGTGAGCGCATACGCCCGCCCGAGGGGGGTCGGGAGCATCCGCGACCTCGCCAGATCGACGGGGTTGGCCGCCTCCGTCATCTCGAAGATGCAGAGCGGCCTCTCCATCAGAGGCACGATCCGCCAGTGATGAAGGCGAGGACGCCCAATGCGGTCAGCCCCTGCGCCGCCAGGCTCTTCAGGGCGGCCAGGACCGAGTCCTGCCGCCTCCGATGCTGGGTCGTGGACACCCCGTAGCCCCAAGAGCTGGGCTTCTCCTTGAACACCCGACCGGTGTACGGGGGGAGGCCGGGCTCGGCGTTGCGCAAGTAGAACCATCCCCGCTCCCAACCGGCGTTGTTCGTCGTCATGGTGCAGGGGATGTAGTCGTCCTTGAACTGCCCCCGCAGGGCAAGCGACATCCCGCCGGCGCGCACCGCGCGGCGGGTCCTCGGCTCCATCGTGGGCTGCGTGAAGAGCTCCGCCCGGAAGAGGTGTACCCAGAGCTCCCAATTGACTGGGATCCCCAGGTACCCCTCACAGACGCCCACGAACGTGGCCGCCTGCGAGATCGCGTTGGGCGCGAAGTTGTGCAGCTCCACGCCGTAGTAGTAGCACAACGCTCGCATGAAGCGGCTCGCCGGCGTGTTGAAGCCCCGCTCGTGGAAGCGGACGAAGCTGACCACGTAACCCTCCGGCGGGTTGGGCGCGCGATCCGCCGCCGGCGGCACTATCCACTCCGTCGGGCGGCCATCCTCGTTCGCCGACAGCTGGCCGGCGACGACCAGCTCGCCAAGGGCCAGCGGGGTCACCGTCGACCGCTCCCAGGCATATGGGTCAAGGATCGTGAGGGGCGGAAGCGGCGCCATGGGAAGAAGGCAAAGGAATGCGAGAGCGGAGGACGAGAAACGGAAGATGAGCTCTAATGGCGACACCACACGGTGGCAAAGGCGAGGCAGAGATGAAGGCGCAGGGGGCTGAAATGGTGAGGCGCTAAGGTAAAAAACCGCCGTCTCCCCCTCCCCTCAGATTTATAAGCCGCGGGCGAGCTCTCCGGAGCGGATGTCCCGCGCGCATTAACTGCAGGGAATCTTCTCTTCACGCCGACGAACGGGCCCCACCACGACCGCAGCGGCCACATCACCGCGGACGGGCCATCATCGCGGCGAAGACTAGCAGGGACCGAGGCAAGCGGTCACATCTGCCTGCCACGCCGCCCACTACACGCGCGCGCGGCCGCAACGCCTAAAAAGGCGCACCTGCTTTGCAGAGCCGCAGCCTCGACTGTAAGGCATTTAATGACCCACTCCCTTGCCAAGCAAGGAGAACCCTCGAGCGGGGCGAACCCCTGACTCGAGACAAAGATAGCCCTCGAAGGGACATCGACGTGAGAAGGTCGCCCGGGGCCTGCTTGAATTAGCAGGCACCGCGGGCACCCATGCCATGCAAAACCCTCGAGCGGCACGAGCCCTTGGCTCATGACGATTTCAGCCCTCGAAGGGACATCGGCGTGAGAAGGTCGCCCGGGGCCTGCTTGAAGTAAAGCGGGCGCCGCGGACACCCATGCCACGCAAAACCCTCGAGCGGCACGAGCCCTTGGCTCATGACGATTTCAGCCCTCGAAGGGACATCGGCGTGAGAAGGTCGCCCGGGGCCTGCTTGAAGTAAAGCGGGCTCCGCGGACACCCATGCCACGCAAAACCCTCGAGCGGCACGAGCCCTTGGCTCATGACAATTTCAGCCCTCGAAGGGACATCGGCGCGAGAAGGCCGCCCGGGGCCTGCTTGAAGTAAAGCAGGCACCGTGGGCGCCCATGCCGCGCAAAACCCTCGAGCGGCACGAGCCCCTGGCTCGAGACGATATCAACTCTCTAAAAAGAGCACATGCGTGAGAAAGCCGCCCGGGGCTCGCTTGCAGCAAAGCCGACACCACAAGCGCCCATGACGCACTGTGCTACCAACCAGCGCCTCGAGGGCTGGCTCGCCCAGACCCCTCGATAGCCGCAAACGCAAAAGACGGGGCCGCCCAAGCGCCGCCCCGCACGGCCCTACTGATCAGAGGTTCGAAGCCTGACCCTCGACGGGTTCCGAACAGCGCCTCGCATCGCGAGTCGTGGATGACGAGGGCACGCGCATTCGAGCCGTTCCTCGAGCCCGTCGGCTCGAGGGTGCCCCCACGGGGTCGTGTTCGAGAGCCGCCGAGGGCAACCAGCGGGGGATCCCACCGAGGGAGAGCTTCCGCGCCCTCGGTCCCTATCCCGAACGGACCGAGCCCCACCTAGCAAACCCACGCAAGCGCTTCCATGGACGTGTCTCTGGACCACGCAGCCTACCCTTATCGAACGGGGCATGGGCGTCCACTCGAACCACCCACTAACAGCTCGAAGAGGAATCCGCAATTCGCGACCCGCTCGATGGGGGTTGCGGAAACCTCACCCTCCGTCCCGCGGAGGGACGGCGAGGGCGCGTTAAAAAACAAGTCGTAAAGCTCTACCCGATCGCCTCGAACGGGCCCAGGCTCGGGGGCTTAACGCACGGCTACACCTCCTTGGCCTGCACCCGCCGGAGACAGCGCCAGCAGCGCGTGCGCCACCGAAGCCGGCTGAGACACTGCCGAGGCCGGATGAAACATGCGCCACGCCCTCTGACCAGTTCTCGCGGTTAACCCCTGCAGGAGCACCCACACTCCTGTAGGGCTTCGGGGGCTAGACCCGCGGGTCCGCTGATGCGGCCCCATGGAAAGCGTTCGCAAATCAAGGAGGGACGAACGTCCTATCAGTAGGTTCCAGCATCTGCGGGAGCCTCAATGGCAAACCCGCAGATGCTCGGGGGCTACTGTCGGGGACAGCCCTAGAGGTCCCCTTTAACAACGGGGAAATCCTCACCTAAAACCCGCAACAAATCCAAAACACAATTTGCCTAACCATGTAGGGAACGGCCCACGCCGCAGGGACCCCGACGGCCCATCAAGGCGGCCCTCTTAGAGATCCCCTCGGACAGGCTCCGCCTCGCTCGAGGGCTCGCGCCCCCCCTCGGGGCGGGCTCTGCCCCGTTCGAGGGAAGCACTTCCCCTCGGGCGGGCTCCGCCTCGCTCGAGGGCTCGCTCCCCCCCTCGAGCGAGGCTCCGCCTCGCTCGAGGGTACGTCCCGCCCTCGGCCGGGGTCCGCCACGCTCGAGGGCGCACCTCACGCGTGCGCCGGCCCCCGTACACGGGCATTTAACGCCCTGACACCAGCGGGACGGTGCCATCATGTGCCCGGGCTCGCGCCCCGGTGCCGCCGCACGAACTCCCCAGGGAGGAGCCCATCCCCATCACTGTGGGGAGGGACTGTGCAGCGCGGCCGGTGTCAGTCCCGTGACGCCGTGCGCCCGCTCCGATGACGGCTAACGCGCCGAGCCCTCGAAGGGGGGCCAGTTGCACCCTCGATTCACTTTCTTGTGACCCTACAGGGTTAGGTGGAGGCGCTAGGCCGGTGGAACACCATCCCTGCCATTGTAACAGCGTGGCCGCCGTCCCCTCGCGTGCAGGCGCACGCCAGGCGCTGTAGCAACAACTCCAGCACTGTGAAGCGCGTCGGGAAGGGACGCCGTTTTACCTACCCCTGTACCCCGTACGGGCCAACGTCAGCACCTCCCTTGAGCCTATCAGAGGACATCGCCACCATCCGCCGCCTTTCTACCCTCGAACCGCCACTATTCGGGTACAAGGTAGGCCATGATGGCCAGATCGCCGCGAGGATCGTCCGGACGGCCGCCCACTCTACAGCATAGCACGTCGCACTTCCCCACGTAGCTAGATAGCACGGCGCGCATGTAATCCGCCTCCCCCTTGATCTATAAAAGGGGGGCGAACCCCCCAGCCGCGGAAAAAAAGGGACACGAGACAGTCAGATAGCACACAACACACCGCGTACTCATTCTCCAATTCCCCCACAATATCTTCAACCAGGGACTTGGAGGCCTCACTTCCTCTCCCGCCTTGCTTGTAGCTGCCCCACTACAGGCACCCCCGGTGCTGAGCAATACAGTGCCTTGAGCTCGCCTCTGCTGGACGTACGGCCCCCTCGGCCGGAACCAGGATAAATCCCGTGTCTCTTATTGCTTAGCATCGACCATTGAGGGATAGACCTCGGCGCTTTCTACTGGTTAGTGTCGGGACCATATTCCACACCGACAGTTGGGGGTTGCGGAAACCTCACCCTCCGTCCCGCGGAGGGACGGCGAGGGCGCGTTAAAAAACAAGTCGTAAAGCTCTACCCGATCGCCTCGAACGGGCCCAGGCTCGGGGGCTTAACGCACGGCTACACCTCCTTGGCCTGCACCCGCCGGAGACAGCGCCAGCAGCGCGTGCGCCACCGAAGCCGGCTGAGACACTGCCGAGGCCGGTTGAAACATGCGCCACGCCCTCTGACCAGTTCTCGCGGTTAACCCCTGCAGGAGCACCCACACTCCTGCAGGGCTTCGGGGGCTAGACCCGCGGGTCCGCTGACGCGGCCCCACGGAAAGCGTTCGCAAATCAAGGAGGGAAGAACGTCCTATCAGTAGGTTCCAGCATCTGCGGGAGCCTCAATGGCAAACCCGCAGATGCTCGGGGCCACCGTCGGGGGACAGCCCTAGAGGTCCCCTTAAACAACGGGGAAATCCTCACTTAAAACCCGCAACAAAGCCAAAACACAATTTGCCTAACCATGCAGGGAACGGCCCACGCCGCAGGGACCCCGACGGCCCATCAAGGCGGCCCTCTTAGAGATCCCCTCGGACGAGGCTCCGCCTCGCCGAGGGCTCGCGCCCCCCCCGGCGGGCTCCGCCCGTTCGAGGGGAAGCACTTCCCTCGGGCGGGCTCCGCCTCGCTCGAGGGCTCGCTCCCCCCTCGAGCGAGCTCCGCCCTCGCTCGAGGGTACGTCCCGCCCTCGGCCGGGGTCCGCCACGCTCGAGGGCGCACCTCACGCGTGCGCCGCCCCCGTACACGGGCATTTAACGCCCGACACCCGCCGGGACGGTGCCATCATGCGCCGGGGCTCGCGCCCGGTGCCGCCGCACCAACTCCCCAGTGGAGGAGCTCATCCCCATCACCGTGGGGGAGGGACCGGTGCGCCGCGGCCGGTGTCGTCCCGTGACGCCGTGCGCTCGCTCCAAGACGGCTAACGTGCCGAGCCCTCGAAGGGGGCCGCTTGCACCCCTCGATTCACTTTCTTGTGACCCTACAGGGTTAGGTGGAGGCGCTAGGCCGGTGGAACACCATCCCTGCCACTGTAACAGCGTGGTCGCCGTCCCCGCGCGTGCAGGCGCACGCCAGGCGCTGTAGCAACAACTCCAGCACTGTGAAGCGCGTCGGGAAGGGACGCCGTTTTACCTACCCCTGTACCCCATACAGGCCAACGTCAGCACCTCCCTCGAGCCTATCAGAGGACATCGCCACCATCCGCCGCCTTTCTTCCCTCGAACCGCCACTGTTCGGGTACAAGGTAGGCCATGATGGCCAGATCGCCGCGAGGATCGTCCGGACGGCCGCCCACTCTACAGCATAGCACGTCGCACTTCCCCACATAGCTAGATAGCGCAGCGCGCATGTAATCCGCCTCCCCCTTGATCTATAAAAGGGGGGCGAACCCCCCAGCTGCGGAAAAAAAGGGACACGAGACAGTCAGATAGCACACAACACACCGCGTACTCATTCTCCAATTCCCCCACAATATCTTCAACCAGGGACTTGGAGGCCTCACTTCCTCTCCCGCCTTGCTTGTAGCTGCCCCACTACAGGCACCCCCGGTGCTGAGCAATACAGTGCCTTGAGCACGCCTCTGCTGGACGTACGGCCCCCTCGGCCGGAACCAGGATAAATCCCATGTCTCTTATTGCTTAGCATCGACCATTGAGGGATAGACCTCGGCGCTTTCTACTGGTTAGTGTCGGGACCATATTCCGCACCGACACACGTCGATCATCATGACCTCCTGCCCAGCTGGTGGATGGGCTGGGATAGTGGTCGGTGGCGCCGGCTCCGGGATGGATGGCGTGTGAAGCTCGTGGACGAAGACGCCCGCTGGTACTTGAGCGCGGGTGGATCCAAGCTTCGAGAGGACGTCCGCTGCAACGTTGTTGTCGCGGACGATGTGATGGAACTCGAGACCATAGAACTTGTTCTCGAGCTTGCGGACTTCTAGTGCGTAGGCGTCCATGTTCTCCTTGTTGCGGTCCCAGGACTTGTTGACTTGGTTGATGACCATCGCGGAGTCGCCGTAGACTAGTAGCCGCTTGATGCCCAGTGGGGCCGCGAGGCGGGAGCCCATGTAGGAGAGCTTCGTACTCGGCTTCGTTGTTTGAGACCTTCCAGAAGATCTGTAGGACGTACTTGAGTTGTTCGCCCGTTGGAGAAATCAGGAGTACCCCTGCCCCTGCGCCCTCGAGGTTGAGTGAGCCGTCAAAATACATCACCCAATGCTCTGGTCGCACGGTGGGAGTGGGTAGCCGGTTCTCCCGCCACTCGCCATGAAGTCGACTAGTGCTGCGACTTGATGGCCGTGCGTGGCTTGAAGTCGATAGTGAGGGCGCCGAGCTCGACGGCCCCACTTGGAGATTCTTCCCAGTAGCATCTTGGTTCCGCAGATGTCGCCCACGGGTAGTCGGTGACGATGGAGACCGAGTACTGCTGGAAGTAGTGTCGTAGCTTTCGCGAGGTGATGAGTAGTGCGTACAGGAGCTTCTACACGGGCTGATAGCGGCCTTGGACTCGATAGAACCTCGCTGACGAAGTAGACTGGGCGCTGGACCGGGTAGGCGTGGCCGTCTTCTTGCCGCTCGACAACGATGGCGATCGACCACGTGAGTAGTCGCGGCCTAGGTAGAGCAAAGAGTCGCTCGCCCTTGTGAGGAGCCGTGAGGATCGGTGGCTTTGACAGGAAGTCCTTGAGCTGGCAAGGGCTTGATCCGCCTCTAGAGTCCACACGAACTTCTCTTGATGCTTGAGTAGTTTGAAGAAGGGGAGGCCCCGTTCTCCTAGCCTCGAGATGAATCTGTTCAGCGCCGCCATGCACCCTATCAGCTTCTAGACGTCTTTGATGCTCGTGGGAGCTTTCATGCTGGTGATGGCGGAGATCTTCTCGGGGTTGGCTTCGATGCCACGCTGGCTGATGATGAAGCCGAGTAGTTTGCCCGAAGGGACGCCAAAGACGCACTTGTTCGGGTTGAGCTTCCAGCGGTACTCGCGTAGTGATGCGAAGGTCTCTTCAAGATCGTCGATGAGGGTACTGGAGTCCCTGGTCTTGACAACCACGTCATCCACGTAGGCCCCGACATTCTTGTTGAGTTGCCCCTTGAAGCAGGCCTGGATAGCTCGTTGGTAGGTAGCGCCTGCGTTCTTCAACCCGAAGGACATGGTCGTGTAGCAGTACGCGCCAAACGGGGTGATGAACGCGGTTTTCTCCTGGTCTTCCTCCTTGATTGCGATCTGGTGGTACCCGGAGTAGCAGTCGAGGAAGCAAAGCAGGTCGCAGCCCGCCGTGGAGTCAATGACTTGATCAATCCGCGGCAACCCGAAGGGGCCCTTGGGGCAGTGCTTGTTGAGGTCGGTGTAGTCGACGCACATCCTCCACTCGTTCGAGTTCTTCTTGCGGACGAGGACAGGGTTTGCGAGCCACTCAGAATGGAAGACTTCTCTGATGAAGCCAACCGCGAGTAGTTTGGCGAGTTCCTTCTTGATGGCGTCCTGTCTGTCGTCGGCGAAGCATCGGAGGTGTTGTCGCTTGGGGGTGGCCTTAGGATCGACGTTGAGGCAGTGCTCAATCAGCTCCCTGGGCACTCCTGGCATGTCCGCTGGCTTCCACGCGAAGATGTTGAGGTTAGCCCGAAGGAAGCTGATGAGCACGTCTTCCTATTTGGGGTCGAGGCCTGCCCCGATGGTGGTGGTCTTGCTGGGGTCGCCTGTTCTGAGGTCGACCGTCTTGATGAGTACCTCCTCATGTGGCTGAGGCTTGTTGGCGCTGTCAGACTTCTCTGGGATGTCGAGTTCACTTGTGGCAAGTTTCTTCGACGCCGCGTAGACCTCCATCATTGCGTTGGGTACTTGATTTGTGGAGGCGATCTCCACGGCTTCTGTGTCGCAGTTGTGGGAGATCTTGAGGTCCCCTTGGAGGGAGAGTACACCGGCTGGGCTTGGCATCTTGAGTACCAAGTAGGTGTAGTGGGGCACCGCCATGAACTTGGCGATGGCCGGTCTGCCGAGGATGGCGTGGTAGGAGGTCTCGAAGTCCGCGACCTCGAACTTGATGTACTCGGTACGGTAGTTGTCCCGAGATGCCCCGAAGGTAACTGGCAGGACCACTGAGCCCAGTGGAATAGCCGCGTTGCCAGGGACGATGCCGTAGAAGGGCACATTGCTCTTGGTGAGCATATGAGTGATGTCGAGCTTCATTTTCTTCAAGGTCTTGGTGAAGAGGACGTTGAGCCCGCTTCCACCGTCGATGAGCACCTTGTTGAGTTTGGAGCCCGCCACCGTTGGCTTCAGGACGAGGGGGGAACCGTCCCGGTTCGGGAGAAGCCGGTCCATTGATCCGCGCGGGAGAAGGTGATGGGTACCTCCGACCACCTGAGAGGGGTCGGGACCGCTGGCTCAATGGACATTACTTCACGACGGGTAGCCTTCTGCTCCCGCCTGCTGGGCAATCCGCCGAAGAGGACATTGACGGTCTTCTTAGGTTCCTGGAAGTCGTTGTTGTCGCCGTCCTTCTTCTTGCCCTTTTGGTCATGAGGGTGCGGTGGCTCCGGCGTCTCCTTGAGTGCGTGCCTGAGCTGGTAGCACTGTTAAGTGGTGTGGTTGCCGTTTGGATGCCACGGGCACTTCTCCTTCAGCAGGTCTTTGAAACCGCCAGAGTTCTTCTTCGAGTTCCCTTTCGCAGGGCGCTGGATAGCCGCGATAGTGTTGTCTGACTTGCGCTTGTGGTTGGGACCCGAGTAGTAGTAGTTGTTGTTGCGACCACCCTGGTTCGCGTTGCTGCCGCTGCCACCGCCCTGGTTCTGCTTGGTCTTGCCACGGATGGCGTCGTACTTGGCATTGGCCTTGTCTTCTTCATCCGCCCAGGACGTGATCATGTCCTTGAGGTGGGGGATGGACCTGGGGCGGCGACGACCGAAGTCTTCGAAGGTGCGGCGGTGGTAGAGGCCGTCTTGGAAGAGGTCGATGACCTCCTTGTCAGTGACGTCGACGACGGTGGCGCGCTTGTCGAAAAAGCGGCACATGTACTTGCGGAGGGTCTCGCCTTGTTCCTGCTTGATCATGGCCAGGTCCATGCAAGTACCCGATCGGCCCATGGCGCCCTCGAAGTTGCTTGTGAACTGCTCCTTCAGCTGGTCCCACTTGTCGATCGAGTGCTTGTCCAGCGACTCGAGCCAAGTGAGTCGTGCTTGGTCCGGGCGAGTAGGGGAAGTAGAGGCACTTGGTGTCGCCGTTGCCGCCGCCGTTCTCGATGGAGAGGGCGTAGCACCTGAGCCACTGGATGGGGTCCTGCTTCGCATCGTACTTGGTGATCCCCAAAGGCTTGAATTTGTCGGGGAGGAGCAAGTTGCGAAGTCGAGGTGAGAAGGCGGGGAAGCCGTCGCCCTCAGCTGCGGTGGTCGACTTCTTCCGCCGCAGTTCTTCAATCTTTTGGCGAGTGTCGTAGCCGCCCTGCGAGGCGCCGGAGGCGTGGCTGTTCGCGTGGCCTCGGCCGCCGCCGCCGCCTCCGCCCTCCCCCCCCGTTGGCCCCGTGATTGGAGCCGCCGCCGCGCCGCCGCCGCCGTCGGGATCATTGCCGCCCCCGCCGGCCGGAGCGCGGTGAGGGATGACTTCCTCGGTTGCCGTGGTCGCGCGGTGAAGGTCCGCCGCGTTGGAGGCCGACGGCGGCTTGGCTCCGGCCGGGAGCTCCGCTCCCGAGTACGGTTGGGACCGTTGTTGGCGGCTCGGCGACTAGTAGCTTCGTTGTCGCGGTGTCTGGCTGGAGGAGGCTGGTTGACTCTGTTGTCGACCTGCATGAAGTAGGCCTCTTCAGCGAGCTTGATGATGACCTCCCCAGCGCGTATGCCCTGAGCCTGGCGTGCGATCGCTGTGATCGACATGAGGCACTGCTCGGGGGTAGTATGTACTCTGCTCTCGACCGCCTCGAGAGCTTCCACAAGGTTGCGGACGGGGAAGTTGTCGCGGAGGCGCCGACGTCATTCGTTGCGCTTCTGGTTACGTTCACGTCGGGCGTCTCTGTCCGCCGGAGTCTCGTTCGGTGGAGCGTCAGCAGAGAGCTCGTCAGAGGTGATGTCTTCCAGGTACTTGTCCTGAGCGGTGCCTGAAGGCCCTGCGGTGTCGCCGGCAGCCATGAAGACTTGGCGATCGGGGGTGCCAAGGCTGGACTCAGAGGGTGCCACCTCGGTTGGTGTGCTTGAGTCAGCCCGGGCTAGCGGTGTTCCCTCCTGGAACGGTAGCGAGTCGATGTAGGCGACGTAGCGTGAGTCTCCCTTTATCAGGTCGGCAGGTTTGCGGTCTGGCCAGTAGACGTATCTTCCGGCCGGCGTGGATGTTATAACCAGCCCAGAGGCTGGCCCTGATAAAGGAAGCTCAGTGGAGTTGTCCTCGGACTCGGGCTCCTCAGGGTCCGACCCGAAGTCGAACTCGTAGTCCGGGTTCGAGTAGAACTCGGAGAGAGGGCTGGAGTCCGGAGCGCGATCGGGGGTGGCGTCGGAGTCCGAGCTGTACTCGGGTACGGGCTCCTTGCTGGCCCGGCGCGAAGTGGGAGCCCCCGTGCGGGCTCGGCTGAGGATGCGGGGGCCACGCGCGGAGCGCTCGCGAGGTGAGGGGATCGCCTGCGATGGCTGAGCAGCCGGCTCGCATGCAATGGCCCATGGTGACGTCGAGTTCGTGTTGGAGACGGGCTCGAGCTCGAAGTCAGCGTGGTGGTTGAAGAGTGAAATCTCGCCGAACTTGCCGCGAGTTCACCTGTGACAACTTCAGGAAGCGTCACGAAGCCTGTCTTCGGGTTGGGCTGCATGGTTAGGCGGCGCTGGAAGGAGCCCGCGCCATCAGCAGTGCAGACCCAGGCGCCGAACACGAAGGTGTCGCCGCGGTTGAAGGCGACGGTTGGCTTGAAGTGGACGGAAGCCGTCGAGTTCGCCATGTGATCTCGGGCGAGAGCCCCTACCTGGCGCGCCAGCTGTCGGTGTTTTAGATCAGCAACCTACTAAGGGGAGTACCCGAAGTAGATGAATGTGACTCGCCGAGATCGGTAACTCGAAGGAAGAGACACGTGGCACACAATCTAGACAGGTTCGGGGCGCGAGGTGCGTAATACCCTACGTCCTGTATGCTGCGTAGCTCTGGATTGATTGGGCACGATTACAAGATGGTGCAATAGTGCGCCGTGGGTTGTATGAGATGAGATTGGATGCTAGAGATCGGTCCCCGCCCTCGCCTTATATAGTCCGGAGGCAGGGTTACAAGTCGGAGTAGGGAGAGAGTACTAGTCGAGTACGTCTAGGAGTCCTCTATACAGTGCGGAACATGTACAGCTCCCTAACCGAGTACTACTCCTGTGTAGTCCTTGTGCTCCACGTCTTCAGGTGCCGTGTAGCGCAAGCCGGGTAGTCCTAGGGGCCCACCGAGTAGTCGGTCCTAGTACCCACCGAGGTAGTGGGCCCAGGGAGGTCCATACGACAGCGTGCCAGTCAATTTTCCTGAAATTAACAAAGGCTAACGCAATTAGATGCCAAAGCTTGGAACTTGCCGGGTGGTACCACACAGTTCCATATTTGCAGCTAAAAGCCATGTAAGATGACATATATCTATGAGAAGCTATCTGTCAACAGATTGAAAACCATTCGGGAGTTTTAAAGCGTGAAACAAGAAATAGCCGAATATATTACGTAACCATGATGACAAATCGATCTTTGTTTAAATAACGTCGTCCGTGCACAAAATCATGACCGATCTTCGAGGATAAATAACAGTAAAAGTAAATGAAGTAAAAAAATGATTTGAAATATGTAATTAACAAGCATGCATGGGCCCGAAGCACTAGTCTACCGCATGTCTAGGTACTTTGAAACCCGTCAAGCATGAATTCAAACAAGTTAATCCACCGCATGATACAACTTGTTTAAAATCACACCACCAACCACAAAGAGATCTATCCACCACATGATACAATCTAAATTTGGAAAGCTAAAAGTATGCATTATTTAAAACATAACTTATAAACACATTTTACTCATGAAAACATAACCGAATACGCTTGTACAGCCGATTCGGGATCCGTGGAGAAGGAACAAACATGGCTAAAGATGATAAACCTATCAGATTGAATCGAAATCTAATCCACCGAATGATTAGCTCTAAAACAACCCAAAAACCTGCATCTACCGCATGATACCCGGTTCTGTCAAGGTTTACACAAGATTAGCAAGCTTGAACCCGCAACACGTGACAACTTAGATTGATTCGGTTTCGGCTGTTGGAGAACACGTGATCCACGTGCCTTATTGAGCCAAGATACGAGCGTGCAATGTAAAGATCACCAAACGAGATAAAGCCGATTCAAACCAATCTAAATTGGGCAAAAGAGTGTTACATGAATTTAAACATAAGTGAAAACTCAAAGCAACATGTGGTAACTTAATGAATCTATTAGATCTTGCCAAATCTAATAGAGCCGATAACTAGCTCCAAGCTAGATCTTAGCCTACCGCATGGCTCATGATCTAACAAGAAACCCTCTTGAACCAATCTTAAATCCACCGTGTGATACTAAGCATGGTAACAAGACTACTTGCATCACGATCTAAATCCACCTAATGATACTAGACATGATACAAGGTTGCCGGTACTTACGGAGGTCGACGGATCGATGAACCCTCTCGAAGAACTCGACGACACGACTAAAGGACTCGAAGGTTTGGCGTAAAGCCGGTTTGTTATGAGAATGTTCGATTACAATTACATACATCCCGGGTTCATATTTATACCCTATCCTAGCACGACTCCTGGTGCACTACGAGCACAATATTTGATACCTAATTTAACACCCAAGTGCGAATGCCTATCCATTCGTCCCTTCCTTCCGTTCGAGCCACGTCACCATGCGATCCCATGAAATCAGCGCAAACAGTCCTCTTGCCGAACGGAAACAAACTGCCGACCGCAAGCATCTCTGCCGAATCTTCTGAAGAAAGCTTCCCCCCGCTGAACGGGATTTGTTACCAAGTTAGGCCCACAAATCAGCCTCTCTCCTGTACCAATTTTTGATGTTAACATATGCCCCTTCAATTACGGGATAAAAGTGATTTTATTCCGAAATTGACTGCAAACGCCAACATCTTCAAGTCAAATCTGTTCAACACCTATTCTTCCTCCTTGCAATCCATCGAGGTCTCCGTCCAGATCCAAACCCTAGGTCATCTTTTCCCCAAGCTCAAATCTTCAATGGCGGATCAAAATCAAGCTGCTCAGCTAAATTTCATCCCCTTAAGGTTCATTCGGCATTATTGTTTTGACTCCTCCCTCAGATTTCTTTTCCCATCTTCTCTTGATAGGAGCTTTCTACCGAGCTTTTGATTCACACCGAGGCCAACTCAACATCATATTTCCTTGGACCTGTGGGAGCTTCTGATCCCCGCGAGTTCATTGAAGCCGAATCCAAGAGAATCCCTTTCAACGCGGCTTTACCAGGGCCTCCCCTGTGGCAAGATGCTTTCAAGAACTGGCCTTTGCCCCCAATTGCAGGTTGGAGAAATTGGTACAAGAGAATACTTGCAGATAACAGCGCCAAGACCAGCAATTGGGACAGCCTCCGCATCGCCCATTGCATGGAGTTATCTTTGGCCGAGACCCCAAAGAATGAAAATCTTTTGATAGCAGCCTGCCACTTTTGGTCAAATGGCGTCAATGCTTTCCTCTTTGGTCACGGCCCAATGTCTCCTACTTTGGCCGATGTATACATGATCACCGACCTTGACATTTCAGGATCCATGTATCCCTTCCAATACAGAGCCTCCACAAGGAAAAAAGGAGTGAAGACAGGAAGTGGATACAAGTCATATATCCAAAATCACATGAAAGACGACCCTCTAGGTGAAGTTGAATACAGGGCGTTCCTGAACATGTGGTTGTGTAGATTCATTTTTTGCGGTAAAGCCAATGAGCCAACTTTGAATCACATTGCCATGGCTACAGATTTGGCTGCTGGTCGTCGCATCCCTCTTGGAAAATGTAACATCCTTAGTTTTGACTTGTATTCAAAATGTCGAATTTCAAAAACTTGAATTGAAGTGGAGTGCTCGTAAGTCGAATAAGATTGTCTTCCTGCTTCCTTCCCCAAAATTCTTAGATTTAATTCTGGCTTCCACGATACTTTTAGGATTTATACCCTGCTAGTGTGACAATTTGGTTCTTTATTTGAATCTTAATTGGATTTTATTTGGGGCAGTTTCAAATTTGAATTTAAATTCAAAGTTGAGACCACTTAATAGGCTTAAGGTAATTCGCAAATTATACTGTACCACGCGGGCCGCCAACCTCGCAACCGGCCCCGCTCCACTTTGAGCCCACCGCGGCCCAGCCTGCACCGAGCCGCGCCCCCACCAACCGCGCGCGCCGCCGTGTCGGCCGACAGGGCGGGACCCGCCGCCCGCTTCGGCCAAAGCGCGATGACGCCAGGGGCGTCATCTCCTTCCTTTCGCTTTGGTTGACGACCAAAGGCAAGGCGGGGGGGACGCCGGCCGCGCCACCGCCGCCGCGGCGTGCCGCGCGCCCCGGTGCATCCGGGCCACCCACGTGTCCCCGCCGCGCCGCCCTATTTAAGGACCCCCGCCGCACCGACCGGATGCCCAAAAACCCTAGCCACCCAGGGGAGGAGCCCCTGCCGTCCCACACCGTCCGCCGGAGGAGAAGTGGAAGGGGAGAAGGGAGTGGGGAGAGGAGCCGCCCGTGGGGAAAGCCGATCGCCGCGAAGCCGGAGCCGCCCGAGGGAGGAGCCGGACCCGCCGTGAACACCTGCATCCTCTGCTTCCTCTTCCTCCTCGACGTCGCGCCGCCGCCTGCCTCCTCTTCTTCCTCGCCGTCCCAGCCGCCCCGCCGCTCTTCACCAACGCTCCTGCCCTTCGGCCCGTGGCCACCAAGGTGAGGACAATCGCTCCCCACCCCATGTGGATGCCCCGGCCTTCGCGCCAAGGTGGAACGCATCGTTGCCCCGCGCCGCCGCTGGTGAAGCCGGCCTTCGTGCCAGGCTGGGATGTTTTCTTGCAGGGGCCGCTGCCTTCATCGCCGCGCGCTCGCTAGCTAGCTCGTTTGTCCGTGTCGCCGTTGTATGCCGCGTCGTGCGCTCGTGACCACGACGCCACGCCGTGGCCGCGTTCGCGCTCGCGCACGGGACCGTGCGGGCCGCGACGCCTTTGCGCCCGGGTGCACCCCGGCACCGCGCACGCCCAACCGGGCACAAAACCGCGCCTTCGACCCCCGCTCGTTTACGTACCGCCCTCGACGCCGCCTTCCAAGGCGCCCGCGTCGCCCCGGCCTTGCCGTGGCCGGGCAAGCCGCGCACGCGATCGCCAAGGGGAGGGCCACCAACTCGGCCGCCACGAACGCCTTTGCGTGAACGAACCACACCCGCGCTCGCCGCTCCCTCGCACCGTCGCGCCTGCGCGAGCCGGGCCTCCTACGTCGTCACCGCGCCGCCGCCGCACCCATGCCGGCGGCGGCCGCGCGCGACGCCCCTAGGCCGTCCTAGCACCCACCCTGGCCCGCGGCTCGAAGAAGCCCCATAGGGCGCCTTGGCCGAGCGGCCGCCCCCGAGCCACCATGGGGCATGCCGCCGCGAGGCCGTGCCCGCCGCCGCGTCCCTCTCCCGGCTTTCCATCGAGCACTTAAGGGGGGGGGGGGGGGGGGGAAGGGCGGAGTTGAATTGCTGGCCGGCACACCGGAGACCACACGCCGGCTCGGCCGCGGCCCGCGCGCCGGGGATCCGCCGTGGCCGGACCAACCGGCCGCGGCCACACGCCGCCCACATCGCGCGCGAGCCGCACGATCCCCTCACGGGATCACGTGCGGCAGCCACTGGCGTCTCAGCCACACTCAGGCCGCAGGGAGCCGGCCGCAGCAGATCTGGGCGGGGGATCCGGTGTGGCTGGAGTAGATAAAAGGGGAAAACGTATTTGTATTTCCTGAAAATGCATTTTCTCTTTGAAAAACCATAGTAAATCCATTTTAACTCCGAAAATTGCGAAACCTCTTCCAGAAAATTTTTAAAATCTCGAACTCGAACTCCGGGTTGGGTTGGTGGTTGTTCCCTTATTGGTTCTTCAATGCTCTTATTTGGATTTAAGTTGCTTTAGGACCACTATTTATTTTCTTTTTCGCGCTACTAGGAGGAGGAGGAGCCGGAGAGCTGAGCCAGGAGTACGACTACGCCGACGACTTCGCCGCGGAGGACTACCCGACCCCAGGTTCACGCCCAACTGATTCTGAAATACCCATTAGGCATTGCTGAGTAGTGTTGCTAGTGCTTTACTTTGTATATGCATGTTGATGAACCTTGCACTGCCTCTTTATTTACCCTGTCCTTGATTGTCCTACCACTACTATATATGTTTATGAGGGCGTGTATATGCGCCGAGCTTCGCGATGCATGTGTTAGGATGGGAATAGTGGTTCTTGGCGTGTGTGGGGTAAAAACCGGCATGAGAAGGCGTTTTGGGTACTTTGGCGGGGGTGAGCTCGAGACAACCGATCTGGGATCGGGGATAGGGGTGCACTCCTCAGTGCATCCCTCCTGTTACGGTTTTCGGAGCCTAGGTGTTGGGGTTTTACGTGCGCTTGGAGGACATGAGCTCGCCCGGTCGAAATCGAGTGGATCAACTTGTTTATAGGACATCGTACACACCACCCCGCCGAGAGTGGGGATAGGGCCGAGTTGAGCTCGGCAAGTGCGGAACCATACCTGCCTAGGAAGGATAGAGGGTATCTGTGGGGGAGCGGTGGAGGTGAGACCACCCTCTCAGAGCGTCTCCCGTGCGGCCACACGGGAGCATTTCACAGTTTCGGTGCTGTCTTCACTGCGGAGAGGACCGCTTTGAGGGCCGGATGCAGGGTGGGATCGTAACTACCGAGAGTTCGCCGGTAGGATGGGCTCGGTCGGCCGTACACCGACCGGGTACCATTCGGGATGGGTACGGTGTACACGCTCTCGCGAGTTGTTCGATCTATAGCTATAGCCGCGTCCTCGGTTATGGACACTGCCTAGAAGACATGTTCGTTCCTCATGTTTTGGGATTTCTACCTTCCCCCTACAGATGAGTGTGTGGTGAGCCGTGGTTACAGCCGGTTAGAGGAGAGAGGCTCCATCTACCTCGTCGATCCGGTTGTAATCATTGAGGTGCGAGGAGAGGAAGTTCTCGCATCGACCCTAGACAGGAGTAGGAGGTGGTGACGAGTCTTCTGGGTGACCAGGTGGATCCGAGCGGTGTTGAGAGACTTGGGTTTCGGGATATTGATGGAGATACCTTGTTTTTACTCTGCTGCTGCTGCTTAGGAAACCATAGCCGCTTCCTTGTCTACTCTCTTTTCCCATTAGATGTTAGGCCACTTAAAGCTGCATACGGTTGGTGACGTGGACCTATCCCACTCCTTGGGGATAGACTTTGGGTGTGCAGGGTACGAGTCCGAGTTCAATTGCAACGCCGACGGATGGTACGACTGAGGGATACGTCGCTTCGCTCGAGTTTGCCTGTGGCGGGAGGAATAAAGACGGAGACCCTTCTGAGAAGATAGCTACCGTTGCGTAGAATTTTCACTCTGATTCAGCCAAGAGGCTTGTAATTATGTACTCCATACTGGACTTGTAATAAATTCATGTACTATTAACTTTATGTGATGCGATGTATGACTTTGTGTATCTATCTGTGAGACGTTCTGTACGCGATAGCCACTAATCCAGGGACTATCGCGATGGTACAGGGATTCGGGTTTTCTATGAAAATCCGGGGTTTTACAGAAAATATCTCCTAGGGAGTGTGTATCACATGCTCCATCAGACTATTTCCCAAATGCACACCGGCCAGAAGATATCATGTGTCAATGGCCCTTGGTGGTTTGTGCAAATGTGGCTGCAACTGTACATGCACCAGAATGTTGGTATCAATCTCAACAATCGGCTTTTCCCGTCACAAGGAAGGAGAAGCCCAGATTACCTGGGGATGTCAAACCCATGGAGAAGCTGCTTCAACCATATTTATCGACCAGAATGTCAGTCAGCTTTTTTATCTCTTCTTCACAGGTTTCCCTGATCCTCTTTGGCTCCCTTATCTGAACAGTGACAATTTAACCCTCCCCTTTGAATTCTCCTTTGAAACTGGATGCCATGATGCAAGATATATAGAAATCTTCAATATATTTATCCATCCATGTGCCTTACCAGCAGAATTGTGGGGGGAAGATTAAATCACAGCACCTATGAGTATTACCAGCCAAATATGATGGCCCGACAGCTAGGATGTGGCCAAATGCCCCCAAGGCTATTTCTTCATGAGTTCCTCAAACCCAAAGAGGAAATCACAGAGAACATTAAAGCTAGAAGGGTCTTTGAATACAACTGCAGCCCAACTCTTATGCTTGGCTTTTCACACCAACAACAATATCTCACCCCCTCTTTATCTCCTGGTGGCAAGAGTTCCATGACCACATTTTCAATGGGCCAGTGCACTCATTCTATCCTGAGCTGATGCCTGACTTCCAACCAACTTCAGATATAACATACTATACTTATCTTTTCTTTGACCAGGCATACTCTTCATTACTAATCATGACTTTTGGCCACCCTTTGCAGAATACAGTACCTGCCTCTCGAGCCAGGGCATTTGCTTATAATGTGGTAGGCCCAATCTCTGCTTTGGGATTCAAGTCCACAACTCTGGCTCAGCTGATGGCCAGATATGCCAAAATGGACCCTACTCTCACCAGCTCAACCTCTGACAAGAGAAAAGCTCTACCCTTGGTTGTACCTCCAGCTGCCAAGAAGAAAAGAACTACTAAAAAGGTCCCCATTGAGGTAACATCTTTTCTTTCTTGAACACAAAACCACTCTTAATCTGACATATTTCATCCTGTGTAATTCGAGACTAGAACCCAGCAACCATCAACAGCTTCAGATTCTGCCAATGCCCCATCCAATGGTATGACCTTCATTGCTTCTTTCTTTTCAAAGATCATGACTCACACTAGCATTTTTTAGTATCTACAGAAGAAACATTGGTGAATCAACCCATGGAGCCTTCCTCTCCAAGCTCACCAAGGGCTCAACCTTCTCCTGTTCAAGCAGAAACTTCAACTTCACCAGGGATCCAATCACCCCCTCTTCAAGCACAAGTGCCAGCTTCACCAGAAATGAACCCATCCTCAGCCCAACCAGAAGCCTCAAACTCTCCAAGGATTCAATCTCCTCCTGGCCAAGCAGAAGTCTCAGTCTCAACAGGGATAAATCCACCTTCATTTCAGCCAGAAGCCTCAAATTCACCAGGGACTGCACCAGCTTCCCCTCAAGTAGAAGCTTCAGCTTTTCCAAGAGCTCCTCAGACTCCTCTTCCACCAGTTGCCCAAGAAGTTCCCCCTGAACCTGAACAAGTCCCTGCCCCAGTTCAGGGAATCAGGCATGAGGTAAGCGCATGCACCCAACTTTGTTATCTTCTTTTACTAAACCATTCCTAATTCGGCAATCCTTCTTTCTCAGGATCAAACTTCATCACCATCATGCTCATTTATGGTGAATGATCCAGCTGCCGAAACAGGGGATGGAGGAACTCCAAATCAGGCTCTGCCGGAGGAAACTCAGGCAAGGCTCAGAGAAATCTTTTCCTGGCTGCAAAAAGATGCCCGAGATCAACATGTCAATCACTTCGAGGAAATGCTTGAACCCATCAGTCAAGAGCTCCCTGAAGACATCAAAGCTTCCTTGGCGCCTATCTCAGGTCTGGATATCCATTACGTGGCAATAAGGCAGGCCTTGAAGAGCCAATCCTCCCGACCAGCCATTGAGCAAAAGAAAGCCAGAGGTGAGAAAGCTGTGAAAGGATCACAAGCCCAAACCGAGAGCCACAAGGAAATGTTGACCAACCTGCAATCCGCTCTCGAGTTGAAAATTGCCCGAAAGACTGCACTAGAAACTGAGCTGAGGAATTTGTCAGTTGAAATTGAAGCTGGCGAGAAGAAGATAGCCGAGCTCCCTGGATGGATAGAGAAAACCCAAGAGGAAGCATCAGCGGCCATGACTGAAGCAAATCAGCTCGAGGCACAACTCTCCGCCCTATCCAACACTCAGAGAGATTATCAGAAACAGATGAAGAATATCAATCAGATAATATCAAATGCCTCTAGCGTCATTGCAAAGTACTTGAACATTTAGTTGTACTGAGCATTGTGTAACCGAATTAACCATCCTTGTAACATTGCCTGTTATAAACTTCACTTTCCCTTTCTCTGCATGACTTTGTTTGCAACTCTGGACGATTTATTTAGTAACTATGTCCAAACAGTGCTATACCCGAACAGCACTCCGACCGCTACTCAGCCGAGCCAGTCAACCGAATATGACTTAGCTTGAATTCCAAACGACCCGACGGCGAATCAGTTAAGGAAACCTCTCCACTTTCCAAGTTTCTCGGGATATGCACCACGATCCAAGGCCACGATCTTTTCACCAATCCTATAATAAAACCGTAGGTGCCCCAGCCTTTCACCAAGCCTTTAGCCTTCAAATCTTTGCCAACTCAAGCTTGCTTTTTCCATCACCAGCACGGCTCCAAGAACCAATGGCGGAAGGAAGCCGCGCCGGCGCGCGTCAGAGGCAGTGACCGTCATCTTCTCTTATGATTCTTTCTAGATTTTCCTCTGTTCCTGACGATCTTCTCTGTTTCAGGCTCATCCACTGGAACCCGGCACCTGCGCCGGCCATGAATCAGGCTCTGCCGGACGACTCCTCGGAGTCGAACAACTACTCCCCTGTGCCCTACGGGGAGCTCGACGCCCTCCGCTTCAAGGCGGAGCTCGAGTTGGCCCAGCGCAAGCTAGAGGATGTCTCCAAGAAGGCTGGCATCGCCGAACTCGAGTGGGAGGACCAGCACAAACAGTTGTTGGCAACCATCGACGGTACATCCCTTAGATTACCCCCCCCCCCCCGCAATCCAATTCGGCTTTTGATACTAATCATCACTGCCTTGCACTTTGCAGCCTGCGACGCCGAACTTGACCAGCTGAAAATGCTAGTCAAGCAGTTGGCTGACAATGTGAACGCTCCCGGCGACACGCCGGCGGAGTGCCTCGCCGCGGTGGAAGACCGTGTGGACGAGGTGGCCGTCCACGGCATCTGCCTCGGCACCACCTTGGGCTTGGCCGCCATGGCGATGCATACCAGCGTCGACTACTCCATCCAGCTGCGTGGCTTCCGGGGCGGCGCACCAGAAGACATCGACTAGATCGAAGTCATCTTGGAGCGCCTCGATGGCCATGGCGATGCCATTGCCGAACTCACCCATCCCCAGTCTGTGCTGAACAGGCTTTTCGATTAGATTATACTAGGGATGTCTCATCTTTGGCAATAAATAAAGAATTTCAATTTCCATGCTTGTATTGTGATGATCCCCTCCTGCTTGCAACTGCGAACCTTACTTTTCTCAAACGTATTCGGGAACTTTACTTGAGCCGAATACGCGAAAACAAGTGTCCTTGGCGCAAAATCCGCAAAAAATCCTCAGTTCAGGAACCATAAACACTGTTCAATGAAAACCCTTTGCATTCGGGAGGAAAACCCTGCCGCTTGGTATTCCAATAACGTACGCCAACCAATCATCACTCCCAATGCACTCTCTCAGTCAATAAAATAGCCCTCTGGGATGCCCTGCAAATCCACTCGCATACTCCTCCATCACTTCACATCTTCTCCCCCGCTCCAAAAGAGAAAACCCCAAAGCAATGGTGGACAAAGTCAAGCAACCCATCAAGGAGGACAGCGCTCCGCCAAAGAAGCGCACTATTCAAGAGTGAGTTTTCTTTTGATCTGTTTCTTGCTCTCACCTGCAATCATATGGTTCACTCCTCCTCGTTTTCTCCAGCCTTGATCTGCTTCCTGAAGAAATCCTTGGGACCGAAGAAACGCCTGAGTACATTTCCTCTGACTCCTCCCTTGAAGAAGAGGACGCCACGCCAGAATAGAGGGTCAATCACCAGTTGCGCCGCCGCGTTCGGCATCTGGAGCATGATCTGCGAGATATCACCGCCCGCTACCATGCCGAATGCGAACGCCGCATGACCTTGGAGGCATTAGTAGGGGGTAACACTCCCACCTTTATTTGACTCTATGCTTGAGCTCAGATATCTGTTTTTAACAACTGTTCTTCTACCTAGATGTCTCCGACAGGTACAGTAACCTGAAAGCTGCCTGGGAAAGCCTGATGGAAGCTGCAAGCCACGGTCATCCCCGCAGCTTCCAAGTTGCCGTCACGGTGGTCCTGGAACAGCTGAAGAGGGAGGAGCTGAAGAAGCAAAAAAAGAAAAAATGAACGAAGCATACTTTCGCTTCTTTCGCTAGGCCTTCTGCTTCCCACCCCCTTGTAACTTTGAGCAGCTAGATTGTCAAATAGAAGCCTGCAAGAAACATCTGTAATGTTATGTATCTTCGTGCTAAGGGCAATACATCTTAGTATTGACCATTTCCCTGTTCAGGGTTTTTGTTCTAAAGGCGGCTTTCCTCTTGAATGCCGGCTATGCTTCTGTATCAAACGCTTGTAATCCTGGTGCTTGTGATCAACGATCAACTTCAATACTAGGATAATATTTCTTCAAATATCTTCCATTTATCGCAGCAGAAAATTCCTCTCCTAGTAAAGTTTTTAACATGTAAGCATTACCAGGCACACATCTGACTACCTGAAAAGGTCCTTCCCAATTTGGGGACCATTTGCCGAACGCACTTTACTTAGTTCCAATCGGCAGTAGCGCCTTCCAAACCAAATCTCCCTCTGCAAATTGCCTGACTTTTACTTTCTTGTTGTAATACTTAGCAACTCGCAGCTTGTTCTTTTCAATGTTCTCCAAGGCTCTAAGACGAATCGTATGCAAATCTTCTAACTCATCCATCATTAAGCCACTATAATCTTTGTAGCTTAAGTCCTTTTGCAAAACCACTCTCCTAGAATCTGATTGCATTTCTCAAGGCAAAACAGCATGATGCCCATAAACCAACTCATAAGGAGAAGTCTTTGTAGCTTCATGAGGAGCCATTCGGTAAGCCCATAAAGCCTCATTGAGTACCGAATGCCACCTCTTTGGCTTTTGATCGATTTTCTTTTGTTTAAGCTTGATCATGATCTTGTTAGAAGCCTCTACCTGACCATTAGCTTGGGCATAACAAGGAGAAGAATTAAACAATTTGATTCCCATGCTTTTGGCAAACTCCCTGAACTCCAAGGATACAAACTGAGCTCCTTGATCAGTTGTAATTGTTTGAGGAATTCCAAACCTGTAGATGATGTGTTCTTTAACAAACTCAACCATGTTTTCTGATGTTACTTTCTTAAGTGGAATTGCCTCAACCCATTTGGTGAAGTAATCCATTGCTAGCACAAACCTATGCCCCTTGCTAGATGGTGTGTTTATCTGGCCAATGAAATCTATACCCCAGCCTCTGAATGGCCATGGCTTGATAATTGGATTCAGTGCTGATGCTGGAACCCTTTGAATATTTCTAAACTTCTGACAATCTTGGCATCCCTTGTAATACTCAAAGCAATCTTCCAACATCGTCGGCCAAAAACATCCAGTTTGCCTAATAACCCATTTCATACGATAGGCCGATTGATGTGCTCCACATAGCCAATCATGCACCTCACTCATCATTTTCTTTGCTTCTTCTGGACCCAGGCATTGCAGCAACACCCCATCCAATGACTTGTAAAATAGACTTCCATCCAGAAGAACAAATTTTATAGCTTTATACCTGAGCTTCCTAGAAACCTTTCGGAATGGATCCTCCAGATAATCAACAATTTCCTTTCTCCAATCATTCTCAGCCAAATCGCTCCCGAAAGCATATACCTCCATGGCAAACGCTTCCTGATTCTCTCTATAACCCGAAGCACTCTGAGCCAACCTGTTTGCCTCTTCATTGTGTTCTCTAGGAATATGCTGTAGAATTACTAACTGAAAACTCTTTAAGATCTCCGTGCACTCCTCGCAGTAATTTTTCAGGGCATCACTCTTACACTCATATTGGTCGTTCAATTGCTTTAAAACTAGCTCTGAATCTCCATAAATTTCAACTGAAACAGCCCCGGCTTCTCTTAGGTATTGAAGCCCTCTAAGCAACGCCTCATACTCAGCTTGATTGTTCGTGACAATAGGCTGAATAGGGATAGCAAACTCAAACATCTCACCCCTGGGTGAAATCAATAAAATCCCTACTCCACCACCTTTGCCACATGATGATCCATCAAAGAACAATGCCCACGGGGTAATTTCAAACAAATTAATCGATGGATCACGGTGTTCGGTAATAAAATCGGCAATAATCTGACCTTTTATAGATTTTGCCGATTCGAACTTCAACTCAAACTCAGATAAGGCCAAAATCCACTCGCCAATCCTTCCATTCAAAATTGGCATAGATAACATATGTCTTATTACATCAAACTTTGAGTATACAACGCATTCGGCATTCAACAAGTAGTGTCGAAACTTTGTACATGAGTAGTAAACACACAAGCACAGCTTCTCCGCAGTCAAATACCTGGTCTCAGGATCAAGTAATTTTCGGCTAAGGTACACTACTACCCGCTCCTTTCCTTCAAACTCTTGTATAAGGGCCGATCCAATGGTTTGGGCATCGGCCGCCACGTACAACTTGAAAGGCTTGTTCAACTGCGGAGACACCAGCACTGGTGGTTCCTTCATGTACCGCTTGATCTCATCAAAAGCCTTTTGTTGTTCGTCACCCCATACGAACTTATGGTCCTTCTTGAGCTTCAACAACGGAGAAAAGGGCAAAACCTTTTGTGACAGATTTGAAATGAACCTTCTCACAAAATTGATCTTGCCAAGCAGTGATTGCAACTCCTTGAGATTGGTTGGAGGGACAACTTCATTGATAGCTTTCATGCTTTTCTTGCCAACTTCAATCCCTCCTTCATGTACCAGAAATCCCAAGAATTCTCCAGCTGATACTCCAAATGCACACTTGTTTGGATTCATCTTCAATCCATGCTTTCGGGTGCACTCCAGAGTTCTCTTTACATCCTCCAAGTGCGAGTCATGATTCAAAAATTTGATCACCACATCATCAATATAAATGTCAACAATTTTGTCGATCAACTCATGAAAGATGTAATTCATGGCTCGTTGATAAGTTGCACCGGCATTTTTCAACCCAAATGTCATGACTATCCACTCAAACAAGCCTATATGACCAGGACATCTGAAGGCTGTCTTTGATATGTCTTCTATTGCCATAAATATTTGGTTGTACCCTGCATTACCATCCATAAAACTGATAACCTTGTGTCCAGCAGCAGCATTAACCAATAAATCAGCAACAGGCATTGGGTATCCATCCATAGGAGTAGCTCTGCTCAAATCTCTGAAATCTATGCAAACCCTCATCTTCCCATTTTTTTGTAGACAGGGACGATGTTAGAAATCCACTCCGCATACCTGCATGGCCGAAAGAAATTTGCATCAAGTAATCTCTCAACCTTCTTTTTCACATCGGCCAATATTTCATCCTTGTAGATCTTTCGGGAGGTTGCTTATAAGGTCTGAAACTAGACTTGATTGGCAACCGATGCTCAACAATAGAACGATCTAAACTAGGCATTTCCGAATAATCCCAAGTGAAGCAATCTTTATATTCTTTAATAGCTTGACTAACCCCTCTCTGAAACCTGACTCCAAGTTAGCACTGATAAATGTCGGCCTTGGCTTATCACCATTTCCAATATCAATTTCCTCTAATTTATCAGCCGACATGAATCCTCGCCCTAACTTTCCATCAGTTCCATCAACTGGATTGTCCATTTAAAAATTACTATAAGAGTCGACTGCTTGAATCGGCTGTTGATCACTACTGACAGGTTCAGCAGGACCTTCACCCCAGTCTTTTCATGAGAAACAATCGATGCCTTGATATTCCCAGAAAGCTGGTTCGACGTTTGCCACGTTTACTGAATCATCTGCTTGGACCACTTAAATATCGTCATCTACCCACTGAACGAGTTGTTGATGCGTGGTAGATGGGATGCAGCAATTGGCATGGATCTAGTCCCGCCCAAGCAGCAAGCTATAGGCTCCTTTGCCTTCAATGACGAAGAAGGTTGTGAGCAAAGTTTTGGACCAGATCATCAAGTCCACGTGCACGCAGCCCTTGGTATCTGAAGGATTCCCAGCAAAATCATTCAAAATTATGCTCGTTGGCATCAAGTCTCCAGGGCCCATGGCAAGCTTCGTGAAGGTAGTGTACGGCATCACGTTGACCGCAGCTCCGCCATCAACAAACATCTTGGTCAATGGCTTGCCATTGACGTATCCCTTCAAATACAACGGCCTCATGTGTCGATTCTTGGCCGGTTTGTCAAAGGTGTCATGCTTAGCCAACACCAGTTGCGCCATTAATCCCCAAGCTGTTCATCATCATTGATATCTAGAGACGTTTCCTCCTGCACAACTTGGTTAGCGGGAGCCATGAACTCATTCGGCAAAAAGTATACCATGCACGCCGGAGCCGAACGACCCGATCCTTCAGGCTTGTCTTTTGGGCGCCACACTTGCTTTCTCTGGATCCCCGCCTGTTTCAATTCCCGGTTCCTCAAGCGTTAAACCCTTCCCTTTTGGCTTTTCCTCAAGCCAGGCGGGCACCACTGTCCTTCTTGCCAGATGTACTCGTGTTCCTCTTCTTCTTGATCAGCCCATCTTTGGTCAGCTCGCCTTTTCCTTGGGTGATCAATGACCTCATATTTTTTTTAGACGCCGACCGTCATTAGGATGCATCCTTCCAATTCTTTCATGGACGGATCGGCGATTGACGGTTTCCTGCCTGTATTTAGAGTACTTATCACTGCACTCAGGGCAGTTCTTCAATGTGGGGAGCTTCAAGCCTTCGTTCCAGCAGTGCCTGAAGAATGCGCATCCCCAATGTGCACGCTCCTGTTCTCGTGCGTGCTCTTCCAGCTCTCTTCTGCGCGCCTCTTCTTCAGACCTGCGCCTCTCCTCTTCATACTTTTGCTTCTGGTAGCGTTCCTTTTCCTGCTGACGCTGCCATTTATTGAAGAGAATGGGTGTGGTAACCCTGGGCTTGGACCTGGATGATTCCCCAACTTCAACTTGGCTCTTGAGGATGCGAGGAGCTTCCCTGTGGATTTGCTCCACGGTCACTTGTCGTGTGGGATCCATTGATCCATCCTGTTTTGCTCTAGCTGACGTCAGGACCTTCACCTTCCCTTTCTCCTTAGAAGTCACCATGTTAACAGAAAAGCCGACCATGTTTTGGGGGAAAGGGTGGCCATCCAGCTTCATCTTATTATCAAATTTCAAATACCCCTCCTGGATAGCCTTTTGGATCCTCATTCTGAAGACCCTGCAATCGTTGATGGAGTGAGAGTTTCTATCATGAAAGCCACAGTAACGTTTCTCTTTAACTCCATCGGGCCGAAGCATAGAATTCCCTTCAGGAAACTTGATTCGGCCTTCCTTCACCAAGAACTCGAAGTGCTTGTCAGCTTTGGTGACATCAAAGTCATAGGTGCCCTTGGTTTGTTTTATCCACCGCTAGTTCACAGTCAAGGGTTCCTTGCCCCCGCATAATTTAAGTGGCGGCCACTTCCTCGTCATCGTCAAAATCTTCCACTTGGTCGGCCTTCTCGAGGAACTGGTTGTAGATATCCGCTATGTCATGGTGCTTGGCAAATCTGGTATCCTTTTTGAACCCATAGGCCTGATTACTCATCAATGACAGCTTCTGAGACAACTGACCAAGGTTGTCAAATTCCATGCCAAACAACTTCTCCCGAATAGCTGGCAAGATCCCTGCAACAGCCATATCAGCCAGCTGATCATCTGGCAAAGTCAAAGAGAAGCACATGCCCTTGACTTCCCTGAATCTTCTGAGGAATTCCAGAGGCGTCTCATTGTGCCTTTGCTTCAAGTTAGCCAGATCAATCAGCTTCTTCTCTATGCTACCGCTAAAGTAATGGGCATGGAACTTTTGTTCTAGTTTCCTCCATGTGCCGACTGACTGAGGAGGAAAAGAGGTAAACCATCAGAATGCTGAGCCCGTCAATGACAGAGGGAAATATCTGACCCTGAACGCCTCATCAGCTGAAGCTTCTCCAAGCTGCATTAAATATCGAGCAATATGCTGTACCGTGCTTGTATCCTCCTGCCTAGAGAACTTTGTAAACTCCATAGGAGGCTTCACCCTTGGCGGCAAGATCACCCTGTAGTACCACTCTGGGAAGGGAGGCGTATAAGCTGGTCCTTGCATTTTAGGTTTAAGGTTGAATTGATTTTGCATCAGATCGGCCATTTTCTGTACCAGAATATCATCGTCTTGCATTCATGCAGCTGTACCATACCCAGGATTTGGGAGAGCGTCAATAGCGCCATAATCCATGACCTCATGGTAACCCCCACCGTACATGTTTTTCTGCAACCTGTTACTGGCTGGAGCTATCTTGTAAGTGGAATTGGGCGGCACTCCAAGTGAACCGAACGCCAGGTCCCCATATGTAAGCTGATATGGGTTCGGCTGTTGAACGGGTTGATCTCTATTGTTTTGTAGAGGCGGCCGGACTGGCTGACTCCCCATGCTTTGTATAGGAGGTTGGACCGGTTGACTCCCAAGGCTTTGTATAGGAGGTTGGACTTGGTGACTCCCCAGGCTTTGCGGAGGAGGCTGGATCGGTTGGCTCTGCAGTGGCGGTTGAGCTCCCGTTGGGTGAGCAGAACTGGTCTCTCCAACCTCTGCTGATGATGGATGAGGGGATACTCGACCAAGCATCCTCTCCATGCCCGGACCAATTACGCTGATCATCATTTGCTTGAACATTTGCAGGAAAGCAGTATGATGCTTACCCATTGTAGTTTCTATAGCCTCCCGAAAAGCGTCCAGAACCTCTTGTTTCTCTTGAAAAGATGTAGTGTCAGACTCCCCTGGCAACAGAACTCTAGGAATTTCAGATTTAAGGTATGGGACGCCACTTCTGTTCTTAGCGAACGACATCAAGCACTTCATCTGGAATTGGTCAATGGCGTCCTTCAGCTGCGCTTGTTGTTCTGCAGATAAGTCATTAATGGTGACGTCCATAACGTCGCCAATTTCAGGCATCTTGACTCAACTAGAAGGTCCCACTAGGCGTGCCAAAAAGTGTGTTGACGCAAAATCCGCACCCCGCGCCAAGCACACAGCAAGCTGAACAAGCTAGCTTAACACACGAGCAGATTCCAAAGCGTGCCAGTCAATTTTCCTGAAATTAACAAAGGGTAACGTAATTAGATGCCAAAGCTTGGAACTTGCCGGGTGGTACCAGACAGTTCCATATATGCGGCTAAAAGCCATGTAAGATGACATATAGCTATGAGAAGCTATCTGTCAACAGATTGAAAACCATTCGGGAGTTTTAAAGTGTGAAACAGGAAATAGCCGAATATATTACGTAAGCATGACGACAAATCGATCTTTGTTTAGATAACGTTGTCCGTGCACAAAATCATGACCGATCTTCGAGGATAAATAACAGTAAAAGTAAATGAAGTAAAAAATTATTACAAATATGTAATGAACAAGCATGCATAGGCCCGAAGCACTAGTCTACCGCATGTCTAGGTACTTTGAAACCCGTCAAGCATGATTTCAAACAAGTTAATCCACCGCATGATACAACTTGTTTAAAATCACACCACCAACCACAAAGAGATCTATCCACCGCATGATACAATCTAAATATGGAAAGCTAAAAGCATGCATTATTTAAAACATAACTTATAAACACGTTTTACTCATGAAAGCATAACCGAATACGACTGTACATCCGGATCGGGATCCGTGGAGAAGGAACAAACATGGCTAAAGATGATAAACCTATCAGATTGAATCGAAATCTAATCCACCGGATGATTAGCTCTAAAACAACCCAAAAACCTGCATCTACCGCATGATACCCGGTTCTGTCATGGTTTACACAAGATTAACAAGCTTGAACCCGCAACACGTGACAACTTAGATTGATTCGGTTTCGGCTGTTGGAGAACACGTGATCCACGTGCCTTATTGAGCCAAGATACGAGTGTGCAATGTAAAGATCACCAAACGAGATAAAGCCGATTCAAACCAATCTAAATTGGGCAAAAGAGTGTTACATGAATTTAAACATAAGTGAAAACTCAAAGCAACACGTGGTAACTAAATGAATCTATTAGATCTTGCCAAATCTAATAGAGTCGATAACTAGCTCCAAGCTTGATCTTAGCCTACCGCATGGCTCATGATCTAACAAGAAACCCCCTTGAACCAAGCATAAATCCACCGCGTGATACTAAGCATGGTAACAAGACTACTTGCATCACGATCTAAATCCACCGCATGATACTAGACATGATACAAAGTTGCCGGTACTTATGGAGGTCGAAGGATCGATGAACCCTCTCGAAGAACTCGACGACACGACTAAAGGACTCGAAGGTTTGGCGTAAAGCCGGATTGTTATGAGAATGTTCGATTACAATTACATATATCCAGGGTTCATATTTATACCCTGTCCTAGCACGACTCCTAGTGCATTACGAGCACAATATTTGATACCTAATTTAACGCCCAAGTGCGAATGCCAATCCATTCGTCCCTTCCTTCCGTTCGAGCCACGTCACCATGCGATCCCATGAAATCAGCGCAAACAGTCCTCTTGCCGAACGGAAACAAACTGCCGACCGCAAGCATCTCTGCCGAATTTTCTGAAGAAATCTTCCCCCCGCTGAACGGGATTTGTTACCAAGTTAGGCCCACAAATCAGCCTCTCTCCTGTACCAATTTTTGGTGTTAATGGTCCTTCCGTGTTCTGGATGCGGCGGAGGACGAGATCACCAACGTTGAAGGAGCGTTCCTTGACGTTGCGATCGTGGTAGCGTTGGATACCCTCAAGGAACCTTGATGATTGGACGAGGGAGGTGCAGCGAGCTTCTTCGAGTCCATCGATATCAACTCGTATTCTATCTTCAGATATGGCTTCATCGTATTACTCTACTGCTGGAGAATCCCACATGACATCGGTAGGGAGAATTTCTTCAGAGCCGTAGACCAGGAAGTATGGCGATTGTCCCGTTGGCTTGGAGGGTTGAGTACGTAGCCCCCAGAGCGCATTGGGTAGTTTCTTGATCCACTTGCCTCCTTTTGAATTAGCAGCATCGTGCAGTCGCTTCTTGAGAGTGTCGAGTACCATCCCATTAGCGCGCTCGACTTATCCATTGGCCCGAGAATGGGCAACTGAGACATATCGGACGTCGATCCCGCTATTCTCGCAGTACTCCCAGAACTATGATTGTTCAAGTTGGAGCCCAGGTCTGTGATGATGCGGTGGGGTAGTCCGTAGTGATGCACGAGTTCATCCAAGAAGTCGAGTACTCTGTCGGCCTTGGGGCATGTGACCGGCTTGATCTCGATCCATTTGGTGAACTTGTCGCCACCAGTACTCTTGAAGGACCGATACGGCGAACCAGAGAGGGGGGGAGTGAATGGGAGCCGATAAAAATTCTTCTCGAAGGAGATGAAAACTCCAACAAGACGAACGCAGCTTCCAACACACGTCTCCGACTCACTACCAAGGTTGGTCAAGCCCACGTAGCCACTGGAGTGCCACTAGACCTAGGAACCAACACGCAACCTTCCAACCCGAGAAACGCAGCGGAAAAACCAAACCTCGAGTCTACAGACCCACACCGGTCAGACCGGTGAGCACCACCGGTCAAACCGGTCCCTGCAGGTGAAACTGAGCAACTTCCACTAAGTGGCTCTACACGGTCGGACGGTGAGACACACCGGTCGGACCGATGGCGACCAAAGCCCCGAAGGCACCAAACAGCCAACCGACCACCAAACGGACCCAAACTCGAAACAAGACAGCAACACGGGACAACGGCGAACTCACCAAGACGTTCACCCGAGCAAAATCCCACAAGGTCTTGCACCGGTCAGACCGGTCAAGAGCACCGGTCAGACCGGTGTAGCTCGGGCGGCTCGGGATGAACAAGACACCGCGGGTCAACTCCCCCAAATCCAAATCTCGATCTCCCGAATCGCTCCACGGACTTGAACAAGACTTTGGGGATATCAGGAACACCTCATGAGGAGTCCATAGCCAAGTTTAATCCCACCAAATCTCATCCAAAAAGGAGGAATCGAAGAAATCCCGCCGGAAGCACTTCCAACCCAAGAACTCAAGAAACCCCAAAATCGAGCACTTTTACTCACGGATTTGGGAGGGGAATCACAGCCCAAAGAACCACGAAGGGTTCCCACAAATTTCCCCCATCAAATCCCCAAGAGAAAAGTCCCGAAAACAACCCAAAGAAATCACCGAGAGAGGGCTCCGAAAATCACCACCAAGAACAACCGGGGAAAACACATCCAAACCTTGAGGAACCACGCCGAATCATCTATACATGAAACAAAGGTTCGTACAAGGTCTAGCAAGCCGCCTGATCATCCATCCCTCTCTACAAGATCTCTCCGTGAAGCTCTCTTGCTAGTCCTAGAGAAAACCTAAGGGAAATAGGTGGAAAAAGGGAAAACTAATGAGCTAGGGTTCCAAGAGTTGGCTGCCATCCTCTCACCTCTTGGGTTATATGGAGGCAACTGAATGTCCAAAATACCCTTCTCTACTAACTAGGGATACAAGCCCCTCAAGGGCGGATTTGGAATTCTTGATGTCTTCACCATCGGACGGATGCCCGGCAACCGCACCCTGCGTAGCCTCGACGCAAGCCATGCGATCCCGACGCGTGTCCTCCGCTTCGAAGATTCCGGACTGCGTCGTCGCACATCGGTTAGACCGGTGCTCCTCACCGGTCAGACCGGTCCCCACCGGTCAGACCGGTCAGACCCACCGGTCATACCGGTCTGGTGCTGCTGCACCTCCGTCTTCGGTTCTCCGGTCTTGGCTTTGTGGATCAACCAAGGAACCCAGTGGTTTTCTGGTGAACCACCGGAAACCCCGCGAACTCGGTGTAGCCTCCGCCAATCTCCACTCATGACTTGGCTCCCACGTAGTCCCGGCTCGACCTTGGTTTTGAGGCTCAACCAAGAAATTGTCCACGACTTCATCTTGCTGTTCATGTCACCATGCGGTCCGCACTTGACCCCGCTGTCCACCGGGTCCCTCGAACGAAGCCTACTTGTCTTCTCCACACCTGGAGGCCTCACCGGCGACGACCTTTCGCGCTTGTTCTTCACCTGCACCAACACGAGTCAAGCCGCAACCTACACCTGCAATACTTAGCCAAGAATCAGTCCACACAACGTTGTCAATCACTGATCACACAAGGAAGCGACCATCCACCGGTCCTCGAACCACACATGGTCCTCAATCTCCCCCTTGATGAGTGCATTGACAACACCCACACGAAAGTAACAAGAGAGAAAAGAAAAGAAAAAGAAACGAACAAAAAGAACCTCCAACAAGCGATCGAAAGCCAAACAAAGGCAAAGAGCAAGATCACTTGAAGGAAACAAGTCTCGGACCCCTTAGGCAAGGGCAACGGCACGACACATACGAGACAAAGCAAAGCTCAAGCAAAGAGCGCAAATCACCAAAACAAAGCTCGAACACCACAAAGAGCTCCCCCTGCACACATGCAAGATCCCCCTGAACCAATGCACCTCCCCCTGGACGAATGCATGCAAACCACTTGAAAACGGGCAGGTACAAAGCAACTTCGGCTCACACCGGTCGGACCGGTCATCACCACCGGTCAGACCGGTGCCCAACATATGTACAGGACCAGCACTCACACCGGTCGGACCGGTGCTCTTCCCGCCGTCGGACCGGTGTACAACGAAACCCGAAAATGGCTCGAAACCACCTGAAAACCTTCTTAATGCGCCCGGTAAGCCATTTCAAGCTCAAACTTCTCCCCCTTGTTGTCAATGCATGAATCAAGCCAAAAATGCAAAACTTTCAACCTAGAGCTTCTCAAATAGACAAAATTCAACATAGAACGCTACACATGTCCAAATGAGCAAGTTAGATACTCTACAGCTTCGTATCGATCTCAACTACATGACCACCAAGTTTCACAACCATTGGACGAAGCTAAGATGGATTTTGGCAATTTTGCGAAAAACTTGCCTCTCATGAGCAAAGTCCTAAACATGATCAAAGCATATCAAAATGGCAAAGCCACACAAACTTCATGCTAGGACAGCCATTCTAATCATAAGACCATCACAAACACCCACAAGCACCTCATGTCATGTCAAAGCCACCGAGCCATGTGCCTACTTCTATGTATGAGACTTCTCATTGGTAGGCATCATGCAACGGTTTAGCACCCAAAGCAAATTAAATTCAGCACATATGACATGGGAGCATGTTTTCCAAGCATTTTTCATTTCATTTTCAGATTTGTAAATGGTACATGAAATGTCTTTGCGACAAAAAGGAACTTATGCTCCTCCACAAGATAAATCAAGAGGGCTAAACATTCATGATGGCAAATGAGCCTTTGGCCCCATATGATCAATAAACTAGCCATCCAACCACAAATTAAGCATAGCAAGGCCACAAAAACAAGTCAAGAGCATGTAAAGGCATTTACACATGAGAGAGCATACATGTGACATTTTTCAAAAGCATAGCTATCAACCATGGATTATTCATCAAGATCATTAAGAGCTAAGCCAAACTAACCATAGCATACCAAACAAGCTCAAAAAGACTTATATCTCATTCCATGGTGAACAATGTATATGAGAGAAGCTTTTCCTAATCAATGCATATGATACAAAATGCATGCAATCTAAGATACAAGGATGCCTATACATCATGTTACATATGCCATGCCAAATGCAAGAAATGCATAAAGGAAAGCTATACATATGCTACAAACCGGCTCCTAGAGGGGAGGCAAAACGGGCTCGACACCACCGGCAAAAGAGAGCTCCCACACACCCAACTCAAGAAATCAAAGACACATCAAGTTCCCCCCGCAAACGAGTGAAAGTTGCTTGATCTAGGGGTTTGGTGAAAATATCGGCTAGTTGGTCATGTGTGGGTACATGGATCAAAGCTATCTTTCCTTTCTCAACATTGTCTCTCAGAAAATGATACCTCACTTCTATGTGCTTGGTTTTGGAATGGAGCATTGGGTTCTTTGCAACGCTTATGGCAATGGTGCTATCACATTGAAGTGGGACATGGGTATACTCCTCACCAAAGTCACTCATGGTGTAGGTGATCCAAAGGAGTTGAGAGCAACAACTAGCAGCGGCAACATACTCGCCTTCGGTCGTGGATTGAGCAACACTCGACTGCTTACGAGAAGACCAAGACACCAAAGAAGAACCCAAAAACTGGCAAGTCCCAGAAGTGGACTTCCTATCCAACCGACACCGGCAAAATCCGCGTACGAAAAGCCATGAAGCGCCAAAGAAGAGGACGCGGAGTACCAAAGGCCGAAGTCGGGAGTGTGACGCAAGTACCTGAAAATTCGCTTCACTGCTTGCCGATGCGAAGTCCTTGGAGACGCTTGAAAACGAGCGCACAGACACACCGAGAACTGTATGTCCGGCCTCGTCGCCGTCAGGTAGAGGAGTGACCCGATCATGCTTCGGTACTCCTTCTGGTCCACGTGTTCACCTTCCTCGTCCGCATCAAGAGCCGTAGTCGTACTCATCGGCGTCGTCATAGCCTTGGAGTCCTCCATCTTGAACTTCCTCACAATGTCCTTGGTGTACTTAGCCTCGGTGCACAAATGTTCCTTCCTTTGATTGCTTGATTTGTAGCGAGGAAGAACCGCAACTCACCCATCATGCTCATCTCAAACTCCCTTGCTCATATCATCTGCAAACCTCGCAACAAGAGAGTTAGACGAGCCACCAAAGACAATATCATCCACGTACACCTGCACAATCAGGATATCTGTGCCCTGCCTCAGCAAAAACAAGGTCTGATCGACCTTCCCCATCTCAAAACCTCTCTCAAACAAGAACCCCCTCAACTCTGCCATACCAAGCTCTAGGCGCTGCTTCAACCCATACGGCGCCTTCCTCAACTTGTACACCGGTGGGGGTACTTCTCACTCTCAAACCCCGGAGGCCGCCTCACATACACTTCTTCCTCCAACACACCATTCGGAAAGCACTCTTCACATCCATTTGGTGCAACTTGAACCCTTTAGCCACGTAAAAGGCTAGAAGGATCCTAATCGCCTCCAAACGGGCTACGGGAGCAAAGGTCTCCTCGTAGTCGATCCCCTCCTTCCGATCGAACCCACGAGCAACAAGTCTCGACTTGTTCCTCACAACCTCACCGTTCTCTCCCTCTTTGTTTTTCCACACCCACTTTGTACCAATCAGCTTACACCCCGGGGGGAGGGTCAACCAACTCCCACACACGATTCCTCTCAAAGTTCTCCAACTCCTCGTGCATCGAGTTAACCCAATTGTGATCGGATAATGCGTGTCCAATGTCTTTGGGCTCGAAAGAAGCAACAAACGCAGCATGAGCAAAATGGGAATTGTTTCGAACCCTCGACCGTGTAGTGCGTTCATTCATGTCGCCGATGATCCTCGAAGCCTGGGTGATCCACTTGAACTCGCCGGGGAGGTTCTCGCCTCGAAGCTACCTCCCCCTCAACATCAGCTTCTCCTCGTTCTTGATTTGTCGTCGTAGGTGTAGCAGAGGGTCCATCCATCATCGTAGTCGAAGTAGTGGGTACATGTTCAGCCGGGGGCACCACACCGCCATCTTCATCATCACCATGTTCATGCTCCTCCTCCTGAAAAATCTCCTTGCCAACCTCATCATCACCTGCACACTCAAAGACAAGCTGACTACGTGGCTCTGTCTCGTCGAAGGTTACCTCGCAAGTCTCCACGATTTGGTTAGTTTCAAGATTGAGAACACGATATGCTCTAGAATGAGATGCGTAACCAAAGAAAATGCCATCGACAGACCTAGCCTCAAACTTATCCAACTTCCTGCCTTTCTTCAGAATGAAACACTTGCAACCAAAGACATGGAAGTGACTCACCTTGGGTGTGCGGCCATGCATCAACTCATAGCATGTCTTCTTCTTGTGCACTCGAGGTATATCTGTTCGACACATAGCATGCGGTATTCACCGCCTCAGCCCAATACCTCCTCGGAGTCCTATGCTCATCGAGCATCGTCCGAGCCATCTCGCACAAGGTCCTGTTCTTCCTTTCCACAACACCGTTCTGGGGAGGCGTATACAGACTCGAAAACTGGTGCTCAAGACCCAAGTCATGACAAAAGGTTTCCAAACGAGAGTTCCTGAATTCCGAGCCATTATCACTGCGGATAGCTCGTAAGGCATCTCCGTGCCTCTCGTTCCTCAACCTCAAGACTAGATCTCGAACAAAACCAAACGTCTTCCCCTTATCCTCCAGAAAGAACACCCACGCATACCGAAAATAGTCGTCCACCACAACAAGGACATACCACTTCCCACCCGCAGATCGCACACGAGCTGGGCCAACAAGGTCCATATGGAGCAGCTCGCATGGACGCTCAGTCATCACATCGGTGAGAGGCGGGTGAGAAGAGGCTACCATCTTGGCATGCCTACACGGCGCACAAACCAACTCCTTCTCAAGCCTCAACCGTGGCAATCCTCGGACCAAATTGAGTTTACTCAAGCGAGACAAAAGGTCAAAGCTCAAGTGACCCAACTTCCTATGCCACTTCCACAACTCACTCGAAGAACCGGCCAAGAAACAACGCTCCACACCCGAAGGGCGAGAAAAATCAGCACGAAACATCCGACCCTCGGGAACGACCATACGAGATAAGGTCCCCTCGAGAGTCCACAATCCGAGAACCACCGAGGCCGAAACAACACCTCAAAGCCCTCATCCAACAAGCCGGGACACGAGAAAGAAAATTGTACCCCAGCGATCGAACAAGAGCAACACGCCTCAGAGTGATCTTGTCACTCACTTTTATCTCACCTTCTGAAAGCACACGCCCACGCCCATTGTCCCCAAAAGTGATGTACCTCTTCGTCACCACCGGGACGAGACTTGAGAACCACCCCCTGTCTCCGGTCATATGCCTCGAACAACCGGAGTCAATCAACCAAATGTTCTTCAAGTCTCCCACCTGAAATTCTAAATAGGCACGTGAGCGAACAAACGACTCAGCCAAGGGTTAGTACCAAAAGAGGAAAACCGGTGCGAGCCATTTGCTCGAAAGTGGGGTTAGCACCAACCAAAGCATCTCTCCTACCAAAGCTACCTCCACGAACACCACCACGGTAACCACCCCGAGGGAACCACCCCTCTCTGCCCGGAGGAGGACCAAAACCACGCAAGAAAGCCCGTGGAACGTCCTTCCTCTCCAACTCAACGCCACGACTCCTCCAATCCCCGTATTGAGCACGAGGAGGAGAACGCCTAGCAACCGACCACCCGCACCCTTTCCGGCCCAACCACCGAACCACGACCACCGAAACAACCCTCGGACTGTACGAGCTCGAAACCCAAACGGTACTGTCCGGGCACCGCACCGGTCGACCGGTGCCCCCACACCCCGGTCGGCCGGTGTGACACGGACAGCGACCACCACCCCGCAGCCTTCTTCTCTCCCCAAGCCCGAACTGTCCTCACAATCGCCTTGCCCCTGGGCATCTGCATACGAGGCTCAAGTACACCATCGGAAGGGTGGTACTTGTCCTTGTTAGCCCACTCATTCTTCATTCTCTCCTCTCGCTTCCTCTTGAAGAAAAACTCCTCCTTGTGGCCATCTCTCCCACAATAGCCACAATGGAACCTCACAAGCTTAGGCTTAGGCTTGGGATGTGGCTGCTCACTTGGTTTCTCTCCACTCAAGCCCTCCACCGGTTTCTCACCACTAGCCTTCTCACTCTCCTTCCCAAAGAACACTTTCCCCGAAGTGCTCACAAACTTGATAGGCTTTTGTAGGTCATTTGTGGGCGTAGGAAACACGGGTGGAGCTGGGGTTGTGTCTAGTCGGTTCCTTAGATGGTTAGGTTTTGGAGGGAAATCATTTTTGTGGTGGGTTTTTGGTGGCTCCGGGATATTCTCTCCACTTCCGTCACCAACCTTGTTTGCCCCAAGTCCCTCACCATCTTGCCTCTTAAAGGCCTCAATCATCATCCTCAACTGAGGCTCGTGACCGGACAACCAACCCATCAACTTCCTCAAGTCATCATTCTCATCCTGCAAACGATCAACATAATGTGCAAGCTCCAAATTGTTCAATGCATGCATTTCACAGGTAGAGCAAGATGTAGGCATGGGTTCCTTCAATTTAGCCTCGAGTGAACTAGTGTAAGCATGCATCTCATCAATCTTAGCATGCAAAACAGGGCAAGAAGTGCAAGCACCTAGCAAAGCGAGTCTAGACTTAAGCTCAGCCACTTCAACCCTAAGCACATCTAGTTCCTCACACTTGGAGGCATGCTTCTCCTTAAACAAAGCAAGATCAGCAAGGAATATAGAGCAATCAGCACAATCATTCTCATCAGAAACAACAGGGCTAGCCTTAAGCGAATCAATCTCAAGCTTGCTATCAAGCACCTGTGTCTCTAGCTCAGCCACTCTAGTCCTAGCATCCTCGAGTGAAGCCCTAAGCTCTTTCCTCAATTTCTTTGCCTCTCTAAGCATGTCATCACGGTTATCAAGCAAAGAGCCAAGCCTCTCATTCTCCTGGCGCAAGAAGGGAAGTTCATCATGCACCTCGTCGTCGGACTCAGAGTCCGAGTCGCTCTGTGTGCTCTTCTTGCTGCCGGAGCTCAGCGCCATGGTGCAGAAGCCATCTCTCGCGAAGCAGCTCAGCCCGCTCAGGTTCTTGGACGACTTCTTGTTCTTGCGGCGATCTCCCTTGTCTTCACTGCTGCTCGAGCTCAAGGTGGAGTACGTGGAACTGGAGTCGACGTCGCTCGCTCCAACCATCGCTCGGGCCTTGCCTCGGCCCTCCTTCTTCCTCGATCGCCGCTCGTCATTGTACTTGTTCTTGTGCTTGCTCTTGTGGTCGCGCCTCGAACGGTACTTGCCATCGTTCATCCTCGGCTTGTGCTTGTAGGCTGTCTTTGTTCTCGGCCTTCTCCCGGGCGGTCGGCGACGAAGTGTCCCGGCTTGCCGCACTGGAAGCAAGTCCTCGTGTTCCTCCTCATGTTCACGCGGTTCTCGTGCAGCCTCTCGAACCGCCTCGTCAACAACGCCAGCTCGTCCTCTCCAAGGTCATCAAACTCCTCATCTGGCATAGACATCAAAGAGGAAAACGAGAACATCCTGGTGGATGGGTTAGAGTTAATCTTTCCTTTGGAACCACCAACGAGGGCAAGACTATGGGAATCAGTCGGTCCCTCGAGCTTGGCGATCATGCCCCTATCCACCTCGGCCGACTTGAGCTTCGAGAACGACTCGTTCCCTCGTCGAGTATCATACCTCTCCGACTCGACTATGGCCTCGAACTTTCCGCCCCATATCGTACGATCCAAAGAGTGTAAGAGCTTGACCGCTCTATCATGATCATCGTACGGGAGCACGTCCACATTGGCCCTCATGTTGTTCACCACCACCGTGAACCTCCGAAACAAGGCATCGATGGACTCACCGGGGAGATGAGTGAAGTTCTCGTACTCTCTCCGTAGGTCGCATACAACCGTGCTCGAACACGGGTGTTCCCAACATGAGCCTCCTTCAACACCGCCCAAATCCTACAAGCCAAGTGCTCGGTGTGCACCCGATCGAACTCGGCCGACACAAAGCACGAAACAAGTAGTCGACCGCCTTATTGTTGGCGTCGAATCCGTCCCTCGACCCCGGAGCAAGGAAATCCATCGGTGGACATAGCTTTGTGTCCACCGTGACATCCCAAAGCGGCCGACCCTTTCCGCGGAGGAACGCACCCATCCGCTTGCTCCACATCCGGTAGTTCTTGCCATCGAAGTGTGGAGGACCCGAACCCCATTCTCGGTACGCCATCCTTGGATCTTAGGCGGTTAGAGTCAACAAAGACCCGAACCGGCTCTGATACCACTTGAAGGACCGATACGGCGAACCGAGAGAGGGGGAGTGAATGGGAGCCGATAAAAAATCTTCTCGAAGGAGATGAAAACTCCAACAAGACGAACGCGGCTTCCAACACACGTCTCCGACTCACTACCAAGGTTGGTCAAGCCCACGTAGCCACTGGAGTGCCACTAGACCTAGGAACCAACACGCAACCTTCCAACCCGAGAAACGCAGCGGAAAAACCAAACCTCGAGTCTACAGACCCACACCGGTCAGACCGGTGAGCACCACCGGTCAGACCGGTCCCTGCAGGTGAAACTGAGCAACTTCCACTAAGTGGCTCTACACGGTCGGACCGGTGAGACACACCGGTCGGACCGATGGCGGCCGAAAGCCCCCAAGGCACCAAACGGCCAACCGACCACCAAACGGACCCAAACTCGAAACAGCGGCAACACGGGACAACGGCGAACTCACCAAGACGTTCACCCGAGCAAAATCCCACAAGGGCTTGCACCGGTCGGACGGGTCAAGAGCACCGGTCGGACCGGTGTAGCACAGGCGACTCGGGATGAACAGCACCCGCGGGTCAACTCCCCCAAATCCAAATCTCGATCTCCCGAATCGCTCCACGGACTTGAACAAGACTTTGGGGATATCAGGAACACCTCATGAGGAGTCCATAGCCAAGTTTAATCCCACCAAATCTCATCCAAAAAGGAGGAATCGAAGAAATCCCGCCGGAAGCACTTCCAACCCAAGAACTCAAGAAACCCCAAAATCGAGCACTTTTACTCACGGATTTGGGAGGGGAATCACAGCCCAAAGAACCACGAAGGGTTCCCACAAATTTCCCCCATCAAATCCCCAAGAGAAAAGTCCCGAAAACAACCCAAAGAAATACCGAGAGAGGGCTCCGAAAATCACCACCAAGAACAACCGGGGAAAACACATCCAAACCTTGAGGAACCACGCCGAATCATCTATACATGAAACAAAGGTTCGTACAAGGTCTAGCAAGCCGCCCGATCATCCATCCCTCTCTACAAGATCTCTCCGTGAAGCTCTCTTGCTAGTCCTAGAGAGAACCCAAGGAAAATAGGTGGAAAAAGGGAAAACTAATGAGCTAGGGTTCCAAGAGTTGGCTGCCATCCTCTCACCTCTTGGGTTATATGGAGGCAACTGAATGTCCAAAATACCCTTCTCTACTAACTAGGGATACAAGCCCCTCAAGGGCGGATTTGGAATTCTTGATGTCTTCACCATCGGACGGATGCCCGGCAACCGCACCCTGCGTAGCCTCGACGCAAGCCATGCGATCCCGACGCGTGTCCTCCACTTCGAAGATTCCGGACTGCGTCGTCGCACACCGGTCAGACCGGTCAGACCCACCGGTCGGACCCGCTGCCGTGCCGCCGCACCTCCGTCTTCGGTTCTCCGGTCTTGGCTTTGTGGATCAACCAAGGAACCCGGTGGTTTTCGGTGAACCACCGGAAACCCCCGCGAACTCGGTGTAGCCTCCGCCAATCTCCACTCATGACTTGGCTCCCACGTAGTCCCGGCTCGACCTTGGTTTTGAGGCTCAACCAAGAAACCGTCCACGACTTCATCTTGCTATTCATGCCACCATGCGGTCCGCACTTGACCCCGCTGGCCACCTGGTCCCTCGAACGAAGCCTACTTGTCTTCTCCACACCTGGAGGCCTCACCGGCGACGACCTTTCGCGCTTGTTCTTCACCTGCACCAACACGAGTCAAGCCGCAACCTGCACCTGCAATACTTAGCCAACAATCAGTCCACACAACGTTGTCAATCACTCATCACACAAGGAAGCGACCATCCACCGGTCCTCGAACCACACATGGTCCTCAACTCTGTTCAATCCACCTGGCGCAGTTGGGAGAGGCCCAATCATGTCGAGCCCCCAACAGGAGAAGGGCCAGGTTGGCGGTATGGTGACTAGCTTGTAGGCCGGGACGTGTTGTTGCTTGGCGAAGTATTGGCACCCTTGGCACCTTCTGACGAGTTCTTCGGCGTCACCAAGAGCTGTGGGCCAGTAGAAAGCTCGTCGGAAGTCCTTGCTAACTAGCGTGCGTGAGGATGCATGGTTGCCGCAGACGCCTTTATGGATCCAAGATGCCCTTGCCTTCTTCCCGGGGGACGCACTTCATGAGTACTCCACAAGATGCGCCCCACCTGTAGAGCTTGTCTCCTACTAGGACGTAGGACTTGGCGCGACGAATGAGTTTCTCGGCCAAGTTCTTGTCTGAGGGAACCTTCTGCTTGCGGATGTAGTCGATGAAGGGTTCCCTCCAGTTCACGTCTATCATCATGACCTCCTGGCTAGCCAGGGGATGTGCTGGATCAGTGGTCGGTAGCGCCGGCTCTGGGATGGATGGCGCGTGAAGCTCGTGGACGAAGACACCCGCTGGTACTTGAGCGCGAGTAGAACCAAGATTTGACAGGACGTCCGCTGCAACATTGTTGTCGCGGACAACGTGATGGAACTCGAGACCATAGAACTTGTTCTCGAGCTTGCGGACTTCTAGGCAGTAGGCGTCCATGTTCTCCTTGTTGTGGTCCAAGGACTTGTTGACTTGGTTGATGACCACTGCGGAGTCGCCGTAGACTAGTAGCCGCTTGATGCCCAGTGAAGCCGCAAGGCGGCGCCCGTGTAGTAGAGCTTCGTACTCGGCTTCATTGTTTGAGACCTTCCAAAAGATCTGCAGGACGTACTTGGGTTGTTCGCCCGTTGGGGAAATCAGGAGTACCCCTACACTCGCGCCTTCAAGCTTGAGCGAGCCGTCGAAGTACATCACCCAGTGCTCTAGGTGCTCGGTTGGAGCAGGTAGCTGATTTTCCCGCCATTCCGCCATGAAGTCGACTAGTGCCTGCGACTTGATGGCTGTTTGTGGCTTGAAGTCGATGTTGAGGGCGCCGAGTTCGACTGCACACTTCGAGATCCTTCCAGTAGCATCTTGGTTCCGCAAGATGTCGCCGAGCGGGTAGTCGGTGACGACGGAAATCGCGTTCTCCTGGAAGTAGTGGCGTAGCTTCCGTGAGGTGATGAGTATTGCGTACAGTAGCTTTTGTACGGGTTGATAGCGTGCCTTGGATTTTGATAGGACCTTGCTGACGAAGTAGACTGGTCGCTGAACTGGGTAGTCGTGGCCGTCTTCCTGCCGCTCAACAATGATGGCAGTACTGACCACGTGAGTAGTCGTAGCGAGGTAGAGCAGTAGCTACTCCTTTTTGCGAGGAGCCATGAAGACTGGTGGCTTGGATAAGAAGTCCTTGAGCTGAGTAAGGGCTTGATCTGCCTCTGGAGTCCACGCGAACTTCTCTTGATGCTTGAGTAGTTTGAAGAAGGGGAGCCCCCGTTCTCCAAGCTTCGAGATGAATCTGTTCAGGGCCTCCATGCACCCGGTTAGCTTCTGCACGTCTTTGATGCATGTGGGAGCCTTCATGCTGGTGATGGTGGAGATCTTCTCGGGATTGGCTTCGATGCCGCGGTGGCTGATGATGAAACCGAGTAGTTTATCCGATGGTACGCCGAAGACGCACTTGTTCGGGTTGAGCTTCCAGCGGTACTCTCGCAAGAATGCGGAAGTCTCTTCAAGATCGGCGATGAGCGTGTCGGAGTTTCTGGTCTTGACGACCACGTCATCCATGTAGGCTTCAACGTTCTTGTTGAGCTGCCTCTTAAAACAGGCCTGGATAGCTCGTTGATAGGTAGCGCCGGCGTTCTTTAACCTGAAGGACATGGTCGTGTAGCAGTACGCGCCAAACGGGGTGATGAACGCAGTTCCCCTGGTCTTCTTCCTTGATTGTGATCTGGTGGTACCCGGAGTAGCAGTCGAGGAAGCAGAGTAGGTCGCAGCCCGCCGTGGAGTCAATGACTTGGTCTATCCGTAGCAACCCGAAGGGGTCCTTGGGGCAGTGCTTGTTGAGGTCGGTGTAGTCGACGCACATCCTCCACTCATTCGAGTTTTTTCTTGCGGACGAGGACGGGGTTGGCGAGCCACTCAGGATTGAAGACTTCTCTGATGAAGCTAGCCGCGAGTAGTTTGGCGAGTTCCTTCTTGATGGCATCCCGTCTGTCGTCGGCGAAGCAGCAGAGGTGTTGTCGCTTCGGGGTAGCTTTAGGTCGATGTTGAGTGAATGCTCGATCAGATTCTTGGGAACCCCTGGCATGTCCGCTGGTTTCCACGTGAAGATGTCTCGGTTAGCCCGGAGGAAGCTGATGAGCGCGTCTTCCTATTTCGGGTCGAGGACCGCCCCGATGGTGGTGGTCTTGCTGCTGTCGCCTGTCCTGAGGTCAATTTTCTTGACTTGAACCTCCTCAGCTGGCTGAGGCTTGTTGGCTTTGTCCGACTTCTCTGGGATGTCGAGTTCACTTGGGGCAAGCTTCTTGGATGCAGCGTAGATCTCCATCATTGCATTGGGTACTTGATTTGTTGCTGCGAGTTCCACAGCCTCTGTGTCGCAGTCGAAGGATATCTTCAAGTCCCCTTGCAATGGGAGTACACCGGCCGGACTTGGGATCTTGAGTACCAAGTACATGTAGTGGGGTACCGCCATGAACTTGGCGATAGCTGGTCTGCCGAGGATGGCATGGTAGGAAGTTTCAAAGTCCGCGACTTCAAACTTAATGTACTCAGTGCGGTAGTTTTCCCTTGTCTCCCCGAAGGTAACTGGCAGGACCACTGAGCCAAGTGGGATAGCCGCGTTCTCGGGGATGATGTCGTAGAAGGGAAAAATGCTCTTGGTGAGCATGTGGGTGATGTCAAGCTTCATCTTCTTCAAGGTCTTCGTGAAAAGGACATTGAGCCTGCTTCCACCGTTGATGAGGACCTTGTTGAGTTTGGAGCCCGCGACCACCGGCTTCAGGACGAGTGGAAACCGTCCTGGTTCAGAGAAGCTTGTCCACTGATCCACGCGGGAGAAGGTAGTGGGTACCTCCGACCACTGGAGAGGGGTCGGAACCGCTGGTTCAATGCTCAAGACTTCTCATCGAGTGGCTTTTTGAGCCCGTCGGTTGGGTAGTCCGCCGAAGAGGACGTTCACCGTCTTGTCGGGTTCCTGGAAGTCGTCGTTGCCCTCGTCGGCCTTCTTCTTGCCTTTCTTGTCGTGAGGGTGCCGTGGCTCTGGAGTGTCCTTGAGTGCTCGCCGGAGTTGGTAGCACTGCTCGGTGGTGTGGTTGTCGTCCAGATGCCACAGGCACTTCTCTTTCAGCAAGTCTTTGAAGCCGCCGGAGGACTTCTTCGAGTTGTCTTTCATAGGGCGTTGGATAGCCGCGACAGTGTTGTCTGGCTTGCGCTTGCGATTGGGACCCGAGTAGTTGTTGTTGCGACCGCCTTGGTTCCCGTTGTTGTTGATGTTGCCGCCCGTGTTCTGCTTGCTCTTGCCACGGATGGCGTCATACTTGGCGTTGGCCTTGTCTTCTTCATCAGCCCAGGAGGCAATCATGTCCTTGAGGTGGGTGATGGAACTCGGGCGGTGACGACCGAAGTCTTCAAAGGTGCGACTGTGATAGAGACCGTCTTGGAAAAGGTTGATGACCTCCTTGTCGGAGACGTCGACTACGGTGGCGCGCTTATCAAAGAAGCGCCGCATGTACTTGCGAAGGGTCTCGCCCTGTTCCTGCTTCACCATTGCCAGGTCCATGCGAGTACCCAAGCGACCCATAGCGCCCGTGAAGTTGCTGTGAACTGTTCCTTAAGCTGGTCCCACTTGTCGATCGAGTACTTCTCGAGTGACTCGAGCCATGTAAGCGGGGCTTGATCCAGGCAGAAGGGGAAGTAGAGGCACTTCGTGTCATTATTGCCACCAGCATTCTCGATGGAGAGGGCGTAGCATCTGAGCCACTGTACTGGATCCTGCTTCGCATCATACTTGGTGATCCCAAGAAGTTTGAATTTCTCTGGGAGAAGTAGATTGCGAAGCCGCGCAGAGAAGGTGAGGAAGCCATCGTTCTCGCCTGTCATAGAAGATTTCTTGCGCCGTAGTTCTTTGATTTTTTGACGGGCGTCGAAGCCGCCACGTGAAGCGCCGGAGGCGTGGCTGTTCGCGTGGCCTCGGCTGCCACGGTCGCCTCTGCCCCCAGCTCTCCTGCCAGCCCCGTGGTTGGAGCTCCCGCCGTTGCTGCCTCCGCCGCCAGGATCATGGTGAGGCATGATCTCACGGTTGCCGCTGGCACCACCGGCGCTATTGCCACCATGAGAGGGTCTACCGGCTGATGCCTGGGTACGGTTGGGGTTAGCCAATAGCTCCCCTCAAGTACGGTTGCGACCGATGTCCACACTGCGACTTGTGGCTTCATTGTCTTGCTAGCATTTCATGAGGGGGGCACATGAGTGACCCTGTTGTCAACTCGCATGAAGTAGGTGTCCTCCGCAAGCTTGGCGATGACTTCTCCTACATGCATCCCCTGAGACTGACGTGCTATCGTAGTGATAGACATGAGGCATTGCTCTGGGGTAGTGTGCACCCGGCTCTCGACTTGGTCGAGGGCTTCCGTGAGGTTCCGGATAGGAAGGGACTCGCGAAGACGTCAGCGCCATTCGTTCCTGTTGCGTTCACGTCGAGCGTCCCTGTTGGCGTCGGTCTCGTCAGCGGGTGCGTTGGCAGACAACTCGTCTGCTGAGATATCCTCTAGATATCGGTCAGGGACTATCCCTGAGGGCCCCGGCGTCTCATTGGTAGTCATGAAGACTTGCCGATCAGGAGAGCCGAGGCTGGAGTCGCTGGTTGCCACCTCTGTTGGAGTGTGCTCCTCAGTTGGAGCTAGCGGTGCTCCCTATTGGAACGGAAGTGAGTTGAGGTAGGCGACGCAGCGTGAGTTCTCGTCTGTCAGGTCCTCGGGCTTGCGGTCTGGCCAGTAGACGAATCTGCCGGCAGGTGTAGATGTTATAACCAGGCCGGATGCAGGTCCTGACAGCGGTTGCTCCACCGTGTAGGTTTCGGACTCGGGCTCGTCCGGGTCTGCCCCGAAGTCGAACTCGTAGGAGGAGTCCGAGTAGTAGCCGGAGATGGGGTTGGAGTCCGAGTCATCCTCGGAGGCGACCTCCTTCCCAGCCCGGCGTGCAGAGAGAGCCTTTGCGTGGGCCTTGCTAGTGATGCAGAGGCCGTATGGGAAGTGCTCATGGAGTGGGGAGTCCGCACACGATGGCTCGATAGCCGGCTCGCATGCGATGGCCCATGGTGACGTCGAGTTCGAGTTGGAGTCGGATCCAAGCTCGAAGTCTGCGTGCTGGTTGTAGAGCGAAATTTCGCCGAATTTTCTGGCGAGATCACTCGTGACGACTTCGGGAAGTATCACGAGCCTGGTCTTCGGGTTGGGCGGCATGGTGAGGCAGCGCTGGAAGGATCCGGCGCCGTCAGGAGTGCAGACACAGCAGCCGAAGACGAAGGTGTCGCCGCGTTTGAAGGCGACGGTTGGCTTGACGAAGATTGAAGCCATCGAGTTCTCCATATGATCTTCGGTGAGATCCCCTACTTGGCGCGCCAGCTATCGGTGTTTTAGACCGGCAACCTACCAAGGGGAGTACCCGAGGTAGATGAATGTGGCCTCGCCGAGATCGGAAACTCGAAGGAAGAGAAACGTGGCACACAATTTAGACAGGTTCGGGCCATGAGGTGCATAATACCCTACGTCCTGTATGCTGCGTAGCTCTGGATTGATTGGATGTGATTACAAGATGATGCGTAATGAGAGAGAAGGGTCCCTGCCTCGCCTTATATAGTCCGGGAGGCAGGGTTACAGGTCGGTTTAGGGAGAGAGTACTAGTCGTGTACGTCTAGGACTCCTCTACACAGTACATGGTATGTATAGCTTCCTATCCGAGTACTTCTCCACCATAGTCCTTGCGCCTCACGCCATCAGGTACCGTGCGGCACAAGTCGGGTAGTCCCAGGGGCCCACCGAGTAGTCGGTCCTGGTACCCACCGAGGTAGTGGGCCCAGGGAGGTCCATACGACAATACCATTTCCCACCCGGCAAGCACACACGAGCTGGACCAACCAAGTCCATATGAAACAGCTCGCATGGCCTCTCTGTCATAACGGATGTCAGAGGCGAGTGAGAGGCGGCGACCATCTTACCATGCCTACACGGTGCACATACCAAATCCTTCTGGTATTTCAACTTTGGCAATCCTCAGACCAATCCTAGCCCACTCAAGCATGAAAAAAAGTTAAAACTCAAGTTACCTAATCTCCTATTCCATTTCCAAAGCTCCGCCAAAACACCAGCAACCAAGAAACGAGAAAAGCCAACACACAGAGAAAAATCGGCTCTGAAAATCTAACCCTCGGCGACGATCGTGCTCACGAGATCACCTCGGGAGTCCAAAACACAAGAACAACACGTTTTGAAACGGACTTCAAAACCCTCATCAAGAAGTTGGGAAATAGAGAGAAGATTGTAACCCAAAGAGTTGACAAGAGAAACACGCCGAAGAGTCAAAGACTCACTCACCTTCATCGTGCCCACTGAAAGCACTCTACCTTTCCCATTATCCCCAAAAGTGATGTACCCTTTGGTCATCACTGAGGTGAGGCGGGAGAACCACCTTCCATCTCCGGTCATGTGTCGAGAGCAACCGGTGTCGATCAGCCAAAAGCCCTCCATGTCTCAGCACCGGGGTTAGTACAAAACAAATCAAACTAGTGTCGTGCCATTTCTCAAACGTGGGGCCAGCAAAATCCATCCTATCTCTCCTAGAGGGAACACCCACACATCCCCTTGGAGGACTACGCGTGCACGAATGGGAGATTGTGGCCCATAGCTCCTCTGGGTCCTAAAACTGCGATCGTTCCCCCCCATACTCTTAGTGGCCACGAGTGAAGGAACGTCCAGCAAACTCACCACACCCAAACCCAAGACGCCTACCACCTTCTCTATGTGGTGGCTCACCTTGAGGCACAAACTCTCGCCTCTCTCACTACGTGAAAAAACTCACTTTGGTAACGGGCATAGATCGCCTTTGGTAACGGGCAAAGCGCCCGTTACCGATCAAGTGTTACAAATGAGCCAAGAAAGGCAACGGGCAGATGCCCGTTACTGATAACACATATTCGTAACGGGCATAAAACAACAACCGTTACCACAACTAACCATCGGTCACGTGAAATGGCTGTTTCTATGGCCCCACAGAGAACTTTGGTAACGAGCACCAAAACAAAGCCAGTTATAGGCACTAAATATCAGTGACACGTTTTATGAAACTTCGTCTCTGATATCTCGATGAAATGAGACGCGTCTATTTCATGTGCGTCTCAGCACAACTAGGATTCGTAACGGGCATCAAACAACAACTCTTACCACAACTAGTCACGGGTCACATGAAAATGATTGTTTCTCTGGGCCCACAAGGAACTTTGGTAACAGGCACCAAAACAAAGCCTGTTATCGTGAAATCAATATCGGAGACGCATGTGGTTAACCTACATCTCCGATGTCTCGACGAACGGGCCATGTTGTGGGGCCCACCGGTCAGTACTGGTAACGGGCTTTTACGGTGCCCGTTCCTTTGTTGGCATGTTTGTAATGGGTGGTCCAATTGAGGCTCGTTACTCAACGATCATTGTTCGTAACAAGCTTTAATTAACGTCGGTTACAGATACATAGGCCACCCCTACAGTAACCTGTTGTCTGCTTGCCAGCTGCATCTTGGAACCAATCAGGATTTGGCAGCCATCAGGGGCTGCATCCTGGAACTAGCCAGGATATGACTAAATTCACAGAAATTAGATCCAGCATCCAAATGCACAAAAATCCACATAATTCACATGCATCATATGACAAAATTCAGCATCATCATCTCACAAGGAGGAAATGCATCTCACAAGGAGGAATACAACAATGTCACAAAAATTCATGGACAAGGAGGAATGCAAAAAGTTCCTAGTCACCATACATAATCTGAGCCCACATAGTTTCATCAGCATGAAATTTTCCTCCGGCTGTGATCACCTGGAAATTCTTTCATGAACATCTGCAAGCAATGATTTGTCGAGAGGATGCTCATCTAGCCCTAATCTGTGGATATAATAATGTCACTAGTCAGCACACATATATAGGTTGTTACCAAACATGTGCAGTGCTAATAAGCAAGAATTGTGCTCAGTTGCAGGTTTTACAAATGAAGATCCCAAGAAAGTACCTCCATATGTGGGCCGCTATCTTTTAATTGAAGCTTGTGATAGGCACAATAGAAGCCGCAGAGTTTGGATCCAGTAGGTTGTTGGTGGCACTGCAATAAATGTACAAAGAAAAATAGTGGTGATCGAGAAGAAATAAACTCGAGCTTTAGTACTAGCTTCCAAAGGAAGAAAATAAGTGGTATGTACCTTAACATCTTTGATGTGTTCCAAGATGCCAAGGCGCAACAACTTCTTTTTGTCGCAGTAACGTTCCCAACCCCTACAACGAAACAAGCGACAATGGTTAGGACAATATCAATTAATATACTCTGTACACTACTAGATTTTTCCCATAAAGCAACGCACAAAATGTGTTGCAATATGCCATATTTGGTTGCAATAGACACAATTGCAGCCAAATTGTTCCGTGGACCGTGGGCTGCGAAAAGCCGCGTTGCATTAGGTTATTACAACGTTGTCCATCTAGTGGTTGCCAAAGTTTTTTTGTTGCAACGTAACGCAACGTTGCAATTAGGTTTTTTTACAACGCTTGTTCTGGTTGCAAAGTGTACTATTGCGACACATCTGTGGTGTTGCCAAAGGTGCAATTGCAACGTTTATGTTTCGTTGCAAGTTATAGTATTGCTACACACTGACTTTGGTTGCTATTGGTTGAACCTCGTATATTACCACGAAAGTAATTTGGTCGCAATATATAGTATTGTCTGATGCCACGAAATTGGTTAGTTGCTATAGGTGGTCTCCTCTATTGCCACAAAAGTTGCTTTCGATGCGATATGTAGTATTGTCTGATGCCACGATATTGGTTACGTTGCTATAGGTGGTATCCTCTATTGCCACATAATTTGATTGGTTGTAATATGTGGTCCTCTATTATTGCTTCGAAATTTGGTTGGTTTCCATAAGTTAAAGTCTTTATTACAACGTTTCTATTAGGGTTGCTACAAGTGCACTATCTATTGCCACGTTCCTTTTGTGTTGCTACAAGTTGAACTTCTTATTACCACATTCCTATTAAGGGTTGCTACAAGTACACCATACTATTGCCACGTTCCTTTTGTGTCGCTACAAGTTGAATTTCTTATTACCACGTTCGTATTGGCAACGAAAAACACTGGTTGTGATATCATGATTTATCATTTGCAACATATGGTGTATTCTTCCACGCTCATTTATGTAGCAGCACTAATTGCAACATTAATTAACATCAGCAGATAAATATAACTATGCATCTATAGTTAATTAACCAACATTGAACCATCCACTGAGTTAATTACATGACTCATGAAGTACTTAAATACTGAAAAGTTTGGCACAGGACATTGTTTCAACACATAGTAGACAAATTTTCTAGGACATGAAGAACTTGGTCTGCCAATTGTGACTTGGAGATGATCCCAACACTTGATCAGCAAAGGGGGATTCAATGCAAGGAGGTCGCATCACCTATAAAGAATCAACAAAATTTTTAATCTAGCATCAATTAATCTCTAATATTGGAATTTGTGACACAACAACATATAGCAAACCAAAGGTTGATTGTGATTCATAAAAATAGCATAATGACATCAAATAATTACCACAACCATAAACACACTTTGACATCTGAAACATGAATTACATTCACAGCAGTAAGAGTTGTTGAAAAAAGCTTCACCTCATGTCTTTTTTGTGCTTTGTCGTCTCCTTTGTTCAACTTGTACCTGTAGCTGTTGAGAAGAAATTTGTCTAACGGTGGATTGTGTTTCAGGATTGTTAACACCACCTTTAGTGCTTCTGGTTTTGCAAAATACTTGTTTTTGAACTTCTTCAGATTCCTTCTCCTATGAACCAATCATTTGGAAGGACAAGATTAGGCGTAATTTCATCAGTAACTAATGATATGTACTAGTGAAAAGTTGTGAATTCGAGAACAACCTGAGTACACGAGAGCACATTCCTGGAGTCTGGCTGTACATTCCCAGATGTAGGAATTGATGGTTCCGCCGCCACGTTGTCTGCGGATTCAGCGACAAGGTTGTTTTGCTGGGTGATTGATGCAACCGCCGCCACGTCGGCAAATTCAGTGACATTGTTGCTTGGGCTTGGTTGGACAGATATTGGCTGGTCAACCTACGAAAGGATACAAACATTCATATATAGAACCCAAGGAAAGAAACCCATTCATGCAAATAGCTTGACCAGTACCTGTGGAACTTGTGACAGTCCATTTGATGCTTGCAGCATTGATAGGAACTCTTGCCTAAGCTGTTGTAGATCTGCCTGCCTTCTCTTTTCACTTTCTTCAAGTTGGTGTGCATGTTCTCTCCTTTCTGCTTCCCTTTCTTCTTCCCATCCTGACATTTTTTCTTGTAGCTTCCCAAATGCGTCCATGAGCTCGACGTGTTCCTCATGCTGTAGCTCTTCCCTACGAACTTTTTCCTCGCGCTCCGCATTGAGCAGCTGCCTTCTAGTTGGGTTTTTTGCCAGGTACCCGTTTCCATGTTACTTGGTTGATTTGCACTTCGTGACTTCTTTGTAGGCTTTTTGGAACATCTCATTTTTTTCCTTTTGGGAAATAAAGTTGTTCTCTGCATTTGATTCTGCCTCAGCAATAACGCTGCTTGCGGTGTCCTAACATTTGCAAGGCACATGTGGAGGAGTTAGTTGAACAAGAGATTGGTTGCATTCTATAGTTGCATAAGCCTATGTATAGTAGTGTATGTACTAATTCATTGAGAACTCACATAGACATTTTTAGATTGTTCGTCTGTCCAAGACCCCTGGTTAGTGTGAGTTATCCACCAAAGTTTCATATCATCGGGCTCTTGACCAGTTTCTGGGTCTCTCTGTTATGCCAAGAAAATAATAAATTAATGTTCTTCATCCTGCAAGACAGATTGGAGATGTGCTTCCCCAGTTATTACCTTCTCATAGCTGCGCTGAGAATAAGGCTTAGCGCCTGACAAATGTCTTTTCATTTGTTGGCATCGAATCGCAGAATTTTGTGTGCTCCTTTCCTATACAATGTAAAGTTATGAACAAAAATCTTAAAGACTCAGACATCGCCATTTGAATGAAAAAATGTAGTGGTCAGAAATCATAATTAACAATGTGGAACAAACCTTGAATTTAGCAGTACTGAAATACTTCAACGGATAGTGCCATTCAACAATATCTAATTCTGTAGGCTTATGTAACATTCTCTGGTGGTAGCTGTTGTATGTCTTGGCTGTAGCACTGAAAGTTGAATGTCATCCTTTGTAACGCTCCCTAGCAATGGCCCATATCTTTTCCCTTGATTCAGCATTATCCTCCATGTCCCACTTTGCCTGTTATATAATCACAATAGCATTCAAATCTTATGTGAGTTGATATGTTAGTTTTTATTTGAATTGTACTGAAAAGCAAAGTCTATTATTACCAATACATCAGTTGCTATTGCATTTCTGACTTCTTCCCTAACATTTTTCCATGATTTCACTCCAATGATAGGAGCCCTTTTCCTTGTATACATGACGACTTCATCAACGAATGAGCGGTAGTTATCACCTACCGGTCCTCCATGTTTAGAGAATTGAATGTCCAACTGCTGCTTGCCTGCCTTGATTCTCTTGGCGATTACCGTCTATGCTCTTACAGGACCGCGTCCTCTTTTCTTAACTTTTTTGTGAGCCTATTCCATGCGAACAACATGCATGTGATAATACCCAAAAAATAATTGTATGCACAGACAGGTAATTTCTATGGAACACATGTTACCAGATCCTTGCTCCTGCTGTTTCCAACGCCGAGCATGTGATGGAGGCTGCACTGCAGGTGTTGGGTTCATTTCATTCCTGTGTTGCAAAATGAAGGTGGGGTCCACGTACCGTTCTACAGAGAATTTAGTGGCATATGATGACCGATCATATTTTGTTGTCTGAGAAAAAATGGTAATTTACTTGCAAATTAGGAGAGGGATATTACAGATGTCTTCAAGTAGTCCTGCAACATTCGGGTATTCTCTGTATGTATCGATTGTGTCATCCCTGAAAATGTCTTTTAATTCTAAAATAGAATCCATAATTAATTTCATTCATGTGACTGAACATGCAAATTCAGGAGTATAAGTACACAAATATTTGGCTGAAGCATATCTTACCCAAGGCTTTCTTCTCTTGATGCAAATCAGCTAGCCAAAGTTTGTATTCATCTAAGTCATGTTCTTCTACTTCTTCTTCATCATCAGCATGTATGTAAGCACTTTTGGATTTCAAAGGTGTTATGGCCATGGTATGGTTTATAGGTATTGGCTCTCTGGAGATAAATAATCTGATCACCATCTCCTCCTCGTGAATCTGTTTCATTCTTTCTACGTCGACGTCGTAGTTGATCTCAGTGAGTGTTGCTTCCGCGAGAGTCGAAATTCTAGTCTTGTAGTAAACAATGTCCCTCATCCTATACCCCAGTTTTTGTTTCAGGTTGTTTATGGTTTGTAGGGTGATTTGTGAACCACGAGGGTAACAAGTATGTGTTGTATCTGGCTCCCCATCTATACCCTTCTCAATCATATATACGGTCCAAGACTGATCATCTAATGATCTGCGCATTCATTTCGATGTCATATCAATAACATGTGAAGAAATTTGGTGTGCAAATCGCGTGATCAAATGCATGAAATCTAGGGTACCAGTGCGTGCACAGATGCATGAGATGTTGGAAGCAGTACGAACGAGGGGAAAGATCGAACCACGATACAGCGTAACTGGCCTCGGTCGTCTCGTCCTGAGATGAAGGTAAAACATCAGGGTCTGCATCTATGTCCATGTCGACGCGTGCTTCATCGTCGCCCGAAGGTGATGATGACCCAAAGAGCGCCCCCGTCGCCCTAGGCCTGGGGGCCATGGTGGCCGTAGGTTCACCAATCGCCGCCCCAGGGGTTGTTGTGAACATTCTAGGTAGCATGGCCGACGACGGTGTGCGCTGCGCTTCAGAGGATGTAGGTGTCACCCTTGCCGGCTCCCTCGACGACGGCATCCTCGTGTACGGCGAGAAGCAGCTTGGCGGCGGCGGCGGTAGTCGTATCGTCTACTCGGCCCCTAATTGACCGAGATGTAGATTTGTTTTGCGAGGGGATTCAGGAGGGAAAGTAAAGATGCGCGACTTTTTACACTTGTAACCCGGCGTGGTGGCCCCAGTCATGGTTGTGCGGTAGTTTGGGCGAAAGTTAAATAATTCAGATGGGAAAAAATTGGCGCCACATTCCAAATCGCTGGCTACCCATTTTTTCTGAACGGTTGGCGTATTTGAGGGATGCGTTTTGGTGTGGCCAGCTGACGGGTGGGTCCCACAAAGTTTACTTCTTGTTTACCACAAAGTTATTGTATATTGGTTACACATTTTTTGATGTGGTCAAAGTAAATTTACGAATGTTATATTTGTATAAACTTTAGCAGACTACCATAAACTCTTTATCAAATTTGTACCAGAGTAAAATGCATCACACAAATATGTGTAACAAACATAAAGATCGGGTAGCAATGGGTAAGATTTATGACAACTGAGTTTACACAGGCTAGCTACCCGGTCACGTTGACACCACACCAAGTAAGGATCATCAAAAACATGCTCTACAAGGACACAATTGTAAAGACACATACATCATCGAAAGACACAACCTGAGAGACATGTTTTGTGTTTATTAGCTGGATTTCTTCAAAGATGTGACTGAAATGACGCCAGAGCCTCTCTGCAAGGTCCCTCGTCAGTGGCAGATAAATTTCCTGAAAATGAAGAAAGCATTAAACGAACTGTCAGAACAATTGATAACGAAATCCTGTGCCTTTGAAACAATGTTAGCAATCAGCTGAACTTGTAAAACACAAGAAAGAACGCAAACATGTAAACTGAAATCCAGAATGTCTTTTAGGGTGCATCATGTGTGGAACAAATTTATCAAGAAATATCAGCAAGCACAACTTTTATACCTTCTATCAGATCATTAACACTTCCTTGAGTGTGTAGAAGAACCAATCACACTCGTTTCGGATCCTACACTCCTCGCCGCAGAACCTACGCCACGAGTACCAAGCATGCCATCCTGCGTGGTCACCACACCCGCGGCCCGCACACTGCAAATCGTCGTGGCGAGGTACGGGCGCCGGCACCGGCGACACGGCAATCGCATTCGCATCCGCAAGCGGTAGTCCCACGTCGACGCAATGATCCTGGAGCGGCGTTTTGTGCAAGTCAAATTTATCCAAGGAAGCACCGTCGCCCCCTCTTGGGGTGCCTCGACCAAGCACAGGAGCCGCCTGGCCTCGTCATCGTCGGCCTCGCCGCTGTTGGGTCTGTAGAGGAAGAGGGAGACGGCGTACATCGATTCCTTGTGGCCCGCCTCCGCGGCGCGCCGTAGCTGGTCGAGGCACAGCGTGATTACGCCACGTGTGTTCCCCAGTACTGCGCGGCACAAGCCGCTCTGGAACAAGGCCTCCGGTTTGCCGACGTTGGCCAGTGTGTTGACGAGCGCCGCGCGATACTCGTGGCCGAGGTAGAATCGACGCCGCAGGACGCGTTTCAGGGCTAGGCGCCGTCCGACCGTGGCGCCGCCGCCCACCATGCACATTGCCTTGCATGTTGCGCGCAGGTTGCGGAGATCCACAATGGCATCCACGGACTGCGCAGCGACGCGGGAGACGATGTCAATCGTCAGCTCCGTCGGCAGTTCCAGCATCCTCGATGACGCCTCGTAGCGAGCTGCGGAGATCTTTTCCATGGAGTGGTTGCAATTCGTCATGCGCTGTGGGTAATTGGATGTGCGGCGCTGTTATCCCCGGCGAGGATGAGGGAAATGGAAAAGAACCTCCGCCTCCAGATCATGTTGTAGATTGAATTTGGGCGGTCGCAGGGTTCATTGGGTTTTATGGAAACTGCGCTTTCATAGGGAGGACACGGAATCACAGGGTCAATGACGGGTGTACCCAGCCACTTGTTGGACCACAAATCAGTCTTTACGGAAATTTGACTCTGGGTGACCCCATCTGTGGACGGAGTTGCAGGTCCCACCTGTCGGTAGGATTGTTGCGCCAAACTGTCGGCATGAACCCGCGAGAGATTTCCCCATTGGACAGAGTTGTGGGCCCCACCTGTCGGCGCCCAGATTGGGATGTGTTCTTGAGTTGTTCATGTTCATAGTGAACTTGATCATTTGTATCGTTTAATCATAACTTCAAAGTTGTTTATATTTGTCAAATGACGTCCAAATCAGGAATTTTTTCCCTACATTCTTATGACAACATAATCTAGATCATGGTGTCCACTGCATATCGTGTCACAGCATCTGAGCAATCATAATTTAAAAATAGAACATTTCATAACTAGATTCAAGATTTTCAATCAGTAGACGACGTCAATTTGAAATGAGATGAATACCAAAGTTTCATAGCTCGTCGAGATGAACAATCTTTATATTGGTTGGATTCTCATTTGAAGAAGGGGTATGATCACGTAGAACAAAAATGACATGTCTCCAACCAAGTTTCTTAAACAATGAGAGTGAACCTAGGATTAATGAACAATGTGTAGTACCACTTCGTCAAATCAAAATCCGACCAATATAAAGATTGTTCATCTCGATGAGCTATGAAACTTTGGTATTCATTTCTTATATAACCGCGGGGCCTCGCTGTGTTTTCCAATAACGCTCCTTTGCACCGAGCTGCTCTCGTCGATCTTGAGTAGCCGCTCGTCTTCCCCCTGGACTCCCTGCGCGCAGCGATGGCCAGAGACAAGTGCCCCGCAGAAGAGGCCCCTGGTGGTTCGTCGTCGTCGGTCCCGCCACGTCTCCGTCGGTTGATTTCTTGTCGGGGGTGAGTGTCTTCCTGTCTCCATAATTTCCTGTGCTTGCCGAGGATCTGATGTTGTCATTCTTCTTCTGTTTCCTAGTGCGACATTTGGCCCGGGTCCTTCAGCCGGTGCGGCGCCTCCGTCCGGTAGATCTTCGTCGTCGGAATCCTGGAGCTTGTCTTCTTCCTCGTCTCGGGGCGACGCAACCGTTCGTCAGGAGGCCCAGGACTCGGCAGAGGAACTGGTGTGGACGCGGCGTCGTCTAGACGTCGCGCTACGCAAGGTACGGGACCTGGAGGGGACCCGGGATGCGATGCATACCGCCCTTGAGGCGGCTGAGACGGAGACGGCCGAAGTTCGCAGCGCCAAGGCCGATGTGGAGGCCCGCTGCTTTGGTTAGTTCCTGTATTCCGTCAGTGCACGCCGCCCACTAGGCTCTTGTTTGACTCGTCGCCATTGTTTCTTGCGTCAGCCGAGGAGGCGGAGGCGTCTTTCCGCCGCAAGCGGGCGGAGGGATGCAACGCGCCGCCGCCCGAATGATGCGGAGGATCGCCACGATGACCTTACGCGCGCGCGGAGGGTCGCCGTCGCGGTGGTCGGCCGGGGCTCCGGTGGCCGCCGACCGTCTTCGCGCGCTCCCCGAGGGCGTGTCCAAGAGGCGGTGCGTGCCGGTGCACGCCGGGGGAGCCGCCCGTGCGCTCGCGGCGGCGGACATTCAAATCGAGTTTCCCTTGGGCGATCTGGCCGGAGTGGCCGTTACCGCCGGATCAGCACCGGCACTACGCGCTGCACTTCCCCATTGCGGCCGATGCCACCGCCGCGGGGGTTGACATCGACGGCGTGCTTCGCGGCGCCGCCGCCACCGACATTGGCGGCCTGTAACTCACCTTTGTAAGATTAATTTGTACCGGCCCCTCGTGGCCGAGGAAATCGAACTTCGTCGCATTGTTCCTTGTTTGTGCCATTGCGATTTCTTGTTCACTGCTTTGGGGTGGGCGTGGTCGGGTGTACGAAGCAAACTCCAGCCCCCCGTGCCGTCTTGTCACCCGTCACATCACCTGACGCGTGCTCAGTGGGAGGCTAGGAGCTTCGTTGATCGGTCGTCCAGGGTACTCGAGTAGTGTACGACTGAACGCGTGGCAGATCGCGAGGCGCAGCGCTGCGTTCCTTCTCCCGTTCGCATCTAAATAAAATTAGCCCCAACAATCTTTCATAAATGGAACACTAAATAAAATTTATTTGTAAAACCTTTTCACGTGTAAGCATAACTTTGTGTGACGAATCTAATGAACCTACTTAATCCATATTTAGCTACAGATTGTGAAAGTAGTTTTGAAAATAACTTACTTTAATATTTGTAATTAATGGTGCACATTCATGGAGTAGTAAATGTAGATGAAATCTAAAACTAATTACATAGTTTGGATCTACTTTGCGATACAGAGCTTTTCGCAAACCTTTTCAGACATCACACCCTTAGTGTGATTTTGCATGCAACTATCCGGTGCAGGTGAAGCGTTGCGGCCAGACGACGACTCCCCAGGCGCGTGTGCGTGTCGCAAGTTAATTAGGAACCGCCGCCCCTTCGTCTTGCCGGTTGTCTTCAAATCTTGCCATGCCCATTGCTTCAGCAACCACCACGTCGATTTGACTTGCCGCCCCCCAACTGTCTTATCAAAGGAGAAGGGGTTTTCTTGCCTGCAGCCATTGCCGGCGACCCCCGAAGCTTGCAATCTCGGCAACCGCCATCGCAAGCGACCTCCAAACGGCGGCGATGACCCGAAGCGACGCATCGGGTGATGGCGGCGCCCCACAAATGAAGGGGGATGTCGTAGAGGCAACCGCCGCCGCCGGCCTCCACAGTAACCTAGGTGATGCGGGCGGAGCAATCCAGGCCGCATCAGCAGAGAGCGTCGCTTCGAAGGTTAGTCCTTCAAGGCACAATGAGTTTCTAGTCGTGGATTTGTCACGAGGTTGAAGATTCGGAACTTTGTTTTCTTGGATTGGGACTGCAGGGTGGCAAGCGTGTCGCCGTGAACCCGTGGGAGGCCGTTGATCCAGCCGACGTTCGAGATCGCAGCGGCTGGGAGTGGGACGAATGGCGCCCCGCCGTCGTCCGTCCACGACTTTCGGAGAAGCAGGGACCGCCCCCAACTACGATGCATGAGGTTGAATTCTTCAAGAAGCGGTACCCGAGCATCAAGACCACCATCACTTGCGACGCGGGAGTAGTGGCGGAGTACATCAACGAAATCAAAGGTTGCCCACCTCCAGAACGTTTGCTCGTTGGATTAGACACCGAGTGGATTGAGCTTCGCAGTGGCGGGTACAAGTCGCATTGTTGCAATTATGTATCGGGTCGCGCTGCCTTATTTACTAGGTGCACCATGCCGGCTACAACCTTCCTGATGTCCTGAGCAAGTTTCTCAGCGAGGAAGGCCACATCTTTGTCGGAGCGCATATCACCAATGATGTTGAACGCCTACAGGAGGACTGCGGCATCAAGATTTCTAATTGGAAAGACCTTCAACTGATTGTTTCTGACGTTGATGACAAGTATAGCCATTTGTACCAAAATGGTTACAGGTCTTCACTGGAGAAGATTGGAAATTTTGTACTGGAGCTACCTCTCGTACAAGGACAAAATGTGGACCACAAGCATTGGGGTTTGAGGGTGTTGCACGAATGGCAGGTGAAATACGCCTCCAAGGATGCATTTCTGTCTTTTGAGATTGCTAATCGGCTTGAGATCAAGCATGGTTACCGATTTACTCGCCGGATGCTAATTTGTTAGAATCATGTAACTAATGTACTAACCAAAAGTAGCAAGTAGAATTTACGGGTTTTCGGAACAAGTATCTCGTGTACATATTTCTAGTAATTCAGTGATGGATTGAAACTAAGAGGCCTTGTTTATTTGGGCAATTTTGACAGATAATTTCCATATTACTCTAATTATTTGTTGATTTACTAAAGATTAATTTTTATGATTTGTGAGTCAATTTTTTTATTTTCTATATCAACATATTAAAAGTAACAGCACATATGCAAATTATCAATGTGCACTTTTGTTAGAAAAGGATTGCAGTCCGAGAGTGGGCCGGCCCATTTGTCCTTATTACTTCCGGTGTGTGGGAAGCGCCGCACGCGAAGACATCGGCAAGATAATCTTTAGTGCCACACCGCTACCTCAAGCGGGCGCACCACAACTTAAAAGGGGTGGCGTGCTTGCCATCCCGAACTCCTCTGAACACTGCTTCCTCTCTACTAACCTCCGGGCTTGTTGGGCTGGCCGGCCCATCGGGCTTCACGCTCGCCGGTAGAGCCTGTTGTGACTTGGCCTGCCCTACAGCCCCCTATTTTTGTTTGTCATACCAATACCAATTTTTAGATTCATATTTTTAATATTAACATTTACCATAATAAATCACATTCTACATTTCATTATATTTTTCTGTTTAAAAATAACATACAATCAAATGTTATTAAAAAAATAAAAAATCAGTTAACCGGCAATGCATGGAGGATGTAGGTGACAAGTTAGATGCGATGGAGAAGAAGATCTCCAAGCTTTATGCAAAAGTCTTCCAGAAGTAGTAAATAATGGCAACATAGAAGTCATGACTACGGTCGAGTAAGTATCAATTGAAAAACTCATCATCTTGGGCATCTTGAACTATTGGTCCAACAATTCCATCATCAATGTACGTGTCATCTGCATCATGTTCATCAACATCAAATACTTCATCGTCTGGTTCATCAACCGCCTCGGCCCAAACCTGATTAATAACTGAGAGATCGCCGATTGTGCCTTCCTTGTCCGATCTAGACCAATTTTTCAAAACCTGGTGTTCACCGAACAAATTAATACCTTCGATACCCACAACAAGTGAGTCCTCGAGATCTAATTTAGGCATGGCAAACAAGTTCCTTGGTTTCATTGAAATAACACTGCTCCAACCAGGTTTGTTCACCAGATTCACATAAAACACCAGTTCTGCCTGTGTTGCCAGAATATAGGGTTCATTGCTAAACTTGTGTCGAGTAGTATCGATGTCAATGACCCCATATTTATCTTTACTGTATCCTTTGCCTCTGTTGGTACTTGTGACAAGAGGCACATCAAACCCGATCACCTTTGGAACGAAATAACTTCTTTTTGTCCAGGAAATTCCAGTGAGATATTCTTTTAATCACCCCATACCAATTTGTGCCTTCTGCCTCACCCTTGACAAGCACACCACTATTTTGTGTCACAAGGGTTCTCTCGATGTTAATGGTACAAAACAGCCAATTGTTGATATGGCATCTATTCAATGTACGAGGTCGGGGATCCGGTCCTTGAGCAAGTGCAAACAAATCTGAACTTACTTCCCCTCTAGCATGTAAACCTGTGATCTTGCTTTCAAACCATCTTACGAGTTGAGCCTCATGTCGCTTATCAAGGTTTCTGGATCCATGTGCCCTCAGTTCTTCCAAATGCTCGCTGCACACAAAAGAATATTACCGTTAGTTTGATATTTAAAATTAAAAGCAATAATGATGTTGAGTAGTGCATCTTACTCGACATATGGTCTAGCTTCATCACAATTGCAAATTATGTAGTGCCTCATCTTCCGAAACTCATTTGGTGGTATTTCTTCAACCGTCTGTCCTCTCCTCTTGTAATCCATTTATGAAAAAATGCTCAAACCGGATGGTGGCTCATTAACGAGAACCGTTTCATGTCGATCAACACGATTGTCTTTGGTGTCCACGTCCAAGAATCTTGAGCAGAATGTAAGGCACTCCTCGAGTATGTATCCCTCAGCAATTGAACCTTCAGGGTGAGCTTGTTCCTCACATATCCTTTCACAGTGCGTAGGTACCGTTCCACGGGTACATCCATTTGTAACACACTGGCCCCCCAAGTTTAGTTTCTTCAGCTAGATGAACAGGCAAATGGATCATGATATCAAAATATGCAGGTGGGAATATCATCTCAAGTCGACAAACAGCCTCCCTAATTGAACGGCTAAGCCTGTCCAATTCTGATTCCACCAACTTCTTTGAACATAGTGCATCGAAGAAATTACTAAGCTGAATCAATCCAATGAGAACAGCTTCTGGCAAAATCCTACGCTCCACTACGGGTAAAAGTTTCTGTAGAATTAGATGGTAGTCATGCATTTTCAAGCCTGACACCTTACGTGACTTTACATCAACACATCTTCTTATATTCGAGGAAACCCCATCAGGCATCTTCACTCCATATAGAAATTCACACAAACTTTCCCTGGCATCCTTATCTAACTCGTACAAGGCTGATGGCAAGGTACACTTATCATCTTTAATCACGGGGTGCTGATCCGGTCGTATCCGTAGATGCTCCATGTCAAGCCGAGCATTCTCCCCGTCCTTACATTTGCCATCCAATTTAAGCGAGTGTCTAGTATGCTCTCGCATATATTTTTCTCAATGTGCATCACATCCAAATTATGCACCGATGAGCAAAGAAGACCGAAGGGAGCTCAAAAAAATACTCTTCTTCCTCCAGTTGTGCCATCTGTTGTCTTCGTCACGCTTCCTTTTTTTGATAACAATGTCTTTCCAAATTCTACTTGTTCAAAAGTAGAATAATGCTCAAGTACCTGTGCACCAGATAGTGGTTCTGGTGCCTCCCTGGTTTCGACCTTGTTGTTGAAGCTGACCGCATTGTTGCGCCATGGATGGTCAGGGGCCAAAAAATGTCGATGTGCCATGTAGCGTTGCTTCCGCCCATGTTTCAACCACAAATACTCGGTATGTTTGTGGCGGTATGGACATGCAAACTTTCCTTTAGTGCTCCAACCGACAACAGCATAGCATAGGCCGGGAAGTCATTAATTGTCCAAAGAAGTATAGCACGCAATCTAAAATTCTTCTTAGTCCTCGCATCTCTTGTTTTAACACCATTATTCCAAAGCTCCTTGAGCTCCAGTATCAGGGGCCTCAAATATACATCAATATCCATTCCAGGAGATTTTGGACCAGGAATCAACATTGACAAAATCCAGTTAGATTGTTTCTGACACATCCATGGAGGCAAATTGTAAGGAACTAGGATGACAGGCCAAATGGAATACGTAAGACTTTGCATGCCAAAGGGATTGAACCCATCAGAAGCAAGACCCAGCCTAACGTTACGACCTCCTCCTTCTGAAAACCATTTAACCTCTGAATCCACGTGCTTCCATGCCTTTGAGTCAGCAGGGTGACGCATTTTGCCATCATTCACCAATTCATTCTTGTGCCACTGCATATCCTTTGACATTTGCTTTGACATATACGTTATTTGCAGCCGAGGAATAAGAGGAAAGTAGCGTAGGATCTTAACTGGTAACCGCTTCTTAACAGAAGTAGCACCCACTGCACTGCAATTTTTATCAGAGGTTTTATCTACAACTTTCCACCTTGACTCCTTACAAATGGGACATGTTTCCAGATTTGTGTATTTATCAAAAAAATAACACACAATCATTTTCGTATGCGTGTATCTTGACATAGTCCAAGCCCAGGTCTCGAATCACCCTTTGCACTTTATCCAAAAAGTCAGGAATACAATGCCGGTCAGGGAGAACCTTTCCAAAGAGCTTAAGTATGGCCTCCAATGACGCGTTACTTAAGCCATACATGAACTTTATCTGAAAAAGCTCCACAATAAAAGAGACCTTCGTTGCATTTTTGCATCCTGGATACAATTCCTTCATTGCCTACTCTAATAGTTTCAAAAAGATCTTTGCCTGCTTATCTGCCTCTTCCTCATCTCTGGTTTGTCCATGATGTATAGTGCCACTGATAATGTTTCTAATCAGAGTATTGGTGGCGACGGGGGTTATCATCCAAACCATCTTCTTCATCGTCTTCTACAAATAAATGTGTTGTATCATCGACCGTAGGTACCGCATCATGATTATTGAGATCGACGGTAACATCTTGATTCACAGGACCCGGAGATGAAGTATTAGTTTGGTCTTGAATGTTACCAGCATCGATGAAACAATCAGCAAACCCTCTATTGAGTAAATGAATTTGAATGGGAAGCACGGTGGAATGTCTAATCATGCATTGACACAAATTACATGGACACGCAATAGATCCACCTCGCGCTGATGAGGCTGTAAATTTTTGCAAAAAAATTCAAAAATTGTTCTACGAATCCGCTGAGTGTCGAGGCAAGCGCATCCAACTGCGATCTTCGTCTGATGCCATTAGTTAATCTGCATTGTTCATGTTTCAATCAACCTTGATCATGATATATATACCAATATGCATATATATGCAGCGAACGATTGAATATATATACGAGATCAAGACATCGGTACGTACCGGCCGTGGCCGTAGCGCCGCTCAGATCTCCGCAACAAGAATCATGTGGAGATCGCCGTGGAGATCGATCCCCTAGAGGCCCTCATGGAGATCTCCGCAACAAGAACCAGGTTGTCGAAGACGGAAGTTTGGAATGGTCCAGATCGGAAGAGCCCCTATCTGATCGTCATATTGATCTCCTGCATAAACGTTGCGATACACACATTACAGTGCAACCAAGGAATACCGCGTTGCAATAATTTTTATAAAGTTGCAACGATCACGAAAAATAATGCAACAACTAAATTTTTTGGCAATACATACACGATAGACAAAATTTTAGTACAACCAAGGAATACCTCGTTTTAATATTTCTGAGGTTGTACGTAGTATGACCTTTCTCGGGGTTCACATTATGTGCCCCGGGTTTTCAACATATGCGTAATTCATTATTTTTATTTTCTGATCGGCTACTATAGAGGCTAACAATAATACACAAAATTCAGGAGTTCTAGTGAAGAGTCTCCAAATTGTTGATCACAATGCTTTGTGAATATACACATGAATAGCATAAACAATAGCATATCGCAATTCTGAAAACAGACAGATGGTTAGTCCAAATATGCATGACAAGACCCAACAGATTTCAATTTGTGTCACTCATAAGTTCAAATATTTTGCAAGGGCTCATCCAGATCCAAACACATAGACATACGAACATGCATATATAAAGGTTCAAAGTTATTACTTAGATGTTGGCATACTTAGATGTTGCCACATACACATCCATTCTTAGACCATTCACGAGCATCTGCATAACATTCACCTAGGACCTAGTTATGTTACGTACTAAGCTAGATTACTACTACTTGCGATTGACTTTATCTTCTTCGCCATCACTTCTAACTTGTCAGCAACAGTCTCCATGAATTCCTTCAGGGTCATCTCCATGTCTTCCTGCGTTCCAGCAATGTCGACGCTTAGGTTCTCAATCTGCTCCCGCAAATCATCATAGCTCTCCTTCAGCTGTTGAACCATTTGGCGCAAGGGCATTTGCTATGGCAAACAACAAACACAAGTTACTAACATGAAATGTGTTACAACAACTGTGGCCAATGCAGCAAAATAGACAAAAAATGCACCTTTCTTTTCGATGATCCTGAAGCTTTCGATGGAGACGGTTTCTTGCTATTGTCCTGCTCATCATCCGAGTCTGGAATGATGATCCTCACCTGATTAGCAGTGTTCACTAGCCTGACCAAACAAAACAATTTGTTGTTTTTCAGTTTAAAACAGCCTATTCAATCTCTTGACTCATAATGTATACCAATTTACCGTGATCCCCCTACTACCTGCCAGAAAAGGCCTAACCTATTAAATGGGACAGCCTGCGTTCATTTGGCTGGCTTTGTTTTCAGTAATGTGATCAAATGTACACGAAGTCGATTCACGGCAAAAGATGGCAAGAAATCAAGCCAATTATCATTATCATTATCTAGTATGGGGTGAGATGGATCCACACAAAAACACAATTATCATTATCTAGTATGAAATTTTGATTACTATGAACTACTAACATTTTTCTAATTGCAAAAGGAGTCACACGATTCCTGGAAAATCAAAGAGGGTAGGGCAGTGTACCTCACTTCTCTTCTGGAATGCTTGCATCCGACTTGGGCCTGCTTACCCTTACCGGATGGATCGACGACTTGGCGATGCGGGCCGTCAGACGACGACGAGGAGGTGGCGGTGTCGTCCGTACCAGAGGACGACAGGGTTGGGGTGTCGCCGACCATACCGGAGGACGACGAGGTAGGTGGTGTGGAACACTTGAACCGCCCGCGTGCATCGCGCTTCTGCGTGGTGGAGTAGTGGCACCTCCGTACGCCGCCGCCGCCGCCCGAAAACCCTTGGTGCGGCCCCGCCGTCCGCCGCCGCTCTCTCTAGGATCCCCTCGATGCGTCCCCGCCCGCCGTGGCGGCGCTGCTCGGCCGGGGTTACGGCGCTACGGCCCCTTCGTCCGCGCCCTCCGCTGGTCTGGGAAGGCTCGATGCGGCCACTCCGGCCGCTGTCGCCACTTGCCGCAGGGGAAACCGCGATGCGAGGCATCTCGATGTGGACGCGACGGTCAGAGCCGACGAGGGGGATGGTTGGGAGAAAAAGTGTATTGGGGGTAGGGGAGCTGAAAGTTATAGACGATTTGGGCCGGCATATCCTTGTTTTTATTACTCTCACCGGCCCATTTGACATTTTCACATCCTAGTCTCCGCACCTTTAGTGCCACCCCGTAAACGAGAAGGGGGTATCCCAGCTTAAAAGGAGAGGCGTGCCTGCGCTTTCGAACTCCGTATTACCATCATCAACTAATGCTTGCTACTTGCGCTGTGGGGCTTAATGGGCTGGCCGGTCCACTCGGGCTCCCGCTCGCTAGGCTTTACGCTCGCCGGTTGAGCCTATTGTGGTCTGGCTTAGCCCACATCCCCATAACACACAATTTTTTCATCTAAACAAATTCTCTTTTTTTTTCATAATACATATAGTCTATACCATATTGTTAAAATTCAGATTTTTCATAATAAAATTTATTTATTAAATCGCTTTTTAAATTTCGCTACAACCCCATAGCAGATTTTTTTCATCAAAACAAATTTTGTGGCAATACGTACACAATATTCCTACTTGAGGCTAGAAACGAAGCAATAGCCTTCCTTGTATTGCAACAACGCAAAGATATATTTGCAACCCAAATAAGACGTTGTGTAAGGCCGTTCAAACGCAACCAACCCTAGTATGGTAGCCATAGCAAGTTTATATTGCAACACCCGAATTTCTAGTGCAACGCAGAAATAGGGTAGCAATATTTCCTACCAAATGCAACACAATTCTGAATAATGGGTGCATTAGCGCCAACTTGTTGCAACATCACAAAGATATATTTGCAACCAAAATTCTACGTTGCGACATAGCTGTTCAAACGCAACCATCCCTAGTACGGTGGCTACAACAACTTTCTGTTGCAACGCAAGGAATGCTAATGCAACACAATAATGGGGTGGCATTATTTCCAACAAAATGCAACGGAAATCCTAAAAATGGGTGCATTAGCGTCAACTTGTTGCAACACAAAAAATAAATATTGCAACACAAATTGTATGTTGCAATAGACACACAAATTGCAACCGAATCACCGTTTCGGTGCAATAGTACCCCTCTATTGCAACCGAATTAGTGGTGTTGCCTAAGGAAATTGTTGCAATAGGGGGAAAACCTTGTAGTGGTACAGTTTGTTGAGGAACGTCTGTAGGTCAAAAAAGAAATAACTTACTCATTAATGATTCGCTCAAAAGGGTCAGTATCAGTATTAATTGTCTTCAATGAATCAAGATAGTAGACCTTCGGCTGCTTCGCAACGATCGCCACTGCAATCCAGTGGTTCGTACTAAGATAAGCGGTAAACATCAAATTTTTTTAGCATATAGTTTGAAGGCATTGCACATATAGGACACAGAGAAAGCAAGAGTGTTATCTATGTTGTTCAATGTTGTCGAGCAAAGGCATTCAGGATCAAGAAAGACACAACTACAGCGCCAGTCTTCTCAACATCTACAGTCATATTCCTATTAGTAAGAAAAAACAAAGTGTAAAGAGGCAAAATACATGGTAATAAAGATGATGTGAGGCAAAAAGCACATTTCAATAGAGGATGTGATTAGTGATAAGTAGATTAAATTTTCAAGCAACTTACAGGATGAAGCAGCGGAGAAGTGTCAGATCCAAAGCATCCAAGTTGAAGAGATCGTACAAATCACTGAGTTGCAGAGGTATTTGCTGGAGTCCGTTTAACCATCTTGGAGGCCATGCACTGGTCTCGGGCCGAAGTGTGACCATAATGTGAGATCATCATCTGACTTACCACGTTGCATGTAAAATTTGTGGAGCTTTCTGGTAAAAGGAGTAGCCTTTTTGAGATCACCTTCATTGAGAAGGCTCTTTTCGAATTTGTAATTTGGGTTATCCATAGCCGAAGGATTCTTCTCAGTGTCTCTCTCAGATTGCTTTGGGTTAGTCATATACCAACGATTCTCCTTGGTGTTTCTCTTAGATCGCTTTCTAGTAGGCCTCTTAGAGGTTTTATTTACAGCAATTTCCTTTTCCTGCTGCTTTGAAATGGCTAAAGAAGGTTTCTTAAGGGCTTGCTTGCCTGTTGTAGGTGGTGTAGAGCTTTTATTTTTGGCAAGTCTCTCTTCTTGCAGCTTTGAAATGGTTGAAGGTTCCTAAAGAGATTTCTTGCCTACTGTACATGGTGTAGAGATTTTATTTTCAGCAAGTTTCGTTCCTTACTGATTTGAAATGGCTGAAGGTTTCTCAAGGGCTTTCTTGCCTAGTGGTGACTCACCAGGAGCTATTACAGAGGTATTGGGCCCAGATGTACCTACAGCTTTCTTCGAAATGTCGTCGACAGATTTATCAACACCAGCCAACACATCACTCTAGTTGACTGGTAACAGTGTTGTCTCACCAGGACCTATTACAGAGGTATTAGGCACAGATGTACCTGCTTTGGCATGATTGTTTTCAGCACTTCCGTTTGGGGGTGTAGGTTTTGTTGTTTCATGAGGAGGAGAAGGAGGAGGAGGTGGTGGGTGTGGTGGTGGGGATGTGATATTTGGTGTCTCTTGCGGATGTAGGGATGCAAGTTTTTCTGTATTTTCAGGACTAGGAGTAGGTGGGGATGAAATATATGGTGCATCTTGCGGATGTGGGGATGCAAGTTTTTCTGTGTTTTCAGGATGATGAGGTGGGGATGCAAGTTGTTCAGGACGAGGAGGAGGTTTGAATGGAACGTCTTGCATATGTGGGGATTGAGGAGGAGGAGGATGTGGGGAACCATGTGAGGAAGGAACCTGTAACGTACTGTGTGAACTACAAGGAATCTGTACAGTAGCCTGTGAACGAGATTTACATGTTGGTGCTCCTTTGATGTCAATCCGATACCTTTTCCACTGTAACCTCTGTCCTTTAGCTTGTCTGAGTTTCATCACCTCGTCATTAGGAGGGTATTCCAACAGTTCGTTCGCAAAGATAGTATATACAGTGAGCACTTCAACCACAACACAGTCTTCATGAATCAGGACTGTTTGTAGTGTAGTCTCCTCTGGATGAACAAGACCAATTGCAGCCTCACATTGAAGCCCCCTCCATGTGATCCATAGGCCACAGTGTGTGGGTTCAGTCAACATACCTATAAAGTCTTCGTGTGTACGATCGTCACAGCGCACCTCCGTCGCCAACTCTGCAGTGCCATCAATCAAACCTACATTATCTGTGGACGCACAACTGCTCTTCAGTGTGGCGGGTGAAGGCTTCCGCAATTGGACATTGGTGACAACACCACCTCTGCATCTGCATGTTCTGCATCTGCATCTCAACCACTAGTTCTTGCTTGATTTATTCCTTTATATTTTCTGTATCAACTGATGCGTCGGTCTTCGTCCTCTTCCTCTTCCTGTACATCTCGACGTGCAGAGGCCATGCATACTTCCAGCCCTGGTAGCTGGAGACACCACGCACACGACCTGGTTGTTCAGGGCGGCCCAAGCACTGACTTAGCACATCATACTCCCTTTGCTCTGTCATTCCTGAATATTCTGCACATGCAATCTTCTCATTGATGTTTGCAACCAATTTTTCTTCCTCTTTGTTGTTGAACACTATCACGGCAACACGGTCTTTAATCACTAGCTTACTCCTTGATCGTAGATAATTCTTGGAATGATCGTCCGGGTAGGCATCATATGGGTTGGGGATACCAGCTGCAGCTAATTGTCTGTCCTCTTCCTCCTAGTGTTCTAGTTTCACAGTATAACCAGCTGGACCCATGTTGTGCTCGCTTGTTTTCCGGTTTTGGAGTTCTATGAACTTAACACTAGCAGATGAGGCTTGCTCGGTTTCCTCCTGTTTCATGAACTCCTTCGACTGTTCCAGGACAATAAACGAGTGCCTTGTAAATGGCTCAAGTCCTTTTCTGATAAAATCTCGCCTAAGCTGAAATATGAATTGTCTCCATGCCTTGGCTGTCATCTTCCAGAAAAGCTTGAATGCCTATGGTTTTGCGTCTTCTTGGAACCTCAAGTGTTTCTACACATGCTTATCAAACAAGTCCGTCTTTCATCATTGCTTAGTTTTTTGATTTGTGGCAAGTACAGAGGTATATTTTGTCCAGCAATGAGCCCCGCAAGCGCCCTAAACCTGCGCTTTTGAGTCAATGGTACTGGCATCCCCACTATGTCGACCTCAGTAACTGTCATTGTGTCACTTGGACATTGTGGATGTCCTTGGCGCTCTGCCTCGACGCTGATCCCCACCCACTAGTCTTGTTGTGCACTAGCAGTGCCATAACCCTCTTCTTCATCTTGTGGCCTAGGTCTATAGTCCTTTTCAGATTTATCCTGTGAATCAATAGTCAAGGGAATTACAGTAACTACTTTAGCCCACTATAATATCATTGGTTCTTGGTAAACCATTAAGATAAATGGAAAATTCAGTAACCAAATATTAGTTCAGGCAAAGCGACCAATACCATTTTAAAGAGAAAGATGCAGGCTGCCTCGATTGATGATGAGCTACTTATTCAACTTGGAGAGAATGTATAGATGTACATAGGAACAAGAGCAAAACCAAATATAAGAGTCAATCTAAAGGGAAATGCTAAGTATGTAAGTATGTCCACATGTACTTATACAAAGGAGCCACGGGATACCCTGCAATTCCCACAAGTACAAGTATATTTATACGCATTTATATAAAAAACCATACGCACGCATATGTTGTATACTTCATTATCTGAATGCATGTGTGCTGCAAAAGTGCGCTTGGCCTAATTCCATAAACTTGAGAAAATATACCAAATTACGTTATTTCTGATTTGTTGTTAATTTTACAATTATTACTGAGTTGGTAGAATGCATTTACCGAATTGTATAAGACAGTTTTAGAGCGGCATACCATAAAATCAAATCCTAGATTCGCCACTAACCTTCGCACTGCCAGAGCGGAGGGATCTCTTTTCCTCGTCACTGCCTGCTCGTCGCCACATCCTCGTCCTCGCGTTGACCCCGTGGCTGGATCCCTCCTCCTCCTCCTAGTCATCATCGTCGTTGTTGCTGGATCCCTCCTCTAGTCATCGTCGTCTTCGTCGCCCCCCTCGCCCCCGCTTGGGTCCCTCCCTCCCTCCCGGATGTCGCCCCGTCGAGTTGTGGTGCGCATCACGTCGAGCGTGGTGTGGCGCGCATCTCAGCGAAGGGGTGTAGCGTGTGTCGCGACGTGGGGGAGGTGAGGGGGACGAAGGCGAGGGGGAGAAAGTTGTGGTAGCAGCGCGAGGGGAGAGTGGGAGGTGACTACGTGAGGGAGGCGTCCTTCCCTACTAACCTAGCACGAATGGGCTTGTGTGGGCCTTAAAATGAGTAATGTAGTCAAGTACAATACTACTGCGCTACTAGTATAGTATATCATAAACATGAGATAAAAAATCTAATTTTAAGAAATTTGGTTAAACAAGTGTGGCTGTTGATATATCATCACATGTTCACATATGACATGCATCACAAGTTCACATCACCAAGCAAACTAACTTATAACAAACATATTCACATCTGACATGCATCAGCAGGGCACATCACCAAAATAAGACTGCATCAGCTGGGCGCATCACTAAACTAGATTGTTGCTGCAAGGGAACTAGTTAGCTAGCTAGATGGCTTCTTTTGTGCTGATGCCTCAAGTTCAACTAGCCTTGTCTCTAGTTCTGCAACTCTTTCTGCCAGCTCAGCATTCTTCTTTTGAAGTTCAATCTCCTGCCTTTTTGTGCGGCTCTAAGCTGCTCATCCTGCTTGTTGATTCCTTTCCAGATGTAATCAATGTCATCCCGAGTAACAACACAGTCCTAAAACAAAAGAAAAAATTATATTGATGCAAGCATCGTAATAGTTGTAATTTACAAGAAAGTTGTTTTAGCTCTAACCAGTTTCAAAACTTGTCTGCTTCTCTTCTGCTAATTCCTTGAGCTTGTTGATTTCAGTCCAAATCTTGACAATGTCATGTGTAACAACTTCCTACAACAAATGGAAATTGATGCATTAGAACAATTGATCAGTGTAGATGTGAAGGTATAGGGACAAATTGTGCGTGATGGTTTCAGAACTTGCCCCATGGTCTTCAGAATCGTCGCTAGAGTTGTTGTCGGAATCGTCGCCGGAGTTGTTGCCGGAGTCGTCACCGGAGGAGATGAGGTCTACGAGCACCACTCTTCTGCCCAGATCGTCACAGGAGAAGTCCGCGCTCACCTCAATGTGTGTGGACTGCTTCTTCCTTTGCATTGAGGAAAAAACAATGCCTCTCCATGGCGGGCGTCGCTGCAGTCTGCCAACTTGGCCCTTGTGTGCGTGTACGACTTCATCACCTGGGCCGATGAAGAACTGACCTCTTCCATGGAGCGCCGAGGAAGACGCACGGGGGTGGCGCGCTGGGGCGACTCCTCTTCGTCATTGTGGAACCTCACTCTCTTAGCGGGGGCGGCGGACAGCACTGAGGAAGACGAACGGGGACGTGGCCGCGGGGCCTCCTCCTTGCAGAACCTCCCCTAGAGTAGCGGGCCATACCTCGCGACGAAAAAAGTGAAGAAACGAGAGGGGAGGGGGGGGGGGGGGGGAGGCGGGAGAGGGGGGGGGAGGGTGGGGGGGGGGGGAGAGCATTTATTAAAAAGATTCGGATGCACAAATGATACGATGATTAACAACCACCCATCGCCAATGAAGGGGTGGGGCCAGGTCTATTCGAATGAAGAACAGTTTGTTTTTCCCCTTTTAATCTGCAATCAAATTTTGTATCACGTATTTCTCTGTCAACCGTAATCCAAAATAGATGATATTTGCTTCTGAATTTTTCTAAAATCAACATCTATTCATTTATGACATTTTTTCGTATGTAATTCCATTTCTTGGATGTTGTTTATACATCTTATATTATTCCTTATAAGTACAACATATAAATAATATTTGTTTTACACAACCATTACTAATGAAACATTGCATTTCGTAATCTTATGGTGAACATAAGGTTATGTTAAAATTTCAAATGCATATGAGTTCGAACATGTTTTAAAAGTGTGGAAAACTTCAATGTTGAAGTAACATTCTAAGAAACTATGTGAGAGATGTAGACATTTGTACACAAGTATAATCCTCCATTTTCGAAACCATTTGAATCTTTGTAGACAAGCTTAGGGACTTAAATTATGTTGTCAAGTCAATTTGTAAAAATTTTAGAACACACTAAGACGTCATTATAATTATTATATCATAAACAAGAGATAAAAAATCTAATTTTAAGAAATTTGGTTAGACAGGTGTGGCCGTTAATATTTTATCCAAATACTAAATTACCAACTATGAATTGTTCGTATTTTTAGAGATTTTTTGGTGCTGTTTATGGGGTATAATATTTGAGGGAAGGAAGTTTCAATTCAGAAAAAATAGTGTCGGGCCCACGAGTCAGCGTCAGAAGCCTATTTAAAAAAAGATAATTGTAGTCTGCCCAACCGACAAAGGGAATGCGGGTAGACTAACCATCGTCGCCAACAAGTGCTCCATTGTCCGAATGCCCCTGGCCCGTATCCGCCCCGGCGACGGTGGTACACTGACCATCATCACCAGCAAGTGCTTCATTGTCAGAAATGCCCCTTTCCGAATGAATATGCATCCACATTGGCGCACCAACCCCTGCCCCCTTCTTCTTCCCCGATCTGAGCTCCACCGCCACCGCCTGCCCGTCCTTCCCCGCTGTCGCGCACATGTCGCACTACGCCGATTCGTCTAGAGGTGCACGTGCGAGGAGCAGGGTTCAATGTTGTCAGAGCAGCCGTAATCACTCCATCAGCTTGGATCTAGTCGGTGAGCTAAGCGGCTTTCCACTAGTCCCTTGCCCGGACTGTGGTATGGCTCGGGTGGTGGAGGGGCGGATGCAGAAGGAAGGTGAAAACCACAGTCGTCTTTATTTCAAGTGTTCAAGGAACTCAGTGAGTAGTCTGTTGTGTCTCCCAAATCTGAGTTAGGGTTCTGATGTGCTTTTGATTCTACAGTACACCGAGAATTGTGGATTTTATCGTTTCCACAAGGAGTATCTGCAGATGTTGAAGGATGTTGGCGTCATTGTTTTTTGACTGTCGAACTGGGCAGACGCGGTCAATGAAATAGTTGATTCAGTGGAATGTCAAATTGGGAGCGGCGAGCAGATGCAAGCACTGGAGGACAAGTAGAGGAAGAAAGCACTGGAGGAGAAGATGGACAATGTGATCTAGAAGATGAACTTGATTATTGTGGTTGTTGTTTGTGTAGTATTTGGATGTTTACTAGGGATGAATGCTGCAAAGAAGTAATTCTGATGTTAAATGTGGTGTTTTTGCTTCATCTGTGTGAATGAAGAATAAAAAATTTGTCACATATAACAAACTTAAATGTATGATGAAGAACGGATGGAATGACAATTGGGTCACAAATTTTAATGCGTCACACATCACAAAATTCATCAATTCATTTGTGTTGACATTTCATTGCAGCACGAGACAAAGGAAATGCAGATTATTAACACAAATAGAGTAACAAACTTCTGGCATAACTCTGGCATATATACGCATTGCAATTCATTGTGAACTACTACCATATAATGACATAAACAGAGTAACAAACTTCTGGCATACACATTGCAATTCATTGTAAGCTGCTACCATAGACATTGCAATGCCTTCCAAAATAGGAGATCTTTTGTGTCTCTTAGATCTACTAGTTCATCGCAAGTTCAACATACACATAGGAGGAACATATTAACAGAGGATCTACTAGTCCATCACAAGTTCAACAAGCACACTGGAAGAACACACTAACAGAGGAACAAATTAATTAAGTAGAGGTAGTTGCCACCGGAGGAGCCCCACTGTCGGAGTCGGAGTCAGAGCCGGAGCCGGAGACGTCTAGGTCGCCATTGTCGCCACTGTCGTCGTCGACGGGGGCGAGCACTCCTCTCTCCAGGTCCCCAACCAAGACATTGATCTTGAAGGCATAATCCTTCACGGTCATCTGCAGCGGATGACTGGGTGTTGGGACCCTGAGATGAACGGCCACCTTTCGAAGCTTCACGAAAGCCTCGTGGAACAAGTTCGCTGACCAACTGTCTTCGTCAGCATTTAGTGCACGAGCACGCACGACTGCCATGGGCTGCAGCGCCACATTGTGCCGGGGTAGCTTCACCTCCTTGGGCGGGGGCGGCTTCACCTCCTCGGGCAGGGGTGGCTTCACCTTGGTGGGCGGGGGCGGGGGCACCTCCTCGGGCGAAGGGGGCTTCACCTTCTCGGGCTCGGCAGGCGGGGGCGGGGGCGCCGGCACCTTCTCGGGCTCGGCGGGCGGGGGGGGCGGGGGCACCTCCTCCCTCCCCCTCTTATTGGATTGCTCGCTTGATGATGCCATGGTGTTGACGGTGTATAATCGTATTAAACTTCAAGTAGACTTGCAAGAAGACAAATCTCCCATCGTAGTCAAGGGACCCTTCTTCCTTCAACTGATGAACCCAAGGTATCAAATCCGTGGAACAAAGTGTGATGCAAGAGTTGATCTAATAAAGCCGAGAAACTTCGATCTTCAAGAGGTGAAACCTATGCATCTAATCCCAAAGAACATCTTGAAAACGAATCTAATCTATGAAATCCGGAGGTAGCAAGATATAGAGGGGGATAGATAAACCAATCTAGAGAGATTGGATCAAGCCTTTGTTGAAGTTCCGAGCAAAGAAGAAAAAGTAAGTTCAATCTCATAAAAAGCTTCTTTAAACCATGGTTTCCCGTCCAACTCCGAAAACTCCCGCCTTTTGGCGCCACCGTTCTGTCACAACGCACCCCTATTCATGCGGGTTAGTCTAGGGCGAGTCCAAAGACAAGTTGAAATCTCTCGGAAGGTCAGGCATGCACCTCTAGCCACCATGGCTACAAGAACACCCTCGATGATCTATCTCGAGAATAGATCTTAAGATACGTAAAGCCGATCGAAAACAAAGACGTACGAGAAACACTTGATCGCATGTGTCGGTTCCTGAGTCTTCTAGATCCTTCCCCCTTCTGCATGTGGGCCCTTGTCGTCAGTTTATCTCCGAATTGGATGAAGCTCCTTGTCCCGCAAGATTCGACACTTTTCTGACTAGGTCCTCGGAGTTTTTCATCTTCTCGGGTTTGGTCCATGGGCTTCTTGGAGTCATGTTTACTTCATTGCTTGACTTGTACCGGGCTTCAAGGTCTTGTCATGAGGTGCTTGATGACCATATCCTGGAAGTCCTGCTTTCAACAGTAAAATCCTGCATAAACATTAAACTCCAAAACCGACATGCACGAACGAACTTGTTATACCAAGGGGGTTAATACCAATGGATAAGATATAAAAGTCATGCCAACATTGAAGGTAAACTCATGGCTAGGTTGACGGAATTTCACTGTCAGCATTTCCCCCATGCTTAAACCTTGCTCGTCCTCGAGTAAGCCTTCGATGGATATCATTGCTGTCCTTCGTTGTTTAAACCTTGTACTTGATCATACATGAGAAAACATAATGCTCTCAAAACTTTAATTCATTAAAGTTTCATAATGTACTTGCTTTATTTCTACGGAGGGTAGATTATCAATTAAGCTTACCCCACAAGTATTAACATACTCCCAAAATTTAAATAGATCTCAGAAATTTTGAAATAAAGAACGAGATGAAAAAGAGCTAAACAAAGTTCACAAATTTAAATCATCTTGCATATTGCTCAAGAACTCTCATCTCATCTTGTTTCTCAAGCCTATTTATCTACTCCTTTCCCTCTCATAACATATATATGTGGTAGGCTTTATATGGAGCTTTTTGGGAAAGTTTAGTCCTACCAAGATAATATAAATGAGATGTTGTCAAAACAAGACAAGATTCTCATGGTCTTACCGAGACTCGTCAAAAAGGTCATTGGAAAATAATGTTATATCAAGGAAGGGGAGAGAAAAATACACACACTTGAGATAGGTGGACATGTGCAAATGGCAAAGAGTGATCCCAAGGCATAAAGGAAGTCCTCGTTATCGGATTGCACATGGTTGGAAATGAGTTTGGATCTTTTAATCTTGAAGCCTTGAAATTCTTAATGCACTTTAGAGAACCAGGGAGTTCACTTTATTTTATTTTTACATACTCACACTTTTTCTTTTTCTCATATATATATTTTTCTTTTTTCTTTACACTCATTTTTTCTTTTTCTTTATCATCAAAATTTTTATTTGCTCTCCTTTGAACTCTAAAATTGCATTGTACCTACCTCCTCCCCCATGCTTAAACGTTTGCTCATCCTCAGGCAAAGAGGTGATAGAGATAAGGTAGGTACCGGAAATACTTTTCCTTTGGAGAGATACTTGAAATCTTCGATCATGGCACCATCTTGCGATCTTCCATGAATTGATGATCCATACTCAACGATAGGTTGTGGTCCAGGAGGTAATCACAAAAGATGATATTTGGTTTTAAGTTTGTGAGATCTCCGATGTGGGTATACACAATGCACGGATAAGAGGCTAGCAATAAGATAGATACGCAAAAACGGAATGACCAGCTTCTTAGTCTCGGGCCAGAGAATCATGGCCTGAAATAACTCACCCAAAAATAAATATTGTACACTAAGGTTTATGCACTCAAATATATATAAGGCTCTGGATAGGTAGAGCAACACGCAAGTCATATTTATGACAAGGTTAGCATTACTTTTTAGGAATAAAAACCATCTTTAATCCATCTAAAACTTGAGAGCACATAAAACAATGTGGGTCTTTATTTTTATCATAACCTCCGCTAAAGATTAAGCTAGCATTTAGATAATTTCAGATTTGTATTTTAATAGAGCACTAGCTTAATCATGCATAAAACAAATACAAAGATAAACAAAGCGGCAAATATAATCATATATCGTCATGGCATAAATTTCGCAACTTTACCAAAGTTAAAAACAAGGTGGTGACTTTATTCATGATGAAAACAAACTAACACACATGTTGGAATTTAAATAGAAACTGAAAACACTACACATACATAAGCAAACACAAGCTGAAAATTAAAGAAAAAGGGAAAAGAAAAGAAAACTAAAGCTCCTCCTTCTAATCTTCCGTCGGTGGTTGGTATTGATAATCTTGGTGGTTTTACCCTTTCTCATAATAGGTTTGGACATCCCCTCCAACGAATTGATCCGGTGGTACTAGGTGAAGGCGCCCAAACTCATAGGCAATATTTGCATTACCCTCACCTAATTGAGCCACGTTGGATTGGATGGCTGCAATGTTTTGCATGTTTCTTGCAGCATATCCTCCAATTATGGCCACACTTTGTTGTGGTTGAGGAAATTGTGCATAGGGCTCCGCAAAGGTTACGTTGGGCACCACATAATTTTGTGGGGGTATGGCTGCACCACTCCCCCATGCTTGCATTGTTGGCCCTCCGTAATAACTTGGCGGTGTAGGAATTCCTCCGTACGGTGGCACATAGTTTTGTTGTGCACCTCCATCTTGTGCCGAGGAGGATCCTTCTTCTACAATTCTTCCTCTTTTATTCTTCCTTGCCATCACAAGGAGTCCTTCCTCCAACCAATCTTCCTTCCCTTGAATGAAGAGTCTTAGTCTTAAATCCGGAAGGGGTAAGTTCACTTTGGCCACTTTAAAGCCTCCTCTCTCATCTCCACTTATATATTTCCCCTGCTTCATGTATTCAAATCCGAGAGAGGTCCCAAGTAGAAGATACTCGGGGTTTCTTTGAATACCCAGTCTTAAGGAGATGGCCAACATGGAGAGGTAGCACCCCGAACCAATATCTCCCGATCCTGATGTTGCTTCACAACACCATCGGTTGATCATGAGGTAGGAGGGGTCTATTGGCTGCCTGGCAATTAAAGTCGAGTAAAGCCAATTCGACTCCGTGTCGGTCACCTTCATTTCCCTCATTCTCCCCAAAACCCTTTTACACATTCATGAGTGAAATAATTGGATGATGGGGTTCCAGATAGAATTCCGTTGTTGATGGGCTTCCCCTGATATTAAATTCCAAAATCCATCCAACATGCCTTCTGGCACGTCTACTTTCTCCGGAGCTCCCTTTGAAAACCAAGTAGCTCCCTAATATTTTCCTAGGGAACCACTTGCTGAATTCCCTCCAACCGGAATGATAAACTTGGCACCCCCTCATCAAGGATAGGCGTCATGGTCATTAGAATTTCCATGGCAAATTCCTTGTGGGTATTTGTCGACACCACGTTGGAGAATTGCACCCATCCAAGGTGCCCCAACATATAATAAATGTCTATGCCAAAACCCAATGAGTTGAGAGCTTGATCGTCGAAATCGACGTTTGCCACAAGCCTCTTCTCAAGGCGAGAGAGTTTCTTCTCCTCCGCCTCCGACATGATGATGAAGCCATATGTGGAATGCCGCGGAGTGTATGGAGGTGGAGCGGATGATCGGGTCGATTGACGAGGTGGGACGGGCGGCTCCTCCGTATGCCCTTGAGGTTCGGTAAACCTCATGGACGAGCTCCTTGTTGACCTCACGCCACTGAGGAGGAGAGTGTCGTTCCTTCTCGGCGGTGCCGTGTCCTCCTCCATGCTCTGTGGAGAATCGGAAACCGAGTACCTCCTCGAATACGTCATCAAAGATGGCTTGGACGACGACGCCCACTTCATCTTGGTGAAGAGACTTGTGGTTTTCTTCCACATGATTGCAGCACTCTTCTCTCTAATATAATCTCGGGTTTTTAACCTATAACCAATCACACAAGAATTATTTTGGAGTATGGACTTTGAGTGGATTAAGGGTGTGATTTTGTTGGGCAAAACTAACTTGGGAAGGATGGCTAAGTCTAAGGCGGTTCTGGACTAAAAACTCGAGCACGCAAACAGAATCATGGGAGAGTTGCTTGCCTGCTGAAGACGAGCACCGAGGGGTGCATTTTATAGGGGTGGTCGGCCGGCCTGGGCCGACCGGCCTGGGTGGCCTCCTGCCTCCCCTGGCTCGGTTTTCCTCTAGCGTGATGATCTTCCCCTTGTGACTTTCGTGCCCATGTGCTCCACTTGTTGCACGACCCGAACTCTCTCATCCACTCCTTTGCTTGCATTATTGGTCCCTCCACTTGATGCCTTTGCTTTGAGTCATGTCCATGCTCCCTTGCTTCACATGCCACCATGAATTTCCTGCAAAGCAATGCTTGTTGCCCACCCATGCTTGTCCTTTGCATGTGGTACTGATGAAAGTTGTTGGAAGGGCATCCAATGATGCATCATGGTGCATGCATGATTTTCTTAACTAGATTGCCTCCCTCTAAGCACAAATGTAAGTCGAAAATATTTTCCGACTACATTTATATTGATCTCACCGGTATTGTTTGCGTTCATTAGTTGAGAGCAAACTTTTCCCGGCTTGATCATGGGGGCATAGGTTTAGGCTCTAATTTTGGCAAAATGAGAGAGATTTTGAATTAAATAAAATTAAGTGAGGCTTAGAAAAATTCTAATCTTAGATAAACCAAGGATATGGATTTTTAAACCAACCAAAAGTTAAGTTTATAGGTTCACGCGAGTCCTACCACATGCTGAAATTTAAATAACATCTAGGTACAAGTTGTGGCTCTACTCGTGTGTTTTTAGCATGAAAAACAAGTCAACCACAACATCATAAAGAGGATGCATGGTTGAGATAGGTTCTGAATTTATTTGGTTTTGGTTTCTCGAAAAGAAGCAAACAACACATAGGATGGTTCATGTAAAGGGTTTATGATCCAAACAAAATATTCAACCAAGAATTATGTCTCTAATATTGTTCAAGCACTCTAAGTCTAATGTCTTGCATAGTAAATTTCAAAATTAACTTACTTGAAAAGACTCGAAAAATCTTGAATCGGGTTGTCCTCCCTGTAGCTTATTCTTGACTCGACGAAACGGGTTGCCTCCCGCCTAGCGCTTCGTTAATAGTCCATGGCTAGACTTCTTCACTTAATTACTTTGGATCAACGCTCTTTGCGGGCATTGCAATCTTGGGCACCCACTTCCGCATCATCTTGGGCACGGGCTTATTCTCCGGCTTAGTCGTCTTTTTGGTCTTCACAGGCGGCTTTTGTTCCTTTGTCTTGACGGATGCAATAACTTCTTTGATTTTCTTCACAACCTTCTTCTTCGGCTCTTCCTTCTTCTTCAGCTCTTCCTTCTTCCTTTGTTCTTCCTCAACAACGTGACGATGAGGTGGAACATATTTAACTTCAATCATATTGCATACCTCGAGGTATGGTCGAAACTTGAAAGAACTCCTCTCACTATTAATGTCGAAGTTGATCTCCCGCTTGCCAACATCAATAGTAGCTCCTACGGTCTTGAGGAACGGCCTCCCAAGGAAGAGTGGTGGCTTCTCCCTCTCTCCCATCTCGAGTACCACGAAGTCGACGGGGATGAAGTGATGTCCGACCTTCATGGACACATCTTCGGCGATGCCCAAGGGATAGCGAATGGAGTTATCACCCAACTCCAAACACATACCCGTAGGATCCAATGGTAGGCGTAGCTTCTCGAACACATCTCTTGGCATGACGCTCACACTAGCTCCAAGGTCGCATAATGCCTTCTCAAACTTGAATGAATTGATGTGTGGCTCTTGGCCTCAGGGCTATAAATAGTCCGAATGGCGGCTAGGTCAAAGGGGGGTCGACTGGGCCCTGAAATGGGCTGGGCCGGCGGCCTGGGCCCACTTCGGCCCAGCTAACAGCCTGCTTTGTCTGGTGTCGGTTCCCGAGTCTTCTAGATCCTTCCCTCTTCTGCATGTGGGCCCTTGTCGTCAGTTTCTCTCCGAATTGGATAAAGCTCCTTGTCCCGCAAGATTCGGCACTTTTCTGACTAGGTCCTCGAAGTTTTTCATCTTCTCGGGTTTGGTCCCTGGGCTTCTTGGAGTCATGTTTACTTCATTGCTTGACTTGTACTGGGCTTCAAGGTCTTGTCATGAGGTGCTTGATGAACATATCTCAGAAGTCTTGCTTTCAACACTAAAATCTTGCATAAACACTAAACTCCAAAACCGACATGCACAAACGAACTTCTTATACCAAGGGGGTTAGTACCAATGCATAAGATATAAAAGTCATGCCAACACCGAAGGTAAACTCATGGCTAGGTTGATGGAATTTCACGGTCAACACATGTGCGCGCTTGAGGAAGAAGAAGCTCTTGGATTCACTTCTTGGTGACCAGAGACGGTGGTGCTGGGGTTTTCTTGGTGCTGCAGTTGTCGAAGTTCTTGGCTGGTCGGGATTTATATTGATAAGACGGCGAACCGTCAGGTGGCTGGTCACGCGCCTCGGAACCCGTGTCCGCGCAGGAGAGCTCTTGGCCACAAAAAGAGTCATGTGGTCACAAGGAGACATGTGATTGTTAATATTTTATTCAAAATACCAAATGCCCAACTACTCCTATGAGTTGTTCGATTCTTAAAAAACAATGAATTGTTCGTATTTTTATTATTTTTAGGTGTTGCTTTATGGGCCCTAATTTTTGAGGGAAGCAATTAAGTGTCGTATCAAAAAAACGTCAGCAGCCTAGTATAAAGAAGGTAACCCTTGCACGCCCTCTGTTGACGGTGTATTTTGGTACACCAAACATGTTCATTGCACTTTGGTTTGGATTTGTTTATGTAGGAAAACATGGACATGAAGGACATAAAGGACGGATTCACAATAAGTTCAAAGGAGCAATTACGGAGTCTTGTTCGTGTTCATGAGCTTGATGAAATCACTTCCAATGGTGGCAAGGACCGAAGTGTTACAAAGGAACATCCCCGAGGATTGAAGCGTAAAAGACCGAGCTTCATGCACAGCGAACCTCATCTTGGACACGAGGATGACATCGTCAAAATGGTGCAAGTGGAAGGGGAAAAGTGCATAAATGCATGAGGACCCACGGGAGCGATGGGGCGACCGAGCTGGGCTGGGATGGGCCTGAGCCGGTTGGCCCAAGCCGGCCGGCCTGGCCCACTCCGGGGGTCGGTTCGGCCCCCCTTTCCTTGCACCCGAAGGATCTTCAACCCTAAGTCCCTGGAGGCGCCACCATTCGCAAAAACAGAGAGCCATTCGCACCAAGAGGCCATCCACAAGATAGAGAGAGAAGGGAGATCTCCGGAGGAGGATCGACCATCTCGAAGGAAGCACCCACAAGTGGAGAAGAAGGAAGACACCGTCGGAAGCGTCACCATGATCAACGGTGCCATGTCTAGCACCTTGATGGGGTAATCTCCTTATTCGTCCATGGGTTGTAATCAGTTTTGAGATGTAATTGTACTTTGTTGGAACATCTAACTATCATCTTGTGTTGAATGTGCTTAGATGCATAAGGTTAGCTACTGTGTCGTAAAGGAAGTAAGGGCCCCAATGCTTCCTTGGATCAATTCAATACGCCATGTCCATCATAGGTCTAGTCACGAATACCTTCGTGTAGTGATAATACAGGGGGAGGGAAAGGGCGAAACCATAGTCACAACCCCCAATAGATTAGATTGGTTTTCGTGCTTTAAGCGGTTGCATGTTCATGTATCGTAGACCCATGGGCGAGTGTCTCCTATCTTGATAGCTTAATCGTTCTCTCTAGTGTAGTGTAGTCATTTTCTAGTTTAACCATAGATAGGGTTTGAGTAGTTAGTGAGTAAAAGTAGATCAAACGCTTGTAATCCCCTTGCTCCGCGGATTGACAAGAACCTAGGAAATCCCGTGGTGAAAAAAGGTGTAGGTCCGTATGCTTGCAGATCGTAGGTGGATACGTCTTTTATCTGTCAAAAAGCCCCTTTTTCTGGCGCTGTTGCCGGGGAGCAAGCAAGTTTACATCATTTGGTTTGCATCTAACTTTATTTTATATTTAGTTTATCTTTTGTTTACTAATATCTAACCCATATTACCTAGAAAACCATTTGTTTTGTTTTTGTTTTTGTTTTGTTGTCTAGATGGCGTTCGTCAACCACCCCGCGGAAGAACCGGAGAAATCACTAAGGGATTATGCTAGTCCACGATGTGAAGACATAAGAGTACAAGAGTCGGATTCGAAGCTCGAAGTGACCAATTATGAGATCAAATCCAAGATCATCGAGATGGCGGTGGCAACCCTGTTTGAAGGGATGGTTACGGAGAACCCATATAGACACATAAGGCATTTCACGACGCTATGCAACACGGTGTCAAGGAGTTCCCGATGAATGGTTCAAATGGAATCTCTTTACCTACTCACTTGCCAGTGAAGCAAAGACGTGGTACTCGTTTGCGTCCTTTGAAGTTGAAGGCAATTGGAACAAGTTGACAAAGAAGTTTTGCGAGAAGTTCTTTCCAATTAGCAAGGTTCAACATCTAAGGAGGCATGTGATCACTTTCACGCAAGGAGAAGAGGAAGGGATAGACCAATCTTGGAATAGGTTTAATGAGTTGATCGAACAAGGACCAAGACTCGGCTTCTCCGGTGACGTACTCTTGCATACATTTTTCTTTCCCCTAACCCCTAGTTTCATGCAACACGTCCAAATGTGTGCAGGTGGGGATCTCATGGAGAAAACACTCACGGAAGCCGCTCAAATTTTACAAAAAATTAGTAAAGCGGCAGCCATGCGAAGAGATTGGGAAACAAGACTTGCGGGAGAGCCGAAATACAATTCAAGGATGAAGGACCATGCTGAAATTTCTAAAGAGGCAACCCCGGAAGTCACAAAAGAGGAGCCGATCTCGGAAAAGCTTGAAGAAGAGCACATCAAGTCAAGAACTACCCCGAGTGTTGACTTCGCCGAATCAAATAAAACAACCAAGAGGAGTATGTCAAGCACGAAGCCGTTAAGGGAGTTCGAACCGATGGATTGGGATCCAATCGATTACGGAGAAGTATTCGACAAGAGAAGATTGTTCCCTAACCAAAAGGGGATGGCAAGAGCGTTGGAAACAGATTTCCCACCGGAAAAGAAAGCAGAAGATTCATACGACCTTGAAACCACCGATGAGATCTTTCAAAAGCTCTTTAGAGATGATGAAGTAGATCCGGAACACATAGCCGAGGTGAAAAGAATCATGGGGATCAAGCCCGAAGCATCGCCATATGCTCGCCTCGGCGAAGTTTACACGATAGGATCCGAGGAAGAGAAGACGACACCACACTTGAGTTGTGAGATCAATGGAGTTCAATGCAAAGCTTTGTGCGACATCGGAGCCCAAGTAAGTGTCCTATCTTCTAAAATTTACGATAAAGTTCAAGACCAAAACCTAGACTTAGCCCCAACATCAACAAAATTAATCATGGGAGATGGTAGAACTATTATACCTCTAGGTATTGCTTGCAACATGAATGAAATAATCTCTGGAAATGTATACCAACCGATTTTTTTTGTTATTGATGCTTACCATAGTAATCATGATCACATAATCCTAGGTAGGCCCTTTCTTAATTTGGTTGATGCCGTGTTGGATGCCAGAAAAGGCAAAGTAACAATGAACCTTAATGGAAAGAAGTACACATATAATTTTCTCTGTGTTTCTAAACACCCTTCACCTATTTCTCCCGAAGACGAAGAAGTAGAGGAGGTAGATAGTCTTTGTTTTTTTGAAACCCTTAGAGATCCACTGCAAAGAGCGATGGAGAATCAAGCCAATGATCAGCAAGATGAAGAACTAGAAGAAGCAACAAAAGGATTAGAACCACAAAATGGAAGCATGGAGGAAGAAAAAAATTGAGGACATAGGAGAAATCAAACCCGAGGAGCCACAAGTGCCCGAGGTGGATCTCAAACCTTTGCCCAAAGGATTAAAGTACGAATTTTTGGGCCTAGACAAGACTTATCCAGTCATCATGAGTGACGAGTTGCGTCCCAAAGAAAATGAGAAGTTGCTGAATTTATTGAAAAAACATAGAAAGGTGATTGGATACTCGATTAATGATCTCAAAGGACTTAGCCCAGCCTTTTGCACTCATCGTACACCTATGGAAGACCAATGTAAGCCCATAGTGGACCACCAAAGGAAGCTAACTCATGCCATGCGAGAGCTAGTAAAGAAAGAAGTAATCAAGTTACTTGATGCCAGAATCATCTAACCGGTTCCGCGTAGCGAATGGGTGAGCCCGGTACATTGTGTACCGAAGAAAGGAGGTTTAGCCATGTTGAAGAATGAGAAGAACGAATTGATACCGCAAAGAACCGTGACCGGGTCGCGGATGTGTATCGATTATCGCAAGATAAACAAAGCAACGAAGAAAGATCACTTCCCCCTACCGTTCATCGACGAGATGCTCGAGAGATTAGCAAACCACGCTTATTTTTGCTTTCTCGATGGGTACTCGGGGTTCATGCAAATTCCCATTCACCTGGATGATCAACACAAAACAATGTTTACATGACCTTATGGAACGTTTGCTTATAGAAGGATGCCCTTCGGTCTATGCAACGCTCCGGCCTCTTTTCAACGTTGCATGATGGCCGTATTCCGGAATTCATCGAAGAAATTGTCGAGGTGTTCATGGATGTTTTTTCCGTTTATGGGAAGACATTCATGGATTGCTTGGCAAACTTAGATAAGGTCCTTACGAGGTGTGCGGAGGTAGACTTGGTGCTAAGTTGGGAAAAGTGCCACTTCATGGTTAAGCAAGGCATAGTGCTCGGACATGTTATATCCGAGAGAGGAATCGAAGTGGACAAGGCTAAAGTGGAGACAGTTGAGCAACTCCCACCTCCGAAGGATGTTAGATCCTTGAGGAGCTTTCTAGGCCATGCCGAATTCTATAGAAGATTTATTAGGGCTTCTCGAAGATCACTAAGCCTTTAACGCATCTCCTTCAAAAGGATGTGGCTTTTGACTTCGATGAGAAGTGTTTAGCGGCATTTCGGACCTTGAAAAGTGCTTTGGTGAGTGCTCCCATTATTCAACCTCTAGATTGGAGCCAACCTTTCGAGATCATGTGTGATGCAAGTGACTATGCCGTAGGAGCGGTTTTAGGTCAAAGAAAGGAAGGCCGAGTTCACGCCGTTTACTATGCTAGTAAAGCTTTTAATGAGGCACAATTAAATTGTGTCACTACGGAGAAAGAGTTGCTAGCGGTGGTATTCGCCTTTGAAAAATTCAGATCTTACATCGTGAACTCGAAGGTCATTGTTTACACCGATCACACGGCCATCAAGTATCTCTTGGCTAAGAAGGATGCTAAACCACGTTTGATCCGTTGGATCCTTCTTCTCCAAGAGTTCGATGTTGAAATTCGTGATAAGAAGGGGGTGGAGAATGTTGTGGCCGATCATTTGTCTAGGATGAACCGTGGACAAGATGATAAAGAGCCCATAGAAGACAAGATGAGAGATGACCACCTCTATCGAGTCCTCGATAAAGACACTTGGATTTTTGATATCATTCGAGTGATTCTGAAGATGCCTCTTGATCATTTAGATAAAAACTCTCAAAGGAGTATAATCTTTGAAAGTTAAAAATACTTTTGGGACGCACCATACCTATTGAAAATTGGTAATGATGGAGTCATGAGAAGATGTGTGCCAAGGGAAAAGAGTCTAGAAATATTGAGAAAGAGTCACTCGGCGGAGTACGGTGGACACTATAGCCACTTTCGGACCCAAGCAAAAGTATGGTCTAGCGGATTCTATTGGCCGGAGAACCATGAAGATACTATTAGATACGTTGCGTCATGCCCCGAATGCCAAAGAACTGGGAATATCTCTCAAATAAATTCCGTGCCCTTGAAATATAATCTACAAATCGACTTATTCGATGTGTGGGGGGTAGACTTCATGGGGCCTTTCAAAAACTCACATGGATTTGAGCATATCCTAGTCATGGTTGATTATGTATCCAAGTGGGCAGAGGCCATGCCATGTCGTAAAGCTTGCACGGAAGAGTCCATTGCCATGATCAAGAGCATGATTTTTCCTCATTTCAGTGCACCGAGAATCTTGATAAATGATGGAGGAACTCACTTCACCGGGAAGAATTTCAAAAAGTGCTTGTTCAAGTTGGGAATTGAACATAGGGTCTCTACGGCCGACCACCCACAAACCAACGGACAAGTGGAAACATCGAATAGGCAATTAAAGAGCATCCTCAACAAAACCATAGAGAAGGGAGGCAAAGATTGGTCAAAGAAATTAGACAGAGCTTTGAGGGCATATCGAACGGCGTTCAAGACACTTGTGACACCCTAAAATTCCATCACTAAAAATCACCTAGCAACTGTTCACATAGCCTTAAGGATTTAAATTGGAATTTGCTATTTAATTTGAGCTCTAAAATATTAAACTTAATTTAATAAATCTAGAGACAACAAGTGATTTTGCATCATTATTTGGCTTTGCATGGTTTTTGGTTGCTTGTGTGACTTCTAAAATGATTATAAAAATTCTATGAAAAGTTTGAAAAGGTTTGATTTGAATTTGAATTTAAAATGATGTTTTTAAAAGGGTTTGAAAAAGAAAAAGACAAAAAAAGAAAACTCACCTCGCTTACCTTTCGGCCCAGCGGCCCAGCAGCCCGCTAACCCCTTCCCCCGCGGCAGCCCACGGCCTCTGACTCTTTTTCTTTTCTTCCTGTCTCGCTGACATCCCGGCCCCACTGGTCAGCGGCGCCCCCTTCACCTTCCTTTTTTCTTCCCCCTCCTTTGCCTCGCCCGGTCCGGCACCGCCGCGATCCCCGCCGAGCCCGGCCGCTCCCTTCCCCTTCCTACTCGCTCGAGCTGATCAATTAAGCCGGCATTTACTCGCATTTTAAATCTAGTCGTTTCCTTTTCCCCCACTCCTACCCGAGATGTCCACAACCTTCAATGGCAAGCGCCGGCCACCGCATGCCCCTTCCGCCTCCCCTCGCCTCCCTCTCTCTCGGTTGCTATTTAAGGTCGAGCCCGAGCTCCTGCTTGCCCCTTTGCTCTCACATTGCAAGCATATGTGCTTGAGCATCCCCTTCGCCATTGTCGCCACTTCTGTTCGTCTGCCGCCGCCACGTCATCACCGCTGCTGGTGAAGGACAACCTCCTCCGCCCTTCTTTCTTTCTCTTTTGGTTCACCAGGGGCTCACCGAGCTTGTCCTGCAACAGGTTGACGACCCCGAGCCTTCCCGGAGCCAGTTCGTGGGTCGCCAGAGTGCCTCCCGATCCGCCGTCGTCGTCGAACTATATCACCGGCACGTTTTCCTCGCATTCAACCTCACCCGACTCCTTTGCATGCGGTGAGCATTTTCCCCCGCCCAATTCTCTTTCTCTTAGTGCTCACCGTCGCAAGCGCGACCTCGCCGGAGCAGCCGCGCTGCCCCCTTCCGGCGTCGGTCGTCGTCGAGGCACGGGCGTCCCCCTTGACTCCCCTGTCGTATGCGTGTGTGGCCTCGCTACGTTTTGCACCCGCCCGTGATCGCTTTGGTGCCCCGTAGCACAGAATAGGGCAACACCGGCGAGTTCTCCGCCGCACTCCGCCGCACTCCGGCGAGCCCACCGCCACCTCTCGCTTGCACACGTCCTGGATCGTTGGATCGTTGATCCACGGCGCCAGTCAGATCATGGGGATACCCCTTCGGTGCGGTCCACCGTGGACCCGTGCACCGGGTTCACGGCGCGGCTCACCGCGCACTCGCGCGTCCACGGCCGTTGGATCGGAGATCCACGGTCCGGCTGTGGCATTTTCTTTTAAGAGCCCCTGAACAATTTTATTTTCGCATGCCGGTCCTTCCACCGTATAAGAATCTTGCAATTAGGTCCTGGTTTTTGCAAGTTAGCCCCTCTCTACCCCGGATAATATCACTAGAGGTCCTTTTCTTTTATTTTAGCAAGTTAGCCCTCCTGTTTATATATGAAGTTATGTTTTAGCCCCTGGTTTTGTTTATAAAGGCTCTGTAAAATTTAGTTTTATTGCAGATAGGTCCCTGTAACTTGTTTTAAGCATAACTTTCTTGTTTTAACTCCGTTTTTAGCGTTCTATATACCAAAATGATCGTCTTAGCGAGTAGAATCATTTAGACAGCGAGTTTTTAACTTTTGCTACTGTTTGGTGTATTGTTTATTTATTGTTTGTTGTAAATGTTTGTTGCGTAGATATCGTGCCTGTTTCGTCTGAGCTCCCCATCGGAGGTGATCAGGAAGAGCCTGCTTTTGAAGAAGAGTATACCCAGCTTGTAGAGGAAGGCAAGTGGCTTTCCCCCTCTACATTTTCTCTTTTCAACCTATAACACTGCATGATTAAACAATATTTACTATTTCAGTTGCAATGCATTAATATGATGGGCAAATACCTTTTAAGGACTTGACTAGATATTTTATCCTGTTACCTTGATCAACCATGTTTATCAAATGCTTGGGTAGATAATCGCTTAGCTTGCTTAAACTTGGGATGTTTTCATGTTGGTTATGCAATGCAACTCAGTTCTGTTTATGAAACGTGTATGTGTTAAGACAAGATCAGCTATAATTTAAATGGAACATGGAGAACCACCCAAGACAACAGTACAACCACAGTCCACATGGCTCTGGCTTAGCCAAGTATTAGGAGAGTGGGTTAGCTGATAGCCTTTTTCCGAGACGGGCACAGGGGGCTCGGGGTTGCAGGGGTATAGCCCGGTTCTTCTGGGGTAGCAGCCTTTGCTAAGGTGCTGACCATTAGGGAGGGTTATGGTCCGCCATGAGCTGTAACTGTCGCGGGCTGTTGGTTTCTCTTCTTTCCTTTGTAAAGGCTTCATAGTGGACCCCTAGCCACTCACCTTGGAAGTGTTGAAGGGTCTAGCTAACCAGGGCAAAATGGGGAACACGGGCTGTGGGTAAAGTGTACAACCTCTGCAGAGTGTAAAACTGATCGATCAGCAGTGCTCATGGTCAAGAACAGCTTGGACCCTCACATGATAATCAAACTTAAAGATGGATGTAAATCGTGGGTCTTATGGTTTGGGTTAAGATGTCTTTAAAGTTAAGTGGGTTGGTATAAATTTACATCTAGTAACTAGGTGATGATAACTAAAACTTGACCAACTTATAAAATGCTTACCGCTGTGAACCATAGCCTATCCTTGGTAGCCATGCATGTTTTCCCCACTTGCTGAGCTCCAACCATAAGTGTGCTCACCCCTTGCTTACCGTTGTTCAGAGGAGAACATCGGGGGTGAGGAGGAGTGCGGCAGCGACTACGAGGAGTTCTAAGGCATGCGGATCCCCCAGTCATCATGCCTGTGGAAGTTGAAGAAGGAGCTACTCGTCTTTAGTTATCGTTTTGTGTTTGGACCTTTGAGTCCACCCGTCTGAGTGTAATAAAGAATATTGTATCAGTTTAACCCTCGTACGTTTTATTACTGCACTCTTTTGTCTATCATGTGTGTGTAATTTGATCCTGGCGCACATATGAGATGCATTCGGTTTTCCTTGTAAAATTGGGTGTGACAACACTGATAGGTATGATCACTTGTCAATTTGTCTTTGGAAAAGCTTGTCGCCTTCTGGTTGAGTTGGAACATAAAGCCTATTGGGCGATCAAAGAGATGAACCTTGATCTCGACGCCGCGGTGGTGAAGAGAAGAATTCAAATAAGCGAGCTAGAGGAGATGAGGTTGAAAGCATACGAGAATGCAACCATATACAAAGAGAGAATTAAAAGATGGTATGACAAAAGGTTGAAGAAGAAAGAATTTAAAGAAGGAGATAAGGTCCTCCTCTACAATTCGAGGTTTAAAACCTTCGGAAAGGGGAAATTGTAAATCAAGTGGGATGAACCTTACATTGTCCATTCGGTGCTCTCCAACGGAGCGGTAACCATCATGGATGTGAAAGGTGATGAATTCATGGTGAATGGTCACCGGCTTAAGGTCAACTACGAACCCGACGTTGTGCTTCTTCACCATATTGATGTCCCATGGAAGAAGAGCCCGAACGTCTAGCCTAGGACGTAAAACAAGGCGTGGATTTTTGCAAATAGTTTTCTTTTATTTTTCTGGAGTTTCTCGTGAAGTTTTAGCAGGCCAACTTTTTGTCACTGGCTGAAAATGCAAAATAAAGGTGGTACACGGAAAACGGGACCGGACCGGCCTGCAGAGCAGGGTGGGCCGGCCGGCCCGGTCCGACCGGCCCAGGGGGTCCCGGTGGTGGTTTGCCCCGGTTTTTCCCTGGAACGTGCCTTTTCGACTTCCTTCTTTGGTCAGAAAATTTTAAGGGAAGTTTGAAAAAGGAAAATGCGGTTTCTAGAGTATTAACTTTCAGACTATTTAATTGGCTGAATTGGGAGCTCGGGAATCCATGTCATCTCGCGTTCTCTTGCACCCACGCAGTAGCCATGATGTCCCCGAAGAGCGTAGAGTTGAAGCTAGGCGCCAAGGAGCCATCGATAGAGGAGGCGAAGCGATGCGAGCTCAAGCTATCCGTCGAGATCAAGAGGACTGCCTGCATCCATTGCGGAGGGCGTGTCCCGACCGGAGCAATCGCATCTTGCAACCCTGTCAAGGAGGAGAAGGTCCCTACTCCCATTTGAAGGTCGGCGTGCATCTGAGGCATGAAGAGGAAGGATTACAAGGAGGTGTCGCCCGAGCCTAAGGACTATGGGGGGAGCGATTATTTCGATGATAGTAGCCCGAGCTGGTGGGCGGCCGCCAGAAGGGAAGACAATGATTTGTACTATTGGGAAGAGGTGCCTAAGGAGAAGACTCCCGAAGGCCCCAACGGCAACGGCAATGACGACGGCGACGACGATGATGGCGATGACGGCGACGACGACGGCAGAGACCCTGGCGATAACGACCCTTTCGGGATGCATCCGATGTGTTGTGCGGCTTGCCGTCACTCCATCTCGGAGCTCTACGCATCGGTCGACGAATGTTTCCAGACCATGAAGGCAATGAGGCAGCGCATGGAGGATTTGGAACGCGTGGTCGAAGATGACTACAAGTTCCTGAAACGCAACGTGCGCAAGTTATTTGGCATGGTGGGGAACATGAAGGGCAAGTGGTGCAATAGTTGCGGAAGTACCACTAGGTTTAGTTTTCCCCCGTAGGATTTTGTAAGATACAACGAGGACGTCGTATGATTTTAGCGGTGGGGGAGCTAGCTAGTTAGTCTTTAGCTTCAAGTTTAGTTTGGTTCGGTTTAGTTTTCGAGAGAGTCTTAGAGTTTAAGAGCTTTGAGTTTGAGTGTGCTTTAATTTTTTTTTTTTTGCAAGTTTGAAGTGTCTTAAATTAGTGTTTGTGTCAAAGAAAATCAAATAAAAAAAGTCATTTAAATTTGTGTCTCTTGTGATGCTTTTTCTGGCTTTACTCGTTGTTCATCTTTAATTTTTGATATATGAACATAAGTGTTTGGTTTGAAATGATTATGGTGGTGCTTAGTGGAATTGCTAGCTCCAAAAGTACCGTACCATGCTTCGATCTTGAGTTTTTATTTTAGTTGTGCTGTGTCCGATGCTAAATATTGGAGGAATTCAATTATGAAAATTTTCGAAAAAACCCTTGTAATAAAGGTTAGCAAATCCTCTTTTTCCAAGTTGAGAGTGAAAAAAATCCTATACAAAGCCTAGTAAGTTTGCTCCACCATAAGTGCGATTAGCATATGACTTGGGCTAGGATCCTTCTCTCTTGGAAGTTTTGATTTCAAGCAATGATCATGTCCTTGTGCTTATCTTTCATTGCTAGCCTCGTCATGCATTCGGTAACGTGACTTTCGCATCGGAAGTCTCGTACATCACCGAATTCCATACCCAAACCATAATATCTCATTTGTACATCGTATTCCTTGAACACAATCTATTTTTGAAGTTTAGTCTCGTCTCTAGAATGGTTTTATTTTAAAAATCAGATTGTGTTTATGCAAGAAAGAGAGGAGTTGAGAGCTTTGAAAAGAGAGGTAAAGATGTCGAGAGAAGGAAAAGTGAAGAGAAAATATGTGTATGGAAAATAAAGAAAGAAAAATAGAAAAGTAAAGAAAAATATATATGTGTATGAGATAATGAAAGAGAGTGATTGGAAAATAAAAAAAGAAAAAAAGAGAGAAGAGGAGTGGCAAGAAAGATATGAGAGGGATGAATCAAGTGAAAGAAAAAATAAAGTGCAAGTAAGGATGTGAGGTTGTTGAGAGACCAAACTTTCATTCTTTTTCCAACCATGTGCAATCCGACAACGAGGACGTCATCGGCGCCTCATATTCATATTTCTTTTTGCCCTTGCACATGTCCACCAGTCTATATCTTCTCATCCTTGATATCCCCACTTATGGTTTATTCTCATGGTCATTGGCTTTGAAAAGTAAACAACCATTAGAGGAAGTTCTTAGTTTGACAATACTTGTGTTGATTGTGCTAGCCATACCTATAGCTCCACTCTACATATTATATGAGAAACTTATGGGAGGTGAGAGTTTTGTAAAAATTGTTTAGGATAGCCACCTTATATGAGTGACATGAGAGGGCTTGGAGAAAGGTTTTTGTCTAACACTTATTGCAGGAATTTTATTTTTGAAAATCATAAAAACCCTCCAATAGAAGCAAAGAAGAAAGCATGGCAGAGATTGAAGGCTTCGAGTGAAGAGTTTGAGTTGTGGGGTAAATATTGACGTGGCAAAGATTCTAAACGCCCATGTTTATGTATGATGATCATTACTTTATGTTTATGTATTAAAGATAAAAGATTGACTAACTTGTGAAGAAAGAACTAGCGGAGCACGATTACAACGCCTTGGACGAAGTTCTTTTACGAGTGCTTGCTTGAGGACGAGCAAGAGCTAAGCGTGGGGGAGATGTTGACGGTGTATTTTGGTACACCAAACATGTTCATTAGACTTTGGTTTGGATTTGTTTATGGAACTAACCCACCACTAGGCGCACCAATCGTACAATAAGTTCATCTTTGTGCATGCATTCGGAAGTGTTGTGTTTATGTAGGAAAACATGGACATAAATGACGGATTCACAACAAGTTCAAAGGAGCAATTACGGAGTCTTGTTCATGTTCATGAGCTTGATGAAATCACTTCCAATGGTAGCGAGGACCGAAGTGTTACAAAGGAACATCCCCGAGGATTGAAGCATAAAAGACCGAACTTCATGCACAGAGAACCTCCATCTTGGGCGCGAGGATGACATCGTCAAAATGGTGCAAGTGGAGGGGGCAAAGTGCATAAATGCATGAGGACCCACGGGAGTGAAGGGGCGACCGAGCCGGGCCGGGATGGGCCTGGGTCGGTCGGCCCAAGTCGGCCGGCCTGGCCCACTCCGGAGGTCGGTTCGGCCCCCCTTTCCTTGCACCCGAAAGATCTTCAACCCTAAGTCCCTAGAGGCGCCGCCATTCGCAAAAACAGAGAGCCATTCGCACCGAGGGGCCATTTACAAGCTAGAGAGAAGGGAGATCTCCAGAAGAGGATCGACCATCTCGAAGGAAGCACCCACCAGTGGAAAAGAAGGAAGACATCGTCGGATGCGTCACCATGATCAACGGTGCCATGTCTAGCACCTTGATGGGGTAATCTCATTATTCGTCCATGGGTCATAATCGGTCTTGAGATGTAATCATACTTTGTTGGAACATCTATCAATCATCTTGTGCTGAATGTGCTTAGATGCTTAAGGTTAGCTATCGTGCCGTAAAGGAAGTAAGGGCCCCAATGCTCCCTTGGATCAATTCAATACGCCGTGTCCATCATAGGTCTAGTCACGAATACCTCCGCGTAGTCACAATACGGGGGGAGGAAAAGGGTGAAACCGTGGTCACAACCCCGATAGATTAGATTGGTTTTTGTGCTTTAAGCGGTTGCATGTTCAAGTATCGTAGACCCATGGGTGAGTGTCTCCTATCTTGATAGCTTAATCGTTCTCTCTAGCGTAGTGTAGTCGTTTTCTAGTTTAACCATAGATAGGGTTTCAGTAGTTAGTGAGTAGAAGTAGATCAAATGCTTGTAATCCCCTTGCTCCGCAGATTGACAAGAACCTAGGGAATCCCGTGGTGGAAAAGGTGTAGGTCCGTACACTTGCGGATCGTAGGTGGGTACGTCTTTTATCCATCAACACCTGCACACCAGCCAACAAAGCGGTGCGGGTTTGCTAATCCGTGTCAGCATTGACTACTCCCTCCATCCCAAATATTTACACTTGCTGACTTCCGTGCTTCACGTTTGACCATTCGTCTTATCTGAAAAAATTGTAAAAGTATTATTTATTTTACTATGACATGTTTTATCATAATATATATTTAAGTATATCATAATTATTTTTACATTTTCACAAATTTTTTGAATAAGACGAATGGTCAAATGTGATTTGTAAAAGTCAAAGGGTGTAAATATTTTGGGACGGAGGGATTATCCATTTTGCAAAATGAATATTCAACCTCCCCCTTCTTCTTTCTGAATGGATAAGTTTCACAGCACTTTCCTTGAAAAAAAGCGCAGAGGAGGCGTGGAGACAGAGACGACGATGAGGGTCGGCGAGGGGCCAAGCAGCGGACGACCCCGCGCACCTAGGATCGAGGAGAACTGGAATGTGAAGCAGTGTCGCAACTGGATCCGCACACGTGCCCATGAGATGGCGGCGAAGAGGGAGACAAGGATGAGCGCCGGAGAGGGGCCAAGTGGCGGTGGAGTGAACCCAATGCCGGAGACGAGGGTCCTCGACTGGGTCCTCTTGGATTCCGACAAGGGGCCGAGCAGCGGCAAGGAGGAGCGTGCCAGTGAGGGGGCAGCAAAGTGGGCGAGTGGCCTGCATCACGTTTGCGAGCACAAGTGTCTGGAAACTACAAACAGGTGTCGAGAGAGTGGCGAAGAAGGTGAAGAGGACCTCATCTCTGACTCTGGCAACGACCATGACGACGCTGAGACAAGTTTCTCTGAATCTCACTGCCTTTTTACTTGTTCTATAGATGGAGCTTAAGGTAGCTTGACCTTGGGCTTCATAAAGTTAATTAGTGCATATGATGATGTCTTCCATGCTTGTCATGGTCTTATACCAAATTCTAAGGCAAATCAGTTCTGAACTAAGTTCTGCTTTTACTTGTCACACTCTGTTATGAAGCCTAGGATAATTTTCAAGTTCTTATATAATTTTTCTATGACGGTTCCTATACTGCTCCAAGTTTTAAGGCAAATTAGTTCTGAATTAACTATGTTATTCTTATAGCATGTTTACCCCTGTTTCAGGCAAAACTCTTTGAGTCACGAGCAGAGCTTGAGTTACTTCTAAACCTTAATGTCTGGGATTATGTGAAACCTAAGTTTGAAAAATCACGAAAGAAGTAAATATCCTCATGAAAAAGGCTAAGCACATAAGGAGGTACAAGTATACTACTGAACAAAATCCTGAGCCCATTGAGGGTGCGCTCGAAGGGTTTCAAGAATCCTTGGTTGCTTATGAAGAGGCTGCAAAAAGAGCCAATCTTGATGGGGCATGATCTAGTTCAAGCTTGTTGATGTGCAGGGTCAGTAGCCATACTTTTGTGGATGTTCAAGGGGCATGCCTTTGTTGATGTGTATGGTCAGATAGCACGACCATAGTAAATAATGTGATGGACAAGTTAAGTCCTAGCCTAATATATGGACAAGTTAACCTTTTGTAATAATTATCTTTATTCATGTGGACAAGTTATCTTCATCTTTGTGGACAAGTTATCTCTCTTATGATGTTTGTTTTGTCTCAGAAGATATGTGTGTTGATTGTGCCTGTATGTCGAAATGGAAGCAATGAGAGATGGAGTTGACCTGTCAATGAGGACAGACACAAAGGAGACGATGATTAACAAACCTCTGTCTCATTTGTTCACTACCGCCGCGCTCCCGCTTCACGGCACTGAAGAGTACTCCCACACTTTAATTATTGGGCTCTCAAACTAGTAACAGGTGTCAAATGCTCATCGGTAACAGACTTTATAGCACGTTACCAACACAGAGTGATCAGTAGTCTGTTACCAATAGGGCATTAATCAGTAACGGACTCCACGAGCTCGTTATCGATAGGTTTAACTTGTGTAACGGGCTCTATTTAACGTCTGTTACAAAGAATTCATGTAACGGGCGCTTAAGAAGACCGTTACCAGAAGTCCACACTGGTAACGGGTGTTGCAGAGGCCAACCCCGGGGTCGGCCTGCCGCGCTGTTGACGGTGAAAAACCGTCAACCTAGCCATGAGTTTACCTTCGGTGTTGGCATAACTTTTGTATCGTATCCATTGGTACTAACCCCCGTGGTATAACAAGTTCACTTGTGCATGTCGGTTTTGGAGTTAAGTGTTTCCGCAAGGTTTTAATGCTGAAAGCAAGACTTCCGGGATAAGTTCATTAAGCACCTCATGACAAGACCTTGAAGCCCGGTACAGGTCAAGCAATGAAGTGAACATGACTCCAAGAGCCCAAGGACCAAGCCCGAGAAGATGATAAACTCCGAGGACCGAACCAGAAAAGTGTTGAATCTTGCAAGACAAGGAGTTGAGTCCAATTCGGAGAGAAACCGACGTCAAGGGTCCACATGCAAAAGGGGAGAGGATCTAGAAGACGCGGGAAGCAACATCGGGCGAAGGAGGACACGAACTGGGCCGAAATGGGCCCAGGCCGGTCGGCCCAGGTCGGTCGGCCCAGCCTTTTTCAGGGCCCAGTCGGCCTCCCCTTTGACCTGGTTGCATCTCTGGCTATTTATAGCCCCCTGACCGAGTGCCACGCATCAATCAATTCGTCATCCGCTGCCGAGGAGCGGAGAAGCTTGAGGGACACCATCTCGGAGATGAGGGTCGTGCTAGTTGTCTAGGGTTTCCCTAGCCGACGTGGGAACCTTGCATGGAAGACCACGTCGGAGCTCCGGAGCGAGGATCAAGATCGAGGGAGGGCCCCGGTGGTGATCTTGTTCATGTAATCATTCATGGTGAAGTTTGTAAGTGAATCCGATTTCTAGCGATTAAGTGCCTTCTCGATGATTTTGTTTTCTTCTTGGTTTTTCTTCTTTTACGATCTAGTCTATAGCTAGATTACATAGGGTGCTCTTGTAGCCGCGGTGGCTAGAGGTGCATACCGGACCAGCCAAGTGATATCAACTTGTTCTTATCGAACTCGCCCTAGACTACCCGCATGAGTAGGGATACGTTGTGACAGAACGGGGGTTCCAAAAGGCGGGCGTTTTCGGAGTCAGATGGGAAGGCCACGATTTAAAGATGCTTTTAATGAGATTCTCTTTTCTATCTTCATCTATCTTGTTTGGAGCTACAACATAAGCATGATCTAGACTCTCTAGATCGGTTATCTCTTGCTTTCTCTTGCTACCTCTTTAGTAGATTAGATTAGATTCGTTTTCTTTATGAGTTAGTAGATTAGATGCAACTTGTCTTCATAAGATAGATTACCTTGCTTTACTAGATTGAATCCTTGCGTTGCACATTGTTCCACGGATTCGATACCTTGGGTTCACCACTCGAGGGAAGAAGGGTCCCTTGACTACGACGAGAGACTTGTCCGCTTGCAAGTCTAAACGAACTTTGATACAACTATTAACCGTCAACAAGCCCCTTTTTCTGGCGCCGTTGCCGGGGAACAAGCAATCAAGATCCAATCTAGTATCGCTTATTTTTCAGTTTTTTTATTTTCTTTTGCATCTCTTAAGTTTGATCATCCTCAAAAAAAATCGATCTAATCTAGTTTTGATTAACCCTAATTTTTCTCTTTTTAGATTTTTGTTTTTTTACTAACCCTAACCGGAGATGGTTGGCTACCTCTCCAAGAAACCCAAACTTTTTTGTGGATGATCTAGGAAAACTTTATAGGCAAAGGTGATGTGCAACACAAGCTAAAGGGTTGGAACCCCTAGATTCAAAAGTAAAACTCGAAGGACCATCAAAATCTCCAAGGGAATCACCACCTCCAAGTCAAGACGCCGAAAGGCCTTCAAATCAAGAGGAGGATGGAGAAGATGGAGATAGAGAAAGTTGTTGCATCCGTCAAGACCAAAGGACAAAGCCAGCCTGTGAAGACCAAAAAATGACTAAGCCGAAGTGGGTACCCAAGATTGCAACGCCCGCAAAGAGCGTTGATCCGAAGTAATCAAGTGAAGAAGTCTAGCCATGGACTATAAACGAAACGCTAGGCGGGAGGCAACCTGTTTCGTCGAGTCAAGAATAAGCTACCGGGAGGACAACCTGATTCCAGGTTTTTCGAGTCTTTTTAATAATTCAGTTTTGAATTTTACTACGCAAAACATTAGACTTAGAATGGTTGAACAATATTAGAGACATAATTCTTGGTTGAATATTTTGCTTGATCGTAAACCCTTTACATGAACCATCCTATGTTGTTTGCTTCTCTTTCAAGAAACCAAAACCAAAAAAATTCAGAACCTAACTCAACCTTTCATACTCTTTATGATGTTGTGGTTGACTTGTTTTTCATGCTAAAAACACACGAGTAGAGCCACGACTTGTATCTAGATGTTATTTAAATTTCAGCACGTGGTAGGACTCACGTGAACCTAGAATCTTGATTTTTGGTTGATTTAAAAATCCATATTCTTGGTTTCTCTAAGATTAGAATTTTTCTAAGCCTCACTTAATTTTATTTCATTCAAAATCTCTTTCACCTAATCAAAATTAGAACCTAAACCTATGCCCCCATGATCAAGCCGGGAAAAGTTCGCTCTCAACCAATGAAGGCAAACTATACCGGTGAGACCGATATCAACGTAGTCGGAAAATATTTTCGACTTACATTTGTTTTTAATGGTTTAAAAACTTCTCTAAATTTATTCTTGAGTTCTTGCATGGCTCTAAAAATATTTTTAAATTTCGAAATTAGAGGAGTGCTCAACCTTAAAACATGATTAGAGGGAGGCAATCTAGTTAACCTAACCATACATGCACCATGATACATCACGGGATGCCCCTCCAACATCTTTTATCAAACCACATGCAAAGTACAAGAATGGGGGGGCAGCCAAGGCCTTGTTTTGTAGGAATATCATGGATGCATGTGAGGCAAGAGAGTATGGAAGTGAATCAAGCGAAAACATCAAGTGGAAGGAGCAATAATGCAAGCGAAGGAGTGGACAGCAACGTTTGGAAGGTGTACGCAGTCACGAAGCAACATGAATGCACTAGAGAAGAACCGAGCCAAGAGGAGGAGAGAGGTAAGTCTTTCATCCAACTCTTTGTTCGTGTGCTCTAGTTTGTAGGCCGGAACCACCTTAGACTTAGCCATCCACCGCGTTTGTTTCGTGCAACAAATCACATCCTTAATCCACTCAAAGTCCAGACTCCAAAATAATATTTGTGCACTTCGTTACCGGGTGAAAACCCCGGATATATATTTGTGAGGGAGAGCGCTGCAATCATGGAAGAAAACTACAAGCCTTTTCACCAAAAAAAGGAAGGGATCATCGTCGTCTAAGCCATCATCGACAACCTCTTCGAGGAGGCACTCAGTTTCCGAGTCTCCTCGGGGTATGGAGGAGGACACGGCACCGCCGAGGAACCACTCTTCTCCTTGGTGGCATGGGGGCCACACGAAACTCGTTTATGAGGTTTACCAAACTTCAATAACATATGGAGGAGCCGCCCGTCCAACCTCGCCACTTGACACGATCATCCGCTCCACCTCCATACGCTCCGCGGTATTCCGAGGGGTATGTCATCATGATGGAGGAGGAGGACAAGAAGCTCGCTCGCCTTAAGTAGAGTCTTGTAGCGAACGTCGACATCGACGACCAAGCTCTCCACATATTGGGTTTCACACGGGACACCGGTGCAATTCTCTAACGGAGTGTCGGCAAACACCCACAAGGAATTCGCCTAGGAAATTTTCATGACCATGGCGCATACCCTTGATGAAGGAGTGCTGAGTCTCTCATTCCGTTTGGGGGGAGCCCACAAGTGGAGAAGAAGGAAGACATCGTCGGAAGGGTAACCTTGATCAACGATGCTATTTCTAGCACCTTGATGGGGTAATCCCATTTCATCCATGGGTTGCAATCGATCTTGAGATGTAATCGAACTTTGTTGGATTATCTATCTATCATCTTACACCGTGACCATCATAGGTCTAGTCATGAATACCTTCACGTAGTGAGAGTACGAGAGGAGAGAAAGGGCAAAACCGTGGTCACAACCCCGATAGATTAGATTAGGTTTTCATGCTCAAAACGATTGCATGTTCTAGTATCGTAGACCCATGGGCGAGTGTCTCCTATTTTCAAAAGCGAGCTCCAGAACAAGTGGATGTGCATGAAGGCACATGGGAAGGTTTTTGGAGTATGATCACGGGAGGAGACCATCAACGAAGAAATACTATCCGGAACCCCAACATCCAAGTGTGTCACTTTTGTGCAATTGGATTTTTGGGGAGAATAAGAGAGACAAAGATAACTAACACGGAGTTGAATTGGCTTTACTCGGCTCTTTGCCAAGAATCCAATCAACCCCACTCACCTATGATCAACCGGTGGTGTTGTGAGCAACATCGGATTCGGGAGTCGGGTTGTTACCTCTCCATGTTGACTATCTCTTTAAAATCGGGTATTACAAGGAACCCGAATCATCTCCTACCCGGGACTTCCCTAGGAATATATGAAGAAAGGAAAATTTATAAGTGAAGATGAGGGAGGAGGCTTCAAAGTGGCCTAGGTGAATTTGCCCCTTTCGGAAGTAAGGTTAAGACTTTTTCTTGAGGGGAAGAAGATTGGTTAGAGGAAGGACTTCTTGTGCCGGCGAAGAAAAAAATAAAGGAGAAGGATTATAGGAGAAGGATCTTCTATGGCCCAAGAAGAAGGTGCACAACAAAATTATGTGCCACCATTTGAAGAAATTCCGGCGCCACCAAATTACTACGGTGGTGTACCAAGGCAAGCATGGGGGAGTGGTGCAGCCATACCCCCACCATTTTTGCGGTGCCCAACGTAGCCTTTGCGGAGCCATATGCACACCTTCCTCAACCACAACAAAATGTGGCCACCATTGGAGGATACGCTGCAAGGAACGTGCAAATTATTGCAGCCATCCTAACCAATGCAAACCAAATGGGTGAAGGAAATGCAAACGTCGCTTATGTGCTTGGACACCTTCACCTAGCACCGTCGGACAATTCATAGGAGGAGTGGTGCATTCCTATTACAAGTAAGGGCACAACAACCAAGACTATCAATATCAACCACCGGCGGAAGATTGGAGAGAGGAGCTTTAGTTATCTTTCCTTTACCCCCTTTTATTTAATTTTCAGCTTGGATGTGCTTATGTATGCGTAGTATTTTCAGCTTTACTTTAATTTTTAGTTTTTAGTTTAATTTTCAGTGTGTGTGTTAGTTTTTATTTTCATGAATAATGTCACCACCAAGTTTTTACCATTAGTAAAGTTACAAAATTCGTGCCATGATGATATATGATTATAATTGCCGCTTTGTTTATCTTTGTAATTGATTTATGCATGTTTAACCTAGTGCTCTCTTAAAAATACAAATCTGAAATTATCTAAATGCCAGCTTAATCTTTAGCGGAGGTTATGATAAAGATAAAGACCCATAGTGTTTTATGTGCTCTCAAGTTTTAGATGGATTAAAGATGATTTATTTTTGTTCTTAAATGTAAAGCTAACCTTGTCATAAATACCACTTGCGTGTTGCTCTACCTATCCAGAGCCATATAAATATTTGACTGCAAAAACTTAGTATACAAGGTTTATTTTTGGGTGAGTTATTTCAGGCCTTGATTTCTCTGGCCCGAGACTAAGAAGCTGGTCATTCCGTTTTTGCGTATCTATCTTTTTGCTAGCCTTTTATCCGTGCATTGTGTATCCCCACATCGGAGATCTCACAAACCTCGCCGGATATCCACCCTTAAAATCAAATATCATCTTTTGTGTTTACCTCCTTGACCACAACCTATCGTTGAGAATGGATCATCAATTCAAGGAAGATCGCAAGACGGTGTCAACATTGAAGAATTCAAGTATCTCTCCAAGGAAAAATATTTCCGGTACCTACCTTATTTACCGCCTCTTTGCTCGAGGACGAGCAACGTCTAAGCATGGGGGAGGAGGTAGGTATGATGCAATTTTTAGAGTTCAAAGGGGAGCAATTGAAAAAAAATTAAAAGGGTGTAAATTAAAAAATCAAAACTCTAAGGTGAAAGTCTCGTGACCGAATGAATGACAAGAGAAGAAAGAAAGAAAGAAAGAAAGAAAGAAAGAAAGAAAGAAAGAAAAGAAGGAGAAATATGAGAAAGAGAAAAATATGAGTATGCGTAAAGTGAACTCCCCAGTTCTCTAAAGTGCATTAGGAAATTCAAGGCTTCAAGATTAAAAGATCCATTCTCATTTTCCAACCATGTGCAATCCGATAACGAGGACTTCCTTTGTGCCTCGTGATCACCCTTTGCCATTTGCACATGTCCACCTCTCTCAAGCGTGTGTATTTTTCTCTTTCCCCTCCTTGATTTAACATCGTTTTCCAATGACCTTTTTGACGAGTCTCGGTAAGACCATGAGAAGCTTGTCTTGTTTTGACAGCATCTCATTTATAATATCTTGTTAGGACTAAACTTTCCCAAAAAGTTCCATATAAAAGCCTACCAAATAAATAAATGCTATGAGAGGGAAAGGAGTAGAATAAATAGGCTTGAGAGACAAGATGAGATGAGAGTTCATGAGCAAGATGCAAGGTGGTTTAAATTTGTGAACTTGGTTTAGCTCTTTTTCATCTTGTTCTTTATTTCAAAATTTCTGAGATCCATTTGAATTATTGGGAGCATGTTAATACTTGTGGGATAAGCTTAATTAAATATCTACCCTCCGTAGGGATGAAGGCTAGTACATTATGGAACTTTAACGAATTAAACTTTTGAGAGCATTATGTTTTTTTTCATGTATGATCAAGTGCAAGGTTTAAACAATGAAGGGCAACGATGATATCCATCGAAGGCTTACTCGAGGATGAGAAAGGTTTAAGCATGGGGGAGCTGTTGACGGTGAAAATCCGTCAACCTAGCCATGAGTTTACCTTCGGTGTTGGCATAACTTTTGTATCGTATCCATTGGTACTAACCCCCGTGGTATAACAAGTTCACTTGTGCATGTCGGTTTTGAAGTTAAGTGTTTACGCTGGGTTTTAACGCTGAAAGCAAGACTTCCGGGATAAGTTCATTAAGCACCTCATGACAAGACCTTGAAGCCCGGTACAGGTCAAGCAATGAAGTGAACATGACTCCAAGAGCCCAAGGACCAAGCCCGAGAAGATGATAAACTCCGAGGACCGAACCAGAAAAGTGTTGAATCTTGCAAGACAAGGAGTTGAGTCCAATTTGGAGAGAAACCGACGTCAAGGGCCCACATGCAAAAGGGGAGAGGATCTAGAAGACGCAGGAAGCAACATCGGGCGAAGGAGGACACGAACTGGGCCGAAACGGGCCCAGGCCGGTCGGCCCAGCCTGTTTCGGGGCCCCGTCGGCCTCCCCTTTGACCTGGTTGCATCTCTGGCTATTTATAGCCCCCTGACCGAGAGCCACGCATCAATCAATTCGTCATCCGCTGCCGAGGAGCAGAGAAGCTTGAGTGACACCATCTCGGAGATGAGGGTCATGCTAGTTGTCTAGGGTTTCCCTAGCCGACGTGGGAACCTTGCATGGAAGACCACGTCGGAGCTCCGGAGCGAGGATCAAGATCGAGGGAGGGCCCCGGTGGTGATCTTGTTCATGTAATCATTCATGGTGAAGTTTGTAAGTGAATCCGATTTCTAGCGATTAAGTGCCTTCTCGATGATTTTGTTTTCTTCTTGGTTTTGCTTCTTTTACGGTCTAGTCTATAGCTGGATTACATAGGGTGCTCTTGTAGCCGCGGTGGCTAGAGGTGCATACCGGACCGGCCAAGTGATATCAACTTGTTCTTATCGAACTCGCCCTAGACTACCCGCATGAGTAGGGATACGTTGTGACAGAACGGGGGTTCCGAAAGGCGGGCGTTTTCGGAGTCGGATGGGAAGGCCACGATTTAAAGATGCTTTTAATGAGATTCGCTTTTCTATCTTCATCTATCTTGTTTGGAGCTACAACATAAGCATGATCTAGACTCTCTAGATCGGTTATCTCTTGCTTTCTCTTGCTACCTCTTTAGTAGATTAGATTAGATTCGTTTTCTTTATGAGTTAGTAGATTAGATGCAACTTGTATTCATGAGATAGATTACCTTGCCTTACTAGCACTACAAAAAATCTCGTGGTCTATGACGGTCAATTTTCCTCACGGATCATCAAAATTTCATCATAAAATGACATCTATGACGAAATTTGAGAACGTCATGTATTGAGCGTCACGGATCCCTTCTCGTGGCGTCCTTAAATTTTTGTCATGGATTAGAGTGATCCATGACGTTCTCAAGTCGTCATAGATTGGTGTAAAACCCATTGAACCCAGCCCAAAGCCCAAAATCTGTGACGAAAGTGATCGTCATGGATTAACTTGCCACATCACTCATAGATGACATGGGCAATGAGTTGGCAGACGACGTGGCAGCCACGTGGCAAACGACATGGCAGCCACATGGCAGACGACATGACAGCCACGTGGCAGATGATGTGGCCCAAAACCAAATGGCCAAATTCAATACTGATCATAATTCCACAAACCACACCAAAATACAACAATAGAGCCACACAATTCAATAATAATTCTTAAATTAATAAATCTCAAGTACATTCACACCACCTCAATAGCAAACAAAATATAATTTCTGTCAACAAAGCATAATCGACTAAGATTCATCTACGCTGAATTCACACAGGTCTACAATGGTCTTTAGCATACAATGACTTCTTCCCTGCCAGCCCAAAGCCACCTTCTCTTTGTTCAGTTCTAATTATTCAATTTTTCCTGAAATTAAGAGACCAAATGTATCAAATAGAAAGAACTTAGTTTCAGTATATATAAAGAAGCCTACTTAATACTGTTCGTTTTAACGACATCCAAAAGCATGAAATCAACAGGTATGTCTTCTTTTGGGCTGTGTTGCTCATCTCTAAGCTTGCACTCACTTTCTATGTTGCCGTATGCTAATTAAAACTTTAAGCAGCATTTATTTTTTTATAGTGAATAACTTTGATTTGACAAAATAACATTTATATACTTGAACTGATGCAAGTTGGATAACTTTAGGAAAATGGTTACTTGCAAGAGCTTCCTGCTACAGATCCCTACCAAAGATAAAAGATTGCAAGAGCTTCCACTACAGATCCCTTCCAAAGATAAAAGATGTATGGAAGGTTGCTTGTTCTTGCCTAATATCTTGTCAACAACAATATCTTCTATCTGCTGGCTCCTTCCTTCACAACCTGAAAAGAACAAGTCACAAAATATTCTCAGTAGCTTCCTGCTACATTCAATTATCCAGCAAAGATTTCTCCATTGTAGCTCTAGCAGAAGTATATGGTAGAGCTAAGTAATATAGAGCTTTATTAGGGAGCAAACAAAACTTAATTACCAAACTAATTAAGGTCACAAATATAAGGAGATCAGGTAACCAGCTCCTAAACACTTAGACATATATGCAGATATCTGGTATAAGTATAAGAACTATATACATTACACATACATTGGGCCACTAGTACCAACATGACTTGCTAATAAACAATCTGAAGAATAAAAACATATCACTAAAGAAGATATTTCTTGTCATGTGAACTAATCTAGTGAGCAAGTCACATAGTATAGCTCGCATGAAACGAATAGATCTAAGTATACAATATGTAGTACTGCACAGGCCGAACAACTATCACTATGTTTAAAAAAGTGATTATTGCAATTTCGAGAAGATAATAGTGCTATAATTTCCAGTAGCTAACAATGGAAGCACAACTGAATTCAGACTTGTTATATATACAGTTTATCTGCCACGTGGCAAGTGACAACATAAAGGTTATCTCAAACCATGAAATGAAAAGGTAAATACAGTTTGTATTGATGTGTAATCCTTACAGCTGAAATAGATAGAAAATTCACTGACGGGCTAGATAGCCATGTGTTAAACAGAGCAAAACATACCTTGAATCACATGTCAAGTTCAATAGCCAACACTGTCCATATGCTCCAAATCTGCTAGACCTGCACAACACAAGCTTTTCAAATATCTTGTATTTTTTATGTATTATTGGGGAACGTAACGAAACTCAGCTCAAAGAAAATTAATATTCCAATATTGTTCAAAAACGGAAGGAATAAAGATTTGCAGGTCTTAAACCTTGCCGCTCCAAGTCGCTATCCAACTCTCCTCGAGTAATACATTAGACACAGCATGTTAGCATTTGACTCGTATAACCATCTAAGATTAGACACAGCATGTTAGCATCTTGGCATTATCCTATCAAGAACTGATAACCTGCATTGCTAAATAGTTGTTCACTCCCAATAAGATGATTATGTGGCATAGAAACAGACAGGTGAAGCAGGGCTTTTAACACATGAGCTAATTAACATTTGGGTGGAAGCAAAAAAAAGCAGAGACACAGGCATAAACACTTGAACACTACTAGCTGCCAACTGTTGCTACTAAAAAGCTGATAAGAGTTCCTGGTGAAATTTGGCATGTGAGGGGTTATGATTGATCCACACCTTGTCTGGGAGGCATTGTTGGTGGACGCAAGAGCATGCCCTGTAGCTGGAGCCGCTGCTGGGGACCCCTTTGCCTTGCCTGCACAAGAACAAGGAGAAAGCAACAAGAGGAGTTCATGCCGAGAACTTTTCACTTTCATTACTGCTGAGTACCAACCGAGTCGAGAACAAACGAAGGAACAAACAAACACTATAGGAACAAATGGAAGAGCTGGTGCAGGAAAAGAAGATCATAAATATGAAACAGAACGGATTTATTGGTTGTCAAAGTTGTAAAGTCCTGACTGCTTGAATTTCATTTTGGTTTGGAAGAAATGAATTTCATTTAGCATCGAATTTCTGAGTTTTATGCAAGAACAGTGGTTAACTGGTTGTGCACAGACTTAAGCTAGGACAAAATTACCAATCTGTAGACACCTCTTTTAGTGTTGTCTGATTATAACAAACCCTCCGAAATCAGACTGTATGCAGATTTATTTTAGTGTCTGAGCAAAGAAAATACAGCCATTCTACTCCACTCATGTCTAAAAAATTGGTATTGCAGGAGAACAAATGTGCAACCACCACAGTTTGAATTTGCACATTCATAAATGTTATCACAGACTATAGAACTCTGCAACTCTGCTAGCTATGGCATCATGGAATGCAACCAGCCAACCAGACCAAGTAACCAAGAAAAACATTTGACTTGAACACTACTGCCGACTGCTGAAAAGTGAGAACTGTGGTGCTGTGATTCAGAGATGATTTCGTGCAGTTCCTACATACCTTGTGAGCAGGGGGAGAAAGCTGCTGCGTTGGAGTAGCCGAGGGAGAGCATGGACGTGTCCTCAGCAGAGTGGTGGTGGTGGTGGTTCCCCTTCTCTCTACCTGCCGCCGTCCAAGTTGAGTCACATCACTCTATCATCTATCATCATGCATCCATGAACCTACCAACTTTAAAGTTCTAATGAGCACCAGATCAGAGGACCAGAAATTTGGGAGACTGTTCGGGACGCATACCTTCATAGGGAAGGAATTGGGGAGTACACGCAGGACCAAGAGGAGTGCCGCACCTACGACGGCCGCCACCACGACCACCGCCTCCTTGTCTGTCTGCTGCGAGGAAGAGGAGCTCGCCCGCCCTGGGCCCTCGGATTCGCCATGTCTGGTGGCTAACCTCCTTGGCCCGTGCCCAGACGGGATCCGGCGGAGCTCGCCCGGATTGACCCCTGAGCCGAGCGGGGCTCGAGGTCGACGCCGCTGCGCCCATGGCTTGGCGACCGTGGATCAGGGCCCGCGGCGCCCAGACCTAGGCTCGTCATGGCCGGATTGGAGGAGGCAGTGCGGCAGCGGCGGGGTGAGGTGGGGGCTAGATGAGTCGTCGGCGGGGTGAGGAGCATGCGGTGGAAGGGTGGCTGAAGGGGTTCCCTGTGCCGTCGGGCGCCCATGACACCACCGCGTCCGTGACCACCATGCCGGGATCTCGGAGCGACGCAGATCTGAGGGGAGAGAGGCGGAGCGGCTGGGCGCAGGTGGAAGGGGGAGGGTGTGCGACTGGAAGGATAGGGTTTCGGCTGAGGGATTACTTATATATCATTGACACGCGATCTGAGCCATCGAATCGAGAATGAACGGTTGCTAATAGTTGGGCCAGTTGGGCTATAACGGGCCTGATTCATTTACTTGCAGCCTAACATTTTTCTTTTTCTTTTTCATTTACTGTACCATTGTAAAGTAACATTTAAAAACAATTATCTTATATGCACGGATATATTTTTTATATGTAATAGTATGCATATAAGTTGTCACCTAGGAGTTTCAAAAATGTTCAAGTAGATTTGCTATTTTCTATCATTTGCTATTTCTATCATTTAAGTGAATTTTTTGCAGTGACGGATTTTCCATAGGCGATGGGCCAACGCGCGGCGATTGTTCTAGCGGACCGGGCCTGCGTGGCGGCTGTGGCTGACCTGCATTTTTGTATTTCGATGCGAAGAGATATGTGGAATTTTCTCACAAAACAATCACAAACCAACATGTGCTCTAGTGGTAAAGGGTTGCAGAGTTGATGCGTGAGGTCCTCGGTTCGAATCCCTTTGGGCACGGAGTTTTTTGCTTAATTTTCCGACTTGTTCATGTGGTACACGATTCAAGTTCGTGTCTCCACAAATTTTTTTCATTTATTTATTTTTCTATTTTTTCCATACATCATTCTTTTTTCCCATGATTTGTCTAATGAAGTTTTTTATTTATCAATGATCATCTCTAATTCTTTTAATTTACTAATCATGAGGAAATGACGAAATGCAATGTGGGTCAAATTATGACGAAATTGGCGCAACGTCATAGTGTTTGGACTTCATATCGGGCTTCATATCCAGCACTGCCAATCTATGACGAAATTTGAGTGTTTTTTATGGATGTAGTGTGATCTGTGACGAAATCAGAAAACGTCATGGGAATTTCGTCATGGATCAAAGGATTTCTTGTAGTGTAGATTGAATCCTTGCGTTGCACATTGTTCCATGGATTCGATACCTTGGGTTCACCACTCAAGGGAAGAAGGGTCCCTTGACTACGACGGGAGACTTGTCTGCTTGCAAGTCTAAACGAACTTTGATACAACTATTAACCGTCAACACGCGCTTATCTGTAACGGGCGCCAAGTAACAACCGTTACAGATGTGGGTGCATGTAACGGGTGTTAAGGGCCCGTTACAAATACTGCGTGACCTATTTGAGGTTTTCATGTAGTGTCTCGAGGGTAAATGGTACGCACCATACCCTCACCTCACGGGACCAACCTAGGCTCAGGCACACCACGAGAAGGGCGGTACCTGTCCTTGTTGGCCAACTCTTTAGACAACCTCTCCTCATGCTTCCTCCTGAAGCAACACCCAGAACGGTGCCCATCCCTCCCACAATGCTCACAATGGAAGGGTTTTGGTTTTGGCTTTAGTTTTGGGCTCTCTTTGGGCTCTGGCTTCTCCTCACTCGGTTTCTCTTCCTTCTTCCCAAAGAACTCATTTCCCAAGTCACTCTTGAACTTGATGGATTTCTGGAAGTCATCGGTATGTGGAGGAAACGCGGGTGGAGCTGGGGTTGTGTCTAGACGGTTCCTAAGATGATTTGGCTTAGGAATAAAAGCATTTTTGTGGTGGGTTTTTGGTGGCTCTGGGATATCTCCGATCTTCCCCTCATTCTCACAACTTCCCTCACCAACCTTGTTTGCCCCAAGCGCTTCCCCATCCTAGCGCTTGTATGTCTCGATCATTATCCTCAGCTGAGTCTCATGACCAGACAACCAACCCATCATCTTTCTCAATTCATCATTCTCATCCTGCAAGCGATCAACATAGTGTGCAAGCTCCATATTCTTCACTGTATTTATTTCACAAGTAGAGCATGATGTAAGAATAGGAGCTTTCAGCTGAGCCTCTAGAGATCTAGCATAAACAAGCGAAACATCTAGTTTCTCATGCAAAACAGGACAAGAAGTGCAAGCACTAAGCAAGGAGGGCCTAGATTTCATCTCATCTAGCTCAACCCTAAGCACATCTAGTTCCTCGACCTTGGAGGAATATTTCTCCGTAAGCATAGTCAAGTCATCAAGGTACATAGAACAACCAGTGCATTCAGGTTCATTGGTCACAATAGGAGCCCTAGCATCATCAAGCCAAGATTCTAGCTCAACCACCTTCTACTTAGCCTCTCCAAGCAAAGACCTATACTCCCTCTTCTCCTTGTTGGTCTTTCTAAGGACATCATCGTGATTGTCAAGGAAGTCATTCAACCTAGCATTCTCCGCTGTCAAGAAGGATGGACCATTGTTTACCTCTTCCTCGGAGTCGGAGCCCGAGTCATCCTTGTTTCTCTTCTTGCTTGAAGAGCTATGTGACATGCTGCAACAGCCTTGGGCGGCGAAGCACAAGCCATTTATGTTCTTGATCGGCCGCTTGCCCTTGTGCTAGTTCTCTTCTTCATCACTTGAGCTTGATGAAGAGTAGCAGGAGCTTGAGTCGATGTCGCTTGCACTGGCAACCATCGCCCGCTCCTTCTTGTGATCACCACTCTTCCTTGGCCTCCGCGGGGAGATACGTGAAATTTGCGTACTCTCTCCGGTAGGTTGCAAAGAGCCGAGCCTGAACCTGAGCGTTCTCGGCATGAGCATTATTCAGGTGCTCCCAAATCCTGCACACCAAGTCCTCTGTCTGAACCCGATCAAATTCAAATTGACACAGAGCACGGTACAGGTAGTCGATCGCCTTGTTGTTAGCGTCGAACATGTCCCTTGATCCTGGAGCAAGGAAGTTCACAGGATGAATATAAGTTGTGTTCACCGTGACATTCCACAGGATCCGACCCTTGCCGTGGAGGAAAGCAGCCATCCGCCTTTGCCACATTTGGTAGTTTGTACCATCAAAGTGTGGAGGACTCGAACCATGTTCCTGGTATGCCATCTTTGGATCTTAGACTGGTTAGAATCACAAAGATCCATAACCGGCTCTAATACCAATTGAAGGACCAATTAGGCGACCAGAGAGCGGGGGAGTGAATGGGAGCCGATAAAAGTTCGTCACGAAGGATGAACTCGGCCTATGCCCCAAATTCACAACCAAGGGTATCCACACGAGTTTGCTAAGGTCGCGTAGTCACAACAGACTTACCAACCCTATGAACAAACCCCAACTCAAAGCAACAAGGAGATGCAACTCAATAAGCAAAGGACTTAGGTGATCTGCGAAGTTCCAGGCGGACAATCCGCGGTGACCGGGCAGACGGTCCGCGTGGGAGCGGCGGACGGTCTGCGGGTCAGGGACGGACAGTCTGAAAATGGACACCGAACCTCCATTATGCACCCTCCGAAATTCGGACGGTCCGCGAGCTCATTGTGGATAGTCCGCTCCTCGCGGAAAGCCTAGCCTCACCGGGCGGACGGTCCGACCAATAACTTCCAACCAAAACCTACCAGACAAACGGATCGAATCGAAGCGACTCAAGAACTCGTGAAGAACACGAAGAACAGCCGGCTGCTGAGTTCCTCGCGGACGGTCTATCGACCCCGCACGGACGGTCTACCGACCCCGCGCAGATGGTTCGCCAGGTGAGGGAACATCACGGACTTGAACATCAACCGCAAGATCCTACAAAGTCTTCGGAAGCCCGATTATGACTTGGTGAAAGCAATCATCTATGAGAAGAAGCTCAAAGAATTGAAGCCATCCCATATCTTGAGCAAGATCATGGCACATGAGCTCCAAATCATGCCCAAATCCAAGAAGGCGCCCCAAGAAAAGTCCCAAGAACCATCTTCTCCAACCACAAGTCATGCCCTTTCAAGCTAACAAGAGAAGGTGATGAGTAGGATGTCTACTCATGGAAGTTCAAGCGAAGATGATGGTGATGATGGTGATGATGAAGATTCCTCAAGTGATGAAGAGGTTGAATCTATGGTGGCCGAGTACGTAAAGAAGATCTTCAAGTATGTGAAGAAAGTCAACATGTACGGCTACAACGTCCACTTGAGAAAAGGTCGTCATCATCAACACATCAAGTTCACCAATATTGAACACAAGCCCAAGAAGATTGAACACATATTGCCAAATCTAATAGATTCATTAAGTTACCATGTGTTTCTTTGGATTTTTCTTTATGTTTAAATTCATGTAACACTCTTTTGCCCAATCTAGATTGGTTGGTTTCGGCTTTATCTCTTTGAGATTTATGTATTGTGCTTTCAAGCCTTTAGTTTGTTATAAGAGGATAAGTGCTTTTGATAGCCGAATTTAGATCAATCTAGATTACGTGTTGCGGGTTCAAGCTTTTTGACTTTTCAAATGTTTGTTCGTTCTGCACGGAACCCGGATCGGCTGTACAGCCGTATTCAGCAATTCTTCCACAAGTGAAACGTGTTTGTAAGTTTGTTTTAAATAATTTATGCTTTTAGCCTTCCATATTTAGATTGTATCATGTGGTGGATTAATCTATTTGTGGTTGGTGGCATGGTTTCAAACAAGTCGTATCATGCGGTGGATTAACTTGTTTGGTGTCATGCTCGACGGGTTTTGAAAGTACCTAGACATGCGGTAGACTAGTGCTTTTGGCCTATGCATGCTTGTTTACTTCATATTTATAATCATGTTTTTACCTTATTTATTTTATTGTTATTTATCCTCGAAAATCGGTCATGATCACGTGCGAACAATGTTGTTTAAACAAAGACCAATCTTTTGTCATGCTTACATCATGCATTCGGCTATATCCTGGTTTCATGTTTTAAAGCTCCCGAATGGTATTTAATTTGCTGACAGATAGTTTGTTGTAGCTATATGTCTTTTTACTTGGCTCTTTAGCCATAAATATGGAACTGTCTCGTACCACCCACGAAGTTCCAGGTTTTATCTAACTCCTATTCATCCTTTGTCAGTTTCAGGAAAATTGACCGGCACGCTTCGGATCTGGCACATGTGTTAAGCTAGCTTTTTTTCGGCTTGTTGTGTGCTTGGCGCGCGGTGCTAATTTTGCGTCAACAAACTTTTTGGCATGCCCAGTGGGACATTCTAGCTGATCAAGATGCCTGATATTCATGCTGTCATGGATGTCACCATGGATGACCTGTCTCCTGAGCAGCAAGTACAGTTGAAAGATGCCATTGACCAGTTTCAGCAGAAGTGTTTAATGTCATTTGGCAAAAACAGGAGTGGTGTGCCATATCTTAAATCTGACATGCCAAGGGTTCTACTACCAGGGGAGCCTGATACCACGTCTGCTGAGGAGAAACAGGAAGCTTTGAATGCAGTTCGGCAAACTATGGAAAACATAATGGCTAAACACCATACTGCTTTCTTGACTATGTTCAAACAGATGATGGTTGGAGTCTTTGGCCCAGGCATGGAAAGGATGCTCGGTAGAGTATCACCTCAAGCATCTACTGTGGAGGTAGGAGAAACAAGTGCTGCTATCAATAGCCAACCAGCTCAAGATGCAAGTGCTCAGCCGCCTCTGCAAAGTACAGGAGATCAACCAATCCAGTCGCCTCTGCAATGTATGGGAAGTCAACCAATCCAGCCGCCCCTGCAAACTACTGGGGGTCGTCCAATCCAATAGCAGAACCCTTATCACGCAATGCCCAATAGGCCTACTTATGGGGATTTGGCATTTGGCTCTTCTGGAGTTCCACCTAGCTCTACTTACAGAATAGCCCCAGGAAACAATAGGCTACAGAAGAACATGTTCGGGGAAGGATATTCAGAATTCATGGACTACAGTGCAATTGATGCATTCCCGAATCCTGGTTATGGTGCGGCTGCAGGAATGCCTACTGGGCCTATTGGAAGGCCAGGGGATCAAGATGCTAATGTTGAGCTCATGGTGCAGAAAATGGCCGATGTTTTGCAAAATCAATTCGGCCTGAAGCCCAAAATTCAAGGGCAAACATATACACCCCCATTCCCAGAATGGTACAACAGGGTGGCTTTGTCACACAAGGTGAAACCTCCCGCAGATTTCACAAAGTTCTCTGGGCAAGATGATACTAGCACTGTGGAGCACATAGCTCGATATTTGATGCAGCTTGGGGAAGCTTCAGCTGATGAAGCATTCAGGATCAGATACTTTCCCTTGTCACTAACAGGCCCGGCCTTTACAAGGTTTGCTTCTTTGCCTGCTCAATCAATCTGTTCCTGGAAGGATTTGGAACAGAACTTCCATGCTCATTACTTCATTGGCAGTAATGAGAAAAAGCTAATTGATCTAACGACCCTGAGATAGAGGCATAATGAAACGCCCATGGAGTTCCTCAGGAGGTTCAGAGAGACTAAGAGCATGTGCTTCTCTTTGAATCTGCCAGACGATCAATTAGCTGATATGGCTGTTGCAGGTATGTTGCCAGCTATTCGGGAAAAGCTATTCGGCATGGAGTTTGACAATCTTGGCCAACTGTCACACAGGTTGTCATTGATGAGCAACCAAGCTTATGGCTTCAAGAAAGACTCCAGGTTTGCCAAACACAGTGATATAGCTGACATCTACAACCAATTCCTCGAGAGAGCTGATCAAGGGGAGGAAGTTGATGATGATGAGGAGATAGCCGCAGCTGAGATGGTGTGGGGCAAAGAGCCGTTAACAGTGAACCAGAGATGGATCAAGCAAGCTAAGGGCACATATGACTTTGATGTGACCAAGGCTGATAAGCTCTTTGAGTTCCTTGTAAAGGAAGGCCGAATCAAGTTGCCAGAAGGACATTCTATGCTTCGGCCTGATGGAGTTAAAGAGAAGAGATATTGCGGGTTTCATGACAGGAATTCTCACTCCATCAATGATTGCAGGGTTTTCAGGATGAGGATTCAGAAGGCTATCCAGGAAGGTCATTTGAAATTTGACAATAAAATGAAGTTGGATGGCAATCCTTTTCCTCGGAACATGGTTGGGTTTTCAGTCAACATGGTGACCACTGAGGAAAAAGGGAAAGTGAAGGTCTTAACTTCAGCAAGGGCAAAGCAGGATGGATCAGTTGATCCTGCTCAACAAGTAACAGTGGAACAAATCCACAAAGAAGTACCTCGCATCCTGAAAAGCCAAATTGAAGTAGGGGAATCCTCCAAATCCAAGCCCAGGGTAACTTCACGTATTCTCCTTAACAAGTGGCAGCGTCAACAAGAGAAAGAATGCTACCAGAAACAAAAATACGAGGAGGAGAAGCGAAGGTTTGAAGAAGAAGAGCACAGGAGAGAACGAGAAGAGCATGCACGAGAGCAAGAGCGTGCGCATTAGGGATGTGCGTTCTTCAGGCACTGCTGGAATGAAGGTTTAAAGCTCCCCACGTTGAACAATTGTCCTGAATGCAGTGACAAATACACTGAGTATAGGCATGATACTGTCAATCGCCGATCCGTCCATGAAAGAATTGGAAGGATGCATCCCAGTGACGGTCGGTGCATAAAAATAAATGAAGTTGATGATCACCCAAGAAAAAGATATGCTGATCATAAATGGGTTGATCATGAGGAACAAGAGCGTGAATATGTCTTGCAGGAAGGACAGTGGTGCCCACCTAGATTGATGATAAGCCAAAAGAGAAGAGTTCAGCACTTGAGAAATCAGGAGTTGAAACAAGCAGGGATCAAGAGGAAACAGGTGTGGCGCCCAAAGGATAAGCCTGATGGATCTGGTCGTTCAGCTCCTACATGCATGGTATGCTTCTTCCCGAATGAATTCATGGCTCCAGCTAATCAGGTTGTGCAGGAAGAGACGTCGCCAGACATCAATGAAGATGAGCAACTTGGGCTGATGGCACAGCTGGTGTTGGCCAAGCAAGCAACCTTTGACAAGCCGACCAAGAATCGTCATATGAGACCGTTGTACTTGAGAGGATATGTCAATGGGAAACCGTTGACCAAGATGTTCATTGATGGTGGAGCTGCAGTCAATGTGATGCCATACACCACGTTCAGGAAGCTTGGCATGGGCCCTGGGGATTTGACGCCAACAAATATAGTTATGAATGATTTTGCTGGGAATCCTTCGGACACCAAGGGTTGCGTACATGTGGACCTGATGATCGGGTCTAAGACTTTGCTTACGACCTTCTTTGTCATTAAGGGCAAAGGGGCATATAGCTTGCTGCTTGGACGGGACTGGATCAATGCAAATTGCTGCATCCTATCTACCATGCACCAACAGCTTGTTCAATGGGTAGATGGTGATATAGAGGTGATCCAAGCAGATGATTCAGTGAGCGTGGCTAACGTGGAACCAGCCTTCTGGGAGTATCAAGGTATAGATTGCTTCTCAGGCAAGGACTAGGGTGAAGGTCCTGTTGAACCAGTCAGCAGTGATCAACAGCCGATTCAAGCAATCGGCTCTTATAGCAATTTTTAATGGATAATCCAATTGATGGAACTGATGGAAAATTAGGACGTGGATTCATGTCGGCTGACAAATTGGAAGAAATTGATATTGGAGATGGTGATAAACCAAGGCTGACATTTATCAGTGCTAATTTGGATTCAAGTTTCAGAAAAGAGTTGATCAAGCTACTGAAAGAATATAAAGATTTCTTCGCTTGGGATTATTCGGAGATGCCTGGTTTGGATCGTTCCATTGTTGAGCATCGGTTGCCAATCAAACCTGGTTTTAAACCTTACAAGCAACCTCCCCGAAAGATCTACAAGGATAAAGTATTGGCCGACGTGAAAAAAGAAGTTGGGAGATTGATCGAAGAAAATTTCATTCGGCCATGCAGATATGCGGAGTGGATCTCTAACATTGTCCCTGTTTACAAGAAAAACGGGAAAATGAGGGTTTGCATAGACTTTAGAGATCTGAACAGAGCTGCTCCTATGGATGGATATCCAATGCCTGTTGCTGATTTGTTGGTTGATGCCGCTGCTGGACATAAAGTTATTAGTTTCATGGATGGCAATGCAGGGTACAATCAAATTTTTATGGCAATAGAAGATATATCAAAGACAACTTTTGGATGTCCTGGACATATAGGCCTTTTTGAGTGGATTGTCATGACATTTGGGTTGAAAAATGCCGGTGCAACTTATCAAAGAGCCATGAATTATATTTTTCATGAGTTGATCGGCAAAATTGTTGAGATATACATTGATGATGTCGTGATCAAATCTTTGAATCATGAATCACACTTGGATGATGTGAGGAAAACTCTAGAGTGCACCCAAAAGCATGGACTAAAGGTGAACCCGAACAAGTGTGCCTTTGGGGTTTCAGCTGGAGAATTCTTGGGATTTTTTGGTGCATGAAGGAGGAATCGAAGTTGGCAAGAAAAACATGAAAGCTATTGATGAAGTTGTTCCTCCAACCAATCTCAAGGAATTGCAATCACTGCTTGGCAAGATCAATTTTGTGAGAAGGTTTATTTCAAATTTGTCACAAAAGGTGTTGCCTTTCTCTCCACTGTTGAGGATCAAGAAGGATTAGAAGTTTGTATGGGGTGACAAACAACAAAAGGCTTTCGATGAGATCAAGGAGTACATGAAGGAACCGCTAGTTTTGGTGCCTCCACAATTAAACAAGCCTTTGAAGTTGTATGTGGCGGTCGATACCCAAACCATTAGATCGGCCCTTATACAAGAATTTGAAGGAAAGGAACGAGTAGTTGCGTACCTTAGCCGAAAATTGTTTGATCCCGAGACAAGATATTCGGCTGTGGAGAAGCTTTTCCTGTGTTTATTACTCATGTACAAAGTTTCGGCACTATTTGTTGAATGCTGAATGCATTGTATATTCAAAGTTTGATGTAATTAAGCACATGTTATCTATGCCAATTTTGAATGGAAGGATTGGCAAGTGGATTTTGGCTTTATCTGAGTTTGAATTGAAATTTGAATCGGCAAAAGCTGTTAAAGGTCAGATTATTGCTGATCTCATTACTAAACATCGCGATCCATCGATTGATTTGCTTGAAATCACTCCTTGGGCTTTATTCTTTGATGGATCCTCATGTGGCAAAGGTGGTGGAGTAGGAATTTTATTAATTTCACCCAGAGGTGAGATGTTTGAGTTTGCTATCCCTATTCAACCTAGTGTCACAAATAATCAAGCTGAGTATGAAGCACTGCTCAGAGGGCTTCAGTATTTGAAAGAAGCGAAGGCTATTTCAGTTGAAATTTATGGAGATTCAGAGCTAGTTATAAAGCAATTGAATGGCCAATATGAACGTAGAAATGATATCTTGAGGAATTACTACGAGGAGTGTAAAGAAATCTTGAAAAGTTTTCAGTTAGTAATTCTATAGCATATTCCTAAAAAACACAATGAAGAGGCAAACAGGTTGGCTCAAAGTGCTTCGGGTCATAGAGAGAGCCAAGAGGTGTTTGCCAAGGAGGTGTGTGCTTTCGGGAGTGATCTAGCAGAAGATGATTGGAGAAAAGAAATTGTTGATTATTTATAAAATCCATCCCGAAAGGTCTCTAGGAAGCTCAAGTATAAAGCAATAAAGTGATGGGCGTTTATTTTACAAATCGTTAGATGGGGTGTTGCTACAATGCTTGGGTCAAGAAGAAGCAAAGAGAATGATGAGTGAAGTGCACGATGGGCTTTGTCGAGCACATCAATCGGCTTATTGAATGAAATGGGTTATCAGGCACACTGGATGTTATTGGCCGACGATGCTGGAAGATTGCTTTGAGTATTACAAAGGGTGTCAAGATTGTCAGAAGTTTGGGAATATCCAAAGAGTTCCAGCATCAGCTTTGAATCCTATTATCAAGCCATGGCCATTCAGAGGATGGGGTATAGATTTGATTGGCCAAATAAATCCTCCATCTAGCAAGAGGCATAAGTTTGTGCTTTTGGCAACAGATTATTTCACCAAATGGGTTGAGGCAATACCATTGAAGAAAGTAATATCAGAAAACATGGTTGAGTTTGTTAAAGAACACATCATTTACAGATTTGGGATTCCTCAAACAATTACAACTGATCAAGGAGCTCAATTTGTATCTTTAGAGTTCAGGGAATTTGCTGAAAGCATGGGGATCAAATTGTTGAATTCTTCTCCTTATTATGCCCAAGCTAATGGTCAGGAAGAGGCTTCTAACAAGATCATGATCAAGATTATACAAAAGAAGATTGATCAGAAGCCAAAGAGGTGGCATTCGGTACTCAATGAGGCCTTGTGGGCTTACCGAATGGCTCCTCATGGGGCTACAAAAACATCTCCTTATGAGTTGCCATGGGAAATGCAATCAGACTCGAGGAGAGTGGTTTTGCAAAAGGATTTAAGTTCCAAAGATTACATTGGCTTAATGATGGACGATTTAGAGGATTTGCATATGATTTGTCTTAAGGCCCTAGAGAATATAGAGAAGAACAAGATGCGAGTTGCTAAGTATTACAACAAGAAAGTAAAGGTCAAGCAATTTGCAGAAGGAGATTTGGTTTGGAAAGCATTACTGCCGATTGGAACTAAGTATAGTGTGTTCGGCAAATGGTCCCCGAATTGGGAAGGTCCTTTTCGGGTAGTTAGATGTACGCCTGGAAATGCATATATCTTGAAAACTTTACTAGGAGAGGAGTTTACTGCTGCTATAAACGGAAGATATTTGAAGAAATATTATCCTAGTATTGAAGTTGATCGTTGATTACAAGCATCAGAAATACAGAAACAGCCGGCGTTCGGGAAAGAAGTCGCCTTTAGAACAAAAAATCCTAACAGAGGAGGTGGCCAATACTGAAGTGTATTGCCCTTAGCGCAAAAAATGTTCTACATTACAAATGTTTCTTGCAGGCTTTTATTGAGCAACCCAGCTTCCTAAAGATTACAAGAGGGTGGGAAGCAGAAGGCCTGGAGAAAGAAGCGAAAGTATGCCTCATTTCTTTGATTTCGCGTTCTTCCTCTTCAGCTCTTCCCTCTTCACATGTTCCAGGGCCACCGTAACCGCAACATAGAAGCTTCGGGGATTGCCATGACTTGCAGCTTCCATCAGGCTATCCCAAGAAGCCTTCAAGTTGTTGTACCTATCAGAGACATCTGAAGAAGGGAACAGTTTGTTGAGATCTGAAGCTTGAACGTGGGAACCAGAGGAGGATGAAGATCTTACCCCCTACCAATGCCTCCAAGCTCATGAGGCGTTCGCGTTCGACACTGCAGCGGGCGGTGATGTCTCGTAGGTTGTGTTCCAGATGCCGAATGCGACGGCGCACTTGGTGGTTGGTCCTCTGTTCCGGCGTGGCGCCTTCTTCTTCAGCGGAGGAATCAGAGAGGATGTACTCGAGAACCTCTTCAGTTCCAAAAATCTCCTCAGGGAGCAAGTCGAGGCTGAAAGCAAAGAAGGGTGAGCCATGAGATTGCAATCGAGAGCAAAGGAAAGGATTGACAGAAAACTTACTCTCGAATAGTCTGTTTCTTTGGTGGAGCGCTGCTCTCTTCGATGGGTTGCTTTCCCTTGTCCGCCATGGCCTTGGGGTTTTTTCCTCTGGAGCAGGGAGAGAAGATGTGAGGTGATGGAAGTGTATGCGAGTGGATTTGCAGAGCATCGAGGGGGCTATTTTATTAGCTGTGAGAGCACATTGGGAGTGATGACTGGTTGGCGTACATTAATGGGAATACCAAAAGGCAGGCTTTTCTCCCTGAATGCGAAGGGTTTTTCATTGAACAGTGTTTGTGGCTCTCGAATGCGGATTTTCTGCGGATTCTGTGCCAAGGGACAAGAGTTTGTGCGTATTCGGTTAAGATAAAGTTCCCGAGTTCGTTCAAAAACAGTAAGATCCGCATGCACAAGTCAAAGGAAAATCATCGCAACACGAATGCAGGAATTAAAATTTCAAGATTTATTACCGAAATTCCAAACATCCCTAGTACAAACTAGTCAAGGAGCCTGTTCGGCACACACCGGGATGAATGGAGTCGGCAATGGCGTCGCCGTGGCCGTCGAGGCACTCCAGGATGACCTCGATGTCGTCGATGTCCTCCGGCGCGCCGCCATGGAAGTCGCGTGGCTGCGTGGAGTAGTCCACACTGGTGTGCGTCGCCATGGCGGCCAGGCCCAGGGTGGTGCCCAGGCGGACACCGTGGAGAGCCACCTCATCGACGCGGTCTTCCACTGCGGCAATGCGGGCTGCCGGCGTGTCTCCGGGGGCGTTCACCTTGTTCGCCAGCTTCTTCACCAGCGTCTTCAGCCAGTTGAGCTCGGCGTCGCGGTCTGGAGCAATGCGAGACAATGGTGGTTAGTTCAGAGTTTGGTGTTAAAATTAAAACAAATCACGAGATTCACCGTCGATGGCCTCCAGCAGCTGCTTGCGCTGGTGCTCCCATTCGAGCTCAGCGATTCCAACCTTCTTGGAGACGTCTCCCAGCTCGCGCCGGGTTTCTTCACGCTCCGCCTTGAACCTGCGGGCGTCGCGGTCGCTGTAGCGCGAGTTGGGGGAAGGAGAATAGTTGTACGACCCCGAGGAATCGTCTGGCATGGCCGGAGTCGTGGCCTGTGCAGGAGCAGGGTTCCACTGGATGAGCCTAGAAATACAAAGAGGATCGTCAGAAACAAAAGAGGAATCTATAAAAGTTGTGAAGAAATTGACAATCACCACCTCCGGTGAGCGCCGGCGCGGCTCCCCTCGGCTTCGTCGCTGGCCCGACGCCTGTTGCTGCTACCTGCCATCGAGCTTTTGGGAGTACTAGAGCTAAAGAGGGGAAGTTTAGATTGGCAAAGGTTTGAAGGCAGAAGACTTGGTGGAAGGCTAGGGGCACCAGCGGTTCTTATTTATGGGACTGGCAAAGAGATCGTGGCCGGAGATCGTGGTGCATATCCCGAGAAATTTGGGAGGTGGAGAGACTTCCTTAACCGAATCGTCGTCAGGTCGTTTGTAATGCAAGCTGAGTCATATTTGATTTGACTGGTTGAAATTCGGTTGAGTTGCGATCGGATCGCTATTCGGGTCTAATACTGTTTGGCCAAAGTTGCCGAATGAATCGTCTAAAGTTACTCGCAAGACAAGACAGGAAGTGGAAAGTGAAATTTATGGTGAACAAAGTTACAAGGACGATGAATTTTCCGGCTACAAATTGTTTGGTACAATCATATGTTCAAGTACTTTGAGATTACACCGGAAGCGTCTGATATCATTTTGCTAATGTTGTCCAGCAGTTTCTGATCAGCCTCTTGGGTGCTAGACAGAGCAGAGAGTTTTGTCTTGAGCTGGTTTGATTCAACCAGGGCTGATGAAGCTTCCTTTTGGATTTTCTCTGTTAATCCAGGAAGTTAGGCTATCTTTTTCTTATCAGCCTCGATTTCAGCTGTCAAGTTCTTCAATTCAGCTTCTAGTGCAGCTTTCCTGGCAACTTTCAATTCAAGTGTAGGCTGCAGTTCAGCCAGCAATTCCATGTTGCTCTGGATTTGAGCCTGTGATTCTTTCACGAATTGCTTGGCTTTAGCCCTCTTTTGTTCCAGGACTGGTCGGGAGGATTGGTTCTTCAAGGCTCTCCTCACTGCTGCAAAGTGACTGTCCAGATGAGAGATAGGCTCCACGGAGGCTTTGGTATCGTCAGGAAGCTCTTGATTGATGAATTCAAGCACTTCTTCTAGAAGATCAACATTCCTGACTTGGTCCTGGATATCTCTTTGCAGCAAGGAGAGGATTTCTCTCAATTTTTCCTGGTTTTCCTCTGACAAAGCTTGGCTTGAAGATGCTTCATCACCTTTTTGGGCAGCTAAATCATCCACAGTGAACGAAAAGCTTGGTGGTGATGCAGCCTGATCCTGAAAAGAAAGGCTTGCCGAATTAAGGATGATTTATTGAATGGAAATAACAGAGATGAATGCCCATGCTTACCTCATTCCTGGCCTCTTGAATTGGAGAAGGGATTTTTTCAGGCTCAAGAGGAGGTTCCTGGATGGTTAGTTGAGGAGAAGCTTGAGGGGTCCCTGGTAAAGCTGGAGCTTCTAACTGAGGAGAGGTTGGTGGAGTCCTTGGTAGGTTTGAAGCTTCTCGCTGAAGGAAAGATGGATCCATCCTTGGTGAAACTGAAACTTCTACTTGAGAAGGGGATGGTTGAATCCCTGGTGAAGTTGGAGCTTCTGCTTGGGGAAAGGATGGCTGAACTCTTGGTGAAGTCGGATTTGAAGCATGTTGAGGAGAAGAACTCCCCACAGTTTGATTCACCAATATTTCCTCTGCAAATAACAAGTAAAGGTAAATGCCAATGAAAAATGGTCCTTAAAAGGAAGGAAAATGGTGAGGACCTTACCAGCAGATTGGGCATTGGCAGATTCTGTGGTGATTGGTGGTTGCTGAACTCTGGTCTGAAATTATACAAGACAAAATTATCAGAATAAAGAATGGTTTTATGCTCAGGAAGGAGAAGATGTTAACCTTAATAAGAACTCTTTTGGATGTTCTTTTCTTCTTGGCAGCTGGAGCAGCAACCAGGGATGGAGCTTTCCTCTTATCAGAGGCTGAGCTGATAAGAGTTGGGTCTGATATAGCATATCTAGACATCAATTGAGCCAAAGTGGTGCAAGTAAATCTCAAGGCAGAGATTGGGCATTGTAAGAAATTGTTCTAGTACAGGGGGCAGGCACTGTATTTAGCAAAAAGTGGCAAAGGATCATGATCAGTAAAGAAGGACATGCTTGAGAGAAGGGAAAATAAGTACATTACCTCTGAAATTGGCTGGAAGTTAGGCATTAGCTCAAGGCAAAGAGAATGTACTGGTTCATTGAAGGTATGATCATGGAATTCTTGCCGCTAGGAAGCAAAGGAGGGATGAACTATTGATGTTGGTACAAAAGGCCAAGGTGTATAAACAGTTGGGCTGCACTAATACTCAAAGATTCTTCTGGCTTGCAGGTTTTCCTTGATTTCCTCTCTGGGCTTGAGGAATTCGTGAAGGAATAGTCTTGGGGGCACTTGGCCACATCCTAGCTGTCGGGCCATCATGTTTGGTTGATAATATTCAAAGGTGCTCTGATTTTGCCTTCCTCCACTGAATTCTTTTGGCAGGATGCATGGATGGATGAGGATGTTAAAATTTCTATGGATCTTACATCATTACATCCATTCTCAAAATTGAATTCATAAGGGAGGGTCAAGTTATCATTGTTCAGATAAGGAAGCCAAAGGGGATTGGTGAAACCTTTAAAGAAAAGCTCAAAGATTTGGCTGATGTTCTGGTCAATGGATATGGTTGAGGCAGCTTCTCCATAAGTTTGGCAACCTTTGGTGATCTGAGCTTCTCCTTCCTTATAGTTGGATGAAGGGAAATGCCGGTTGTTGAGATCAATACCAACGATCTGGTGCATGTATAGCTGCAGCCACATTTGAACAAACCATCAGGGGCCATTAACACAAGAGATCTTCTGGCTGGTGTGTGCATCAAGTAGGTGGTTTGATGAAGCATATGGTATACACTCCCTAGGAGGTACTTTCCAAGGGGAATGGGATGACCAGCAGTCAAATCATCAGCCATTGCAATATGGTTTAGGGTTGGCTCATTGGCTTTGCCACAGAAGACGAATCTGCAAAGCCACATGTTCAGGAAGGCCCTGTACTCAACTTCAAACAAAGGGCCATCAGACATACCTTATATCCAACTCCTGTTTTCACTCCTCTTTGCCTGGTGGAGCCTTTGTATTTGTAAGGATACACAGATCCTGTGATATCAAGGCCGGTCATCATATATACATCGGCCAGAGTGGGAGACATTGGTCCATGACCAAAGAGAAAAGCGTTGACACCAAATGACCAAAAATGACAGGCTGCAATCAAAAGATTCTCATTCTTGGGAGTCTCAGCCAAAGATAACTCCTAACACTGGGCAATTCGAAGGTTGTCCCAATTGCTAGTTTTTGCACTGTCATCATCAAGTATCCTCTTATACCAGCTTCTCCAACCTGCAATCGGGGGCAGGGGCCAGTTCTTGAAGGTGTCTTGCCACTCATGGGGTCTCGATAAAGCTGCTTTGAAGGGGATTCTCTGAGATTCGGCTTTAATGAACTCGAGAGGGTCAGAGGTTCTCACGGGTCCGAGGAAGTAGGATGGTGATTTGTCCTCAATGGGAATCAAAATCTCGGTGGCTAGAGCCTATCAAAGAAAAGGCAAAAGAAAAAATCTAAGATGGAAATCGAAAAAGTGATACCGAATGAGCCTTAAGGGGATGATATTTACCTGGAGGACTTGATCTTGGTCCGCCATTTGGAGATTTGAGCTTGAGGGATTGATGAACTAGGGTTTAGATCTGAGCGAGGACTCCAATGGATTGCAAGAGGAAAGAACGGGTGTTGAACAGATTTAGCTCGGAGACGTTGAGCATTTATGGTCAATTCCGGAATAAAATCACTTTTATCCCGTAATTGAAGGGGCATATGTTAACACCAAAAATTGGTACAGGAAAGGGACTGACTTGTGGGCCGAGTTTGGTAACAAAATGCCATTCGGCAGGAAAAATCTCCTCAGAGAATTCGGTAAAGATGCTTGCGGTCGGCAGTACGCCATCATTCGGCAGAAGGACTGTTTGTGCTTAAAAAAGAAAGTTTTCGGGAATACGTGATGACGTGGCCCGGATATAAGGAAGGGACGAATTGATGACAGGTACGAGATAGACATTGGCACTGGAGCATTAATTTAGGTATTAAATGTTGTACTCGTAGTCGATCAAGAGTCGTGTTAGGACAAGGGTATAAATATAAACCCTTGATGTCTGTAATAGGGATCGAACATCTACACAACAAAATCGGCCCTGTGCCAAACTTCGAGTCCTTTAGTCGAGTCGTCGAGTTCTTCGAGAGGAGCCATCGATCCGTCGACCTCCGTAAGTACCGGCAACCTTGTATCATGTCTAGTATCATGCGGTGGATTTAGATCATGATGCAATTAGTCTTGTTACCTTGCTTAGTATCATGCGGTGGATTTAGACAAGCTTGCAAGTTGGACATGTGTTGCTCAAGTTGCCCGGTTGTGGTAATGGAAACTAGAACCTATCTCATGTATCATTGTAGCTCCATTACCTTGTCTAGGTTTGCATTTGTTGTTTTGCCTAGTTGTTTACATATGGTAGGTTGCTTGTGCCATGTGCTAACCCATGAGCAACCTACATGGTTTGATTAGTGTGTAGGAAAGCTACACTTGTTCTTTCACGATGCGTGTTTTCATATATATCTCTTTGCATCATGAGCAAGCTATAGGGTTAGCTTCTCATTTGTTGTCATAAACAATGTACATACATTTGGTTGGTTATTCAAACACTAAATGCACACATTTAGGGGGAGCTCATCCTATGGTTTGGTTATGGGACTAACATTGTTTCAAGCTTATTTCGTGTAGTCCCTTGGTGACGCGTTCCGGTGTGGTACTTCATTCTAAGAGAATGCTATTTCACTCTCAATGTGATCTAACATCTCTAAAAGAGTGAATATAGAAATATGAGCTTCATGTTATTGAGTCATGTCCTTGCAAGCTTATGTCTCTATATAAGTTCAAAGGCAATGTACTCATACATTCCTAATCCTTGTGGTAAAGAGGATCAAATCCCCCGGAGGTATGCAATGATCAAAAGACTACAAGTGATATCTACAAGTGGTAATGTAACAGGAACCCATTTGTCTTATCTCTTGTCCTTTAAGCTACCTCCTTGAATGATATGCTCTAAGCTTCCTTGCCTTACAAGTTTGTAGTTGTGCACTTGATTTTCACACTATCATATTGTGCACACACTTAGGGGGAGCTTAGGTTGTATCATGATAGTCTCATGAGCTTGTGATCCAACTTAGTTATTCGCACATGTGGTATCTTCATTGATATCATACATATGGATCATGGTTCATGCGGCTTTCTCCCTTGAATTTAACATTTCTCTTTGAGCTATGTTTGCTAGGACTTGCTAAATTTCCTTGGAGACCTTTTGCATTGGGATCTTTTTGGAGATTTTATTCCAAAGGGGGAGAATGTGGGACCAAAGCAAGCTAGTGTTTCCAAATTGGGAAGAGGCAAGCTATGTGTGAACATAGGAAGAGAAGATCAAAAGGGGGGAAGCTTGATCTAGGGGGGTTTGGATGATGGTAAGCATCCAAGCAGGTGTAAGTGGTTCTAATTTTGTCAATTTTTGCAAAAATTATGCTTGCTTTGGTTGTGTTGTCATAAATCACCAAAAAGGGGGAGATTGTAGCGAACATGGCCTCATATGTCATTAGTTCGAGTATGATTTTGGTGATTCATGACAACATGATCAATGGGACTAACCATATTTTTTAGCATGTCTTTGTAGACATTTATAGGTCCCAAGGATGCCAAAATACCACATGCAAAATTGAGAAGATAGTCTATTTTTCAAGGGTCAAAAACGAGAAAGAAAAGGAAAAGAAAGGACACCGTCAGATGAACCAACGGTACTGATGTGGACACCCCTAGCATTGACACTAATATTATAAAGGGTAGTGATGCAACAAATATTGTCGGTCCAGTTACAAGAATGAGAGCTAAACAACTAGAGAAGGAAATTCAATCTCAGGTGCATGCTAACCTTATTTTAATTAATCACAATAATTCAGATTAGGTAATGCTTTCAAATTGTTATTTGAACATTCTTAGGAATGATGGTGTGTACTCAAGTGCATGGGACGATGACGGTTTTTGTCCTCCCGCGTTGTGATGATCACCTTTCTCCGATATGCTGATATTGAAGTGTGAATCTTAGAAGAATAATGATAGGTGAAAGCTATCCCTAAATATCAAATACTATTCTGTATCTAGAAATATTATATTGTGTCCTACATTTTAATTGCAGCGGCTTGGTGCTTGGACGTGCTTGTGAGAATAAAGGGAGAAGGGCAGACTATTCAGCTACGATGCAGATCAGCAACCAGGTTGCTGTCCACACACGTACAAGCATGCAGAAGAATATCAACCATCCAAGGCTATTAATAGAAGGAGTGCTACAACTTCCGGCTGCATGTTCCCATTTATTTTATCTAAACTGAAAACACCACTAGTGCTATATGTATCCATGTAATAGATGGGCGTGGGATCTTTTTTTGGCTGCCATTTCAGAAATACAAACTCTTTTGAGTTCTTCAACGTGAGCCTTGAGAGACTTGCGGACTTGTTCTTTCGATTCTTGAGGGAGTTGTAGAACGCCGAACTGCGGTTCATCCAGTTTGTGCCTTCACGTCTATACAGCGTGATTGCGTGGGCTGGCTTCATCGGTAGGTGGAAGGGCGATTGACTCGGTTGTTCGTCGCGTGTGCAAGATCTCGCGGTGCGCAGCCTCTTCGTCAGGTCACGCAACTATATTCACCAAGTTTTGAAGATCCTTCGAGAAGATCGGGCCACAACAATTGCTCCCGCGTAATTCTGTACGCAGGCGCTCATCATCTGGTATCAAAGCCTCCGTTGACTCGGTAGGATAGATTTTTATATACCTATAGTCCACAAATAGCCAAAAAAAATTATATATATATATATATACCAATTGTTTCCTTCCATCCACTTCTTGTATCTTTTCCCTTTCCTTTCCACCTATTTTTCTCTCCGATCAGCAACTTAGACTTGTGTTTCTCTTTTGGATTATTATTCGATTTTGCATACATACATTCAGCTTGCAATACATTACAAATTTACCCCACCAAGCTCCACCCAAAGCATTCGCGAGCTGTACACCGTCGACTCTTTGACAATCATTCTTCCACTGCTATTTGCTGCCCCGGTTCACTCTCTTTCAGGGAAACAAAGAACTTGTTCAGTAATGAGGACCATGTGTGGTTCGAGGACCGGTGGATGGTCGCTTCCTTGTGTGATGAGTGATTGACAACGTTGTGTGGACTGATTCTTGGCTAAGTATTGCAGGTGCAGGTTGCGGCTTGACTCGTGTGGGTGCAGGTGAAGAACAAGCACGAAAGGTCGTCGCCGGTGAGGCCTCCAGGTGTGGAGAAGACAAGTAGGCTTCGTTCGAGGGACCCGGTGGCCGGCGGGGGTCAAGTGCGGGCCGCATGGTGGCATGAACAAGAAGATGAAGTCGTGGACGGTTTCTTGGTTGAGCCTCAAAACCAAGGTCGAGTCGGGACTACGTGGGAGCCAAGTCATGAGTGGAGATTGGCGGAGGCTACACCGAGTTCGCGGGGTTTCCGTGGTTCCCGAAAAACCACCGGGTTTCTTGGTTGATCCACAAAGCCAAGACCGGAGAACCGAAGACGGAGGTGCGGCGGCACACCGCACGGCCTCGGCGGGTGGGGACCGGTCCGACCGGTGAGGAGCACCGGTCCGACCGTGTGCGACGACGCGGTCCGAATCTTCGAAGCGGAGGACACGCGTCGGATCGCATGGCTTGCGTCGAGGCTACGCGGGGTGCGGTCGCCGGCATCCGTCCGATGGTGAAGACATCAAGAATTCCAAATCCGCCCTTGAGGGGCTTGTATCCCTAGTTAGTAGAGAAGGGCATTTTAGACATTCGGTTGCCTCCATATAACCCAAGAGGTGAGAGGATGGCAGCCAACTCTTGGAACCCTAGCTCATTAGTTTTCCTATTTTCTACCTATTTTCCCTAGGTTTTCTTTAGGACTAGCAAGAGAGCTTCACGGAGAGATCTTGTTGAGAGGGATGGATGATCGGGCGGCTTGCTAGACCTTGTACGAACCTTTGTTTCATGTATAGATGATTCGGCGTGGTTCCTCAAGGTTTGGATGTGTTTTTCCCGGTTGTTCTTGGTGGTGATTTTCGGAGCCCTCTCTCGGTGATTTCTTTGGGTTGTTTTCGGGACTTTTCTCTTGGGGATTTGATGGGGGAAATTTATGGGAACCCTTCGTGGTTCTTTGGGCTGTGATTCCCCTCCCAAATCCGTGAGTAAAGGTGCTCGATTTCGGGGTTTCTTGAGTTCTTGGGTTGAAAGTGCTTTCGGCGGGATCTCTTCGATTCCTCCTTTTTGGACGAGTTTTGGTGGGATTAAAACTTGGCTATGGACTCCTCATGAGGTGTTTCTGATATCCCCAAAGTCTTGTTCAAGTCCGTGGAGCGATTCGGGAGATCGAGATTTGGATTTGGGGGAGTTGACCCGCGGTCTTGTTCATCCCGAGTCGCCGTGCTACACCGGTCCGACCGGTGCTCCCGACCGGTCCGACCGGTGCAAGCCCTTGTGGGTTTTTGCTCGGGTGAACGTCTTGGTGTGTTCGTTGTTGTCCCGTGTTGCCGCTTTGTTTCGAGTTTGGGTCGGTTTGGTGGTCGGTTGGCCTGTTTGGTGCCTTGGGGGCTTTTAGGTCGCCATCGGTTTGACCGGTGTGTCTCACCGGTCCGACCGTGTAGAGCCACTTAGTGGAAGTTGCTCGGTTTCACCGGCGAGGACCGGCCTCGACCGGTGGTGCTCACCGTCTGACCGATGTGGGTCTGTAGACTCGAGGTTTGGTTTTTCCGCTGCGTTTCTCGGGTCGGAAGGTTGTGTGTTGGTTCCTAGGTCCAGTGGCACTCCAGTGGCTACGTGGGCTTGACCAACCTTGGTAGTGACTCGGAGACGTGTGTTGGAAGCCGTGTTCGTCTTGTAGGAGTTTTCATCTCCTTCGAGAAGAATTTTTATCGGCTCCCATTCACTCCCCCCCTCTCTGGTTCGCCGTATCGGTCCTTCAAGTGGTATCAGAGCCGGTTCGGGTCTTTGTTGACTCTAACCGCCCAAGATCCAAGGATGGCGTACCAGGAACGGGGTTCGGGTCCTCCACACTTCGATGGCAAGAACTACCAGATGTGGAGCAAGCGGATGGGTGCGTTCCTCCGCGGAAAGGATCAGCTTCTTTGGGATGTCACGGTGGACATAGGCTATGTCCAGCCGATGGATTTCCTTGCTCCGGGATCGAGGGACAGATTTGACGCCAACAATAAGGCGGTCGACTACTTGTTTCGTGCTTTGTGTCAGCCTGAGTTCGATCGGGTGCACACCGAGCACTTGGCTTGTAGGATTTGGGCGGTGTTTAAGGAGGCTCATGTTGGGAACGCCCAGGTTCAGGCATGGATGTATGCGACCTACCGGAGAGAGTACGAGAACTTCACTCATCTCCCTAGGTGAGTCCATCGATGCCTTGTTTCGCAGGTTCACGGTGGTGGTGAACAACATGAGGGCCAATGTGGACGTGCTCCCGTACGATGATCATGATAGAGCGGTCAAGCTCTTACACTCTTTGGATCGTACGATATGGGGCGGAAAGTTCGAGGCCATAGTCGAGTCGGAGAGGTATGATACTCTGACGGTGAACGAGCTGTTCTCGAAGCTCAAGTCGGCTGAGGTGGATAGGGGCATGACTGCCAAGCTCGAGGGTCCAACTGACTCCCATAGTCTCGCCCTCGTTGGTGGTTCCAAAGGAAAGGTTAACTCTAACCCATCCACCAGGATGTTCTCTTTCTCCTCTTTGATGTCTATGCCAGATGAGAAGTTCGACGAGCTTGGAGAGGACGAGCTTGGAGAGGACGAGCTGGCGCTCCTGACGAGGCGGTTCGAGAGGCTGCACGAGAACCGTGTGAATAGGAGGAGGAACACGAGGACATGCTTCAAGTGCGGCAAGACTGGACACTATTTCGCTGAGTGTCCAAAGGTGAACAGCCACGACAAGCACAAGTCCAAGGACAAGAAGAAGAAGTCCAGGAAGAAGGATCATGGACATGAGAAGAAGACGCGGTCTCGAGAGAAGATGAAGAGATCGAGCGACATCGAGTCTGATTCCGAGGACACGTCTTCAAGCTCGAGTGATGAAGACGAAGAGGATGACAAGAAGAGGAGGAAGAAGAAGAACATCGGCAAGTATCTCAACGGCCTTTGTGTGACGGGCCTAAGCCTCAAGGACGACTTCGCGGCATGGCTCGCGGTTCGAGCGACAAGAGAAGCCGGGGAAGGACGCCTCGGACTTGGATTCCGAGGATGAGGTATGTGATGAGCTCTCCTCTTTGCGCAAGGAGAATGAGGAGTTGGTTGACTTGCTTGATAATCGCGATCACATGCTTAGAGAGGCTAAGAAGCTTAGGAAGGAGCTTAGATCTTCACTCGAGGATGCTAGGACTAGAGTGGCTGAGCTAGAGACACAGGTGCTTGATAGCAAGCTTGAGATTGATTCCCTTAAGGCTAGCCCAATTGTTTCGGATGAGAAGGATTGTGCTGATTGCTCTGTTTTCCTGGCTGACTTGACTGATCTTAGGGAGAAGTATGCCTCCAAGTGTGAGGAACTAGATGTGTTTAGGGTTGAGTTGGCTGAGCTACAATCTAGACCCACTTTGTTTGGTGATTGCACTTCTTGCCCTAGTTTGCATGAGAAAATTGCTGAGCTCCGTTCTCGCATTGTTTCGCTTGAGGCTGATTTGAAAGTGCTTATTCCTACTTCTTGCTCTACATGTGAGTTGCATGCTATGAAGAATTTGGATCTTGCAAAATGTGTTGGTCGCTTGCAAGATGAGAATGATAAGTTGCGTGAAGCACTGAGTTGGTTGTTGAGTCAAGAACCTCAGCTTGGTATGATGATTGCTAGCTGTAAGCGCTTTGACGGTTGGGCTTTGGGATTGGATAAGGTTGGTGAGGGCAGTGGTGAGAGAGAAAGGAAATTTGGGAATGTTTCAGTTCCACCACAACCCACACCCAAAGACAAGTTTGCATCCAAGCCAAACCAACCAAGAGAAAAACCGAGTGAGAAGGCAAGTGAAACGCCTAGTGAGAAACCAAGTGAGAAGCCTTGTGAAGAGCCTCATCCCAAGACTAAGCCCAGATCGATCCGTTTCCATTGTGAGTTTTGTGGAAAGGATGGTCACAAGAGAGCGTTTTGCTTCAAGAGGAAGCGTGAGGAGAGAATGGCGAAGGAGTGGGCTAACAAGGACAAGTACCACCCTTTCGATGGTGTACTTGAGCCTCGTGTGCAGTTGCCCAAGGCCAAGGCGAGTGTGAAGTCAGTTCGGGCTTGGGGAGAGAGGAAGGCTGTTCGAGGTGCTGCTGCCCAGGTTACACTGGTCAGACCGGTGAGGGGAACCGGTCAGACCGGTGCAGGCCTGGACAGGCAGCAGTTTGGGTTTCGTGCTCGTACAGGTGCGAGGGTTGTTTCTAGAGGTCGTGGTTCTGGTGGTTGGTCTGGAAAGTTTGCTGGAGGCCAGTTTGCTAGGCATTCTCCCCCTCGAGCTCACTACGGGGATGGGAGGAGTCATGGCTTTGAGAAGGAGAGGAGGGATGGTCCACGGGCTTTCTTTCGTGATTTTGGTCCTCCTCCAGGCAGAGAGGGTTGGTTCCCTCATGGTGGTTACCGTAGTGGTGTTCGTGGAGGTAGCTTTGGTAGGAAAGATGGTTTGGTTTGTGCTAACCCCACTTTCGAGCAAATGGCTAGGCACCGGTTTTACACATTTGGAACTAACCCCGGTGTTGAGTCGTTTGCTCGCTCTCGCTCTTTGTTTTGAGTTGCGGTGGATAGCCCGAGAACATTTAGTTGATATCGGGGGGTGGTTCTTCGGCTTCATATCCCGGTGGTGACATGTAGGTGCATCACTTTCGGGGATGGTGGACAAGGATGAGTGAATTGTGAAGAAATGATAAAGGTAAGTGTATTTGTGACCTTCGAGTGTGTGGCCTTGGTCAAGCCACTTGGTTTCTTTTGCTCTTTGCCTTATCTCATGTGTGTAAGGTGAGCTTTGTATGCTCTTTGTCCTTAATGCATGAGTTTAGGGGGAGCTTGTGAGTTTGGTGCTCCTTTGCTCTTTTGCCGGTGGTGTCGATCCCTTTTTGCCTCCCCTCGAGGAGCCGGTGGTTTGTGTGCTTTGTGTGTGGGAGCTCCCTTGTAGCATATGTATAGCTTTCCTTTGTGCATTTCTTGCATTTGGCATGGCATATGTAACATGATGTATAGGCATCCTTGTATCTTAGATTGCATGCATTTTGTATCATTTGCATTGGTTAGGAAAAGCTTCTCTCATATACATTGTTCACCATGGAATGAGATATATGTCTTTGTGAGCTTGTTTGGTATGCCATGGTTAGTTTGGCTTAGCTCTTGATGATCTTGATGAATAATCCATGGTTGATAGCTATGCTTTTGAAAATGTCATGTGTATGCTCTCTCATGTGTAAATGCCTTTATATGATCTTGGCATGTTTTTAGTGGCTTGGCTATGCTTAGTTTGTGGTTGGATAGCTAGTTTATTGATCGTATGGGGCCAAAGGCTCATTTGCCATCATGAATGTTTAGCCTTCTTGTTCTATCTTGTGGAGGGGCATAAGTTCCTTTTTGTCGCAAAGACATTTCATGTACCATTTACAAATCTCAAAATGAAATGAAAAATGCTTGGAAATGTGCTCCCATGTCACATGTGCTGAATTTAATTTGCTTTGGGTGCTAAACCGTTGCATGATGCCTACCAATGAGAAGTCTCATAAATAGAAGTAGGCACATGGCTCGGTGGCTTTGACATGACATGAGGTGCTTGTGGGTGTTTGTGATGTTCTTATGATTAGAATGGCTGTCCTAGCATGAAGTTTGTGTGGCTTTGCCATTTTGATATGCTTTGATCATGTTTAGGACTTTGCTTATGAGAGGCAAGTTTTTCGCAAAATTGCCAAAATCCATCTTAGCTTCGTCCAATGGTTGTGAAACTTGGTAATCATGTAGTTGAGATCGATACGAAGCCGTAGAGTATCTAACTTGCTCATTTGGACATGTGTAGCATTCTTTGTTGAATTTTGTCTATTTGAGAAGCTCTAGGTTGAAAGTTTTGCATTTTTGGCTTGATTCATGCATTGCCAACAAGGGGGAGAAGTTTGAGCTTGAAACGGCTTCTTGGACGTGTTTAGAAGGTTTTCGTGTGGTTTCGAACCATTTCGGGCTCCGTTGTGCACCGGTCGGACCGGTCGTGGTCACCGTCCGACCGGTGTGAGTGCTTGGTTCGTACACATGTTGCACACCGGCTCGGACCGTGGTGTGGACCGGTCCGATCGGTCGGGGCTATTTTGTTGCAAATTGGCCCGTTTCAAGTGGTGTCTTGCATGCATTCGTCCGGGGGGAGTTGCATTGGTTCAGGGGGGAGCTTGTATGTGTGCAGGGGGAGCTCTTTGTGGTGTTCGAGCTTTGTTTTGGTGGTTTGCGCTCTTTGCTTGAGCTTTGCTTTGTCTCGGATGTGTCGAGCCGTTGCCCTTGCCTAAGGGGTCCGAGACTTGTTTCCTTCAAGTGATCTTGCTCTTTGCCTTTGTTTGGCTTTCGATCGCTTGTTGGAGTTTCTTTTTGTTCGTTTCTTTTTCTTTTCTTTTCTCTCTTGTTACTTTCATGTGGGTGTTGTCAATGCACTCATCAAGGGGGAGATTGAGGACCATGTGTGGTTCGAGGACCGGTGGATGGTCGCTTCCTTGTGTGATGAGTGATTGACAACGTTGTGTGGACTGATTCTTGGCTAAGTATTGCGAGGTGCGGGTTGCGGCTTGACTCGTGTTGGTGCGAGGTGAAGAACAAGCGCGAAAGGTCGTCGCCGGTGAGGCCTCCGGGTGTGGAGAAGACAAGTAGGCTTCGTTCGAGGGACCGGTGGCCGGCGGGGTCAAGTGCGGGCCGCATGGTGGCATGAACAAGCAAGATGAAGTCGTGGACGGTTTCTTGGTTGAGCCTCAAAACCAAGGTCGAGTCGGGACTACGTGGGAGCCAAGTCATGAGTGGAGATTGGCGGAGGCTACACCGAGTTCGCGGGGTTTCCGTGGTTCACCGTAAAACCACTAGGTTCCTTGGTTGATCCACAAAGCCAAGACCGAGAACCGAAGACGGAGGTGCGGCGGCACTGCACGGCTCCGACCGGTGGGTCCGACCGGTCGACCGGGGTGGGGACCGGTCGGCCGGTGAGGAGCACCGGCTCGACCGTGTGCGACGACGCGATCCGAATCTTCGAAGCGGAGGACACGCGTCGGGATCGCATGGCTTGCGTCGAGGCTACGCAGGGTGCGGTCGCCGGGCATCCGTCCGATGGTGAAGACATCAAGAATTCCAAATCCGCCCTTGAGGGGCTTGTATCCCTAGTTAGTAGAGAAGGGCATTTTAGACATTCGGTTGCCTCCATATAACCCAAGAGGTGAGAGGATGGCAGCCAACTCTTGGAACCCTAGCTCATTAGTTTTCCTATTTTCTACCTATTTTCCCTAGGTTTTCTTTAGGAATAGCAAGAGAGCTTCACGGAGAGATCTTGTTGAGAGGGATGGATGATCGGGCGGCTTGCTAGACCTTGTACGAACCTTTGTTTCATGTATAGATGATTCGGCGTGGTTCCTCAAGGTTTGGATGTGTTTTTCCCTGTTGTTCTTGGTGGTGATTTTCGGAGCCCTCTCTCGGTGATTTCTTTGGGTTGTTTTCGGGACTTTTCTCTTGGGGATTTGATGGGGGAAATTTGTGGGAACCCTTCGTGGTTCTTTGGGCTGTGATTCCCCTCCCAAATCCGTGAGTAAAGGTGCTCGATTTTGGGGTTTCTTGAGTTCTTGGGTTGGAAGTGCTTTCGGCGGGATTTCTTCGATTCCTCCTTTTTGGACGAGTTTTGGTGGGATTAAAACTTGGCTATGGACTCCTCATGAGGTGTTTCTGATATCCCCAAAGTCTTGTTCAAGTCCGTGGAGCGATTCGGGAGATCGAGATTTGGATTTGGGGGAGTTGACCCGCGGGGTGTCGTTCATCCCGAGTCGCCCGTGCTACACCGGTCCGACCGGTGCTCCCGACCGGTCCGACCGGTGCGAGCCATTGTGGGTTTTTGCTCGGGTGAACGTCTTGGTGTGTTCGTTGTTGTCTCGTGTTGCCGCTTGTTTCGAGTTTGGGTCGCTTGGTGGTCGGTTGGCTCCGTTTGGTGCCTTGGGGGCTTTCGGTTGCCATCGGTCTAACCGGTGTGTCTCACCTGGTCCGACCGGTGTAGAGCCACTTAGTGGAAGTTGCTCGGTTTCACCGGCGGAGGACCGGTCGGCCGACCGTGGTGCTCACCCCCCGACCGGTGTGGGTCTCGTAGACTCGAGGTTTGTTTTTCCGCTGCGTTTCTCGGGTCGGAAGGTTGCGTGTTGGTTCCTAGGTCCAGTGGCACTCCAGTGGCTACGTGGGCTTGACCAACCTTGGTAGTGAGTCGGAGACGTGTGTTGGAAGCCGTGTTCGTCTTGTAGGAGTTTTCATCTCCTTCGAGAAGAATTTTTATTGGCTCCCATTCACTCCCCCCCCTCTCTGGTTCGCCGTATCGGTCCTTCAAGTAAGTGTTGAGGGAGTGACTCCACAAAATTAAATACATTATCCTTTTTTCCCTATACTAATATGACAGGACAAGATGGATCTCACTCGAACTCCGGTGGTGCTGTTTCGGCTGCGGAGTTCCAAGCAATGCAAACACAAATTACTCAATTGATGCAGCAATTACAAGCACTTCAGCATGATCTGCACCATGCACCTAACATGGAGGATCAGCCTGACAACGAAGAACATGATGAAGATAATGATCCTGCTGCCTTGGAGGCAGAGGCAGCACGTCGTGCTGCTGCTGAAGGTGGTGGCCGAGGACGTGGTGCTGGTCGAGGACATGGCGCTGGTTTTGGCAATTTCGGTGCTCCCAACACGAGGCCAGAATTTTTTGGCCGTGCACAACGTGTTCCAGTTGGAGGTGCTGCGGGTTTTGATGGTGATACTAATTTTGGTTATCGAGATGACCATCGAACAGGTTATCATGGTCACCATGGTGGTTACGATGACCGTGGAGGTGGTGGTCACTTTGGTGCTTTTGGTGACCACCAATTTGCTGGTGATGATGGCCACCGTGATCGGCGTCGTGGTGATCCAGAACGTCGACGAGGTGAAGATGGTCTGGGCAAAGTTAAAGTGTCCATACCTACATTTAACAGCAAGGAAAATGCTGATTCTTATTATGAGTGGGAAACAAAGGTGGAACAAATATTTGATTTGTATGACTACCCAGCTGAGAAGAAGGCAAAGTTGGCAGCCCTTGAATTCAAAGGTTATGCCATCACATGGTGGAATCAAATCCGTGCAGAATATCATCGTGTGGGACATGACCGTATCACTTGGGAAGACATGAAAAGGGAAATGAGACGCCGTTTTGTTCCTGTGTATTATTCTCGTGACTTACATTTGCGGTTGACTTACATTATTCCTGTGTATTATTCTCGTGACTTACATTTGTTCCTGTGTATTATTCTCGTGACTTACAGCTGTGTTTCTTTTTCAGCACAAAATAGTTCTACTCCATGGTGCAATCCACAGCAGCAAGGATCGAGGCCGCACACACCTTCTCATGCAGCTTCTACACCATCTCGGGCAACCCCTCGTTCAGTTTCAGCTGGAAAGCAATCTGATGGGAAAGGCAAAGCTCTGAGTTCTAATCAGTCCAACTCCTCTACTGCAACAGCCCAAAAGAAGACAAGTAAGACTGAGTGTTTTAAGTGTGGTGGTCATGAAGCAAGCTGAATGCCCCAATCGGCGTGTTATTCTAGCACTTGCAGATGGTTCGTGTGATTCACAAAGTGAGGAGGAGGATGTAAACCATGACACTAATATACATGATGAAAATTTGGAAACTTTTGAGTACGAAGCGGAGGATGGTGAATGCGAATTGGGCCTGAATTGTTTAGCACTTAAACAAGTACATTGTATTGCTGAGGAGGACATGACTCAAGCTATTGTTCCTAGCTCTACAAAAGAAATTACTTGTGCTGATTTTGATGAACTACTTACTGATATTGGTGATTTGTACACTCATATTTCTCCACCAGAAGGAAGTCTCCATGAATCTGCTACTGATCCCTCTAATAATCAGAGTATCACATTACTGGTTGCACCCTATCGTCATCGACCCTCTGGCTTGGTGTGGAGTGGAGAGGACACTTTGTGCAGGGGACGTAGAGACCCCCTTCCTTGGTGGAGAAGCTCCTTAGTGGAGGCGGCATCAAGGTGACCAAGGGAGCTTGGTGAGTGCCTAAGTGGCCAGCCTTTGTGGCGAGTCAAGTGGTGCTCTTGGGAGAGACTTGGTGACCGGAAAGCAATACTCTTGTGTGAGTGCTTCAACAACGTGAACTAGGGGTGGCTTAGTGTCTACCGATACAACGGGATAAATCATGTGTCAAGAGTTTGCTTTCTCTCATCCCCTTTACGTTTCTGCATTTACACTATTGCAATCTTTGCTTGCCTTTACTTTCCTAGAGTAGTATCTTGCTAGGATTGGCTATAGGTTGCAAACCTTGTTTTGGGATGGGAGTTTCACACTAGAACAACCTTAGTTGCACATCTAGATAGTATGTTCTAGTTTACTTTGATAAAAAGTAGTGAAGCCATAGGTTAAGGTTTTAGATTGCCTAATTCACCCCCTCCCCCTCTTAGGCTACGAGCATCTGATTCCTTACAGTAATATCCCCTTGAGGAATATAACAAGGTCTCCCCAAAGATCATCAATATCCATCATCCGTCTAGAAGTAACAACTCTAATAGTTAAAGAGATTGTTACTTTCAGAGAAACAAGTTGCAGGAGTAAGTGAACACATGCGCCTGGCCTGACGAAGACAAGTCGCACTTAGTTCACTTAAGAGAAAAAATGTGGGGTGTGCATGTGATGTATACTCTTCATAATCGCAAAAAGTTAAGGAACATGCAACATTCTGTTCCAAAGAGGTGTGCATAATTCGCTTTAAGGCCCATTTCTGTGAATAAAAAGTCTTCGGTGGCCAATGCACGAAGTCCCTCAGTAATGCTATGGGGATAAGTCAACTCGTAAGAAGCGTTGTGTCGCAAAATCATCCGCTTTATCACAAGCGAAGAAGCCTTCGGTGGTGAATGCGTGAAGCAAAATTGCAAGGGTCAGGCTGACGAGCTTCCTTGAGGTTCGTGTTATCACGAAGATTGAAACAACAAACTAGGGGGAGGTGCTTTCAGGCGTAGTTCCCTTGTTTCAATCTCTGGGGGAGATCTTCAAAACGAAATTAGCTCAGAAGCATCATATCTAAGACCAACGAGTCATAACATCATACAATAAAAAGCATATGCGATTAAACGTTATACAATACATACGTCGCAACATCTTCATTACATCTCAACAATGCCACAGCATCATCGCATACATCATCATACCATCATAAGTTTGGACAACATATAGTGTGTACATCACAGCTCAGCACATGTCTTTCTCAAATAGGTAAAACAACTCAGTGAGGACGCTTATAAGTATACTCGTGTTCCACATCTTCAGTGAGATCAACTATCTCAATCTTCGGAACTACAACAAGAATCAAGGACAAAGGATTATTTTTTATGGCTCATACAACAGAAGAACCAACGTCGCCTGTAATGCATTGAAGAGTGCCACCATGAGTAACGCGATTGTGGGTAAATTGTTCAAAGAAGATCTTCGATTCAAGATTACACCGCTTGGATTTTTATATTTTATTCGACCAAAAATCGTCGAAGGGCACATCAGGGAGCCTAGATCGAAACTTGCGCCAGATAGAACCAGACATGAAATAATCGGCATGATTAATAATAATAGACATACATCTTCGGCAATCTGCACAGGGCACATCTCTGGTACCTGCACAGAATTGCAATGTGTTAGTAAATCTATCCACAGAATAACTAAAGTTTTTTACAACCATCATGTTCAAAAGCACTCTCTCACACCTCAATTCTCCCTACAGTAGTCTCAGGGTCGCGCACTTCTTCAGAGCAATAGCTTGAACAGAGGAGGCAGCCGAAGAGGGATCACCTCCACCTCTAGGAGAAGTCAAAATAGTTTAAGGAGTAGATCCAAACCCAGACGCCCCTTGAGAGTTCTGCAAACATCAAACATAAGAAAGTTGATATATGGAAGCATTCCAATAACAATGTAAGAATATGAGTAAAAGTTTATAACGTTCCGAAGTACGCGGTGACCTTCGGCAACAGTTATCCCATATGGCAACTTTTTGAAAAAAATTATGCATAAAATTTTTAGCTATGTTCTCCGGGAGAACATGTATCTTGTCAACTGCAGTCTCTGTGGGCCAAGCGAAGTCCGAATCGCGAAGTGAGCAAAGATCAAACTTAGTAACTATTGACAGTGAATTTCCGTCAACCTAGCCACGAGTTGACCTTTGGTGTTGGCATGAATTTTATATCTTATCCATTGGTACTAACGCCCTTGGTATAACAAGTTAGTTCGTGCATGTCGGTTTTGGAGTTTAGTGTTTATGCAGGCAATTAGCGTTGAAAGCAAGACTTCTGAGTAAAGTTCATCAAGCACCTTGTGATCGAAGCCCGGTACAAGTCAAGTAATGAAGTGAACATGACTCCAAGAAGCCCAAGGACCAAACCCGTGAAGATGTAAAACTCTGAGGACCCAGACAGAAAATGTTGAATCTTGCGAGACAAGGAGCTTCATCTAAACCGCGGAGAAACTGACGTCAAGGGCCCACATGCAGTTGGGAGAATACTCTAGAAGGCTCGGGAAGCAACACCACCAAAGGAGGCCGCGGGCTGGGCCGAAGTGGGCCCAGGCCAACCGGCCCGAGCCGGCCGGCCCGCCCCACTCGGGGCCCCGTCCACGCCCCCTTTCACCTAGCCGCCATTCAGACTATTTATAGCCCCGGGGCCAAAAGCCACACAACAATTCTTTCGCCATCCGCCGCCGAGAAGCAGAGAGGAGAGGGACACCATCTTGGAGAGGAGAGGGTCGAGCTAGTTGTCTAGGGTCTCCCTAGCCGGCGTGAGAACCTTGCAAGAAAGACCACGTCAGAGTTCTCGGATTTAGAAGCAAGATCAAGGTAGGATCATGGTGGTGATCTTGATTCATGTATCATGTATTATGTCAAATTATCAAGTTGCAATCCGATTTCTAGCGATCGAGTGTTTCTCCTACGATTTTGATTTCAATCGGCTTTTCATATCTTAATATCTATTCTCGAGATAGATCATAGAGGGTGTTCTTTTAGCTATGGTGGCTAGAGGTGCATGCCTGACCTTCCGAGAGATTTCAACTTGTCCATTGGACTCGCCCTTGACTAACCCGCACAAATAGGGGTGTGTTGTGACAAAACAGTGGCTCCAAAAGGCGGGCGTTTTTGGAGTCGGACAGGAAACCGTGGTTTAAAGATGCTTTTTATGAGATTCAACTTGGTTACTTCTTCTTTGCTCGGAACTTCAACAATGGCTTGATCCAATCTCTCTAGATTGGTTTATCTACCCCTGTCTATCTCTTACTACCTCCGGTTTTCATAGATTAGATTCCTTTTCATGGTGTTCTTTAGATTAGATGCATAAGATTCCCCTTTGAAGATCAAAGTTCTCGTCTTTATTAGATTGATTCTTGCATCACACATTTGTTCCAAAGTTTCGATACCTTAGGTTCACACTTGAGGGAAGAATGGGTCCCTTGACTACGACGGAGGACTTGTCCGCTTGCAAGTCCAATTGAAGTTTGATACGAATATACACCGTCAACAAGCCCCTTTTTCTGGCGCCGTTGCTAGGGAGAAAGTGATCAAGATTCGATCTTTTATTGCATTTTGTGAATAATTTTCAGTTTTCTTTTGGCTTTTCTTTTGCATCTACTACCTTTTTATCATCCTCAAAATCAATCTAATCTAATTTGGCTAACCCTAGTTTTCTTAGATTTGTTTTCATTTTCATTTTGTATATATTTTGTTTATTGCTAACCCTAACAGGAGATGGACGGCTACCTCTCCAACAAACCCGATAATTTTGTGGATGATCCAGAAAAACTTTACAAGCTAAGGAGACGTGAAGCACAAGCTAAAAAGCTGGAATTTGCAGATCCAAAAGCGGAGGCCGAGAGATCGTCGGAGTCTCCAAAGGAATCACCACCTCAAAGCCCTAGAGAGAATCGACTTCCACCGATGGGAGAACAACCACAACCGGAGCGCAAGATCGGGGAGCGATGCACCCCGGACATTGTCGACCTACCAATCTTGAACCTCGCGGAGATTGGAAGGCTGTTCGAGATCGAGACCTCAACGATCCGCATGGTGCAAACATTAACCCTTCACCGGTAAAGAGGATCTGAACCTTCACCTCCAAGCATTCATTCAACTTTGTCAAACATTCAACATGGACGGGGTGACTCAAGATCAAATGAGGGCGAGGCTCTTTCTGTTCTCGTTACTCGGGAAGGCTTTGTAATGGTTCTACTCTCAACCGGCAGAGACGGTGCAAAATTGGGACACATTGATGAGGGCCTTCATGAAGGAATACTACTCACCGGGTAAAACTCAAAGCTTGCGCAATAAGATTGCTACTTTTGCTCAGTATACTACGGAGACTATATCAGAGGCATTCGAGCGCTTCAATGAGTACACTCGGGCGGCTCCACATCACAAGTTCCCGAAGGAGGATCTCGTTCAAAAGTTCTATCAAGGACTCGCCATGGTGTCAAGGACAATCATAGATGCATTGGTGGGAGGACGATCCGTCATCGAGCTTACGCCAACTCAAGCTTTCACTCTATTCAAGAAGGTCACGGACAATGACACATGGGGGTCATCCGGATGCTTACTCCTGGTCCAACCCACGGGGAACGTCAAAGGAATCTTGCAAGTGGAGAAGGAAGACATATTCGAAGGCAAGATTGATTCGCTTATGCGGAGGTTGGAGAAGATGGAGATAGAGAAGAAAGTAGCTCAAGACTTAAAGGTTGCCGAAGCAAGATCCACATGTGAAGAGTGTGGAGAATATGGCCATGTCCACAAGGATTGCCCGGAGGAAGCCAAGGTGCTCGACTATATGAGGAAGGGGGATTTGCCGAACTTCTACTACAGGTAAGGTAGACCTCAATTTAATGCAAGCTCATCCATTCCGAATTCGGCTCCGCTTCGTATACAATTGAAGGACTTCATGGACGAGCAAGCTAAGATCAACAAGGACACCGTCACCAAGTTCAAAAGCATAGACAAGGTGTTGGAGAACATCGATAGCAAGGTGACGGAGGTCGGAAGATCCAACCATCAAGTGCTCAACATGATGAAGATGCTCGAGACGCAAGTGGGACAACTTGTCGGGAGCCTATCCGCTAATGAAGGGAAACTTCCGGGACAACCTCAAGGTCCCGAAATGGCGAAGGCCATTCAAACTCGTTCGGGGGAAGAGACCGAAGATCCGGAACATTCCGCTGGAGCAAGGAAGCCTAAACCATCCGTCGAGGCAGAGGAATTTGCTACGGAGGAGGTTACCGAGATCGTCACCGAAAAGCCCGAGTTTGAGATGCCGGGGGAAGACACGAAGATAATTTAACTCAAGTCAGGCTACTTCCGAGGTAAACTTGATAATCACTTTCAGAAGTGATGCGGACATCCCCACTGATCAGGCTATTACACAAGTGGATGAACACAACACACCAATAAATATAAACCAAGGACCAATTACACAAAGTTGTACCAAGAAACTACATCAAGAGGTGAACTCTCTCCTAGTTGAAATTAACTTTAACATATCTGAGAATGTTATACTACCTAAATGTTCTACATTGGTTGTACTTAGGTATATATGTGAGAGAGGTGGTGCAGCTATACACAGAGAGGAAGCAAAGAAGAAGAAACAAGTGGATTAGTTCGGACAAGGAGGATCCAGCAAGTTCAGTTCGGACAAGTTCGGACAGATCAGTTCGGACATGTTCGGACCTTCATAATGATTTGATCATAACTCTTAAATCCCGATAGCTCTGGAGCTGCATGAGTACTTCATGGAACCGTCTTGAAGTTAACTTTCCAATGCAAGAAACCACATGTCCATTGGACTTCCCAATAAAAAGTTATGACCGGATTAGTGAAGACTGCACAAGAACCCAATAGTCACACGAGGTTGTTCGGGATTTCAGCTCATGGTGGCTTTTCACATCGCATAACTCCAGAAACTCAAAGGTCCATTCACACCCAGCAAGGAGGGTTGTTCCTTGTATAAATAGCTATGTATCTCTGAAATAATCAAGACTTTTGATAATGAAATAGAACCCCCTTTGTTCAGTTGTGTGCTAACAAGATCAGAGAGTGATTCTCTACCCCTTTGCTCTCATGATTTCGCTGTGGGATTACATCGGCAGCTGCTTCATCGGCACCCAATCCGTGCTCCTGGTACTTCGTGTTCAGGTTGCATAGGTTGGTTCTTTAAGAGTGTGATTGGGCGAATCCTTGATTCAGGCTGCCAGATGGTGGTTGGCTTCTTGTGCGTGTCGTCAGGTTGCACTACCTATCCGGCTGCTCGCAACTATTTATCTTGGTTGACTTTCAGCTAGTTATCTTGTTCAAGATCCTATGTCATGAAGATCGGGACAACATCCGTATCATGTGGTATCAAGAGCCATCATTGCCACGGTAGGATTTTCTTTACCCTTAGCTACATATGTTTTTGTCTTCGTCCTATCCACCAAAAAGCCTAAAAACTGTTATAGCCTTTTGTTACAGTCTGTTTATCCAGTGAGTTTGGTTAAGTTTCAGTCCATTAGAGTCTTTATTTAGTTGCTGATCATATCATCATTTACGTGTCCTTTTTGTGCCTTTATATATATATATATATCCCCACAAAAAGAAGTAAACCATTTCTATACTTTGTGAAAACTTTTTGTCCTATTAAGATAGTTACTGGTTATATTGAGTTCTATCATCTTAAATTTGTGTCAGTGTTATATCTGATCTTGTTTAGTATTGTGAAAAAAAGTGTCAAAAAAGAGAAGAAAGAACGCTGAAAACAAAAGTGTTGAGAAAGTTAAAAAAAGAAATTGTTGGAAAGAAAGGAGTAAGATCAGATTGTTGGTATGCACAAGTGTTTGAACCTTCATATCAATTTGTGCAACCAGGTTGCTATCATCATTGTGGTGCAATTTTGCTAGGTGATTCTCTTTAAATCAATCATCCCTAGCATATTCCTTGTTTGCATCAAATCTGAAATCTGTCTTTTGTGCGTGTGTTGTTACATCACATCTTTCATATCTTGTGATCAGCACTAGGTATTGAATTTCTAGTTTGGAGTGTTACTTATCCTTACAACAACTAGAATTCAGATTGCTCCTTGTGTTTATACCCTACCAAGCTTCACATAAAAGCCATCGTGTACGGTTTTCTGATCTTGTATTCGCTCAATTATCACTACTCTTTACCACCAACGGATTGCCTTAGTAACTTGCAGGGAAGCATAAGAGTTTTGGTTGGTAAGAGAAGGTGAGGTTGTGAGTTCCACATATTGTCCTATTCCACATATATGCTTGCTCTTTTGTAGACATTAACCATGACAGGTCGAATGTATACAAGACTTCCATTCTATGGAAGTACTAATCCGAAGGAATTTCTTGATTGGAAAGAACAAATGGAGTATGAACTTGAACTCCAAGATTTTCCAGAAGCAAGGAAGGTTTCACAAGCTGCACTTGAGTTTGAAGATTATGCTCATGAATGGTGGAAGAAATATCCACATAAGCGCTTTGTCAAGTGTTGGGAAGACTTGAAGAAAGCCATGAGAAAAGAATTTGTTCCACATGAATATGAGCTGATTTTACTTCGCCGTTTGAAGCACATCAAGAAAGGAAGTAAATCTGTCCAATCATATCATGACGAGTTATCTCTTGCTATGCGTCGGGCAAATATTGTTGATGACATGGTTGCAAAAGAATACTTCATGAGAGGTCTCAATACTAATATTGTTGTTGCAATCAAGGGAAAGTGTGCAAGAAGTGTGCACAATCTTATGGCATATGCACTCAAAGAAGAGAGAAAAATTAAAGAGCTGCAGCAAGATAATATTTCAAAGTGCATTAATTTGTGCAAAGGCATTGCTACAAGGTTACATGCTGAGTTGAAGCCCAAAGTGCCATTTGTTGTTAGAAGTAAACAAGCATCAACTCCATACAAGAAGAAACAAGTTATTGTCACCATGTGTGAATCAATGGATGCTAATGTTAAGTGTATTGAAAATAAGAGCATTGTTGTGCAGCAAGAAGACAAGTGTGTGCCACAAGTTGACATGGGAAGTGATATGGTGATTGATCATTCTACCTATTCTAGTGGTACAACTTATCCTTGTGTTATGGCAATCCAGAATTTTAGTTTGGACTCTGACTTTGAGAAGACTGAAGTCAATGAAGTTCTCTCCAATGATTGTTTGAAATTTGAGCATGAACCATTTGGAGATGTTGCTGCACATACCATGCAAGGTGAGAATGGACAGTGCCACAATCATTTGCAAACAAGAGAAATAATTGAAATCAAGAAAGAGGTGGTTGCTACTGATTTTCAAAGTGAAGGTGCCTATTTTGTTCAGCAAGAACATGATGAAACATCTTCTCAAGTTCAGATTCTAAGGGCTGATGTTCCTACAAGTTCTATGCCTTTTTCAAGTGCCATTTGTGGTGAATTTAAGTGCTGCAATGTTATTAATAGTTGTGATATGAAGCAAGGTGGTGAATCAGTGTCACTACAAGATTTAGAGTATGTTTCGACACCCATTTTTAGAGTTGCATATAATCTAAATGAAAAAAGAGACCAAATGTTTGGTTTAAGGGAATATTTGGAGAAGAAATATGTTGCTAGTGCATCACCAAGTGTGATTGATGAATCTGTCCAAAAGCAAATTGAACATGTTCCACCTGATCAATGGTTGCAACATGATGTTGTTCCATGCTTGAAAGATATGTCAACATATACTACATCATCAACTGTAGTATGTGTGGAATTATTGGATAGAGATGTTGAAATTAAGTATGCTAATATGCCTCATGAAGTGCAAATTGAAGGCATAACTGATAGTAATAATTTCATTGAAATTGTTGGTGTTCCGTTACCACTGGAACTTGTTAAAGTTGGTTGTTCCACTTTGACCTTTGCTGGTCAATGTTTGGTTGAGGAATTCACAAAGGAAAGTGACCATGTAGTTGTTGCTCGAAACATAGTTATGAAGGCTTTGCATCAAAACCCATGTGAGATTGAGAGCCACATAGCCAAATTGAGTGCAAAGGAAAGTAAAAGTGAGAAGTGTGATTCCACAAAATGTGAGATTGAGAGCATCCACAATGAGTGTGAGGGATATACACCACATAAAAAGACAGAGCTTGATTACAAGATGTGTGAGGATATTTATGATTCTAACCCACTCATCCCTACTTCTTGTGTTGTCTCTCAAAGTGTGCAGGTTAACGAAGAAACTGAGAAAGAGGTGATTTCTCATCACACAACACCACTTGTTGAGAGAGGTGAGAATATTGTTGTTGTACAAAACCAATTTGTTGCTCCCATAAACATGAAGCATGAAGATGAAGGAGGTAAAAATTCAGAAGTGCAACCCATTGTATATATACAAACATCAAAACTGAAAAGTAATGAAAATAATTCAGATCTGAATTTGCAAGGTACATTGTTGAGTAATCATGATAAAACCTCTGCTGCAAATTTAATTGATCTTACTCAAAGGTTTCATTTTGATTCAACTCATTCAAAAGTAAATTCATGTGCTGAAATTTTGCAAGTTGATAAGGTTTATTCTAGTTTGCATAACTCTTATTCTATTTTGAAACCTTGTAATAATTTGAATGCTAATAAACTTCACTATGTTCAGTTCTTTACCCATGCTGAATTGTTTGCAAAGATATCTCCTATTAATTATTTGAGCTATACCATATTCGATAAACTTGTTGAGATTGATCAAATACTTGATAATGTGTCTATGATAACATCCATGAGATCTTTTAATAATATTCATAGCTGCAAGTTTACTTTCAATTTGATTGTTGAACATGTTGTTGATAAGTTCTTTGTGCATAACATGTGACAATCTTGTTGAATTTAAATTGAACATGTCATACGACAATCATTGTGTGTCGTACTTTTCTGGTCATAAAGTGAATAAATTGTTTAATGCTTGTGATATTGAGAGAAAAATATTATTTCCATGCTTATATGGTTCATTAAAAGAAAGAGACTATGTGAAAAGTAGAACAAATTCTTCACCCAAAATTTTTCTATCCACATCAAAGAGTAATGAATTTGGAAGGTATGCATCTAAACCTTCAAAAGAATTGTACAAAAATAGTTATGAGAATGATAAGAGATCAATGTTTTCTTCAAATTGTGAAATGTTCAATGTTGATGAAATTAGAGAATTTGAATAAATTGTGTTGCTTGCAAGAAATTGTTGTTCTTCCATCTACGAAGTTATTTGCATGATTACAAACACCAAGAAAACATTTTCAATGTGAGTTTAGAAAAATGAATTTGATGTTTCAAGTTCATCCTAATAAAGTTCATAACCCATATATGTCATGTTATCAGTGTGCACCTATGAATATGGATGAGAAAGGAAGTAATGAGGGGTCTAACTTGATTGATCATGAAAGATGCTATATATATCCACCCTGTACCATTTATAGATTGATTTTAGGTCAACAAAAGCTGAGGACAGCTTTTCTTCAAGGGAGGGAGGATGATGTGGCCCGGTCGAAGACTTCAACAAATACTATCAATGTTGAACATTCATACAAGGTGAAAGCTATACTTAATTCCAAATCTTACTATTTTACTTTAGCAAGGCTGCTACTTGATGTGGCCCGGTCGAAGACTTCAACAAATACTATCAATGTTGAACATTCATACAAGGTGAAAGCTATACTTAATTCCAAATCTTACTATTTTCCTTTAGCAAGGCTGCTACTTGGCTTATATGATTACAAACTCAAGCACATTTCTATATTCGATTACAACAATGATCGTCAACATGACCAAACCCACAATAATCAGAGTCGAGGACGACTCCTTTTTCAAGAGAGGGAGGATGATGCGGACATCCCCACTGATCAGGCTGTTACACAAGTGGATGAACACAACATACCAATAAATATAAACTAAGGAGCAATTACAAGAAGTCGTGCCAAGAAACTACATCAAGAGGTGAACTCTCTCCTAGTTGAAATTAACTTTAACATATCTGAGAATGTTATACTACCTATATGTTCTACATTAGTTGTACTTAGGTATATATGTGAGAGAGGTGGTGCAGCTATACACGGAGAGGAAGCAAAGAAGAAGAAACAAGTGGATCAGTTCGGACAAGGAGGATCCAGCAAGTTCAGTTTGGGCAAGTTCAGACAGATCAGTTCGGACATGTTCGGACCTTCATAATGATTTGATCATAACTCTTAAATCCCGATAGCTCTGGAGCTGCATGAGTACTTCATGGAACCGTCTTGAAGTTAACTTTCCAATGCAAGAAACCACATGTCCATTGGACTTCCCAATAAAAAGTTAAGACCAAATTAGTGAAGACTACGCAGGAACCCAATAGTCACACGAGGCTGTTCGGGATTTCAGCTCGTGGTGGCTTTTCACATCGCATAACTCCAGAAACTCAAAGGTCCATTCACACCCAGCAAGAAGGGTTGTTCCTTGTATAAATACCCTATGTATCTCTGAAATAATCAAGACTTTTGATAATAAAATAGAACCCCCTTTGTTCAGCTGTGTGCTAACAAGATCAGAGAGTGATTATCTACCCCTTTGCTCTCGTGATTTCACTGTGGGATTACATCGGTGGCCGCTTCTTCAGCACCCAATCCGTGCTCCTGGTACTTCGTGTTCAGGTTGCGTAGGTTGGTTCTTTGAGTGTGATTGGGCGAATCCTTGATTCAGGCTGCCATATAGAGACAGTGGTTGGCTTCTTGTGCGTGTCGTCAGGTTGCACTACCTATCTGGCTGCTCGCAGCTATTTATCTTGGCTGATTTTGAGCTAGTTATGTTGTTCAAGATCCTACATCATGAAGATTGGGACAACATCCGTATCAAGAAGTTTGTGGAGGTTGTGCATAGGTTAAGCATCAACATGCCGCTATTGGATGCCCTTCAAGTTCCTACATATTCGCGCTACTTCAAAGATATTTTTACAAACAAGTATGAGATAGCAACACTCGGGGTAGATCATGCCAAGATGTCCGAGCAATGTAGCACCGCTATTGCAAATGGACTAGAGAAGCAAAGAGACCCCGGATGCCTGACGATTCCATGTTCTGTTGGTTCGTTCAAGTTTGAGAAGGCATTATGCAACCTTGGAGCAAGTGTGTGTGTCATGCAAAGAGATGTGTTCAAGAAGCTACGCCTACCATTAGAGCCTACGACCATGTGCTTGGAGTTGGGTGACAACTCCATTCGCTACCCTTGGGCGTCACCAAGGATGTGCCCGTGAAGGTCGGACACCACTTCATCCCCGTCGACTTTGTGGTACTCGATATGGGAGAGAGGGAGAAGCCACCACTCATCCTTGGGAGGCCTTTCCTCAAGACCGTGGGAGCTACCATCGACGTTGGCAAGGGGGAGATCAAGTTCAACATCAACGACGAGAGGAGTCTTTCAAGTTTCGACCACGCCTCGAGGTATGCAACATGATCAAAGTTAAATATATTCCATCTCATCATCGCATTAAGGAAGATCCAAGGAAGAAGGAAGAGCCAGAGAAGAAGGAAGTGAAGGAAATCAAAGAGGTTGTTGCATCCGTCAAGATAAAGGAACAAAAGCCGCCTGTGAAGACCAAAAAGATGACTAAGCCAGAGAGTAAGCCCGCGCCCAAGATGGTGCGGAAGTGGGTACCCAAGATTGCAACACCCGCAAAGAGTGTTGATCCAAAGTAATCAAGTGAAGAAGTCTAGCCATGGACTATAAACGAAGCGCTAGGCGGGAGGCAACCCGTTTCGTCGAGTCAAGAATAACCTACCGAGAGGACAACCTGATTCAAGATTTTTTTCGAGTATTTTCAAGTAAGTTAGTTTTAAAATTTTTCTATGCAAGACATTAGACTTAGAGTGAATGAACAATATTAGAAACATAATTCTTGGTTGTATATTTTATTTGGATCATAAACCCTTTACATGAGCCATCTTATGTGTTATTTACTTCTTTTCGAGAAACCGAGACCAAAAAAAATCAAAACCTATCTCAACCTTTCATCCTCTTCATGATGTTATGGTTGACTTGTTTTACGTGCTAAAAACACACACGTAGAGCCATGCCTTGTACCTAGATGTTACTTAAATTTAAGCACGTGGTAGGACTCGCATGAACCTAGAAACTTGACTTTTGGTTGGTTTAAAAATCCATACCCTTGGTTTCTCTAAGATTAGAATTTTTCTAAGCCTCATTTAATTTTATTTCGTTCAAAATCTCTTCATTTAACCAAAATTAGAACCTAAACCTATGCCCCCATGATCAAGTCGGGAAAAGCTTTCTCTCAACTAATGAAGGCAAACAATACCAGTGAGACCAACGTAAAAGTAGTCGGAAAATATTTTAGACTTACACTTGTTTTTAATGATTCAAAATCTCCTCTAATTTTATGTTTCAACTCATTGCAAGCTCTGAGTTTATTTTTAATTTTCGAAATTAGAGGAGCGTTTAGCATTAAGACATGCTTAGAGGGAAGTAATTTGATTAACTTAACCATGCATGCACCATGATGCATCACGGGATGCTCTTCCAACATCTTTCATCAAAGCCACATGCAAAGGACAAGCATGGGGTGCAGCAAGGTCTTGTTTTGCAAAAAAAATCATGGAGGCATGTGAGGCAAAGGAGCATGGACATGACTCAAAGAAAAAACATCAAGTGGAAGGACCAATAATGCAAGCAAAGGAGGGATGAGAGAGTTTGGGTGGTGCAACCCGTGGAGCACGCGGTCACAAAGCAACAAAGCAAAGATGAGTGTGCTCGAAGAAAACCGAAGCCGGGAGGAGTAGCAAGCCACCCAGGCCGATCGGCCTCCCCCCTATTTAAGCACCCTGGTGCTCTCCTTCGGTAGGTAAGTCTCCCATCCAGCTCTTTGTTCGTGTTCTCAAGTTTGGAGTCCAGAACCACCTAGACTTAGCCATCCATCCCGAGTTTGTTTCATCCAACAAAACACATCCTAATTCCACTCAAAGTCCATACTCTGAATAATATTTGTGTGCCTTGTTACCGGTTGAAAACCCTGAGATTATATTTGTGAGGAGAGTGCAGCAACCATGTGGAAGAAAACTACAAGCCTTTTTATCAATAAGAAGGGATCATCGTCGCCCAAATCATCATCGACAACCTCTTCGAGGAGGCACTCGGTTTCCGAGTCTCCTCGGAGTATGGAGGAGGACACAGCACCGCCGAGGAGGAACGACACTCTTCTCCTCAGTGGCATTAGGGCCACAGAACCTCATCTATGAGGTTCACCGAACCACAAGAACGTACGGAGGAGCCGCCTGTCCCACCTCGTCGCTCGACACAATCATCCGCTCCACCTCCATACGCTCCGCAGTACTCCGAATATGGATTTATCATCATGACGGAGGAGGAGGAGGAGAAGCTCGCTCGTCTTGAGAAGAGGCTTGTAGCGAACGTCAACTTCGACGACCAAGCTCTCCACATATTAGGTTTGGGCATGGATATTTACTACATGTTGGGACACCTAGGATGGGTGCAATTCTCCAACGGAGTGTCAGCAAACACCCACAAGGAATTCGCCTTGGAAATTCTCATGACCATGGCGCCTATCCTTAATGAAGGAGTGTTGAGTCTCTCATCCCGTTTGGAGGGAGTTCAACAAGTGGTTCCCTATGGATATATTAGGGAATTAATTGGTTTTCAAAAGGGAGCCCCGGAACTAGTGGGCGTGCCGGAAGGCATGTTGGATGGTTTTTGGAATATGATCGCGGGAGGAGCCCACCAACAAAGAAATACTATCAGGAACCCCATCATCCAAGTGTTTCACTCATGGATGTGCAAGAGGATTTTGGGGAGAATAAGAGAGACAAAGGTAAAACACAGAGTTGAATTGGCTTTACTCGGTTTTGATTGTCAGGCAGCCAATAGACCCACTCACCTTATGATCAACTGGTGGTGTTGAGAAGCAACATCGAGTTCGGGAGATATTGGTTCGGGGTGTTACCTCTCCATGTTGGCTATCTCTTTGAGGTCGGGTATTACAAAGAACCTGGAGCATCTTCTACCCAGGACTTCCCTTGGGTTTGAATATATGAAGCAAGGAAATATATAAGTGGAGATGAGTGAGGAGGCTTCAAAGTGGCCAAAGTAAATTTGCCCCTTCCGGATGCAAGACTAAGACTTTTTATTCAAGGGAAGGAAGATTGGTTAGAGGAAGGACTTCTTGTGCCGGCGAGGAAAAATAAAAGAGGAAGGATTATAGAAGAAGGTTCTTCCGCGGCACAAGAAGGAGGTGCACAACAAAATTATGTGCCACCATTTGGAGGAATTCCGACGCCGCCGAGTTACTACGGTGGTGCACCAATGCAAGCATGGGGGAGTGATGCAATCATGCCCCCACCAAATTTTGCGGTGCACAACGTAGCCTTTGCGGAGCCTTATGCACATTTTTCTCAACCACAACAAAGTGTGGCTATCATTGGAGGATACGCTGCAAGGAACATGCAAAATATTGTAGCCATCCAAACCAATGCAGCTCAATTGGGTGAAGGAAATGCAAACATCGCTTTGAGCTTGGATGCCTTCACCTAGCACCGCCGGGAAAATTCATAGGAGGAGAGGTTCAATCCTATTATGAGCAAGGGTACAATCATCAAGACTATCAATATCAACCACCAGCGGAAGATTAGTGAGAGGAGGGGCTTTAGTTATCTTTCCTTTTCCCTTTTTCTTTAATTTTCACCTTGTATGCGCCTATGCATGCGTAATGTTTTCAGATTTTATTTTAAATGTCAACATGTGTGTTAGTGTTTATTTCCATCATGAATAAAGTCACCGCCTTGTTTTTACCTTTGGTAAAGTTACAAAGTTTATGCCATGATGATATATAATGATAATTGCCACTTTGTTTATCTTTGTACTTGTTTTATGCATGATTAAGCTAAGGCTCTCTTAAAATACAAATCTGAAATTATCTAAATAGTAGTTTAATCTTTAGCGGAGGTTATGATTAAAATAAAGACCCATAGTGTTTTATGTGCTATCAAGTTTTAGATGGGTTAAAAATGATTAATTTTTGTTATTAAAAGTAATGTTGGCCTTGTCATAAATACCACTTGCGTGTTGCTCTACCTATCCAGAGCCATATCTATATTTGAGTGCAAAAACTTAGTACACAAGATTTATTTTTGGGTGAGTTATTTCAGGCCATGATTTCTCTGGCCCGAGACTAAGAAGTTGGTCATTCCGTTTTTGAACTATCTTATCGCTAGCCTTTTCATCCATTCATTGTGTATCCCCACATCAGATATTTCACAAACTTCGCCGGATATCCACCCTTAAAACCAAATATTATCTTTTGTGTTTACCTCCTTGACCACAACCTATCATTGAGAATGGATCATCAATTTAAGGAAGATCGCAAGATGATGCCAAGATTGAAGATTTCAAGTATCTCTCAAAAGGAAAAATAATTCTAGTACATACCTTATTTGTATCACCTCTTTGCCCGAAGACGAGCAAACGTCTAAGCATGGGGGAGGAGGTAGGTACAATGCAATTTAGAGTTCAAGGGGAGCAAATAAAAAAAGAGAGAGAAAAATGAGTATAAAGAAAAATAGAAAATATATATATGTATGAGAAAAGATGTGTGTGTGTGTGTGTGTGTGTGTGTGTGTGTGTGTGTGTGTGTGTGTGTGTGTGTGTGTGTGTGTGTGTGTGTGTGTGTGTGTGTGTGTGTGTGTGTGTGTGTGTGTGTGTGTGTGTGTGTGTGTGTGTGTGTGTGTGTGTGATATAAATAAAACAAAGTGAACTCCCCGGTTCTCTAAAGTGCATTAGGAATTTCAAGGTTTGAAGACTAAAAGATCCTAACTCACTTTTCCAACCATGTGCAATCCGATAACGAGGACTTCCTTTGTGCCTCGAAATCACTCTTTGCCATTTGCACATGTCCACCTATCTCAAGTGTGTGTGTTTTTCTCTCTCCCTCCTTGATATAACATTATTTTCCAATGACCTTTTTTATGAGTCTCGGTAAGACCATGAGAAGCTTGTCTTGTTTTGACAACATCTCATTTATAATATCTTGGTAGGACTAAACTTTTCCCATATTGCTCCACATAAATCATTCCACTATATATATTGAGAGGGGAAAGGAATAGAATGAATAGGTTATGAGAGACAAGATGAGATGAGAGTACATGAAGGCTAGTACATTATGAAACTTTAACGAACTAAACTTTTGAGAGAATTATGTTTTCTCATGTATGATCAAGTGCAGGGTTTAAACAATGAAGGGCAACGATGATATCCATCGAAGGCTTACTTGAGGACGAGCAAGGTTTAAGCATGGGAGAGATGTTGACGGTGAATTTCCGTCAACCTAGCCACGAGTTTACCTTCGGTGTTGGTATGAATTTTATATCTTATCCATTGGTACTAACCCTCTTGGTATAACAAGTTCGTTCGTGCATGTCGGTTTTGGAGTTTAGTGTTTATGCAGGAAATTAGCGTTGAAAGCAAGACTTCCGGGTAAAGTTCATCAAACACCTCGTGACAAGACCTCGAAGCTCGGTACAAGTCAAGCAATGAAGTGAACATTACTCCAAAAAGCCCAAGGACCAAACCCGTGGAGATGGAAAACTCCGAGGACCCAGACAGAAAATGTTGAATCTTGCGGGACAAGGAGCTTCATCTAAACCGCAGAGAAACTGATGTCAAGGGCCCACATGCAGGTGGGAGAATACTCTAGAAGGCTCGGGAAGCAACACCACCAAAGGAGGCCGCGGGCTGGGCCGAAGTGGGCCCAGGCCAACCGGCCCAGGCCAGCCGGCCCAGCCCACTCTTGGGCCCAGTCACGCCCCCTTTCACCTAGCCGCCATTCAGACTATTTATAGCCCCGGGGCCAAAAGCCACACAACAATTCTTTCGCCATCCGCCGCCGAGAAGCAGAGAGGAGAGGAACACCATCTTGGAGAGGAGAGGGTCGAGCTAGTTGTCTAGGGTCTCCCTAGCCGGCGTGGGAACCTTGCAAGGAAGACCACGTCGGAGTTCTCGGATTTAGAAGCAAGATCAAGGTAGGATCATGGTGGTGATCTTGATTCATGTATCATGTATTATGTTAAATTATCAAGTTGCAATCTGATTTCTAGCGATCGAGTGTTTCTCCAACGATTTTGATTTCAATCGGCTTTTCGTATCTTAAGATATTTCTCGAGATAGATCATAGAGGGTGTTCTTGTATCCGTGGTGGCTAGAGGTGCATGCCCGACCTTCCGAGAGATTTCAACTTGTCCATTGGACTCGCCCTAGACTAACCCGCACAAATAAGGGTGTGTTGTGACAGAAAGATGGCTCCAAAAGGCGGGCGTTTTCAGAGTCGGACGAGAAATCGTGGTTTAAGTATGCTTTTTATGAGATTCAGCTTGGTTACTCCTTCTTTGCTCGGAACTTCAACAAAGGTTTGATCCAATCTATCTAGATTGGTTTATCTACCCCTCTCTACCTCTTGCTACCTCCGGTTTTCATAGATTAGATTCATTTTCGTGGTGTTATTCAGATTAGATGCATAAGATTCCCATTTGAAGATCAAAGTTCTCAGCTTTATTAGATTGGTTCTTGCATCACACATTTGTTCCACGGATTCGATACCTTGGGTTCACACTTGATGGAAGAAGGGTCCCTTGACTACAACAGAGGACTTGTCCGCTTGCAAGTCCAATTGAAGTTTGATACGAATATACACCGTCAACAGTAACACAAGGTTCACCATTTACAGAAGAAGGTCTCATTAGGGAGAAAATTGAATGAGCAAGACTTCTTGCGGAGACGGCAACACCAAGTTCCCCGAAGGAACGCCCAGCCACTAAAAAACAAGCCAATATACATAGAGCTGATATCATAAGGAGCAGGGGTGGTTTTGAAGTCCAGGAGGATATCATGAACTTTCTTACACATAGGACCAACATGACGTTCAACTTCGTCACAACAAGTCCCATGTTCCAAAACAAGCTTGGCATGAGTCTCTTGTAACTTAGACAACTTAGCATGTTTCTTATCATATAAATTCTGCAGACCATCCGCTTTCTTTTTCTCATTTTAGCAGAAGTAGATAGCGATCGAAGACGAGCTAGTTCAGCTTCAAGCTCAACGTCCCTTTTAAGCAGTTTATCTTTTTCTTCAGATACAACCAAAGTTCTCTTCTTTTCCTCATCGAGAGAATGAGCAAGAGAAACCTTTTGCGTTTGAGGAGTCTTAACAACCTTAATCTCTTTAGAAAGAGCACCGGCAAAAGTCTTCTTAGAAAGTTGGTTGGCGTGAAGATTGTCGCGGCAGTGACGTTGAGCAGCACGACAAGCAAAAAAGGACTTCATGCTAAGATCTTGAGCATGACTCAAGATATCTTTGGCACTCTCTTTGCTAAGTTCATCTTCCATAATGGGAAAGCCAAAGTTATCCCCAACCTCTTTCAAAAGGACACATTCACGATCATCACTACAAAACTGGAGCACTTTCCTCTTGTGGTCACCAAAGACATGGATAGTGGAGGACATGCTGAGGCAACATGCCACAACACTAGGGGATTCACTGCTAATGAAGACACTGCAACTAGGGCCTTGGAACGGTCTCAGAACCAAAGCTCTCCCTTTTCCTTTCTCAATAAATCCAAGACTTTCATATTCCGCAATCAAACCATCAAACACTTTACTTTGGCCGAAGACATTGGTCGTTGGCAGCTTGTCAGCTTTAGGAGCCATGTCTTAGTAGGGAAAAGAAATGGAAACAATAGAAAGAAGATAGCATACACAAGTCCAAATGTGAAGATAAAGACTAAGAAGAGAGACAAAGACACTAAGAAGCATAAATTTTAAAGAACAAAAGAAGAAATACCATGAATGCAAGAGCAAGCCGCAAAGACGAAGCGGCCATGAAGATGAATGACACAAAGGTGAAAAAAGTAACAGAGTCGGGCGTTGGGATATATAGGCCCCAAACGGTGAGAATCTCAGAGATCGTGGGATTAAGATAACATGGTGAAAATCTCAAACATCGTGATGAGGTGGCAAAAATCTCGGACATCATGGTCAGACACATGAAAATCTCAGAAAATGTGAAACGAAAACAAATTGACGAGCCGAAGTAGGGCGCTTCGGGGTGAAACATTTTCACCCTTTCTTTCAACAGTTGCTAGTTCAACTCATCTCAAGGTTAACCTTAACTAGAAAGGGGCTAAATGTTGGGGAAAATGTTTCGCAACTAGCCCCCTCCCTTCTTTTAGGCTCACCGAAGAGGAATGAGGGCATCGTCGATCTTTATCTCGTGATCGCAGGGTTGAAAGAGATGCGATGAATGAAGCTAGCAGGCAAAGATAGTGGTCGAAGATCAGGAGTTGAAGGTCCAGAGCCGAAGATCATGAGGATCTTCGGGTGGATGAAGTTGTGGCTTGGTCGAACCGCAGAGGAGCATCTTCATGGACGACGTCAGGAGATATGGCAATAGTGGCGAAGAAGACAGACCAAGTCTTCGCAACAAGGAGGTGATCGAAGAGGCTACACTATAGAAATCAAGGCTCGACGAAGATGAGGTGACCGAAGAGGCGCAGAAACACAGTAACCTTTGGTGGGAAAGGAACCTAGCGAGAAGAGGTGCAACCGAAGATCATAGAACTACTTGGAAGGCCACATGGGACGACAATGTGTAAAGTGTTGAGTTGTAAAGTAGGTCAAGTACAGGCCTTGCAAGGTTATCAAAATGCCCTTGAGATGCTACACACTAAAGATAAAGTAAGGGTAAGTGTTGTAAAGCAAAAATGTTACGAGGCTATATAAAGGAGCCGTCGAGAAATGAAAAGGGACGATTGGACGAAGGTGTTTTTTGTGAAAGGACAATTAGATGAAGGTTGAGAATCTTCGCGCTCAACCGAGGTCAAGTTCTGAGAGTTTCTTTGGAGTTTCTTTACTTTCTGCATTTTAGTTACCGTAGCTATTTGACCCGTCTTCGGGGAAGGTAACCACCCCAACAATCACTTTTTGGTTATTTCTATGGTCATGCTGATGAGAGACATGGGTCCTCCTAGGTCCCACAGACCAGGGTCTCAGTCATCCCCGACAGACGAGCCAGACTTGCCAGACAACCTGACGCGCGAGCCCAAAGATGAGAAGATAGCTTGATGTGCAAGTCAAGACACATTGGATAAGCTTTCCAAATTGTAACCGAGTAGGATAGATGGAAATCAACTTGTAGCCCAAGGTCGCCCGCTAATATAAGGTGGCCTCCCCCACGGCAGACCTAAACTTATCGAGTTTTCATCTCAGCTCTTGCGCACAAGCAATATAACACCACCAACTGGACATAGAGTTTTAGTAGTCTAAATCTCCCTGGTCTCACCTAATTCTGTGTGCATCCTCGGATATCCATTTGTGCTCTTAGTTCCTAGATCGCCAAATACCTACAAACCGCTTGGGTACCCCCCCGATCTATATGTCCAGGTCTCATCCCCTGACAACTGGCGCGCTAGGCAGGGGCAATTGAGAGCTCTTCGTGCGGCATGATGGTTGGACCCGGTGTTATCTTCGATGACGGCACGAAGGACTTCATCGCGGCGACTAGTAGCGTCGACAGCACCACTGTCGCCGCCAAGGTACGGGCCCGTGCGTGTGCAGCGGTGCCCGTCGCAATCTTTGTACACCAATTCGCCCCTTCGAGCTCCGATTCGATTGTCGGTCGCCTTGAGATAGTCGTGGGAGCCGTCCCAACGAAGACGCACGAGGAATATGAGAAGGGAAAGGAGGAGAAACAAATCGACAAAAGGGGTTAAGTTGCAAATCTACAACACCGGTTCGGCTGCTAGACTCGTTAACACGAACACGGTGATTAGAAACCCAAACTGTTTTTAAGCACAATAATGACATACTTTAGAAGTCTATGGACCCGGATGACACGGTATAAAATGTTTATGGACTAGAATTGCACATTACTAGTTAAATTTAACTAATTTTATACAAATTTTTGAATAAAATGAGTTGTCAAATTTAAGGTTTGAAAAAATCAAACGGCTTACCGTTTGGAAGGGAGTACCTTTGTCGCTAACTCATTGGACCTCTCCGTGCGATATTATCCCTCGAAGATTGGATTGTCGCTTCCAATTGCCCTTTAGTTTAGTGCATCTTTTTCTGATCTGATCTGGGTGTCCTCCAATATATAACTAGGGGAATCTCCCCGCGCGTTGCTGCTTGATACAATGCAATGATCATAAGAGAAATTTTCATGATATCATCTTTGTACGATAGGGATATGAGCTTATTATAGAAAGTTGAAAGACCAGTGTATTGAGTAGACAACTATTTTTAAAGACCAAATAGCAAGCTATTAGAACTGAAGTGTCTGTACCGAGTATAACCAAAACATTATTAAGATCGAATAATGTTTCTGGCCGTAATAAAAAAGGACTCGCAATTATTTATTTGAGTGAGTCATTGGCAGCTTACATAATTCCTCCTATTTCGTTCTTCATGGCTGATTTTGAGAACAATCTGCAATGGTTAACTGTATTAATAATAGCTAGTATAGATTTCAGATATCTTTGCTGATTATAATAACTTTTGAAGTCCCTCTCAATGTGTCTTTTGCTGTTTTCCTTCAGGATCAACGGGAGCCTCTTGGTTAAAATCTAACCTTCGCTTTGCCTATGAGTTGCTGCAAAAATAGATGAAATGTAAAGATGTTATATATTTATAGATTAGGTTGATCCATCTTGTATTACCAAACGATAATTTAATGTATATAAATTAAAAAATTATAGGTAAGGGGTAATATATATTCTCTGGTTATGACAACAATTAAAGGGAAAATGATGCATTCGTGAAAACATGTGGCAGCAAAACATATTTGAACCGTGCAATGTTGTGGCAGGCGTGCATACTGAAATTCTGCAAGGTGATAAAGAATTTGATAGGCCCAGTTATAATTATGGAAAACACTTCTTGCTATGGAACAAATGAAGGGTCCGAGGAAGGTACATGTGGCAATACATATGATAGGTTAGATAATCTTCAATGCATTGATTTATGGGACCTGTGAAAATGAAGTTAAAATCTGCAAGTTAATATTGACATGGAGAGCATAAGAAATTTAGACTGTAAATAAGGAAAATAAGATTTTTGAAGGGTTGGTGCATGAACATACTGACATTTTGCAAATTCAATTTTTACGTGATGTTCAGAACTATGGTAATACTGTTTGCAAAATGATCTGTTTTGTGAATTCTTCCACCTTCTGGTAGAAATGCCACCTCTAAAGTGGTTATGCACAGCATCAATCATTTCTTAGAACTCACATATATGTATTTTGGCATTGAACTGAACACAAAAAAATGCATATTATTCTTGGATAGGGAAACTGCAACTTGAAATTTTCGTTGGACCAAGCAGCATATATTAATACTACTCAGGCATACGTGAGTAGATGATGAAAATTGGCCTCACCTTTATTTTACTGCTATGCGGCAATAGAGATTGCAGTTGGTCCTTGTCCTTGGCGGGGCGTTACCCAACTCCTGAACTTCAACAATACAATACGCAGGTTGCCTGCGTCATCAAAAGTGCAAGACAGATCATTATGACATGAGATGGTCATAAATCTTTAATTTTGTTTCACAAAAATGTAACAACAGATAATTGAGAACAAAGGTAGCTTATTCTATAATAATCAGTTGGATGGTTGTTCAACCAATGAGAAGAAATGTAGGTTCTTCCGTGGAGTGGCATTTTACCGAACAACCAAAAGACGTAGTTTTGTTTGACAGGGAAATTGCAAACTGAAATTCTCCGTGGTTCCATACATGACTGGAAGATGAAATTTGCCTAACCCTGTGGCAATAGAAGATGCAGTGGGGTATTGGTTTGTCGCTCCGCTGGTGTGGTGTCGTTGAAGCTGTGGTGCCGGCGCAGAGAAAATCCCTGACCGGAAATTGAAACACAACATACTTAGAGGTGTCGACGCAAAAAACTGCAGAGAATCAGGCGGGCTTACAAAAAGAAAGCGGAGCCCCGACGAAGGCCGAATAGCGGGGGACGGCCGGCGGCTGTTACCATGGGTCGATGGGCGGGTGCCCTGCAACTGCCTCAGCATTGCAAGCCCTTGCAGAAGTTCTTTCCAGCCGGAGACGCGCCGCGCTGCAACCGTTAGCCAGATCGAGGAAGCAACGAAACGAAGACACGCGGGGATAGGAAGAGGAAGGAGGCCGCACCTCGGAGGCGGTCGATGGTGAAGAGCTCGAACTTTTCCAGCTACACCTCGAGGCCTCCGCACCGCCGCCGCTGGCTGCGGGCGCGACCCGACGATGGGAGCACACGCTCTCCATGCGGCTAGGGTGCTGATACTATTGTGGCAATGGACGGCGGTAGGCAAGGAGGCCTCCGAGTCGTTCGGTAAAAGGAGCGCAGACGCGCGGGGGATGGAGGCGGAGGGGTCAGGGAAGGTGGACGATGGATGGGTCGACAGTGACGTGCTCCTTTCTTCAAGATGCAGGGAAGCAAAACGGTAGGGAAGAGGAGGAGCCGATGAAGCAGGGGCCGCGCAGCTGCCGCGCCCAGGACGCGATGCTTCTGGGTTGCAGTTACCACTCACGTGGACCAATAAGAGGCCTGAGAACTCCATAACAATTGTTCGCGGGGAGCTTCTATAGGAGTTATAGATTCTCGGTTCTTTACCGATGAAAATGGTTGCATCCATATCCCTGGACCTGAATCAGGGACTGCACACTGGGTCCCGCATGTAAGCGAAAGCGCTTTCGCGTCCGCTCATCCGCATCCATCGTCGCCGCAGTCGTCTTCACTCGCTTGGGCCAGTAGCCCCTGCTGCTCTCTCGCCTCGGATCACATCACCCGCCAGCCCCATGGCCGCCAACCGCCGCTTCAAGATCTTCGCGGCCGCCGATGGCTTCGGCCAGCCGCTCAAGGACGCCGTCGTCGCGCACCTCCGCGCGCACCCCGCCGTCACCGAGGTCGTCGACCTCGGCGTTGACAAATACTACGCCGCCGCCGCAGCCGTCGCCCGCCAAGTCTCCTCCCCCTCCTCCGATTCGGCGCCCGACGCCCCTGAGGTCCGCGGCGTCGTCATCTGCGGCACCGGCGCTGGCGTCTGCATCTTCGCCAACAAGTACCCGCGCGTCTACGCCACCCACTGCGCCTCCCCCGCCGACGCCGTCAACACCCGCTCCATCAACGCCTGCAACGTCCTCGCGCTCTCGGGGATGGCCACGCCGCCGGACGCCGCCGCCGCCATCGTGGACACCTGGCTCGCCACGCCATTCCGCGCCCCATGCCCGGCCTCCGGCGACGCGCCCTGGCCGGAGAACATCCAGCGGTTCTTCGACACTGCGCCGGACGAGATGGCCGCCATCCCCGAGGCCCAGGCGCCCCCCGACTCCGCTTGCGCCATCTGCTGCCTCAGGAACGAGATGGACTTCGAGCCGGTGGGGATTATGCCTGGGGGCGAGATGCGGATCGTGCGGGAGAGCCCCACCTCGGCGTACATCCGGTTCAAGGCCGGCAGCGTGGAGCCGGCGCACCACCACACCTTTGGCCACGACCTGGTGGTCGTCAAGGGCAAGAAGAAGGTCTGGAACCTCACCAAGAAGGAGAGCTACGACCTGGTGGATGGAGATTTCCTCTTCACTCCGGCTGGGGACGTGCACAGGGTGAGGTATTTTGAGGACACAGAATTCTTCATCCGATGGGATGGGCATTGGGACATCTTCCTCGACGAGGATCTCGACACCGCATGGAGTGCAATTGATGCGGAGCTTGGAGCAGCCAGCAAGTGAGATAACTGCATCTGTGGGCTGTGGCAATGACAAATGCTTCTGAAGTTACATGCCCTCCTCTTGTTTTTCGATCTTGGTTGTTGTAATTGTTTTTGTCATCACGTTGCCATGTTGGTGTGATCATCTTGTCTTGCAATGTTGTGCATTATGGTTATTGACAATGATGATAGCAAACAATACGACACGATTACTGAATAAAGCTGCAGATGCAAGGTTGCTGATCTTTGTTCATGGAACTAATTTCATGTTTATGGAAGCTATGAGTTTTATGTCATTGTTTTTTAGTCACCCTGTGATGTGCTAACTTGATTAGCTGTGTTGTTCTGTGACTTTCAACATCCAATATGTGTTTAATACTGGCGATTCCGCCCCTAAGAAAGAAGTTCAACATGATTAATGGAAAACAACCACCACTTTGAGCACAACCTTATCTGAAGCATTCTTGTTGGTGCAGTTCTTCGTTTTGTTTGTTTTGTGTGATTTGCTTCCTCAAATCTGAGCCTTACTCATGTGCTGCCTGATTTTCAGCCTGTTCGTTCGGCTTATCAACCATCAGCCAGCAGTACTTTTCTCTCAGAACAAACCAGCCACCAGCAATCAGCCAACAGTACTTTTCCCTCGGAACAAATCAGCATCAGCCACCAGCCAAACGAACAGGCTCAAATCTGGTTAAAAGATGTAGAAGCACTGCAGTTTATTAAATCAGATCCCAACTGTTAAGTAGCAAAGACCAGATATTTCTGTATCTCTGGAATTGCAATCTATTGTTCTCTCTGATATCCTTCAACTTCACAATTTTTAGCACTATTTGAACGTCTTGCTCCGCATGGTTGAACGTCTTTTGAGTGCATTAAATTCATGGTTATCAATACTACGTGGAAATGTGGAATATTGCTGCCTTCCTAAGAGGAGATCCAAGTTGTCTGTTATGCATGAAACCCACGTTTCTTTTCTCTAAAAGCTTGTGACATAGTGCTTATGCTCGAAGTTCTCTAAACCTCAATGTTTGCAAACCTCTCAACCTAGTTGAATTTGTCAAAATCATCACATGAAACCCACATAACTAACTATTTGAAGTCAGTGATATGATTTCTAAATTTCCATACTATAGGAAGTAACATTCAAATTCAACTGAAAAAATAGTGAAAAATACTGGACATGCATAATTTTTGTCCTTGTACTAAGAAAATGTATTACAAGAGCACTGAAGACCTTTTTTCTGTGGGTGTGTGTGGGGGGGTCTAACACAACTCCAACAGGTTAGTTACGATTTGAGTAAAATGCATTGCCGGTCCTTGAACTTGGCAGCACGAGTCATCTAGTCCTTAACTCTAAAAATGCACATCTACAACCTCAAATTTGTTAATTGATACACGTGAGGTCCAAATCACTGTTTACCTTTGATAAACCGCCCGCATGTCTAACTGACTGGATGCTGACGTGGACCTGACATATGGAGCCCACATGTTATATCCACCAACGCACCCTGTGCTGCCGCCGTCGGCCTGCTCCTATGCTGCCGACATCACCTCGCACCCCTGCCGCATCATGCTGGCCTCGCTGCAGTTGTTGCCACTGCTGACATCGACGTTGTCTCATGGTGGCACACCCCGGCCCCGCCCACGATCAAAAGGTAGTCCCTGAACGCGCGGTGGTCGCCGCCAATGACCGCCACGGATGAGGCCTGCTTCCGACTCGCGTACAGCTTTGTGTCATCAGCCTGCTTTTGCTCTAGGAGCTGCGCACCCGCCTGCGCCCTGCGCGATTCCGCTGGCTGACCTCCCCGAACTCCCGAACAGCCACACGCCTCCCCTACCAATCGAGAAATCAGCAAGAAGGAAACGAACTAATCAGGAGAAGCACCGACCAATGAATCAGCAACAAGCTAGTCAACTAATCAAGAAACGGCAATGCTCCCGTTCGGGCGTCCGGACCTGGCGAAAATATCGGACGTGCGTCCGCATTGCAAACGGCAACGTTGTGTGCGACGCGGATCAAAAAAATCAGATGCGGAGGCAGGGCCCACTTCAGCCTTATGCCTCTAACTTCTCCCCGCACGGCCGCACCCCCCACCGCTCGTTCACTTCTCCATCCTTGCCTTCCCTCTCACCTCGCTGTGCTCCATTTGCTCCACCGGACCTCGGGCAAAAACAATGCAGGGCTGCGCACCGCCGGGAGGAGCTCCTCCACTCCCGCTGCAGCCAGGGGTGAGCCGCGCGCGCAGACCGGCGGGGGTGGAACTCCCCCGACGGCGCAACCACCGGCCGGGGGGTGGAGCTCCCCGATGGCGGCCGCATCCCCGTGCCAACAAGGGTGGAGCTCCCCGGAGGCGTCCGCCGCCCCCACGGAGCCACCGACATGGCCGGGCGCGGTGGAGCTCCATCCCAACCGGTGAGCCGCCCGGCCCAGCGACGCGGCCGGGCGCAGGCCTCCTACACCAGGAGCGGAGCTCCCTGCGGGGGGACGCCGAGCCGCGCCCTCGATCTACCGTGGCCAGCGGCCAGCGTGTGGACAGGAGCGCCACACGACCGCTGCCTCAGGGGAGATGTCCCCTTATGTTTTGATTGTGAAGGTTTTTTCTATGTTGCAATCAGTGTTTTAGAGATGTTGCAATGGTTGTCAGCAAATGTTGCATGAATATTATTGGTCATGTTGCAATCATTTTCGAGAGATGTTTCAATTGTTGTCTGCAGATGTTACATCAATATTCTTGGTCATATTCCCATATACTCCTATGTTGTCATCAATGTTAATCTTTGTTGCATTAGTGTTCTCTACATGTTTATGTGGGTGTTGCAGCTTGCATGTGCTATGGCAGCAAGCGTGTTTTTGGTGTCAATTGTTTCAGCTATTTTTGGTGTATGTTGCGAGGCTTTCTTCTGAATGTTGCAAGGTTTCAGCTATTTTTGTGTATGTTGCAAGCTATTTTTTTGGATGTTGCTCCGTGGATCTGACGTTGTTGCAATGGAACCCACCGGATGTACCACTCAAATGGTTCTCACCCTCACGGGGTGAGCTGCCCGGTTGCTCTCACGCTCACAGTGATTTAGCAAATGTTGCAGATGCTGAGTCTTGATGTTGTTGGGTGTTACAAACATTATTTTTCAATGTTGCAGACGTTGTGTTTCGATGTTTGCAGACATGTGGTGTTGGGTGTTGTGTTGAGGAGAAGGGAGAAGAGGCTCCTGATGTTGGATGTTGCACGCAACACGGGTTGCAACATGGCCGCAATATAGTCGCAACATGGGGGAGGAGAGAAGAAAGACCCCTGATGTTGGATGCTGCAAGTAACCGCGTTCGCAACATTTTTGCAACACGTTCGCAACACGCTCGCAACATTTACTCAGTAGACTTTAGATCTAATGGCTGACAATTGAGGATCCTAAGATCTAAAGGCCACGGATTAGCGCCCGGATCGGACGTCCGGGCGCTAGCAGTGCCCATCAAAAAATTGCTACGGACATGGAAGGAGAAGTAGAAGTCTGCAAGCATCGTTGACCAAATGGCTCCCGGACGCCGTTGCGCAGATGGCGCCGAGTCCGCGGCTTCAGCGGACGGCGGCGGTGGCCGAGCGTAGGCTCGATCAAACAGGGACAGTGAGCTCGAGCACCACCCCACCGCGCGGGAGATCCCGGTGAGAGGGAGAGAACGAGGCGGCCGTCGTGGGGCTGTGCTATGACATGGTTGTGAGGCCTAGCATGCCACCACCCAACGCTCCATCTCGGCCTAGATGTAGCACGCCATGGCCAGCTCGGCAAGCACCGCTGCCGTCTGGAGAGAAGGCAGAGGAAGGACTGAAGGAAGGAGATGGATCTGACGTGTGGGCCCCACATGTCTAGTCCACGTCAATGTCCAGTTAGCTTGACACGTGGATGATTTAACAAGTCTAAGGCTGATTTGGACCTCACATGAATCAATTAACAAATTTGGGGACATAGATGTGCATTTTGAGAGTTTAGGGATCTGGATGACATCTGCTGCCAAGTTTAGGGACCGATGGTGCATTTTACTCTTATAATTTTAGATAAATTTAGAGGTTTAAAGAACTGTAAAAAATAAAAACCTTCATAAGTGGTGGAGTAAACCAACAACATCTCCAAATTGACTAGCTAACGGTCCCACACGCCCATAGCCCCACACCCGGCCTACCTTATCCTTGCTTCCTTCCGTGGCGCACGGCCCCCCTTCCATGGATTTCCCGGCGGCGCTGCCACATCCCTCCCTTCTTCCCTAGGGAGGCCGGTCGCTCCCTCCCCGTCTCCCCGACTACCTCAGTGACGCCAGCCCCGACCCATCTCTCCCAAGCTTTCTTGGGCGCCGGCTCCTTGTAACATCCTTGATTTTGCTTGTTTGTAAAAATGTGGAATTTCAAAAAGTTGATTTGAATTTGAGTGCTTATGAAATCATTAAGGATGCCTTCCTTTTTCCCCTACCCTAAAGTCCTAGATTTTAGTTTAGTTCAATCAATAATATTAGGACTTATAAAATGCTAGTGTGAGAAGTTGGATTTTCATTTGGGATTTATTTGGTTTTGTTTGAGTGGATTCAAATTTGAATCAAATAGAAAATATGGCTAAGCTTTTTAGGAAACCCTTCTACCCAGTTGTGGGCCGCCAACCTCGTTTCTGGCCCGCTCCCGCTTTCGGCCCGCCAGCATGCAGCCGCATCCGCTGGCCAGCGCATACCCACGCCCGTGCCGCTGACCACCCGGACCCACCTGTCAGCCGCCACATCACCTCTTTTCCCCCTTTCTCCTACCTCTGCTCTCACCCGCGAGCACCACAGTGGAAAGGAGAGGTTGTGCGGCCATGTCTGACGCCGCGGATGGCCTCCATGCATCGGGAGCCCGATCGCGCCGTCCAACCCACCTACCACCGCCTATATAAGAGCTGCCGCGGCCGCCTACACCCCAAACCCTAGCCGCTCGGGGATTCCTCCCCAATCCTGCCACAGCTAACGTCTGTGGAGTGGGGGTGTGGGGGAGAAGAGCCAGGGACCAGAATGCAGACGCGCCGTCGCCGTGAAGCCGGAGCCGTCCGCGAGGAGGAAGCCGGGCTTGCTCGTCGCCGCGCGCCGACCATCTCTTCACTGCGCCGCTTCTCTGCTTTCCCTACCAGCGCCGTCGCCTTCCTCTTCACCGCGTCAACCATCTCTTCACCGACGCATGCGAATCGGCCCGTGGCCACCGAGGTGAGGACAGGTCCCTCCTTCCCTCTATGAAGCCCGGCCATCGAGCCAACGACAAGGTCGCCATGAACGCCACCGCGCCTCCGCGCTTGCACTGTGTGATGCCGGCCATCGAGCTAGGATGGGAAACCTTTCATGTAGGTACCACCGTCGTCGTTGCCGCACGCGCAGCCCCGCTCACTTTTCTTCCTTGTTTCCTTTCCCGTGTTAGCCGTCCCGGCCGCCGTGTCGTTGTCGCCGTCTCGGTCGCCGTTGTGGCCGTGACCCCGGCATGCGCATGCGCGCTCTCACACACACCCGCGTGCCCGTGCACGCGCGCATGCTGTTTGGGTGGCAAGGTCGAGCCTTTGGCTTCGTTTTCCCCTAGCACCGAACCCCGCCGACCCGCTCGCCGCACCGCCGTGGCCTTTGTCGCGTGGTTGCCTTAGCGCACGCGCACGGGGGGTAAAGACAGGGCCTTTGGGACCCCTCGCGTGTTCTCGCTACCGTCCACGGATGCGTACTTGAATGTCTTCGGCTGCTAGCGCCTTGGTCCTTTCCGTCGCCGTGAACGTCGGCCTGCTCCGCCATGGCCATCCCGCCGTGCGCAACCAGGCAGGGGTGAAAGCGCCAACCTTGGAACATTTGCCCCGCTCCTTTCTCTCACGTACGCGCCGCGCTTCTAGGGCGTCCCCACGCGCTCCCGCCCGTACGAACGCCGCCGCCGCATAGCCGCCCGACCCACGCCGAGGCATCGCACCGTGCCACCTCGCCGTCGTGCGTCGTCGCCCGGCTAAAGGCCACTTATTTCCTTGTCTAGTCGCTTTCTGGTCTCGTTCCTATCGTGTTAAGAGAAGGGGCAGGTCACCGCCGGGAAACCTCGCTGTCGGTGAGATGCGGCCGAGCCGCCTTTCCTTTGGGGCAAACCGTCGAGCACCCCTAGGGCGCTCCAAAACCCAGTGGGGTTTTAGGCCTACACGTTGGGCCACACGTGGATGTGGCCACAAAAGATCTGGCAGATCCCGTGCGGCTGGCCACCCAGGGCTGAGCCACATGCGCGCCTGCACCGCGCTTAGCCGTAGAAGGCCGCACCCGGATCCGGTGCGCCGCCTGCGTCACCGCCACGCCAAGCTGCCACATGGGCTGCAGTCGGCTTATAGCCGCTTGCGTGGTAGCCACCTCAGCACCAAGAGCCGGCCTGCAGCCAGCTAGCAGATATCTTTAAGCCCTTTAGAGCTAGCCAGTAGACAGACTAAACTTAATGCTATTGTGTATGCGTATTTTATTTCCAGAAAACTATTTTATCTTTGGAAAATCCTAGTAAATCCATTTTTGCTCCGAAAAATACAAAACATGTTCCGGAAATTCTCTAAAATCTTAAACTCTATGTTAGGCTAGTGTTTGCTCTCTCTTGGCTCTTAATTGTCGTTCTTTTGGAGTTAATTGTATTAAGGCCGCTGTTTATTTCCCTTTACGCGTTAATGAGAGCAACTGGAGCCGGGGAGCTGAACCCGGAGTACGACTGCGCCGACGACTTCGCCGCGAAGGACTACCCGACCCCAGGTTCACGCCCGGATGACTTTGAGAACCTATAGGCATTGCAATATAGTTTGCTAGCGCTTTACCTTATATGCATGTTGATGAACCTTGCACTGCCTACTTTAAATATCCTATCCTTGATTGTCCTACTACTATATATGTATATGAGCGTGTATATACGCTGAGCTTCACGATGCATGCGTTGGGATGGGAATAGTGGTTCTTGGCGTGAGTGGGATAAAACCGGCATGAGAAGGCATTTTGGGTACTTTTGGCGGGGGTGAGCTCGAAACAATTGATCTGGGATCGGTGATAGGGGTGCACTCCTCAGTGTATCCCTACTTGGACGGTTTTCGGAGCCTAGGTGTTGGGGTTTTACTTGCGCTTGGAGTATGAGCTTGCCCCGGTCCGAAACCGAGTGGACAGACCTTTTCACAGATCCTTTATGTGCACACCACCCCGCCGAGCATGGGGTTAGGGTCGAGTTGAGCTCGGCAAGTGCGGAACCATACCTGCTAGCAGAATAGAGGGTATCAGTGGGGGAGAGGTGGGAGTGAGACCACCTTCTCTCAGTGTGTCGCCCGTGTGGCCACACGGGGGTATTTCACAGTTCCGGTGTTGTTCCTTTTGCGAGGGGTTGCTTTGAGGGCCGGATGCAGGATGGGACCGTAACTACTGAGAGTTCGCACGGTAGGATGAGCTCGGTTGGCCGTACACCGGCCGGGTGCCATTCCGGGTTGGGTTCAGGTGTACACACTCTGTAGAGTTGTTCGATCTATAGCTATAGTCGCGTCCTCGGATATGGACATGTCCCCTGATAGCTTTGTTCTCATGTTTTGGGATTTCTACCTTCCCCCTCTAGATGAGTGTGTGGTGAGCCGTGGTTGCAGTCGGTTAGAGGAGAGAGGCTCCATCTACGTCGTTGATCTGATTGCAATCATTGAGGTGTGAGGAGAGGAAGTTCTCGCATCGATAATAGTTGGAAAGTATGTTGTGGAGATGGGACCCTAGCACCAAGCTTACAATTAGGCTGCTGAATTTCCCATGTCCAAAAAGATTTATTAACCAAAGGTAGAACACCATGTTTATCCCAAGGTCAATAATTCTTTGAAGAACTAGAAAAACCAAGCGCATTGCAAAACTTAAATGCCAACCAATGCAATTATGGAAGTTAGCAAGGGTTATTGAACTAATGGATGATGGTCCGCAAACAAGTTTAAACACCACGTTTACACAAGATTGCTAAGGAAAAATGCCATGCATGAAGCATTATCATGGATATGAAATCATTCATCATTAAGTATAGAGAAAAACCAAGCCAACTTTATGTAAAGCTTGTATGGAGCGCAAAAGAATGGTAATGATAAGATGCAATGCATGCATGAAACATATATGAACATGGTCATGGTGGTGGTCCAAAAAGAAAAAACAAACCTAGATTAATTAGCCACATGCTTGGAATCAAGGGATGGTGCAACTCTTCATATTTATCTCAAAAATGACATAAATAAAAAGACTCTAAACACTAATAGGCACACAAAAAGGGTCTACAAGCTTTCCAAATTCAAATAACAAAGTGCTCTCTCAATAGCAATTAAATCAAACAACATGGTGTTGTGGTATTTATTAGAGAAAAGGTACAATGTTACGTGAAGGTTTAGTTTTAGCGCACAACATAGACTGTCATATAATATATAACCAAAAGAGAACGGGTTGCCTCCTGCAAAGCGCTTCATTTAAAGTCATAGAGCTCGACTTTCTTCCATACCTTCTTGTGGTCACGAAGCCATGGTGCTCCACGCAAGATTTGAAGGTGTACATGCAGCTTTGATCCACTCTCCGTGCTTGAAATGATCATTTTGCTCGATGAGAGGCTTGCCTGATCGTCTCTTGCATCATCATCCCCTCTGTTTCCTTTGTTCTTCGTCGCTGCTTCTCCCTTCATAAATTCTCCTCTCTGTCCAGATCAGACCATGTAGCAAACAATAACTTCCACGCATGGCGCAAGAAATTGTCTTTCCATCAAGTCTTTGTTGACCCCCAATGGTCTCCGATCGAGTGAGTTACGTCCGTTTTACTCCAACGATGCAATCTGTCCAAATCCGATTTCAGACTGCACAATGTCTAATGTTTTTGCAATATCTCCTTGTACGGGTCTTCAAATTCATCGACCCTGGAGAATTGGCACTTGATAGAGCTTCTGATTTTCAAATTTTGCCTTCTTCTACATATCTGATCGGGTGCTCAAAACAGATGAAAACAATGACGTCGTTTTCGAGGTTCGGTGATGGCGACGCACAAGCTTGCAATTTCTTTGGGCAAGGCTTCTCTCCTCTTGATTAAGGTTTAATGACCTACATGGTTAGTGAAACTTGGGTTTCCCCCGACACACGCTCTTTTAAAGTCACAAGCTTGACCAAGCAAAAAACATGTCCAAGTTTTGCAAAACGTAATATAAACATATGCAATCATAACCACAATTTAAATTGGATGAACAAAATGTTATTAAAGGTTGCATAAGTATCTTTCTCAGCGCTAAGGCTCTCATTAGGCATGCAAATTAACAGAGTTAAAACACAACATAGCCTCTTTATCATTATCAAGAAATTCTAGCCTATCATGATCATTAAAGGTGTAAGGCATAAAATCAAATCATACTATTGGATATGAACATGAATATTTCAAAAGAAAGATATCATCTCCAAACAATACCTTGATAGTTTAATATGTACCTTAGCCTTCGAGCTTTTCATCATGAGTGGTCCTTTGAAGTTCAAAGCGAATAATCATTGATGATCGGAGGTCGCTCGCGTAGACTTCTTTTCAATCTCTCCCTTCGTGCCACATGTCATCAAGGTTGCTTTGAGTAGGATCACTCCTCTTCATTTGTGGGCTCACACATCTCTTAAATGTCTTCATGTAACTCTATGAGCCTTCGTGTGAGAGCCCAAAGTATTTGCGCCATTGGATGTTGTCCTTTGTGTGTATTCATTTGTGGTTTGCTCCAAACATCTCCTTGCGTTAGATGTCTCCAAGTTGTGCCATCATTTGCCAATGCTCCAGGGGTTTTTGTTTTGTTCCAAACCTCTAAATTTCTTCATATGTGGTCTAGTGAAAGCATTCCCCAAGCTTCTCTTCGTTGTTGTCGTCCTCATCTTCACCATTTTGTCCTCATTGTCTTTATGCTGCCTCTTCTTAGTGGATTTGCTCCTGTATACATAACAAAATATATACCAAAATAAAATTCTATTGAAGGGTTTATGAAATTATCTTTCCAACATGTACTCATTCATATTAATCGGGGTCTAAATGAGGGAGTTATGGTTGTTTGCCTATTTCACTTCTGCTTTGCTTGCTGTTCAGATTCAGAACGTGCAAACATCGGTGATTCGACCATATCCGCTTATAGGAACACCCGATTGACTTGATTCTTGACTTGTTGGAAGCGTAACTTCATGGGGCTTCTAAATATCCAAATATATTATGTTGTTCTTCCCATGAGTCTGTGCAAAAATTGAAGCGAACAGAAACTTTGAATATATTGACGAGCTTGATCTTGTGAACTTGGGGGCACGTGATTGCTTCCAATACCTATGGCTTGAACCAATGATTGTCCATGAGACATTAGTCTTAAAAATTTAATTGACATGTTGACTTACCTTGTTTATCATCTCTCGTGTAGGGTGTGGACTTGATAGCGGATGATGGGCCATGGGCCACTAACAAAAGTTAGCACCTACAACTAAAGAGAGAATATTGATGTTGTGATCATCTTGTTGGGTGTGGATGTTAAGAACTTCTCGAATGTCTTGTGTCTAGCTTTTCACCTGCTTTCAAGGACACAAACAAGAAAACAAGCATGTATGCAATACTAAGAATTAGTGTTAGTCAAGTAGATAGATAGATACCCTAGAGTTCCAGTTGTCGATCCCCGACAACGGCGCCAGAAGCTTGTTGACAGTTAAATAATATGTCAAGTTTCGACCGCAAGCTCACGTGTTAGTTGTAGCTCTTCCCTCGAATTATTCCCCCAAGGTTTGTCAATCCAAGGATCAGAAACAAACTCCTAGGGTTCTCCATCTAATCTATCGATCTAACCTAACATGAAGCATTGATTGCATAAAGATCATATAAACATACAAGGATGTATGGATCACATCCACCTAACCATAAAGGTAAACAACCAAAGTTAACCCTAGCCTATCGTCTTCTTGTTGCCTCTCCGGCCAAGGTGACAAACCAATCTAATCTTACAACATGAGAATGAGTCATCTCGACTCAACATTACACGTTCGCTCGCCACTTTATTTCTCATTCACCGTACTGTCACTACGGTACATAATCATCACCGAACAACAACCGTGGTCTGTGCTACTACGATGTACCCGTAATAGAAAAACTAACCACCATGATTAGATTTATCCTTACTAAAGTCATATGCTAGCCTCACATATGGATAATGCACGCATCGAATTAACTCAAAGTAAAGACAAGATATGATTATATCACCATCGAATGTTGAATGTACAAATGCCTTGATGAATTCAAGGCATCTCCGGAACTCCACCATGGCTTCACCACGCAGGGCCAACCATGGCAGTTAGGGCATGGCCTAAGCCATCTCCTAGGCAACTCGCAGACTTGCGGCGGCCATCGGCTTCCTCCGGTGCTTCTCCTTCGTGTCGGTGGCTCTCTGATGAATGGATATGAATGGGTAACCCTTTCGGGGTGCCTATGGGGTTGTATTTATACCCTTGGGGAGCCTTGGAGTGTGCTCCACCTTGCCTTGCACGAAATTTTCCTTGGGATAGAAGCGAGCTTGGTTTCCATAAACTCAGCCTCGTCCAGATTTTCCTGATTCGCTGCCCTTCCTTGCAGGCACCATATCTCCCATGTCTGGACTCCAAATAATGCAACTTGGGTGTCCAGGTTATATTCCATGAAGTTATCTCCAACTTTGGTGTTCATTGCTTTCCTTGGAAACGAATATACGATCCCCAAAACAGCCTCGGAAGATAATTTGTCTGATTCAGACTTATCTACGCAATAGGTATTTCGAGGGCCATATATCCTAGATCCTTGACCCAAATTGGGCCTTCCATATGTCCAAATCGAAGCTATCGTTGAGGCGCACAACTTTGGTATTCTAACTTTTGCATTAGAGGTCGTTTAAGTCTTCGAATCTGCACCGAAAGATCATGTTGTTCTGGGTTGCAAGAATATCTCTCGGGCTGAGTTGATCTCGTTGTTAAACCTCCAAGTCCCTAGAGTCTTACGTGTTGATGCTTCGATCCTTAGGCCATTTGGAGTCATGTTCATCATGTGTCTTGACTTGTTCCGGGCTTCGTGAACTTCTCGTAAAGTGCTCGATGAACTTTACCGGAAGTCCTCATTTAAGCGCTTAAATCCTGCGTAAACAACATACTCCAAAAACCACATGCAAGTGTAAACTATTACACCATTAGAATGCCTAGTGGCGGGTTAGTTATAATTCAGAGCTCAAACCAAAGTGTAACAAGTGCTCTTGGTTGACAGAAATCAACCGTCAACACCTACCGAGCGTTTTCAACTTGTCCTTCTTGAACTCACCCTAGGCTAACTCGCATGAATAGAGGCGCGTCGTGACAGGATGAAGGATCTGAAAGGCGGGCATCTTTGGAGTTGGAATGGAAGCCACGATTTAAAGAGGTTATTAATGAGATTTGTTTGTTTTATTCTTCTTGGTTTTGAAACTTCAACAAAAGATCTGATCCAATCTCTAGATTGGTTTTACCTCCCTCTCTTTCTCTTGCTACCTCCAGTAAGTTCAAAGTGTTTTTCACTTATTAGATTGGATCTTGCGTTACACATTGTTCCACAGATTGGATACCTTAGGTTCACACTTAAGGGAAGAAGGGTCCCTTGACTACGATGGGGATTTGTACGCTTGCAAATCAAAACAAACTTCGATACAACTATTAGCCGTCAACAAATGCACAAACACTTATTGGTCCTAAATTATTTAAATGTTTCTTATATATTAATGGGCCAAATTTATCTGATAATTTATTAAACCTTAGAAAATAAAAACTAAACCATGTTGCTATCATTATTTTAATGTGATGGAATTTGTAGGTGTTACACAAGCATTTGTTCATCACTCCAGCATTGGTAAAACCCAAGCATCCCACTTTCTTATGTGTAGCCAAAAGCTCCCAACTAGACATATGGTATTTCTTCTTCATATTAAGACCATGCCAGAAAAAGTTGGTTCTAGGAGAGTCTACTTTGTGATGTATCTCTTCCTGCAAAAGATAAACTCCCATTGTGTAGTTTGGGATAGAGCTAAGACAAGACTGAATTAAAATAGACTTCCCTCAAGAGTATATCCCACACTCTGCCAAGTTGGTAGCTTCTTTTCAACTTTTTTATAAACAATTGCCAAATCAGCAACCAACACATATGTCTACTATTGACCAGCACTCCAAGATATTTCATAGGTAAACAACCTATATTACAATTAAAGATAGAAGCCACTCTATTTTGATCATCATCCGATCCACCTAAAACCATGGCATCACTCTTTTGAAGTTTATTCTTAACCCTGACATATTCTCAAAGCAGAATAAAAGAAAATTGGTATGTAAGAGTGTTTGATATTCATCAGCAAGGAAGATGACAATATCATCCGCATATTGTAGATGAGTAATACCTCCTCCTCTACCAGATTAGGAACCGGACCTTTAATGTGACCTGCCACTCTAGCTTTGTGTAGCATGGAAGCCAACACATCACTGACTAGATTAAAGAACAATGGCGACAAGGGATCCCCTTGCCTCAGGACTTTGTGGGTGCTAAAGAAATTTCCACGGTCCCATTAATGTTATAATACCAACCCTACCCCCTATATAACTTGCTTAGTCCCACTATAATATTTTGATTCAGTTCACCCCATAATTTATACCATTTGGATCAGTTTACCCCTTGATACAATTTGTCTTTTTTTCCTTCATGCACACGTGGACTTTTAAGTTCAAATTTTGCAAGATGATAGCATAGCAAGTAACATAAGACATGTTAAAAAATATATCATGAATTTTTCATCACTATTTTGGTCGGATAGAATATTTAAAAATAAATTATATCATGGAGATGCAAAATTATATAAAAACTAATGATGAAAATTCCTAAATTTCTAATATAGATTAGATGTCCACCACTGTCCTGCAAAGTCTCAAATTAAAATTCAATTTGTGTATGAAGAAACAAAATGATAAGTTGCATTGTGGATTCATGGTTCAAGATGTAAATTGAACCATATAGTTAGAGGATTATTTGAACTCCCATTACATTTGAAGGTAGTAATTTGGATCTTTATATGAATAGAATGGACAAATGCAACAAATTGCAAAAGCTAAGGTTATGTCTCTATTCAGTTTGTCTTGTTCCGGCTTTTTACACAATATACTTTTGTCTATGTACAAATATGTTGTACAAATTAGCACGTAACACTTTTCTCGCACAACAAATTAACAACTCAGGGTGCGTTTGCGAGGGTGGCTTAGGCCAGCCTTGCGCTCGTGGGGTGCAGGCTCCCGTGTTTGCGGCCTTGGCCCACGAGCAAGCCTGGCTCTCAGGAGTCAAAATCGACGCCGGAGCCTGGCTCCTGGGAAATGCCAATTTCCAGCATTTCTGCAGAGCCTGGCCGGTTGTAGCACACCATTGGCTCGTGTGGGCTCATAGTGGAGATGGGATCACCTCTGAGTGGGGGAGGTAACGAGACGTCGGCCGCTGGGAAGGAGCAACGAGGTGGGGGATGGCGGCGGGGATTGGTTCACACGATGACGGCGGGGCGGGGTTCCGTGCCAGCGCGGATCTCTCCGAGCATGTGTTGACGGTGTATTTTGGTATACCAAACATGTTCATTACACTTTGGTTTGGATTTGTTTGTGGAACTAACCCGCCACTAGGCACACTAATCATGTAACAAGTACATCTTTGTGCATGCATTTGGAAGTGTTATGTTTATGTAGGAAAACATGGACATAAAGGATGGATTCACAACAAGTTCAAAGGAGCAATTAAGGAGTCTTGTTCGTGTTCATGAGCTTGACGAAATCACTTCCAATGGTGGCAAGGACCGAAGTGCTACGAAGGAACATCCCTGAGGATTGAAGTGTAAAAGACCGAACTTCATGCAAAAAGAACCTCCATCTTGGACGCGGGGATGACATCGTCAAAATAGTGCAAGTAGAGGGGCAAGGTGCATAAATGTCTGAGGACCCACGGGAGCGAAGGGACGACCGAGCCGGGCCGGAATGGGCCTGGGCCGGTCGGCCCAAGCCGGCCGGCCTGGACCACTTCCAGGGTCGGTTCGGCCCCCTTTCCTTGCACCCGAAGGATCTTCAACCCTAAGTTCGTGGAGGCACCGCCATTCTCAGAAGAGAGAGCCATTCGTACCGAGAGGCCATCCACAAGCTAGAGAGAGAGGAGGGAGATCTTCGGAGGAGGATCACTCATCTCGAAGGAAGCACCCACAAGTGGAGAAGAGGGAAGACACCGTTGGAAGCGTGACCATTATCAACGGTGTCATGTCTAGCACCTTGATGGGGTAATCTTCTCATTTGTCCATGGGTTGTAATCGATCTTGAGATGTAATCGCTACCTTGTTCGAATATCTATCTATCATCTTGTGTTGAATATGCTTTAATGCTTAAAAATTGCTATCATGTCGTAAAGGGAGTAAGGCCCCAATGCTCCCTTGGATCCATTCGATACGCCGTGTCCATCATAGGTCTAGTCACGAATACCTCCGCGTAGTGACAGTATGGGGGGAGGGAAAGGGCGAAACCGTGGTCACAACCCCCGATAGATTAGATTGGTTTTCATGCTTTAAGTGGTTGCATGTTCGAGTATCGTAGACCCATGGGCGAGTGTCTTTTATCTTGATAGCTTAATCGTTCTCTCTAGTGTAGTGTAGTCATTTTCTAGTTTAACCATAAATAGGGTTTGAGTAAGTTAGTGAGTAGAGGTAGATCAAACGCTTGTAATCCCTTGCTTCGCGGATTAACAAGAACCTAGGGAATCCCGTGGTGAAAAAGGTGTAGGTCCGTACGCTTGCGGATCGTAGGTGGATACGTCTTTTATCCGTCAATAAGCCCCTTTTTCTGGCGCCATTGCCAGGGAGCAAGCTAGTTTACATCATTTGGTTTGCATCTAACTTTGTTTTATATTTAGTTTATCGTTTATTTGCTAATATCTAACCCATATTACCTAGAAAAACATTTTGTTTTTGTTTTTATTTTGTTGTCTAGATGGCATTCGTCAACCACCCTGTGGAAGAACCAGAGAAATCACTAAGGGGTTACGCTAGTCCTCGATGTGAAGACATAAAAATACAAGAGTCGGATTCGAAGCTCGAAGCGACCAAGTATGAAATCAAATCCAAGATCATCGAGATGGCAGCGGAAACCCCATTTGAAGGGATAGAAACAGAGAACACATATAGACACATAAGGCATTTCACAACGCTATGCAACACGGTGCGTCAAGAAGGAGTTCCTGGTGAATGGTTCAAATGGAATCGCTTTCCCTACTCACTTGCCGGTGAAGCGAAGACATGGTACTCGTTTGTATCCTTTGAAGTTGAAGGCAATTGGAACAAGTTGACAAAGAAGTTTTGCGAGAAGTTCTTTCCAATTAGTAAAGTTCAACATCTGAGGAGGCAAGTGGTCACTTTCATGCAAGGAGAAGAGGAAGGGATAGACCAAGCTTGGAATAGGTTTAATGAGTTGATCGAACAAGGACCAAGACTCGGTTTCTCTGGTGACGTACTCTTGCATACATTTTTCTTTTCCCTAACCCCTAGTTGCATGCAACACGTCCAAATGTGTGCCGGTGGGGATCTCATGGAGAAAACACTCATGGAAGCCGCTCAACTTTTACAAAAAATTAGCAAAGCGACAGCCATGCGAAGAGATTGGGAAATAAGACTTGCGGGAGAGCCCGAAGCATCGCCATATGCTCACCGCGCCGAAGTTTACGCGATAGGATCCGAAGAAGAAGAGAAGACGACACCACACTTGAGTTGCGAGATCAATGGAGTTCAATGCAAAGCTTTGTGCGACATCGGAGCCCAAGTAAGTGTCCTATCTTCTATAATTTATGATAAAGTTCCAGACCACAACCTAGACTTAGCTCCAACATCAACGAAATTAATCATGGGAGATGGTAGAACTATTAGACCTCTAGGTATTGCTTGCAACATGAATGCAAACATCTTTGGAAAATGTATACCAACCGATTTCTTTGTTATTGATGCTTACCATAGTAATCATGATATATAATCCTAGGTAGGCCCTTTCTTAAGTTGGTTGATGCCGTGTTGGATGCCGGAAAAGGCAAAGTAACAATGAATCTTAATGGAAAGAAGTACACATATAATTTTCTTCGTGTTTCTAAACACCCTTCACCATTTCCTCCCGAAGACGAAGAAGTAGAGGAGGTAGATAGTTTTTGTTTTGTTGAAACCCTTAGAGACCCGCTGCAAAGGGCGATGGAGAATCAAGCTAATGATCAACAAGATGAAGAACTGAAGGAAGCAACGAAAGGTTTAGAGCCACAAGATGGAAGCGTGGAGGAAGAAAAATTCGAGGACATAGGAGAAATTAAACCTGAGGAGTCACAAGTGCCCGAGGTGGATCTTAAACCTTTGCTCAAAGGGTTAAAGTATGAATTTTTGTGCCCAGACAAGACTTATCCAGTCATCGTGAGCGACGAGTTGAGTCCCGAAGAAAATAAGAAGTTGCTGAATTTATTGAAGAAACATAGAAAGGTGATTGGATACTCGATCAATGATCTCAAAGGACTTAGCCCAACCTTTTGCACTCATTGTATACCTATGGAAGGCCAATGTAAGCCCGTAGTGGACCACCAAAGAAGGCTAACTCATGCCATGCGAGAGGTAGTAAAGAAAGAGGTCATCAAGTTACGTGATGCCGAAATCATCTACCCGGTTCCGCATAACGAATGGGTGAGCCCGGTACATTGTGTACCGAAGAAAGGACGTTTAACCGTGGTGAAGAATGAATTGATACCGCAAAGAACCGTGACCGGGTGGCGGATGTGTATCGATTATCGAAAGCTAAACAAAGCAACGAAGAAAGAGCACTTCCCCCTACCGTTCATTGACGAGATGCTCGAGAGATTAGCAAACCACACTTATTTTTGCTTTCTCGATGGGTACTCGGGGTTCATGCAAATTCCCATTCACCCGGATGATCAACACAAAACAACGTTTACATGCCTTTATGAAACGTTTGCATATAGAAGGATGCCCTTCAGCCTATGCAACCCTCCGGCCTCTTTTCAACGTTGCATGGTGGCCGTATTCTCGGAATTCATCGAAGAAATTGTCGAGGTGTTCGTGGATGATTTTTCCGTTTATGGGAATACGATCATGGATTGCTTGGCAAACTTGGATAAGGTCCTTACGAGGTGTGCGGACGTAGACTTGGTGCTAAATTGGGAAAAGTGTCACTTCATGGTAAAGTAAGACATAGTGCTCAGACATGTTATATCCGAGAGAGGAAACGAAGTGGACAAGGCTAAGGTAGAGACGGTTGAGCAACTCCCACCTCCGACGAATGTTAAGTCCTTGAGGAGCTTTCTAGGCCATGCCGGATTCTATAGAAGATTTATTAAGGACTTCTCAAAGATCACTAAGCCTTTAACGCATCTCCTTCAAAAGGATGTGGCTTTTGACTTCGATGAGAAGTGCTTAGCGGCATTCCGGATCTTGAAAAGTGCTTTGGTGAGTGCTCCCATTATTCAACCTCCGGATTAGAGCCAACCTTTCGAGATCATGTGTGATGCAAGTGACTACGCGGTAGGTGCGGTTTTGGGTCAGAGAAAGAAAGATCGAGTTCACGCCGTTTACTACGCTAGTAAAACTCTTAATGAGGCACAATTAAATTATGCCACTACGGAGAAAGAGTTGCTAGCGGTGGTATTCGCCTTTAAAAATTCAGATCTTACATCGTGAATTCGAAGGTCATTGTTTACACTGATTACGCGGCCATCAAGTACCTCTTGGCTAAGAAGGATGCTAAACCAAGGTTGATTCGTTGGATCCTTCTTCTACAAGAGTTCGATGTTGAAATTCGTGATAAGAAGGGGGTGTAAAATGTTGTGGCTGATCATTTGTCTAGGATGAACCGTGGACAAGATGATAAAGAGCCCGTAGAAGACAAGATGAGAGATGACCATCTCTATCGAGTGCTCGATAAAGACACTTGGATGATTGATATCATTCGAGCGATTCGGAAGATGCCTCCTGATCATTTAGATAAATTCTCTCAAAGGAGGATAATCTCTGAAAGTCGAAAATACTTTTGAGATTCACCTTACCTCTTCAAACTTGTTAACGATGGGGTCATGAGAATATGTGTGCCAAGAGAAGAGAGATTAGAAATTTTGAAAAAGTGCCACTCGGCGGAGTACGGTGGACACTATAGCCATTTTCGGACCCAAGAAAAAGTGTGGACCAGCGGATTCTATTGGCCGGAGATGCATGAAGATACTAAAAGATACGTTGCGTCTCAGAGAAATTCTATGCCCTTGAAATATAATCTACAAATCGAATTATTGGATGCGTAGGGAATAAACTTCATAGCACAAAGTTGCATTCATCTGTGAAAATGTTTTTGCAAATAGACTTCATTTAGCAGTCTTGGAACGAAATTTTTTACCTCCCAACCAAACATCGCTAGAATTGCTCGCCAGAATTGCATGTCTAAGTGGACAGAGGTCGCAAGAATTGCATGTCTCAGTGGACATAGGGTGTAGACTATATAGTACGCTAAATTCGGGCCCGAATTACAGTAGAAGTCGTCTGATCCGCCTTCCGCCTTCCGCCTTCGTTGTAAGCAAAGGGGTACTCGGCGTAATAAGGAGGAAAAGGAGAGCGGGCGAGTCAACGGATTCTTCTGCCGTAACGGATTAATCGATTGATGATGCCCCCGTGTCCTCTCCTTCCTTCGCTCGACTCGCGTTTCTCGGTTCATCCCCTTCACCGAGAAAACCAAGGCAAGAGCGAAGCCGCCGGCCGCACCGATCGCTCCCCTCCCTCGCGGCGGCGGCGGTTGTGGCGGAGGAGGAGATGGGGCTGGAGGTGCCACCGGAGGAGACCAACCGGTGCGTGCGCGGGTGCTGCCGCAGCGCTGCCATCCCACTCCATCTCCCGCCCGCCTCCTTCTCCCTCGTCTCCCCAATCGCGCGAGGTATTAACCCCACGTCTCCCCGTGTTTCTCTTGGGGCGGTGGTTTCTTCAGTGGATGGACGGCGTGACGGTCAAATGGTGTGCAGGGTCCGAGAGCACGGTGTACGAGGCTCGGCTGGGCGGCGAACGCGTCGCGGCCAAGAAGCCTGTGCTTGCCACGTCCGAGGATCTGGACAAGTTCCACTACCAGCTGCAGCTGCTCTGGTCGGTTTCATGCTCTCTGTCGCACAATGTTCTATTTATTTATCGGGTTCCCATTTAGTTACTACCTACTGACTTATAAAACTTAAAGGAAAAGTTGGTTCCGATGTTCTGGAGTACTGGTTGCGGTCGTGCCATAAAGTGGACAGACATTCTTTGAAACTTGAAAGCTTGATTAGGTAACTATTTGTCCCCAAAGAAAACATGAATTGGGTAAAAGAATGTTAGTTCTCATGTGGTCCACTGGGTTACTGCTTCATGACAGCAGCAGGAAAATTCAGGCGAACGGAAATAGTTTTCTTTTGTTACAACTAGCAGTAATGCTGTGTGCTGTAGTCATTGATCTCATGAGAAAAGCATAGAGGGTTTCCTTTTCAGGATCCACTCTGACACTCTCACATTGTGGCAAATGGTACCTTTTCCAGCACGAGCCATCCGTTGGAACAGGCGTTGGCATCATAAATAAATCACAATGTTCATTGCTTTGTTTATTTGATTAACTTTGGGATTTTGTATGTGTATGCAGTGAGCTGGACCACCCAGGGTTGGCCAAACTGATCGCAGCACATGCACACCCTCCAAATTACTTGATGTTCTTTGATTTCTTCGAGCCTCCAAACCTTGCGGACAAGATTCATGTGGAAGAATGGAGCCCTTCTGTCCAGCAAGTGGTCGCCATTGCCAACGATCTAGGTCCAAGTTTGCTATTATCTTTTAATGCTCCTGGATATCAAAACCAGTATGGACCTTAGGGGTTAGTCAGTGACGGTTCCAAGCAATTTTGGTGTTGTCACTTGACAGCAATTGATGTTTTCAATCCAAGGCTAAATTAAGATTTAATAGGAAAAAAATAGGACCCATAACCATACTTTCAACACATGTTTCTCTATTACGGATCTGCCCCTGGGCTTACTATAGAGTTAATGTGCATAATGTTGAACTGTCTAGTCCGAGGATCTAATTTAACTGATTTGCATCAATGACTTTGGAACATGCTTCAAGCAGAATGTCATTAACTAAGAATCAGTTATTAGCATGAAAATATTAAACAAGGATATTTGCAATATGGTCTCCAGGCTTCATGCTTTCAAATTTTAGTTCAACCTTTCCCAGCTCTCTGTAAATGTTTACCTTATTATTTGTTCACTTGGTCATGCAGACAAGCAAGCATACAAGTTGTACCCAAGGTCCCTTTATTTATCTGGACATTTCATATTGGTTGTAGTTTCAACTGTTATTTCCGGCCCACAGTATTTTTTCGTACCCTTGTATGTTATGGAAAAGTTTTCTTCTTTTTTTTCTGGCTTGTGATCAACTGAAACTTCCATAGGGATAATTGTGTGATTCGTTTTGTTCTGTGATGGTGATGTCAAAGACAAAAGTGCTTCTATTGTCAAGGTGATGCATAAAGATATACTAAAACTTAATACCGTTAAATAAACCACCAAGAAAAATTGTCGCCTAAAAGTTTGGGTATAAAGACAATAATATGGTCAGCATAAATACCGTAGGTCAAGAATTATTGCTAATCCAAAACGTATCTGTTGTCATCTAATTGAAAATAACAGCACAAAGACAAATATTGTTTGCCCTTGTTAGGTTGCAATGTCTGTTTGGTAATATTGAGTTTCATATCCGTGGTTGCAAAAGTTGCAATTACTAGTTTGACACCGTTTTGCATGATATCTTGCAGCCAAGGCTCTCCAGTACCTGCACATCCTCGGGGTAGTTCACAGAGATATAAAACCTGCAAATATTTTGGTATGTGCCTCCATTTTTCTTATATGTGTGCAGAATCACATACTTTTTTACACCGCAGATTTCCACATTTTTCAACATTTATGGATGCTTATGACTCTGTACAGCTAGACAAAGACCTCCATCCACATCTAGCAGATTTTGGCTTAGCCATGTTTCAGAAGGATATTAAGCATGTCTCAGTTGAGAACTGGAAATCATCTGGCAAGCCCACTGGTGGTTTCCATAAAAAGAATATGGTTGGGACACTAATTTACATGGCACCAGAAATTTTGAGAAAGGATATACATACAGAAAAATCTGATGTATATAGCTTTGCAATATGTATCAAGTAAGGCCTCTTTCCTTTACCACTAATTGTAAACTGACACAATCCACTCCGTAACTTTATCATAAAATTCAGTATAAACTATCTCTGTAGTGATTCTAATGGTGATACATATCATGTAGCAGCACTAGTTTCACCTGCTTACATGGAAAATAATTTTGTCGTCACTGATGCCATATCAGTAGGATAAAGTTTCTGATTGTGTTTGGACACTTGATTTCTTGATTTATGCAAACAAGTGGTGCTAATACGGTTTGTCAGAATAAAATAACTACAGTGGTGCTAGTGTATGAGCGATTCTATAGAACTCTTTTGCCATCATGTCTCTATCTTACCATCTAGCTGTGCTGCATGCAACCAGTTTGCGCGCCTTCTTGTTATTGTACATTATACTGATGTTGAACTGCTTTGATGTAATTGGGGCACCAGTGATGCGAATGGGCAATAGACATGGAATTGGAATAGCAAGCTAGAACATAACTAAATAGAGAAGCCATTGAAACCATTAGTTATGCCGTGAGGTTTTTCCTAGCATATTCAACATTTGAAAATTTGTTCACTACAAGGAAAAGTATTCTTTACCCTCATTATTCGTGATGCTATAACGCCTGCACTCTGTTTCACTGATTTACAGTGAGCTTCTTACTGGTGTGGTGCCTTATACAGATCTGCGTGCAGAAGCACAGGTATTTTATTGTTCTTTTATCTTCCTTGCTTGTTTGTTAATGCCAACTATGCTACCGTGTTCTCTTGTTTATTGCAATTTCATTTGTCAAAATTGATCTGATTTTTTGACTGAAGTCCATAGGGGAAGCCCCAACCTACTCATTGTATTTTTTTATTCCAAAACTGTTTAATTCGCTCCCATGGGGAGTCGAAACCGGGTGTGCTGGATGTTACTTAGGTGCTCTAACCACTAGGCTAGATGCCCTTTCGCCAAAATTCATATGATTGATTAAGAATCATTTTACAGCATATAATGTATTCCATAATGACTAGAGAAAAGGTTATGATAATTGCTTTGCCATTCTGCACACATTTTTCTTATCACAGCTATAATGATTAATGAATAGTTCCAATTGTAAGCTATTGATATTCAGCATCAAACTTTATAATATCAGCTTCAGATATGTTATACTGGGTAATCACACATTTATTCCTTTATTAGTTCTGTACCAATGTTCATATTGCAGTTCTATGTACTTAACATGACAGATCCATTTATTTTCCTAGAAGTCATCATTAACCGTATTTTCTTTAGGCACACACTGTTCTTGAAATGACTTACACTGAACAACAACTTACTGCTTCAGTTGTTTCTCAAGGATTGCGCCCTGCACTTGCCCTTCCGAAATCTGGTGTTCCATCAGCTCTTTTGTTGCTTATCCAACATTGCTGGGACCCTAATCCTGAAAAGAGACCATCATTTGAACATATAATTGATGAGCTAAATATAATCCAAAAGAATTTAGTTTCCAGTGCTTGCCTTCCATCATCTCCTGTAAGCAAGAGTCAAAATGGCAACATAGAGCCTCACCGCTATCAAGAAGCATTAAACTGGTTCAACCAAGGGGAGCTTTTTGTTAAGAGATCAGAAAAATCAGATCTTACAGAGAATCTTTGGTCTGGCTGTTCCAATCAGTCCTCAGAGTATCATCCAACATTAAGTTGGGCTTCTTTTGCAACATGCGGTAGAAGGGAAACCATGGAAGATACCCATTTTATGCTTCCCCATGTGAGCGAAGAAAAGGATGTTTTTGCCTTTGGCATTTTTGATGGCCACAGAGGTTTGGTAGTCACAGAAACATAGTTTGTTTGATCTTTGCTGACTTTTCACACTAGCATATCTTACACAACACTTTTCACAGGTTCAGCAGCTGCTGAGTTTTCTGTCCGAGCAGTCCCTGGGTTTCTCAAGCAAATTGGTCAGAGTACAAGGTTTGTGTTGAAAACAAAAAATTACAAAATGTTTGCCATGTTAAAAGTTTGAGCTGAGTTCTGGCATTATGCAGCCCAATTGATGCACTTGCAGAAGCATTTGTAAGGACTGACATAGCATTTCGAGAAGAACTAATTCTTCATCAAAAGTCAAAAAGGATAATCCAAAAAGACTGGCATCCTGGTTGCACAGCTGTGACAGCCCTGGTAGTGAGAAATAAGCTTTTTGTAGCAAATGCTGGTGATTGCCGAGCAATCCTTAGCCGTGCTGGTAAACCATTTCCCATGACTAAGGTTGGGCTGACTGTTCTATATCATATTATCATTACCACAATTTTTTGGGGGAATTGTGGCATCTTTGGCTCAACTTTATTTTCATTTCGTTGTTATAGGATCATGTTGCTAGCTGTCCGAAGGAAAGAGAGCGAGTAATAAAGGCCGGAACTGAAGTAAAATGGCAAATAGATACATGGCGTGTGGGTACAGCTGCTCTTCAGGTGCTCAAATCAACTCCTTAGCAAGTATTGACTTGTTAATCCATTAACATAGCCAATGACTTGCAAGAAATGTGCAAAATTCTTTATGTGCATCCATGAACCAAGTACTCATCTATGAAACAATGGTGTAAATTATCACTTTTCCGCTGTTGCCTTCTTATACGTTTTATTGGCAATTTACTTGTTCCTTCTGGCTATAAGATGATGATCGACTGCTCATTCATTAACTTTTATTTGGGAATAAAGTATCGAATTATATGTGTGCTTTTGTGAACAACAAAAACTATATAATCATTTTATGCTGTCTACTGATGCACATGTCTAGCTAGTTGCTATGTGCCAATTACGTATGGAACTATACTTCTTTCACAGTAAAACCGTAGCTCACAAGAGAGATATCATACATAGAAAAATAATTGCCATACAAGATTATCTGGTTAGAGAAAGACTTTCAAATAATAACACCAGTCCACATGTGTTATGGCGCGGGTTGCGGCGAGGCGGTAACGGAGGAAGCGTGGGCGCCGGACCGGCGCTTCGGAGATGATAGTGCCCGGCGGCAGGCCGAGGTTGTTCACCTCGCTGCTGGGGATCTATGGCGGCAGGGAGGATAGCAGAGAAGAATTAGAGGAAGAGAGACAGGGGTTGGGAGATAATAATTGTTGCCCCCTTTTTGCGTACACCGGCCAGGTTTATATTGACCTGCCGTTCCCCAGATACAACCGATATCTCCAACAAATCTGTGAGCTCTATCTATCTAACAAACCAATCTGATGCAAACCGACTACCAAACTCTAGAGATAACGCAGCAACTAACTAGATGAGCTAACCGGCCTTCCCAGGCCCCTTGCCGCGCCTGGAGTACGTGCGGCCCCACATAACATCTCTTCCCCCCCTCGACGAGCAGCTCGTCCTCGAGCTGAAATGTCGGAAAGCGCTGGACAAAGTCATCGACATCCTCCCATGTAGCTTCCGACGGCGCAGTGCCAACCCAACGAACAAGCACTTGACGAACACCGCGCGCCAAGCGCATACGCACAACTTTCTCCGGCACAGGCAGAACCGCGCCATGATGCATAAGTGGAAGCGGTGCCGGTGCAACCGGCGGCGTACCCACAAATTTCTTGAGAAGACCCACATGAAACACGTCATGTATCTTGGTGCCCGCAGGAAGAATTAGACGTGCAGCCATGGGGTTGATGAGCTCCTTGATTAAATACGGCCCGTAATAACGTGGCTTAAGCTTCCCAGAAGTGGCTGAAGGTAAGGACAGCGGTGTACGGTGGCGGACATGGAGCCAAACCCAATCACCAGGAGCAAAGATAACTGCTCGATGTTTCTTGTCATAGTTTCGTTTTGTGACAGCCTGAGCTTGTTCCAAGCGATATCGAACATCAGCCAACAATGCGTCGCGTTCCTCCATCTCACGGGCCACTGCCTGAACTCGGCACTCGCCTGGCTCGTATGAACGCAAGGATGGCGGCTCCCTGCCATAAACAATGCTGAAGGGCGTGGCTTTGATAGACACTTGGTAGGCGGTGTTGTAAATGTATTCCGCCCAAGGAAGCCAACGTACCCACTGTCTGGGACGATCACCCGTGAAACACCTCAAATACATTGCTATGACCTTATTAGCTGCCTCAGACTGCCCATCAGACTGCGGGTGGAACGCCGTGGACATCTGTAGCTTGGAACCTGAGGCTGCCATTAGTGCTTTCCAAAATGCTGATGTGAAAACAGGATCACGGTCAGAAACAATAGATTGAGGAACACCGTGCAAACGGACAACCTCTGCAAAGAAAACCCGAGCCACTGACTCCGCCGTATATGGATGCGCCAAGGGAATAAAATGAGCGTACTTGGAAAACCGATCCACCACTGTCAAGATCACCATCTTCCCGCCAACCTTCGACATACCTTCAATAAAATCCAGGGCGATGTCCGCCCATACCGCCACCGGTACTGGTAATGGCAGCAATAACCCCGCCGGGTGCAGATGTTCCGTTTTGTTGCGCTGGCAGACCACACACGCCTGAACATGTTCCTGGACCACAGAACGCAGATTAGGGGCATGGAAATCGCGCCGGAGACGGTGCAGCGTCTGCTGGACACCCTCATGGCCATCATCGTGGATCGCGGCAACCAGCTCGTGGAGGAGCGACGAGGAAGGCACGATGTAGAGCCGGCCATTGGACGCCACTAGGCCGTCCAGCAAAGACCAGGGAGCGCCGCGCGAGCCTGCTTGAATCTCATCCGCCAATGCGACCAGGGCCGGCTCGGAGGAATTCATCTGCTTGAGCCGGGAAAAGACGTCGAAGCGTGGTGCGGACAAAGCCAACAAGGAAGAGTCGTCGGCGTCGGTGTCACGGCGGGACAGGGTGTCAACGACCGTGTTGGCACGGCCTGGCTTGTACTCCACGGAGAAGTCGAATCCCAGTAACTTGCCCACCCAATGATGTTGAGGGATCGTTGCCAGCCCCTCTGGTCTAACAAGAACTTGAGACTATAATGGTCACTTCGTACCAGGAAACGACGCCCCCAAAGATACGGCCTCCAGTGCTTGATAGCTTGGACGAGTCCGATCAATTCGCGTTCGTACGCCGCCAAGGAGCGATGTCGTGGAGCGACGGCCCTGCTGAAGAATGCGATGGGATGGTCCTGGAGCAACACCGCACCGAAGCCGTAAGTGGACGCGTCGCACTCGACGATGAACGGCCTGGAGAAGTCCGGAAGCGCGAGCACTGGAGAGGACGTGAGGGCGGATTTGAGAGCTGTGAACGCCGCCTCTGCCGCCTCGGACCATGTGAACGCGTCCTTGAGGAGCGCCGTCAGAGGCGCTGCAATGGTGCCATACTTCGCGACGAATTTGCGGTAGTATCCCGCGAGTCCCAAGAATCCGCGGAGCGCGCACACAGAACGCGGGCGCGGCCAGTCAAGTACTGCCCGCACCTTGGAGCTGTCCATTGCCACCCCGCTGGCCGAGATGACGTGGCCCAAATATGCCACCGACGTTGCACCGAATGAACACTTCGATCTCTTGACAAAGAGCTGATTATCCTGCAACAAGGTGAGGACAGCACGAACGTGCCGGAGGTGCTCCGACCATGATGCACTATAAGTATATCGTCGAAGAACACGAGAACGAACCGCCTGAGGAACGGCCTGAGCACCTCGTTCATGAGAGCCTGGAATGTCGCCGGTGCGCTGCAGAGCCCGAACGGCATCACCAAAAATTCATAGAGACCGTCATGAGTGCGGAACGCGGTCTTGGCGACATCCTCCGGGTGCATGCGCACCTGATGGTACCCGGAGCGAAGATCGAGCTTGGTGAAGTACTTGGCGCCGTGTAGCTCGTTCAGCAGTTCGTCCACGACCGGAATCGGGAACGTGTCCTTCACCGTCAAGGCGTTGAGTGCCCGGTAATCCACGCAAAAGCGCCACGAGTTGTCCGCCTTGCGAACGAGCAACACTGGGGAAGAGAATGCCGACGAACTCCTGCGGATGAGTCCTTGCTCCTCCATGGACCGGCACTGGCGCTCGAGCTCATCTTTGTGTGCAGCCGGGTAACGATACGGGTGCACGGCGACTGGAGCGGCTCCGGGCATAAGATGGATGCGGTGGTCACGGGCGCGGCGCGGAGGCAGGCCACGCGGCTCGGCAAAGACGGCCGAGAACGCGGCGAGCAGCTGTTCTAGGAGGTCCCGCCCGATACAGGAGTTGAGGCGCGGGCTCGCCGGACCCGCCACGCCCCTCCACTGGACCTGATGATCTCCGTACCAGAAGGACATTGTGAGGCGGCCGAAATCCCACAAAATAGGACCCAACGACGCAAGCCAGTGCGTGTCGAGCACCACATCGTAGCCGGCCAGGGGCAAAACAAAGAAGTCGCCGGCGAAATTCTCCGTGTTGATGACGAACGTTGCGTTTCGGAATATCCCCAGCCAGGGAACGCGCTCGCCGTTGGCCACGGTAACGCGCATGCCGGTGCGAAGCTGGTAGCGTAGATTGGTGCGTGCCGTCGCTTCCTCGGAGATGAAGTTGTGCGTGGACCCGGAATCGAGGAGCGCGCGCAGGGTCGCGCCACCGATGAGAGCGCTGACCTGCATCGTCTCGCTCGTAGGGACCCCCGCGATAGCGTGCAGGGTGCAGGGAGATCTTTGGCTCGTCGGGTTCGGCTCCGTCCAGAGCCTGCGCGTCGTCGTCGTCGTCGTGAAGCTCCATGAAGAACAAGTGCACGCACACCTTGTGCCCACGGACGTACTTCTCGTTCCAGTTGAAGCAAAGCCCCTCGCGGCGGCGCACATCCATCTCCTCAGGTGACAAGCGCTTGATCGTGCGGCCGGCCACGCTCCCGGTCTGCGGTGATGACGACGAGGACGCGCTGAGCTGTGGGGTCGCCACCGTTTCGGTCCTGGGAGTGCCGGGAGCGTCGGAGTAGGAAGAATCCCGCGACGCGGAGGTCTGGCCGCCTAGACGGCTAGCTCACGGCGCTCGAAGGACCTGGCCACGCTCATGGCGATCTCGAGTGTCTGGAGATTTTGCATCTGAACATCGAGGCTGAGGGGTTCGCCGAGGCCGACGGTGAACAGCTGCACTTGTTGGTGCTCCGTGAGCGTTCCGGCGCGTGCCAGAAGGCCCAGGAAGCGGTCTTGGTACTCCGTGACCGTCCCCGTGCGCTGACACATGGTGAGCTCGTCCAATGGATGGGCTCGCAGCGGTGGCCCAAAGCGCGTGTTGAGCAGCTCCGAGAAGTGGCGCCACGATGGGGTGCCTTCTTCCTTGTGAACGCGCATGTACCACAGCTGGGCCGCCGCCTCCAAATGCAGGGCGGCCATCAACACCTTCTCCTCCATGATTCTGGTAAGATGGAAATAAGCTTCGCATCTACTCAGAAACGGAAGGGGGTCCTCCTTGCCCGAGTACTTGGGAAAATCCAGCTTGCCTTTGGGTGGCCGATCGGAGAAGTGGCCGCCCGTTCCGCCGTGCTTGGAGCCGCCTGGCTCCCAAGGGTTGGCCGGTCGGGTCTCCAGCCGTTGGATGGCCAGAGAGTTCTTCTCGGTCTGCTCCACGAGGGAGGACACCGAGGTCTTGAGGTCCTTCAGACCGGTAGCGAGCGCGTCGAGCGTTTCCTGGAGCTTGGCGTCGTCGGACATGGTGGGCGGTGCGGTCGCAGGAAGTCCTGATCCTGATACCAAGGTGTTATGGCGTGGGTTGCGGCGAGGCGGTAACGGAGGAAGCGTGGGCGCCGGACCGGCGCTTCGGAGATGATAGTGCCTGGCGGCAGGCCGAGGTTGTTCACCTCGCTGCTGGGGATCTATGGCGGCAGGGAGGATAGCAGAGAAGAATTAGAGGAAGAGAGACAGGGGTTGGGAGATAATAATTGTTGCCCCCTTTTTGCGTACACCGGCCAGGTTTATATTGACCTGCCGTTCCCCAGATACAACCGATATCTCCAACAAATCTGTGAGCTCTACCTATCTAACAAACCAATCTGATGCAAACCGACTACCAAACTCTAGAGATAACGCAGCAACTAACTAGATGAGCTAACCGGCCTTCCCAGGCCCCTTGCCGCGCCTGGAGTACGTGCGGCCCCACTTAACAACATGCTCAGCAAAATCATGAGGTTTTATTTATTCCTAGAATGTTTACTGCATCTATGATTGTGAAGTTAAAAGGAAAGAATCTTTAATGGTACCCTGGACTTTCAGTTTGAATATGTTTTGCTTTAACAGTGGATACACACCTCTTAAATTTCGTCATCTCTACTTGATCCATTAATTAGGAATTTAAGTGATGATTAGGTTGGAACCAAGGTCATAAGAAAAAAATGTTCCACCTCTTTCTGTGTTACTGTTATAGTTTGTGGAAATAAGCTGTATAAATGTTGATGTGAAATATTTGTTCATTGGACTGGCTTTAACTAACAGGTCACAAGATCAATTGGTGATGATGATCTCAAGCCAGCAGTCACAGCACAACCCGAGATTATTGAAACTGCCTTGTCAGATGATGATGAGTTCCTGGTAGGCTTTTTTCAGTTATGTTGCTCTCTTCAGTTTGTCATTATAAATCAATTGATATATTGAACTTCATTCATTTCGTTTGTTGGCATCTATCTATTGCCTCATATTGAACTGGAACACGAGCAATTTTGTATTTGAGATGAAAGAGTGTTTTGCTACCCACTGTTTTTGTTACCTAAGAATAGAGTATATAGAGATTAATACCCCCCCTCCCCCCACCCCTACATAATGCAATACGAAAAGTATATTTCATTTTGCCATATTAGATGCTATCTAATGGGATGTGATAAGGTATGAAGGAACTCTTTAAATAGTCCAATGTGGAGTACATATGGTACTGGCCTACTGGGGAACTTGCATAGTCCATCTTGGCATTGCTCTATTAATTTGATCAAGTTGAGTGGCTCAACATTGTAGGACACTAATAGTTGTTAGTTAGCAGGTTAGTTTGCCTATATTAATCTTCTTCTAAAGTTTTAATACAAAACACAGTTATGGATATGCTGCATCATCCCAAAATTCACTTGTGCTTGGACCATGGCTGCTATGAACTGGGAGCTGGCTTAGAATTCTGGTCTTGCAAAATATCTTGATCCGAGGTGCTATTGGTCCTTGGCTAGTTATGGGTGACTATAATCTGATTATCAAGGCAGAAGATAAAAACAATGCAAACCTGAACAGGGCTATGATGGGCAGGTTTCGTCGTTTAATCAATGATCTTGGTCTTCATGATGTACCCTTGAATGGTCGTTGTTAGTGTATGTATATATGTGTGAGTGGCCCATATGGCCGGTGTAGCCCATAGAGGCCCATGTATAGCTAACTCTATATACCCACCCTTCTAGGGTTGGAAGAATACACATCAATTATTATTCCCTAACATGGTATCAAATAGGGTTTCTTCCTCCTCTCACCTCTTCCCCTAAGCTGCCGCCGCGGCGTCCTTCCTGCCATGGCTGCCTGGCCGCCGCCGCCTCCCCTCTCCTCCTACCTCCCTCCTATGCATCTGCAGCAGCCCGCTGACCCTCTCCTGGCGCGGGCGCGCAAGGATTTCCCCTCGATCCCGCAGGATTTCCCATGGATCCCACGGCCTTCCCCGCTGCCCCTGTCGCTGGCCATGGAGCGCCCGTGCGGGCTCCTGCCACCGCCCTCACCGCCGCCGCGCCAGCCGCGCAAGCCCCCAATCGACCCCGCCGCCGCCGACGCCGTCCCTCCCCGCGCGCGCGGTGGGCGCGGGGCGCGTGGATGAGGCTGCATGCCTGGGCGCAGGGGCTGTAGATGCGGTTGCGGGTGGTGCGAGGGGGGGGGGGGGGGATGAGCTTCCGGGCGTGGATGCCTTGGGGGTTGACACCTCTGTGAACCTGGACGATGCCGCCGGGAACCTGGACGCCGTCCCAGACACCCTGGACGCCACGACCACTGGGACTTTGGCCGTGCAGGGGACGGCTCCTCCCCTGCCTACCACCTACGGCCTCTCCCTTGTTACTACGGTTGTTATTGTCGCAGCCGGCCCTGATGCCGTGGTTGTTGCCCGCCGCATCTTTGGGGCAGCCGCGGGTCAGGGAACCTCCGACGCCACCGCCGTGCTGGCTGCCGCCCTTACGGGGCCCTCCTCTATCTTGGCCACGACGGGCAGCCCCGACACCACCGTCTCCGGCGCCACCGCCCCTACCTCTGCTGTTGTTCCTCCAGGCGGCAATGTTGGTACAGTAGGTGCGAGTGGCACCTTGCTGCTCGGCGGCACCAGTGCCACGCCCCTCATCGGCTACCCACACGGTCTCCTCTACGGCATGCCTCCAGTGTCTGGACACTTCTCCGGCACCACCTTTCTCCGTGGGTTGTCTCCGCGTCGCACCTCTGTCGCCGCCGCCGACAGCGCCCTCGCTGCGGCCCTGGAGAACGCCAAGACCGCGCCCGCCGCCGCTGAGGAGCGCGTGCGTGTGGCTGCCCTCGCCTGGGAGCACGAGCGCTCTACGGCTGACGCTTTTGCTCGCCAGGTCGCCGAGGCGGAGCGCTTCCTCCACACCTCTACGGGGGAGCACGTCTCCTCTTCTCAGCTGCCTCCGCCTATGGTTCTGCTCCAGTCGGGTGCTGGACACCCGGGTGGCACAGACGACCCCATGGTCGCCTACCTCCACCTTGAGGCCGCTGGGGTCCCACACATCAAGAATCTGATGATCGTCCTCCTCGACTCCAACTCCACCTACGCTCGATGGAGGGACCAGATTCTCCTCGTTCTCCGCCGCTACGCTCTCGACAACCACGTCCTCTCCGACACTCCTGCCCGTGTTCACGACCCGGCGTGGCGACACCACGATAGCATTGCCATGTGCTGGATCTCTGGGACCATCTCCCTGGATCTCCAGGACATCGTGCGGACTTCGGATCCCACCGTGCGCATGATGTGGCTTTCCCTCGAGACTCAGTTTCTCTGGAATGCTCAGACACGCGCCCTCCAGCTCGACGTCGAGCTTCGCACGCTCGAGCAGGGTGACCTGTCCGTGGCAGACTACTGCAGGAAGATGAAGAGCACGACTGATGGGCTTCGCGACCTCGGGTACACGGTCCCGGAGCACGTCTTGGTCCTCAACATCCTGCGGGGCCTTCCCAGCAGCTACGAGGCCGTGCGGACACTGCTTACGCACCAGCAGCCGCCACCTACTTTCCTGCAGGTCCGTGATGCCCTCACCCTGGAGGAGCTCACCGGGGGCCTCCACACACCTACCTCGACTACTTCTTCGGCTTCATCTTTCACCTCTCACGCACTCGTCGCTGACCCACCACCGTCCTCCGCCTCGCCGCCTGCCTCTCTCCTTGGTGCTCCTCCCTCCGGGCCGAGCGGGGGTGGGGGGCCGTGGGGGTCACCGAGGACGCGGTGGTGGGGGTCGTGGGACGCCCGCCCAGGCTTCGACCCCTCCTCTTGCTCCTCTTTCCGGAGGTGCGCCCTGGCTGACCTTCTCCAACCCGTGGTCAGGGCGTATCTCCATGTGGCCCCACCAGGGTCAGGGAGGGGCCTTGTTCCCCGCACCAGCTGGCGGCCATGGTCACGAGTGCTACCTCCTACGCGCCGACCTGGACTCCACCCCATCCGCCCAGCTCGTTGTGGCCGGGGGGGGGGATCAGGCTGCCTTGGCGTCAGCACTGTGGGGTTGACGCCGCCCGTTGCCACCGAGTGGATCGCCGACTCGGGTGCCTCACTCCAGATGCGGGTATCCTTTCTTCTGTCCGACCTCCTCACCCCTCTTGTCCTTCCATCATGGTCGGTGATGGCTCTTGTCTTCCGGTCACTTCTATGGGTTCAGCTCACGGTCCTTTTCGTCTCTCTGATGTCCTTGTTGCTCCTCAGATGATTCACAATCTTCTTTCTATTCGTCAATTTACAACTGACAATTCTTGTTCTGTGGAGTTTGACACTTCTGGTCTTTCTGTGAAGGATTTGGCTACCGGGTGTCCACTTCTCCGATGTGACAGCAACGGGCCCCTTTACACCCTTTGGCTTCCTGTCTCTGATGCCTCTACTTCACCTTCGTCTTCCTTGTCAGCTGCTCTCGCCGTGACACCGTCTTCCACCACTTGGCACCGCCACCTCGGTCATCCCGGCCGAGATGTTTTGGCTCAAATTAGTCATAGTGGAGATATCTCTTGTACTAGGACTACTGTTGAGCACCTTTGTCAGACATGCCAGCTTGGTCGTCATGTTCGGCTTCCTTTTTCTTCTTCTTCGCATGCTTTTGATCTTATCCACTGTGATGTGTGGACTTCTCCTGTACTCAGCATTTATGGTTATAAGTATTATCTAGTGATCATTGATGATTTCTCTCACTACTACTGGACCTTCCCTTTGTGTGCCAAGTCTAACACCTTCCCCACCCTTCTTCACTTCTTTGCTTGGGTGTCCACTCAGTTCGGCCTCACCGTTAAGGCCGTCCAGTGCGACAACGGTCATGAGTTCGATAACTCCACCTCTCGCTCCTTTCTCACCCAAGGTGTTCAGTTACGTATGTCTTGTCCGTATACTTCACCACAGAACGGCAAGGCCGAGCGCATGATTCGGACCACGAACGATGTCATGCGCACTCTTCTGATCCAGGCCTCCCTGCCCCGCGCTTATGGGCAGAGAGCCTTCACACCGCCACCTACCTTCTCAACCGTCTTCCTTCCACTACTTCTCCCGCTCCGACTCCTCACCACGCTCTTTTCGATACCCCTCCCACTTACACTCACCTTCGTGTCTTCGGGTGCGCTTGCTACCCGAATTTTGCTGCCACTGCTCCTCATAAGCTCGCACCTCGCTCGACATGTTGTGTGTTCCTTGGTTACTCCCTTGACCATAAGGGGTACCGCTGCTACAATCTCACCTCTTGTCGGGTTCTTATCTCCCGACATGTTGTGTTTGACGAGTCGGACTTCCCCTTTTCCTCCTCCACACCCACTCTAGATCCTGACGTTGAGTCCATGTTTTCTGACCTGGTGGTGCAGCCGCCTGTTTCTGTTTTTCCTTTTCCAGCAGGTTCTTCTGGTACACCACCGCCTCTGGCTCCTACAGCGGTGCCTGAGCTTCCTCTTGCACCACTCGCGGTGCCATTCGTCGCACCTGACGTGGGCTTGGTGCCTTCGGCCGCGCCACGCGTGCCCCCGGCGCCCCTCGCCACGCCACACGTGCCCCCGGCGCCCTCGCCGCGCCACACGCGGCTCGGCGCCTCCTCCCGTGCCACGCGCGGCCTCGCCCCCACCTGCACGCTACACCGAGTCCGTGCAGGTGTACCAGCGCCGTCCGGTGCCTCCACCGCTGCTACCTTCTCCGGATCCTCCACCAGCGGTGCCCGTAGACTATGTGCCTCCTGTGCTGCATGTCTATGGGCGCCGCTCCACAACGCCTCCTCCACCACCGTCACCGGAGCTGTCTCTGCCTCCTCCACTTGCGCCCACACCGCCTCCGCCGCCGCCACCGCCGCCTCCACCACGTCGCTCTCGGGTGGAGTCGGCCGTGTACCACCCGCCGGTCTTCCATCGGGATCCTCGGCACACCCATCCCATGGTGACCCGGCACGGCCGGGGTTCTTCGGCCGCGGGCTCTCTCCGCCACCGAGGGGGAGCCGCGGCTTTCTCCGATCCCGACGTCAGTTCGTGAGGCTCTGGCAGATCCAAACTGGCGTCGTGCGATGGAAGAGGAATACAGAGCTCTACTTGCCAACCAGACTTGGGACCTTGTGCCACGTCTGTCGGGTTGCAATGTGGTGACCGACAAGTGGATTTGGACAATCAAGCGTCGTACTGATGGTACTCTAGAGTGCTACAAGGCGCGTTGGGTCCTTCGGGGGTTCACTCAGCGTCCCGGTGTGGACTATGACGAGACTTTCAGTCCAGTGGTGAAGCCTGCTACAGTGCGCACTGTTCTCTCTTTGGCTCTCTCGGTCTTGGCCCGTATACCAGCTCGATGTCAAGAGTGCATTTTCTTCATGGCACTCTGACCGAGATAGTCTACTGCAGCCAGCCAACAGGGTTTGTGGACTCCAGTTGTCCGGATTTGGTCTGCGGGTTGAACAAGTCTCTCTATGGTTTGAAGCAGGCTCCTCGGGCATGGTACTCTCGGTTTGCCACCTTCTTGTTGACACTGGGGTTTGTTGAAACCAAGTCAGATACTTCGCTGTTCATATATCACCATGCTGATGGGGTTGCCTACCTCGTCCTCTACGTTGATGACATTGTTCTGACTGCCTCCAGTCCACAGGTGCTTCAACGGATTATCACCTCACTTCAGCAGGAGTTTGCCATGAAGGATCTAGGTCAGCTTCACCACTTCTTGGCCGTGACAGTTGAGCACCGTCAGACTGGTCTTCTCCTTCACCAGTGCCAGTATGCCCTCGATATCCTGGAGCGTGCCGGGATGACTAATTGCAAGCCTTGCTCCACTCCTGTTGACACTCAGGCGAAGCTGTCTACTACTCTGGGTGATCTTGTGGCTGATCCTACTGCTTATAGGAGTCTTGTTGGAGCCTTACAGTACCTCACTTTCACTAGACCGGATCTCACCTACGTTGTCCAGTAGATCTGCCTCTATATGCATGATCCACGGGAGTCACACCTTGCTGCGCTGAAGCGCTTTCTTCGCTACATCCGAGTCACTATTGACTTTGGCTTGGTCCTCCACCGGTCTCTGTTTGCTGAGCTGTCGTCTACACTGACGTTGACTGGGCGGGGTGCCCGGACACGCGCCGCTCTACCTCAGGTTATGCCGTCTTCCTCAGCGGCAACCTGATCTCCTGGTCGTTCAAGCGGCAGCCGGTTGTCTCTCGCTTGAGTGCTGACAACCAAGCTTGAGTGCTGAGGCGGAGTACCGGGTTGTTGCTAACGGCGTGGCTGAGGCCTCCTGGCTCCGACAGCTCTTGGCTGAGCTTCACAGCCCGCTCACCAAGAGCACGCTCGTCTACTGCGACAACGTCAGCGTCGTGTACCTCTCCACCAACCCGGTTCAGCATCAGCGGACGAAGCATGTGGAGATTGACTTGCACTTCGTTCGTGACCTGGTGGCTATCGGAGGTGTTCGGGTTCTCCATGTACCGACCACCTCCCAGTTCGCTGACATCTTCACTAAGGGTCTTCCTTCCTCGACCTTCTCGAAGTTTCGGTCCAGCCTCAACGTAGCCAATGGCTAGTTGTGGCGGGGGGGGGGGGGGGGTTGAGTTTCTTTCTTTGTTGGCCAGTCTTGTACACCGCTGCGCCGGTAGTCCATACTGCGGGGGGTAGTGTATATGTGTGAGTGGCCCATATGGCCTGTGTAGACCATAGAGGCCCATCTATAGCTAACTCTATATACCCACCCTTCTAGGGTTGGAAGAATACATAGGAATTATTATGCCCTAACAGTCGTAAATACACGTGGTCAAATCAGTAGAACTCGCCAACACTGGTTAGACTGGACAGAGCCTTGTGTTCTCCAGAATGGGACCAAATGTTCCCAAATAGTCTACTGCAGAGTGTTGCCACGGACGGATCTGATCATTGCCCTCTCCTCTTCAGCCTCAGTGCCATTAGGCCAGGGAAGGCCAGATTCCATTTTGAGGCTTTTTGGACTAAGTTGGATGGTTTCCAGGAGACAATTCAGGATGCCTGGGCTTCTGTCCCAGTTTCTGTATGTCCCTTCGACACCTTGGCTAGGAAATTCAGATCCACGGTCAGAGCGCTTCAGAGCTGGAGCCATAAGAAAGTTGGGCACGTTAACTCCCAACTTGGTCTTGCTAGAGAGGTACTTCACCAGCTCGAAATTGCCGAGCACAATCGACAGCTGTCCAACCAGGAAAGATGGCTGCTGAACCAACTGAAGAAACACTCACCGGCCTTGTTATCCCTGCAGCGTACAATAGCACGCAGTCGTTCCCGCATTTGCTGGCTGGATGAAGGGGATGCAAACACTGCATTATTTCACTCTTATGCTAGGCACCGTAAGAGGAAGAATTTTATTTGTAAACTCACCACAGAAGATGGGCAATTCCTCTTTAGCCATGAGGAGAAGGAAGATAATATTTTTTTTATTTTTACAGCAGTCTTTTGGGAGAAGCTCCGGATGGGGTTGTCACCATTAATTTGGAAGCTCTGAATATTCCACATCATGACTTGGCTGATTTGGAAGCCCCAATTTCTGAAGAGGGGGTTTGGAAAGCAATTTGCTCACTCCCATCTGACAAAGCTCCCGGTCCGGATGGATTCACTGGAAACTTCTACAAGGTATGCTAGCCTATAATCAAGACAGAGATCATGACAACAATTTCAGCTATTTGGAGCAGGAAATTTGACAGATTCGAGCAGCTCAACTCGGCCTACATCATTTTCCTGCCTAAGAAAGAAGATGCCACAAGTATTAGAGAGTATAGACCTATCAGCTTGGTGCACTCCTTTGCCAAGCTCATCACCAAGATCCTGGCCAATCATCTGGCTGGACGCCTCAACGAGCTTGTCTCACCTGTGCAAAGTGCATTCATCAAAGGTAGATTCAGGACAATTTTATGTTAGTACAGCAAACTGCTCGATATCTCCATCAACAAAAGCAGGCTAGGATCCTGATGAAACTTGACATCACAAAGGCCTTTGATTCGGTATCATGGCCTTTCTTGGTGGAAGTTATGAGAATTTTGGGTTTTGGGCAAATCTGGTGTGACATTATAAGTGGCCTTCTTAAATCCTCATCCACACAAGTGCTGCTAAACGACACCCCTGGAGATAGAATTGAATATCGGAGAGGTTTGCGGCAGGGAGACCCGCTGTCACCGATGCTTTTTATTTTGGTTATGGATGTTCTCGGCTACATGATACAGAGGGCTGCAGAGGAGAATTTGTTGCAGCCACTGGCAAGAAGGGCATTGCAGCACCGCATTTCCATTTATGCAAGCCTTCCTCTGGTGATATTGATATAATTTTGGATCTATTATATTTATTTGGTAATGCTAGTGGTTTGAGGACCAACGTTCAGAAAAGAGTGTGCTACCAATTCAATGTCAGGAGGAGGACAAACAAACCATACAGACTCATCTTCCCTGTCAGCTGCTGGAATTTTCTTGCAAATACCTAGGAGTGCCCTTATCACTACATAAGCGGACCAAGGCCCACGTGCAGCCAATAATTGACAAAGTAGCAGATCGACTCCCGGGATGGAAGGCCGATTTATTAACAAGGGCTGGAAGGAAAGTGTTAGTACAGTTCGTGCTCACTTCCATGCTTATATATTTTGTGATGGCCATTGATCTCCCTTCATGGGCGCTCAAGGCTATTGATAAGATAAGGAGAGGCTTCCTTTGGAAAGGTCGCAAAGAGGTGAAGGGAGGGCACTGTTTGATTGCATGGTCTATGGTCACTCGGCCTCCAGAGCTCGGAGGGCTTGGCATTTCACACTTGCAAAATCTGGGATGGGCGCTCAGAATGACGTGGCTATGGATGCAGAAAACTGAGCCGGATAGGCCTTGGACCTTTTTCCCTATTCAAGTTCACCACTCAGTCAGAGCTTTTTTCTCTGTGGCCATTGTCTCTGAAATAGGAAATGGCAGAAATACCTTTTTCTGGACCGATAGGTGGCTTCATGGGCAGAGCCTAGATAAGCTACTGGCACACCTTTTTGGTTCAGTTTCAGGTCGTGCAAAGAACAGCAGAACAGTTTTCGAAGCTCTTACCAATCTGAGATGGGTTGCTGACATTTAGCGGAGCCCTGACCTTGGCTGTCTTAACTGAATACCTTGCTCTATGGGATTTGTTATTGGAGGTGGTGCTACAGCCAGAGGTTGAAGACACTCATATTTGGAGATTTGCACCAACTGGACAATATTCAGCCAAGTCAGCACATGAGGCTCTTTTTATTGGTGCCATTCAGTTTAATCCTTGGGAAAGGATCTGGAAAAGTTGGGTGCCGGGTAAGTGTAAATTCTTCATGTGGCTGGCTGCACATAACAAATGTTGGACAGCTGACAGGCTCGCTAAAAAAGGGTTGACCCATCCGGATCGCTGTCAGTTGTGTGACCAAGAAGAGGAGACAATTGATCACATACTTACTCCCTCCGGTTTGGTAAATGAAGTCGTTTAGGACAGCGACACGGTCTCCAAAGTACAACTTTGACTTCTTATTTTTATAAAAATATTTGTTAAAAACTAACATATGTATGCTTTTATGAAAGTATTTTGCAAGATAAATCTATTCATGTAGTTTTCGCATTTCCAAACTCAATGACTTAAAAGTTATTCATGATTTATATTCCCAATGTTTGACTCAAATCATGTCCAAAACGACTTCATTTACCAAACCGGAGGGAGTATAGCTTGTGTCTTCTCGCGCCAAGCTTGGTTCTGCAGCGTTTTGGTCTGCCAACTCTCGCTCCACAGCCTGAGGATCACTCCTTTGAGAGTTGGTGGGATCAGGTGTATAGGAGGGTGTCGGATCAGGCAAAGAAGGGACTGAATTCAATCATTATATTAGTGGCATGGTCGCTCTGGAACCATAGAAACCGTTGTCTTTGATGGGGTGCAGCCCAACCTGAATGGTATTCTCTCTTCCATCAGAGATGAGCAACATGTGTGGGAGGTGGCTGGGGCTCGAGGAATCTCTCATCTACTCGCCCTACAGCATAAGGGTTAGGCTTAATGGTCTGGTCATGGGCTGATACAGCTAGTTTTGAGGTGAATTAGTGAGTCTGCGTGCGTGTGTGTGGTGGTGGTGGGTGGGGGGTTCTTCCCCTTAACAAAAAGAAACCCTTTGTACTGGTGTATGGGTTCTTTTCACCCTTTTTTCTTTTTAATATATTGATGCGTAGCTCTCCTTTGTGTTCGAGAAAAAAATGTTAAGAGATTTCCTGTAATGAAGTATCTAAAGCTTCACAATCACCTCATTCGGTTTCCTGTAGGTGATGGCTAGTGATGGCCTGTGGGACGTGGTAAGCAACGAGGATGTGTTGTCAATAATCAAGGACACAGTGAAGGAGCCTGGAATGTGCTCCAAGAGGCTGGCTACAGAAGCTGCAGAGCGCGGCAGCAAAGACAACATCACTGTCATTGTTGTGTTCCTTCGCCCGGTCTCCACAGCTGAGCGAATATATTGAGTGAGAGGGACCACCAAAACCCTTTATCATGCTATCAGCTCACAATTTTTTAATTAAATTTACATCGGTACAGAAGAAAAAAAGCTACACATTCATTCTTGCGTTTTTATACAATTTTTACCCTGTTGAAGCTAAAGAGAACAAAGCATGTCAAGCTAGCATTTTTATTATTCTTTGCAATACCTCATTTGTAAACATTTGTAAACGACCCAAACAGATGAGTATACAAAAGCCTTTTCCTTTTGCTGTTAAACAGACGAGCATAGTGGCTGAGTAACGGCCTTGTTTAGTTGGCAAAATTTTAGCAAAAATTTTGCTACTTTTTCAACTCTCTCTCCATCACATCACATTAAATACACCAAAAGACATATGTTCGAAACAGTAAATGTAGGTAAAAAAATTACTAATTACACAATTTTGATGTACTTTGCGACACGAATTTCTGAGCCTAGTTAGACCATGGTAGGATAATATTTACCACAAACAAACGAAACGTGCTACAGTGTGCTACAGGAGTTCAAAACATTGAAAAGACAAATTTTCCTCCAACTAAACAAGGCCGTGGTTGAAGTGTGTACATTCGAGGATTTTCTCTACTTCCTCCATTCTAAATTACTTGTCATTATTCACTTTTGCGCATAATATTTGACCATTAATCTTGTTAAAAAAACTAACGCAAATATAAGAAATCTTAAGTTATGCTTAATAAAATATATAAGTCACAAACAAAACAAACGGTGTACATATTTTTTGAATAAGGTCAAATATTTGTGATAAATAAGGCAACAGTCATGAGTAATTTCTAATTTGTGATGAAGTGTTTCTCCTGAAAACCGTTTAACAGGGAAATCCTTTCCTATGTTGTGCCGGTATAAAACAGTAGTAGCCTATGAAGGCTATGAAGTAACTCGAGGCCAGGCCAAACGAGATGGAGATGACGAAACGATCTTTATTACCATCTCCTTGGTTCAAGTGTATACAAAATTACAAATACAAGAGGCTCCATCCATTGATGAAGTCCACGCAACAACAATGCTGTACAGAACTTCATTCACTTTATAAGTACTATACATGTTTAAACAGTTGACTCCAACAATTTGTAGCATCTACCGTGGAATATACAGAGAAACTATGACTCGTGTTTGCGTATACACGGAACCAAAAAAGTGTGTGCTTTTAACAGAAACCAAATGACTTGGACTGTTGGACAACAACGGCAATTGGTGTCTTCTATCTTCATGTCTTCTATCTTCAGATAACCTCAGCCTGGACTCCATGTCTCCATCAATGTGATAGACCGCCCATTCTGCACTGACAGGTCAAGTTTCTCCTCTGAATTCCAGGCATGCAAAAAAAAAAAAGCATAAACAGCAATGACTGCACGCCTGAAGAATTTCAACAACTTAACCTGAAATTTTGGAGAAAACAACTCCATTGTTTTATTGCCAGCTCAGACCTATCTCAGTCGGAAACTGGGGCCATACTTTGCGTTCAAGAAAACAAAACGTGCAACCCGTACCCAGACAGCAATATTTTGCAAGAAAGTGACTAATAAAAGCTACAGTCTTCATTGACCAGCCACTTTTATATTTAATTGAGCAACATGTATAAACTTAAACTTGCTTCTTATCTGTCTTTGGCAAAGTTTGGTGTCTAACCTTTTTCTATGGAACCACCAAGTCGTTAAAATACACATGGGGACATGGGTTTGCTTGCAAGTTATCCGAACATCAGATTTATACTGACTTTTGCCCTCTATATAAGCAACATTACTTAATTGGTGAATTAATATGTGATGATATGATATATTCTTTTTCTTTTATGGTTTAGACTTAGTCACTTCAGCATATGCTACAAGAACACGCCGTACCTTTACAAAAAGAAATTCAGTTTTGTTTGTGTTAATGGCGACTTTCAGTAGAGAACAAATTATGGATAGATAGCGACAGAACTAGAGTGTTCCATTCACCAATCCAAGCCTGTAAGGCTGCAAAGGGGTAACCATTAGGTGCACCTCCGAACCTCCTTAGTTCAATTATTTGTACTACTTCTTCAAAATTGAGCTGAAGTAGTGCAAATAATTGAACTAAAGAGGTTCGGAGGTGCACCACATCATTTTCAATTTGCACCCCTACAAGCCTGTCTCTCTCAAATCACCACAAATCTCTCAGGTCCAGTATTTGTTTGAATTTTAAACATCACAACAAATCATACAACCACAGAACCACTAGAACATCACTTAAAAGTTGTGGTACAGAGGTAGCCACAAGCCAGCCAAAAAAACGGACAATGCAAGCTAACAGCAGATCATTCGTCGAACCTTGGTATGCTCATGTATGTGTAACTAGCAATGGCAGCCTGGCTTCCCCTCTTGATCCTTTTCTGAAGTAGGCATACAACAACAGTTGTATGATACCCAATATGGTTCCAATCCCATTTGGAATCTAAAATTGAGAAACAAACCAAGATGATCACTAACAGACATACAGTTAGACACCCTACCAAGCAAAAGCTACAACCAAACCAAGAATAGGAAACTTGAACCGTACATATATGAAGAAATCATGCAGAAGCACCCCATATACGAAGAAAGATACACTCATCAGGAACATAGATAATGACAAAAAGAAGGGCATGTACTCCACACTCTTTGTCCTAATGACCAAATTCTGTCAAACAAGAGTGCGAGAGAACAGGGAATAAGATAATTGAAATGTCCTCAAAGAAACGTGGTCAAATCAAAAGTAACTGCATTTGTATCATTGAAATTGCGAAACACAATTGGGACTAGAAAATCAGGATACAAAGAATAATCATATCAATCTGCAAGAACTCACAATGATCGACAAGGGGGACGCAAACATGAAGATAAGGGATGCGACGCTGAGATATCCGACGAATGACTGCCGTGTATTGTGATCAAGCAACGCCAAACCGACATACATAATCAGCCCGAACATCACAAAGACGGCTGCCAGGAGACCAGAGACCTTCAGCTGCAACGAGGATATCCCCACTCTCAGAAATTCAGTGTGTGAATGTGCAGAAGATAGCCAAAAAGGCGGTTGAGGAACAAGTGCCCGGTACCCACCCTCTCCTTAGCGTTGGCAAAGGCGATGAATACGGCTGCGTAGGCGAGCTGGAAGGCGGCGCCGATGGAGTTGACGGTGACGACGAGGACGACCCCGTAGGAGACGAAGGGGAGGCCGTACCACATGCAGATGAGGCAGTTGAGCAGCGAGTAGATGTATGGCATGGCCGAGAACTGCTCCGTGGATCCATTCCGAACAATCCGTCTGAATGTCGGCCTGCAAGAGACGGGCATTACAGCTTCTTCAGCATTGGATCGGTTGAGGATAGAAAAGGGAAAACTTCTGTTCTCGAGGTTAATTTGACCAAGGAAATCCGCTTAATAATCAAGAAAAGGGGAACTTAACTTACAGTGGGGAGATGAAGAGCACGAAGGCGAAGGCGTTCCCTGAAACGGATAGCAATCAAGAAGATTTTAAGATGGCCCTAAAAAAAAGAAGATTCTAAGATGAGATTAGACGAGGAACGACCAAGAAAGAACTCTGGCAATTACATCCAGCCGTCTTCTCCTCGCCACCCTCCAGCATCCAATCCCATACCCAAAGAACCCAATAAAAGCTGATCCGGTACAGGCATCCCGTCCCAGAACTAGAAAGGGGAAGACGAACAAGAGGCCAAGAAGAATGCTTCGTTTTTATCTCCGGACGGGTAACAGGGAGACAGGATCCGAGAGAGCATGGCTGGTGGCATGTGCTCATGTCCTGAATACTGACTTGCTATCTACGGATAACTGATAAGGATGGATACTGAATACTGACCTGCGATTCCGGCCCCGTAGCAGCAGAGGTCCCGGTAGGACGGGCCGGCTCCGAAGCTCATCAATGCCGGATCACCCCAATCCATGGCTCCCAGCCTCCCACTACCGGTGCCTTTCGCTCTCTCGACGAAGGAACACACACCTTTGCTGCAGTACTGATCTGCTCTGCTCTGCTCGGCACGGCAATGAATATATTATCAAGGGCGGCGGCCGGCCCGCATGCCGCACGAGTGGCAGCGGCGACCGTGACAGGCTCTGTCTGTGTGGAGACCGGCGATGGATTCGCATCCGTATTCGTATTCGTTTTCAACAGGGTGTCAGATGTATTCGAATCCGGTTTTTAATATTATCCATATTCGACATTATCCGAAATATCCGACAAAAATCCGACATATCCGACATTATTTGTATCCGAAAAAATAAAGTACGCATAGAAACTATCTAAAATTTATTTATGTTACTAAATGCTATTTACAGATGTTAATTTTAATATTGTTAGTAAAATAATTATTTACACTATTTTAACTATTAAAATTATATAAATGACAACTAACTAATTATGCTAACCTAATATTACTAAATTATATAATGTTATTTTAAATTAATTTTGATGTGTCTAATCATAGTAATTTTAAATACATGTTTAGCAAATAAATAAAGTATATTTAAATGCATTTATGTAGTTATTTTTACTAATAAAAGATGTTTATATTTACAAAATTACTTATTTTATATTTATTGTGATATATTAATTAATTAATTAATTAATTAATATGTTATTTGCAATAAGATATCTAGTATGTATAATGATCATAATTTACTCTCTACTTGTAACATGATTTGATCAAGTATAATGATCATAATTTACTCTGTACTTGTAACATGATTTGATCAATTATAAAACCATCGACAAATGAAATTGAAACTCATTATGACTATATGCTATAAATCGAGTAAGTATTCGAATGTGAATCCGAATTCAAAATATCCGTTTTGTATTCGTATTCGATAGTATTCGTCCGAATTAGAAATAAAATGTGGTAAATAGTGACATCCGAATTCGTATCCGTGCGTATCCGATCCGAATCCATCCCTTCTGGAGACGGAAGGGGGGTGTTTGATTTGTTTGTGTCGTTTTCCTTTTCTTCCCGATCAGGGTCCTCGTCAGGGTCCGGGCAGGGTAAACACAAGCACATGCGGGATTTGTTTTGTGGATATCCTCGCCATGATTGATCGGGCCAGTCGGCCTCTCGCGTCTCATGGAGGTGGCGCTGATTGCGACAGGAGGCGGTGAGTCACGGTCCACGGCTCCATCCAGCAGACGTGCAAGAATATGATCGGACTAGTTGCTTTATTTTACGGGTTCTCGAATTTTACCGCTTTCGTATCGTAACCAAGATTACTGTTTTAGCAAAAATAGGAAACCATTTCAAAAAAAAAAAAGAAAAGATAGTAAATCATGGGACTTGCTGCTGCTAGCGCCCGACTACATCCGGGACTAGGCGACGGACGCAGCACAGCCGTCAGATCTATAATGCGGACGCAAACACAATCCTCAGAGCAATCACTCAGAGAAAAATCCATTCGCCCATAAAAAATCCCACCACAGCATTCCTTTGTGTTGCATGTAACATTACCGGTTAAGCATCACATAGTGTTGTTTTGAGAACTCACCGCAACATTCCTTTGTGTTGCACACAACTTTGTTGGTTAAACATCACAAAATGTTGTTTCGAGGGTAAATTTATCAGATTGTTCTTGCAGCATCACATGTCACAGGTGAAACATCACCATGTCATTATCGAAACATTTTAAAATCATGTTGCAACATAACAAAAATTGATTAAAACTCCCAAATCATAGCTGCAACACCACAAAATTATGGTTGCAACATAGCGTAATAATGTTTGCAACATCTCGATTATTTTTTTTAAAAAAAACCTGAAACATATCTGCAACATCACAAAATCACGGTACATCACAAAATCACGGTTGAAACATAAGAATTCGCCTCATCGAGAAGTGAGATCTAGCATGCTTCTTCACATTCGTTGTTGGATATGCACATGACGAAGGAATGAGCAGCAACTCGGGAAGGGAGGGGGCCGGCCAGCGATGAGCTCCAAGGGAGAAGGAAGGGTTGGGTGGCCATGGGGAGGGGAGGTCGTGCGATGTCGCGGCTGCACCACCACCTCTCGCGGGAAGGTCATGCCCCTGATGGAGCCCTGCCGGCGGCACCTCCCAATTTACAAAGCCCAGCGCTGCGCTCCTAGACGGTTGATGGTGGTCTGACGATGGTGGTGGCGGGTGATCGTTCACCATGGCGATGGGGCCGTGGCAGAAGCACGTGCGGCCCGTGCGGCGGCCGAGCATGGACATCGCTGTCCAGATCCTAGACACCGTCAGCTGGTGTTCGCCCACCGCCATCATCTACTGCCGCGACATCGCCGCCGGGAACTCCCTCGCTTGATCCACCGCAGGGCGCTCTTGAGTTGGTGGGAGGACCTCCTCAGCCACGCCTCCGCAACACCCATCGGGGCACCGATTGCGCTAGAGCCGCCGGCAACCACTCCCTCGCGTGGGAATGGCCTCACCAGATCTGTCACCAACCACTGTTGCACATGGGGATGGCCTAGCAGTGTGGAAGGAGAATGATGCATTACTGTGTAGTTGGGGGAGAAGGAATTGACATGATAAGCCTCATGTGGGTCATGCTCATGTGAAAGGGGGTGGTGGAAGTAAACGTTGCAGCGGGGGAGGACATCTGATTTTTTCTCCACCGTCCGAACGTCCTACCCATAGCATTTCCATTTAGCAAAAGATAGTAAACCGTGGGTGTTGGCCTTTGGGCATGTTGACGGTTAATAGTTGTATCAAATTTCGTTTATGACTTGCAAGCGGACAAGTCTCCCGTCGTAGTCAAGGGACCCTTCTTCCCTCGAGTGGTGAACCCAAGGTATCGAATCCGTGGAACAAATGTGTGACGCAAAAGTTGATCTAGTAAAGCCAAGTAACTTCAATCTTCGGTAAAGCCCTAATGCATCTAGATAAAAGACACGAAACTAATCTAATCTACTAAAGACCGGAGATAACAAAGTAAGATTCGGTAGATAAACCAATCTAGAGAGATCGGGTTAAGCCTTTTGTTGAAGTTCCAAGCAAGAGAAGAAGTAGCAAATCGAATCTTATTAGAAGCCTCTTTAAACTGTGGTTTCCCGTCCAAATCCGAAAACATCCGCCTTTCGGAACACCCGTTCAGTCACAATGTATCCCTACTCATGCGGGGAGTCTAGGGCGAGTCAAAAGACAAGTCGAGATTCTTTCGGAAGATCCGGCGTGTACCTCTAGCCACCACAGCTACAAGAACACCCTATGTGATCTATCTCGCGAATAGATCTAGAATAAGCAAACCGATCGAAAAACGAAATCTTCGAGGAAACACTTGATCGCTAAGAATAGATTCAACTTGATAATTCAACTATGACAATGATACATACACAAGATCACCACCGGGATCCTTCCTTGATCTTGCTTCTAGCTCCGGGAACTCCGACATGGTCTTCCATGCAAGGTTCCCACGTCGGCTAGGGAAACCCGAGTCAACTAGCTCGACCCTCTCCTCTCCGAGATGGTGTCCCTCTCTTCTCTGCTCCTCGGCGGCCGATGACGAATTCCATCCCCCATGGCTCTCGGCCACGAGGCTATAAATAGCACGATTGGCGGCTAGTGCAAAGGGGAGCATCACTGGGCCCTGGATAGGGCTGGGCCGGTCGGCCTGGGCCGGCCGGCCTGGGCCCATCCAGGCCCAGCCCGAGGCCTCCTTTGCTCTATGTCGGTTCCCTTACTTCCTGGATCCTTCCTCCTTCTGCATGTAGGCCCTTGACGTCAGTTTCTCTCTGAATTGGGCATAACTTCTTGTCTTGCAAGATTCAACACTTTTCTGGTTAGGTCCTCGGAGTTTGTCATCTTCTCGGGTTGAGTCCCTAGTTTCTTGGAGTCAAGTTTGCTTCATTGCATGACTTGTACGGGCTTCAAGGTCTTGTCATAAGGTGCTTGATGAACTTATCCTGAAAGTCTTGCTTTCAACGCTAAAACCCTGCATAAACACTAAACTCCAAAACTGACATGCACACGTGAACTTGTTATACCACGGGGGTTAGTACCAATGGATAAGGTATAAAACTTATGCCAACACCGAAGGTAAACTCATAGCTAGGTTGACGGATTTTCACCGTCAACATCTCCCCCATGCTTAAACCTTGCTCGTCCTCGAGTAAGCCTTCGATGGATATCATCGTTGCCCATCAATGTTTAAACCTTGCACTTGATCATACATGAGAAAACATAATGCTCTCGAAATTTTAATTCATTATAGTTCAATAATGTACTAGCCTTCATCTCTACGGAGGGTAGATTCTTAATTAAGCTTATCCCACAAGTATTAACATGCTCACAAAGTTTAGATAGATCTCAAAATTTTTGAAATAAAGAACGAGATGAAGAAAAGCTAAACCAAGTTCACAAATTTAAATCATCTTGCATATTGCTCAAGAACTCTCAACTCACTTGTCTCTCAAGCCTATATATTCTACTCCTTTCCCTCTCACATATATGTGGTAGGCTTTATATGAAGCTTTGGGAAAGTTTAGTCCTACCAAGATTTTATAAATGAGATGTTGTCAAAACAAGACAAGCTTCTGATGGTCTTACCGAGACTCGTCAAAAAGGTCATTGGAAAATGATGTTATATCAAGTAGGGGAAAGAGAAAAATACACACACTTGAGATAGGTGGACATGTGAAAATGGCAAAGAGTGATCCCGAGGCACAAAGGAAGTCCTCGTGATCGGATTGCACATGGTTGGAAAATTGAGTATGGATCTTTTAATCTTGAAGCCTTGAATTTCCTAATGCACTTTCGAGAACCGGGGAGTTCACTTTACGCATATTCATATTTTTTCTTTTTCTCATATTTCTCCTTCTTTTCTTTCTTTCTTTTCCTCATTCATCATTTTTTTCTATCATACATTCGGTAACGAGACTTTCACATCGGAGTTTTGATTTTTTTATTTGCACCCCTTTGAACTTTTTTTAATTACTCCCCTTTGAACTCTAAAAATTGCATTGTACCTACCTCCTTCCCCATGCTTAGACGTTGCTCGTCCTCGAGCAAAGAGGCGATAAATAAGGTAGGTACCGGAAATATTTTTCCTTGGAGAGATACTTGAATTCTTCAATGTTGGCACCGTCTTGCGATCTTCCTTGAATTGATGATCCACTCTCAACGATAGGTTGTGGTCAAGGAGGTAAACACAAAAGATGATATTTGGTTTTAAGGGTGGATATCCAGCGAGGTTTGTGAGATCTCCGATGCGGGGATACACAATGCACGGATAAAAGGCTGGCAAAAAGATAGATACGCAAAAACGGAATGACCAACTTCTTAGTCTCGGGCCAGAGAAATCATGGCCTGCAATAACTCACTCAAAAATAAATCTTGTACACTAAGGTTGGCCTGCAATAACTCACTTAAAAATAAATCTTGTACACTAAGGTTTATGCACTCAAATAAATATTAGCCTTTGGATAGGTTGAGCAACACACAAGTGATATTTATGACAAGGTTAGCAATATTTTTGAGCATAAAAACCATCTTCAATCTATTCATTACTTGAGAGCATATAAAACACTATGGGTCTTTATTTTAATCATAACCTCCGCTAAAGATTAAGCTAGCATTTAGATAAATTCAGATTCATGATTTAAGAGAGCACTAGCTTTAACATGCATAAATCAATTACAAAGATAAACAAAGCGGCAATTATAATCATATATCATCATGGCACAAATTTTTGTAACTTTTCCAATGATATAATCAAGGTGGTGTATTTATTAATGATTAAATCAAGTTGAAATACAAACTGAAAATAAACAAACACACTTACTGAAATTTAAATAAAAACAGAAAATATTACGCAAACACACACAAACAAAAGCTGAAAATTACAGAGAAAGGGAAAAGAAAAGAAAACTAAAGTTCCTTAATCTTTGTTGACGGTTAATAATTGTATGAAAGTTCGTTCGTGACTCGCAAGCGTACAAGTCTCCCGTCGTAGTCAAGGGACCCTTCTTCCCTCGAGTGGTGAACCCAAGGTATCGAATCCGTGGAACAAATGTGTGACGCAAGACTTAATCTATTAAAGCCAAGTAATCTTCAATATTCGATAAAAGACCTAATGCATCTAAGTAAAAGACACAAAACGAATCTAATCTACTAAAAACCGGAGAAAACAAAGTAAGATTGGGTAGATAAACCGATCTAGAGGGATCGGGGTAAGCCTTTTGTTGAAGTTCCAAGCAAGAGAAGAAGTAGCAAATCGAATCTTAATAAAAGCCTCTTTAAATCGTGGTTTCCCGTCCAAATCCGAAAACATCCGCCTTTCGAGACCCCCGTTCGTCACAACGTATCCCTATTCATGCGGGGAGCTTAGGGCGAGTCAAAAGACAAGTCGAGATTCTTTCGGAAGATCCGGCGTGTACCTCTAGCCACCGCGGCTACAAGAACACCCTATGTAATCTATCTCGAGAATAGAATTGGAATAAGCAAAGCCGATCGAAAAACGAAATCTTCGAGGAAACACTTGATCGCCGGGAAAAGATTCAACTTGATAATTCAACTATAACAATGATACATACACAAGATCACCACCGGGATCCTTCCTTGATCTTGCTTCTAGCTCCGGAACTCCGACGTGGTCTTCCGTGCAAGGTTCCCACGTTGGCTAGGGGAACCCTAGTCAACTAGCTCGACCCTCTCCTCTCCTAGATGGTGTCCCTCTCTTCTCTCGCTTCTCGGCGGCCGAAGACGAAATCTTCTCTCGCGTGGCTCTCGGTCGGGGGACTATAAATAGCCCGATTGGCGGCTAGGGCAAAGGAGGACGGATTTGGGCCCTAAATGGGCTCGGGCCGACCGGCTCGGGCCGGCCGGCCGGGCCCATTTAGGCCCAGCCCGTGGGCTCCTTTGCCCGAGGTCGGTTCCCTTGCTTCCTGTATGTTTCCCCCTTCTGCATGTAGGACTATGTCGTCGGTTTCTCTCCGAATTGGACTCAACTCCTTGTCTTGCAAGATTCGAGACTTTTCCGGTCGTGTCCCCCGGAGTCCGTCGTCTTCTCGGATCAAGTCCCCGGCTTCTTGGAGTTAATTTTGCTTCATTGCATGACTTGTTCGGGGCTTCAAGGTCTTGTCATGAGGTGCTTGATGAACTTATCCCGAAAGTCTTGCATTCAACACTAAAACCCTGCATAAACATTAAACTCCAAAACCGACATGCACACGTGAACTTGTTATACCACGGGGGTTAGTACCAATGGATAAGGTATAAAACTCATGCCAACACCGAAGGTAAACTCATGGCTAGGTTGACGGATTTTCACCGTCAACATCTCCCCCATGCTTAAATCTTGCTCGTCCTCGAGTAAGCCTTCGATGGATATCATCATTGCTAAACAATGTTTAGACTTTGCACTTGATTACACATGAGAAAACATAATGCTCTCAAAATTTTAATTCATTAAAGTTCCATAATGTGCTAGCCTTCATCTCTACGGAGGGTAGATTCTTATTAAGCTTATCCCACAAGTATTAACATGCTCACAAAGTTTTAAATAGATCTCAGAATTTTTGAAATAAAGAACGAGAATAAGAAAAACTAAACCAAATTCACAAATTTAAATCATGTCATGCATTGCTCATGAACTCTCATCTCACTTGTCTCTCAAGCCTATATATTCTACTCCTTTCCCTCTCATATATATGTGGTAGGCTTTATATGGAGCTTTGGGAAAGTTTAGTCCTAACAAGATTTTATAAATGAGGTGTTGTCAAAACCAGACAAGCTTCTCATGGTCTTACCGAGACTCGTCAAAAAGGTCACTGGAAAATAATGTTAAATCAAGGAGGGGAAAGAGAAAAATACACACACTTTTAGATAAGTGGACATGTGCAAATGGCAAAGAGTGATCCCGAGGCACAAGGGAAGTCCTCGTTTTCGGATTGCACATGGTTGGAAAAATGAGAATGGATCTTTTTAACTTGAAGCCTTGAATGCACTTTTAGAGAGCTAGGGAGTTTACTTTACGCACATATATTTTTTCTCTTTCTCATATTTCTCATTCTTTTCTTTCTTTCATTCATTTTTTTTTCTTGTCATATATTCAGTCCATGACTTTCACAACGAAGTTTTGATTTTTTTATACCTTGAAAGTCATGAGTATCACTGGATTTTTGTTTTTTTCATCATCATTCATTTTTTTTAAAAATATTCCCCTTTTAACTCTAAAACTGCACCGTACCTACCTCCTCCCCCATGCTTAGACGTTGCTCGTCCTCGAGCAAAGAGGCGAAAAATAAGGTAGGTACCGGAGCATTTTTCCTTGGAGAGATACTTGAAATCTTCAACGTTGGCACCGTCTTGCGATCTTCCTTGAATTGATGATCCATTCTCAATGATAGGTTGTGGTCAAGGAGGTAATCACAAAAAGATGATATTTGGTTTAAGGGTGGATACCCGGCGAAGTTTGTGAGATCACCGATGCGGGGATACACAATGCACGAATAAAAGGCTAGCAAAAAGATAGATACGCAAAAATGGAATGACCAAATTTCTTAGTCTCGGGCCGCAGAAATCATGGCCTGCAATAACTCACTCAAAAATAAATCTTGTACACTAAGGTTTATGCACTCAAATATATATAAGGCTTTGGATAGGTTGAGCAACACACAAGTGATATTTGTGACAAGGTTAGCGATATTTTTGAGCATAAAAGACATCTTTAATCTATTTATAACTTGAGAGCACATAAAACATTATGGGTCTTTATTTTAATCATAACCTCCGCTGAAAATTAAGCTAGCATTTAAATAAATTCAGATTTGTATTTTTAAGAGAGCACTAGCTTAAACATGCATAAATCAATTACAAAGATGAACAAAGCTGCAATTTTAATCATATATCATCATGGCACGAATTTTGTAACTTTTCCAATGATATAATCAAGGTGGTGACTTTATTAATGGTGACATCAAGTTGAAATACACACTGAAAATAAACAAACGTGCTTGCTGAAAATTAAATAAAAACAAAAAATACTACGCAAACACACATAAGCAAAAGCTGAAAATTACAGAGAAAAAGAAAAGAAAAGAAAACTAAAGTTCCTAAATCTTCTAGTCCTCCGCCGGTGGTTGATGTTGATAGTCTTGATAATAATACCCTTGCTCATAATATGGTTGGACGCTTCCTCCGTCGAATTGATTTGGCTCCACAAGGTGAAGGCGTCCAAGTTCAAAGGCAATATTTTCGTTGCCTTCACCGAGTTGGGCTGCGTTAGATTGGATGGCTGCGATGTTTTGAGCATTTCTTGCAGCATACCCTCCAATAGTGGCCATGCTTTGTTGTGGTTGGGGATGATGAGCGTAGGACTCCGCGAAGTTAGCGTTGGGCACAACATAATTTTGTGGGGTACCGGTCACCACCCCCCATGCTTGTCCTTGTGACCCTCCGTAATAACTTGGCGGAGGAGGGACTCCGCCGAATGGTTGCACATTGGGTTGTGCTCCACTCGCTTGTGCGGAGGATGTTCCCTCCTCTACGATTCTTCCTCTTTTGTTCTTCCTTGCAGGGACAAGTAGTCCCTCTTCCAACCAATCTTCCCTTCTTTCGGTGAAAAGCCTAAGCCTCTCATTCGGAAGGGGTAGGTTTACAATGGCCAATCGATAACCTCCTCTCTCATCTCCACTAATGTATTTTCCTTGCCGCAAATACTCAAAACCGAGAGAGGTACCACGCAAAAGGTGAGCGGGGTTTCTTGCGATCCCCGGCCGCAAGGAAAAGGCCAACATGGAGAGGTAACACCCCGAACCAATATTACCCGCCCCCGATGTTGCTTCACAACACCAACGGTTGATCATGAGGTAAGAGGGGTCAATTGGCTGCCTGGCAATTAAAGCCGAGTATAGCCAATTCAACTCCGTGTCGGTCACCTTTGTTTCCTTCATCCTCCCCAATACCCTCTTGCACATCCAAGAGTGAAATATCCGGATAATGGGGTTGCGGATGCAATTGCGTTGTTGATGGGCTTCTCTCGGAGATCATGTTCCAAAATCCCGCCAACATGCCGGGTGGCACGTCAACTTTCTCCGAGCTCCCTTGTGGAATCCGAGCAGCTCCCTAACGTGCTCGTAGGGAACCACTTGCTCGATTCCCTCCAACCGGAATGACAAGCTTTGCACCCCATCATCATCAACGATGGGTGCAATAGTCATCAAAATTTCCAAGGCGTAACCCAAGTGGGTGTCCACCGATATTCCGTTGGAGAACCGCACCCATCCGAGGTGCCCCAACATATAGTATATGTCGGTGCAAAAACCCAAGGTGTAGAGTGCTTGGTCGTCGAACTCGACATTCGGCACAAGCCTCTTCTCAAGATTGGCGAGCCTCTCCTCCTCCTCCGCCGACAAGATGATGAAGCCGTACGAAGAGTGTGTCGGGGTGTAAGGAGGTGGTGCGGTTGAGCGAGTCGATCGTCGTGGTGGTGCGGGCTGCTCCTCCGTGTGCCCACGAGGTTCGGTGAACCTCATGGAAGTGCTTCTCGCAGCCCTCATACCACCAAGGAGGAGAGCGTCGTTCCTCCTCGGTGGTGCCGTGTCCGTCTCCATGCTCCGGGAGACTCGGAAACCGAGTGCCTCCTCGAAGACGTGGTTGATGACGGCTTGGACGACGACGAACTCTTCTTCTTGGAGAAGAGACTTGTGGTCTTCTTCCACATGGTTGCTGCACTCTTTCTTCAACTAAAATTCCGGGTTGCAACCGGTAAACTAGGCACTTAAACTCTTTGCTTCGGATGTGGACTTTGAGTGGATTAAGGATGTAGATTTTTCTTGAGCTATCAAGCTTGGGATGGTTGGCTAAGTCTACGGAGGTTCCGAGCACACAAACTTGAACACACAAACAAGGGAAGGAGAGGGAAGCTTGCTCGCAGTAAAACGGGAGCCGGGGGGCTCCTTAAATAGGGCAGGGCGGCCGGCCGGCTCGGGCCGGCCGGCCCCGTGGCTCCTCTCGGCTCCTCCCCGCCGCGTCTTTCTCCCAAAGCACGATCATTTCGCCTCCGCAACTTTCCCCGCCCGCGTGCTCCACGAGTTGCACCGCCCAAACGCTCTCGTCCACTCCTTTTCTTGAATTATTGGTCCTCCCACTTGATGCTCCATGCTTTGGGTCATGTCCATGCTCCCTAGCTCCACTTGCTTCACATGCCACCATGAAAATCCTGCAAAGTTGATGCTTGCTGCCCACCATGCTTGTCCTTTGCATGTGGAATTGGTGAAAGTTGATAAAAGGGAATCCAATGGTGCATGCATGATTAATTCAAACTAGATTGCCTCCATTTAGGTGTGTTTAAGGTTAAGCACTCCTCTAATTCGAAATTTAAAATATTTTTCAGAGCCATGCAAGAGCTCAAGCATAATTTTAGAGAAGTTTTTAAACCATTAAAAACAAATGTAAGTCGAAAATATTTTTCGACTACGTCGATTTTGGTCTCACCGGTAAAGTTTGCTTTCATCGGTTGAGAGCGAACGTTTTCCCGGCTAGATCATGGGGGCATAGGTTTAGGTTCTAATTTTGGCTAAATAAGAAAGATTTTGAATAAAACAAAATTAGAATGGGCTTAGAAAAATTCTAATCCTAGAGAAACCAAGGAATAAGATTTTTAAAACCAACCAAAAGCTTTGATTTCTAGGTTCACGCGAGTCCTACCACGTGCTGAATTTTTATAACACTTGAATATAAATCGTGGCTCTACTCGTGTGGTTTTAGCATGAAAAATAAGCCAACCTCAGCACCATAATGAGGGTGAAAGGTTGAGTTAAGGTTCTGAAATTATTTAGTTGAGGGGTTTCTCGAAAAGAAAAGAATCAAACAAGCACATAGGAGGGTTCATGCAAAGGGTTTATGATAAAGCAAACATTCAATCAAGAATTATGTCTCTAATATTGTTCAACCACTTCCAAGTCTAATGTCTTTGCGTAATAAAACTCAAAAACTAAATTATTAAAAATACTCGAAAAACCTGGAATCGGGTTGTCCTCCCGGTAGCTTATTCTTGACTCGACGAAACGGGTTGCCTCCCGCCTAGCGCTTCGTTTATAGTCTATAGCTAGACTTCTTCACTTGATTACTCCGGATCAACGCTCCTTGCGGGCGTTGCAATCTTGGGTACCCACTTCCGCACCATCTTGGGCGCGGGCTTGACTTCCGGCTTAGTTGGCTTAGTCATTTTTTTGGTCTTCACAGGCGGCTTCTCTTCCTTTGTCTTGACGGATGCAACACCTTCTTTGATTTTCGTTACGTTCATTTTTTTCGGCATCTTCTTCTTTTTCAGCCCCTCCGTTTGTTTTGGTTCTCCCTTCACTCCAATCATGTTGCATGCCTCAATCCTTGGACGGAACTTGAAGGAACTCCTTTCTCCGTTGATATCGAACATGATCTCCCCCTTGCCAACATCAATAGTTGCTCCCACGGTCTTGAGGAACGGCCTCCCTAGGATGAGCGGCGGCTTCTCCCTCTCTCCCATCTCGAGCACAACGAAGTCGACGGGGATGAAGTGGTGTCCAATCTTCACGGGTACATCTTCGCAATGCCCAAGGGATAGCGAATGGAGTTGTCTCCCAACTCCAAACATATTCCCGTAGGCTCCATCGGTAGGCGTAGCTTCTCGAACACATCCCTCGGCATGACGCTCACACTAGCTCCAAGGTCGCATAACGCCTTCTCGAAGTTGAAAGAACCAACTGAACATGGAATTGTAGGGCATCCGGGGTCTTTTTGCTTCTCTAGCCCATAAGCAATAGCTGCACTACACTCCTCGGACATCTTGACATGATCTACCCCGAGTGTTGCTATCTCATATTTATTTGCAAGTATGTCTTTAAAGTAACGAGAATATGTAGGTACTTGTAGGGCATCTAGTAATGGCATGTTGATGCTAAGTCTACGCACAACTTACACAAACTTCTCAAAGTGGTTGTCAAGTTTACCTCGGAAGTAGCGTGGCTTGAGTTGCGGTATCCTCGTGTCATCCTCCGCATCTCGAATTCGGGTTCCTCGGTGACGATCCCCGTAACCTTCTCTTTAGCAACTCCTTCCACCTCGGTGGACGGTTTAAGCTTCCTTGCTCCCGCGGAACGTTCCGGATCTTCGGTCTCCTTCCCCGAACGCGTTTGAATGGCCTTCGCAGATTCGGGACATTTGGGTTGTCCCGAAGCTTCCCTTCATCATTAGTGAGGCGCCCCGCAAGTTGTCCAACTTGCGTCTCGAGCATCTTCATCATGTTGAGCACTTGATGATTGGAACTTCGGCCTCCGTCACTTTGCTATCGATGTTCTCCAACACCTTGTCTATGGTCTTGAACTTGGTGACGGTGTCCTTGTTGATCTTAGCTTGCTCATCCATGAACTCCTTCAATTGTATACGAAGTGGAACCGCGTTAGGAATAGATGAGCTTGCATTAAATTGAGGCCTACCTTGCCCATAGCGGAAGTTCGGCAATTCTCCCTTCCTCATGTAGTCGAGCACTTTGGCTTCCTCCGACAATCTTTACGGACATGGCCATACTCTCCACATTCTTCGCATGTGGACCTTGCTTCGGCGGCCTTCAAGTCTTGAGCCTCTTTCTTTTCTATCTCCATCTTCTCCATCCTCCTCATGAGCGAGTCGATCTTGCCTTCAAGTATGTCTTCCTTCTCCACTTGCAAGACTCCTTTGACGTTCCCCATGGGTTGAGCCGGGTGTAGGCGCCCGGATGACGCCCACGTGTCATTATCCGCGACCTTCTTGAATAGCGTGAAAGCTTCCGTCGGTGTAAGCTCGATGATAGATCCTCCCGCCGATGCATTGATGATCGTCCTTGACGCCATGGTGAGTCCTTGATAGAACTTTTGCACGAGGTCTTCTTTCGGGAACTTGAGATGTGGAACCGCCCGGGTGTACTCGTTGAAGCGCTCGAATGCCTCCGAGATAGTTTCTGTAGGATATTGAACAAAGGTGGCAATCTTATTACGCAAGCTTTGAGTTTTACCCGGTGAGTAGTATTCCTTCATGAAAGCCTTCATCAACGTGTTCCAATTTTGCACCGTCTCCGCCGGTTGAGAGTGGAACCATTGCAAAGCCTTCCCGAGTAGTGAAAACGGAAAAAGCCTTGCCCTCATTTGATCTTGAGTCACCCCATCCATGTTGAAAGTCTGACATAGTTGAATGAATGCTTGGAGGTGAAGGTTCGGATCCTCTTTGCCGGTGAAGGGTGAATGTTGCACCATGCGGATTGTTGAGGTCTTGATCTCGAACGGTCTTCCGATCTCCTCGAGGTTCAAGATTGGTAGGTCGATGATGTCCGGGGTGCATAGCTCCCCAATCTTGCGTTCTTCCGTGGTTGGTCACCCATTGGCGGAAGTCGGTTCTCCCGCGGACTTTGAGGTGGTGAATTCTCCGGAGATTCCTCGCGATCCTTTGTCTTCCGACTCCGAATCTACAAAATCCAAATTTTTAGCTTGATGTGCTTCGCGTCTCCTTAGCCTCGTAAAGTTTTTCTGGATCATCCACAAAATTATTGGGTTTGTTGGAGAGGTAGCCGTCCATCTCCCGTTAGGGTTAGCAATAAACAAAGTATGCAAAAAAAACTAGAAAACAAAACAAATCTATAAAGACTAGAGTTAGACAAACTAGATTAGATGTATTTTGAGGATGATCAAAATTTAGTAGATGCAAAAATAAAACAAAATCAGTACTGAAAATTACAAAAAAAAGCAATAAAAAATCAAATCTTGATCACTTGTTCCCCGGCAACGGCGCCAGAAAAAGGGGCTTGTTGACGGTTAATAATTGTATGAAAGTTCGTTCGTGACTCGCAAGCGTACAAGTCTCCCGTCGTAGTCAAGGGACCCTTCTTCCCTCGAGTGGTGAACCCAAGGTATCGAATCCGTGGAACAAATGTGTGACGCAAGACTTAATCTATTAAAGCCAAGTAATCTTCAATATTCGATAAAAGACCTAATGCATCTAAGTAAAAGACACAAAACGAATCTAATCTACTAAAAACCGGAGAAAACAAAGTAAGATTGGGTAGATAAACCGATCTAGAGGGATCGGGGTAAGCCTTTTGTTGAAGTTCCAAGCAAGAGAAGAAGTAGCAAATCGAATCTTAATAAAAGCCTCTTTAAATAGTGGTTTCCCGTCCAAATCCGAAAACATCCGCCTTTCGAGACCCCCGTTCTGTCACAACGTATCCCTATTCATGCGGGGAGCTTAGGGCGAGTCAAAAGACAAGTCGAGATTCTTTCGGAAGATCCGGCGTGTACCTCTAGCCACCACGGCTACAAGAACACCCTATGTAATCTATCTCGAGAATAGAATTGGAATAAGCAAAGCCGATCGAAAAACGAAATCTTCGAGGAAACACTTGATCGCTGGGAAAAGATTCAACTTGATAATTCAACTATAACAATGATACATACACAAGATCACCACCGGGATCCTTCCTTGATCTTGCTTCTAGCTCCGGAACTCCGACGTGGTCTTCCGTGCAAGGTTCCCACGTCGGCTAGGGGAACCCTAGTCAACTAGCTCGACCCTCTCCTCTCCTAGATGGTGTCCCTCTCTTCTCTCGCTTCTCGGCGGCCGAAGACGAAATCTTCTCTCGCGCGGCTCTCGGTCGGGGGACTATAAATAGCCCGATTGGCGGCTAGGGCAAAGGAGGACGGATTTGGGCTCTAAATGGGCTCGGGCCGACCGGACCGGGCCGGCCGGCCCGGGCCCATTTAGGCCCGGCCCGTGGGCTCCTTTGCCCGAGGTCGGTTCCCTTGCTTCCTGGATGTTTCCCCCTTCTGCATGTAGGACCATGTCGTCGGTTTCTCTCCGAATTGGACTCAACTCCTTGTCTTGCAAGATTCGACGCACTTTTCCGGTCGTGTCCCTAGAGTCTCGTCGTCTTCTCGGATCAAGTCCCCCGCTTCTTGGAGTTAATTTTGCTTCATTGCATGACTTGTTCGGGGCTTCAAGGTCTTGTCATGAGGTGCTTGATGAACTTATCCCGAAAGTCTTGCATTCAACACTAAAACCCTGCATAAACATTAAACTCCAAAACCGACATGCACACGTGAACTTGTTATACCACGGGGGTTAGTACCAATGGATAAGGTATAAAACTCATGCCAACACCGAAGGTAAACTCATGGCTAGGTTGACGGATTTTCACCGTCAACAATCTTCCTAGTCCTCCGCCAGTGGTTGGTGTTGATAATCTTGATAGTAGTACCCTTGCTCGTGGTAAGGTTGGACATCCCCTCCAACGAATTGATCCGGCTCCACTAGGTGAAGGCGTCCAAGCTCATAGGCAATATTTGCATTGCCCTCACCAAGTTGAGCCGCGTTGGCTTGGATGGCTGCGATGTTTTGCACGTTTCTCGAAACATACACTCCAATTATGGCCACGCTTTGTTGCGGTTGGGAATATTGTGCGTAGGGCTCCGCGAAATTTACGTTGGGCACCACATAATTTGGTGGGGGTACCGGTCCACCACCCCCCATGCTTGCTTTTGTGGCCCTTCGTAATAACTTGGCGCAGGAGGAATCCCACCGAAAGGTGGCGCAACATTGGGTTGTGCACTACCCGCTTGAGCGGAGGAGGATCCCTCTACGATTCTTCCTCTTTTATTTTTTCTTGCCGGGACAAAGAGTCCCTCTTCCAACCAATCTTCCCTCCCTTGGATGAAAAGCCTAAGTCTTGCATCCGGAAGGGGTAGGTTCACTGTGGCCAAACGAAAACCTCCTCTCTAATCTCCACTAATATATTTGCCTTTTCGTAAATACTCAATGCCGAGAGAGGTACCACGCAAAAGATGTTCGGGGTTTCTTGTGATCCCCGGCTGTAGGGAGATGGCCAACATAGAGAGGTAACACCCCGAACCAATATGTCCCGCTCCCGATGTTGCCTCACAACACCAACGGTTGATCATAAGGTATGAGGGGTCTATTGGCTGCTTGGCAATTAAGGCTGAGTAGAGCCAATTCAACTCCGTGTCGGTCACTTTCGTCTCCCTCATCCTCCCCAATACCCTCTTGCACATCCAAGAGTGGAATACTCGGATAATGGGGTTGCGGATGCAATTGCGTTGTTGGTGGGCTTCTCCGGAGATCAAATTCCAAAATCCATCTAACATGCCGGGTGGCACGTCAACTTTCTCCGGAGCTCCCTTATGGAATCCAAGTAGCTCCCTAACGTGCTCGTAGGGAACCACTTGTTGGACTCCCTCCAAAAGGAATGATAAGCTTTGCACCCCATCATCAAGGATATGTGCAATGGTCATCAAGATTTCCAAGGCGAACTCCTTGTGGGTGTCCGCCGACACTCCGTTGGAGAATTGCACCCATCCAAGGTGCCCCAACATGTAGTTTATGTCGGTGCCGAAACCCAAGTTGTAGACTGCTTGGTCGTCGAAATCGACGTTGGGCACAAGCCTCTTCTCAAGACGAGAGAGCCACTTCTCCTCCTCCTCCGACAAAATGATGAAGCCATAAGAGGAATATATCGGAGTGTATGGAGGTGGCGCGGTCGAACGGGTCGATCGTCGTGGTGGTACGTGCGGCTCCTCCGTGTGCTCTTGAGGTTCGGTAAACCTCATGGACGTGCTCCTTGTTTCCCTCATGCCACCGAGGAGGAGGGCGTCATTCCTCCTTGGTGGTGGTGCCGTATCCGTCTCCATGCTCCGAGGAGACTCGGAAACTGAGTGCCTCCTCGAAGACTGAGGACCAGGAGCGTCCCAGTGGTCGATGGATGACCACTCCTCAGTGATGAGTGATTGACAACGGGTGTTGGACTGACTCTTGGCTTAGTGCGCAGGTGTAGGCTGCGGCCTAGTTCGTGTTGTTGCAGGTGAAGAACGGGCGCGAAAGGTCTTCAGCCTTGAGGGGCCTCCTGGAGATGGAGAGACAAGTAGGCTCGGTTCGAGGGACCCGGTGGACAGCGGGACTAGGTGTGGGCCACATGGTGGTGACACAAGCAAGACGAAGTCATGGACAAGCGAGCCGATGCACGGTGGCGGTCGAGTCAAGTGGTTTGGCGGAAGGCCGGACCGAGCACGCGGGGTTTGGTGGTTTGCCCACAAAACCATCGGAGGACGGTTTCTTGGTTTGGGCCTCAAAACCAAGTCCGAGGGCCCAACACGACGGAGACGAGATCCGGGCGTGTCGGGAAGCTTCGAAGCGGAGGACACGCGGCGGGATCGCATGGCTTGCGTCGGGAGGACGCAGGGTGCGGCAAAGGCATGGCCGTCCGATGGCAAGACCGACAAACATTACCTAAATGCCCCTACGTGGGTAGTATCGCCGTAGTTAAGTTAGGGGTAGTCGAGTCATTTACCACTCCGGCGGGACTCGATATATAAGCCGTGAGTGTGTGTGGATGGCTCTCTCTCTCTAGGACTTAGGGTTTCATTTCCTCCCTCCCATTTCTCTTTTTCGTAGCTATTTTTCTTCCATTTTTCTCTAGGCTAGCATGAGAGCTTCATGAGAGATTTGTTGAGAGGGATGGATGCTAGGGCGGTATGCTAGACCTTGTGAATCTTTCCTGGTTTGTATAGAAGATTCGGAGTTGTGTTTTTCGTGGCCTCTTTGTGCTTGTTTTCGTGCCTTTGCTCTCGGTGTGATTCCGCGGATTTGAGTGGGTTTCTCCCCGGATTTCTTTGAGGGAAACATGGATAGATGTCTCGTGCATCTTTGTGATTGATCTTGTGCCCTCAAACGCCAGGAAACCACTTCGATTCGGGAGTTTTTGTTCGGTGCTCTAGCTTTTTGTGGTGCTCAAAGGATTCGCGATTCCCAGTGATTTAGGGAGTTAGGAGGCAAGATTTTTGGGCTATAGCATCCTTGTGTGACGCTTTTCAAGTCCCCAAACCCTTGTCTCCACAGCTTCAACCATTTAAGAAATCCGATGATGATTTGGGGGAGTTGACCTTCGAGGTCGAGCAGTTTTCGGCTCTGTCCGCGCGGCGCGGACCGTCCGCGAGGAGGTCGCGGACGGTCCGCGGGTTGCGAGTTCGTCCCGTGTTCGTCGTGTTCTTGCGCGTCTTTGCTTTCGATCCGGTTTGGCTTTTGGTTTTTGTTGCAGCTGGTTTGCGGACGGTCTGAGCTTCAGTAGCGGACAGTCTGCGACCCACGCCGACGGTCCGCCCGGCCTTTGCGGACGGTCCGTTTTTCTCGGGTCACTTCTGTTGGTTCTGTGTGTTTTATCGGACGGTCCGAGGCGTAGGCCCGGACAGTCTGCAGGGTCGGCGCGGACGGTGTGCGGTGTCAGGCCGGACGGTCCGCGAGGCCAGTGCGGACGGTCCGCCCTTCCTGGCCGAACGGTCCGCCAGAGCCTGTGTGCTTTGCTTCTTGGTTTGATTCCTCCCTTCCTTTCTCGTGCTTCCGCGTGTGCTTCAAGGAATCGTTCCTAAGACTAGAGGTTGATCCATAACCTCGTTGTCTTGGCGATTGGCGTGTGATTCGATCCATCGCTTGTGTGTGACCGGGATTTGACTAGGGTATAGGCCGGGTTCTTTGTGAGGAATTTTTACCGGCTCCTATTCACTCCCCCCCTCTGTTGGATTTCATTGTGCTTGACAAGACCTATGCTATTCTGGTCAACATCCATACTCTTATGGTGACCGATGCCGGTTCTAAGGCCTAGTATGAGGCTAATGCAAAAGCCGTTGATCACTTGGTCCGGAGCTTGTGTGATCCTGAGTTTGAGCGTGTTCGCCATTTGAATCTTGCTTGGCAAATTTGGGAGAAGTTGTTGGTTGCTCACGGTGGTGATAACCATGTGAAGGCTCGCCTCTTTGTCTCTTACCGGATGCAATATGAGAACTTCACTCCACTTCCCGGTGAGGACATCGATGCGATGTTTCAGAGGTTCACCACCATCGTGAACAACATGAAGGCTAATGTTGAGGATTTTCCTTACACCGAGCATGATCAGGCTTTGAAGCTCTTGCATGTCTTGGACCCAAATGTTTGGGGTGCTAAGGTTGAGGCCATCAAGGAGTCTGGGCAGTATTTGACTATTGAGTTGGATGACCTCTTTTCTAAGCTCAAGTCGGCTGAGGTTGACAGGAAGTTGCAATCCAAGCATGAGGGCTCGACTGACCATAGTCTTGCTCTTGTGGGCAGATCAAAGGGCAAATCTAACTCTTCCTGTCGACAGTTTTCCTTGTCTTCTCTTATGTCTATTCCAGATGAGGAGGTTGATGTGCTGGGCGAGGAGGAGCTGGCCTTGCACTCATGGAGGTTTGATCGACTACACGAGAGTCGGAGTAATGCAAGGCGGAGCTCAGGGACATGCTACAAGTGTGGCAAGCGTGGCCATTTCATCGCCGAGTGCCCGGAAGCGGAGGAGAACAAGTACAAGATGAACGAGTACAAGGCGCACCCGAGGCGTGAAGACAAGTACTCCTCCAAGGGCAAGCACTTCAGCAAGTCCAAGAGCAAGGACAAGGATAAGCGGCGACCGAGCAAGGGTGGCTACAAGAAGAACAAGGCAAGAGCCATGGTGGCCGGTGCGAGCGACGTCGACTCAAGCTCAAGCGACGAGCAGTCAAGTTCAAGCGTGAAGATGAAGACGCCGGGAGGCGCAAGGGCAAGAAGAGTGCAAGCCGGAACCTCAGTGGGTTGAGCTGTGTGGCGCTTGAAGGCTTTTGTGGGATGGCCCATAGCTCGAGCGAAGAAGAGGAGCGACAAGGAAGACAGCGACTCCGACTCGGAGGATGAGGTAAATCGTGACCCCGACTCTTTGCTTGCTGAGATCACTAGGTTGAATGGCTTGATTGACAACCGTGATAATGTGTTGAGAGATGCTAAGAAGATGAGGAAAGATCTTAGGGCTCAACTTGAGAATGCTAGTGAGAAAGTAGGAGAGTTAGAGTCCAAATTGCTTGAATTGAAACTTGAGAATGACTCTTTGAAACTTGCTCCTACTACTCCTGATGATGTTGAATGTCTTGAGTGTGATGCTGTCGGGCATACACCCCGGGTACCCGTGCAAGGAAGGAAGAATAGTAGAAGACGGACTCCTGGTAGAATTCCCCTATACTCCTACTAGGACTCGCTCTGTGTACTCCTACTAGGACTCCTGCCTTGTAACCGACTAGGAACCCGCCCCCTGGACTATATAAAGGAGGGCCGAGTACCTAGCCGCATATCCCCGATCCCTCCGGGGACAACCCAACACCAAGCGCAGGGCGCCATACTTGATCCCCCAAACAGGACGTAGGGTTCGCCACCTTGGCGGCCCGAACCTGTATAAATCTTGTGTCCCGTGTCCTTGCGCGTACCTTCGAGTTCTCGGTCTCCCGATCACGATCCCCACCGCACAATCTACTGCCTCGGGTACCCCCTTGGTAGGTTTGCCGGTCTAAAACACCGACAGATGCATGGTTGAATGAGATCAAGTTGCTTAATGAGAAGAATGCTTCTACTTTGGCTAAACTAGATGCTCTTAAGACTGAGTATGATGAGCTTAAGGCTAGACCTACTTTGCTTGGTGCTTGTAAATCATGTCCTACTATGCATGCTAAGCTTGTTGATGCTCGTTCTACCATTAGTTCTTTGGAAGCATCTTTGAAATCTCCTGTTGCAAATGCATGCTCTAGCCGTGATGAAGTTACTTTGCGCAATCTTGAACTTACTTCCCGTTTGGATGTCATCTATGAGGAGAATGACTATTTGAGGAAGGTGTTGGGTTGGTTGTACGGCGGGAACCTCAATTGAAAATCATGATTGAGGAGTTCAAGAGAGCTGATGGTCGTGGTTTGGGGTTTAAGAAGTTGGGTGAGAAAGTGGGAGAGAACAGTGGGGAGAGTGTGTATGAGAAGTGTGTTGAGTCTAACCCCGATTTTGAGGTGATCGGAGACATCCAAGTCCCACTTCCAAAAGCACCCAAGAACTCTTTCACACCAAAGCCCAACCACCTTTGCAACAAGCTTGACACAACCCAAGATCCACCAAAATTCCCACCTAAGACAAATGACTTCCAGAAACCGGTGAAGTTTGTGAGTGAGAAGGGTGAGAAGCCTAAAGAGAAGCCAGAGCCAAAACCAAAACCCATCCCCTTCAGGTGTGTGTACTGTGGCAAGGAGAGACACCTAGCCGAGTTTTGCTATAAGAGGAAGAGGGATGAGAGGCTTGCTAGGGAGCAAGCAAACCAGGACAGGTATCGCCAGTCTCATGGTATTCCTGAGCCTAGAGTGCCACTTCCACGGGGTGTGTGAAGTGTGAAGAGTGTTGGTAGGGTTGGAGCTCAGGGTGGTAGGTTTGTTAGGAGAGATGATGGTGTGCGTGCTGGTGAGAGGTTTGGTCGGGCTCGTGGTGGTTTTGCTGGACGTCCCCCTACTCGTCCTCACTACGGATTTAGGGGAGATGATCGCAGCTTTGGGTTCCAGAGGAACTACGGACCACGTTTTCCCCCTCGTGGTGCTCGTACTCCTTCCATGGGACATGGGAAGTTTGGTGGCAAGGGAATGATGTTTGCTAACCCCTCTTTTGAGCAGATGGCTCAACACTGGTTTAACTTTCTTTGTGCTAACCCAGTGTCGAGTCGCTAGCTCACTCTCGTTCTTGTTTCTGACTACAGGCAGGAGGCTTGGAGAACATTTGGTTGATCGACTCCGGATGTTCTCGACACATGACCGGAGATAAGAAGTGGTTCTCCAGCCTCACCCCAGTGAAGGAAAAGATGTACATCACATTTGGGGACAATGGACGAGGAAGGGTGATTTCTGAGGGTGTTGTGCATGTGAGTGACAAGGTAACGTTGAAGAGGGTTGCTCTTGTGAAGTCTTTGAGTTTCAATTTGCTTTCGGTTTCTCAGTTGCCTGATGAGGGTTTTGAGGTGCGTTTCAAGTCTGGCGAGTCTCGTTTGCTGGATTCTCGAGGTGATCTTGTCTGTATGATCATCCCCGAGGGTCGATTTTCGTGGCCGATTTCTCTCGTTCTTTGGGTCCTGCTCGCTGTTTGATGGCTGGTCCTTCTTCTGATTTGTGGAAATGGCATAGGCGGTTGGGACACTTGAGCTTTGATTTGGTTTCCCGCTTGAGTGGTCTTGACCTTGTCCGAGGATTGCCGAGGTTGAATCTTGTGAAGGATTTGGTTTGTGCGCCGTGTAGGCATGGCAAGATGGTAGCCACTCCTCATCCACCCCTGACCGATGTCATGACCGAGCGTCCGACAGAGCTGTTGCACATGGATCTTGTTGGGCCAGCTCGAGTTCGCTCGGTGGGTGGGAAGTGGTATGTCCTTGTTGTGGTGGATGATTACTCTCGCTATGCCTGGGTGTTTTTCTTGGAAGACAAGAATGATACATTTGGTTTTGTTCGAGATCTGATCATGAGGTTGAAAAACGAGAGGCATGGGAATGCTATTTGGGCTATCCGCAGTGATAATGGCTCAGAGTTCAAGAACTCTCGTTTTGATGCCTTTTGTCGTGATTTAGGTCTTGAACATCAGTATTCGATCCCTTATGTGCCCCCTCAAAATGGAGTTGTGGAAAGGAAAAATTGGACTCTTTATGAGATGGCTAGGACAATGCTCGATGAGCACAGGACTCCTAGGAGGTATTGGGCTGAGGCGGTCAATACGGCTTGTCATGTTTCCAACAGGATTTTATTGCGAGCTTTCAAGAAGAAGACCTGTTATGAGCTTATGCATGGTCGGGCACCCAAGGTGAGTCATTTCCGAGTTTTTGGCTGCAAGTGTTTTATTCTTAAGAAGGGAAAACTCGACAAGTTTGAGGCTAGGTCTAGTGATGGTGTTTTCTTTGGATATGCTAACCACTCTAGAGCCTATAGGGTGCTTAACCTTGAGACTAACAAAATCATGGAGACTTGCGAGGTAACCTTTGATGAGACAATGCCATGTACCTCTCTTGGCTTTGAATTTGCAGGTGAAGAGGAGATGGCCGAGGACCTCTTTGAAGAGGAGAAGGATGAAGCTGGAGATGATGATGGGGAGAACCATGCGCCTGAAGCTGAGTGTGTACCCACTACTTCCCCTACAACCACTACGGAGCGTGGACCGTCTACTTCATGGACAACGACGGTGCGACAAGAGGACCAGGCGAGAGAAGCTGAAGCTGAGCGGGAGGTAGTCTCGAGGCGTGAGGCTCCCCGGCGGATTCAAGAAGTGCACCCCCTGTCGAAGATCATTGGGGACATCGACGAACGTACCACACGGTCAAGGTCCAGAAATTCCTCTCATTTTGCTCATGCTACTTTTGTTGCCACCTTTGAGCCCAAGGACATTGGACATGCTTTATCTGATGCAAACTGGGTCAATTCTATGCATGAGGAGTTGGAAAACTTTGAGGAACCAGGTGTGGGAGTTAGTTGAACCACCTCCAAATTGCCATCCCATAGGAACCAAGTGAATTTGGAAGAACAAAGAGGGAGAGAATGGGATAGTTGTGAGGAACAAGTCCAGACTTGTTGCTCAGGGGTTTAGTCAGAAGGAGGGGATTGACTATGAGGAGACCTTTGCTCCTCTGGCCCGTCTTGAGGCAATTCGGATCCTTCTAGCCTTTGCCGTGGCTAAAGGGTTCAAGTTGTTTCAGATGGATGTGAAGAGTGCCTTTCTGAATGGGGTCATAGAGGAGGAGGTGTATGTGAAGCAGTCACCTGGGTTTGAGAGCGAGTTGTACCCACAAAGGGTGTACAGGTTGAAAAGGGCTCTGTATGGGTTGAAACAGGCGCCCCGTGCTTGGTATGGGAGATTGAGAGGTTTTCTCGTTGAGCGAGAGGGTTTGTGATGGGTACCGTGGATAGGACCCCTGTTTCTCCTCAAGCATGGAAATGACTTGTTGATTGTGCGGATATACGTGGATGATATTGTCTTTGGTGGCTCGTCACATAACCTTGTTGCCAAGTTTGCGGATGAGATGAGTAGGGAGTTCGAGATGAGCATGATGGGCGAGTTGCGGTACTTTCTCGGGGGCGCGGATCAAGCAAGTGAAGGACGGTACATTCGTGCACCGGACCAAGTACACGAAAGACATGCGAGGAAGTTCCAGATGCAAGATGTGAAGCAGATGTCGACTCCCATGGGGAGTATGGCCACTTTGGATGCGGACGAGGACGGAGAACCAGTGGACCAGCGGGAGTACAGGAGCATGATCGGCTCCCTCCTCTACTTGACGGCGACGAGGCCAGACATACAGTTCAGCGTGTGTCTGTGCGCTCGTTTTCAGGCTTCGCCGAGGACATCACATCGAAAGGCCGTCAAGAGGATCTTCAGGTACCTACAGTCTGCCCCTGGTCTTGGCCTTTGGTATTCGTCCTCCTCGACTCTTTCTCTTCATGGGTTTTCCGATGCGGATTTTTCTGGTTGTCGAGTCGAGAGGAAGTCTACTTCTGGTACTTGCCAGTTTCTTGGGTCTTCATTTGTTTCATGGTCTTCCCGCAAGCAGTCTAGTGTAGCTCAGTCTACCACTGAGGCAGAGTATGTTGCAGCTGCGAGTTGTTGTTCCCAGCTGTTGTGGATTTCATACACTTTGAGAGACTTTGGTGAGGAGTGCACCCAGATTCCACTTCTTTGTGATAGCACCAGTGCCATAAGTGTAGCAAAAAACCCAGTGCTTCACTCCAGAACCAAACACATAGAAGTGAGGTATCATTTCTTGAGGGACAATGTGGAGAAAGGAACCATTGTGTTGAGCCATGTCCCTACCCAAGATCGGCTTGCGACATTTTCACAAAGCCTCTCGACCAAGCTACATTTGTGCGCTTGCGGGGGGAACTTGGGGTTTGTTGCCCTTTCTAGTTGATTCTTGGGGGATTTCCTTTTTGTATCATATGTATCATACCATGTTTTACTTTGATGTATATACATGCTTTGCTTGATGTATAAACCATGGTAGGATAGCCATCTTGTCACATATCATGTTGCATTTGTATCATATTGCATTTTAGGAGGATGAGCTTCTTTCATATGCCTTATTTGAGTCTCTTCGGCTACTTGTGAGATATTGGTCATATGTGTGGAGAAATGGTGATGTGAGGCTACGCTCTTGGAATATTTGATATATATGTGTGGTGAGATAGCCCTTTTTGAAATAAATGCTAATCTTGACTAATTTTTTGGTGAAATGTGCTCTAGTCATGTGTAGTAGTGTATCCATGTCACAGTTTGGTCTAAATGTGCTTTTCATGCTTAGATTGTGCTTGGATGTCTTTTTCTTGCATTTGGGCCAAAGGCCGTATATCATTGTGAATGTTTAGCCTATGTTGCATTCATGGAGGAGCATAAGCTTCTTTTTGCCGCAAAGGCACTTCATGTACCATGAAATGAATTAATCTTGAAAAGAAGTGTATAATGCTTGAAAAATGCTCCATCCATCATGTCTGTGCTTAAAATGTCTTATCTTTCACATATGGGTGCAAAACATGTTGCATGATGTTCACCAGTGGAGAAGTCTCCCCGAAGTGGACACATGTCTCATGAGCTTTGACATGACATGCTTTGCTTTATGGGTGTTTACCATGATCTTTTGCTGAGAATTTGATATCCTTGTATGATCTTTGAATGGTATGCATGTTTGTGGCTCAAGTGTGACATGGATAGGCTTTTACATATGAAGCGAGCCTTCTTTTGGTAAAACTGCTTAAATTTGAAAATTTTGCTTTGTCACATGCTTGTGTTTTCCTATATTACTTGTGGCAATGCTTTGACTATGCTATGATTCATATGTGTGATCTTTGTCTCATTTTTAGCCTTTGACACTAGATTTGGCCTATTTGAGAAGCTCATGTAGAAGTTTATATGCTTTGTTTTGCATTTCTGCATCTTCACCTTGATTCATACATTGTCAACAAGGGGGAGAAGCGGTGAGCTTAATGAAGATTCAGAAGAGGTGAGCTGAAATTTGGAAGTTTGCATCCACATGTTCAGGGGGAGCTTTCTTGCTGTTTTCCGTGTGGAGTTTGTGCTTTGCTTGGCCTATGACCTTTCTTTGCCTTTCTTTGGTTTTGGTCATGAGTTGAGCTTCTTTGTTTTTCTTTCTTCTTCCTTCCTTTCTTTCTCTGAATTTCATTTCGCGTTGTGTGTTGTCAATGCACTCATCAAGGGGGAGATTGAGGACCAGGAGCGTCCCGATGGGTCGATGGATGACCGCTCCTCAATGATGAGTGATTGACAACGGGTGTTGGACCGACTCTTGGCTTAGTGCGCAGGTGTAAGCTGCGGCCTAGTTCGTGTTGTTGCAGGTGAAGAACGGGCGCAAAAGGTCTTCAGCCTTGAGGGGCCTCTGGGAGATCAAGAGACAAGTAGGCTCGGTTCGAGGGACCCGGTGGACAGCGGGATTTGGTGTGGGCCACATGATGGCGACACGAGCAAGACGAAGTCATGGACAAGCGAGCCGGTGCACGGTGGCGGTCGAGTCAAGTGGTTTGGCGGGAGGCCGGACCAAGCACGCGGGGTTTGGTGGTTTGCCCACAAAACCATCGGAGGATGGTTTCTTGGTTTGGGCCTCAAAACCAAGTCCGAGGGCCCAACACGACGGAGATGGGATCCGGGCGTGTCGGGAAGCTTCGAAGCGGAGGACAAGCGGCGAGATCGCATAGCTTGCGTCGGGAGGACGCGGGGTACGGCAAAGGCGTGGCCGTCCGATGGCAAGACCCACAAACATTACCTAAATGCCCCTACGTGGGTAGTATCGCCAGTAGTTAAGTTAGGGGTAGTCGAGTCATTTACCACTCCGGCGGGACCTGATATATAAGCTGTGAGTGTGTGTGGATGGCTCTCTCTCTCTGGGACTTAGGGTTTCATTTCCTCCCTCCCATTTCTCTTTTTCGTAGCTATTTTTTTCCATTTTTCTCTAGGCTAGCATGAGAGCTTCATGAGAGATTTGTTGAGAGGGATGGATGCTAGGGCGGCATGCTAGACCTTGTGAATCTTTCCTGGTTTGTATAGAAGATTCGGAGTTGTGTTTTTCGTGGTCTTTTTGTGCTTGTTTTCGTGCCTTTGCTCTCGGTGTGATTCCGCGGATTTGAGTGGGTTTCTCCCCGGATTTCTTTGAGGGAAACATGGATAGATGTCTCGTGCATCTTTGTGATTGATCTTGTGCCCTCAAACGCCAGGAAACCACTTCGATTCAAGAGTTTTCGTTCGGTGCTCTAGCTTTTGGTGGTGCTCAAAGGATTCGCGATTCCCGGTGATTTAGGGAGTTAGGAGGCATGATTTTTGGGCTATAGCATCCTTGTGTGACGCTTTTCAAGTCCCCAAACCCTTGTCTCCACAGCTTCAACCGTTTGGGAAATCCGATGATGATTTGGGGGAGTTGACCTTCGAGGTCGAGCAGTTTTCTGCTCTGTCGCGCGCGCGCGGACGGTCCGCGGGGAGGTCGCGGACGGTCCGCGAGTTACGAGTTCGTCCAGTGTTCGTCGTGTTCTTGCGCGTCTTTGCTTTCGATCCGGTTTGGCTTTTGGTTTTTGTTGCAGCTGGTTTGCGGACGGTCCGAGCTTCAGTAGCGGACGGTCCGCGACCCACGCGGACGGTCCGCCTGGCCTTTGGGGACGGTCCGTTTTTCTCGGGTCGCTTCTGTTGGTTTTGTGTGTTTTATCGGACGGTCCGCGGCGTAGGTCCGGACAGTCCGCAGGGTCGGCGCGGACGGTCCGCGGTGTCGGGCCGGACGGTCCGCGAGGCCGGTGCGGACGGTCCGCCCCTCCTGGCCGGACGGTCCGCTAGAGCCTGTGTGCTTTGCTTCTTGGTTCGATTCATCCCTTCCTTTCTCGTGCTTCCGCGTGTGCTTCAAGGAATCGTTCCTAAGACTAGAGGTTGATCCATAACCTCGTTGTCTTGGCGATTGGCGTGTGATTCGATCCATCGCTTGTGTGTGACCAGGATTTGACTAGGGTATAGGCCGGGTTCTTTGTGAAGAATTTTTACCGGCTCCTATTCACTCCCCCCTCTCTAGTCGCCATCTGATCCTTCAAAGACGTCGTCGACGACGGCTTGGATGACGATGAACCCTTCTCTTGGAGAAGAGACTTGTGGTTTTCTTCCACATGGTTGCTGCACTCTTCTTTCCACTAAAACTCCGGGTTGCAACCGGTAACTAGGCACTTAAAATCTTACTTCGGGATGTGGATTTTGAGTGGATTAAGGTGGTGGATTTTTTTGAGCTATCAATCTTGGGAAGGTTGGCTATGTCTACAGAGGTTCCGGGCACACAAACTTGAACACACAAACTAAGGAAGGAGAGGGAAGCTTGCCTGCAGAAAATGGGAGCCGGGGGGCTCCTTAAGTAGGGGAGGCCGACAGGCCTGGGCCGACCGGCCTGGGTGTCCTGGTGCTCCTACCCGCCTCGGCTTTCTTACAGCACGATCATTTCGCCTCTACAACTTTCATGCCCGCGTGCTCCATGAGTTGCACCGCCCAAACTCTCTCGTCCACTCCTTTTCTTGCATTATTGGTCCTTCCACTTGATGCTTCATGCTTTGAGTCATGTCCATGCTCCCTTGCTCCACTTGCTTCACATGCCGCCATGAAATTCCTGCAAAGTTCATGCTTGCTGCCCACCATGCTTGTCCTTTGCATGTGGACTTGGTGAAAGTTGATGAAAGAGTATCCAATGGTGCATGCATGATTAATTCAAACTAGATTGCCTCACTTTAAGTGTGTTTAAGGTTAAGCACTCCTCTAATTTCGAAATTTAAAAATATTTTTCAGAGCCATGCAAGAGCTCAAGCATAATTTTAGAGAAGTTTTTAAACCATTAAAAACAAATGTAAGTCGAAAATATTTTCCGACTACGTTGATATCGGTCTCGCCGGTATAGTTTGCCTTCATTGGTTGAGAGCAAACTTCTCCGGCTTGATCATGGGGGCATAGATTTAGGTTCTAATTTTGGCTAAATGAGAGAGATTTTGAATAAAACAAAATTAAATGAGGCTTAGAAAAATTCTAATCTTAGAGAAACCAAGGATATAGATTTTTAAAACAACCAAAAGTTTAGTTTCTAGGTTCACGCGAGTCCTACCACGTGCTGAAATTTAAATAACACCTAGGTATAAGTCGTGGCTCTACTCGTGTGTTTTTAGCATGAAAAATAAGTCAACCACAACACCATAATAGGAGTGAAGGGTTGAGTTAGGTTCTGAAATTATTTGGTTGTGGTTTCTCGAAAAGAATCAAACAAACACATAGGAGGGTTCATGCAAAGGGTTTATGATAAAGCAAAATATTCAATCAAGAATTATGTCTCTAATATTGTTCAACCACTTCTAAGTCTAATGTCTTTACGTAATAAAATTCAAAACTAACTTATTAAAAAGACTCGAAAAACTTGGAATCGGGTTGTCCTCCCGGTAGCTTATTCTTGACTCGACGAAATGGGTTGCTTCTCGCCTAGCGCTTCGTTTATAGTCCATGGCTAGACTTCACTTGATTACCTCGGATCAACACTCTTTGCGGGTGTTGCAATCTTGGGTACCCACTTCCGCACCATCTTGGGCACGGGCTTCTTCTTCGGCTTAGTCAATTTTTTTTGGTCTTCACAGGCTGGCTTTGTCTTTTGGTCTTGACAGATGCAACAACTTCCTTCATGTAGTGGCTCGGCATCTCGAACTCCGGTCCTTCGGTTGTGATCATCATGGTCTCCTTAGTGTGATCCTCCTTCTCTCCCGAATGAGTTTGAGTAGCCTTCGCCGTCTTGGGACCTTGGAGTTGTCTCGGATATTCTTCTTTGTTACCCATCGGGCGCCCGACAAGTTGTCCCACTTGCGTCTCTAGCATCTTCATCACGATGAACACTTCAATCCTCGCATGTGGATCTTGCCTTGGCAGCCTTTAGGTGTTGAGTTTCTTTCTCTATCTCCATCTTCTCCATCCTCCTCTTTAAGTAAACAGATTTGCCACTCAAGGAATCCGGCTCGTATGTATTCATTGAAACGCTCCAAAGCTCCCACAATCGTCATACGGATAGTTGAGACCTTGATCTTGAACGGCCTTCCGGCGTCTTGAAGGTTTATGATAGGTAGATCAACGATGTCGGTTTAGGTTGATCTTCCTTTGAACTTGGAGGTGGTGATTCCCTTGGAGATTCCGGCGGTCCTTCAACTTCGGCTTTTGAATCTAGGGTTTCCAACCCTTTAGCTTGTGTTGCACGTTCCTTTGCTTGTAAAGTTTTCCTGGATCATCCACAAAAAAAGTTTGGGTTTCTTGGAGAGGTAGCCAACCATCTCCGGTTAGGGTTAGCAATAAACAAAGTATGCAAAAACTAGAAAGTAAAAATAAATATACGAAAACTAGGGTTAGACAAACTAGATTAGATGTATTTTGAGGATGATCAAAGTTTAGTAGATGCAAAAAGAAAAACAAAAAGAAAACTGAAAATTACAAAAAAGGCAATAAAAATCAAATCTTGATCACTTGTTCCCCGACAACGGCGCCAGAAAAAGGGGCTTGTTGACGGTTAATAGTTGTATCAAATTTCGTTTATGACTTGCAAGCGGACAAGTCTCCTGTCGTAGTCAAGGGACCTTTCTTCCCTCGAGTGGTGAACCCAAGGTATCGAATCCGTGGAACAAATGTGTGACGCAAAAGTTGATCTAGTAAAGCCAAGTAACTTCAATCTTCGGTAAAACCCTAATGCATCTAGATAAAAGACACGAAACTAATCTAATCTACTAAAGACCGGAGATAACAAAGTAAGATTGGGTAGATAAACCGTTCTAGAGAGATCAGGTTAAGCCTTTTGTTGAAGTTCCAAGCAAGAGAAGAAGTAGCAAATCGAATCTTATTAGAAGCCTCTTTAAACCGCGGTTTCCCGTCCAAATCCGAAAACATTCGCCTTTCGAAACCCCCGTTCTGTCACAATGTATCCCTACTCATGCGGGGAGTCTAGGGCGAGTCAAAAGACAAGTCGAGATTCTTTCAGAAGATCCGGCGTGTACCTCTAGCCACCGCAACTACAAGAACACCCTATGTGATCTATCTCGCGAATAGATCTAGAATAAGAAAACCGATCGAAAAACGAAATCTTCGAGGAAACACTTGATCGCTAATAATAGATTCAACTTGATAATTCAACTATGACAATGATACATACACAAGATCACCACCGGAATCCTTCCTTGATCTTGCTTCTAGCTCTGGGAACTCCGACGTGGTCTTCCATGCAAGGTTCCCACGTCGGCTAGGGAAACCCTAGTCAACTAGCTCGACCCTCTCCTCTCCGAGATGGTGTCCCTCTCTTCTCTGCTCCTCGACGGCCGATGACGAATTCCATCCCCCATGGCTCTCGGCCACGGGGCTATAAATAGCACGATTGGCGGCTAGGGAAAAGGGGAGCATCACTGGGCCCTGGACAGGGCTGGGCCGGTCGGCTGGGCGGCCGGCTCCGGGCCCATCCAGGCCCAGCCCGAGGCCTCATTTGCTCTATGTCGGTTCCCTTGCTTCCTGGATCCTTCCTCCTTCTGCATGTAGGCCCTTGACGTCAGTTTCTTTCCGAATTGGACATAACCCCTTGTCTTGCAAGATTCGACACTTTTCTGGTTAGGTCCTCAGAGTTTGTCATCTTCTCGGGTTGAGTCCCTGGCTTCTTGGAGTCAAGTTTGCTTCATTGCATGACTTGTACGGGCTTCAAGGTCTTGTCATAAGGTGCTTGATGAACTTATCCCGAAACTTGCTTTCAACGCTAAAACCCTGCATAAACACTAAACTCCAAAACCGACATGCACACGTGAACTTGTTATACCATGGGGGTTAGTACCAATGGATAAGGTATAAAACTTATGCCAACACCGAAGGTAAACTCATGGATAGGTTGATGGATTTTCACCGTCAACAGGGCACCGAATTTGTATCATTGAAATAAAATTAAGGTTCATGTTGTGCTATGTGTCGGGGTTTGATACTGCCGGCAAGTAATTTTTGGTATGTTCATGTGTTTGATCCGGATGGTTGGGCTTAGAGACACCTATTGACGCTCACTAGCGTCGCCACCAAATTCGCGACGGCACCAGAAAGCTTGTTGGTATACTATACGATCACAGATAAATCCACGAGCGCACGGATACCGCTGTAGCTTTGACCTGGGAGTATTCCAAGGTATCGATTTCCTCGGGGAACGAGAAGTGTAGAGAACCTGAACTAATTTGTCTGGGGGTATGGTGACGAAGGATAGAAAGGCAAGGGTAGATTTTGGGTAGAGAGGGGATATCTAATGAAGTTTGGGATTCGTGAGGGTCACGAATAGAATCAAGTCAAAACTTGTCGCTCATCAGGGCCAGAGGGAGAAGAGCCACCGAAAGGGATGAGAAGGGGGCTGTGATGACGTAACTCCTACCTACCGGAACTAACGTGGTGGACTACAAAGCCCGTCCGGAGCTTTCGCCTCCCTAGGGTACCACAACTATTCCATTGAACCGGGAAGCATTCCAAGGTTCTGGAAAGCCTAGACACCGCGTCTACACTAACCAAGCACTAGTTTACTCGGATCCAAAGCAAAGCAATCACAACAAGTAGAAACTACTAATTGCAATCGAAGAACCTAAGAACGAACGATGAAATGACTTGAGACTTAGTTACTCACGAATCTGAACTTACAAAGTATCCCGGGTGTGGACGACTGAAGGTGTACCGCACCCGCCGAGGTACAAGAAGAAGACCGACTCCGGCTTCTACTCCAACACTCAACTCTCTCTCCCTACTCTCTAAATACTAACTTCTGGAGGGCTCCGCCACTTGCTTCTAATCACCAGTACACTCTTCTATGAGGTGTCTGGCTGAATTTATAGCCCCAGTAGGTCAGTGGCTAGGAGGGGGTACTTGTTGGTGAGAGGGAGCTGCAGTGCCAAGCAAGGAGGTGCGGACGTTTCTCCAGGTGCGGCCAGCCCTATGATCCATCACCTATGGACTTGGACGACTCTGATCACTGCTCCTAAGGCGGTTGTAGGTCGACTCCTTGGGTCGGTTTCGCCCGGCACGCCAGTTGATATGTGCGGCCGGCCCTATAATTGCGGGCGTACCTCCCAAATCACCGTGTGATGCACCGACGATGTGGAGTGACGCCTAGGATGACTCCTTGTTGGCGGTTAAGTGTGGGTCCATCGATCCAAGTACTTCCAACCTTAGCCTTTTGATCAAACTGACCATCCACTGGTGAATCTCATTCATCCAAGGTGTGTTTGTGGGATTGTTGGTGCCGTGGACCCAAGACGTGGCATATGGTAGGTGCGGGCGCACCTGTTGGTGCGGCCGAGCCTAGCCCTGTACAGGTGTGGTCGGCTCTCACCGACTGTGGCCGACTCTGGACAGCTACGGCCGGCTGTGGCCTAGCTACGGCCAGTTCTGTCCGGCTGCGGCTGGTTGTGGTGCGGCCGAGCCTGGCTGTGGTGTGACCGGACCTGGCTATGGTGCGGCTAGACCTGGCCAGGTGCGGCCGACCCTGCACTATTGCTTTGGTGTAGCCCTCTAAGGTTCATGTGTTCATTGTTATTCCCATATTTGTGTACCTACAAGTAAAAATACCAACAAAGCTCGTGGAACCTCATTAGTACTTAAAATGTGCATGAAGTTTGTTATATCCTCCTCTCATTCTTGAGATAATCACGATCAAATATTTGTTGTAAGGACCGTCAACAAACTCCCCCACACTTGGTCCTTTGCTCATCCTCGAGCAAAGTCTAAACTCGACCTCGGCGGATCAAGAGTTGCATGATGTTATCACTCGGCAAGTACCTGCGCACAAACTCCATGCTCTTCTTGCTGTTTTGAAAAGGTTGGTACGGGAGAAGCTTAGCCTTACTTTACCCATGGGGCTTGTAGCTTTCCACCTTGCCTTCGGAGGTTGAAAAGTAGAATGGGTTTTGACTTTGCCTCTCTCACTCTTCTTCTTTTCTGGATCCTATCTCAGATTTTTTTTTGAAAATTTTGCAAAGAAAGAAAAGGTTCCTCGGATGGTTCCCTCGATCACTCAAGTGGTATTTGTTACCTCACCAAAGACTTTAAGCGAGCCTCAATTTCCTACTTCTATGGCTTGTATGTGGATCTTTGGGTAGGATAAGAGAGACTCACTTGTGCCACATGATGTTGTTGAGCCAAAGGCCGGATCCAAGAAGAAACTAGTCATGCAACTTGATCGATATGTGCAAGTGTGTGGAATATTTTTGTGTTGTTCTAAACACTCCTTGCTTTGAGATTCTCCTCTTGCTTTTATTTTGGAGGGGGCTCATGCTTTACTCTTTTTTCTATGCTCTTTAATTGGAGCACATTTTTTCTATGCTTCTTGAGCATATACCTTTTTTTCAACGACCCCTCTCTCCTTTTGCAAGAATATAAGAAGAGAAATCTCTTTGAACTTTGGAGTATTTATTTTTGGTGGATGGATGGTAGGTTTTGCGTAACTCCTGCTGTAGGAGTTAGCATGCATATGTGGGTGTACGTGATCTCGATCATGGAAGCATGAAAATATTCTACCAAGGGTCACAACAATTTGGCAAAACTCAATGGGTCACAAGAAAGCATATTTAGAAGGTTTATGCATTGATATCAACATATGGCTTTGGTAGGTAATATGACCATCGACGAACTTGCCTTGCTTTATTTTCAATAAGAAACCATCCACCATACTTTGAGATAGAGCAGATCAACATTGTCGCACCATATCATACTGGTCAACAACCTAGATTTGGTCATAAACATTTGCTTCCCACAAAGTTTTATTTCAGGCTCTTGTCTCAAAATATACCAATAAAATAAAAAAGGCATAGAGCACAAAGATATGCACTAGGTTCTTGCAAAGTTTTAACATAGCAACCATTAATCATTTCCAAAGTGAGGGTATAGACAAGATTTCAAGCACATGGTCGAAGCAAATATTTATTCAAAAGAGATAAACAAGATATTGAAAATTGGTTTGGGTAGACATACCTTCCTTGATTGAAAATGGGGTCTCCCCCAAGCTAAATTTTGGCTCCCTGGTTGGCTTGTCTTCATTTTGGTGATGAGTTGAGCACATGGACGCTTGTAGTAGTTGTCTTGATGGATTTGTGAAAAATCGTATATAGGTACAGTCGTATCACTTGGTACGGCTGGCCCTACTGTATTTTCACCAGGCACTCATGTCCACAGGAGCGACCGACTTGCTCCAGTGCACTTACCTCATCTATCGTCAATTAGTGTAGTTGGTGTTGTGCGGCACCATGGCGGGAGATCTCAATTGTGTGTTTCGACGAGCTTGGAAGATCCCCCCCACACTTATTCTTGTACCTGGTGTTATTATTCAAATAAAAAGATGGAACCAAAAGGGAGGCTCTACTAGCTGAAGAGCTAGGAAGCCTTTATTCAAATTCAAATATTCTTGTGTTTTGTTTTTTAAGAGAGCAAGATGCAAGAACCAACACCATCTTCAAACCAAAATAAAATTTAGTATGAGAGAAACTTACTTAGGGATACTCACATATCTCCCCCACACTTGGAGTTTGCATTGCTAGGCAACACAACTCAAGTGTGCGGAGTTCAAGCTTCCTTCATGATGTTCCCTCACCAAAAATTACCTAGGCATTGTAGTCAGTGTAGCTCTCATATTTTGAGGCATTGCCTATCCATCGGTCATTTGCTCTTGCTTTTATTTGAAAAGGAAATCTGAATGATTATTCAGGCTATCTCCCGATAGTGCTTTGTTTTTTGGTCATAAGCTCGAACACCTGAGACCTTCATCTTGCAGCCAATTGAGATGATGAAACCATCATAGCTCTAGATGCATGGTTAGTACCAAAAGTGACCACGAGATTTGCAATGTTTATGGTAAACAAAAGCATCTACAACCTTCCTTTCAAAGTTAGCATGCACAAGGAAAATGAGGAGGTTGTAAGTTTCGTAAAGGTCATTGGTAATGGGGCTTGATAACTCTGGAAACTTTTGTTGTGAGCATGGAATTTGTGGTCCCTCTAGTGTAAAACCTTCATGCTCGAGTCTGTTTTGAGAATCCAGTGTTGATGCCTCAAGAATGTCCATAGACCACACATGTTCTGTCTTAACCTCAGGTCTATGACATTGGAGATGTGTATCTCGAACCTCAAGATGATATGGCTGCTTTTCATGGTCGGGCACACTACTCTATATCCCTTCAATGGGTCTTCCAATGAGAATGAAGGGTGGATCTCCTTTTTGGGATGTCAAAGATATGATAACCTAGGAAGATCACTGTAACACCCTAAATTTTAATTATTGCTTTTAATAAAATTTTGCTTAGCAACTAATGCTTTTATAAGGATTTTAAGGTTTTATTTAATTTTCCTAGGCATTTAACTATTTTCTTAATTAAATTAATGAACTATAGGAGTTTATTGTTGCATTCATGCTGGAGCACTATTTTTGTTTGGTTGAATTCAAATCAATGTTTGAATTCATTTGGTTGATCTCTTTTGAAAAATGGCAAAAAATTCCTTTCCCCTCACTTTTGTTTTTTCTTCTTTGCATTTGGCCCATCATAGACCGCGGCCCACCTTGCCGCCGCTCTGCCTTCGGGCCCAGCTCGCGCGCAAGCAGCGCGCCCCCAGCCCCCGGCCCACGTCGCCTCCCTCCTCCGCGTCTCGCTGCCAGGTGGCCCCCGCGCTGGCATCCCCTTCCTCAGGCCGAACCCAGCTGGAACCCGACCCCCCCGGTTCGCACTCGAATCCGCGCACCTGTGCAGCACCTGCACCTCTAGCCTTGGGTCCACACGTCGAGACTGCTCCCTTGGCCTTTTTAGCCACCACCACCTCTCCTCCTTAGGGTTTTTGCCCCTATCCGCAACCACCAAGCCGCCGCCGTTTTCTAACCCTAACTCGAGGCCGCCGTTTTCCTAGCTTGGGGTCAAACTGGTGTATACCGGTCAACACCGGTCAGCCACGCCTTTTTTGTTTAAGAGACCCCCTGTTTTCCTCGTTTTACGTTTAGATCCTTCCACCGTTTAAGAATCCTTACAGTTTAGTCCTTTTCTTTTTGTTTAAACCCTTATACCTTGTTAGTCAGTGTTATCCTAAACGGCCTAAACGGGCGGTTTAAACGGGTTTAAACGCTAAACGGGATAACACCATCTACGTCATTTAGCCTGTTTAAACACCGTTTAGCCCATTTAAATGTCATTTAGACCCGTTTAAACAGTGCTTAAACAGATTAAACACTAAACAATGGTCGGCCGACTTGTCTACCGTTTCCGTCTAGGAAAACATTGTGTTTAGTGCATATCTTTTGTGTTTTAGCTCCGTTTTTGGTGTTCTTTATATCCTTGCATTCGTCTCGACGAGTAGATTAGTTTAGTGTAGCTTTTTTTTCCTGTTTGAAATGGTTGGTGAATTGTTTTCTCATTTATCTGTATTGTCTCTTGCATGTGATTGTGTGATGCGTAGAGAACGGGCAGTTCGAAGGATTTCCTGAAGGTGAAGACTTTGAAGACTCTGAGCAGTTCCGGATCTTGTGGGAGGCAAGTGTCCTTGGTCATACCCTCTTTATCCTATATAAACATGCATTTAATCATTGTATTTACTTTATTTCTTGCATTAATTTTGATGTGTTCCTATTAAGGACTATGGCTAGTTTCTTGTGACCTTTGCCTTGTAAATGGGTTGATTAATTAATTTTTAGGGTAGATGCTGCTTAGTTGCTCAACTGGGTTGGTAAAAAACAACATGTTACTCATTTATGCTCTATGTTCTTTAATGGTAAGTTAATTACAAGACCATATGTTTAATTGGAACATGGAGAACCACCCAGGACAACAGTACAACCACAAGGCTATATGGCTCTGGCTTGGCTGAATAATTAGAGACCTTGGTGTTGTAGTGATCTTACCTGAAAGGGGCCAATGGGGAGGCGTTGACGGAGTATAGACCTGCTCTAGAGGGGAGTTGGGATTTGCTAAGACACGGTACCCGCTAGGGAGCTTTATGCCCTGCTTCGTCCTGAAACCTAGTGGGTTGCTGCACATTAGGGAATCTTTGTAAAGGCCTCGTAGCATCCCTATGCAATCACACCTCGGCAGGGTGGTATGATGCATGATCAGCATCGCGTGGTTGGGTCTAAAGTTCTTCTGGACTTTTACGCGACTTGTGGGTAAAAATGTACAACCTCTGCATAGTGTTTAAAACTAATCGATTAGCCGTGCTCACGGTCAAGAGCGGCCCGGACCCTCACTCACATGATTAATCAATCAGAAGATGAATTTAAATTATTCTTTACTTTATGTTCATGGTTGTGATGTTACACTTTAATTGTGGGATGGTATAAACTTACATTTGCTAGTAAGTAAGTTGCTTAATAAAATTTGATCAACTAAAATGCTAAAGTGCTTAAACCCTTTGACCATCCACATATACAGCCTTGCATGTTTATTATAATATTCTCCCCTTGCTGAGTACGGCATGTGCTCACGCTTGTTTATTTATTGCATCTACACAACCCGGATTGCTGCTCAGACTTGAAGATTGTTGATGAGTCTAGGCGTGCGTGCCATCAGTCAGCTGCCTGTGGAGTTCCATTCTGAAGATCCGCTGCTAGTTGTTCGCTCTGATGATACGATTATGAGACTTTCGGTCATGTAATGGTTTTAATACTCATTTTTACACTTTGGCACTGTATTTGGTATCACTGAGTCATTATGTGTTTGTAACTTGATCCTGGCGCACATGTAATTTATTCATTCGAGTTTGCCTTCAAATTCGGGTGTGATAAAGTGGTATTAGAGCCGTGTTGACTGTAGGACATTAGCCTAGTTAGAAAATTGTCGAATTTAAGGATTATAATACCATAGAAGCCATTCTCACTTCATGCTATGCTTTAGTTCTATTTTAGTATACTTATCCTTGTTTGTACCCCCATCCTTGATAATCTACTTGTTCTCTACCCTACCTTGATCAATCTTTTAACTCTATGCTTCCTTGTTCTTGCTTTAAGGAATCTTTAGCATCTGCTTTACTCCTCTCCCACCTTTCTTTGTCTTTTCCCTACCCGTGTTCATGATCGTTCTCAATAATCAAGTGACCCCATCATGTTCATCCCAAAGATCTTCCATAATAGGATATAGGAGCTTTAAGATCTTTCTTAGTATAATCGATAGATGCGAACGTCTTAACGTGTGCTTGATTTGGATCTTTGTTTTGAGTGCGGTGTGTTGTGGAGTAATAGCCACAATGACATCGGTTTTAGTAGCTAGCTTGCTTAGTTGGGGTGTAATTCTTTTCCAATCCACACAACCTTGAATAATCTTTGCTTTATCTATCCTTCCTTTATAACTTTCTCTCTCTCAAACAAATCTTGTTGGTGTAAAAAAAACTGTTCACGCAGCTCTCTGACATAGCAATAGTGTTTTGGTTATATCTCAAGTTACAGAACTTCAATTGACATGAAACCAGTTGGGTTAGTTCACAAATTTCATATATGTTTTTTTGTCAAAAATTCAGCACCGTACAATGTATACTCTGGGATCTATGAACGAAACATTGGAGCTATCAGAATCTGGAAACTCTGCTGACCCAGTCAACTTATTTATTTTGTATCTGAAGTTCTAGATCTCCGATTGAGTTGATTCCAGTTGGATTAGTTTCATAATTTCATACCCCCTGTTCTGGTGAAATTTCATAATTTATGGGTATCAATAATGTGAGTTGCACTTGATTTGTTGGGACAAATATAATATGTCTTAATCTGGAAGTTCATGTTGCTTCATCTTTCGGAGTTATCTCTTTGCTCTAGTATCTAAATCTCATGATCCTAACACTCAGATGGTGAATACCAAGTCTGGATCCACATCAGAGGACGAGTGGCAGTTCTAGTATCACTCAACAGCAGAGTCAGATGGATCCGGCGATGCAGCAGTTTCTAGATGCACAGATGCAGCTTCTCTAGAACATGTCCACCAACATGGCAAGCATGCAGGCTCAGATAAATCAGAACCAGCAACGTAAGGACAAGCACCAGCAGTTCATGAGCCATTGCCCGCCAGTGTTTTCTCATGCAGTTGATCCATTGGAGGCAGACGATTGGCTGAAGACAGTGGAGAAGATGCTCACCATCACACAGTGCGCCGATAGAGAGAAGGTCTTGTATGCTTCAGGTCGACTTCAGGGGACAACATTAGCTTGGTGGGATTCCTACGTTGCTGTTCATGCCACCCCCGATGCTATCACTTGGAAGGAGTTCACCACCAGCTTCAGGACCTATCATATACCTGCCAGCCTTATGAAGTTAATAAAGAAGGAGTTCCTGGCTCTCAAGTAGGGAGAGATGTCCGTGATAGAGTACAGGGACAAGTTCATTGAGTTGTCTCTTTATGCTCCTGAGAATGTTGCTGAGGATGAGAAGAAGCAAGAGTTGTTCATGGAGGGATTAGCTGAACCACTCCAGTACCAACTTATACCTCACACCTTCCCATCATTCCAGATGTTGCTAGACAAGGCCATTGGCTTAGAGTACACACGCAAGGAGTTGGCAGAGCTGAAGAGGAAAGCCACCACCCTTGGACAGTCTAGGAGTAACACTCACCCCCGCTTTACTCCACCTCCGGGGACACCACTTCATTTTGGAGGCCCAAGTGAGGACTTTGGGCAACAACAGTTTCAGTGTCCAGTGCAGCAGACTTCACGGCCCCGTTCTTGACAGAATCGTCAGATGGCGCCAGTTGTCACCCGAGTGAAGACTGCCCCCAGAGGTACCGCCTGCTTTAAGTGTGGAAAGGTTGGGCATTACGCAAATGCCTTCCCTAAGAGGAATGCTCCCAACACTCCAGTACAGAGTCAACATAGCCAACAGATGAGGAATGAGAGCCAGATCCCGAAGGGCAACAAGGGAAAACAGAGTTATGCACGTGGCAGAGTGAACCACGTGAGTGCAGAGACTGCTCAAGAGAACCCACGAGTAGTGTTCGGCATGTGTCTTGTCAACTCCGCCCCCGCTTCAGTTTTATTTGATGCTGGAGCAACTCATTCTTTCATTACTTCTCACTGTGCAGCTAAACTTAACATCCCCATGAGCACCATGCCACATCCCATGTTAGTTAGTTTAGCAAGAGGAAACATGAAGGAACTATACAGATGTAATAATGTTAACCTTCAGATCTTGGGGAAGGATTTTCAAGCAGACCCCATAGTATTGGATTCTATTGGCATTGATGTGGTACTTGGAATGGGATGGTTTGGTAAGTTCAATGGAGAAATCCGGTATGTCAAGAAGTCAGTTCTTCTCACCAGTCTAGATGGGGAACAGATTGAATTTGTAACTACTCTACCATCAGTGGAAGGGTGTTCAGTAAACCAGTTGAATGGTAAATCTTTAGAGGACATCAAGGTGGTGTGTCATTATCCAGATGTGTTCCCAGATGAGCTGCCAGGTATGCCGCCTGATCGAGAAGTTGAGTTTGTTATTGATCTTTTACCTGGTACTGCCTCTATCTCTAAGTGCCCATACAGAATGTCTAGTAATCAATTACTTGAGCTTAAGAAGCAGATTAAGGAGCTATTGGAAAAGGGTTTCATTCGTCCTAGTTCATCACCTTGGGGAGAACCGGTTCTCTTTGTGGAGAAGAAGGATGGTACTCAGCGGATGTGTGTGGATTACAGATTGCTTAACGATGTTACCATCAAGAATAAGTATCCATTTCCCCGTATTGACGATTTGTTTGATCCGATGAGAGGTTCTAAGGTGTTCTCAAAGATTGATTTACGTTCTGGTTATCATCAGATGAGGATCAGATTATCAGAAATTCCTAAGACTGCATTCACTACTAGGTATGGACTCTATGAGTACACAGTCATGTCTTTTGGATTGACTAATGCACCTGCCTACTTCATGTACCTGATGAACAAAGTTTTTATGGAGTATTTGGATAAGTTTGTTGTGGTGTTCATTGATGACATCTTGATTTACTCCAAGAATGAGGAGGAACATGAGGAGCATCTGAGGCTCGTGTTGCAGAAGCTGAGAGAGCGTCAGTTGTATGCCAAGTTTAGCAAGTGTGATTTTTGGTTGAAGGAAGTCTCTTTCCTTGGGCATATCATCACCGATGGTGGTATTTTAGTTGATCCAGCAGAGATCAGTGATGTATTGAAGTGGGAGCCGCCACGGACTGTCAAGGAGATCAGGAGTTTCCTTGGCCTTGCATGGTATTATCGTCGATTCATTGAATGGTTCTCTAAAATAGCAAAGCCTCTTACATCACTACTAGAGAAGGATAAAGAGTTCAAGTGGACTGCCGCATGTCAAGCCAGTTTTGATGAATTGAAGAAGAGGTTGACTTCAGCTCCAATTCTAGTGATGCCAGACCTGCAAAAGAGTTTTGAGTTAAAGCTGAGCATCAAAGGCCAGCGGGATTGCTTCAGCCGTTGAAGGTGCCAGAGTGGAAGTGGGAAGAGATTGGCATGTATTTTATTGTTGGGTTGCCCCGTACTCGTGATGAATATGATTCAATATGGGTTATAGTGGATCGTTTAACAAAGGTTGCTCACTTCATACCAGTGCGAACCACCTATACAGGGGCAAAGCTACCTGAGTTGTACATGTCCAGGATCGTGTGCTTGCATGGTGTACCTAAGAAGATAGTGTCTGACAGAGGTACTCAGTTCACGTCTCGTGTCTAGGTAAAGCTTCATGAATCCTTGGATACGAAGTTAAATTTCAGCTCGGCCTATCACCCACAGACCGATGGACAGACTGAGAGGACTAAACAGATTCTGGAGGACATGTTGAGAGCTTGTGCTCTTAAGCATGGAGGTAGCTGGCATAATAGTTTTCCCTATGTTGAGTTTTCTTACAACAACAGCTACCAAGCTAGTCTCAAGATGGCACCCTTCGAGGCATTGTATGGAAGAAAGTGTAGAACACCTTTGTATTGGAGCCAAACAGGAGAGAGTTAGTTGTTTGGAATAGATATCGTTAAGGAAGCAGAAAGGCAAGTTCGGATCATAAGAGAAACCTTGAGGACCGCTCAATCTAGACAGAAAAGTTATGCAGACGGAAAAAGGAGAGATGTGGTTTTTCAGGAGGGTGACTATGTGTACCTAAAAGTATCACCAATCAGAGGTTTGCGCAGGTTTAAAGTGAAGGGAAAGTTGTCACCTCGCTTTATTGGACCCTTCCAGATCTTGGAGAGAGTAGGGGAGGTAGCATATCGACTGGAGTTACCAAATCAGCTCTCAGATGTGCATGATGTGTTCCATATCTCTCAGTTGAAAAAGGGTCTCAAACCTCATGATAAGGAGCCATTACCTATGGATGGATTGAACGTTAAGGAGGATCTCACTTACACCGAACGTCCCATCAGGATGTTGGATACTTTAGCACGTGTTACAAGGAATCGGGTCATTAAAATGTGCAAGGTGCAGTGGAGTAATCATGCAGAGGATGAGGCAACCTGGGAAAGAGAGGATGAACTGAAGGAAGACTATCCCGATCTTTTTTGTTGATCCATCCGAATCTCGATAACGAGATTCATCTTAAGGGGGTAGGATTTGTAGCACCCTAAATTTTAATTATTGCTTTTAATAAAATTTTGCTTAGCAACAAATGCTTGTTTAAGAATTTTTAAGGTTCCTAGGCATTTAGCTATTTTCTTAATTAAATTAATGAACTATAGGAGTTTATTGTTGCATTCATGCTGGAGCACTATTTTTGTTTGGTTGAATTCAAATCAATGTTTGAATTCATTTGGTTGATCTCTTTTGAAAAATGGCAAAAAAATTCCTTTCCCCTCACTTTCCTTTTTTCTTCTTTGCTTTTGGCCTAGCATAGACCGCGGCCCACCTTGCCGCCGCTCTGCCTTCGGGCCCAGCTCGCGCGTAAGTAGCGGCGCAGCCCAGCAGCCGGCCCACGTCGCCTCCCTCCTCTGCGTCTCGCTGCCAGGTGGCCCCCGTGCTGTCATCCCCTTCCTCAGGCCGAACCCAGCTGGAACCCGACCCCCCGGTTCGCACTCGAATTCGCGCACCCGTGCCGCACCTGCACCTCTAGCCTTGGGTCCACACGTCGATGCTGCTCCCTTGGCCTTTTTAGCCACCGCCGCCTCTCCTCCCTAGGGTTTTTGCCCCTATCCGCAACCACCAAGCCGCCGCCGTCTCCTAACCCTAACTCGAGGCCGCCACCATCGATCCCCTCGGCCGCTGCCCTTCCTTCGGAGTAGCTCTGGAGGTTTGCGTGGAGGTGAGGAAGCAACACGTGCCGTTTGTGGTCGCTCTCGTGCCTTGCATGGCTGGCAGTAGCTCGCCGGAGATCGCTAGCTGCCGCTGTCCGCCTCGCCAGGCCGCGCGCCGTCGCCGTTGGGTCTCCACCGAACCCAATTCCGTGGTTGAGTTCACCACGTCTTACTCTTCGTCTAGGTCTAACCCCCGTGCCGAATCGTGCCCGGAAGCTCGAGATCGAGTCTCGCCGGCGATCCCGCCGCCGCTTGCCGCCGTGCGCCACCGCCTGTGTCGCCGTCGTAACGCCGCCGCCAACCGCAGCCGTCCGATCGGGCGCCAACGGTTCAGATCGGTCCTAGCTTGGGGTCAAACTGGTGTATACCGGTCAACACCGGTCAGCCACGCCTTTTTTGTTTAAGAGACCCCCTGTTTTCTCGTTTTACATTTAGATCCTTCCACCGTTTAAGAATCCTTACGGTTTAGTCCTTTTTTGTTTAAACCCTTATACCTTGTTTAGTGCATATCTTTTGTGTGTTAGCTCCGTTTCTGGTGTTCTTTATATCCTTGCGTTCGTCTCGACGAGAAAGAAAGAAAAAAGGAGACCCATGCCATGATTTTCAAATCTTTTCTACTTAGTAGTCTAAGTTTATCGATGAGGATAATTAATTCGGTCGTTGGTTGGGGAGTGATTTTGAACCTAAGATTGTTTGGAGACCCGCGTTCTACCAAACTGAACTTATCTCATAAATATGAGTTAGAAATAACAAAAAGAAAAAAAGATACAAAGATATCCGTCAGATGAGCCAATAACTCGAACGTGTTCGGTCAGTTTTTTGAGGATATCGAAAAGTAAAAAAAAGGATGGAATGAAAGAGTGATTGGTTGAAAAGAAAGAGAAATAGTAGATTAGTTTAGTGTAGCTTTTGTTCCTGTTTGAAATGGTTGGTGAATTGTTTTCTTATTTATTTGTATTGTCTCTTGCATGTGATTGTGTGATGCGTAGAGAACGGGTAGTTCGAAGGATTTCCTGAAGACTTTGAAGACTCTGAGCAGTTCCAGATCTTGTGGGAGGCAAGTGTCCTTGGTCATACCCGCTTTATCCTATAAAAACATGCATTTAATCACTGTATTTTATATTGCTTGCATTAATTTTGATGGGAGATCTCCGAAAGACCATCTTAAGAGAGACTATGCCTAGTTTCTTGTGACCTTTGCCTTGTAAATGGGTTGATTAATTAATCTTGAGGGTAGATGCTGCTTAGTTGCTCAACTGGGTTGGTAATAAACAACATGTTACTCATTTATGCTCTATGTTCTTTAATGGTAAGTTAATTACAAGACCATATGTTTAATTGGAACATGGAGAACCGCCCAGGACAATAGTACAACCACAAGGCTATATGGCTCTGGCTTGGCTGAATAATTAGAGACCTTGGTGTTGTAGTGATCTTACCTGAAATGGGACAATGGGGAGGCGTTGACGGAGTATAGACCTGCTCTAGCGGGGAGTTGGGATTTGCTAAGACACGGTACCCGCTAGGGAGCTTTATGCCCTGCTTCGTCCTGAAACCTAGTGGGTTGCTGCACATTAGGGAATCTTTGTAAAGGCCTCGTAGCATCCCTATGCAATCACACCTCGGCAGTGTGGTATGATGCCTGATCAGCATCGCGTGGTTGGGTCTAAAGTTCTTCTGGACTTTTACGCGACTTGTGGGTAAAGATGTACAACCTCTGCATAGTGTTTAAAACTAATCGATTAGCCGTGCTCACGGTCAAGAGCGGCCTGGACCCTCACTCACATGATTAATCAATCAGAAGATGAATTTAAATTATTCTTTACTTTATGTACATGGTTATGATGTTACACTTTAATTGTGGGATGGTATACACTTACATTTGCTAGTAAGTAAGTTGCTTAATAAAATTTGATCAACTAAAATGCTAAAGTGCTTAAACCGTTTGGCCATCCAGATATACAGCCTTGCATGTTTATTATAATATTCTCCCCTTGCTGAGTACGGCATGTGCTCACGCTTGTTTATTTATTGCATCTACACAACCCGGATTGCTGCTGAGACATGAAGATTGTTGATGAGTCCAGGCATGCATGCCATCAGTCAGCTGCCTGTGGAGTTCCATTCTGAAGATCCGCTACTAGTTGTTCGCACTGATGATACAATTATGAGACTTTCGGTCATGTAATGGTTTTAATACTCATTTTTACGCTTTGGCACTGATTTGGTATTCGCTAAGTCATTACGTGTGTGTAACTTGATCCTGGCACACATGTAATTTATGCATTTGAGTTTGCCTTCAAATTCGGGTGTGACAATCACATACTCTCCAATATTTGTTTGGACGACTCTAAGGATTCCCTCCGTCTCTATGGTTTGACCCTGTAGTGAACATGGCCTTATTTGCCATTAGTTCGAGTATGATTTTGGTGATTCACGACAACATGATCAATGGGACTAACCATATTGTTTAGCATGTCTTTGTAGACATTTTTAGGTCCCAAGGATGCCCACATGCCAAATTGAGAAGATAGTCTATTTTTCAAGGGTCAAAAATAAGAAAGAAAAGAAAAAGAAAGGACACTGTCGGATGAATCGACGGTACCTAGATAGCAAGCGTCGGTGCAATGGTCGGACGAGTTGGTATATTGGGTGAAAATAAAGGCACCATTGGATGAACCGACGGTCCATTTTCTAGTAGCATCAGACGAGTTGCAGAAAAGAAGAAGCGAAGACAGTAGCACCGGATGATCCGACGGTCTGAGTGTGGACACCGTCGGTCTATTCGACACTTCATTTCAATCAAGACAGAGACGTGCCAAGACTGGAGCTTCAGTACCAGATGAACCGACGATGAAGCAGCGGTTCATCCGACGCCCTTGAAAATGCATACATTAAGGGTTTGGTGAAGAGTCCTTCAGCACCGGATGAACCACGGTGCGTCGGAGCATAGCGTCGGAGTAGTTCAGTCAAAGAACCTCAACGGCTACATGATGTGGGAGGAGCACCGGATGAACCGATGCACCTGAAAAGTAGGTGTTGATTCATCTGACTTCCATCTTTTCACTGAGCCATTAGCCAACGGCTAGCTGAGTGGCTTGGGTTATTTATACCTGTTGACGCGAAAAGTGCACTCAACGCCAAACACACAGCAAGCCGAACAAAGCTGGCTTCACACGCGCAGAGAGCAAAAGACGTGCCAGTCAATTTTTCCTGAAAATTAACAAAAGGTAGAGCAGTTAAATACCAAAGCTTGGAACTTGCCGGGTGGTACCAGACAGTTCCATATTTACGGCTAAGAAGCCAAATGAGATGACACATAGCTATAGAAAGCTATCTGCCAACGAACTACAACCATTCGGGAAACCGCAAAGGGGAAAAGGTAACACTGCCGAATGGATGACGTGAGCATGACAGCGATCGGCCTTTGTTTGAACAGGGATGCACGTACACAAAATCATGATTGATCCCCATGAAGATTAACATTAAATAAACGAATAAAGTAAAGCACGGACATGATCATGCATTAAACAAGTATGCATAGATCCAAAGCACTAGTCTACCGCATGTCTAGTTACTTTAAAACCCGTCGAGTACGATATCAAACAAATCTATCCACATGATACAACTTGCATGAAAGACCGTACCACTTTCCACAAATAGATCTATCCACCGCATGATACAATCTAAATATAGAAAGCTAAAAGCATACATCATTCAAAGCATGAATAACGCACGTGTTCTACTCATGGAAAAACATAACCGAATACGGCTGAACAGCCGATTCGGGGTCCATGAAGAAGGAACAAACATTACCAAGTGAATAAATCTATCAGATTGATTTGGGAACCTAATCCACCGGATGACTAGCTCCAAAGCAACCCAAAAACCTGCATCTACCGCATGATACCCGGCTCTTTCAAGATTTATACGAACATTAGCAAGCTTGAACCCGCAACACGTAACAACCTAGATCGATTCGGTTTCGGCTATCGGAAAACACAAGATCCACGTGTTTAAACATGAAATCTACTCGAACAAGGATCATAAAAGAGATAGAGCCGATCCAAACCCATCTAGATTGGGCAAGGGCGTGTTACATGAATTAAAACATAAAGTAAAAACTCAAGAAAACACGGGGTAACTTAATGAATCTATCAGATTTTGCCAAGATCCAATAGAGCCGATAACTAGCTTCAAGCTAGATCTTAGCCCACCGCATGGCTCATGATCTAACTAGAAACCTTCTTGAACCAAGCTTGAATCTACCGCATGACACGAAGCATGGTAACAAGACTACTTGCATCAGATCTAAATCCACCGCATGATACTAGACATGATACAAGGTTGCCGGTACTCACGGAGGTCGACGGATCGATTGGCCCTCTCGAAGAACTCGACGACACGACAAGGACTCTAGGGTTTGGCGTGAGGCCGGTGTGTATTGAAGAATGATTGTCTCTCTTTTACATACATTCAGGGGTCATATTTATACCCTGTTGAGTACAACTTCGAATGGATTCGTTGCCCAACTTATCTCTAAGCTCGATCGCCTATCCATCCATTCGTCTTCCCTGATTGAGCCACGTCACCATCCAATCCCGCAAAATCAGCTCTACAGTTTCTTTGCCGAACCGGAGCAGATAGCCGACCGCAGATCTCTTTGTCGAATATCTAAAAATATCCTTCCTTCCACCAGACGGACTCTTTCTCGAACCGGACCCACAAGTCAGACTCCTTACCAAATTTTGGTGTTAACACATGCCCCTTCAATTGTGATAAAAGTAATTTTGTTCCACAATTGACTCCAGCCACGAGTACTCCAAATTAAATCTGCCAACACCTGCTCTTCGCAATCCGCCGGAATATTCATCCAGATCCAACCCTAGATCCCCTCGTTCCGAGCTCAAACCTCCAATGGCAGCTCAGAACCAAGATGCTTAGGTAAATTCATCCCCCGCAAGCCTCGTTCGGCATTTAGGTTTTCAATTTTACATGAGATTTCCTTTTCCGCTTTTCTTCCAGGAGCCTTCTACTGCGCTTTTGATTCGTATCGAGGCCAATTCGAGGTCTTATTATCTTGGTCCTGTAGGGAACTCTGACCCTCGAGATTTCATCGCAGCTGAATCTCAGAGAATCCCCTTTAAAGCAGCTCTGTCTCCACCGCCTCAGTGGCAAGATGCTTTCAAGAACTGGCCTTTACCTCCAATTGCGAGTCCGGAAAACTTGGTATCGGAGGATTCTTGCAGACAAGAGTGGATTGACCAACCTGGACACCCTCCGTATCGCCCAGTGCTTGGAGTTATCCGTGGCTGAGACCCCCAAGAACGAAGACCTCCTGATAGCAGCCTGCCACTTCTGGTCAAATGGCGTCAACGCCTTCCTTTTTGGCCATGGCCCAATGTCTCCAACTTTGGCCGATGTATATATGATCACCGGCCTTGACATCACAGGGTCTGTTCAGCCTTGGAACTTCAAAAATTCCTCACGGCAAACGGGGGTGAAGCCAGGGAATGGATACAAGAATTACATCTTGAAACACATGAAAGACAATCCCCTTGGTGCTGTTGAATACAGGGCATTTCTGAATATGTGGCTGTGCAGATTTGTCTTCTGTGGTAAAGCCAACGAGCCTACCCTGAACCACATCGCAATGGCGTCTCATCTGGCCAGTGGCAACCGCCTCCCCCCTGGGAAAATTCTTCTTGGGCGGCGTATATCATATGCTTCACCAGATTGTCACTCAGATGTATACCAGCCAAAGGATAGCATGTGTCAATGGCCCTTGGTGGTTTGTTCAAATGTGGCTGCAGCTCCACATGCATCAGATCATTGGTGTCAACTTGAACTCCAGGTTCTTCCCCTTGTCCAATCACCCCGAAGGAGAGCCTCAAGATACCGAGAGGATGCCGTAATTACGGAGAAGCGGCTTCAATCGTTCTTGTTCAACAGACATCGCCCGCCTTTTCGAGCTATTCTTCAAAGGTTTCCCTAATCCTCTCTGGCTTCCTTATCTGGACAATGACACCTTGACTTTCCCTCGTTGAATTTTCCTTTGAGCCCGCCGTCAAGATGGGAGATTCTTAGAGATCCTCAACATCATAATCCGCCCATGCATACTGCCGGCTGAGTTTAATGGAGGAAGGCTGAATGTTAGCACTTATGAATATTATCAGCCCAATGTAATGGCCGTGGCAAATTGGATGTGGACAGATGCCCCCAAGGCTATTTCTGCATGAATTCCTTAAGCCTAGGGAGGAAATCAAAGAGAGTATGCACAGCAGTAGGGTCTTCCAATATGTGTGTAGTCCTACTATCTACACCTGTCCTTTCATGCCTACAACCATAGCTCATCCCACCTTTAACTATTGGTGGCAAGAATTCCATGACGACATCTTCAGTGAGCCTGTCCACGTGTTCTGTGCAGAGTTGATGCCTGACTTTCTGCCAACTTCAGAGGTAATACAATGAACCTTTGGATCAGACATGTCCTCTTTATTCATGATTCTGACCTTCATCTTCTTGTCCACGGAACACGGTGCCTGCCCCTCGAGCCAGGGATATTGCTTATAATGCCGAAGGCCCAATCTCAAAGATCGGGATTCAAATCCACAACTCGGCTCAACTAATGGCCGGGTATGCTACAACGGATCCCGGCCTCTCTAGCCTTGCCGCCGACAGAGGCAAGGGCCGCATCCGATTGCTCCTCCAAATGCCAAGAGGAGAAGAACCGTCAAGAAAGTGCTTGTTGAGGTAGAATCCTTTACCCTCTTGATTACAAGATTACTCGTTCTTGATGAATCATATCGTTGTGCATTTTCAGACCAGAGCCCAGCAGCCTTCAGAACTAGTACCTGCCAATGCCCCATCCACTGGTATGACCTTTACTGTCCTTTCTTAAGGATGAACACTGGCATTTACCCTTTCAATTTGACATTTGCAGAAGAAACAATGGAAGAACAGCTTGTAAATGTCCCAGTGGTCCAACAAGCAAGTCCACCCGGGGTTGATACCTATCCCAGTGGAGATCTCATCTTCATCACCTTCTCGTAAGCAATAAATTCTCCGGAGATGAATCTCCCAATCCAAATGAGCCATCAAGTCCTCCAAGGGCACAATCACCTGTTGGTCATGCAGAGACAACAGTCCCAACAGAGGTAGACCCTGCTCCTCATCAGCCAGAAGCCCATGAGCTACCAGCAGCCGCATCGACACCTCCCAGCTTGGACGCTTCAGCTTTATTTGGAGCACCTCCTTCACCTGTGATTACCCCTGCTCAAGAAACCAGCCATGAGGTATCCATCTGTACTTAACTCTGCTACCTCCACGTTTAGCACTCTTAACTCGGCAATACTGCTTCTCAGGATCAGGCTCCATCACTATCAAGCCCGCCGTCAGAGATCAATCCAGCTACCGAGGTGATGGAAAGAGTATACCAGCCTCTGTCAGATGAAGTGTTATCAAAGCTTAAAATTGTTGCCTGGCTAGAAAGAGATGCACAAGATCAGTTCAAAGATCTTTATCACTTCGAGGAGATGTTTGAATCCATCAGCCAAGAACTTCTTGAAGACATCAGAACTTCTTTATCATCTGTCTACGGCTTAGACACCCTTTATGCACCCATAAAGCATGCTTTCAGGAAATTGCGCTCCCGCCCGGCTATTGAAAAGAAGAAAGCCGATGCTGAACATGCCATGACCGGGGCGCAATCTCGAGCAGAGAGCCACAAGGATACATTGGCTAACCTGCAGGCTTCTTATGATCTGAAAATTGCCAGGAAAGCTGCTCTAGAAGCCGAACTGAGAAGCCTGTCAGCGGAGATAGAGGCTGACAAGGAGAAAATAGCCGAGCTCCCTAGATTGATAGAAAAGACCCAAGCGGAAGCAAAATCGGCTATCACCAAGATAGAGCAATGCGATGCAGAACTCACCGACTTGTCTGGTACTCAAAAAGATTGCCAGGAGCTGCTGGACAATTTCCGTCTAACAACATCCAATGCTCGTGGTGTGATTGCGAAACACCTGAACATTTGAATGCCTCTAGTGATGTATAACCGAATCGGTCGTTCTTGTAATATTTTCTTGCAATTTGTTTCCTTTCTTCTGCGCACCTTCAAATATAACGCTGAACGACCCACTCGGCAAAGAAACGCCAACTCCCGAATGGCACTTTGAATCTCTTTAGCCGAACCAATCAACTGAACGCGGCTCAGCCTAGAACTCCAAGCGACCCGTCGGCGGGCTGGCCAAGGAAACCCTTTCCACCTTCCGATTTTCTTGGGATATGCGCCATGATCCAAAGCCACGACTCGAAGCCACGATTCATCCTGCCGGGCCTATAAATGCAACCATAGGTGCCCCTAGCTCTCCACCAGGCCTTCTAGCTCTCGAATCTTTGCCAATCTTAGCCCTTACGCAAACAAGGCACATCCCAAACCATTATGGTGCGCCGCCTCAACCGCCGCCGCGCCTCCGACGAGGCGTAGGGGAGCGGCGCCAACGCGCGCGCCGGAGGCAATGATCGTCGATTCCTCCTCTTTGATTCGACTTTTGATCTTCCTCTTGCCTTGACGATCATCCCCTTTCTCAGATTGATTCAGTGGAATCCGTCTCCTGCGCCGGCCAATCAACCCCTCCCAGACGACTCCTCGGAGTCCGACGGCCACTCCCCGGTGCCGTACGGGGAAGAAGACGCTCTCCGCTTTAGGGAGGAGCTGGAGGCGTCCCGGTGTGAGCTAGAGGACGTCTCCAAGAAGGCGGGCATAGCTGAGCTGGAATGGGAGGACCAGCGCAAACAGCTGCTGGAAGCCATCGACGGTACGGCTCTGAGATTAATTCTTGATCCAACCCGGCTTTTGATGCTAATCTTTTTTTCTTCTCGCTTCTTGCAGCCCGCGATGCTGAGCTCAACCAGCTGAAGGCGCTGGTAGAGCAACTAGCCGAGAAGGTGAACGCCCGCGGCGAGACGCCGGTGGAGCGCCTTGCCGCGGTGGAGCACCGCGTCGACGAGGTGGCCACCCATGGCGTCCGTCTGGGCACTACCTTGGGCCTGGCTGCCATGGCGACGCACACGGACGTCGATTACTCCACCAGGCCGCGCGGCTTCCGGGGCGGCGCGCCAGAGGACATTGAGGAGATCGAGCTCATCCTGGAGCGCCTTGATGGCCATGGCGACGCCATTGCTGAATTTACTCATCCCCAATCTGTGTTGAATAGGCTTTTCGACTAGATTGTACTAGGGATGTGTAAATATCGGCAATAGATGAAGAACTTTTGAATTCTGTGCTTGTTTTGTGATGACTCCCTTTGCATTTTGCATCTGCGAATTCTGTTTTTTCTTTGAATGCATTCGGGAGCTATCTTGAGCCGAACGCGCGAGAACAACTGCCCCTTGGCACAAAATCCACAGAGGATCCCGATTCGGCAATCCATAAACACTGTTCAAGAAAAAACCCTTCGCACTTGGGAGAAAACCCTGCCGTTTGGTATTCCAACAGTGTGTACTGGCCGGTCATCACTCCCAATGCACCCCCTTGGTCAATAAAATAGCCTGCCGGGATGCCCTGCAAATCCAATCGCGCACTCATCCATCATTTCTCATCTCCTCCCCTGTCCTTAGAGGAGAAAACCCCAAAGCCATGGACAAGGGCAAGCAACCCCAGGAGAGCAGCTCATCAAAGAAACGCACGATTCGGAAGTGAGTTCTCCCTTGATCTACTCCCCGTTCTTCCGCATGATCTCGTGCTTCATGTTTTCTTCTTGTCCTCTTCCAGCCTCGATTTGCTCCCCGAAGAAATCATCGGGACCGAAGATGTGCCAGAGTACATCTCCTCCGATTCCTCCCTCGAAGCAGAGGATGCCACGCCTGAACAGAGGACCAACCACCAGCTGTGCCGCCGCGTTCGGCATCTGGAGCACGGCCTCAGGGACATCACCGCCCGTTGCCAAGCCGAGCGCGAACGTCGCATGGCTCTGGAAGCACTAGTAGGGGGTAAACATTTCTGACTCCTTCTTGACCTCGCGCTTGCACTTGGATTTCTTGCCCCTAACCTTGATTCCTCCGCTTCAGATGTCTCTGACAGGTACAACAACCTGAAGGCGGCCTGGGATAGCTTGGTGGAGGCCGCCAACCATGGTCACCCCCATGCGTTCCAAGTTGCCGTCACGGTGGTCCTGGAACAACTGAAGAGGGAGCAGCCGAAGAAGTAAAGAAAAGATCGAATCATACTTTCGCTTCTTTCTCCACGCCTTCTGCTTCCCACCTCCTCGGAGACCTGACCACCAGGGTTGTTCGATGTAATCCGGCAAGAAGCAGTTGTAATGTAGTTTTTGTGCTAAGGGCAATGCATCTAGGCACTGGCCATTTCTTCTGTTCATGGATTTTTTGCTCTGAAGGCGGCCTCATCCTTGAGCGCCGGCTATCTCCGTGCTAGATGTGTGTGATCATCGATCGATCTCAATGCTAGGATAATATTTCTTCAGATATCTTCCATTTATTGCCGCGGAAAATTCTTCTCCTAGCAAAGTTTTCAATATATATGCATTACCAGGGACGCATCTGACCACACGAAAAGGCCCTTCCCAGTTAGGGGACCATTTGCCGAATTCACTGTATTTAGTTCCAATCGGCAATAATGCTTTCCATACTAGATCGCCTTCTGCAAATTGCTTTAGTTTTACCTTCTTATTGTAGTACTTGGCAACCCGCAGTTTGTTTTTCTCGATGTTTTCCAGGGCCCTAAGACGGATCATATGTAAATCTTCTAGCTCATCCATCATTAGGCCACTGTAATCCTTGGAGTTCAATTCCTTTTGTAGCACCACTCTCCTTGAATCTGATTGCATCTCCCAAGGCAGAATTGCGTGATGTCCGTACACCAACTCGTAAGGAGAAGTCTTTGTAGCTCCGTGGGGGGCCATCCGGTAAGCCCACAGTGCTTCACTGAGTACCGAATGCCACCTTCTTGGCTTCTGGTCGATCTTCTTCTGTATCAACTTGATCATGATCTTATTAGAAGCCTCTGCCTGACCATTAGCCTGGGCATAATAGGGAGAAGAATTAAACAATTTGATCCCCATGCTTTCGGCAAACTCTCTGAACTCCAGTGACACGAATTGTGCCCCCTGATCAGTGGTAATTTTCTGAGGGATTCCAAACCGATAGATGATGTGCTCCTTGACGAATTCGATCATGTTTTCTTACGTCACCTTCTTCAGTGGGATCGCCTCAACCCATTTAGTGAAATAATCTGTAGCCAAAAGCACGAACTTATGCCCCTTGCTAGACGGTGGATTAATTTGGCCAATCAAGTCTATACCCCAGCCCCTGAATGGCCATGGCTTGATGATGGGATTCAATGCTGATGCGGGGACCCTTTGAATATTCCCAAACCTTTGGCAATCCTGACATCCCTTGTAATACTCAAAGCAGTCCTCTAATATCGTCGGCCAAAAGCATCCAGCTTGTCTAATAACCCACTTCATACGGTAGGCCGATTGGTGTGCTCCACATATCCCATCGTGCACTTCGCTCATCATGTCCTTGGCTTCTTCTGGACCCAGGCATCTTAGTAATACCCCATCTAACGACTTATAGAATAAATTATCATCCAGAAGAACGAACTTTATGGCCTTGTACCTTAGCTTCCTAGAGACCTTTCGGGATGGATCCTTTAAGTAATCAACGATCTCTTTCCTCCAATCATCTTCTACAAGATCCGCCCCTAGTGCACACACTTCTGCAGCAAACGCTTCTTGACTCTCTTTGTAACCAGAGGCGCTCTGAGCCAGCCTGTTTGCTTCTTCGTTATGTTCTCTAGGAATGTCTTTGTAGAGTCACCAATGGGAAGCTCTTCAAGATTTCCCTGCATTCTTCGTAGTAACTCCTCAGCGCTTCACTTTTGCACTCGTATTGGCCGTTCAGTTGCTTGATTACCAACTCTGAATCTCCATAGATTTCAACTGAAACGGCCCCAGCTTCTCTCAAATATTGAAGCCCTCGAAGTAATGCCTCGTACTCGGCTTTCGTTATTTGTGACAGTGGGTTGTATAGGAATGGCAAATTCAAACATCTCACCTCTGGGCGAAATCAGTAGGATCCCTACTCCCCCACCTTTACCACACGATGATCCATCAAAAAATAAAGCCCAAGGGGTAATTTCAAGCAGATCAATTGACGGATCACGATGTTCAGTTATAAAATCGGCAATGACCTGACCTTTGATGGCTTTTGCCGATTCGAACTTCAACTCAAACTCTGATAAAGCTAAAATCCACTTGCCAATCCTGCCGTTCAAAATTGGCATAGATAACATATGTTTTATCACATCAAACTTGGAATACACAGTGCATTCGGCATTCAACAGGTAGTGCCGAAACTTTGTACATGAGTAGTACACGCAAAGGCACGGTTTCTCTACGTGCCTAGAATACCTCGGTTTCGGGATCAAGTAGTTTTCGGCTAAGATAAGCTACTACCCGCTCCTTTCCTTCAAATTCTTGAATAAGGGCCGATCCAATGGTTTGGGTATCGGCCGCCACGTACAACTTGAAAGGCTTGTTTAGCCGAGGAGGAACCAACACCGGCGGCTCCCTCATGTCTTGCTTGATCTCATCAAAAGCCTTTTGTTGTTCGTCGCCCCCACGTGAACTTCGATCTTTCTTCGGCTTGACAATGGAGAGAATGGCAACACCTTCTGTGATAAATTTGAAATGAATCTTCTTACGAAGTTGATCTTGCCGAGCAGTGATTGTAACTCCTTGAGGTTAGTTGGAGGAACAACTTCATCAATGGCCTTCATGCTCTTCTTGCCAACTTCAGTTCCCCCTTCGTGGACCAAAAACCCCAAGAATTCTCCAGCTGATACCCCAAAAGCGCACTTGTTTGGATTCATCTTCAAACCGTGTTTCCGGGTGCACTCCAAGGTCTTCTTTACGTCTTCCAAATGGGTGTCATGACTTAGGGATTTGATCACCACGTCATCAATATAGATCTCCACAATCTTGCCGATTAACTCGTGAAAAATGTAATTCATGGCCCGTTGATAGGTTGCACCGGAATTTTTCAACCCAAATGTCATGACTATCCACTCGAACAGGCCTATATGACCATGACATCTAAAGGCCGTCTTTGATATGTCTTCTATTGCCATGAAGATCTGATTGTATCCCGCATTGCCATCCATGAAACTAATCACCTTGTGTCCAGCGGCGGCGTCAATCAACAAATCGGCAATAGGCATCGGGTATCCATCCATCGGAGTAGCTCTGTTCAGGTCCCTGAAATCTATGCAAGCCCTCATTTTTCCATTCTTCTTGTACACAGGGACGATGTTAGATATCCACTCCGCATATCTGCATGGCCGAACGAAGTTTGCATCAAGTAATCTTTCAACTTCCTTCTTCACATTGGCCAATACCTCATCCTTGTAGATTTTCCGGGGTGGTTGCTTATATGGTTTGAAACCAGGCTTGATTGGCAACCTATGCTCGACGATGGAACGATCCAATCCAGGCATCTCCGAATAATCCCAGGCGAAGCAATCCTTGTATTCTTTGAGAAGCTTGATCAAATTCCCCCTGAAGTCTGGTCGCAAATTTGCACAGATGAACGTCGGCCTTGGCTTATCACCACTTCCAATGTCAACTTCTTCCAGTTTATCAGCTGACATGAATCCTCGCCCTAATTTGCCATCAGTGCCATCTACGGGGTTCTCCATTAAAAATTGCTATAAGAGCCGACTGCTTGAATCGGGCCGCTTGATCACCGCCGACGGGTTCAACAGGACCTTCTCCCCGCCTTTCCCCGAGAAACAATCAATGCCTTGGTATTCCCGCAGAAGGCCGGTTCCATGTTGGCCACGCTCACGGAGTCATCCGCTTGGACGACCTCGATCTCATCGTCCACCTTTCGGATAAGCTGTTGATGCATGGTGGATGGGACGCAACGATTAGCATGAATCCGGTCCCGCCCAAGCGACGGTAGGCCGTAGGCTCCTTTGCCTTCGATGACAAAGAAGGTGGTGAGCGAGCGTCTTGGACCCGATCATCAAGTCCACGTGAGCGCATCCCTTGGTGTCCGAGGGGTTCCGGCGAAATCATTCAAGATGATGCTTGTAGGCGTCAAATCGCTCGGGCCCATGCCAAGCTTCTCGAAGGTGGTGTACGGCATTACGTTGACTGCCGCCCCACCGTCGACGAACATCTTGGTCAATGGCTTGCCATTGACGTATCCCCTCAAATACAGCGGCCTCATATGACGATTCTTGGCCGGCCTGTCGAAGATTGCCTGCTTGGCCAGCACCAATTGTGCCAGCATCCCCTCGGCCTGCTCATCATCTATGGCCGCTTCCTCCTGCTCAACCTGGTTAGCAGGAGCCATGAATTCGTTCGGCAAGAAGTATACCATGCATGTTGGAGCCGAACGCTTCGATCCTTCAGGTTGATCTTTGGGGCGCCACACTTGACGCGTCTGGATTCCGGCCTGCCTCATCTCGCGGTTCCTCAAGCGCTGGACCCGTCTCTTCTGGCTTCTCCTCAGGCCGGGTGGGCACCATTGCCCCTTCTGCCAGACGTAGTCATCTTCATCCTCCTCTTGATCGGCCCATCTGAGATCAGCTTGGCGCTTCCTGGGATGATCGATGACTTCAATTTTTTGGCGCCGATCCCCGTTAGGGTGGATCCTTCCAATTCTCTCGTGGACGGATCGGCGATTGGCAGTTTCTTGCCTGTACTCAACATACCTGTCACTGCATTCAGGACAGTTCTTCAACGTGGGCAGCTTTAAACCCTCATTCCAGCAATGCCTGAAGAAGGCACACCCCCAATGTGCGCGCTCCTGTTCGCGCGTGTACTGCTCTTGGTCTCTTCTGCGCGCCTCTTCTTCGGCTCTGCGTTGCTCCTCCTCATAGCACCGTTTCTGGTAGCGCTCTTTCTCTATCTGGCGCTGCCATTTGTTGAGGAGGATGCGCGATGTCACCCTGGGCTTAGCTCTGGATGATTCCCCAATTTCGATGTGACTCTTAAGAATGCGGGGGGCGTTACCTTGCACCTGTTCCAGAGTCACTTGGCGCTCTGGGTCTACTGCTCCACCTTGTCTAGACCTGGCTGAGATCAAGACCTTGACTTTTCCCTTCTCCTCGGCTGTTATCACATTAACAGAAAAGCCCACCATGTTCTGAGGAAAAGGGTGGCCATCCAGCTTCATTTTGTTGTCGAACTTAAGGTGACCCTCCTGGATGGCCTTCTGGATCCTCATCCTGAAGACCCTGCAATCATTGAAGGAGTGTGAATCCCTGTCATGGAAACCACAGTAACGTTTTGCTTTAACTCCATCGGGCCGAAGCATGGAATGCCCCTCAGGCGCCTTGATTCGGCCTTCTTTCACTAAGAGCTCAAACAATTTATCGGCTTTCGTGATATCAAAATCATAAGTTCCCTTGGTCCGCCCGACCCGCCGATTCATTGTCAAAGGCTCCTTCCCCCACATGATCTCTGCTGCGGCTACATCCAATTCATCGTCAGAATCCTCGAACAGATCAGCCTTGTCCAAGAACTGGTTGTAGACGTCAGCGACGTCGTGCTGCTTGCCAAATTTGGCGTCCTTCTTAAAGCCATATGCCTGATTGCTCATCAGTGATAGCTTCTGCGATAGCTGGCCCAGATTCTCAAACTCCATCCCGAACAACTTCTCGCGCACGGCAGGCAACATCCCGGCGACGGCCATATCAGCCAACTGGTCATCTGGCAAGTTAAGCGAGAAGCACATGCCCTTGACCTCCCTGAACCTCCGGAGAAACTCCAGCGGCGTCTCGCTATGCCTCTGCTTCATGGTCGCAAGGTCAATCAGCTTCTTCTCCGAGCTGCCGCTGAAGTAATGAGCGTGGAACTTCCGCTCTAAATCCTTCCATCCGGCAACCGATTCGGGGGCGGGGACGAGAACCACCGAAACGCCGGACTCGTCGGCCGATGCGGCGAAGTAGCGGACCCTGAATGTCTCCTCAGCCGAGCACTCCCCGAGCTGCATGAGGTAACGAGCGATGTGCTCGACCGTGCTCGTGTCGTCTTGTCCTGAAAACTTAGTGAACTCCGTTGGCGGCTTCACCCTTGGCGGCAAGAGCACATTGTAGTACCATTCCGGGAACGGCGTCTTGTAGGCGGGTCCTTGCATTTTTGGCTTGAGGCCGAACTGATTTTGCATCAATTCGGCCATTTTCCGTGCCAGGGCGTCGTCCTCCCCGCGCGCCCGCGAACCGCGCGCGTATCCTCGGATGTGGGAAAGCATCAAACGCCCCGTAGTTTCCCACCTCATGATAGCCACCGCCGTACAAGTTTCTCTGCGCGCCGCTTGGTCGCCGGAGCAATCCTCCGACCGGAAGTGAGCGGGGGGCCGGTCGAGCCGAATGCTACGTCCCCCGTACGTGGGCCGGTACGGATTTGGCCGTTTGCACGGAGTTGACTCGTGCCGCCCGCGGTGGTGGCTGAATTGGCTGTCCTGAGGCCTGCAGTGGAGGCTGAACCGGCTGTTTCCCAGCGGCCTGTGGCGGAGGCTGGAAAGCTTGACTTCCAGCGCTTTGGGGAGGAGGCTGCACTGGCGAGCTCCGAAGTGGCGGCTGAGAGCTTGATTCGCCCAGTTCTACAGTGCCCCCCTGGACGGGCGCTTTGCTGAACGCTTGTTCCATGCCAGAGCCGAAGACGACCACCATCATCTGCTGGAGCGCACCGAGGAAAGCCTTGTTGTGCTTGCTTAACATGTAATCTGCGGATTCTCCGGAACACCCGCATGCACTCCTCTTTTTCCCCGCCGGGGGCGTGGTATCGCTCTCCCCTGGCAGCAATACCCTGGGTATCTCGTTCTTCAGATACGGGACGCCGCTTCTATTCTTCTTGAACGACAGCAGACACTTCTGCTGAAACTGGTCCATGACATCTTGGAGTTGCTGCCGCTGCTCTGGAGAAAGATCTTCAAGGTTGACATCCATGAGATCTGCGATTTCAGGCATCTTGAATCTATTCGGCTTTGGTCCCACTGGGCGTGCCAAAAAGTGTGTTGACGCAAAAAGTGCACTCAACGCCAAACACACAGCAAGCCGAACAAAGCTGGCTTCACACGCGCAGAGAGCGAAAGACGTGCCGATCAATTTTTCCCCGAAAATTAACAAAAGGTAGAGCGAGCTTAAATACCAAAGCTTGGAACTTGCGGGTGGTACCGGACAGGTTCCATATTTACGGCTAAGAAGCCAAATGAGATGACACATAGCTATAGAAAGCTATCTGCCAACGAACTACAACCATTCGGGAAACCGCAAAGGGGAAAAGGTAACACTGCCGAATGGATGACGTGAGCATGACAGCGATCGGCCTTTGTTTGAACAGGGATGCACGTACACAAAATCATGACAGATCCCCATGAAGATTAACATTAAATAAACGAATAAAGTAAAGCACGGACATGATCATGCATTAAACAAGTATGCATAGATCCAAAGCACTAGTCTACCGCATGTCTAGTTACTTTAAAACCCGTCGAGTACGATATCAAACAAATCTATCCACCGCATGATACAACTTGCATGAAAGACCGTACCACTTTCCACAAATAGATCTATCCACCGCATGATACAATCTAAATATAGAAAGTTAAAAGCATACATCATTCAAAGCATGAATAACGCACGTGTTCTACTCGTGGAAAAACATAACCAAATACGGCTGAACAGCCGATTCGGGGTCCATGAAGAAGGAACAAACATTACCAAGTGAATAAATCTATCAGATTGATTTGGGAACCTAATCCACTGGATGACTAGCTCCAAAGCAACCCAAAAACCTGCATCTACCGCATGATACCCGGCTCTTTCAAGATTTATACGAACATTAGCAAGCATGAACCCGCAACACGTAACAACCTAGATCGATTCGGTTTCGGCTATCGGAAAACACAAGATCCACGTGTTTAAACATGAAATCTACTCGAACAAGGATCATAAAAGAGATAGAGCCGATCCAAACCCATCTAGATTGGGCAAGGGCGTGTTACATGAATTAAAACATAAAGTAAAAACTCAAGATAACACGGGGTAACTTAATGAATCTATCAGATTTTGCCAAGATCCAATAGAGCCGATAACTAGCTTCAAGCTAGATCTTAGCCCACCGCATGGCTCATGATCTAACTAGAAACCTTCTTGAACCAAGCTTGAATCTACCGCATGACACGAAGCATGGTAACAAGACTACTTGCATCAGATCTAAATCCACCGCATGATACTAGACATGATACAAGGTTGCCGGTACTCACGGAGGTCGACGGATCGATTGGCCCTCTCGAAGAACTCGACGACACGACAAGGACTCTAGGGTTTGGCGTAAGGCCGGTGTGTATTGAAGAATGATTGTCCTCTTTTACATACATTCAGGGGTCATATTTATACCCTGTTGAGTACAACTTCGAATGGATTCGTTGCCCAACTTATCTCTAAGCTCGATCGCCTATCCATCCATTCGTCTTCCCTGATTGAGCCACGTCACCATCCAATCCCGCAAAATCAGCTCTACTGTTCCTTTGCCGAACCGGAGCAGATAGCCGACCGCAGATCTCTTTGTCGAATATCTAAAAATATCCTTCCTTCCACCAGACGGACTCTTTATCGAACCGGACCCACAAGTCAGACTCCTTACCAAATTTTGGTGTTAACAATACCCCCTCCATTCACCCATTTGAGGTTGCTGGATTGTGTGGAAGTGCACAGGTGTTCAAGACACCTAAAAGATCATATCCAATCCATCCAAGTGCTTAATTGCTCATCCTTAGACTTGCATATGCTTTGTGTATGTGCTTAGTGCTAGGCTTAGCTTAGAGCTGAGTGAGTGCAAGGTTGTGCCAACCTTGTGAGGTGATTCTTGAGTGAATCAAGGTGTACAAGGTTCGCCGGAAGCCTTAGGGCCTAAGTGGCTCACCGACAATCGTCATCGACCCTCCGGCTTGGTGTGGAGAGGCGAGGACACTTTGTGCGGGGGACGTGGATACCCCTTTCCTTGGTGGAGAAGCTCCTTAGTGGTGGCGGCATCAAGGTGACCAAGGGAGCTTGGCGAGTGCCTAAGTGGCGAGCCTTTGTGGCGAGTCAAGTGGTTCTCATGGGAGAGACTTGGTGACCGGGAAGCAATACTCTTGTGTGAGTGCTTCAACAATGTGGACTAGGGGTGGATTAGTGCCTACCGATACCACGGGATAAATCGCGTGTCAAGAGTTTGCTTCCTCTCATCCCCTTTACGTTTCTGCATTTACTCTTTGCAATCTATGCTTGCCTTTACTTTCCTAGAGTAGTATCATGCTAGGATTGTCTATAGGTTGCAAACCTTGTTTTGGGATGGGAGTTTCACACTAGAACAACCCTAGTTGCACATCTAGATAGTATGTTCTAGTTTACCTTTGTGCAAAAATAGTGAAGCTATAGGTTAAGGTTTTAATATTGCCTAATTCACCCCTCCCTCTCTTAGGCTACGAGCATACAATTCCTTTCAAACCCGAAATCCATTGAAGATGCTTCTGAGAGAAATAGAGGTGTTTGTCAAGAAAGGCCTCTAATACCAAGGATTTAGGAAAGATATTGATACGACCCTAGGGTCGTAGAACACATCCTAGTAAGAGAGGTTTCCTACTTGGCACGAGAGTAACTTTAGCTCGGGATATAGTTGAATGACTTGATCCATGACTTCTATTTCTCTCAACCACTCTCGGCTACGGATTGCAGAGACATATTGCAACCTTTCACTCCATCTTTCTACCTCTTCTGGGTTGGGTATGAGTACTTCTTCTCCCTCGTGTGTTGAGTCTTTTTCCCTTCTCGGGAAGGATTTCTCCATCCAATGTTTATCAAATAACTCATCATAATATTCATAGACGAAGTCACACGAGGGGTGATCGAATTCTCGATAAGGATGGAATGGTTCATTGGTGAACCATGTTTCTGTTAGAGGAGTGCAATTCTCTACAGATTGGATGGTTGGGAAAATAGGTTCCTCCTCTATGGGTTTTGGTTTCGAGAGAGTGTTTGTCATGGGTTCTTCTTATTCGTCTGGGAATTCGTCAAAAACCCCCATGTAGGGAGTGTTTTCTAGGATTTTTCCTAGAATGTCCTTACACTCAGACAAGGTGAGATGAGCGAAAGATCCTCCGGACGAAGAGTCTAAGAAAACTGCTGACTCTGGTCCAAGACCATCGCCAAAATGTTGCAAGAAAATGGGCTCTGCGATACCAAGGTCTGGACCAAACTCTACGGTCTTCATAAATCTTGCCCATGCGGCTCCTAGAGATTTGGTCTTCTGTTGCTCAAAATAGATGACCTCTCGTCGGAGTTTCACTACTTGGGGAGTCGGGAAGAATGTTAGGCAAAAAGCCTTTCGTAAACTTTCCTAGTCCCCCTTCATACTTCTCACATTGAGCGAATACCATTGTTTAGCTTTCCCCATTAATGAAAACGAAAAGAGTTTCCATTTCAAGGTATCTTTGCTCATTCCTGCGATCACGAGACATGAACAAACTTGTTCGAACTCGCGCAGGTGGGAATAAGGACTTTCATCCTTATCTCCGGAGAAGCTTTGCTCTCGGACCATAGCTATGAAGTCGGGACGTAGCTCATAGCTAGATGTTGTAATGGAATGTGATGAAGGTGGAGGCTCCAAATGATCACCCTTTGGAGCGGAAATCTTAAAAAGGGTTGGATCGGAATCCATGTGATAAATGGGGTGATACATGGACGACTAGGTTCGGGGTCAAAATTGCTACCGTTCGCCAACAATGACGCCATAAAGCTTGTTGACGCACACTAGCGTCGCCACCAGGTTTATATCCCCGGCAATGACACCAGAAAGCTTGTTGGTGTTTATTACGTCGTTACTAAATTCACAACAGCGCCAGAAAGCCTGTTGGTATACTATACGATAACAAATAAATCTGCAAGCGCACGGATACCGCTATAGCTTTCACCCGGGAGTATTCCAAGGTATCAATTTCCTCGGGGAACGATAAGTGTAGAGAACCTGAACTAATTTATCTGGGGGTATGATGACGAAGGATAGAAAGGGAAGGGTAGATTTCGGTAGAGAGGGGATAGCTAATGAAGTTTAGGATTCGTGAGGGTCACAGATAGAATCAAGGAAAAACATGTCGCTCGTCGGGGCCAGAGGGAAAAGAGCCACCGAAAGGGATGAGAAGGGGGCTCTGATGTCTTAACTCCTACCTGCCGAAACTAACGTGGAGGATTACAAATCCCGTCCGGAGTTGTCACCTCCCTAGGGTACCACAACTATTCTGTTGAACTGAGAAGCATTCCAAGGTACTGGAAAGCTTAGACACCGCGTCTACACTAACAATGCACTACTTTACTTGGATCCAAAGCAAAGCTATCACAACAAGTAGAATCTATTAATTGCAATAGAAGAACCTAAGAGCGAATGATGAAATGACTTGAGACTTAGTTACTCACGAATCCAAACTTACAAAGTATCCCGGGTGTGGACGACTGAAGGTGTACCGCACCCGTTGAGGTACAAGAAGAAGACCGACTCTGGCTTATACTCCAACACTCAACTCTCTCTCCCTACTCTCTAAATACTAACTTCTGGAGGGCTCCGCCACTTGCTTCTAATCACCAGTACACTCTTCTATGAGGTGTCTGGCTAAATTTATAGCCCTAGTAGGTCGGTGGCTGCAGGAGGGGGTACTTGTAGGTGAGAGGGAGCTGCAGTGCTGAGCAAGGAGGTGTGGTCGTATCTCTAGGTGCGGCCGACCCTATGATCCACTGCCTATGGACTTGGACGGCCCTGATCACTGCTCCTGAGGCGGTTGTAGGTCGGCTCCTTGGGTCGGTTTTGCCCGACATGCCAGTTGATAGGTGCGGCCGGCCCTATAGGTGCGGGCACACCTCCCAAATCACCGTGTGATGCACCGAAGGTGCGGAGTGACATCTAGGATGACTCCTTGTTGGCGGTTGCGGCAGTTAAGTGTGGATCCATCGATCCAAGTGCTTCCGACCTTAGCCTTTTGATCAAACCGACCATCTGCCGGTGAATCTCATCCATCCAAGGTGTGTTTGTGGGATTGTTGGAGCCAGTCAGATATGGTAGGTGCGGGCGCACCTAGAGGTGCGGGTGCACCTGTTGGTGCGACCGAGCCTAGCCTTGGCCAGGTGTGGCCGGCTCTGGCTAGCTACGGCCGGTTGTGGCCTAGCTGCGGCCGGTTCTGGCCAGCTGCGACCGAGCCTGGCTGTGGTGCGGCCGGACTTGGCTGTGGTGCGACCGGACCTGGCCAGGTGCGGTCGGCCCTGCACCATTGCTTTGGTGCATCCCTCTAAGGTTCATGTGTTTATTGTTATTCCCATATTTGTGTACCTACAAGTAAAAGTACCAACAAATCTCGTGGAACCTCATTGGTACTTAAAATGTGCATGAAGTTTGTTATATCCTCCTCTCATTCTTGAGATAATGACGGTCAAATATTTGTTGTAAGGACCGTCACAACACTGAGGTTATAGTAGTTCAGGCACCGTGGGGATGCCCTACGTCTAGTTCGAATAGATGTTCTATATGCCCATAGAGGCTTGTAGTAGGGGGTACAAGCTTAGGTCGAGAGAGGGAGAGTGTCCCAAGTCTCTGGATGCGGTTGCGAGCTGTGGGTGCTCGATCGATGGTGTGTAGTGCTTTCTGTTGATCTTGTTTGTTGTGTCCGTTGTGTTCCTCTCCTGTTTACGGTGCTAGCCTCCCCTTTTATAGTTCAAGGAGGGCTGGTGTACAAGGGTTGAGATGGTAAAATGACGTCTTGCTACAGTGTTTCAATAGTGCTGGAATAGTGTCACGTCGTGGGCCTTCGTCTCCCGTTGGCGCCGTACACTGTGCTAGCCGTGGGGGCCTCTGTAGGTTGGTGTAGCCGTAGCTCCTGATCCAAGGTGGCTTCTCCCGACCCATGACTGCACTGGTCTGGTTAGGTTGGGGCTTCTCGTGCAAGCCTCGACCTTCCTCTGATATCCGCTGGGTCGGGTCTCGTTGTTCGATGTCTTGCAGGCGAGGGATTCGTGTGTCCTTTGCCACTGTTCATTATCCAGGTGATGGGACGGCGGGGTAGTCTGCTTCCCACATCGGGGAAAATCTCATGATGGCCTGACCGTTTGACAGGGTAGATCTTCCCGCCCCGCTGCTCCTACACGTCCCAAGCGTCGTGGGGAAGCTTGCTCCACGTTGCAGCCCTCCCCCTGGGGGACCTGCCGAGGGATTGCAGCAGAAGGAACCTTAGGTCGTGCGAGGCGGAGCCACCCGTCGAGGTAACTCGGATGACTGCCTAAGTCGGAGGTGGCTCTGTAGATGGCGTCAGGCCACTGTCCTTGGGAAAGGGAAGCTGGGCCTATCTTTTTGGCTGCCGATGTTGGGCCTTCACGGATGCAGCCCATCATTAGCCTTTATGATTTTGGGGGTTTAGGGGCTAAGATTATTACCCCTAGTTTCTCCCCTCTTCAGTTCCCCCAAGCCTAAGGGGGGAAAGTGGTTTTCTCCCTTAGGATCAGATATGTCAAGCTTCTTCTTCTTCTGTTCTTCACTTCGGTGGGGCACGCGAGCGCACTTGCCAGGTGTAGCCCCCGAGCCCATGGCATAGCAAGAGGCTGTACCATGGGGTGTTTATTTTAGCTGTTGGGAGTACTAGCTCGTCTTTTGAGGTCATCGTGGCCAGATGGTGGATTCGACCCGACATCACGGGGCACTGTGGCCGGCCTCTGGCGATGTGACGACGAGGCTCAGCGGGCCTTCAATACACCACCTCACGAGGTGGGTGGTTGTTTTAGCTTGTTTTGTAAGTTAAACCGTGTCCACCGTGCACCCCACGTGGTTGGGCTGGTGCTACCCTATAAAAGGAGCTCCACTTCATCCCGATGGAGTCCATGCTTGCAACATGGAGAATGGAAGAAAATAGCCACTGCTCCCGTCATGGAGGGTTCGTCCCCCTGAGTGTAGTGCCATCTTTCAAGCCTTCTGATGTTGGTGGTAGTTCAGCGAACGGGGAGGCATGCTCTTGATAGCCCTGTCCTGCCCTACGCCTCGAACCCTCGTGGCGACATGGGGGTCGAGCGCTACGGGAGGGGGCACCTAGGTGAGCCGCCGCTCCGCGCCCGCGTCACCACGACCACTCCCTGCTGCATGCCATGGACCACCCGGGATCGCTTCCCTGAGTATTGTCGGAGCAGCAGGACACCAAGTTAAGCTTCTCTAATGAGGCTGCTCCCTGAGGAGCGATGCTTCGTCAGCAGCTTATTTGGGGGCGGCCTCAGGAACTTGGTCTTCTTCCTGGGTCTTGGTAGTCACGGTGGAGGCGTCAGCCGCCTCCCTGTTCCCCGCAAGGAATCTCCGGCCGCGTCAGATGTTAGCGGGAGTCCAGCAAGGTGCTCCTCCAACTCTGACCTGTCAGGAAACACAACACTACCACGCAATGGTGTTTTATGTTACGATACTTGTTCACAGTTTGATGGGCTGCCCTCTTGTATTTTAGAACTCAGGGCTTCACATTAATGCAGTTGTTCCCTTGTCCCTTTGATGTTGATGCCTGTTTTGAATCCCACCGGACGGTTTGCATTCATCCTTTAAGTCGAGGGGGAAATCCTTGGGGTTCCCCAAGGTTGGTGGGCATTGTGCCCCGAGACTGGCGGAGTGATGGGGAGTTGAAGAGCAGAGCAGAGAGAGAGAGAGAGAGAGAGAGAGAGAGAGAGAGAGAGAGAGAGAGAGAGAGAGAGAGAGAGAGAGAGAGAGAGGGAGAGAGAAGGTGAAGAGCGAGAGAGAGTGCCTCCTCACCTCCGGGTAACCACTGCGCACGGGGTGCTGCACGACTATAAAACCTCGGGGAAGGCTCGGAGCAAACACACCTCTCGTCTTCTTCTTCCTCATGCTTGCGCTGCCTCTTTGCTTCCTCACTCCTCATCCCTGCCAGAGACCTCGTTCTCCCAAAACCCCCAACACTCATATGGCCGGTGAGAAGCGCTCAACGGAGGGCTCCCTTGACTCACCGACGTGAGCGCCGCCCCCGCTCCGTAGGACTGTGCCAGAGGAGGTCGTGGGCGGTGATGCGCTAGTGGCGCGTTGGCTTGAGGCTCGAGGCGCGGCTGGTGCCGCGGTCCCTCCGGCCCCACCGGCTCTTGGTTCGGGCACCTTCCACCCATCCATGTCGCGGCGCCTTCGGCGACTATCATTGATGGCGCCCTCCTTTGGGCCAACCCTACCGCCGACCTCCAGGCTCAGCTAGACGATCCACAGCAGCGCTGTCGGTGTGGAATGTGGTCCCGACACTAACCAGTAATAAGCGCCGAGGTCTATCCCTCAATGGTCGATGCTAAGCAATAAGAGACACGGGATTTATCCTGGTTCCGGCCGAGGGGCCGTACATCCAGCAGTGGTGTGCTCAAGGCACTGTATTGCTCAGCACCGGGGGTGCCTGTAGTGGGGCTGCTACAAGCAAGGCGGGAGAGGAAGCGTAGCTTCCAAGTCCCTGGTGTAGTGGCTGAAGATGTTGTGGGAGAATTGGAGAGCAAGTGCTTGGCGCAGCCTGTCTCCTGTTGTGTTGTGTGTCTGTCTCCCCTGCGGCAGGGGGGTTCGTCCTCCTTTTATAGATCAAGGGCGGAGCGAATCACATGCGCGCCGCGCTATTTAGCTACGTGAGGGAGGGTGATGTGCTATGCTGTAGAGTAGGCGGCCGTCTGGATGATCCTCGCAGCGATCCGGCCATCATGGCTTATCTTGTACCCGAACAGTAGCGGCTTCGAGGGTAGAAGGGCGGTGGACGGCCGCGATGTCCTCAGATGGGCTCGAGGGAGTTGCTGACGTCGGTCCGTACGGGGCACAGTGGCAGGTGAGGCGGCGTCCCGTTCCCGTACGCTCCGCGGTGCTAGGGTTGTCGCCACAGCGCCCAGCGTGGGTTCGTACGCGCGGGGGCGGCAGCCATGCTGTTAACAGTGGCAAGGATGGCGTCCCACCGGCCTAGCGCCTTCACCTAACCCTGCAAGGTCACAAGAAAGCAAGTCGAGGGTGCGGCCGGCCCCACTTCGAGGGCTCGGCACGTTAGCCGTACCGGAGTAGACGGCGCGGCGTCACGGGACTGGCACCGGCCGCGCCGCACAGTGCTTCCCACAGTGGCGGGGATGGGATCCCTCTGCGGGGAGTTGGTGCGGCGGCACCGGGCGCGAGCCCCGGGCGCATGATGGCGCCGCCCCGCCGGCGTCGGGGCATTAAATGCTAGCGTACGGGAGCAGGCGCACGTGTGCGGGCGCCCTCGAGCGAGGCGGACCCCGTTCGAGGGGAGCGAGCCCTCGAGCGAGGCGGACCCCGTTCGAGGGGAGCGAGCCCTCGAGCGAGGCGGACCCTGTTCGAGGGGAGCGAGCCCTCGAGCGAGGCGGACCCTGTTTGAGGGGGGAGCGGGCCCTCGAGCGAGGCGGAGCCTGCTCGAGGTAAGTGTTCCCCCTCGAACGGGACGGAGCCTACCCGAGGGGGGTGCGCGTCCTCGAGCGAGGCGAAGCCTGCTCGAGGGGATCTTCGAGAAGGCCGCCTTGGTGGGCCGTTGGGGGCCTCCGCGGCGTGGGTCGTGTCCTGCATGGTTAGGCGAGGTGTGTTTGGCTTTGTTGCATGTTTTAAGCGGGGATTTCCCTGTTGTTTAAGGGGACCCCTAGGGCTGTCCCCGACAGTTGCCCCCGAGCATCTGTGGGTTTGCCATTGAGGCTCCCGCAGATGCTGGAACCTACTGATTAGGACGTTCTTCCCTCCTGGTTTCGCGAACGCTTCTCCGTGGGGCCGCGTCAGCGGACCCGCGGGTCTAGCCCCCGAAGCCCTGCAGGAGCGTGGGTGCTCCTGTAGGGGTTAACCGCGAGAGTTGACCAAAGGGCATGGTACATGTTTCAACTGGCGTCGGCAATGTTTTAGCCGGCTTCGGTGACGCACGCGCTGCTGGCACTATCTCCGGCGGGTGCAATCCAGAAGGTGTAGCCGTGCGTCAAGCCCCCGAGCCTGGGCCCGTTCGAGGCGATCGGGTAGAGCTTTACGACTTGTTTTTTTAACGTGCCCTCGCCGTCCCTCCGCGGGACGGAGGGTGAGGTTTTCGCAACCCCCATCGAGCGGGTCGCGGATTGCGGATTCCTCGTTGAGCTGCTGGCGGGTGGTTCGAGTGGACGCCCATGCCCCGTTCGATAAGGGTAGGCTGCGTGGTCCAGAGACACGTCCATGGAAGCGCTTGCGTGGGTTTGCTAGGTGGGGCTCGGTCCCGTTCGACAGGGACAGAGGGCGTGGAAGCTCTCCCTCGGTGGGATCCCCCGGCTAGCTGCCCTCGCTGGCTCTCGAATACGACATATGGGGCACCCTCGAGCCGTCGGGCTCGAGGAACGGCTCGAATGTGCGTGCCTTTGTCGTCCCTGACTCTGTGATCTGGGGCGCCTGTTTGAACCCGTCGAGGGTCAAGCTTCGAACCTCTGATCAGTAGGGCTGCGCGGGGTGGCGCCTGGGCGGCCCCGTCTTTGCGTCTGCAACCGTCGAGGGGCCTGGGCGAGCCGGCCCTCGAGGCGCTGACTAGTAAAAATGGTGCGGGGCGGCGGCTAAGCGCTCCCAGCCTGGCATCTGCGACCATCTAGGGGCCTGGGCGAGCCAGTCCCCAAGGCGCTGATCAGTAATACAGCGTGGCATGGGTGCTTCCGGTGCCCGCTTTGTTTCAAACGGGCCCCGAGGCGACCTTCTCACGCCTGTACCCTTTCGAGGGTTGAAATTATCCCGAGCCAGGGGCTCGTGCCGCTCGAGGGTTCTGCGCGGCATGGGTGCTTGCGGTGCCCGTTTTGTTTCAAACGGGCCCCGAGGCGAGCTTCTCACGCCTGTACCCTTCCGAGGGTTGAAATTATCCCGAGCCAGGGGCTCGTGCCGCTCGAGGGTTCTGCGTGGCATGGGTGCTTGCGGTGCCCGCTTTGTTTCAAATGGGCCCCGAGGCGACCTTCTCACGCCTGTACCCTTCTGAGGGTTGAAATTATCCCGAGCCAGGGGATCGTGCCGCTCGAGGGTTCTGCGTGGCATGGGTGCTTGCGGTGCCCGCTTTGTTTCAAACGGGCCCCGAGGCGACCTTCTCACGCCTGTACCCTTCCGAGGGTTGAAATTATCCCGAGCCAGGGGCTCGTGCCGCTCGAGGGTTCTCCTTACCTTGTAAGGAACCAGGCCATTAAATGCCCCACGGCCGAGGCTGTAATTTCGCGTCGTGGGCGCGCTTTTTTAGGCGTTGCAGCCGCGCTCGCGCGTAGTGGGCGGCGTGAGCAGGCGGACGTGACTGCCTGCCACGGTCCCTGCTATTCCTCGCCATGATGATGGCTTGTTTGCGGTGGCGTGGCCGCCGCGGTCGTGATGGGGCCCGCCCGTCAGCGGGAAAGAAGATTCCCTGCAGTTAATGCGCGCGGGACGTCCGCCCCGGAGAGCACGCCCACGGCTTATAAATCTGAGGGGGGGGGGAGCGGCGGTTTTTTACCTTAGCGTTTCGCCGTTCTCACCCCCTGCGCTCTCTCCTTCGCTTTGCTCTTGCCACCGCGGCCCTTCGCCATTAGAGCTCTTCCTCTTCTTCTTGTCCTCCGCTCTCGCATCCCTTGTCTTCTCTCATGGCGCCGCTTCCGCCCCTCACGATCCTCGACCCATACGCCTGGGAGCGGTCGTCGGTGACCCGGCTGGCCCTTGGCGAGCTGGTCTCCGCCGGCCAGTTGGCGGCGAACGAAGAGGGCGGCCGGCGGAATGGATTGTGCCGCCGGCGGGGGACCACGCGCCCAACCCGCTGGAGTGCTACGTGGTGAGCTTCATCCGCTTCCATGAGCGCGGCTTCGCTGCGCCGGCGAGCCGCTTCGTGCGGGCGCTCTGCCACCGCTACGGCATGGAGTTACACAACTTCGCGCCAAACGCGATTTCGCAGGCGGCCACATTTGCGGGCGTCTTCGAGGGGTATCTAGTGATCCTAGTCAATTGGGAGCTCTGGCTACACCTCTTTCGCGCGGAGCTCTTCACGCAGCCGACGACGGAGCAGAGGACCCGCCGCGCGGTGCGCGCCAGCGGGATGTCGCTTGCCCTGCGGACGCAGTTCAAGGACGACTACATCCCCTGCACCATGACGACAAACAACGCCGGCTGGGAGCGGGGGTTGTTCTACCTGCGCAACGCCGAGCCCGGCCTCCCCCTACACCGGCCGGTGTTCGGGAGAAGCCCGACTCCCCGCGCCTACGGGGTGTCCACGCCCCGAGCACCGAGGCGGCCGGGCTCGCTCCCCCGGCCGCCTTGGGGAACCTGGCGGCGCGCGGGGTTGACCGAGGCGGGCGTCCTCGCCTTCCTCCACCACCGGCGGGTTGTGCCTCTGATGGAGAGGCCGCTCTACATCTACGAGATGACAGAGGAGGCGGACCCCGTCGCGCTGGCGAGGTCGCGGATGCTCCCAACCCCCCTCGGGCGGGCGTACGCGCTTACGCGGGCGCGGAACGCCGTCGACACCCGGATGTTGCGTCGGGACCGGTCCCCCGTGGGACCTCGAGATGCTCCCCACCCGGCCCGCCGGTGAGTATGGTTTTTGGCCCCCGTTTTCGTTCTTGATGATGCCCCTGGCCCCTGACGCGCCTTTGATGTTCTCACCGCAACCGGTGACCTTCGGCCGCCGCCAAGTCCGTTCCGCCTACCCCCGACTCCCGCGCGGTCGGTCGAGCGGCGCGACGAACGGGAGCGAGGAGCGGGCGGCGCGTAGGAGGGAGCGCGCGAGGCGGCACGCGAGCGCGCGAGCGGCGGAGCGAGGAGTACGGGCCGCGCGAGCGACAGGGGGGCTCTCCTCGCCGGGGACCGAGGAGTATTCATCCTCGAGAGGAGGACGAGGAGGAAGAAGGCCGGGGGCGGGGCCCCCCCGATAGGTGGGAGCCTCGCTCCCCCGTCGCCGGAGCCACCTCCGGCGGCAAGGGCGGCATCGCCGGGGCGGGCGCAACGGCGCCCGCCGCCCGGGCAATCAACGACGGGGGGGCGGCGCGAGCCGCGGAGGTGCCGGCGCGCACGGCGGAGGCGCGCGCGACGCGCGTTCGCGCGCGGGGGCGGGGCCCGTGCGCGTGGCGGAGACATCAGGGGGCGAGGCGACCGGCGCGTCGGCCGCGCGGGCCTCATCCGCCGAGGCCTCGAGGAAGAGGAAGCGCGCCTTCTCCTCTTCGAGGTAAGGGGCTTGCCCTTCTGCTGGGTTTGGTTTTTTTGGTGATCAGGCGTTCTGACTTTCTGCTTGTAATTGTGCAGGGTGGTGCCGACCGTGCCTCCCCTCGCACCGGCCAAGGTGCTGAGGGCGGACGCGTCCATTCCCACCCGGCGGCGCTCGTCGAGGGCGCCGCGGGCGGGAGCAAGCACGACGGCGGCGGGCGAGGGGCTCGCAAGGCGCGGGCCGAGGCCTCGAGGCCTCGGCCGGCGGATCGGCCCCCCGCCGCGTGGCCGGCGGTCGCCGAGGAGCGGCGGTCGCCGGTTGTGGCGGAGACGCAGCCCGCGGCGGCGGCCGTGGTGGAGACGCGGCCGGCGGTGGGCGCCGCGACGGAGGCGCGGTCCGTGGCGCCCGGCCGCGGCGGAGGCGCAGCGGGTGCGGCCCGCGGTGGCGCCCGTGGTTGCGGTTGAGGAGGGCGGACGGCGCGCCGTGGTCGCGGAGGCGCGGCGGGAGGCGATGGCCACGGCGCCGCGTCGGCGCCCGTGGCCGCGGAGCCGCAAGTGGAGGCGGCCGGCGGAGGCGGCGCGGGGCCGGCGCCGCCGCGGCTCCCGGGCGGTGGCGGTGGAGGTCCCGGACGACGATTCCCCGCCGCCGGGTGGGATCGGTGGGTGAGCTTTCCCACGCTCTCCTCGCAGTCCCAAGAGGGGGCCCTCGTGAGGCGGCGCGACGCCCACATGGTGGCGGGGGGGCGAGGGCACGCGCGCCGAGGCCTCGTCTTCCCGCGCCGGCCACTCCGCCCGGTGGAGGGGATCGGCCGACGACCCGCTCGCGTTCGCCGACGCCCAGGGGGAGAAGGAGCTGTGGGGAGAGCTCTGCAGCCACGGCGCCACGCTCGACCGTGCGCTGAACGAGGCGCTGAGGGTCCACGGCGGCCCCGCGTGGCGCGTCTTCCAGGTAGTGCATCGTTGCTCGTTTTCCTCTTTCCCTCGTTTCTGCGCGCCGTCTCTGTATCATGATGCTTACTGGCTTTGACTTGTGGGCAATAGGAGCTCGAGCGCCGCGCCCGTGATAAGTACGGCGCCTTCGACCGGGTGAATGCCGAGCTCCACCAGCTCCGGGAGCGATGCGGCGCCCTCGACGCGCTCGCCGACGCGCTCAGGACTCTGGACGGCTGGTTGTCGTACCGGGCCATGGCCTTGCGCGATGAACTCCACGAGAGCACAAGGCAAGACCCGGCGCGTCCCTCTAGCCTCGAGCGGGTTTGCACAGCCCTCATCGACCGTGATGAGGCGCTGCGGCAGGCGCGCTCGGACCTGGAGAAGATGCGGACGCTGGCGACCAACTGGGAGGCGGAGGTGGCCGGCGTCCGCAACGAGAACCGGGGGCTCCGTTCGTCGCTCGAGGGGGCGCAGCGCGCGGCGGCCGCCGGCCGAGGAGCGGGCGCGCTCGCTCGAGCAAAGGGCCAAGGAGGCCGACGACTTGAGGGCCGCCCTCGACGCCAAGGTTGCGGCGCTCGCCGTCTCCGAGGACCGACCTTCGCGGGAGCGCACCGCCCGCCAAGGGGCCGAGGGGCGGCTCCGGCGAGAGCAAGCCGCCCTCCCCGACACCCGGTCGGCGCTGGAGCAGGAGCGTGTCGCTCGCGCGGCGGCGCAGAAGTCGCTGGAGGCCCGGAACACCGAGTTCTCCAAGCTCGAGGGCGAGCTGATGGTGCTCAGCATCAACAGCGCGGGCCAGGAGCTGGCCCTCCAAGAGCAAGGCGAGACCATCAAGGGCCTCGAGCTGGCGGTCGAGGCCGAGCGTCGCGCCCTCGAGGTGGAGAGGAAGCAAGTCGAAGGTGAGCCGCTGCTTGACCCCTGTTTTATTGGTTTTCTGTTAGAGAGTTCGCACTCCTTTTTCTGATTTCTTTCTTGTCTTGGCGACTCCAGGCTTGCGCACCGTTCTGGGGCATGCGGCTGAGCGGGCCGAGGCGTTGCAGGCCTCCTACAACTCCTTTGAGCAGGAGCTGCAGGAGTTGCGCAACACGGCCCTCGAGACCTGCCGGGTCGTGGAGGAGGGCGAGGCACATGCTGGTAGCTCGTTGGCCAGCCGCCTGCGCGCCCTTAGAGGCCACGTCACCGAGCGTATGCGCCGGGCACTGTGTCTTGGCGTCCAGAAGGCCCTCGGGGTGGTGTGGTCCCACTACGAGGTCGACTTCGAGGCGCTGGCGGAGGGCTACGTCGTTCCCGAGGGTGTCGAGGACGAGGTGGCGATGGAGCGTGTGGACGCGCTGGCCGCCGATGCCGCCAGAACGCTCGCTGAAGCCTTCGAGGAGTTCCTCTTCCCTGACGCTGTTGACGCCGCTGCTCCTCCCGCCTGAAGACAGCTGGGCGCTAGGCCCGTTTTTTTGATGTATCAGTACGCTGGCCGTGCGGCCTTTGTAAAGAAACAAGATATTTTTGCCATAATCATTTGCCGATGTAAAGTGATGTCTTTTGTTTATTACGCTTTTTTGTTTCTCCTTCTTCCTGAGTAGATTCTAGTTAGGGGAGTTCGATTTTCGCGGGTGGCCTGCTGGGTTGGAGGCGAGAGAGAAGGGCCGTATCCTCGCGGAGGCGTACGCTATCTCTGGCTCGCGCGCTCCTTCCGCTGGGCTGCCTGTGCCCTGTTCGAATCATTGCTCGAGGTCGAAGTAGAAAACAAACTTAGCGCGTGTGGGTTGTTTCGTTTTTGCGCGAAAATGGGACCATTTTGGGGGGATGCCCCCCGTAGTAGCCCCCGAGGGTAACTTGGGTTTCAGGGGAAAGCCGAGTTGCCCTTTTCATTAGACTTATGGCGTTTACATAGTTGTCACCAACTGGGGCGTTGGTCATGTGATTTTTACAACAAAAATACTTGGAAATCCTAGCTAGGGGTAGAAGCGACGTAGCTGTTGGATGTTCCAAGCGTTGGTGAGCTCTTCACCGTCCTCGTTGGCCAGCTTGTACGTGCCGGGCTTGAGCACCTTCACCACGACGTAGGGTCCCTCCCATGGAGGCGATAGCTTGTGGCGTCCCCGGTTGTCTTGGCGTAGCCTTAGGACCAAGTCCCCTTCGCTGAAGTCCCGTCGGCGTATCTTGCGTGCTTGGTAGCGCCTAAGGGACTGCTGATACCTTGCGGAATGCATCAAGGCCACGAGGCGTGCCTCGTCCCGGGCCGGTCCCGGGCCGAGTCCTCGCGGGCTCGCTGGTTGCTTCCTCGTCGTAGCCTCGAACCCTGGGCGATCCGTATTCTAAGTCCGTGGGGAGGACGGCCTCCGCGCCATGGACTAGAAAAAACGGGGTGAACCCGGTGGCTCTGCTCGGGGTGGTCCTTAGGCTCCACATGACCGCTGGTAATTCTTGGAGCCATTTCCGACCAGATTTGTTTAGCTGGTCAAAAATCCTAGGCTTAAGGCCTTGTAGGATCATGCCGTTGGCACGCTCTACTTGGCCGTTGGTCTGTGGGTGTGCCACGGCTACCCAATCCACACGGATGTGGAATTTGTCGCAAAACTCCAAGAATTTGCTGCCCGTGAACTGGGACCCGTTGTCGGTGATGATGGAGTTTGGCACTCCAAAGCGGTGGACGATGTCGGTGAAGAACGTCACCGCTTGCTCAGCCCTGAGATTCGTGATGGGGCGCACTTCCACCCACTTGGAGAACTTGTCGATCGCGACCAACAAGTGGGTGAAGCCCCCGGGTGCCTTTCGCAGGGGCCCGACGATGTCCAGCCCCCACACAGCGAACGACCATGTTACGGGGATGGTCTGCAGGACGTGAGCGGGAAGGTTGGACTTGCGGGTGTAAAACTGGCACCCCTCGCAGGTGCGTACGATTTCGCTGGCGTCCGCGATCGCGGTAGGCCAGTAAAAACCTTGGCGGATCACGTTGCCAACGAGGGTACGCGGCACAGCATGATGGCCGCAGATCCCGGCGTGGATGTCCCTCAAGAGCTCGCGCCCCTCGGGGATGGGCACGCACCGCTGCAAGATGCCGGAGGCGGCGCGCTTGTACAGCTCGCCGTCGATGAGGGCGAAGGACTTGGCCATCCTGGCGATGCGTCTGGCTGCGGCCCGGTCCGTGGGGAGTTCCCCTCGGGCCATCCAGGCCACATACTTGTCGCGCCAGTCAGCCTTGACGGGGGCTGGCTCGATGTCCATCACATCAGCCCCATAAGCGCCATACCCTTCGAGAAGGGAGAGCACGTATGCCTCGTTCGAGGGGTCCTCATCCATGGGTTCCGCACCCGCCGGATCCGAGGGAGCCCCTGAGCGTTCTGTGTGGTTCGAGGGGTGAGGCTCGAGGGCGACCGAGGGCTGAGCGATGTCGCGGGCGAAAACGTTCAGGGGGACGGTGATCCGCCCGGACGTGATCTTGGCCAGCTCGTCCGCCTCCTCGTTGTACCGACGGGGCACGTGATTGAGCTCAATGCTGTAAAATTTGTCCTCGAGGGCTCGCACGGCCTTGCAGTAGGCCTCCATCTTGTCGTCATGGCAGCTCGCGTTCTTCATGACCTGGTCAATTACGAGCTGCGAGTCTCCCCGCACGTCGAGGCGTTTGACGCCCAACTCGATGGCGATCTTGAGGCCGCAAAGGAGGGCCTCGTACTCAGCCATGTTGTTCGAGGTGGGGAAGTGGAGGCGCACCGTGTACCGCATGTGCTCCCCGAGGGGTGACACAAAGAGCAGGCCCGCACTCGCCCCTGTTTTCATCACCGAATCGTCGAAGTACGCAGTCCGGCGCACTCGCCCGGATCCGTGGCGGGGGGCCGCGCGTCCGTCCATTCGGCGACAAAATCCGCCAGGATCTGGGACTTGATGGCCTTGCGCGAGGCATAGGCGAGCGTCTCGCCCATCAGTTCCGCGGACCACTTGGCGATCCTGCCCGCCGCGTCAGGATTGCGGATGATCTCCCCCAGCGGGAAGGAGGAAACCACCGTGACGGGGTGGGCCTCGAAATAGTGGCGGAGCTTGCGCCGCGCGAGGACCACCGCATACAGCAGCTTTTGGACTTGAGGGTAGCGCGTCTTGGTGTCAGACAAGACCTCGCTGATGTAGTAGACCGGCCGCTGGACCGGCAGGGCGTGCCCTTCCTCCGTGCGCTCCACCACGATGACAGCGCTGACCACCTGGGTGGTTGCGGCCACGTAGAGGTGCAGGGGTTCGCCGTCCTGCGGCGGCGTGAGGATCGGGGCGTGCGTTAGGGACGCCTTTAGTTTGTCGAGCGCATCCTGGGCCTCGGCGGTCCAGGAGAAGCGCTCATGCTTCTTGAGGAGGCGATAGAGGGGCAGGCCCTTCTCACTGAGCCGCGAGATGAAGCGGCTCAAGGCGGCGAGGCACCCCAGCACCTTTTGCACCCCTTTGAGGTCCCGGATCGGGCCCATTCGTTCGAGGGCCGCAACCTTCTCGGGGTTGGCCTTGATGCCCCGTTGGGAGACGATGTATCCTAAGAGCATGCCTCGCGGCACTCCAAAGACACACTTTTCGGGGTTTAATTTGACCCCATTGGCCCGTAGGCAGCCGAACGCGATGCCAAGGTCGCCAACCAGGTCGTCTGCCTTCCTGGTTTTCACGACGATGTCATCCACGTACGCCTCGACAGTCCGTCCGATGTGATCTCCGAAAACGTGCTGCATGCAGCGCTGTATGTCGCACCCGCGTTTCGGAGGCCGAACGGCATCGTGACGTAGCAGAACATCCCGAACGGCGTGATGAACGAAGTCGCGAGCTGGTCGGACTCCTTCATCTTTATTTGGTGGTACCCGGAGTAGGCATCAAGGAAGCAGAGCAGCTCACACCCAGCCGTTGAGTCAACAATTTGATCAATGCGCGGCAAAGGAAAAGGAACTTTAGGGCATGCTTTATTAAGACTAGTGTAGTCTATACACATCCGCCACTTCCCATTCTTTTTCTTTACAAGTACAGGGTTTGCTAGCCACGTTGGGTGGAACACCTCCTTGATGAACCCGCCTCTAGAAGCTTCTGCAGCCTCCACTCCAATAGCCCGTCGCCGCTCCTCGTCGAAGCGGCGCGGCCCGTTGTTGCACGGCGCGGGCGTGAGGCAGATGTCAAGGGAGTGCTCGGCGACCTCCCTCGGGATGCCTGGCATATCCGAGGGGCTCCACGCGAAGATGTCGGCGTTGGCGCGGAGGAAGTCGACGAGCACGACTTCCTATTTGGGATCGAGGGTGGAGCTGACCCTCAACACCTTGCCCTCGGGGGCAGCAGGGTCGAGGGGGACCTCCTTGGTCTGCTCCGCGGCCTCGAAGGTGCCGGTGTGCTTGGCGGCGGAGTCGAGGTCCTCGTTGACCATCTTCTCCAAAGTGGTCACTAGCGCTTCATCCAGCGCTAGCGCTTCTGCGTGCTCTACGCACTCGACGTCGCAGTCGAATGCGTGCTCGATGGACGAGCCTACGGTGATGATGCCATTCGGCCCTGGCATCTTCATCTTCAAGTAGGTGTAGTTGGGGACCGCCATGAATTTGGCGTAGCAGGGCCGCCCAAGTATGGCGTGGTAGGCGCTCTTGAACCCCACCACCTTGAAGGTGAGCGTTTCCTTGCAGAAATTCTTCGCGGTGCCGAACCAAACCGGCAGATCGATCTGCCTGAGGGGCTGGACCTGCTTGCCGGGCGCGACGCCATGGAACGGCTTCGTGCTGGGCCGCAGCTGGTCCAACCCGATCCCCATTAAGCGCAGCGTATGCGCGTAGAGGATGTTGAGGCTGCTGCCTCCGTCCATCAAGACTTTTGAGAACCGCGTGTTCCCAATGATCGGGTCGACCACCGCGGCATCGGCCCGGCCGGGGATCCGGTTCGGATGGTCTTCCCTGCTGAAGGTGATGGCGTCTTCCGACCAGTTGAGGAAGGAGGGAGGCGCCCTTTCCGCGGTGAGGACCTCGTGCCGCTCCCGCTTGCGCTGGCGGGTCGACATGTCGGCGGTGGGTCCCCCAAAGATGAGGAACACGTTCTCCACGGCGGGGAAGCCGCCGACGTCGCCATCTCCTCCGTCTTTCTTGGCCTCCGCTTCCTTCGCGGCGGCGCGGCCATAGAACTTCTTGAGCATATCGCATTGCTCAAGGGTGTGGTTTACTGGGGTCTTATGGTAAGGACATGGCTTTTTCAGCATGTCATCAAACACCCCCGGACCTCGAGGGACCGGTCGAGGGCCCCGTCGAGCCGGGTCAACGAAGAAGAGCCTCGGCATCACCGCCATCGCGCCCTCGCTCGCGCGCCTTGCGCGCGGCTTCTTTCCCCCTTCTTGCCCCGCTTGTCCTTGCGGTGGGGCTCCCCGGACTTGTCGCCCTCCGCGGGCGCATCATCCGAGCGCTTGCCCTTCTTGCCGTCGAAGATTGCCCCCACAGCCTCCTCTCCCTGAGGCGAAGCTGGTGGCAATGTCGAACAGCTCGTTGGAGTCCGCGGGCGGGCTGCGTCCCAGCTCTCCCACGAGGTCCCGGCACGTGGTGCCCTCGAGGAAGGCATGCACGATCTCGGATTGCGCCATGTTGGGGAGCTCTGTACAGCGCTTGGAGAAGCGCCGTATGAAGTCCCGCAGCGACTCGCCGGGCTTCTGGGTGCAGGAGCGCAGTCCCCGGGAATTTCCGCAGGTGCACGTACGTGCCCTGGAAGTTACCCACGAACGTGCGGACTAGGTCGTCCCAGTTGTGGATCCGGGCCGGCGGGCGGTGCTCGAGCCATGTCCGGCCGCATCGCCGAGGTGCAGGGGCAAGTTGCGGATGATGACCTCGTCGCTGGTGGCCCCGCCCAGCTGGCACGCCAGGCGGTAGTCGTTGAGCCATACGCGGGGATCCGTCTCCCCGTTGTACTTGACGATGGTCGAGGGTTGACAGAAGCGTTGAGGGAAGGCCGCCGCACGGATCTCCCGGCTGAACACACGGGTCCCCGGGGGCTCCGGCGTCGGAGGGCGGTTTTCGTCGCTGTCGTTGCGTCCACCACGTCGAGGGTGGTAGCCCACCGCTGCTCGCGCGTCCACCTTGCTTGTCCGCCGGGCGTTGATGACGTTGCGGGCGTCGCCGTCCAGCGCCCTGCGCGTGTCAAGGAGCCGCTCCTTGGCCGGCGTGCGTCCTGGGTTGGCGGGTCGCCCCGCCGCTTCACCTGCATGGACCGAGGGTTCACCCCCCTGTGCGGCCCTGTCGTCCCGTGCATCCCCTGTTGGCGGATGCGCGACGCCGAGCTTTCGGCCTGCTGGACGGCCGCTTGCTCGATGAGAACCTGCACCTCGCGGTGCAAGTCCCGCGCTTCGGGGGTCGAGGGTGCCGGCATAGCCCGCAGCAGCGTCGCGACGGCAATGAGCTTTTGGCTTGCCCGCGGGGCGCGTCTGGGTTGTCGACGTTGAAGTCGGCGTTGATGCGCTCGCGGACCTGTTTGCCCAGCTCCCCCGCGCGTTCGCCGCGCGCGAGGCTTCCCCCCCGCCATTGAGGCACGGAGCGCCGCACCGTCCGCACTCCTCCGCCGGCCCAGCCTCGAGCTCGCGGGCCGGGCCGCCCGCGCATCGGCGTCGGCCCCAGCAGAGTGCTTGGCCCCGCGGCCGGGCGCGGAGCGATCCCCCGGGGCGGCGTGACCTCCCCGTCTCCGCCGCCCACGGCGGGGTGGCGTTGGCTGGGTCGTTGGCGACGACGACGTAGCACTCCCGAGTGGGGTCGTAGCTCCCGGTACTGGAGTCGTCGGAGCAGCCGAACCAGTAGTCCGTAGCGTCGAGGAAACGCCAGAACATGACTGGGTCTGGCACGCCAGAGAAGTCCCACTCCGCGTACCCGTGGAGGTTAGCGGGTGGTGGCGCGTCAAGGGAGCCTAGGGACGATTCGTCACCGGCTGAGGCGCTGGGATCCCTAGCGACGAAGACGTGAGGGCCGGGGGAACCCTGCGCATCGTGGTGTTTACGTTGGCGTCGTAGGCCGTCGTGGCACCGCGCAGCCCAATGGGAAAGCGCGGTCCGGAGACCGTGCGCTGTCCCGTTGGGGTGGCGGTAGCCGTGATGACGGGCGCGCCGTGCTGAGAGGCGGCACGCCGGCCCGCCGTCGCTCGGACCGTGCCCGGCGCGAACGCCGACCGCAGCGGCGGCGGTGTCGTGGCGTCGACGGACCCGCGGCACCGCGCCCCGTGGGTGTCCGCACCGTGGTGGTGCGCGCGAGCGGGGGCCGGAGCGGACCCGGCCCGGCGCCGCGCACGGAGCTCCCTCACGGTTGGTGAGGCGCATGAGGTAGCCGTTCCCCGTGGCCCGAAAGTTCGGTGCCCCCGAACCGGATTTCGAACCCGGCGGGGGAGGGGGGTCCGAGCCGCCCATGCAAGAACGCGTACCGCCGTACTCGGTGCGGATCACCATGGAGGGAGTTGATGGATTGACCTTAGGCGCTCGATTGCCCCACGGTGGGCGCCAACCGTCCGGTGCGGAATGTGGTCCCGACACCAACCGCAATAAGCGCCGAGGTCTATCCCTCAATGGTCGATGCTAAGCAATAAGAGACACGAGATTTATCCCGGGTTCCGCCGAGGGGCCGTACGTCCAAAGCAGGGGTGTGCTCAAGGCACCGTATTGCTCGAGACCGGGGGTGCTCGTAGTGGGGCCGCTACAAGCAAGGCGGGAGAGGAAGCGTAGCTTCCAAGTCCCTGGTGTAGTGGCTGAAGATGTTGTGGGAGAATTGGAGAGCAAGTGCTTGGCGCAGCCTGTCTCCTGTTGTGTTGTGTGTCTGTCTCCCCTGCGGCAGGGGGATTCGTCCTCCTTTTATAGATCAAGGGCGGAGCGAATCACATGCGTGCCGCGCTATTTAGCAACGTGAGGGAGGGTGATGTGCTATGCTGTAGAGTAGGTGGCCGTCCGGACGATCCTCGCAGTGATCCGGCCATCATGGCTTATCTTGTACCCGAACAGTAGCGGCTTCGAGGGTAGAAGGGCGGTGGACGGCCGCGATGTCCTCAGATGGGCTCGAGGGAGTTGCTGACGTCGGTCCGTACAGGGCACAGTGGCAGGTGAGGCGGCGTCCCGTTCCCGTACGCTCCGCGGTGCTGGGGCTATCGCCACAGCGCCCAGCGTGGGTTCGTACGCGCGGGGGCGGCAGCCATGCTGTTAACAGTGGCAGGGATGGCGTCCCACCGGCCTAGCGCCTTCACCTAACCCTGCAAGGTCACAAGAAAGCAAGTCGAGGGTGCGGCCGGCCCCCCTTCGAGGGCTCGGCACGTTAGCCGTACCGGAGTAGGCGGCACGGCGTCACGAGACTGGCACCGGCCGCGCCGCACAGTGCTTCCCACAGTGGCGGGGATGGGATCCCTCCTGGGGAGTTAGTGCGGCGGCACCGGGCGCGAGCCCCGTGCGTATGATGGCGCCGCCCGCCGGCGTCAGGGCATTAAATGCCAGTGTACGGGAGTAGGCGCACGCGTGCGGGGCGCCCTCGAGCGAGGCGGACCCCGTTCGAGGGGAGCGAGCCCTCGAGCGAGGCGGACCCTGTTTGAGGGGGGAGCGGGCCCTCGAGCGAGGTGGAGCCTGCTCGAGGTAAGTGTTCCCCCTCGAACGGGACGGAGCCTACCCGAGGGGGGCGCGCGTCCTCGAGCGAGGCGAAGCCTGCTCGAGGGGATCTTTGAGAAGGCCGCCTTGGTGGGCCGTTGGGGGCCTCTGCGGTGTGGGTCGTGTCCTGCATGGTTAGGCGAGGTGTGTTTGGCTTTGTTGCATGTTTTAAGCGGGGATTTCCCTGTTATTTAAGGGGACCCCTAGGGCTGTCCCCGACAAGCGCACCATGCTGTTGGAGAGCGAGCTGGACCTAGCTAAGTTGGCAGCCACCACTTTCAGGACCGCCTTCGAAGGGGCCGAGCGGGAGCTAAAGGCAGCGTAGGACGCCAAGACGGACGCACTCGCCGAGTTTGTCAATGAGCCACTTGGTCCCGTCCCCCTTCTCTTTTCATTGCATTGATGCTATGGTTGGTCACACCGTTTTTCGGTGTTGTGCAGGTCAGGAGGAGATCGCATGTCTGCATGCTGCAGAGGTGGAGTAGGCGCAGTGGGAGCTCGCCGAGCAACGTGTCGCCTACGACCACTTCCACGACGCTGCCAGTGTTGCCATCACAGCGGTGCGGCTGGAGCCCATGCTCTGCGCTCCCTGACCGCGTCCGCGCGGTGGTTGCTGCGGGGGTGCACCAGGGGTTGGCGCACGGTCTCGCCGATGCGAACCTTCAGGACCTAGATTGGTCCATCGGCCAGATCCCTGTGGGGTTCCTGCATGGGACGAGGCCGCGGAGGCGCCAAGAGTCGGCCTTGTACTTCAACGCCAACACCGACGCCATCCTCCCATCGGTGGACATCGACGCCCTCCTCGAGAACCAAGGGCCTACCGTGGCGACCTGGGGTGAGGCCGTCCTGGACGAGTCCAGTGAGTCAGAGGGTGGTTTCAAGTGGGCGGTCTCCCCCTCCTAGGCCGACCCTCCGGCGGAGTGAGGCGTATGCCTCGGGGCGTATGCTAATCGTTCGTGATCGACACCTCTCTCTTGTATCCGTGAGCCTTCTAGTTCATACCTGTCTTGTCATCTTGTTTTGCTCATGCAGGCAATGGATGGCTGCATCATGCCACTCTAATCCTCTTTGGCGATGTTTTGTTGTACGGATCTGCCCGTCCCACTGCCCAGCCCCGGTGTGTACTTAGGTCGGGACGCACGGCCGTGCCTTAGCTCGGAGCTGGGGGCATCTTTTTACCACTTTTACCACGATTGTAGGTTGGGTGCCTTGCGTTAGGTCGGGGGAATCCTCTTCTCTGATGTGATCCCCTGTGTTGCCTGGTCAGCTAGCCCCGGTCGCCGGTGTGCCGAACGCTGTCTAGGGCAGAGGTCGCTTTTTCCGGGGTGTCAGGCCTAGCAAGATTCACGTATGAGAGAGAGAGAGAGCTCGGGCGGGATGCTCTTCTGCTCCTCCCGAGTGGGCCCGAGCAGTGAATTGCCCCCAACTAGCCCGTGTTCCCCCATTTAAGTCAAGAAGGCAGGGGTTGATTGTGATCTTACTCTTTCCTTTTGTCCTCTTCTTCTCGTGCTCACGCCCCCCCGAAGCATGGGAACAAGCCCTTGAGTACGGAGATGCTGCTCTACCCAGAGCTGCCGCTGCACGACCGCTGGCGCATGGAGCCGCCGTTCCGCCCGAAACCACCACCGCGCGACCGTTGGCGCATGGAGGACGACGACTTCAATGACTCCCACTTCCATCCGCGCGTCTGGCTCGAATTTCCGACATTCAACGGCAAGAAGGACCCACTCCCATGGTTGATTCGCTGTGAAACCTTCTTTTGCGGATAGGGGACACCGG